>JBAPLJ010002022.1:0-2738750 GCA_037832345.1 Rhizophora mangle | reverse complement strand
ATACTTTTCAAAGTTGTCAGGGATGTGCACGTGTTAGCCTTCCCCATTGGGTCCCACGCTTGCCCCTCATTATCCTCGATCATCATCATCATTTTAGTTCCGCTACTGGAGACAAACATGTCAAACACTGCACAGCCGCGCGCTACTGTTGAGGAGGGTTGGGCGTTGTTTGTAATGATCAATAAAAGCCATTTTGACGCTGGCCCTCCATCTGTACCCATGTCCACACCGCTGCAACCCGTAGAGCCCACCAAAAACATTTAGCAATGCTGCACTGTGCACTTAGTACACAGAACACGATTGGATCATGCAAGAAATGCACAATGGTATGGTTTGTCTCGGTGCGCACGCACTAGGGTCATGTACGTGTGTATCAGTAACTCAATGGCTACACAGAACCCTCTCTTCCATATTCCACTTACAGAGACCACCTTAGGGGAGAAACAAATCCTTTAAACCTTATTATGTACGACTATCAATTGTTTTTCTAAGTCACTACAGGCATGAAAGTTGCAGAAGAGGTCTTGTAAGCCACCATGGCTGCCACAAAGCAATAGCGCTTGATAAACGACTTCAAAGACCACTGGAGTTTAAACTTTAAAGCAATGCATTGTAACCTTCAAAAGGACAGGAAATGTTCTCTGCCTGGAAGGGTTCAATGGCCAGGAGTCCAAGGCCAATTTGGCTCGATAAATAAGCCCACAGTAGCTTTTACTAGAACATATAGCAAAAGTAACCAAATACACGGCGTAAGGCCAACGGAAGTGGAGAGAAGCAAAACAGTAAAACATCTGAGAATAATTTAACCGTAAAGATCATCTTCTTCAGCCCCGCCCGCAGAAGCTGCAAAAGGATCAGAACCAGTGGCTCCAGCACTAGTTTCAGGGAACCTGAATTCAGTTCCGATTCCTCTTGATTGCTGCAATGTCTGGGCAAATGCCTGGTATTTCCTGATGTCAGCATCACTGACGCTCCTACGAGCGTACTTCATTGATTCCTCAAAATGTGCTGCCTTGATCTCTGCCACATCATCCTCAACATCTTCCTCCATTGCCTCAGGGTTCTCCCTCCGCCGCCTTTCCCTCTCAATATCCTTCAAAAAACAGCACAGGGATGCATTCAGTTATGTATCATAACATAAAACTTTTGCATGCAAGCTGAAATAATACGGAATAAGCTGACATGAGTATCCTTTAGCCAAGCATGGAGATAATTATAAAAACAGAACCAGACATACTTTCTCTATGTTTTCTCTTATGGCATATTTGCATGCTCGTTGACATATTTCTGTAATATCAGCACCACTGAAGCCTTGAGTGTACTTTGCAAGTGCTCTCAGGTCAACATCTTTAGAGACAGGTGATTTCCTCATGCAAGCCTTGAAAATTTGTTGGCGAGATTCCTC
This sequence comes from Rhizophora mangle, assembly GCA_037832345.1. NCBI lineage: Eukaryota > Viridiplantae > Streptophyta > Magnoliopsida > Malpighiales > Rhizophoraceae > Rhizophora > Rhizophora mangle. The sequence continues at coordinate 2,737,345 of JBAPLJ010002022.1, read as the reverse complement.
GTCAGGTAGAGGAATGTAGATCAACTGGTCCAGCCGGCCAGGTCGAAGAAGTGCAGGGTCTATTATATCAGGTCTGTTAGTGGCCCCAATAATAAAAACTGTTTTCTTAGCTGACATGCCATCCATCTCTGTCAGAAGCTGATTCAAAACTCTATCAGCAGCACCACCGGCATCTCCTACACTGCTTCCTCTCTGTCAAGAAAAAATAAAAAAAGAAACACCAAACATTGTAAGCACCACACAAAGCATACAATATGCTGCCATTCCAGTCAGACAAACCAAGTTAAAGTGAATTGACAAGTTCCAATAAATCCCAGTGAGATTGGTTGATGCGATGTGATGGTTCAACAAACCTGAGTAGCAATGGAGTCTAGTTCATCAAAGAATAGGACACAGGGAGCAGATTGCCGAGCCTTGTCAAAAATTTCTCGTACATTGGCCTCACTCTCACCAAACCACATTGTAAGCAATTCAGGACCCTTGACACTGATGAAGTTAGCCTGGCATTCATTAGCAATGGCTTTAGCCAGAAGAGTTTTCCCACAACCAGGAGGGCCATAAAAAAGTACTCCCTTTGAGGGTGACATTCCAAACTTCTCAAATTTCTCAGGATGCTCCACTGGGTATTGCACGGTCTACACCACAAAGATGGCCAGAATATTAAAGTAATTAGAAATGGAAGACAACAAATGGGCACATCTAGCACCGATATAAGCAAAAAGTAATTACCTCTTGAAGCTCCCTCTTAACATTCTCAAGGCCTCCAATATCTTCCCAGCTGACATTAGGCACTTCAACAACCTGATCGACAGATTATATAATTAGACACCAAACAGAGAAAATAACCAAACATAATCCAAGGCCATGGTATACGCTAATACTAATACTCACCGTCTCACGCAGTGCAGATGGGTTGCTTGTCCCAAGAGCAGTCTTGAAGTGTTCGTTTGTCACTGCCATAGAGTTGAGTATCTCAGCATCTATGGTCTCATCTTCCAGGTCGATCACATCCATCTTTTCCCTGATGCATTGAAGTGCAGCCTCAGTGCAAAGAGCTGCTAAGTCAGCGCCAACATAGCCATGTGTGTCCTTAGCAATTCTTTCCAAATCAACCTGTATAATAAAATCCCACACATTGGGTTCAACTAAGCAGTTATTGAAGGAAACAAAAGATTATATCATTCAAAAAAACAAGCACACACAGAGAGAGAAAGAGAGAGAGTAGTGTTTTTCATTTACATCTTCAGCAAGCTTCATGTTCTTTGTATGAATACGAAGGACCTCAAGACGTCCAACCTCATCAGGAACCCCAATGTCAATTTCCCTATCAAACCTGCCAAACCTTCTTAGAGCTGGGTCAACGCTATTGGGGCGATTGGTAGCTCCAATGACAATGACATGAGCACGGGATTTAAGTCCATCCATGAGGGTTAAAAGCTGGGAGACAATCCTCCTCTCGACTTCTCCATGTGTTTTCTCTCGCTTGGGGGCAATTGAATCAATCTCGTCAATAAAAATAATGGATGGTGCATTCTTCTCTGCTTCCTCAAATGCTTTTCTGAGATTGCTTTCACTTTCCCCAGCCAATTTTGACATGATTTCTGGCCCATTTATACAGAAAAAGAAAGCACCAGTTTCATTAGCAACAGCCCGAGCAATTAGAGTCTTTCCAGATCCAGGAGGCCCATACAGCAGAATTCCTTTTGGTGGCTTCACTCCAATCGACTTGAACAGCTGAGGATGTCTCAAAGGAAGCTCAACTAACTCACGAATCTGAGCCATCTGTTTTCTAACACCACCAACATCATCATAACCAACTTCATCCAATCTATTCTCATCCTCCCTTCTCACGGGCTCTCCCTCACAGAATATCTCAGTATCTGGGGCAACAACACAATACTCTGCTGGATCTGTCTCGATAACCTTGAACTCCACACTTCTCATTCCACCCCTGACAAGGAAGAGATCTCCCTTCCTAATGGGGCGATATGCCTCGAGGAAATAAGCTGCGATTTTTTAAGTCAAAAGAAATCAGAATATCACATGCAAAAGAAATATATGACAACAAATCAAATGTGGGACTTGGGAAGCATAAACAAAACTGAAAAACAGGACTACGCCAAAACCATTTTTTTCCCTCTCAGCACATTTTAATCCAAAATATAAAGGCATAACAGAGAAGACTCAGAAACTTAATGCACTTTGTTGTCCAAATGATTGCTCTTAACAGCATCAAATTTACATATTAACATGCCCCATATCAAAATAGTCTGGTCAAATTATTCCTATTAGCTATGAATCCACTATAATGTGTAGCACCACTTAGATCTGTCAGACTGATAGAACACTGAGATCCCCCAAGTAAAGGCATTTGGCATCTTTCGTAAATAAATCTAGACAGTAAAATCCATGCACACGAGAGAGAGAGTGGGGGACAAGAAAGGGAGGAGCAAGTAATCATGTTCTATGCATACTACTCAAAATATGTAGCCCCAGAATAGCAGATAAAACCATTACTACAAACACAAATGTTTGAGAAGGTATTCTCATATTGAGTCACCCAGTTCATGGATTGATGGATCTGATATTCCATGGTGAGTGCATGAAACAGTTTTATAAGTCAGAACAATTAGTACATGAAAGACATAGCAATAAGAGGGATGCAATCCAAAACCAAGTCATTATCTCAGGGATAAAAACAAAAACTAATATAATGTCTTTTTCATATAAAAGGAAGGCTGATAATAGACTCACGTTTCAAGTATGCATCAAAAAGATTTCCAGTGACCCCTTCAATTGTGTCATCAATGGGCAATATGTGGACACGCTTGCCATATTTAACATCAGGACATTGATGCACAGAAATCACATCTCCAAGCCTAACCCTGAGGTTTGACCTGACCACCTTATTCATTCTGATTTTTGGTTCGTCACATGTATCATCTGCCAGAGCAATACAGATGGTATCTCTTCTCTTCTTTCCCTAATGACCACACAACATAACAATATCCACAGAAGTTAGTTCAATACATGCATTAAATCTTACCAAAGTGAATCATTGTATGGAGAAATGAACCCCACCCCCAAAAAAATAAAAACAAATTATAAGCATTAATCTGTCACAAAGGAGGACTCAAATTATTAATATATATATATATAACAATTCAAAAGTTCATGCATTTTATCAGAAAAATAGACTCACATTAGAACTTCTTGATCGTTAATTCATTAAACCCTAAATTAATTAAGAAACAACAATTTTTATCTACCATAACATCTGCACAACATACAAAACATGCCCAGTTCAGATCCCCAAAGACACAGCATAAAAGCCTCATTTAAACCTAGAAAGAAACGGCGGCGGGCTACCCAGAAGCCCAATTCCCAACCCTTATCAATGCTAAACCACAGAAATCGGACAGCAAACAAACATAAGACCGAAACGAAACAGCAATAACTCAAGATTCAACGAACAAGATTCAAAGACAAGAACCTTAATCAAGATTGTGTCGCCGCGGAAGAGCTGGAGCTTCTCCATGGTCTCGGGGTGGAGCGCAACCACCGAATTGTCATCGTTGACAGCCTCATCGACAACAAGCCGATTCGGAGATTTCTTCCGCTCCAAAATCGCAGTACTATAGTCCCTCTTCGTTCCCTTACTGCCAAAATAACCAAAACACACAAAACACAAAACACAAAACACCCATTGAGAAAACAAGAAACCTAAACATAATTGAAATTGAAAGAGACAAACAACATTAGCCTAATTGAGAGTCAGATCTAGTTAATGAGAGAGAAGCCGCTTACGAGTCCGAGGATTCAGCTTGGTTCGACATGGTCGAGAGTATTGTAGAGAGAGAGAGAAAGCACCTAAGAGAGAGAGAGAGAGAGAGAGAGAGAGCTTGGAATATCAGTGAATTGGGATCTGAAAACGGAGGGTTTGGGGATTTTATGGGGAGTTTAAGCTCCGTTTCTTGTTTCCAAAGAAAAGCCTTTTTTTTTTTTTTTTTTTTTCAGATTTTATTTTCCTCTCCTTTCCCCATCTATGTTGGAATGGAATACAAATAGTTTTGGATTTTTTTTCCCTTAAAAAAGATCTCCGAAATCTTCTTGGAGACGTTGGTTAATGATATTTATTGTGTTTGTTTTGTAATGATAAAAACTAATATTATGAACAACAACATGTTCATTTTATTAGACTTTAATTTCCGAGGTTTCAAATTTAAAAAAAACAAAAAAAGTGTAAGATTTATTAAATAAAAAAATTATCTTTATCATGTAATTTATAATTTAATAAAAATTTCAATTAAAAAAAAAATAAAAGGAAGACGGGAATCTCTATTCAAAGCCATGCTTTGTAGCGTGTGTGTGTGCGCGCGCGCGCGTGTCTATATATATAAAACCTAACACCCTTTAATTATGAAGGACCGACGATCATGCAATTGTATGATAAATAATTTATGTATTTTTATTGGATAATTAATGTATGTTTATGTTGGATGCTTGAGTAAATCACTTTTAAAATCTAGATTAGCTTTATTATGGGTGAAAAATATTAGATGATATAACAATAAATATGGTGTCACGATAAAAATAAAAATTATGTTTGCGTACAGAATCAATGGTTAGTCCAAGAAAAGCCGTCTCTTTGCTTGCTGACCTTCAATTGGTAGATATTCGCCTGCATTTTGGAAGAGATTTCTTTTTGCCTCATATTCTTTGAATAATGGGAAAATCAAGTATCAAATTCTATCTCTTTACCCTCATACAAGTAATTTAAGAAAATGCTAACGGAGCACGAATACCTGTTGAGTGACCCATGAAAGGCCACGTTCCAGATGGAGTTTTTGAACTTCAATTGTTGCTCCAGTATCCGTGGACTCTGCAAAGAAATTTGTACAACTTGTATTATATATATATATATATATATATATATATATATATATATATATATATATATATATATATTAGTAAGAATTAAGAATTGAATTTTAAACTTAAAATTAAAAATTTAGGTGATTTTACATGTGATTTAGTGGATTAAAATTGAGACCATTTGAGTTAGGGATGATGGTCGTCCTAAGTCAACGCCAATTGAACCAAGTCGAGTTCCAAGTAATGCTAGGCTGCTTGGGTTGGGCCTAAGTTTATAAGTGAGTAGGCTTCAACTTAATGGGCTTTTTATTACGTTTGGAAGGAATCACTCATGACCCATCGTGTAGATTTTTATGCACTGCCGAATTTTCCAGTAATTGCATTCATAAAGCCGTACAAGAAAAGATATTCCCAAAGAGAACAAAAGAAAGAAAACTGGATGTGCAGCATATCGAAGGTTCTTTTATCTGTCAAAAATTACTTGTTTACAGAAGTTCATGATCACAATTCAAAGTACAAAAAATAAAAAGTACGCGTCAGAAAAGAAAAGAGATGTGTGTGAAATTTTTAACGTCCATTTTTGTACAATGACGGAGAGTGGAACCAGGAAACTTTACCAAAGCACCCGGTGATGTCTTGGCCTGCACGACTCACTTCAGCACACTTCTCGAATCAGCCAAAGGCAAAAACGATTATAAACTCTTAACACCAAAGTTCATGCTAGCCAAGATTTGCATCTCTTGAGACCCAGCCTTGTAAAATTTCAAATCCCACTGCCTATTTTGAATCCCGAGAATGAAATGCTTTCTTGATTTTCAACTGTAGATGCATCTTTCTTATCCAGACCCAAAAAGGAGCAATTTTGAAATGCATCCAGGCTGCTCGCGATAAGAAGGTTCAAACCGCTAAGACTATCACTTAAAATCAAATCTTCACTATTGTGTTTAGAGGAAGGTATGTCCAGATCTAATGGTCCTAAGGAGTCAGGCTGCATGAAAGACAATGAAGTACAAAGATAAAAGGAAGAGTTAGCATGCATTGGATAGCATAAAATCTGGTCAGCTATAAAAAATTCATGGAGAATTTTCCCTAAAATAACAAAGAATTGTTTGCAAACTGACCAATCTTCTTTGAGCAAAATGACACTGACAATATTTGGAATACTAACAACATCAAATTTAAAGAGCATGGTATAAGTAACTGCAGAAATTGACATTGAAAGGGAACATACCCAGTATATATCTGCTAATCCAGGGAAATCCTTAGCTGAATTGTCCATTATTTGATCATCAGGCTGACATTCATTTATAGGTCTGACATCAGAAAGATTTTCCACAGGGTCCTCAGCATCGCGTAATTCCTGCTATAAGAGAAGTTGAAAACAACTCTGGTCAACCATTTGCTTCTTTCTGATGATGTATTTGTTGAACATAGTCCAAACATACCTCAAGAAAGACATCAGAGGGCTTGGAGTTTGTTCCTTCCATCGGCTTTCCAGTCCTTGGAGAAGTAACACAGGATGAAGTAGGAACTTCTTGATAAAGAACATGGTTCCTTGGAAATGAGAATGCATCACATGTTTCTTCAGCATCCCAAATTGAACATGTGTGGGGCACAACTGTGGAAAGGAATGCAGTAGTCTTTTGTTGTGTTGACATATGAGCAGCAATGGCAGCATCAAAGGAGTCACAGCTACATGGAATCTGCTGAAGGCATTGATTGCTTTGAGCAATTGGACTTTCAGGACAATCAGAATTTTCAACATGAGAGACTTCTGCAAGTAAATCTCCAACACTGATGTTGGTAAGGCTATCAGCCCACTCCCCAGCAGAGAGTGCAATACCATTGCACTGTCTCGAGTCATTCTATGTGTAGACAGACAGAAAAGCAAGCTCAGAGAATTTGTGTAATGTATAAGGGATTTTTTCATAATAAGACTAAGTCAAATACTGACAAACAAATGCTGCCTTACCTTCAATAACAAATTCCAGCAGCAATGAAATAGAAATTAAACATGATGCCATCCACATCCAAAAAAGTATTATTTTCTACATGCCATAGAGTAACCTCAGTGTTTTGGTGCAATCACATTTTAAATTTTTTTAATAACCTTTCTCCACTATATTGGTAGAAATATTTAACATAAATTTTAGTTAATGAAAAAAAAAAGGGGATAGTACTTGAAATGAGTCAGAAAGACACACTATATATATGATGTAGAAAGACTCATGTTGGCAATCCTATCCCAAAAAGGAACTCATGTTGGGAATCATTCAATAAAACATCCATGCTGCATTAATGAGTATAGTACACATGACCTAAGAAAAGGGCCTGAAATATTGTGCCATGAAATGCAATGACAAGAATAAATGACCAAAAATTCAATATCCTCATTCAATAGAACATCTGATCATGCCTGAAACAATCCCATAGATTTAAAAGCATCAGACATGCTTGGTACACTTACCAGATCTTCTGGTTGTTTTGGGTTAGTCCGATTATTAGTCTCCTTTATATGCCATGACATATTTGTTGCAAGGTCAGAGAACTCAACCAGATGATTTCTGGTTAGCTGACCATTACAGGGATCCACAATTTTCCCACCTTGATCATTAATTGAAGGCCTAGATGAGGATAGAGGATCCACAATCTTTCCCTTTCCATTTTCTGAGACACTATCTCCAACAGGAATGCAGCTGGATACAAGAGGCTCACACACTCTCAGAGACGTGAACTCGGTGGTTGAAAACCAGCCGTACCTTCATTGAGAATGTATAAGTCAGCTCAGATGCATTTGAATTTTGAAGCCAGCTGATGAATTGCATTCAATTTCAAGAAAATTAGAATAAACCTCAAGCGAAACACTGCAGGACTCCCAATCAAAGCATACACATCAGCTGCAGTGGCAATGGAGTCCTGCATCCATCTTGGACAACCCACTGGGTTTTCTCTATAGGCATTGTAAGGGAGGAGCATTAGCTCTCCAGATGCAACACTCGAATCACCCCATTTCTGATTTAGATGTTCCAGTACAGATGATATCTTTTTACGAGAACCAAGAGTGAGCTCCAGATGTGGATTATGTTTATCCTGCAAACAGGTGAAACAACAACCATTTACTTTAATGTTCTGAATACTACCAAGCTGCTAAAACAGCTAAATAGAAGTTACAACACAACTCCTTTTCTCACCAGTTCTAAGGCTCTTCGAGTACCATCATCTATTGGGAACAGCTGGAGCTTAAGTTTCATATTAGTGTGTGAATTACTATCAGCAAAACTCTTCTGAAAGGAAGCATCCAAGGGGGACAGAACTTTTTCAAAGGGGTCAAAAAACTTTTGCACTGAAAATTAAATTGATAGGAGAATCAATCATGGAAATTCAATGGTGGTCCTTTCAAATACCATGAGGAGCAAAAACTGGTGATGACTAAGCCCACCTGGTATACCCTCGGCATGAACATCTTTATTAATGGCTGTTCGCTCTAAATGTTCAGCAGCATCAGCAACCAAAGAAACCCCAGCAATCGCAGCTCTTTCCCATTTCTTATATGCAGTTGATGAGATTATACCTAATAATATAGAAATAATATCGTATTGGATACAACAACTTATGATTTCAAATGAACTAAGTGAACCAAATTTGCATATCATCATTTGCAAAACCAAGCAGTGAGAGTGGAATTGAGAAATTACAAATTAAAAGGCTTAAATTATGGTGCACTCTTTCAGGGACTAGCATATGACAATAGCTAGTTTGAGAATAAGGAGTTAGCAAAGATACAAATTTTTCCATCATATGCCCTTAAAAAGAAAGGAAGTGGGAAGATTAATAGCCACAAAAACCAATGTCCAAAAGAATTGCTGTTCTGCAAATTGAGGAACAGTAGCAATGAATCATCACCTGGTTTACGCCTTTGCCTTGCAGGTTTCAGTGCAGCTGGATCTCCCTTGTTGTTGCTACCTATATTTATATTGCGTTTCAATGACCCCCTTCCAGTTCCTAGTTTTTGTATATTTTGACCATCTACCAGAATTAGTCTAAGAGTTTGGGTATCTTGTCCAGATGCTCGACTCTGGTTCATGACGGCACTTGGAGCTGTGGAAGAACCATTTTCCCCTTGCACAGGCCGTTTCCTTACATTCTTCTTTCGGTCTTTCAAGAGTTGGTTCTCCTTCATAGGAAAACATATCAAAAAAATTGAGCATATCATGCACAGTAATCAAGATCATAATATCAAAGGCATTAATTTTTGAAATATTGAGAATTTTGACTGACCAGGGCCTCTATAAATATCTTAAACCTTCGTGGCTTCAGATGGAGCTTTGAGGCTTTGCAGCTGTATTTTTCCAACAAAGACCACCTATAAAAGAAGTGAAATTTCAAAAAAGAAAAAAGCCTGGTGAAATAAGTTGACAGAAGAAATGAGCTTTAACAAATGCAACGAAAATCCCTCATCTTTAAGAGGAAACAACACAGCACAAGATCCTAAATTATCATGCCAATATGACCTATACTCGTAACAAGGATACCGAAAGGCAATTAACCCAGAAACACTCAACAATGACAAGCAGTGAAACTGAAAACCCATTCACATGATGTAAGGATTATGTCTTCTTAGAAGTACCACCTCAATTGTACAACCCCCATGGATTCAAAGAAATACAGTCAATTAATCCACAGTAGATTATACCATCGTAGCATCGCAGCATTTGTATCTTTGGAGTTCTTTGCATCTAGACACAACCCCGGTCCCAACAATTTGTTCATACGCCGCACAAGACGGTAGTAATAATGTCTGACCTGAAAATATTTAAAAAATATATAAACTGCACAAGGAATATATGCCAAAAGGTAATGGCATGGTATCCTTGAAATCTATATCAATTACCTGATCCTTATTTTTACTTTGAACACGATGAGTGATCTTCTCAAAGTTCTGCAATCAAAGCATGAAATGGTTGAGTATAATAGGTTGGAATTCTTTCAACTGAAAAGTGAATGCCAATAGTTGCAAACCTTGCCAACTTGTCGTAATGCAGTGAAGAAACTTTCTTCCTCTTGACGTGTCCAGGCAGCCCATTGCCGTGTTGTTTTCTTGCCTGCATGAATAATTTATTGATTACAGCATAAATATATCATTACTGAGGAATGTACTCACTGCAGCATCTAAAATGGTGGCTACCAAAATAAAGAAAATATGAGCAGAGTGACATACGAGGCTGATGTGGCTCAGCATGATCTATGGCCGATGATGTCACAACAACATCTCCATCCTGAATGGAAGCATTCTCCGGATGAACATGTACTTCAGAAACCAGGGAGACCCGTCGCTCCATCTCGATAATAGATACTCATTAGCTACAAATTTCAAAGTTTCGAGTTGATGTTCCCCTCGACCTCTGAGTTGATGTAAGCGCCACAGAAGGAAACCTAGCTGTGATAATTGAAAGATGGTCAAAACATTAAAGTTATGACTCTTGCCATTTTCAACAAGAATGTAGGCCAAGAATGTGAGCCATTCCAATCCATTCAGTTTTCACCTTTTCCATTACCAGGACTGAATATTCACTAAATAGTTTATTTCCCATTTAGTGAGGTACCGATTAACAAACATAACTCAACTGCACCGAATCCAACCAAACTGACTAAGATACATCATTCAACAACCAAAAATGGGCATATCAGAACCCTTAAAAATCAGGAAATTTTCTTCTTTTTTTTTCTTGTATTTTCCCCACTTTCTCAGAATCCAAACAGGAACTAGGGTTTCCGCTGTCCTATAATCCAATTCGCTTCTACACATCAAAATCAAGAGATGAACCTCAGAAACAGAAGTTAAAATGCAATACCTGAGAGAGAGAGCAAGAGCGAGAATTCGAAGAGACAAGCAAACCCTAGAACTGCAGGCATGAGCTTGGAGAGGGATTCTGAACAAAGCAATTGAAACCGGTGAGAATCTTCGGTTTACCGTTGGCGAAAGGAATAGATGGAATTCTTTTTCTTCTTTTTTTCCTACTTTGGAGATGAGAAAATGGTTTTTTTAAAAACAAAAATTAAGAGTGAGTTATCACCGGTAATTTATTTTGAAGAAAAATTAAATAAAATTTTCCTGTGCCACACACGTGAGAAACCCCCGCCCCCCTCTCCATTTTTTTTAATGTAATGTAACAAAAAAAGGAGAAAAGAAAAATCAAAATATTGTTCGGTTCAAAAATTAATTAATTGTCTCAAATTGAAATAATCTCCGACCTCTAATTAGTGCAAATGTAAATAATTGCATACTTAGCCGTATAAAGATTTATAAAAAAAATTTTACGTATTCATAATTATTTTATACATAATTATAACTAACAATTATACATTATAAAAAATAATTATTATTTTATATCTGCGACTATCTTTATTCAGTATTTGGCAAGTCAAGCCAAGAGAATATAAGGCAATCATCGTTGTTGTATTTTGAAATTTAAAAAAAGAAAAAATATAGACTTATTTCAAGTCATATATTTCAGTCTCTAATTCTTTTATTTTCTTGAAACTAAGGTCGAACCTATTGAGTTGCTTTTGGAGTTAAGATGGAGGTGTCCACGGACCCCTTGGTGCAACAAAAGAATAAATCTTTGAGAGTTCTTTATTTTCTTGATACATTCTTTCATTGGTTTGGTTTCCCTTTTTTTCTTTTGTCCAAGGAACTGAATAATTAAGTTATTTTCTTGGTTGATTATGGCCCTATTGCATCATAAGAGGCTTTCTGAGCTGATCTATTCATCGAGTAAGTCTTCATTTCTGAATGAATGTCTACCCTTTTTTTTTTTTTTTTTTTTCTTTTTTCCTGTTTGCTTACTTGTCTATGTGTCAGAATCTTCTTGTGGAGTGTAGTTTCATCGTTGAATTTGAGTTTGTGCTTCTTTCTGTTACTAGTTTCGTTTCCCTGAGTTTTAAGTTTGCGCTTCTTATTTCTCATTGTTGACTGATAGCGTTATGGTTTCCAAAACTTGTAGCCCAAAAAATCACTTCTAAAAAGGGTCGAAAATATGTTACCGGGTTGTAATATATGCTAGTTTGGTCTGTATCGGTGATCAAGATTACTCTTTGCTTTGCAGCTGGGTTGCACGAGGCTTTATTTGGTATTTAATACTTTCTTCTTGCGTCTTGGCCTAAAATAATAAAAACTATGTAATAGACAGTTAGCCTATAAATTTTATATTAAAAGAGAAAAGTAAGATTTAAATTTTCTTTTTCATTTATCTTTATATATATATATATATGTATGTATGTATGTATTTAAATGTAAAAAAGTAAAGATAAAATAAAGGCCTTTGTAAAATGACAATTGTTCATCCGCACTTTTGTTTTGTTTTGTTAATATTTATCAACTAAAGATACTTTTTGACAGGCACGTTCCGGCCTTTTTAGCTTCTAGTCTGTTTTCATCTCTTTCAGAGTGCAAGAAACAGAACATGAGGGCCGCTAGATTGGACGATGGAACAAACTGTAATTTGATAAAAAAATCACTGGTCTCGTTCTTTGCAAAGAGCACAGTTTGTTTCTCCATTCATATTTTGTGCCTGGGTGTACAACACGCGCTTCCATATGGGAGGGCTATTTAATAACAAACAAATACCAGAAACGCCACCAGATAGATAAATCTTTCCAAGACCACTTCACTTTCAGTGGGTGCGGTCCCAGAAAAGGAAAAAGGATGGCGTTTCTCTGTTTTCCTTCTCCTCTTTGGAACACCCCACGTCCTGCTTTTACGCTGCCCATCACTGGCTCAGTCCCTCCGGTCCCAAAGTCAATCAGATTCAGGAACTGGGTCTTCGATTTTCATTCCAAATCCTCCAATTTCATGCTCTCTGGCGCTCTCGCACTCTGTTTATCCTTCTCAGGCAAGTATCTTTATGGACGAAATAATGCTTGCCTGATTTCTCTGTGGCCATTATCAAAGTAATCGCCATTATCCTTTTTTTTTTTTTCTCAGGAATTGGACTTGCAGAGGCAAAAGTTGGTGTTAACAAGCCAGAATTGCTTCCTAAAGAGTTCACTACTGTCATAGATGTGGCAGGATTCCTCTCTGATGGCCAGGTGCGCTTTCTTGGTTCTCGTACCATGATTTATGTGTTTACAACCGTTTGCTCATTTGATCAGTTGCATACAGCAAGCGGCAGAATTTTACCATATGTGAAGTTTGGGTTATAAATATCCTTCTTGGAATGCCAGATATGGGGTCTATTACATATATTGTTTTTGTACTTGAGGTTTTAAGGCCACTTAACAGAGCGAATTTCAACTTCTCACTAGAGATAATCGCAAAGTTCAAGTTTATCCCTTGGTAGTTGCCAATTTTGATGGACCATATATTGGCTCCCTCAATTAATTGAAGATAATTATAGCAATTTTTCATCAATCATATTGTTGAATAATTTGTTAGCCAATGACCCCAGAGAGTGCAATGTGTGTGGCATCCAGGAAAAGTGACTTTTCAAATGAATATACAACCAGGCAATGGTTTTAGCCCTGCCAATGCTATAATTGAAGGAATACACTAAGTTGCTAATCAGACATCAGTAATATGCAGGAGAAAAGACTGGCACAGGAGATTGCTGATATTGAAAAGGATACTGGATTCAAGCTAAGAGTTTTAGCTCAAAATTATCCCAAAACACCAGGTGTTGTTCAATAGTTGTTTGTGCTTTCATAAATGTTTTGATTGTTTGAGATACTATCTTGTGGAAATACTGTCAGACCAATTATTCAGTTGGTTGTTTGAACTTTTGCAGGGCTAGCAATTAGAGATTTTTGGCAAGTGGATGATCGAACTATTGTGTTTGTTGCTGACCCTACCTTTGGTATTACAATTCTACAGCAACTTGCTTTTGACTACATCAGCCCCAGACCATTCGACAATTTAGACTAATAAATTTACTTAGCCAGGCAATATAATAAACTTTAATGTGGGGGCATCCGTCGATCTGGACATTCCACGTAGCTTCTGGAGCCGCTTAGCTGGGAAATATGGAAACATGTTCTTCTGGAAAGAGAAGGTGAAATTACAAGTGTTGCTTGAGTAATGTTAATGCATTCTGGGTTATGCAGAAGAAATTATTGGAAGTGTATTTATGTTAATTGATTGCATGACAGGGGGAAGACACATCTATTGAAGCTGCTGTAATGGCAATATCCAGTTGCTTGAGAGAGCCTGTGGGTCCTAACAATTGCTCGGAGATAAAATAAGGTTGGGTCTAACCTGGACAATTTTTTTTATTCATGCTTTGTGATGATTCTTAACGCAAAATGTATTATCCCATAACGATGGTATATAGAAATTTAGAATGTATGGATATCAGTGAAAGGGGACAGCATTTGATACATTCAACATGTGGTGTTCATGGTAAATTTTTTCATATTTCAATCTCACTTGCGAGGAGAAAGGCCTAAACTACTTTGAAACTGATACTGGACTACGGAAAAGAGAAGCGTGTACTGGCACTTCATTTCTCTTGCAGGATATTTTGGTTCAACAAAAACTAAAAGAATATATGGTCAGGAAAAAACGAGTCTTTTTCTGTACCAAGGAGCAGAGAGTAAGTGTCTTGGAGATGCCTTGACGAGAGAGAGAGAGAGAGAGAGAGAGAGATCCCTTCAATCTCTCTTGAGGGAAACTCATCAGTGCACTGTTAACATTGAGATTTGCATGTTTCCAACTGATTTTTAGCATTGGCTCTTCTTCCTGGCTTCCAGAATCATCTGTAATTCTTCAGGTTGACATGGGACAGCAAGAACTCCCCTCTGTTGGAATCCATATTCCTCTTTAGCCAATTCCAGTAACCCCAAGAATGCTGGATTATTGAGGAAGTCCAGCTCAAGAACGAACCTTTTTGGTTCACCCTTGATTGTAGTAACTGCAAAATGCCCTTGCTTTACATCATCTGGAACCATTTTTGCATCCCCCATCTCTTCATCAACCTCAATGTCAGTCAGCCTTGATCTCCTAGAAGCTGAAGGCAAGATAGCCCATGGCAGCTTTCTCATGAAGAGCTTAAGCTTCATCAAGCTTCTAATGCTTTCTCTCCTGTTCTTCATCGTTATGCTTGGAGAAAGAGGAACACAGAGAAGAGTGGTGTAGACTTTGAGTATTAGAATCTTTGATTTTTGTTCTTCTTCTCCTCTTTCTCCAATACAAATTGGAGATGCTGGATAAGCAATATATACGGAAAGTCAAGGGCTGTGGAAACATATCTGAATCTTCGTCATGGCAGCATGGGACCATCTCTTAAAAGGATGCAACAACATATCATTAATGCAATATTTTGATCAACTTGTGAACACGGTTTGCACCGCAGTTTTCTTTTTCAAGTTCCATGAATAACTTTTTGTTTTTTTTTTTTTCCGTGTTTCATATCACCAATGGGGTACGGACTCTTGAAGATTTGAGGGGAAATAGTCAGGTCTATTCTTCCATGCCTGTGCATGGCTTCCGACTCAGAAGCTGCTAAATAAAAGACAATGAGGTCATAATATATTTAATTTAATTAAATAAAAAAATGTCGTGATAATGCCATTGAAAAGTGGGGGCTTCTTCAATAATTGGCCACCATGTGCCTATACAAGGGTGATTCCTAAAATTACGTAAAAAGAAATGGAGAATTAGCAAGTATCGAAGGGAGCTTTGTAGGAATGTAAATGAATGGATACGTTCACTAAAACTTGGTAACCCGGCCCGATAAAAGCTCCTTTGAAATTCGATAATAATATTTGTTTTTGACCAAGAATATACTTGATTAATTTAATCTTGTAATTAAAAAATTATTTAAATCTCATCTTAAAATTATTTAAAAATTTAATTTAATATATCATTAAATTATATTATAAGTTTATTCGAGTTATAAAATAATTTTTTAATAAAAAATAATAAATTTATATAAATTTGATTTTTAATAAATTTCACAAAATTTATATATTAATATATCATAATATAATATATTATATTATATTTTAAAAATAAATATTTATTTTTTAATTAATTAATTGATTAAATTAAATAATTTTTTATCAATTTAATAATATTTATACAAATAATTTTTATAATTTTAATTATTTTTATTAATATTATAAAATTAAACAATATTTACGTAAAGTTGGAAAGGAACAAACTTGACGGGACTCAATTTATTTACGCCGCTGCGGCTTAGTTGGGATGTACGACGGACGGAATATTTTAAAATTTCTGAGATGACAGACGAAATTAAAGGTTTTCCATAGCGTCGGCGGAAATTTGAAAGGTAGAGCATTTAATACGTTCAAACTTTCTGTGCTGCGCAAGGGCGCGCCGCCCCCCGCCCGCCCGCCTGCCCACACCCCAGAAGGAGGGAAGTTATCCCCTACATTCTCATGTTCCATGCAGAAAAATATGTAACACATTTTGTATTTTATTGTGTCCTTTTGAAGTGGAAAATACAAACTGCCTTCAAAGGAATTAAGTTTTCAGGAAAAAAGAAAAAAAAAAAAAAAAAGAGAGAGAGAGATGGCATAGAAAGATCTGAATCGATTTCTCATTGGTCAGGCCAGCCAATGAAGCATAAGTTTCTGCATTTTGGTTAATGCGAACATGGATGGCTTTATATATATGGCGCCGGCAAGCAAACAAAAAGAGTTGTTATGGAATTAATTAAAAATAAAAAAAGGAAACAAATCCATTGTCAAAGAATATAAATATTCCTCGATAAAAGTTCTTGTTTTTTATTTATTTATATATATATATATATATATTTACATAATTTTAATTAGAAAAAAAAAAACTTTGCTTATTAAGAATGGATGATACATTTCTGATGCTCTAGATTCTGCACCTCTGTCCTGGGTCGGGTCACACACGGTTTGTTTGTAGAATTTCAAATCGAGCTATGTGCATCGCTGCACAACATTTTGTACGTACATGGAGATTAAGCTAATGTTTTCGGAAGACATTGCTGGGAGGGACCTTTTCGGACAGTCCATCGGAATCCAATCTACCCGAGATATGCCATAAAACATGTGAATTTGTTCACAACAACCAATCCCAAAATGGCCGTAGGGCAGTAAGTGTCAGTCCTTGGGAGACAAGATGAGCTAGCATTTGAGTGGTACGAAACTTGGGTAAATCACTCGTTCAACTTTGGATGCTTTGCCTGATATTTAATGTGGCACTTTGCCTGCCTATTTCCTTTGCCGGACACACCGTCATCTTTGTTCTTAGAAAGCAACACAAACGATTTAGGTGCACAGTTTCAATGATTTGGAAAAGAAACTATCAAAGAATAATTTAATTAATAATATGTTAAATTAAATTTAAATTTCTCATTATTACTTGTTTTAAAATATAAAATAAAAATTTATATCGAATCCATTATATTAAATTTAAATTATTATTATCAAAATTTAGTGTAAACATTTTATTAAAATTAAATAGTATTTAAATAAGAGATTGAATGAAAATATTTAAATAATAAATTTTTTATGAGAAAAATTAAATAAAAATATTAATAAATAATTTTTAACATCGGCTATGGAATGAGCGACATTTCAGGAAACACCTCTTTGAATCAAACCAAAAAAAAAAAAAAAAAACATTGCTAGCCAATTTAAATTTCGACTGCAGGGAAACAATTATCCGGAAAACCATCCAAGAATGCCAGAGATGCCCTTATGTCACCAAGCCAAATATTGTTAGGCAGTAATAGGAATTGATGATATCATTAAGAGCCATGTATCCAGCAAGGTTATCAGCAATATCCAGAGAACTAACCGGGATAGATTTTCTGAGAAGGGTTTGAGTTAAAGACTCTCATCCATAAGAAGCAAGAACCGTACATCCTAGGACAAGTAGTGTAAAATGTACCCGCATACACGGATCAAACCCTGGGCCTGCGCTTGAACCAAGTTCCAGGATCCTCATTGCAGGGGAAGACCTCGAGCCCAGTATTTGGTGGGCCACCGTGGCAACTCTGCCCCATTTCTCGGACCTTACCGGGATCTCCGGATAAGAGGGCCTCCACAGAAGGTCAGAACCCTCCCGATGTTTCTCACCCAGCCCTTCAACCCCCAATTGAATGTCATTCTCCATCTGTCCACTTCCTATACGAAGCCCCTTGCTCCATCCCCAACTACTCTAGAATTTAGATTTAGGAACTATACCAAAACTTTATCCCACAAATGCAAATAATCAAATTTCGAAAAGGTCCATCATAAAAAAATTTCCAAACATCTAAGAAACAGTTAAAGCCCGTCAATCAAGCCATAGGACCTAAACTTTTACTTTCCCGTGGTTGACATGTAATGAGGACCCATTTCACCTAATTGAAACATAGAGGGACAACCCGCAACGTTTTGGCGGCAGGTGATTCGAAAGAATGGTTAGCGTTGGCCCGGATGGACGTTTAGACAAACATATTTACACCTTAACTCGTCACACCAAGACAATATTGTTGGTAGAACATTTCTGCACGTTAACTGTACAGCTCTAAAAACAATAAAACATATGTAGGATTTATATGACAACGGTTTCATGCATGTTGCCTTCGTGCATATGTAGATTTGCTGTGATTCTGGGTCGGCCTTCCAGCACTAGTTGGGCACAAATGTACCTGCATAAACCATTCCCATCATGAAGAAAGCTGCTGCCTGAAGCGATAGATAAATAAAAAAATGATCTTTTCCAAAAAGTAGGTCATAGATTACACAGTACAACATAAACGTTCCCGTCATTAGCTCCAAGACGTGAGTCCTGCGTAGAAAGACAAGGTAAACGAATGTGTCAACTGCTATGACATGGGGTTACACACAATGCTCTATCAATTGTGAGAGTTGCGTTTCTCATCTCGCAGTTATAGGTTTTCTGGTGCACCATAAAGTATATTCAGTTTCGTCTGATGTTGAATTGTTTGTTCAATGCTCTACTTTATATGCTGTCCGGTGACATTCTGTTTGATGCTTTGTTGTCAGAAGAGGAAAGGGGCGAAGCTACCTCTCTCCAATGCAAGATCGAAATTTCTTTGATGCTTTGCCACTGTTCTTTGCTCTCGTGGTGTTCCCAAGCTACTCGGTCACGATCAATTCATTCAAACGGTTTGCTCTCGTGATGGCTTTTTGACCTTCCAAGATGGGTCAAAGATAAAATAAGCTTAAAAAAAAAAGGGGTTTCAGCCTCAGGCAATATAGGATAAAGTGGATGAACTGTTTTCTGAATATTGGTGGTGATCACGACGGAGACATCTTTTTCTCTGGGATCATTATTTTTGTTTTGAAAAAATTGAATAGAGGACCATTGAGTGTTGCAAGTCAGCATTCTGTTGGTTGGTTTGACATTCAAAAACGTTGGTTCTCTGAAACATTCCTCGAGGTAAAATATTTGTAATTTTATGTGACCGGGGGAGACGTAGTTGCATTTAAACTTGTGCATCACAACGAATTGTATTGTCTCCAACTCCGTATCCAAATACAAATTTGGGATACGAGTGGCCCTCTGAATAAAACAATGCCGCTTGGACTTTGGGCTCGCCCGGAAGCTTTAAAGCGATGCTCGGAAAATTGTTTGCGTGCTACTAGGTGCATCATCTGTATTGTCCCATTCGTTTATTTATGCATTTGGAGTTGTTGATATCTATCACATGGATTGCCAGGTCACTCCAATTTGCATGTAACGTTTGTTTCGGAGACGCTTGCGTTGGAGCAGATTCTGGGAAATTTAAAACGACTAAAATATAAAAAATAAAAGAAAAGAAGAAGAGGAATGTTCACATCTGAAAAGTACACGTGAAGAGTAAACTCCTGTTTTTTTTTATTTTAATAATAAATTAAATCGAAACCCCCAAACAAAAAATTAAGCATATTCTGATTTTTATTTGTACTTCAAAAGGATATGTACGCGATTCGAAATATTCAAGGATAGTCGTAGGAGAGTTCTTCCATGCTGGGAAAAGACAAGACAAACTGACAAAACCGTGAAATAGAAATCAAAGTCGACCCACTGCTATAACCAAGGGGACGATGGGAAGGAGGCATCCTGGGTCGAGGCAGGAAAAACATACATGCAATGTGCAATAAAATTAATAGCGTATTATATTTTCTAATGTATGCCAATTAAAAAAAAAAAAAGAGTATCAAATTCTAAAAATTAGATGTCATTCTATGATTTCGTATGCTGCTAAGTATCCTCTATGGCATACTACAAACTAACAAAATCTACCAAATTTGTACTACATCGGGGAGATAGCAACAGAAAATTATAATAACAATAATCTTGAAATTACAAGAGCGAAATCTAAAGCCGAGAAACTTCAATGGAACCGGCATTCCGTGGATGATGGATCTCTTAAAGCGAGGCAGAGTCCAAAGCAAGATCAAAAGGATGATCGTGAGAAGGCCCCCATCTAGCGAGAACTACCCTACAGAATATACAGATGTTGCTGATTTTACCGCCAATCATTAGATGAACAAAGCTGATAAGCGATTACTAGCATATCAGTGCTCGTGCTTGATACGTGCTTTTATAATTCCAGGAAGAGGTGGTGAGGCAGGATGCCTAGCGGGGGTGCTAGTATTTGAGGGAGGAATGATTTGTGGTTGGCACAAATTGGACATGCTGGGACCTTCACCGCCATCTGTAGCGAGATCAGTTGCCATATCATCATTCTGTGGTCTCTCGCAAAATTTCATTGCCTTGAGAACATAGTTATCATCATGAAGCTCAAAAGGTGTGCTGCATGTAGAGTATGAAATGAAATGAAATGCATAAACATCAACTGACACGATAATTTAACAAGCTGAACAATAACAGGGTTCTAAAATTTAGTTTCAAGAATGGTATCCTATCATGGACACTTGAACGTCTATCCAAAAGTCCCTTCAATCATCCCGTTAAAAACATTAATTTGATACATGATTGCAGATTTAAACAAGGAGCTGCAGATCAACTAGATTGTCCTTTGACCACTTTATTCTAAGATGTCACATGATAATGGCCCACACAAATGGTGTATCAACAACAGGTATGAAACTAGATTTCACACTCACTATTTGTTCATTAATGAGAAAAGCAGACAAGCTTAAGGGTCTTTTACCTGTTAAAGTCAAAATGCACAAGCTGCATATCTTCTGATATTTCCACCTCAACAGTTGCATGAGGGCGTGTCTGTAGTTCATGCCAAAAAATAAGAAGACATCTCCAAGAAGAAGAAGAAAAAAAAAAGAAAAGAAAGGAAAAGGTAACATTATGCGCCCCAAAGGATTTGATTACACAAAGATATCATAGCAAGGCATATGTGACAGTGCATTTGGCAAATATATCTGCAATAAACATAGCTTAAGAACAAATGGTCATAACACAAACAATAATACTAAATTGTTATTGGTCCCATTGAAGTACAACCCAGAGAAGCAATGTCAGGAAACATTAGTATCCTTGTGCTTGTCCACATGAAAGGGATGCTGTTAAACATGAACCTAACACCTACTTAAAGGTCAAGACATCCATCAGTACTTAAAAGCAACAGCAAAGGTTAGAGAGCTTTACCTGCACCAGAATGAAAGGTAGCGACACACCCTTACTAGGAGCATTTCCTGAGTTGTACAATTGCTCATTCCGTTGAATCAGATTCTGAAGACCTACAAACTTAATAAAGAGAAACAAGAAGTCAGCAAACAAACACCATCAGCTACATCTTCAGAAGTTGAGAAAAGCCCTAACCAAAGTACATCAAGCATGCAACTTGACACTGAAACCATAGAAGGGTATAACATGTCCTTACTTGTTCCTCAAGTTCTTGCAGATAGGCAGCTTTCTTATCAATCCTATTTCTCAGTTCATGACGATTGGCCTGCTTAAGTCACATTCAAGAAGTTAAGAAAGATCACATAAGAGCCCTGAATGTTACCAAAAAAACTTCATACCTTTAGCTCTTCAATATCACTCAAGCTAGTTCGAGGAAGACCTTTCCACTGTATTTCCTTTTTATCCTTGGATATAATATCCAATGCCATAAGAACATTGAGTGCATCATAAACCCTTCGTCGTATGTTTTTTTCATCATATTGTTGCTGCCAAAGTAAATACCAAGAAAATCAAAGGACTGTACAGTAAAGTTTCATTTTTGTATTTATACACATTGCATATATATATATCCAAATTGACCAAAAACAAATACATTTTTCATTTTTAGTCAAAGGATAGCTAACCTGATCAGGGGATGACACACTGTTGCTAGGATCTGCAAACTCTGCCACAAGCTCATCAGCAACCTGTCAATTGCTTCAAACTCTTACATACAGCTACAGTCATAGCATCATAAAGCATAGTACTAAAAAGATAGATATAGATAGAAATTGATGTAAATTTCAGAGCAATGATAATAAATAACTTTTTTATGACAGATGCTAATAAATAAAGTATTAAGATATATTAAACTTAGAGAATTTATCATGGCTGACCAAATAAAGTATAACTGGGTGAGGGAATATCTGGAAAATGAATAAAATGTCTTAAAAATCACAAATTAAATGGAACAACATTAAAAAATTGCAGGACATCTATAATGATGTTAATGTTATCAAGGCATATTCCTTAATAAGATTTTCAGGAAGAGAAACTTATGGATGATCTAAACTGTCAACAAGGCGGACAACTTTAAGTTTGAGCTATAAATCACAATAATCCTACAAAGTTGTTCAATGTAAAAAATTCAAATTGAAGACAAATATAGGCATATTGGAATCCTCTGCAGAAATTGCTTTTCTGGCCCGAACAATAGGAAAAATGTCAAACTTCTTTTTTTCATCCACACTCTTATCATCTGCTATGGGAGGAGTAAATTTATCTGGCAACAACAAATAAGAATTAGCAGCCATAGGACATGGTGTTTGGTATGGATATCAGTCCACTACCAACAGAGCTAACAAACACCCTTGTGCCTACAAGAATCTTGATATCTTGAGTTTTCCTTTCCAGGTTTCCAACACTCAATAGGCAAACCCTATGAACACTTGCTAAGTATTCTCTGTTTCTCTGTCTAATCCATCAAATATTTGTTTAGCAATTAAACATTTACTCTTGGCCGTGAAACCTAATTGAACCAGAGCAATGTGCAACTACCCGTTGGTCTAAGAGGAATGACAGTGATCGGCAATCACTATAACGTGTTTTCGACGTTTCAACCAAAAAACAACCTACAGCAAGTATGTCATCTTCAATATGTACAAAGCATCAAAAGAAATTTAATAAATTCAACCAGATGAGAAATGCAAAGACCAAAAAAAATAACATCAAGAAACCACCCAACCTCATTGTATGTGGTTGTTCCTTTGCTTTCCACTTTTTCACACACTGGAAACAATTGTAACAGGTTAAACCATGAATTCAGCCATCAAACAATTCATCTTGTAGAGGGCAGGCAACTGAAAATAGTTTCACATGATTTCTCAGTACCTTTCATACTGAACTGCCGGAGTCCTCTACCAGTCTTATCAGCTCCAACTGCCCGTTGACCTCTCTTTTTCTTCTTGTTACTGTTGATAATCCAGTGATCAATTCAATGTATTACAGATTCCAACAGCATCATCGCATGGAACAATGAAGACAGACACAACAATAACAACGTTGGATGTCCCCAGTGAAGTGAATCTCAACACAAATAGCAGATGCGAGGCAACGCTATTAACGATTGCCAATCACAAACAACAATAACATCAAATTCACATAAATTCTGCCCTAAAACAACCTCAAGCTCAAAACCCATCATCAAAATCGAGAATTTTCGATTACGCCACTCAAAGCAGTTAACACAATTATCTAAACAGGGAAAACAAAAACCAAAACACAGTGCGGAAGAAGAAAACAGACCCGGTTGCATCTTGGGTGGCAGCGTCGTCGGCGTGAATGTCGAGATGGTTCAACCTAAGATAACTATTGTCCCTGGCGGCGGTTGCCATGGCCTGCCCGCTCCGGCAGGACGGAGACCCCACGCTGCCGCTTGTCGAAACGGATTCGCCGGACACCGTCGTGGTGTTACCCCAAGACCTGGTGGTGGCTCCTGCTCCACTTCCGCCTCCTGACCCTCTAGAGACGGCGGCAACGGTGACTGTTGCCCCAGGGTTTCTGTCTCCGTCTTCCAGGTGGGCCCCACCAGTTACCATTTATAGATTAAATAAAAAGAAGATGAAGAAAAAAAAAAAAAAATCAAATTTACAACTGCGAAACGAACCAAGAAAAAAAACAATAATAAAAACAATAATAAAAGAGTCAAAACATAAATAGAAGAAGAGATGAGTTGAATTTGTTTTTGAGTTTTGCTAAAGACTGGTGACTGTTTGGTCAATAGTCAGCAGAGTTGCTCACAGGCGCGCGCGATGAGCAGTTGGTTTAAGTGGCGCTTTTGTCATTAAAAAAAAATAATAATAATAAATAGATAGGTAAATAAATAAAGAAGAGGCGTGTTGTGGGGTGTGATCTGAGAAGAAGAGAAGGAAATTGGGGCAAAGGTGTAAAAACTGAAAATACAAAAAAAAAAAAAAAAAAGGAAATTTTCGTACAACAAAAAATGGAAAAGTTATAAAATTTAGTAAGATTTATATATCATTGAGTCATTCATGTTGCAGGCCCAAACCGCTGTTTAATAAAATAATACAAACATAATTTTTTTTTAAAAAAAAAAATTATATGGCAATAATTTAGTTGCAAAAAGTATGAATAAAAAATTTATAAATATAGTATGACCACATTGATTAAAAAATCTAAATGAAATAATTCCGATTTTATACCATAATTGGTTCATTTACGATTTTTAATTTACACATAAAATTTCTATTAACAAAATCTATCTAAAAACAATGCACATTAAAAAAGATTGAATTATGAATAAAACTTTATTAGAGAATTCAAAACTTGAACACTAAATAAATATTAGTAATTATAATCTTTTATATAAAATTTTATAATTATAACTCACACAATATTTATAATTATAACTCACTGTAATAATGAATAAAAATAAGCATCTATTTTGTATTTACATTTCACAATTTTTCTTGTTTTCTGTTACGGATATCCATGAAGAAGAAAATTGCGATCGTCAAAAGCCCTTTGGCATGGCAGGAAGCTTCGACCTCACGAAAAGATTAAAGGCTTCAAAAGGAGGAGAAGAGGGTTAGGCGCACTCTGAATTTGTGAAAGTTAGTGCTTTTTATCTTTAGACGGATGATTGAAATCGGAGTGGGGACGGCAAGAATTTCGAGTCAATTATTTATGGAGGAAATCGAGGGGGTAGCATATATGAAAATCAAGAGCTTGTCTCTTGCTCTTGCCACATGGAAGTTAGAGTTGGGAATTGGGATCCACCATACTGTTTCTTGGTCAAAGCAATGAAGCAAAAACTGCAATTTTCCCATTGATACCCAGCATGTGCAAAAAGGTGTACACGGCACATGATTCTTTGCGTATTCCAAGATGATTTTAATGCCGAGTGTCACTTTTTTTTGTCATTGCAAGAGAAAACTCAACCATATAACAATCTAGTGATATTCCATTTACTTTTTTTTTTTTTTCTCCAATTTTAATTATAAAAGAGTTTTATTATATGAGTGTAGATAACACAATGCATCATTAATAAATTTACTTTTATTATTTGTATTATTACAAGTAGATATATATCAAAAAAAATTAAAAATATACAATAAAAAATAAATAATTATTATAGTATAATATATACTTTTATATTTTAAAAACATCTAAATTCATCACTTTTATATATATGTTTCCTAATCCAACGTCTCTTGCCCATATTAACTTTTTTTCAATATATTCTTAATAGTTAAAGCAAAAAGAAAATAAGAAAATAAGTAAGATGATTAACTTTAATGAACCCTCGATCTAGATTTGCGTAAACGATAACTAAGATGTCTTTTTTTATTGAAAAAAAAACAAAAAAACTTTAATGAACATAGAGGAAGAATCGGCCTAGGGTTAAGTTAGGGCCAGAAGACAGGCATTGGGTGTTTTCATAGCCCAACTTTGTGGTGGACCTGGACAGTAAAGGGTGGCCGAGCATTCTCTTTTCTTTGTAGTCGGAATGGGCCTCATAGAATCGCTGGTGGGGTTGGAAGTCAGAAACTGCCAGTATTCGCGACGGAAATCCACGGGTTTGCACTAAAATCTGTGAGCTGTGGCAAAACTTCACCGTTGACTCCCCCGAATTATTGCAGAAAAAGACAGGCATTTATGAGTCCAGACTCATTTGCTGCAACCATGCATATGGGCCCTGCCATTGTCAGGTTAATGGTTTTTTTTTTTTTTTTTTTTGTTTTTTTTGGGGGGTGGGGAAAAAAATAATAATGTACGGTTCCTAGCATTAGATTGAAATGCTTTCTTTCGAAGGCCTAAAACTCACTCTATTCTCTATTCATTGTATTGTATTGTTATGTAAATCTGTTTCCACAAAACAGTCATTCCGACAAAGAGTGATTTCCTTCTTAGAATTCTCAAATTTTTTTTTTTTTTTAGCTTTAATAAAAATTTTTATGTAATTCCTATGTAACTCCCACTAGATTGTCAAGAAATTTCTCCGAAAGAAAAGGGTTTGCCTAAATACATGTAAACCTGAATTCCATGCTCCTCAAGCCCACTGATTAGGGGAAAAAGCCAGAATAAATGGACGTTTTCTTGGTGGAATCAAAGATGCCAAGTGTATGCTGCAACTTCTTGTTACATTGACAGTGAATCTGACAACTTTTGGTATCTAAATTCAATTGGAATATTTCTAGAAAATCAAGCATATTTCTCAATACAATTGCCCAAACTTTACCCGTTGCGGGGGTAATCCAACAGCGATGCTTGATTTCAATTAATTTGTTGCAATCTGCATTTATGTCATTTTCAGGTCCGTGTAATTTCACTATTATTTTGTTTTATTTCATGCTTTTCGTGTACTGCTTTTTTTGGTTGACATGGATCAAGTGGCAAGCAGCTGAAAAATTTTACGTGGCACGGTTTAATTGGTCTAGAACATATACTCCACGTGCTCGGCCTTCTGCTTCACGTGGGTGCCCACGTGCCATGTTTTTCATCTTGCGATCGTGAAATATATAAATGAACACAATAATCGAAATTAAAGCAAGTGGAAAAGACGGGCAGCAAAGAATATCTATCTTAAGGGAGTTTTTGGGGGCCACTGTTGAGTGTTGATCGAACGATCTATAAATGCAGAAAAAGGGGCGATTTCCCTCTTTATTACAAAGCACCCAGATGGGTTTGCTTTGCCTTCTAAATTTCTAGTTCATCTCGAGCACAAGTTTAAAGATTGTGCAGGGCATTCATTGAGCCTTAATTTCCAGCCAAGGCGTGTTCATTTTGTCTGCATTTGCACCTGCACCTTTCCCGATATCACCACCAATATCCCTCCTTCGTTTGAGTGCTTTTGTGCCAGCGATGAGTACAACAGCTGTTTGTTTTTGCTGGGGTTGATGGGGGGTGTTAGAGAGAGCGAGAGAGAGGTGCAGGTGCTAGGTGCAGACAAATGCCACCTTGGCCTTTTATCCCTACGCTGAGCTGTTTCTTTCATATTGTGTTTCCGGACGTACGTCTCCTCCGTCTTCACTTGCTGGAGGTAAGGTATTCAAAGCATCGGCCTTTTATGTTGTTGATGTTGGTAAGTGATTTTTGTGATCTCTCTCTCTCTCTCTCTCTCTCTCTCTCTCTCTCTCTCTCTCTCTCTCTCTCTGTGTTTCTTTTTTGGAAAAAAAAAACATAATTTCGTTTGGTCCTAATCACATAGATGGTCAATGTCATTTGGCGCCGTTCGCGGCCACCCGCACACGGGCCTAATGTCCAGATCGGTGATTTTGAAGTAAAATGTGATTATGTTCCTGTCTGTAAACGACGACAATACGGTATGCAATCCGGCGAATGCTCGAACTGTCCTTCTTTATGCTTAGGCCCGGCCTAAGGTCCACACTCTTTTTTATTACAAAATAAATAAATAAATAATTAAAAGTATTCAAATATCAATTAAGTCGGACTGGGGCGATAGGCTTGTGTTTATTTATTTGTTTTTTGTGTAGTGGTGGGGGCCGGGGGTGGGGTGGGGTTCCTTTTTAGTGGAAGGGGAAGGAAGGCCGAGGATTGCAATCACGAGATCCTACAACTCAATCGAACGGGGCAGCTGAGCCCCAATAACATGTTGACGAGGAAGCTGTTGAACAACCAATGGAGCGAACCCCAATCCATCCCGCGTCTGAAAATATGTCTTGTACAAACCGCCCAATCTTTGTGGAGTAGATCCTTACAATCCAAACCCAATTCAAAGTATCGTTGGGTCCATTGTATCGAGTGATGAACTTAGTTAGGTAACGAACGTACGCCGTCCAGGGGGTGCTACGACGGCCTGATTCTGAGAAGAGGCCTTAGGCCCACCAAGAGGCAGTGCCCGGTATGGGTCCATGTTACTGGCCGGGTGTATTTACTTAACCAATTCTTTTGTTTTGTTTGTTTTGTTTTCAGGGGTTTAGCTATTATAATTGCAAAAAGCACTCGAAAGGGTTTGGTCTTTTGGAGCTCCTTCATTTATTCGTTTATTTATTTATGAACCTTTGGAATTGTTTTTCTTTTTTTTCCTTTTTTCTTTTGCTGTCAGAATTTTTTTTTTTTTTGGGTTTGTTTTTTCTGGTGCAGGGTAATTTAGGCTTTCGGATACTTCGCTGATGTGACCGTGAGGGAATATGATTCTTTTAAAACTAAAACGCCACAAGAAGCGGTAAGAATGACCTGGAACCCTTCTTCCTCTGCCAAACGTTTCTTCATTTTTTGTTGGCCTTATTGATCAATTCATTGTGGAGGGTTTTTGTCTTTTTCTTTGATTTTTCGTATTATAAGTACAGAATTTTTATTAATGGTAATAAAACTAAATAGGAGCTCTTTTTTCACAAGTTATATTGAAAATTGTGGAGTTCTATAGCTTTTGTTGTCTTCCTTTTACCTACTTTATGAAATTGCGTCTTTCTTTCCGAAAATTTTCATCCCCATCTGGGCGGATACAGTGAAGGGTTCTCAGGACATATGAGGGTTCTTCTCCGTGTACTTTTTTTTGTTAATCTCTGATATAAGTAACCTAACTCTTACATTAAGCTGCTTACGTATAAACTTTCTGTTCGACTAGAATTTCCCCATGATTTTCAATGTCTGTCTGTTATATTCGTTTACTTGATTAAGATATGGTGGTGAGGAGTTTAAACCAAGAAAATAGTTTATTTACGTACGACTAATCCCTTCCCCAACACATCTAGTCCATTGTTGTCCTACAATCCTCTTTTTATCGTTTACGAAACCTAAGCGCGCTTGCTTGATACGACTCTCTTGATGCCTTTAATAATTGAACATAAATTAGGTCGTTAATCTTTACATGTCTTGGAGATGATGTCTCATGTTATCTATACCCTTTTACTGCATATAGGCTGAAGTAAATGATGGGTCCTGCGCCACGCGCACAACTTGATGCCGAGTTGGCTGCTGGGATGGGAAGCCAGGCAATGGCCCTACGCTTATGTCTGTCGTGAGCTGTCTGTTTCTGGTTTCTTTCCTAGTGTGAATGTTTAAAACCGAAGACAATTCCTCGGAGGGACATTTTTGTGTCAAATGATCCCACAATAGAAATAGTTGCTTCAGTTGCTGCAAACGGTAATATTTTATATTTTCGAGATCTTGTAAGCCTGATGATGTATATTTTTCTTTATGCTTCTTGGATTTGCTGTTGGCGACATCATTGTGCAAGGGTATAATGTAACGTTGAGACCCGTTTTTAAGCCAATCCAAGGGACAGACCGAGCGGCGGCATAAAGCAAAAAGTTCGACGGTCATGATTGTATGATACATGCATCTGAGCAATCTAATTCATCGTGTTCGTGTTCGTGTTCGTGTTCGTGTTCGTGTAACTTTGCTGAAATGGATAATAAGTTCATATTGGGATTTCAATTTTCACTTTGCAGTGTACGACGAATCATATACCAGAATTGCTTGCACAAATTTGAAGCAAAATTTAATCCTCCTGACACTTACCGTGAGACTCTTACCAACATTTAAGTGATGTCTCGCGGTAGATGCGTGGGACAATTTTATCCTATCGGGCCTGACGCCCAGTGGTGGATGGAAAGATTTGCACTAAGTAGTCATGTGACTGCCCTCCGGTGTCTACGGTGTTTCCATGTTCTGGTCCAAGGCTGGAGAGGGGCAAATCGTCTTTCGATGATGACGTCTGTGATTGTACCACCAACCCCCGAACAATTCGATGGACTGTAAACTGCCACCCAAATGGACCAAGTAGGAACTTTGTTCTTGTGGATTTTCAGGATCAGCCCTTACATTATCGTGGAAATTTTCTAGAATTTCGGTGGGCTCTAAAGTTGGACCTGACAAATGCATGATCTAGAACATATGACGCACCACAAATACAAGCTAAAAAGGGCCCATCATTGTTTCTACGGGGATGGCTTTCTTATTAACGTTATTGCCTTGGTCTGATACGTGTAATGAACCCTTTCCAGCAAAAGAAGAAAAAGACAAAAAGATAAAAAACAAAAAATCAAAGGAGCAACTTGATTAAAGCGCACCGTTCTTAAGACCAACTCGGATAGGCGCCACTTGGATTGAACTTTTCACAGACAGTAGCATTATTGCAGTGCCAGGAAGAAATGCTATCATATCTTTCAGGTAGTCTTGTCTCTTCTGTTGTATTAGGTATTGGCCACTTCCATTCCAGACAAGAAGAAAGAGTTGCTGAAGAACTAGTGCAGTGTATCATCACCCAATATGGAGTAGATGTCCAAAAGCAAAAGCAAATGCCCAAATATCACTCCAAAAAGTAAATGCTCCGACCAGCTAAAAACAAAACACCATCAAGCCCCCACTATGGCCACTAATAATATCATGTTTCTTTGACAACAAAGAGATCAGCTGTGGCCCACACAAGCACAGAGACATAAACCATCCTGTGAGGCCATGATCCAACACCATCATCTTCCTGTCATTTTCTGCACCCCCATTTCTTAAACCTGCCATCCCACGCTTGTCTACCACCAGATATTGCATCCAGGTTCATAATTTTGCTGTGTCCCTTTTTTTTTTTTTTTGGTGTTCTTTTTATGATTTTTTTCCTCTTACTTCTGCTTTCACTCGGTTTTCTCATGTTGCAGTCTAGTCTTTATGCACGGGTGCAACCACCATGTGAAGTTGAATCTCAATTATTTTGTTCCCCACACGCCCGCGTCTTTAATAGTTGCATACCCAATTGAGATCAAGATAGTGTGCTTACAGATTGCCAACAATCGATCACCTTAAAGTTTGGATGGCGTTGTATAATGGCCTGCATGCTATGTCTACCTCGAAGGCCACTCGGTTCATTATTCTCGTGCTAGTGTCAGGAAAGTGAAAGAAAGCAAACGCGCATTGATTGCCATTGCAATCCAATCTAAACGCCTATTTGATCATTGTCTACAATGCATACGGGATTCTATACAAGATTTATTATTTAGTAGCAAGCAAGGAAACAATCGTACAAGTCCAAAATTTAAGCGGCAATTCGAATTTGTAAATGGCTATGCGGATCCGTTAACAGTACTATATCTGAGTTCCGTTGAAGCATTTGACACTGTAATTTCCTTAAATAACTCATCATATTAGCAACTATGGGGTAAAAAAAATTGGATGACAGAGAAGCTATATACTAGAATATACGTTAAAACGACGAAGAGAGATTTTTTTTTTTTTTTTTTTTTTAAAAAAGGCCAAAAATCACAAAGGTCATATGCATTATACTCCTTTTACTTCTTTGAGCTCACTTGGCTTCCCTGTCTTCATCATCCTTTGTCCTAGCCGAGGAACTTGATCCTGAGGTCATCCCAATGACCTGGCAATGACTGAACCTTTGTAACTGTATCATGCGGGCATAACACCCATCAGGATAATTTTTAAGTAGATGTGAGTGTGATCCTTGCTCCGCTACTTTCCCATCGTCAATTACAGCAATAACATGGGCGTTTCTTATGGTAGAGAGTCGGTGGGCAACAATAATTGTGGTCTTTCCCGAGCAGGAACCATCCAGAGCTTCCTGGACGGATCTCTCAGACTCAGCATCTAGTGCACTCGTTGCCTCGTCGAGTAGCATAAGTTCTGCTTTCCTTACCAAAGCACGAGCAATGGCAATTCTTTGCTTTTGTCCACCAGATAACTGAACTCCGCTCTCCCCTACAAATGTCTTATACCCATCTGGTAATGTAGATACGAACTTATGGGCATTGGCCAAAGTAGCAGCTTCAATGATTTCAGCCTCAGTTGCTGACTCGCTCCCATGGGCAATGTTCTCATAAATGGTCGTAGCAAAGAGACATGGCTCCTGAGGGACCATTGCCATGTGCTCCCTGAGAGACTTCAGGCTGTATTTTCTGATGTCCTTTCCATCAATCATAACCCGTCCGGATGATGGGTCGTAGAATCGTTGTATGAGTGCAATGACTGAACTTTTACCACAGCCACTAGGGCCCACAAGGGCAAGAGTTTTTCCAGCTCGCGCACGAAGATTAAGGTCACGGAAAATAGAAACATCAGGGCGAGTGGGGTAAGAGAAATCTACATGTTTTAGTTCAATTTCGCCACGAATTTGGTCAGGTACTGGGGTGGCATCCAAATCCTCAGGTTCAATCTCAGTTTTCCGGTCAAGTAGGTCAAATACCGAGCGCATGGCTCGCCCACCCTTGACGAAGTCAGGTGCCAAGGTTAATGTTTCGGCTGCGCCATTAGCAGAGACCATAAGGACCATGAAAACTCGGATTGTCTTTGAGAAGTCAGAGATCCCGTGCTTCACGAGCCAGGAAGCATACCATAGACCAAGAGCATAAGAAGCATAAAGTGCAAACTGTGCTACTCCATATCCACCCCCGGCAATTTGTCCCTTCCAAAAGCAGCGTCGTAGAGGAATCTCAAGGTTGGAAGAGAAAAGACCAACTATTCTGGTTTCTGAATTGAAGGCTGCAACAGTCCTTACATTAGCTATGGCCTCCCCTGCCAGCTGTGTGGCCTTGGCATGGGCAGCTTCCAGGTCTCCAGAGAAACCATTCATGAACATTTTCTGTGGCAAACATAACAAAAATAAACCAAATGATTATTCATTAGTTGTACATTATTTTGTAGCACTATTGCTACAAAAAATTGTGAAGTTCTATATATTCATAACGTGATAACATACTTTTCAACCATTGAACTTTTGTTACAGATCACATCGAGATTTACATTTATCTACGATTTACCCCTCAAATGCAGCGCATATATCCCACTCAACTGTTTTGTTGAATTCTGATAGACTTAATAGTGAATTATGTTTGCATTAAAAATCATTAGTCCATCACAAACTTCCAAAAATTTGGACTACATGCTGCTGCGAATTAACCCAATTGTTGTCAAATAAACAGGTTGGATAAACATACCTGTAGAACAGTGGCTGCAACAACCAAAGGGAAGACAGCTATGAGGACAAGGGCTAGGCGCCACTGTAAAACAAACCCTGCAGTGCAAGCAACAAGCATGAGTGCTGTATTTTGAACAATGACAGAAATCCGGTCTCCAATTGCTGATCTGACATTGTTTGCATCTAGAGACAGTCTTGCTGCAATCCTTGCACTCTCATTTTCCTCCCGATCAAACCATGCCATTTCATTTTTCAGCACTGCAGCCAGCATTTTTTCCCTCACTCGTTTTGTAAGATTTTCTCCAACAATATCCCAGAAGAAATGCTGTAGCGTATTAAAGATGAGTGCAGCCGATGAGAGCCCAATTAACAAATAACAGTATTTTTCAATTTCTCTGCTCATGTACGCATGGTTCTGGTTATAGTAGACACTGAGGACGGCACTCAAAACATAAGCAAAAAAAGGCACTGAGGAAGCCACAAATAACGGAACCTATGGAACCAACCAATGCATAAATCCATTCAGGGGAATTCATCTTTGCAAGGCGCGAAAAGGAACTTGCTTGCTCCTTGAAAGCAAGCTTTTCCAGACGGTAACCAGGATGTGAGGCATCAATGGAGAGACTAAAATCTGAAGTAGAAAAATCAGATAGTCTGCGTGAATATGGTGATCTGCCATAAGAAGAATTGCGTGCAATTATTGGTGAGCTCACTGAGTTCCTGGCACTAGAAGGCCTGCAGACAAAGAAAAATTAACTGCTTAGTTCATAATAATAGATTTGCATTAAGGGATAACTGGAGTGCCTACAAAATCAAACATTGAAACGAGAGATTAGAAACTGAACACCCAATTGTGAGGGAAAGCTACCTTGCACTACTCTTTCTAGCATTGCTTAAGGCCATTTCATGTGCCATCTCCTGCATTCTGATGAGCTTTGCATAAACACCATTTTCACCTTTGGCAATTAGATCATCATGCGTTCCAATTTCAGCAACACTGCCCTGCTGAAGCACGGCTACAAGGTCAGCTTTGCGAATAGTCGAGAGCCGATGGGCAATCACAAGAGTTGTCCTTCCAATCATGAATCTGTCAAGTGCCTCCTGGACCAATTTTTCTGATTCTGAGTCTAAAGCACTCGTGGCCTCATCTAAGAGCAAAATTGCCGGGTTTTTCAGCATTGCCCTTGCTATGGCTATTCTTTGCTTCTGCCCTCCAGAGAGTTGCAGGCCTCTTTCCCCTACCTGCCATTTAAATTTTCATTATACCTGAACTTTTAAACTCCCATGTGTTTCTGGATGACTGTAATGAATCTATCCCAATAACACATACATAAGGAAAGAAAAACATCAACTTGGAGTAAACAGCAGCTTTAAATATGGAGTATGATGTCTTGTTAAAGTTCACTATTCATGAATTGTTCTACACCCTAACCTTCCATGGGATAATTTTTGTAATCCTCACTGATCAACCACAGGCTAAACTTCAATTAATAATTTTTCAGCATTTTATATCTGCCTGTTACCTTCAAGACATTTTCCATAAGCATCCACACAAAGATCCCTAAGCCACTTATTAATCTTCGACCTTTTGATCCAAGTAATTAACTTTCAAGCTTTTGAGTCAAGTGAATACTTCATGCCATTCCAACTTGTTAATGTCTTCTTCCTGATATCTGCCACGACAATTTTTTAATTCTTAAACCTACTTCATCCTTAGGTCTAGAATAAATACGCTAAATCATTTTGTAAGCACATGGCAATGTCGACTGAAACATCTTAACTTATTTTAAATGCATGCATGGCCAAAATGCAAACTTGCATTGACTCTTGGAAACAAATTTAATAATGTTAGGTTAGGTTAGGTTTTTGACCAAATTAACCATTCTATTCTATAACTATAAGAACCCCTAACTCCAAGTAGCAAGTATAAACCAATCAAAATGTCCAACCAGCTAACTATGGTTCCCTTTGGTCAAGATCCATCATGTCATTTTATTTTCCGCACCAACCAACCTTGCCCAACTCTCCTACCCCTCCCCAACTGACATTAAGGTAATAATTAATTTGCATACGAAGGAGCTTCTTTGTAATGGACGAATATTAAAGGAGCAGGTTGCTACACAACTAAACTTACTTGATTGGTATTTTGAATAATAAATTGAACAGCTTACTATCAGGATTCAGGACAAGACAGCATACTAATCAGGGCTAGGAACCTAAGGAGGGAAAAAATGAAAATAAATATTTAAAAAAGAGAGAGAGAGAGAGAGAGAGAGGAAGAAGAGGAAGTCATCTGAGCCTAGACTCACTTGCTACTTACCTGTGTGTCGAAGCCATCGGGTAGCTTGATAATAAACGAGTGAGCATTAGCAACTATGGCAGCCTCTTCAATCTCAACTTGATCTGCATCAGGCCTTCCCAACAGTATATTTTCTTTAATGGTGGTGGCAAACAGTGCAGGTTCCTGGCTTACAAGGCCTATTTGTTGCCTCAACCACCTCAGGTTCAGTGTCTTTATATCATACCCATCAAGCAGAACTTGTCCTGCACAAAGCAAAAAGTTAATTAAGAAAAAGGAAGAACTAATTGGCCTAAAAAGGTCCACACCCACATGGATACATGAAATAAAGAAGCAATATTACTTCAGTCTGCAGAACCAGGTGAATTGTGTCCAGAGAGAGAAATTTTACAGATGCAATGTAAGGCCATTTACCTTCATTAGGATCATAGAATCTCTCAATGAGGGAGACAACGGTGCTTTTGCCAGAGCCACTGCTGCCCACCAAAGCAATAGTCTTGCCAGCCGGGACATTAAGTGAGAAATTATTGAGAATCCGTACATCAGGCCTTGATGGGTAAGAGAAGTCTACATTCTCGAGCTCTACAAGCCCGGTAACGCACTCCAGTTCTAGCCCAGATTCACTGTTCCGATCTATAGCCGGTTTATGATCAATTATGCGGAAAATTTTAGCCGCAGCAACTTTTGCTTTGGCCAATGCACTCATGCTCGGTGCAGATTGTCCCAAAGACCTGCCAATCAAACAAAAAATTGACCAAAAGGCTCAAATTTAAGAAATGCGAAAAGGAAGTCCGTGGCTCATTTTAGGGGAAAAATGTACTTACAGTCCTCCAACCATTACAGCAAACATGGTGGCTATGGCCAGTCCTCCATTGGTGAAATGGTGTCTTACAAGATAACCTCCATACCAGAGAAGAAGAGCATAACAACAGAAAACAACAAAGTAAGTTGCACCTAGTCCCATTCCCTTTGCAAATCCACTCTTGTAACCATTTCTCTGGGAGACCTTCAGTGCTGACGAGTAGGCTCGCAGAGCTCTCGATTCCCCGACAAATGCCAAAACAACTCGAATTTGCACAATTGTCTGCAATTTGACTTCAAATCAGAAATACCCAGATGCCAAAATCCAGAATATTTGCCGTCCCCCAGAGAGGAAATGCTCAAACTAGAATTACCTGTTCTACAATGTTTCCTGCATCTGACAGAGCTTCTTGGCTCTTGCTGGTGAGCTTGGCTAATGCGGTGGTGTGGATGGCTGCAATTACAGCTATAAGAGGAACCACTGCTAGGGTGACCAGTGCCAATTGCCACACAGCAGTGAAACCAACCACAAATCCAGAAACAAATGTTGCAACATAGTGCATGAAATTACCCAGCTGCCAAAGAGAAGAATCATAAAAAGGTCACATTTTTAGCCAAAAAGCCAACAGCAACCTAGTACAAGAAACAGAGAAATGCTCAAATTTTCCACCTTTTCGCTAATTGCGTCCTGGACAAGCACTGCATCGGTGTTAATGGCGAATACGACGTCGGAGGTCCGGACCTCCGTGTCAAAGTACTGAATGTCCTGGTTCAGGGCTGCTTCCAAGTACTTGATTCTCATCCTGGTTGATTGCCTCTCTCCAGTCCACATCCAACACGATATTTCTGTTTATCCATTCCAGGTCTCCATTTTCAATAACATTAAAACAGAATAGAGCAAAACTAAACATAGACATCCAATAACATGTGAAAAAAAAAACAAAACAGAGAGCCCAGGAAGATTAAACAGAGTTCTCTGTTTTAGAACTAACCAACCTGCCCATGAAGATGCCCAAATTGCAGCACCAACAACCAGAAAGTAGAATGCATACTAAAAATTTACACAGAGAGAGAGAGAGAGTTCATCAAACATATTGGTCTGGAAGAAGACATAAAAAAGAGGGAAAAAGATAAAAAATGAATACTGCAGAATTTTGGTTATACCTTCAAGACTTCTTGCATCATCTTATCCATGTTATTGGCATTAGACCCAAAAGAGTTAACAAGATCGGCAAAGAAGCGAAGAAAGAGAGGGAGAGAAGAGCCATGTACAAGTGCACCAATTGAACCAATTGCCATCAAAACATAATCTAACCCATCAGCAAACCTGAACAGTTCTGCAAACCCAACAGCAGCCAACTCACCTGGCTTCTCTCCAATACCATGACTACTACTAGTACTGTTACCGTGACCATCTTTTTCAGGCTCCACACTCTCCATTTTTCTTCTTTCTACTACACTTTCTTGGTAACTTTCCTCTTTTTCTACTTGAAGGTGATTTTGGGTCTGGTGTTCACGTTGTTGTTCTGTCGAGTGTGAGTCTATTGTAAGAGTTGGTGTGGGCGGAGTAGAAGGGTGGCTTTTATGAGGGTCAGAGGGAGGAGGCGTGGCAGACAGCAGCTCAAGGCCTTGCATTTCCGACCACTTCCACTGCTCAATCGTCAGTATCTCTTCAGACTCTTGTGACATTTACCAAAATTCTCTTTGCCTTTGCTACCTAAATTATCTTTATTGTACAACAGACCAGACACCTCCACCACCTCTCTCTCTCTCTGTATTATTTCTCCCTGTCTGGCTACTGAGCTAATGTTTCTTTTAACCTTTTCCCCCGAATTTCCTTTCTTTCTTTTCTCAGTCACTTTTTCTGTCTCTATTCCAAGTTTTTATCTCTCTCTTTCTATCTTGTATTTCTTTCTTTTTTTGTTCTTTTTTTTTACCATCTAACGTAAGATGCAGCTACTTATTCACTCTTTTGTGTTTTTGCCCTACACAGTGCTCGCTCCTGGACAGGTGCTGACTCCAAGAAACAAGCATGTTTGACCAGTGAGGTTTCAATGTCTGAACAGAGGAAGGAATTCAGGACCAGACTTGTGATTGTGAAGTAAAATCAATCAGAAATAAATGGGAGAGAGTGAGAGAAAAAAAATAAAAAGGAAAAAAATATGGGAAAAGAGATGGAAATGGCTCTTTTGCTTGTAACGCAAAAAACATTGAAAGTCAGTCACCTGTCACATGCTTTTGTGGTAGAATAATTGAATTTTAACTTATAACTGCGCTGATATCAACGGAAAAAACATAGAGAGTCAGCAAATTTTCGAGCCGACAAGGAATACGTGTGGAACAGTGGAACTTGGGGATGGGGGTTCTTGGCCATTTAGAGAATAAAAGTTGCAGTCAAATATAGAATAGTGCCTTCAAATCCGGCAAATCCTTCTTACGGCATGTACAAATTAAATCACTTGCCAGCAAACCTTGCCAACCTGCTCCCCCAGAGGCTGTTGCTCCACTGACACATCAATTCTTGGTCAAACTACGATCTTTCCATCGCTAAAGAATGAATTTGTTTCCCTGGAAAGAGAGAGACAGAGAGCTCAAGATGTGCATCACTGTGTAAAACTGTAATAAAATGATTTAAATTAATTAATAATAAAAAGGTAATGTGACACTTGTAGTTCGTTTTATATCGACCTATTTTAGATATTTATTACTATTTATAAAGTATAGTAATATAATTACTGAACTTTTAATTATAAGTTTATGGTTTAATTTCTAATATTTATAAACAAATAGAAAAAAAAAAAAAAAACACAATAAAGATGTTGGCCCGCCCGGAAAATGATTATTATTGAGTAGAAATCAGAACACAAACCTTTCCTTAGAAGACTTGACAAAGCGACCTCCTCGATAGGTTTTCACACTTCTGATCCATTATTATTGTTTAAATTTTAATTTAGTTATATAATATAATAGTGTGTATCACGTGATCGGAGGTAAAAAGTGTCAATGTAAACTCTAGCTAAATTATCAAAGAGCAGGTAGATCTTAGCGGCTTCAGATGCCAATAGACGCTCTGCACTTGGCGTCGTTTTAGCCCTTGCGACTGGTCAAGCTTCCAACATTCTAGTTAAAAATAAAATAAATCCCGGGGTTTGAATTCCAGTTTCATGACAGACCGGACAGTATAAATAAATCCCAGGGTCCTTGTCCCCAGAAAATTACCCATATTAATTAATTAATGCAAGTATATAAATCATATAATGTTTGTTATAAAAAAATTGAATCTCAAGCAAGATTGCACGAAATTGTCTGGAAACTGTAAACGAAATTTTGATTTTTATTTTCTTAATCAAAAGTGACAGCAAATGAAACTATTTTCTTGGAAAAACATCCATGCTCGCTATTAAATTTAGATGCTTTGTAATTCCGAGGTTCGGTCAATCAACGTGCACGGTCCAAAGTGAACCTTAAATTAAGCCTGTTTTTAGAGAGAATTGGGGGGCTGTCTTGCCTTTTGCCATGCCTTCGGGGTTGTATTGCTTAGCGAGTCAGAATCAGGGTTGGAAACTATGGGAATATGTGTGGTTTCAGGCTTCAAAGGTTCGGTTTGTATTTTGGTAACTTGGCTCCAAATAAAGCACGTATGTTGCAAGAATTCGTAATAATTTCTATGAAAAAGGAAAAGGGAAAAAACAAAAAAAAAAAAAAAAAAAAAAAAATAAAAGAGAATAGAAAGAGAATCAGATATGGCCAATTGGTCATTTATTGAAAACAAAAACAAAAAAAAAAAAAAAAAGATATGGGTGAAGATTAAAGGGGAATACTCGTGTGAATTATTTATGAAATTATATAGTTTATGTAACAGTTCAATGCTATTGAAATCATTAAATGGAGTCCTACGATACATAGGAAACAACTAAAAGCTCATGCACGAAGCTCTGGAAGTCTGGAACCACCCTGGTGTTTATGTGATTGATTTTGATTTCATGGACACATGGTCTGCACATTTTGGTTCCGTGATGGTGAATCATTCAACTGCCTACCTGGCCACCCTATCACTGAACTCAACC
The DNA here is from genome assembly GCA_037832345.1 of Rhizophora mangle. Lineage (NCBI taxonomy): Eukaryota > Viridiplantae > Streptophyta > Magnoliopsida > Malpighiales > Rhizophoraceae > Rhizophora > Rhizophora mangle. Next base: position 2,696,828 of record JBAPLJ010002022.1, on the reverse strand, counting down.
ACATCAAATAATTAACAAACACGAATAGTACAGTACATGACCTAGAAATCCATTGTTTTCTAGTCTTCACGCATTTGAGATACACCAACCAATTTTAATTTATCAAATGGTAGATCAGTTATTTACTTTCTGTATGGAGGTTTTGATACACAATTAATGGGTTCCTACGTCTTTAATGTGTCTAATTATAATTATCATTGAGCATTTTGGCACACATCTCCACTCAACCATAAAAGTTTGTCAAATCCTAATATTTATACTGTTAATCAAGACTGCTGTTTAGAGATGATCTTGTAGAAGTCAAGCAACCCAAAATTGGCCTAAAACCAACTAAGAGGGTGGGTCAAGTTTCCGTGTCGCATAAGATAACGGGCGGGTCGACCAAGAGACATGGAAGCCACATTCTTTACAATAATGGCGATAGTGGCTATTCATGGATCATTACGAACAATCTTGATCCCATTATGTGTAAAGTGAAGATTCCTCGAGGGCTAAAATTACAATGGGACACAGAAAAATGGAAGCTTTCTCTCGGTTGCTTGTCACACACGGTTTGCTCGCTTGTCCCTAGGGTTTAACAAACAGAGAAACAAATGAACATGCAATAATGACGTTAGGGAGAGTAGAAACGAGAGTTTGGGGGCCGGTTGGTGGATCGAATTTTCACAGAGTTGAATCAATGGCTACTAAATTAGCACGACCAAACATACTGGACATAGGGCAGGCAACCAGCCAATTTTTGAGGGGTGAAACTGGAGAATGTGAATGGATGACTTTCAAAGAAAATCGCAGTGTTTATAAATTATTTGTGATTACAAGAGGGGTGGTCCAATAAAGGTTTTTTTTTTTTTTCTTTTTTTCAATCAAATGACCAAAAAACACTCAAGTGCCCACTCAAACCAAGACTCGTTGAAAGTGCTGCTGCATATGGTCGTCATTATTCCATTCCGTTGTCTTTCTTGGGGTTAATTGTGCGTTATATAAGAATTTATTAATGTTAATGGGCGATTAGATTGTGAAATATATTAAAAAAAAAAAAAAAATTAAGTTTGCCGTGCAAATACAGAGCTTTCAAGTTTTGCCGAAATACAAGGGCCGGTTGTTAAGGTAAACGACCAGGTTCTCGAGCATTAGAGATTTCTATGGCTGAGATTTTACTGTATTGATCGATCCCACGGTTATAATGGCAAAGTAATCATCCAAGGTTGAGCCAAAGGACAAAAAAAAAGGAGCGCGCCTGTGCTTAATGTTTAAAACGACAAATGATTACGCGGGTACCATGGTGGAAATTTTGGTTCTCATCGTGTAGCCATGTGTACATGCTTTTAGCTTTCCGTGCAAGCATGTGTGTGTGCCCACTTGTGACCACTCCTACTGTGGCGCCCATTACCATTTTGTCCTTCTCGCCACGTTTCTCCCTCTCTGTCTGTTTGTTCTTTCTTTCTTGGGTGGGTGCACTGAGATGCCGGTGGCAAAAGGGTCGCGTATTGGGCCAGCCTGTTTTCCCCCTTTGTTTTTAGCAAGGGACGAATGCAGGGAGAAGTGATTTGAAACCGTGCACTCTTTCGAGTGGGGTGACCGTAGTGTCCGAAGAAAGGCTTAAGGGTCACGGGTGCACACCAGATGAAAGTGTTCCCATTGAAATGGACGGTCCTCTAATTAATAATTAATTTTAAAGGAAGTGACCTCGACCAAAATAGCAAATTGACCCGTTTGACCACAATAGCAAAGTTCTTGGGGTTCAAATCTCAGTTTTCTTCTAATGTGCCATGGGAGACACAAATAAAAAAAATTAAAAAAAGGGACTTCGTGTTTACGTAATGGCTGATCCACTGTTAGAATTCAGTCCATACCTAAATCAAAATGAAAATCTGGAGAAACAGATAAATAATAATAAAGGAAAAAGAAAATCCAACAATCTGACCACAAGCAGAAACGTACTGTGAAGCAGAGGGAAGAGAAAAGGGACTGGGACGAGAAGAACAATTTTGATGCCATTCTTGTCAGAGTACAAACCAAGCACAAAATCAGAGACCTTGAGAAGCCTGGCTGGTTGGGTGATTACCGTACTACTATTACTTCAACAGGTGGTGGAGACTCTACATCTAATTAAAATTCATCTTTTCGAAGAAACCAGGAATTTTTATCAATCCAGGGTGTAGGCATGGCAGTTCAGGTAATTATCTGTGGCCTCAAAAGTAGATTTCAAGAGATTAGGAAGGGCGATGAACCTGTTAGCTATAAATTCTTCAGATATGTAAAAGAAATTCAATGAGTGAGACTGCCCTGTGATCACGAAGTTAAGTACAATGTCGAATTAGCAACGGTAGAACCCATGATAGAAAGAGATTGAAAAGATTTTCAGCAGCACGCGGATTGGCAAACAAGTGGGTTGTAATGCATCCAGGCCTCAGTGGTACGGGGATTTTTTATTTTTTATTTTTTATTTTTTCAAATATGCATTTTGTGAGGCGATTGTCCCATTTTTGTATCGTGCTAGTCTCAGCAAAATGATTTTATTTCCAGTAGAAAGCTGAGAAGGGAAAACAATGCAGAACAGTCCAAGAAAGAAGCTGGTGAAACTTCGAGTACAATCACTTAAATTGCTCTTGGACACAAAGGAGTTAAAAAGTCTGACAGGCGCTTTGCGTTGAGCTTTCTAATGGGTCCTGAAATCAGAAGTTGTTTCCAGGGTCTTACCCTTCACGGTCTGACCCAGCTGCCACTGCCTAACATGCTTTGATGAGGGCAGGGGGGGTCGAAGTTATGCAAATGTGTCAAACAATAAAGGAGCGCATGCAAGGAGCTAGCTAGCCAGTCCATAAATTGAACTTAACGACACATTCACCAGCTTTATTATTTTATTGGAGCGTTCCTTTGAACCTCTACTATTCAATGTAGGCGCTAGCTGTTTTTTAACAGAAGGAAGAAGGGCAAGGATACAAGGAAATGTGGTCACGCACAACCTTTATATTCTGTAAACTTGGTATCTTAAATCTTTGATCGAACTTTTTCAATTAGTTCTCTCCTTAATATCTTCCCGGAAGCTGACTTTGGGACACTGTTTGTAAATGTTACTCTCCGAATTCTTTTGAATGGTGCAACCTGCAAAGGGAAAGAGAACAGGAGACCTTGAAATCGGTCATGTGCTTGAGCAGAATGTCGACTGTGCAGAACATTAACTTTGCCTATTGACCAGAGGTCAGCTACATGACATTTGGCTGGCTCAGTTAAAGCTTCACTGAGTCCTCACAGCTTTGATAACAATGAGGGTAAAGAGTAATTTGCTTATAATTTTGCATCTCAGTCATGACCGATTGCAGAACTCTTACCTGTTTTGCAATAAATTTCTGAATGTCTTCTTTGGTGAGTGCACTGTTAGGCGAGCGAACAACATATGCAATTGGGACTTCACCAGCTTTAGGATCAGGAAATCTAGCAATGAAAAGATCCCCAATTGTCATGCAGCGAAACTTATACCTACGGTGTAACTGCTAGAAAAGCAACACAGAAGTACAATAAGCCATATGTTGGCACTTACGGTATGACGACAGCATCTAATATTTCAGGGTGAGAAAGCAATAGCCCTTCAAGTTCTGCTGGTGCTACCTGCAGGTAGCCAAGTACGTACATAAGATTTGAGTGCTGATTTAGCTAATTCACTAAACAGCCAAGAGCCTTTAAAAAGTAGCATATTCAGCAATATCAATCAAGATCAACTCTCTAAAATAGAAAAGAAAGGAAAGCTTTTTTTTCAGAGGGCTTAAGCATTTGCAGATAACATTCCTGTAAAATTAAAAAGAAAAAAAATTTACCAATAAACCAAAAACAATTTACCTGAAAGCCATAACACTTGATCAGCTCTTTTATTCGGTCTACAACAAATAGCTGTCCTTCACCATCAAAATATCCAATATCTCCAGTGTGCAACCAACCTTGGTTGTCTATAGCTAGCTCTGTAGCTTGTGGATTGTTTAGGTAACCTGAAAGTTTGAATCACATTAAAAAACCATGTCTCTGTGCCTGAAAATAGGTTCAAAGCTACTCAAATGAATTGCTCTTTCTGGTCTTTTTTTTTGTCATTTCTCTCTGTTCTTCTGTGCATGCACAAATGGCTGTTCAATTACTTCTCATAGTTAAGTGCAATGCTAAGGCATTGTACAGAATTGAAACCTAGGCTTGTTCTATGACCAGCGAAAAAGCTTAAAGTAGATATTTATAAACTCTTAAATTGAGAAAATTACATATTTTTCAATTTTCCTGGGATACACTCTAAGGTGATGTAATGATCTCCAGGCTTGCTTTCAATATATCACAGCCATATCCAGAATGGACCTCAACAACATATTAATAAACAATCTAGCCAGAAGAGATTTAAAAATCTGACTAGACAAACATACGTATGAACAAAAGGACACCAAATGACAATATCATTCACTGGCAATTGTCCATTCAAAAGGTTTCAACTTAAGTATGCCACATACAAAGCAAACTTGTGGTTCCCACCCATGCTGGACCAGTCCCCAATACAATAAGTTGATGCTCAATTACAAGATGAGATACGCTCAACAGAAGATTCTAAACATAGCTTATGCACTAAGTTCTGTGTATGAATGAAGCTTAAACGGCAAATCAGAAGGCAAAATCAAAGATTTAGCCAGTGTAGGTTAGAAAAAACCTTATTGATGAAGTAAACTGATCCCAATTTTGCGAAAATCAATGAAACAACCACAATGATTCTATCTAAAAGAGAACAATGATAATGTTTCTGGTGTTCACATGCACACTGAACTATTTAAAAACAAGATCAAGAAGACCTTTTGAGAATTCATATGGAAATAAAAATTGCAATCCTCAAATAAAAACAAACCTTGCATCATATTTGGTCCTCTGAGACATATTTCTCCTACTTGATTTGGTGGCAGAGGCTTCAATGTATCCACACTAACTATTTGGGATTCAACTCCTGAAACAAGTTTTCCAGTTGAACCAGAGAGGCGAGTTCCTTCTCGTGAATCCTCTATTGAAACAATCCCACATGTTTCTGTCATGCCATATCCCTGCCAGATTAATTGTGCACACCATATCATAACAAAACTTCCTCCCAATAACCATCCCAAGAAGAGTATGCCGCATAGCTTGGATTAAACAACCACATTGACTAACAAGGACACCAACTTTGCACTACATTCTTGTCACAAATTATAGCAGGAATTCAAATTAAGAAAAACAAATAATCAGCTGAAGCAGCAGTCCCATTAATCATCTAGACTAGGATAAATGAATTAAGCAAATGTAAAAGTTAAAGAAGTAACCTTTCTTTCATTTCTTTTTAGTGAGGAGGAGCCGGTCCACGTATCATACCTGACAAGAGAAGCACTACCAGAATCTAACAAGTGCAGAACGGACAACATATACAGCACAAACTTTCCAATAGGGAAAAGTCTCTATGATTGAGAGTTGCCCCAACCAAAATAACCCATAGCTTGTTTGGCCTCTTAATGCAACAAAGAAACGAAAAAGAAAAGTGGTCTTTGATAATTTTCTGACCTTGCAGCAAGCGATGTAACAATCTCCACAAATAATGCTATTCTATTATTTCCGATTTAGTTGTCCTGACTATATTTTTTAATGGAGGGAAGGGAAGAGAGCTAGAATTAGAATAGAAAATTTCAATTTTTTCAATATTTATATTTTGTTAAATCAGACTTGTCGAGCAACCGAATCAAATTGAGAAAAATATCTCCTACTCTAAAATGATGAATATTCAAGACACAATCTATCAGAGTAGAAGAGTATAAAACACTTCGCCAAGTTCAAAACAATGAAGCCAGAACATGAGCATACATCACATTCTTTCAAGTTACCTGAAGAATGACCACATTAGGCAGAATCTTTGCGCATGCCTGCATCACATCTTTGGCAAGCGGCGCTGCCCCACCACCAATCTCCCTCAGCGATGACAAATCAAACCTTTTCAATACTGCACTCTGCTTAGCCAACGCAATCATTACCGGTGGCGCCACGTACATATGCGTGACGCTAAACTTTTCTACGTTCCGCAGTGCTTTCTCAAGCTCAAACTTCGCCATGCAAACCACCGAATTCCCTCTCCTAAGCTGCGAGTAGAGTATCACCGAAAGCCCAAATATGTGAAACATTGGCAAGAAGCACAAGAAAACGTTTTTCGGATCTTTATATCGGTCTTGATCGGCCGTGACCATCATTGAAGTGGCAATGAAGTTCTTATGAGTCAATATCACTCCTTTGCTCGTCCCGGTCGTGCCGGATGAGTACATGAGCGCTGCGACGTCGTTTTGCTGCACATCGTTCGACGGCAAGTCTGAGACTTCACCAGATTGCTTTATCAAATCTGGGTATTCCCAAAGTATGAAACTTTTCAGGATTGGATTGTTGGAACTGGGAGATTCTAAGAGAATTAGCGGCAAGTTGAAATTTTGTACTTTTTCGAGAAGTTGAGGCACGGTGACGATGAGCTTGGGCCTGCAGTCACCGACTTGCTTTGAGACCTCGCCGACGGTGTAGGCGGGGTTGCAAGTGGACGCAACGGCCCCAATGGAGACGATCGATAAGAAGCAAATAGGGAAGCGGATTGAGTTCGGGGCAAACAAAAGAACGACGTCGTTTTTCCTTATTCCCAGTTTAAGAAGAGCATGTGCGAGCTTGGAGACCTCGACTTTGAGCCTGTGGAAAGTTAAAGTCTCACCCGAAGCGGCGTCAATGAGGGCGGTGGAGTTAAGGGAAGAGAGATTGGATTGGAAAAGGAAAGACGTGAGCGAGAGATTTGGGTCTGTTGGGAGGTGGACCGGTGGTCTAGGAGATGAGTATGTCATGGTTTTTGAGTTGAATGAATCTGCTTGTAGAAATTGGAAATTGTTGCTCTTGATTTTCTCGGGAAAGTGTATATATATATATATATATATATATATATAATGAAATTTTTTTAATTAAAAAAATTATTATCATTTATTATATTATTTAATATTTATTTTTATTATTTTAAAATTAATAAAAATTATTTTTACAATAATAAATTATTAATTTAAATATGTATTTATATATTTATAATATTTTTATTTAATAAAATTATTAATTAAAATTTTTAAATTATTAAAAGTCTATCTCAAAGTATTTATTAAAAATTAATTTTTTTAAAAAATTAATTTTAATTTTAATTTTAATTTTTTTTAAATTATTATTTTAAATTTTTAATCTATAGTTTCTCTTTCTATATATATACACGCTACTCCGTCTCCGGCACCGGCGAGTGGGTGAAGGCAGCGATGTTGATCTTGATTGGTAATGGGGGAAATGTCAAGATAATTAGGAAAGTTGGCAATAGAGGAAATGAAAGTCAATCTTGTTGGCTTCGTCGCCGATACAAAGGCACAGAAAGTCTGCATAGCGGAAACGATCAAATTAATAAACATTTGGGCTCACTCAAATTTATTGGTCTTAAATTTAATAAATTTTAGTAAATTGAAAAAAAAAAAAAAATATATATATATATATATATATATATATTTTTACATAATTTTACTATATATTATATTAATATATAAAAATATATAATATAAAAAAAATTTGTACCTACTTTGAATTTATGTAGCCAAACGCTAACCGCTAATTGCAGCAAGAAAACGTAGAGAGGAAAAAGAAAAGAAAAAGAGAAAATTGGTAATAAATGACCGAATGCGGAAAAGATTATCGAAGCAGCGTCTAAAAGAAGAGAACGCGTGATTGACATTTGCAGCCACGACCCGGTTAAAGGAAGAATTCGTGGTTTCAATTAGAATGGTTGATGGGGGTTTTTTCAAAGCCATCTTTTCGGGGTCCAATCGTATAATTGAGATTGAAAGAAAAAAAAAAAAACAAAACAAAAAAGAAAAGTCTTCTTTTGGTTGCAAAAGTAAGATTTCAGTCGTTTTTCAATGGATTCTTTCAGGATTAGCTGTGGCCATGTTCCTGAAATGACCGTTGGCGGGAGTGCATTTGGTGGACATGAACCTAGAACAAGAAAGTTAAAAAGGAAGTGAAATTTGTTAGAAAGATAACTCCTATATACAGTAAAACGTTATAACAATAGTTTGAAACACTCTAATAGTTGAAACACTCTAATGATAACGATAATTAAGAAATACTCATAATTTAGAGATACTCACATCTTATAAATACTTACATAATAATTTAAAAATATATTAATAATATAAATTATATATTTTTATATAAAAATAAATATTTAAATTTATTTAAATAATTAAACTTTAAATTAACTCAATACAAATTTTTATTATAATAAACTTTTAATTTAAGTTAACTTATAATCTAAATTAATATCAACATTTTCCTTAATCCTGATTACGTGATGCTTTCAATTCTAACATCTGCTTCAACTGACTTTACATCCATCTGATGAGTTTTCTAGTAATTCTTGTGATAATCATTGTTAGGTCGTTGTTCAAAACCTTTTGCAATCAATCTTGTTTTATATCTCTTTATTTTTTCATTGGGTTTCTTCTTAATCTTGAAAACTCATTTCACATCAATAGTTTTTTAACCTTGTGGAATAGTTGTAAACTCTCATATATCATTCTTCTCAATTACCTTGATTTTTTCATTCATGGCATTGACCCACTTTGTATCTTGAATCGTCTCATCAAATGTCACTGGTTCACAATCTGCAAGCATGACAAAGTGCACCAAATCCTCATCATCATTGATAACATTATCAGGGATTACCTCATAATTTTGCAATCTAATTGATTGTTGACGATTTCTCTTTGGTCTTCCATTCTTTTGTAAAACTTGTGGCATAAGATTTTGTGCATCAACTAGTGAGACTTCCCCATTTATAGTAGGGATTGCAGTTTAAGTTTTTTCTTCTCCCAAAATAGCAATTAGACGTCTCTGAGAGTTATGTTGCTCCTCAGCATCAAAGTTCCAAACTTCATCTTTAGCAAAAGTTACATCTCTACTCATAATTACCTTATTCGTTATAGTATTGAATAACTTATATCTCTTTTTCTGTAGCCAAGAAAAATTGTCTTCACTACTCGATCATCCAACTTTGTCCTTGTCTCTGCTGGAACGTGAGCATAAGCAATGGAACCAAACACCTTGAGATGCCTTACACTCGCTCCAAGCTTCTTCAGAAGTGACATTCTGAATACTTGTTGTTGGAGATCTATTCAACAAGTAAACAACACATAAAACAACTTCTACCCAAAATGGATTAGGAACTCCCTTGGCCTTTAACAAGCTTCTCATTATATTCATAATTGATATGTTCTTCCTTTCTGCTGTGGGGTATAGGGAATTATAACTTCATGCTTTATTCCATGTGCTTCACAATACTCTTTGAACTCATTAGAAATATATTTACCACCTCCATCAGTTCTCAGAATTTTAACACGATATCCACTTTGTCTTTCAACATAGGCCTTGAACTTCTTAAAATAATCAAACACCTCAGACTTCCTTTGCATGCAATAAACTCGTGTCTTCCTTGTAAAATCATTAATGAAAGTAAGAAAATACCTATTGTTACTATGTGATGACACAACCATTGGGCCACAAACATCAGAGTGAATAAGTTGGAGTGGTTGTCTTGCACGTCAAGTCTTTGTCACAAAGGGTTGTCTACTCTGTTTGGCAAGAATGCATGCTTCACAAAGTTGATTAGGATGATGTATCCTAGGTAAGTCTGTCACTATGTTTCCTTGTTCAAGCAACCTTAAATTGCGAAAATTTAGATGACTTAAACTGCAAAAATTTAGATGGCCAAAATAAAGATACCATAACCAAGACTCATCTTTGACAACAGCACTTAAACAAGTGCAAACATCAATGGCAATATCTCCTCGAAATATTCGATTCTTCATTAAAAGGGTTTTAAGAATGAGTGTACCTCTCCCATCAAGAATTGAGAGACAATTATCACGTAACTGCATGTTATACCCCTTTTCAAGTAATTGACCCAAACTGAGAAGGTTGTTCTTCGTGTCTGGTACATAAAATACATCTGAGATGTAATTATGATCTACATTCTTCAACTTGATAAGAATTTGCCCTTTTCTCATCACTGGAACACTACTATAATCAGCAAACTTGACTATGGAGCAGATTGACTCATTAAGATCAATAAATAGCTCATTTTTTCCACACATATGATTAGTACACCCGGTGTCAAGGAACTAGGTATTGTAATTTGGTTTTTCAGCAGTTGTAGTAACCATCATAAGTGCTTCATTTCCACTATCTGAATCTCCCTCTTGTGCACAATGAGCTGTCTAATTATACCCTTTAGACTTGCATTCATTAGCATAATGACCATACTTGTGACAAGAGTAACACTCAACGTGAGACTTGTTATGCCTTCCACTACCTCGACCTCTTCCTTGGCCTTAACCTCGACCTTGACCTCTATACATCTGGTTTAATCTTCTTTGGTCATTATATTGATTGTCACCATCTTCATAGTTGTTATAATGACCTCCTCGACCTCTATTGTTGTAGTGATTATTACTAGGTCCTCGTCCTCTTCCACGAGAAGAACCTTGCCTCTGCTTTGATTGATTACTCTGACTACTTTTGGTAGGAGCTTGACTTTAAAGTGCTTGTTCTACTGGCTTCTCAATGTGCTTCTCATTCATTCGTTGTTCATGAGCTTGCAACGTGCCTGTTAGTACATCAATAGACATCTGGGACAAATCATGTGCTTCTTCTATAGCAACCATGATATGCTCATACTGTGATGTGACTGTCTGCAAAATCTTTTCAACTTTCACCTCATCATTCAGTTGCTCTCCATAGATTCTCATTTGATTTGATAGGGCAAGTACTCTACTTATATAAACTAAAACTGGTTCTAAAGTTTCCATATGTAAAAGCTCAAACTGACATCGTAAGGTTTGCAATTTCACCTTTTTAACTCTATTTGCACCTTGGAATGACGTCATCAAGATATCTCATACTTGCTTTAACGAGGTTGCTTCTGCAATCTTCTCAAAAATTTCATCACTTACCTCTTGATGGATGAAATAAAGTGCCTTTTTATCTATCTTTTGTAACTCTCGATGAGCGACCTTTTGTACTTTTGTAACATCTGCTATGAGTTCTATAACTCCATACTCTACAATACTCAACAATTCATTATAGTCAAATAAAATTTTTATCTGCACACTTAATTTTTTCCATCCATAATGGGTTTTCCATCCAAAACGGGAACTGAAATAGGGATTGTGCTGTTCATGTTGAAATTTATAATTGTTTCGATTTGCCCCCCAAACTTTTATTATTTTCAATCTGGACCTCAAACTTTTATTATTTTCAATCTAGTCCTCAAACTTTTATGATTTTCAATCTGACCCCTCAAACAGCAATTATCTGTACTTTTCTCTTAGGTCACCGATGCAACCGAGCTTGCCGTTTTACCGGCTCTGCAGGCGGAAGGAGTTCCAGGATCAACAACAGCAGCAACAACAACAACAGCGGCAGCAACAGCAACGGCAGCAACAGCAGCGGCGGTGACAGCAACGGCGGCGGCAGAATCGGAGGGTCAGATTCGGCGCGTCAGAGGTAATACCAACACCTGAATCAATCACACGCAGTGGGAGAAGTCTCAGAAGGATTTTCAACAGGGCGCGTTTCGTCTGGGAACAGCTTCGTGGAGATCAATTACCGGAATCACCCTCTGTGGCTTAAACACGCGAGCAGCGTCTGGGACCGGCGGGCTCTGATACGGAACGTCTGGACCGGGCTCTGATACCACTGTTAAAACGGTGGCTCTGATAGCCCTGTTAGAACGGTGGCTCTGATAGCCCTGTTGGAACGGTGGCTCTGACACCCCCACTGTTAGATAACTCTTATATACAGTAAAACGTTATAAACTCTACTGATAATTGAGCAACTACTCACGATTTAAAAAGACACTTATACTTTAAAAATACTCTTATAATAATTAAAAAATATATAAATAATATAAATTAAATATATTTATATAAAAATAAATATTTAAATTTAATTTAATATAAATTTTTATTATAATAAATTTTTAATTTAAATTATTTTTTAATTTAAATTAATACCAATAAAATTTATAAACAATTAAACGAAATATCACACCAAAAGATTAATTATAATTTTATAATTTAATTAAATTATAATTAACAGTTGAGATTGCAACCCATTTACCCGTTTATAATTTTCAGATCTTCTTAATAAAACTCAACCATGAACTCGAGGTGCTGCTTAACTTCAACGAGAGTTCTTGGTGAATTTTTGATACCTTTTTTGATTTTGTTTTTTTGGGGGTTAATATTATGTTGCATCGCCATTGGATTATTTTTTCTGCCTGAAATTTCTGGGGCTGTGCTTGCAGTTATTTAACGTCACACTATTTACTGCTGACGGACTCATTGCGATGCATGGTAACGATTAGGTTTTTTTTTTTTTTAATTATTTTTTTTATTATATAATTTTTTTATTTTTATAAATTTATTTTTAATTTAAATTTTTATTTTTTAATATATTATTATTAAAAATAAATTTTTAATTATAATACTTAAAAAAATAATAATTTAAAAATTAAAATAAAAATTAATAAATTTTATATAATTTAATTAATATAATTTAAATTAACGAATAAAATTAATAATAAATATTATTAATATAAAAAATAAAAAAAATTAAAATTTAATTAACAAAACTTAAAAATAAAATTTTAATTTTTTTAATTTTTTTAAATTATATATATATATATATATATATATAATAAAAATAATTAATTATATTTTTATTTTTCATATAAATTTTTAATTTTTATCCTTAAAAATCTCAATTTAATTCAAAAATTAATAATTATAAATATTAACATAATTAATTTGTTCAAAATTTCACTCCCCTTTAATCCATTCTGGATTTCTTGTCAAACTATTTTGTAGGTTGAAAGATTATGGAATGGCATAAGTTCTTAATGCAACACACACACATATTGTATTTCATTTCGTTTTATCTCAATCTTCTCTTTCAATAGATTGCTCATTTAGTGAATAAAATCACTCTTTTTTTATAGAGGAAAAATCCGCACAAAGATCTCAACGGTTTCACGAGAGTGATTCCATCCCCAAAGCAAGGCTTATGTTTGTGTGCAGCCTTTGATATGGTGGCAAACAATGTAAGCAATTATTATGTTGTTATTTTGGTTCATTCTTTGAGATTTCTTTCTCAGATGCATGCCATCTGGTCACTTGGGGACTTGGAATGGCTAAAGGCTGTGTATTTTTGGGTTTTGCCGTTCAATTGAGATGCTAAATGTTGTTGCTGAGGACACCGATTTGGAATATGGTGGGTGGGTGCGTATGCATATTGTGTACAGGTTTCGTCTGAATCGCTTTGCAGTGCTTTGATAGTATGAGTCCTAATTCAAGGCTGCGAGTGTTTTGTCTAGTTTCTAGAAATAGTGAATGAGATTTCAATAATGCACGCCGTATATCCTTAAAAAAGCGCTTAGTGATTAATAGTCATGACATTTATTCTAAAAATATTGAATTATAATTTTAGAAAGAGAAACATATGATTTATGAGAAAACTATTATATTTGGTAACTTAAAAAAAAAAAAAAAAAAAAAGTCTATGACATGAGTTATATTCAGCAGCGGTCTCTGAAAAATGAGTATTTATGTGTGTGCTCGTTCTTATATTTTTGTGGGCATAATTCTGACTAGTTTGATTGAATTTCGGTAGATCAATACTGTTTTTTTTTTTTTGGTCTAAAGGCCAACACTTTTGTTTTTGTTTTTTTTTTTTTTTTTTTTGTTTTTTTTGGGAAAAGAAAGACCAATATTTTTGTTGGCAGGGGAAAGTGTCACTTCTGTTGTGATGCTGGATCATTTGGTGTACGAGGACTAGCATCAATTGAGACATGATCAAACCGAAGGCCTAGGCCAGGAGCCCTCCCCTCCTCCTCCTCCTCCTCCTCAAAAACAAACCCAGATGGAGCCCAAGTTTGGAAAGTATAGAAACGAAATGGGCAGAAAGCCCAGTAGCATTCAGTCAAAGACGATAGGAAACACAAAACTGTAGAGAGTCGGAATATAAAACGAGATATGAATGCAATTTTTTTTAATAAAAAAAAAAAAGCAAATCGAAGAAAGCTGTAGTAGCACCAACCAAACTTTTCTAAAATTTGAAATTTTATCTTTCGGGTTGTTGCAGGTACAAAAGTCACGTTGTATCAATGACGAACTACTGTATTTTAATAAATAAATTGATCATTGGAGCCCCCTTGTGTCCTTCTCTATCTTAATTAAGTTGCTCAACTCGGGGAGGTTTACTCTTCAAACGTGGACAGCCTGCTTTCCTTTCAATACTCAACTAAAATAATAAAAATAAATTAAAAATAGCAATAAATAATAACAGCAACAATAAAGCCTCCCAATTGTATAAATCTTTTCGTGCGGTTAGTGATTTAAATCTGCTATTTTTCTTATTAAAAAGGAGTAATTTTTTTTTTCAATAATCCTGTACCTTTATTTTTAGGATTAAAATTCATCATTTTTAGACAGAGATCTAAGTTTTAAATAATGGAATATCCCCAATAGACTTAAAATCTTCTTTCTTTTGGTTGTTGTGTCATTGTGGCTATTTAATTTACATTCATTTTTCTCATTTCTGATTTTGCATTGTCCAGTTTAATATAGAAAGTCCTTTCCATTGGCTAGCGTTGCTCTGACAATTGCATAGTCAATGGTGACGGAGCCAACCCTTGTGCTATTTTGATGTGAATTGAAGTAGAGTTGTCCTTGAGATCCACGTCGGCTATGAATCGTTAGAGCATGTAAACAACTCTGCAAAGACTGATTCCTGCGTCCGTTGACCACCTTGCGGCTGTTTGATTCACATTGGCTTCTACGGATACTTAAGAAAACAAGGTAAAAAAAAAAAAAAGAAAAAAAAAAGAAAAGGGTAAATGGAGTTGTAAACTCTAACATAGATGGTTACATTTGTGTATAAATTGGCTTTTTCCGTCTTTTAACTTCCTTTCTTTTTTCCCATTTTGATCCTTTATCCAGTTGCCCTTAAATTCACTAGCTGTTGGAGAAAAGGCAGGCGTCCTATGCTTCGGATTTGACATATTGTAGCACTAGAAAACAGAAAGTGGATCCACAGGCCAATTACATTTACAAGAAGAGGTTGATTTTCAAGGATAGGGTTGGAATGAATCGTGTTGGAGACAACAGAGAAAGATTGCTTGAACTTGAAATGTATGTTCTATATATATTTATGTATACTTGGTCAAGAGCTTAGAATGATTGCATGGAAGTTTGAAACCAAAAGTTGTTTTGGTACTAAGGTACATTATCAACTTCATGCGATGCAAGACTGGGTTTTCTCTATCTTCCATGTCCCCCAACTTGAAACTTGACGAGCTATCTGTCAACTAGCTGCACGATCTCTTTGATGGATTGCAAATTCAATCAATTACTAATTGAAATGATAGAAGTAATGTACTGCAAGATTTAACTGCCTGTTCCTTCCACCCTTTTTCTTCGGCGAGTGATTTGCATTTGAAGCTCAATGGAAATGCTAATCGTAAGATGGAAGGATAAAAAATTGAAAGGAAAACCTGCGTAGGGCCATGGTTTGTCGCTGTCTGTCCACCATAAAAGGCACTCAAAAGGCACATTTATAATGTTTTCTTTATTATTCACGCTTTGGTGTAATGCTCCAATTTGTTTCCGATGCCCACTGTTCCAACACATTTTGTCCGAAATACTTTTTGGGTTCTTCTGATTCTTACCCACTTGCCAATTCCTGCCGATAGCATTGATTCAAACTTTAATTAATATCTCTTTCGATTGTATTGCCACAGCCAATTGATCAATCTTTGGGTTTAAATGATTGTGTCTAACATTTTCAAGCTTAGTTGCGTAAGAGGACTGAATTTTGTTACGATGGCGACATACCAAAGTACAACCAAGTTGAGTACACACAGGTGGAAAAATGGAGAAAGCAATTACAGTGTGGAAACTGCAGCCTTAGTAGCTAGGGGCCAAACCTTTTTGACATTTTTTACACTCCACTGGAAAAGACATTCCTAGAAAATCCTCCCAGTAGCTTAAAAGCAACGTTTTAATCTAAGAACATTTAATAAGGCCTATAGCTGGCAAACTCCATTAGTCTAAACTTTAACCTGAGAAGAAAAAACAAAATGGCGAAAAGGTCAATGCGTTCATCTTTCAATTTTGGCTTCTCTGCAATACGGAAGACAATAAAATACTCAATTTTTCTGTCAAATAAAACAGCAGAACCCATCCACCAATGAATGGCAGACCGAGGACATCCTCATCCTGAGATCACACAATTTTGGAGTCAACTTTTACTGTTTCCCCAGAACGATTCTCTATTACTTGCGTTGTTAATGACCCGGAGCTTTCGTTTTTAATTATCTCTGGCTGTTTCCAAGTGCAATTTGTTTATAATTGGTCGGTTTTCAAAGCAAAGATTTTGAGCGCTTCGTACCATACGAGTCTTAATCAAAAGGGTTATCAATAATTGAGCCACGGACAGACGGTTACCATGTGTGTCTCACCCATCGTCAAGCTAATCTAGCTTGATTGGAAAAAGATAATGTTTATTGGCATACATGCATTTCTTTAAGAAAAGTAAGATCCAGATTACCATCGAGTCAATTTAAAATTTTATCTGATGGTATCCACTAATTTATATTTTGCTTGTCACCTTGAGCTAGCTTGACAGGTAATTTTTTTCTTTTTTTTTCCATTGACGGGGTTCAAAAACATGACAGCATATCTAATTTGGTTGCTGGAAATATTCCAATGAAAAGCAGTAAAATAATAACCATGCCTAGATTTGAATTTTGTTGCTTAAATCATAATGGATTCTCTGATTTCCATGACATATTTCTGAACCTTACCAACACATGGATCATTTCCCAAAAAGCAAAAGCACAAAGTGAACTTTTCACCAAGGACTGGCAAAGGAAAGTGTTTCCTTCTACCAAAGAATCAGTCCAAATCTGAATCTTTAACCCATCCCTTCCCTACCATACAAATCTTGTGATTTTACTCACAGTCAGCATCAGAAGTACAAGACCCTTTCCTCTGTCTTGTTTTCATCGAACAGAAGGTTGTTGCCACTGCTAGTGTTAATAAGCTCCTTAATCTCCTCTAGGCCATAGTCTAGTGGGTTCTCTCCCCATATCTCATTTTGCTTCTGATCAGTCCATTTATCATTGACAACACCCACATTTGAAAGCGCCAACTTCTGATCCTCTTCAATGCCATTGTATATGTAACTTGGTAATCCAATTTGTTCAGTGCTATTTGTACAACCAACAACACCATACTCATATTTTGAATCTTTGGCATGGCTAATCTGGTTGCTGCAACTACCATCAGAAGAACTGCGACTAGCTTCACCACCAAACATTAGCAGACTATCTTTGACTGAATAATTTTTCACTGGACCCATAAAACATTCTTGGGGTTGAAGCATAGAAGCAGCAGAGTAAAAAGAGTTACTGCTCAAAGGACTTGTAGAAAATGAAATCTGCTGAGTAAAAGACCTAGATTGGGAGTAATAAATACTGTTGCTGCATTTGTAGGATGATGATAGTTGAATGGACGGCGATGCTTCTAATGATGAAGGATGAAGTGGAGATGAAAAACTAGTGGCTTGGTGGGGTTCTCTCTGAGATGCAGGAATCATGCCCATGAGTTTCCTCTTCAGCTTGGTGTTCCAGTAATTCTTTATATCATTGTCTGTCCTGCCTGGCAACTGAGCTGCTATTATTGACCACCTGCATTTTTAAAGTGAACAAGATCCATAAGGAGAAACAAGACAAGATTCAAACAGTGGCCAAATACTCATGAAAAATCTAAGTTTGGCATGCATGCATAGCATCATAAATAAGCTATCTAAATTTAGCTATTTCTTAGAGTAGGCAAACTATTCTTGAAGTTACACCTTCCCCCCCCCCCCCGGCGGGGGGCAGAAGAAAACCACTATGAGAACTGTTTTAGAGCAGTTTCCGCTTAAAGCAAAAGTAGTAAAATTTTCAGAGTCGGTGAGAATTAGGAAGTGAGAGAAAATTCAAAAATCTGTATGAAAAATGGTAAAGGGGAAAGATTAAAAACCATCAATTTCATTATAGAATGACAAACTACGCGGAAGACAAGAATTGGAAGGAATGGAAAAGAAAGCCGAATCAGCTGACGATACCTGCTCCCAATGTTAGCATAGAGGCTACAAATGAGCCTGTCTTCATCGTCGGAGAATTCTCCGTGCTTAATGTTGGGCCTCAGATAGTTCATCCACCTCAATCTACAGCTTTTCCCACATCTCTTGAGCCCTGAAACAGAAGGAAACAGGTTCAAGGTTCATTGATAAGAAAACCAAGGAAAAGTAAGGACCCTGCAATCGAAGGTCTCTGTTTGATGGTGATGTCATGTCTCTTAAATTCATCTTATCTTGCCAACTACATTAAAATTCACCAAAAGAAAGAGGAATTAACGATGAATTGCATACCAGCCTTTTGTGGGAGAGCAATCCAGTTGCCAACGGTCCCATGTTTCTCCATATACTCCCTCAGCTTTGCATCTTCTTCAGGCGACCATGGCCCTTTCTTCACATTAGCCTTATCACAGCAGGGAGCCCTTCCCATCTCTCTCCCTCTTTCTCTGAACTTTCTTCTGTGAAACTAGGAAGCTCTTGAGAACGAAAGGCTCGATTTATGTGATGTTAGGAAGGTGACTTTGTTTCTATAGAAGACAAGGATTCTGGACAACTGGGATGGTATTTATTCAGAGGTGGCACAACCCAAAGGATGTGCTTCTGTAATTTCAATTATCAGTTTAACTATCTGTTGTTGATTTGCCAAGAGAACTTTGCATCATAAAGAAATCAGCAATCGGGGTCCTTCCATGGCTATAAACCCCCTTCCTTGTTGCCTTGGCCCCTATCTCTAATCACACAAAGAATCCAAGGTCTGCTCAAGTAATTAAATGACATTCAATCTGTCCAAGCCTCCATCATTTAGGCATACTGTTATCATAGACACTGTATACCTAATATAATTTATATCACACAAAATAACATTTAATAATACGTAAATAATATTTTATGTCACATAAATTTTGCATGAAAATGTATTCCATTTTTACAATTTCATTATATAGTATTAATAAACGTTATTTATCTAATATTAAATATTATTTAATATAATCTTTGTTATACGTGTAAACGTGTGAAGACCAATGGAAAGCAACTGCCCTTTTGTGTTTTTTTCTTTATCCAGGAAATTTAATACAACTGTTTGTCTACTTGTGAATGTGTCAATTAAAGATATGCACAGGCACAAGCCCAGGGGCAGACGCATAATATTGTCAAAACAGAAAAAAACAAACAGATCGTTTGCATGGCCTAATGGAAGGCCACATGTGGTCATGCGCCAACAGTGCTAGATGCTGGGGACTGTTGAATGATGCCGTTAGGAAACAGGTACAGACTCTCATCTCTCAGCTGTCAGATCAAGACTGAGATTCACTTCATTACTATATTGAGTTGTCATTAGTTGTAGTTCTATGTGACCACTCATGATCGTAAGATGATTAATTTGATACCTCTTATATTTGTATAATAATATTAAAATTAGATGTAAATAAAATTAATTAATATTTAATAATATTTAGATAATTAACTCTCCTGGTAAAGGTAGAGGTTGAATGACCGTCTTTTATGGAACTGAAGGCCACTTGCCTCTGAAGCAGGGAAGATGACTTGGATCATATGCCGTATTTTTAAATGCCCAGCTCTCAATTATGGGAAATTCACAATCGAGCTATTTTAAAATGGTAAGATTGAAAAACAACAACAACGAAAACACTTTAATCTCAATAAAATTGGGAAAAAAGAAGAAGAAGGAACACTCAAGTAGCGGCTGAAGTTTTCAAATTGTAGCCGAAGTTTTCCATTCCAGTGACCAATGACGTTGATTCAATTCAGTTGAAGAAGTCTGGGCGGGTAAGATTAGACTAGCGAGGAAAAGACAATTAGGAGATTCATCATGGTGTTTTTCTTCCGTAATTCAAATGGTAATGCGTCATGTTCCATGAACCAAATCAATGATTCGGTGCCGTTTTTGTCCACAAACACAGGTGAAAATGGGACATTGGATACAGAGTGATGCAAAACAAGGCAACCAAGCCGCTTCCAACCTAGCCAGGCATAAATGGATTGAAAAGCACCCAAAATGGACCAATTAATGGAAACCCGCTTCCAATTTGTAAACGAAAGATGGACCAATTAAGAGGACCCGTCTTTGATGCGTAACTAAAATGTACTAATCTAAGGAACTATCTTTCACCAACCACATCCATTAATCACTCACGGGAAAAATGGACCAATTAATAGGACCCGGCTTTTACCAACTAGTGCGAAAGCGCCTATTTTGCAGGTGCTCCGTTTGGTTTGCCAACAGTTGAGGTTAAACATAGTGGAGGTGCATCTCATGCAACTATGGTTTCCAAGGTCAGAAAATTTATTGGCCAATATAAATGGCACTTTCTTGCCAAACTGGTCTATTGGAGGCTTGAGAATAGAAAAAGGGGCATTCTCAGCGTATGCTTACGATAAGCACACACTACACACACACACACACACACACGTTGTTTGTGCCAAAAAAATCAATCACGGATGGATAGTTTGGTAGTAAAGACAAAAATTGAGAAGATATGATAAAAGTGCACAATTTGATTTTAGTCCAGGTCCAATCATTCAGGAAATCAAGGCTGCAACCGTGCAAGAAATGCTAACTACGTGGGGTTTCGTTCTCTGTCATTCACGACAATTTGTGAACCAAACATACATTTTATACGTAAATAGGTCTGAAAGTAATTAATTCTGACAAAATCTACAGTGCAACACGCATAATTCTTCTTAGCGGGACTGTAAAGTATTACTTTTATCATTTTACACTCCCTGCGAAAAAGGAAAAAAAAGAATAGTTTGTGACGAGAGTCCGACGTAATCAACCGTTGCAATTTAGGTATGGCTGGGTAAGAATTTTGCCAACCCAAAAGGAAATTTGCATGGTTCAAGTCAAATCTTTGATTGAAGCCACGGTTAGATCGGAAGTTGTTGAGTGATCAAGTCAACAGTTCCACCCAAATTGTTCCATGGTCTTTTCTAGGGCGATTAATATATGGGCGGTGGGCACAGAGGAGACTGGAACGGGCAGAGCTTTGAACTCAAAGCCCTCCCACCAGTTCTACACGTTACATTTTTTTAACCACCGTTTCCCACGTACATTAGAGACTACGAGTTCTGCCCTCTATTGTCCATTTTCACTATAATTCGACGGTCCAATTTAAACAAAAAGCTTAATGTTAATTACCTTTTTCCCTTTTGGAATACAACAATGTGACTGATTTTCGGTATGATGAAAACTTATGATTTTTAGCCTTCCCATCCTAAAAATGATTCTAATATTGATATACAAAAATTCATGCACAAAATCGTTTCTTTTAGCTAAAATATACTGCGTTTCCCTTTTTTTTTTTTTTTTTTAATAAAAGAAGTAACAAATATAATTTTTTTTTTTTTTAAAATAAGTAATGAATTTATATAGTATAATATAGCCGGAGTTGAGAAACATGTGGCACTGTGACACCAAAGTAAGCGATACTTTGACACAAAATCGTTGAATTATTGCGCTCTCGAAAGTCACAAGACTTTTTTGCTTTTTGGTGGTTGCAAAACATGGGATTAGACAATCACCATAAAGACTATTGACAGCTGGTCCCACATACCCCAAAATGAAAAACTAGAGTCTCTCCAGACCATGCCATTGTTGACACTTGCTTTGATCCGCCACTGATTCGCATTTCCGAGTAAGGATCATGTGGTCCAAACTCAAAAGCTTTTCGAAATTAATAATATATGTATATATGTGTGTGTGTACCAAAGAGTTTACATATTGTAAGGTAGATCCACAAATGATAATTATTTTTTTTGTATTTGTTAAAAAAAAAAAAAACATATATCCGTTTTGAAGAGGAGGTTAGACAAAGGATAAAAAGAGGGCAGAAGAAAATTTCTTTTGAATTGGATAGAAAAGAAAGAAAAGGTCAGCATCAAATTTTGTCAACGATATTAATATCTACATTGAAAATGTGAGTGATGCTTCGCTGTCGTGACTCTCCCCTCGTCCGGCCCTACGTGTTGACCATTGTCCGGGAGAAGACATTGGCAAGATCTGGAAGGTTTGTCCTTAAGTCTGCAAAAAGTTCTTCCTTCCTTAATCAATTCGTTATTTTAGGTGAAATTAACGCCTTTCCACGAAACCACCCACATAATTAATTCAGCTTTTCCGATCAAATAAGTGATCGAGATCAAGTTTCTTTGAGTCAGGAAAGGGAAAGGAAGGAGTAGTGATTGGAACTTCCCTTTTGTTTGTAGTGGGAAATGCACCATACTCCTAGCTGCCCAGTGTAAATTATACGACATCATGTCAACATTGTTATGGTTATGACCTGGTCTGGTTACTACCACGAATTAAATTATCAAACGTTGTAATGGAATAAATAAATAATCTAAACAACCAAGTGGGTAAGCATCCAGCCGTTGAAAAACCTTATTTTTCTGATTATCCATGCTTAATTCTTCTTGTCTCACCACCCCCTTCCCCTTTTTTTTTGGGGGGGGAATGGCTCCTAACGAGGCATCCATTCATACATGAATCCTTTTGCACAAATGTATTAAATTCAATATTGTGGGTGGTCCAATGAAATGCAACTCATTCGCCTTCTCAGGAGAAAAAAAAAAAAAAAAAAAGAAGAAGAAAAAAGAATTAAGAAATGCAAGTCATTCACGGATTCTGCCTTGATCACAGGAATTCATAGACTTTGTCAATTGAACCTGGCCTCAAGACGGGATTATTTTCCCGACTTTGTTTAGATGATAGGATCGACGGTTAAGATAGTACTGACCAAAGTGTATGAGCTTTACCCAAAAAAAAAAATAAAAATTATATTGTTCTTTTTACAGAACGTGGTAAACTCAAGCAAATTTCTTTTTTTTTTTTTTTTTTTTTGGAGCAGCTCAATCAAGTTGTCAACACTTAATGATCATCCATACGTGTTGGGTTTCTTAGAATAAAGCCTTTCCTAGACATAAATTACGATTATGTTTCAGATTTCATTGTAATTTTATAACACCTTCTTGCCCCCAAACTTTAAATGAGAATTTAAATTAGTATCAAATTCATGTAACAAGAAATTAACACAATTGTCAAAAAAAAAATATATTTATTTATAGTACATTTATTCTCTCTTTATAAATTATAAATCATTTCTTTTAGAATTCAAACTTGAGATCGGTTTAAAAAATTCTTAAAACTATTAACTATAAAGATATTCTCGAAGAATATATCGACAGTGTAATTTGTACTTCATCACGTTATAGAGTCAGTAGTATTTATTACTGGGAGTTGAGGCTGTTCTTGTGTTCCACAAATTTTTGGTCAATTAGGATGTTTTTTTATTCATAAATCTTACACCCGTGAAGCCCTTGGGCCACCGATGTTTCCCTTAGAGACTTTCAAAAGATATTGACTATAGGAGTTTTTCCTGTTCACACTTGTGAAAAATGATACAGGATCCATATTTTCTTTTATTATTATTATTATTATTATTATTATTTTAAATTTATAAATTCCCTCTCAATTTCTTTTGTTGGCATAAAATAAATGCATGATTAGGGGGGGTGGGAGGCTCAATCAGTCTTCGTCAAGAAGTGCAAAAAGCAAACTCTAGTAGTGTTTTAACGGTATCAATGTCAATTTTCCGTTAAGGGTTGTTCAACAATATTCCGTACGATGCTTAAGTTGATAGAGCCATTTATCAATTAAAAACCCTTTGGTGAATTTGATTCACCAAACCGATCACGAACTCGATTTATATATATATATATATATTTTTTTTTTTCTCATATTTGTTAAAAAGTTTGCATAGTAAAAATTTGATGGAATTTAAAATACACATGTAATATCTTACTATATTATTTGTTAGGTGAACAATCAAGTGGCATATGCTTAATTTACATATGTTTCAATTATGCTTAATCATGGCAAATCATTGGGAGTGAGAATAGGAAGGGATCAGGTTCTAATTATTTATGAAGAGGAAAAGGAACAGCTGGTTTTTGACCGTGTACGAGTTAATTATGATTAACTACTTAATTACATGCTTTTCTGCATTGTTCTCCTACCTAATCAACAAGCAGTCACAGCTGTAGATCAAAGCAGTGCACGAAATAAGATCCACAGGCTTCCCTTTTTTTTTTTTTTTTTCTGGGGTTGGCCTGATATATATTCTAAATAAAGCAATTAAAGGAAAGAAAAAGGATGATAATGGTTTAATTACTAGTACTTTTAACGACTAATTATAAACGCAATGCCACAAAAAAAAAAAAAAAAACTGTAATTGATTAATTGACATACTTATAGCTTGGTTGAATGTTGTGTATTGAATAACTTGAACTTGGGTTAGCGATTGACCAATCAGGAACCTTAATTGCCAATTTTCTCCACGTCAAAGGAGACATTAATTTTCTTTCTCCCTCCAGAAAATGGAAAAAAAAAAAAAAAAAAGAAGAAGAAAAAGAGTCACAACTTTCTTTCACGAACATAACAATTCATAGGGGCTGTGAGATATGAAAATATTAACATTTTTCTTAATAAATAAAATTATTGTAGAATGTACAAGTAACAAAAGATCTTGAATTTTAGCTGCCTCTAATTAAAAATATTAAGATCTAATAATTCTTGGATTAATGCAATAGAGAATTTAATGAACTGTTTAGTTCAAACATGTTACTTCTTCTTCTTCCCCCACCCTCTCCCCCCAACCAACAAAAAAAAACTATTCCAATGACTACAGAAAAAAAACAAAAAAAATCCTTAAAAAAGAGTCTAGGTGCATGGAACTTTCATAAATCATGACAAGTTACAATTCAAGTAAAAACTTATTTTTTTTTTTATTTTTTGGTTTGTAGGAACTAAAATTTAAACTCTAATAATAAGATAACAAAGTTCTTGCACCTTAAAAAAATGAAAAGAAAAAAAAAAAAAAAGGCCTATTTCTCTATATACGTATTTCTTTCTCCGCCTTTCCCCGAAGATGGGTTAAAATCAGTTTGATATCTGATTTATAGGCCATCGGCCCACATGATATTTTTGGGCCTGTGCGTAGCCCTACAGCAGGGGCCTGGCGGCGGCGCGCCTATCCAATTCTTTCTTTCTTTCTTTCTTTCTGTTTTGTTTAACCGGTTACCGGCCCAAGTTCTAGTTAAAACACACTGAGCCTTTACTTATATCAACGACGTCGTGTTTATCAAATTTTGGAATTTGGATCCCCTCTCATTATCTCATCAATTTCATTTATCATTTCCGTACTTGTTCCAATTATAACAAATTTTTTATTTTTAATTATATACATTTTTTTTTTTTTATCAAATCCTACTTAAAATTTTTATTTTCTATTGTATATAACATTTAATTAACTTATCTCAATTAAATTTTGATTTTAATAAAACATTTTCTCATCCTTCTACTGCAAATCCCCTCATCACCGTAGTCTTGCCCTCGAAAGAAATGAAATGAAATAAAATAAAATAAAAAAGGACAGCCTTAAACTTCAAATGCTGCAAATCCTAACACAGAAGCTCTCCCATGGCTGTTGTTGTAATAAATAAACTTCCGTGCTTCCTTTCATTACCTTATTGTAAACTCTTCTTATCGAGGCAGCAGCACCAGGTAGAAGATTACAGGCTCGGTTGTAAGATTCACGAGAACCCATCTCAGAAAATTTCTACAATTCGTGCTTGTTCGATAAAGAGTAGTAAAAGGTCCAGGTTGAACTCCCTTCTTTGTTTTCCATTTCTGCGTGTTGACTTAACTTATTCACATGATTGGTGGGGTTTATTTTCTTTTTTTGTTTTTTTTTGGGGGGGGGGGTGGGGGGTTGGGTTGATGATAATATAGGGGAAGTAGGAAGGTGAAGAGCAATGCGGAGCTTTGCAATGACTTGCGCAATTTTGTGTCAGCTGCTGGACTTCCCAAGGGTCATGTCCCCTCGATGAAGGAGCTTTCAGATCATGGAAGGTTTTGTTTTACTTGCTGCTTTTCTTGAATTTCCATTTCTCATTTGTGGGTTGCTTGATGATTGGTTTCTTGCGGGTCTTGAAAATTGGGTTAATTGTTTTCGCTTGAGTAGCAAGTTTCATAAAATCTTACAGTTGTGTTACAAGTGTGAAGCTCATTGAATCAGTAAAGAAACAATAAATGAGCAAAGTCAAACAAGGACAATGTAGGCTTTCTTTTGGCCTTTTCGTGTGCAAATATATTCGCTAAGCTGATGATAACTCTGCTTTATTTTCATTCCTTATTAAAAGTTTACTATTTCACCGAATAGAGAAATGGATATTTTTACAATTACAATTACAACTAATAAGCCTGGCATTATGTGACAGCTTTTGATGCACCACACCGGTTCTTACTTTTGGGTCCATCGCCGTGCTTCAACATATTAGTTGTCACTAGGAACTCCTTTCTCTTAACGAGAAAGGGAAATTGCTTCTACGCTTGTTTCTTTTGTTAAAGCTATTTTTTCAGACAATCTCATGATTGATTATACAATTATCTCTTTGAATACTAACTTGTTTTTATGATTTGCATTTTATTTTATGATGAGAGAACTTTTGTTTTTTTTTTACTACAATGGAGAAAATAAATATGACTGCAACCTTGTGCCATACGTAGATTCCTATATCTGCACACTTTTTGTTGTAGACAATGAAATAATATCTGACTTTGTTTCTCTCCTCTTTTCCTTTCCAAAAATTTTGAAGGACTGACCTTGCAAAGATTGTGAGACGAAGGGGATATAAAGTTATTAGGGATCTTCTTCTTTCAAACTCACTGAAAAAGGACTTTGATGCGTCTGACGTGCAACTAACAGAAGGACAAGATGCAGCAAGGAATCGAGATACACAAACAGGTCAATATATGTTTCTCTTGTCTGTTCTTGAATTTCTATTATGAGCTCCATCATTGGTGATACCTTCTACAATTTAAAAGGCCAGGATGAGAAAGTGGATGATATAAAGGGAGATGGATTGCCATCATCTGAAGTTTTCATCACGGAGAGCCTTTCTTGCACTACTGATATTGACATCTCAGACAGCCATAGTTGCATTTCTGTAGATGTACCAGTCAACTTTTCATTAGAGGAAAAGGCATTATATAATGCACAAGTGCAACATGAAGATGTTGAAAGCGTGGCTGAGGACAGTTCCTCGTCAGCAGCCACATATAACACAGAACAGCAGAATGAGGAGGTTAAATTGGTTGATGATAATTCCTTGTCAACACCCATTTATAATTTAGAGCCACATAATAATGAAGTCTTCAGCATGGTAGAAAATACTTCTTTATCAAATGAAGTTTTCATATCAGATACCCATCATCATAGTTCGAAGATGTGCCCCAATCTTAACTCCAATGATAATGTCAGCAAGCATGTAGATAATTCGACCAGTTTTCCCTCAAAGGATGCAGTCACTTTCAATCCACAAGATCAGCATGAGAAGATAAAAAATATGATTAATGACATTCCACCATTGGCAGGAGCTTCAAGCACAGAATATCATATCAATAATGTTTCAGGTATCAACTTTACTGATCATGGTTTGATGCACATGGACTTCATATTTAATTCATCATTGGAGGAGAAGGCAGCAAATTTCATTCAAAATGGAGATTTAGACGTCATTGAATGTAAGTTTGACAATAATTTGTCAATCTCTGTCTGAAGCTTCAAATTGCTTTTATTGTGGAACTTCAAAATCTACTGTGAATTCCCCTTTTATGGATGATTTTGTGTACGCTGACACTATATACTCTGTTCAAAGGTTAGGAAATTGTTCAGCGCTCTGCCATTGTAACACAGTAGAGAGCATGACTCTTGATTTACAGTGAGACAGAGCCTTAGTAGTGCAGATTCTTGATGCACCTTTACTTGAAGCAAATTGACATTATTAATCATCATTATTTTATGTCTTTGGAATTGAAGCTAAGTATCCGGACTGTTTGATTATCAGATGATGTCTATGACGTGTCTAGGCTAGAAAGGGCAACTGACATTCAATCAAGGGAAGCAAATTGACATTATTAGTCTTCATTATTTTATGTCTTTGGAATTGAAGCTAAGTATCTGGACTGCTTGATTATCAGATGATGTCTGTGACATGTCTAAGCTAGAGAGGTCAACTGACATTCAATCGAAGAACCTCTCTGAGCGCAGCTTTGGACTTATAGTTGACGGCAGTAATGCTGCTTTGACATTGAATGGAAGTTTGTCAACATCAAAACCAGTGCCTCATGTGACAGTAGACCACCCTGTTAGGTTTGTGTTTTATACACTCTCAATAACTGTCAAGTTTCTAGCATGGCTGAATTTGTTTTGTGAAGAAATATTTTCCGTTTCATCCAAGCAGGATCTAATCTGCCTTATGAGATAGAATGCCTTCTGCTGTGGGTTTAATTGCATTGCCAATTATATCTTTGCAGCTTAACATTTTGTTTACGGTCTGCACATTAATTTGCTTTTCAAATATAATTTGTTCTGTTGTCTAGTTCTTGCAGGCAGAGATAGTTTTTGGGTTTTCCCACTCTAAGTGTTTATTTTTTCTCTGTTTGATTAATTATAGGAGTGATCAATTGTCAGGCGACACTCTGGTCAATGGTGATTCTGACAAGGATTTGGATATTGAGGTCGTTATACACTGTGGCACAACATTGGCCACTATCATTGTTATTTCTGCTCTTTTTTTTTTTGGTTTATTTGCTACTGTTATTATTAATTTGTTATTGTGCAAAGTTTCATTAACTGTTTGTTGACCTTCCATTTTGGTTATCTTTGTATTTGAGTGATGCAGACCAGCAAACAATGGAATCGGGTTGAGATTAATAATCTCAATTTCATGCTGGTACTGATATATATGCATTCTTTGTGACTGGTTGTCTAATTGCTCTGTTATAGTAGCACTCATCACATGAGTGGTTCAATTTTTAATCTTGGTTTAATCTAATTTTTTCTTTGAGCAGCGTCAAAAAGAGTTGGAATTGTCCCGGTTGAAAGAACAGATTGAGAAGGAAAAGGTATATGAGCTAATGAGGCCTTGTCAAGGCCTGCATTCAAGTTGTTCTCTGTTCACTGCTTATAATTATTTTGCAAGGGACTGAAAAATAGAGAACTCATGTTACATAAATGGCTTGTCTAGTTTGTGGAGTTGAACCAGAGCACTTTGGGAGGGATTCAATTTTAAGACTAAATTGACAGATATTCTTAAAAATTTTGAAGATTCTCAGTTACTTTCCATCTAAATTTTTGCCTGCAGCTTGCACTTTCTGCATTGCAATCAAAGGCTGAAACAGAGATCATCAAAGCTCAAAAACTTATCTCAGGAAAAGATGCTGAATTACTTGCTGCTGAAGAAAGCCTGTCTGGCCTAGTGGAGGTATTGCTTTTGAATCTAATCCTGGCCATATAAAATTAATGCTGTCAGAATCGGCAAATAACTGTTTACAAATATTTGGATGAATTGTCCATTGCAGTTGTACAAGAAGTTCTAAAATGATGAAAGAACCTGTGTATTTAACCAAATTCCTGTATTCCCTTGATTTCACTGCCCTTAGCAGGAAAAGGCTGCACCAATATTATATCCCACAACTTTCTTACAATCACATGTGTCCACCATATCAAATAACTGCCTTCTGTCTGGGACTTATGACCAGTGACTGGAGTAAAATTTTGTCAGGTTAAGATCCAGTACAGTGGGGATGGTGAAATTGTAGAGGTGGGAGGTAGCTTCAATGGTTGGCATCACCGGGTTAAAATGGATCCTCAGCAGTCTGCCAGTATCATAGATTCTATTGGATCAAGGTCTTCAACATCCACTCTTCTATATCATTGTCAATAGTCATTACAAGCAGTCATGTCTCCTTAATTATCTAGTATAAAAAATCTCTTTAATTATCATTATTTTTTGTGCTATAAGGGCATTATTTCTGTTTGAGAAATTTTCTTGTCATGCCAGTGTCTAAGGTCTTCTTCTACCAATGTCCCTTTCATTAGATGACATCTGCTAGTTTGACTTGAGTCCCTTGGTATATTTTTGGACATGAATAGTGGATAGTTTCAGGCTCTTGAGGCCATTCAAAGATATTTGTGAAATCTGAAGGTTTTAGAGTCTTTCTTGCTATCATATTCCTCTTTGCCTGGTCCTGCCATTTTTGCTGTCCATCAGGATCATTGCCTTACTTTAGATTGGTGAAGGAATATGTGGCTCACTGTGATGTATGTTCGACCAGGAAATCCAGACTTTGGTCAACAACTCTGTGGCTTTATCCTGGGGTATATGAGGTGCGATCATCTGCTAACTAGCAGCTAATTTTCATATTGAAATCCAGAAAAGTTAATCCTTACCACCACCCGTCCCCCTTTTTTTATAATTTCAAGATTCTGATGCTTTGCATTTATGGCAACTGCTCAGTTACTGTTGTGAAATAGCATTTAGATTTATGTGTATTAGATAAAGCAATCAATCTTAGAAGTCTCTCTCCAGGAAAATGTGAAATTTGTACCAAGAACTTGAAGTCCATTATTAGCAGGAAGTTGGTCCTTCTTAAGGCCAATTACTTTTCATTTCTGCTGCAAATTAATGCCCCTTAAACAATTTAACTATGAAGTCCCGAAAATGTTGCCAGAGTATTCAATCCTTTTCTGTAACATAGATAGCAGTTTTATAAGAGAGACAGATAGCAGAAAACAAGATTAGCATAGCATCTCTAAGCATCTTTTTTTTTTTTTTCTCAATATTTAGTATTGTCCTTATATCTTAAGTTTCCCGAAGAAGTCATTTATGTTTTATAATGGAATCCCAGACTAATTCTTCATGCACATTGAATAATGCGGACCTGCTACATGTCATCAATTTTTTATGTGTGTTGCTAACTTTTTGTTTCCATGTGAGGGAACAAGAGCTGTCTTTGTTAAACAAGAACATCATGCTTTCGGCATTTTCTCTGCGGACATCAAAAGACTGGATAATTTTAGAAAGCATACTGCATACACTGTTAGAGATATGCAGGACTGAACATGTCTACTTTTTTTTAGATGTGATGATGATATGCTTCCCATCCTACATCAGATGATTTAATTATTAACCATGTTTGACATACTGTCAATGCAGATAAAATTCATTGTTGATGGCCATTGGAGGAATGATCCTCAGAGAGAGTCTGTAACCAGAGATGGAATCACTAACAATATTCTGCGAGTTGAAAGTTGATGGTTTTCCCTTTTTGGTGGAAAAATGTCCTGGTTTTACGAATTTTGGAATATATTTTCGGCCCTTTTCATCAACATGATATGCAGACTCTTCCTCGCTCTGACAACGTTGTTCAACAGTTGAAATGCTGTGCCTTCGTATAGAAATGAACCAGATCGCTAAAGGGCTTGTTCAGACAATGGAGACGAGCATCATCGTAAGATCGAGCAGACTCGGATTACCACTTCTACTTTGTATCACGCGCAGTGAATATAATTCCGTATCATCGATGTCAGGCAGCATTCATTGTTCCCAGAACACGGGCCATCTGCAACAAAAAACCCGGGCCCATGACAATGCAGAGGGCATGCAGATGATGAAAGCAAGTGGACCATGAGTTGCTACATGGCCATGCCATCGGTTCTGAAAAGTTAGAGTAGGTAGATCGATGTAGTTATGCGTCTGATTCGGTTATAAATCTGACAGCGTCGAGCAGCGTACAATTTTTGAACCGGCAAAAAACAGCTTGGAGGAGTCTTAGAAATTAGAATAAGCAATTCTTTTGGAATTTTAAAATTTTACCATTTGCCACATGTTGCCAGGATTTACGAGACATCAACAACCTGAAAAGGGTAAAACCCAGAAACACATACAATAAATAAACAGTTCTGGTTACGTTGATAGTTGATGCCCTCGAGATTAATTAAGAATTCTAGCAAAAGGCAAGAGTAACAACGTACATATTCTGAGTTAAAGATTTAAGCTTTTTAAAAGGTTATTGATCTGGTTGGCAGGTTTATGTGTTTTGCATACTGCAGAATGTGATTCTTTGTGAATTCACAATTTGAGGGGTAGGTATTTTTTTATCAAAAAAAAAAATAACAGAGAGAAAGAAAGAAGATATTACAAGAAATCCCTCTGAGCCGGGTGTTTGGAGGAAACGAATATTCTTAAGCTACAACCGTATTGGCACCCCGGCAGTGGGGTCCGCCAATCTTGCAGGGTTAAGACCCCAGACAGAACAAGGATACTACGTGGAAAGGCTCATGCTCACTGTTATTGGGGATGGCGTGTCTAAAGACTGACCTCGTTAGAACCGGAACTGAGGTTAGGTGTATTAGCCATTACTTGCCTCTTTCTTCTTGCTTCTCCACCGGAAAAGCAGAGTGTTGTATATCGAGAACATGGCAGTAGTTAATGCATCTTTGGCTCTCTCCCCGAGGAGTGGTTGTGCTTCTCTTTTTCCTTTATCTTCAATACCCAGCGCGTCTTCCTCTTTCTTTAGAATCCCATCTGGGTCACAAAATTTTAATACTAGACGTCTCCATTCATCTGTTGCCACAAAGAATGAGCTCATCGAGGCTGTTGATAACAGGACTGAGGAAACAAAGCTTCCGGACGAGCCTAGAGAGACTCTGCTTTACTCCTTTAGCCCTTTGCCGTTGCTGTTTGTTTCTGCTCTTCCTGGAGGTGTATATCTATTCAAACAAGCATAGTAAAACAGTTTATGTCTTAGGACTTTAGATAGCAGAGTTATTTGACGCAATGGATCTTTTGAGTTTTGACGACTAGAACGGTAATAAGGAGTAATAGTTGCAATTTGGATTCGTGCCTGTATGAAGCAGCCTCAGGTAGCATTAACAGAATGCACCTGAGAGTCTGCGCTAAATGAAGAGCAAGGCTTCATATATGTTTCATAGCCTGTTGATGTGCAACAAATCGATTTAGGAGTAAGCAGCCCCCATTTTCATGAGTAACTATCCGAATAGAACATTGACTTCTGCAAACGAAGGTTGATATGTTTTATGTAGAGGCATAATAACTTCAAGAATTCATGCCTGGGAAAGCTTGATTTGGGATATCTCTTGACAACCTTATTAATGCATTCCATGGCAACAATGGGTTTTTTTTATTTTGTTGCATTCACATGCTCAGTATTCAATGTGGGTTTGAATATATATTAACAGCTGCAGCTATGAGGTCTCTTTTTGGGCCTTTTGTTGAGCTTGTGAAGTCGTGGAATCTTCCTGACTGGCTAGTGCATTGGGGTCACCCGGGCAACATGGTATATTTTTAGTATTAAAATTCCTTGTTCACAATCAATCGCCATCACGATTCATGTATTTCAGTAATTATGTCTGATGTCTTTCTGTAACAATTAGGCTGTCGTGCTTTTTGCGATGGGTGGCTATGGGACATATCTAGGATTTCGAATCCGATATTCCGACGATGTGGTATGGTATTAGTGTAAAATTATTGTTTCAATGGGAGGAATGTCAGCGTTCCAACGTCATTATTATGACACCTTGATGATTTATGATCATTCTAGGAGGAAAAGGCCAAAGCCAAAGACTTGCACCCAAAGCTATTAGGTGGAATGTTTTTCTTCTTTGCTCTAGGTGCAACTGGTGGAATAACATCTTTGCTCACTTCAGACAAACCAATTTTTGAGAGGTACCCTCTCTGATCTTCTATCTCTCATTTCTTCCCTAATAAAAAGTTGGAGTTGATTTCAATGCAGGCTTCAAGCCCCTTTTGCTGATGAATTGATTTTCAGCTAGGAGACTACAAGCAGCACGGTAGTTCAGCAAGACAATAAGCACTGATCACCTAACGGTTTTTTAATCGGTTGAATGTTGCATATTTTTTTGCAGCCCTCATGCTGTCACGGGTTTTATTGGCCTAGCACTACTGACCATACAAACCACACTACCGGCCTTATTTGAGGTAACAAGTACCCCTGTCATAACCTTATCAATCATCAATTAATTTGCTTCTGCTTACTTAGTTACCAAGTTCCGACATGTGTGCTCTCATTTTCAATGGCATACAGGGGAATCCAGGATTACGGAATGTTCATGGGATCTTAGGCAGTGGAATCATGACGTTGTTTCTCATCCACGCTGCACTCGGATTTCAACTCGGTCTCAGTTACTGATCTTACAAACAACTTGATCCACCCCATTGACATGGGTCAACCGACAAGGCCACAAGTTTTTGTGACTCAATTGTTGGTCAAGTATGAACATTCTTTCTGATATGGGTGCCATCCAATTGAGAAGACGAAAGTTGCAGCACTTGGAAAGGGAAAGGGTAAGACAAGAGCAGCTGAAGTAAGATTATGATTGCCTGTCTTTGGATACTTATGTCAGGGAATGTTGATGCTGGCTTAAAGTCTCTCTTATGAACTTAGGAGTTAGGAATGGAAAGAAAAGGATGTTGTCTTTAGAACAAGATGCCATTCTTATAACATTCCCTTCCGCTTCTCAAAAAATGGCAATGTATTAAATGCGTAGTTTCTCACCAGAGTAAAATTTTTGAGAAGAATCCAAACTTTTATGAATTCTCACTGAGTGTCAGTTTTAATTTTGATGAGTAGAGAAAATGGGAAGAATACTAACCATGAAATTTTTTCACTGTGTTCTACACATAAATCATAAATGAGGTTTAAAATTGATGACACGGAAAAAGGAAAAAGAAAAAAAAAAAAAAAAATCATTTTAAGACTCTTGCATTTCTGTCCCTGCAGAAAAAATATAGGATTTTTTTTTTTTAACAAAAGAACAACGAAAAAGAGAAGCATAAAACGGTAAAATTAAATTTTGAAGCGAAGCAGAAAAGTGAACAAAAAATTGCGGATGCGCTCAAGTAAGGGAAGGATGGATCCTACAATGTGGAGCCCCAAAAATGCCAACGCGGCAGGATCCGATATAGCTGGTGGAGCTCCAGTACTGGATCATTGAAGGATCCACCTCCCAATTTACGGTTACCAGTAGGGGCCCACCTACAACCCAACCTTATCACCAACAAAGATCACCACATCATGACCTGATCTACGCATACGTACACGAATCCAACTAGATCCCCACGTATTTAACCGCTTGATTCAATCCTATCTCTAAGCAAGACATCAGACGATCAAATCACAAGTAACCTATTAAAAAATTAAAAAAAAAAGGGAGTGAAGAAGTGAGAGCGCGCCAGCATAAAAGGGCAGGGAAAGCAGAGAGGCGAAGAGGGAAACTCAGCGAGAAGCAGAAGAGCACAGAGAGCGAGTCAAACGACACCTCATTTCTTTCTTTCTCTCTCCCATTTCTATATATATATAGAGAGAGAGATCTAGTAGAATTCAGACTCTTCTTCTTCTTCTTCTTCGTCTTTTCTCTGTCTATTTGTCTCTGCATCCACGCAACTAGATTCAGGTGCGTCTCTTGAATGTGCTTCCAGATCGATCTCTTTGCTTATTTTCAGTTTGATTTCGATGTTTCTGTGAATCTGCAAGTCCTGTTCCTTTTCTGTAACGCAATTTTATTTTAGCGATTTGGGAGCTGGATCCGGTACCGTTTGATTTGTTTCGCTTGAAGACATTGGGAGTGGGAAATGTTGGCAGTGGCATGATATCTCCCATTTGTCGGATTGGATTGTAGTCATTCAATACAACGGTGAAGAGATCGTGCAATTGATGATCTATATAACATATTGTGAATTTCCGTGTTGTCTGCATTTTTTTTTGGGGGGGGGGGACTGATCTATAAGATTCAGGGATAGGTAGAACTTTTGTGGATATTCATATCTTGAATTGAATGAATATCACTTGGATTATGTTTTATTTCTTTGTTTATCAAATGACATGATTGCTTGTGCAGATGGATACCTTCCTCTTCACTTCTGAGTCCGTCAATGAGGGCCACCCAGACAAGCTCTGTGACCAGGTCTCAGATGCAATCCTTGATGCCTGCATGGAACAAGACAGAGAGAGCAAAGTTGCTTGTGAGACCTGTACTAAGACTAACATGGTCATGGCGTTTGGTGAGATTACAACCAAGGCCAAAATAGACTATGAGAAAATAGTCCGAGACACTTGTAGGGACATTGGATTCACGTCAGCTGAAGTTGGCCTCGACGCTGACAAATGCAAGGTCCTCGTCAACATCGAGCAACAGAGCCCCGATATTGCCCAGGGAGTTCATGGCCACCTCAGCAAGAAACCTGAGGAAATTGGTGCTGGTGACCAGGGCCACATGTTTGGCTATGCCACTGATGAAACGCCAGAGTTCATGCCGCTAACTCATGTCCTTGCCACTAAGCTTGGTGCCAAGCTTACTGAGGTCAGAAACAACAAGACATGCCCATGGTTGAGGCCTGATGGTAAGACCCAAGTTACCGTTGAATACCGGAACGAGAGTGGAGCAATGGTACCCATTCGGGTTCACACTGTTCTCATTTCAACCCAACATGACGAGACTGTCACCAATGAGCAGATCGCCAAAGATTTGAAAGAACATGTGATTAAGCCTGTTATCCCATCCCAACATCTCGATGATAAGACCATCTTCCATCTCAATCCTTCGGGTCGTTTTGTCATTGGTGGACCCCATGGGGATGCCGGGCTTACCGGCCGAAAGATTATTATCGACACATACGGTGGATGGGGTGCCCATGGTGGAGGTGCTTTCTCAGGGAAGGATCCCACTAAGGTGGACAGAAGCGGTGCATATATTGTTAGGCAGGCAGCAAAGAGTGTGGTGGCTTCTGGACTTGCCCGCCGCTGCATTGTGCAGGTATCATATGCAATTGGCGTACCGGCGCCATTGTCAGTTTTTGTGGACACGTACAAGACCGGGAAGATTGCAGACCAGGATATTTTGGCATTGATTAAAGAGAACTTTGATTTCAGGCCTGGAATGATTGCAATAAATCTTGACTTGAAGAGAGGAGGGAACTTCAGGTATCAAAAGACTGCGGCTTATGGACATTTCGGCCGTGATGACCCACATTTCACTTGGGAGATTGTCAAGCACCTAAAGCCCAAAGCCTGAGGCCTTGGGTTTGGCTGCATGGTTATCCTGGGAGCGTTTATCATCACAGCCTCTATTCTGCTTGCCGCAGGGAATAAAGAATCTTCGGCACATGCATCGTATATTGAGGCAGGAATTGGGTGTATGGCATATTCAAGAGGTGTGCTCTAAGTTGAGTTGGTAGTTTATTTCGAAATGATGATAGTAATTGCTATTGTCATTCATCTTTCCTTTACAATTTATTCAATTTACATTTGTCCATTTTAAAATTTTGATCTCTGCAAGCACCCTGTTTGGTTAATGAGATCTCTCGCATGTCATTTATTTGGATTCATCAATTTTGGAAGCAGAATCTCTCTCTCTCTCTCTCTCTCTCTCTCTCTTTACAACATTTTGGCAGGAAAAACAATTATCCTGCTGATTGCTTGGTTATGACCATCACACGTAAGTGCAACCATTAAGGAAGCAGACATGATTCTGCAAAGAGATGCCCGTAATTCGAATGCTTGAAGCAAGTATTACACAGAAATTGGGCCAAGTATTCTACAACTGCAGCTTCATAAATATGAATCCTAAGATATCGTCAGGAGTGCAACCACAAGCGGTCATGTAGCCGCTCCTCCCCAGCACCGTACATTTCATCAACCTTTTCACCGTCGCGATAAAACTGAAAGGTGGGCGTGTATCGAATATGTTGAGTTGTTTCGGGGCATTCATCAATATCAGCGTATACGAATGAGAGCTTCGGGAAGTTGTTGCTCAGCTTGCAAAATGAAGCTAGGGTTTGGGTACACACTCGACACCTGAAAATTTTGTTAAAGACAACCAATTAGCGCGATGAAAATTCCCAAAATTTAGCCCAAATTTTCAGAAATCGAAAATTAAAAATTGCTGCCATCTTCCTTCTTATTGGTTATACAGGAAAAATGTGATACTTGAGAGAAGTTCCACGTCAAACATCTTGCGTGCACATCAGATGGAACCCACTAAAATCCCAACTAAATTAAAGGGCAACGTACCATGATGCACCATAGTTAATAACAGCCTGCAAACCAAGATGAATCTCGTGGGTCAGTCGAAAAGGAAGGAGGAAAACTTTAGAAGGTGGGAATGGAAAAAGAAAACAGGAACAGAACCCAACCAAAAAAATAGAAAAAGGCTAAAACAAGAAAGGAGGAGAAGTGACCATACGGGGGTCTTGGAAGATTTGATGTCACGGAGGATTGCAGTGAGGTTTTCATCACTGGAAGCACTTTGCAGGTTGCCATGGCGACTCGGTGGCAGCTCCAGTCCTGTCCCCAGCCCTCTCTTGGATCCATCCTCCATTCCCTCTCGGACTGGTTGCAATATTTCCGACTGGCCGTAAATGACTCGCTTGGAGTAAAATTTAATTCAAAGTAAATGGTTTAATCATAAGTGTGCGACATCCAACAACAAGCACCAGTGGTCTAGTGGTAGAATAGTACCCTGCCACGGTACAGACCCGGGTTCGATTCCCGGCTGGTGCAATTAGTGAGAGCCGTGAGGAAACATTGCGCTCATTTGATGGTCGGGTTCCATCACAGCGTCTGATTACAAGATCGAAAAATTGCGCATCTGAGCTCCATAATTATTTTTATTCTGACAAGTTGGGATTCCAACTACTGGGGGCTTTATCTTTTTGTTTTTTTTTTTTTTTTTTTTTTTTTCCTGTAATCTTGCCCTCAAAGGAAATTTACAAGTGACCCTTGTTGGATTCACGATGTCAGCCTTGAATGTTGCACAAGAACAGCAATACCAGACTTGTCGGAGTTTAGCTTCCAAAGACACACCAAAGGGACTTGTAGCTTTTCATGATGTAAGAACTCAGTGATACCTTCAGGCAATAGTATCGCATAAATTCAAGCAGCATAGACACTCCTATGGTGAGACAGTTGCAAGCTGTATATACATTACAATTGATGGAGTTGCGTATTTTGTGCTCATTCATTTTATACTCGTCTTTCAGTAACGCAGGCATACCTAGTTACGCCAAGCACATTCTAAATGCTGTCCCTTCAAACTTCACAGAAATGAACAAATGAAAAAAAAGACAAATATTACCTCATTTCGATCACGGGAAATAGTCTTAGATAGCCAATTATGCTCATTAAACTTATTTTTATTTGATAAAGAAATTCAAACTTTCTTCATAATCTTTCTTTTTTTCTTTTAAATAAAAAATAATATATTACAGATATAGCAATTATTGTATTTTTTATTAGTTGAGGTCAACTTTTTAATGTCCCTAGTATATACTCATACATGTCATATTTATCCAACGCCACTCCCCCCAAATCGGCGACCGAGATATG
Source organism: Rhizophora mangle (assembly GCA_037832345.1). Classification (NCBI taxonomy): domain Eukaryota; kingdom Viridiplantae; phylum Streptophyta; class Magnoliopsida; order Malpighiales; family Rhizophoraceae; genus Rhizophora; species Rhizophora mangle. The sequence goes on along the minus strand of JBAPLJ010002022.1, from coordinate 2,657,266 downwards.
TTTTTGGAAAGGAAAACAGAGAAGAGAGAAGTTAATTTTTCTCTCTAATTTACTAAACATTCTTTCAAAATTAAGAAAAGAAATTATCGATTTACTCACTTAATTCATAAAATGATTAATATATAATTAATTATTTTTATTAACACTTATTAACTATATCTTCCCTTCATTCCTCTCTATTTTTAGAACCAGATTTTTTTATTTTTTTTTTCTCTATTTAGATTTGTGTTTTTTCTGCAAAGATCATAGGCTCCACTCTTGAATAAAAAAAATTCGAGACTTTTAGTGCACTTTTTTTGTTTTTTCTATAAAAAAAAAAAAAAAAAAAAAATAGAGACTCTTAACGGGCACCTTAAATAAATAAAATTAAATTTCGTCTATGGCTGGCTCGTTGCTCCTCCCTATCAACAAAAAGGAAAGAGAGCCTGCCTGTTGGAGGGGCGGGGGGTGTTTGCGTCTACCACTTCCGACCATAAAACTATAAGCATAAATAAGATTTCAAGATCCAACGTTAAGACTCGGGTTTGCGTTTTGCAAAAGTCCCCCGCTCGCGACAAACTCCAAGATTTCTACGGCGCCTTCCTTCCAATCCATCCACAGGTACTACGAGCTAAAACCCTAATTTCTACATCACCACATTCTTGTTCATTTTTTTTAACTGATCGTTGTCCAATATCATTAGATATTTTTATTAAAAAAAAAAAAAGAATGGCTGAGAATCGCTATTTCCGTTGATGTGGTCAGATTCGTTTCAATCATCGTCGACATTGATTCTCTCGATCTGCATTCTTTGACTTCCCTTTTAGATAATATACAACGTAAGGCGGTCCCAAATTTCAATTTCGGTACAGGATTGACCTTGTCTGGTTTTATTTTTCGAATGTTAAACTTGGATTTTAATATTAGCGGTTGTAAATGTTAAGTGGTTAATAATCATTTATGTGCTTTCTTTATTTTTTCGGAAATTGTTTGCTGTTTATTCTGGCAGTAATATTTGTGCTTTTACACTCATGTATGTATTACATGAATGTGTTTTTCTATTTTCGCGATTGCATGTATGTAATGAAAGACATGCCACTTGGTTGAAATTCATTTTAGCAGCTCTTGGGCAGTCTTCAAGTTGTCGTTCAGGTCGTTCTTCTTCAATTTTTTTTTTTCTTTTTTTACAAACAGTTGCTGGAAAAATATTGCAAGTTTCTTCTTTTTTTTTTTTTTTTATTATCCCTTTAAAATGTTTCAGACTGGTTATTTGCATGCATGCCTTAATCTTCAACACATTAATCCTTGCATTTCCGATTGATTGTGCTTGTGATTTATAATTATTTGTTTTTGGGTTTGTCTTGAATCAGGCCTAATGCATACTCAAAAACTTGTCATTGTCACATATGAGATTTTATTGGGGTCATAGTGGATTTGGTTCTTTGCTATTTACACGTAGGTGCACATATTCTGCAATTTGATTTTTGGAGTTTTGATAAAAATAAATTTCTTGTTGGTGTCTCATAATTATTAATTCTAAAACCCCATAATCTGCTTATCTTTTATTTGTTGTTTGTTTGTGGGTTTTTAATTTGTCTTTATGGATATCATGGTAATAAGCAAAGATGGAGGATGCAAAGCATAAATCTAGGAGGGAAGATTCAAAGAGAAAGGAGGAGGACTCAAAGAGGACTCGTGGTAAGGATGCAAAAGGGGAGTGTGATGTGGAAAAAAATGCCGAGAGGCACCGTGCAAAAGAGAAACAAAAACGTGAAAGCCGGCATTCTGAGAGAGAAAAAAGTTTTGATTCCAATGATAGATATGAGGGGGTGAAGGACAAGGAGAAGGACAGAGAAAAGTGCAGGGACAGGAACAAGGACAAGGATAGAACCAGGGGTCGGGACTGTGACAGAGAAAGAGCAAGAGATAGGAAAAAAGATAGAGAAGACAGGGATAGAGATAGAGATAGAGATAGAGACAGAGACAGAGAAAAGGAAATAGAGGAGAAGAGAGAGAGGGCAAAGGAAAAAGAGAGAGACAGGGAGAGGGAAAGGGAGAAGAGAGAACGTGACCGAGAAGAACGTGAGAGGGAGAAAGAGAGAGAGAGGGAGAGGAGGACACGTGATAGAGAAGAACGAGAGCGGGATAAAGATAGAGAAAGGGAAAGAAGGGATCGGGACAAAGACATACGAGAAAAGGAGAAAGACAGGGAGAGGGAAAAGAGGGAGAGAGAAAAGGAAAAGGAAAAGGAAAGAGAAAGGGAGAGGAGGATAAGGGCAAGGGAGAAGCATCGGGACCTAAGTAGTGATGAAAGTGATGATGACGCCAAAGAGCGAGGCAAAAAGCGTTGGAAGAGAGATGATGACGATGATTATAGGGAGAGATCACGAGAACGAAGCATTAACAGGTTAAAAAGAAATAGGGATTATGATGAAGACAGCCCAAGAAGAAACAGTGATGAGGATGACTCAGGTGAGAAAGATAGAAAAACCCGAGAGGAGGAATTAGAGGATGAGCAGAAGAAATTGGATGAGGAAATGGAAAAGAGGAGGAGAAGAGTTCAGGAGTGGCAAGAATTAAAGAGGAAGAAGGAAGAATCAGAGAGAGAAAGGAGTGGGGAGGCGGCAACTGCTGATGAAACCAAGACTGGTAAAACCTGGACCCTTGAAGGAGAATCTGATGACGAAGAAGTGCATGCAATGGGGAAATCAAGTGCTGACATGGACTTGGATGATGACAAAAAACCTGATGAAGAAGTTGAAGATGCAGTGATGGTAGACTTTCAGAATGGAACAGGTGCTTCTCGAAATGGGGGTGATGGCATGGAGGAGGAAATTGATCCCTTAGATGCTTTCATGAATTCTATGGTTTTACCAGAAGTGGAAAAGCTTAACAGTGCTGTGGTTGCTCAGAATAATGATGACAAAGTAGAAGAGTCAAAGAAGAAGGATGGAAGGGAAAAACAAGTGGCTGGAGAGCAGCCAAAGAAAAATTCTAGTAAATCTCTTGGTAGAATCATTCCTGGTGAAGATTCTGATCCAGATTACAGAGACATTGAGAATGAAGAAGATCCTTTAGAAGATGAAGATGATGATGAGTTCATGAAAAGGGTGAAGAAGACAAAAGCTGAGAAACTATCCATTGTTGACCACTCAAAAATTGATTACAAACCATTCCGGAAAAATTTCTACATTGAAGTTAAGGAGATCTCGAGGATGACTCTAGAGGAGGTTACTGCTTACAGGAAACAGTTAGAATTGAAGATTCATGGAAAAGAGGTGCCAAAACCCATTAAAACATGGCACCAAACTGGGCTTGCAAGTAAACTTTTGGACGTGATAAAGAAGCTTAATTATGAGAAGCCAATGCCAATTCAGGCTCAGGCACTTCCAATAATAATGAATGGCCGAGATTGCATAGGCATTGCGAAGACTGGCTCTGGCAAAACCCTTGCGTTTGTGCTGCCGATGCTGAGGCACATCAAGGACCAGCAACCTGTGGAACCTGGAGATGGGCCTATTGGACTTATAATGGCACCTACAAGGGAGCTTGTCAAACAGATCCACAGTGATATAAAGAAATTTGCCAAGGCTCTTGGAATTAGATGTGTGCCAGTATATGGAGGTTCTGGGGTTGCCCAACAGATTAGTGAATTAAAGCGGGGGACTGAAATAGTTGTCTGTACTCCTGGCAGAATGATTGATATACTTTGCACAAGTGGCGGAAAAATTACAAATCTGCGAAGAGTTACCTATTTGGTTATGGATGAAGCTGATCGTATGTTTGACATGGGTTTTGAACCTCAAATTACTAGAATTGTCCAAAATATTCGCCCAGATCGTCAAACAGTGCTTTTTTCTGCCACTTTTCCACGACAAGTTGAAATTTTAGCACGTAAAGTTTTGAACAAACCTGTGGAGATACAGGTTGGTGGGAGGAGTGTGGTGAACAAGGACATAACTCAGTTGGTTGAGGTAAGGCCAGAAAGTGAAAGGTTCTTAAGACTGCTTGAAATACTTGGTGAATGGTATGAGAAAGGCAAAATTTTGATATTTGTCCACTCACAGGAGAAATGTGATGCCCTGTTTAGGGACTTGCTCAAGCATGGTTACCCTTGCCTCTCGCTTCATGGGGCCAAGGATCAGACAGATCGTGAATCCACTGTTGCAGATTTCAAGAGCAATGTCTGCAATTTGTTGATTGCAACGAGTGTTGCAGCCAGAGGCTTAGATGTCAAGGAGCTTGAACTGGTGATAAACTTTGATGTCCCAAATCACTACGAAGATTATGTTCACCGTGTTGGTCGGACAGGCCGAGCTGGCCGCAAAGGCTGTGCAATCACATTTATCGCCAAGGAGGATGCCAGATATGCACCTGATCTTGTCAAAGCCTTGGAGCTGTCTGAGCAATCTGTTCCAGGGGACCTGAAAGCTCTTGCTGAAGGTTTTATGGCAAAAGTAAATCAGGGGCTTGAACAAGCTCATGGAACTGGTTATGGTGGCAGTGGCTTTAAATTCAATGAAGAGGAAGATGAAAAGAGAATTGCAGCTAAAAAAGCACAGGCAAAAGAGTATGGCTTTGAGGAGGATAAGTCAGATTCAGAAGATGAAGGGGTAAGGAAGGCAGGTGGTGACTTCTCACAGCAGGCTGCTCTTGCTCAACAAATAGCCGCAATTGCTGCTGCCTCTAAAGCTACTACATCTGCGATGCCAACTCCTATATCTGCAAATCAATTGCTACCCAACAGTGGAGTATCTGTTTCTCTGCCTAGTGTCATGGCATTAACTGTTCCACAATCAGCAACAATTTTGCCTGTGGCTGGGCTGCCTGTTGTTCCAAGTGAGGGAGCTGCCAGGGCAGCAGCACTGGCAGCAGCCATTAACCTGCAGCATAACCTTGCGAAGATTCAAGCTGATGCAATGCCCGAGCATTATGAAGCAGAGTTGGAAATTAATGACTTTCCCCAAAATGCTCGGTGGAAAGTTACCCACAAAGAAACATTGGGCCCAATTTCAGAGTGGACCGGGGCTGCCATTACCACCAGGGGACAGTATTTTCCACCTGGCCGGATAGCAGGACCTGGGGATCGCAAACTTTACTTGTTCATTGAGGGTCCTACTGAATTGTCTGTCAAGAGAGCTAAAGCAGAATTGAAAAGTGTATTGGAAGACATTACAAATCAGGCATTATCACTTCCTGGTGGGGTTCAACCAGGCCGATATTCTGTTCTATAAGTGTGAGAACTCTCTGCAACTTAAATTAGTTCTTTATATATTCAATTCAGGTTGATTCTGAAGTGTGGCTGATTATTACTTACTTATGCATGTGGACTTGAGATGTAGCTTTTCAGTTTAGTTTCTAATTACCTTTGGATTATTTGTGCTGCTTGTATATTTGTTTGCCTGGATGACTTGAGACTTTAAGGGACAGCTTATTATATTGTTTTATCTTTTTCCAGTCTGAAAATGTATGGTTGCGGGTTCTCTTGTAGAAATGTGGATTCAGCTTGGTTTCAAAGTTGGGAAGGTTTAGCAAATCAGTTCTTTTTTAGCGAACTGTTTCTCAAAATTGGATGCCTCCTTTTGATTTGTCATTGGTACAAAATTGGATGACCCAGATCTATCATCCCTGTGCTTTCGGAGATGCAACATTATTGATTGAAGCCAGAAAGATTTCTTTTTTTTTTTTTTTTCTTTCTTCTTTTGCTGTTAATTTCCATTTGTAGCTTCTTCAGTTGGCTGTAGGATCTTAAATTTGTCAATTTGCATGAGTCTCTTCTACATTTAATTTCTTTTCTTTTCTTTTTTGTTTAATATTTTTTCAATGGCTGGAGGGATGATTTCTGCCCATTACCTTTGCTATCGTGGCTGTTGAAGAGATGGCGATCTGGTGCGAGATGCTTGCTTTTTTCTCCACCTTAGATGAACATTGTGAATTGTTTCAAAAATCTTTTTGCCATTGCTCATCCAATTTTCTCATTTTTTCAGTTATTGGATTAGTTTAGAGTTCCATTTTTTTGCAGGTAAGGTTGGAAAAATGCTAGAAGATAAATTTTGCCTTAGCAGGAGTGTGCATCTCAAAGAGGATGTTAAATGCTAGTATATATATAATGGCGACAAAGCCTAAGAGGAAGCAGGTTTGTCATGCCAAAATTATCCTCCAGCCCTATAAAGTGTCATGTCTCAACTGTTCTGGCTTTCTTTTTTACCTGCCTGTGTGCCTAACTCTGTCCTTCTGCCTTCACCACTCAATCGCTTGCCTCTGTCCCTCTGCCTCTAGCTCACACATATGGAATTAGATTCTAGCACAAGATGAAAAGACTGAAAGAATCTGACATCTAATTGGACTATGGGCTCTTTTTGTACCGAGGCTGATTTCTTGAAGGGATATAACCCTTGTCAAATGTATGCCTGCTGTGTCTGTATATGTCTGTGAGTAGGTCTAGGTGCGATTGTCCCTGTGGTATTTCTTTGTCTGTGCACATCTCAATGTCTCTGGTAGTCAATGTTAAGGTTGTGGGAGTCTGTGTTTGTATGACTTTGTGTTTGAGTCATAGCAGGAGCCTTACAGACTGGGGTTTCAGGTCCCATCAGATATAACACTGTCACCCTTGCTGTTTGCAGGAATAAGGACAATGGTGACTAATTTAAATGGAAGGATGCACAACTTGGTCGCAGATGTGAATGTTTGATAGATTGGCTTATGGTAAGCAATCAGAGGTTGAGAGAACAAGTTGCTTCTGTATTGACAAAGGAGAAGCGGATGTGTGTGCCAATTTTGAGTTCTCATTACGAATTATATTTCATGGCTTAGTGTTGAGAACTCGTAATTTTGCTTAATTCTGCTATCTGCATTAATTTTTTAAATTATTGATATTGCGATGTCCCAAGGGAGTTCGGACTGTAACCGGGAAAATATAACTTCACTGCATTTTCCAGAGAACTCTTCCTTGATTCTCTTTGTTCATGTATTGGGTGCATTAACCCAATGTTTTAAGGATTGAATTGGTTTTGAATCCAAAAGTTTAAAAATTTATAATTTAATTAGTTTAATTGTTTTAATTATAAAAATAAAATTTATATTTTTAAAAAATTAAAATATAAAAAAATATTTATAATTTTTATAAATTTTTTAAATTAATCAATTTTAAAAATTGGGAAAAGTATATTAATTTATTGATTTATGAATTTAATTATTAATTTTTAAAATTAATAATTTTTAAAATAAATTTAATTAAATTATAATTTAATTTTAAATTTTATTAATTTGTTTGTTTTAATTTTTAAAATTTAGCATCAAACCTCATGTATGGTTTTTCTTCTTGAAACTTCATCTATATTTATATTATGAAAATGCGGCCGTTGGATAAATTCCTATATGCTGAAAGAACTAAGGGTTTTGTGTGCTTATTTGGCTTGTTTGAAGAATTAGCCTATAATTTAAAGTGGTGAAATTCAAAGTTATTGATAGAAATAATTTCACATTGTTTTGATTGGAGGTCGTCGGGCCATAACTATCGCAGCTGAGTAATCTAATTATCCAAGCACCGCAAAGTTTTCGGCACAAAACCAATTGACCCCCGCCCGGTTTCCCTTTGTCCACCCTGCCACCGCTCGGAATACTGAATCGTTAATTTCGTTTCTAAATTACCCATTTCTCCCCCCCCCCCCCCCCCCCCCCTTTCTTCCTTCTGTGGTCACATCCAATTCAAGGACGTGACGCGAAGCCGAATTGCGGGGATGATGTGGTTAAACAGTTCCAATGGAGTATATCGGAGTGGTATGGATCTGGGCTCCCATGGAGGAGAGAATTGTGGCCTGACGAGTGCCCATTTCATCTGCTCTTGGGCCCTATCACGATGATTCAAAGTGGCCTGCCATCCAATTCCGAGAATCTCTGTTCAACAATTTGTCCAAGTACATAACCATATCAGTGATCAAACAGAGTTCTTTCCTTTCCCATCCGAACTTCTGTTTAAACATTTTCTTTTTCTGCATTGTCCACAACAAAATTGTTAACCTTTTCTGGGAACAATTTTTTCATTCATGAAAAGATCTACTTGATCCTAAATTCCTTAGAAGATTTGAATTTGAAACATATGTTTAGATTTTCAACATCTGAAGTTTTTTTTTTTTTTGAGATTTTTTAGATTTATTTTATATGGAATAAATTCACATTTAAATTGCCTAATATGTTGCTGCTGCAAAGCATCTCTTCTCGTCTTCTTGTCTTCTTGTCTTCTTGTCCCTACCAGACATTATGTGTCCCTTGCTTATTTATATCTTTGCTATTGAGTGCTAAAACTTGGAGTAGAAGGGAAAAATAATACTGGGAAAAACAGCCCTTTTCTCGGCTCTTAAGCTTGTATGGGTCCCTTTGTTGCGAATTATTATGGATGACTCTGCCTCTGTGCTCGTGATCTCTCGCAGAGGAATTGATGAAAGCTGGACATTAACGCTACCACTTATTACTTGTTGCACTTTTTGAAGGGAGTTGGTGCAGCAATAAAAGTAACGCTGGTTCAGAAAAACCAATAAATAAATAAATAAATAAAATTGCACGTGACACGAGTCAGTAAACTTCAACCCTTTAGGCCGGCTACATTTGTCTAAATTCAATAGTTTAGGCGTGTCAATTATCAAAAGCATACCCTTTATTTTATAAAAGAAAGCTTTAGTATTTTGAACATTATTAAACCAATACATTAAGTTTTTATACTAGATACAAAAAGCTTTTATATATCATGTGGAAAAATTTAATATAATATAAAATATTTTATATATACTATAAAAATTATTTTTATCTATTTAAATTTATTTCTTTTTGAGTTTATTCAAAATTTTTTTATTTAAAAAAAGAATAACCTGAACAAATCAAATTAAATAATAATTTTTTTTTAAATTTATATGCCCAATTTAAAATAAACCTCGTGATGCTTTCTTCAATAATATACAATACGTCCAATTTACAATACTTTCAATCATGTCCCCGACGATGATGTGATCACGAGCGTCTAATTTTCTTTCCTTTTCACAAAAAGCATCATTATCATTCGTTGCAAAATCCAATGGTTGATCTCATTGGCATCGGGTTCACGACAACAATCATAATCAAGACCCGGTAAGGATTACCATCAGCACAGCCACCCACGCTTAAACTGACGGTAAGACTAAACTCTCGAGGGATTCCCAGTGATCAAAAGGATCATCCTCAGCTCCAGCCTTTTGTTATTGCTAATTACACGATTTAATGCCCAAGTGTTGTGTAAATAGATCGAGGAACCTGTTTGAGAAGTGGCCTGGTGAGTGCTGCATTGGCCAGAAACAACCGTTGCCTTGGAGGAGCTCTGGAAATAATAATTCTTACTCCTACAATTGCAATACCCCACAAATCCAATCAAGCCGGCCCACTTCGTCCCGACAGCATCCTCGCTCCTCACGTTTAATCCACTCAACAAGGTCAATAATACTTACTATATAATATTTATTGTGGAGTTCCGTTAAAAAAAAAAAATTGTAATATTTTAAAAATAAAAAATTGAATTAAACACTGTTTTTTCTTTTTTTTTTTTTTAAAAAAATTAATAGAGAGGGCGTTGGGTTTTAGGGGAAGAGGAGTGTCAGAATGATGTGTTTTTAGTACGTAAAAATGGGCCGAGAGGCGGTTGCTTTGTAGGGAAAATACCCATTTAACCCCCCCCCCCCCACCGTGGAACAGGGATTTCTCTCTGACCGACACAATAGTGCAACTACACAATCGAAAGCATGCCTATAGATTTTACTGATATTTTCAGTGTATGCAACACGTGGCAACCATTTGACATTCCACGTAAATTAAGCTGGTCCCTTCTAAATCAACGTTACATCTTAAAAAGTCACGTAGTGATGACAAAGGCTGCTATACGGTTTTCCATTATGCTCTGATAATCCAAGGTTGGATAATGACATGCTGCAATGCATCTCGCGGTGGGCGCATTCAAAAATGTGGATCCTTTTGATTCGTTGGCAAAATTAACAAGTTAGTTAGTTCATTGAACTGGGTATTTATTGGATTGCTCCATAATAATCGCGCTGCTGGACGGTGGCCTTGGGCACTCGAAGCACAGAGAATTTAGCCCGAAGGATGTGGCTTCGAGAAGAATGCAATATCGGAATCCTTCGCCGTTCAATGAATAATCAAATGGGGTTTCGTCAGAAATGATGTGATTAATCAACTGATCAAAGGACATCTTGGCAAGGACAGTGCCGACAACATTATTCAATGGGTCGCTTTTCGATAATTACTGCTAGTTATGACAAATAGTTATCTTAATTATGATCAATAAGATTTTACATATGCACGCAATTATGGAATCCACCTCTGTACACAGAAATGGTTTCGTTCTTACTAAATTCATTTTTTTTTTTTTTTGGTAATTAGAAATAAACAAACGAATCTTTTCAAGGTCTATCTGATATAATTATCGTTCCCTGTGGACGTGATCCCTATTGGGAGATCTACCACCCAAAGCCTCACGAGGTCATTTGTAGTTTTTTTTTTTTTTTTTTTTTTTTTTTTTTATGCCATGCCTAGGGTACAAGTAATACTGAATCTTGTTCATGTGCGACACTACAGAATGTGCTTGGTTTCATGGTTAGAAGATCAAATTAAAAATATTTAAAATGTGAATTTTGTTGAATAAAAATATATTTTTTCTTATTTTTCAAATTTGAGTTTTTTTTTTTTTTCTCAATTTGCAGCCAAAACACCTAAATGTACAATAAGTAAGAAATTTTTATAATAAGTTACGAAAATATTAAAATACATCAAGTTATACACCCTTTTTTTTATTGCACATTATATTAATTTAGTTGGACACTTATTAATTTTTAATAAAAAAATATTTAATGAAACTCATATTCTGAATGCTTTTTAATTACATTTTTTTATTATAAACTTTTTTTTTTCTGCTATAATATTTTCATAAAACTTTTTTCCAAGAAGCTTTTCTTTTTTCTTTTTCTTTTTCTTTTTTTCTGTAACTTAGCAGGGGGTTGGTGTCGGTGTGGAAATTCAAACTATACTCAGATGCATGATACACTCCAAGCGACGTCTATATCAGAGTTCTTCTTATATAAACCAAGTAGAATTTACACGTTTATAAAGACTCATTCATGTAAGAAGAAATGGCAGACCACACCAACTGGGCAACCTTCATTGACTATTTTGGTAACCGATGAAATTCTTTGGACCCTATCGCTGGGACAATTATATATATTGAATCGAAAATGGGCACCCGTTGTTGACAGCTTGTGGCCCACTCCGTTAATGCTCAGGCCCCAAATAGACCAATACACATTTAAATAACAAATTTGACTAATCGAGTAAGAATATTAAAAAAAAAAAAAAAAAAAAAGTAAAATGGATTGGTAAAGAATGACAGCATTTGGGTTATTGCAACAGTACTAAGAGCAGGGACAGAAATGCATGTTGCTTTAAATGGGAAAGAGAGCCAATTATAACAAAGTCTCAAGTTTCTGTGGTGTCACAAACTGATCAGTACTCTGGTCAGCACTGATGCTCATAAAAAAAGCACATTTAAGAGAAAGCTATCTACCCATCTCCTGTGACTGGCTCTGCCACCCAATGCATAAATAATTGGAAAGAAGTAGTTGGATGCACAGGATAGGAAAATATGTTCACTTTTTCTTTTTTTTTTTTTTTTTACTAGATACTTGTCTGTGGTAATGTCAAAGTACCAGATGACCCTTCTTAACCAAAACCTCATTTTATTTATTTTAATCAACAAATATGAATGTTGTATGTTACTTCTCTATATAAATGGGGTGCCATGTCTTTCCTCAATATGCTCCTGCTCTTGTGTGTTCCCCCACCCCACCCCACCCCCCTCCTCTCTCTCTAACACATTGACAATAATTCAGATGTAGACAGCCCCTGAATTAATATACCCATAATCATTTATTTTCTCTTCACATTGAGCTCCTCCAAATCTTATTTCCTCATTAATGGCTTTCTTTCTCTTGCTACTTCTCATTCTCATGACTCCTTCAAGCAATGCTGAACGGCCACCATCACCAGGCTACCGGCCAAGTTCCAGATTCAGGTCGATGAGCTTTCATCAAGGATACAGGAATCTATGGGGATATTCACATCAAAGAGTAGACCGAAGTGCATTAACAATCTGGCTAGATAGCACATCAGGTCATAGAGATACATATATGTTGGAAGTCATTCCTTGTGTTAATCAATTGAAATCTGTACTTAGTCATTAGTCACTGTAGCAACCCCTAAAACATTTTCCCGGTAATTAAATCTATTGATGGCTTTTACTTTTCATGCTTTGCATATGTTTTCGAAGCAGGAAGCGGGTTCAAGTCAGTCAAGCCATTTCGATCTGGGTACTTTGGCACCTCCATTAAGCTCCAGCCCGGTTACACTGCGGGAGTCATAACAGCTTTCTATGTGAGGACTTGCAGTCACTCGACTGATTAAACATCAACTAAATGGCAGTTCTTTCTAGTAGTCAATATTACTGCAATTAATTAAGTTTGCAATTGTAGTCTTTAGATTCCTTCTTCTTCTTCTTCACTGATTGATTAGTCGATACATGCTTGAGAGAATTTGTATGTTCTGCATTCCGAACTAATAATAGAGTCCAACCCACCGGTGAATGACAGCTATCAAACAACGAAGCCCACCCGGGACACCATGATGAAGTGGACATGGAATTTTTAGGGACAACATTTGGGAAGCCCTACACTTTGCAGACAAACGTTTACATCAGAGGAAGTGGGGATGGCAGAATCATTGGCAGAGAGATGAAATTTCATTTGTGGTTTGACCCAACCCGAGGCTTCCATCATTATGCCATCCTCTGGAGTCCAAGGGAGATCATGTGAGTCAATAGCATCCCTAGTGAAAACATTGCTGAACTTGTACATGGTAATAAAACCTTAGCTACAAATTATCTGGGGGGTTCAGGGGGTAATGCAAATTTCAGTTTTTGGGTTTGCAACAAATGGCAGGATTGAGTTATCAACATAATTCTGCAATCAAAAGAATCAAGACCCTCTCTGCATGACGACATGGGATAGATGAGAAGGACATAGCATTATAATTTTGCTCATTGTTTTTCTGTTTGTCACCTAGCAATAGCTACTTTTTGAGGACTAGACAAGCTTTAAATAATTGAGGACATTTATCATCCATGTCTTTGAAAATACACTAGGCGAATAAGGAAGAGGCAATTTTGATTGATCCTTACTTAGATTAAACAGAAGACATGTCTTTGATTGGATTAAACTATGTGATAGAATCTAGATGTATCATGTGAATGGGTTAGACATTGTCATCTTGTTTTCTGTTTTATTTTATTTTATTAATGAACAAATGGTTTGTTTTTTCTGTTATTACAGATTCCTTGTCGATGATGTGCCCATAAGAAGGTATCCGAGGAAGAGTGCGGCAACATTTCCGCTAAGGCCGCTGTGGGTGTACGGTTCAATCTGGGATGCCTCGTCTTGGGCCACGGAAGATGGAAAATACAAGGCGGATTATAGGTACCAGCCATTTGTTGCCAGGTACACCAATTTCAAAGCAAGTGGTTGCTCGGCCTATGCACCCCGGTGGTGCCGTCCGGTATCCGCCTCACCGTACCGGTCCGGTGGGCTCACGAGGCAACAACACAGGGCCATGAAATGGGCCCAAAGGCACCACATGGTCTATAACTATTGTCGGGACCCCAAGAGAGACCATTCCTTGACGCCTGAGTGCCGGCGCTGAAATTGATCATCATGAATTGCAAATTGGCAATGTTGGGACAATAACCGGCTCCAGGCATGGAAAGCCACTCCAAAAACCCAAAAAAAAAGAAAAAAAAAATCACTTCTTTGGTCATTGTCACCCTTTTTTTTTTTTCTCTTTTGTCTCATTATTCCTTTCTTTCGTTATGGTGTCATGAGATGGGTTACCCATTTGCAATCAAATCATGCAAAGGGGTATAGTTGAGCGTGAAAAAAAGAGGTTACGAATTGGGAAATTTGGTTTATTTTCATTTTGGCCACGGCGCGTTCAAGGCTCATGGACAGGACAAGGTGCGCATTATAAATAGCTACAAAACGTGAGAAAGAGAGAGAGAATAATACTAAATGAGAAGAGGAGGTAGGGCTTTTGATGGTAAGGGCCAAAAGGGGACTGTGGAGTATGGAATTGGGTTCATGGCAATCCAGTGTGTGCTTCTGTGTGATTTCCCCGTCGTTTCTTCTTTTTCTAAATAAAGAAAAAGACTAAAATCTTTTGTTTTTTTTTAATTGGGTTCATGGGAATCACATTTCTTTTCGGCCTTTTTTTTTTTTTTTTTTTTTTAATGTATGTGATGCCATTTTGATCATGAGATGATAGAGTGTATGAACTGGTGCATATTCCGTTATAATTTTGTACATCTATAAGACAATCTATGACATGAATAAAATAAATTTATTTCTTTACAAAAATTAAAGTTACCAAAAAATTTGATGAATTTTTGCACAAATCACTAGTATCCCTGCCCCCCCCCCCCCAAAAGCTTTCCCTGAAATGTGCGTATCAAAGGGCCACTGAGCACTTTCTGAGCGAACTGCTAGTTCCCATCCGTTTAATGGAGAGTACCTAAAAAGTCAATCGAGTTGGCCTTGATCACTTCTGATCCCATTTATTGTATGCTTTACGGTTTTTTCTTTTTTTTTTTTCTGCCTTTTTTGGGTCAATCATCCATCTAATTTATATAATTATAATTTTCTTTTGTAAATCTTTTAGACACATGAAACACACGTCAGATCAGGTGGTTATTTAACCCATAAGTTAGAATGAATTTCATCTTTGCTTTGTCTCCTAACTTCTAAGTCAACTGAAAAATTGCAACGGGATAGTTGAGTTCGTGTCTTTGGCATGAAACCCCTTTCTTCTATTGTTCATGACCTTATTTCCCGTAGCCACCAGGCAGTGCTGCCCTTTTAAGCGTTTAACCATATCACAAGGAATTAGGAAGTTTTTTTGTTTCAACATAAAAAAAAAAAAAATTTTTTTTTTTAATATTATCAATTATCGTCTACTTGAGTATAGATTGGGATCACCTATTAATCTTGTAATTCAACCATCTAGTAAAAGCCTCACACATAACTATTGAGTTTGTCAAATTTTATTGCATTTATTTATAAAATAATATTTAATTTATAATTCATAAAATAAAATGAACCCAGAAAAGCCTCACACATAACCATCGTTAAAAAGCACGTCTCATCTTAGAATCCAGCATCAAAGACACTAGTTTAAGCTATTATTGTCACATTCACTGTTGATTCTAAAAATAAAGATAGTCACCAGACTGAGGTGGTATTAACATTTCATGGTTAGGTAGCTGGTTCGAACCCGGCACGTCAGATTTTACACTTAACCCGTTCCTCGCGCATGCCGAGAGGAGGCTTTGGGCAACATTCACATCACGCAACCTCCATTTTGCTGATAACAGAGCCTTTTGGATTCGTTTCATTTTGGGCATTTCTTTCCCTGTTAAACGAGAACTCGGCGAACAGGGAAGGGGATTACCAAGAATATGGGTCCCGACCATTTTAATTCACATAAATCAAATCAATATTTACAAAGGAATCAAAGTCTTTTGTAAGGCGACTTTGTCAGTGAACTACTGCCTGCAAGTCAGCAAGAAGACTACTTTCCCTCTAACGTGTCTCATAGTGCAATGTACCCTCTTTCACAAGAAGCACCTGCGATGGCCCTTTTTGTCGCCATGAAACTTTGATAAAAGATTCGTTGATTCACTGGCTACCTGAGGTTAAGTTTATGCAAGCGAGCATGAACCCACAGTAATTTTGGAGACCTACAACAATTTTCAAAACAGCCAGTGAATATAACACAACTCACCAATGATCAAACTTAACAAGACATCATTAAATCAGCGGCCATGGCTCTGGCTCACAGAAGGAGATAAGCTAAAAGTTACCAAATAAAGTTTGTATCTTAATAGACAAGGAATCAGAAAATACTCCTTTAAAACATACTTGAGAAACATTACATAATTGATGCATCTACACAGATAATTTAATTTTAAGAATGGAGAAACATCAATAAACTTCAAGAGTACAAAGTAGAACAAAAGAGAGAATGGGGTGAAGAGAAGCATAACAGCTGCATTGACAGAGCTTACCTCTTTCATGAAAGACTTCTACTATAAAGTTGGAATGTCTCTTCACTCAAACAACCAAGTAAACCCTGGTTGAATGCCCTTGTGTACTTCACATCACAAATAAAATGCTTATGTGCTTTAAGACGCTCAGCAACGATGAAAGATGGCAACAGTTGCAGGACCAATTGATGCGTAATTTCATCTCCTGCTGCAAATACTGGCTTTTGATCCTCTCCATCAATGATGGCAGATTTGGGCAGACGAATATCACTTACAGTAGCACACTTACTACCAAACTTCTCATAATTGTTGCCCACTCTCCTAAAATGAAGATGGGAACCCCATATTCCTTGGCCAATAGTAGCAGAGGGAGTGAGTAATGGTTGAGAAAAAGCAATCTCACCAGACATCTCGACTTTGGGACGATACGTAGCAACAATGTCATCACTGCTGGGACAATAAGCAAGGGATATACAGACTTCCTGATTGGCAGTTTCAGGAACCAAGGACGGCCTTCAAAAAAGTCACTAAAGTACTGTTAAAACAGCATCATCAGTGACATTAAACTAATGACATAATATCTAATATTTTCCCTTCCCCCAAAGCAGATTGCATTAATATTATTGCATGGAACAGCTGAATTCTAGTTCTCAATTATACCCAGAGAGCCAATAACTTAAGCAAGACGGGGAGAATAACAGGCTGAGACAATTAAATTAGCTAAATTAATTGAGCTATGAATAATAAATGACAAAAATAGAGATGTAAAAACTACATTCAAACGTAGATAGAAGAACAACATGGGACACAGAAAAAGCTGAAAGGGAAAATTGGGTGAGGAAATGAATTCTGATCAGAGACTTCTTAAACATAGCAAGAGACAAGGTCAGATAAACTATTAACTAACATCCCACCTTTCTTCATTATAACCAAAGTTCCATTGGGATATGCCAATTGAGGAAGCAGACAGAACCATTCTACCAGCAGAAGGAAGAGACGAACTGTGTTGAACAGAGTGTATGGTATGAATTGGATTGCTGGTGAGCCCCAACCTGGACTCCAAAGGCCTCCCAGTTTGGCGCATATCAAACACCAAAAGCAAGCCATTCTGCAAGTAGGTAAGACAACAGATAGCTCAGGTAAGGATACTCTAATATCATGATAAACAACACATGTTTAAAGGTTAGACCTGTAATCCAGCATATATGTAATGTGAACTGTTTAGATCCCATGAACACGACCAAGCAGCAGCCTATAAAACACAAATAAGTGCAATGACCCATCAGTAATTCTAAACCAGATGCACATGTGAGGAAAACACAAAAAAGAATAAAAAAGCACACTAATACTATCCGACATTCAGCCAATGACCAATACTATGCAACATGACATTTTAGCGATTGAAGAAAGGGGATAACCCCCATGGTCCGGTCTCTCCCAGCAAGCAAACATTTTCAGTTCTCATATCAGTATCCAGTACATCAAGAAGACCAGAATCCTTCACCATAACAACATTGTGAGGCACCACAAAATGATATTATAATTTTTGATAAATAGGTAACATCACTTACTGGCAAATCATAGGAAAGGATTACATTGTTGCTCTCCGTGCTGTTACAAAACAAAAAAGTATAATGAAGATAGAGTTGGGGGAAAATGCTAAAAAAAAGATCCTCGAGAAGTAACTTCATAGATTGCAAGTAGCATTCACCTGAGAATTGACAGCTTCTTGCCCAAGGAAGCCAAAAGCACATGATTTCCATTAAGAGGGGAAATGTGAAGGTCCTTTACCATTTTCATGCTAGAAGAAAGAAAAATATCTTCACTATCATGAGGAGAAATCAAGCTCATCTGCACAATAATGTCAAAACACTTGAGTTATTTTACCTAACAAACACCTTTAATTACTGAATCTAAAATTCATGTTGGTGGCCCAACAAAGACACCTTGGTTAGCACATGTGATCCACCCCTCCTAGGCAGCCTTCGTGCAAGTAATACAATTTGACCAGAAACATCTATGTCAAATAAACGAGCACCTTGCACTCCCAATTCTCCCTACAATGATTATCACTAAGATGGTTAGTATTATAAATACACAAGACCATAGACAATAGATAGATTACAATACAAATTATAACACATTCAATACAAAAAGGGTGAGGGAGAAAGGAATGACATTAAAGAAAGGCTATACAAAGAGCTACAATGCCAAAGCTGAGTTATATGTGAATTGTTCCTTTCTTTAACCAATAAGCTGACTAGCTGAAGTTTTGCTAATGAGTCAAAATTGCAGGAGAAACATTAAATTTTGGCTTCTGAGTCAAAATTCTAAAGGAAACAGTTTGCCTTTATCCATGTACTGAGAGGGTCAGAGGAGACAGCCAAAGCTTAAGAGAAAGTATCTGATGCTTCACCTGCAACATAAAGCTGCCAGAAGATCCTTGCCAGCAGTCCTTTGAGTTGACCATGTTTCCTAGAAGACGAATGGAAAGAAAAGAAAAGTTTATTTAGTTCAAAGGAAGGAAAGAAAAGTAACATGGTTCTAGTCCTTCAAAACAGTAGAGAAGTTAAAACTCCGATAATAAGATCAAAAAGAAAGGGCTCCAGCATGATAGAGGCCAATTAATGTCTACTTAACCACAATTGCTTTACTGAAATTGGAGAACATAATGTGTATATCATCTAAAACATAGGGAACTTCCTATTGAAAAGATGATTACCAGATAAAAATTGTCCTCTATAGTCCCCACCTGCAGTGCCTAATTGAGGTGGCCTGCTCTGCAAATCTCCCAATAAATTCTCTAAATACGTTGTCCTCTACAAAGCCAAAAGTTTACATGTAGTTAACAATGAATTGCATTCCCACGAAAGATCTTCAGCACAAGTTCCACTGCCCATAAAATTCCTCACTTTAAGTTCTATATGCCAACTTGACTGAAGCAAAAGGACAAAGAAGCAAAAAGAAAAGAAGATGAACAAACAAAATCTAATTACCGACCTCAATACCATCATATTTCATTACTATGTGTGCCAGCAATTCCTAAGACACCATACAGAAAACAGAAACCAAAACATACAGATGGCACTAACCAGCCACCAGCTGGAGCAGGAGAGGATAGAGAAAAATATGTACTCAGGCAGGCATATATAAGAACTCAATGATATTATGTAAACTGCTATTTGTTTAAAATACATGCAGAGTCCAAGATAAAAGCAGAAAAACTAAAATAAGGTCTCAAATGATTCTGTACTACAGCCCTTAATGTTATTTCATAGTTAAGGATCCAACCAATGCCAAAATACATGTAATTTACAGTTAGCATACCTCTTTAAGTTGGTAGACTTCAGATTGCAACTCTACTTCTCTCTTTTGCCAGTCAGATTCCTTTTTCACCCAATCAACAACCTTCAAGCAGAGGCAGAAAAGACTAAAACTAGTCCAAAAAACTGACCAAGTGTCAAAAAGGAGAAAAAGAAAAAGACAAGCACATTGGAATTAATGCAGTCTTTGCAGGCAGTAGAGTGGACTATATGTTTAGGAAAAATATAACAATGCAGTGGATGAGATAGATATGAAACTTGCAAATAAATTAAAGAAACAGCATTTTTTAATGATGCAAACCTTCTTCTCAAGAGAAGCACATTTGTCACCAAGAAACTGAATTCTCTGCAAGTAAAAAACACTCATTTAGAATGTTTAAACTTCTTTTCAGTCCTCTAAAGCATCAAATGCATGAGGATTTGGTGGTACCTTTTTGGGCTCTTCATCAAGCACAGATATCTTAGGCGTAAACAGTTTTCTGACATCCTTCAATGTGCATTTCCTATTGCATTGGGGACACTAAAAATTGGAGGGATTGGAAATAAATAAATAAATAGATAAATTATTGAATATCAAAGCTTGGCTAATTCACAACCCTAGCGGCGCGTTAGAAAAATACCTTCCCCAGACTTCGCTTTTGCTGTAACCATTTGCGGATACAAGAATAACCAAACAGATGCCCACAACGAAGACAACTAGAATTCCAAACCCAAAAAAAAAAAAAAAAAAAAAAAAAAAACAAAAAAAAAAAAAAAAAAAAAAAAAAACAAAAAGATAATTACCAATAAGCAAGCATTAAGAAAGAAAGAAAATTTTGAAAACACGACACCGCACCAGACATGATGGTCACCCTCTCCAGTACACGATTCCATGCAAATTGGGCAAGACAAGCACTCGGTTTCAGCCTGGCTCGACTGGCTCCCCTGGGAACATCCTCCTTCTCTTCTTCTATCATCTGCATTTCCCAAGCACATCTCTCCTCCTCCCCCTCGGTTCTGCACTCTCCGCTGCTTCTCTATCCGTTGTTCGCCAGCAAAAACAACATTTGTCCCTTGGCCACTGTTATCCGAAACCCTAGGCGAGTCTACTATCTGAATGTAGTCCTCCGCCTCATTATCATCATCGTCATCCTCTTCTTCTTCCGATTCCAACTCTCCCATCTCACCTAATACGTAATCCGCGACTGCATCCTCCAGCTCTTCTTCGTACAAGATGTACGGCGGAGACTCTGCCATGAAAGAGCATCGGCAGTGGTTCCCGGGAGCGCGAAGGCCGAAATGATTAACCGCCAGAGGTTCTACCACGTGCGCTAGTGCGGGAAATTTGCCTTTCTTTTCTTTTCTTTTCTTTTTCTTTTCTTTTATTTTCTTTTTTATGTATAAAAATAGGGGGGGAAAATTGAATGGTGAAAATCTCAATCAAGAGCCGCGGGGCACCCGATAACCGTCAGATTAAGGAAGAGATAGATACGTTGTGTTACGTTTAAAAACACAAAAGGAGACGGGGATTATCATCACAACGACGCCGCATAAAAAAAGAATAAAAAATTACCGCAAATCTTGCTAAGATCTGCTGACTCATTAGTAGCTAGCAAGACCCCATTAACCAAAAGGACCTTGCATTGTACAATTCGGCGGCCAAACGGTCAGACCCAATACAAAAAGAAGACTTAAAAAAAAAAAAATAATAATAATGATAATTAGAGAAAAGAGAAGGAATAATCTACGGGAAGCAATGCTGTCCTGGCTTCTTGTTGCTGTAATTTTCCTGACAATTTCGTATTTTCCCACACCTCTACATGGTATGTCGACTCGCCGAGGTTGTTACTTAACGATAAATCTTTGAAATGCGTGCATTGAGTTCAGTCTAGGACAAGGGAGAGCTAATTGAGGTATTACAAAACCTCCGTTTGGAGTCTATACATGTTACCGTGTTGTTTTGGTTAAATTATTAGGAGGGATGGTCAGAAGTCAGCAGTGGGATATAGAATGACTTGAGCCTCAGCTTCAAATGTTAATTACAACCATCCTCTTCCCCTCCCATCCTCATCCTTTTCATGCATAGCTTTTGGTTTTCGGGCAATTGTTATCTTTAGCCGGGGTCTTTTGTGTGCACCTGTTGGCGTGTCATTTTGTTTATTTTGACATCACAAGTAAGAAATTGGAAAAAATCCTACGTTGGTCTTTTTCTCTGGAAAGTCAGTGATACCTTTTTCGCAAAACTGGAAGGTGATTGAATTGGGATACATTGTGCCACCGCTAGACCAAGAACTTTAGAGTTGTCCTCCCACTAAAGTGCCTAAAAGTCAAAAACTATTAAGTTCCAATCCCCTTTCAAAGGTTTACATAATTTGCATGAGATGATTGGCATGTCCCTATCTTCTAATGTCGTGCTCTTGAAAGAGTAGTCTTGGTTGGGCATTGTCCTATTCATACTCTCAAAGAGATATCACTCGACTGCTCTTGTAAATCGCAATCTACTGTTGCAGAGAGAATGCTGATTTATTTCAGGTGCATCTGCTTCTCATATCCTACTTCTAGGCCATATGGCCAGTTTAGCACATTCGATTAGTTCCTGATAGAGCTGGCTGTATGCGATGCTTGGAGACTCTGCCAAATCGTCCCTGGCTTATCCCGCTTGAACTTGAGTGCAATCTTTTGACAATGCCACGCTGTTCACTTGAGAATTACTGAACATTTTTAACTTTTTGGCAGGTTCGAGGCCCAACTTGTGCTCGAACGTTTGCCAATTATCTCGAGGAGATGAAGGATGACTCTAGAAATAAATACGTTGTGGTTTTGGAGCGTGGCTTCAAAGGTTGGGAAGCTCCAGGTAGACCTATTGGTCGTTGCACTGGCTTTCCCTGCAATGGTGAGCGCACTCAATAGCTAACTAAAGCATGTCCCGAGTGCAAAGGGGGATTTCCACGTCAACTTAGTTTCACACCATGTAGTACATTTGTCACAATTTTTTTCTGGTACGCTATCAATGGTATTGAAATGGAACTACAATATTGTTACAGCTGCTTTGTCACAGTACGTGCAAGTGCATAGGATATTTATACAATTACTGCGAAGACCCTTCGTGGTCACTGGAAAGCAATTGCTGCTCAGAAATATCATCTCCTATTGTTTGAGCACTGCCGCCTAAGATCTTAAGTTACATTCTTGACTAGCATTTGATGTTTCACAGCCAGTAGAATCATAATGAACGTGTCCCAGCGAAATAAAGCAGAAAGCAAACCCACGAGCAGACGGGTGTTTTTTTTTTTTTTTCCCTTGAATCCAATGCGATAAGTACAAAGCAGAGCATCGAGTTCCCAAATCGCTAAACTAACCCCGACCCATCTTCTGTTTCTCAAAGATCACTGATACTAAAAGGAAAGATGATAAATTTCTTCTCTCTCTCTTTTTTGCTGTTTTTTTGTTCTTTGATATTCCCAAATCGTTCTTGATAACCTTGGAATGGAATTCCCATGTAGGTTTGCTTAGCGTGCATGTTGCCTCTCTTCCTCATCCCAAGTGCCAACGCTTTGTCCCTTCTGTTTGATTATGTCGTGGTAAGACATAAGAGCATCCCTGGCAAAGACGTTATTGCTAATTGAGGTTTCACTTTATTTGATATATAGGTTCAAATTTACCCTTTGTTAACCCTTTTTCATTTTTTCGTTTATACGCAATGGGAATTTTTTTAAGGGCAAAGTTTACGCTGTTTTGGGATGGGAATACAGAAAACCAGGGAGGGCTCCTCCAGCGTGCCCATACAAGCCGGCGGCTAAGAAGGACGGCGCTATCAATGGGACTAAATTCTTTTGATTGATAAGTGATTATTGCAGAATAGTGCTATTGCTCAAGATTGGTATTTTTCAACCAGACTGATCTTTGGTTTTATTGGATTGTATGGATGTCTCTATTTTTTCGGTGCAGGTATGCGCGAAAATTAACATGTCTACTCTATGAAGTTGTTTCTTTTTGCAGGGCGAAATTTAACAGGTATGGGTGGGAATCGCTAATTAGTCTAATGTTTTAAGTGGGGTGAATTTAGAATTGGGATCATGCCAAAGTAACAGTTGACACCCTCGTTGTGATAAAAACAATTTTCGTATCCCTGTTATGGTGATGAATAGAGAAGGTTAAGTAGTATTTGTACACACAGATCTCTAGAAGGAGTGGCAAAAGAAGAGCCTTAGCATTGCTACCAATCAATTCCTGCAAATTTAAATCCTTTTTCACATGCACGGTATGATAATTTATCCCCAGTTGATAAGCTTTCCTCCCATTGGGATAGATGGGGCTATAAGCATTGGATTATTGACTCCAAAAAAGATTGATTCGTTAGGACTTAGAGGGGTGGGATTATTGAGTTAAATTGAGTGATGATAGTCATCGGCTAAGCCCATGTAGGGCTTTCAAGTCGAGGTAGCATGGAATGTTCGACAAACGGAAACCATTAACCCTTGTTTTTGTTTTTGTATGTGTGTGTTTTTTTATTTTTTTCACACATCGGAATTATAAAAACCATAACCTAATCTAGTATGTTGTCGACCGCATATATACACGAGAGCGCGTGTGTCAATTACCATTGAATATTGGGCCAAAAAAGCAACGTAAAACTAAACGATTTTAATGAGATTGTAATAATAGTAATTCGTGTGATGGGGCTCGAATATGGATTCTAAATGGGTCCGTCCTTTTATCTGAATTGGTAATTGTCCGGAAACAAAAGCTCAAGATCTTGGCTCTTTTTTTTTTTTTTTTTCTCATTTTTCATTGCATTATTACTAGAAGAAAACGAGTTCATTATGGCCGCAATAACTCGGCGAGGCACAATTGATATGGCCGTTCACGTCAAAAAAGCAAAATGACAGCGTTGGTTCCAGATCCATGTCAATTGGAGTTGGCAATTCGGCGTCGTCCATTGTCATGAAATGCATAAGTATGGCGTCATGTGTATGTATGTTACCACAATTCTATTCAAAGGGGCACATTATTTAAGTGGCAAAATAGAAAGCAAACACCATTTCCATCCAATTATTGACCTTTTTAGGTCCACTTGCTGCCTTTGTCTCAATCTGTCAATCTCAAAGTGGACACGATCTTTAGTGACTTTTTACATTCCCTTGCTTTATTAGATCAACACAATTAAACAAACATAATTATTCTTGTAATTATTGGGTTACCGGTTTTTGGTCTCAGCTAATCAGTAATTAGGTGGGGCTTACTTTGAGTTACGGGGCTTGAAAAAGAAGTGTGAAAAGACTAAACCAAAACAAAGTGGCGGCTCGTGACAAAGAGGGAGTTTCCTTTTCTATCAAGACAGGCACGCATGAGGGAACACTATGCCCAAAATAATAGACACGTGACGGCGGCTGTGCCGCTAATTTATCGCGATATAGACACGTGATGTGCGTTTTGAAAAACTCCGAGATGTCCCTAAAATGAGTTTAGCTTTCAATCCGGGGACCGCCCTGTCAAGTGTCGACGGCCCGACATTTTTCTTTATTATTATTATTTTTATTTTTGTTGTGCTTAAAAAAAATTCCCATAATGTTCAACTAATCTGCCACGTCAGGCTGTTTGATTCCTTAATGAGGGGGCTTTTTCCCTTTTCTAGATACTAGTCGGCCACTTTGGGTTATATTCAACAAATTTTAGTTTTTGCTTCGCTAACTTCCATTACAAGTTGTGCTCTCTTTTCTTTCTTTTTTCCGAAGAAAGGATCAATTTCTTTTATTTTCTATGTTTGGTAGGTTGGTAGGCCTCGGGTACCCAATTGTGAAATTAACTTACATTCGTGTTGAAAATTTCAATCAATTATAAATCTGGAAAACCGAAAAATTGATGGCTACTTTAGTTGGTAAGATTAAATGAAATATTATGCATAACTAAATTAAATAAAAATTAAGTCATTAATCACAAATTTTGATTATAAAATTAATTAAACATTTAATTTCAAGTTTAAAGTTCAAAATTTAGTCCATATGAATAATAAAAAAAAAATAATGAAAGTAGCAGAAGATAGAAGAAAAAAAAAAAAACAGATAATTTTTAATCTAGTATTTTGGTATCTTGGTGGAACTCAAAAATGCCTCGTGATCAAAAGAGAAAGTCGGTGTTCATATTTTTCCCTCTTTTATTATTTCATATATGCATATGACATTAAAGAGAATCACGCAACTTAAAATATTAAGTATAGCAAGTTGGAAGCTGAAATCGTGTGTTATTCCAATGCTGTAAATCTTAATCCAAGTTTAATTCAATTAGACACGGGGGCGTTTCAATCTAAATAAAGTGACACTGGGCTTTTATTCCCAAGATTTTGGGCTTCTCTCCACGACGAACCCTCCCTGATTCACCTTTTACCAAATCAAATATCTTAGAAAAGAAGGACAATGAAACAGCAACAACATCAACAACAACAACAACAACAAAATCAAGTGAAGCACAAGCAAAGAAAGACAGGCGACGCACATACACCACACACTCTCTCTCTCCTCTTAACTTTTAAAATTTTTTATTTTTGCCCTTTTTATCTGTCCCAAATCCCATTTGTTTTCTGTACACCTGCAACAGAGGCCCAACGAAAAGAAACCCACAAAGCAAAGAACAAGCACACGTGTATATATCCATGTTTCTGTGCCTGTGGTAGTAAAGCTTCAATCTTTTTTGAAAAATTCAATCGAAAAGACAACTCCAAGAAGGAGAAGAAGAAGAAGAAGAAGAAGAAGAAGGGAGAGATGGGTATTCTCCACGACGACGTTGTGATAATCAAGCAATCAGAGAATGTGGGAGACCCGACCGTTATCACTGTGAATTGCCCCGACAAGACTGGGCTGGGTTGCGATTTGTGTCGCATCTTACTCGCCTTTGGTCTTAGCATCGTTAAAGGAGGTGAGTCTTCCAAATTTTGCACGTACGAAGTTATTAACCAGTGATTACTTTGTTTGGTGTTTGGTTGCTTTAATAGTAAGTAAAAGTTACAGAAACTGAGCCGTGCTTTTTTGTTTGGTTAATTTTGTTATTTTTTTCCATTTTATGAGGGCAAACAAACGATAAATTGAGCTTCCTGATCTTTTCCACGCTTCCCCTTTTAAAATTCCTGACAAAAAAATGGAGATGGATCTAAAACAAAGTTGTGGGGAACTAAGATATTTGATTTTAATTGTTTGAGCATTTGGGCTTTCTGTAAGGTGCAGATATATCCACTGATGGGAAATGGTGCTACTTGCTGTTTTGGGTGGTTGGCAAGTCAACAACTCGATGGGGATTGTTGAAGAAGAGACTGTTGCAGGCATGCCCTTCTTGCTCTTCAGCATCTGGAATTTCTTACTACCGGTCAGACTTGGAGCCTCCTAGGCCTCCTGATATATTTCTCTTGAAGTTTTGCTCTCATGACAGAAGGGGGCTTTTACATGGTAATTCTTTGGAACCTTAAATTTGGAGCCAGATCGTGTATTGTGGCAGCCCTGTTTTGTTGATTTGTCTTGCTAGTCATGTTTTCACAATTGATAGGTTTTCTGATTGAATATTTGTTTGCTTCAATTGTGTATCTTAGTTTGTGTGAGGAACTAAAAGAGAAAGAAATTAGAGGTGGGGGCAGGGAAATGGGGAGAATGTTGGCTAGAGAAACAGATGCTGTTCAGTTATAGGTTTTGTTGGTGGTTATGGTTTTTTGGCTTTGTATCCTTCTTTTTGATGTGGGTGATTCTAAATAGGAATCTAAACTCTTTCTCTGTGGTCACAAATGATATGGAGAACAAAGGAATACTTTGTATGACTACCACTTGCTGTGGGCATAAAGTTTCCCGAGTCTTGTGATGCGGGTGTTTTGGTTAAAAATTTAGTGACCGTAACTTTTCTAGAGTTTCAATTATCATTAAGCTTCAGATGTTTTTTTCCCTTTTTTCTGGCAGATGTGACAGGGGTGCTTTGTGAGCTTGAACTTACCATCAAAAAGGTTAAAGTATCCACAACACCAGATGGGCGAGTGGTGGACCTGTTCTTTGTTACAGATACCAGGTTTTGCATTTGAAATTTTCCTTTGTGAACTCATATTTCTTATTTTGTGGGCTTTACGTTACTGGCTTCACTTCTAATCAAGTTGGTAATCTTTCATCATTATTTGTATCATCTACGGTGCTCATTGTGTGGCATTTATGGTTTTTTTTTTTTTAATTGACTGTAAACCCAAGAGAAATGCTGCAAAATTCCATCTCAAACATTTAGGTTTATTCTGCATCTCATTCAAATTGAGGTTTTTTTAATTCAAATTGAGAAATGCAGGAATCATCTATGGATGCTGGATGACTCAAATTATCCTACAAATTGACTAACTGTGTGTTGGAGTTGTGCCTTGTCATTCTAATGCTGTTTTCTGTGGTCTCAACATCTCAGGAAACTCATCTTATTGTGAACTTTTATAGAATTTAGTTGGTTCCACTTTTAGCATTTTGATAGTAGATGATTTGGAATTTTCTGCTTTGACAGATGCATAGTTGACCAAATGACAAGTTAACATACATGCTAAAGCAGTAGCTTCTTATCATATTATGCTCTTTTGCCTTTTATGTAGGATGAGGTATGTAGGGGATGGCTTGGAATTGAATTTATTAATAGATATGCACTTTCCCTTTTAAAGTACATTTTTTGCTCCTAATTTTTGTCATGTTTTATTTTAATCATCAGACAGATTTGAGGGAACAAGAAATAATTTTCTTAGATCCATTTTATATATTTGCAGAAATATTTATTTATAATTGTTTTATTATTTATTTTTCATTGTTGTATAATTGATGTTTCAAAATGACTCACCTTTATCAGGGAGCTTCTACATACAACTAAAAGAAAGAAGGACACATATGATCATCTAAAAGCTGTTATGGGAGATGCAATGATAAGCTTTGACATAGAAATGGTTGGCCCTGAAATTACTGCATGTTCACAGGAATCTTCATTTCTTCCAATTACAATTACGGAAGACATGTTTCGCTTCGAAATACCTGATGAACTCCCAAGTTCGCGTACTTCCTCTAATGTCTCTGTTACAATGGACAACTCATTGAGTCCTGCCCACACCCTTGTTCAAATTATGTGCCAAGATCATAAAGGTCTTCTTTTTGACATAATGAGGACGCTGAAGGATTACAATATACAGGTAGGTTGATGAAACCGAGTTTTTTTGTTTGTTTGTTTTTTTTTTTTCGGTGGTGTACAAATGCTAGGAAGTAATGCTCATCTATGGTGTACTCCAATTATGTAAAAAAATATGTCTCCTCCTCTTTGAAGGGAAAATTGCTTTGGTCACTATTCTCATTCATTTCATAAGATCTTGTGAGTGAAAACAGATGCAGTCTTTCACTGCCTTCTACTTGTTTAACCAGATTTCTTATGGACGCTTCCTTATAAAACAAAGAAGGAACTGTGAGATTGACTTGTTTATCGTGCAAGCGGATGGGAAAAAGATAGTTGACCCTTACAAACAGAAAGCATTGTCCTCTTGCCTGGAGATGGAGCTAATGCGTCCTCTCAGAGTAGCTGTAGTCAGTCGTGGTCCTGATACAGAGCTTTTAGTGGCAAATCCTGTGGAATTGTCTGGCAAGGGCCGGCCACTTGTTTTTCATGATATCACCCATGCTCTCAAGATGCTCAACACTTGCATTTTTTCGGTAATTATTTATCTACTTACTAAATTGGAACAGATGGTTTTTAAGCATACTTGGGACATTATTTATCTTCTTTTGTCCAATGGTAAACATGATGTATGCTTATTACTCTTTCAGGCTGAAATTAGGAGGCGCAGAATTGGAGATAGGGAATTCGAAGTGTATAGAGTCTTGTTAGGTGAGGGGGAAGAGCTGCCTGTCCCAAAAATCAAACTAGAGGAAGGTGTTTGGAATAAGCTAATGGGTTGGGAATGATGATCAATTTCAGACACGGTACCTTGTAGACGGCCATGATCTCCTGTACAGTATACGTTTCCATCTTATGCTGTGTTAACCGATGTAATTCATGCATGATAAAGCATCGAAAAGGCCAAGCTGTTTACATCGATATGCACAGCTTTGCTGGGCTCAACTTTGTCGCATAAGAAGTTGCAGTTTGGTCTTTCTGGTAATTCATTTACCAGCTACGGGCTTAGTCGATACCATAACCTGCCACCCCTGAGCACCTAATTTAGTTTCTTTGTGCTTGTAAATACAATCATGTACATTATGTTGTAGAATGCATTAAGCGATTCTGTAATTCAAAGCCATCACTTTGCACGATACAGGGAGCTATGCTAAGGTCTCCCTTATTAAGCTATAGCATTACAGTGGCATAGGAAATTCTTATATATTGATCTTTTGAATATTGTTCTTTCGTCCTTTTTTCCCCTTCACCCCAATTGCCCCCTTTTTTCATTTTTTAAAAGAAACAATTATTTCTTGCACTATTCTTTCTTCTACCTTGCTAATCTTTTTTTTTTTTTTTTTTTTTTAAATTTGTTATTCGATTTCATTAGCTGTATTTTTCCTTTTGTCGTTTTCATAGATGACAAAAAACTTCAGTAGCAACATGGATCAGCGCATTCGCCTAGAGTAGAACAATTTCTTGGTTTCCTGGTTTCTTGGGTCACCTTTTATTTATTTACTACAAGTCATATTAAGTCTTTACCGGATAATAATGCATATTCTATAATCAAGATGGTTTATATCAAGATCGGAGTACTTGTCTGAAGTCTTAATAATTTTTAGGCATCAATCAAAGGCATAATCGCATCAATTAGCCAAAATATTGTGATCAAATAAACTCTCTCAGAGAGCCATATCGCAAGCAATTTTCAGCATTGAAATATGCTAATAATCTTCATCTCAACAACTTGTGGAGTTGGCGGAGCTTTAACAGCTATAGACAACTTGGGTCGGATTGCTGTCTCATTAGACTGCCGAACTCACAACATAGCCACCCTCGTGAGCATTAGGAATTCCTCGGTCGAGTCCTTGCAGGTTTTGTCTCCGAAATTGTCTTGAACACGTACAAGTTCTCCCCGCCCACTAATGCTCACTTTTGGGATCCCCTTGTGCTGTTTTGGCCATATTCTGATCTCTTTCGGAGTGCCCAATTCTCTCTGTTTCTCTTCCATCATCCTGGGATTCTGCCTTGGAGCACAACTGCCATTAGTCTCTGCCATCGTCGTATACGAAATATTCAGCCTCAAACATTTCTCCACTCTTTATACCATGGGGTCTGTTTCAAGTCCAGTTTGGTCCTATATTTTCAATGTCGAAGTGGCTGGCCATTTATACGATAAAGAGGCCTTGAGGCAAATGGAAGCTTTGGGCCTCAACAGAGAAGCAGGGAAGGAGCTGAAGTGCACCGGGGTGCATTGTTTGTTGTAATGACCGCAGCTACATTTTTGGGATTTCTTTACAAGAAATTCAGATAGGCGACATTAACAGCCGACCGAGCCTAGCACGACAGCAGCTTCCACAATACAATGCGTTGTTTCCCTAGGAATGGACCAAGCCGACGTCCCCACAGGCCGCTCGGCCCATAACCACTGCCAGGACTCGTAACGGCGTATTAAAATAAAAGTCCTATTGGGTTCGGCGCAGTAGCCCATTCCGTCAATTGATCGTGTTCCAGTAGGAGTGGACTTCATAAGTTGGACTTGTATGGTCAATGATTTCACTACGTCATCCTCCCTTTCCTTTCGACATCAAAAGGAAATTAGAAAAGAAAATTTCTACGTTACAATTCCCTTAATTTATGAACAATTTTCACGTAGATTGAAAAGGCGGGAAAATTTTTTTATTTTTAATAAGTATTAGAATTGACCTAAACCCCATTTTCTTTTTCTCTGGGACCTTCAAAATTAAAGACTCAAGTGGGATTAGGCACTGATCACTGTCAATGCACGGTTTTTCTAACAAGAGAAATGAAATAAATAAATAAATAAATAAATATATATATATATATATATATATATTATTTTTCCCATCTATCTAATGCCATATGGCTTTGAGCATGAAAAGGACTTGAAAAAAAATTGCATCCAACCAGTTTTCGTCCCAAGTTGACCTACACAATAGCACTAAAAAGTCTACAAATGCCCCCCCCCCCCGGGTCAATGTTTTTGTCATCATCTTTCTTTACACAACAGGCGACCAATTCCCAACACAAGGCAAGTCTCACCAAAGCTAAGATGTTCGTTGAAGATACAGTCGCCATGATTAGTAGATTGTTTGTAATTGTTTTTACATAATCCGTATTAACTTAAAGCCACCTCATTAACACATCTTAAATTTAATACAAAGATATGATCTAGCCTGATGCTTCAATTACCACCGTACCGTCCAGCACACGTGCGCATCTTCATCAAACCTATTCTTATGTTCTGATTTAAAGCAAATCGAAATGAAAATTTGTTAATTTTAAAAAAAAAAAAAGAAAGATAAAACAGGTCCTTATCTGCAACTGTCACCTTCTTCAACCAAATCAAGGTGATCAATGACAATACACCCCAAACCCCAGTAACAGAATAGACTGACATTCGCCTTACAAAATGATATAAGAAACAATGAAACACTTTTGTAATTGCAGCAAAAGGAAAAATAAGGATAATAAAACCCCAAGGTTTAGATTAAAGTAAGTAAATTTCCCAACAATTCTTGTTTGTCAGTCTGTCAGTCTGTCTGTCTGCCCTTATATTAAAAAGGAAGTTGGCTTGGTCTGGCCTTGCATTGATTGGCCAGTGTTAAGGACAAATTTAGAATCTTCTTATCCCCTAAAAAGAACAATTGCTATTCTTTTAAAATGTTTTTGTAAAATAATCTTTTCCGGTGAACTCTCTAGCCGTAATAAATTTAAGGAAAAAAAAAAAAATATATATATATATATACACATTTCCAGGGAGTTTCCAAACATTCTGGAATCTAGAACAGGAAGAGGATCCAAATTTCTCTCAGATGCTTAAGTCTCGGGCTGGTCTTATTCGGGTGCCAACTCAGCTTACCCCTTTCAAAATTACCATTTGAACCTCAATTACTGCCAATTCTTTACATTTTTTTTTTCGGGTACAGTGATTCATAAACCTAGGACTTGAAAAAGAGAAAGGATGATAAAAAAGAAAACAAAAAAGATTAAAGGTATATTATCCAAAAAAAAAAAAAACAATAAAGATATTCCTAAAACTGTTTGAAAGAAGACCCTTTACTTTTTTTTTGAAGTATTTGTTTAATTAAAATTCTATTTTCGCTATATATATTTTTTTTCTTTTTTATTTCTTTTGTTTAAACTTTAAACTTTAATTTCCTTAATTATTTATCCCAATTTCTCCGCACTACAAATTTCTTTCTCTCTTTAAAGCACAGACACTCTCTCTTCATGTCTGTTTCTCCGTGGAATGGAATTTTCATTTCTCTCTGTGGCTGTCTGAGCGTACGTTTAACCGCTGCCGTTTGATGAACAGACCAGGATTCCGCCGATCAATCGGTTCAAATGAGTAGTCCATTTGGATCCGGGCACAGCTGAATATAATATACAGTTGGATTCAGCAATTCATTTCGGGCTCCATGTCTCTCAGATCCATTTTCTTGTGATTTATTATTGTTAAACCATTTTGATCCGCTTCTCTGAGGGGCTGCCATCCAATGCTTGCCGATCCATTGAAACTGTCTGACGCCTCCGGCTCGATCACCCTTTGATTCCGTTGTTTGGGAGTCCTTGGGTCGATAGCTTTTTTTTTTTTTTTTTTTTTTTTTCTTTTTTAATCCTCTTTCTTGAATTTCCTTTAGGAGCTTTGGATTTTAGGGTTAGGGTTTGATTTTGGCTGATAGAAATGTTGAAGAAGATCATCAAAGGCGGGCGGAAGCCTTCCAAATCCGAGGGTAACGATTACGGGTTCGGGCCGCCCGGGAGGAATTCGGGCTCCGGACCCGCTTCCAAAGTGGTGGTTAATCATGCGTCTCGTGCTGCTCCCGGTTCACAGGGCCCTCCAGTCGGTGCGACGGTTACGGCTCCACCACCAATGAACTCGGTGGAGCCTCTCCCGCTGTTCCGGGACGTGCCAGTAACGGAACGGCAGAATTTGTTTCTCCGCAAGCTCCAGGTTTGCCGCTTCCAATTCGATTTCGTGGACACGCTAAAATCGGTGCGGGAGAAGGAAATCAAGAGGCAAACGCTGCTGGAGCTCGTGGATTTTATCCAATCCGGGTCGGGCAAAATCACGGAGGTTTGTCAAGAGGAGATGATTAAAACGGTTGCGGTTAATATATTCCGGTGCTTGCCACCGGCGTCTCATGAGAATACCGGGCAAGAAGCCACCGATCCCGAGGAGGAGGAGCCTTATTTGGAGCCTTCCTGGCCTCATTTGCAGCTTGTTTATGAGCTTCTCTTGAGATACGTCGTGTCGTCCGATACGGACACTAAGGTTGCCAAGAGGTACATTGATCATTCATTTGTTTTAAAATTGCTTGATTTGTTTGATTCTGAGGACCTGAGGGAGAGGGAGTATTTGAAGACTATTCTGCATAGGATCTATGGCAAGTTTATGGTGCACCGCCCATTTATCCGGAAGGCAATAAATAATATATTCTACCGGTTTATATATGAGACTGAGAGGCACAGTGGTATAGGGGAGCTATTGGAGATTCTAGGAAGTATCATAAATGGGTTTGCACTGCCCATGAAAGAGGAGCATAAGTTGTTTCTTGTAAGGGCACTTATTCCTCTGCATAAACCAAAACCAGTTTCCATTTCATCAGCAATTGTCTTATTGTATCGTTCAGTTTGTGGAGAAGGATTACAAGCTTGCAGACACAGTTATAAGGGGTTTGTTGAAGTACTGGCCAGTGACTAATTGTCAGAAAGAGGTTCTCTTCCTCGGAGAACTTGAAGAAGTGCTAGAGGCCACACAATCTGCTGAGTTTCAGCGCTGCATGGTTCCTCTTTTTAGGCAGATTGCTCGCTGCCTTACTAGCTCCCATTTTCAGGTTTGTGAATGTTCCTGCAATATATACTTTGCTGAGGAGTGCATGACAATGATTTGTTTTGTTAAGAATGTGGCATTGAGTGTTACACATTGCTAATTATCATAGGAATCTATGTTGGAATATATTCTGAATTTCAGGATGTCTAAGAATCAGGATGTCTAAGAATCCTAAATATGAAGTTGGCCCTAGGCTGGTGACTAACATCTTGTTTAAGACAAATAGTTGATGAATTTTTCCATTGTCTTTTCTATGGATATTGCTCTTTTTTTTCTTCTCTGCCTGTAACTTGTTTGTCATAGACTGAGCTTTGGGGTAACAATAATTATACTCCACTGTAACCCATAGGTCCCATATTTAAGTGCCTGAAATTGTCTCTTTGTAAAAACAGGGGTAACAATAATGATACTCCGTTATAACCTATAAGTCACATATTCGATTTGCCTTGATTATTCTGTGGCCATTCTCTTCTAATGTACTTTTACTGCAAATTTAATATTGCTTCCTCCAGTGGCAAGGTTTAGCTTTGATATTGTGGAGGAGTCCAAGCCAATGTTCTGTTTTCATCTTGTTTCTTCAGATACTTGGCATTTTATGTTTTAGTCGGCTAATTTCAGCTTTCTATCCTTATTATTGACATAGGTTTTCCTTGAATTGATGGCTTATGCATGTTTCCCAAGGCACTTGCTTGAACACAGTTCAGTGTCCCTAAAAGCAGAATTGATTTTGGGAATAAGTTCTGATTCAATTCTGTTGCAGTGACATTGCTTTAGTTTT
Organism: Rhizophora mangle; assembly: GCA_037832345.1. Classification (NCBI taxonomy): domain Eukaryota; kingdom Viridiplantae; phylum Streptophyta; class Magnoliopsida; order Malpighiales; family Rhizophoraceae; genus Rhizophora; species Rhizophora mangle. The sequence goes on along the minus strand of JBAPLJ010002022.1, from coordinate 2,622,041 downwards.
AGGTCACATTCTTCTATCTGTGTACCTTATTACTGAATAGAAGTGTTGCATCCAATTGGTATTGGCTACAGAGATTTTTATCTATTTTGCTTTCCTTTTCACCAATAATTGTTTCTTGGTAACAGACACATGCCTTTTCTTGCTCATGACCATAATCCAATGTCTTGTTGCTTGTTTTTCTGTGTTTCCACCTTCAGTAGGTACAGAAATCATGTGTAATTACTTCTCTTGTTTTGTTGACATTTCTCATTGCCCGGAAATTCTGATTCATCATGCTCTGATCTTTTAGGGATATTTGTTTATTATAACTGTCTACTTTCATTTTGCATGATGCTGCTGTATGAAGCTGAAGTGTCTGTTGCTTTATAAGCTTTTTCTGCCTCTAAATTTTCTGTTGTTTGGCCACCATATGTCCCTTGGAACAAGTCTTTGGACTTCCCACCAATTTTTCTTGTAACTTCAGTTTCAGTTCTGACTGTCAACCAGCAGGTTACTGTGATGATCAGTTCTTGTAGCCCCCCAGAATTTTCTGTAATTTCAATTATATTTGCACCCTTTGTTGCTATTTTACCATTTTTTTTTTTTTTTCCTGTGAGATGATTTCTTCCTGTTGTTTATTTCAAGGAAGTATAAAGTTTCTTGAATGAGCAAGGGAGATTGCTTCTTGGTTTGCTTTTACTATTCTCTCTTTGTTGCAAGGCACATTTATCCTAGAAGTTATTCCCCAAAACTGGTGTTTTCCAGACCATGAGCCGATTTACCCAAACTGTTACATTTATACTGGTGTTTGATGTCATGTTAAAATGTGGAGCTTCTACAATTTAGACAGGAGAGGAATGTTGACAAGATTAGAAATTAATAAGCCTTTATGCCATGTTATGTGCATCTACCAGCTGAAGTAACATGGTTGGAGAATGAATTAACTTTGACTTTCTTCTTTTTTATAACAAAATGAATGTTACAAGTTGGGATGGATTTTATCTGCTGGACCAAGCTTGAAATTTCTGTTTTATTAAGGAATTATTTTATGTGATGCAGATAGAATGTCTAGCGATAAGAATTATTTGCTTTCCCTGGTTTTCTCTTTTTGCATGCATTAAAGAACTTGCTGAGAAATTGAAAGAAAGTACCCTTATTTTGGAAAGTTTTGCTTAGGCAATTTTTTTTTTTTGGCAGGTTGCAGAACGAGCCCTGTTTTTGTGGAATAATGAGCACATTATAAGCCTAATTGCCCAGAATCGTGGCGTTGTCTTACCAATCATATTTCAGGCATTGGAGAAGAATATCCAGTCTCATTGGAATCAGGCAGTTCATGGGCTAACTGTCAATGTTCGAAAAATGTTTCTAGAAATGGATGCTGAGTTATTTGAAGAATGTCAGAGGGATTACACAGAGAAAGAGTCCAAAGCCAGAGAAGTGGAAGAACTGCGAGAGTTGACATGGAAAAGACTGGCAGATGCGGCCGCGAAGCAGAAAGGGGGAGAGGATATGTGAACTGTTTAGCTGATTTCTCAGGGTTGGATGGTCCATCATAGAAATTGGAGGAATGGGAGATGATGGAAACTCACATCCCCATTTTGGGGCTATTCTTTTCTTTGTTTTTTTTCGTCTTTCTCTTTCAAATTTTTTTTGATCTCACTGAAATCATTAATATATTAGTTAAGAAAAAGGGCAGCTACAACTGTAATTTAAATAGTGAATTGAACATGTTAGCAATAGGCTGCACACGAAGAATGATTGGTGAGAATCTCTTGTGATATTTTTTTTATGTTGTCCTTAATATGTTTTCTTTCTTTCCTGTAATAGAGGTAATGGTTCCCTTTAGGCCCCAATTGGATTTCCTGCTCTTTGCTATTTCATTATGGCTGGAAATTTCGTTCGTAGGTGCTCCCAGATCTTGCACGATAGTCATCTCTATTTGGCCTGTCACGCGCTTTCCTTTCTTTCTTTCTACGCGGAATCTGGAAAATGATCCTGAACGAGAGTTTGTGAACTTGTCATGTCATCGTGACACACATGTGGGTGGTATCAGGTCAATACAATGGCACAACATTAACTCGGGTTCGAGGAAACTCACCGTTTTTCCTTTTGTTTCTACAGTTTTTGCAGAGCGCGATCTTCTATACAGTTTATCTTTGTTATCGGGAAAGTTCTTTTTATACGCTTTGAGAGCTTTATGATAAAATTAAATTATTAGATAAAACAACGTAAAAGAAAACTGGAGTTTTGTGTGACATGGATATAAATAAAAAGAATGAAGAAAAAAAATGTTAAGAAGTTGATTTCAAAAAAAATATATATATATATATTCTTTAAGAAAATAAAAAACAGAATAAGACCTGAAACTTTTCTCATCGTCCTCATGTTTTGGGGAAGAGTGACATTCCATACGAGCCCCACGAGCCCAAAGGCAAGAGAGGCTTTTTGTTCTGAATTTGTTCTTAGCCAGCTGAGGACGGTAGAAGGGCATAACCATGTAAAATATTCACCGGTTAGAAAAGTAAGTCCGAAACACATAAATGGAGCCTATCTCAAAAGGCCTCATGTATTAATTTGTTGAATCCTTAAAAAAAAAAAAAAAGGAGAGAGAGAGAGTATCTGGATGGCGATACAGATTGGTTTCCCCAAAACATGAACAAACATTCCTATCCTCTCACTTTCTTCAGTTTGATCACATTAAAGAAAAGGGCCCCCAGGAAGTTTAGAACAGCTAGAGACAAAAACAATGTAGCAGTACAAGTGATGGACACTCTATGAAAATGATGCAAAGATTGGTGATTTACAAAGGGATTAGAGCTCCATCTATCCTCATGCTAATTTCCTTGAAAAGAAAAAGAGATTTTCATGTAAGCCAATGATGGAATTTCCGCAGGCTACCATTTTCTGCGTAGAAAAGACGATGCAAGTACATGGAATTATTTAAAATGAGGATCATAGCTCTCTTGAAGATTGTGTGGGAACCAATTACTCTTCTTCCTTTGACCAGTATGAATTACCAAACTTCAATTGCCTGAACTCACCGTATGAGAGCAGGCCATATAGTTGGATGACAGAATTATCAGATGATCAAGGCATGACAAGAACCTACGGGGAGTGTAATAGTTTAGACTCTTGCCTGTGCGGCCTGGCATGGAACTTTGAAAATAAGAGACACAAACATGTTCGACCATTTGGGCTCCCTATGGGAAATGAATTAAGCTTCACCGATACCTAAAGATAAGGCAACCTGAGATTGTAAAATAGACGTGTTCAACCTATCTTCGTGCAAATTTCCAGTCCTTTTCCTGAAGATGGAAGCATTTTGTTACTGTCATTGATAACTCTGTGTGGATCCATGGAAACATAACAATGAACATGATGAAATATGTTAGTGCCCAATGTCACATATTAAAAAAAAAGAAATAAAAGGATTACTCTTATCTCTTATTGTGATTCAGCGAGAGTGAAACTTAGCTGTAGTGATTGTTCAGCCTAGTTGCCATCAGGAGTGAAAGCCACAGAACAGGTGCACATTGGAAAAAATTTTCATTACAAGAAACAGAAATCCTGATATGTTAGAGCAAGAATAGAAAAAATTTGACCATTATCTAGCTTCATGGATGAAATAAACGAGCGATCTTGACCATTTGTCTCTGCTAATTAAAGTTTATTTAAAATTTTCTTCAAACAATCCTGTGATGCCTGCCTTTTGATATGTGGAATTTATTTTTCACATAGCACAAGACCCTGAATCCCACCAATGAATCCATTTACCTTGCTGATTTTGTTGATCAATTCCAAGGTTGCTAGCACAAACTTGCACACTTTGCTTAGTCACTCGGAGATTGTTCTTAAATTTGAGATTACAAAATTGGGGAATGTCCCAACACAGTTGATGCTGCAACACATAGTCTTCATGAAGCAGTAAGATTTGAAATTATGAGCGAAAAAAGAAAAGAAAAAACTCATTTACTTTTTATATTTACCCAGAGCACTCGGCCCAATAGTCGACCGAGCCATAAAAAAAAAAAAAAAAAAAAATAAAATAAATAAATAAACGGAATGTGAATGGTATCTATCATCTCCCTGTGCCAAGCGCTGGTCTGGTGAGATAAAACAGAGATGACACTGTCTACATCAACTAGACGTAAGCAGAAGAAATATGTAAACATGAATTGAATGGTCCTCTGTTGACATCGCATGCTTTAAATGGAAACATGAGCTTTGTTCTTTTCCTTCTAATCCTCTGTGAAGACCATTCGGTGTAACAGCCTAGCAGGAATTGCATCAGCTTCTCCCACATCTGTTTTACTATGATTTTCACTATTCATTATCCGATACCCTGCAATGGATATAAAGTTCAGATCTGACAAAGAGAAAACTCTGGTCACAATCAAGATTTATTTATGTTTTAAAAAATACAGAATCCTCCTTTCTGGCAGACACAATGTTAATGCTAGGCCACAACACTCTTGCCGTGTCACAATTACCTCAATGTTATATGTATGATATGCTTAATTCTGAAACCTTCTGGTCACTCAATTTGCTTCAGTTATAACACTAGCTGTCTGTGCTTTATGATTAAACGATGCTCATTTACCAAAAACGGAAAGTAAAATAAATCAATTCTCTTTTTCCTTTTGTTGTTAGCTTCTTGAGACGAACCTGTAAAATGCACCAGCGCTGTTCCAGTATCTTTGAGGATATAAATGGCCGGATCGTAGATAACATTAGAATTTCCCACTAGGAGCCATTTATTAACGGAGTCCGCTCGCTCAAATGTCGTGATATGGCTAAAGATATCATAGCAGCCTAAAGTCATATAAAATAGTAAGGCCTCAGGTCCTCACTATATCATTCATTCAAGGCCTCAAGGAGAGAGGAAGAGCCAGGAGGGAAATGAGAAAAAAGAAAATTGAAATGTAAGCTATCAGCGATGGAGTGGCCTGAGAATGTTGCAAGTAATGGTTGCAAACATGTTTTACAAGTTTCCAATACCCCACTTGGAAGTAGATTGACAATAAGAATTACAAGCTTAGTTTGTTGCTACAACATGGATGTCAGGGCTATGACTATGGTGTGAGAGCTTAACAAGAACGACAATGCAACAAAAATTGTAAAAAGAGCATAGGCTGGGGGAGGCAGCAGAGCACCACTCCCTGAGTAGTAGTAATCATCGTCGAATCCTTGTCCACCTTCACCGTTGGCTTCGGTTCTCCATATTCCCAAATTGTTGTCCCTGAAATTGTTTTCACGTAAATATGGTGCTTCATTGCATTCTGCACTCATAGTTAACAAGGACCCTTCTGCTATTTCTGCCATTTCTAGCAATGTTGAATTTTGAATAAATAAGGAAGTTAATCTATTTTGAGCTAAATTATCCACAAGATTCCTTCGTTTATTTTGTTCCATAGGTAGTGACGAAATGGGTCAGCTAATCCGATGTCTGGGAAATCATTTTTTTAGCATTTAATTATGAACAATCATCCATTTTTGCCTAAAACTATTGGGGCGGCGTAATTCTCAGGCCTTGTGCAAGATTCTGTGCAATCAAGCCCATATTTCAATGATGAGCCTGGCTTGCGGAGCAGTCCCAGGATTTGACCATACGTAAAGTAATATGAGTCCTGAGTGGGGTAACTAGTTTGAAATTGTTGAATTTTTGAGGGAGGGGATAAAATTAAAAAATAATAATAATAAAAAGAGCCAAAAAGCAAAAGAAAAGAAAAGAAAATGGGCGATAAAAGAGGAAAAAAGAAAAAGAAAAAGAAATATACCTGCCACCAACACCGAGGACACCGGCGTGCATGGTGACGAAGTCAATGATAGCAGCGGACTTGGGCTCCACACTGTAGGCCTTCTCGTAGCTAGCCTCTAGCTCCTGACCTGACGCCACAAAGAACGCCCCATTTACCATTATGTCCCCCTCCGATCTCCAGTTCCAACCCCTCCAGTCCCCTTCTCCTGTCTCTAGCCTCTTTGTCACCTGCCCAAAACTCCAACCCCATTATAATACAGAGCGATTCATGCTCGTCAGGTATTTACTGGCTTCTTTGAAAGAGTCATTTTTCCTTATGCTTTTGTCTCATGTCTTAAAAGTAAAAGGACAAAGGCAAAGTAGGCATATTAATTTATGTGGACAGTAAAATGAATTGAGATTTATATGTAACAGACCCTTTACCCATTTTTAATGCCCTCGACAGGACAATACAATATTCTTCTACACTTTTGGATTGTTTATATATATTCAATGCCTCGACAAGAAGCCCCACGTAACAATAAAGTCTTTGTCTTGGTCTATTAGATCACATACGGGCTTCGAATATTGATTACTGTGCAACTAATAGAAGGTTAGTTAAAAAGGGAAACGTACCCTTTTGGTTGGTCAGAAATGAAATATTTCAAATGTCCTTGGAAATTCTTGCCCCTATTGGACAACGTGTAGACGGTAAAAAATGACAGAGACAGTAGTAGCACCAACAAAGAGTTAATAATAAAGAAGAAATTTTACCTCTTTAGCATTTGGATTTGAAGGGGCAGTGTAGCGATTCCCTTGGCTGTTAATGGTAGGGTTCCCACTACCACCAATAGCATACATTTCCCATGCTGTAAAATCATTGTTCACTACATGAACATACCCTCTTCTACACCTTGGCATTCTCTGCACCAATTTCTCTCCAAAGTGGTTAAAGGCTATGGTTACCTGCATCCCGGAGTCAGGCAGGTAGTCATCGCTGTGGCCCAGCAGCATCACTTCGTTGTGATGGGAGAAATAGTTGTTTGATATTGTGATCCCCGCGGACCCCTTCACCACATCAATCAGGCCGTCCTTGCAGCGAGACAGTGAGCAGTGGTCGATCCATATGTCCTTGGAACCGAAGATGGAAATGCCATCGCCGTCTGATTTTGTACGGTATCCATAGTGGGTTGGGCTTGAACGCACATTAGTATTACCTGAATTGTGAACACTATGAGAACTAGATTCTTTTTTTTTTTCAGAAATGGTACGTGGACTCGGGATTATGCATCTAACAATCACGATAATTTAATAATTTATTGTGTATCATAATTCTTTCTATGCATAATAGAAATTAATAATAGGAATATAAATGTGCAAGAAAGTGATGTTCTAATACATATGAATTGTTCCTTGTTCATGTGTTGATGCTTTTTATATTATCGCAATGAGAACTAGAAATGAAGCAAATTGGGGAATAACTATTTGTTCTTAAAAAGTTTGGAAAATAAATTATCAAACTCTTAAGGAATTATTTCTAAATATTTATTAGGGCCAATGTTCCAATATCTTACCAGACTGAACGCAGTGGTGAATGTGGATATTATGTATTATAACATTGCTTATAGACTGCAGGGTTATGCAGCCACCGCCCGCAATGTGCACGTTTGCACCACGTCCATCAAGCGTCTTGTAGCTGTTGAAAATCAGCTCCTGGGAGAGCCTAATGAGCATGTTGCTGGGGAACACGATCCACAAAGGCTGAATCTGGATGACTGCATATCTCAGCGTGCCTGGGTTTGGATTAACCGCATCATCATCTGAGGAGTCGGTGACCACGTAGTAGTCGCCATTCTTGCCACCCATTGCATACTGGCCGAACCCAATTGCGCAATCCGCTAGTCTCTGGCGGTTCTTAGCCCAGTCTGGGTCGCACTTCCAACAATCGTCTATGGGGTTTCCTGTTAGGCATGATGACTGGTCTTTTTGGGATATCTGAAACATTTCCCTTCTTGATACTGAAGCGCTTACCCTTCTGCATTAGAGAAGAATTAGAGGGAAAAATTATCTAGACAAAGTGGAAATTAAGTTGGAGAAAGAAGATGGGCCTAAAAGTTGCTTGAGTCACACCCACCAAACAAAGGGGACCGACCATGAATGAAACTCTCTTTCTACTAACACCAGTAGCTTACAAAAGGGCACAAAAGGAAAAAAGAGAAGAAACATGAAAAGACGCAAAGCAGAGGATCCAAGGTTCAATATGGTTGAGAAGGAAAGCCAACTGGCAAAGAAAGCTGAAATGTCTAGCAAGAGTTAACCCATTTCTGGAAATCACACTACCAAGTAGAATTTCCAGGAAGCCAACTAGAGAGACATAGTTTCCCTAGTGAAAATCAAAGTGATGTGAATGAGTACTCAAAATGCAATTCCAGCAGCTAACCAGTAAAATAAGCTTGGACAGAAAGGACAAAAGCTACAAAGAAACCGGACGGCAGGGCCAAGATTCAAGCGGCATTATATATACCTTTGAACTTCTTGAACAACTTCTTCAGGATTAGGGTGTGGAGTCGGAAATGTAAGGTTAAGGTTAAGCATTGCCCATCCAAGTGAAAAAAATGAGCTCAGAAGCAGAATTAGTACAATGCAGATCATTTGCAGCATTGTTGAGATGATCTTGGGGAGTGCGGCAGGCTGTTTTGCTATTTGGGATTGGAAAAGTTGGTGCCTTTGCTCTTGTTTGATTCAAAACATTAATTATCTGTTAAGAGATAATGAAGTTGAACTGTTGCTAACTGTTCGTTTTCAAGGGAAAATGCTCAAAGCAGTCTCCATGTAATTATGCATACATGTGTGAGAGCGGTAAACAAAGTGACTTGTGCGTCTTTCTATTGTCAGTCTATCGCTTTTCTTTTTTGTCTTCTTTGGGGTCTTTTTAATTTATAATCATGGTAACTGAGCCTTTTAAATTTCACTTAATGGAGGTGCGTGCGTGTGGGAGAGAGAGAGAGAGAGATAGAGAGCCACTCAGAGATTCTGGTGGCCATCGCAGGAAAATGGTCTCCATTTTCTTCTGAGATGTAGAAATTAAGAAAGATGTTTGGGATGTTAATATTTATGTTAGTTTTTCTAATAATTGACACGATGCATTTTGATCGATTAACTTTAGCGTAACAATAAACCTAGTTTATTGAAACTTACAAATCCAAGGTTTTTTTTTTTTTTTTTAAGGCTTTAAAAATAAATAAACCATGTAAATGAGAAAGTAGCACCAATTTAACAACCAATGAAAAGATGGAACGAGATTGTTTTTCTTCCCGTGGACGGGTGCGGGCGCCAATCATCTTCTTTCATGGACATGAGACAAGTAATAAGGATGGAAAAAAGAAAGAGTTTTAACTTAACAACCATCAATTTCAAAACGTGAAATAAGGATACGGAGTTCAAGTCTCATACATTTTTTATAATTAAATTAAAAAAAAAAAAAACTTCTAAATCCAACTAGGTAGGGTAAAAAAGAAAAAAAAAAAAAAAAAGACAAAGAGGTTTGTATATTATACCAACTGATTAAGAATAAGCTCTGCCTTCAGTTCGCGAATCGCTCGTTTTGTTGGGACTTCCTTTCTGCAGCTTTTTCACTTAAAAAATTGGCGGTGGTGGGTCTTAAACTAACAAACGTCAAACTAATTCACAGTTTTACAGAAGGAAAGCCAGGTACGTGCAAATTGGCCCAACATGGACCCCGCAAAGTTTTTTTCCTCAGTGGAAATTGTAGGGTCCACACGGCTACGCACCAGGCACTCCCCCAGTCGCTCTCGACAATTTATCATTTGTTGGTCCCATCTATTTTGACGATTACAAAGCCGCTCAGACAGTAGGTATCTGCCTAAGAGGAACAATAACCTGACAATTTTGTAATTTTGTACATGTCATGGGGGTTATCAGCTTTGTATTTAAGATGCAAGAGGTAATTCTTTCGAGGCCCAAAAAGGGAAATTACATTGTTAGACTCCCCGTGCACCTCGAGAGATGAGACCTATTAAAATATTAACCCTACGTTAATCTCTTTTAGGGGTTGATTGTGTAATGCAGAAGGTGACGACGTGCTTAAATTGCGGAATGCTGTGGGCTATTGTTCCCAAATACGTTCAGGAAAATGTCCCGACAAACTAAAAAATGTTGCTGGCCACAATTGCGGGAATTACTCACTGAGTACACCGCATACCACTCGCCCAAAAACGAAACTCTAGGTTTTGGTTCAAGTTGTTGGGGGGACGCGTGCACCCAAGAATACCATGATTATAAAAAATAAAAAAAAAGGATTAAAAAAAAAACTTGGAATTTGGTTGGGCTTTTCCAGTTATTTTTCTTTTAATTAACTGCCCACATGAATACTTAATTTGTCACTCTCGGGCCCCCATTTTAACTAATGGTCCAATATTCCAAAATTTCTGACCCAAGTTCACGGGAGAGGATTGCTTGCTTGCACGGTCTATGATCAGGAAATGGCAACACCATCCGGCCCAAAATGAAACACCATGGACCTGGTTCATGTTGGACAATCTTCTCTTGTGATATGAGGTCTACACAAAATAACAAAAATCATTAATTTAAAATTCCAGGAATTAATGCTTCCGTTGTAGACACATTGATGACAGAATTCAATTCAAAAGAAAGCAAGGAATCAGGTAAATAAGGCACTAATTATTTCTTTAACCCTATTTCACATTGATGTCCATCCTGCAGCAACTCCAGGCGAGTTACATCCATCTGATAATTTCAAATTTACTTGTACAATTCTTCTAATCAGATACGTTACATGGACGCAGAAAAATACAATACACATCATACAATTGGTATATATATATATTTCTTAATTATGACCAGCGATGTGCCCCACTAGACATGACAGGTGACTTGGGATTTGATTTGGCAACTGGAGGTACCCCAGCTCAGCTTACTTAACCCATTATCCGTTGAGCCCCTTTCCTTGGAGACTCCGGATGGTTCTGCAGACTCGTTATTTATTTATTAATATCATCCTTCTAAATTCATTTTTTTTTTTTAATTTATATCCCTTAAATGCCGTTAAATTAATTACTCAGATTGTTTTCAAAGGCGTGGGTTTGAGCAATACTTCCTTCAGTTGGATTCAAGGGTGGCCGCTATCCTTCTTTTTTTTCGTGGAGAATATTTTGTTCCCAATTCTGAAAGAAAATTACTATCCATGGAAACTCGAAATCGACGCGGATTGCCAGCACATGGCTTCCATCGTTTTTGTCTTTTCCGTTTTTGTCCGTACCTGATAACCTACCGTTAAACTCTCCTAGAATCGAACTTCAAACGCTCTGACAACCGACCAAAGTTAACAAATACTGAGCTCTCTTTCTTTTAAAATACAGTGCAGTAGAGAGTTCTATTTTATTATTATTTTTTTTGTGATGGCTATTAGCTATGCGAGCTCTCCCATTTTTATAAATTTTCTTTTAAGATTAAAATTTAATATTTTAAATATAAAAATTTAAACTTTTTAGTATTAAAGTATCTGTCTATAAAATTGTAGAAAATAAGAACGGTTGATCTGAGCTTATCTGTTAATTACTGCTAATTTATACTACAATTCACGGTTATTATGAGTTCGTGTCTATTTAGTATTTATACCCAGTTTTTCCTTTTGGTGCAGTAATTTACTCGTTTTCTTGCTTGGGTGTAGATCTACAGCAAAGGCGCTTTCCATAGCTGGTGTCTATACGTTCTTTTCCTTTTCTTTGGTAGCATTTATAGATTGGATTCTTAGCTTCATTCCGCTGTCTGTGGAATCCAAGAAACTTCTGGGAAAGACAATACTGCATACAGAGAGGACGCAATGCTGCGAAGCCTTTAATCAAGCCATTGTTTCCAATCTTCTCCTCCCTCTGATTTTATATATACACAGGCTTCCTCTCATAGCTTCCCCTGCTAAAAATCTGTTGCTTTTGCTCTCATAATTTGTTGCTAGCTCTTTGGTTCTGAACATGAAGGAACAGAGTGCACACAGGTTCTTGCCCACTGCTCTAGTAATCTTTACACTTCTCTTCTCTCATCCTACATCAGGAATGGCAGCTGACGAAGTTGGTAATGCACATCTCACGTTGGATTAAATGTTTTTAGTTAATTTTATCATTGTTTATGCTTTTTTGAGAGATGGGTTTTAGCTAATGAGATCATGGGCTATAAGGATTTAACCCATCTGAATTCTGTGATGCAGAGGATGAGAGGGAGTTTGATTACATTGCGGGGAGCGAGAAGGGACCGGGACACTGGGGACAGCTTAAGACAGAATGGGCAGCTTGTAAGAACGGGCGTTTGCAGTCTCCCATAGACATGTCACATCGGAGGGTGAAAATAGTCCGAAAGCCAGATAATGTGCACAGGAACTACAAGCCTTGTAATGCAACTGTCAAGAACCGAGGCCATGACATCGCGGTAAGAAAGCGAATAACAGATCATACTTTCTTTTGCAGCTATCTAAGTCAAGAGCATATATTTCATCAGGAATATTCTAATCCCAGAAATCTCTTGGACCGACGTTGTCTACATTTTTGCATCTCTTTTTTTTTTTTTTGATGGGAATGGCTTCCATGTTTACAATAAGCTTTGATAGACTATAATACATCTAACAGAGTACAGATGGGTAACCGTCGAGAAAATTCGTTCCTGGTCATCAATATATCTAATGAGCATAAATGCAAATGGGAAAACGTAGGTAGATTTGTTTGAATTGTCTAACAGGGTGTAAATTTGTAACTCGTTGCAGGTTGAATGGGAGAAATATAATGCAGGTTCGATGCGTGTTAATGGCACCGAATACTTTCTGGTACAATGCCACTGGCACAGTCCTTCCGAGCATACCATTGATGGCAGGAGGTCGTCTATCTCTCCGAAAAAATTACAATAATCTTAGCCTGGAAATGAACTACTGCATCAAAAAGTAGTTCAACAATTCTGCCTAATCTGATTCATTAATTGTTTCTTTGTAGGTATGATTTGGAATTTCACATGGTGCACGAAAGCCCAGACCCAAACGTGAAGAGTAAAATTGCTGTTATTGGGGTTCTCTACAAAATTGGTCATCACCCTGATGCTTTTCTCTCCAAGGTAATTAGAAAACGACCCCACAATCCCACCGGATTAGTTGGCTGGCACGGATTTTATGTAACACCACCGTAGCAGTGCACTAATTTCAGTTAACAATTCTTAAGGTTATCGGTGACACAAATTCCACGGCTGAGCAAAGCTTGGAGAGAAATGTGGGGATAGTTGATCCCAACGAGATAAAGTTGGGTGGCAAGAAGCATTACAGATACATTGGTTCACTCACGACTCCTCCCTGCACTGAAGGTGTTATTTGGACCATAAGCCGAAAGGTAAACCATTAATGTCCCTAAGAGGACAGAAGCTTCAGATCCCTGCTACTACTTTGTGTAGATTTACCAACTAAAACACATTTGCTTACTCCAAATTGAATTGCACCCAGATACGAACAGTTTTAAAACACCAAGTTAACGTGCTTCGGGAGGCCGTGCATGATGTGAGTAATTTAGTGATTGAAGTTGAACTCTTTCATCAACAGGCGATTTCATCGGCATGGCTAACGTTTGTTGTTTGCATGTGCAGTATGCAGAAAGAAATGCAAGGCCACTGCAACCACTGCATAAAAGGGAGATTCAACTTTATGGCCTGAATCGAGCGTAGACATCCAGTTGACTCCCTTCCAATAAGGGGTTTTAAGATGGTGTGTATGTAATGACCAAATTTTGGTTTCATTACGGTTGTTTGGTGCAAATAAAACTTATGTTTCTTTTTCTTTTTGTTTTTTTTTTTCTTTTAAAGTTGAATTTTCCTGGAGTATTATGAGTGGATTGAATTTCTATAAATCTCGTTACCCTTTCCCATAATTAGAATTCAATATCCCCATAATAGAAATCTTAACTCTAAATCACTGAGCCGTCCCTAAGAGGCAATGAGCACTATTTTATCACAGCAAGAAGAAAACGCAAGGCCATATTTATCTCATTTAACAAAGCTAGCCATCTTTGTAGGAAATGATCTCTCCAAAGCCCACAATCTCTATCTGCGTTTCTACCCACCATGTTTTGGGCCACAATCTACTGAGGGCCCATAAGATTGGTCATAGATTTGGGCCTAACTTAACGAAGGAACCTGCTTCGTTGTTCCTTCGTGACTTTTCTCCCTTTTACGGACCAATTCCTCTTTTTTTTTTTTTTAATCTTGAATTAAATTGAGAATTATCCTCTACATCAAAATAATTTGTCCTTCTAATTTAGCGATATAATTTCCTTTTTTCAGAATTATTTCTCATATTAATATTATTAATTAAAAATATTTATTATTTTTTTTATTAAATTTATAATATAATTTTTAGTAAAATATTATATAAAATATAAAATATTAATTAGTATAATTATAACACTTAAGTAATAAATTTAATAAAAAAATTAAAAATAATTTTAACTAATAATATTAATGTCAATAAATAAATATAAGAATAAAAAAATATTTAGATCAAAAAATTGTATAAAGTAAAATATAATTTTTTTAAAAAATTTAATTTAGGATTAATTCTTAATTTAATCTTTTTATAAGAAATAAAACTAATTTAAAACTAAAATTTAGACACTTTACCTTTTTTTCATTTATATTATTTTACTTATTGCATCTAACTATGTAGCCCATGGGTCCTACTTTTAATACATGTGCATTTAATATCAAAATAGGCAAGACAAGAGAGAGTCTTAATCGTACTTTTATTTTTGTATCCTAATTAATTTATGCGACAATGGTTAATAATTTCTTTTAATTTTATCATTGAAGTGATAATTTAGAAGCAATTTAATATGTTATTTCATGCACTAATTTTAGTATGAGTCTTGTTGTTTAGTCTCTACTATGGAGATTAAATATTGAGATTTATTGTTAAATTTTATATTTATTAATATAAAAATTAAGAAAAAAATTTGTTTAAATTTTAAACTTTAATTAAAAAAATACAAATATAATTGTGATTAATTATCTCACATGATAAAAAAAAATTTTAATTTAATGTATTAAATAATTATAAATTATCATATTTTTTTAATGAATATATCATAAAAGAAAAAATTATTTAAATTTAATATAATAACTTTTTTATTAAAAAATTTTTTAAAAAACTAAATAAATAACTTTTTATTAAATTTATAAATATAATAATTAATATATTTATAATTTAATTTTTTAAATGAATAAAAGAGATATTTTTCTATTCAATGGGTTGAATAATTACAAATTGTCGTATCCTCTCCCGGATGGTCATCCCCTTCGATAAAAGACATTTATTTGGCACGGCCGCCCCGTTAAGTGGGTCCCCAAAATCCACTTTACGGATCCTCTGGAGGGCGGTGACAGCGACGTGCAGCCTGCAGACAATTTCGTACCACTTGGCAGGCTCCCATTGGCTGTTGGAGATCCAGCCAACCCAGAGGTCCGTCGACACCAAAATTCCCTGGCAGGCCAAATCTATACTGAGAAAACGTATATATAAAATATTTTATATTATATAACATATAAAAAATATATATAATAATATAATATAGTATTACAAAAACCCTTTATATAAAAAAAAAATTTAACATAAAATAAAATATTTTATAAAATTATTTTACATTTATTTTTGTCTATAAGATGAAACATGCATCCATGTGGTCATTCTTTACGTACAATACAATGCAAGAATGAATGACAGGCTTTTCGGTTTGCTTTATAAAGATAGATAGATTGAACAGCATAGATCGAACATCAAACTGCTGTCAGTCCAGTGCGTAGTATTCCATTTTACACCGGAACAATGATGAGTACCAGGTATCAACATTGCGTGAATCAATTTACAAGTAAAAACGACAATTTTCGTTGTGCAGGCGAAGAGAAAGCAAAAAAATCAATGATAATAGAAAATGATAAGGGAATTTGGAACACCTAAATAGGCAGACACACTTTTTTGAGCTTTTCCTTTGAGATCAAAGGGCCCACCCACGAGCGGGCGGTAAGAATGAAAAGGAGTGCTATCCCATCTACAAACCCTCAAAAAAAAAAAAAAAAAAAACAAAACAAAAGAGGTAGGCTTTGTTGGGTTGGGTCCGGGATGTTTTTCTATGCTTCATTTAATGTTAAGTGGTCCAGAAGGCTCACATGCTGTTTGGTTCCAATGCCACCATAGGCGTCTATGGTTGGCACCGTCCAAGTTCGAAGGCAACTTATGACAGTTGAGTCAGGAAGTTGGACTCCCCAGACATATTTCCCAATTGTGAAGTTTCTTTCACATTCCGGATTTTTAAAAAAAAAAAAGAAAAAGAAAATTACAAGAGTACTGCTACATATGGTGAAAAATATTTTCATTTGCTTAAATTTTCTATTTACGTGAAATAAGGTAAAAACATTGTAGTGCAGATTCGCTTATTCTTTAAAATTTCTATATTTGTTATTTTCACTAACCAGAAAAAAAAAAAAGGCATCGATTTCTGAAAAACACTGCATTATAAGGGCGGAAAAAGACCTCAATTCGGGCAGCAAAATATTCAAAACTAGAAGTTAAAAAAATTCAACTATTTTTCATCATAAATTTCATGGATATTCTTGTGTTTCAGAAAAAAGTAAAAACCGCATTGCAAACGTTTGGATTCTTTTTGGTCAACGAAACCTTTCAACCTGCTTCTGGCACAAACATGTAAAAATACTTCCATTCTTCAGCTGTTCAATATCTCTGCCATCGCCATGTAGTTAAAGTGGAGACGGCAAAAAGGAACATGATCTCATCAATTCCCAACTGCCACCACCATCCATGTTCCCAAATGATGCCAAACACTTTGAACCAACCTCCGGAAGCAGACAAAGAGTCCATCTATTACTAATCCGAACAAACTCCCATTGCTAGAATGTTGAAGCACTGTATCATATCATAACAACTGAAGGGGTACTTTATACAACCTACTTAGTTGCACGAAGTTTGTTATCCAATCTCCACATAATAAAATAAAATGACTTCCTTTATGACTTTTTCATGTATTTTTTTTTTCTTTAGAGTTTTCTTTCTTTTTTTTCATATATAATTTTAAGTTGTATAAATGTTTAAGCTTTCGAATTGTACTGAATTTCAAGTTATAACAACGTTCAAAGTTAATACAAAAATTGCCTTCAAAATTTCTCCAATTTTTCTTGCCACAAGGGGAGCAAGAAAGTGGCATGAACATGATGGTTGTGTAACAGTCGAGGGACGTCGCCCGTTGATTCGGAACGGGAAATAACTAATCCAAACCCAAACCCAAACCGCACACAAATTAATTAAGAGACATGAATTTGAAATTGGAAATTAAAAGAGGAGACAATAAAAATAAAATTAAAGAAAAAAAGAAGAAGAAAGGCAAAGACAACTGAAGCTGGAAATCTCAACGATCGCAATTAAACAGATGCTACAATAACAAAGCTCAAAACCACCAAGAAGGGAGCGAAACATCCGGATTCTGTATGCAGATATCAACCTGATCATATGCTTAGTAGTCAGCGGTGGGGAGCTGCTCGTGGGTGTTATAGCCGATGAAGAAGAAATCATAAATGAGAGCAGCAAGGCCTCCGCCGATCAGAGGTCCGGCCCAGTACACCCAGTGGTCCTTCCATGTCCAGCTCACCAAAGCAGGACCAAATGATACGGCCGGGTTCATTGAGGCTCCGTCGAAAGCCCCACCCGCCAAAACGTTGGCACCCACAATGAAACCGATGGCGATTGGTGCTATTGTCCCCAAACTTCCCTTCTTGGGGTCAATAGCCGTGGCGTAGACTGTGTACACGAGCCCGAAGGTCATTACTATCTCGAAAACAAACGCGTTCCATACGTTAACTCCAGAGGACAGCGAAAAGGCCGAGGTTGTCTGAAAAATATGAATAAACACCATCAAACCGAGAATATGTCAGTTAGTAACGAACTGTAGTAAGGGTTTCGTAGAAGATAACTCATAAGCTTACCAGGCCGCCAGTGGCGAACTTGAGAAGCAGGCAGGCGACTGTGGAGCCGAGGAGCTGACCAATCCAGTAGAGGATAGCCCGGAGAAGAGTGATGTTTCCACCAATAAATGCACCGAAAGTGACGGCTGGGTTAACGTGGCCACCTGAGATGTTGGCGCTAACTGCGACACCCACAAAAAGACCGAAGGCGTGAGCAATGGATGCAGAGATAAGGCCGGCGGGTGTGGTGGAGCCGTTGTCGGTTAGTTTATTGAAGGCCATGCCGGAACCTTCGCCGGCGAAGACGAATATAAGGGTGGAGATGAACTCGGCCAGTGCTGCCTTCCAGGCTTCAGGTTGGGTTGCCTCGTGGGGATGGCCTACGGATATCTGTAGGATCGGCATCTTCGTCGGCCGATCAAGATCAAACGTTTAAAGGCTACTGGCTCTTTTACACCGGGCGGAGCGCAAATGAGTGCTCAGAGTGTAAGCTACTTGTCTCCATTGTCCAACTAGTGGCCTTACTTTATATCGGGATTGTGGTCCTGATGGACCCGTAATAGCCGGTTTCCGGTAAGTGGCTTTTTATTCACCAAGTTGATATTCTAAGAGGTCATCAATCGACAGGGGATGGAATTATTTTCTTTGGAAATTTGAATAAATAAAAATTTAGATAAATTTAAAAATAATAAATTTATGTAAATATAATTAGTTTAAATATTTATATTATATTAATATATTATATATAATATAAAATTTAATTATATCATATTAAGTACATCACTTTCAAATTTATTTAGTCTAATCCTTTGTATAATTGGCCTTTGGCTATGTCTATGTTCCACAGTAACGGTACAGCGAAGCAGTGGGCCTATAGACAGCTGTTTCACTGACGCGTGTAGAGAATTATTGGAGACACGTAACGTGCGGCCGTAGTATATATATATATATTATTGGGTTTATCGGCCGTATTAGTCTTGTCTGCCACGCTTTTGCTCTCCCGAAGGATCGAAATCACGGAAAGTGCAATATTTCTCATTCCTTTTTTTTTGGTTTTTTGGCTCGTATTAGTTAATGGGTTTGAAGAGGTATTCGGTAATATGAGCCAAATGAATGTACGGAGAGTCTTTTTTTTTTTTTTTTTTTGATAGCATTATGGAGTAACGCAATAATTTTCCTTTTTTTTAAAAAAAAAAATGTTGCACATCTAATAGAAGAGGGAAGACCTATCAATATTTTTCTTTGATGAATTCCGATAAAATCGATATGATGCACAATGTTGCAACGACGTGGTTTGTGTATTATAAATTAGAATGACTTAAATACCACATGAGTCTAACGAATTTAAAGATACGTAATTATAGATAATCGCGTTTTTGTGCGTTCCACGTTGCTTTCTTCAAATCGAGATGCTAAGCCAATTTACAGTGACTTTTATCCATCTAGAACAGAAAGGACGAACCCTAGCGCCAAACATGGGTTCAGTACATCTTTCGACTAAGTCAGAATAAAATTTTGCCAGAAAACTGAAATCTTAATTTTCTAAACCCTTAAAACCAAATACTCTAATTTTTCTCCAATAAATGTCTCCTTGTGAATAAACAAAAATAAGACTAAGTGAAAGCCTGATTTGAACAAAAGAAAAAATATCCTTTATACACTTAATCACATAACTTGAATTTAAGCAGAGTAATTAATAATTCAAACTTTGTTCTTCGAATTTGTTTTGTTTTAGGAAATAAGGATTATGGTTAATTTATCCACGTTTTCAAACGCGGGAAGAATCTTTTTGGACCCCTTGGATAAACTCAAGATATTTAAGTGAGCCAAAGTAGCAACTTGAATTATTAAAGACTGATTGTTTTATGTAATTATCGCCAACTAGCCTATTGGGTTTCCGTTGTTTAAATTACAATAATTGAAGGTGCCTGTGGCCACTTGGGTGGCTACGAATATTCAAATTCAAAGAGTACCACAAAAGGTTAAAAAAAAAAAAAGACGAAACATAGAGTTCAATCAATGCTTGCTTTTCTGGCTAACACTTTTTCTGATTTCTTCGGAAAAGAAGATTGTCCGCGCATCTGAACGGAATATTTTCTTGAGCATCTTGTTTAAGAATATAACCCAAATTGCTACCGAAACCGACTAAAAACAGCCTCAGCTTGCAAGGATCCTTTCAGCCTTCAAAAAGAGAAAAGGAAAATCCTAACGTGTTAGTCGATATCCATTTCAAAGGTCACCAAAACACAATTCAAACGAACAGCGATTGAATAGAGTGGCAAAGATTTAATAGCCTCGAGGAATTGCTGAATTGGAACTAGGCGGGTCTCTTTTATGGTTTGCTTCTTTGTTTCATGTCCTATCGGGGATCAAATTCCATTAAATAAACACATGAAATGAATATGAAATAAACGCTTTTAACTATTATGATCGTCTATTGATTTTAATACATGAAAATTACATGCAACTAACGATAATAATAAGATAATATCTTTTTTTTTTTAATTTTACATGTTTATTTAATATTTTGAATTTGGGAATTGGTTATTTATGATAGTGAAGGTATGCGTATGAAATTTATAACGCAACTTGAAATGCAGCAATATTTAATTTATTGTAGCACCGGTGGAAAACTTCCAACCAGGAATATGAAGAAAACTGGGAAAATAGCACTAATTTTATTTAACATATTGTTATCCTGATTTTAAGTTACAAAAGCCTTTTTCCCATCTCTGTTTTTGAGATAAATAAATAAATAAATCTTGTTAGCTCATTTAATTTCCATCTCAATCCGCATATCATCATCACAGGATATTCTCTATAAGATCCATTTATTCCTCACTTTTTAGTTCCACTGTACCACAATAGCAATTGTTCCCATCATACTTGTTATGGGAGAAAACTATAGAGATCAACTGCACCAAAAAAAAATAAAAAATAAAAAAAAAACGCTCATGTTTTACCCTCGGGAAGCTGTCTTGCAAACTATTTCATTTTTTTCGTGGAATTTGACAATTAATTATTTTAAAGATAAAAATGCGAGTGTTTAAGAAGGGTGGCCTTATTGAAAGTATTACAGCCACACAGATAAAGCAGTGCTTATTTCGAATGCTTATTCGAATTACCACACGTTTGCAAAAAGGCGAAGAAAATATTTGTCTCTTTTATGCAATAATTGCCAAAGATAAAAAGAGATTTGGAACCGCCTTAGACATAATGCTTAGCGAAGCCCATTGAAACTACGTACACATCCATTCAACCAGCTGCTACTTGTGGTTTGCAAAAGGGGGCTTTAATTTTTGGAATTGTCAAGAATTTGATTTCCTTTGCTCTCCAAATCTCACCAATTCATGACTTACTCCAAACAATGTAGATTAAGACACCGAATATCAGTCTCCTTCAACCCATCACCCCCCCCCCTCTCTCTATTAACCTCTAACAAGCCAACACAAGCTAACCCCACAAATTTCAATGCAAGTGAAATGAGAACCAATCCAAACGTCTGTCGGTGTTTAGGGTGTATTGTTTGCAATCAAGTATAGAATCAAACTCATCTCCGTACTCATTCGACAAAACCCATCAAGAAGTGGAGCGTTTTTAAACTCCACATTTCATCCATAATTCAAACAAAAAATCGCAAAAAAAAAAAAAAGAGCATCAAGGGTGTGATTTTTTGAGTGCAACACGTTGCATTCGCGGGAAATGTGGACTAGATATCTTTGAAAATGGCAGCACGCTGGCGTCCCTCCGGGAAGTGTGGGGCCATACATTGAGTGCATCGTGGATGTGGACCTTTCGAGGCGGGAGGTGTGATTGGTGAGACCCCAAAAACAACAAACCAGCAGTTGACAGCTGTCTCCATGTTACTTTTCATTATATTAGCTAGCGGCAGGGGCCCCCGCTACATCATGTGACAAGCGGGACCCATCTCCACCACAGCAATCACCGAATAATATTTATCACACTGACGCATGCGGCTTTTATTTCTCGGACATTTCTGTCAAAGCCACCTATACTTCTCGCACTGCCGTCCTCTCATGATTGCCGACCAATGCAATTCACATCTCTCCACATTTTAATGATTAAATTTTTTTTTTTTAACTTTAAATTTTAATTTTTAAAAATAAATATAAAATTTATAAAAAATATTATATCACATCGTTTATAATCTAATAAATTTGTTAATGAATTTTTTTTTTTTTTAAAAAATCAATGACATTCATTATGGCACGTTTGTTTGTCTTTGACGGAATAGTGTGCTCCAGTAATTTGAATTGAGTTATTGCCAATTTGTGGATGAGGGGGAGTTGAAAATAAGTCGGTCCCGACACAAAAGATATCATTAGTTCATCGTGAGACCCACCTCCATGCAACTCCAAATGGGAGCGGGGCCAAGACATGGAATGATGATGATCGTCAACCTCACTCAGCACTATCCGTATACTCTTGCCTTTCTCCTCCGCCTCCTCCTCCTCCTCCTATCTATTTTATTTTAACAATACAAAAATAAAAAACATTCAACAGTCACTCGTTAAAATATTCTGAAATAGCTCTCTACGTTAATAATAAAACCAGTTAATACTCACTCTCATCAAGGCACCTTGATCAGCTCCTCTGCCTAGACTAGACATAGAGGTGCTGATTTGTTTGCTATGTATTAAATTGATATGACCGGAGTGATGCCGATTCTTGAATAATTCAATTCAATACAATTTATCTCATGGAATCAATGGGCTAACGATACCACGTACGAATTGTCATTATCTGCTGAAAATTTCCATCTGAAAACTGTATTGTGTGAGTCTAAACGGCAAAAAAGGACCATTTCTCTAATCAGTTATAGTAAAAGGTGATTATTCATCCTTGCTTCAATTACAAGATATTAATTGTAATATATCAAGGGATGCGCCAAGATTTCTTAATGGACATCAGTCCAATATGGTTTCACGGGAAGTCAAAACAGCGGTGGTGCTTTTCAGGAATAAAAAGAAGTGTTAGTATTACAGCTCTATATTATCATCGTTCGGCAACGTCAAATTCTTTGATATGCTTTAATGGGGACCTCTTCCTCCTGTGCATTACCCCGCAGGTTCCATCAACAAACTCATGGTTTGTGGTGTGGTGCTCAAGCTGCTTGCACCCAAGACAGATGCGTCGAACAGGCACTTCAATGCTCATCAGGAAAAGGAGCACTTCAATTGAGGTAAAATGACAGCGCAAAAGTGACAGGACCCATGTTGTTCTGGGCCTTCTGGCTTTTCTGTTTGTTTTCTTGTTGTCAATGGGCTCGCTTATTCATTCCAGCCCAACATCACATCGGCTTTTTTGCCTTACCTTGACAGACCCAACCCGCCAACACTGGTATAATTATTGAAACATCGTAGCAGGGGTCGTTGTTGATTTTGACTGCATCTGCCCTTCTCCTCCCAAACCCAGGCGAAAAAGAAACCTGGAACATTCTGGAGAGCAGCCAGCGACCGAATGTGAAAGCCTCAAAGAGGGATTATTTGAAATTGAAGTTCTGATGTCATGATATGTACACCTGTGTCATCGTTACCATTTATCACAAAAGTACGTAGGTTGAACCTGCAAAGATTAGGCGCCCAGTACGCTAAAGTAAGAAAGTTTAATGGTGCAATTATAGTAGTGTTTCTGGGCAATCTTGTCTTGTACGAGTCTGTCGGTTGCATTTTATATCTCTTAATTTTATTGGTTATATTTAATCTAATTATGATATTTCTTTAAAATTAAAATTATATTTAAAAGTTTCTCAAAACTTGTTCTATTAATTAAAAGTTTATATTTTATTTTTAAAATATTATGATACAATCTTGAGGAAAAAAAATATTAAGTTTATAGAAATAAAAAAATTATTTTTATTATTTAATTTATGATTTAATAAACATATGAATTAACCATGACAGGAAATTAAGTCATAGAAAAATCTGATAGACTACGGTAAATCTTATAAATTATCATAAACGATGATTCTTCTACCAATGCTGTAGCTTCTGATTTCTCAATTGTGCAAGGCAATAATGCCAAAGTATATCCACGTTAACGTGTGTGTGTATATATATATATATATATATATATATCTGGTATCCATCAGCTATGCTCTCAGAAAACAATCCACAAAAGCTAAATTGGATATGGAAGCTGGTACATCTGAAGACAATATTGGAAGTGGGAAGTCTCCTCGTGCTAATGAATCACATCATCCAAATCGACATGAATGTCTCATATAAATTGCATTTGAGGCTTTCCTTTGGCTAACAAGCTGCGGCAGATGGTGGCATTTGCCTTTACGTGCCTCTCACAACCCAAGGCCCTTCCGACTAATTTCTCCCCCCGAGAATCTCCCTATATCCAGCCAGTTGTATGATTGGGCTGTTTTATTTAGATCGCCAAGGTCAACTGTTCCGCCAAAACGATGCCAATTTATATGCCGCCACAAAAATTTTGTTAAAATGGTGTAAATTTAACTCGATTAACTAGCTGCATGAGTTAAACAGCAAATACATACTTAAAATTTCATTTTCTCTGATATTAAAATGTAGCCTTTTGGCAGCCATGTGATTAATAAAGAAGCTGCCTGAATTTCATGCCTACCCTAATGATTGGTAGGGCATAACTGCACAAGGTAACAATCAAATAATTGGACCATCTAGCCGGCGAGATTTATGGATCATTGTCCATTCCAGAAGTTAATCTGTGTACAATGTGAATGGAAGAAGGTGTGGGTCAGCTGCACATGAGCACCCTGATTATGGGTTTAAGTGCAATGCCTTTTGTTCTTATAGACAAAACGTACACTTTGCCATATAAATTATAATTAGGGACGCATTTGATTTTAACAACGGCCAGTAATCCCTTCATGACAACTTACTAATTATGCCTTTCTCTCCACTTATTGTCTGAACTTTTGGATAGCTAATGAATGGAATTAAGTTATTTAAATGCAGAGTAATTGCAAAGCGCTACAGCAAGAAGCAAATAAATTAATGAAGTTTAACTGAGTTAACAACATAAGCAAAGATAATAAAATAAGGCAGGAAAACAGGGAAGAGGAGTGCAACTTCTGTGGCTTCAGGCTTGCAAACCACTTTAGGAGGAATCGTTTGAAAAAAGTTATGGGTTTGCTTCAAAGCCAACCGAATCTCACTCTTTTCTTCGCCTCGCCTGCTCATTCTTATAACGCACCTTTGTATATTTATGTGTCTGTCATCTCTCTCTGTCAACACATATACATCTGAATATATTATTTGTCCATATATAAATACGCATAGATGCTATATATAACTTCCAAGGTTGGAAACGGAAAACTGGCAAGCAAGGCAGTTCATGGTTACTGTTTCACGGGGGGATAGATTGTATAAGTCTCTTGTTTCTTTGCTTCTTCACTCGTATTTCTCTGAGATGACAGAAATGGCAATGGATGGTAATAACCAAGAAGTGATGGGGTCTCATGAAATAGCACAGTTCATCAAAGGCGAGCGTACAAAGGGTCGGCGGCCAACGTCTCCGATGGGGCTGGCGACGACGTTTACCTCATCTAGCGCTGAAGGAAGTTTTACCTTGTCTCCCAGAAGTTCAGTTGAATTTGCTGAAAGCACTGCGGGTGAAGAAGAGGAGGAAATGGCCAATTTTTTGATTCTTTTGGCAAACGGCCACCAAGCTGCCCTGAAGTCATCTGACCATACTGCTACCGACCTTTCAACAAGTACTAGCAAGCAGGGCCGGCAGAGGTTGAACGTTTACCGATGTAAGACTTGTAATCGCTGCTTCCCCTCATTTCAAGCGCTTGGTGGGCACAGGACGAGCCACAAGAAAACCATGCCCAATATCGAAGAGAAGAAAGCTGAAGTTGGCACGATAATCGAAGATTTAGAGGAAGATCATCAACTTCATAATAATAATGTTGCAGACACAACTCTTCCATTGGGAATGGCATTAGGCAGGTCTTTGTGCAGTAGCAACGTGAAATCTAATAAGGTTCATAAGTGTTCGATTTGCAGCGCCCAGTTCTCGTCCGGTCAGGCCTTAGGCGGCCATATGAGGCGGCACAAGGCGTTAGCCGCCGCAACCATCTCCTCGACAGCAACAACAACATCAACAAATAGTTTGGTTAGAATTATTCCTGAAGGGTCCCAGATATCCAAGAAACCAAGACATTGCCTACAATTGGATCTTAATATTCCTGCACCGGAAGCTGATCTCAGAGAATTCAAATTCCCATTTGCATCAGAAGAAAAAGTTCTCATCTTTTCAGCTTTCTGCTCTAGTTGATTGCCATCACTAGTAAAATTGGCAGACCCTGCATTATTTTCTGGAATTGCTTCCACTCCAGATTGAATTTGAATATTACTGATTTTATTATCACTAATTTTTCATTCTTTCAATTCTTAAACATTTACATAGTCACTAATTGAATAATTCCAAGGTGGATTATTTGAGAGTATGCTTGCTGTGTAAATGTCAGCAATTAAGACACGTTAGAAAGGCCTTCCTTTTACCATGCCTTCCTTTTATCATATCCTTTTTTTTTTTTTTTTTCTCTGTCCTTTTTGTTTTTAGGGTTCTGCAGGTGGTGCTGCTTATTCAAAATTGAGTGACGAGAGACAACATGTAAGAGATAGTATCTAGGGAGCATAGCGAGAATGTGATTGGCACCACCAGCATAACAACCGAAAGTGGTGGACTAGCTTCACTTGTTCGGTTTTGCAAGAAAGTCGGAAGCTGTCAATCCCTTTCCGTCTGTTTCATTGCCATGACAGACAAAATAACGAATGACACCACTATGAGAATGCGTGAAATATTTGACTGTTGAGCATTGAAGAAGAAATGAAAAATAACATAGAATTAATAGAACGATTCAAAAGTTTTCTTTTCTTTTTTTTTTTTTTTATTACTTTATTTTGTCGCATGCACTTTATTTACTCAGAAATGTAAAAGACGAAAGGATTCGTATTTTGTCGTGACTTGACCAATTAATATTACGTTGTGTTCACGGTAATAAATTATTTATATCTCGTGTTTTGATTTTGATTAATAAAAAAATATAAAATTTAAGAGAATAAAAGAAATATTTTATTACATATAATATAATTTAATGAATTTTTTTTAATAAAAAAAGGACGAATATTATATTAAGTAAGAAATTCAATTATTACGTGACAAATTAGCTATGCAAGACAGGGAAAGATGGAAAAAGAAATAAATAATAATAATAATAATAATAATAACGCTTCAACTCCCAATAAAAACACCAGGCGGCAGACGAACAAAAACAAACGAGAAGAATGGCTGTGACCCCCGACGGCTTGATCGACGAGGACGAGAACGGAGAAAACAATGTCCTCATTGAAGAAGACGGCTTGGTCGAACTCGATTCCGATACCGCTCCTCATCTCCGCGACCTGGCCGCTGCCGTTCAGGTCGGCGACCTAGACGCTCTCCGTCGGGCTTTAGGTCAATTATCTTTTCCCCTTTATTTATTTATTTATTTCACCATATTAACTTAATTTCTTTATGTTTTTTTTTTATGAATTTTATTCTGATTGTTTTAGTCTGCTATTGGTGCTTCCACTCTTCGATGGAGGGTTTTTTTTATTATTTTTATTTATCAAGAGTTCGGGCAAGATAAACCCTAGGGTTTATACTGCGTCAAGTAACGGAATTTTTTGGAATTTTAGATGAATTATATTGAATAGCGGTTACCAGTTTTAATTGTTGGACCTCTTCTTATTGGGAATTGAGATAAACTCATGTGGACCTTTGATTCTAACTTTTGAGGGTAAGTTAATGGACTTCTTATAAAAGGAAGTACCTTTCGGTTTGCCTTGTGAATTAATGTGGGTGAGAAACTCTTTTTGTTGCAATACGTTGTGTTCGTTGCTGTTCTGATTCTGAACTAAGCTGGCCCATCTCAAATTTTTTTCCTTTGGAATGACTGAGATGTTGTTTGCTGGTACCCAATTTGTCTCTGCTTCGAAATTGATTTGATTTGATTGATTATTCCATGTGTCCCCGATGAATGTGATTTGGTGATTTGGTCCATTGCCATGGCTTGTTGAGGCTGGTAGAATTTGATTTAAGAAAGATTGTTTAGATTGTGTGGAGAAACTGCTCCCCTTTCAAAGACCTAGTTGGCTAAGAGAATTAGTGTTTTTTAATGATATTGCAAGATCCATTTTTTGTAATGCAGAAAAAAAAAAAAAGTAAGATTTTGAAATGACCTCTTCTCTACAAAATTTCTACTTTAATGAGTTTGAGTTACTGTACCAAAATGAAGAATTTCACCCTGAAAAGTATTTGCATATCATCTTCGTCATTCTCGTTGATGTTATCATTAACATTTGATGATGCGCCAACGGATAAAGAAAGCAGTAGGGATGAGTTAAGGTGCTTTTCTTCTTTTTGGCTCTGAAATTAGGGAGGTATAGAACTAATTTCCTCTAGCAAGAATTAAATGAAAATGCTCCACTGGATTTTTTCTTTTTTCGGTCATTAGTGCCAGTTGACGGTTCTTCTTTGTCAAAAGACATCCAAATGCCCCTTACTTGAAGTGAACGTCTCTCTGCTGACACTTTACTTTCTTTTACAGATAACCTGAATGGCAGCATTGATGAACCAATAGAAGATGGTGATACAGCTCTCCATCTAGTCTGTCTCTATGGTTATTATCCATGTGTCCAGGTAAGTTGCTTGTGTGGTTTTTCTTGCCTTAAATTATTTTTGCTCCACAAGGACAATTTTTTGCCACAAGCCTTGTGTGATCTTTCTTTGTAGTTACTCCTTCAAAGGGGAGCAAATTTGGAGGCTAGGGATGAAGATGGAGCAATTCCTCTTCATGATGCTTGTGCAGGAGGTAAGCAAAAATAATTGAATGCTGTATGATGTGGATTCATTTAGTGTCAAAAAATTGTTTATGCTTATCTTCTTTTTCTCCTTATTTTCCTCTGCCTTGATTAACTTTGCAGGATTTACAGAGATAGTTCAACTTTTAATAAACAGTGCTGACAGCACAGAGTGTGTGAAAAGGATGTTAGTAACAGTTGATACGGAGGGAGATACTGTAAGTTCAAGTAAAAATTGAATGGTTTTTGTGTCTGCTTTGAATTGCTGTGTTTTTAACATTTGTCTCAAAGCTAAACATTCTTTGCTTCTGATGGATCATGATGCTGATGCCATTTCTGCAGCCTCTTCATCATGCAGCAAGGGGTGAGCATGTGGATGTCATAAGACTTTTGCTAACTTCTGGTGCCTCCCCCACTAGAATAAACATATATGGAAAGGTTAGTACCATTTGAATGGTGTTAAAAATTATGCTATTCTTATGTCATGATGCTGCTAATCAGTTGTTTTGGCAGACCCCTGTGGAGCTACCTGATTCAGGCACAGAGGCTAGGAAAATATTAGAATCTGCTGCTAGTGCCATTCCATGCCAATAGGTTAATACACAGCCTTCCTCAGTTTTGTGAAAAATTCATTGGCTTCACTTTTGGGTCTTTAGTTTGGTAGATGCTATACAGTTTTGTTGGCTATCTTGCCTGGTGGAGTTGGGCGTGGCCACATACTTCAGGAGGCTTTTGATGTACTCTTATTTGTTGGTGTTGGATTCTTAAGGAATGATAAACATCAAATTCCATGTCACTGAAGAATCGTGATTAAGCTTTGAACTTGGTATTAATTGAGATTCACACTTAAGTTTTAAGCATGCAGTAGCGCAGCTTGTTCATGGAAGCAGGGTAATGGGTTGGCCAATATTTATCAATAAATTGATCACTTGGAAGAATTTATTACCTCAAGCTGATGTAATACTTCTGACATATTATGCCAAATTAGTAGTCTGACTAAAGCTAACGCATCAGCCAGGCGACTTTGATTCTCCTCCAATCCCTTTAGAGTTTATTAAGCCCACTTCCGGATTTGCCGACACTGTCTGGGGGTCCAAGATGGGTTTTGGGGTTTGCTTTCTCTGACAACTGTGACTTTAACGGTTAGAGAACGGAATGATCTGCCGGGAAGTGGACAGGTGACATAAGCCCCCATTCGCGGAAGCGGAGTGCTCATGATCGGTCGTGTTGTTGTGGCTTGTGGAGCTGATTTTCGAAGTGGAAGCCACCTTCGTTGAGTTTTTGAGCATTATTTATTTAAGATTCATTTTTTTCCTCAAAACTCGAACTGTTGTTTTAACGTTTTTATGCTTTTTATATTTTTTTTGGTATCTCTTCTCTACAGTGTTCATGGTTTTACCTTCTCTAGTTAGCTGTTAATAGTCAGTAAAAAAAATGAGAGACGACACTGGGTCTTTAAATACAGGGAAAAAAAAAAAAAAATACTGCGGAGAGCCAAAAGCTAGACGGTCACTACAGCCACTCCAAGCCTGATAGTTTTATTTCATTAAAAGAGGCCATACCTCGTGTCTCGGCATGTCTTTTAGACAAATAGAGACGGGTAACAATATGCAAGTTGTTTTTAATATTAGACGACTCTAATACTATTAAATTAAAACTCAGTGGTATCGATACTTGTTTTTATTATCAGTGACACCTGTTTAACGGACAGGTCAGGTTGGGCTTGCCCCAGACCTAGTTTGAACCAATTTTTTGATTATTTGTTAGGCTCCTTTCTGACTAGCCCAAGCTGTGGGTTAGATCAGTCCTCACAGAAAAATAATAAAGCAGAAGTGCAGTTCAACTACTAAACAGGCCAGGCTAGTCTGGGGACCTGAACCCACGCACATGCTTAGTTTAGAAGCCACTCGGAATTCATGGGTGAGCGAACGCGCATAAATGAAGACACATGAACTCGTATCAATTAATGCTGTTCTTGCAACCCGGGGGGGGGGGGGGTTGAAGATTTTGCCAAGAAAAAGGAAGGCAAACAAATTTACACAAGCTAAACAGATCATACTCGAGTGTCCACAGATAGCCTTACAGTGCAAATAACCTAAGCAACTTAATCACATCACTAGCGGTAAGCAAGGAAAACAATTATCATTATCATATACAGGATCTGTTTATGATGCATCGAGCAGAAATTCATTGTGCATTGCCATTAGGGGTGTCACATGTTGATGCGGCCATATGCAAAGCCATGCTATCACATAAAGGCCTCCTTCATCGCATTATTTAGAAGCAGTCTTCGGTAGGAGCTTCTGGTTCCTCTGGTGTCGGCGTTAAAACAGTTGGCTTATTTCCAGTTGATCCTTCTTCCAAAAGACTAGGAACCTCCATTATCTAATAGGCATGTGAACATGTGTTATAAGCAGGGTACAGAACACCTCATCTTGACATTAGCCGTGCAGAGAATACATGTTGAATAGCATGGCAGCACAATTTATTTTTCAACGTGGTTCAGCTATTTGAGACAATTTAATGCTAACTTATAAACAGATGAATTTTTTTTTTTTTTTTGGGTTCAAATCATTGGCCAATTGACTGATAGATGTTTAAATGAGTCTCCAATTGCAAATAGAGTATTTTTCTTTAATCTGGACCGTTAATGTAATTCCATTAAAAAAAAAATTGGCAAGTACCATAGTTAAACAAGAAATTGTGTTCAAATGGGAATTATAGGTTCAACACGTAGAATTTTGGTACCAGAGTGTTTATGTTATCTATCAAAGAAGATCATACCTTCTGTGCCAGCTCTTCAAAGCACTTCTCCACATTCTCTCCAGTTTTAGCACTACATTCAAGAAACAAAGATCCAAGCTCTTTTGCCAGATTCAGGCCCTCTTCTCTGCTTACAGCTCTTTCAGCGTCCTGACATTGTATGCAAATATAACACTAGCATCATTTTGTTAGAATAATGAGAAGATATTCATTTTTTCTTTCTCTCTTTTCTAACTCTTGATCATTTATTTACACTATTGTGGAAAGAATATCAGAATCATACTCTATCAACTTTATTGCCGACAAGCATCTTAGCACAGTTCTCATTTGTGGAGTAGAGTTCGACTTCTTTAGCCCATACATCTGATAAGTTCTGAAAAGTTTCCCTTCTTGTCACATCGTAAACTGTTAAAACAGCAAAGAGAACACTACAATGAAGGCAGTAGAAATAAAGAAATTTGTGCAAGATATTACAATCAAAATCCAACAATGATTGGCAGCGTACTAAAGGAGATCTTGGAGAAGGGAAGGTTCAGTGAAAAGGCAGATTTGGGGAAGCTGGTGCTTGATCACAGAGAAGAAAGAGGCTGTTGGCTACAATCAATTTATGTTCCAAGCTGTGAACCATGCATTAATCCATCCCACCATAACGGTAAGCAAGACTGGAATATAATAAGTAAATGCATTTGCAGAAACTAGCTCTGCATCCTAAGATCAAATTGTGAAAACAAATTTTTGCAAGTCACAAGGGATCTACAAGTTACAAAGACTGAGTTACAGGAGGAAAGCCACTGCCTTTTTGGCTTTACATGATGAGCCATTTTGCCAAAATGCTGACATGAAATTGATATAATAAAGTTCCAAGCTTTGCTTTAAATTATAGCACGGTCATATAGAGGAAAGGAATGCATGAATAATCTATTAGATGAATATATTATCTCTTGTATTTAATGTGATGCAAGAGTTTAGGTGAGATTTCAACAGTCTGTAAATCATGATTGTTTGCACACGGGGCAATCAATATTACGTTTTTTGAAAGTCAAAGGACATCAATTATAGGGTTGATACCAAGAATAATCCCTTGAGCATTTCTGTAGTAAGTGCTCGTTAATGTTCTGAGCCTCTCCTGTCCAGCTGCAAGAAGCAACAATTATTTTTGCTAAATCAATAACAGAGTTAAAAAAGAAAAAATCTCTTACTTGAAGTATTTGAGAAGCATGCACAAGGATGAATACCAAAGCGGTGTTTTTGTGGCGAACATAAATTATAACCTCAAGAGTAATTACAATCAGCAACCCAGAAAAGCAATTTGTGCTTATTGAAAGCAATTTGTGCAACCCAGAAGAGTAATTTGTGCTCCACTAGTGAAATGGATCCATAGCGTGTGAAATTGAAACATGCACTGTAACAAAAGTATTTGGCCTTTTTTTTTTTTTTTTTTTTATTTTAAGGTCTTGTTTTATTCTGGAAATCTCAGTATCTCACAGTCACTGTTGCATAGATAGCAAACTTACATATTGCCAATAAATACTGAAATATATAGACATTGCAGTCTCCATTTTTAAAATAAGCTTGTGAAGGTAAAATGAATAAACGCAAAGGGTATAAGGTTGATTGGAAACATAAACCAAATTAACGGGTTGACTAAGGTTGCATACCAGTATCCCAAATTGTCAACTTCAATCGCTTCCCACCTACTGATAGGTGCTTGATCTTAAAGTCCACACCTTTAGACGAACAAATCAAAAATAAGCAATTTAAATGGATATTCACATTAAGGAAACTATCTATTCGATCGCAACAATTAGTCCAAATTACATGCAGAAATTAAAGCGCTCATTTTTTTTTTTGTCTTGAATCCTTTTTGTCCTCGAGTGTGAATTTAATTGTTTAAATAGTTCATTTAGGTGGTGCAAGCATTGAAGGAATGACATAAACAAGAGGCAACTTGTATCAGCTAAAAGTGTCACACACATAATCAGATACCATGGTCTCAAATCAACCCAAGAGAGATCCAAAAGCATATTTACCCTGATTGCTAGCGATGAATAGATAGAACAGTCAATGCCAAAAAAATTATGGCAATAGACAGCGTTAAAGAGTACCAATGGTGGGAGCAAGATCATCCATAGAACCAGAAATGAAGCTGACAAGAAGACTGCTTTTGCCAACTCCAGCATCACCGATCAACAGGATCTTGAATGAGAGATCATAGCCACTGCTTTGCCCTGAAGATGATCCCATTATTCAAATATATAATAAAAACAAAAAAAGAAAAAAAAAACTTTTCTCCGTGTCACTCTTTTGTTTTGTTTCCCAGCTAAAAAATGAACCCCGGCTGAAATGTCCCTCAAAATCTCAGTGTATGTGCTGTATCTAATGATGATTAAAACTTCTGGGTTGGTTCATCTCCCTCTCGCTCTCTGTCTCTCCCTTAAAAAGAACTGTAAAAAGAGATGTAAACCAAGTTCAGAAACAGACAGAGAATAGAGAGAGAGAGCCAGGAAAAGGAGGAAAGAGGAAAGACAATGGGCATCAAAGTGGCATTTTCACCATGGAGAGAGATGCAAAAGGAAACGGCTAACTGGAGAACACATGACACCAACGTTACTCTCTTTCTTTCGGGGTTGTATCTGATGCTCTAGACGCGATGCCGCTTTCGCGGAACACTGACGCGATATCTAAACTGGGGTCCCATTTTCACTTCTTCGTAGGGTCCCACTTTTGGAGCTGTCCCCTCGGCGGGTGCTTCTGCCTCGAGGCTCCACGCTCCGCCGTCGGGTGAGGTGAGATTGTCAATTTGGGGTCAGCGTGTATTAATGGGCTACGTTCCAGGAGCAGGAAGGTCCATTCAACTTGTGGTGTGCAAGTCCTTAGCCCCATGTCGTGTCTTCGAGGCATGCTCCTCAGAAAACAACTTTTTCTCGTCGGATGTTCAGGAAAATTAAATATGTAAATGTGTATGTTTGGTTTTATATAAATTTAAAAATACTTTATAATATTTATTAAATATTTTAAATTTAATTTTTCTTGACAAATTTAATGTAACGGTTTGATTTATTGTGTATTATGATTTTAGTATAATTTTTTAATGGGACAATAAAATATAATTTTTATTTTCATAATTTTTTTAAAAAAATTTAAAGTAGCATGTTCGATTTTTTTTTTTTTTTTGTTTGAACCAAAGGCATGTTAGGTTATATGGCATATCAAAAGGGATCCTTTCACTCATTTTTTCCATTAAGAATTAGGGAAAAAAAAATGGGTCAAAGAACTAGAAGACTATATGAGCTAAAAAAGATAAAAAATGGGGGAATTTCCGATTCCGCAGTACCAAAGTTTCAATTTTGAGCAAGAGCCCAAAAAAAAACTCATTTTCTCCATATTAATTGAGAAGGCAATTTATATATGTTTATCTAAAAGAAAACAACTCATTTCCGCCTGTTTAAAATTTTGATTAGCGAGTTATGAAACCCAAAAAGAAAGAAAATAGAAAATGGGAATTTGAATTGATCAAGACAATTTCTTGGCCATGACAAGGTGATTCATTATGCTGTCAAATGTTTCATAATATTGAATGCGACAGTAGTCAAATTAACTAATGGGAAGAAGAGTAATGACAACAAAAACACCATCCTGAAGTCTGCAGCCCTATTGATTTGCATACGTTAATAAAATTGCTCTCGCAGGCCCTCCCAGGTCACTGCCTAGCTGGGGAACTTCTTTCTCGGTTAGGCTCCAAATTTAGAAACATGGAGAAAATGTTTTCCTGCGAGTATAGAACATACCCACATAAGACGCCATGCTTTGTTAGGAGAAGAGAAGTTAAATGGCTTTACTGCTTTCTTTGATGGTCTGGTTTTGGCTTGAGTTTGTTGGCAGTCCCTCCTTTTTTTAGAATCCAAGGAAGCAGCACCTCAACCGCGGTGGTAGCTACAATATAGAACAGGATACATATCGCATCGTTACATTCTGGGATATTGGTGAGCGTGCTTCAATTACCCTTCGCTATTTTCTGGCAATGGTGATATTTCCTGAAAGGTGGACTATAATTGTGGAGTACACACAGCATAAAAAGGGTCAGCGAATTACGATTGGCGACTCAGTCCGATTGTGGACCACAAGTTCCATGTCTGTAACCATGGTCTATTGGTGAATGCGTGGCATGCTCCTGGGGTTTTACAGGGCTGTGGTTCGGCATTCGGTTCTAGGCAGCCATGTAAGCTCCAAAAACAAAATGGCTTGGTGCAAATGTGCAGGACATATGCGCCACCTGTTACCCTGAGGTCAATTGATCATATTGTGCTGATGTTTGATCCAATGGTATTTGGACCCGTTCGTGTGCACACCCGCGAGTTGATCCAAAAAATGGGAACTCCGGTTCCAAGCATGTATAGTTTAATGAAAGTTATAGCTTGTGACATTGGTTTTAGGATTACTGTTATTTTCTATGATAATGTTTGTCACCTCTTAGCTTAGACAGTAAACTCTTTTTAATTCTGTTCCAAAGGCCAGTGGGCGAATTCCGCCAAACATAAAATAGGATGACTTTTGATAGACCAAAAATATGATATGTAGTTATCTCTCTCTCTCTCTCTCTCTCTCTATATATATATATATATTTTTTTTTTTTTTTTTTTTTGAGGTACAAATTGAGGATTAATCTATTGATATATTGATTTAATACTGCTCGTAGTGGGTTTTTTTTTTCTTTTTTTCTTTTTTTTATTAATCCAAACACGAAGAGGCCTTAGTGGGAACATCCTCATCCAAGACACATGCAATATTGGTCAGTGGAAGAATATGGAATATGGCTGAAAAGTAGCATAAAAACCTTCGCCACGTCCTAAAAAAGAGTGGAGGAGAAAAAAAACGTACTTTTCTTTAAAGCATCGTTAAAATGCAAGACACCATAGTCCAAGAATAACCATTTTTGTGGAAGAGAACAAAAAAAGGTGAAGGAAAGATTGATTCCTTGATATAATATACATATTTTTTCTTTTCAAAGCATAAAGAAAGAAAATGGATAAATAGGTAATTCCACCCTCCATTTTCTTCTCCCTCCTACATCCAAATTCCAAACAAGACATTAACTATTAATTGAAAAGGACACCAAAGATATCGGCTAAGGCCCAAATATAATTGGGCCCACATCCAAATCCACGGCCATGATAACTAGAAATCCGAAACACGTCTCGCTTCTTTCTCACCTGAGGCAAAGGGCCAGCAAGAGAGAAGAGATAGGTCATGGACAGAGACTGGGGTTCGAAGCCCGGCAGCGGAGGCGCGGCCTCCGCCCAGAACGAGGCGATCGACCGCCGCGAGCGCCTCCGTCGGCTCGCCCTCGAGACCATCGATCTTGCAAAAGATCCATATTTCATGCGAAACCATCTCGGCAGGTACTTTGTCTGTGTTCGTATCTTTTCCTCTTTTAAAAAACAGACATTAAGAAAAAGGAGACAAACCTTATCGATTGACTGACGTTGTTAATTGTTGGTTGAGCATTTTTTTTTTCTTTTGTTGTTGTAGTTATGAGTGTAAGCTGTGTCTGACTTTGCACAACAATGAAGGGAACTACCTGGCCCACACCCAGGGGAAGCGCCACCAGACCAATTTGGCGAAGAGAGCTGCCCGTGAGGCCAAGGAGGCCCCCGCTCTCCCCCAGCCCAACAAGCGCAAAGTTAACATCCGCAAGACGGGTAAGAATCCCATTTGCTTCTTTGTATTCTAATTCTCCAATCTGGGTTTCTGCAATTTGTGCTCTATTTCACTTCTTTGTTGCATTCATTTTGTCGAACATGTGGTCGGCAGAAGTAGGGTTTTAACTTAGTACTGCTAAGAGGAGTTTATGAATTGGTAAATAGGATGATTTGGTTAACAGAGGATGTTGTGTTTCTGGGTTTATGATATTTGTTTCATTGCAGGTCATTTTCTAGTATTTATAGCCTGTGACCTTATTATAAAAAGTGTAACTTGCCCTTTTTTGGGCGTTTTTTTACACTCTTCCTGCAGTTAAAATCGGTAGGCCTGGGTACCGTGTGACGAAGCAGTTTGATCTGGATACGAAGCAGAGATCTCTTCTCTTTCAGGTCTGCAATTGCCCTATACTTCTCTGTTTGTTTCCCTTGTTTCTTTTGATAGTACTGATTGATAATATTTTTTTGGAACTTGCAGATTGAATATCCTGAGATTGAAGATAATACAAAGCCTAGGCACCGCTTTATGTCATCTTATGAGCAGGTACAATCTGTCTTCTTCTCCCCCCCCCCCAGTGGATTTATTGTTGTTGTTGCAAATGTCTGCTTGTTCTTTAAGAAATTTCCCAAGAGTTTGTTGATTAAACAATATCTGGTTCTTCCACCTGTTTATGATGAAATTTCAGTCTCATATTTGATTGCTAATTTATGCTTATGTCTTCATTGATTATTGAGCTTTGTTTTGTTTTCTGTTCAGTATCCTGTTATTTAAGAAGTGAAAATTATTTCTCAGATGAAAAATTACCTTTAAAATCATATGTTATCCATGCAGAAAATTCAACCCTTTGACAAGAGATACCAGTACCTTCTCTTTGCAGCAGAACCCTATGAGATCATTGCTTTCAAGGTTAGTGTACAAAATTAATATGTAGTTTTGAATTTTTATTTCTTTCTCATTCTTGCTTCTGAAATAGTAATGACTATCTTCTCTCTGTCCGTCAGGTTCCCAGCACAGAAATTGACAAATTGACTCCAAAGTTCTTCTCACATTGGGATCCTGACTCAAAGATGTTTACAGTTAGTTTTCTGACACAGTTGGTTAACATTAGCATTTTAGTTGTTCTCTTAGGCCCTGTGTATTTTTGTTAGGTTGAATTATTGACTCATGCATGAAGGTTTGACCTTTGTCTTTGTTGTCTGTTACTTGTTTTGGTTACAAAATGGAATAACCTGTATCAACTCATGATTTTTCTGTATAGTGTGCACGTATACTTGCTGGGCTGTAAAAAAATTTGTAGTGAAATGCTATACCTTGCTATTCTCCACTTGATCTTGAGTTGCATACAAGCTAAAATCCATATGGACAGTTTATTCTCTTGCATTATTAGTCTTTGCATTTTGTTTTTAAAAAATAAAAATACTGATGTGCTGTGGGTTAGTTCATTGATCTTATACTGTATGCTGCCTTTGATGAATGTTCAGCTGCAGCTGTATTTCAAAATCAAGCCACCAGAGCCAAACAAACCTCAGTCAGCCACTGCTGCCAATGGCACTGCAGACTCTGGTGTTCCACCAGGTCCTTGCCCCCTCCTTTGCAAGCTCCCCCACCGCCGCCGCCACCACCTCAAGGACTACCTGCAGGATCTAGACCCCCTCCACCTCCAGCACATGGATCATTACCTCCTCCTCCTCCTCCTCCCATGGCAGTTGTGCCTCAGCCTATGCTTCCCAGTGGAACTCCACCAGCTCCACCTCCTCCTAGTGGTGGCAGTGGTACAATGGTGAGTTTCACACCCAGTAGTCAAGCAGGGGGGCCTCCACCAATGCCTCTTCAAGGTTTTCCAGGCCAGCAGATGCAGAGCCAAGCTATCCGTCCACCCCCACCACCACCAAGCATGGGATAGTAGGTCTGCTAGTTGTCTGGGTCTTTATATCATCTTTTTTGTGGTTGAGCAGTGAATGAATGGTTCTTTTGTGACTGAATGTATCATGTATAACAGGTGGTAACTTTGGCATCAGCTGAAATCTTCACTAGTTACCTGCGTTGTCTGCATAATCTCAGGAGACGTACGGTTCTGGGTCATTTGATATTTGGCAGTGACGTTATTAAAGATTCAATTTTTCCCCTACATTCAAACGTAGTCTAGTATTAGAAGAATTCCTACCTTGTGTCTTGTAACTCATTTTTAGCCTAGTAAATTTTTTAATTCAAGCTTTACCTATATTTTTGTCTAACATCTTCGCGTATTGAAAAATCATATATTGTAACATAGTAAAATATAGAAAAATTAATTTAGAAGTTTTGTCGTAAGTGAATCTTTTGAGGTGATGAGCCCAAAATA
Organism: Rhizophora mangle; assembly: GCA_037832345.1. Lineage (NCBI taxonomy): Eukaryota > Viridiplantae > Streptophyta > Magnoliopsida > Malpighiales > Rhizophoraceae > Rhizophora > Rhizophora mangle. Next base: position 2,582,635 of record JBAPLJ010002022.1, on the reverse strand, counting down.
TGGCGCAATATAATAAATAAGCTGTCAGGCGTAAATGATTTCTACTTCGCGACAACTCGCAGCGACCTCAATTAGAAGTTAACAGGATCGACCTTGCTCGGCCATTTTCTGTAGTTGGTGTGAGTACAATGCTGAATCAATAGCGTGGAAATGGCAGTCATTTTCAGCCTACTTTGACGCCTACCACGCCGGTGGCTTGCATCGCATTGCTGCGTGTATTTACAGTTGAAATTCACTCACGTAAGAGGTACCCATCGACTTTTGGTTATACAGTCAATAGCCTATTCTCTCGTACCCTCTCATCTTTTCACCATCACTTTGGGGAAAGGATTTAAATGGCCCAAATGGGAAAACGAAACAATGGGAAACAATCACTTTTCTGAAGTATATATATATATAGTGATGTTAATGTGAAACCAAGCGCACAAAGTGCTATTTTCTTGGTCCAGCCACTATCATCGGGGCAGTGGCGTCCAATTCCAATCCAGAAGACTGAAAATTGGGGTTCGGACAAGAATATTTCGTTCCTTAAGAGGCCCAAATAAAAGGGGTCCACAGAGAAACCCAATAAAATAAAATAATAAAGAAAAACCGGAGAGTCAAACAAGCAAAAGGCTTAAACCCTTAAAAACTTCGATGTTCGCATGTAGGGAAACCAGAATTTTGAAAACCGCCAAAGCAGCCGTAGCGGCAAAAAGCACGGAGCCATAGAGAGGCTCAGCTCAAGCAATGGTGAAGGCGTACCTCCGGTACGAGCCGGCGGCGTCGTTCGGCGTAATAACTTCGGTTGAATCAAACATAACGTACGACAGCTCCGGGAAGCACCTCGTCGCCCCGGCGCTCGAGAAGGTCGGTGTTTGGCACGTGCGGCAAGGCGTATGCACCAAAACCCTTGCCCTTTCCTCCTCCTCTCGCGGCGGCCCATCTCTCGCTGTCACTTCCGTTGCATCCTCTCCTTCCTCTCTGGTAATTCATTGAAATCAAATCACTCTCTTTTTAAAGTGTTTTCTTTTTCTTTAATGTTTTTTTGAAATTTAGATGTTTAATGCGTTCGTTGATAAAGAGAGGAAAAGTGAATTTTGAATTGGAATGTAGATAGCAAGTGGGTATGCAGATGGCAGTATAAGAATTTGGGATGGTGACAAAGGAACCTTTGAGACTACATTGAATGGACACAAAGGGGCTGTCACTGTTCTGAGGTATAGCAAAGCTGGGAGTTTGCTTGCATCTGGAAGTAAAGATAATGATGTTATACTGTGGGATGTTGTTGGGGAGACTGGCCTTTTTCGCCTTCGTGGCCATCGCGGCCAGGTATATTTCTAGACTTATCCATCAAGAATCTCTGATTTTCTTTTTTTCCTTTCCTTTTTTTTTCTTGTTTGTTACTTCTTTGGAATTGGATTGATGTCTTTTTGTCGTTATTGCAGGTCACTGACCTTGTTTTCTTGGAATCTGGTAAAAAGCTTGTTAGTTCCTCCAAAGACAAATTTTTGAGGGTTTGGGATCTTGAAACACAGCACTGTATGCAAATAATTAGTGGCCATCACAGTGAAATTTGGTCGATGGATGTTGACCCAGAAGAAAGATACTTGGTTACAGGTTCTGCAGACCCAGAACTTCGAGTTTACACACTTAGGCATGAATTTGTAGGTGGACATACTGTTGCAAATGTAAATGGAACTGCAACTGTGACCAATGGAGATTTGTCTTCTCAAAATAAATGGGAAGTGCTGAAGCAGTTTGGTGAGATTCAAAGGCAAAACAAGGATAGAGTTGCAACTGTGAGATTTAATAAGTTGGGAAATTTGCTGGCTTGTCAAGTGGCAGGAAAAATAGTGGATGTATTTTGTGTGCTCAATGAGGCTGAAGCAAAGCGCAAAGCAAAACGCAGGCTTCATCGGAAGAAAGAGAAGAAATCTGCAAAAGAGGCAGTTGATATAACTGAAAATAAAGATGCAAAACTTATGGCTGAGGAAAATGGAAACACCAACACAATTATTGTCTCTGATGTATTCAAGCCTTTTCAAACTGTTCGAGCTGGTAAAAAGATTTGTTCCATTTCTTTCAGTCCATTCACTCCAAAGAACTCGATGGCTACTTTAGCATTGTCTTTGAACAATAACTCAGTGGAATTTTATTCTATAGAAAGTAGTATGACAACTAAAACCCTAGCTATTGAGCTTCAGGGACACCGTTCTGACATCAGAAGCCTTACACTTAGTTCCGATAATACACTTTTAATGTCCACTAGTCACAATGCAGTGAAGTTTTGGAATCCAAGCACTGGTTCTTGTCTTCGAACTATTGACTCTGGGTATGGACTGTGTAGCTTAATTGTACCTAACAATAAGTATGCACTAGTTGGAACTAAAGATGGAAAGATTGAAATAATTGACATTGGAAGTGGCACTTGCATTGAGGTTGTGGATGCCCATGGTGGTTCTGTACGGTCAATTGCTGGCATTCCAAATGAAAATGGGTTCATCACAGGTAGTGCAGACCATGACGTGAAATTCTGGCAGTATCAACTCAAACATAAGCCTGGTCAAGTACTGTGCTTCATTCCTCTTTTTCATAATTGTTTATATATATATATATATATATATATATATATATAGCATTTTTTTTTTAATGGTTCTTTTTCCTATAAATACTTTGCCTATGTTGTTTGCAACTATTTCTGTATTGAAAACCTTTTGCATGTAAACAATATTAGTATCCTCCTCTTCCGCCTAATATGGTGTAATCTCCCAAATTTATGGATTTTAAGTTATGCCTGTGCCTTATAAACTCAAATCATTACAACAGCCATATAAGCTATGTCAGTGGTGTTCCATTTAATTTCCAGGATTCCAAGCAGCTTGTGGTGTCAAATACAAGGACTATGAAGATGAATGAAGATGTTCTTGTGGTTGCAGTTAGTCCTGATGCTAAGTATATTGCTGTTGCATTGTTGGATTGCACAGTGAAGGTTAAATTAACTTCTTTAACATCTCAAGCTTGATTTTAAAATGTCCATTTGTTATTTTCATGAATGTCTTCTTTAAGATCTCTCCAGTTTGTCAACTGGATGAGTTATTTATTTCTTTATTCTCTCATTTTTCTTCTTAGACATCTAAAGCATGTAAATGATTATTCTTTATTCATTTTCTTTTTCTCTATTTTTTTCTTAAACTTTTTAAGTATGCTTCTTTGAAGGTTAATATTCTGAATGTTCATATGCTGGAACACTTATTGTCATTTGCTACAGTGTGAAGACTGCTAGATGCATGAAAAGTGTTCAACTGGTTGCTTATATCTTGCTTAGATATTGTTGGTGATCATGAGTGCTGCATTTCACCTCTTTTTTGAACCATATGATGTCCAATAGATATCTGCTTGTTTGTTTGTCTCTAAGGAAAAATCTCTTCAGCGTGCGAGTGGAAGGTAATTAATAATTTGATTGATTAAAATGTCAACAAAAGATCCCTGTGTTGGTGAAATGAGTCATTGATGTGTCAACTCTTTTGGCTGTTTGCCAATTGACTTTTGGATCACATAGATACAATTAGAATGTGAACCATTGTGACCAGCTGGTTGAAAAATTTTATTTGTAAAAGCCTGTGTCACCTTAATTTCCATCTCCATTTCATGCCTTGTTGAAAATCAGAAGTATTAGGCAGGGCTTGTGACTTGGATGTAGGATCAATCAGGGATTTTTAACTTAGTTCTAGATAGTGTGAGCTTAAAAAATTATGCTTCATGGCTTCATTTCTCTGTCAACTTAATACCTCCAATTCACGTTGCACTTTCATACATGTATTTGTTTTTACATAATTATCATGGTTATCTAATTGTATACCATCTTCATGATATTGAAGGAGCCACTTATTTTCCTGACATATTCATAACAATGATACTCAGGTTTTCTTCATGGATTCTCTCAAAATTTTCCTTTCATTGTATGGTCACAAGCTACCTGTGCTATGCATGGATATTTCGTCAGATGGAGATTTGCTTGTTACTGGCTCTGCAGACAAAAATTTGAAGATCTGGGGCTTGGATTTTGGTGACTGTCACAAGTCTCTTTTTGCTCATGCTGACAGGTGCTTCATATTAAAATGGATATCTTTTCTGTTAATATTGGATTATGTGGCTGGCTGGCTCACTGAGCAATCCTAATTATCTTTTTCATCTAGTGTTATGGCAGTACAATTTGTGCGCAATACTCATTACATGTTTAGCGTTGGAAAAGATCATCTTGTAAAGTACTGGGATGCTGATAAGTTTGAGTTGCTTTTAACCCTTGAGGGACATCATGCTGATGTTTGGTGCCTTGCCATCAGTAGTCATGGTGATTTTGTTGTCACTGGGTCTCATGACCGATCCATACGTCGTTGGGATCATACTGAAGAGCCATTTTTCATTGAGGTATTTTCTCATTGTCTTCTATGGTGTTAACTGCTGATGCACCATGCTGCAATCGATTGAATGAATTATCAATAAATAAAAATTTTATCTAAAGAAGAAATTGCATTGTTGATTTTGCAGGAAGAGAAAGAAAAAAGATTGGAAGAATTGTTTGAGGCTGACCTTGACAATGCATTTGAAAACAGGTATACTTCTAAAGAAGAGCTTCCGGAAGAGGGAGCTGTGACCTTAGCAGGGAAGAAAACTCAAGAAACCCTTACAGCAACTGACCTAATTATTGATTCTCTAGATGTAGCAGAGGTAGAATTGAAGCGTATTGCTGAACATGAGGTATGGAAGATCTCCTTTATGACTCCATTTCCTCTAATTTGATGCTGCTGTTTTTAGTAAATTCATTAGACATAATTCAGACACGGCCATTGAATCTTTGTAACATAAATGATAGGAAAGCACGGTGTTGACAGAACTTACAGAGATTTGTCTGTATCAAAACTGACATGTTGCTATTTTTCAGGATGAAGCAGCCAGGGGAAGGGGTACCGCCTTCCAACCAAATGCCATTATGCATGGGTTCTCTCCATCTGATTATGTTCTCCATGCTCTTTCAAATGTCCACACTAATGATCTTGAGCAGACTTTATTGGTATGCAGACTGTATTTTTGTGCTTACATTTTTCGTGGACTATTGATAATGAAGATGAAAGTCTTAGTGAATTTGCAAGTTAAACAAAGCATAGGTTCCATGGATCATTATCTTTTTGAGTTCCTGATATAGGTTATTTTTAAGTGGTGTTTTTTTTGGGGGGGTCAACTTTTAAGCACTTCTTTTTCCATTTTGCCTGGAGTTACATATCTCAGTCAGTCTTATTTTGACCCTGCACATTGTATTTGGAACACACACAATCCCTGTTGCTGCTGTTATGTCAGTTTTGTGTTATTCTCATAACTGCTCATCTTGGAGTGCCCCACCCTGCTAGAACTTGACAGATAAAAAGGAAGTGGTGAAGGGTTGTTGGGTTTCTCTTCAATATCCAGTTGATTATTTAATCATGAACACAGAATTCTAAATGGAAGTCTCTTACTGGCAGGCTTTACCATTCTCTGATGCTTTGAAGCTTCTATCCTACTTGAAGGACTGGGCCTCAAATCCTGACAAGGTTAGGACTAACAGATGAGAAGAGAGACGGGGATCGCTCATTTTTTCATTTCTTTTGGCCTTTAAACCATTTCCGATCTTCAAATTGTAACACTTCAAATTGTAACGGCTCTTGACTATGTTTTTCAGGTTGAGATTGTTTGCAGGGTTGCTACTGTGCTATTACAGAGTCATTATTATCAGTTGGTTACCACCCCAGCTGCAAGGCCTGTATTGACCGTTCTCAAAGACATTCTTTGTCCAAGGGTCCAGGTAATCATATAATTTGGTTGCAGTGTCTTTCGGATGTGAATTGGATCTTAGGGTGACTACTCTGCCTTCGGATTGTAGCTGTCCATATTTTATTTAGAAGTTGCATGCAATGTTTCTCACTTTCATATGAATTGCTACTAGCATTTTTTATCATGCCTCTATGTAAGTGGATGTTGAGAAATTTTAAGATCTGCATCAACAAAGCAACTACTGAACTTGTGTCAGGAATGCAAAGATACTCTTGGTTTCAATCTCGCTGCAATGGATCATCTTAAGGTATGAAGCTGAAATTTTAGCAATAGACAAGGAAAGAAATTCGATAATTATCTGCTTCACTTTATTGATCTTATATTTTTTTTTTCTTCTACCTTTCGGTGTCCATTTAATGTATTCAGCAATTAATGGCTTCACGATCGGATGCACTCTTTCGAGATGCAAAAGCAAAGTTGTTAGAAATTCGCTCACAACTGTCCAAACGTGTGGAAGAAAGGACGGACACTAGAGAAGGAAAAAGGAAGAAGAAAAAACTGCAGAAATAAAGTGATGTGCTTGGAAATATATTAAGAAGTCAATCTTGTTGAAACGCAATTCTGGTCTATGCTAACTTATAGACCAAATGCTGCAAAGGCAACATAGAAGTCCCACAGAAGAAGAGCTGGATTAAAGCCATAATACTGACTTGAATAGGAATTCCTCGAAGGCCAATCTGGTGGGTGAAGGCTGACTCTTTTTCATGCGTGGAAATTAGGTCCTTCAGACTGAATTGCAGAGGGTAAACAAGTGCTGCAACACATCCATTCAGCATTCTGACTCTTATACGGCCTGTATTCACATTGTTCACAATTGGGCTTTTTTTCTTTTTTTTTTTTTTTTTTTCTTGGGATACACTGAAATTTTGAAGAACAAAGACTCCGGATTGGACTGGGGAATGTATGAGTTTTGAGCCCTTAGATGTCTTGGACTCGATCATACTGCATCTAACCTTTTTATTTTTTGTTTTTTTTTTTTTTTTTTTTGGGTAATACCCTTTGCAGTTTTATGGTTGCAAATTTGAAAAAACGGCATGGTTAAGCTCGTGTGTTGGAAAATTGATTTACATTTCTTACTACATTAAGATTGCATAGAACATAAAAAATATTAGTTCAAATGAAATGTCACCTTAACTAAAAGGGAAAGTAATAAAAGTGTTGATTGAGCAATTTAGTCTATAGTGGCAACTTTTTAGCAGGACTGCCTATCCAAGGATAATCATTTCACGTGTTGCAGTCACTAGAGACCATGCCGTACACATAAGGACAGCAAGAGTAGCGAGGTCCGCTGCTTCCGGGAGAACTGTCACCCTCTACTTGAAGTTCTTGCCCTCAAAAGTCTGACCGAACTGCCAGTTTTCAGGAGCAACGTGCCATGAGGTTGAGCTTCTGCCATCACTTGCATGAACCCGGAAGGTCAGCGACTCACCAGCCAAGAAGGCGCCAGTTTTCCAAGTTGTGCCCCAGTCACGTTCCATCTGCGTCCATTTTAGCTTCCTAGAACCTTTTACTTCCACCCCAACAACATCTCCAGCTCCTCCAACGTTCCATACCATGACCTGATAGAACCATGGATTCCCATTTATCGTGAACCTAATGCCTCCTTGCTTATTGCATGGAACCCTGCAAATCATATATAGAAAATTCAACTCTGCAATCTAACCCTATAATAATATCTGAGCAACATCAAATTTCTAATTATATTCTTTAACGATAATCAATAAGCAACTAAAATTATGTAACCTGCGATATAGGACTGGAGTGACACCTGCTACGTGTTCAGCAAGTTGGCCAAATACAGGTTTGGCAAGGTCGAAATGCTCATTTGGTTCGTTGCACCAGCCTCCATTGTTACTCGGCAGGTTATAATTTGGAGGGCAATGGTCAGTTCCGGTAACAATGACAGATGGCTGCCCTGGCTTGCACCACTGAGGGTTATCAACACATTTGATCTCATAGCAAGTGCCGCAACCCTGTCCTTTCTTGAACAAAAGGTTGCTCAATGCTGCAGTGTTCAAGCCATAGCCTAGGCTTACAACGTCTTTGTAGCTGCATGCTCCCCCTACACAGAGTTTCGTAACAGGACTATTAGTCCAGAAACAAGGGGCTTGATTAACAGACGACCTGGGGTTTGCCTGAAAGGATTCCTCATCATCTAAAAAGATAATGACAGACCACTCTCATCCAAATCCTCGCGAAGTGGGGAAACGTGTGAATGAACTCCACTAGCATATATCTCATTGGTAAGGAGGTGAAAAACAAACAAATAAACAATATATATATATATATATATATATATATATATCGGAACTGCAAAACATTTTATTCAAAGCCGCCTAGAAGCAGAGTAGACAAAGAAACAAAAAATATATATACCATATGTCCCTGGGCCGCCTTCATAAAAGGTGGCACGAGCTTTCTTCCATGGCCCTGGCTTGAACTTTGGTCTGTGGTGTATGGGACGTGCAATGGGGTGGAAGTGACGGCGACCAATTGCATGGTGAGCTGCATGTCCGAATGTTGCATGGCAATAATCAGGCAACGCAATGGCGAAAAGCAGCAATGTGGCGTAGAGGGCTTTCAAAGGCAATGCCATTTGCTGCTCTGGCACGAAAGGAAACAAGTTTGCACTGGGCGTTCGATGAATGGTGGCTTCTCCTTAGATTTTATTGTTGTTCCACTAGATCCTTGTATGGCTGTGGTGTTTAAAGATAGTTTAATTTAGAAAGATCTAAGCGTGCTAGGCCGGCTAACAGGGGTTAGATATTGGTTCTTTACCTCTCGTTCTTAACAGAAAGATGGCTTATTTGTCCCTGCGTATAACATTCGTTTTTTACCTTAAAATGTGTCTTTCGCCTGGTCTGCTATACATAGCACAGAATGGAGAGAAAGGCGGGAACACTAACGAACAAGAAAATTAATGCACTGTTTTTTCAAAACCATGTCTTAACGCTCAATTCTGCCATTGCTGCTACACATTAATTTGTCAAGCAGTTTATATAGGAGCTTCGATTTAGGCTGCCACCTACGCACCCTTGAGATCGTATTACATAACAATCCAAATTACTTGGCTTAACTCTCCATGATCAGGGAGAGCAGGTGGTGTTGCACGAGACCAATTTGACTCCTGGGTGGGTGGTTCTGTCCACAATATTAGCCTTAGTTCTATCTTCGTCGCAGAGCTTTGGGGAATTTTTCAGGGTCTGAGGTTTGCTTGGCATAAAGGCTTCCGAAAACTTATTTCGAACCCTGACCCCAAATCTGTCGGGGCGTGCCACCCACACACCCTCAAACTATTCTGACCCATTGCTGCAGAGAGATGATGCAGAGGGATTGGTCGATTAAGCTAATTCATGTATCCCAAAGGAAAATCATGCAACCAACTGACTTGTATCTTTTGCTCTTAATCAGAATCTTGGTTTAACTTTCTTTCTCCTTGCTGATGATGCAGTTGGAGTTTACCTCTTAATTGTTGGGCTGTGCTCTCCTTATTTACCGTGTAAAACAAAACAATCCAAATTACTATTTCCCTTGGTTTTTTTTTTTGTTTCTGTCCGCTCTTGCATTCAGTCATAATGAAACCAAGTACTGGAATAGAGCTTCCAAGGACGTTCAAAAAATTATCTTCAGCGTTCCAAGACAATAACTTGCTTAATAGTGGTGCATCAATTGCTTGTATGCTTCCTTATTCTTTGACTACATGTCAATCTCCTCCAGCAGGGAAAAAGGCCAGACTCTCAGACCCTGATTCAGACAGGAAAGAAATTGAATTATTGCGACTTTTGAGGCCTTGTAGCTTTCAAATGCCCCAACAGAACATGGCATAGTCCGAAGACCTTCCGAAAGCTTTGAAGTCCCAATACCTCGCCGATTCCTTTTATAGCAACAAAAGGTACCTCCCCGGTTAGATCCTCCAAAACACTGTCGTTCTCGAGGGCTTCACAAAATTCTAAAAGGGCGATTTTTTAAATTTTCCTGAAGGAGAGGCACGGCCTCCTGAGAATTCTGGAAACATTGATCCACCAATCTCAACAGATGTCCTCAGAGATATCGTCACGTCCAAATTACGCACCAAATCTCCATTCTCAACATAAACTTTCCAATTAAGGCAACATGAGACCTACCATCCTGAGAGCGGACCCACGTGATATCTTCACATTTTAGTATAAAAGAATAAATTACGTAAAATACGGGAATTGAACGGCATAAATTCCCATTATAAATCTTAATAAATTGATATCAGTCCTATTAGTTGCATGTTAATAACATTTTTAATGCTTAATGCGTGATTACATTTAATGATATTCAAAGGCCATAACAAGTATGATTTTTTCTTCAATAAACAGAGTTAGCCGCAATCCCACTCCGTCTGCCATTTTTGTTCAGGTAATCCTCCGTTTCTGCGCAAATTACGCAATAGACGAACTTTTCTCGTAGCATAATAATTAAAAAATTAATCCTTTATAGATTTGTTTTCCTTCTAAGGTTCATGAGTATCGATAGGGGGAGGAATTCATTGACACGACTGCCCTTTGTTACCCATTTTAACATTAGGTTTATCTCTATATATAAGTTCTACACATACGTGACCCTCAACCCATCGTTGCATTCTACACATTCAAGCTATTATGTTGATAATGGGGACGCCAGGAATTTTTATCCTCACCTTAGCCGTCGTCTTCTTCTTCGGTGAATATCTTTCTCAGCTTCTCTTTTATATGTACACTGTTTATTTATTTAATGACCAAATGAACATTATTCGTCCAATTGCACGAACATTGCTTTAGTTCTATTGCCATAAATAAACAAACGGACCAAATTTTTTAGAAAAACCTTCAATTTTTTTTCTCCTTGTGCTTGTCTCGTTACTCATCAATAATCAACTTTTGGGTGTATATTTCAATTGAATGACTGTTGTTCTTTTACTCCTGTATTATTATGACCTATGATGAAAGTAACAGTTTTTGTGCATTTGATAGACTTTTTTTTTTTTTTTTTTTTCAATAACATAACAATATTGAGATTTTAAATTAAAACTATGTTTGGGAGAGAACAAATAGAGTAGAAGGAATGAAAATTGGGAGAGAGAAGTAAATTTGGTTTGATTGTTTTCCGTGTTTGGGAGTTTTAGAGAGGATAAAGGATATTGGATATCTTGACTTGCAGAATTGCCGTTTTTTCTTTATTTATTTCTTGATATAAAGAGAATATATTTGTATCATTGTATGCCAATTAGAAATACGATTTTTGGAAAATTTCTTCTTTTTGTTTGACGTTCACACACCCTTAACAGATTGTTTAATTTCTCCTTTATCTTGTAATGCAGAGGCCCGTGCAACCACTTTGGCAATTAAAAATAATTGTCCATACACCGTGTGGCCAGCAAGCCTGACCGGCGTTGGCCAGCCCATCCTGACCGGGATGGAGTTAGCCCCACAAGCATCGTCATCTCTAGATGTCTCCGGAAAATGGTCAGGCCGTTTCTGGGGCCGTACCCTTTGCTCCACCGATGCTTCCGGCAAGTTCATGTGTGCTACAGGAGACTGCGCCTCCGGTCAAATACCATGCAATGGCGCCGGTGGAACTTCGCCAGTGTCCCTGGTAGAGTTCACTCTGGCAGGAGACCAAGGACAGGATTACTACGACGTTAGCCTTGTGGACGGCTATAACTTGCCTCTCTCCATAACCCCACAAGGCCAATGCAAGAGCACAAGTTGCCCGGCTAATGTGAACCAAGCCTGTCCCCAAGAGCTACAACTGAAAGGGCAAGACGGAGGGATTATTGGCTGCAAGAGTGCGTGTTTGGCATTCAATCAACCGCAGTATTGTTGCACCGGGGATTATGGCACACCGGATAAATGCCCGCCGACCACATACTCGCAGATGTTCAAGAGACAATGCCCGCAGGCTTACAGTTATGCCTACGACGATGCCACTAGCATTTTTACCTGCCCAACTGGTGGTAGTTTCCTTGTCACATTTTGTCCATGAGATTCTACAAACAGTGAGCTCCCCGTCGCCTCAGTGTAGACAAGATATTCTATGCGATAGAAACTGTATCAATTAGCCATTGTGTTACAAATAATCATAATAATATATATATATATATATATTTTGGGCTTTTTCCTTTCCTTTGCATAATTTTTTCTTTTCGTCCTCTATTGCGGGGGATGTGGTTGTTCATGATAAATTATGGGCTTCGAGACGTGGGACCCACCCATGTCGACGGCTGAATCGAATGGTTGACTCTGTTGACAAAATGGGTATGCTCAGTCAACTGAAAAAATTATGATTCTTAATACCATTAGCAAAAGAACAAATTTTTCTTTCCTCTACAAATTCCCGGTTTTGAAAATGTCTTTTCTTTTTGGGTATCATTGTTCGAAGAATGGGATAGTTTAAAATCAGAGAAAAATCTTGACTTGAAGCATGTTTTAATTTAAAATTTTAAAAAAGAAGATTTATAATTCTTATTTATTATTTATTTTTTTGATATAAAAGTTTTTAATCATTCATATTTAAAATTTAACTAATTATTACATGATTTATCTCAATTGTGTGAAACCATCTAATTATCGGAAATGAAACAGAGAACAAAAGCGAAAAAGAGTAGAAAGAATACAACTAGAAATTTACTTGATTTTGAGACGGTCCTATAAGTCAAAGTTTCAATTTTTTTTTTTTTTGGAATTATAATTACAGAGTTGCTGTCCCCTTTTTATACAAAAACATAGGACAACCTTTTCTATTGAGTTAAATTACAAAATTAAATTAAGGGAAAAATCAAAAACCACTGATGAACTCTAATTAATTGATATTAAAATTGTCTTTCAAAATTATAAGTTTCAAATCCGGTTTATATATATATATATATATATATATATATAGAGCTGATGGGTTGGTCAATGTAGACTTCCTTCTGCGTCTGGGCGGAGTGACGGCAGCCCAAAGAGCAACATAGAATAGATGCCAGAATGCACGGAGCATTTTACCTACGGTAATCCGAAAGTGTCTTAAATGGAGAAACCAAGAACAGAGCCGTCAAATGTGGGGGGCCCATTCAAAACCCAAATTCCCCCCCCATTTTTTCCCTTATTGTTTGTTTCTTTTATGCCCTGCGCTTCTGGGGGCTTTCTCTAACTAGCTGTCGTCGTTCTCAAAATTGGATTGGCAATTCACAGGCAATGGCTAAGAAGAGAAAGGCAGAGGGCCAAAACGGAGAGCACTCAGAATTACGTCTACACCCAATTGACAGCATTCCAAAGTGTACAAAGCAGCGAAGGAGTCCTGCACCTAAACGCCGCACCCATTTCTCCATCTTCGTGGCATCTTCGTCCTCCTCTGCCCCTTCTGGCGGCTCCAATTCAGGTTATTTTCTTCTTTTTTTTTTAGTTTTTGTTTCTGTTCTGTTCCTGTCTCTGTCTACTACGTACGTCTGAATACATGTATTTGTGTTGCATCGATTCACAAATTTGAATGTTGAACATCGTACGGAGTTTGAATTCAATTTCTATGAATCGTTGGGTTGAGTTTGATTGGTGCAAATTCAAAATCTTCTCGTAAAATTCACAAACCTCACGACGCGCTAACTCTCTGAGCAGGCTGCTAGAAACCAAAAGAGTTGGTTTCTTTAGCTTTAATCCCTCTGCCAAATTGCATATTAGGTCACCCTTTTGTGGTTGTAAGCTTTACAAATGCCCCAATAAATTGTAGCGGCCAACTCTGATCAATTTTAGTCAAGTCACAAGGCTTTGCATAGCCCTGCAATGTTGCAGACAAAGTCCTAAAAGGGATTCATATATGATCAATTTTCTCCTCAAATTTTCGATATTCTTATCTGTGCACTTACGATGGTGGCTCCACTTGGACAAGCATGCAAAATCTTGTGCCGAAAATATAGCCTTCAAATGCACATTGACTAACTTGATCACATCTTGCCTTCGTTCGCTTCCGCTGTTCATGATCACATTCATCATTAATGTTATTGGTTGTATGATGGGAAGGATTTTAGCACCTCTGATAAACTCGATTTACTCCAGTTGATTGATTCACATGGAAATATAAAGCCTATCACATGAGTAAGATTCAATCTGTTCGATATGTTTCTTTATGGGATGAAAAGTTTGAGTGGAATATTTACTCATAGAGTTTTGCCTTATGCTGCGCTAAATTCAGACAATGAAGTAGTATCACAATGATTTTTTCTTTTTGGCTGAATGGGAAAAAGCTACTTTTTACAGGGAGAAAATTTTAATTATTAAGAAATATCTCTGTTAGAAGAGAAGGGAAGAGAATTTCTAGGCTGCCATATGTTTTTCTTTGTTAACTGAGATAATCAAGTACCTCATGGAGGATAATGTTTTTCACTATTGTTGTTGTTACTTTCCTGAATCTTCTGCTGCCCTCCTGGGATCCACAGTTTTGTGGAATTTCTGTACTTGACTTTGTGAAATAGCAGTTTAGTGCTGTATGAAATATCAATTGTAGCACCAATGTTTCATCCCAGAGCATCCGATTTGCAGGTTCCAATAGGCATGGGTTATCCATCAAGACTCCAATTAGTTGGGACAATTACAAGGGTGGAGAACAATTGCCCGATCCTCCTTTGATTAAATTTATAAGATCCATGGATAAAAGATCAAGACCATTATCAGATTTCTATGAAGTCCCAGCAGCAACAGTTGAATCAATTCGCCAAGTAGCACCTATTGACCCCTTTGTTGATAGGTATGCCCATTAGATGCATGCCCCAAGCTTGCAATATGAAATCAATTTGAATATTTTTATCTAGCAATGATTTATTTTCTTGTTTCTGGGCACCAGCAGGCATAAAATTGATACTACTGTGATAATGGAAGCTACCCCAAAGCAATCACAAGTTTTGGAAAGCAATCCTATCTTTCTACCTGCAACAAGTACTACACAGGCTAAAACAGCCTGCTGGATGCAACAACCTGCTGAAGTAGGTCCTCTTACCTTTGTTGATGTCATATGGCATTGTGCTTATCAATCCACTTATTCTGGTTAAATTGAAGGATATATGTCCATGTAAGATTTTGAAGTGAGAGTTATCTCTGTTACTGGTTATGATTGAATTTGGAGCTTGCCTCTACCTCAAATTTTGAGCAGTCTTCTTATTTATGATATTAGCTCATAAGTGAACATGAATTTACATTTGTAGATGATTGGAGAAACATCTTCCTTAGCTGATTCAAGTTGCCAAGGCATTGATGGGCATGTTCTCTTCCAGCTTTCTGGGGATCATTGCAGGTGGTATCTAACTTTGTTTTTTTTTATTTTTTTATTTGTTATTTTTTTATTTTTTTTAAGTTATGAAAGTAATGAAATTGAAAGACATTTGACACTTTCCATATCTTTCAACTAATCTTTAGCTGAAATCTGGGTAAAATGATTTTCAGTGCTTGGGATGATCAAGCCAGAGATCTTTCAAATTTTCAAGATGTGAGCATTATCTATTTCCGCGAATACTTTAGATAGTCTAACCTCATTATCTACTGAGAGGCAGAGTCTATTTCATTTTCACTCTCTAGCAAACTGTTGCAATGACCGTTTAGTCGACCAAAGCACTGTTCATGTGGTCACTTTAAAAAACTAGTCTTCTTGGAAGGTGATTCCATGCAGGCAATTTGCCCCCTTTTGCAATCCATGATTTATGCACCTGATGATGCATAGTCTGGTGATTGCAAAATCCGCAATACCAAAATGATGTACGAGTCTTTGAGGACTTGCTTTATTACCACCTTTGCATTTTTAGCGAAAGAGAGAGGGAGAGAAAAAAATAAAAGACTACCGTCTGTTTTCGAATCTCTGCCTAATGTCACAAGCCTGGTCTTGAGGAAAAGCTTCAAAACCAGCATATGTGTTGAAAACGCCATCCATTATGCTACGTACTTACTTATATATTCTGTAGTTGACATTAACTTAATTATAAATCTTTGCATCATGCATGACTTTTATTAGGCGCTAGAAATGAAGGAAGATCCGAGTTCACGAGGACCACCATTGCGCGGGAGCCCTGATGGATCCGGTCATTCATACCAGCTAGTCCATTCACCCAGTTTGTGACCTGCTTGAAAAAATCTCTCTTATTTTCTTTATTCACATTATCGACAGCTCCCTGTCTTCCTTGATGTTCTAATTTCAGCGCTTCTTATCTGAAGCAGATAAATGGGCGTCATCAATTTCAAGTAGAACAGAAGATAGTCACCTGAAAGGAGGCAACGACAAGAGGGAACAGAAGGTTGGAATTGGCCTTGGCCTGAGTAAATGATCACATTTGGCTTCCTTGTCAAACCAAAAAGAAAAAAAAAAAAAAAAAAAAAAAAACTCATCAAATTTCCAGCTATGTTACCTTTCTATCCAATTTACATCTCTTATGGGATTTTGCTCATTCAATCCATGTCACGTTCTTTTGCAGGAAGCTATGTTTCCACTAAAACGTGTCCCGGAGGTTCGCCGATTCAAGATAATGCGGCATCTCGGCCTTGTGGCTCCCATTGGTTCCCCATTTCGGATCTTGAGTTGATTTCCATAATACCCGAATCACCCTCCTCATAGATTCATTTATTCTTGCAGTTCCCCTTGCACATTACTTCATCGTAATCAGAGTCAAGTACCCCTGTTATTGTAATTTAAGTACTCAATAACTGCATATATTGTCACCACCCCCCGCTTCTCAATTCTTAATGGGCTTAACGATAAAGTCATGTCAATGGGTTAACAATGGTTATATTATATATAGCCCATTGAGTAAAATGGGTTACACGGTTTTAGACAAGGTAAAAAAAAAAGGCAAAGACAAATGATGTTAAATTAAACGGCCGAAGCAAGTCATAAACCTCGATGATTGTAAGTATGGAATTCAAAATACAGAGAAAGAGCCCAACTCTGTTTGGACCACTCCATTTGGAATGGGTCAATGCCACGGTAGACTCTGTTTGTCCAGTCAGGTTAGCAGGGGTCATAAGGTAAATTCGCGTCTCCACGTGTAACCAGGACTGTAACGGCTCCTTTCCCCTTTCCCGCCTCTGTATTTAAATAGGTCTTTGCTCCAGATTTTTCATGAATTCTCTGGGAATGAAAGAAAAAGGAAAGAAGAAGGAGGAGGAGGAGGAGGAGGAGGAGAAGAAGAAAAGAAATGGCGTTCTCTCTCTAGGATTCCCTAATAGGCATCCTATTTTACAGGCAAGAATTGCTTTGCCCTTCTCAGTGTTTATATATTTTATTTATTTATTTATTTATTATTATTATCAAAATGTCTTCTACTCTATTTTCTTGACGGGTTTAGAGACTTCGATGGCCACTGTATATTGATTTGCCATTATTTATGTTCTTCCTGGAATCTTTGTTATCCAAGAAGGACTGGCTTTCAAGATTCTGTAACTCTTTTCAAGATTTCTCATGATGTCAATTATCCCTTGCTGTTCAAGAGGTTAAGCGAAGAATTCTGAATATCGAAGTTTTCAAGATCTTTAAATTTCTTACATTTTTTACTTACTGGAAATTTGGAGTCTAATTTGCAGGTATTTTCTACCTTGGCTTATATTTCTAGCTACTCTCTCACTCTAAAAATCTGAAAAATCCTACGCTTTATGTAATATGGAAATTCTATGAGAAGAAATCAATTGCGGTGTAAACCCATTTTGAATTATCGTCTTCTTCTAAATTGATGTTCAGCGATTTATAAGAAAAGATCGGTACTCTTAGCCATTTAAAATCAGTATCTTTCATTATGTTTCTATTGTTGAAAAAACGTACGAAAACAGAGAAGGTTATTTTCGTACATTAAGACCAGTAACGATCGGATTTAATTTACCAGAATACCCTTAAGATTGCCCACGGACCTTCCCCCTTTCGCGCCTGCATTCTTTATATTGACTGGCCTTTTGCGAGAGCAAAGAAAGAAAGAAAGAAAGAAAGAGGAAGGCGAAGAAAAGAGAAATGGCATCGTCTCTGGGATTCTCTGCGGCCATAAATATTTTACAGGCATGAAATGTTTTTCCTCTTCTCAGTAAATATATATAAATCAAGATCTCTTCTCCTCTACTCTATTTTCTTGATGGGTTTGGAGTCTGTGATCGTTATTGTATATTGAATTGCCGTTTTATTTGTTCTTGTTGGAAGGTTTTTCTTTAAAAAGAAACAACGGAGCAGACTCAGTTCTTGACGGAATCTTGTTCTCTGGGAAGGATTGGCTTTCAAGACTCTGCTGCTCCTTTCAAGCTTCTCACAAAGTAAGTGAATATACATTTTAGATTTTTAAATTCTTTATTATGCCCTTTTTTTTTTTTTTTTTTTGGTTTGTTTGCCGGGTCAAGCGGGGTGTCGTGATTGTAGTCAATTGTTGCCCTTATTTATCTCAATTCAATTGGGAACTGTCAAAAATTTTGGGTGTTCATGTTTAAATTATATATGGGTTGCTTATGGGGTAAATGAATTCTGAATTATCACCTTCTTCTAATCGATTTCTAGGGATTTATAAGTAAAAAAAAAAAAGATTAGTACTCTTGATTTATTATATGTTCAATTAAAATCAAAATTATTTTATTTTATTTCATAAATGCTTTTGGAAATAGAATAGTAGGGAACAATCCACTTGGGGTTAGATAATTAGTGGTTAGGAGTCAATAGTTAATTATTTAGTTACAGCGTTTATGAGGTGTCAATTTTGGTGGGATCTCATAAAAATCTCCCGTTCCTATTCTGTGCCAAAAAAGTCTGTTAATCTCCCTGGCAGCTCAATTCCTGCTACAGGTGACCTTAGCTTCAAATTCCATTTCTCAGTTGAAATTTTCTCATTCAATTATATTGTGGTATTTTTGTTGTGTGTAGGCAGGTTAAGCCATGTGGCGTAGGACATTGTTCCTTAGTGTTGGTGTTAACCTGATTGGCAGATGATGGAGGAAAAAGTATCTTCATTTGTCAGGGCCAAGTTCAGCTTTACTAGCTATGGTTTCTAATTCTTGCAAACTTTGCTTCTGCTGACTGATGGTTATCATCCAACTTTTCATTCCTTTTGTTTTGTTTAACTTTTTTGGATGTTGGGTAATTATAATTTTGTTGCTTAAACTGAAGTTTCTGTCATCCTTTTCTATTCATTGAAGCTTTGCAGTTCCACAAGAATTTTTTGATTGCAGCATTTGGTTGTTGGTAACAAGTTATTTGTTTATGTGGCTTTTCATTATTGTACTTGCTGCCCCAAAAGGCCCAGAACAAGTCCAGGCAGTGAATGTAGAAGTACTTTTTTGTAATAAAATTTTCTTGCTTAAGGTGAGTGACCACCAAAACTAAAATAGTATCACTTGTGGACTTAGCTACTAATTCTCTTTTTCCTGATATTTGCAATAATAAGGCTTTTGTGAGCAATCTCTTTGAATTGACTGGGTGTCTTTCATATCACCTGTTGCATTTTTTTTTTTTTCACTTTTCATCTGCATCTTTTTTGGTTGAGGTATGAAGTCAGTGCTGACTGGCAAATGGCTGCATTGGGCTTACTCATATCAATAGCATCACATTTGCCTGACCTTGTAAGTTTCTTCCACCTATTTCTTTTCTCACTCCAAGTAGGAACTGCAAGACTGGAATTCTTGGATATATCTGAAACATTTATCTTATTTTAAAATGATAGCAGAACTAAAACATGGACCAAGTTTTGATAAATCTCGGAATAAAAGCCTATTCTGCTTTCTTTGGCCAAACCTTGGTATGATTTCATTTTTTTGACTTTTTGGGCCCATTGACTTGAGCTTAAGGCTGTGTCACATTAACAAAGTGATGACACATTGTATGAGCTCAAGTGAGTGGCATTTACAGTGTTATCTTATATTTGGTAAGATGGAACTTGGGAATTTCATTGTGACTGGTTAACTGGGGAATCCACAGACACCCACCAAGGACTTTTGTTTCTTTCTCAACTTTAATTATGGTGTGAACATGCAAATATTTTTTCCTTTTTATTTTATTTTATTTTTACTCTATTGGCTGTTGGAGGCATGGTGATTGTCATTTTTCAAATTATCTGCCTCTTCAATTTGGTAGAGCAATTAGACTATCAACTTATGTAATGTCAATGTCTCTCTTAATAGTAAATTTACCCAATGGCATGTACTGTTCCCTGGTGTTAAATATGCCGTGTGAACTAGAAACCCTGAATATCTGATGCATTCTTCTGGAATATTTTGATATAAATTGCTTATTAGAGTTTGCAACTTTTGTATTCATGGATGCTCCCTTGGTTTTGATTTACTTGATTCTTTTGTGGCATTCAAATGGTGGTGTCAGGCTGTTTGGCAATATACCATGGCTTTCCCTTCACATTAAGCACTTGATGCTGTAAGTTTTCTGGCTGGGAACTCACCCATGGACAGTGTTGTTGCTTGTCACAGAAGCAATCTCTTTAGTTGCAGCAACATGGGATGTGAGGAGAAAGAAGAAGATAAAACCAAGATCCTTTCTTGTTTTGTAAGCCACTCACTTTTCCATTAAATTGTATCCTCATTATAGAAGAGGATTTCAAAATACAAAATTTGAATTAAATATGTAGACTCATGATTACTTCAAAATATAATATTGAGACTTCTAAATTATAAAATAAAACTTTTAAAAACTTGACTATTAACAAAAAGGTGCCTGCTTGGATAGAGAGAAGGGTAGTTGTTGGAATATAACTAACTTAACTACCATTCAAATTCTGGTATGCAAGGGATACACCTTCACTTCTTGGTCCTTTGATTTTGCAAAAATGGAGCTCCACTGTAGCTTCTCTCCTCCTTGGTGCTTCTGTTTTGTATACCAAGAGCAAGCCTTAACCCTTCAAATCTTGAGTTGGCAAGCATTTTGTTAGAATATCAGCTATCTGGTCCCTGGTACTGCAATATACCAATTTTACTTCACCAGCTTCTTATGCTTCCCTTACAAAATGCAGCTTGACATTAAAATGCTTTGTTCTGCCATGCTGCCTTGCTATGGCAGATTTATTATCACAAAATATGATGGTTGGCTTAACTTGTTTGAGGTTTAGATCTGCACAAATTTTCCTGATTTAGATGGCATGACTCATTACTAAGGCTGCTGTAATATACCCTGCCTCTGTTGTGGATTGTGCCACAATACTTGGTTTTCTAGAACTCCAATTAGAGTTACCTGAATCGAAAGAAAATATAAATCCAGATGTACTTTTCATGTCAGTGAGTAACCCTGCCCAATCACTATCAGTAAAACGAACCAATTGGTTTGCAAGATTGCTTTTGAACATAATGCCCGAATCTGTGGTTCCTCTGATGTACCTCAAAATTCTCTTAGTAGCTTTGAAATGTGTTTTATGTGGTAAATGCATAAATCTGGATAGCAAGCTTACTGGAAACATGATATCTAGTTTTGCGGCAGAAAGGTACAAAAGGCAACCAATGAAGTTTTTGTACTGACTTTCATCTGCTTTTGGAGATTCATCTTACTTTGAGAACTTGTTTCTAGGTGACAATGGTGTAGGAGAGCTCTTGCAGTGCAACATATTGAACTTTTGCAACATTTGGTTGACATATTTGGTCTGATGTATCAGAATACCATGCTCAACTTGCTGAATTTTTAAACCCAAAAAATAACTCATGCTGCCAAGGTCAGTCATGTTGAACTTGCTTTCCATGGTCTTTTTAAACTGAGTATCAAGCTTGGAGAATCTCTAACAACCATCAAATCATTTACATACACTGAGATACAAAGAAAATGCTTTCTTGCTTACTCACATAGAAGGTGGCATCATTGCAGTTTCTGTTGAAGGACACTCATCGGGTACTTATGAATCATTGAGTACCAAGCCCTGAGAGCCTGCTTTAGTCCATACAAGGCCTTTTTTAAAAGGAAAGCCTTCTTTTCTCTCTTGGCTTAACAAACCCTTTTGGTTGACGGACATAGACTTATTCTTGGAGCTCCCCATTAAGAAAGGCTGACTAGAACTGTGTGTGGATGGTCACTTGTGCAAAAAGAATGTTGAATTCTTGTTGTCATATCCTTTCTTGTTTGACATGATGTAATAGAGTTTTTTGTGCTTGCTTCTAGCCAAAACAATATAACTCTATGTTTTTTGGGTGGTACCAAGAATTATTTATCACATTCCTTTTTCCACTATATGCTGTAAATTAGGTACAAAAGAGATCAAGGTATTGACCTTCTGGCCATGTGTGATCTTTACAGTCTCATAGATGCCTTGTTGCCGTCAGAGACTTGTCAACCGTTACTTGATTTTGAGTTAGTTGTTGCATCAGTTTGTTTTCAGTTTGAGTTATTATTGATGGTACCTCCATGCCAATATTTTTATCATGCCTTAGCTTTCACACTAATTATAGTTGTTTATTTTTGATTTTTTGTCAGATGTTGCACTTTTTCTATTTTGGTTAACTCAGTAGTATCATGTCCCTTTTGATTTTTGTCAATAACTTTTTGTTTTTTTTTTTGTATAGTGTATGAATGCATTATTCACTGCAGTTCTATCCCATGACTTATTGCAGGACCTTACAGTTATTCTATTGACACTTCTTGCAGTAATTTTCATTAGTAGTGATGGCAAAGAGCATTCAGATTTTTCAGTGGGGCTAAAGGTCTGTTTGCTTGTGGGAACCAAGCTTTTCTGTGTGTCATGCTTTATTTGAAGGTGTACAATTCCCTTTCTTCTACTTGCCTATTCTTTCTGTAGAAGTTTTGTTTCTATTTTTATTCTTTAATGTTTTTCCTTGTTGCAGACATGTAATTAAGTTCAGAAGGTGTACAATTCCCTTTCTTTTACTTGCCTATTCTTTCTGTGCAAGTTTTGTTTCTATATTTATTCTTTAATGTTTTTCCTTGTTGCAGACATGTAATTAAGTTCAGCCTTGTTTTCTGACATTTGGCTTGGTGCATCCTGATGATCTTTTCTCCTTCCTTCTGAACATGAATATTGGTCACAAGTTTGGAAGATTCAGTCCCTGCAAAGCTAGTAGCTTAGTAATGTCGTTTTTCTTGCTCTAATTTCTTGTTAAACTGAGATGCAAGAAGTTGTTGTATGCTTTCTGTACCCTTTGATATGTGAAGATTTGATAAATTGCTGTTCTATTTGTTGTAACTTTTTTATATTAGAAATGCCAATTGAAGGAAGAGTGTTTGAATTTGGGTGCACTGTGTATTTTGAAGTATCTGCTGCCAAGGTATTTTCTGCTCCTCTTATTTGAAATTGTTACTGTTCATTCCTTCATTACCTTATGTCCATATATTTTAATTTGTAGGTCTGAAGCTTGGCACAATAAAAGGCCCCGTTTACTGGTTGAAGCTGTAACATCTTTGCGAGATGATAAAATTTAGGTGTCCAAAAAGCTTTATCTGAGGTATGTTTGCATGGGTAGTTAGTCCGTACCTGTTCTTAGAATATATCTTCTTGATGTGCAACTATGCTGCTTTGTTGACAGTTGATTGTAGTTATGGCTTCACACTGCTATTTGGTTGGTCCATCTGGGGAGTTGTTTCTTGACCATCATGTATGTCATTGTGCTTTATCAGATGAGTATAGAAATGACCTGGAAGACTTTAAGGTATGTCCTGCCTTTCCTTAACTGTTCATTCCTTCATGACCTTATGTCCATATTTTTAAATTTGGAGGTCATCTGAAGCTTGGCATGATAAAAGGCCTCCTCTACCTGTTGAAGCTGTAACGTCTTTGCAAGATGAGAAAAATTTAGGCATCTAAAAAGCTTTAACTGAGTGGGTAGTTAGTCCTTAACTGTTTTTAGAATATTGGGGCTCTATTCTTCCTGATGTGCAATTATGCTGCTTTGTTCACAGTTGATTGTAACTGCTATTTGGTTGGTCCATCTGGCAAGTTGTTTCTTTACTTTCTTCTATGTCTTTGTGTTGTATCAGATGAGGATAGAAATGTTCTGGAAGACTTTAAGGTACGACCTGCCTGATAACTTTTAAATTGCAGAAGATTGGATGGTTACACCTTTGTTGAGGCTTTATCATTGTACTTAACTTGAGACAAAACTCTCGAAAATTAATTGGCAAAAGCAATCATACATATTCTATCTATTGGCTTGGCAATAGTACCGCAAGGTTGAAAAGTCTGCACCTTTTAATACTGGCATTCAAGAAACTGGATTCATGCTGTGGTAATGTAATCTTTACTTAGACCTCTTTAGAGTTTTTACTGATTTATATCTAGTCTTTTATGATGTATTGTAAAAGCTTATTTCTCAGCTATTGTTACCCTCAGGTGAAGATAGGGGCTTCTTGTGCAATAGAGTTGAAAGCCATCTGTGAGAAGATTCTTCTTCTGATAACTATTACAGTTCCTGAAATGAAGGTATTCATGCTTTTCTTTATATCTTAGTCGGATCTTTGCTGCAATAACAGTGGTAGAGCTTGAGTCATGCCCATGGGTATACTCATTTCCAAGTCGGTGTGTTTTACCTTGAAATTTATATTTTCATCTTAAATCTATGCAGCATACTCATAGGCCATTTTTTACTGAAGATGTTTATTCCACAGGCTTATACTAATGCTGCTGCAATGGTAGGTCTTTCTATACCTTACTTTCTCCAGTTTTTGCAATTAATATGCATGGATATTTAGGTGTCTGGCCTGTTTTTCCATCTAGTGTGTTTGTGCTGTCTGTATATGACTATTCGGCTACATGTAGTCCTGTCTCGTATTGCTTGGGGTGGTTGTTCTTGCTATTTTGAATGTTCATACATATGCTGCTATTACTGGTTTGTTGATGCATGTCCTAATTATGAAGACATAGATCTCCTAACATTAATAGTATGCTTAATGGCTGCAAATCCTGCATTGATATTCCTAATCCTGAGGTGATTATTTGCTAATGGTTGCTTTGAATGTTTCCTTGTGTGAAAAATCACAATCCCTCTTCTATTTGGCATGTATATTTAGGAACACTTTACCTGCTTACATGTGCTGTTGCATGATTCGTTGGCCAAGGAACATCTTGCAACTCAAGTTCTGACTTTTAGTATTTTTGCTTAGCTTGGATCATACCTTTACACTAAAATCATGATATTCTTGCAATATTGAAACAAGGGGTTTCATGAAATTTGATGATTCTGACTTGTTATTTGCTCCAAATATGTTTCTAAAATCGACTAAATTTCCCTTGCAGTCGGTCAGCTTCCTTGTTGAAGTAAACATGGAAAGCAGGGTTGAAATATTCAGAGAGGACTCAAGCATTTTTAAGATAACTGTACTGAGAAACTAAATGGTTAGTTTTTGAAGGTTAAGGCCTTCATGAGAAATATTAATTTATAGGGGCTTTTTGGCTTGCAAAATTGTTGATTTCTATATTCCTGGATGGAAGGGATATCTGCTATACCTTTTCTTTACCTCAGTCCTCTGTTATCTGGCAACTCTGTTTCCAAAGAATATCAACTTGTTTATGCATTCATAATTTGGTTAAATGGAAGCTGCTTTAGTCACAAACGAAACAATCTTGAAAACTTAAAGGAGCATTTCTAGCAAAAATTGATCTGCTATAAAATCGGATTGGTTAGTGCCTTTGGTAAGCGCTAGATACCTCTATGTTAGCAATACAGAAGACTCAAAGCTGGATCCATCATACCATGAGAAATGGGATGACATGATAATCAATGTAAGGTTCTCTTTCCGATGCTGGATAATTTTACCCTGAGGTGTGCTCTGGATACAATACTTCTCACATGATAAGACCAAAAATGCACATGGAAATCAAATACAATTTTAGTGTAATCTGTTTGGGCGTAAACAAAAAATTGATAGGAGAAATCATTACTACAGTTTTTCTTTAGTTGTCATTCCTGTTAAATGTGTTGTCATCTTGGGTGGCAGTTCCTTTCAGAATCCTTGGATGTGATTCAATACACTGATTGGGTGATCACTGTTGACAATGCATTCACCAAGGGATATGAACTCAAAACACCAGAGGATGGGTATGTTTGTTTTAAATTTCCTATCTGGCTGATTAAGCAGCATGTCCATATCTTTGTCCCTTCCACATTATTTATTGTGGGTCATGATGGAAGTTGCATTTTTGCTCCTTCAAACTGGTCTTGTATTTTCGCTGCACAAGTTATGTTTGGTGGTTTCAGCCTTCTTCTTTTTCAGTCCTGTGGATGGTTTGCTTTTAATTCTCAGTGTCTCTTGCTCATACCATCCTTAACTGAAATTCAACTTAAGGTAGAGCATGGAAAATTGTGCTTTGAAATTCATCTTCTATACGATACCAACACTAATTTGGATTATTGCATCGTGTACTTAAATGAGCTAATCCGTGGAATTTTTGAGCCAGTGAATGGAAATAAAGAACTTTCAGCTTTGAAACTCAATTTAGTTGTTTGGTTTGGTGCATTTGCATCAGAAGCATCTCTAGGTCATGGGTAGAACTCTTTCCTGGCAATTTATAAGTAAAAAGGTGCAGTTTTTGACCTTCCTTGTGTGAACGATGCCTTCCAATTCGGTGCACAAACGGGGATTTTTGGTTGGAAGTAATTTTTCCCTTAAAGCAATGTAGTGAAGACTGACATGCATTAATGCCTGTATGTTTCCATTTCTTGCAGGCTCTGAATTGTGAATCATTGTTATGAACTACGAAAGCTTTGTGGCCAAACTATGAAAAACAACAATACAAACGGGTTGATTATAAAGTACTGAAAAGACTTATATTATCGTTAGTAAACAATATTATGCACTCCCAAATTCCTAAGCTAAATGATAATATAACGTCCGTCCGTCCGTCCGTCCATGCCTCAGTAATTTATTTTCAAGTGTTGTGGTAGGCAGGAGGAGTTTCTTAGGAGGAAGGGATCATGTTCCAGGAGTTAGCACAGTGAAGTGGAACAATAATCTCTTCATGAGTTTTTCAATCCAACTTTTAAAACCATGTTTGAACGAAGTCCAATGCACCGTTGGCCCCTTCCCAAGCAACAAGCGTCAGCACATGAGCGTGTCGCGTGTACACATGACTTGAATTGACTTCCCGTACCACGATGCACCTCCTAGATATCGTATCCAACAGATGAGTGAGTTGTGTTTCTGGTCTTTTTCTCCAGCAAAGTCATGTTTCTGATCTCAATTCAGCGCGCACTTGAATGACAGATTTTGGACTTAAATGCGGCATGTGCCTGGATGATGTCAGATGTGAATTATCACTCGGGGCCCACACGTGGAATGCTTCGGTAAGAATTGCACCCACTTCATTTTGATCAATTTATTATATGATTAGTTTAACCAAAAATTAAGTGACCACCTCTCCATCTAGTTCTTTGTTATTATCCAAGCATCCTCTGGCTCATCTTTTTTTGTAATTTGTGCTGTTTTAAATATAAAAAAATTTTGTCAGACCAAAAACCAATGCGCTTACGTGAACCTTCCTACGCATCATTAAACTTGACGGCTTAACATTATCATTGGAAGACGGAATCCCATTTGATTAGAATTGTTATTGTATACCAAATGCCTTACACGACTAGACCTTCCATAAAGAGTGTTATCATATGACGTGGCCGAATCTATAGGGGGTTTTGATTTGAAGATGGGCGTGTAATCAAAAAGACGAAACTGTCATATGACGCAAGTAGAGATGAAAAGTGATAATTTGATTGATCATTTGTAGTTATTAAATTTATAATTACATAGTAATTGTACAATTGTTACTACATGTCAAAAGAAACTCGTGCCCGTGTAATAAAACTGTTAAATAAAACTCCAAAAAGTCAACGGTTATCGATTTTTTTTTTTTGTTTTTTTTGGTTTAATAGAATACACGATGGATGATTAAACATTATGGTGACTTATTGGAGCACTTAATGTCATGAAAGTTGAGCCATTTAGCACTTTCCGCTATTCGAAAGGGGTCAATTTCCGTAGCCGTCGTGTTTCTTTTGATCATCTATACTCGTATTTGAATATTTTGATGACCCGTAGCTTTTTCTTTTTCCTCTTTTTTTTTTGTTTTAATTTTTTAATTTCTGTCTTTTGAAGATAAGCATCATTTCATTAGGATTTTATTATTAATTTGTGAACACAGCTGTCACGACAGGCTAGTATGCCTCTGGCGTCTTTCGGCAACTGCACCATTAACAAACATATGTAGAACAATCAAGAAGAATGAATGAGACGTGGCCTTAACCACAGTGGAGATTTTTCTCTTAGGGCCGGCCTCCTCCAGTCTCAACCTCAAGGAGATCTCAAGATTCTAGTTTTCTCATTAATCTTAATCGTTCCCTTTTCCTCAATCCATCCAATTGTCATGGCTTCACAGCCTGATCAACTTCACTTAGTTTTGATACCCTTAATGTCTCCAGGCCACATCATCCCAATGATAGACATGGGTAAGCTTTTTGCTCTCCATGGCATGATTGTCACCATAGTTACAACACCCCTCAATGCCATAAAGTTTGGTTCAGCAATTGAACGTGCCATTGAGTCCGGGCTTCAGATGCAGCTGCTTCAGTTGCAATTCCCAGCCACTGAAGCTGGCCTCCCAGAGGGATGTGAAAACGTAGACAAACTTCCCTCCCGGAATTTAATCAGAAACTTTTTCAATGCTGCCAGCATGCTACAACATCCATTTGAACAAGTGCTCGAAAGGTTATGCCCCCGTCCAAACTGCATAATATCCGGCAAGAATCTTCCGTGGACAGTTGACACAGCTCAAAAGTTTGGCATTCCAAGGATCTTTTTCGATGGAATGGGATGTTTTTCGTTCTGTTGTACGCACAAACTGGAAGTTACCAAAGTACATGAGAGGGTATCCTTGTTTCAGTCCTTCGTGGTGCCTGACTTGGCTCATCATATTGAATTGACTAGAGCCAAGCTACCTGAATCCTTCAACCCTGGAATGCCTGACCTGAAAGATGTCCGCAACAATATTAGAGCAACTGAAGTCATATCAGATGGTATCGTGGTTAATTCCTTCGAGGAGTTGGAAACAGAATACGTCAAAGAGTATAGGAAGGTGAAAGGGGATAAAGTTTGGTGCATTGGTCCACTTTCTGCTTGCAACAAGTTAAACCTGGACAAAGCTGAGAGAGGTGAAAAGACCTTAATGGACGAAGAGTGCTTGCAGTGGCTTGACTTATGGGAGCCTGGATCAGTAGTTTATGCTTGTCTTGGTAGCATTTGTGGCCTTGCAACCTGGCAACTTGTGGAACTCGGCTTAGGCTTGGAAGCATCAAACCAGCCATTCATTTGGGTCATCAGGAGGGGTCAAAAATCAGAAGGATTGGAGAAGTGGATTGTAGGGGAAGGCTTTGGTGAAAGGACTAGAGGAAGAGGACTTCTGATTCAAGGCTGGGCTCCGCAAGTGTTAATATTATCTCATCCATCCGTAGGATGTTTCTTGACACACTGCGGTTGGAATTCAACATTGGAAGGAGTCTCTGCTGGCGTGCCACTCGTAACCTGTCCACTATTTGCAGAGCAATTCTTAAATGAAAAGTTAATCGTGGAAATTCTGGGGATTGGAGTGAGTGTGGGAATTGAGGCTGCTGTGACGTGGGGATTGGAGGAAAAGTCAGGACTGGTGATGAAGAGGGAGCAAGTACGCAACGCTATAGGCAAAGCAATGGAAAAGGATACAGGAGGAGAGGACAGAAGGAAAAGAGCGAGAGAAATTGGAAATATGGCCAGGAGGGCAATCGAAGAAGGTGGTTCTTCTTGCATCAACATGCAAAAGTTGATCAAATACATTTGCCATGCCAATAACTACCGCGCCACCAAGTCTGATTCATAGAGACATGGGGAACAACCATTCAAGACGCGGAAGAAACTGCAAAAGACCCGTGCATGTATGTAAGTCAATGTACAATTTGAGTCCTCATTTTGTAGTTTAAAATATTTTTTTTTTGTTCTTTTTTTTTTAAAAAAAAAAGGAAGAAGAAGAAGAAGAAGAAGAAGAATAAGGAAGTCAATGTACAGTTTGAGTCCTTATTTTTCAAAATCGTTACTCCTTGCCTGGGTCAAACCCCTTCTTTCTACAGGTGAAGCTACCATCTCCCACATAGTATGACCGAAGCTCCTATGAAGATATTTGGCTGCAATTGCGTAAATGCATGTCATACCCAATGGCATTGCAAGCATTAAAGTATGTGCATGTCATACCGAAGCATCTTCAAATCAATATACGCACAGCACACATGTTTGGCAGAAGCTATGAGTTTATATTGTTCCATTAGCAATACTATAACACAGTAGCCGACTATCGATTAGAGAAAGCACTTGTTGGTCAGCAACAAATGAATTAGAGGTAACCATGAGGGAAAGGTCCAGGGAAATTGCAAACGGTCTATGAAGAGATGCTGTTGTTCTGCCTTCCCATTGCCAATTGCTTATACAGGGAACTTGCGCCATAGCTGTTCTATCAACCAGATGTAATTTGGCTGTCCAGGCATGTTGCAAGTAAAAAATAAATAAGCACCCCTAAAGGGCCATAGCAAAGGCTTTTGATTGGCTTTGAATTTATAGAACATTGAATAAGTAAATAAGCTAAAAAATTGTCATTTGTGGTAAAACATACTTTCACTACACGCCAGTACATTTTAGAGCAAGTGTGCAACAGCATAGACAGACATCTAACCAAATGGCAAGGTTGACTGCTGGAAACAAAATTAGGTCACATAACTACTACATGGCCTGGACAGTCATAGAGTAAGTTATTGTGGCCCTGCAATACTCTAGAGAAATCTAATGTCTACCTGTACATAATCAACATGCCAGCAAAATAACTTCTAACAATGGATTTGGAACATTAAATGTAAAAGTTTTGCCGCCACCATTTTTGCTAATTCCATACAGGACCACCAGACTTGTTTTTTTTTATAACACAAATTCACACTACAAGGGAACCTGAATAGCATGGCTTGATTCACTTCCAACCCAAAGAGATGAAGGAGATGAACTGTGGTGCGTTAGATGGCCTTCATTTGCCTACAGTAAGAACATTTCTATATAATTAATATTTGGCAATCTAAAACCAGTCAATAGAAAGACCATTGCAGAATCAAGTTTACAACAGCACCCCAACTTTGTAAAAGGCTTAGAATCACCTTTTACTTACCACTTGAAGCAAAGAAGTTGCAGACGCTACACCTGCAATCTGCCCTACATTTGGCACAACTTGTGGGCCTTCTCCCAGCTGCTATCTCAATCTTCTATAACAGCCTTTTGGACTTGGGCCGCCTGCGACGTTTCACACTAATTGGATCTTCAATACAGGTAGTCTGCTGAACCTCACAATCATCATCTCTCCCACCATCTCCATTACCAACACCTAAATTATTCTCAGCCACCACAGTAACAGAATTGATAGCCCAATTCTCTAACTGGTGGTAGTGTTCATTAAGACCATTCATGAAGAATTCGAATTTGTCCAAATCATCAATGGCAATATCAATTGCTGAATAAAATATTTTCTCCAATTCTTTCGTCCTTTGCAGTTCTATAGATGGATTGGTGCTCCCAACTTTTATCTTGCTGTGGCATCGTCCGACATCCTTCCTCCACCGCCTCAATATGTATTTCTCTGGTATAACATCCACATCCTTGATAATCAACACCTTAAACACATGTGCACACAATATACCCTGGAACTCAAATAATTGACAGTTGCAATTAATTTCATGAGTTTCTACATCAATTTTAACAATAAACTTGACATGCCTCCTCTTCACACCTGCCACAACCATCATCTCAGTTACCTCATAGGTCATTTTCATTCCTTGCTCCATCATTTCTTTCAGCTCACAATACATTGTATCAATGATTTGTTTTTGCACCAGTTTAAAGATCCTATTCGTGTATGTTTTACAAAGCTGCAATTCAAATGGCCATCTTGTCACACATGGGATTTGAGCATGACTTGAGAGAAAATCCTCTTGAATCTCCTTTTCTATCTTATCTTTAACAGCCAACTCATATTGCTCAATAAATTGGCATAGTGTGCTTCGTGAATGAACATATCCATCAAAGAAAGGATGCATTTTTTCACTTCTTTGTGTGGAGGACATCCCCGCCCAAAAAGAGGATTTCAAAAACACAGGAACCCATCTTTTTCTGTTATCATACAAATTAGTTAACCACTCATTTCCATCAAGCTGAAAATTGGATATCATTGTTGCCCAACTTTCCTCAAACTCGGTGAAACTAAGAGAATCATAGACGGCTCCCATGAAGGCATCTTTCACAGGCCCATAATTAGTTTTTTTCACTAGTTTGGTAGGAAATTTTCTTAGAATATACTGTATACACCACCTATGTCTGGTATTAGGGAAAACTGTCTCAATTGCATTTCCAATTGCTTCACATTGATCAGTGATAATGGCATCCGGATGCTTGCCTCCCATGCAGCTCAACCAAGTTTCAAACAACCAAATAAAAATGTCTTACATTTTTCATCATTTAAAAGAGCACATCCAAGGAGAATTGTCTGCCCATGGTGGTTCACCCCCCAAACAAACACTGCACATGGCATGTCACATTTGTTCACTAGGTAGGTAGTGTCAAATGTAATCACATCACCAAACTCTTCATATGCGGCCTTACTCCTACCATCTGCCCAAAAGACATGCTTCAACCTTCCCTCTTTGTCTGGTTTTATGGAATAAAAGAAACCTCTGCTTTCATTTTGCATCTTTGCAAACATCTGATGAACAACTTCAGCATCACCTCCTGCTAAATGTAGCCTACGAAACTTGTTCACATGATTTTTAAGATCAACACTCAAGCATGGCATCTCCTCGTGCCCGCCTACCTGAAATACCACAGATTTCACATTTTGCATGGCTTCTAGCTGCCTCTTCATATGAACATCAATAACCCGGTGTTGCCTTATGAATCTATTTTGACATGGTGTTACCTCATGATTATGCTCTAACTCAACTTTTGTAATCATCCATACCCCATCTTTCTTTGCACAGCAAATTCGAGCCTTACAACCAGATCTCCCACTTGGCCTTCGAGATAACAAATTACTTCCTTTTGCCTTGTGTTCTCGCCCTTTAGTGCATTGTATTGTCTGCCATCTATATTGCCCAGTCAGATCATCTTTTCTTATACCCGCTTGGCAATGCCAAAACCGATTGATCTAGCATAGCTCTTATAAAATTCATACAACTCATCAACACTGTTAAACATCATTCCAACAGCAGGTGCCTCCACACTAGCTTGGCTAGTAGTTGCTCCACTGGTTGCCAGCACAGGCACTTCCTTCACACCATTATCATTACTCCCAACTGCCACTCCACGAGATCCTTCACCTCTGACAATAGGATCCATTGCTCCAAAACCGACCTCCAATCTGCCATAATTAAGCTTTTGTTAATTTCGACAACCATGTCTTAAAAGAAATTATACACTATTTCCCATATTTTCAACTAAATCACCCACACAGCAAAAGCTAGAGAAACTTTTTCTTTCAATCAACTCTACTAGCAATATTGGAATAATCACACTCTTTTTCACCATCCTATTTCATTTATTCTACTTTCCAATGTTGAAACAAACACCACACAGGTCAAACCGATTAATTATTCCATTTAAGCCAGCACTACTCATAACAAAATTCAACTAATTCAATAAGTAAAAATTCATTGCAAGCAATTTAACCCTTTCACTTAGTCAAGAGCCTACTCCTTGAGTTCACACAATTAGCACAATATTTTCTCAAACATTATGCTTCAATAATACCCCATTCACATTCATCAACTCAAAACATTGCTACAGCTTAGTTCATATACAGTTCACAACCAAATGTCCCAATTATTCACTCACTACAGAAATTAATTCTTCCAATACTTAGTGAATTTGAACTCACCCTAAACCCAAATGTCCTAACAATCTAACTCATCAAACTATATCTCATTTATGAAATTCAAATGAAATAAGTATACATTATGAAATTCAACTATGCCAATCCAAAAGGTCATCAAAATGAGGACAAATTTTCACCTCTCCCCTTAGCTTCCCCTTTCCTTCCACAGCAGCGCGCGCCTTTCCTTTAGTCGTCGTCGACGACGACGACGGCCACCACCACCACCGCCGCCACCGCCACCCCCCACCACACCCACTTGCCTCTCTTAGACGGACTTCAGTTCACCTATGCTTCTCGCTACTCTTCACAATCTAACCTCAAATTTGCCCATTAAAGCTACAGCCATATCCGAGAGAGGAAATTTAGGTCCCCCATAACTGGTAACTCTCAGCAATTTTCCTCCTTCCCCTCTCCCCACCACCAGCTTCACTTTCCCAATCTTCTTCTTTTAATTATTATTTATTATTTGTCACTACGCGGCGTCGTTTTGTGTCTCCATGGTCCGCCTAACTTTTCTTCTGCAAACCCAAAAAGGATGAAACATAGTGCGAGATAAAAAAAAAAAAAAAAAAAAAAAAAAGGAAAAAAATTCAAATACTAGTAAAAAATATCAAGGCGAAAATATCAAACGGGTACAAAAATGCCACGTCATCACAATCGCAAAATGGAAAACATTGACCTGTGGATTAGAGGAATACGCACAACGAAAGCATTACAAAAGGCCTTGGAAAGACAAAGGCAAAATAAGATCCAAAACACCAAGGTAAAATATTTTTGAAATTATCTTCCAAGAAAAAAAAAAAAAAAAATATATATATATATATATATATATATAGTAATAATGTGCATATAAATGGTAATCTAAAGTTAGTTCACCTTAAATTTTTAAAGCATGCATATCAACACTAATTCTAAAGAACAATTAAAGGAGCATTTCATGTTCAAGCATTGGATTAATGCATTTAGTGTTGCCATTAACTTAGGATACATAACATTCAGAATTTAAAAACAAGCGTATATATTACTATTAGATATTGAATGCAGTTCTACTTGTAACAATTGCATCTTGCTGCATCTGCATATCTCTGTGTGTGTGTGTGTGTGTGTCTGTGTGTGTTTGTGCACTGGTACGCTTCTCATAGTTGAAATGTCAGTCCTCTTCTGCAACGTATTTCAGATTCTTAGTTTCTATGTGCAAAATTAGTGTGTATTTGTAAGACAGGACTTGATTTTTTTGAGGATTTTAACATTATAAATTTTCAGATAATATCTTTCTGCACAATTTTCTCCAACATTTTCACACATTCTTGAACTGATCTCCATGGCCTTACGTTCCAACCAACCAACTGCACTTTGTATTGTTTCCTTTTATGGCCCAAGGCCACATGATCCCCATGATAGACACCGCCAGATTATTAGCTCAGCATGGAACGGCAGTCACTGTTGTCACCACGCCGCTCAATGCAAAGCGTTCTGCAGCAACATTTACTCGTGCCATAGAATCCGGACTGCAAATGCGGTTTGCTGAACTCCGATTCCCATGTGAAGAAGAAGGATTACCAAATGGGTGCGAGAATCTTGATCTGCTGCCATCGTTAGGCTTAGCCAGCAAATTCTTCACCGCAGCCAACAATCTGCTAGAGGAAGTTCTAACATTGTTCAAGGACTTGCAACCAAGGCCAAGTTGCATAATCTCAGATAGCTGTTTACCGTACACAATTCATGTTGCTAACAGGTTTGGTATTCCAAGGATTTCGTTCACGGGATTTTCCTGTTTTTGTCTCTTGTGTATCCACCTCATGCACACTAGCAAAAATTTTGGGAGCTTATCTCCTGAATCGGAACGCGTAATTGTGCCTGGAATGCCTGATCACATTAAATTCAGCAAAGGCCAACTGCCATTATCGGCTGTGGTTCACAACACAGATGAGTTCCATGGGCAAGTAATAGCTGCAGAAATGATGAGTTACGGATCCATTGTTAATTCATTCGAAGAGTTGGAGACAGCGTATGCTCAAGGATACAAAAAGGCCAAAGGTGGCAAAGTTTGGTGCGTGGGTCCGGTTTCAATATGCTTCAAAGGGGCGACAATGCTTCAATTGATGAATGTCAGTTCCTGAACTGGCTTGATTCACAGCAAACGGCTTCTGTTATCTATGTTTGCCTTGGCAGCCTTATTAGCCTAATAACTTCACAGTTGATAGAACTTGGATTGGGTCTGGAAGCATCAAACAGGCCTTTCATTTGGGTAATAAGGGGAGGGGAGAAAGCAAAAGAACTAGAGAAGTGGCTTGCAGAAGAGGGTTTTGAGAAAAGGATAGGCGGGAGAGGCCTCATAATGAGGGGCTGGGCACCACAAGTAGCAATATTGTCACACACAGCAATTGGAGGGTTCCTCACTCCTTGTGGATGGAACTCAGAATTAGAAGGGATATGTTATGGCACACCATTGGTAACGTGGCCAGTTTGTGGAGACCAGTTTTGTAACGAGAAGTTAGTAGTTCAGGTGCTAAGGGTTAGCATAAGGATTGAAGCAGAGCTTCCCAATATAAGATGGGGAGAAGAGGAGAAGGATGGAGTGTTGGTGAGGAAAGAAGACATCAGCAAGGCTTTAGAGAGGTTGATGAAGGAGAGGAAAGTGAAGAGAGAAGAAAGAGAATTAGAGAGCTTAGCAAGATGGCGAAGGACGCGTTGGAAGAAGGCGGGCCTTCCTTTCACAACATCAAACTGCTAATAGAAAACATTGCAAGTAACCAGCTTGATACAGGGGCAGAACAGTGACATAAACAGTCATTTCTTAATCTATTTGGACCTTCTTTGTGCGCTTCTTCTTAATAATGAGTTTCCAATGCTTTTGGATGTGACCATTTGTTCATCTTCAACTGCGAAATCCGACTCATGTTCACCAACCCAAGTAGAGGGTAATTCCTTTATCATTACTTCTTTTTTTTTTTTTAAATAAAATAAGTTTTACGATAGATATTTAGACTTTTCATTCTCAACTTGTCATCTATCCTACGACGATTCACGGGCCCAGGACAATTCTTGGAATCATCTCGCTCTCGCATAACTTTTACACTTGTGGGGCAGCACCGAACATAAAATCTATGTATACCTACCTTGGAACCCGGAAAATCCATGATATTATTACAAGGAAAAAAGGACATTTTCCATGCAAATATAACACCAGAAAATTGGAAGGTCATCGGAGAAAGGACCACAAAAGGCAGTCTACTTTTCTAAATGCAACTTTATTGACTAACCCTATGGTCAAATTCTTTCGTTGGTGATGTTGGTAATCTCAACATCATACAGGCCATCAATCTCTCTTGCATTGGGGGTCCAATATTGACCATTCAACGCGTGCACAGCACGTGAAGCTCTGGCAAACATAATCCAATAAAAGATGTAGACCGGAAGAAAAATCGAAGGAGAAAGCGAATTTCATTTTGTGGAACAGAATCACGATCTCTTTTTAATCAACCCCAGAAAGAAAACACGAACGCCATAAACAGACCATCTCCAATCACTTCCTCTTCTTCAAATTTACATATTACTGACCAACTACAACTATGGCCTTCCAATCCAATCAACTCCATTTTGTCGTGTTTCCATTCATGGCTCCGGGACACATGAACCCCATGATGGATGTTGCCAAGTTGTTAGCGCAGCAGGGTGCGATCATCACTATAGTCACCACACCACACAACGCCAAGCGTTTTGCTACAAATGTTGCTCGTGCCGTGGAATCAGGACTCCAGATGAAGTTTATTGAAGTACAGATGAAGTTAGAAGAAGCAGGACTGCCAATAGACTGCGAGAATGTTGACTTGCTGCCTTCCCTTCGCCTAGCGAAAGAGTTCCTCACCGCAACCAGCACGTTTCAGGCACCGGTAGAAATCTTGTTTGAGGAACTAACACCAAGGCCAAATTGCATAATCTCTGATGCGCTTCTTCCCTACACGGCTAATGTTGCTAGCAAGTTTCATATTCCACGGATTTCATTCAATGGAACTTCTTGCTTTGCTAACTTATGCTCGCTCCGCATACATGATGGCGGGATTCTTGACAGCATTACCTCTGATTCAGAGCGTGTCATTGTACCTGGAATGCCTGGTCATGTTGAATTTACCAAAGACAAGACCAATTGCGTTGGTCTATGTTTCCAATGGAATATATTAACCAAATCATAGCTGCTGAGGCCATAAGTCAAGGGAGGATTATTAATTCTTTTCAAGAGTTGGAGTCAAAATATATCCAACAGTACAAAAGGGATAAAGAAGATGGAGGATACAAAGTTTGGTGTGTTGGTCCAGTTTCGCTCTGTAACAAAGACAACACAGACAGGCTTCACAGAGGTAATAAAGCTTCAACAGATGAATCTCAGCTGTTGAAGTGGCTTGATTTGCAGCAACCAGCGTCTGTTACCTACGTTTGTCTAGGTAGTCTCTGCAATTTAATCACTTCACAGATGATAGAGCTTGGATTGGGCTTAGAAGCATCGGGAAAACCATTCATTTGGGCTATTAGGGGGGGAGAAAAATCAAAAGAACTGGAGAAATGGCTTGCAGAAGATGGTTTTGAGGATAAAATAAAAGGAAGAGGCCTCGTGATCCGGGGTTGGTCACCGCAAGTCCTCATATTGTCACACCGTTCTATTGGAGGATTCTTAACACATTGTGGCTGGAATTCAACACTAGAGGCGGTATGTGCTGGCTTACCAATGGTTACTTGGCCGCTTTTTGGAGACCAGTTTTGCAATGAAAAGCTAATTGTGGAAGTGCTCCGAACTGGCGTAGCTGTTGGGGCGACTTCTGCCATCCAGTGGGGGGAGGAAGAGAAAATTGGAGTATTGGTGAAGAGGGAAGATGTTAGAGAGGCGGTAGAGAGGTTGATGAATGATGGAGAGGAATGTAAAGAGAGAAGGGAAAGAGCCAGAGATCTCAGCAAGTTGGCAATGGAAGCACTGGAGGAGGAAGGGTCTTCTTGTCTCGACCTCAAACAGCTACTAAAATACATCGCGGAACAAACAAGCTGAAAAAACCAGCATATTTGTTGGAAACGAAAGAAAACATTTATTTCAGTGGAGATCAAATTGGTTGCTGAATTCTTCTTTGCCAAGCTATTTGTTACATTGTCACTATGGTGCAGTCTTGGAGTAATTCATAATCTGTTCATCTGCTTGTTTATTCTATTTGTTACTAAATCGCTTCCCAAATCTAATACTGTAGTAATTTTTTTAAAAACAAGGCAATTAGCTCAACAACGTTGTGCGAAAATAAGAATTTAACGACAATAACTCGAGTATTTGACGTAGTGGCAGCCTTTGTAGTTTTTTGTTAATATAGATTTTTATGTTTGTAATAACTTCTATATTTTCATTTTGTTCATAATTTTTATTATTTTTAGTTTCAAAATAAATTAATTTTTATAGCAGATATTTAGATTTTTCATTCTCAACATTGAAGCACTTGATATACCATACACCAATCTAGATGATGGGTAGCCAATTTGCCATCTATCTTACGGTGAATTGGGGGGTGAGGACAATTCTTGAAATCATCTCGCTCTCGCATAACTTTTACACTTATGGTGCAGCAGCGAACATAAAACCTATGTATACCTACCTCGGAACCCAGAAAATTCATGATATTATTACAAGGAAAAAAGGACATTTTCCATGGAAATATGACACTAGAACAGTGGAGGGTTATTAGAGAAATGACCACAAAAGGCGATCTACATTTCTTAATGCAACTATTGGTTGCTAGGATGAAATTGGCTTATCTATACTTACTATAAAAGCTTTTTGGTGTTAACAACAATGCTGAAAGGCTCAAGGCAGAAGGAGTTTTCCAGGAACAATTTATTCATATTTATTGATTACCAAGTCTTATGTAATTAAAGTTATATAGACTCTCATCATTTTAAACAAATAACTTCATAAGTTTTAATTATTATAAAATTGGGTTTAAATTCAAATGCAAATTCAAATTTCAATCTATTCACCTAACCTACCTAACTTCAACTATTGTTTATACTTACTTACTTAGTATGTTGCTTTTGATCTTAACTTGTCCATCTGTTGCTACTATTGTTGAAGTTGTAGGATTATAGTGAGTGTCATATCTGCATTGGAGACTTCAATTTGAAGTTGCAGAGCAGTAACATTAATCCTTCATTTATTCTCCTTGGTGTTGATGCATTGCATCCCTAACTTGTCTTTGAGCTGTAGAAACCTTCCTTTGCTAAGTGGCTTAATGAATATATATGTAAGTTGATTTTCTTTTAAGTAGTAGGATAGAGTTACTTCATTCTTTTATTGCATTTTCTTAACAAAATGAAACTTTATCAGAAAATACTTTGTTCTTCCATGTTGAATTGAATTCCTAAAGATTGCAATTGTGGCTTAATTGTCACAATACATTGTTGATGTTTCTGTTAAATTCACTTTTAACTCATCCAACATCCTTTCAAGCCAAATTGCTTGATTCACTCCAGCTGTCATAGTCATGGATTTAGCCTTTGCTATTAATTGAGCCATAAATGACTACTTCGTTGAATTCCAACAAAAAGCTCCTGAGTCTAGGATAAATGGATACCCTATTATGCTCGTTATATCCTCCTATGAGTCAGCCCAGTCATTATCAATATAACCAATTAGTTTTAAGTTGTATGATCTGCTGAACATGATTTCATATTTAAACTAAGCATCCGTTTTATAGCTTTAAAATGAGTTTAAGTAGGTTCATGCATGTATCTGGAAAGAAGACCCATAGCTTGCATAAGATCAATTTTAGAGGCTGTTAGATAAAAGAGACGTCCCACTAAGCTTTTAAATCTATTAGCATCAATTCTAGTAGTTCCATCCTCTTTTGTTAGTTTTGTTCCAACTGTCATAAGCATGCTTGAGGCCTTGCAACCTTCCATTTGAAATTTTTTAAGCACTTCTTTGGCATATTTTTCTTGATGTACAAAGATGCCCTTACTAGTTTAATGGACTTTTAAACCTAGGAAGAACTTCATTTCTCCTAAGTTAAACATTTCAAAAACCCTTTTCATTTTTACCTTGAATTGATTCACAAGTTTTAGGCTACTACCATCCACCAATAGATCATCCATATAAAGAGATACAATAACTAACCCATGATTATTCTACCTTATATATAAAGTGGCTTCATTTATACTTCTGTTAAAATTGAGCTTGAGCAAGTGATCATTGATCATGCTATACCAAGCTCTTAGAGTCTATTTTAAGCCATATAAGGTCTTCCTCCACAAATATACCTTATGCTATTCATGTTTCTTTTCAAAGCCTTAAGGTTGCTTAACAAACACCTCTTCATTTAACTCTCCATTCAAAAATGATGTCTTCACATACATTTAATGAACTAGCCATGCCTTTTATAGAGCAAAAGCCAATAGCTTGGTTGTATTAAGCCTTGCCATAGGGGCAAATGTTTCAATATAATCTGAGCCATATTGCTATTTAAATTCCCTTGCTACAAACCTAGTTTTGCATCTATTAACTGAGCCATTGAGATTCAATTTGACCCTATATATCCATTTTAGCCCAATAGGATTCTTGTCTTTTGGTCTGTCAATTAAAATCCAAGTTTGATTCTTATGAATTACATTTATTTCAAGCTATATTGCCTTCTTCTAATTGGAGTTTTTACTGGCCTCTACATAGCTTGTAAGCTCTCATGCTAGTAATGCACTCCTCTCATAGACATCAGCAAGAGGTTTGGTTCCTCTTACTAGAAAGTCTTCATCCAAATTAGTTTCTATTTATTAAGTTCTCTTGATTGATGTAGATTAGTTTCTAAGTTAAAGTCTTCTACATAAGACTTCTCCCAATTCTAACCTTATTCTTCACAGAACTTCAATTCTTTACCAATGTTGACTTTGCCAATTAGAGGATTGAAAATTCTATAATTATGAGTTGAGCTTGTATAGCCAATGAAAATGCATGGTACAACCTTGTGATCCAGCTTCCTCCTTTCTTTCTTTGTCACTAATGCATAGCATAAACTCCCAAAAATCTTGAGATGTCTTGTATATGGCTTAAATCCATACCAAGCCTCAAAGAGAGTTTGATCCTTTAAGGCCTTGGATGGCAGCATATTTAGATGGTATACTGCTATGTTTGCAGCTTTTGCCCAAAATTTCTTTGACATATATTTGTTAAACAAAAGACACCTGAACATCTCCATGATGCTCCTATTCTTCCTTTCACTCACCCCATTTTGTTGGGGTGTATAGAAAGTTATCAATCATTACTTCATTGCAGCAATAATGCATGTCTCTCTAAAGGTGCCTGAAGCAAATTTTGCTATATTGTCACTCCTTATGACTTTAATTTTGAAATATCTTTGATTTTTTACTAGAATATTGAATTGTTAAAAAATGATAGTAACTTCTAATTTTTATTTCATAAAATAGATCTAACAAAACCTAGTTAGTTCATTAATGAAAATCACAAAATACTTGCTGCCATTGAGTGATTCTATGTGCATTGGACAACAAGTGTCACAATATATTAATTGTAGCTTCTCTTTGGTCCTCCAGGTTAGATCACTTGAAAAAGGGATCTAGCTTTGCTTTCCTTGCTGGCAAACTTGACATAACCCCTCCCTCTTCCATCTCTAGCAAGTTAGTTATTAGTTGTTTCTTCTTCAAATTCAACAGCCTTACATCATGCACATACCCTAATCTCTTGTGCCATAGGGTCTTAGCATCAAGAGTTGTAGGCATAGCAAAGCTTTCTAGATGTTGTAAGTTCACCTAAAAACTCTTCTTTTTCATAGGAATTGATATAACCTTTATGCCACTTGAATCATAAATGAAGCATGAGTTGTCTTTAAATTTTAAAGAATACTTTTTCTTTAATAGTTGTCTAACACTCAAGAGATTTTGGTTGAATTGAGGCACATACAGCACATTTGTGATGAATTTAGTACCTGCATGTGTGTGTATTATAGTTGCACCTTTGCCTTGCACTTGTATGAAATCTTTATTACATATCCTAACTCTTGAAGCAAAGCTTCTGTCTAGATTGGTGAAAAATGACAAGTTTGGTGACATATGATTTGTGCAGCCACTATCTACTGACCAAATATCAGATTCCTTTTGATCAACTCCCTCTCCTGCTATGAATAGGTGCCTTTCTGCTTCATTTTCCTCATCATAGGCTGTTTGAGTTTGTTGATGTTACTTCAATGCTTTCTTCTTTGGACAAACCTTCTCTCAATACCCTTTTTCATTGCAACTTCTGCGTACAATATCTGACCTCCACCAGCAATGCTTGGGAAGGTGATTTGCCTTTTTACAATGTGGACAAGGTTGAGTTGGCTGCTTCCCACTTGAGGTGTTGCATTCAGGATCTTTGCTTGATTGCTTGCCACCTTGTTTCTTTTCCTTCTTTTGTTGTTCTTTAACTAGGAGAGCATTTTCAACTGCCTCCTCTTGCCTTATCAACCTTCTTTGTTCTTGTACTTGCAATGCAACAATTAGCTCTCCCAAAAGTGATTTTGGTTAAGTCTTTAGAATCTTCCAAAGAAGATATCTTTGACTTAAACCTTTCTAGCAAGCTTGTAAGTATCTTCTGCACTATTGGAAGTTCCCCTCCCAAAATCCTGATTTGATTGACCAGCTTGATCACTCTATCACTATATTCTTTGATTTTCTCAGCATCTTTCATTTTCAGCAACTCAAACTCCCTTCTCAAATTGAGTAACTGCATGGCTCTGATCTTTTCACTTTCTACATACTCCTCTCTTAGCTTGTTCCAAGTTTCCTGAGTTGTTTCACAGGTCATTATTATGTTGAAGATGACCTTTGTCCTAGTTGAATATATGTATGTCAAGGCCTTGAATTACTTGGAGATTTGCTCACTGTGATTCTTTAGTTGTGTCACTATGGGGTTTGCTGGAAGTGGAGCCATTGCAACTCCATTTCCTGTAACTTCCCACAAGTCAAAGGCCTTAAGATAGGCCTTCATCATCACAGTCCACTGGAGATAGTTTTCTCTAGAGAATTTTGGTGGTATCGGTGGAGTCAAGTTGAGTAAAGCCAGATGTGCTGGAGTTTAGAGTTAATCTCTCTAGTTTTTCTTTCTCCTTATGGCTTAGTGTTTCTTTTTTGTGATATGCAAGCTTGTTCATATTCATTGATGACCAAGTTTTATATAATTGAAGTTTATATAAGCTTTAATTATTACAAACAAACAACTTTATAAAGCTTAGATTCAAATTCAAATGCAAATTCAAATTTCAATCATTTCACTTAACCTACCTAACTTTGACTATTACTTATACTTTGCCTAGTCTATTGCTTTTAATCCTGACTTGTCCATCTGCTGTTGCTGTTGCTGAAGTTGCAAGGTTGCAATGAGTGCTACATCTGCATTGGAGACTTCAGTTTGAAGTTGCAGAACATCAACACCAATCCTTCAACAATTTATTGACTAACCCTATGGTCAAGTTTTTTCGTTGGTGAAGTTGGTCATCTCAACATCATACAGGCCATCAATCTCTCTTGTATTGGTGGTCCAATATTGACCATTGAACGCGTGCACAGCAAGAATAGGATGGACATGAAGCTTTGGCAAAGATAATCCAATGAAAGATGTAGACCAGCAGAAAAATCGAAGGAGAAAGCGAATTTCTACCCAAAACTGTCAATTAAGTGGCGTCAGCTGAGTTATATTTCTTTGCGGATGAAATTTCCCTGGAAAAGCGAATTTCATTTTGTGAAACAGAATCACGATCACTTTTTAATCAACCCCAGAAGGAAAAGATGAACGTCATAAACAGACCATCTCCAATCACTTCCTCTTCTTCAAATTTACA
Organism: Rhizophora mangle; assembly: GCA_037832345.1. Classification (NCBI taxonomy): domain Eukaryota; kingdom Viridiplantae; phylum Streptophyta; class Magnoliopsida; order Malpighiales; family Rhizophoraceae; genus Rhizophora; species Rhizophora mangle. The sequence continues at coordinate 2,538,097 of JBAPLJ010002022.1, read as the reverse complement.
TATTGCTGGCCAACTACAACTATGGCCTTCCAATCCAATCAACTCCATTTTGTCGTGTTTCCATTCATGGCTCCGGGCCACATGAACCCCATGATGGATGTTGCCAAGTTGTTAGCGCAGCAGGGTGCGATCATCACTATAGTCACCACACCACACAACGCCAAGCGTTTTGCTACAAATGTTGCTCGTGCCGTGGAATCAGGACTCCAGATGAAGTTTATTGAAGTACAGATGAAGTTGGAAGAAGCAGGACTGCCAATAGACTGCGAGAATGTTGACTTGCTGCCTTCCCTTCGCCTAGCGAAAGAGTTCCTCACCGCAACCAGCACGTTTCAGGCACCGGTAGAAATCTTGTTTGAGGAACTAACACCAAGGCCAAATTGCATAATCTCTGATGCGCTTCTTCCCTACACGGCTAATGTTGCTAGCAAGTTTCATATTCCACGGATTTCATTCAATGGAACTTCTTGCTTTGCTAACTTATGCTCGCTCCGCATACATGATGGCGGGATTCTTGACAGCATTACCTCTGATTCAGAGCGTGTCATTGTACCTGGAATGCCTGGTCATGTTGAATTTACCAAAGACCAATTGCGTTGGTCTATGTTTCCAATGGAATATATTAACCAAATCATAGCTGCTGAGGCCATAAGTCAAGGGAGGATTATTAATTCTTTTCAAGAGTTGGAGTCAAAATATATCCAACAGTACAAAAGGGATAAAGAAGATGGAGGATACAAAGTTTGGTGTGTTGGTCCAGTTTCGCTCTGTAACAAAGACAACACAGACAGGCTTCACAGAGGTAATAAAGCTTCAACAGATGAATCTCAGCTGTTGAAGTGGCTTGATTTGCAGCAACCAGCGTCTGTTACCTACGTTTGTCTAGGTAGTCTCTGCAATTTAATCACTTCACAGATGATAGAGCTTGGATTGGGCTTAGAAGCATCGGGAAAACCATTCATTTGGGCTATTAGGGGGGGAGAAAAATCAAAAGAACTGGAGAAATGGCTTGCAGAAGATGGTTTTGAGGATAAAATAAAAGGAAGAGGCCTCGTGATCCGGGGTTGGTCACCGCAAGTCCTCATACTGTCACACCGTTCTATTGGAGGATTCTTAACACATTGTGGCTGGAATTCAACACTAGAGGCGGTATGTGCTGGCTTACCAATGGTTACTTGGCCGCTTTTTGGAGACCAGTTTTGCAATGAAAAGCTAATTGTGGAAGTGCTCCGAACTGGCGTAGCTGTTGGGGCGACTTCTGCCATCAAGTGGGGGGAGGAAGAGAACAGTGGAGTATTGGTAAAGAGGGAAGATGTTAGAGAGGCGGTAGAGAGGTTGATGAATGATGGAGAGGAATGTAAAGAGAGAAGGGAAAGAGCCAGAGATCTCAGCAAGTTGGCAATGGAAGCACTGGAGGAGGAAGGGTCTTCTTGTCTCGACCTCAAACAGCTACTAAAATACATCGCGGAACAAACAAGCTGAAAAAACCAGCATATTTGTTGGAAACGAAAGAAAGACATTTGTTTCAGTGGAGATCAAATTGGTTGCTGAATTCTTCCTTGCCAAGCTATTTGTTACATTGCCACTATGGTGCAGTCTTTGTAGTAATTCATAATCTGTTCATCTGCTTGTTTATTCTATCTGTTATTAAATCGCTTCCCAAATCTAATACCGTAGTAATTTTTTTAAAAACAAGGCAATCAGCTCAACAACAACGTTGAGCGAAAATAAGATTTTAACGACAATAACTCGAGTATTTGACATAAAGAACAGGGAAAAACGCCGCAAGCACTCAAAACTGTTAGTTTGGCTCGTAAATCTGGGGTTGCCTTTCTTTACGCGTTTGAGGCTTAAGTGGATGAATAAGACCAAGAATCGTTTCGTTTGCCAACATAATTTGTTGGGGTATGGTTTTGTCGCCGTCAATTTCACTTTTTTTCTTTTTTTTTTTGGGGATCTGTGTATACATAGATATAGACTTGGGTTATTCATGTATACACATAGCAATAAGCTATCCAACCAGGAAAACACAAAAAAGCAATAAAAGTCAATTTTTGAACCTTTCTATTTCATTAGCAATCTCTTCAAGAATCCAAACTTCGATGGCTTCAGAATCGCAAGTTAATCCCCTGATTGACATAGCCAAGACATTGGCTCGTTGCAGTGCCATTGTCAACGTAATTACCACACCTGCTATTGCTGCACCAATTACCATTGATCCAGCCATAAGGTCTGGACTAGCAATCCGTGTACCAAAATTCCATTCATTTTCCAGCTAGAAGCTGCTTCGATCAATTATTCCATTACAGGAGGAAATATAACCTTGTACATTGCTTCTTTCAACATTAATAATGCATGGCAAGCTTTTTGATGTCATCAGGCATATGCAAGCTAAAATGAAAAAATTCAATCACTCTCAGACAAAGGAATCTGCTTACTTGCCAGCAACGATATCTGTGTTGTTAAGTAGCTCCACGATATCTCCTTCAGCTGTTCCGCACTACCCATAATTTTAGTTCCTGTAACTTAAACATCAATCAGGTAAAAAAAAAAACCAAAGACTTTTTGAAGCAATTTTCTCCCTTTTTTATTTTTTTTTTTCTGAGAAAATTATTCTACCATTTGCAGCTACATTTTTCTCTAACAGATTGATTATGACTTTGAGCAAAAACCTATCAATCCATCCCTTAATTTTCTGTTCCTGAGATATCTATCACAGATAACCGGCTGGTCAGCTTCTGTGATATCTTGTTTCATTAACCAACGAGTCATCTGCTGGATTAGCCTGTCATTGGACTCCACATTAATGCTTTATGCTGCAATGGGGAACAAAGAGAACCAAGATGGAGTGCCTCGTCATTTTGAATTCACTGAAGACCAATTGCGAAAAGCCAAAGTTGCAGAAGATTTTACTTACTAGATCAAAGCTTCTGAGGCCATAAGTTGTGGGGTGATCATTATTTCTTTTGAAGAATGGGAGTCAGAATATATCCACCAGTTCAAAAAGACTAGAGAAGATCCAGGACAAAAAGTTTGGTGTGTCTGTCCAGTTTTTCAATGTAAAAAAGACAACACCGACAAGCTTCACAGAGGTAACAAGGCTTCAACAGATGAATATCAGCTGTTGAAGTGGCTTGATTTGCAGCATCCACCATCTGTTTTCTATGTTTGTCTAGGCAGTCTCTGTAATTTAATAACTTCAAAGATGATAGAGCTTGGATTGGGCTTAGACGCATCAGGAAAACCATTCATTTGGGCTATTAGCAGGGGAGAAAAATCAAAAGGACAAGAGAAATGGCTTGCAGAAGATGGTTTTGAGGATAAAATAAAAGGAAGAGGCCTCCTGATCCGGGGCTGGGCACCATGGGTCCTCGTATTGTCACACCATTCAGTTGGAGGATTCTATAATCATTGTGGCCGGAATTCAATACTAGAGGAGGTATATGCGGGTGTACCAATGGTTACTTCACCACTATTTTTGGACCAGTTTTTCAATGAAAAGTTAGTTTTGAAAGTCTTACAAACTGGTGTAGATGTTGGGGCAACCTCCTCTATCAAGTGGAGAGAGGATGAGAGAATTGGAGTGTTGGTGAAGAGGGAATGTGTTAGAAAGGCTGTAGACAAGTTGATGAAGGATGGAGAGGAAAGTAAATAGAGAAGAAAGAGCCAAACATTTCAGCGAGTTGGCAAGGGAAGCAATGAAGGAAGAAGGGTCTTCTTGTCTCAACCTGAAACAGCTAATGGAGTATTTCATGGAAATAATATTCTTGATCCACCATCCTTCAACTTAAGGCAGGCCGAAAAGATCAGGAAGAAGCTTGAGAATAGTAAAACTATCCAAATCATACTTTTCTTAGTCACCATTCTCAGAAAATCTATGGTCATTGGAATTGGGATTCTTACTCCATCCATTTCAGGTCTGGTTTCTGCCAGTGACATTATACGTTCCGCTCTACCAATATCAAAAGTGGAGAAAAAAATGTTTTTACTTTAGTTCATGCCTATATCATATCTGGTTTATCGGGGTAACAGCTACTTTACAGAAATGATACTGACCTGTAATACTCTTTGAGGCAATATCATCCATGTTTTCCATTTCTTTACATTTCTTTCACTTGTCAGCGGAATCAAATCCCTGCACTGCTACTACGCCTTCAATTATATTTTCAATCTGCTGATACTAGCTAGAATTATGGCACTAGCTATACATTGGCCCTTGCCACTAAACAAATACCACAAAGCTGGAGTGTATTCTGTCTTCTCTTCATGGCCAAAGTATGATGACACTCACCCATTGTACGCCTATTGGCGGAACCCAGTCACAAACCTTTGAATACCAGAGAAATCAGGTACTATATTCAAATTGCAAAAGCAGCCAGCAAGGTCATGTTTCATGTAATTTACCAGATACTTGCATTGCTCCTCACCATTAGTTTCAAAAGCAAAGAATCCACCAGCTCTTAACATTGTGACAGCCCCATGGCAGAGATGTAAAAGATAATCCATACCATTAGCACCACCATCTAAAGCAAGTCTCGGCTCATGTCTACCAACCTCAGCCTGCAGACCTGAGATATGGGCGCTTGGTATGTATGGTGGGTTACTCAAAATACCCGACAGGCTTCCTTCAACATCCTTTAATGGCTCAAACCAAGATCCTTGCTTTACCTCAATCACATCATGAAGGCCATATCTCGACACATTGAAAGTTGCCACAGAAACTGCAACTGGACTTGAATCTGTGGCTAAGACCTTCCCATGACTTCCCAAAATCCTCCCTATTCCAATAGCAATAGCACCACTACCAGTCCCCAAATCTGCCCAAAAGCCTTGACCCAAATCCCCATTATTGGAAACCACATCACTCACCAGATCGACAATCAATTCAGTCTCCGGCCTTGGAATTAAAACCCCTTCCTGAACACACAAAACCAAATCCCTCCAGTGCTCACACCCAACAATATACTGAAATGGCCTTCTCTCTTCAATCCTCTGCTTCCACAAATGATAAAGATCATTCAAACTAGTCCTAAGCTTTACATTCTCGTTACTTTCCTTAATATCATATTTGGGGTCTTCAAGTGAGTCCTCTAACAGCCACTTGAGCTCCCTGCATAACAGAGTGGAGTCCGGGCCACTGTCACAGTCCAGAAAAGACGAACCAACGGAAAAAGCGAGACTTTTTGCCCAACTATGCCATTTTTCAAGGTCCAATGAAGTAACCGAGTAGGTGGGGGGCCTTAGAAATAATGGAATATGGGGATACGTCGCCGTTTAAAGATGGTAACGAGGTGGTAGAGCAGATGGGTCTGCAAAGGCAGCATGCCCGGCTAAACGACAACCTCATGTCACTGTGACTAAACCGCCGCCGCCGCTTGAGCTGAGTTTCTTAACTTTCTTTTCTATAGAAATCAGTTGGATGTGAGATAGCAACAGTGGAGAGGCGCGACGAAAAGGATTGACAGATGAATTGCGATTAGAGGTTCGTTGGAGTTTAGATGGGAAATGAGAGGTACGTCTCGCGTCCTTCAAACCTCCTTTTTTGTGTACTATCTAATTAATAATATAAAAATTAAAAGAAAAAAAGAGGGAGAGAGAGAGAGAGAGGAAGGGATTAGAACTGGGCCTGAAAAAGAAGATTCAATAAGACTATACGAGCAATGTGATGCAAGCATTGCTTAAGAAACGAAAAAAATGGTCATGCAAGCATAAAACGACGACAGTGTGGCCAATGTAACGTCGTTTCGTATGAGATAACTTGCTGTTACTACTTGTATTAATGTCATTCCCTTGGACTTCTGGATGTCATGCCCATCATACATAAGGGATCTGCCAACTGTCATTACAGAGGATTGGTAAATTTCACCATAAAAAACATAAGGGTTGACGCATACGCTAATGTAACAGGGCATGCTCACAATTAGCAAACAATTTTATGCTTGACTATCATTTGGGAAGCCATCCTATGCTCCTTATCTTACAACCTTCAGGCCTTAAACTCATATTCTTACATCATTTTTGTTTTTATCCTCTTTCTTATGTTATGAGTATACTCACAATTAATAAATAATTTCATATTTAAATCAACTGTTCAAATTTTAGTTCGTGCTTTAAATAGGAATACAATATTTAATTTCTTATATTTTTAAATAAAAATAATTAAAGGTCTCGAGTTCAAACTTTAATTTTAATTTGTTAAAAAATATAAGAACGAGCTGTTTGTGTCACGTATCTCTGTGGAGACGGGTAAAGCAATTGCCAAGCAGAATAAAGCTGTTGTTAGAAGTGGCAAATGCCAGTGGATTGAGTCCTTGTCAGAGTCTATATGGATTGCACCGAACGAGTCTTTAAAGGAGCTTGAGGACTGCCTTTTCAGACATGTTGCCATGTTGATTTAACTTGGCAGTTATCTTATGCCTTCGGAAAACTATTAGAATCACAATGAACTAATAGGCGAATGTACTGCCAATATTCAATTTACAGGGATCAGCTATATCTGGTATTCTTGGAGAGGTCACAGTCAACATGGCAACCTACATGGGTTCACGAGATTCTGTTCCAGTTTCATTACCGTTGGAGAGATGCAACCGTGGTACCGTTTTACGGGTTAGTGTACGCTAATATCTCAATGCTGTGATTGCTCGTTGTTCTGTCTTTCTGATTCTGACATATTGACTTAAATGTGACCAACTCATAGCTTCCCTTTATTTATTCTTGGTTTGCATCTTTTTGTCATACTGTGACAATATAAAGGAATGCTTCTGAAGATGATTGAAATGAATACCTCCCGTGGGCTTACATTGTTGATCAATCTTCACTTAGTTCGGTTGAAACCCGGGGTGACAACAAGAAGCCTGATTCATTTGACGAAGTCAAAGAATAGACTAGTTGATTAAGATACTATTATGAAACCATGTTTTGATTTTCCGAATTGTTTGTGGTACCAAAGATCAAACAGAGGATGATCGTTACTGATAATGTATGTTGCTATAATAAGCATCCAGAAATACATTGCTATCATACTGAAAACGACTCTGTGTCAGGTTTCATCTCTTAACCCCCTTATGTTTTTTAGATTTTTTGTCCATCTAATAAGCAGTTTAAGATCCAATGTCTGACGCCAAAAGCAAAACAAAGGTTTGTAACATAAGCTGAACGTTTTCAACCTTGGGACTTTCCTATAGGACTCTTTTACGCTTTATGATGTTCACTTTGTTCTCGAAAGATTCACTGTCATACAAATTTCAGTGAAGATATATATGAGGACCTAATGATGTTGACATCATGTCAGGGGCATCTGACGGTGCATTTGAACAGAGCTCAGGATCCTACTCAAATCGAGACATTCCTCTTTGCGAATGTGACGATGCTGAAGCTAATAAAGTAATGCCAGCATCTAAGTGAACTGTGAAGCCTAGAGTTCATGACCCACAGCTCCCTACCCAGTAATTAAAAATGAGAACGATGAAACATACAAAGTGTCAATCACAGATTATTTCACCTTTTCAACTTATAATTCAAAAAGTGAACTTTGAGACTTTTAATTGCTTGAAATAATGGTGAAATTTTTCCAATGCTGTGGTTGTTAGTGTCAATCTCTTAGTCTTGCATACTTTAGTATTTCTACAGCCTTTAATTTCAAAATGCTTGTCTAGAAGCCCACAATCATGCAGAAACTGATGCTAGAAGAGAATCCAAGAGAAGCATTGTATACATTGTTTGAACCATCGCAACGAATTTTGTGACGTACACAAGACAAGAATTATTTTGCTTCTTGCAGTAGGCCTTGATGTGACAACAACTCTTCAGACTTGACGTTGGAGGACAGGAAAAGTTACTTGAAGGAAAAATATGAGTTGCTAACCTCTTATATTAACAACTTTGGATTCAGTTATCTATGTCCGCATTCTGTTATCTATGTTTGCCTTGGCAGCCTTTGTAGTCTTGTAACTTCACAGATGATAGAACTTGGATTGGGTCTGGAAGCATCAAACAAGCCATTTATTTGGATAATAAGGGGCGGGGAGAAATCAAAAGAACTAGAGAAATGGCTTGCGGAAGAGGGTTCTGAGAAAAGGATAGGCGGGAGAGGTCTAATGATGAGGGGCTGGGTACCACAAGTAGCAATATTGTCACACACAGCAATTGGAGGGTTCCTCACTCAGTGTGGATGGAATTCAATATTAGAAGGGATATGTTATGGCACACCATTGGTAACGTGGCCGGTTTATGGGGACCAGTTTTGCAACGAGAACTTGGTAGTTCAGGTACTAAGGGTTGGCATAAGCATTGAAGCAGAGCTTACCAATATAAGATGGAGAGAGGAGGAGAAGGTTGGAGTGTTGGTGAGGAAAGAAGACATCAGCAAGGCTTTAGAGAGGTTGATGAATGAAGGAGAGGAAATTGAAGAAAGAGGAAAAAGAATTAGAGAGCTTAGCAAGATGGCAAAGGACGCCTTGGAAGAAGGCGGGTCTTCTTCTCACAACATCAAACTGCTAATAGAAAGCATTGCAAGCAACCAACTTGATGCAGTGACAGAACAGTGAGATAAACAGTCATTTCTTAATCCATTTCGACCTTCTTTGTGCGCTTCTTATTAATAATGAGTTCCCGATACTTTTGGATGTGACCATTTGCTAATCTTCAACTAGGAAATCTGACTCATGTTCACAAACCCATGTAGAAGGTAATTCCTCTTTATTGTGAGGAGACAGTATCTGGCCAGTGCCATCATCGTTGGCAAACTATCTTCAATCAGCCTATAAAGCTCTCATCCCGTTTACCAAATTCATAGCAATCTCTACGGGTTTTGTCAATTCAATGGCTGCTTCAACATTGGTATAGGCTGTCAGCTAGAAATAGATAGGCTCTTGCTTCTTCAGGTAATTCCAAGCCTTCGGTATACTTTCTTTTGTAAGAGCTCTTCCTCAAGTTAGTTCTGCAAGCTTCTCACAAGGGCTCTGCATCAACATATCCGCGTATCACCTGTAAATTTACCATAAACAATATGACAGACTAGACTAGACTAGCTTATTGAATCCTCGAGTCTGAGTTAGACTCATTGAAAACGCCAACCAACGTCTCGCTTCGGAAGTTTTCATTTTTTCAAGCCACAATTAGCATGTAACGCTACATTTGCATGGATATGTGACGCAAGCATCTGTATATCTGTTGATGTTATTTGCTTTTGACAGAACCGTATTTTTTGATATATTAATATAGTTTGTAATAATTTTAAAATTTTTTTTTTCAAAGTTTTTTATTATTTTTATTGTTTAAAATAAATTAATTTTTATAACAGATATTTAAATTTATTATTTTCAATATTGAAGCACTTGATATACCATACACTAATCTAGATGACGGGTAGCCAATTTGCCATCTATCTTACGGTGAATTGGGGGTGAGACAATTCTTGGAATCATCTCGCTCTCGCAAAACTTTTACACTTGTGGTGCAGCACCGAACATAAAACCTATCTATACCTTCCTCGGAACCCAGAAAATTCATGATATTATTAGAAGGAAAAAAGGACATTTCCATAGAAATATAACCCCAGAACAGTGGAGGGTCATCGGAGACAGGACCACAAAAGGCGGTCTACTTTTCTTAATGCAACTTTATTGACTAACCCTATGGTCAAGTTCTTTCGTTGGTGACGTTGGTAATCTCAACATCATACAGCCCATTAATGTCTCTTGTATTGGTGGTCTAATATTGACCGTTCAGCGCGTGCACAGCAAGAATAGGACGGACGTGAAGCTCTGGCAAAGATAATCCAATGGAAGATCTAGACCTGCAGAGAAATCAAAGGAGAAAGCGAATTTCTCCCAAAACTGTCAATTAAGCCGCGTCTGCTGAACTATATATCTTTGCGGATGAAATTTCCCTGGAAAAGCGAATTTCATTTCGTGGAACAGAATCACGATCTCTTTTTAATCAACCCCAGAAAGAAAACTCGAACGCCATAAACAGACCATCTCCAATCACTTCCTCTTCTTCAAATTTACATATTACTGACCAACTACAACTATGGCCTTCCAATCCAATCAACTCCATTTTGTCGTGTTTCCATTCATGGCTCCGGGACACATGAACCCCATGATGGATGTTGCCAAGTTGTTAGCGCAGCAGGGTGCGATCATCACTATAGTCACCACACCACACAACGCCAAGCGTTTTGCTACAAATGTTGCTCGTGCCGTGGAATCAGGACTCCAGATGAAGTTTATTGAAGTACAGATGAAGTTGGAAGAAGCAGGACTGCCAATAGATTGCGAGAATGTTGACTTGCTGCCTTCGCTTCGCCTAGCGAAAGAGTTCTTCACTGCAACCAACACGTTTCAGGCACCGGTAGAAATCTTGTTTGAGGAACTAACGCCAAGGCCAAATTGCATAATCTCGGATGTGCTTCTTCCTTACACGGCTAATATTGCTAGCAAGTTTCATATTCCACGGATTTCATTCAATGGAACTTCTTGCTTTTCTAACCTATGCTTCCTCCGCATACAAGTTAGCGGGATTCTTGACAGCATTACCTCTGATTCAGAGCATGTCATTGTGCCTGGAATGCCTGGTCATTTTGAATTTACCAAAGACCAATTGCGTTGGTCTATGTTTCCAATGGAAGATTATGCTAATCAAATCATAGCTGCTGAGGCCATAAGTCATGGGGTGATTATTAATTCTTTTCAAGAGCTGGAGTCAAAAAATATCCAACAGTTCAAAAGGGCTAGAGAAGATGGAGGACACAAAATTTGGTGTGTCGGTGCAGTTTCGCTCTGTAACAAAGACAACACAGACAAGCTTCACAGAGGTAACAAAGCTTCAATAGATGAATATTAACTGTTGAAGTGGCTTGATTTGCAGCAACTAGCCTCTGTTATCTATGTTTGTCTAGGCAGTCTCTGTAATTTAATAACTTCACAGATGATAGAGCTTGTAATGGGCCTAGAAGCATCAGGAAAACCATTCATTTGGGCTATTAAGTGGGGAGAAAAATCAGAAGAACTAGAGAAATGGCTTGCAGAAGATGGTTTCGAGGATAAAATAAAAGGAAGAGGCCTCGTGATCCGGGGTTGGTCACCACAAGTCCTCATATTGTCACACCGTTCTATTGGAGGATTTTTAACACATTGTGGCTGGAATTCAACACTAGAGGGGGTATGTGCTGGCTTACCAATGATTACTTGGCCACTTTTTGGAGACCAGTTTTGCAATGAAAAGCTAGTTGTGGAAGTGCTCCGAACTGGCGTAGCTGTTGGGGCGACTTCTACCATCAAGTGGGGAGAGGAAGAGAAAATTGGAGTATCGGTGAAGAGGGCAGATGTTAGAGAGGCGGTAGAGAGGTTGATGAATGATGGAGAGGAAGGTAAAGAGAGAAGGGAAAGAGCCAGAGATCTCAGCAAGTTGGCAATGGAAGCACTGGAGGAGGAAGGGTCTTCTTGTCTCGACCTCAAAGAGCTACTAAAATACATCGCGGCACAAACAAGCTGAAAAAACCAGCATATTTGTTGGAAACGAAAGAAAACATTTATTTCAGTGGAGATCAAATTGGTTGCTGAATTCTTCTTTGCCAAGCTATTTGTTACATTGTCACTATGGTGCAGTCTTGGAGTAATTCATAATCTGTTCATCTGCTTGTTTATTCTATCTGTTATTAAATCGCTTCCCAAATCTAATACGGGAGTAGATTTTTTAAAACTAGGCAATTAGCTCAACAACGTTGAGCGAAAATAAGAATTTAACGACAATAACTCGAGTATTTGACATAAAGAACAGGGGAAAACGCCGCAAGCACTCAAACTATCAGTTTGGCTCGTAAATCTGGGATTGCCTTTCTTTACATGTTTGAGGCTTAAGTGGATGAATAAGACCAAGAATCGTTTCGTCTGGCAACATAATTTGGTCGAGTATGGCCTTGTCACCGTTAATTTCACTTTTTTCTTTTTTTTTGGGGTTCTGTGTATACATAGATATAGACTTGGGTTATTCACATATACACAAAGCAATAAGCTATCCAACCAAGAAAACACAAAAAAATCAATAAAAGTCCATTTTTGAACCTTTCGATTTCATTAGCATCCTCCTCTTGGGATGCTGCAGTCTTCAGTCACAATTTATGTCCTAGACTGATGAATGAAGAAAAGGGAAATTTTTTTGCAGGTCATAACAGCAAAGGTGAGTTAGTGTCCACCATAAGCAGCACCAAATGTGCAACTGAATCAATAAAACGCATTGCCATGATACTCCCAGAGGTATAGAGTTTCTGGTCGAGAGGATTTGCAAGAAATCAAAGCTCTGAACCACAAATGCCCAGAAGCATGCTGCCCTTGCTGCAGAGATGCATCGTGTAATACATACAGATGGCTAAATCACGCAGTGATTTATGTTCGTATTATATTCTCAAAGAAATAAGTTTTCTGTAATTATTTCACTTTAGTGTTACACATGGAATCCATTTTCTAACATGCAACAAACTTACGTGTGATTGTAGTTAGAACTATCTGCCCTTATCTGTGACAATGACTATATCCATGAAGAGTCTGCATTGAACCTAATTGTTGTTGGACTTAGAAAGAAAAGACACTTTATAAGACACGTGGATATATGTTTTGGTATAAGTAATATTCCCCTGCACTTTCTGGGATACCCATATGGTGTATCCCACATCACCAGGATTTCCCATACAATCTGGTTTGAAATTTTGTCACTGATGCTTTTTCCCATGGTTTTTGTTTTATGCTTATCTCAAGGCACGATCACTTGATTTAGTCCCCTGGAAATTGCAAAACATCTACAATTCAAGATTGCATCTTTCTTCACAATAACCAACTACTGTCTGACTTTAACCCATCAAAACAGTCCTATTAGCTAATGTTGGCATTAGGTGAGTAATCAAAGGGAAAAACCTCTTTCGAAGTCATTACGCAATCGAAAAGAATATCTTAAGAATCCATTTGACAGAACAAAAGAAGGGTACTGCTGGTGTCACGAACCTGAAATCTTACTCGGACTGGACAAAAGCTAAAGAACATTAAAGAGATGACCGACCTTAGATTAAATAAAATCTGGTCTTTTGTTAGGCATATGGTTCCATGTACACATGACACCACTTTGTTAATTGTAACAAGACAAATAATCGGACGCGGCGTGGCAAAAGTACACTAGCCAGGCGCACTTAGCACTTCAAACCATAAATCTTTTACTAATTTAATTAACAATACAACTAAAAATATATCCATAATATATGATTTATTTATTATATTATATGCATTTTTATTATATTTAGAATTCAATATTTTTTCATTAAATTATGTATTTATCACGTTATTTTACCACTAAATTTTTCTCAAGGTAGTTGTCTATGATAACATGGAACAAATCGACTTAGGCCTAAATTAAGCCAGCCATAGAATTTGTATACTCTGCTAGTGCGCTCGGTTCATTAACCTCTAAAGGGTGTCTTCCCCTTGACGTAAAACAGGAAAGGGAAAAGTAAGGAAATAGAAAATAAATGGGCCTGAAAAGGAATATGAAGGACAGAATGAAAGAAACGACAATCAGATTTGGAGCAAAGGAGGTGGAATTTGGCATATACTTGGAAGATGCCACACATTAGACCTCCATTTTCAATCTTTCTCAACTTTTTTTCTTGGTTCTCTTTAACAAAAAGGTGACCACACACTCTTGCTTATAATTCATCTCACCCTTTCATAACCCTCAAGACCAAGAAAAGAATGCCCTATAACAACCAGCACCCGGTTCATGTGCAAACCCTGTCAGTACTGCACCATCCCATCATGTGATACTCTTGCTCCACCCCAGCCCCCCCCCTGGTCACAATGGTCTCTTTTGCTTGGCAAACGGGTTGATGGGGTTGGTCAATTATTGTTTCTTGGTGTTGGTGTAGTCTTCTGCCATATTTACCTTTATCCTATCCTGCAATTCTCTGTGAAGAATTATGGGTTGAATGGACATCGTTGGATCTGAATCGCCTTCTTACTTAGGGGCGGTTTCTCTTATAGGGCAACTTCGATCCTTTGGCATTTCCAGCTCCTCAGAAATCTACCTTCGCTCCATGTGATTTGAGCTTGGAGGAGCATGTTGTGTCTCTTCTATATTTCTTTATATTTGCTGTATGTCCTATGAATGCAAGTGTTATACGAATAATTAGTGACTGTGTCAACCAATCGTATAAATTTGCAGGCCGCTGCCCAAAAGTTGTTACTGGCGTCTGGTTCAGTGAGTCATAATCGAAGGTGTTGTTTGATTTATGTTCTTTCTAATGTTTGCGGCATCCTGAAGAAGTAGGTCGAGAGTTGAGCCTGTAATGCGAAAGAGGTACATGCCTGCCATAATAGCTTCCCATCATGTCTAATTTGACTAATCTCATCCATCTTTCCTGAATACTCGATTTTTTAATTTCACATCAAAATGAACCAAGAAACCTGTCCCTACCACGGACAAGGTCAGTTTATCCCTTTCCATGTCAACTTTTTTTCCGGCATTTATATATTTGTTGCAATATGAAGGGGACAACACCGTTTATATTTTTTATTTTCTTCAATTCCACTGTCGTATATGTACTAAAGAGTAATAAAGACTGGGCTAATTCTCAGCATGCCTTTTATTATAGTAGTCACAATGTCACCATATTTTTTAGCACCCAGATAACGAGTTGACCGCCACTCAGATCGTTAACAGGCATGGGCTCGGTTACAAAGACCCAAACCACTCAAATAGTTTATAAATCTATATGGTCCTTGGGTGCCGCCAACGGATCACACAATCCCGTGGCATTTTTCTTGATGTTATCCTGATGGGTCGGTCTCCCGAGTACATTTGCACCCCATTATGTTCAACTAAATACACGTTGATACGTAGCTTAATTTGTGTTAAAAAAAATATAAATTCTCATCTCACCTCAATAACTTATAATATTTATAAAATTTTTTATTTACATATTTAAATTTTAAAATTTACATGATATTTTTAAAATTATTTAAGATCGTAATTTAAAAAAGCAAGACCTATATAATAAATTTTTAAAAATAAGTCTTTGGTAACACTATTTGGGGACCATGTCCATGCACATTCGAATACATAGAGGCAGAATGGGGTAGTAGAAAAAATAAAAAATTGTAACGAGAATAGGAGAAGACTTACATATTGGTACATGGATGGTGAGGCGATAAAACAGAAAGGGACACAAGTGGGACAAAAATATTAGAGATTCTTACGGTTATCCTGAAACATATTATATAAATTTGTCCGTTGCATTTTCCACTCTCCTAGTTGTTGTTTCTTTTTTTTTTTTGGTCAATACCATTCTTGTTTTCTTTTCGTGCTTGGGCCGCCCATTTTTCGTTTACTGAACCACAAAAACAAACACATATAACCCACCCATAATGCCAAATTCACCTAATATAGTCCTTGCGTCCCATTTTTTCAAATTTTCAGCAAGCGTCAATGATGCGGCGGCCCAATTCCATTCCATTCCCAAAAATGGGAAAAAAAAAGTAATAATAATAATAAATTAAAATAACATAAAATAAAATAAAATAAAAGAAGAAAAAGCTCCAACCTCCAGTCGTGTGCATGAACACGAACGCCTGCCAAAACAGATACCTGGACCCCGCACGAAATCAAACGGTTATGGTCAAGCATAGAAAGGCATCGTTCGGCTGAGAGTTAACATCAACGGGTTTCATATGGTAAGATTTATTGCATAGTTACCATTTAATTCGCCTTCTCCAACGAATCCATATCTACTCGGGTCACTGCACCTCCCAAACAGCCCCTTGGGCATCATTTTCTCCCTGTTATTGAACTTATTAGAGATCGATGTAAAATAAAACTCTCGATATTACCGACACTCGGAATCCACAGAAAATACCTAAATCTCCGCCCGATTTTAATTATCGGGAACCGATTTGCCGACAATCCTCGAATTTTTGATACTTCACTCAAGCCACCAGCTGCTGTCTTTTGCACTCAATTAGAGTCCCGAAACCCTAGAATCGGCCAGTTTCTTCATTCTGCTTCCATGCTCTGTGTTCCTATTCTCCGATCTTTCTTGAGGTTTTCGCGGTGATTTCCACAGGTATGAAGCGCGAGCTGAATTCTGCCGTCGTCGTCGGCGGTGACAGCGGGGTTCGGTCTCAGGCATCGAGTCCGTGCATGGAGGTTTTGGACGATGTTGGTTGTAAGAAGTTCAAATCCGGCAAGGTTAACGGTTACGTTGTTTATTCTCGAGCTAGGAAGATTAGAGATGGTGTATTTCTTAACGGCGTAGTGGATGGCGGAGTTGATGGAGAAGAAGAGAGCCATGAGAGGCAAGTGCTTGAAACAGTGAAGAGAGAGAGCAGTGAAGTGGTTGAAAATGTTGTCGATGGCCGAGCTGATAGCGGCGTGGGAAGCGTATCGTGTAAAGACGAGCCAGCGAGTGAGCCTGAGCAATCTCTGGTCAAGGAAGGATCTGATGAGGACGGTCCACTCATATTGATGGCCAAAAAGGCTCGTAAGTTGAAGAGCAAGAAGTTGAGGCGGCTTACTCGTTCAACCTTGAAGCTTACGTCGGAGCCAGTTGACGTTGTGGTTAGTGGATTTGAAGATATTGAAAGTGGAGTGGTTATGGCAGTAGATGTGGAAACAATAGCTGAAGGAAGCGCATTGACTCCCCCAAAGAAGAATCTAGAGTTGAAAATGTCTAAAAAAATAGCAGTGGATGATGTACCTATGACAGTCAAGGAGCTCTTTGAGACTGGTTTGCTTGAAGGAGTACCCGTTGTTTACATGGGAGGCAAAAAGGTAAAATCTCTTTTATATCCCATCGTCCCTCACTTCATTGTTATTTTGGTGTTAGCCTCTAATGTTTTTTTATTTCTTCCCGCTTTGAGAAATGATAGTTTCAGGCATTTGGTCTGCGGGGTACAATTAAAGATGCTGGGATTCTGTGTTCTTGTTCTCTCTGCAAAGGATGCAGAGTGAGTATGCTTTATTTCTTCAAGAAAGATGGAATAATATGACAATCAATTTCTGTCAATCAGTGATTATTATTTTTTTTTTTTTTATAGTTTGATCATCTTTTATTTGTTGTTTTGCACTAATTTAGGTCATTCCGCCTTCCCAATTTGAGATTCATGCTATCAAACAATACAGACGTGCAGGACAATACATTTGCTTTGAGAATGGGAAGAGCCTGCTTGATGTATTGAATGCATGCAGAGCTTCTTCTCTGGATTCCTTGGAAGCAACAATCCAGAATGCCATTAGTGGATTGCCTGAGGAAAAAACTTTCACTTGTCGGAGATGCAAAGGTGTGCTTTTCACTTCATCTGTTGATTTATTATTATTATTATTATTATTTCATGGAAATGATGTTTGAAACTTTTTGAGGATTATGTTCATTTGTCAGCTTGCTGTGTTTATTAAATGATCCAGGTACCTTCCCTTCAATTTGTGTTGGCAAGGTAGGACCTCTTTGCAATACATGTGCATACTCAAAGGAATCTAACGGAAGTGCAACTTTTGAGAATAACATAAAAGCTAGGTATGCCATTACAGCTTTTAATTCATGTACTTTGCTGTGTAATTCAGAGTGGTTGATGAGCTAAGATTATGAACTTTCACTAGTTTTGCTGTCTGGTGGCTTTAAATCATGCAAGCATTTTCCATTTTAATCCCTTGTCAACATACAAAATTAAAATACATGGGCCATAAATTATAGAACATTCTTACATGGGAAGAGAGTCTTTATTTTCTTGTCTGTGAGTGGTGTAATGTTCAACATGCTCATGGAATTATCTTGCCTGTGAGTGATGCTTTCCCACCTCGGCTTTGCAACCAGAAAACATATATGCCAACTCAAGTTTGCGGTAATTTCCTGTATCTAGAATCTATGCTTAATATTCACTTGACTATTGTTTTTTCAGATCAAGGCCATGGGCATGTAATTCTCCAAATTGCAATGCTGTGATGAAATCAGCTACTTTGATTGAAGTAGATTTCAGAATGCACTATTTTCTCATTACACTGCCATTTTTGTGAGTTAGGCACCTTGTATATGTAGGTAACTGTATTTAATGTGCTACTGTTTTTGTTATTTCAGCTCTCTAGAAACCATTTCTACTTTGGAATCATGTAGAAGTGCTTATATGCCCAGCTCCTCATTAGATAGTACTCCATTGAAGATTAGAAGAAAGTTGGTATCCTTTTATTATCTTTTGTCTTGATTGTTGCATAGAATGTAAACGCTATTGATTTGCTTGTTGTTTCCACAATAAACTAATAGTAACATTTTTCCATATTGTGAACTGGGTACATCTTTTTGTCTGTCACTTCAGGTCATTGAAATCCGATTCAAGGAAAAAGTTGTACCCGACTGCTCCAATGCGCATGTCTTTGAGAAAAAAGAGTCAACAGTAAGTAACCTCAAAGTTGGCTTCTTATTTTTCTCCTTTTCTGAACATAGCATTGTTCCTAGCATGAGCTCGAATTTTCAATTTTGGGCCAGGAAGTTATGGTTGTTTGTCTCCAAAACCATATGGAAGATGATTTTGTATTCCCTTATATGCTCTGAATGCTATTTAGCATCCATTTTTCATTAGCCCTGTTTACTTGACTTCAGGACTCTAAAACAGGACTCGTGGGAAAAGCTCTCTGGAGGTGCTTCAGAGCATCTATCATCGCAGAAAAATAAGCAATGGAAGACCACTCCAAAGTTAGTTCCTTTCATTCTTCTTGTTTTGTGGTTGAACTTTGTAGATTTCATGGTTTGATTTTTCTTTCTTTTGCTTGTGGAATATATGATACCTTTGTCTCCAGAATTGCATTGAAGGATAGCTGTGATTTGATGCATTTTTTATTTGTGTATTATGCTTTGCTACTCCTTTCATAAGGCACTTTTAATTTTTTTCAAATTTTCATGTTTCAGGAAATTTAAGACTTTACTAATGTCAAAGTCCTTGAAAAACCTATCACCAGTTGTCTCTCCGCAAAATAAGTGTCCGTGGAAGATGACGACAAAGTTGGCTTCTTTCTTCCCATTAGTGCATTTTTTGTTCCATAGCCATAATTTTTGTAATATTTGTAGCTGTTGCTGTTATTGTATTTGTTGTCCATTTTCGGATGTATACCTGCGTTGTGGTACCTTTTTTTCTCTATATTTGTTTATTTATTTATTTATTGCTGCATATTTTAAAGGACTGCTCTCCATTTTTGGTTTTAATGCTTTGTGTTCTGGTAACTTTTCTTCTCAAGAGATCAGCGGCTGCATAAATTGGTTTTTGAGGAAGGTGGATTGCCTGATGGAACTGAAGTAGCATACTATGCTCGTGGACAGGTGGTTGAGATCAATATTTTACATGCTTATATATTTCACCTTCTTAATGTGTGAAGTAATTAATTCTTCTGGACAGAAATTACTTGTGGGGTATAAAAGGGGCTTTGGAATACTATGCCGTTGTTGCAATTCTGAGGTACATTTTCTTCCTGTGTAAACAACATGGTTCCTTAATCTTTCATCAGATATACCAAGAATTATTTGTTATTGACATGCAGGTTAGCCCCTCAACATTTGAAGCTCATGCAGGATGGGCTACTCGCAAAAAACCGTAAGCTGTTGCTGCATTTTCTGTCAGCTTCTTAGATTAATGATCTTTCCCATTGGATATGCATTATGAGTTTAGTGCTTGCTTGACAGCTATGCATACATTTATACATCTAATGGTGTGTCACTCCATGAACTGGCAATATCTCTTTCAAAAGGCCGCAAGTATTTTGCTAAGGACAATGATGACCTATGCATCATCTGTGCTGATGGTGGAAATCTTATTCTTTGTGATGGATGCCCAAGGGCCTTTCATAAAGGTAATATAAATAACAGTTATTGAAAACAAATTTTTTGTGCTAATATAAATATTGAAATTCTTTGCAGCCATGAGTCCTTCAATCAGGTTCAGGTCAAAACTCATTATAGTCATTCAAAGTGGATTGTGGATATGTTGAATGTCAATTACACATGCTTGGCAACAAAGAAAAATCAATGAATGGTCACAAGAAAAAGAAATATGGATTATTAATTTGCAGATATTTATGATTTTTGGACAATTATTTGTACATGTTTCTTGTGTTTTATTGATGTGCATGTTTTGTTGTTCTTTGTAAAATTTGTGCCATTGTCTCTCTGTCATTATCACCTTTGTGGGTGTGGGAGTGCAGTAGTGCACTCACTGGGAGGTGGGGAAGCAGGGTTGATTTTTGTTTTTTTCCTTTTGTTATTATTTCTCTCTTTTTCACTTGGCCTAGAGTTTGCAATGTGTTTCAACAAATAAATAAATAAAGCAGAATGTTACATTTGCATTCTGAATTGTGACATTATCCCTTTAGACTAAAAGCTGACTTGTTGGCCTTTTTTCCTAGTAATGATCTGCATGAGTTGGTTTTGATGAGCAATTTCTTGCTTGTGAAGGATGTGCATCTCTGCCAAGTATTCCACGTGGTGACTGGTATTGCCAATATTGTCAGAATATGTTTGAGAGAGAAAAGTTTGTAGAGTATAATGCAAACGCTGTTGCAACTGGAAGGGTTTCTGGAGTTGATCCTATTAATCAAATAACCAAGAGATGCATTCGCATTGTCAGAAACATGGAAGCAGAACTTACTGGATGTGCATTATGCAGGTGATATTTATGCTTCTGCACTTGTTTGGGCATATAATTCTCCACCTGTTTTGACTTAGCAGTGGCTGCTTGTTCCATTACCTTGCTTTGTGCAGAGGTTATGATTTCAGCCGGTTGGGATTTGGTCCACGAACAATTATACTGTGCGACATGGTATTTCTCTTAGCTACTTCTCTCTCTCTCTCTCGTGGAGCTAATGAGAGATTTACATTGATATTAAGTAACTCTGCCTTTTCATGTCATGTTTGGGCTGTCTGGGGTTACATTCAACTCAGTTTCCTTGCAATAGAATAACTAGTTTGTACAATTTGTGGTTTTCTGATTGTATGCAGTGTGAGAAGGAATTTCATGTTGGTTGTTTGAGGAGCCATAAAATTGCAAACCTAAAGGTTTGAGTTTGTATAGTTCATATTTTCTTCTACTTTCAATTTTTTGTCTATGTTAATTGCCTTTCCAGAACCGAGGTTAATGTTGGTACATGTTTGCAGGAATTGCCCAAAGGGAAGTGGTTTTGTTGTATTGATTGCAGCAGGATCCACACTGCTTTGCAGAAGTTGCTAGTTTGTGGAGCAGAAAAACTCCCCGATTCCCTTTTGAATGTTCTAAAGATGAAGCATGAGCAAAAGGGTTTAGAGGTCATCAAAGATATTGATGTGAGATGGAGGCTTCTTAGTGGCAAAACTGCTTCCCGTGAAACAAGGTTGTTTCTTTCACAAGCTCTCACAATTTTCCAAGTAAGTAACCTTTCCTTTCCTAAATAATTTCCTCCTGATTCATGCTCAGTAGTGTTGCCACAAAATATTAAATGCTGCAAGTAGGATTCCTATTAGTCATCTTTAGGTACCCATTTCTATACTGTCTTTAGATATTTGTTTTTCTTCTGTGTGCCTTCTTGGAGAAAACCAATTTTTGAAAGAATAACTGCCTCCTATGAGAATTAAATATGGATGATTGAACCAATTATGCATTTTCAGTATGAGTATTACATGTGGAACTGTTTTCAAAGTCTTCACTTTTAGATATTGTCATGCAATCATTGTCTTCTCCGACTGTTAGATATTGGTGATTTTCTGATTTAGTTGAATTCATAACTTCATGTGGTCTCTATTTTGTGGTTTAATATATTATGGAAGTTTTTATGCTTATTGGTAGGAAGTTGCACACATGCAAGAGACATGATTAGTTGTAAATAGGAGCATTGATACACTTACTGATCCAAAATCTTTTTCGTTCATGCTTCAGGAATGTTTTGATCCTATTGTTGACTCAACTGGACGTGACCTAATTCCATTGATGGTTTATGGGTACGCCTAATATTTGCAATTATTTCCTGCCATGTTTTTCCACCCTTCCCCCACCAAAAAAAAAAAATTAGCCAATGGCATTTCTTATTCTCATTCCCCCTCTGCTTCTCTATCTCCTCCCTACCTTCAGGAAGAATTCTAAGGGCCAAGATTATGGAGGAATGTACTGTGCAGTACTAACAGTCAAGTAAGTGAGAATCTTGTATCGCTTTAGGTGCAACTTGGCCACTGAATATTGACAATGGTGTATATTTCTTATTTTCAGCTCATTTGTTGTATCAGCTGCAATGGTTAGAATATTTGGGCAAGAAGTTGCTGAGCTTCCTTTAGTTGCCACAAGTACTGGTAACAACAACAAGGTGATAATTGGACGCTATTGCTGTGTTACATAATTTTTTTTTCTCCTGTCAACCTCTTCAGCTATAGCTGCTTGAAATTCAGGGTCCTTCCACCAAGAGTTTGCTTTCCTATTTTACCTTTTGTCCAGCCCAAATGACTTGGTGAACCCTTTTTTTTTTTTATCTATTTTATCAAGAACCATATTTTTGGGATATGGATTTGTATTACACGCAATAAGCCATTGCTAAATTTGTCCTGTGCATCTTTGATTGATGGAAGGTGATTATCTCTCAGGGCTACTTCCAGTTACTGTTCTCCTGTATTGAGAAGCTTCTGTCATTTTTAAATGTTCAGAGCTTTGTGCTTCCAGCTGCTGAGGAGGCAGAATCTATATGGACCAATAAGTTTGGTTTCCAAAAGATAAAACCAGAACAGGTATCAATACATGCTGAGTACACAGGCTATTGGTTGCACCCCACACATTTGCAATTATATGAATATCTTGCACTTGTTTGCACGAATAGGAATACACGTATTTGTAGCTTGTGGATCTTTCAGTTCCCTGATATTTTCCCTGTGCTACAGCTTAGCAAATATAGGAAAAGCTGCTTCCAGATGGTGACATTTGAGGGAACGTCTATGCTACACAAAGCGGTTCCTGCATGTCGAATTGTTAGTCAAAGTACAGAGTCTATAGTATCGTAGAGAAGCGCAATGAGGAGCCATTTTTTGGTGCGAGGAAATAGAAGCTTAGTATCTTCATTGACATATTTATTTCATTTGTTGAATTCTTTCTTTTCCCCTTTTAAAATTTGTGTATAGATTAGGTGCAGGAAGTAGTACATATGCTTAGTCCCTTTAATTTTATGCCCCTGGCCGGGAAGTTTCATACCTGTTGACCATCCCTAGGAGTCCACTAGCTTTTTACCGATAATTGGACGTTGACCTTTTCTAGAGTGTATAAGTATTCTGGGACCTTCAATAACTGTCTTCTGCCCTGCTTCCAACCCGAGGAGATCGAGAACTCTCTTACCGTTCTTATTTCTTCATAATTGTCCTGTCTTAACTTTTACTAGCGTTTTAGGATGTTGGAAAAGACATGGACGTTCAGAAGGTCAAATGAAAGGTTTGCTGGGGAAGCACGGAAACCTGGTAAATCTATTTTACGTGGATGAGCATTATGAGCGGGGTTCTTAAAGCAAGATCGATGCAGTTTCACGGGAATTGAGGTTAAAAGATTAGGGGCCTTTTGATTCGAAAGCAGAATTTTGACTTGTAGGTCTCAGCGGAGTAAATTAGGGCAGAGAATAAAATGCCCCGACACTTGCGGGCAGATTCCAAGCTAATGCTGACAATCTATGGGGTGCAAGGCAGACCCGGGAGGCGAAGTGAAGGATGGTTTATCGCTTCTGTAAGTATTATTGTCTTCTAGCCAGTTATCATCATACTTGCTATCATCGATATAACGTAGCAGTATCGTCAACCTAAAGCACTGCTTTGTCCCTGGGGCAAAATCAATGTCACGCAACTGCCACTACCTTCATCATTTGCACTATTGCTTAAGATGGTCAACAAAGCACAGGGGGAATTAAGAATTTCAGTAACTTGCATCATGACCATGACCTATATATATATATATATTGTTATGTAATTTACGAGATTTTTTAATAGAAAAAGGAAATCGTGACCATAATCACTCTTGGGGCTTAGCGGATGCGTTGTCTAAACCTTACTCCTTCCCTGTTTCTATTTTCCTTGTTCTTTTTGTTCTTTTTGTGTTATTGCTCTTGAAGCAGAAGTTGGATCATCATCACCTCCACCAGTTAGACCTGTACATTCCTTATCTGCCACGCTAATCATCACCCGCATCTTCTCATAAAGCTGTTGTCCGTCCGACTCCAAGCTTCTTCAGAATAGATTGCAACTTTTCACAAATTCCGAACTAGTGAGAATGAGAACCAAAACAAACTATTTTGGCTGTTAGCCTTTGCCATTTCTCTAATATCCGCGGTGATTGCCCTATATACAATACCGCCTCTCCATGCATCGGCCATTTCCTTCGGTGCTCAAGATACCTATGTAATTGCCTTTCTTAGTAAGGTTATCAAGAAAAGTCGCACAGATGTTGCCTCATCTCTAACCACAAAGATCATGTTTGGACACGATCACGGGAAAAAGCATAGAGTCAAATGCAACAGGAACAAATGGAAGTCCAGGCTAATATACCTTTACAAAGTGTCACAAGTGTTAACAGTAGGCTTGAAGGGTTGTGCAAATTTCGGTAGTATCCAGAAGGCCGTTGATGCTGTTCCAGAGCTTAGCCCCACTATAACTCTGATTATAGTCGATTCCGGTATATACAGGTTATTTTCTTATACCAAGTTCGGGTTGCCTGTCGCAAGAGATTAACTTACAAGTTTTATATCATCAACTGGAGAACTAGACACCATTTCAAGTGATTAAAACTGAAAAATACATGGTGACAGGGAGAAGGTGGTAGTGCATACTAACAAAACGAACTTGATACTTGAAGGCCAGGGTTATCTTAACACTGCCATAGAATGGAATGACACCGCGAATTCCACTGGAGGAACGGTCTATAGTGCTTCAGCTGCCATATTCGCCCCCAGTTTCATAGCTTATAACATTAGCTTTAAGGTGAGTCTTTTCTAGTTAGAGACCATTCGACATTAATATACATAGTTTGTTCTTGGGTCTCTCCTGTAAATTTCATCTTTTTTTGGCTATAATGATTTTTTGACTTCAGTGCCAAAGTAGCTCTGTCACTTGCAACTGCAATTAAATTGTGAATTTTCACACACTAAGAAGACTTGTGCTATATACTAATGTCGATTGGTCTCTAACTAGAAAAGACTCACCTTAAAGCTCACAACGAACTTGCATGTGAGAGGATATACTATAAACCGTTCCCGTCGTAACTCAATCATAAGCTCACACTTTTTATTTCCTGTTCGTTATATGCCCTTAAGGGGGCTATATTGCTCTTAATTTTCCCCGATGCTTGGATAGAATTGGTTGAATTTTTTTTGTGGGTTTTTTGTTTTTAATGAGAATACGGCTCCTCCCCCGTCTCCTGGCGACGTAGGAGGACAGGCTGTGGCACTAAGAATAGCAGGTGATCAAGCTGCATTTTATGGATGCGGATTCTATGGAGCTCAAGACACCCTTCATGATGATAGTGGCCGGCATTACTACAGTGAATGTTTCATTCAAGGATCGATTGATTTCATTTTTGGAAATGCGAGGTCACTTTTTGAGGTATATCCACTTGTATTCAATTCGTCTATAACATGTTCAAACATTTTTCATTTTTGGAGCATTTTGCCCAAGAAAAAGCTCTCATACAAAGATCAAAATAAATTATTGCCCGGAAGGTCGTTCTTCATTTGATTCTATATATTCAACATTTTGTGAATCCTTCGAGACCACAATAAACCAAGCTGTAATCTGTTTAATCACAGTGATACTATCTAGGCCGTCAACCACTACGAAGTCAAGGGCAACAATTTTAAGTAGTGTGAGCTGTTGCTCGCTAGCCCATGGGCAAGTGGGTGACGAAAGGAATTTAATTACTGACAAACTCAAGATGAATATGACAGGGTTGCACCATCAGCTCCATAGCAAAACCGCCCACAGGCAGAGTTAGTGGGTCGATCACAGCTCAGGCAAGGCAATCGATGAGCGAGCAAACTGGGTTTTCCTTTATGAAATGCAGCATTAGTGGAACCGGGAAAGTATGGCTTGGTCGAGCTTGGGGAGTTTATGCTACTGTTGTCTTCTCTAAAACATACATGTCTGATGTTGTCTCCCCAGACGGATGGAACGATTGGACAGACCCCTCCAGAGATCAGTCTGTGGCTGACCCTCTACTTACTGTTACATCCCGACCCCCAACACCCCCCTTCCCCCCCCCCCCCACGCCAACCTTTTCCTTTACCTTTGGATGGCAAAACCTTTTTCTTTCTCCACTGAGATTGTTGTTCGTGACTGCGCTTTGCTTTCTGTTTCTATTTTGATCATAGGACGGTGTACTTTGGAGAGTATGAGTGCTTTGGAGCTGGAGCAAACTACACAAATAGGGCTTCGTATGGAAAACAGCTAGAAGATTATGAAGCATCTCCCTACATGAATATTTCCTACATCGATGGGGACCAGTGGCTTCAGAATCAAAACAATTTGTACAGCTTTCCTGGTGATGACTGGCAGGAAGAATCCATTCAAACATTCTAAATGAGGCGAAGCATAAAAATTCGACTTGAGTAGTTTGCTGGATATTCCTACCTACCACAAAAACATAGAAGAAAATAATTTCTCGGATTTTCCTAGAAAGGTTTTCTTCCCCCCCCCCCCCCGGCTCTCCATTTCCATAGGAAAAAGAAAGGTTATGCCGTCCACGTGGAATTAATATTCTTTCTAGCATGAATGATCAGCGTAACATTGTGAAGGTGTACCTAATTATCTTTAATCAGATCACCCTTTGTTGCACATTCTCATTATTCGGAATTCTTATCACTTTGGCAACAAGTAAATTAATGCGGCGAGAGATCTAGCATTACCCACAAAAGAGGAAAAGAAGACTTGAAGAAACACACAAGGGCAACGGCTAACAGCCATCTAGCATGCATGGTCCTCCATATTTGCTATCACTTTGGAAACCCTAGAACGGTGTTGAAATTATCCAATATATGATGCACGGAATTAAGAGAATCCATCCCACAGACCAAGCGGCTTGAGTTATTCAGTCCTGATCTTAACTTTTACCCCATAGACTGTCATGATAACATGTCATTCTCTACAAGGACTAGAATGGTGCAAATGAAAATGGAAAAAGCCAGACCAAGTCAACCTTGGAATTTGGCAGTACATTCTGATTTCCACAATATTCAGGGTTCTTCGTTCAGTGTTTCCAGCATTGGGAAGGGATTATTGATAAGTTGGGACGTTGCAGTAATACTAATACTTCACGACTCCACAGAAATTTATTTCAACACTAAACTTGTCAAATTCTAGTCACACGCAGGCCATCAATTATACAAAGATTTAGCCAATATGGTTTGGATACGGTCAAGATGCCAAGGAATGTTGCATTTTGTTATTGCAAACATGATTCCCTTTAGTGTTATCATCAATGAAAGAATAGACCATTGGCACTTTCTCATATCTCAAATGTTTAGATATTATACAGAAATCTAGTCCATCAATAGGATATATTTACAATTTAACAGCTTACCTTGAAGCAGATGCAGCAAATGAATGTTCAGTTTTCCTTTGGCTCAGTCTCATGTACAAGCCCTGCAAATAACAATAACATATTAGCACACTTCTTTACATGTAAAATATGACTTTTGGTTCCAATTAGTCATTCAACAACTAAATTTCGACTCATTTTGTATTATATTCCTGGAAACTGAGGAGTCAGTCATATTTATGTTCACCGAATAAAGCCATAGCAGACCAAACATTAGTGATAAAATGGCCAAATTTCGCCATCTTTTGGCATACATTTCCATGATTAGACAAATAGAAATTAATCACCAGAGGAACCACTCCATTGTTGCCAGCAGGTGCATCATATTTTGTGTAGGTTAACTTCAAAATAAGTTATAAAGTAATTACGTTGGTTGTGTGTATTGTAGCTCCAGTAGTCATGCCAATATTCTGATCAGGAATAAGCTCAAAGTTCAAGTTCTGCAAAAAGATTGCAAGGGAAACAATAGCTTCCAGCAAAGCAAACTGGTCACCGACACATTTCCGGGGCCCTCCACTGAAAGGGATAAACCTGTGAGGCATAAGTTGCTGATTTAGCTGATGACTAGGCACTGGTTGATGTTCATCAAGTCCAATAATTAACTCATGCAGACAGAATCACATGGAATCTTGAAGAAAAAGGTACCTGAAGTCTGTATTTGTTTCATTAGGCACTGGGCCTTCCAAGTCAAATCTTTCAGGCAAAAATTCTTCTGCTCTTTCCCAGACCTTATAAAATGAGAACACAAGACATAACATAAGAAGACAATTTATCTAGTACATTTATTTCCATAAGAAGACAACTAAGAACATCAAAGTTGACCACAACTAAACTTAGGAGTAAGATTTTGTTATTGTTTTTATATTGATTTCCATGACTAGCCACTAGTCATAAGGTTTAGTGTTAAATTCACATGTAAACTTTTACTTTTAGGTTTAGAGTTAAATTCACATGTAAACTTTTACTTTTAGGTTTAGAGTTTGATCCCCCATCCTTAAATTTAAAAAAATAAAAAATCATAACTGTTTCAGCAAAAATCACAAATGGTAATTATCTTTTGAGTGCAAAATGCTCACTTGGATGAGAAACATCATTTTAAAATTTTATACAAACTTTAGTCAACTGATGCAAAAGATCACTGAACTCAATTGTGCATCTGAGTACAACTCTGAACACAAGATTTGCTTAAAAATTGAAAGCAGGATTGGCAATAGTTTGTTGGAAAACAATGAAGGGATGTCAAACAAGGCAAAGTTATCACTCTTGGGCTTTGGTTGAGGGAGTGACACTTGTAATAAGGTCTGCCAGGTTTGAAAGTTTACCAAAAAGAAACAGTTCGATGAAGAATATCAGAAAAAAAAATAATATATATATGTACAACTAAACAGAACAGGTCTTCAAAGTGCATGACATGTTGATACCTTAGAGGAGTGATGGATATTGTACACAGAGATCATTATATCTTGACCAGTGTTAACCTTGTAATTTCCAGGAAGCACATCAGCAACTTGAGCTCTTCTGATCAAGACCTACCAGAAATTTTGAAAATGGAACATGCACATATCAAATTCAAGATTTCACACTAGTTTTTGCTAATCCAGTAACTGTTCAGTTTAGCATAAGGAAAAGAATTGCAACCTACAGGAGGATGTGGGTAAAGACGCAGTGACTCAATTATGCAGCGCGTCAAAAACTTTAGATCCTTTATGTCTTCATAAGTGGGAGGCCTTCCCTGTAATACTTGGTCCACCTCTTGTTGAGCTTTCCTTAACAAGGAAGCATTCTGCCCAAAGTATATTAAGAGGCTCAATATGAACATTCATCTTTACATATAGCTAGTTTTTGTACACTTTTCCCCTTTTTCCCCCTTTTGGGAGAGGATGAAACAGGCTTTCAAAAGATCAAGACATATAATATTCAGAATAATTTTTCTACAAACTTGAGCATAGCAGAATCTCAGGCAGTAAATAGTGAACATGTATGCAGACAGGCTACCTTACTTAGAAGATATAATGTCCAGGTCAACGCTGAACCAGTTGTCTCATGGCCGGCAACTAACATTGACAATAGGTCATCTCGCAATTGAACACTTGAGACCTGAACCATTTATGGCCATCATGTTAGATGATAATTTAAATGATAACGAAAATAAATTACGAGTGAAGACAACAAACAGGCAGACCTCTTCCCAACTGGCAAGCAAGAAGCGAAGGATGCTCGGATCAGCATCATTCACATATTCCTCCTCATTGATTCTTTCACCCTCAGTTTCCACAATCTGCTTGCATTTTACAATAAGCTCTTCCACAGTTCTTCTAATTACCATAACAGCCTTTTCAGCCTTTACTTGTCTCGGAATTATCTTACACAAAGCTTTAATCTACAGTAAAAGCAATACAGGTTGGTCAGCATTATTCATCAGAATAACCACAACAAAAGACCAACAAAAATCACAAGAGAAAGAAGATGCCTTCCAATACGGTAAAAGATCGGTGGAACGGGCCTCGGCCTCTTTAAGTGCAGTGTAGATGGCTTCAATAACAGGGCTATCGGCAGTTAAAGAATCAAAATTATAATTAAAAACAGCCAAACCAATAACGTCCAGAGTTAATTGGGAGAACTTTTCTTCCATATTTACAGCAGTGCCACTCAGTGCTTGTGGCCGGAGCTTCTCCACCAATCTCTCCGCACATTTACAAAACACTCTATCAACAATCAGAGACAAGTACTTCTTGTGAAGAGAAGGCACGACAGCCCTGCGCCTCACCTATATTACAAAACATGATAACCCAACAGCAATAGTGCTAGAATAAAATACAACTGATTTTTGAAAGAAAAAAAAATTAATTATTCAGGTTTTAATAGTTACCGTCCAAAGGGGGCCTTCGGCGATGGCGAAACCCGACCCGAAGAGAAATTCAGAGACCTCGGAGACAAGGCCCTTGGCATACTTACCGTAATTCCTTAACACATGCTTGGCAATGGCGGGGTCACTTACCACCACGAAATTTCTGGGCCCCGCAGCGAGGCGGTAAATGGGTCCGTACTCGTTCATCCATTTGAAAAGGGGAAGGAACAATGCGCCGCCGAGAAGATCCGAGACGTCTTCAAGCTTGGCGCTAGCTACGGGAATGCCTGAGTCGTCGTTTTGGTTCGAAGTCAGGAAGCGAGAGAGGGAAGTGAGCCAGTCTGGGCTGACCCATGAGCTGGGTTTAGTGGTGTCTGTGCCGGTGGGCTTAGTGCTTTTGCCGTCTAGGGACGATTTGACTGTGAAAGAGTTGGGTTTCGAAAGCGAAAAGGAGGCGGTGGCGGCGGTGGGTTTGTTAAGAGCCGATGGCGGGAAGGGGAAAAAGGAGAGAGAAATTGTAAGAGGCATGAATTCGAGTTTATGAATAAGCAAAAAGGATTACGTTTATTGCTTTTTGCGTGTCTGCCCTCTTCTTCTCTATCTAGTTTTCACAGTAGCTCGGCAGCTGCTAATGGTTTGTAGCAGCATTTGGCGCCTTTCAGAACATCGAGGACATGAAGATAGGGAAGTGGATAAGGAAAGTAAGCCAAAAAAAAATAATAATGATAACAAACACCTTTTTTCTTTTTTCTTTTTTTTTTTCATTTTCAAGAAAAATTGAAGCAATGACACCCAATTTTCTAATAATAATTCAATTTTGAACTCTTTGAGAAGGGATTGGACAGAAAGGTTTTTATCTTATTTTATTTTATTTTTATTTTTATTTTTTTGTTTTTTTTTTTTTTGGGTCTTTGGAGTTTCGGACCAAGTACGTTAAATATCCAAAATGTGATAAATTGGGCAAGCTATTGGGTTAAAAAAAAAGAGATTGGGCCTCGTAGACCATGAATGCCCAGAGGGTAATTGTAAAGGTAATGGGCTTGCATAAAAAGTGGACTCATGCTTTTAAGCCCATGCCAGTTCTAGCTTTTATGTTGGGATTAATTTTTCTCCCTACAAAAATTGTTTGAGATTATACGGACAAAATCAATATAAAAAAAAAAAAAGTATAAAATTGTGCTTGGAGTTACATATCGTGAATGTATACCCACATCTTTCATTTCAGTATTTGAAGTGCAAAAACCACAGTAATTTTCCATTACTCCAATTGTAATAATCTCAAATTACCACCACTTAGTAATGTCGCATATCATTTTAGAACAATTTCACTCCAACAATTTTTTAATGTATTTGGACCAAAATACACAAAAAAAAAAAAAAATTCAATGACTACATCTCTGTTTTGATTTTTAATTAATTCTATAAGTTTTCTATTTAGTGTATTTTTTTTTTCTTATACTAATACAAATTTAAATTTCAAAAGTTGTACTATTTCTCATAAATTAAATTTTATAGTTGAGTATTTTTAGTAAATTTGAATTTTAATACACTATGATTAAATGTGAGCTCATACAAAATCATCACTTTTCTGGTAGCAAGTCATTTTTATGACAAGATTGAATTATTACAATAACTTGAATTTATAGAAACAATATCTAATATTTTATGATATTCTTTTTTTCAAAGAACAGAGAAAAATGCCATATATCTGGGAGCCGTTTTCCTCCACATTTGTGTTCTGTTAAGCAAAACCCCAAAACAGAGGTAGTTGAATTTTGTCTTCCTGTTTGTTGTTGAGATAGAAACCAAGGACCGGTGGTGGTTGGCCTGCCCCAAAGGTTAGTAGTAGTAAAGTTCAAAGAAGTGAAGTCAATTCTCGCAGGGAAACGTCGGTCAACGCAGACTTGGTTGTGGTAGTCAAGTCAATGACGCGTTAATTGACTGACGTTTTGTACGGGGGAAAAGGACTTCCTAGCGATCGCTACTGCGCCGTTTGGTGAGCAGCAGGCTTGGCTTGAATTTCTACGCCAACGCATCCTAACATTCGACCTTACTAAATTATTGATAAAATGCCCGGAGAATGTTTACTAACAAGACTCGCGATTTGGAGAAATGAATGTTCTGGGAAGCCCCATGTTTTCACATGAAGTTGTAATGGTTTTCCTCAAGGCCTTCTTATTATGTTTCTTTGATGGTGTATTTTCAATTGACTTAATTTTGGGGAGATTAGTTTTTTATTTTCGAATGAAAAATGAAGAAGATAGAATTAATTTCTCAAGTGTTTAAAGATGATCCACGCTCGATTGTCTGCGCTGCTAGATAATTATATATTTATCCTTATTTTGTAACTTTTTTTTTTTTTTTGTTTATTAGAATTACAATCTTTATTTTGTGACAATTTGAAAACATGATAAGAATAGAAAAATAAGAATATTCGAATTATCTATCCATTGCACCTTCACTATATAATTAATGAAATCTATGTTACAATTGGCCCAACCCATGTTACAAGTGACCTATGTAGACCAATAGTTGTTTTTTTTTTAACTTTAAAATCTTCCTCAGAAACTCCACTTGGATAAATTCGTATGCAGAATCCGACATGTAACTATTACAAGACAATTTTTTTTTTTTTTTTAAAAAATTGTGAGTTCTGTCTCTGACCTGTAGTCACTAGGGTACAAACAAACTGTCTCATCCACCTCCACGAACATCAACTTGAAGTTAATTAAAGTAATGAAATTGTGAGATTTAGAATCCAAAACCTCTCAAATTCCACTCTTATTGTCACTTGACTAAACTCCTTAGGATTATTATTATCAAATTACTTCTTGAAACTTTATATTTAATTAATACTCAAGCTAAGAAATGAAAAAAATACATAGACATTTTAAATTATATTAAACTTTTAACAACATAAGATTTAATACTCTTACTAATTGTAATACACTCCGCATCATTTATCAAAAACCAAAAAAAAAAAAAAAAAAAAAACACCCTCAACAAAGGTTCATTAGCATTGTTCTACCTTCAACCTAATTAGTACAATTTCCTGGACTCTAGAAACTCCTTCTTCTTAGGCTCAAAAGATGTTATGTACTTGAGAAAAGTTGCAAAATCTGTCTCTCTGTAGCGCCCTGGATTCGCCTGATCCACGAGAAGTGGCCATGGCCTAATGA
The DNA here is from genome assembly GCA_037832345.1 of Rhizophora mangle. Taxonomy (NCBI): domain Eukaryota; kingdom Viridiplantae; phylum Streptophyta; class Magnoliopsida; order Malpighiales; family Rhizophoraceae; genus Rhizophora; species Rhizophora mangle. The sequence goes on along the minus strand of JBAPLJ010002022.1, from coordinate 2,504,474 downwards.
TGGAAGTGAAGGGAAGACTGTGCAATGAAGCCACCGATATGCGAGACTTAGCCGAGTTTACGACAACTCTGTGTAGCACGCTTTTGTACTTCCCATTGCTAAATATCTATATGCAAAAGCAAGAATTTCAAATATACTTCGTCAGTAAACAAATCAATTAATTACAAGAATTTTTTAATGCTTAATTTGAATTTTGTAACCAAACGTAAACCCCACCTCAAGATGATCGCCAACATTAACGACAAAAGCATTGGCGATCGGTTCAACGGTGATCCATTTCTCCTTATGCTGAATTTGCAACCCCTCGACCTCATCTTGAAGAAGAAGCGTGAGGAATCCATAATCAGAATGGGGTGGCATTCCTAACGTGAGTTCGGGTTCAGGGCACGGCGGGTAGCAATTCACAACCATTAGCTGGCTTCCATCTTGGAATTCTTTACTGATAATTTCGTCGTCTTCTCCTGTCTTGTTCTTGTTTGTTCCCAATAGTAGGCTCTCTAGTAAGGCGTCCATTAGCGTTAGAAACAAGTATTTGGTCTCTTGCACGTAGGTAGCCACCAATTTCCTGCTTAAGCATGACAGCGACTCTTAATTTCTTATGGCATTGCTATTATGCTACTGAACCCGTGACTAGACCATGGCTTGTTCATGTATACTTTTGGTTTTTGACAATACAGATAGGGGATCGCTGCCCTTTTTTTTTTTTTTAGTAAGTGGGTCCAAGAATTGCATATGGACTATAGAGCATGTCCACGAGAAGTAAAAACTTTTACTTTGCATAAAGTAATTCGTAATGATAAACAAAGAGCTAACTAAAATGGAAGCAGATATCGTACGTCCAGCAAAGCAATAACATCCGTAGTTAGGGAAGGGCTTAACTAATAAGAATTTAAAAGAAAAGAAAAAAGAAAATACTCAATAATTCTCACCTAAAGTCTGCGGGGGAGGAAGGCCAATGGGGAAGGACATCCGACAAGGGGTGGCACGTGAGCTTCAAGAAATCTCTCCAACAGAACACACTGTCCTTGCTTTGGTTAAAGCTAGTGCCGTATCTGACCAGCGCGTGCAAATCCGGCGACATGTACTTGGATCTTTCCTCGTAGGGTAACCCGAAAAATTTTTTACCCACATGGATCATATTGTTAATGACATCGCTGGGGATGCCATGGTTTACTAACTGCAATCGTTAGAAAGCATTAAATTAAGCTTTACTCTAATCATGCCTCAGCTAGAATCGTAAGTGATGTTGCCTATCATAATGAAGGGGGACTTAATGCTGATTACCTGGAAAAACCCATAATGCTCACAAGCATAAGAGAGGGACTTGAGCACTTGTCCCCTGTTTGGGCCTTGCAATTCAGCAAAATCAATTCTGGTCAACTTGAGATTTTGCTGCTTGTCCGGACCGCCAGGTCCTGCTTGAGTTGCACTGGGCCTTTCTTGAGCTGGAAATATGTACCTGTTAGGAACTCTGTTGACACCTTTCTCACACAGCTGCTTCACGCCCTTTTGGTACTGGCTTTGTGGGTTGTCATCATTCTCTTCTACCCTTGCCGTTGCAGGAGACATGTACGTACGGTATGTGATTGTGAAATACTGCCTGCTGCACCTGAAGGTATTAATAAATAAGATTTAATTGGCAGGGGCTGATTGATGAAGGCAATCAATAGCTACATGGCATATACGTACCTATATATAGCTGCTTTGCCTCGCAGAGAAGGGTCTCGGAGAGCACGATAATTGTGAGAATTATAGAGAAGGAATGAAGGATGCAGCAGTGTATATATAGGAGGGAATCTACGGATGGGGGCCATACGTATAGACTGTATAGCAAAACAAATTAAAACAACTTTGAATCTCAAGACCGGCTGGTTCTACATTGAGAAAGCGTTGACAAAAATTCAGTCAGAGCTGCAAGAGACTAGCGGATAATAAGATGGCAAATGGAAACGAGTAACAATGTCTCCCGGGCCTAACACTGCATGAACCTTCAAGTCTAATATGCTTTGTCTTCTTTTCTAGTGCCCTACCTTCCACGTTGAAGCTACCTCCCTCTTCCATCACAATATCTAAATTCTCCTTGATATTATATCGCTAACTTTTTCCCCCTAATTGAGTGGCTAGCCCCCCTTTACTTTTCAATTTTTGTTTTACATGACTAGTTCGTTGTACAGGTTATGTGTTCTATTATACATAAAAGGTTTATAAGCTTTCACTTCACAGGCCATTTTTGACTTACATCATGAATGACATAATTGATGAAGCAAATTTAATCACGCTGGAGATCCTATTATTGACCACCATTATTGAAGAGATTACCCTGGAAACAGTAAGTATAACTTAACCCAAGACTTTCATGATCATCAACCCTAGGAATTGGTCCATTGATTCCTTCTCTTTTGTTAAAACTATAATCGTCTTGAATAGATCACTTGCAAAGGCAAAGAAAAACTAATTGCGTTGAGTAGGTTGCAACTGACGAATAACAATAACATAAACAATATAGAGACAGGACAACGCCATGACAAGCATAGCTATGCCATATTTTGTGGAATCTTTTAAGATGGTGACGACTCGCTTGGTTTCAAATATCGTCTTGGTGGGAAATATCACGTATGGCCTGCAAGTTGCAATATTTTTTTTTTAGGATTGTCTTAGTGTGTTTATATGTCATTGGTTCAAAAAAAGAAAAAAGACAAAAGAAATCCAAACATATTGTGCTCGGAGGCTTTCGTGATAACTTCTGGGCCCGTCGGATCAACCGACCAACCAATGACCTCTTTCTTTTCACGTAGACTTTGGCCTAAAATAGAGATTTATCAAATGAATAAGCCTGCTAGACCTATAAGTTTCTTTGCCTAGGCCATATATTTGTATGAAAACGTATAAATTTTAGAGAGACTAATACATTATAATAATCAATCTCAACACAAATAAATTTTAAAGCTTTTCATTGACAAATTTCTGTGACGTAGGTGCTGAAGGTTTCAATTCACAAAGCACATTTTCAAATGTATTCCGGAATTAACATGTTTTTTTCTTTTTTTTTTTCATTATTCATCAAAAGAAAAAAACTTAAAAAAATCATTCATTCGAAGATATAATCAATAGTATTCCAAAATGATGCCATCTGTCATCAAATTGTGGCCTTAGTTAAAGGAGGCATATTCACTGTATTCAGAGAGTTGGTAGGGCAAGCATATATATCGCCAAAAGCTTGCCAGATACGATGAAAGCAAAAATAGCGCCACAGAAATAGAATAAAGAAAAAGTTGACCGATAACGACACTTCTTTTTACATGTGAATGGTGGATGAACAGGATGATCGTCCGTGAATTACAGCTGTTGACCTCGAAGATTATACATAAACAATTAAGGGATGATTATGTAAACACGCATGCTGTGTATGTCTGCGTAAAATAAACATGAGGGCCCAAATTAGTTTTAAAATGGCAGACCAGGAAGGATTTTCATGTGCTAGCTCACTTCTGTCATCAATTGTGTAGGGGGCCCTTGCCTGAACATGACTTTCACAAGATATCCACAATATACAATAAGTTATTAAATTACAAAGTACAGTTGCATCTTATTGTATAAAATAAAACTGTTTTAATTTAGGCTAGTACAGTTATTTGAGTAGCTAAAATGGAACAAGAGCACTCTTTTCCCCAACTAATTCCAACTTGGCTATGCCCTTTTGGTGTTAGGTCATTCTGCCCCTCAATAAATTATTCCGTCGAGGCTCGAATGATCTAGGAGCCCTCAGCAAGTCAATCCAATTAGTGGGTATTAGCATATGGTTGAGGTTGGTGCCAAGCAATTTTTGTAACACATTAATAACCAATTGTTATTAGTCTGTTAGCGATTAGTGGGAAGAGAGTGGGCTCAAAAATATCGCAGATAGTGCATAGCATCCTAAAAAGAACAAGTTCCCAAATCCCACAACCGCGGGTATTTTAGGGGAGGAGGATTTGCCTCCTTCCTGGCCTCAAGGGCCGGTGGCCACTCGGACAAGCCGAAGTGTTGGGTGGTGCCAACCTGGTCCAAACGTTCTCAGCAGTCTATTGTTCCCTATCTAGTATTTGATTTTGATTTTGTCCTTTCTTCTACATTGTTTGCATGGGTTCTCGCTCAAGTTCGCTCCACGATATATTGCTTATGTATTATACATGTGTACACATTATTTTATGCCTTCTCCTAGTTAACGCCTCTATACTGTGTACCCTTCATATCTATAGACTAGCCCTTAATTTATGTATGCACGTACGTGTTCTTGCTAGATTTGTTAAACTTGAATATAATTAATATTCTTACTCCATCCTTCCTCCACGAGTATGAAATATTAACATATTTACTGACATTAGATTCGAATACATAAAATCAAACGAATTTTTAACTTTTCTGTCTATGGATTGATTTTGTTGTCAATTTCGTGAATCATTTTTAATAGATAAAAGATACGCGCGCGCGCGCGCCCCAGCTCTTCCTGTTCTCCATCTAGCCTAAATTTGCCCCACTGTTTCTCTTGTATTTTCAGTCATGCTCAAAACAAGACCAGAAAGAATAGATTGGATTACCGACATAGCAATTTATCTGTGAGCAAAATCCCTCTCAATGTCTAGTCTAAAGTGACGAGACCTCAATTTTAAGTCTTATCAGATTTTATATTTTGGTTTATGGTGGAAACATGAAGCTATTGATGCGATTTCACACAGAACTACTCTTTCGTTGACCATCATTCTGTTGCAAATTGTCGTATATCCAGCCAATGGTTGGTCGTTAGTTGCCGGGACATAACATAATTGAATGCAGCCAATGTGCATTGTCCCACATGATTTCTGAAATGTTTATCTTCCTAGTAAGCAGATACAAAACAGCTGTTCAGAGTCCCCTGTGAAATTCTACAAATCAAGGGGATAAGAAAAAGGAGAGGGAGAAGAGAGAGGCTGTTCGAAAGTCCTCGGCTACAAAGGACGAAAATGGCTCCAAGGGGAAGTGTGTCGTGCGCATGGAGATGAAACGTGCACTTGACACACCTCTAATATATTACTTGCCAGAGGCAACAAGAACAAGAAAAAGAAAAAAGAATAAAAATTAATATATATATATATATATATATATATATATATATATATATATATATATATATATGAAAACTTTCAATTAGCGTGCTGGGACAAGCGTGAAATTAATTATATTATTTTTAAAGATCTTTGACAGAAAATCCAGTTTGTTAATTAATTGAGCATAATAGAAAAATACTAACTGTAATCAAGGTATGTTTTTCATTATATTAATTTATGTTACCTTTGATATATTCCATGTTTTTTTTTTTTTTCAACAAAGCGTTTAAATTATCTATTTTAAATATAAATACGCGCACACAAACACATCTAAAGTTTCACCCTATTAGATTTTTAATAAAAATTCTCATACTCCATATGTGTGTGTTGTGTCACGTTTGCACCACGCTCTAGTCCATCAATATCTGATCACTAGGCACCTTGATCACACCGCTAAATTGGATTCATCATTTTATAATATAATATAATATTAGGGTGAAGTAATATTTTAAGCTTGAAACCTACAATCCAGCTCAAATCATTCAGAGCACCAAGTCCCAACTAGAACAAGGCTTATTATCCCCTGTGAGCCGGTCAGGTCAATAAGTTTTGATCAAAAATTACCTCGTGCTGTGAACCCGAGCTCCAAACTTTGTTTATTAGCTGTAGAGTTTCACAAATTTCAGTGAACCTGTAATTGAATGACCACACTTTTGCTTGGGTCCTCAATTAGTCACGAGATTAACCACTGGATTCCACTTAATTAATTTATTTATTCTTGTTTGGCGCTATGCCAAGATTTGTTAGGCTTTTTTCTTTTAACAAAAATAATAGTCATTTGTTGGTTGTTAAAGGGGAAAAAAAAAAAAAAGAGTGAGAAGTACAGAGACGTTATTAAAAAAAAAAAAATAGAAAACATCCAAAAAAATATTATATTAGTGAGAGTTTTGAGAAAAATGAGAGTCAAACTTCCAAATGTCTTGACAAGCTAACTTGGAGGTTATTGGACTTGGACGTGCGTATGTTTATTGTTACTCAAAAAATGAGTATGGTCGAAAGTACACGAGCTAAGATATCATTATGGGTTTGTTCTGCGACAGACATGAACAAAAAGAAAAGGACAAGCAATAACTCGGGGAATTGTCCCCTCGTGCTTGTTTGTTCTCTGCTTCTCTGTGGGAGCACAGAGGACTCGGTTACTTTTGACGACATTTATATTCATATTTATATCCGTAATATCTACACTATATTATGAATTTAAAGAAGAAGATCAGTTAAGACCAATGGATGTGGCACAATCGGGTGAGTTTTAAAAAATTTTTGAAATTTTCTAATAAAATTTGCTCAGCCAAAATTCTAAAACTCCGCCAAAGAGAATAATCACTGAAGTAGTAGAAATCAGAGACAAACAACCCACACCTCCCAGATCATGTTTTATCAGTTGCCTGATTTGATTGGAAATTGATATGTCACACTCTAAAATCGCGATGATCCATAGCTTCGACGGATAAACTTTACCAGTCTTTCGTTCATCGTAGGGAATGAATTTTGTAAACGAAAGGAATACTTTAAATAAAATATACTAAATTTTGTGACCAATAGCGGGAACCGGATTATTTGTTGAGGGGAAGTTTCATGGGAGAATGTTTTGGATTGTACGAAGCCCAAGTTTATTTCTATGGGGAAAAACCAAATGGGCCGCATGTGGCCTACTGGGATATGCGCTGGCCGAATTATTTATTTATCCTCGTTTCTAGCCCAACCTGTCACGTGCTTGCTGATAGATTTATGTCTTTTTTCGCCATATAACTTGCCAATGAAATGCTCCTTCTTCTTCTTCTTCTTCTTCTTCCTTTTTTTTTTTTTTTTTTTTTTTTCTGTTTTAAAGTTTTGGTATTTGGATTTTGTAATACTATAATAAAATCGACCCAATGTGCTTTTTACTCTGTAACCAATCTTAGGTTGTGCTTCAGATGAATCTAAAAATTTTTCTTGAAAAACGTTAACGAGTCTTCCCGCATCTACCAAACCACCAATTGTACTTCTCATTGTCAATAGTATTATTTGGACTATAATGCCCACACTTTCAAGGATTATGGCATAATCCAGAACTTTGCTTTCACAGCATCTTTCGTTTTGTTTATGCAAAGATGTAGCCAGACAGATTGATTCAACTTTTAATATTAGACATAAACAAAGAATATTGTGTAACAAAGTTGATAGATGATTGATTTACAGTAATATGCCACAGGACTTCACTGTCAATAGTTGAAGTCATCGTCAAGCATTAAACTGAAACCGGGGCTGTTCTGCTGCCATGAAATGTATAATAGATCACAGCCTGATGGCCATCCAACAACCATGTTAACCCCTAAACTCAATTTCTCTAAACCACAAAATTCAATCTTTCAACTCGGGAAAAGCTTCCACTGGATGATGCGCCATGAATGACGAGTGGTCACGAGGGACAGGCTTCAGATCCAGGGTCTTTCTTAACTCTATTCCTCATCTCACTAGCAGGTGTGGTGGCCACATCTATGGCAATATCAGCATACCTTTTAGTACTTGTCGGACATTGCATTGGACGGAAAAATAGGTGCCAGTTCTTCCTCGAGGCCAATGCAAGGATATCAAACGCAAAGAGGGCTTGAACAACATCTCCTTATTTCAATCCCACATATATTCTTACTCGGGAGAGAACGGCAATTTACTTCAAGTTGATCAGAGCGAGTGCGTTCGTTTGTTTAGGTGAGCTACAGCAAGGCGTGATAAGATACACTTGTTGCCAATTAGTAGCCATTTATTTCATGTCGCCTGCAGTGGCGATAGGTTCGTGGCGCACAAAAGTTGCCCAATTTGTCGAGCGCCTGTAGCTTTTGCGGCAAATAGGCCTATTGGTGATAACGTAAGTGATCATCTAGAGGCCAAAGTTCCAGTCCAGTCTGTTGAACAAGGAGACGAAAGTGATGGTGCCAGCCATGAATTGATAATGCCATTGCCTTCACTAGCCTTCAATCCAATGTTTTGCTGCACACATCGCGTTTCACCAGTGTTGTCAACGGGCAGGAAAGGCCAACGCCTCATGGGTTTGAGACCATCTTTATCAATGGATCAAACCATTGTAATTGTTGACGCAGACAAGGGGAAGTGAATGCTTCTTGTTCTTGTTCATCTTCTCCTTTAAAAGGGTCAATTTTTGATGATGAAGTTAGATCGGACGTCTTCAAGGTCGTCGAGATCTTTCAAGGGGTCTCGGATGGGCCAGAGTTTGTGGCAGGTAGAATTAACGCATCCTCTCTAAATTTTGTCTTGTCTTTTTTTCACCTAATTCGATCTCCTTGTTACGAAATTTGATCCCTTCGTTATACCAACAAATCATACAAATCGTGTTGCATGTATTAAGCAAGCACTGATAACAACAACCATAATTATACTAAATTTTGCGCCTTTAATGTCTTCCCGTAATCAGCGAAGGCTTTGATATATGGATCAGGTTCAGGCTTTCCATGGTTCTAGCAAAACTGGGTCACGTTTATAGGCTTGAAAATAATGCATGGACCGAATTGGATGACCTTTGGTTCAATTAAAGTGGGCTTAGTGGACTTATGCCAGGCTGTTTGTATGATGTGTCGGGCCTGCCTTGTATAAGTTGTATAGCAGAGTAAAGGGATCCAAGGTGGCGGAGTAATGATGGTGTACCACAAAAAGGTAAAATAAAAGTCAGCAATTTTGACATTTTCTTGGACCGGAATCCTATTTGACTGCAAACAAATTAAGCCGGGGCGGAGATTTGACAAGCACGTCAAGGGGCTGGAACGTTGAAGAAAAATTGACAGAATTTGTGGCTTTTGGCTTTCTAATCCGATGATGGATTCCAATTTTTTACATTGCAATCTCTGGTTAACGGATGCAACTACGTCAAACGTGCATTCGTGCTATCTATCTGAACTTTCTTGAAAAAAAGTTCTACCTTGATATTGTTTTTTCTTCACTTTTTTTTTTTTATTATTTTAGTGTGAAGAGATAATGGGATGTAGAAATATAATCACAGTTTTATTAAACACAATAACTATATTTTTTGTTTATGAATAACTAATTTATTTTTTTAAAAATCAGATGTTTATAACTTCTTGTATAGAAACGTCTTTTTATGAGGCTTAAAAAGCAGGTTTAAATCAAAAATTTCTATTCCACGCATATGATATTTTTTTGTTCTAAAGACTATTAATTTTTTTTAAAAAAAAATTGCTCTTATACATTGGAAGTATTGATTAAAAATGTTCCCACCTCACTTTTTCATCAAATTTGTTATATAATTTGTAGTCATGTATCATGTCCAATTTAAAATATTTACTAAATTGTCGAGGTGAATTTTTTAAATTTTTTTAAAAATATATATTTTCAATAATTAAATTATTTTTTTTCAAATATTGTTAGCAAAAATATTTAAAATGTTTATTTTGTTTATCTTTTCAGCATGAAGAATAAGTTTTTTTAATAAATAATTTTTTTAGAAAATTAAATTTAATAATTAAAAAATTTTATAAAACATTAAAAAAATTTACATTAACAATCTAATTAACATTTTAAATTTTTTGTAATGTTTAATTAAAAATCATGTGATATTTTACTAAAATTCATATAATAATTTTATTAAAAAGGTGAAGATAAAAAATTTTTAATTAAAAATATTAACATAAAAAATTAACAAAAAATGTGAAAAAAAAATTGTGAATCAAAACATACTTTAAGAATAATTTTTAATTTAAACTTAAAAAATACCATGCAGATTTTTCTTTTTTTTTTTTGGCAAAAACTTAATTATTGGACAAATTATTGTGCGTTCCAAACAAGGACCCTATCATTTAATGCCGGCAAGATTATCTAATATTCACCTACCGTTCCATTAAAACGTTGCAGCCAATAGACAGTACCTAACTGTGTAGTTTCTTGACTTAGCTAAATCGTAAGACACTAAACTAACTTCGATTATGCGCCCTCTCTTGTAGCGTACATGGTTTACAGGAACAACGGCTACGGCAAGGGAATGTTTTCATAGTTAAAATTTTAAAATTTTATTTTAAAATTTTTGATTTCTAATATTGAAAAAAATGTATATAAGTTATAAAAATTTTAAAAAAATATTTTTCTTATATAATTTATGGTCTAATAAGTCATTTAATGAAAAAAAAAAAAAAGAAACATTTGGAACAAGTGAGCAATTATGGTAAAAATCATAGAAGTCAAACGTTTTCATGATTAAACTCCTCTCATATTTAGAATAACATAAAGTATCATGTAACTGTGTGCGGAAGATAGATTTTAATATCAAAAGTTGAAATTCAGAAAAATAAAATAACTAATTTATCTAATTACATTATTTAATAGGTCATGTTTTCGTCGGCGTGTAATTAAATTAATTTTTTTTTTCCTCGTTGAACAATTGGTAAGTGCAAAAGTAGCTCAAACCTTTCATTTAATAAATCTCTGTTAAACAATAAATGTCATGGTTGCTTTATGTAAACGGCCCATGTGGTTGGCGGGCCCCATGAAAATTATAAAACAAATTCGGCAGAGACTTATTAACTTAAATTTTTCTTACAGGTCAGGGGCCTCTTATTTTGAGGAAAAGGAAAAAAAAAAAAATTCCCCTTCAAAACGAAGGGAATCTGGCCTAGCCCTTTATATTTAAGAGGGTCGGTCCCTGATGGAGCTCTTTTATTTATTTATTTATTTTACTTTTTAATAGGCATATATGCATTGCAACTATCAATAACAATGGTGGACTATTATTCCTTAACAAGAGAATCCTATTGTGTATGGAGCCCAAACCCAATTAAAAGGGGAAGTTTTGAATGGAATATTACCATGTATTTATTTAGAATAAGGAAACAAGGAAATTGCAAATGCTTCTAAAAAGAGGATAAAAAAAGGCTCCCGACGCAATGCAATGATACACGGTTTCTTAAAAGCCTAGGATACTCTTCCAAGAATTTCAAGAGTATATCTATTGAATGCTGCTTTCAATTTTCCTCGTGCCGAACTATTATTGCGAGTGTCAATGATTGAGGGCATAAGCGACATTTTAATGCCCTTTTTGTTGAATATATATATATATATATATATATATATATATATATATTTTTTTTTTTTTTTTCGTTGCTACAAATCACATTATTTAAAATACACTTATCTAATAATTATTTCAGATACAATTTCCTTATTTGTAGCTTTCCCAACTTACCAAACCATTTTGCCTCTCGGGACACGCCAAAACCAGACGAGCATCCTGCGATTCTCTAGTCAGGACAATGACCCACAAAAGAGTAGTTTGTGCAAGAAATGACGCGGGTTGAAATTGAATGTACTGTTTTGTTATGCGAAAAGGCAACTAGGATCCAAAAGGTGCCCTATGAGGGATGCCTTTTCTTCTTCTTGCGCTTGAAGGAGGTGGAGGCGGCGTGGGCGGGAAAATGTCTTGTTGTGATCCTTCACACAATTCTTCACCCTTTCTTGATAAGACTATTCTTGATTTCCCATCTCCGCTTTCCATTAATACCTCATTCTTAGCCTCCAAGGTAAAGCTTGCATCACCATTTCTCTTTATTCCTACGAGCTAAGTTGTCAAAGAGAAAATGTCAAAACAAATTATAAAACCCCAGATTCAATGAGTATATGCCATTGAGTTCCTCAAAATGAGTTGTAATTAAATTCCAATGTCGTATTCTTAGTTGTAATTGATGGGAGGTTTTTCTCGCGATCATTGTGAGTAGAGGAATGCAATGGTGATGCCACGGGCTATTGAACGTTAAGCCATCATTTCATATGTGATGAGTAAATTAAGGTGGATGATAATGATGGGTTGCTATGATGTTGGTGGTGTGTGAATGTGGGTTTTTAGTGTACGTGCGAGATGACCACAAATTCGTGACCATATGATGACTTGCGAGAGGTGTTTGATCAGATCAAGGGAAGGGGGTTGAAGAAAATTTTTAAGGCAAATGCCAACCTTACATCCCAATGAACAAAAACGAAGCGGGTCCAAGAGGCTTCTCCCACATATTTCACAAATGTGAGCGACTCCTTTCCCAGATTTTGGCTGTGGCCTCTCATTGAGAAACAAGACTCTGGCGCTGTTTATCACATATGTCTGAACTCCAGTAATGTCCAACACTTCTTGAATCTCTGCAACTCTCACAACATCATGATATGACGATCTCCTTATCTACCCAACGAGAAAAAAAAATAAAAAATAAAAAACACAGAAACAATAGCCCATTACAAGAAATTGAGATAACCTTAATGAATGAGCAAAGGACGGCTCGGTTTTCTATCTGGAGATGGAGTGAAAACATAAAATGTGAAATGACCTGAATTACTTGATGATCCTTGTGCTTGGAAGGACGGCAATAAAAGCAGAACGCGTCGCCTTTGCAGTCCAAGCAGTACATCTTGCATTCATTCCTTGCTGCGTCTCGGTGTGTCCGGCAGACAGAGAAAAAGTCGGTGCTTAGCAACGACTCTAGCCATGGCGGCACCAGCATTGTATCCTGCGAAAAAGCAACAACCCCAAAAATGTACTTACTATGGATCATAAGAATCAGGCAAATATAGCAGTAACAAATGAGATGGTGAGAAAGTGAATGGCCAAGACCAACATTACCATTTTCAAAGCTGACTCTGAAACAATGAGTTCTTGAGAGAATGCAATGAAACTTTTGGGCTTCGCACTCGATGACAATGGAGAAGATTTAAGAGACGGACGACCTGCAGCTTAGAAATTAGCCCCCCCAAAAAAGAAAATTAAAAAAAGAAAAAAAAAACGCCTAAACCATGGGACAATGCTCGTAAAAATAAAAAAATGTGGCGATACCCGCCGGTTGAATGGCTAGGATTGATCGTGCTGGCGGAAGATTGCCATGATCCGTCGGATCAACAGACATGAAGGGTGTGGGGTTTGCGCTTACGTTACTTTTGGATCTTCTTTGCGTCTTTCGCACCGAGGTCGGCCACAGGGCTACGCATGGGCTTGATTAGCTGTTTGTCCAAAAGATCATCTGCCACGTGTGCGTGCGGAATTTCAGGTGACGACACCTTGAAGGGCCATTTAAGATCGGCTCAAATTTCAATTTTATTACAAGCTGTAACCGAGGTATGCTGTAAAATTAATGTATAACGAGGATATTGAGAGAATCTAGCTCATGATTGATGATTGATGGGGGTATATGAGCTACCTTGTTTTTCTTTTTCTTTTTTTTTCAGGAAAATAAATAGAGAGATTTAATTTCATCAAAGCAAATAGAGAATGAATGACTTTCACAATGCTCGGATTTTAATTTTTGAGTGACTCCTGTCCCGGGAAGGGCAATTCGAGGGCACCGAAAATGAAAATAATCAAAGGGGTGTAGAAACACTGTAGACAGAAAAAGACAGCAAGCTCAAAAGTGGGGGAAAAATAACTTACAATTTATGTCAGAAATATTAAATCAGAAAGGCCTTGCAATTCGCGCCAGGGATCCCAAAACAAAAATGCACTTATTCAAGAGTAATGATATTGGTGGCCAATCCATCACACATACTTTGTCTTTTTTTTTTTTTTTTTTTTTTAAAAAAGGAATCCAGTTGGAATAATGAAAAAAAATTAATTATAAATGAAATTTGGGTTCCGCAGCCACATATATACATTTTACAAACTAATTTTTTTTTTTGTTCTGCGGACGGGGGCTGTTGAGAAATTAATATGAATAAAGCAAAACATTTAAAACAAAATCTCCAATCACAACAAAATGTGGAGACTGTCTTAACCTTAACACCTTGAAATCAAAACTTCTTAGAAATCGGCAAATGTTTTTCTTCTTTTTTTTTATAATAATTTAGAAATTAGAAATTTTTCATAGGGTTATTAGGGACACAGACCTCGGCGTCAATGGCGCAATTGCGCCGGGTTTAAAAGTTTTTGGGAAAACCGGCCTTCGCACATTTTAACCTCGCAAACCAACGGAAAAGGAAAGAAAAGCTTCCAGCATCCAGCAGAGAAAGCCTGGAAATGGGTTGCCCAGTTTTCGGGGGCTTATCCATAGGATATACGACTAGGCAGTGCCTTTTAACCGTAACGAAATTTCAAGGCACCTCACATGATCATGAATCACAGAGCAACCCAACACCTGAACATGCTAAAGTGTCTTCTTGTAGTCAAATGCCCAAAATTTAGCGTTGCAAATCAGGCCACATCATTGGAATAATTAATTATTTATCGGCTTGCAATTGTCAGTGCTGGAAAGCGAAAGGTGCAATTATCAGTCCTTGAGGCAACGAGACACCTAACAATTGCTTCGAACCAATTAATCATTTTAGTGCTAGTTATATATCCTTTTACTATGCTCGGTAATCCGATATAATTGAATTTTTTAGAATATATTCAGGATATGAGGTACAATAAAATAATATAAAATAAATTAATTTAATTCAAATTAGTTTATTTTATGTAAGTATATAATATTTTGTGTATCAGATATACTCGTAATAATATTAATGGGATATTAGTGTGAGGTATATATATATATATATATATATGTGAAGTAAGAATTAGAGCCGCAAGTATCTATTTTTGCCGTCCAATTCCTGCAAAACATGTTATTTGCGATTGGCCAACAATCACGAACGAATATTACCTGTGAGAGGCCCGTGATATTATTAGTGGCAATAAATGGATGAAAATGTGGGATCTTACTGACACATTTAGCATAACATAGACCCCTGGAGTGGTTGGGAAGCTCCCATCAATGGGCCGCTAAGGTAGCGAGTGTCAACATTGGTTTCAACAAGCATAGCTTTCTTGATGCGAATTTTAATTGGGGAAGTCAATTATCCCACAGCACATTAAAATGGGACCTTTTCTTATATTTAAAATACATAATTAATAAAATTATTATTTTATTAATAAACAATGACATATACTGTGATATATAATATAAAAAAAAAAAATCACTTTTTAACTACTGTCTTAATTTGTGTGTCTTTTCGTATTAAATGTGTATAATGTGTCCTTGTTCCCTTGGGCAAAGGGCATTTTATATAACCAACAAAGCACAGAATTAAAACTGTGAACCGATTGTTATTATTCTAAGAATATTGTATGACTTCTCTCAGAAGATATCCTCATAGAATCCACTCATTCATTTTAGTCATTAGAGTGTGTCACTACTGGCCAAGAACGCCGATGCAGGACGCTGAAATGCATCGAGAGGACCGGCTTTTTAATGCTTTTCTTGCTGGGCCAGATCACAGAACTGGAGTGGGCCCTGCAACTCAAAGATTACTGGAATATTATCCAGGCCCCAAGGTGAGCCCTAGAGTACACTGTAGACCATATATTCTAGTTTTGGGTATAGGTCTCTTTCTCGCGGGCGCACTCGTGCACACATTAAATTGGTTTACGCTGAGGAATTTGACGGTCTGGAAAACAACGGAAAAGGCATAATTACAGTACTGTGATTCTTTAATGAAAAGGCCATGATATTTTTTTTCATGACCTATCTCTGATGAATAAGATAAAATAAAATTTTGTTTCGATCATATGCCTAACTAATAATGATTTTACTCGGTTCTTAAGAAAATGACGATGATAGTCCCATGTTATTAGCTTCTAAATTTGAACAAGCTTGCATGGTGTCTCTGACTTGTGTCCGACACTGTATTTATCCCATCATCACCGTATTGCCGACTAACATTTTATTTGATAAAAGGATGGTAAAGTGGAAATTAATTCTTATGCCTTTGCCCTTTGACCGAGGATATACCAATATATCACCAAAGATGGGAGACTCATACTATCTAAAGGACGTGTTTCTTTTAATATTAATTTAAATTTGAATATTTTTATTGATATAAATAAGAAGAAATTTATACATTCATTATTATTAAAAACATGTGAAAAAAAAAAAATTTAATATGTAGAAAGACAGTAAAAGATTATTCCAGTTATTTTGGTCACGTTGTGTTACTGGGATCTAGGTCACAACTATTAACAAAATTTTTGCTTAGAGAAATTAGTCAAACACGGGAATCCATTTTCAGGATTCGTTATTATGTTCCCTTTCAAGGTCTTGTCTTTATTTGCCGTTGCATTTGTATTGCTGCTGCATGTTCTTTGCTTTGACCTCCATTTATTGATTCATTTGATTCCCATTGTCCGGCAAAGTTTTTCTCTAATGCGACCAAAAATGAAACCTCCTGGTCCTTCGCATTACCAGGGATTTTGCGATTCTATTCCTAGGACTTGTCAATTGCTTTCTTGTTCAAGCTAATGCAGTCCGACGGCAAAAACATGGAGCCGCCTGTATGTTGCATGCTTACATGCTTAGAGAGATGTATTATTGAAGATACACAGATATGCAGTCTAGCACCTCTCTCCATTTTTTCCACAGAACAAATTGAACAATTGTTGGCATAATGGAGAAAAACTCCTTGTTTTTACTCTTCCTCGTATTTTCTTTCCTTTGCTTCACAGTTTATCTAGCCTCAGCCGAGGGAACTTAAGATGGACCCGAACAGCAGGGATACGTACAAGTTCGACTCAGTTCGTATGTTTGGTACTATGAAATTCTGACGCATACTGGCACTTACTTCAAGGGCGGCTCTGGTGTTGCATTTGGTAGATAAGTATATTAAGCATAACATCTGTAGATATATATTGAAGATCTATTATAAATAAGTATGAAATAAATATTAATTTATTATAATTATTATTTATAATTATAAAAAATATTAATTATAATTAAATATTATAATAAATTAGTGTCTATTTTATATTAATTTTACATATATTTTTAACCTTTTTTTTTTTTTTTACACATTAAGTGGCAGAATCAAGAATTTATGTCGGCAAACATATAAAATAACAATAAAATATGTCCAAATTTCGAATTTTAGTGAGCGTACGGATAAACTTCCAAGTCAAACAGTTTTTTTTTTTTTTTTTTTTAATGTAATAACCTGAGAGAAAGATTAATAAAATAGAGGGAGAAAAAAAAAAGGAAGGGGGGAAAGAAGGAGACAGTGATCCTCCCGATTCTCAGCCACCATTTCTCTCTGGAAAGTGCTCTTTGCTTATCGTGGATTTAGATTTCGAGTCTTTTGATTCGATTAATCAACGAATTCGGCGATTGAGAGCTCTGCTGTTTCCAAGTTATGTTCAAGTTCTGGTATGACTCCTTAATCTTTATTTATGTTTCTCTGTTAAACAATTATAATTTCTGTTCCGTTAAGCAATTGCAGCTTCTATTGCTACGTTTATTTTGCAAGCGATCAATTCATTTTGTTGTATTGGAGCGCTAGGTAGGTATTGTGTTCTTGAATAAGGATGAGTAGCCCGAGTTTAGGTCATTTTACATGCTGGAACACGATTGCGGTCTGCGTTACAATTTGAAATTGCAAGAGTCCATAGGTTGATTGCATTCGTTTTCTTTTTCTTTTGTGTTTTATTTTTTTCTTTCTTTTTCTTTCTCTGTTTTGATCTTTAAAATATTTTGACATCGAGCACAATAACCTACCTTTTGGTCATATTTGGAGGATAGAAACATTACAATGTCTTGTTTTTCCTTTTTTCAATATGTTTATTGAGTGTTGTTGCTTTGAGGTTACGATGATATGCTGTCCTAACTTCATTTGAAACATGACTAAATTGACTGTGCTTATTTATTGTCTGCTTTCATACGCATAAACTTAAACAGGACTCAATATGCCTGCCTGTCCATTCTATTATGTGCTGTTCTTTGAGATGTTATCTTGCATGTGTTTCAAATGTTGGTGCTTGGTGGTTCTTCTTTTGTTGCCGTTGTATTACTTATATGTGATTCAGGCATTGATTTGATGAAATATAATTTGTGTAGTGTGTGAATAGTATGGCAAAAACACAAAGTTATTTTAACCAAACAGGTTGCACTTTTCAGTTGAATCAGGATTCTAGTGTCTGTTTTTCTCTTTTCCCCTTGCATTATGTCCCTCAAATTTTTGTCAGATACTAGCTGCTTTTCATATGCCTGTTCTTTTCCTTTTCCTTTTTCATGTATTGCATCACTTACATGTTACTGGGCACTGGCTGTAGGGATTCTCGGGAGCAAGAAACTCATCCACACCCACAAGATGTTACTTCACAGTCTTGTTATCAAACTCCTGTAGCTAGCTCCCCAAATTCGTCCTACCCTCCTACACCAAGTAGCAGTTCTAGTGGCTACAGTTTACACAAGACAACAGGCCGACCACAATCCCTTTCTCATGTATCTCCTGCTGAAGCTGCTGGCATAATTGCTCTTTTGAGGGATAAAAGGTAAGCTGGCTGACCAATGGCATATGGTTTTTTTTATTTCTAACTTATCTTTTGCTGAATTTTCTCATAGTTTTCTAAAATTTGAGCTGCACTTATGATTTATTCTAAAAATTGTGCTTATATATTAAGAAAGGGAAACTCTTTGTCTACCCGCAGTTAATGTTGTGCACCCATCTTTGTAGAGTAAATTTGTGTAAGTTGTAATCCTTAAGTGGATGAAGCAGAGTGCCAAGAAGTGCTTGTTATTGGGTGTGATGTAATTTTGTTGACTAAATGTCTTACATCCATACCTATAGCTGTTTGCCCCGGCAGTGCTTTTACAAATTCCATATAACAGAGTATTCAACACATACAGTTTGAGTGGTTGAAAAGCAAAGAATGAAATCAAGTACCATGTGCTGGTTTCCATGGACCTAGAGTTTTGAGTTGTCTTCCTCTACGTGATCTTGATATGCATTTTGCTAATACAAAATATGGTTTGTGCTGGCATGGATTAATGTCATCTGAACATCTTTAATTATTTTCTCATAACATTGAGTTGAGACATTTTTGATAAAACATTGTTGTGCTTTAACTTTCTAAGATATTTTTGTCAGCTGTTCTAACGAGGCTTGTGATCAAATGTTACATTTCCATACCTTCTGTGGATTAAAACAGTCAAAGAACCTAGTTTTTCTGCTTGAGTTGCAAGCTCACCTACATATTCATATTTCCTTTTAATCAATTCACAGTGTTGATGAGCTGCGGAAGTTATTATCTGACAAGAATGCATACAGTCAATTTCTGCTTTCACTTGACCAGGTTAAAATTCAAAACAATGTAAGTTGGTTTTTAGCTGTGCCTTTTTTTTTTTTTTTAACTTTTCAGATTTTATATGTTGGTAGCTTCTATGTTTTGGACATTATTGGTCTTAATGCATGAACTTTTAGAAAGGGAGGCATTGGAGCTGCTGCTCTTGTGCAGGGTAATGTGCTATTGCCTATGTTGCCGCCCTTCTGGAAAGGGAATGGAAGGGATATAACTATTTCCATTGCTGGCTGATGCCTATGACAGTTTGTCAATGGAAAATTGGATGTTACTTCTAAGTTTTTGCATAAAGAAAGATGTAAGAGTCAGCTGGCACCTGAAATTTCATAAAGTATTCAAGTCCTACCCAGCTTGAACATAACAAAATGTTCTTACTTCTCTGAAAATACATGTGCTGTTGGAGTATTCTCCTCATGCTATGGTGATCTGGATTGCCTCTGTAACATTGGATATAAGAGTCCGTAGATATCTTCTCTACAACCCTGGAGAGAAAATTTGACTATTAGTTTTGCTCCATCCCATGGATTTAGAGGCGAATAGACAAGAGGACCCTTTATTTTGAAGTTGCTGCTTTTCTCTTTGTCTCACACCTGAACAAATGGTGAATACTTAAGCGAACACTTCCATGGTCCTAGTTATGGCTTCACCCACTGCCATCCCCCCACCCCATCCTCGGTGAAACCTATGTGGCTGAACTATCATCGTCATTTTGCAAGAAAGGGGGAGGCTAATGTACACTGGCACTAGCACGTAGGCATTTCCCACATCTGGCTATCATACGTGGCTTCTGTTCTCCATATGCTAATATGCTTAATATTTTTACCCATGCTTACAAGTGTTGTAATGCTTTCTTTTGCTGCGTCATTAGATAAGGAATGAGCTTCAAAAGGAAACTGTGCAGCTGGCTAGTAAGTTATTGGATTGACATAGGCTCTGCTGTTCAAAATGGTTGTGGGGAAATCAATGGTTAATATTTGTCTTCTTTGTATAGGAGATAACTTGGAGAGAGAACCACGCATCATGGAACTAAGAAACCAAGTAAGTTTCTGAGGACAACTTTTACTTTAATTGATTGTTTAATTTCATAAGCAGCAAATTTCATGCCATTTGTTTTTTCATATTGACAGTGCAGGATTATAGGGACAACAGAGTTAGCCACTGCTCAGGAGAAACTAAATGACCTGGAAAAACAAAAAGAAGTGCTGCTGAGATCACGCTCTCCTGCTGCAATTCTGCAAAGGCTTCAAGGTATGGAATTAATTCGGTTTTGCTAGTGGTGTGGGAAAAAATTAAGAAAACTTTTGAATTGTATGTGTCACTTCAGAGGCAATGAGTAAGACGGGGGAGGATTCTGAAACCTTGCATAGACAGCTGCTTGAAAGGGAGATTGACCTCAGAGCCTTTGTGCAAAAATACAAGAAACTCCGTAGCACTTACCACAGGCGGGCTCTAATCCACCTCTCTGCCAAAACATCTTCGACAGGGTGATGGCACAGCCAAAAACAATGTTGCTGCTCTGCATCTCAAGATCATGCACTTAGAACGTGCAGTGTGTATCATTTTGGTGTATTCATGAATAAAAACAGTTTGGCACATCTGGTTTGTTTTTATGAGCCAACAATCTCTTATGAACCAAGAGTAGTTTTGTTGGATTGGTGCTGTGATTGAATGAAATGTCATAATAGCTCTCTGGTTATGATTTTTGCATATGGCAAGTACAGACATCAAACAGGCTTGTAACATGAACAGAAGAAACAACATTAACTAGCAGAAGGGGCAGGACAGGAACAATCTTAAGAAACTATATATCATTCGTTTGTTCGTTCGGGTGAAACCGTGCCATTCAGGCGATCAAGCTCCTTTTCCCACTTGAATCCAAACATTTGACGGCCGAAAGGAACAATAAGATTATACTGGAAAACCTGCATTTCACAAGAATCAACTAAAGAAGCACCTTCAAAAACAAGAAAACCCAACGGGTGATCAAAGGAAAGACCTTATTATTAATGTCCTGCAATTGCCGTTTCAAACTGTCGGAACGATCAGCCCATTCTGATTCGCCTCCATTGCACTTTCCGAACCAAGCTCTCTTCAAGGAAGACCGCCATCCAGCTATTTGAACTCTTATTTCTTTATTAAGCTCAATCCACTCGGGCGCACAGCCATTTTTAGAGAGGATTCTATACAATGTGTCTTCAGCTGGATCGGCATGAGGATTTGTGTTTAGGTTTAATGGCTTCCCTTTTCCCGGCAAGTTCTCAAAGTCACCTTCTAACATGGAATGCCATATCCTCTGCTCCACAACGTTTACGATATCCGTTTCCGATCTGGAATTAAACAATTTTAAATAAAAAAAAATCAACGTTTTCTGGAATTAAAAAAATTAAATTTCCAATTTCTAGTAGAAAATGAAACCCTAGTGATTGCACAAGTGGAGTAGTAAACAAAATTACACGCCGACCTGACGGAGTTGCGCTGGCCTTGAAGTTCAGGAGGGAGCTTGCGGTCATTCACGGCGTCTATAACGGAGGATAACCGATCCGTTATCTTCTTGTTATTATTGGGCTTCGACGAGGAAGAAAAGGAAGCCGATGATGACGAGGAAGTGGCCCACTTCCGCCTGGACACCTCCCTATGGCCCGCCAAGATTGTCGAGTTAGCAGCCGTCGATCTTCGGAGTAATATGATTAACGACGACGACGATAATGGGGCGAGCGTTCTCGCGGCCATGGCTGAGCCCTTGTCGAAAATTTTGCTTCCCCGTAATGTTTGGTACCGGTGGAGACCGTTAAAAACAAGTTGTACGTCATGCCGGCTCCTTGAAGATTGACTACGTGGCTTTTCTGAAGCGATCCACGTCACTGCCTAGACACCTGAGAAAGCTCACTTTTTAGAGGAGTGGCCCTAAACCCATTACCCATTAGATTGGAATTTAGAAAAGTCGGCAAAAGAAAATTGTTGGCAGAGGCCCGTTGGGCCATTAAATACACAAAAGTTTTTTTTTTTTTAACTGTTTTCATAAAATTTTGCACATTTATCAATATTCTTAAAATAGAAATTTAAATTTTTTTTGCGCGGAAGGATATTAGATAATTCTTTGTTTTTTTTTTTTTAGCTAAGAACAGAATCTTGAAATTGATTCTAACAACTAATTAGATATATGAGCTCAGGATATTTAGCATTAATTTTATAATTTTTAAATAATTTAATAAAATTAATATTTTAATATATATTTAATTTATTTAAATTATTCAATTAAAATATAATATATATTATAATTTATTTAATTTATACTAACAAATATATATATAATTAAATATTCATAATTAAGACAAATAAAAGAAAATAAAAAAATAATTTTTTTAAAAAATTATTCTTAATTTATTTTTTTTTTTTTTTAAATATTTATAATATAATTTTTTTTTTTTAAAAATTATTTTCAAATTTTTTATTTTTTATTTTTTAAATCATAATTTAAATTTTTTATTTTTTATTTAAATAAAATATTTTAAAAATATTTTTTTTTCATTAAATATAATTAACTTATACATCACAACTAACACTAATACTAAAATAAAAAATAAGGTCTTAAATTCTTGATTCTCTCTTACACCTCAAATAAATATACGTAGATATCAAAGGCTTGAAATGGACCTATTTGTGATTTTCTTTTTTTTTTTAAAAAGAAAAATTGTATATGTAGAGAATTAATAAATGTTTTATAATTTAATTAAAATGTATTTTTTTCCTTTGTCTAAAATCAAACTCATTGATATTAAATTTTACTTGTGTAGTGAGAAAAATGAAAAATATTATCACTTTTCTTTTGTTGAGAAAAAAGTTTTCAAGAAATTTAAATACAATAATTTATTTTGTGATAATTTACCACACAATTTGAAACTTAACAGACAAGTTAAGATACGAAGAATTATTCCCATTGGAATAGGAATAGGGTAAGGATTTAGCTCCTCTTTAAATAAGCCAAACCAAGAAAAATCGCAAGCAACAAAACAAGATCCCAATTCTCTTTTCCCCGCAATAGCCAAGAGCCAATAGCCAATAGCCAAAAATTACCAAATTTTCCACATCACAAATCCATCCACATCTCGTGCCTGTAATCCCATCTATCGACTGAACGTTCAAGTTTTCTAAAACATGAAGCTTGTTGAAGATCAGAAACTTGCTGCAAACGAACCGGGATCGGTGGGCATAATCCCAGAAGAACCAGGCGACCTATCGCCGATTAGCAGGCTGATCAAACCAGGAGACACCGTCGCAGCCGATACCACCCGTAAAGTCGTCCGCTACGACAAAAGCGGCAATGCCAAGGATACTGTCCGTGTCAGAGTCCATCTCAAGATCCAAATCACAGCCGTTGATTACCAGAATGGCTCGTCTTGCATACATGTTCGCGGAAAGAATGTGATTGCCAACGAGCACGTCCTGTTCGGAGCGTTTCACACGGTAGATATAGAGAAAAATAAGAAATTCGTTCTGGGCAAGGACGTTTGGACTACAGAAGAAATTGGAGCTTTGTACGAGGAGTGCAAACTTTCAGGAGCCGATCTTGCTGTAATCCTAATGCGAAGAGGATCGGCTGAAGTCTACTTGGTTGCCAGAAAGGACGCAAGCACAACCCTTTGTGCCGAGATTGAAGTTCATCAAGGCAACAACAACAACCGAAAAAAGGGCATCAATAATAACAAAAAGGACGATCAAAGGAAGCTTTTTGAGGCCCTTTTCAGTGCGGTTGTGGAACATGTGGATTTCAGCGAAACAAGCGGGGTCGTGATAGCAAGCCCTGGTTCCATCAAAGACGAGTTCAGGACTCATTTGCTTGCCGAGGCAAGAAAATTGAAGCTGAAATCGATTGAAGACAACAAGTCATGCATTATGATGGTTACTACGGAGGATGAAACTAGTTTAACAGGTTTTACAGGCTGATGCAGTGATGAACTCGACTAAAGACGCAAAATCCACCATGGAGATAAGAGCCTTCAAGGATTTCTCCGACAGATTAAGGATCGACTCTGATCGTGCATGCTATGGTCCAAAACATGTGGAGATGGCGCAAGAGCTCCTGGCAATTGAGACACTTTTCATTACAGACGATTTGTTCCAGCACAAGGAGACGGCAACCAGGCAAACGTACGAGGAATTGGTGAGATCAGTGAAGCAAGCAGGAGGGAAGGCGTTTGTATTTTCCTCCAAGAATATCTCGGGAGAGAAGCTCTCGCAGCTCACGGGCATTGCTGCGACATTGAGATTTCCTATTCCCAACCTCGATGATATGGTGCTATGATTGGAGCATGCAATTATTGATTTGTTCGTTGTAGCTAATCCCCTTCTATGCAAGTTATTGCGTAGCTCATTAAGTAAGTTAAACTTTTATTACCAGGACTTCATTGCTCAAAAACTCATTACGCAAGTTATTACCTTAGATGGGTATAATATATAGCATATTTGGAGCTACATATAACTTCTGCATGCATTATCAAAATTGAGGTGACATTTTCTTCAATTCCATGTGCACACCGTACGTGCAACATCATCTTCCAAACGAAGGCCTAGATGGCAATACACCGTGCTAAAATCAAATAAGAGGAAATCACTTGTTACCAAAATTAATAAAAATTAAAATCATTTTAACCATTGTTTTACATTCAGGGACCAAATAAAAGATGATCACTAAAATAAGAAAATAAACAGCTCACTGAACGTATTCATGGACTCTGACAATACTTGCAAAACAACTCCGTCAAGACATTTCACTTTGCTAGTAAACCAGCTTCCTTGAGAGCAACCTTGAAGTCTTCATCACTGTTCCATGATGAAACCTGCATCAGATAGCATAGAGGAAATTATGCCATCTATACGAGAATGCTCAGATACTGAGAATTTCTAGGCATGCTCTGAACTTGCTAAAATAAAACCCCGACAAAGTAGGAACGCAAGCAAAATGACACTACAATCTGACTGCTGGTGCCCCGAGCTAATACACTCTCTCTCTCTCTCTCTCCGACCTCTTTCCACCAGTCATCCACACAACATTAACACAAATAAATGTAGAATAAACCTCGTATGCCCTTAGTATTACCTCCTTCACTTGAGTCCCAAAGTACTTCTCGATTTTTTCCATGATCATATTGTCCCTATCAGTCATCAAGAAGTTGAAAACAGCTCCTGCAGATCCAACAGAACCACTCAAAATCACAAAAACCAAGTTGACTGAAATCAAAAGAACGAAGTTCATTCCCCCAATAAAGTAGAACATGAACAATAAATGCCTCCCTTTTTGGCCCAAATCATCATTCCAATACAGGTAAAGCTGTGCATGTGTCTAGGATTTCAATGCTTCAAAAAAAAAAAAGGCTTCATGTGTCATGCTGCGGACTTCATACATGACAGTAATTTTCCCATGGCTAAGAGCTCAAAATACATTGAAGGAAGCAGAAAAGCATGTTAAAATAAAAATCCAAAATAAACAATCCTACCTACTATAAAGAAATGCACCAAGCTCTTAAGGTCAGCAAAAGTACAAAAACTTGCCTTTACTGCCAAATCGTCCAGCTCTACCAATCCTGTGCAAGTACACCTCATAATGAGGCTCTGATGGAGTTTCATACTTCACAGGCAGATCATAATTAACAACCAAGTTGACCTGAAAACGAACAGCATCAGAATCAAAACTTTAAGCAACATAAAGAAACATCAATAAGAATACAATTTTAGGATATATAGCAAGTGGCACCTGTCGTTGGTCAAATCCTCGGGCCAGAAGATCAGTCGATATGAGAACTTGAGTTAGCCCATCTTTGAACTCTTTCACTATCTTGTCTCGGTCTTCATGAGTAAGGGCACCATGAATAGTGGTAACATCATAGCCAAGATCAACAAGGGCCTTATGCAACATGCTGGCACTACGTTTTGACTTCACAAAGATGATGGTCTGCCCTAGATTCTCCCCCAGTTCAAGAATTCTATCTTTTATAGCCAGAATCTTGGCATGCTCATCAGGGCAGCTTACCTTGTACTGCTTTACCGCCTCTAATGACAATTCTTCCTTCTTTACAAAAAGTTGATTGTAATCATGGACAATTTTTGACACAAAGTTCTTGACAGTGTCATCAAACGTAGCAGAAAACAGAAGAACCTGGAAACAAGAAGGGAACAGATATAACTAAGCAATTGTTCTCTGAATTTGTTATGCTAAGAAGTTTTTGACCATAAGGCAAAGCACTGGATTCATTCAGATCACCAGCCTTACATATAGATGATATAATATATTTTTCAGATGAACATATATTATTATTCTCTAGTGGGCGAAGCAATTGCAGTGGTTTCAATGAGCATAAATAATTTGGGCAAATATTAGGATGCAAAATTATGTCATCAGCTAGACAAACCTGCACGCGAGGATTGTATTTCTCAATATCTTTCATTATCCTCAAAGAGTCATCTTGGAAGCCATCCTGCAACAATTGAATCTTAATAAGCAGCACTAACAAATTCACAAAAAAATAAATAAAAAAAATAAAATAAAATAAAAGTGACTATAGCTTTACACCAAAACAATGACTACAACAATGCAAGAAATTGAAATTAAGGCAAACCAAGGATTTGGGACCGTAATTTTACTCTCCCATTCTCTACTGTGCAACCTGGAAGGCCATCAGACCTTGAGATAGTTACAAATATAACATGACAGCTCTAACCTACTAACTGGCAGTGCAGATTAATTTTGATCACCTGAACCACCAGATAAGTACTACTGTCATCATTGACTCCCTCAGGTTCACTCTCAAGTTACGATCAATAGTTCACTCTCAAATTGCAGTCAATAAAAAAATGCATTGCAGCTGGAAAAACCAGCAGGAAGGAGAACTTTAAAAGCACAAGAAAAATCTTTAAAGAAAAAAAATTTATCATATCATCATTAGCTTTTCATTCAATGCACCCAACAAGATTCCAGAAATGTTAAATTTATTCTTGGTGAACAATGTAACATCAAGTGATGGGCAACAGCAAAAAATGCAGATTAAAAGATGCTAGGGTAGAGGCAATAAGTCTACAATTTCATGGAAAGAAGTTATAGGCATAAGCAACATGATGCATACCCTGTTCAGCATGAGATCAGCCTCGTCAAAGACAAGAACTTTAACGTCACTAACACCCAATTTCTTCTGTGACATCAATCTCTTGATTGTACCAGGAGTTCCAATGACAACTTGTGCAGTTATTGGAGGTCGGTATCTTGATGATCTGTCATTACTGGCACCATCCATAGGCACAGCACATTCTGAAGTTATCTTTGCATATTTTGCCATCTTTTGAAGGACTTCCATGTTCTGCAAGGAACATCGACCATTTTCAAGGCTCAAATTTAAATGTTAAGACTTATGCCACTAAAAAACATTGCTCAATCTCCAAAGAAAAATTGAAAATTCTTTATTAGAAAGGGGTTTGATGAGATAATCTAAAGACATTAAGAATGCAAACACACATCTCAGTCTCCAATGGATAATGCAAGATACTTCCCACTGTAAATGCCCCATAGTCTCTTAAACTTATTTGATGTTTCCTTTCCTATGACTAGGAGTCGATAAAAGTTAGATATAAAATGAGTGGAGAAGGAACCTAACCTGAATAGACAGTTCTCTTGTAGGGCAAATACAAAGTGCTTGAGTTCTACTCAGCTTTGGATCAATTCTACTCAACATGCCGAGAACAAAACAAGTCGTCTTACCCGATCCGTTATGCGCTTGTGCAATAAGATTTTTGTAAGGTGGTGTCAAAATCATTGGAAGACTTATCGCCTGGATTTTACTTGGCTTCTGGAACTTCATCTCCGCGTATAATCCTTTCAAGAGCTCCGGTGACAGATTTAAGTCTTCAAATGTTTTTGCAGACGTGTACGGCGTATCACCGGAAGTAACCTTTGCAAACATTAAACCCAAATATCTCAAACAACCAAAAGCAAAATACTTTTCCAAGAATCTTAAACTTGATAACTAAATCATATCCACCGTTCAAAATTGAACTTCCCAGACGTGTTTACGTAGTGGAATATATATATAGTCATTCGATCTCCTACGTTGGCTAATTGAAGGACCCAAAACAAAGACAAAAGGAACTAAATTAAACTACTACCAAAGTTTTCCACAGTTATCCAAACCCTAATGAGACCTAAACAAAGAACAGGAGAGAAAGAGAGAGATCATACAGCTTGGATACTGGAGTCTTCGGGCTCGTCGAGGAACTTGTTGACCTTCTTGTCATCGTTGATAGACAAATCGCCGACATTCAGCTCGGAGATGACTTTTTCCTCGGACTGGGAAGCAGCGCCACTGCCGCTCGATTTTTCTTCTTCAGTGGCCTCGTCCACCATGTCTCCCCACAATCGCTTAGGCTCCGTGGCCGGCGGCTTGCTCTCGGGCTCCACCGCGGTGGCTGCTATGGCGGTTTCTGTGACGTCCGCCATTAAGAGTCAGGGAAGTTTCCAGAGACGACAGAAATATTCAACCCGCTTCAATTTCTTTCGGTTTTATTTGCCTTGATTTCAGTCGCTCTGCGTAAGATTTACGCAGCGCTTTTTTTTTTTTTTTTTCTCTCGGTTTGAGATTAGCCTGATTAATAAGCGAAAAATACAAAATAAACCTCCAAAAAGAAAAAAAAAAAAAAAAGGTAAATGAAACTTTTACCATAAAGATAAATTAGACTTGATTGAAAATTCGCCATCAAAAATTCTAAACCGTTCACATGTTTAAAAATATTTTATTTGAAAAAGAAAAAACATGATTGAGAATTTTTTACCGTTCAGATCATAAATTCTGGACGATCGAACGCACGTCTTAATCTCTCACACCACCTAAGAAAAAACCAAATTCCATTATTTGATATAGATATAGAGTAAGGTCTAGAAGTACAATTACTCGAATATTCTAAGTTTTTTTTTTTTCAAAATCATTCTATCTAATAAGTTAGTTAGATGAAATTGTAAGCTTTTATGATCCACAAGTTGCTATCGCGCTCAACATAAAAAGACCTGTTCCAGGCTCTTTATTTATTTATTTATTTTTTTCAAAGCGCTTCTTTCTTTGACATAAAGAAAGAAACCAGCCTCTTTATTTTCCTTTCATGCCATGAAAGGTACCCTGAAAGCACAAAAAGTTGATGGTGTACCAAAGCCCCCTCCGGTTCCCCATGCATTTACTCAATAATTAAAAATTTAAATTTTTGATTATTAAAATCTCATATTCTAATTAATATCAGACTTAGATTATGGAGTAAACCTTTTAATAAAAGAAAATTATAATTATTTTACCCTTAATACGTGTCCAATCATATAAACGTATTCTTTTCTTTGTTATTGTTAAACAAATACGTGCGCCAATCACGACTAGAAAAAAAACTAAAGTACATCTGGTTCAGAAATTGAAAAATTCCAAGGGCGGCGGACAACCGACCTGCCGCACAAGTTCTGTTATTTAAATGATTGATTGTGGCTGATATTTCTATGGGTGTGTTCTATTTCCAAGAAATAAGCTTAAAATCCGTAATACCAATGTTATAAAGGCAATCAAAGAGGATAGGTCCAAAAGATTCCTCGACCACGAAGTGTTCATTATTACTTCGTTTTTTTTTTTTTAAGGTATATTTGCCCAGAAATATCTAAATTTTGTCAATCAAAAGCTCAATCATAATTTAAAACACAGAAAAAAGAAAAATAAAAAATTATTTAATTGCCTTTTAGTTATTTTGTTTAATGATAAACTTGTATGTCTCTCTTAAATATAAGGTTCAAACTTTACTCTCTACATACTTAGAAAAAAAAAAAAACTATTTGAATGTTATTTAACTAGCCAGCAAAATGGAGGTAAAAGGTGAGGGGTTTCTTAAATAATATGTTATAATTGATTAAAAAAATGCTTGTATAATAAATTTTTAAAAATATTTTATTATGTTATTAACATTTAATAGCTAAAAATTTAGATTTTTATTCCTTTTATTTTAAATTTTAATATTAAAAGAAATATGAAATTTAGGAGTCAACTGGCAACGAAAACTAAAAAAGGTTAGCATCCAGTAGTAGTGAACTTGACTAACTGTTGAGAAAATGAACCCTCAGCATGCACAGCGCGTGCGGAGTGTTCACACTCAACGGTCAAATTGGGGGTCTCGGTGGGCAAACGAACGGTTCGATCCTATTCCATGTCCACCGAAAGTCTGGCACTAGTCAAAAAAGGCGTGCTTTACACCACGACTTCAGATTTCACGAAGAGCAAGTGTCAAATCTTGGTCTTTTTTTTTTTTTTTCCGATTTTTGGAAATCTTTTTACTTATTAGGCAACAAGGGCGTGGCCTTTTCTTTCTCGACGATTTATTTATTTTTTATTATATTATATTGTGAATGGGTTGCTCAAAAAACCTATCCAGCGCTTAAAAATACTGTTTTATGCAATTTGCACACAATCAATCACTGTAAATTATCTTAATGCAGGATACAAATAAAATAGATGTGCGTGGATTCTAATGCAATAGTGGGGTGCCTTTTCTTTTGTTTCTAAATCTTCTTTTTTTTTTTTCGTTAATTTATGATTAAATTATGTATTCATGAGAAATTATTTATTTATCTATTCACTTGTACTTTTTTTTTTCTCTTTTTTTTTACCCCGTACACTTTTGAAGATCATTGTACGGTAATACATAAAGTAAAGAACAATAAAATAATATCAACATCTTTTAGATTATTTTTATTTAATAAAAAGATATATTTTAAATATATAAATTATCAATTTTTTTAAATTCATTTATTACTAATTTTTTTTCAATATAATTCATCAAGTACTTTGTGTCTTATGTTTGAATATTTGACCATCAAATACATAAGCTTGATGGTAATTTAGAATATATTTTTTTATTGACAAATGAATGTATGTTAAATTTTAAATTTAATATACCAAAAATTTATTAAAAATTATTAGTAAGATGTTATCACCGTTAAAATATTAATTTTTTTTTTATAAAAAAAGGTTTAATATAAATGTGTAAAAATAATAATTAATATTTATTTATTATATTGCTTTTTAAAAAGAGAGGCGCCAATATTTTGCAAAATGGTATTTTGTTGTCCTCTTCAAGTAGAATTTCCGTTAACCTTTGCTATGAGCTGTAATTGTTTTAAAATCCAACTAACAAAGATTGGCTAATTAAGAAGCCAACCCCGGGAGCCATAATATTTATGTAACAGCCCTCAGGCAAGTTAATTCGTTGAAATGCCTTCAGTTGATCAACACGACAAGCCAACCTCCCCACAAAACACAACACAAAGCCAACTCTCTCTCCTGTCCTGACTGGCGTGTTACACTCCCACTCTTCACTTTCTCTCTCCT
Organism: Rhizophora mangle; assembly: GCA_037832345.1. Taxonomy (NCBI): domain Eukaryota; kingdom Viridiplantae; phylum Streptophyta; class Magnoliopsida; order Malpighiales; family Rhizophoraceae; genus Rhizophora; species Rhizophora mangle. Next base: position 2,472,885 of record JBAPLJ010002022.1, on the reverse strand, counting down.
CCGGCTGCACTATCCGCCTTTTTTTCTCAATGCGCAAAATTAAGAACCGCCATCACCCCCACCTGAAAGTATTTCTTTAATAGGAACTCCGACTCTCCCTGTCTTTCCTTCTCAAAGGAAGGAGTGAGCAAGAAACGACAAAGCCCACCGAAAAATGCGGCCTCTTTGGCCGGTCTGGGTCTTTGTCGTAACGCTTCTGCTCATTTCGGTGGTTTACTGTGCTAGTCTTCTCCATCTGGAGAGAAATTTTCCTCTGAGCCAACGAGTCGACCTGGACCAACTCAGGGCCCGAGACCGAGTCAGGCACGCCCGCCTCTTGCCGGGCTTTGTCGGCGGTGTCATCGACTTTTCTGTCGCAGGAACCTCCGATCCCTTCCTCTTTGGGTAACTTTCTCAAATTTTTCTTTGCCTATTTTGAGGGTCTAGTTTTTTTTTTTCTTCTTTTTAAGTAATCTTTTTGGTTTCTTTTCTCTGTTTCCATTGATGGGGTTCCTACTGAGGAAACTTGGCAAGTTCTTGGGTTCTTTTTTAGTGTTTATGCTGTATCTTTTTCGTTATGTGGTTCATTTCACGACCGGAGTGTTTATTGAGTTAGCATTGCTGGTTTTTTTTTTTTTTTTTTAAGTTTGAGATTTTTTAAAAAATATATATTATTTGACCAGTATTGACATTCTTTTATTTTCTTATTGGATAGGAACTTTTGTGTTTCATTCTACTTGCGCATGTTTCCTTTTGTGCTATATAACGGAAGAGGAGTGTTTTTTTTTTTTTTTTTAATTATATATATATATTTTTCACTTCTTTCCAATTTTGTTTGGTTTCTTTGTGACCAAAAGATTGAGTCTTTATGAACTTCTGGGTTTTGGGTTTTGGTAGTGACGAATTCGACGTTTGATTTATTGTAGCTTGATTGTTTTTCTTTCTTTCTCTTTTTTTTTTTTTTCTTTTTTAATTTATTGTGAGATGATTATGGACTAATTTGTTTTCGCTGCTCTTCTTGGGGTGTCCTTTTCAATCAGGCTCGGTGGATCTTCAACGCCCTTGTAATATATCTTGGTCCCTCACGTGCTGTTTTGTGCTCCATTTCTCAAATGAGATTGATGACTAGCTAGTTTGTTTTACAGAATTGTAGGCAACCTACAATATTTTTTAATTCTTGTTTTCTTGGTTTTGTTTAGACTTTATTTTACGAAAGTGAAACTGGGCTCTCCTCCCAGAGAATTCAATGTGCAGATTGATACTGGAAGTGATGTCTTGTGGGTTACTTGCAGTTCCTGCAGTAATTGCCCTCAATCCAGCGCCCTTGGAGTAAACTCTGTTCTTTACTTTTTGCTGGCCCTTCTATAGTAAGGATTCTCTTTGGACTTTGAAACTAATTTTGTGTCCATACTCTTTGCAGCTTCAGCTGAACTCATTTGATGCCACTGGCTCATCAACTGCTGTGATGGTCCCCTGTTCAGATCCATTCTGCTCATCAGCGGTTCAAACAACAGCAAATAAGTGCTCTCCCCAGAGCAATCAGTGCAGTTACTCATTCCAATATGGGGATGAAAGTGGAACTTCAGGACATTATGTATCTGATATATTCGGTTTTGATGCTGTTCGGGGGGATTCAATCGTTGCTAACTCTTCAGCTCTCATTGTCTTTGGGTAAGTTTTTCTATTGGAAACAAAGTAATGTGTTTGAAGGTGGCATCAGAGTAGGTGTTTGAGAATATTGGAGTTTGCAATGAATTGGATGGCTATTTAGCATTTCCTAGTTGTAGCCAATTCATATAGCCCTTTTCCTTCACCGAAGCCTCATATATGTACTTATCTTAGTAGTGCTTGGTCCTACATTGATTTTCCTTTGTCCTGTAACCTTTAAGCTTATCTCTTCTGCTGGCATTGAAACAGGTGTAGCACATTCCAGTATGGGGACTTGACTAAGACAGACAAAGCAATAGATGGGATTTTTGGATTTGGCCCAGGAGGTCTCTCGGTTATATCACAATTGGCATCCCGAGGGATAACGCCTGGAGTATTCTCCCATTGCTTAAAAGGAGAGGGAAATGGAGGTGGTACATTAGTTCTTGGTGAGATTTTGGAGCCAGGCATTATTTATAGTCCACTTGTCCCTTCACAGTATGTCATTTCCATCCTGTACCTTACTTCATTTTTATAACATCCCCCATCCCGGGCCTTACATTTCATGCTCTTTACTCTGGAGTTGTGATCTTATTTGTACGAATTAATTTTCTAATGATGCTTGGCAGTTTTTATTATATGTTCTTTGTACTGTGGGTAACATTTAAACTTGAGAAAACTCCAAGCATTCCCATTTCTTACATCATAAGAAGCCATCCTTCATTCTTTGTTGTAAAATGGTCGAGTAGTGCAGTTATTTTATATCCTTTTCACCCTAATTAGTGTCCATTATATCATTTCATTTTTGATAGTTTGATTCTTTCATTTTGGAGCACAATGCAGTGTGTTGTTGTTAGATGGCAAAATGTGCTTCCCTGGTCTCCATTGACTGACTAATCATTCTAGGTGGTTGAAAGTTGTTAGTGATGCTCAAATGGTTTTCTTTTTTATGGTCTGAATTTGGGATAAAACTGATAAGATTTGTTGCTAATGAATTCCAGTATAGCTTAGTTTTTGGTCTACTTCTGCTGGAGGACCTTTCAAAAATTTGTAGTTTTAAAATTTTTGCTCAAGGGCTGCTTATAGTCAGAAGATTCTACTTTTTCCTTGTTTACTATGGTTGTTTTCAATCATGAGTTTTGGCTGGAATATGTGACCGGTAGTTTTGTAACTATTTTGATTGCTTCTTCCATTTTCAGGCCTCACTATACTTTATATCTCCAAAGCATTGCTGTCAATGGGCAATTGTTACCAATTGATCCTGCAGCATTTTCAACATCAAATAACCAAGGAACTATCATTGACACAGGAACAACCTTGGCATACCTTGTAGAAGAAGCTTATGATCCTTTAGTTAGCGCTGTAAGTAATATTTCCTGTTTATATGCATGGTAGTTAGGACTTTGGGCAAAATTCTCCTATAATGTTTACTTTTGGGGGGACAGTTTAGACATTGTTGCACTATGTGAAGCAGTCAAGTATGATTGTACTGAATCTCACTACACTGCATGAAAAAGATAGTTTTCTGTATGGTTGAAAGTAATGTAAGATAAAGAGACTACATCAAGGAAAATGAGACAATACCTGTTAGTTGCAAGCTGCATAATGTAAGATATTGGAAAAGTTATAAAATTAGTTTAATTAAGGGAATTGCTTCATGCATTGTGAATTTGATTTGCTAATTGGGTGCACAGGTAACTGCCACTGTCTCACAATATGCAACTTCCACAACATCCAAGGGACACCAATGCTATATTGTCTCCACCAGGTTCATTTTTGTATTTGGTTTCATAATTGATGTTTTTAGCTGTTATATTTGCCAGAAGAAGATTCTATGGCCATGTTTCTCCTTTAGTTTTTGCTCCCTTTCTTCTTCCATGTGAACTGAGTAGGAATTGACCATTTCTATGCAGTATATCCCAGATATTTCCTTTGGTCAGTTTCAACTTTGCTGGCGGAGCATCTATGGTGTTAAAACCAGAAGAGTACCTGACGCATTCTGATTTTTATGTAATTTCTCCTTAATTTTTCTCTCTATTTCTGTTAAACATGCCAATTCCTTTCCTGCTATGTATCATAACAGGTTCATTTTTCTTTTCTGTAGCAGAACGGTGCTGCAGTGTGGTGCATTGGCTTTCAAAAAGCTTCAGCAGGAGTATCTATTTTAGGAGGTTAGACTCTGAACTTGGACTTCCTTCATTCTGTCAAGTCTGCCCAAACATTGTTGTTTTTGGGTTTGTTTTTTTTTTTTTTTTTTTTTTTTTTGGGGGGGGGGGTGCAGGGGTGTGAAGGGGCTTGATCTGCCCTGACTTCCAAGTTGTTACATTTCTTTGGTGTTGCCTAGTAGGTGATCCCCACTTCCATGAGCCTCCCAAAATACCCCAGCTCCCCTAGGGAAATAAGTATCTCTTTTTCCATGTAGTAATTTGTTTTTTCAGCAGGATGAAATGATGTGTGTGTGCAAATATCCCTTCTCCCCTTTGGTCACCAGTACAGTATTTCACTTGTGACTTGATGATTCAAATGTTAAGTGATATAATTAGCTTGTTGATTAATTTTAAAGGGAATGTGACTGGTTTAGTCAGGGTTGCAGCGCATTTCTGTCTTGTCTTAATTGCACCACACATGCTCTCCTTATAAGTGGCAAGAATAGGTTTGATTGCTTTACTGGAACCTTTTGATTTATGGAGTATTGGAATTGATTTTGTTGTTGGTCTCTTCAATTTTCAGATCTTGTTCTAAAAGATAAGATTTTTGTTTATGATTTGGCTCATCAGCGGATTGGATGGGCTAAATATGACTGTAAGTTCAGGGGAGTCTTATGTTAGATGGACTCTTTTTATCTAATCTCATATTATCTTTCCTGCACACAAGAAGTTTTCCTTGATCCCATACTCAACAATTTTCTATTTTCCAGGCTCGTTATCTGTAAATGTCTCTGTCACTTCTAGCAAGGACTTCATCAATGCAGGACAATTGAATATGAGCAACTCGGCCAGAGACATGCTCTTCAAGCTACTGCCTCTGAGCATTATAGCACTCTTAGTGCACATATTAGAGTTGATAATCCTAGTTTTGTAATTTTAATGTCATGCAATAAAATTCAGTTCTTTGTTTCGGGAGCATCTGCTTGATCGGTTCAAATCAGAGTGATCAGCTAGTCACTGTGCTGCTGTTCAAATGGAAAAGGTAGCCGTTACCTCTTTCAATATATCTTTTTGGGTTGTTACTGCTGGTGCTTGGGGTGTCTTCCGTTCCTTCTTTTGGGTTCGTCCGGCAATTTTTTCGTGTAAAGCAAAGCATCCTTTGCCTGTAGTGCTCTCTCATAACTGTGTATCATGCGGGTAACATTTAAAACGTGCATTGTTGCCAATGTATCAAGTGTCGGGATATCCCATGAAAATAATGCAGAACACCCGAACCGAATTGTAGTGCATCTCAATTTTAAAATCCGTCTAGGATCAGGTACAACTTGCAACTGGGTGTCTGGAATTCACACTTATCCCAGCTTTACTTCAATGAATCAATGCTAAACTCCCGGCTCTCACAAATGTGACCAAGAGAGAAGAAAATAATGATGTAGAAAACTTGCCTGTTGCTTTCCTACTATGAGAAAGTCCCAATCTTGCAATTCAAACTTTTTATTAAAGGCCTTTCCTATTTCCAAAACATAATCTGCCTTTATCAGATTTCTTATTCCGACAGATTCCATCAACACCAGTCTAAAATTCCTACTTTCTTGGATCATTTCCTACTTTAGTGACAAAGCAATCGAGGCCTTTTTCTATTTCCAAAACATAATCTGCCTTTTTCAGATTTCTTATTCCGACAGATTCCGCTAACCCCAGTCTAAAATTCCTACTTTCTTGGATCATTTCCTACTTTAGTACAAGGCAATCCAGTGGTTCTCTTTTCTTCTTTTTCTTTTTTTCTTTTTTTTTCCATGTGATTCAACTGCAAATCGTGAAACCAAAGAAATGTCGATCAGGAGGACAACCAAAGCAGAAATCCATGGCACGAGTACCCCTCTAAGTGCTGCTAATTTCAACTTTCTATTCTCTTACAAACTTACATTTGGCTGGTGCATCAAAGCTATTTATAATTAACAAGAGGCATTAAACACACGTACAAAAATAAATAACATTTTATCTATATATGTTGGCAGCTCTGTCACTTCCCAGTTGAAAGAACATAACCACTCTGGTCTCATTGAGGGTCGGACGTTGAAGCAGGATTAGCCATCTAATTGAGCAATGAACCCCAAGCTGCTAGCGCTGCTTGGTTCATCCAAATTAACAAACCAAGGAAACAAATGGTAATTTCATTAACCTTCGACAATTTTTACAGGAGACCTGCACAACAAAGTAATGATTTAAAAGACGGCAAGAGAGCCACCAGGAATCGTCATCAGGTGGGCGAAATGGTTGTATGATTAACTAGCAAAGAAATACCAATGAGGCTTCCAGACTTACCCAAATGGGCTTTGTTTGATGGCCAGCAGTTCAACATCCAACTGCAGATTTCAAAGACAGAACAATAAATTGAACGCACCACTCTCTTGTATTGAGCCCAAAAATACAAGATGATACACAAAGACAATCAAAACTTGTAAATCCAGAGTTAAGAAATTGAATTACACATCAGAGATGGATGGGGGCTCAAGCATTGTCCCTACCGGAAATGAGGAAGAAAAAATCATGGGTGACTTCAAAAGTGGAATGGTCTGACCTCATTCATGGGAGCTCTTTGACCCAGAAAAACTAGCGTCTTGAAGAAATTAGATTTTAGTACTAAAAGGTTTTGATAAAAATGACAAGCAATAAAATGGTTAAAGAGATTAGGGCAACAAAGAATAGAATTGGATGTTTATACAGCAGGAACAAAGATGAAGGGCATTTGCATTATTCTCTGCATCAAAGTAAATATGGATGATTTACTGCAAATGCATCTTAACCTGGAATATATACAATAAGACAGGCATGCCATATCTTATTCTTCACACCAATTCTGTTGTTCTTTCCATTGTTTTCTCTAGGATATATAGTTTGTGCCCATATACATAAAGAAATCTGAAATTTTCTGCAGTATTTATGACACAAATAGGTTCTCAATCAGATGAGAATTAAAATAACCTCACCTCTATTGTTGCATTTGGAGGAATTTCTTGGACTCCTTTACTTCCATAAGCTAGCTCAGGAGGAACTATCAGCAAACGCTGCAACATTGTCACAAGACTTTGTCAAATTTTTTACTTGAGATCCAACCAAATTTGCAATCCCCATATGACTCTATTTCACTGTGTCATACGTGATTCATTTAATATTGTGCTCCTCTTAAAGTGCAATGGTGACAGTTAACTCATAACAGAGGAAATGAAAACAAAAAGTGCCAAAAACCCCCATCTCAAAATATTGGGAAAGCAAACACTCCACAGCTTTGATTTATGTGGTTTCCTAATACAATCTCAGTCCAACTGATTGCATGGACAAGAACTTGTAAGTTCGAAGAATATCTACTTTAAGGCTTGGAGTTTAAAATGAAAGATTAATTTATAGGTTGTATTTTGACTACTATTGGCTTATGTTTATGTGACATTACCAAGCGGCAGCCTACCCTTGCATATTATAGGTTCTTCCTTATGTGGTTTTAGGCAAGACAGAAACCAATCTCACCTGGCCCCCCACATGCATTCCTTGTACACCAAGGTCTAATCCTTTAAGGACTGTTCCCCTCTCGGACTGGCCAACATCAAATCCATAGGGCTGCATTAATTTAAGGAACTAATGATAAATGAAGCAGCAAAGGTTTTTAAAAAAGAAGGCTACACATTATCATTGAGAACCCTATGGCATGAAATCCACACAAGTCCTTGTTCACACAAAAATGCACCATTGCATGCAACACATCTACAATGAAGCAGCAACTCTATTCGAACAAAGTATGAAAATGCCTGATAGGGTGCAGACTATAGCCTTACTGTTCCACCTCCAACACCAAGTCCTTGCCTACTCGTCATAAATGTGATTCCTTTCCATTTCGCAACATAATGTACCTAGAGTAAACATAATTTTAGATATTACAAGGCAGCAGATAATGATGAAGATGGGACTAGGACATAATGACAAGTAAGAGTTCATTGCTGACTTTTGGAGTGTATGTGTACTAGCTACTCCACAGATCAATAAAACAATCTCATTAGGTACTGGAACATCTTTTCTATGTTTCCAAGCTGCTTAAGTATAGTTCTTGTAGCAGATCTTGGCTATCATAGAAACAGACATGAAGACTAATAAGGGAATGACATATACACTGAACTTTGAACTGATTAAAGCATGCCATTGAGTCCTAGTAGAATCAGATATGAAATGATATTGGAGGTAAACCAAAGGAATGAATCTCAGGTAATCCAAATCACAGGCAAGTATCAGCATGTTATAAAGTACTTGAAAATCAAACAGCCAAAATATTGAAATTTATCTGGGCCACAACTATACTGCAACTCGTGATCCCTTCACAGCCTCAGCTCCTCCCCCAACCTTCAAGTCGTAATACCTGAATTATGTTTCAATCAGGATTTGACTGAATTTGTATATAAAAGAAGACAGGCATCCAAAATTATAAAATCATCTAGACATAACAGTGGTGATGAAAATTAAATGATAAATTAAATGCTCAGGGGAATAAAATTTGACTAATTTATCCAGCATCATCCTTATAAAGACTTACTCTTTGCTAGGAAACAAAATGTGAATGTGTGATCTTATTGAATAGAAATCGGCTTTCAAGTGAATTTGTTTTAAGTTAACATTTAGAGAATCTATAAGATGCAATCATGGATCACTTCAAGGATGTACCCAACAACCAAAAAAGATGCAATCATAGATAATTTAAAAGTTGATAAAAAAGAGAGAATCACAGCAAAAATTATTGAAGCTCGAGTCTTATGTACTAACTTCAGGCCACTTGGAAGGGTAGTGTATTCACTCTCTGGTATCTTTGCACCTCTAAGCTGTAGGAAAGAAACAAAATATTTGCACCATTTAGAAATCATTCAAAATCAGCAACACCAAGCAACGAGCTCGAGCAAAGAGAGAATACCAATCCAGGGCACGGGCCCCAAGTAAATGATAAGAACTTACGGCTCTTCTACTAGTACTAACAGCCTCGGCCACATCACAGACATAAGTTCCAACAGCTGTAGTCAAAACTTAGAAAGAAAGAAAGAATCACAAAAGAATAGAAAAAATGGAACATCGAATAAAGTCATGCCATTAGGAATTGGGAAAAATGAAAAAGCAAACAATTGCAAATCAGGCAATATGTTATGAATGTGTTACGAACAAATAAAGAATAGCCTGTAAAGTATCAACATGATCGATTAAATTGCCACACTAGCAACAGAATTCAAGACCCAACAACCGAAACTACCGTATACTTGACTACTGCAGATCAAACAGATGTGAAAAGAGAAGATGAACCAACCAGTTGTAAGGAGAGAAGCAAGCAGTGCCCTCCTTCCCTCGTGGTGAAAAGGGACTGAGGTTGGCTCTTTACTAACTTCATCTGAAGAAACCATGGAGCAGCGGCATGCAAAGAAGGTTGCTTTTCTGATGGGTGGCCTCCTCCCTGTTGGTCAGGACAAAGACACTGGCTTAAAGTGAAACTCCCAGTATTAGCAAAACATAAACTGAGTGAGATAGAGAGGGGCAGAAGGAGATTACTCGTAATGGGAATGGAATGCAAAGGCTTGTGGAAGAGGACAGGGCTGTGTTGGTAACAATGGGAGAGGGATCGTTCCATTTTGAGTTCGTTTGTCACAGTTATGCCGGGCGAAGGGAAAATCAACCGCCTTTTTTTTTTTTAAGTCTTTGTTTTGGTTGGTGCTTTCAGGATTTTGGGAGAATAGAGGATAAGATTGTCAATATCATCCACATATCAAACAAGGCAGCGTAACACCGTTCCAAAACCGTAGTGAGAGATTGAGGAATTTGGTTAAGAAAGTAAAACAGAAAAGGGCTTTATTGTCTTGGCGGAGAGAAAAAAAAATTAAAAATCAGAAAAAGGCTTAAATAAAATCTCTAATTTGTTTTGGCGAAAATTTCAAAGCCTTTTCTAGATTTTATTTCTTTGTTTCTTTTTTCTTTTTTAATTAAGGTCTTCTACCATGTGAGCCACATGAGAAATCAGCCAATGTAATTGTGTCAAAAAAAAAAAAAGAAAAAAACTTAAAAAGGATTTAATTAAACAACAAATGAAAACTGAAGGGTGTATTTGAGAGTTTGGCAAAAATAATAGTTAAAACAAGATTGGCAATCATGAAGTTTTCATGGCTTTTGTGCCTGTATAAAAAAGCATCAAATGTGGATAATCTGTCAGGAATAATAGTCTCTCTCTTTTTTTTAAGGGTTCATTACTCGATGAAGTCATTAGTTCTTCCTGTTGATTACATTTATATATAGCCAATGCAGCTTGCCACGTTGACTGCAATTAAGGCTTGAATATTCCTGAAGGTTTACCTCAATATCTATATCGAGTACACAGCCTCTTTTTGAAGGTCTGGTCTAAATGCTATGCACTAGAATATGACCTCCTACCATGAATCAGTCACTCCTCTTCAATGTGTCCTGAAACAGAATGCCTGCCAGACCACTTTGTTTCATGCTTTTTTTTTTTTTTCATCCAACTTTGGCTTCATGCTGTCACCACCTTCCACCCATCTCTTCAACTTTTGAATAAACTTCTTCTTTTTTGGACAAGCTTGGCCTCCAGTTGCCGCATCTGAGTCATTTTGTTGCTGTTCTGGGTCGTGATCTTCGAATTCTCGGCTTCCTTCAAGTTCTAGCTGTTCCAAATGGCTTGTTCTGTCCTCAATCTGCTCTTGGAGTCCGTGATTTCTCGTCAGCTCATGCCTTAAACATGCATTAGTCCATCTCAAGTAGGCGAGTTCTGTAACTTCAGCCTCCCGATCCTTCTGCAGCTGTTTTAGCTCATTTAGAAGATGACTGTAATCTTCCTCTGTTAGATGTTCCTCTTCAATCTGCAAAATGGAAATCCCAAAAAATCATTTAAAAAGTTCACGACTTTTTCTCTGTTATTAATTAATTGGGCAAAAACTGGACCTTTGAGATTGGCGGGGCCGAGTGTTCTTCTGAGTTTTGCTTTGCCAAAGCCTCATTCTTTTCTTCTTGTAGTTGATTGACTATTTTATGCAATTCCCCGATTTCATCCCCGAGTTTCTTGATGACATTAGTCCTTGTATCCAGCTCTTCACAGCATCTCAAGATTTCTGCTTCTGCAGCCTCAATCTTTGAATTCTTCTCTCTTATAACAAGTGATTGTTGTTTTCTTTTCCTTGATAGCTTCCTCATCTTCCTTCGAAGCAACCCATTTTCCTGCTTGGTGAATTCGAGCTGTCGAGGAACTTTCAGATACTCCACCAACAAATTCTCAAATCTTTGTTTCTCAGCATCCATGGATGAGAGCTTCCTATACAAGAAATCAACACGAACAATCTCAAAGGACATCATGTTCCTAATCTCCAGAAGCACAGATTCTTGTTCTTTTCTGGAGCAAAAGCCAAGAAATTGTTTCTCCGGGTTCCATTCTCTATTTTGAAGATCTACCATCCTGTTTTTTAGACTCAATGCCCCCTTTTCAACATTGACCTCATCATGATCATCAGAATATTTTATGGGGCTCAAAGGACAACTACTCTCTATCATTTTCTCTTCATCATCTTTAATGGGTGATGATGTATGGCTGAGAATCTGATTGGTAGCTTCATCTCTCAATTCCTCATTAGAACTAATGTTTTCCCGGGAACTTACCCTGGTTTCCAACGATGAAGGATTGGCTCCTATATTTCTTGCAATGATCCGGGCATACGCAAAACCAGCCACAGATAGAACCAGGGGAATGCCAGCTTTTAGCAACAATGGCTTGATGATCTCTGTCTTTGAAGTTGTGCTTTCCATCTTGATCAAGCCTGATATTCAAACCTGCAAACACCAAAGAAGACTTAGGTTGTTGGTTTTAAAAATTGATCAAATTGTGTGGCATTGAAATAAAGTTGCGTTGAGATTCTTTACCTTTTGTGTTTTCTTGGCCTTTCCTTTTTCCCGAGGCAAAGCTTAGTGGCCTTCTGCCTCTTGACTACTCAATAGCACCTTAGGCCACCCTTCATTGCAAATATCTCACGCTGCCTTGGAATCTAATTCCTTTTTGCTTCACTAAGCCGCGTTTAAAATGATGATGGTTCCCTTCATGGAAACACTATTTATGAACATGATTCTTCCATACATCAGGAACACAAGTCCGTAGATTAAAATTTAGTCCATGCCCACAGATAAAAGCTTGCCACAAGTAAAATTTGCCAATTGTCTTGCAGTCAATACTTTTTGTTCCTTCTTTTCTCATGTTTTATAAAAAAAAAAATACAAAAAAATGAATAACAATAGATTCATCTACTAAATTGTACATACTTGTCAGCAAAAGTCGGAGACGAGCACATTATCCCCAATTTATGACGCGTGGTGCATGAAAGGTGGGTGAAAATACCATCAAAAGTGCAATACCAACGGAACAAAAACCGTGGGACTTGTATATAATATGCAATTTACATAGTCAAAAACAATAAATCGGGAACTTTTGGTCAAATAAAATAAATAATAATAAACAATAAACTGGAACTCTGGACCGACCTTAAAGACTCGATTTGAACGACACCTTGGGTTTATACAACCTACAAAGCCCAATCCCACTTGGAGCGGACAAGCTCTTGTTGCTCCATGGTCTGAGCCCGACAGGCCCACGAATCATTGGTCTAGATTTCAGACGTCCTTGTTTCCAAACAAGTGTGAATTGAGAACCCGCAACCGGTAAGCCCGACCCACCAATGAATAGAAAGCCAGAGTAAAATATGTATCTCAAAACACTAACAGAAGCGACTTTATGTCATATTAGTTAAAATGCCACAGGCAAGTGGGTAATGCTAGAGACAGTGAGTGACTGAACCGGACCATCAGGACAATGGCTATCGTTGAATTAGGTTGAGTTTAGGTCACATGAGTTTGACTATGGTCCGGCCCCATTGTGATCTTGGCGTGTAGAGATTTATTTGGAAAAGATATAATATAAAATGTTGGCCATATGGTATAAATCTTTTTATTATTATTATTATTATTATCTGCTATGTGACTAAAATGAACAAATTATATGAGTCTGTATTAACATTTAGTCTGTTATAATAATATTGATTTCCCTTTTATGATATTAATAAATCTCGAATTAACTTTCTTTTTTTTTTTATACTAAGAAATTTTATTTCTGGTGTACAAAAATACCCCTAAGATTGGAATCCATACAGTCTAAATTCCTAAACTGAAATGAAGAAAAGGTACAATTAAGTTTACTTCCATCCATTCATATGTTAGGTTTATGCCTAAGGAAATGAAAAAAAAAAAAAAAAGAAAAATTGTGAAAATCGACCCAGGCGAGGAGGCGAAGACTTGGAAGATTGATGGACGACAACAAAAACAATAAGAAGTCTACGTGGCTGCGGGACCTACAGTCTAAATGACCGACAAATGAAAAAAAAAAAAAAAAAAAAAAAAACGTTGGCTTTGCAAAGTCAAAATTTGCCACCATCTTTGCCGGGAGCCTTTTTTGACCTTGTGCTTAAAAATCTCTTTTTGATACGTTGTCGTGTGCCTAAGAGTTAAGCTCATGCAAAATGATGTCACTTATAACAAAAAAGAAAAAAAAAAAATTACTCCCAATATAATTTTCTACAAAATAAAACTTTTTGTTAGATCAAAGATTCACCTATTAGGAGAATTTTTCCTTGAATTTTGAAAAAGAAACTCACCTATTTTTTTCCGTTTGAATTTTTCGTCCTTGTTAGCACATCTTTTGTAGTTTTATACTCATAAAAAAAAACACCCTTTATATTTTTTAATGCAAAAAAAAAACACACAATTTTTAAAAATTAGGTATAATTAAATAATTGTAAATAAAAAACTGAAAATGAGATATAAGATATAAATTTTATATTTTACTCATAATTAATTCATACATTCTTAATTAAATTGAAAAAGCCACATCCATTTCATAATAAAATCACATTGGAAGCTTCTCCCGCAAAGGAGCTGTTACCACGTGTATTAATTGTCCATCTATCAATGAACGGTCATGATGACCGAGATCATGTAGCCACTACATCACTCGTGATCTTGATGGTGCAGCAGATCAGAAACCCGAACGCAACTACAAAACCCCCCCCCCCCCGCCCCCAACGCAGCCTCCTTCTCACGTTCTTTGTCGCTCGCAAAAACTGTAAAAAGCTCTGTCCGTTCTGAGAAGCCAAAAAATGGAGGCTCTCTGCCTAACGCCACCGCAGCCACAGGCGGCTCTCCTTCGCCGTAAAACCATCAATTTGGCCCCACAATCCACCCTTACTGGGCCCCAGAAAAACAACAACCGCGGCCAAGCCGCCAAGCCACGTGTCGGTGTCGTCGCCACGATGTCAAAGCCGACGGCGGAGATCCTTCCATTGCCGACTTCTTCATCCGTTTCTTCTCTGGAGAACTCGTTGCCGACCTCAACTCCTCCGTTACCGCCGACTCGGATGAAAGTCTCTTCCAATTCTCTCCAGTACCCAGCCGGTTACCTTGGGGCCGTGCCGGTGCGCACCGTCCAGGATGGAAATGACGGCGCTACAGCCGCAATGGGATATTTGACGAGTATTCTCTCTTCGAAGGTTTACGACGTGGCGATTGAATCCCCATTGCAGTTAGCGCCTAAGCTTTCCGAGAGATTGAGCGTCAAGGTTTGGCTCAAGAGAGAGGATTTGCAGCCTGTAAGCTTCATTTTTTGTTTTTTTCTTTGAAATAAAATGTTTTTTTTTCGATAAATATTTGTCTCATAATTAGAGGATTTGAGTTAATTCTTTTGTTTTTGGTCAATGAGATTGTTCCTGGAGTTGGTTTTCTATGATGTATTGTAGTTTTTATATGTGCTAAATGGTGATTTTTTTTTTTTTTTTTCTGTTAACTGTGAATAGAATTAAGTACATTAATTTTTTTTTTTTTTTAAATTTATAACTGGGGCATTTTGTTTGTATCTTCATTGTGCACAATTGATCATAAGTCATATAATGCTTGGTTAACTTTAGGTCATTTTCTAGCTTATGTGCTTGCTGCATGATAAGATCCTTTATATACTTCTTGGGTTTTCGGAGATTATGCTATGGGTTGGAAATTCCTTTTGGATACTTGAATAGGCAGGTGCATGCCAAATGGATTCAATATTCATGTGTTTGATTGCGTGGTTTTTAGGTTTTCTCATTTAAGCTACGTGGAGCTTATAATATGATGGCAAGTCTTCCAAAAGAATTGTTAGAAAAAGGGGTTATTTGCTCATCAGCTGGAAACCATGCTCAAGGTGTGGCATTAGCTGCAAAGAGATTAGGTTGCAATGCTGTGATTGCCATGCCTGTTACTACACCTGAAATTAAGGTACTTTTGGGTTTTTTTTTTTTTTTTTTTCAATTGAATCATGATGGTATGATTTGTTTCTGAACAATGGTTTTCTTGTCTTACAGTGGAAATCTGTGGAAAAGTTGGGTGCAACAGTTGTTCTCATGGGGGACTCCTATGATGAGACGCAGGCATATGCTAAAAAGAGGGGCGAAGAAGAGGGTAGAACATTTATACCTCCTTTTGATCACCCTGATGTCATCATGGGACAGGGAACAATTGGAATGGAGATTGTGCGTCAAATGAAAGGCCCCTTACATGCAATCTTTGTACCTGTGGGTGGTGGTGGACTGATAGCTGGTATTGCGGCTTATGTGAAAAGGGTTAACCCTAAGGTTTGTTGATTAATGTGTAAGAATTATTAAATTTTTTAAAACTTTATGGGAAGCATGCCAATGTTTAGTAATACTTATTTAAGTATTGTAGATATTTTCTATGTATGTATGTTTGGCAGATCTGTCGTGGGTTCCATGGGAATCTACTTCTATCCTGAATTTAGCATTTGTGTTTGTTTTCCTTCCATTGACTCTGCATTGAGTTGAGTTTCTGTTTTTTTCCACTACGCATCGTTGAAGGAGTCTAGTTTTAATGCACAATGCAGGTAAAGATTATTGGGGTGGAACCCTCTGATGCCAATGCAATGGCCTTATCGCTTCATCATGGTGAAAGAGTAGTTCTGGATCAGGTTGGGGGTTTTGCAGATGGTGTGGCTGTTAAAGAGGTTGGTGAGGAAACTTTCCGCTTGTGCAAGGAATTGGTAGACGGTGTAGTTCTTGTAAGCCGTGATGCCATCTGTGCCTCCATAAAGGTGATTTTTTTTATTTTATTTTAATATCAGAACTTTTTGACTGTCCAATATGTGTGCATAAATGCTTCTTTTACCTCGTTGAGCATTTTAATGGGGTCTAAGCATGTGTAAATTGGATGTTGTAACTTTAAGTTGCACTTTGGTGGAAAAGAAAGAGTTCCAATAAATCAATGGTATAAGCCTATAAGCTAGTAACCCTTAGTTGTGTAGCTTGTCATGTGTTACATTTGATTCAAGATACAATTGCATGTGCAACTATTTGAAAAATTAGGGATTATAATAGTAAGAGAGGATGTGGGGAAGTGAGGGAAGAATACTCTGTTATCATTCATAAGCAATACTCTAGTGGTTGCCCCAGACTGTGCCATTATCCCTTTCTGCATGTCTTTGCTGACTTTTTCATATTTTGTTTGGCGACTGTGAGGGACTGTTGAACTATGCATGTTGGAATTGAGCAAGCAAATAATTGAAATTTATTTATTTATTTTTTGTGTTGCAGGATATGTTTGAGGAGAAGAGGAGTATTTTAGAGCCAGCTGGTGCTTTGGCCCTTGCTGGAGCTGAAGCATACTGCAAGTACTATGGCCTTGAGGGAGATGCTGTTGTTGCTATTACCAGTGGAGCAAATATGAACTTTGATAAGTTGAGAGTTGTGACTGAGCTTGCCAATGTGGGGAGGCAAAAAGAGGCTGTGCTTGCGACCATTATGCCAGAGGAGCGTGGGAGCTTCAAACAATTTTGTGAACTGGTGATCACCATAGCTTTATTGGCTTCCCTGTTTAAAAATTGTATTACTAGTGGTATTTAATTAAATTATTTGTGTGACAGGTGGGGCCCGTGAATATCACTGAGTTTAAATATAGGTGTAATTCAGAAAAGCAGGCTGTTGTCTTGTATAGGTCAGTGTAAAATGAGTATTTTATGAAATAGAGTGAAAACAACATTTTTTACAGTATGATTGGTTGTTACATGATTACTCTAGAGTATTCTATTCATTCTGATAGCATTATGCTGAATGGGAGAACTTAATTTTTGTCTTTTTTTTTTTCTTTTTGGTATTATGTGCAGTGTCGGCCTTCACACAATTTCTGAACTTAAAGCAATGCAGCAGCGGATGGATTCTTCTCAGCTAACTACTTACAATCTTACAGCAAGTGATTTGGTCAAAGATCACTTGCGTTATTTGGTAATCACAATTTCTTAATTTCTTCTGTTGATATCTTCAACATGTATCTTTGGAATGCATGTCTTCAGATGGATTTGACCATATCCCAATGGAGTAAATGGTGTCTCTCTGCTTTGTGAATGCATATTGCTGACTCCCTCCTTGAGAAAAAAAAAACCATTGTGATCAAACCCAGTTCCACTACATGTCCATTGCCCTGTATATAATTCTGTTTCTTCAGGCACAGTGATCCTTTTTTTTTTCTATTTGTTCCTTTTATAACGCATGGAGGGTTGCAGTAAAATTCTGCAACTACTCTCTTACACAGTGGGTTAGGGGATCAGTGGGCTAAATATTTTAGCCTGGTGGCATGGCAATTTGTCTCTGACTTATCAAGAACAATATGTGAAATATATCCTTTCTTCCACTTTAGAAAAAGGGTCCAATTCTCTTGAATATTCTTTGAGTCCCTTCTCATTCCCTCAAATTTAGTGAAAATTAAGGTAAATATGGTAAAGCAGAAGGGTTTCAACTTCATCCAACCTCCCATTTTAATACCATTTCTACTGTGCAAAACCTGTAGGTTACTAAAATGAGTCTCTTTCCCCTCTCCTGCTGCTGTGTGCCATTGTGCAACACTGAATTTTGGTTCATGGGTCTGCTGCACAATTCTTAATTTAGTTTCATACGGATCTCTTGCAGATGGGTGGTAAATTAAATGTTCCAAATGAGGTTCTTTGTCGCTTTATTTTTCCAGAAAGGCCTGGTACTTTGATGAAATTCTTGGATGCTTTTAGTCCACAATGGAACATTAGTTTGTTCCATTACCGTTCAGAGGTTGGCTTCTTAAATCTTCTCTTTTGTCTACGTTACTGTTCCATTAGATGAATTATGTGAGGGAATTTTCTACAATCAATACTGATGTCACATTGTCCCTGAATTTTCTCAAATAGGGTGAATCTGGCGCAAATGTATTGGTCGGTATCCAGGTACCACTTGGTGAGATGAATGAGTTCCAAAATTGTGCCAACAGTCTTGGATATGATTATGAGATTGTAACCAATGACCATCAGTTTCAACTTCTGATGCATTAATCAGAGTCATGTTGTGAAGTTATAATAGAGGCCCATTAGGGCAGCTTGGCAGTGAGTTTTTCATTGAAAGTACTGAAAGAAAGAAGGAACCTCTCAACTATTCCAGAAGAGGTGCAAGAATTGGTGCCATTATTGCCTAACTTGTGACTTCCTGACATTTTTACTAGAGAAGTGGCAGTCTGTGCGCCGTCTTAGATCTTGTGACCTGTTTCTATCCCAGCATTGTTGTACCATACGTCAGATCTTGGGGAAAGTGATGTGTTTTGTTTATTGTAGTGGAAGTTTTTGTGTTCGTGGAACCATGTGATTTGAGAGGATTTTTGTAATATCAAAATGCCACTGTCAAATTAATGAAGCAATCGTGTTCAGGATGAATCAATTCAAGTTCTTGTTTGGCCAAGGGCACGTATCTCCTTGAGCATGGTGCACAACGCCTGTCCTGCATTTTACTAGTCTGGCGGCAGTTTCTGATGGTCTTTTGGGTTTTCTAAATTGTTTAGGTGTTCTTGTTTATACATCGATCAATTTGCCGGTTTATGGAAGGTCATTTTCATTTAGTGCATGTCTCTGGAAACCGTGACCAGTCCATCTCAAGACTCAGGATTGTTCTTTAAGGATGTTCAATTGTTCACACCAGTTAGAACATAGATTATTTCAAAGTGGCCACAACCTATTTTCTACAAAAACAAAATGTGGCGAAAAATGCAGATCGAGTTTTTCCAATCTAGTTTACATGATATTTTGAATGATGCCGTTCTGTAATGAATTTGCCTCGAGGGTCAGCACGTGAGATGTCACTACTATCATTCTTTTGAGCCCAAAAGGCCTCCGGATTTTACTGTTTCGTCCTAAAGGCAATTCTCGTTAGGACTTCGAGCATTGCTTAGACGCAATACACTGCCCAACCCCATCAGATACATTGAAAGATGGAAAGAAATAGGGCAACCAAAGTTGTTTGCCTGTGACATCCGGTCAAGAACGAGGTGCTTAGGGAGTGACACTAACAGCTGAACCAACATGGGCTGGCTTTGAAGGGCGTGTCTCATTTTCTGGCAGGCTTAAAGACGAAGAGCACCCGGTACAACACACACAACTGATGCTGGACAAAACTGCTGTTTTGCAACAGCATATGTAACACCACAGTACCATAGTTCATTTAGGCTCCGAATCCAATTTCCAAGCAAAAGTAGGGAATTGTTTAAAAATATCTTCTCTTATTCCTTTAATAACGCAGTGACAAAAAGTTACCTGTAAACGCTAGTTCAGTTTCTTTATACAAATTTGGAGAACATGTGCGGTAACATGCATACCCCATGTGAGTGCGTCAGCTTTGGTTAATTTGAGCAGTGACCAAAAGGGCTCCTAATCCTTTTTCAACTCTTTACCTGCAAGGCTGTTTAAATTTAACAGCATTAGCTGCTTCCATCTTTGTAGGGGTGGTAATTATCTTCTCGGTTTAATTACTCCGACATTCTCTTATAATATTTTAAGGTATAAATTCATTAAAAGTGGAAAGCGAAAATGAAGAGAATGTTCGAGCAATGCATGACTGTTATTTTCAATCTTTGTGATGGGTAAAGAGTTATCGGAGTATTGGGCCTTTCTTGTTGCTTTGACACAAGGAAGGCACAGCTGCTTCTGAAGCATCATATATAACGCGATTCGTAGATAGAAAAAGCAAAAGATTTTTTCCTTAAATTCTCCTTGGCGTCCAAAGCTTTAACTGAACACCCCGTCACTTTCTCTAAACCAATGTGCGAGCATGGAAAAAAATGGGTAAGTACTCCATGGTTGGCCAAAAAAATTAACCCACACGTCAACCTGGCCAAAAATGGATTTGCTTTTTGTTAACCTAACAAGACGCAAAAATAACGTAGAGTATAAAAGCCGGAGGCGTTGCTAATCGTACATCCTTCCCAGAAAATAAGCACCTTTGTTGGAAATGTAACACAGTTATTACTTTGACCATTATTGCCCACTTACACTGGAATAAAGTGACGGAGAATTTAAGAAGGGACTTTGTTAATGAAGGGATATGGAGTTTGATTCTAGTCTTTGGGCTAGTTTCTTGCTTGCTCTAGTTTTCCCAGTGGCATCTTTGGGAATTCTATTGTTGATGTGTGTAACAACAAAAACAACCCGAATACAATTGTCAAAGCAAACTTCCCTCCTTACGGAAGGAACTTTGTTACTGGAAGATTCTGAAATGGAAAGCTGGCCACAGACTTCACTGGTAACATTTCTCCGCTTTTAACTCTCGTCTCTTCTTGTTTTCAGACTTTTGAAAGGTTTGATTGCTCCATGCACAGCTGAGTACCTGGGCTTCACCTCATACCCACCAGCTTAACCTAGCCAAGATGCCAAAGGAAGTAACATCCTCGCTGGAGTTGATTTTGCCTCCACTGCTTCTCGTCTTTATGCCAAGACAGCCCAGCTACGCGTTATCTATCTCTCTCTCTCTCTCTCTCTCCCTATTACAAATCAACATGACCATATGGCCAAATCACTCGTTCTTGTGGACTTGGAAGGGTGCCATTTCATTGACCCAACAACTGAATAACTACAGAGAGTACCAAACAAGGATTGTGAACATGGTAGGAAAAGATGGAGCCAACGGCATATTCTCGGGTGGAATCCACCTCCCAAGTGCCGGTAGCAGTGATTTTATTCAGAACTATTACCTCAACCCCCTTCTTAACAAAGTCTCCTCACCTAGCCAGTTCTCGGACATTCTTGTGAGGTGTTACACCACTTTCATTCAGGTATCACATTCTACAAATTATTTGTTTCCGAACAAACACTTTTTGAGGACGAAAATTACCGGGAGAGAAGGGGAAAAATATTGGTTGAGTAAAGTAGACAAGGGTTCTTCAATCTGTCAAAATGTACATTCCACACCATCCACATTATCAAACTTCCATACAACATGTCTGATCTTATACCCGGGATATTACTGCACTATATACTTCAATAGCAAGATGTTTTGCTTGAATATACAAGAAACAAAATCTAAAATCCTTTTCTTTACCTTTGTTGAAGGACCAAGTTCTGACTGAAAATAATGGTATTGATAGAGACTTTATATGAACTGAGAGCAAAAGGATTGGAGTAACAACCCTACTGCCAACAGGGTGTTTACCTGCAGCTATCACCCTCTTTGGCTTTAGAAGCAACCAATGTGTTAACAGGTTAAACAGAGATGCCATTTCGTTCAACAAAAAGCTAAACATCACTTCCCAAGGCCTCGTGGATAAGCTACCTGGGCTCAAAATAGTGGTTTTTGACATCTACTACCCTCTCTTGGACATGATTTCAAAGTATAGTGACAATGGTAATGTAGAGAATCTGCAAAATACAGGCAGTCAATATTTCATGCTAAATAACCAACATATATATGTATCTCTTATTCTATTATAATCCTGCTATAGCAGTCTCAGGATCAAGCACTTGTTCAAGCAATGAATCAATAAATCTTTTACATCACACAGCCATTATTTCAGCATTACTCAAGCCTCATTCTAGCACCAGATATGTGGAAAGACTTGCAGCTTACAAAAGCAGCCCAGAGAATTTGGTTATGTGTACTTCATTCTTGCATTTTATCCCACTATCTCCATTACAATGGCACCCCCTCTCTTTAGCAGAACGTAATTATTCTCTTCTCTCTCAAGATAGACCTGATTACGGACAATGATTCTTCATTTCTGTATTCTAAGGGTACTAGTGCAACACAACTATGATGGCACAGAAAATTCCTGCCGATAGATTGCAACTAAAGTTGTACTTCATTCAGTATAACATGAGAGATTTGGGAAGGCAATCGGGTAAAGGTTCACCTGAAGCAGCAGCAAGTAAAAATCCCTAAGACAGTTCAAAGCCAGTGTTTGAACTTATTGCATAAAGTAGTTTTGCTTTCAAAGTGCTAGCACGTTTGTATGTTGGAAGCTGAAAATCCAAAAGGATGAGAACAAAAAAGGATCCACATTAGATACATGCCATTTTAAGCCATTGTCTTAATATTTGAATTGAGTACCTTGAGAGTATTGTAGCATGTAGAAGCTGAGGGAAGCCGCTCCACATCCTGCCCTCCAATTGTTGACCATAGAGAGGAATCGCATGTCACCTATACAGAGCCAAGATCCTGATTCAATTTGTTCCACCTTTTATATTTTTTTTTTTTCTGTACTTGTAAATGTACAGCAGCCATCATAGCTCCATCTCTACTCTACAAAAGAGGTCTTAATTCAAATTTCTTTCCTTCCTGTACTGGAAAAAAAAAATTCCTGTCCAATTTTCCTGTTTGTCTTTCTTCCCTTAATTGGCGTAGCAGGGTTTTGGCATGTGCTTATAGAGTGAGCAAAATTCAGTGTGAAAAACAGCCTAATTGAAACCATTACTTGCAAATCAAGGTAATATATTATTAGAACGGAGCCAACTAGGATTATTAGTAATTAAGGAGAAGATGAAATAGAGAAGGGTGTTGGGTGGAAGAAGAGGCAAAAGGGTAACTTGAACAATCTGGCTGTCAAATACAAATAATTAAAAGAAAACCAGAACTAATTTCTATACAGGTATCTGTCTATGTCTGTAAGCCTGAATGGCACATCGTCTGATATTATGACCAACAATATGGGCCCATCACTACCACATCAGGAGGGCCCGCAAATCTCTTATGGGGTGTCTGATATGTACATAAGTTCATATCTGCAATTAAGTTTGGCAACACTCAGATATCTGACGCTCACTGCCTCATATTAAAGAATTAAGTTTTTATTCACAAGTTATCGAACAAGATTTTCAATTTTGACAAGCATCTGTCCACAGCCAGGAAACAAAGTATTTTGCAAAGGCATTGAAAACCTAGACCAATCATTGTCAAAATCATTAAGTACATGAACTGAACCACACCCGCTCTCTGAGTAGCGGCACGAGACAGCAAATTTGTGATTGGATAAAGATTTTAACAAATTGAATGTGATCCAATAACCCCTGGGGTAAAGAATTACCTTATGGATGGTAAAAGATGGCTGCAAGTGCTTGAACCCAAGCAATGGTGCTCGTGAACAGCTGGTCACAAATTTGAGCAGCTTACAACGTTCATTTGGTGTAAATCCTTTAATCACCTGCAAGAATCATCAGAAAATGAATTGAATAGAAACGAAATTAGACCAATGCATACATGTATGCATCTCCATCCAAGATAAGCATTTTTATCAACAATGACAACTATTATCAAGCTCGGAATGTGGACAAAGAACATTGCGAAGCAGAAGCATAAGTAAACTGAATGTCATTATCCCCATTGACACGTAAGTTGCCTCCACACTGACTAAGAAGAGGGTGGCACAGCAGCATAAAATTGCAAAGAAAAATGAAACCCAGAGCTGAGATCACATGGAGAGTACATAGACTGAAAGGAAAATATTCTAATCACTATGACCAGATCCATAACAAATTACAGGATAGATATCTTAATACCTTACAGCAAGCACAGAATTTTCAACCATAAAGGAGAGAAGAAATAACAGGGCTAAACATCCTTAGATGGTCTGTTCAAGGTACCTTCTACATGAATATACTCAAATTTTCTTATCTAGGCAAGCAATTTATGCATCATCTAATATTCAGAATGCAGCTCTGTTTGTTTAACATACCAATTTCTGCCGAGTAAATGCTTACTAGATTAAAAAAGAGACCAGAAATGTAGAGAAATGAAAAATAAGGTTCAGATATTTGAGAAAAATTATATAGGCAGATGACTAATTGAGGAAAATACCTCCCAGAAAAGCTTAATTGTTCGGCTTCCCTCAGAATAGCCACCAGTGTATCTTGTGTTATTTCTTAAATCATCAACATCAATATCAAGGTCACCACCTGAAACCAACTGAATAAGCAACCTGCATCAGCCTATGGAATGAACTGCTGAAAAGCAACATGAAAATTCCAGCACCATAAAATGAAGTAAAGAATTTCCAAGACATACATTCATTTTCTTGCTGATATCAGCATTCTATGTTAAAAGTGGAAAATCAGCAGTGTGGAACTAGTGGCTATCCCAGTAATTTGGAAATTGTCTTTGTAACTTCTGAACTTGATGTCATGGATTGAACAATAATGGTAATACAAAAGAACAGATGACCAAAGACAGTTATCTCAAATTAATGAAAAGACAACTCAGCCCAAAAGCAATCTGTATAATAGACTCAATGTATGCATGGCAGATCAAGAAGAATTACCTGATTGAATTCACCTGCGTTAAATAACTTCAACCATGATGGTGATACAAGATCTGTCATTCCTCTATAAAATGCATTTGAAAATGGCAATATCTGCACTTTAAAACCATCATGATGAAAATATAGTGCAAGTTTAGACCATTCCAATGATTTATAAACAGAAGAAATTAGAGACCTGTTGGTTGAGTTTATAATCTGCCATTGCATGAATATACTGCATTTTGTTCTCATTTGTCACAGAAACATTATTGCCACCAGGTTTAAGCTCGATGACATGCCGCTTACCAAATGCTTCTTCTGTAATTGTGAAGTCCAAAGAAAGATCCTTGATGTCACCATCATAATGCTGGGAATAAGACATGAAAATTTATGAATTATGCCAAACTGTTTGCAAAACAGAGTCAAAAAATTTCTCTGGATGGCATGGGAGCATATCCAAACAATCAAAGTGTCTCAACCAGCAACAAGTTTTGTTTTAAATAATCCAGCTCACGACAGAACCAATCAGAACGTTCACAAAGTTTAAGCAAATTAGTGGCAATCTCAGCATGTTAGACACATGTCACGTAGTGCAGGTCTGGGTGCCTGGGGGTGTAGTGAGAAGAACAAAACATAAGAATGCTCCCAATATTAGCCCAAAAATTGTGAGATTAGATTGGCAGGGCATTATAATAGTTCAAAGAAATGAAACTTAATTTCAAAGGAAATTTTTGAAAATATATAGGATGGACATGCCTCCTGTATTAGTAGTGTAAAGGCTGTTAGTATCAAATGCTTCAAGAATACACCAATTTTCTAACTTCAAAATACCTGATTCTAGGAAGGGCAAGTCCAATATAAGAAAGAGGTATTGGTCCCCCTAGTGGAACTAACTCAACGCTGGAATTGCCCTCTATCTGCTGTCCTTCAACCACTATGACTTACTTGCAACTCTCTTATTTTCCTCTCCTTTTCCATTGTCAATGTTCTCCTAATATCTTCATCTTCCCTTATTTTTCCTATCCTCTCCTTTCTGTCTATGTATTGGCCTTTTCATAATTCATATTTACTGCTATTTCTCTAATGTTTTTCTGATTTCCTAGTGACAGTGTAAAATTTTGCGAACAAAAATTTTGTCCCACTTGATTTAAGAGAAGCCACTAAGCTTGATCAGATTGATATCTAGATTCCCATCAAGTTGATAAAAAGCCCATGTTTTTGTTCAAATTCCCACCAAACATCACAATTCTTTCTCATCACTACAAGTCTAAGAATGCATTTTGAGTTCACACAAATGAGACTCAGTATGGTTTCTTTTTCTCAGATTTATGTAGCATGGTTAACATGTTTTTGACAAACAACTTAATCATGCAAATTCCCATTGAGTTTTCTGGTCACAACAATGGGCCACTTAATCATTTCTATACTGGCTTAATATTCGTAATTCCTAGTGGCCAAGAATCAGTTAAACAAAAGCATAGAAGCCAAGTTGAATGCAGTGAGTGATTCCCCCCAGCTGGTTTACTGTGAAACTGTCCCCTTGGCATAATCTATTGCACATTTCACCTTGACAACTCTTTATTAAACCAAATGTTTATTAGCATGTCAATCATAAGGCTTAGCAAGGACCAAGTGACATGAAAGCAAAAAAGGTACATCTCAATAAATAAAAAAATAACCCAATACACGGCACAAGGTTATGCATGTACACAAATCAGGGTCTCTCATCATGGCCTTACCTTCATATACATGAGGTTTCGATAGAGCTCTGGATCAAGGGTTGACAATTCATCAAGAAAGCTATACCGGCCTAACAGCTTTTGTACAAAAACATGTGAAAAAGAGTAATCTAGTAAAATCCCTTCATATAAAGCTTTCCCAACAACTCTTCCAAGGAATTCAATCATCTGAATACCATTCTCCTGAAATCTTGCAGTCGGATTGGGAATAAGAAGTCCGTCGGAAGTTGAGGTTTGAGAGAATAGGCCATACCTTGAAGAATGAGCAAAAGGTTAAAGCACTGTCTTAAACAATGAAGAAACACTGCAAACTACTTGAGGAAAGCTTACACAGGGGAAAAAACAGTTTTTGATATGTCAGTTAGAAACTCCTTAGATAATCCACCATAGTCCAAGCCTGCCTCTGGTAGGCCACATTCACTAACAAATGAAACATGAATGGAACCCTTTAACTTTGACCCAAGAGAATTCAGTTGCTGAAATCCATCTTCAACGATATGACTCCGACGAACAACAATCTCAAATGCTCGGGAACCAGGACCAGTGATCTCACCAGCCATTTTTCGAGAGACTTTGTCCATGTTGATAAGCTCCCTAAACATCTGAACCCTGCCAACAAATAATGAAACTAAAAGGTTAGATAAGGATCACAAGATGACAAAGAGAACAATGTAAGATGAACTCCAAAGGCCATCACTAAGACAACTGATAAACTAAGATTGAGGACCAACTCATTTCTGGATTCACTATAGTCCCTAAATCCATTAAAACAAAGATTGGGAGAGTGATGGAGGGAACCTTTTAGGCATTTTTTGGGCTATTTTTTCTGGTGGGGAGGGGGTAGCTCCCAAGAGAGGCAGTATGGCTACCTGCCAGCCTATGCTCACCTTTCTTCAAATGGATATACATGTGGAGTAGCAGTGATCACAGAACCAATGCTCAGGACAGTCTCATCTGATTTGGCACTAGCCAACATAAATTCACGAGATCTTGCAGCAACTGCAATTGGTGGTCGGCTATTCCTACCGGGTGAAAGCCACAAAACAGGGGGACAAAACTGGTGCCTGCAATCCCTTTCATACATCAGATGTAAACATCTGATTGCTGAATCCATAAGGGGTCTGTTGTGTTGACCGGCACTATGAGCCAAGCCATTGTATACCAAAGTATTGAGCACTGACGCGATTCTTTGTTGCCGTTCCAGTGTAAATGGAACCTACATCAGGCCACAAGATGATCAAATAAAGGTATGTGCAGACACACATGCAAACACAGGTAACTGATCAAATAAGTGCCCTGCAGTAGTCCAGATGGTCAGGTGAACCATGGAAAAACTATCCAAAGGAAGAGAGCGAGAAAAAAACTACCTGTTTTTCATAGAACTCTAGGTCATCAAGAACTAAAAGCAGGTGCGAATAGGTAGCACAAAACAGATGAAGTAGACATGCCATATCTTTTGAGGCCTTTTGTGGACCATGTCTCAAACATTCTACATCCCAAACATCAGAAACTTCCTCCTCAGCATGTTCACTTTGTTGTCCATCAATCAAATTCATATAATCAGCTCCTGCCTGTGGCTTGCCTGTGATTTTGTGGAGTACATTGGTCCACTTATTGCCTCCATCCTTGCTCGGTTGTTTTTGTTTTCTCTCAAAGGCCCCATTATTTCTGCTCTCTGAAACCCTGCTTGCATGAAAGCTATTACCAACACCAAGGGAAGGGCATCCCTTTCCAGGAAACATTAAATTTTCCAATGCTTCCCATAGAACAACAATATATCCAGGCGTAAATGACAGCATGTTAAGAACAGGCAATGAACCAACCATGGGATTTAAGATTGAATATATCCTGATAATGCCAGAGTAGAAATATGCAATATCAAGCAGTTCAAGCTTCCCCAAGTTTTTCATATTTCTGACTGACAAAGCCCCATCACCTTGAACATTGGCATCTGCCTTTGTGATTGCCAAAAGTTTTGTTAGATGCCACTGTTGACAGACAGGACTGAGTAAATCCAGATATGATTTCTTTAAAGTGCATGTTGATTCCGTCTCCAACTGAACATTACCCATGGGCTCTTGAGGATCTTGATTTCCCATTTCAGTCCATCCAATACTGTCAAGATATGACAATAAACTTTCAGCAAGAGTGATAACAACTCGGACATACAATGTAAAATCTGGACCTTGAATCCCTCCAGGATCCATAAAATCATTCTGATTTCCAGCAGCTAGACAAATAGTGTTTGCGAGAGCCCAACCAACTGGTGGAATTCCTTTTGAAGACTGCTCAATTTTCAGCTTGTCCATCTCCAACATCTCAGTTAAGATTTGATCTCCCAGAATCTGTCATCATCTGCCAAAGTTTGATCAGTCACCACAAGTCTTGAATCATAACCAGTCTATGACATTAAAACATAGAGCCTCAGAACTTTAGACACCTCCTAAAATATACTAGGTAGGACTCCATACAGTTAAGTCAACTCTACAAAACAAAAGGTAATATGAAGTAATAATGGAAGGATCCTCTGATTAAGAGAGATTCTGATTAAGAGAGATCAATGTGCACAGTTGCTGTATATGCCAAGTATGAACGTTTTGGATTTAATCAAGTGCAAATATCCAAAAATATAAGACATCCACCAAAATGGACTAGTAATACAACTAAGGGGAAATTTATGGTGAAATAATAACAAACATTCACACATAAAATAAAGGGCAAGCTTGGTGTAAGGATAATCCATTATGAGATGGAAGTCACATATTCAAGTCACAAGAATAGCTTCTCTATAAAATGAGGTAGGGCAACATACATCCAACCCTTTCCTTGACCCCATGGTATAGGAAACTTGTGCATTAAGAGGCCATACATTTAACAAAAAAGAAAAGAAAAAATGTTCATATATATATGTGCAAATTTAGTGCTTCTTACCAGGATTGTCTGCAAGCATTGTGGGAGAATAGACTTATGCTTAAGAGCGGGTACGAGAATAGGTGGTAGACGTTGTGTAAGCCAAGGAATTGTCAGTATAAACAACCAGTATTGAGAAGGTGATTCCAATGGGTCAGTGCCAGTCAAATCAAAATCTGTCACATGAAATGGTCTTAGAGCTAACGTTATTACACTTGCTGTAATTAATAACCTATCATCCGCCTGGACCACACCGCTTGTTTGAGGAGAAAAAGGAATATCCAGTTTTTTTAAGTATCTCCTAATAGATGCATAAAGACCACTCTTACGACTTCCCATAAATCTAACAAGATCCTTCACTGCTGCATCTGCATCCCTAAAATTGTCATCAATAGCAATTTTCCATGCCTTTACATCAGTTAAGACAACAAGAAGTCTCACTGCAAGAGAAGTAAGAACAGTGAAATCTTCACTATCTGCATGATTTTCATTGCACTCAGCAAGAACAAATGAGCACAGACAAATCAACTTCTGTGATTGATAAATCCACATTCTTCTGTCTTCAAGTGTACCGGATGCCCAAGAGCAAAAGTTCCTTCTTGGATCTATCCTTGAAAAGTACAAAGAGAAAATGAGGCTGGATGGAAACACTGTAACAGGAAACAGTATACCTAGAGAAAACAACATCAGGTCTTTGAAGACCTCTTGACAGAGGACAAACACATTTAAAGGGAGTTCAATAAGATGCCAATACTGCAAAAATAAGCAACTAAAGACAAAACAATGGTCCTTTTATTCAAGCTATCCCCTGAAAAACCAAATAACCAAGAAAAGTGGGGAGAAAAAAAAAAGGCTGTTATAAATATCTGCTAGACAGGTGCCCCAGCCTGACTACCAGTAAAGAGTTCTAAACAGAATTTAGTGAATGTTACCAGCTGACAGTCATCAGGAACAATCTAGCACAATTAATGCATTTTGATAAATCACAAAACACAACTGCATAAATAAAACATTTATATCTAGGAACTAGAAAGTGTATAGAGAGTGCAACCTAGAAGAAGGCAAATCAAAAGAATGAAGTCATTGCATATAACAGGCTGATGAATAAAAATGAAAAAGGCAACTTTCACCATTGATCACCTAAGACAACTGAATTAATATATCATTGCTAAATAGCTTTAAAATGCAGAGGAACATGGACTGTTCAAATCAACAATTACGGAGATGGCGAACATGATATGCATACTAATAAGCAAAAGTGCATACCAGTAGAACTATTACTTTCCAGCAGAATCTTAAAGCACTTCCGCATACAGTCAACATCTCTGGTGCGAATCTTCCGATGCCTCATGGACAAACATCCAAGAAAAAACAGAAAAGGTCTCAAGACACTGCTAGAGATCCAACTGACACTCATGGAACCATCGTGACAATCCATCATAGCCTCCCATTCCTCCTGAATCCGCAAGGCCAATTTCTTTGTGGCTATGTATCGCCTCCAGACCCTCTGCAAGTGATTTTAAACAAAATAATCGCCGCAAGATTACCAAAACCACTCAATAAGCACAGAAACGAGAGAGAAACACGAGTAATATGTTCGTTAAAATACATAATAATAATAATCATACCAATAATAATAGAAAAGAATGAGGTACCTGGACGAGTATGGCCGCGGCGGTCGCTCGCCTAGCGTAGCTGCGAAGCTGCCTCTCGGTGGACAGCTTCTCGAGAAGGGCGTCCCTCGATATCTCCCTGGCGCTTGCCCCCCGTAAGGACACCTGAACCAATTTTACGTTTCAACGGAAGTTGAAAGTCAATTGACGATTTAACAAACAAAAAACAAAAAGGAAATTAGATTTATATTTTAAATACAAAAGAGTCCAAGTCAACTAATTAGTTTCTGCAGAATCGGCGACAGAGAGAGAGAGAGAGAGAACCTGATGCTTGCGAGGCTCGTCCATGGAGCTGAGAGTATCAGATCGGCCAAACCAAGCTTTGAGTTTTCGTCTACGTAGACCAAGCCAGAACTAGAGAATTATATGACAATGATTTTTCTGTCGTGGAGAAGCCCATTTAAATACAACTGATTAACTTCCTCCTTGTATTTTATATTGTTTGCTATACGGATTTTTGTTGGTAAATATTCTTTTTACCGTTGAATTTTTTTTTTTACTTTTCTTTCGCAAACATGATCATTGTGTTAACAAGAAAAAAATTATTATGTAGATTGTTATCTACAACAAAATTTTATGTATATTGAATATTATTTGAAAAAAAAAATTAGTTGCAGGGTAATTTAATGTTTAGTAAATACAGTTAAAATATTATAATTCAAGGTCTATATCATAATGTTTTCACAAATTTAATAGTTGAGAGTAATTATATAAAAGACAATAGTAATAAGAATTTATTAAACTATTTAAACTTGTTTTATAAAGTTTGGTCAGTGCTGCAACGTATTTTCTTGTTTTTTATTTAAAAAAAAAAATGATATAAAAGCAAAACAATAAGTGCATCGTGGTCCGGCTTGCGCAAACCGAGATATCTTGTCTGTGGCGGAGTTACCAAGCCCAGCGTAACCGCCATTCGCCCAACTCCACCGCGAGAACCACCGTATCTCCCTTCTCCCTCACTCCCTTTCAAACCCAAACCTCTCCACCACCGTTGGCACCACCAGCCTCTTTTCTCCCTCTCCAATGAGCAATCTCTTGTGCCCCTGCTTCCTTCTCTCGCTAACCACGAAAACCCCTCCCATTTTTTCCCTTGGACCATCGCGACGGCTCAACTTCGCCCCCTGCCGACTCCGAATCTCCGATAGACGTTGACTATTTGCTCTACATGCTTCATTCAATCCTCAAGCATGGGAATACCCATCCGATCAATGTTGTCATTACTGCGCAGCTCTTCTTCTTCTTGATGCTCATGAGATTTTCGGAGGGCCTCTCCCTCTCTTTGGTATATGATACCTGAAAAGCTCTCAAGAGTTAAAAAACAATCCCAGATATTTTAATCCAAATGACAAGACAAAGAATTCTAGGTAAGAAACTTGAAAACCGTCACAATTGGTCAGGCATTTACCAACAGCGATGATCCACGATAGCCACACCCATCCCCAGGAGCAAAGTAGCTTCAGAATAAGATGAGCAGTCGAAATCTACATGAACAATATTTCCGATTCTTTCAACCATCAATTCCCCAACCAGCCTTTTCAAATTTCAACAATATCAATCAAAATTGACTCAGAAAATCAGTTAGCATACAAAAAGAAAACTCAGTACCCAATTGCACATACCAAACAAAACCATTCAAAGAAACAGAAATTTTTTTTTTATAATAAAAAAGAAAAAAGAAAAAAAGAAAGAAAAGATTAAAGCATAACTTTAGTCCCAGTTCGGTGTTAAAGAAACAAACAAGATTGAAACGCCTACAGTCAGCCACACGTTTAATCAATACAAACGGGACCAAAGAATTACCAAATTTGCCTTCATCCAGAACGACCCTTAAGCCATCCTTGTGCACATTCATGTCATTCTTGATCTTCTTGGCATGGGTATGTCTAAGGAGATTTTGACACCACGGGCTGAGCAGGCGGAGGCATCATTGTCATCGGCGGTGGGCCCTCAAAGGATGAGGTTAGGAACTGGGTCATGTTGTCCCGTACGGAGATCTGCGCAATAAAATATGAGTTGGAAATTGGGCCTATATTAACTGGACAAAACAGAGTTAAATGAAATTAAACCTTAAAAACTTTAGTGTTTGTCAAAAACCAAATCTTGGTCCGATGCAGCCCATCAGAGTGATTCTCGGCAGAAACCCTTTGACTAACATGCTTGGACTCTTCGCGGGCAAGCATAGTCATAATTACACAAACTGTTAATCTCAAAATGAGATATATATATATAAAAGGGAGAGAGACAGAGATAAGAATTCAATATTTTGTAACATCAAATAAAGTATGATTGATAGCGCAAACTTTCAAACGAGAATTATCAAGCAAGCCCAAGGATTATTTTTCGATCCAACATCTGAAAATGGGTTTGTCACTCCTAAACCCTGGTTTCTGAAACAAAGTCGAAAAAATATTGGCAAATGACAGTTTTAAAACCTTAAATGGAAACCATCAAGTCACGCCCACATTTCTCCCTGCAAGCTCTATGGACGCACCACGTCTCTCCCTCGAGCTCTTCCTCGCCTTTCCCAGACACCCCAGACCCATATTCAACCATCACCTCTCTCTCTCTCTCTCTCTCTCTCTCTACAAGGGAGAAGAAGGCGCAGAAAAAGGTCCAAATCATTGAAACATGTCAAAAAAGCGGGACCGATTCTAGTTTATCTCTTCTCTGTCTTGTCTATACATAAAAATGCATGGATCCTCAATTATTTCCTTTACCTCTTTATATATATCCAGTTGGCACTATTGAATTTCGATTTTTCACCTTTTTTTTTTTTTTGGTTAGGTTTGATTGTGTACTTGAATTTACTGTCTATTGGAACCCGTTAATCTGTGCAACGGAACCTATATGTATATGTATATATCATATTATTTGGTTATCATTAGACAGATTAGAACCTGCAGGGGAAGAAAATAGGTGTAATTGGGCAAGAAAACGCCTTCTATTTTTGCAAGCACTCACCCGAACTCAAGAGGCAACAAATGGGATGAATAACTTTGTGTCAAAACTTATAATAACCATCTTTTTTACTAGGCGCATTGCATTTTGCACTTGTCGCGTGCCATATTTGAGAAGCCATTAATTTAAACAAAAACTTCTGATAGATTCATATGTCATGTCTCTCTGCCATAAGTGACGAAGTTCTCTTTTCATGCGAGTAGTTGTGTTTTGCGAGGCAATGACAAACTGATGGGATGGGCTGAAAGATTGAGATATAGAAGTGTTTTGAGGTGGCAGTGGTTATCTTTTCTGTGTGCTGTTAAACACATTATTGCTTTATAGAGCAATGGTTTATTATTATTATTTTGATAACTAGAATTTTGAAACCTAAAGGACCCATTATGTATTACTCCATGGATGATGAGTGTCAAGTATGAATTGATACAAGCTGATTCTAACTTCATATGATTTCACAAAAAAAAAAAAAAAAAAAAAAAAAAAACCTAACGTTCTTTCCTAAATTTCTATTTGGTGCAAACTATTAATGGGTCTGACTTCTTGCCGTGTCGTGGACAAATGACGATGCAGCTCGAGGAGGCGTATCCAGTTAAATTTTTTTCAATGGAAAAGACGTGGACATATCATCTGCTGCTTTCGTTAAGTGGTGTATGCCCAAATCTGGCTTAATGGGCACTGGCTAGAGATTAATTTTTAGATGTCTCAAGGGGATATATGGGTTAAAAATCCAGGGATGTCTCAACTCTGGTTGTAGTACGTTTTTCTACATCTACAACACATTAAATAATAAGTAAAGAAATTGTAACCTCAACTTATCTCGGCGCTTTTGAAAAAGAAAAGCATAATAGTAAAACGAAGAAAAGAAAACTTATTGGAGTTAGGGCGGAGCGAAGAGAACTGATGAAGATGCAAACACAATATATAGCCAACTTGTCACTTTCGATTAATGTGTGTCATAAAATTATCGTATATAACGTTTGTGTTAGCGTCACACACGACGATTTGCCAAGCATCCAACCAGTGAAACGAATATTTTTGTATTTTTGTGTGTATGAAGGCACAAGTATAGCATGCTGAGGTCTAGCAGTCTTCAAATGTTTTAAGGTGGGACGGCTACGTATACAGAAACAGATTGATGTTTTTCCTCATCGAAATGTCACACTCTTGAGGTTCACAATTCAACTAGTTATTTTCAACATCATTGTTCGCTTATTCTCTTCTGCTTTGAAACAGAAATAACGTAAACTTGGTCTCGGAGAAAGAAAAGGGGAAAGAAAGAAAGAGAGCGTTTGCTTCTCTGGTTGTGCACCTTTTCTAGTAAGTGTCGTCTATTTTGCAAGCAAGAAGCGATAGCTTGTATGGCCACAAAAGGCTTGGTGCTTTATCTGCCGTTTGGTTTCTCTACAACCGTCGCATGCCCTCTTTCTCGCCCAATCCAATAACGAGGCTTCGCCAAACAGCTCCCAACTTTTGAGCTCCCCATATGTTTTGGGTACCGAAAATTTGCATTGTAGAACAGGAGAAAGGATAAAAAGCAGTTTTCAATGGAACAATTCGCATTGTAAAAAAAAAAAGGTGAAAAGGGTATCTCTGAAAGTAAGTAGGTTATTTCTTAATAAATTTTTAATCTTTTTTAAATAAAATTCTTCTTCTATTGATTACTGTTTTTGCTTATATAATTTGACAATGATCGAATTCCATGATGGTTAATTTTCACGAGACTGCTTTCATCTCATCATGTGAAAGAAGAAGCCAAAAAGATTCAATCTTGCTTATAAATTTTCTTTTTCTTTTTGCACTTATGATTTGCAGGTATGATAATGGGGGCATCAGCGGCATCAGTCTGGTACAATCTAAGGGTGCCTCATCCAACAAATGATGTTCCAATCATAGATCATGACTTAGCACTTCTGTTTCAGCCCATTCTCATGCTTGACATCATGATTGGTGTTGCCTTGAGCGTTGTTTTCCCCTAACTGTCCTCATTATCATTCTCTTTTTGGGTACACCTTGGCAGCTCTCTCTCTTCTAGTTGATTGTTCTTCATAATAATTGTTTATGCTATCTTGTTAATGACTACTTCGTAAGTGTTTTGATCTATATGTACGACCAGGTACCTCTGGCAGATCCCTTTTTAAAGGGATTGAAATGTGGAAGAAAGAGACAATTTTGATGGTAAAATCTCACTGTTCCATTTGCAATTCGTGTAACTGGGAAGTTTTTATAGATGCTAAAACATTCCAAATTCTCCAATGCTGAAAAATTGCATAAAGAAATGGGCCCGGCAGGAAGCAATTCCAATCAATTCCCGTGGCGAAGGTAAGACTTGGAGACGTTGACGAGTACATAAATCTTGTGGACCATAGGAATTAAGGAATCAACAAATCAATTGAATATTGATTGATTTTGTTTCAATTTTCTGGAATGCAGTTGTGATCAATGCAGACTATGAGCCGCTGGTACCTGAGGAAGAGAAATCAGCAACTGTAATCATAACTATCTCTTGAATATTGTGCAACTACCATTCTCTAACTTGTCAAATGACACAAAGTGAGTCCAAATTTCCCTTCAATCCTTGATTAGCAAATAATGTGCTTCAATCTCAAATGGAAGAAAGTTTTGGTTCTGCTAGCTGTTTGGGTTGCTTTCCTTCTCCTCCAAATCTAAAAGGCAAGCCTATATACATCTCCTCCTTTCTCATTTCTCTCTTCTCTCTCTTTTTTTTTTTTTTTCTCTCTCTCTCAAGTCTCAATGATTCCATGGATTCATTCAGTTTCAATTGGTTTTGCGGAATGGTGTAGCACTTTGCAGTATATGGTATTGGATCATTTTTTGCTTACAGGTGCACATAATTACAAATATCATTATTAATATTTTTGTGGGTTGTTTTTTTTTTTCTTACTTTCTTCTTCTTTATTTTTTCTTTAGTTGCATACTGCAGTTTCAATTATTTTTGTGGCCTTTTGCAGTTCCCTATAGCTGCTGTTGTGTTTGGATATGAAGCAGTCAGGTTATACAAAGAAAACACAAGGA
Source organism: Rhizophora mangle (assembly GCA_037832345.1). Taxonomy (NCBI): domain Eukaryota; kingdom Viridiplantae; phylum Streptophyta; class Magnoliopsida; order Malpighiales; family Rhizophoraceae; genus Rhizophora; species Rhizophora mangle. Next base: position 2,436,129 of record JBAPLJ010002022.1, on the reverse strand, counting down.
GGAGTAACGCTAGGAACACACGGTCAATATGTGAGACTTCGATCGAATGGACACCAATTCATATTGCATGCTGTGCACTCTGTGGCTTGTTAGGAGGCACTGTGGGGGGCCTACACGGAACTGGTGGTGAATTCATTTTGGGCCCACTTCTCCTTCAGATTGGTGTAATTCCCCATTTTTGGCTAATTATATTATCTTTATTGAACAAAGGAAAAAGTTATACTTGAACAACATTACTTATATTTTTTACAAAAAGTTATTTTTGTAATTCAAGCATGTAATTTTTAAATTACAAAATGCAGACTCTTCATGTAATTATCAAGAGGTAAATGCAACAATTCTCTGAAATATGGCTGAGGATCTAAATCTGTTGTGCAACGGCAACATTTGTGATGATGTTCTCATCGTCTATGTCTGTGGTGGAGTTCTACTTCCTTAAAGAGGTTCCCTGTGCCCCACGGTATAGTTCTCTCAACCAACTAACTTTCCAACTTTGTGTAATACCGAGTGAATAGCAGATGGTGTTCTATGCATGTAGTATGGACCATGACCGGCTTAGAAAAGCTCGCATTTCAATTCTTTTGCAGCTATATACCTGGCGGGGGTGTCTGTTTTGGCTGGCTTCTGGGGACAATTTTCTGTGAGAAAGTTGATTGCTATTCTAGGAAGAGCTTCCCTCATTGTATTTATGCTCTCTGGTGTCATCTTTGCTAGTGCTCTCATAATGGGTAGGGTTAAAAAACCAAAACCCTGCTTAAAATTTTTGTTTCTCGAAAAGAAAATAAAACGGTCGCGCCATCTTTCATGGCCTGTTTACAAGTTGGTTGATTTCTTTCTTGTTTGATCTTTTTGCAGGGGTAATTGGGATAGATAGCATTATAGAAAAGATACGCAATCATGAATTCATGGATTCTTAGTATTTTGTAGCAGTCAATGATCGTTGGCAACGGCAAAGCTGAAATTGGTAGATGAAGGTGCAAGCATGCGTGGAAGAGTCAGTTCTTTGTATGAAAATCAATAGAATTGATGGCCAGTACCCAGCTGACCTACCGAATGCAGTTGTGATTGTTGATTGGTCGTTTGTCTGTGAGAGTTAGCTGCTGGCTAACTCCACCACCTTGTCTTGTCCACTTGATTTTTATTTTCCCTAAAAGTATTGTTCCTATTTCTTCGATTTCCATGTATAATTGGATGCTCGTTTATTAAGTTCCTTAGAGAAGTAGTAAAGATCCTTAATTCTCAAAATTACTTTCTAACTAGATTTTTCTTTCACTTGCTTCTCATAAATGAGTGGGAAATCGAGAGCAAGGATTACCCAATTAAGATTTTTCATTTCATTCTATTTTATTATTGCGGTCAGAATGTAATAACTCTAAGGCGAGAACAAGTTACTAGCGGGAATTTGTGCTGTTGTATGTGTTTGCAATTAATGGACCTGAATTTTCTTCTTTCTTTTTTTAAAAAATGAGACTTTAGAATACTTCCCTTCAAAGGGAAATATAGAATTTCCGTGACAACTATTCATGGTTTGTGTGTTACTCTCGACAAGATTGAGACCCTCAAGAGTACAAGTCCGCGTGGCTAATACATATATTTGTTTGCTTCTAATTAGTGCCTCTGTAATTGTGAAATCACGTGGTGGGCTGGATATATTTTTTACGGCAAGTTGCTACAATTTATATAAATTCGAGTAATATTAGCAGAGCATAATTGGACTTTAGTCACCAATTATTTTTGTGATTCTTACTCGTTTTTGTTAAAAAAAAAAAAAAATTTCATAATTAGCCCATAATGGTGTACAAATTTAACTCGAGATAGTGTTTTGGGGTCATGACCTGCATGCTTCTCGAGCATGTATTCTCCATCTCATCTTTTTTAACAATTGGAATGACAGGCCATCCCGTAATGATGTGGCCAAAATGGTGAGTGTCCTCGGCTTCTTGCTTCTGGGTTTGCATATGACTGGATGCTATTTAGCCTTCTGTCTTTGTTTACTCTTTGATAATCATATGGTAGACCCGTCCTACATGCACGGATTATGCAATATAGATGTGCCCTGTAGATTCCAGTGATATTTTGAACAACGGACCATTTATTAAAAATTTTGCATAAGAATCTCTGTAGATAGTAAAGGGATCTTTTCACAATCCATATGATTGAAAATTGATCCTTTTTTTTTTTTTAATTTAACAATTAAATTTGATCAAAATAGCAGTCAAATATTGAAATGAGGGACTATTAATCCCTAGAGCTGACCCCAATACGGACTTAGTTGTGTGGACTAACAGTGTTTCAAATGCAAATTTCACCATTATTTGGTATAAACAAAGCTATTTCAGTGGCCCTAATTGTTTTTGATCGAGATACCTTAAATATGTATATTCGCTAAAGATATTCGAATATACAGGAATCAGCATCGAAAGAAGATGGAATCACACGAAGTGTTTTAAGTATTTAAGAGCGCACGTACGCCGCGCAACGCTTTTGAGATTCACCAGCACAACTCTACTTTCAGTTTGACATTGACTTTCTGTCTCCTGTCGATCTTTCCTTTTTTCGAAGAAGTTTGTACTTGGCGTCCACAACATGCCTGTTCCTTTCAATGTCGGAGACGGAAACTTCTCCTATAATCGTATATCCTGTCGCAGATTGAACTTTAGTTGCACTTTCAACTAGAGTTAATTTATTGTGTGTCCTATACCGGACTGTCTGACAGAAAAATATTCAGAATCAACTACCAGTGACTATAAAGATCGTTATTACAAAGTTAATCAACCGTCTTGTCATGTCGTGTAGGAGCGAAGACTTCGGGTTTAGGGTAACATGTATTGAACTTGAACAACTCCATTGCCCGGAAGAATGTCGAAAGAGAGTAGATTTATGATCCCGGAACAAGGGGAAAATTCCCAGACGAAAGGCTTCAAGTATATTGACACCAATCTTCTTCTAAAAAAATTTTTTAGGATTTATATAGGTTCTGATAGTTCCAGAATCAAAGATGTCACCCATTCGATAAATCGCATGAAATGAAAATAATCCACAAGTAAGAAAATTTGTAGGAATGTCCTCATTTGACATTTTCGCACTCAGAAGGCCAGCCTTATCTTGGGGGAGAACTCTGTCACAATCTTGGTATCTGCTGACATGCTTAAGCTGATGCTCCCCCCAAAGACACACCGGCGTCAGAGTCCCACAAGTCCATTCTGTCCCATGACAATTTACATATGGAGTATAGGAACCAATCCATCATGAGAGGTAATCTGGCCTCCTTGAAATGCCGGCTGCTGGTGGAGATAAATGCATATTGGACAGCAGAGCAGAGGCAAGTTGTCGGTCAAATACGCCAAGTCCTACTTAGATGTACTACCTGTCCCCAAGTTGGAGACTTTAGTACCAGATGGAGGATCCTTAACTACTTTTGAATCTGCATTGATGGCAATATTCCCCATTCCAATCTCCATTGCCTCCCTCTCATCCTTCTCCCTCTTATTTTTTTCATTTGGGCCATCCAGGGCATGATTTTGACTGGATGGAACAGATGGCTCCAGAAGATGGGGGCCTGCATTGATCCACGGATGAAGAAGGCACTGAGCTGCAGTAGGCCGTTTCTCAGGGACAAAATCAAGGATAGGAACCAAGAAATTCGTCAGGTCATTTGCATCTTGCTCACTGAAGTCATACTTCTCCATGAGAACCTTATTCAATGGCCAGAAACGCAACCTCCGTATGTGCCTCAGATCGCCATACCTATTAAAGAAATCCCGGGAATAGCGGCCACCTAAGGCAATCTGAGAATATCATCAACATTTCACAATTAGACCTAGGTCTTTTATGACGTTAAATTAGTTAGGCAGTAGAGTAAATTATATTTAACCTTGCGTGGCATCATTCCTAGAAGCTCCATCATCAAGGCTAAGTGGTCCTGAAAAAGATGGAAAATAAAGGCTGTCCACTTAAAATAATAATGCTTCACCATAATCAAAAAAGCCAAATCATTGTTATAGGCAGAAACATTCATCCCCAAAATAAAATGTTTTCCAACTTCATATGGACTATGTCCACACCACTTCTATATACACTCTATTGATGAATAAATATTTTCAAAAGCTAATAAACATTCATCTGGAGAGCTGAAAAAAATAAAAAAACAATTTGCCTAATAAAGCCCCCATGAGAACTTCATACATAAATTTGAGGAATGTTTTCTTTTGCAATCAGGTGTGATTGGGCACCATGTCACGGAAATGCACACAAAATGTATATTTAGTAAGGACCAGGCTAGGGTGCAATGAATAGACCAATTTAGAATGGTCCACCGGGGATACTACACATGATGGACCCCTCCCCCTTTTCTCTCATTCTTTCTCTCTTCTCCAGTAATTATGATTGTTAGGATTTACAGTAAAATGGAGGCAACTCTATGGTCCCCAAAGCTCAAATTTAATGAAGAACTTGACTTCTGCATTTATTTCTGGTTTCTCTCTGTGTTTTTCAAATTTTACTAAAGCATTATAGAGAAAATAAAGTAAATGCTGTCAGGAATATCATATATGATAAGCTAATGAACTTATTATTATGTTTTTTCCTTCCTGGGGAAAGGGGGTTATCAGTGGACGTTAGGGGTTGTGCAGCTTGATATGTGCAATACAAAGCAATAGCAAGCAAAGCATTAACAAGCACTACAAGAAACATCAAACAGTCATAACGGAGAACAAGAAAGAATTGTAGAGCAAGCGCTCACCTCATCTCTATCAAAGTTATCACCGTTGTGGGGGTCAAAAAGTACATCACCAGTTGCGAGCTCAAAACAAATACAGGCAAAGGACCAAAGATCTGCTGATGTAGAATATTTGGATCCAAGAATCACCTCTGGACACCGATATTGTCTTGTCTGAATATCATTTGTAAACTGTTTGTATGTCCAACATGCATTCCCAAAGTCAACTAATTTGCAATTTAGGTCAACTGTGGCCAACAGCCTTTGCCTTGTGGAGTGGCTTCCCCTCTTGTAACCCTGTGTTCCTAAGCCTGCGCCCTTTGCGCCATCAGCATCAGATAATCTCCTTGTATTGTCAGAACTGGTCGCCTGGTCACCAGCAGAACCTAAATTTTTCTTTGTATTAGCAGACAACTCTGTGGCAAATTTTTCAGGATCTGCTTCAGCTTCCAGGGAAACTTCCTTCTCCACACATCCTTGGGCTGCTCGTTTAGCCTTTCTTCGTATCTTTTTCTTTTGATTCCGAGTCAAATCTCCATTTGATTTTGCCATCCCAGACTCCAATGTGCTCTTGTCCTTACTATTTGGAAGAATAAGGGTGGCACCAGATTTCCTTGGATCCTTTGATGGGTCTATCATTGATAATAGCAGTATATTCTCTGGTTTCAAATCAGTATGTATGATAGAAAGCTGCCTATGCAGGTAATCTAAGCCCACTAAAATATGGAAACAGATTTCCTTAACCTTATGAATGGGCAGTCCACGGTAATTAGTATATTTGATAAGGGTTAAAAGATTATCCCCCAAGTACTCAAACACCATACAAACATGCTGTCCATTTGGACCTGAATGTTTAAAATGATCCAGAAGTTTTACCACATATTTTTTATCATCAGGGTCTCCATCTGCTATTTGTTGCAAGATGGTTATCTCGTCCATAGCTGCCTCAGTGTAGTGCTGAGCACTTTTTTGTACCTTCAGTGCCACATATCGCTGCCAATATAGGAAATTAAACAAAATTCATTAGGAGACTAGATAGAGATAGGCACGGCATAGGTATTCCTATAATCAAACCCTGACAAACAATTCAACCAACAACCAATTGTTAGTGCCACAGTCCAGTAAGGAAAATATAGTTTCATATGAACCAAAAAAGGTCCCCATCCATGCAAAGTAGAATTATTGATGTTAGTATTGTCCTCGAAAAATACTTTGTAACGAGAGCAAAAGGATCAGCAGAATGTCCTTTTCATCCCAAAAGAAAAAGGGAAGAAACACTACTTCTCAACAGATATGCCAAACAGTTGCATTCAAAATCTCTCAAGTTCCACTTCATTTTAGGTGACCAATGTTGTTGCAAGGGAACACATTTTCCAAGTGTTCTTGAGTTGCATGATACAAAAGCTGCCTTTGTGATCTAATAGATATTTTCTCCTCCATTTTCTTTGGAGCCAAAACAATACTTTATCGACACAAACCCAAAATGAAAGGCTTCTCGCTTAATCACAATAAAGGATTCAGTAATTCAACATCTCCACTTACTTAATGCAAAGAAAACATCCATTTTCTTTGTTATTATTTTGAGATAACGTTCCAAAAGTAAAAGGAAGCCAGTTCACATGCAAGTAGAACATCTTGGAAACAAAAGCCCCACGCTATCCATGAGAATTTAAAACACCAAGGTCCATTCCCAACAGGTTTCCCAAGCAAAAGAGCAACCATTGAAGGCACCCTCATCTAAGAAATTGCTTTCAAGTAAACAAAAGACTTCTTCCCCCATCAACACCCACTGAACAGGTCTACCATAAATACAATTGACAACAAACAGCCATTTGCATACATTCTCCAACTCACAACATCCTCCATCCCTCATCTGCAAGATTGCTACAAATTAGGTAGATCATTTGACTAGAAACACTATCTCAAAATGTGAAGCACTCAGCTAAACTCATTGGGCAACAGGACAAAAAATTGAACAGAACATAAAAGAAATTCATTTTTCAGATCTTCCTTCACTATTTCTTTTAGTTGTTTCAGCATCCAAATAATGAATAAATGAACTCGATCGAGTCAGTGGCTGAATTTCTTTAAGGTACAAAGAAGGGTTCTAACTTCTTTAAGAGTCACTGAAATCTCAGCCACAATCCAATGGCACAAATCTTCTTTCAAATGCACATCAAAATTCAAATCTTTCTCTAGATGATGATAAATAACAACCGATTTCTACTATTGGCCTCCAAGAAGAGGAAAAGAAAACAAGAAAGAGAATAGAAAAGAAAAAAAAAGCTTTAAGCAACCAAATGCAGGGAAAATTGAAGCAATTAACTGAGAAAATACTTAAAAAATGTAAAAGAAAATAATAATACTGAAATTGTGTGTAAAAAGAGGAGATTACCGATTTTTGCGTGTCCCAGCCGAGCCAGACGGTGGAGAAATGTCCCCAACCGAGTTTACTCTGGACGACGTACCGGCCATTCTTGAAAGCGTCGCCGATACGTACGGCGTGGTAGCCACCGCGGCGGTAATCTTCCGTGCCTTCATCCTCCGACGTGTAGTCTCCGCTCTCGCTGCTCCGATCCTCCTCCTCCACTATCGCTTGCTGCTTTCCATCCATTTTCAACACTTCCACCCTCCCTCTCTCTCTCTCTCTCGTTTTGAGTTAAAGAGTTAAACGAATTGGCGGAGGGTTATGGTGAGGCAGCGGTGAAATGGATCTGAGCTCGGTTTCCTGGGCGGCGACTTCTCGGTCTTCGTTTTGTTAAACAGTTTTTCCTTTTTTTTTTTTTTTTTTGTCTTGCAGCAAGCGGCACGCTTGCGGCGTTGCCACTTGCGTCTCGGGCTTCGAAACTATTTTTTTCTCCCCACCTTTTTTTTTTTTCCTTCTTCTCCGATGAGTTTCGAGAGAACGGGTCCGGGTTCCGGTTCGGATCTAAATTCTTAAGAAGTTGCCTGTATTTATTTCGATTAAGTGGGCCGTCATCCTCATGATTCATTGAAATCGAAATGATGGCCAGGCAGTGATGTACGATACTCTTTTTTTTTTTTTCCCCCTTTTTTACGTAACTTTAGTATTTACCTCCTTAGTTTTCAGGAATACTCCACTAAAAAAAAAAAAAAATACTCATAAACAATTTCATAAGAATTTCTCTATATATATTCATCACCTTTCAAATCCAACCAATTGTAGGCATCTTTCATACCTATACATCAGATTAGTATTGATGATTAAATTATAATAGCCTACTAGGGCAGTATCAAATATTTATAACAAAATAACAAACAATAAAAAAAAAGTTCTTTTTAAAGCAACACAACGAGTCTCACATTGTACTGTAGTTAAAGAAACACTCTGTAATGAATCAAGAAATTCTTAATTTGAGTTCTGGTTAGTTTGTCTTACAAATATTGAGTTTAAATTTCTATTATATATATATATATATATATATAAAAGGAACAAAACATAAAACTTCCTCATGTTTTATTTTAGCTTCGTCTTCAAGTTACAACAAAATGCTTATTAAAATTAACAACAGAAACATTTTTGCTACTTTGATGACTATAGAAACTTTAGTCTTTTTTGTAAATTGATTTAGTGTAATTTTCTCGTAGTTTGACATGCACAACTATAGTTTGTACAACAGCAAAAGTTGCTCTCTCGCATTGTCAACGGCGAAGGAGCGCTGGGCATTTTCAATGGTGTTATGGTGGTAGGGAAGATGAAGACCTGGATATGAAACAAGAAAGGGAAGCTTGGGTTTGCCGGTGCACAATAGCAGGGTTAAAAAAAAAATTTTTAAAAAAAAAAAGAAAAAAGAGCGGGAGAAAGTTGACTTTTTTATCAAAAATGGTCAACTTGACTATACGTAGAAGCCACGTCATGTGTCACGTTTGCCTCCAGGAATTAAACGAACACAAGTTAACACTTAAGAATTAGCCTTGAATCTAAATTGATATGTTTTGGAGAGTTGGGGACTATAATTGAAAAACATGAAAATTGTTAGCCAGAAATGACAAAATTGCAAAAGTTGATATCCTGGTAGGGTCAACCGTCACGAAAATTAATCGAGGCAGTGGCTTTTCCGTGATTATATTCCAATAGATAGACCATTTACGTAAATATCTGATATCCATATAAGAAAACTTTTGCCTTCTAGGGTTTGCACAGCAAAGCCGTCAGCAGCAGCAGCAGCAGCTCTAGCAACAGCGGCATCAGAGCAGCAGCTATGGTTCTCAAGTAAGTTCTTTATCTCTCTTTTGCAGAAGTTGATGTCGTTTTTCTATGCTTTGGATGTTACATGCAGAAGCTTAGATCTGATTGGTTTTAAGTGCATGCGAGATTGGTTGCGTTCATGTCGAAATTTAGGTGACATTTTTGAATTTTTTTCTTTTTAATTTGGTTTCCATGGGAGCTTGATTAGAGTGAACGACGTGTTGTAATTGCTTGAATTTAGTTACTGAAAATTAGAGCTTACACTTGAATTCCGTCTCATTGGCGGTATCTTCTTTGCCTGAATTAGACCGAAGTAGGAATGCAAGTATTAGCTATGCGCGTCGACAAGCGGAAATTGCAGAATGTGGGATTATTTTATTGCTTTTTTTTTTTTTAATGTGCAAATGCGAGAAATGATTCTGGTACTAATTAAATTCACAACTAAGTTTATATCATCTTCGTTGTTGTTGTTGTTATCCAAACTTGATGCTTAAATTCTTACTTAAAGCTTATCTCCATCATATCAGGACGGAGCTCTGCCGTTTCAGTGGGGCTAAGATTTATCCAGGGAAAGGCATCAGATTCATTCGATCAGATTCTCAGGTTATAATAATTTTCTAATTTGAGTGTGATTTCTTCTCTGTGCTTGATGTATTGTTTCCACGTTTAGGTTGCATTTGGATTGTATGTTGATTATGGGATTTTTTTGCCTTTGGTGTCTGATTTAGGTGTTCCTGTTCTCCAATTCAAAATGCAAGAGGTACTTCCACAACAGGTTGAAGCCAGCAAAGCTTACGTGGACAGCCATGTATAGGAAGCAACATAAGAAGGTGAAGTTAACTTTGTGTCTTGAAAGACTTACATCTTTCCTACTTATTTAGGAATGTTTAAGTGCAGCATGATTGCTTTACATAACCATTTGAATTTGAATGTTTGGAAAGGCAGATTAGGGTATTCTAATTGTGATAAAGATGCACTTCATATGAAAAGAATAGATGTTAGGGGAAGAGAGGTGATTAACATGCTCAATCTTAGATGGTGTTTTGAAGTCACCTAGTGGGCTGGTGTTTTTCTGTCAATTTTAGCTTAGAATTTGTGTCACCTGGATTATTATAACTTTGTAGCTTGGAGCACAATCTAATCTTTCCCAGTTTTTGATTTGATCAGGACATTGCTCAAGAGGCTGTAAAGAAGAGGCGACGTGCTACCAAGAAGCCATACTCTAGGTCCATTGTGGGTGCCACCTTAGAGGTTATCCAGAAGAGGAGAGCTGAAAAGCCAGAAGTTCGTGATGCTGCCAGGGAAGCAGCTCTCCGGTATTTACTATCTTTTCTGTGGTTTGCCAATGTTTGCTCTGTCCCTCTTCCTCAGGTTTTACATTATTAAATGAAACTGGAACATTGGTTCCTAGCACACGCTTGTCCATAGGTTGGCCATCCATCTGCATACAAGCAGTATTTTACTGATTATTGACCCTGTTATGTAGAGAAATTAAGGAAAGGATCAAGAAAACAAAGGACGAAAAGAATGCAAAGAAGGCAGAAGTCGCAGCTAAGGCACAAAAGACACAGGCCAAATCTTATGCTTCCAAGGGTCCTGTATCAAAGGGTCCTAAACTCGGTGGAGGAGGTGGAAAGCGTTGAGGTGCTAATTTATTTTCTGTTTTTATTTTTCTAGTTGCTGGCTAGACTATTCTCATTCGAAGACAGTCTGCAAGTGGAATTACTATTTAGAACTTTTGTATCTTTTCTCTTTAAGAATTGCTTGGTCAGTTCAGTCGAACTATTCACTTTTTTTTTTACATTAATATCATGTACTTAAGAGTTGAAGTTGAGCTATTGGTAGTTGTTTCCTGTTCTTGCTTTTGTTCTCTCCTGGAGCTCAGTGACATTATTGTCCTCTACATCGTACGTGGTTGTTTGGCTCTTATTGAAATGGGAACAGTCATATGATGCATACAACAGGGTCTGATGACTTTGGAAATAGATACTTAGATATGATGATTCGAGCTGTATTTTCAAATGAAACAATTTGCAAAGGTGCAATAGTTAGGATTGGAGCACAGAAGACTGTGGCTACAGGGATTGTCTAGATGACTAGATCCTAGTACGGAGTGTGGACAAGGTCTTGTCATTTGTTCTGTTGCATGTTTGCGTGTTGCTCATGGAACATGGATTGTCGGTTGGGTAATATACTCTTAAAGGGGGCTGTTTGGTTTTGGGTCTGGGGTCTAAATCATAATTGAGAGCATAATTTTTTCCGTTAAACCTACTGCTAGTCTTAAAAGGGTTATAGCTTTGGTACATTTTATAGAATTATACCTAACGTGTTTCCACCACTTTGTTATCATCACTAAGCCGGCAAATATTGCATTGTAATCGATCCAAATACCTTTGACATTCAAGGGGAAAACGAAACAAGACAACTGCAGTTGGACCTGTTCGACGGAAATTGCTGATGGGGTGGCCTATGGGCTTGAGCATGTTGGGTGCATGGGTAGGCCTACACCTACAATATGGGTAGGCCTACCAAGTGAAGCCTCATATGCTTATACCAGTTAATGGTAACGCTCCTAGAAATAGCTGTCTTTGTAGTTTGGGCATGTTGAGCGCATAGCATCAATTGATCTCTTCCATTTTGCCTGCAAATGTCTCCTTCAGAACTTTTTGCAAGAAATAGGTGTTGCCATTCACACAAGTTTGGAATTATGTAGACCGCACTACTATAGGCCAAGTAGCTAATGTGCCGGCTAAACATTAAGAGTTGATTAACAGTGAAGTTTGAAGCATATTGCTTCCATGCATATTGATCGTAGTTATAGTCGTAGAGCAAGTTCAAGGAACTCTCTGATCGAGAAAGGAAGGTTCCAGAGTTGCCATTCCAGTCCATGGTTTGGAGTCTTTCCTCTCTACGTCTTCCCTCAAATCTGACCGAATGTAGGCTATATTATATATGGGACTCAGTTAATGGACCACTGAAAGAAGAGAGGCATAGCCGGATAATAAGGGAACTTGTCTTGGAAGGGTATGTTTCTCTTCTTTTCCTTGAAGATGGATGCAACAGAGCGAAAGACGTGAAAGCCAGTGAAACTGAGATGTGCTCTCTACTCCGCTTTTGGGTTGCAGCAAAGTTTTTGTTTAATATATAGAATGACTCTTGTTGGTTGCAATTTGCGAGAAGATGTAATGAATGTGGAGAGAGAGAGAGAGAGAGAGAGAGGGAAACCAAGAATGTATGGTTGATAATTCTCAAAGTTAACCTAAGCCCGAGTTACTTGTCATATAAAAAAAAAGAGAACACAAAGAGGGGTTAAAATGAGCTGGGCTCGTCCATTTTTCTCTTTTTCAACTCCCGCCCCAATCTCAATTAACTTGCAGAGCAGCAGAAAATAAAGCTGACTCCATCTGTCTCCGTCTTATGTGTAGTGGGTTGGCTACTAATTGGGCTCGTTTAATCTGCCATTCAATGTGTGGGGATCAAACCTAAGCTTTTTAGACAAAAAAATAACTTGAGATAAAAGACGATAATGATACTCAACGCATCAAGGTTCTTCGTTTCTGCTAAAAGTCTCCATTTTTTGTCGCAAATTTGACGCCCACGATACTTTTGTTCAAGTTATTGAAAGCCCAGACCAAATCCTAACAGCAACCAATGCTGTGATTGATTGGACTCCAATTACAATTTTAAGAATAAGTATTGAATTGAAAAATTTTAAATTTTAATTAAAAATAAATTAATAAAATTAATATTTAATATTAAATATATAAAAAAATTAATATTTATATATATTATATAAAAATATAAATAAATAATATATATATATATATATAATATTAAAAAAATTAATTAATATAATATATTTGTATATATAAATAAGTTAAATTAAACAAATTTTAAAAAAAATATATTATAATTTATATATTTTTATTATATATATATATATATATATATTATAAAAATTAAAAAATAAGTATTAATTAATGTAATATATAATTTTATATATTTTTATTTACATATAAATAAATATATCATATAAATATTTTTTTCTAATTTGTATTATTTATAATTTAAAAAAATAAAATGATGTAATTTTTTATTTTTTAAAATTAAATTATAGAAAAAAATTATATTATTACTTTTGATTTAATAACAAAAATTATTATTTATATTTTATACAATGATTTTTTAAAAAAATTTATAAATTTTAAAATTAATTAAATTAAAAAATTATAATTAATTTATTAATATATAATTTAATTAGTTAATTTATTAAAATTTATTCTTACTTCGAATTGACTGTCAAGCAACAAAATATGTTTTGAAAAAATATATTCAAAATCTTATTTCTAAACAAATTTTTTTCCCAATGGCAAGCAATTTTGAATATTTATGATTTTGATATTAAATATATCAAAAGTTCTTCTAATTCTCTTCCTGATTTCCTTACCTGCAAAGGAGTAATTCGGCAAGACATCTACCTAGTCATACTAGGACAAACAGTTACGTTTCTAACATTTTAGGTATTGATCTACGGAAACAAATAACGAGACCAACATACAACAAAACTTCTCCAAGGTCCCCAGATTCTCTTGAAGCATCAGCCTCTCAAGTCCAATTCCCTGATGAGTCTGAGGTAAATCCTGAACTAAATGTTCTTGAAAAAGAAATTTCAAATGATTTTCGAATAAACAAAGAAGTTTTGAGAAAAGAATTTTATTCCAACTGAAATAATGATAAAAGAAAATAGTTTTTAGAAAACTTTCAAAATGAGAAAAGACTAGTCATCCAATAGGAATATTATGACTGGATGATTAGTAATAAAAAACATATTTTATTTTTTGACTGATTTGAACAAATGAGTTTCAAAAAGAATTTTAAATACCCTTGGCTCTCCAAGGAACAATAAGATCTGCAGACTTTTACTGCAACACAACAATGGGAGTTGGTGAATGGTTCTAAAATAGAATCAGTTCATCCCCCATTATGCGAAATTCAATTTAAATATAAAGGATCTATCATCTTTGCTTCTCCTTTCAAAATACGCAGAGAACACGAAGATTCTTCTTCAAAAGATTTTCAAAAAATAATTGAACAAAATAATTATACAAACAAAATTTTGCAATAGGGAACCAAGTTTCCAATATAGAAATTGTTTCAAATATTTCCAAACAAACAGAAATAAAACCTAAATCCATTTCACAACCTATTTTTAAACCTTTTCAAATTTCCTCGAATTCTTCAAATGAATTTCAACAGGCTTTAGTTCAAAGATACCAGACTCTGAAGGATAAAACATCTTCCAGTAAAACTATCCAAACCCTAAACGATTCTGAATCTTCCGACTCTTCTATACAATCTTTTAATTTGCACAGAGTCAAAATCAAACCCAAAACTTTTCCAACTAGGATGTATTATCCTCGACCAACAACTCCAGACATTACTCTGGAAGAAAAACCCTCCTTTATTCAAACCAAATATAGCTCAAACTCCATTTATGAATGGAACATAGATGGACTTTCAGAATACCAAATTCTGAACCTTCTCCAACAAATGACTATGGTTGCCAACGTTTATCGAACTCATAGTCAGACATCTGATTCAACCATTGCTGAGATTCTGGTTGCAGGATTCTCTGGTCAACTCAAAGGATGGTGGGACAACGTCTTAACCCCTGCAAATCACAGAGAAATATTCTCCAGCATCAAACAGGATGAGGAAGGAATAACACTCAGGGATAACAATGATAACACTATTCCTGACGCGGTAACAACTCTTATTTTCACAATCACCAAACATTTTATCGGTGATCCTTCCCACTTGAAGGATAAAAGTACCAAACTACTTTCAAATCTATGTTGCAAATATTTACATAATTTTTGCTGGTACAAAGATACTTTCATAACTCGTGTTATGCAGTGAAAGGATGCTAACCAACCTTTTTGGAAGGAAAAATTTCTTGCTGGTCTTCCTAAATTATTAGGAGAACGGGTTAGAAACAAACTTTGTGACCTGTACAACAAGAAAATACTGTATGATACTCTTTCATATGATGAACTAACAAGTTTCATTAAAAAAGAAGGTTTGCAGGTCTGCAGTGACCTTCGACTCCAAAAGCAGATCAAGAAAGAACGTCATAAGACTCAGAAAGAGCTTGGATCTTTCTGTGCCCAATTTGATGACCAGGTCTATCAAAAACAGCAGATCAAGAAAAAGTCCAAACCCAAGTTCCGAAAAACCCAGCCTAAAAATACAAACCCATTTTACAAAACGGTCAAACCATACAAAAAACCTTTTAGTCCATACAAACCCAATTTCCAACAAACCCAACTAGGATAACCACTGGACCAAAAACCCATTATCTGTTATAAATGTGGCAAGCCAGGACATTCCTCCCAGTTCTGTAAATTCTACACTAAGTTACAAACACTTGAACTTAGTGAAGAAGCCCAAACAAAAATTCAAACTCTTCTTATTGACAGTTCAGATAGATCCAACACCTCTTCTGAAGAAGGGCTCCAACCTGATGAAGTCAGTACTGATTCATCATCTGAAAACAAACTTACGGTACTAACACGCGATCAGGAGCAAATACTTGACATTCTCGACAACTTAGGTAATGATCAAGCCAAGACTCTCTTTCTTGAAAAACTTTTGAAAGCCCCGGCTTCTTCGAAACCCAATGATTTACTTTTGCAAACCCAAACACTTTATGACCTCCAACACATTTTAAATCGTTTTGAACAACCACAAACACGTCCTGTAACCACCCAAGATCTCAAAGAAGAAATTAACCTTCTCAAAACAGAGATCTCCCAACTCAGAAAACAGCAAAACGATGACCATCAAATTATTCTATCTCTTCTTCAAAACCAAGCTTCAACCTCTGAACATACTGAAGCACATCTTTCCATTCAAAATATTCCTTCTGAAACTACAAATGAATTCTTGTTTCTTTTAACAGAAATTACCACCCAAAAATGGCTGATCAACATTAGACTAACTATTGCTAACCAATATTCTCGTCAAACTATTGCTTTAGTCGATACTGATACAGATCTTAACTGTATACAGGAAGGACTAATTCCAACTAAGTTTTTCGAAAAAACAACTGAAGGACTCAAATCAGCCAGCAACCACCGACTGATCGTTGACTACAAACTTTTTGACGTGCATGTTTGCCAACAAGGTATTTCTCTGAAAACCTCTTTTATTCTTGTCAAAAACCTCAAACAAAAGGTCATTCTAGGAACTCCTTTTCTTAGTCTGATTAAGCCTTTCATGGTCACCAACCAAGGAATTCATACAAATGTTTTTGGCCAGACTATTGTTTTTCAATTCATTCAGAAACCCCACACCAAAAACATTAATCTTTTGAAATCCTTATCTCTTCAAAAAACAGCTGAAATTAACATCCTCCTCCAAACAAAGAAATCCCAGTTAAACCATCTCAAAACTGAAGTTTCCTTTTTAGATCTTCAAAACCAACTCCAAACACCCATTATTCAAGATCAAATCCAGATAATCTGATCCCAAATCGAAAATACTATTTGTTCAGACCTACCAAATGCCTTTTGGCATAGACATAACCATATTGTTACCCTTCCCTATGCCAAAGATTTTAACGAAAGACAAATTCCTACCAAAACTAGACCTATTCAGATGAACTCCGAATTGGTTAAACATTACAAACAAGAAATTGACAGCTTACTTGACAAGGGAATTATCAGAGCAAGTAAATCACCATGGAGCTGTGCAGCATTCTACGTCAATAAGAACGCTGAGCTTGAACGTGGTGTTCCTCGTCTGGTGATTAACTACAAACCACTCAACGATGCCCTTGAATGGATCAGGTATCCAATTCCAAACCAAAAAGATCTTTTACAAAGACTTGTTCATGCTCAAATATTTTCTAAATTTGACATGAAATCTGATTTTTGGCAAATTCAAATCCATGAAGCCGATAAGTATAAGACTGCATTCATTGTTACTTTTGGACAATTTGAATGTAATGTCCAAGAAATCTTAACTTGGTTTGAAACAATTCCATCTTTGACCTGGATACTACAAGTCCTGTTTTCTTAGTCAAATGGATGAAATGATGCAAGTGTTTGATGTGTTTGTCTAATTTTTTAAATTAATAAATTTTTAAAATAAATTAAATTAAGATTTAATTTTTAATTTATTAGTCCCACTGATCACTTGAATCTAATTTTGAAAACATTGGCCGAAACATGTAACAACAAACCCGAGCATATTGATTTTAATACAACAAAACATTTATATGCTAAAAATCCATAATACATATTACCAAATAATGTGAAGATACTCCAATTTTCGGTTTTCCAATTACATACCAGGAGGAGAAAGTCAATTGACGACTACATACTAGCTATCTAGAAGATGAAGAAAAATCGAAGGTTGGAACATGGAAAGTTCAAGTGTTGGTGCATCCATTACTTGCCATCAGGTTTGACCCTGGACCACGTCATAGATCTCTCAACCTCCACCCGCTCAGTGTTTTCGACTACTTCCAAATAATTTATCAAAGAATTTTCAAATTTGATCATTGTAAAATAATGTATAATTGACACTATCAACAAAGAGGTGATGACCAATAAGCATCGAGATTTAATCTGCTGACTGGGATATTAAAGAACCCAAACATAGACAAACTTGGACACTAGCCACCGAAGTACAGGCCATGTGCAGAGGATCCATTAGTGGGTTTCAGGTTCCTCCGAGAATTTAAACTTGTACAAGAACTTCAAGCTGACACCATGTATTTGTTTTCTCATATTGGGTCTCACATCAACTAATAGAAATAAGCCCCCCACCCCCCTCTAACCAGCCAATTGGTAAACATGAAAGTGAAAGGAACAGAGAGATATCTAAAACTTTAAGTATTAGTGGTCCATGCTAAAAGCTAAACTTCGGCTGCAAATTTAAAACCAGCAACAGTTTTAGATGTCCCATTACCAGGCCTTTCTACTACTTTAGATGGGTCCAAAATCAAAAAATATATCTATAGACGCACACGCAGGCGCACACGCAAGGGACGTTAATCAAAAGAGAAGTCTCAGACACGCCACTTCCAACCCCAGATAAAGATAAAAATCATTTCCATGAAAGATTCCTGCAGAGCACAAGGTGGCATCATTAATTTCTACCATTGACGCCGAACATGGACCCCATCTTTCTCAAAGAAACTATTTAATGGGCAATTGCTAAGGACGTACACAATTGACTTCATAACAAAATTACACAATAGTGGATATCCCCGACTGCCCAATAGAAAGAGTAGACTACGGAAGTTTCCCTGAACGATAACAGCATCAGCACGCCTAATATCTAGCGGCCCAGACAAGCTGCTAATAATTAGTACTTATTTTAGCCGTAAGTCTATTATTCGTTCTCAATTATGGGACTCAAGCATCCCCCCCCCCCCCCAAAGCTTCATCGCAAATGTTACTCGAGGACTAACCAACCATTTTTAGAATTCTTTTAGAGCTCCCAAAAAAATAAAAATAAAAATAAGTGCACAAAGAGATAAATCTCCAGCGACCTCCACATTGAGTAGACTGCCATGGATTTCCATTGCTACACTCCAAATGCCTTACTTCAAGAGAAACACCGTTGCAAGCGTAACTGACTTCAAATATTAGGGAATTGAGCTAAATATTAATGATTTTTTCGGTCACATAGAACCCTTCGCCTATTACAGTCAAAACGATTGCTCCTCAATCACCTATTTTACCAATAGCCTGCGTGGAATTGTTGAGCTGAAGACATTAAAGCAACTAAAATTGTTATCAGACTTAGTTTTCACTAGAAAAAAAGGATAAAAAAATAAAAAGAAACTTAAAATTTCCAGCTTTGACAGGCCAAATACGTCAACAATCGTGCAAAGACCTAGGTAGGAACTTTACTTACTCGAAGCAAGCCAAGCTGCGAAAACCCCACCTAATCCCATGCGGTCCAGTTCAAGAGTATCACAAAATTAGCATCATGCGTCACAAGTAAGACCTCAACCTTACACAAGAACAGGGGATGGAGGGATGATTACCCAAAAAACACCTGCTTCCTAACCAAGGGGTGCAATGTTCTCCGTTAAGTTCATGTACCAGAATAAATATACCCTAAACAGAAATCAATATCATCATTGAATTTGAACTGAGATTAAATTTCACAACCTGTAAAAGAGAGAGTTTCCAAAATGGGACAATTGAGTGAGAGAGGACATCAAACTATACTGGTCTCCAAGGCAGAGAATAAAATATAGCCCTAGAAAGAAGGCTGAGGTATTTTGACAAAGACAAATAACCCTTAATGACAGGATAAACAATGTCCTGCATTGCATAGATCAATACAAACAAAGATTATGTTTTAGTTCTTTCCAAGGTAAAGCCATAAAGAATATCAAGCAAAAATATTCAAAAGAAAAATTCCAGTCTAGAGAGGTTGAGAAAGCATGCGTAAGTCGCACGTGCGCGCGCGTGTGTGTGTGTGAGGGGGGGAGAGAGATCGAAGTATTAGGAAATGTAATTGATAAAAGCAAGGAATGCACCTCATTGATGATGTCAAAATAAGAAATGAAATGCTTAAAAGAAAGCATCAAGAAAAAACAAGTAGACAACCCAAAGCATTCTCTATTATCCTATCTGCAAGAGGTACAAATTGAGCAAAACTGCATCAATTACACCAGTGAGTATTACATAAACATAGATGAAATATGCCTATTTCAAAAAACCAGTTATGATCAGAACCTCTAAAACATCAAATGCCTTCAGAATTATAAGCTGTACGAAAAAGCAAACTAAAAACTTCTGGAATCACTTATAAAACTGATTAATATTCCTACCGTATATCTGGCTACTTCAGGATCCCTTTTCTTTTACGGTCTCTTAAATCACTGGGGATGATGAAAACAGAATCTACACAAAGCCCACCTTTGGAATGAGTGCAATCAATCTGTTTAATGGAGAATCTGACTTCACTTGCAGGCCCTGAGCCATTCACAATAAATTCACCTACCTTGTATTCCATCCAGCATCCACGCTTATGACTGCCATTTGCTTCATATTGTTCAGTGTCATCTAAACAGTATTCACAGAATGCTTCCTGACCATCAGAGGTAGACAACTCAAAACGTACTGGCTTTACATCCCAACCATGTGTGTGGTCAAAATTGCAAATTCGTCGTCCCAGCCTTTTACTAAATCTTCCAAGGTGAAGCCTACAAGATAGAGTGTAAATATCGGGAGGAAAGGGGAACTTTAAGAGCCCCTCTACTTCAAACCACCAAATTTGTTGCAAATAGGCCACAACGTGAAATCTGAAAAATTGAAAGAGATAGGCACTGTCAAAAATAGTTAGAGTGTTATTTCCTGGATTTCAGTTAGATAACATCATACATAATCAAGCAAATGCATATGTTTATAACAAGCAAATAAATGAAGCCAAAACACACTCACAATAACCACTATCAATCAGCAAACCCATCAATTTCAGGAAGGTGCAAAGACAATAGCATAGGAATCAAGATCCCCACATTTTGTGGCTACAACAGCATAACACTATGTTATGAAAGCAGTTGGTGCATATTTCAATGTGCATAAATACACCAAAAAGGACATGCAACTGGCAATTGTTGAGAACAAATTTGGCAGTCACGCTTTCACTTCTGGCAGGATTGCTTTGAGTGCGTAGAAGAAAGACTAAACTTCATACTCTGCAAAGGCGAGGAGAAAATGGTGGAAAGAGGTGCCAATCCTCACCAAGTATAAGGGATTGCTCCTTGAATTATTTTTTCAAAGAGTTAGTATTATATGGATTGAAAGAGCAAGTTGCATATACAGACTCTGACTAAGGGAATAATAGAATTGCAAAACATAAACAAATAATATATTTATACTTCTTCCAAAGATTTGAATAAAGCAAATCCAAAAACCAAAAATCTCAGAATTCACAATCAATGGGGAGAAAGCAAAACATAAGCCATAACTCACAGAAAGAATGAAGGGGATTTACGATCCAATTTGTTCTTTTTTTATACAACTAGTAATGAAATTCTACAAATATAATGTCTGGGAAGAGAACCATATCATAAAGATGGTTCAGCAATACAATTTTCACATACACTCTTGACCCAACAAACAACAATGACAAGTTATACTAAAGAAGGGAAAGAAGAGTATTCTTCTTATTTTTTTTACCTCATTTTTTTCTCTTTCCTTTTCTTAGGAATGGAGATAACAATGAAATATTGATGGCTGATCAGAAAGTACACAAGCATATTTTTCAGTTAAAATGGTGAGAAAATGCAAGCAAATGAAAAACACTAAAGCCAGCTGACAAACAAGGAGATAAAAGGTGCAATAAATCTGACATCAAACACACTGTTTAAAGGTGAAACAATATTCAAACATTTAACTTTGAGGAAAATCTTTAGCCCATTTGCTATAAAAGTATATTCATTAATTTGGTAAAATGGGCTAAGCCATACCCAAAAAATAAAAAGAAGTTTCATTAATAAGTGTGAACTTCCTTGAAAATTAAAGGGTCAAATAAAAAGGCATGTTCATCTGGACCCATCCTTTGGAAGCAGATAGCTGGAAACCAAATAATTTGGCATGCTCATTATAACTTTCACAGAAGAAAACCCCAGGCATCTTAGATCCTTATACAGTTTTCCTCTGGGGAGGGAAAAAATTCCTACACCAAAAGCAGCCATATTGACATAAAAGCCAAATACAAGGAGTGCCCACTCCAAAGCCACCAAGATAATGGGCAGGATTTTCCACTTTCATTTACTTGTTTTGGGGCATAAATGCAAGAGACTTCAACTCAGCATGACTCCTTAACCAAAAGGGAATTTGAACTGATAGATAAATTCACACAACCTTTATAAGAATTTAATTATAAAGAAACCAAAGAATTTATCCATTAGAATTATCAACTCTGAAATAGGCCTCTAGCTACGAGCACCAGCAAAACCAGACCACAAACTTAGTGATGGATTTAGCAAGGAAAGATACATAACTCAAGTTAATCTTAATTGGACGGCAAAATGTAGGACTAAATTGATACAAATTGAAAGCATCAAATGATCAACATTATTTCCTTTTTAGTACGATCAAGTTAAATGCCTATGCTTAGCAGCTTCCAGTGGGATGAAAAGAGCACAAAGGTTCCTTGCACTTGAAATCTAGACAGATCCACTAAAGCTGCTGCCTTAATCATGAATAAACTGAAACCACATATAAGTCAAAATATGCAAGCCAATTTTACAATGTATGGACAATACCCAGAGATAGACTGCAAGAAACAAGCTAGTTCTGGTTTCAGATGGCATTATCTTATTACAATGCATATAGAATGATTCCAAGCCTGTGTTCCTACCTAGATCCCATGTCTGTATTCCTACCCAGATTATTGCATGGAGGGGATTTAGAATCCATTGATACAGCCACAAAGACATTGTATAATGGAGCTCAAGAAATGTTGCAGTTCTCCAAAATGTTGCAAATTGCACTGTGAGAAATGCTGCAGTCTCATTCCTAGTGTCAAAAATGAACAAAAATAATACTTAAGACAACCGTCATGGTATCCAATTACTATTCCGCCTTCGGTATCATATAGTGAGACAAATTTTCCCACATATCCTTTAATTCTATATCAAGTTGGCCAATCAGAAACTAAACTAAAATTGCAATTTCATAATTGCCTAAGCTCTGTAAAACAAACAACCAGTAATCAACAGTGAAAGCACTAGTTACCAGAAACAGTTACATTGCAAAAGGAATCTTGAAGCTGCATAACCAAAGAAATCACTTCAATACCTGAACAACCATATCGATATTTGAAATTGAGAAACATAAAGCCAAAACTTAGTGTCTATTTGGGCTTGTGTAAAACAAAGGATCAGAATATTAGGAACGTTAACACCTCTACAGAATAAAACAATCACACAGAACACCTCAAAAAAAACACTAACACTCTCCTTGCAATAGCATCAACCTATCCAAGAGGCAAAACTATCAACCGTTTTCCATATACGTCTAGCCCTCTTGTGAAGTCTTCGCAGAGAAAGGAAATGAATGAACAATTAACCGTTGCTTGTTAAAGCACCAGCTATAAATTCAACAAGAAATAAGACAAAAGGCTTGCTCATATAGAAATAACAGTATGACCATCAAAATCGAATTAAAAACAAACCTAGATTCTTCAGTAGGCACCCAATTCCAATATCTCCGGTCCTCCACCCCGGTTATGGCCATCCCCTTGGCTGATATCGACATGCAAATCCTTCCCGTCACCCTGTCCAGCCAAACCTCCTGTCCCCAATAACAAGATTATATTTCTTTTTTTTAAAAAAAAAAAAAAAAAAAAGAAATCATAAAACCCTAACTTATGATAAAAAGGGGGCAAGACTCAAAAAAAAAAAACCCAAACCTTCTTGCCATCGTCAAAAGGAACCGGACGTGAGAGAAGAGCAAAGATGTCCTTCTTTGACAAGTTCTGGTAGCGTTCGGGAGGCAGAAAATCAAGCAGATCCTGATAATTCGACGGCAACTTCTGTTCCCAAACGGAATCGGAGGATGCGGCGCCACGGAATGCCCGGTTCAACCGAGCTAGATTGCAAATCTCCGGCGGCGTAAGGTAGGTGAACACACACGCCACGCAGCTCTCCGGTATGTCACCAAGCCCTGGTCCCATGGCCGCACCGTTCGCTCCCTCCGTCAGGCTCGACAGCGCCGCACCCATAGCGCCGACCCCTCTCCTTCACTGTTTTTTTAAAATCTACACTATTTTTACAATTTATTTTTGTGTACAAGTGCGTGTGCGGGTGTGTGCTTCAGGTCATTCTAGGAGTGTTTGATCGGTGAGAAAAATTCCACGAGCTGAAGAGAGCGTGTTTGTCCATTGTCCTCTCCAAGAAAGTTGTTTTTGGAGCAGGTGGGAGGGTAAACAGAGGGTTAACCCGAGGCGTGGGAGAGGCAACCAAACCGTGAAGGCTAGGTGGGGTCCAACGGAAATCAGAGCTGATCATCAACGGTTCTGGTCGTGAAATTTTCGTGGCGAACTAAAAAAGAAAGCCACACACTAACACAAGAAAAAATAAAAATTTTAATTTTTTTTTAAAAAGAAAAAAAGAAAACAAACATCATTTTACACTTCTACTTTTTTCATCGAATTAAGAATGGCCCTCCTTCGGACTTTACTATATACGAAAAAAGACGTCACACTTTTTGCATTTTATTTCATTTTTTTTCCAATCAACAAAAATATGATGATATACATTTTCCATTTTTTTAATTATGAAAGTATTCTTTGCCCCTCCGATCTTTTGTTCGAGTAATTTATTTAATTATTATAGTGCTGATACCAAAAATTATCTCCAATCCTTTATCATTTGCTAATTTTCAGGCCTCAAGCTGAAAGTATTAATTTGAGATTTATTACTATTTAAAATAATAATTTAATTAATATTTAAATATTTTTATTAATTTTGATATTTTTTAATAAAAATAAATTATAAATTTTAATATCAATAATAAAAATTTAAAATTTATGAAACTTAAATTTAAACATTAAAGAAACTTATTTAAATTTGATGATATTTAAATAGTAATTTTTTATAAAAAATAATAACTAATTTTAACTTTAACTTAAAAATATAAATATAATAATCAAAATACTTGTAATATTTTTATTTTTAATTTACTAAAAAAATAGTTTGAGACTCATCAAATACAAATAGTAAAAATAAAATTAAAAATAAAATGTAATCAAATAGGCCTTAGTCGGCAGAGTAAGAAAATTCAGTTGGTCAATAAAGTGATTAGTTATTATAAGGAGCGAAACGGACCGCGCCATTCTATGAATTTGAAACCATTGATTTGGTTAAAATTGTTTTGTAATTCTTCTCGAGTAATTAATATCAATTTATACTAATTTTATAGTTACGATAGTCCACAAATATCTAAAGAGCTAACAATAAAGTATAGCGGCCATTGTGGACTTGGTTATTGTGAGATTTTGTATTATTTTCAACAAAAAAAATGAATTACTATTAATTATTAAAAAAAATTTTAATTGTCATAACTTTCAAAATATTTGTATAAAAATAAAAAAATATTTTTTAATTTATATTATTTAAAATTTAATAATTAATTATAATGTAATAATTTTTTATTATAATTTATAATTAAAATATATAATTATTATAATTTAATTTTAATAATTGAATTTTAAAATTAATATTGTTAAGCAATTTATGAAACATTTTATAATAATTTTTAAATAAATTAATAAAAGTCAAAATGAAATCCGTACATAGCACGAGTTCCTAACTAGTATAATTCTGTTCCCAGTCATCATCGACCAATAGATGCACCATGTGGTTAACATGTATAGCTGCGATTATACTGTTTTATGGACCATCTTTCCTCATTAAATTTATTATTCCCAATCCAATCAACAATTAACCTGTCGGATTAGCCGTTGCAAATCTTTTTTTAAAGTAAAAATCAACCGCTAAAGATCTTGATTTGAAAAAAAAAACAAAATCTTGGAATCCTTTTGCGATGGGGATTGCGTAACATGGGTAGATTTTTATTGCTCAGCCGTTGCAGAGCTTTATTTCAAAAAAAAAAAAAATCAACTGTTGAAAATTTTTATTTGGAAAGAATGGACATCAAACCAAAAGTTGAGGCTCAAGACTGGAAATGGTTGTAACGCTGTTTAGGAAACACATCACATGTTCCGCATTCTAAAACCTTTTAAAAATTTTTTCAGAAACTCCCCAATATACCAAAACAAAAAAAAAAAGGAGATTGGGAGGGGCTAGCAACAAAAACAACTCACTAATCTTCGGTTTGTTTGTGTGAAAAGTTATATGAAAAATAAAAGTTTTTGAAAGAAAATGGCTAAGAAAGTTTTTGGTAATGTCGTTGGAAGAAAATGTTGAGAAAAAGTTAAGAAAGTTATTAATGGACCCCACTAGAGTATGTTCTCACCAAATCGGAAAATTTGTGGCGTTTCAACAGTCACAATAATTTTTTCATTATTTACAACAATGCCCTTACTAATTGCCGCAAAGTCTTCCTTCCAACCATGCGAAAAGGTAAATTTACAAATATAATTTTTATTTCTCTTTATTTTCTCATAATAACTATAAAAAAAAATAAATTTCAATCCTTTCGTTTCTTTCTAGACTTTCCAAACAAGGTGAGAGAAAAATACTTTCTTTCCCTTCAATTTCCTCCTTAGTTTAAGTTTTCACATTAACGTAAGAATGAAAAAATATGCTAAACAATATTACATTAATATTTCATTTGATGTGTATATCACATTACAATAAATATCAATTGATAATACTTATTAAAACACATAAAAAACAAGAAAAGGCAAAATAATTACAACTTTTTAAGTGTAACAAATAAATGAAATTAATAATATAAAAATTATTTTACTATCTCTCCTATTCAATAAATGCTTTAATAAGTATAATAGTGTATTTTTAGTGCTTTTTTTTTATTGAGAAGGAAAAGATGCATTATATGTATGTTCATCCTCATATTTGTAAGTTGAAATAAATATTTTCACTTATTTCATATATTTTATTCAATTAATTTTATAAAAAAAGTTATTATAATAACAATATTAAATTTAAATAAATATTATTATATTTATTCTAATATTAATAAATTTAAAATTAATTATTATATTTTAAATTTAAATTTTTATATTTTAAAATTTAATATTACTAAAAAATATTTTATATATATATATATATATATATATATTAAAATGTCACTAAACTACCTAAATTTCAAAATAAACAAAATCACATCGCACTATCGCACACTACCTTAGATTCCGTATGACGTGGTGGTATTGCTTTTTATACACGCTTGACAATGAGCGATCTGCCAGCCCAACATACGTTGTTTCTTGTTTGTTAATGCCGACAATTTGAGAGACAAAGCGTGTTTCGTGGAAGTCCAGTGGAGTCATCTTCAGCCTCATCCACTCAATGAGAGCCCCTCATGTCATAACTAATAATTAGTAATGGCAATTGGGAAGCACTAACAATTAGCATGCACACATTTGTTAGCTTTAGAGGAAAGTCAAAAGGCTAACTAGTGGTCGGATGAATCTCATTGTTCATGGTAGGAAATTAAGGGTTAAAATTTTCAAGTGAATTTTTTTTTTAAAAAAAATAAATATTTTAATTAATATTTATTTTACTTTTAAAAATTATAATTTTTAATTATTAAATTTTTTATTTTATAAATAATTTATTCATTATAAATAAAATTATATTATAAATTATTTATAATTTATAATATAATATTTTATAAACTTTTATTTAAATTTTTAATCTTCTTATTAACGTAAAAATTTAACTTTTTTTATGTTAAGTGTTGACATTACTTATAAATCAATAATGCAATGCATCTTGTCCACAAGATTGCTCTCGATTTTCTAGGATGTAGAAATAGTTTAGTAATTTTTTCAATTTTTGTCGTCATATAAGAATCTATTTTCTCATTGTCGAAAAAGGAAAAATAGGTGGGGGTAATAATAAAAAGAAAGATTAAAGTTAATCAACGTAGTATTGATGCTAACAAAGAACATCACACATATAAGATAATGATTCACCATTAAATTTTTAAAAGTTAATAACTGTTAGTCTTTTAAATTGATTAACTTGAAACATGTAAATAAATTGGTAACACTTTATATAAATTCTTACATAGAGGTAAAATATGGTCACCCAAGTAAGTAAGGTTAGATAAAAAAATGTGTAATAATACAAAAAGATGAGAAGTATGGATTATTAGTTGATGTAGTAACTTGTTTATGAGAAGGGTATGATGCCTTAAACAGATCATATTTTCTCTTATCAAATAATTAAAAGCCTTAATAATCTTTAAGGGTAGTACATATTTTTAACAAATAATAGTTAATATGGGTGTATGGACTTGGGTTCACAATTTAAGGGTTATATACTACAAGACAATATAATTGTTGACGCATAGACACGGCTCCAGTTGACATATAATAAGTTGGTTATAGGCTTTGAGTGCAGACTAAACCAAAGGTCTTTCATGCACCATGGAAATAAGAGCGAATAGAGACAAACTCTCTTAATTCGTAAGATATTGTATGCTAATTGAAGTAGGTAATTAAGAAGAGTTATTCGAAAAGATGTGGTGGAAAAATCTCTTTTCATGCATATGAATATGAGTTGCCAAAAATAAAAATTGACAAAGCAAGCTAAATGAGATAACAAATTCTCCTTAAAAATGGTTACACAAAAGTGAAGAGTGCTCCCAAAGTCATAATAGTATAATAGCGGTAAACAAGGGGTTCTTCGATGACCCTGAAGAAGAAATGCTTTGAAGTCCCCCTTTGTAAGTGAAGGAAAAGAAAAGTAGTTCTGGTGAGCAGTTTTGTAAGGAAAGTACGTGGGCATCCGCTTTAGCAAACGATTTTTCCACTTTCATTAGACGCTCTCTTGGCTTTCGCGGAAGAAAAGCAGTTGGTAAGATTCTAGGTAAGAAAGAACAATGCCCCTAAGAGTCTCTTAGGAATCCCCGTAAGAAGAGAATCTATGCCATCTCGTCCTTCGTCTCCTTGAATCTGTGCGTGGGCATTTTCCTTAAAATTTAGATTAACGTCCTTTGCCTTTGCTACGCTTATTCTTGCTCTTATTGGAATAGAAGCCTATATTATATAGAAAAAAAAATCATTAAATATAATTAACTTAATAGTTAAGTTATATATAATTTTATTTAATTAAAAATATTAATTATTAATATTATACATACTTGTAATGTGATAATTAAGTGTCATATATAAAAAATAAGTGTAATATTTATATGTTAATATTTTAACAATTATATATATATATATATATATATAAAGTTAAGAAATAATTTTTATAAATATATTTGTATCTTATATATATGATAAATTGATTGAAATTAAGTATAATTTAATTTTATCATTTGATTAAAATTTTTAATTAAAAATTGATGGGTAACAGTAGTAATTATGAGGCTCGTTAATTATATAAGGATATTGTCACTCATCAAATGTTGAGAGCTGCACAAATCTTACAAGTCAAACATCACTGTTGATGATATGTTAAACCAAAAAAGAGAAACAGAAATAGTTAAGAAAAATAATTTCCTACAACCTGAGTCTGAATTATGTGACAACTAATCCTGATTGTTGCATTATAAAAGAAATGTGATAAAAAATTATGTTCGGATGCAATAAATTATTTTTAATACATTAACTTACAAAATTAATCTATTTTAAAAGATTAAATTGGGCCCAAACTTGGTGAAGCGACTAAAATAATGTGTTGGCATGTAATCTTAGCCATAGAAACTTCGTTAACCTGGAGGAAATTATTGTTCAATAATTAAAGAACACTGTTACATTTTGGGTGAAACTCGCGAGTGCATAAATGCAACTATGCATTTATCTTTGACTTTGACTTTTTAATTAACATTTAAAAAACAGTAAGAATTTTGTACCATAAAAATCGTCCTCAGCGAGCTAGTTTAGTTGGTTGAATATTCAAAATGGAGGCCTAATTATATCAAAAGAACGAGAATTAACCACTTAAAACGAGAGTTTAATAATAATTTCATATGTTTTAATGTATTTTATTTTGTATTTAAATTTTTACAATAATGTCTTTTCTTAATTAACAAGAGGATTATGTGTTATGATTGAATGAAAAGAATCATAGTCAAAATTATCATTAAAAGGAGAAGTCAAATCAAAAAAGAAACGAGTGATATCGATTTAAACCTTCGAAAATGGCGTAACATCCTCTAATGCAAAGGGCGATGAATTGGAACTTTCGTTTCTGTCCTTGAGTGTCGATTTAAAATTAAAAACAAACCGAGGGATTAAAAAATTAAAAAAAAAAGACGGTCACTAAATTAAAGTTGCCTCCCTCCTTGAGTTGCGTAGTCCTTTTTCGTTTTTCGTTTTCTTTTCCAGCGCCTATTGCCCTTTTTCGTTTAAAGACTTTTACAGCCAGATTATAGATTTTGATTTATGGTTACTAGGGTTAAGCGGTTAATAATTCCATCACAATGGCACTTATTGCGTGTCGTTAACCCAAAAATAATATTAATTCGGTCAAATTAATCAAAATTCTTACTTTCAAACCCAAAATGTATAATACTTTGAACATAAGAAACAATTGTCCAACCCATTACCCGACCCCAGCAGCGGTGGTGGCTATGTCTGCTGTACCTTGATGGTTAACCTTATGCCATGCGGAGACACAGGGAAATCCGATTGGAGGAGGCCGACGACGCTCATGAGAATGCATACATTTATATGACACGTCACCCGGGAGATCCGCACGATCTTGTAGGCCGCACCATCGTCACAGATCTCTCTTAGATAAAATAAAATTTTTTGAATGGGGCCTAATGAAGTTAATGGGAGCCCTTCTACCATTGTGAGCCTGCAATCTGCATCTTCTCCCGACTCCTGTTGGATGGGCCAATGTTTCCGAGTCCAATATTGCATTTAGCGAATCTGACCATGCTTATTGAAATATATGATAGACATATTTTATATGAATAAAAAAATATCATGAGTTGAAAAGTAGAAAATTTTCTTTATTATTTTTTTCACACACACAC
This sequence comes from Rhizophora mangle, assembly GCA_037832345.1. Taxonomy (NCBI): domain Eukaryota; kingdom Viridiplantae; phylum Streptophyta; class Magnoliopsida; order Malpighiales; family Rhizophoraceae; genus Rhizophora; species Rhizophora mangle. Next base: position 2,405,516 of record JBAPLJ010002022.1, on the reverse strand, counting down.
ATAAATATATATTATGTATTTTTTTTTATTATCGCATGATGTTTTAAATGTTTTTATATAACGGCGATTTTTGTGAAATGACATATATCTATGTAAATCATTAATTAAGTGATACTGAAAGCCATTTTTTAGGACACGTAAAAACAAATTCAGTTTTCAAAATTGTAGCCTCAAACACAAAAAAAAATAAAAAAATCATTAGTGTGTACAAATAAATAAATAAATAAATATATATATATATATATTAAAATTTTCTTTTTTTTATTGAAATGAAATTTGAGATTAAAAGTCTAAACCTTTTTATAAAAAAAATTGTTATTGTGACCAACTAAATTAGCGAACCATATCTCATCTTCAAACTATGAAAAACAAAATAAAGATAAAATTTCAAATACAATGCAAAGATGAACTTTTATTGCACTCCTCCATTTCCTTGTTGAGAATCTGAGATGTATCAGATCCTTTTTACTTTTTATTTTTTATTATGTCAAATCAGATACTCTTTGCGTTGCATCAGGTCCTAATATGTTTTTTTTTTTTAAAATAAATCCGTCTTTTCGATCGGCTCAAAATGACGCGAAAAATAAGCGAATCGGGGCGCGGTAAAATCCACGATACAAACGGCGTATCACCGACTCTTGCGTCGTAAGAAAAAAAACAAAAAACGAAACAAATAAAATTGCTTCTAGAAGTAATTGTTTCGTTGGTTGGCCCAGGAAAGTTCTTTCTTGTTTTGCTATTTAAGTATTTATTTTTGAGGTTTTGGTTCCTAGGGAGAGACGTGCAAGTTGCAAGAACCTTTACCTAAGAAGAACAAAGAGGGAGATAATTATCGCATCCAGGTGTCTCATCAATTTTTTTTTTGTTCTTTTCTGGTGGACGCGAAGAGCGAGTAAGACCCAGCCAAAAAAAACAAGAGAGGAAGCACCGTTAAGGGAGCCAGTTCCCACAGTATCTTTAAAAGGACACGGTGTCCCCATAAGCCGTGTCATCAATTTAACTGTTGAGTTGTACATTATCAAGATTAATTTAAGCCGTAAGATATTAATATTTACGAGGCAAAAAAAAGGAGAAATAAAAACTTCATTACAAAACGTGATTATTTAAAAAATATATTTTAAATATACTTAATTGTCATTAGTTGTGAACAAATTGAATTCCTAAAGACAGCCATGATGGAACAAGAGGTTGACATTTTTTAAATCTAATACCAAGAGTAGGATGGTCAACTCGTTTCAACACGAAAAGGACTTGCACATTGGGGAAGGAGATAATTATCTCGATTTCTTTTTTATTTTCCTTGGTTGAAAGTCATTTGTCATTCTGAGTGGACAACGCAACAAAATCATAATTATAAGATGAAAAAAATGTATTATACCATTTATCTCATTACACATAATAAATCAAAGCAATTAAACCACATGTATCCACCAGAAAGACTGGTTTGGTTCTCTATTATCGTTAAGTGGTAAACGTGGTCAGCCCAATTATTACTCCATTAAATGACCTCTTGATAATTTCAGCTTTTTATTACATGGGTATAAGTTGGTGGCATCACCCAACTGAATTGTAATTTTTTCTTTTAAATTTAAATATATTTATTTACTTAGTTGATAATTACAAAATTTATATTTAATATTTTTTATTTTTTTTTTCAAATAATATGCACATTTGTATATTTCTCATAGACATAATTATATTAATGCTTATTACTGATAATTATATATTTAAATAAGTGTATTGAATTTATTACTAATATAATAATTGTTACACACATATATAATAATTAAATACGTAATTATGATTATTGAATATATATTTTTCTATCTTAATTATCATTTTAATGTTAACCAGCCCGTATTCGTCAAACTGTTTCTTTTTAGAATTTAGAAGCAAGAGATTATATAGGGGAAAATTACACCATATTAAACTAATAATCACAGTCAATGGGATTAGTTTAATGGCCCAGAAGACGTGTGGTGCTTGAGGCCTAACTCCCTCCGTTACCGTAGGTTTTTTCAAAAACTGTGGGTTTTCAGCATTTATCAAAAAAGGCGGTCGAAAGCAAAACCATGGGCAGTATTCTGTCAGAAAACCATCTGACACCCCTCGACACTTCAAAACCATCTGCCGAGGCCTTTCCGTCCAATCCATCCATCTATAATACATACATTTCCTGTCCAGCTGACGAAACCACTCACCATCCCCCACCCACCCCCGCTTCCCCTAGTTTCTCTCACCCCTCCTCGGTTTGTTTGTCTTCAAAGAGTCGAATAAGCATTGAAATTTTTTTTCTTTTCTTACTTTGTATTTTTGGGTTTCATTTTCTCTGGGCTTGGAACCTATTGACGTGTCTGTTTGAAGCTCTTTTTAATCAGTTTTCGTGCTTTGAGCGGTCAGCTTTTCTGGGTATTTTCCCGAGATTACTGGGTAAGTTTTTTTTTTGTTTAATTTTTTATTTTTCATAATACCTCTTTTCTAACGTCTAGTTCAGGAAAATTGTAAAGGGTGGTTGTATATGTAGTTTGTAGTTTGATGGCGCATAATGGTGTACCTTGTGGGATGTTTCCAGACTTAACATCAGGAATGTTAGGGCTAGAAGTGCCAGTACACCAGCAACCAAACCCTCAAAATCCTCAGAACCAACAGAACCCCCACCAATTGCACCACCCCCAGATGGTAGCTTATGCCCATCATCATGAAGCTGATCATCAACAACATCCACAGGCCCAGGACCATGCCAAGCACGCTTACCCATATGGATCCTCAACAAGACCCAGACAACAATTATCATTGAGTGACGAAGATGAGCATGGATTCAATGGTGATGATGGTATTAGTGATGGGAAAAGAAAAATATCTCCTTGGCAAAGAATGAAGTGGACCGATAACATGGTTAGGCTCCTTATAATGGCAGTGTATTATATTGGCGATGAGGCTGGTTCTGAGGCGAATGACCCCACAGGCAAGAAAAAGGCTGGTGGGTTGGCCCAGAAGAAAGGGAAATGGAAGTCTGTCTCGAGGGCAATGATGGAGAAGGGGTTCTTAGTATCCCCGCAGCAATGTGAGGATAAATTCAATGACTTAAACAAGAGGTATAAGAGGGTTAACGATATACTTGGCAAAGGAACTTCTTGCAAAGTTGTGGAGAATCAAAGTTTGCTTGATACGATGGATTTGTCGCCAAAATTGAAGGCAGAAGTAAGGAAATTACTGAATTCCAAGCACTTGTTTTACAGGGAAATGTGTGCTTATCATAGTAGTTGTGGCCATAGCTCCACTGCAGTTGCTTGTGGTACTACTCTCTCGCCAGATGTAAGCAGAGACCAATCGCAAGCTCAGCACCAACCAGCAAGAGAACAGCTGCAGCAAAGGTGTTCCCATTCGTCTGAAGGTGCCCAAATGATGAACAATTCGAGGACAGAAATAGAGGGGTCAAAAATGGCAAAAATGGTGCTCAATGAGGAAGAAGATGAAGAGGATGATGATAGTTTTGACGAAGATGAAGACGACTTGGCGAGGACGAGTATGAGGATGATGCAAGGGAAGGCAATTCAAGGGGTCAAAGTCGGCATGGGCAAGAGGATGAAGATGACCATGACGAGAAACCGTCAGAAAAAAGGGCAAGAAAGGATGCCCACTCTTTAACTTCGTCCTTGATGCATCAATTTAATGGAGAATTGGTGACTCTGATCCAAGATGGGGCAAAGAGTCCATGGGAGAAGAAGCAGTACATCAAGGTGAGATTGCTGCAGCTAGAAGAGCAGAAAATGAACTATGAACTGCAAGCATTTGAGCTGGAAAAGAAAAGACTAAAATGGGTAAGATTCAGCAGCAAGAAGGAGAGAGAAATGGAGAGAGCACAGCAGCAAAATGAGAGAAGGCGGCTTGAAAGTGAGAGAATGGTGCTTCTGGTGCGCCAGAAAGAGCTGGAGTTGCTCGATCTCCAGCATCGTCATCACCAGCAACAAATTTCCTCAAACAAGAGGAGTGACCCATCTTCCGTTACGGGATGAACTGTCTGTAATGTAACGGGCTGGCATTAGATAGCTTTTGGCGGGTTAAGATTGTTGTTTTGTCTCTGTTTTATTACGGGATTTTGTTTTATGATTTTTGTGCAACTCTATAGCCTCATTTCTTTTTGAATGTATAATATAGGTCACAAATTTTTCCCTTAGACGTCAAATTAAACACCAAATTGAAAGAGGAGCGAACAAACATTTTATGGTTTCTTGGATACCGTTATTGATATATGCAGTCTCTCTCTGCTTCCCGGGCATCAAAACCATTAAAAAGAACGTCTAACAACTTGACGGGGTTATATTAGTAATTGCAAGTGTGTTAGGGCAACTGAGCCTTCGTAATAATTATTGGGCCCATTCAATTAATTTAGCCCTCACCTACAACCACTCAGACTCAAGAGAAGTAGTGAAGAATACCCTTTTCCCTAATGGGCTCGCCGGGATCGGGAAATCAAGTAGCCCTCCTTCGAGTGGAAGTTTCTTTGCTAGTGTAATGGTTGTGCACGGCGGGTGGGACTCCAACCCACGATCGGTTAATGAGAAGCCTGACGCTTTAGCCACGAAGGCCACAGGCGATAGGCGGTCTTAACGCATCTCAAAATCAATTTTTGGAGATTTTACAACATTGCCACCCTCTCGTTTAGATTGTAGGGAGGTAAAATACCACCGAGTGAACGTACGTTGTCGGATAACAAATCCATATTTACAGATAAATTGATACGGGCAGGAAGCAAACTGGGTTTGAATTTTAATGCTTAAATAACGGGATCGCAGAAATACTAACGTTGACATCCGTCTACGACAAACTCAAGTAATCTTATCATTTGATCAGTTTACATTCCTTAAATATTTCATCAAGTCACAGGCTGAGTCCTCAATGCCTGAGGATAAATCTCGAAGGTGCCAGCAATGGGGTCACCAACTGCCGTCAACAATCATGCGGGAAAACTCCATAAAAGGGAGGTAACGATGAGGCGGTCTAATCTTCAAGCTCAATAATCTTGACCACAGACGCATCCCCAACTTTCTGGCAAACAACAACTCTGTCATGAGACTTTATCACCCCATAGGCCTTTCCATGATCAAGAGCAACCTTCAGAACAGACTCATTCGTTGCCCTTGTAGATTCCGACTGAAAAGTCAGAGAATGTTTGGATTTAGAGCACTGTTTTCAATCAATGCTATGGATGGGCAGAAAAAGACAATGGCAGGGCAATCAGCTTCAAATGATGTTCTCCCAATGGCATGGCGATTGGCAAATGCAGGAAGAGGATTTACTCTTTCTGGCAGCCAATTTTGTGCCTAGTCACAGAGACTGGGTGATTGCAAGTTGCATTGCCTATCTATTTTAAAATTTCAACCCAGATCATGACCAAGCACAAATCCTGAAATCCGGGGAGAACAGAAGCAGTGCAAGCCACAATCTAATACTACTTTGACCCCAGAGAGAACCAAAAAACACATTATTCACATTTACTCAATGCAAGTTTTAAATGTGATCGTGATCCCCAGGGAGAAGCAAAGCACATTAACCAAGTCACAGGGAAGGAAGTGAATAACTTACAGGATGTCGTGGGTTGGCAAGCAAAGGAAAGAGACCTCTGACAATAAGCGATTGCCTGGCCTATATAGGAAACTAGGGTTCATCAGTTCTACAATCATAGTATATGTTATCAAAGAAAAAGATCATGCAAACTATAGCATAAACAAACAACTTGTAACAGATTTGGATACTAGATAAGTCATAATAGTACAAGCACATTTTTGTTAAACAACAATCCATGACGAAATGTATGTTCCAAGAGAAACAACTGGATACCTATGAAGGCAAACTTGGCTTCAAATTCAACAAAACCGATTGAAAGTCACACCAAGAACTGAAAAATAAAGATGGCCTATCAAAGGCTGGGTATTTCAGGAAGGCAGACCCATTCAAACACTAAAAAGATCTGACAACTTTGTAACAAGTCATATTTACACTAAGAAAGTTGGCAAACACCAAAAACCAAAGGCAAATTTAATGCCAATATAATGGACTTGGTATAATTTTATCATATAATGCTAATAAATAGACTTCAATAACCACACAAATTTACAAGTATACTCAATTGCTTAACTTTGCTTTACTTAAGTAAATTTGCATCAATTGCTCAAGATAAAAATGTAAATTTGCAACATGAGTTACCTCAAATGCACCAGTGAAGCTCCATTTCACTTGATTTGTCTTAAGCCGGGGGATTACAACAGACAAAACTGGCATTGTTGGCCTATACTTGGCAATCAATCTGCAAATATAAGACATTCACAAGTTTTGCAGAAATTGGCCAATTTTGAACTACATATTGCACAAAAAAGGTTTCAAGAATAAGAAGAGAAACTCCACTGAAATCACAAGAACATTCAAAATTTAAGGCAACATAAATAAAAAGATACCTAGCTGCCCTTCCTGATGAAGTGAAGCATACAATGACAGATGCCTTCACCTTAATTGCTGCTCGCACCTAGACAACAATTAAATAATGCATGGACCAAAATAAACAAAAAAAATTGAATAACACTCTTTGAAGAAAAATTTAAAGTATAGAATCATTTTAATATAAACTAAAGTCAGAAAAAACTAATCTGATTAGACAACCATACTTAGGAGAAAATAGCAATACTGCGGAAGATGCAATTGATTCCAAGTGAGTCATTGGCTCTCCAACATGTTTGACAGTTTTCTTGAAATACAGGTCCTGATTGAAAACCTTCTCCGCCTACATAAATGTTACCAAAAAAGACAAAACTTTCAACTCAAAGTTGCTGAAATGTATGTGAAATACTCCAAATTTAATTGGAGTTGGCTACATGTATCTTTTTCATCATATTCCATTCTCTTATGAACTTAGTTTGATGTGAGGTGTAATTACTCTAAATCCTTCCAAACTCAAGATTCTCAAGTCAACTTAAGTTGCTCACTCCCTCTCCTCTCACCACATTTGGATTTGGTCCCCAACTTAATTGGTATGGTACAAAGCAAAAGGCAAAAGGGTACCTCAGCACAAATTTTACCAACAGTAGAAATTGTTTCTACAGGGTATAGTCCACGAAGAGTCTCAGCACCAAGAAGGATTGCATCACTGCCTGCACCAAATTGAGAATATGAAAAAAATAAGCTGCAGATTTTGCATGCCAAAAGTTCTATGAATTAAGATGAAAACTAACAAATAAAAATACTAAAATGATTAGACATCAATATATAATTATAACCTACCATCCAACACAGCATTTGCAACATCAGTTGCTTCTGCACGAGTTGGCCTCAGATTATCAGTCATACTGTCCACAACACGAGTACACACAGCAGGCTTGCCAGCCAAGTTACATTTGTAAAGGGCAGCCTTTTGAAATAAGAACACCTGACAATAAAAGAGATTAATTAGCAACATGTCCTAGCTTCTTTGCCACTAGGTTCTAACCTAGTCAGAAGCATATAACCTAACAAAGATCAATATACAAGTTGGCATAATGCAGAAGCATCAAATTAAGTTACAGCCAGGGAAATGGGAACAAAATATGGCAGTGGCACGAAGAGCAATTAAAATATCTTAGAACTTCTTGACCATATAGATGGAAGGAGTGCATCATTGCTAGCCCATAAGAGATATTTTGCTGTATATGCAGCTGATGAAGCACAGTTTGCAATCCCTTTAGCATATCAAAATACAGAAAATGATGTCTGCATTTTCTAGATGCATCAGCACCATTGAGGATATGAGGGTGCATACAGCTTATACATCAGCTTATTATGATGCATAAGATCTCAACTGTAAAATTGACCAGATTTACAGAATCAGAATACTGACCTTTTCAGGGGGAAGATCTATGCCCAAATTACCACGGGAAAGAATAATACCATCAGCTGCTTGTAATATCTCATCAAAGTGGGTTAATCCCTGAACACAGAAATGGGAATAAATAATGGACCATAAAATTGTACTTAATTTTAGGAAATGATCAATATGTGCTTTAAGATACTAACATTTGAAAAAGCCAAAACACACACACACACACACACACACACACACACACACACATGTAACTTACCTCTACATTTTCAATCTTGGCAAAAATTTGTGTCTGGTAAAGGTCACCCAGCTTTGAGAGGAACTCACGGACCTGAAGTTTAATTAAAGAAAAAGGGTGTATCACTACACATAGAAACCAAAATAAAATAAAAAAACAGGCATTGAATGACAATTAAGACTTACTTGGCGAACATCTTCTACATGTCGTGTGTAAGACAATGAGAGGAAGTCAATTTTGTTTTGAACTCCCCAAGAACTTATAACCTAAAACGCAAACAAAATTGAAACAAGAACCTAATTTCTTGAAAGAGAACCAAACTAAGAGATCTGAAAACCCTTGCGATGCCAAAAATGTTAACTTGGACAAGTTAAAAACAGGACCAACCTCCTTGTCTTTATCTGACAGGGTAGGCAACTCAATATGAATTTGAGAAGCATGCAGAGTGAACAATGACCCTGCCAGAGTGGCAGTGTTCTTTATCACACAAACCACATCACTGCCCTTCACCTCAGAAACCTGCTCAATGCCAGTAATGGCTCCATAGTCAAGCAATGGGGTTACTTTGTTTACCAGACATGCTTGTCCAAATCTTGTTCCCAACATATGGCTAGATTCTCTATTCCCTCTTTTTCACCAAGCAACAAAAAAGTTCTGGATTCAACTTCTTTGAACCTTAAACTGGTCTAATCAAGGACTTGGTTTCCTAATCTTACCTCCAACCATACAGAAGTGCTTTCACTTCCAGTAAACAGGTATTGACCAATGAAAATGGTGTCTCCTGGCTTCACTGCCTGCAAAGATCATTGCCGAAGGGGATCATGAAAATTGCGAAAGGAAAACATAACCCCAAATACACAATTTTGAACTTTAAGAACAGAATTGGAGAAACTTTCAATTGTAGGGAGCATGCTATTTTACAGAATCTACCTAAAGCTACAACTTAATGTTTGCCCATCAGCATGTCATCTAAACACCATTTAACATGATGAGTATTTAAGTGCTTCAACAATAATAAACTCCACACAATCGTTGTTGCACTAATAACTGCCCAACAGAGACTAATAAGAAGCAAAAGGCCATCTAAAGTTCATTGATTTGAGTAGAGAACTTCAAACCTCAGATAGCCCATCAAAATTAATTGGCAATACTTCCGAGGAAGCTTCTTGCTCTTGATCTGCGGTTAGAACAACTAAACTATCAGCCTGAAGGGAAATGGATTTCTCACTTCTGTTAATAACCTGCAACTCAGGACCCACTGTGTCCAGCATAACCTGAAGATGAAAACGCACCCACTTAAATCGTCGCCTTAACTCATTCCCCAGTATAACAACATTACATTGGGAGGTAACACATGGCCTTTGGGATTCTCATAAAAAGGTTTTCAATAAAAATTAAACACATCATAACTCTACCAAAAATATTCACTCTTATAGGAGTTCTTTAGATTTATTTTAAGAAAAAGAAATCCAAGCTATCAATGACTACCAATAAGAACATCGGGTGACCCAAAAATGAAAAACCTGAGAAACATACAGCACAGAGCTTCTTAGTACTCTTGACAGCTGCCTTCAAGTTTTTTAAAGTCTCCTGGTGATACTCTGCGTCGCCCCACGAAAAATCGAATCTTGCCACTGCCCCGAGAAGAAAACATTCAAATCCATCCGATCCCTCAGCATTTCAATCAACCGAAGACCCGAAAAAAAAAAAAGTACCAGACATTCCAGCGTTAAGGCAGCCGGAAATAACCTCCACAGATCGAGACTTGGGCCCCAGAGTCCCCACAATCTTCGTCATTGCCGGGAAGAAACTCTGAAAACCACGACCAAAAGCACCAAAAATATATAATTAAAAAGAAACATTCACGCAAATCTTAAAAACCAATGAAGCCAAAGATCCACGGAGCGAATAGCCATTGGAACAAGCTCCAAACAGACATGAAGTTAAAAGACACGTTATTGGCAGGCACTTACGGGCTTGGATGGCTCCAGAATTGAAGCCATCCTTATTGGCTCCTCGAGAAGCAAGTGATTCGAATGCATCTTTTCCAATCGAAAACTGACAGAATTACACGTATAATGATGAAGCAACCGAGCTAACTAGAGCGGGAAAGGGAGACAGAGACTCCTTCGATCAGACCGCGGCGTGAATCGACCGAAGGTCTACTCTTGATTGTTGGACATGTTTAAGCTCCTCGTGGGCCCCAGAATATGCCATCCTCTTACGCCCCTTTTTTTGTCTTTGAAACCAATTATTTTTGAGTTCTCAAAGAGAAAAGTTTCGAAGTTTCAACTCTTAGTATGTCTTTACTTTTTACACGTGTTAAGACCGAACCAGATATCCGAAGGGCGGCGTGTCTGATTATAAGATACACGAGAGTTTCATGTGCCATCATCTACTGGATTAATATCCTCAGCAAGTAAACCGAGCTGCCATCGTGCACTAGGGGAAAACCGAAGCCCAACTGAAGGAGCAGCGCGTGAAGGTAAGAATTGTGTTTTGACTGGCGCTTGGTCAGCGCTTGCCAGCCAGTCCTTCGAGTGTCTTACGGAAGCCAACGCGCGCTTTTGGGCTTGAGAAGGTGAAATTTAAGGTGCTGAAGGCCGCGCCCGTGGAAGCAAGTACGAGTACAATTTGGGATAAAATCCAATGCGCTGTCGTTTTCGAGTGGGAAAGTAAGGAATTGAAACCATGGAAAAAAAAAAAAAAAATCTTGTACATTTGGATGCAGCCACAGGTTAGCTGAATGTTGGAAGTAAAAACAAAAACGATCGCATAATGAAAGTTTTGATCGCAACCTTAATTAAAATAGAGTTTTGATCGGAACCTTAATGCTCAAATAAATGCTTCCTAATCATATCTTACAATAATAAGAAAAACAGTCATTATACTTGCAATGTATTTATTATTTTCTTTTAATATAATTTTTTAAGTTACATAATTTATTATTAAATATATTATTTATTTTATTTTTATTATTTAATATTAATTTATTATATTTAAATAATTTAATATCAATTTTATTTTAATATAATTACTTTAATCTTTTATAAAATAAAAAAAAAAATTTTAAAATATACTTTTTAAAAATATATTATTATAGAATTAAATTTGTTATATTTATTAATATTTAATTAATATATTTATATTTTAAAAAAATTTTAATCATTTTAAATGTATAATAATAATAATAATAATTTAAAATATAAAATTTATAAATTTTATTTAAATATTAATAAAAAATTATTATTTTAAAAATTTTAAATTATAAAAATATAAAATAAAATATAAAATAATTTTTTTTATTTTTTAAAATTTTTATCATGTTAATTTAAAATAATATAAATAATTTTAATATAAAAAATATATTATCTATTTATTATTTATAAAATAATAATTAAATTTAAAATATTATTTAAAAATTAAAAAATTATGTATGTTAATAAAAAAATTTATCAATAAAATAACTCACTTTGACAAAAATAACATCATTTCATATCTCTCAAAAAAAAAAAAAGAGATTGCTTGACTTGCAGCGAACTATATTTTGATTAAAATTTGATCGCATCAATTCGTATTTAATTTAACCCATTTTTCAACCTTACTAAACCGACGGCTCGATTGCAAACGAGCATTTGTTTTGCAACGGCCAGGGCCCCACTCTATTATTTAACGGGTCCGTCATGCTCCGTCCCACAGATTTCACGACTCGTGTGTTCCGTTAAAACCACCGCCTTCTCCCGGGCCTCAACGCGGCACCTTGCTTCCCTAACGCCGTCGTCCTTTAGCCCGTAACCCACAACCCTCGTAACCCTTGACCGTAACGGCCCATTCCATGGCTTCCTGTGACGACGATTTCCCTCTAATCGAGGACGATAGCCACCACCAAACAAACCATCACCACCACATTCTCCACCAATCCTACGCGCCCCACCGTTTCTCAACGAAATCGACTCAGATAAGCGCGCAACCTCAACCGATCCTCCCTCCTCCGGCCTCCGCCGCCGGATCTGGTGCCAGCAACAACAACCTTGATGGTGGTGAAGAAGGAGAAGAAGCGGATGATAACGATACCGATTCAGCTTTTCCGCAAGCAAGTCCATTTAGCGAGAACTCAAATCCATTCAACAGCGAGGCAAACGTACGGACGGAGAAGAGAACTGATAGAGAAGATCAGACCGATGGAGGCGACGACAACAACTTTAAAAACAATAACTATTCTTACAGTTACAAAAGAGCAAGAGCCTCCGGCAGCGCCGCCGGAGAGTATAGGAAGGATCGGGAGGAGTGGAGCGATGCGGCGATCACTTGCTTGCTGGAGGCGTACACGGAGAAGTTTGCACAGCTGAACAGAGGAAACCTGAGGGGCAGGGACTGGGAGGAGGTGGCGGCAACGGTGAGCGAGCGGTGCGAGAAGCAGACGAAGACGGTGGAGCAGTGCAAGAACAAGGTGGATAATTTGAAGAAGAGGTATAAGCTAGAGAGGCAGAGGATGAGTAATGGTGGTGTGTCTTTTAGTCATTGGCCTTGGTTTAAGAGGATGGAGGAGATCGTCGGAAATTCGTTCCCTGCCAAGGCTGCTGCCGATGAGTACAAGGGCAGTACTGGTGGTTCTCCTGCAACCGTGGTTAAGCAGCCCAAGAGGTAGCTTGTTCAGTTTTAGTTTAAAGTAAATAAAAGCTAGCCTTCAGTTTAAGAGTAACGTTTAGTTGCCGGAAGATTGTTATTTCTTGGCCTTTTCCTTTCAAACAGAGTGAACTATTCTTGGAACTTGGAAGCTTCGTATTCCTCGTGAAAAATGGCCAAACCTTAATAGTAACCTTTTGCATTACAAAAAGTACGATTGGTATTTCTGATTATAATGGTTTTGATTTGAGAATGGAAGGGAATTGGCAATCTTATGTTGACTTAATCTAGAATTTGGGAATACAAGATATTTTTGTTAAGCTAAATTTTCATTCCACTAAAAGGAAGACGACGGTTGATCTCATTTAGATTAAATAAAAACATGCGCTTGGAACTAGTTGCAGTGCCAATGCTTCACCTGATATTGTTTTCTTAACTGAAGTTGCTAGGTTTTTACCATGCCTCAAATAGCAATACCCCAAATTGCAATTAATGTTACTTTATCCTTTGAGCTTCTTTTCATCATCAAGAGTGAGTTCATTTTTCCTTATCCTGCCTGAACTGGATATGGAATCAGGAATGGCAGTTTTTTCACTAGCAATTTTTCATCCTCATCCCCTATATTCTGGGTGGCAAATAGCTCATGGAATGGAAGTGAAGCATTTATCACATCTTCATTCACATTCCTGGTCTCTCATTTTAGTGAGATCAAGTGGAGCCTTGAAGTTTTCTTGTTTGGACCTTTAATTGAATATAGTGTCCACTTGTAAGATCATTTAGAAAACTAAGGTAACGTACCCCAATCTTCTCAATCTGCCTTGTCTCGGCAAAATTGCTTGCCTTGTTTCTGTTCACATTTTATTACAGTATGTAGCAAAAACTCACTGGAGTGTTTCAATGGAAAGAATGCTTTGTTTTGTGCCTGGCTGAATTATCATCTCCAAACTGCTCAAGGCTGCACCTGAATATTTTGTACTTTTGGTGAAGCTGCAACTTTGATCTATTTTCATTTACACTTGCTTTTTCATGTTTGGCAGATACCCAATTATGACCATGAGCCCTGTGGGTCAGACAAATAGTGTCAAGTCTAAATCATTATCCAACACCAGATGGCGGAGAGTAGTCTTGAAAATCAGTGGTGTTGCTCTTGCTGGCACTGGTCCTAACAATATTGACCCAAAGGTTAATTGTGGCCTCACTCTATAAGTAGTGAATTTGATGGCACCTAATAGCCAAAGTCTTAACTAGTGTATTCTATAATTGCAATGCACTAAAAATTTTTGCGTTAATCAGGACTTGAATTGATGATTTTGAAATTTAGGTGTTGTTGCTGATTGCCAGAGAAGTTGCAATGGTGTGCCACCTTGGAATAGAAGTAAAGCCTGTCTATTTGATTTCAAATTTCACTTGGGAATTTGTCTTCTTGAATTTGACACAGTGCAGGCTTTTCTATGATTTCCAGGTTGCAATTGTCGTTGGAGGTCGTAACTTCTTTTGTGGGGACACTTGGGTGACTGCAACTGGTTCAGATAGGCGCACTATATACCAAATTGGGTATTACTTCTACAGAACAATTTTGTTTGCAATTTTATCTCACCAAATTATGCTAGAGTGATCATATAGCATGAAGCTTAGCCTAGGCCATTTTTGTCTGTCTTGTTGCCACAAACTCTGTTTGCTCTCTTCAGTCACTATTTTCCTGTTGCCTCCTACAATAAGTAATGCATGATGCCTGCATGATCTTTTCTTATGTACCTGGTAACATCAGATCGTGACATGCATTTTTCTGTACCCATTATGCTTTTAGAGCTTAGAGACAGTTCTGAGTGTGCCAGGGAAAGTTAAGCATTTATTTGAAGTCACCTGTTGTTGTGATGTTGCATACAAGTTATGCACTCTAGATGCTCACTTAAAGATTTTGGTGTATAAATTTGCAAATTTAGTTTTGACATTGGAATTGTTCAGATTTGTCAATGAGTGGACATCTTGCTGTGTAAATGTTACTCTGTGGAATCTGTATGATTTTGAGAGAATGAGTTAGATGCAATGGTAAATGAAATTTTGCAAGGAAGGAATTTTTATGCTGTGTGTTTGCTAAGTGATCTTTTTTCTTGGATATGAAGTACTGTGGTGAGAATTGATCAATATCAGCAAGAATAGGCATATATGTACAATATGATTGATGGCTAGTCTTGATGCATATGGAAGCATTTGCCTCTTGGTCTTTTATGAAATTACTACATGCATAGTTTCTTCTGTCACTTAATGTTGATCCTGATCATGATCGTGGAGACCAATGTTTGTGACTCAAACTTGAGATTGCTTCTCTAGTGATATTTGTGAGTCATACTGTCTGTGGTTAGTTATAACCTAAATATGCCCTTTGCAATCTGTATCAGTATGATGGCAAGTGTGATGAATTCATTATTGCTCCAGTCGGAATTTGAGAAGGCCGGTATCCAAGCACGTGTCCAGACCACATTTCCAATGCATGAGGGTGCTGAACCTTACTGCAGGCAACGTGCTATTAGACATCTTGAAAAAGGCAGAGTTGTAATTTTTGGTGGCATTGGTGCTGGCACTGGAAATCCACTATTTTCTACTGACACTGCTGCAGCTCTTCAAGCTTCTGAGAGTATGGTTTAGTGTATTCACACTTCTGTCATACACACATCCACTGGCACTTGCTTTCATATCTCACTTATGGGATGGTTGTGGACTTCACTTAATGCTTTTGTCTCCTGCAGTTCATGCTGAGGCTGTCCTTAAAGGTACCAATGTTGACGGCGTCTATGACTGCCATTCTCGTGACAACAATGTTACATTCGAGCACATATCTTTCAGGGATCTGGTCTCCAGGGGAGCAACATCAATGGACATGATGGCACTAACATGCTGTGAGGAAAATGGCATTCCCGGTTAGTACATTGTGTGTACATTTGTTTTTGGGTAAATACATCGTGTTGTCTTCTTATGATAGTGCTGTACTTTTAGCAATTATGAGTACTTATTCATGCTCTGGAAGCTCTATGTACTGACACTACCAAATTGTTGGACTTTATTGGTATGTTATCTCCATTCTAACTGTATAATATTGAATATTTTTTTTCCTGGTCAGTTGTCGTCTTTAATCTTCTTCAGCCTGGAAACATCTCAAAAGCATTGTGTGGAGAGCAAGTGGGCACACTGATAGATCAAACTGGAAGGATCAGCTAATATGGTCACATGATTCCACACAAGTTACTGTATCTTGAGAGAGAATGCCTAATTGCTTAGTCCCTTCTACGAGCAAGTGCTAGTGCATCTAAACCGAGCAGCGTGATGAGTACGCACCGATTAGAGTAGACCAAGATAGTTTAGCCTTGCATGAGAAGTCAGGGTGGATCTCCTCGCTCACCAATATTGCTGACAATTATTTGGAGCTGATAGATTCGTTGTCGATGATGCATTGCAGTGTATTTTACATTTGTTTGACTCGTTGGAGATATTGACGATGAACTGGGGGATCTAACTATGTAGTACCGTGAAAATGTGGTTTTCAGAGTGCCATACAGTTGGAACTTGTGATAGCGGGTGTTCTATTTGTATAGTAATAATTATGTTAATGTTATATAATTTTAAAATTTTTCTCTAACTGCTAATATTGGTTTTTGTTGTGTGATATCCTCTAATATATTCCTGATAAAGAACTAAGTGAGAAAATTGGCTCGATTCACCTGTGGATTCTTCGGTTGGGCGGGATGGTGTTGTACTTGTAGTCTAAAAATAATTGGGTGTCTGAACACAATTATTATTAAATACTAAGCCCATAATGTACAACTGAGAAAAATATATAGAATCCAAAGTCGTCAACTCTCAATCAGTGTTGATTCTAAGCCGAAGGTCCTCTCATGTCTTTAGCCCAATGATCTATGGATTATTATGAGTGTGTTTTTAAGAAAGAAGACATAAATCAGTGGCACAAAAAGAAATTAGCTGCTGATCAGAAAAAAGGGGAATCTGCTATATGTCCATCCCAAATGGCAGACGATCGACTTGGCCTGCACTAGGAATTTCTGAATGAGAGTGAAGGAACAAAGGAAATGAAGGCACCAGGTTAACCAATTTTAGACCTTCTTCTCCATGCAACCCTTAGCCCCTCAATTTCCCCTCTTTCTTTATTATTGTTATTATTATTTTTTTTTTTTTTCTAGATTGTTGTTTTCTTTTCTCCTCTTTCAGCAGGCTTCCGTCCCAATTGTCTTCATGATTCTCCTCACAAGGGCTGAAGACTCTATCAGTTCTCCCTTCTAACTGTTGGTTACATTTGCAGCGTTTTTGTGTTATCGATATCTTGCTCTCTTATTGATTTGGCCAGGACTAGACTAGCAGTTCTTAATGAAATTTGGTTACTTCAGTTGTCACTGCAGGACCAGTCTCGTGTTAACCGTCTGAAAATTATAATTGCAGCCTAATAACAGCAAAAAGCAAGGTAAATTGTAAGTGATGAATATGCGCAAGTGTGTTGCCTTTTTTATATTTTAGCTACATTAGAAATTGTGTGTGTGTGTGTGTGTGTGTGTGTGTGTTCCTACCTTTGGGTTGGAATCCTTATAATTGTCTAACGTGCTAATACGCAAGCGTTTTTCACCATGCGCAATTTCAACAAGAATAATTAAAATTCTTAGAACAAGGGAGAAGAGAAAAATATACCATTTTCCTAAACCAAGGTATATGAATTTTCCTCGAGAAAATTCAGCCGCCACCCGTTCCACAAAACAGAAACCAGGAGAGTAGAAAAACGAGACAATATACTCCATGTTCTTCATAAATTGCACACTTTTCCATTACATGCCTGTCTCGACTAGATCGAGAAATGTTACAACTTTTTTTGTTTTATTTTTTTAATTTTCATTCAAGTTACTAATTCATACAATTAGTCCTAGTTTTGAAATGTTAAAGAATATAGAAGCCGAAATGCACGCATACAGCCAGATATAACAACCTTATTGTTTCCACGCCCATTTCATCATTTTTAAGGATAATTCAGACAGAGAATATGCCAAGGTTAAAAAATGCAGGTGGTTAGTGCAGCTCTACCTTCAGGCATTATGCTGCCCAAAAACCAACCAAAACTCCAAACTGCCACATGTTGGAATGTTTAAGAATCCAATGTGGCAAGTATCACATGTTAGAGCACATTAAGGGATGGCCATATGACCCAAAACCTCAAAACATTTCTAGTACATCGCACTTTGTATGGTTTTGCACTTAACGACAACAGTAATTCCTTGGCACATGTGCAAATGATGAAACTTGTATTGCCTATTGACGATAAATGCCTTTGCAAGATAGGACATGACTAAAAATCATTTCTATCATCAGCTCGATAGATTCTCACTTGTGTCCACACTAAAGCCTTCAACACTGCAATACTTAGCACATCTGCAACATTGTGAAGCTCAAGAGAATTGCTAAGGTCTGGCGGAAGTTACAAAAGAGATTGTGAGAAGAAACTACTTCGGGATGTCCCTCCAGGTCATTTAGCTGTCAGAGTAGGGGGAGGGGAAAACCGGTTTGTCATCCAAGCCCATCACCTGAACCACCCAATTTTCAAGCAGTTACTGGACCAAGCATATGAGGAGAATGGTCACAGCAAAAAAGGTCCCTTAACCATGCCATGTGATGAGTTTTCTTCCAGGACATAATCCATCTGCTCAGGGCAGGCACAAATCTGAGTTCATTCTTCTGTCGTGGCAGAGGAAAAGCTGGGATCAAGCTCATGGAAGGGTCCAACACCACTTCTTCAAGGCTTTTCTAGCAGAACCACATGCTAGAATAGCTGAAGTGGTTGTTAAGGAAGCTGCAACTAGACCTCTCGTCTTTCTCTTTGAAGAGTATCCACCTGGCATTCTGGATGTTTATGGTGGCATAAGTTTTTCAACCAAAGGTGTCAGATGAGACAGATAACCAGTAAGAGATTGCTCAAAGACTGACATTTATGGCTGCAGGTGTGACTATAATAGCTTGAACAGTAATATGCACGCACAAGGCATAAGTGCTCTGCCAATAACTGGCTCAGGTGTAACAGTGATATGTCTTTGGAGAGCTTTTGTGCTGGAAATAATTGCTAGCTTGACATTCCCAATCACTTCTGTAATGTAATAACCTTCATTTACTTTCTAATAAATCATGTTTGAAAACATGAAAATTTAGTAGGTTCCAAACATTGGTGATGATTCCACTTGAAAGTCCATGAAATGCTTGTGTTGCTGCCATCTGACGTGCTTCTAAAAGTTTAGCATCACCAAAGAGCTCCATCACGGCTTCACCAAGGTCAACTTTTCCAGATACCTGCATGCAACAATTAAAAATCTAACAGCAAATAGAAACATATATGCAGCTATCATATATCAAGTCAAACTTCTTATCATTAACAAATTTTTCTCCAATCTCCTCTATGTGGTACAGTGAAGCAAACAGATCTGATATCTAACAGTATTCTTATAATCCTAACCCAGAGGCTATGGTAAGACTTTATTTTGCTGTCATTTTGATGTTCAGCTACAAAAATAAAAATTACTGCTTTGACAAGTAACATTATGTTTCAAACAGGAAGAGAAATCCTGGAACATGAAATTGATTAAAGGCATGAGTATGCACTCATGGAAGATTAGGCAAGTGCCAGTCTATCATTAAACTCATTAGTCCTATGGTTTTGGAATCCAATCTGACAATGCTTGACCAGAATAAAGAGAAGGTGCATGTATCCATTTTGTTTTCCACAAAATCTGAAAGCATAATTGTCATGTAGTAAGTTAACAACACATATGATCATTTTCACAATTGACTTTGAAATGAATGTTTGCCTCCAAAACTATGTTATTTTGTGAACATATTTATAGAGAAGAAAGTGACACTTCAAACCTGCAATGCTGATAAAGGATTTAGTTGTTGCATTTCCTTTATCATGTGCGCAAAATGTCCAATGTGACAACCTGAAAGTAGCACAACGAAGCTTTGAATAGTAACATCTTAACCTTGTATGAAGGAGTGAAGGCCTCAGAAAGGAAGCAAGAATTAACCTGTCAAAACAGCACAACCAGCTGCTGCAGCTTCTGATATATTATGACCAGCAAAACCAGGGAGAAAAGACCCTCCAATCACAGCTATTGGAGTCAAACTATAAATATATCTCAATTCACCTATAGAAAAGGTTTCAAGAAGATACATTGACGTTACGAGCTGAATCATCCATAAAAGAAGGATGCTAAGAAAAAGATAAGCTAGAATTAGCATACTAGCCCAAAATATGTAGGGTTATTAAGGTTTCAGTGACCATGCATTTGCTTTGGATTAAGTTTTAATTACGGCAAACTTAACCTACATTTCTTTCATTCCCTTCATGATTTTGCAGCACATATTCACAGGTCATGTTCCTCTTAGCAAACAGGTAGGAACCTGTTCTATTGTTTTTGAATTGCCTCATACTTAGTCTGAAAATGATATTGAAAATGTCTATTCCTAATGTTTCTGCTAAGTTCAGATCATCACATTAGAAGCCATCAAAGCAATTGAGAATAAAAAGCAGCCACATGCTGGAGAAAGCAACCTTTGAGAGGTCAAACTGTGACCACTAGTATATATCCTTTTATCAATGTGAGCCAAATGGTTTTCTTTTGTATATAAATTGTGTCTTCAATCAATTGAATCTACCAAGAATAATGTCTTATTAATGCAAAGATGGAAAAGGTAAACAGCACCAGGTCTATTACCAACACATGTAATATTTGTTTCCTATTCATCACTGCCTGGATCCTACATGCATATTTGATCATTAATTCCTTGGAGACATTGTCATTTTCCATTCATTATTATTATTATTATTATTATTATCAATTTTTATCTCTATGAGCTTGCTATTTATCTCTATAAACAATCATCATGTGAACTACATTGTACTCCAAGATGTCATGCCCTAGGTAATCAATTGTGAATTCATATTATATTAAGCATAGGCTGCAAAGACGATATCAACTTTGATGACCTGTCCTTATTCCCAAGGTACAATATAACCCAAAACAAAGAAGTGAATTTCTGGAAAACAGATTAAATAGAAAGGTGTTATATAATTCTGACCTAATGTGTCAACAATATACAGATTTATTCCTGGTTTAATTCCTTGGTGTTGAGACCTCAGAGCCACTCTTTTTCCCTGTTTTTCCAATTCCTGCAGTCATAAAAACAATGGCATATATATTTTTTCCCCTGATGTGTGAAGGGTGGACTTGAACTTGAGACTTTTTTGGTCCCAAGTCTTACCTTTAACCATTAGGCTAAAGCTTTAGTTCCTGAATGAAGATTAATTAAAAAGTCAAATCCACTTTATAGCCAGTGAATTTAATTACCATATCCACCAGAGAACAACAATGTATGAGTAGAATTTAGATGACAAAGAAACAGTAAACCTACAGCTTTAGCCTGCAAGTATCCATAAAGACATGAATGAATTGTCAATTTGATAAAGCCTAGGAAAAGCCTGCCACCTTTGTATCAAAAAAAGGTTTTTTGAGAACCTAAAGTGATGGTCAGAGCCACTAAAGATAGTTCAAGGATTGACACAACCACACCAGCCCTGCACATGACTATGTGTGTGTGTGTGTGAGAGAGAGAGAGAGAGAGAGAGCAAGAGAGAGAGAGGATTTGGCATCAGGCTTAGAAATCTAGTATTGTACCCATGCAATCTCTTGTCCATGTTTTGGATAGCGAGGTACAATTATGGTGACCAGATCAGGGTACTTCTGCACGAGCACTTTGTGCACTCCTAGAACAACTGCAACTGGGTTAGTATTTCAACAAGTCTAAAACAGCCAGTTGACCAGAGGAATTGCCCGTTAACAAACAAAACAAAAGGAAATTAAAGAAAACAAAACAGAAATTAGCTAAAAATTAAGCAGTCAAAAAAACAAATAATTATAATATTAATAATAATTACAAAAATTTTGAGCAGCTTCAAACTACAACTATGTGAATTCTAGCAGCTAAATGTGGTGTGGTGGTCTCCAGATTTATTCCCATATAATTGGGAGAAAAAAAAAAGAGTTGCAGCATGTGATGGAGGAGAGTAGGATTAACCTTCTTCTTCGCCCCTATGTATGGAGGAAGCCATCCAAACCTGTCTGTTGGCAAGCTGCAGTTTCAAATCTTCTATTCCTCTAATCTCTTCCTTAGAATTGTCATAATCTACTGCTGTGCCAAATAAAAACACTGGCAGTTTCAGGTAAGGATATGTGTATACATCTTACTCAGCAATCACAAAAGGATAATGGCAGGAATACAGGACTTGGACCATAATGATGGAGCCCAAAAGGATGTAACTTTTTTATTACTAGAAAAAGCACTCAGTATGGATACTTACATGATTACTAATCCATCAAGGATCAATTTCAGTTTGATGAATCATTTTTCATTTCTTGACCTACAAAATTTTCCATTACTTCTAATGAAGAATTTATAAACATACCATATTTCAAATCACCAGAAAAGTTTATGGTGAACAGTGGGGCCTGCAGAAGCTGAAAATGGATTGCTTGCATGGTACTCTGTAGAAACAAATAAGACAGTGACAATCAAACAGAAGAGGCAGACAAGAAATAAGCAAAAATGCACAGGTACAAACCAGGGGAACAATCAGGGAGAATTTGGACAGCATTAGTGAAATCAATGGAAGGAGCATCGGTTGCATCCATAACATAAAAGATTTCTCAGACATTCGGGCATTTAGCAATGTCAACGAAATCTGCCAGACATGAATTTGCTGTGATCAGATGGCATGGGAATCTTTGTATTGCAACATGCTATGAACCATATATGCAGATGCCAATTTTATGATTAATAACAATCAGCATGCACAGTCCATTATATGAATCCGAGACGCTATAAAGTATTAACACACATATATATGAAGAGATAACTTACACCCTTTCTTGAAGCAGCCATGACAAGATTTGGCCATAATTCACTCTCTACTAATATGATTGCATTGGGCTTCCAGTAGCCAAGAAAGGCATCCACAGCAGCAGGCGTATCAATTGGAGAAAACTGGTTGAATTATAAATTTTTCATTGCAACAGAAAAGGATACATCTTTTCAGTTAAATACACAGGAAAATACACAAACACAAAATACCCAAACAAAAGCTGGGGGAAGTGTTACCGAATACTAAGACTCGGTATCAAGAAACAAATGGCCGGAGATTACCTGATATGATACACTATCTGGAAGCTGATTCTTTATTACATTACTGCACATACATGGTAAAAAAAAAGAACTAAAAAAAAAAATCACTGCGCAAGAAAAAATGGCACAAAATGGGAGGTGTATGTTACAATGCAGAGAGGGTTGTTGTGGTCATCAAAATGTTCACATCGGGCCGGCAACAAATGCACCGTTTAATGACAGGAATTGCAGCCATTCCTTCACCTACATAGAACATACCGTAATCAAATTAAAGTTCAGCTAAAAAAATACTTTCAAATTCACAAAAAAGAGGACAATAAAAGAAAGAAGTTGAGAAACTTGTCTCGTAGAACCTAAGGAGACGGCGTGGAACCAGAGGAGAGGACCAGAAGAGCGAGTCAGGGAGGGGCGGCCCAACCGCTCCGGCCACCGCGTTGGGTGCTCCAGACCGCGGAGCTTGCGCCATCGCAGGTGGAGTTGCAGCAGCGGAGCTAGAGCTCGGCTCAAAGCCCTGTATATCTTGTAGACCACCATTCCCTTCGCCGCCGTAGCCATCTTCCCCGTGTTCCTTCCTTCCTTCTTATCGCACTGGCAGCTTTGTCTCCGCAAGGAGACTTCTTCTTCTTCATTTTTTTTTTTCTGACTTACTTGTGTCGTTCATGAGTGCAAATCGTACCGCGCTTGGTCCCGACCCGACATGTTTGGGTTTTCTGCCCGAATATAAGAGAGGCCCACGCTATTGCTAGGCTCAGCATTATGGGCCGAAGGTTCAGCCAATGTGTAAAAATATGGGCCCAGTCTTACACTTTAGGGTTTTGTGGGCCTTACTGCGAAAACGACCGCCCTCTTGCAGTTTAAAGCTTAACCGAGATAGGTCTAATACTAACTCGGTTATAGTTGACAAATATCATTGATACATCTAAGATTTATTTTTTGAACAAGGTATCGTTGGACCCTTATGTATCCATGTTAAGAATCGATCTAATTACAACTTTTCTTACAAGAAAACCCACCACAAATATTAGTGGATGTACGCAATCTTCGCTGCACCTTAAGACACAAAATACCAGATTTTATTTTCCACATGACAACACTATATACGATGAAGTTAAATGCAACGCGTTGTATTATTATTATTATTATTATTATTATTATTATTATCACGCGTTTTATGTTGAGAATGATGCATCATAAAAGAAAGATTTCATACAGATAATGAGTCCAATTCTTCAAAAAAAAACAAAAAACAAAAAAAAAAGTCCAAAATTGTATAGCCTGCTTGACCGAAAGCCCAAAGGGTAATTAAGGCACGTCCATTGATTTGGGGTCCAATGTAGGGAACAAAATCCACTGGAGAAAATCATACGGGACAGATTTCAGATTTCTTCTGCCAAAATCACATTCCAAGTTCTAAGGCAATCAAAATTCCATCAGTAATTTTTTTTATATTAGGTAATCATCAGAAATTCTCGTTAAACATAGTTTATTATTATTATATAGCAGGTACAACATTCTTTGTACCCAAAAAAAAAAAAAACAAAAGTAGGTGAAGCATCGAGTTGTTGGCATATGATGTTGGTCTCCACACAGCACCCACAATTAATTTATACAACGAAGATTCCTTTTCTTGTTCAATTGGCCGGGAAAAAACATTAAAAAAAATGGAAACAGCAGAGATTTCTAGTTTATTAATACGGCGGGCACGGTCAAAAGAGGCGTCGGAGAATAATTACTATGCAACAATATACAAAGTTTTGTACACTTTCAATTAACAAAAACTATTGACGAAGATTTCATAATGCCATAATTATGATTGCGTGAAATAAATATATATTCTTGAAAAACTATTTGTTTATTGATTCCCAATTAGAATTGTAAACCGAACTAATAAATAGTTAAAAAGAACGTAACGCAGACGGATTGCTTCTTGTAAAACAGGCCCATAGAAAACCCTTTGTGAGTGATAATATCTAAAAATAAATTTTAGATCAAAAATTTACAAAAGAGATCTTGTAAATTGAGTGGCCTGCAATGAAAACAGGAAAAAAAAAAAAAAAAGAAAAGTCAAAAAGACATATGATACTATTGTCATCGTCCAAAATAAAATTTAATATCAAGAAAATGTTTGTATTCATTTTCAAGTCCAAAACAAAATAAAGAGTGAACTCCCTTGCAGTGTTTTTTTTTATTTTTTTTTTTCACGGGGGCGCTGGGGAGGGCTCAGTGCCCTTGGAATCTAAATCATCTCATCGGGTGGCATTTGCATTTCCTAGTAGCCAATCTCACGCATGATGGAAAACAATTGCAAAGCTGAACAATCCATAGTAAAACCGGTTCCATCCAGGTAAAGATACATAGCGCCCAAGCTCAAAAGTTCTGGTTGAAGGTGATTGCAAACAACTCGTGCATGAATTTCTTAATCGATCTTGCGGTGCTCATGTTCAACTGCTAGATGTGTTGGTTTTTCAAATGATCTGATTGAGGTCGTCCATGGCGTGTGTCGCTTCCTTCATTATGTGATATGGGGTCTCAGCAAGAGTCGAATCTTCTGACTAGTCAGATTCTTGATTTGAGATGCCTCCAAACATCTAACTAGTCAAATTTTACGGAGCATATGGGCTGACCTATGTTTGAGGCAAATTATGATTTTGGCCCCATTGATTGGAAGCAATCACCCAATCACAACCCACTAGGCACCGCGCATTTTGAACCACTTCAGGAGCCACCGGTCAAGTCATACATATGAAATTTATTTAGGACAAGATACTGGAATATGTAAGAATTTGGTTATAAATGTTTATGAAATTAATTTTTTTTGGGACAAAAAGCTATTAAATTATTAATAATTTTCATTTCTAATTGTTTTAACTTTTTTTTTAAATAAAAAACTCATTTAGAATGAATTTTAAAATATAAAATTTAAATAAATTATGACAAAATTTAAGATTTAATTATAAAAATCAATAAAAAGTTAAGATTAATTTTCTTATATGCGCCTTGAAATATTACCAAGCTCATTAGTTATTGGCCAGTAACATTGACTTCGCATTATTAGGTATTATATGGTGCACGTATCTGTAGGAGTAGGAACGGGTTTTTTAAAACGAGGAGGAAGGTTCCTTTGCGCTTTCCAGCCATCGAGTTCCGCCGGGGCCGGTCGCGTAAATGATATTAATTGGCACTTGTCTCCTTAACCACCAGGCTACGTAGTGTAAGTTTTGCACACAAGTATATAACAAGAAAAGTCGGGTCAGGGCGACAATTCCCTCTGTTGGTCCCATGGTACGTTCGCCTCTGTTTTATGTGTCACTTGGATAACCACCAATTATTATTTTGAAAAGAGTTGACCGTGGGTTCTGGGCAAGCGTCCGGAACAGAAATCAGTCAAACAAGAAAAAACATCAGGAACAACGATCAAACCTGGTTGTTTGATTCTTTTTTTTTCTCTTAAATCATTGCTGTTTTCCTTAAAATTAACTAATTCAAACATGTTACTTATTTCAAAATTTTCTTTACTTTCGTATCATTTATTTTAATAGTTTTTATAAATTAAAAAATTACAACAAGAATCGTAATGGAAACCGCTTAAAACTTGAATCAAACGGTTAGTTCCATTAAAATTCAACTTTCTTGTATAGCTGAAATCATAACTGATCCGAATTGTACTTGCGTCTTACTTATATCGACCTAATTGGAAAAGCCCTTTCTGGGATTACTCTTTACTTAGTTTATCGGGACCCTTCGTTCGTCTCAGACAATATACCAGCCTTCTTTGTTTTCTGTTTTTTAACATCACAGGGAAGACAATGTCTCTGACAATATATTCATCTTTTCACAGGCAAGAAGGTTTAAATTTTTGTAAAAACTTTAAAAAAAGAAACACATTCATCTTTACCGACAGCCACAAATTTGCTTCAGTATTGTAGTTAATCAAACGGTTTTCAAATTTGAACTGAATTAAAGCTATTTGAGCAAAAGATCAGTGGGCATTTCAGACTAAATACTTGCAAGACGAACAAATAATTAAGGATGGTTGAATTTGCTATCTAACATTAGCATTCTAAAACTTAAGTTAGTCTAGAGATGAAAAATGAGGAGAGAATGTTTGAAAAAACTCACCTTAGAGCCCTGGAAGTATTTTGTATTTATAGTTTCATGAAAATATCGATTAAATAGGTTTTAATAGTGATGTAATTATTAAAATAACTTAGACCTAAATTAGTGATAATAAGATAGACTGTCAACTACTTGAATAATAACGATAAAAATTAATAAATTTTATATAATTATACCAAAAGAAAAAACTCAAATATTAGGAATTCAGCGCGAGCTGGTCCTAGAAACGTAGATCCGTGACGAGTTGAGTAGCAGCCAGCTCACTGTAAAACTTAGAAGTAATAACCCTGTAGAAGACACATCTGGGAAGTTGCTGAGCTTAGTGCCTCAGTCTTTATCAAATGCCTTGAGATTTGTTTTATTTCTAACTGTTGTATTACTCTTGTAGCAAAGCAGCTCCGTATGTTAATATATATATATATATATATATATATATATATATATATATATATATATATATATATATATATATATATAGTGATAGTGAAAGATAGAACTATTCTGTAATTTATAAAATTTAGAAGGATGAGAGTTTGTTTCGGCACTCGCAATTTATGGATATAGATTCTAATTAAAAAAGAAATCATGGGTATAGATTATTATGTTTTAACGACTTAACTGATTAACTATTGACTTTTCGACTCAATGATGTTAAAAAATAATTTGTATGACTTATCTGCTGCAAGCTTGCAACACGAGCCAATTGAGATTGCACAATGTCTGCATCATATTCGTAGATAAATTATAATATTTTGGTCCCATTCCTACGGTATAGATTCTTATTTTACCTATTTTTAGTTTCCACGTTGATGCTAAAGGCTATTTCCCTTTCCATGTTTTCATACTCTCTCTCTCCCTCTCTCTCTCTCTCTCTCTATATATATATATATATATTTACACACACATACATATACATACTAGTAATTACTTGCACATTATATGAGTTATTAACATCTATTAAAAGGTTTATCATGAAATTAATTTTCATTAATTGTTGAAAAATATAATTTTTAGATATAATTAATTTTAAAACAGTAATATTTTGATAAATTTTATTTTTAAATATATTTTAAATAACATCTTATTTTCTTTCAATATATGCTAATTTAAAACCATTTGCAGGGAGGAAAAATAAGAAGGATTCCAACCTTTTCATTATACACATCAAAATAACATTATAGGTGAAAAAATAAAATAAAATAATAATTCATGTGTTCCTTTTGGTGTTCAAGTATCTATAGTATCTTCCCTTTCCCAGGTCAACTATCACAACATAAAATTCAAAATTAGAACCCTACAATTAGTTGTCCAAAAGGCATTCATATTTCCTAACCATACACATCTAGCATGAAGTATAAGTGTTAAAAAAAACAAAAAAATCAAAACATCATTCTCTCAAGCAAATAGAGAGCATATTTAAGAAAACTGCTTGTTGATCTTCTTCTTTAATTGTTTAATCTTTTCCTTTAGACTCATGTTAAGTTTAACGAAATTACCTTGCCAGTTGTTCGATTGCAGCAATTTCTCAATGCAGAAGGGCATCAGATCTGATAAAATTCAAATGTTTCCCCTATGGAAGTCAATGTATTTGCCATAAGGAGGCCAACTACAATTAACTTGAATAACTGGATGCGGTTCAATATCAAAGAACATGATTGCAATGGTAATGGCCAAGATCTCCAAGAGATTTGTATGGATCTCAGTGTCCAACTAATTCAGAAATACAACACTGCAATCCCTTTTCCAAACCTACCAGTCTCTCCTGTTAGCAAACATAGAAACATCTTTGTTTGTGTAACTACATGGTGACATAGTTGAGTCCTTTTTATTGAAGGTGGGTTCTTTTCATGGCACCGAATTTCAGCGGAAGAAAGCAAAGACCACTCCAACAACAAAGTTATAAAATTCAAACCAAAAAAAATCACATTCTAATTTCAACATGTTGACAAAGTAATTGTAATACTATTCATTGAAAATAACCTTACTACTTTAATATAAATTAAAATTAAAATTTACAAGTTAAAAGGAAAAGAAAAGAAGAAAAAAAATCTTTTTAAATAATATAATATTTCAAGAATAAATAAATAAATATCAATAATAATTATAAATTTAAATTTAAAATAAACTAAATATTGAGTAATTTGAGTTTTTTTTAATTTAATATATATATATATATATATACACATTTTTCTTTTAATTAAAAAAATTATTTGATAAGAAAAATTAATATCTAAAATTTAAAATATAATTCAGAGATAATAAAAAAATTAATAGTGTAAAATAAAAAAATTTATAATGTAAAAAAAATAATTAAATTACATATTAATATTCTAATTTTATTTAAATAATAAATAAATTATTAAATAATATTAAATATTTTTAAAAATAAAATTTATTAAAAAAATATTAAAATTAAATAAATATCACAGGTATAAAATTCATCAACCATCGCCGCCTTATTTACACAAACACACACACACATATATATAGGGAGCCTGGGACAAGTTAGACAGCCCATTACTTCTAGTATAGTCATGGCGTGGCTTTCAAATGTTTTCATCTCCGTCGTCATCCTCTCAATATCTGCTTTGGTCCTCCTCACCCGCCGCCGAAAAGCCACCAGCCAGCACCGGCTTCCTCCGGGGCCACCAGGATGGCCAATATTAGGCAACTTGTTTGACCTTGGTTCAATGCCCCATAGGACCCTGGCGGACCTCAGACAAAAATACGGTCCTGTAATTTGGTTAAGGCTGGGTTCCATGAATACTATGGTAATCCTGTCAGCTAAAGCCGCCGAGAGATTCTTCAAGAACCATGATCTCCAATTTGCAGATCGCAACGTGACTGAAATAATGCGTGCCCACGACTACAACCAAGGCTCCGTGGCCCTGGCGCCTTATGGCTCGCACTGGCGCGTCCTTAGACGTCTGATCACCATGGATATGTTAGTAAACAGGCGGATTAACGAAACTGCCTTTATACGCAGGACATGTGTGGATCAAATGTTGCAATGGATTGAAGCGGAGTCGAGCAAAACTAGGGGTGGTGGAATTCAAGTGGCACGGTTCGTGTTCTTGACGACGTTTAATATGCTAGGAAATCTCATGCTTTCACGTGACTTATTGGATCCAGAATCGAAGGACGCAGCAGAGTTTTTTACAGCTATGATGACTCTAATGGAGTGGTCCGGGCATGCCAATATGGCAGATTATTTTCCGTGGCTGAAGCGGCTCGACCCACAAGGATTGAGGAGAAAAATGGAGAGGGAACTCGGAAAGGCGATGGCAATTACCTCAAAGTTTGTCAAGGAGAGAGTCCAAGAGAAGGAAGCGATGAAGGGAGACAGGAAGAAAGATTTCTTAGATGTTCTGCTTGAATTTGAAGGAAATGGGAAAGGCGAGGAGCCCACTAAAATTTCAGACAGGGACATCCACATATTCATACTGGTGCGTGTCTGATTTCAATATGAGCTGGTTAAAACTTCGGTATTCAATTTTGGCTCTCTGAGGTGACTGTTCATCAAAATTCAAAGAATTGGATCGATTGATAACTTTTAGAATTTTGTGTCCATTTGCATTTGTTGCTTCACTTGGTCCAGGAAATATTTTTGGCCGGTTCAGAAACCACCAGCAGCACCATTGAGTGGGCCATAACAGAACTCCTACTCAACCCCAAGTCAATGTCCGAGGCCAAGGTGGAGCTTGCTCAAGTGATCGGCGCAAACAGGAAAGTCGAAAAGAGCGACATAGATAATCTTCCATTCTTGCGGGCTGTGGTAAAAGAAACACTGCGACGTCACCCTCCAGTTCCATTCCTAATCCCAAGAAAAGCAATCCACGACACCAACTTCATGGGCTACGACATACCCAAGAATACACAAGTCCTAGTAAACACTTGGGCCATTGGGAGGGACCCAGACGAGTGGGAGGACCCCTTGTCTTTCAAGCCCGAGAGGTTTATTGGTTCAACGATCGACTTCAAAGGCCAGCACCATGAGCTCATCCCATTTGGGTCCGGCAGAAGAATTTGCGCCGGCTTGTCACTTGCCCATCGGACCCTTCACATTATTTTGGGGTCACTACTTCACGAGTTTAACTGGGAACTTGACCCTGGCATCGATCCAGCCACCATGGATATGAATGATCGGTTGGGTGTTAACACACGCAAGCTTGAGCCATTATTGGCGGTGCCCAAAAAGTGCGGGGTTTGAAGAAATGTCTTGAAAGACAGTGGCTCTTTTCTAAATCTCATGTTCGGGTTGCTAGATGTGGGGCCATGGTGACATGTATTGGGACGACCATTTATAATCTCATGTTCTACAGTCTATATTAAGCCTTGAGCTTTCCTTTCAAATAAACAAAATATTACCTTTCAGGCTACAGCCGTAACTTGCATAACTAAATTATCTGTTATTATAAGATTATCCCATCAATTTTCTTTTGGAAATTGGAAGTCTTTGCTCAACAAATGTGACCCAATATTAGACACCAGACTAATTCGCCGGTGCTTTCATTTCAACCCCAGCATTAATTTTCCCTAGCCGTCCTACCAGCGAGAATCCGTCCGAATTTCAATGGTGCTGCATCTTGTTCAATAAATGAATGAATAAAGATTTTTCGTTGAGTTGCTTAATCCACTTTTGCTGGTGGCATTCGATATTCTTTCCTTCTTTTAAATGCACGAATAATTTTTCCATTTTGAGGGTGTCTACTATTTTGTTTAAACTATAAACCAAACCAAAGTAAAATGTACTTGATAATTTACATTTTTTTGATGGAGTAAAAATTATGGTTTTAATTTGAGAATTTTGAAAATTATGATTTGGGGTTTAAGGCTTGGTTTCTTGAAAAATTTTAAACCCGACTAAAAGCGGAAACTGCATTTTAATTGTATATTATACGGATATAATGTAATGTGTATTATTATTACATTAATTAAGTAATTTTTAAATTAACATAAATCTAAGATCATGTTTCTACCATATTTTAATCATAAGTTGTCATTTTTACTTTTAGAGCATAAAGATAACAATTCGCACCAAACCATGAGATAAATTTCAGTGATCTAGTATTGACCAAGAGAATTTCAGTGGTATAGTTTCTTGTGCTTGTCCTGCAGGGTTTCAGACGAGGCAAATTTAGTAAAATTTCAAATCATTTGTGGTTCAAATCTTTCCTGTGATGGAAGAAAGATATTTCAATTAATTTGATTTGTCAAAAGTACACTGCCTGCTGCATAGCCGCTTACGCATGACAGCTAAGTCGAGTAAAGTCAAGCAGCCTAAATGCGAAAAAAAAAACACGAGTCACAATCAAGCGATTCCTTCTCCTCCCTGTCTTTTTCTCTGACCTTGAGAAAAAAAGTTACTTTGACCCTTTGATTTACTAAGCACTTTAGGGGGTTTCGATTTACAGGTCGACGTCGTGACCAAATGGAAAGGAAGCCGGCCACGGACCGTTACGCATTAGCCATTGACGACAGTGGATTAGGTAATTGAATAATGGATTTTACGGATCTTCCACCAGAAATTCGTAGTTGGAACTCGTCCAAACTTTTTCGTTTATAAGGTCAAGACTTCCTCGCCACTTGGTACCACAATGCAAACAATGTAGGACCTACCGCCTGATATAGTAGACCAAATCTATCCATGAAGTTAGGGCAGAGATTCTTAATTACATGAATTTAATCCATTGTATGATCACGGACTGATCAAATGAAATTATGATCATTCATCTAAAGTTCACTAAATTTTTACATTGACTTTTCAGTGAATGCACAAACACTCCTTTTTGTTTTTTTTTTTTAGCGCTTCAATTGGATGCTTGCACGAAAGATGTAAATGGATTTTCACTTGGGATGTTGCGTGTATGACGTCTCTAGCCAAAGTTATCGTCCTTACTTGAAGGTAAATGTATACAAATTAAAATGTGATATTACCTAATTGCAATACAAATATCTGTCCAAGGTCATTTTATTTTATATATCCAGGTATCCATTTACCTAATTTCTCTCTTATTTATTTATCTAATAAATTTTATTTTTCATTTGTTGCATGCACCGACTAAATGGTAAGATGTGTTAATTATAACTCTCATATATATCTAATATATGAAATAATGATTTGTATAGCTTACGTCTACATTATAAGTTTTTATTTTGCCAGGATATCTGTCGTCAAATTATTTAATCACGGAGATACGATACTGATATATGGGGAAATGGAATTGAGGAAGATTCGTGACAATGGAACAGTCGGAGTTTCAGGTCCATTAAAGAAGCCGAAAGCTCAACAAATTACAAGCCCGAACCGCTTTTTCGGGCACGTAATTGTTAATTTATTATTGAATGGATTGCGCTCTTTCAGGCCTAAAACATCAGCCCACCCCATTGTAGACTTTTGCGTCCAACATTTTAGAGAAAAATTAAACATTTATAATTAGCCAACAATATAGTAATAAATAATATAAATTAATTTTCTTAAAAAATATTTTAATATTTAAAAATTTAGAAAATCTTAACTTCTAATCTAAAAAAGCATGAAACTAATGAAAATAAAAAAAAATATTTTATAAGACCTTTTAGTAAATAAAAAATATAAATTAATTAAATATAACTTAATTTTCTCAATAAATAAAATTAAATATAAACAAACTATTATATTATCTTAGTGTTAATTTTATATTACAATTTATATATTATTATGTAATAGTATTCAATATTTTATTAAAAAAATATATTATAATAATTAAAAGATATGTTGTGTCGATTTCACAACATTATTTTTTTTTTTCATATCTTAGTACACATTCTATCATGTTTATATATTACACGTTATGTCATGCTTGTTTGGACAAAAATTTAAATTTTAAAAATTTAAGTTTTAATGTGTAAAAACGCACTGAATGATGTGAGCGGGATGTCACTTTGATTGGGTGCGTCTAAATCCTCATAACTTTTTTACTTTAGATCAATTGCAGTTTTTCAGCAATGCTCAAGTGACCTAAAAAGCAATGGCCTATTTACCTATTCTTCACTTTGAACAATCCCAACCCCCACCCTCAGATTCCATTGTGGAGGACACAACACAATTTTTTCTTAGCGCCGCCCAACAAATTTTATACTCTTGGTCGTGAGTGCGAGATGCGTCCGCAATAGAAACTCCTGTATCGATTTTGTACACAGTGCCAGTGGAGAGATAATGGTTTTCTCTTGTTAATTTTAATTTGGTGCATGCTCCATGCCATTTGTCAAACATCATAAATTCTAAGGCAAACTACTGAATGTAATAATAATAAAAAACTCTATATGTGTCACTAAAATTTCATTTGAATGGGGGACTTAGAGTGCAAAATAACGTTGGAAATATTCTGTGTCATTTTAATAGTATCTCACATATTTGGGAATCTCACGTTTCCCAGATTGTGTGCCAGTCTCAGACGAATACATGGCTAGGAGGGTCCCAGATTATTGGCATTTCTTTTCTTTTCCCTTTTTTTTTTTTTTTTTAGCTCTTCACAAGAAGGTTCTGGTTGGTGGCCTATGACTACTAGCCTTTATCGAATAATAATATAATATCACAAAGAAGCATTGGACCAACTGACCCTGGCCAGCCGGGGCCAGGAGAAGACAACGAAAAGCCCAAGCCTGATCATTGACTATCTTACCTGGAGGCCGAGCCCACGTTTCCCACGTGGTATGCCCGTATTTATTTGCATTTCCATATATGGCGACTGGAACCAAAACAAACGGAAAGAAAATTTTAAAGCCTGCAGGAAAAGAGGGAGAGGGAGAGGGAGAGAGGAAGAATAATCTGCATTTTTTGCTTTTTGATTTTTTTTTTTTTCACTTAAATGTATTCAACAAAATGAAAATAACGGTATCAATTTTTATGCGTTACAATTGCAAGCCAATTTTTTTTTTTTGGTTCATATTGCAAGCCACTTTTGTCACCGTGCCCCAAGCCTTCTTTAGTTTGGGTTAGAGGTCATTAGTGTGTCTGGATCCTATCAGCCCAAAATTCCACCTAGAGGCCTGCTGGAGCCTTAATCAAACCCCGTGTGGATGACCGAACGACGCCCCCTTGTGTGATTTTAAATGCTCAAAACGATGACGCGTCCTATTTTTTCTCGGTTCGAACTTGCCCTAATGCTTTCTTTGTGGCTTGTGAATGCTTTGATACCCTTGAAACAGTGACGGGATTAAATGAGTGATCGTGTGGTGTGTCCGAAAGTGTCGTTCTCAGCTAATAAAAGAGTGTAATTTTCCTTCGTGTTTTTATGGGAAATTCTCCATTGTTGTAAAAAAAAAAAAAAAAAAGTTGGTGGGACTCATTTAAGAGTACATACTCTTTTATTATCATAAATAAAAAAAAAATTAAAATAGATTAATTACTTCAATGCTTTTACGTGACTACCGTATATTTCAATAAATGTGACTGTATGATGGTACTTTTGTTAAAAATGAAAGGAATGTAATCTCATCTGTTGACACTAATTTTTATGGTGCTTTGTTTCGTGTTTTCCCTCTCTTGTTTTTTATTTTTTTTATTTTTTTATTTTTGTCAAATGGAAAGTTCATAATATTTTTTTGGTCAATGAAAGTTAATAATGTTTCAATTCCTGCACTGCATTCATTACAAGATATGAAAATAATATTTAAATGAATTTTCTCTGCCACATAGTTACACCCAACAAATAATTTTAACAAATATTGATTGACAACATTTTGCAAATTGCATTTTTTTAATAATTATGTACAACTTTATTCTCTGAGTTCCTTTATATAATTTCTTGGTTGCTATAACCAATAAAGAAACATTAATATATAAGTGTTTAAATATTTTTAATAAATGACATGGATATGTGATATAATATAAATGTTTATATAATATATAAAAACAAAGTAATGTATTCGTGATGTGTTTTTTTTTTTTTTTTTACATATAAATAATAAAGTAACAAGTAAAATATTAAATAATAAATGTATTTTTAAAAAATATATTTAATTTTAAAAGAATATAATTTTTTTAAAATTGATTTGCAGAATTTAGAATTGAATTATTTTAAATTGAATTATTTTTTATAAAATTATTTATAGATCACGCGCTAGTTACATCAAGTGTTTTTTTGAATAGGTTAAGATCGATTTGTTGAGTCGGATTAAAATTTGCTATCTCTAATTGTTATGACTGTAAAGGGAAAACGCGAGCTAATCCGGAGGCAGATTTACGTAGGAACTATTTATCTTTTTCTAGAAATTTTTCTTTTTTCTTTAAAAAAAAAAGCGCGTCTACGCGAGAGTCTTAGCAGAATCAAGTCACATGGATCGAAGCGAAAAGAGCTTTGATTCATTGGCTTGGCACATTAATTACATCTTTTGCAGCTTTTTTTTTTTTTTCATGCCTAGACAATTTATTTTCGGCCTAAGCAAATGATCACTGTATCCAGAATGGTCCCCCGTCAAAGCAACCCTCTTTTTCTCTCTCTCACCTCCTCAAAGTCTTTGTGCATATCATAAAACCACCAAACTAACATTA
Source organism: Rhizophora mangle (assembly GCA_037832345.1). NCBI lineage: Eukaryota > Viridiplantae > Streptophyta > Magnoliopsida > Malpighiales > Rhizophoraceae > Rhizophora > Rhizophora mangle. Next base: position 2,368,934 of record JBAPLJ010002022.1, on the reverse strand, counting down.
TTAAATTGGGTTGGTAGCCATTCATATTACACTCGGGGTCAACAAGATTTTTAATTAGGCTTGAATATTTGAGCTTATATTCCTTTGATCAATGCACCGCATCGGAAACCCTAAATATTTCATCTTCATGGGTTGCAGCCCACAATGAATTGTCACGGATCAGGAAATAATGACCATTTCACAAAAAATAAAAAAAAAAAAGGAAGAAAAACGATTGCATTCAGATTCTTTAACCCCACATTGTCATCCCTGTGGGAATATCCCCTTTTAAAACCTATATTATCCATTCTTTAACTCCATGCCTTCATCCCGTTATTTACGTTATAATGTATGAAATTTGAAATGCTCTCAAGAATTTGAAATTTAAAAGATGTCATTGGTGGTTTCTTGAAAGTCGTGTACACATTACTCCTACAGCATTCCTGCAATTTGAATTTAATAATGAAATGACTCTATATTTATTAGGTTATACTTTAATTGCCCTGCTGAACCCTCTGTGGGTTTTCAAACCAAGTTCACCAAATAGGCTTCTCACCGCTAAACGAATGAAAGAGCCAAATAATTTGTTAAGGCAGGTATAACATCCGTTGTTTTCGCCATTAATAATACAATTATCGCTTATCAAGTAAAATATACGAAGGATTCTAATAAAAAAAGGTAAACGGTAGGAGGGTCTGTAATAAAGCCAAACAAAATTTCCTTTTTTTTTTTCTAATCATCGCCCAATGCATTGTCTTCACCTTTTTCTGACGTGGCGTGCCACTGGCGTATAATGTTCTGCTAGGAGCAAGTGGATACAATCTGCAACGGTCAAGTTAAGACATTGCCGCTAACTCGTTTCGGGGGACAATATTTTACGGACACTTGTAGCATTCAATATGTGGCCATCGAAACTTTGAATCCGATGGACATGAGAGCGAGAGCATATGATGAATCACATGACTGATGCAGGGAATATAAGCTCTTTCAGAGGAGTAGAAGTTTCGTGTTTTGGTCCCAGTCGTCAACGGTCTTACCGACAGCTTTTATGTGACTGTTGCTTTTTCCTTTCGCACAATCGGATTGGAGTTTTCTGCGTTTCTTTATTTTCTTTTTCTTTTTTTTTTTTTTTATCTTTTTGTTTTACCCTTTTTTTTTTTTTTTTTTTTTTTATAGAAACGTTTTACTTTTTGGTTTTTTATTGGTTTTGGATATATTTTATACGGGGGCATTGGATATGGGCGATCTTGGTTCATGTGTTTGTCCCTATCCTCTCTCTCTCTCTCTCGCCCCATTCTAGCTAGTTGTGGGAGGTCGCTAAGAAAACTGAAAGAATTGGGTTACTTACCCGCATCGAATCAAAGTGAAATTATGATTATCTTAATCAAATCGGTATAAAATCAATTCTTTTAACTCATTTACATTTTTTAATTTTTCAAAACATACTCTTCTCTCCTATTAATTTCTAACCCACTCACAAATGACTGTTAAAAATTATGTCTCATGCAATTGTAATTTTGAATCAAACTTTTCGCGTCCAAGTGGATAGAAATTTGAATGTAAAAATTTATCCTGAGGGTTTACACAGTGGCTTTCTATTTATCAACCTTTTTCTTTTTTTCACCATCATCCATTTCTGGAAGCTTTTTAGTGAAAAAGAAAGAGGGACCTACTGGGGAAATGAAACGGTTTCTTCATCAATTAAATCTGGGGCCCAACCAATTTTTAACAACGTCAGTTTGGGGTTTGAACCTTTTTTTCGGCTTAATTAAAAAAAAAAAAAACATATTATGGCGGGTTTCTCGCTTTAACAGCACAACATTATTGTTTATTTTGACTGGAAATCTTTATTTTCCCCTTTTTATAGACAGGAAAAATCGTGTTTTATAAGTTCCATGACCATCCCGCAATGGTTCTGGTCATTTTGGTAACATCATGACTTGAGCATCGGTCTTCATTCCGATTGTGCACATATTAGTAAGATATATTTTACCTCTTTCTGCAACTAATAAAATTTGTGTAAGAAGTACTCAAGTTCAAATTCCATCAATCAAACAAAAAAAAAAAAAAAAAAATTTATTTAAGATAACTTGTACTTGAATGCCTTTTAATACAAGTTTCCCCAATGTGTTCAACATTTATTTGTATTTTTTATTTAAATTTAGGAGTAACAAGAAAGATAATAAAAAAAACACCAAGAGTGGGCGTAGGTAGTTAGATTTGAATTTGATAAAGTTCAATTCTTTCCTTGGTCCCTAATTTCTGGTGAGGCAACATATTTACGTTATAATACTTTATTTCATAAAAATATTTTTAATTTTGACTCCTAAATAACTACGGTAAATACTTCCGAATAGAAATAACTGTAATGGATACAATGTTATCGAATCAACTCTTCTTCATCCTCTATTCACAAAGTAATAATAATAATAATAATATTAATTGATAGTTTGAATTATGTATTCAAATTAAAATTACAAATAAATGCTTATAATTTTGAGATTGGTATTTATGGTAGTTAAATTCAATTTTACGTATATTTACTCCAGTCCAATTTGGAATTAAATATCATTAAATTCTATATTATTATAGAGTGCAATGCAAATCAAGCAAAAAAAAAATTAGAAAAATACAAAATTAGGATATGAAATAGATATTGAATAATATTAATTATTAATTATAATTAATTATATAATTAAATAATTATAATTAATAATAATGATCAACGCATATTTATTTCTCATCCAAGTTTTACCCGATCTAGCTCCAAATCAAAATATAGCAAGAAAATCGCATATTTCCTTCATCCAGTGAAGAAGGGCAATACGGTAATTCTGCTTGTTAATGGGTGGAGTGCAGACGAGAACGAGACCAGTTTTTAACAGTACCTTTTTTTTTTTTTTTTTTCCAATGAAAGGGTTGCAAGCTATAAATCTCTCTCTATCCAACCAAAGTTAAAAAAAAAAAAAAAAAGAAAGGAAAAACACAACAAAGCCACACATCAATACTACTTCTGGCGCCATTTGCAGTTTTCCCTGTTTGTTCAAACTCTCCTTCACTTTTCTCCTTTCGAGAAACATTTGCTTGCTCTCTCTCTTTCTTTCTGGGTGCACCGACCACGGTTTTATTTTTTAATGGACGAAAAGGAGGGAACTGTTTCCGGGTCGCCCGAGAACTCGCAGTCGGACTCAACGCCATCCGCGGTTATCAGTACGGTGGTGGTACCTGCGACGCAGGTAATGAATATGAACGTCGCCGTAGAAAACATCGGAATGGAGAGAAGCAAAAATGTTAGTGCAACAACAGCAATGATAACAATAGGAAGTAGCGGCGGCGGTGGAGGCGGCGGAGTATCAGGAGGTCAAGGCAGTGGAAGTGTGGATTTGGTTGGGAAAAAGAAGCGGGGAAGGCCGAGGAGGTATGATGCAGATGGGAACCTGAGAGTGAAGTTGAAGCCGTGGCCGTTCCAGTTTCAGCAGGCAGTAGGTGGAGGGGGAATTGTGACCCAGTCGCCACACCCTGGCTTCTCTCTCTCTCCTTCCTCTCCTCCTGAACATTTGCTCTCCTTTTCTTCTTCTTCTTCTTCTTTCAAGCGAGGTCGAGGCAGGCCTCCTGGCTCCGGAAACTGGCAGCTTCTTGCTTCTTTAGGTGAGTGAGTTTCAAGCAACCAGACACCTTTTTTTTTTCTTTGAAAAAAAAGGCAAATATTTTAATCTGTTTTTGGGAATAAAGAGTAGCATTTGTTTGCTTTTTAGCTTACTCCTACCTTTTTTCTTGGCTTGCAAGTGCCGTTTGGTTGAAGGGAAAATGCATTAAAAGGGGCCAAATGCCTAACTATGTAGTCTTCTCATTGAGTTGTTTTTGTTTTTCTTTTGAAGTACGAAAATCATTTCTTAAATCTTTTTTCTTTTTTTTTGGTGTAGATGAGGAGCTGACTCAATGTCAGTGATCCATTTTTGTGTTCCATAATCTTCTCACCAGCCACCCAATACTCTCATCCAATGATATAACCTGCAAAGGAAAACCCGCAGCAAAGTTAACTTAGCGGGAACTAAGTAATCTCTTGGTCTCAGCCAGTAAACCGTTCATGATTTTAGAAAGCAAAAATTATGAAAATCGATATTAACTTTCCCATTCTCTATTTCCCCTTCTTTCTTTCTTTCAACCTTGTTGAATGGTTTAAACTCCTGGGGTAAGTTTGAGCTTGGCTCTGGGAGCGAAAAGTTAGGGAGGCAACACTGGCATTGCTCTGCATACATCTTCTCATAAGATAAAATACAGATAGAGAAAATAAAATAATATATATATATATATACACATACAATTCCATCCTTGTTGGATGACTGGGTTATAAAGTCCTGGGCTATATACTTATGCACATTGCTGGAGGCATTTGATTAGATTTACCTATGATATGGTCTTTGATCTATGAAGGAGAGCTGTTTGCAAGCACTGCTGGAGGTGATTTCACTCCTCACGTGGTGACTGTTAGTACTGGAGAGGTAATGCACACGATTATGGCTTTTTGAATATTTTGTCCTGTCAATCTCTTCTAAGTTGAATATAAATTCCAGAGTTTTTCTCTTTCGGTTGGGATGCTGCCACGGAGTTCTTGCTTTTTTTTTTTGCTTGCAGGATGTAGCAGGAAAAATTGTCTCATTATCTCAAAAAGGCCCAAGAGGGATTGTATTCTCTCGGCCAATGGAGCAGTTTCAAACGTTACCATTCGTCAACCCGGTTCTTCTGGTGGTATCCTGACATATGAGGCATGATCTTGTGCTACTGCTCTTTTTTAACACTCGTTATTGGCATCCCTCTTTCTTTTTAATAATCTGTTTAAATGAGACCCTCTTTTTGTCTGCTTCAACAAATAATGTGTTTGAAGCTGATCATATTCGGCTGTTATTCAAATTTGCTTAATTTTGGGTCATATGAGGCCATCCTGGTTTTTCTTCTCATCTGTGCTTGAACGGTGAAATCACTTTTTTGCCTTGTGATTCCAGCGTATGCATGTCGCAGAACCAGATATCCCATCAGAATTCTTTCCCAGCATAAGAACATGGGAGATGTGATGTCCAATTGTGTAGCCCATCCTCCAAACAGTATTTCATGAACGTCAATGATGATTTGCTTAGAATTAGAAAGGGGAAAATGATATGTGGAACGTGTTACTACTGACTAACATCACAACATAGTGTTTTGTAGCAAGAGGGTGTCTATGAAGCATGTTCTTCTATATGGTAATGGTTTTTCCTTACGAGAGATGAACTCACCGTGTCAATAAATGTTAAATCTAGGAAGAAGTCTCAAAAGTTGCTTCTCCTTTGGGAAGAGGAGATTACCAATTGGAGATTTCACGACCTTCAATTCCTGTTGCCATAACATTCTAGACTTAGCCTTCTAGTGTCTGTACTAACGGATACGTCTGCCCTTCCATTTCCCTGAAGAAACGGCAAAATTTATGATTTGTTTACTTTTCCTCCGTGTGGGGACAATTTTGCTGCCTTTTAGTTTGCATATCTTCGACTAGACTCATTTGGGCAATCTTTTAACTACAAATATGTATACATTTACAGGGCCGCTTTGAAATACTTTCTTTATCTGGGTCATTCACGGTTACCGAAGCTAGTGGTGTGAGGAGTAGAACTGGTGGTCTAAGCGTTTCATTAGCCGGCCCTGATGGTCGCGTAATTGGTGGTGGTGTTGCTGGTTTACTCTTGGCTGCTAGCCCTATCCAGGTATATAATATTCTGGGTTATGTACATTTGAGTTGCGAGAATCAATGACCTAGATTCCATTATTAATTAGAAATGAGAAGCATGAGTCCGTATATGGTTATCAAGTTCCTTTATCTCTACAATGCTGCTAAGATGTCTACGAGACACACCATTGCCGGCCAACACTTTTGACGAGGGTTGTTTTTATTTGCTAAGATTGTTGTAGGTAGCTTCATGCCAAATGGTTACAAGACACACAAGAGGAAGCAGCATCGCCAACAAACAATGGCAACGGCATCTGTGGTCCCAGGTGGTCCAGATATGGTGACAGCTGCAAGATCAATATCGGAGGCAAAACCTGAGGACCATGCGACCCCTCCATCTTTGGCAGATGGGGACGACCCACCAACATACCTGGCAATATCAGGAGAGAGTGATCGAGTAGCAGATAAAAGTGAAATACCAGTTTCTAACAGCGCTGCTTGTTGGAATGAAACAGATCACGCTTCGAATCAAAATCCGTCTCCTGATATCAATGTTTCTGTGCCCAGTGAAGACTAAAGAGGATGGCCGGTGGTATGCTCTTTGTCTAAAAAGTTTCTTTCCTTTTCTTTTCTTTTCTTTTCTTTTCTTTTTCTAGGTTGTGTCTTCATTCATTATGATAAGTCTCTTGAATTCTTTTACAATTTTACATTGCAGATGTAGTTTAGGCCCTGGAGGCTGTGAAGACAAGTGAAAGACTAATCGAGCATTGGTTGCAACAATCGATTTGCTGACATGTCAATTTTTCTGTCTTGTAATGAGAAGCTAGTAGGCCACGCAGCCTCCTTATCTTAGACTCAGTCCTCCTGTTCTATTCTTTTAGTGTGGAGTGCATCATTGACTGGAGAGTGTCCCTAACGTGTTCCCAGAACGAAAAGCAAGCAAATATAAAGATGATGACAAGAACAGAAATATCCTTGCTTTTGCTGTAGTTACAAAATCCTTCGTGTATTTCAAGTTCAACTTCATTGAAGTGCTCGGGGTGCACTTGTTACATGAGACAACATTGTGCAGCATAGGATAGGATATTGGTTAAGTCCATGTCTGAAATTTGAAAAATTCATGTGATAGGACTATACTTGATTTGTTCTGATCTAGTTTTGGTCCCAGTTAGTAATTCAGATTATGAGGAAGGAATAAATTGGGACTGGACAATCGTTAGGATAATGATTAGTGGGTCAATGATTGAAGTAACGAATTATTGATGTTTATTATTATTATTATTATTATTATTAGTATAATGCTTATTTGCTAATTATATATTTTTAACACATTAACATGATTTCATTAACTCCAAATAAATATGAATATTTTTTTATAATGATAAAAATAAAATTACACTTATATATATATGTTATTTTATAAATTTTTTCATTTTAATTTAACGTATCATTATATGTTGTTGATTTTAAATTAATATAGTTTTTGATTAAATTAAAATTTTAATTTAATGTTTTTGTTATTAAATATTTAGATTTATTTGTTATTAGTGGTAAAAGTATTTTAGTGTAAAATTTTAAAATAAAAAATTAATTAAAAAAAGGGGAAACTCGGTGCGTATCAATGTTGGGTTGTCGGATTCACTGATTTAATAGGTAAGTCAACCGAATCAATGCTCCATTCTTTTTTTTTTTTTTGGGTTAGGTTAGTTTATAGGAAAGGTCTTGGTCTAAGCGGGGTAGGGGAGGCCCGTCTTTATAATTGTCTAACACCGAAGGGAAACAGGGAAAGAGATACTGGACTTCTCAGGACATGAGGCCTCTAAGTCCAAATAAGAAGTATTTGGGCTTGTCGTTGGCAAGAGACAGATTCAACATCTTAGAAAGTCAAGCCGTCCTATTTGTTATTGGAACGTCAACTTGGAAACCACTGGGGAAGTTGATTCTTCGCCCATAATTGCCAATCGATGAACGTAATGTATAAACTTGAGAGAGAAACTGAATTGATGATTGTTGAATGTCTATACAATTTAAAAGTCGGAAAAACCAAAATGAATTGTTTATCATCAAATCAAATTTGTGTATCTTTATATATCAAATTGAGAAAATTTAATTTAATTATAATTATTTTTTTAATTATTAATATTAATATTAAATTTATATATTTAATAAAAATATATATTTTTTATATTTTATTTAAATAAAATAAAAAATAAATTATTAATATATTTTTTAAAATTTTATAATATTACATTTTTTTTAAAATTATTTTTAATTTTTAATAATAAATATTTATATTATACAAATTTTAAATATATATAAAAATTTTTAATAAAAATTAAATAAATTATAATATATATTAAATTATAATTAAATAAATTAAATATATTGTAAATTTTAATATTATTAAAATATTAAAAATTAAAAATTAATTATTAAATTAATATAAAATATTATAATTTATAAAAAAAAAAAAATTAAAAATTAAAATTAAATATTTTTAATTTTTTAAAAAAAATAAATATTATTATATAAATATTTTAAAAATATTTTTTCAATATTCAAAATATTAATTTATACATAAATTATTTAAGCTAAAAAAATAATTAAAATATTTTTATAATAACTTATACTTAATTTTAAGTATTTAATTTAATTTTAAATTTTTTTTAAATAAATTTTTATAATTTATAATATTAAATATTAATTTATCATTTTATTTTAAATATTTTAATAAAATTAAAATTTTATCATACTTTTAATTTATTTTATTAAATATAATATATATTAAAATATATTTTATTTATATTAATAATTTTTTACATTTATTTTAAAAATATTTATAATTAAAAATAATTATAATTTTATTAAAAAATTTAATTTTATTTTTTCTCTTAATAATATTCTTAATTTATTTTTTAAAATTTTCTTAAGTAAAAACTCTCAAATTTAATTGTTATTTTAAAAAATATATTTTATAAACTCACGTAAATACCATTTTTAAGACTATTATTGTATATTTTTTAGGCTTTTTCAACGTAAGTTCTGGAAAAGAAAAGAGCATACGTTGTTCCTTCTCCCACTTACTAGAAACGCACATAAGACATATGACGTGGATGCCACGTCAGCCCGACAACCTGAATTTTCTAGCTCGCCCCTGCCTCTCCCTTATCCTCTCCAGTAGCTTCTAGTAGTATACCATACATAATTATCCCTTCAGCAATTTTCAACATATATTTTTAAGCAAACCCCTATCGAAGTGTCTGCTGTAGAAAGTCCAAACAATAGAAAACGGACAGTGGTCGTCTGACTCAAAAGTATCACCAGTTTGCAGGTAAAAAGATGAAGCCCATCGACGTCGAAAAGAGACCGGCGGTGGTCAGGGCGACCAGCCTTGACAACGAAGGGGAAAGGAGGGTGGAGAAAAGGGAGATAAACACGCACAACGTTCACAGCATCAAGCGCGTGGAGAAGAAGCTTGTGGACAAGGGAGTACTCCGCATGGACCGCCACCCCGTGGATGGGCTCCGCGGTGGGATCCGGAGGTTACCGCGGAAGTCCGGCCATGGTGGTAAGTACACATGGGAAGGGCCCGACGACAACGTTGAGAACGAGCTGGAAGCAGTGCCGCCGGCGATTGACGAGAAAGATCCAAACTATGTGGATGAGGAAGCGGAGGAGAGGATTGGGAGAGGCGAAGAGAGTGAGGTGGCTGGATTGGTGGTCAGAGAGGTGGAGGTCCCTAAGGCTGCGGAGGCAAGAGAGGGCGTGGCCAGAGTTGAGATTGATCCTGTCTTGAATGCTTAATTAACGACATCGTACCCATGTGATTTCCTGATGTTTTGCTCTTGTTAATTAATTTGTGGGGTTTGGGTTTCTTTCGCTCGACTTTGATGTCACCGAAAAAAAAATAATTAAATAAATAAAACACTTTAACACGGAGTGACGAATGTAAGGTCTGTATTCTCTGAAATTGTTGGTACCCTCCAATTCCTTTCTGACGTTTCTTTTCACTTCTTCTTTTCGTTCAATTACTTCAGTTTCATCACACTCAAATTAGGCGTTACATGCCATTCCAAGGTAGCCATAACATTCGTACAACGAACTACACAGGTTCGACTGGTATATTGATTTCCGTATTCCCTAATGGTTTGTAGTTGGTTGCTTCATCGTGGAATTCTCAGTTTAATGCCACCCACGTCGGCTTCACCCAAATTACGGAGGGTGAAGGGCTTGAGAAAACAGCATTTTCCCACGGACACACACCGGATTCTGGGCCGGGAGAGTGGGCCCAGACCCGTGACACTTATTACCAATTATTCTAGGCTAGCTGGGCCACAGTGGCCTTAGTTAGGATCCTTTTTCATGACCCCATGGGATGACTTGTCCACTGGGGGCTCTGCCGAACCTTTCCTTTTTCTTCATATTCGATATCGGACCTTTGCTGGCTGCTATGGCCGCAGAGGTGGAGCTGGGTCACACATATGGGCTCAAAATGTTAAACGCAGTGATGTTTGTCGGTTGAGGAATTAGGACCCTCCTTAAAATTAAATCCCATGTGATTGGATCTTATTGTTTCAGGTAGAGCTTAAATAAAGGAAAATTTTACTTAAAAATAGAAAATTTTTTATTTGACGATAATAGTACAAGATAAAAAGAAGAGCCGCGTTTCTCCTTGACCACGGCATTGGAATCAGAAGGTCTGAAACAAAAAGGGTAACCAGACAGCCTATGATTCGAACGTTCTGGTTGATTGGAATTCGTACAATCAAATCATTTTGCATTTTGTGAATGAAGTTGTACTATTTAGTCTTTGCCAATGATTAAGCCGTTCGTCGTTAGGATCTGTTGATCACATTTCTCGAGTTATTTTCCAGCGAGTCGGTAAATATGAAGGGATTTTCTCGGATAAATTTCGTCTCGTCCGATAACTCTAGAACAAACAAAGGTCTCTTTATCACTAGATTAAATAATAATTTAGATATATTTTATCATATATGTATATATATATATATATAATCAAATCGGGATCCAGGGACAATTGCCCCGACCCCACCTAAATCTGGGTCCGCCACGTGTTAGCAATCATGTTATTTTTTATTGAAGAGCAAGAAAGTTAAGGCTCTTTCATAATATATGGTGGATGACAGCAATGGGCTTGACGGAAAGTCTCTTGGTGCTTATTGATTCCATGTGTTTTTTGTTTGATTACATAATCACAATTTCCGAAGTAGTTTGTTTTTTCAGCAAAAAGGAAGTCCCAACTTTTTATTATTTTGATGAGTTTATAAGTCACCATCCCTACTTTCGTCCCGCGTTAGGTTAGTATTTTCTGAAGAAAAATGGAAAAATCGATTGAAGTAGCTTTGTCCTTAAATTGCAGACTACTGCAGGTTTGAGTTTGCCTAGATACATGGTTACATTTCTGTACACCTATAATTGTTATTGCTGGTCATATGCCATTTTAACTCCCGAGACTTGAAATGGACCAAATTAAGTAATCCCTTTATTTGTCTATCAGTAGCTTGAACAGGATCAAGCCATGACAGAAACATTTCATTGCCGTATTGACCTCTGAGTTTCCCTGAAAGCCTGAGATGACAATTAGAATTGACCAGTATGGTAAATTTCTCGAGACAGAGAGGATATGTGCTGAAGAATCCAAGGCGAAGATGCCTCAAATCTGGCAAATTATGCGCTCGGCAATCGTTTAAAGGATATGAACTTAAAATCTCATTCAAGAAACTTGGTGCGGTGGTCCTGCATATGTGTATATATAACAGAATATTTTTTCTTCTCCATGCATAAATGTACCCCGAATAAAATTCAAACCTCTTTGCCATGGAAAAATTCATACCATTTTTAAAAGGTCTTCAGTAAACTTGATTTTCACGCATTATATGTAACTGTATAGCCCGATCTGAGTCCTAAATTGAAAACTTTAGATTCAAAATTACAAGATATGACCAGAGACAATAATAAATTAAATTTTAAAGTTTAATATATTGTGTATATCATAAGTCTTGTTTAATAATTTAAATTTTTTAAGTAAACTAATTTTTTTTGTTGAGAGTTTGTTTGATTTTAAAATTGTGTTTAAATTACTTTATTCTTACATTTAATTATAAATTTTTATAAGTCAATGAGATTTTTTTTTTAAGAGCAGTTTCTCAACACCAAAAACAAATTAAAAATTGAGTGCTTATAAACTCAATTGGGTTAAAAGAACCTAACGAGCATCAATATCAAACTAACATAGTATATTCTTGAAATTGTTTTCAGAAATAAATTCAAATTTCATCTGCCTTTTGTCTGAAGGGTAAGTCAAATTAGAAAATTTTTGAAAGAAAATTTATGATGGAAAGAACAATAAAAAGGGAAAACGGTATCTTTTCTTTTGTCCGCGGAAAACGGTCTCTTGCTAAACTTTCTTTTCTGTCTTAAATGTTTTATCGTTTGGGGTAGGTCTGAATAGAGTGAAATATTGCACACTTTGTCAAGTATGCCACTCTCATTTCCACCAAAACAGAAGAAAAAGAAAAGGAATGTAATTGGATGTTAACCCCAAGAAAAAAAAAAAAAAAAAGGAGAAAACAATCGAGAATGTTGATAACTTTAAGGTTTAAGTTAAAAACTAGCTAGCAATAGGAGACGGCAGGTACGGCGTCTAGTTCAAAACAGAGACATAACTTATTCTAAGTATCTAAAAGACGAAACTGAAAGCTTTCACAATTAGTTCTCTGAGTGGAAATCGATTTTCTAAGGCTTAACAAGAGAAAATAGATGGTACATCATATCCATGTGTCGGCAAGGACCTTGGTTACCAACCAATCTTTTGGTCTAAACTATTCTCTGGTCTTAATTAATTGAAGTTTTCCCTTACCACACAAAATTTGATACCAAAGCAAGTAATAATAGCATCACCAAATCCTGATTATTCAACGTGCGCTACCAACAACTTAAAATTGGATGTTTGCTTCTGCTTTTCAGGGAAACAGCAAGAAAGAAAAAGAAAGGGCACGTACATAGTACTCTTATTTGAAGCGCTGTGTAAAATTGTGGATTTAATGTCCATTTTCATGAATAATTTTAGCTGATAATGGCTTGCATCGAGTCGATAAAAATCATTTAACATGTTAAATAAGATGAGTCAAACAAGGCAATTGTTAAAAAGCATGGGAAAACATTGAACGCGTTTTCCTGCAGTTACAAAGCAAACTGAATCGTAAAACATTGGGAAATGCTCTAGCATGTGTCAAACTTTGTTGCCAGTGAGAAGTAGTGGAAGATGATGCACAATTTGAAACTCAATTAAATTAGGATGGACAACAATGTTGCCATTTTATTAGGGTTGATTTATTAATTGACTAACTTGATTGTATTAGGTGATGATTAAGAAGTATTAGAGAAAGATTAGTAGACACATGGTTGGGTGTTTTTAATAGCCCACACGACTAGCATGCACTTACTACAGTGTTGTAGTTTGCCAACAACTGAGCTGATGATGAAATTTAATTCTTACGTACAAAAAAAACAAAATTGAAAATCGCAGCATTTCTCGAGGAATATAGCACTAATCGCATTATGAGCGGTGGGTCAACCAATTAAATAGAATACATCGATGGAATATTTGGAATCGTACCTTGACAAGAGTGCAGCGTTGATTTTTTTTTTTTTTGTAGTTTAGCGTGTAGATTGATTGCTCTGTATCTCACTCATCTTCTCGATTATCCTCCACCGGGAAACTTCCTAAAAATAATCATTTTAACAATTGGTTGCTGCAATTATTTGTTTTTCCGTGGCCAAACGAGACTGCATGTGCCAAGTCTGGCAATTGTCAAGTTGCATTTTGTAATAATTTTTTGCTCCTTTTTTCTTCATAAAAATAAATCTTCTTCTTAGTCTGCTTCTGCTGCTAGCGACTACTTTTCTGCTTCAATAAGAAATAATAATGAATTATCCCGATTCCTCATCAAAATTCGAGGACACAATCGCCAATAGCCTCACAGTGGTTAACGTTGTTTAATCAGTCATTTGACAGAGATAAGATGAATTATTGAGGCCTATTGGGCATAACTTACATAACACGTTAACTCTTTATATTGCCATAGTCGAAGAAGCGTTACAGTTTGACCTAATTTGATGGGTTGACTCAAAAAAATGGTTCAAATTTATTCAGAAAATATCTTGGCTTGATTTTGAAATAATTCAGAAATTAATGATCAAACTCGGTTCGACTCAAGCGACTTAAGTGACCTGATTTTTTTTTGTCTTAATGGAGGGTCCAAGCCTATGAGGGGCAGAAGGATAAATGAAGCAAGGCCAAATCTGCTAAGACCAATAATTTATTTTTTTTTTCCAAGAGAACGAAAAGAAAAGGTAAAATAAAAGTTTATATATATATGATTTGTAAAAATTAGGAGTTGAATTATAAATATGAAAATAAGATTATAATATTTGAATCATAGATATTTTATATATAAGAAAATATAATTTTTTATTATAAATCTTATGAACATTTATTTATAAAAGTAAAATAAATTTATAATTTAGTATATTTTTATAATTTTTTGTATTTTATTTATATAAATATAAATATATACACATTATATATATATTAATTTATTTTTAAATATTATAAAAATATATATTATATTTAATTTTTTAAAATTTTTAATTTGTTATCTATATTTATTTATTTTATATATATTTTTATATTTATTATTTTTTTTTTATATTTATAATATTTTTAAAAAATTTAAAAAAATAAAAATATATAGTCGTGCATATATATATTATAAAAATTAATATATATTTAAATTATAAATAAATAATAATATATTTTTTATCTATTATTAAATATATTTAAAAAAATATATTATTGATAAAAAAAATTAAAAAAAAATATATATTTTTTTATGTAAATTAATTTTAATTTAATTAATTTAAATTTAAAATAATTTAAATATAATTTTATTTATAAATAATTAAATTTAAAATAATTTAAATCAATAATTTGTTAGAATTTATATATATAAAATGATAGAATCTAAAATTTTAGAGTTAATGTATTCTTTGAAATTTTTTGAAAGACGTGAATTATTGTTTAAAAAGGATTCCGTACCGACATGCTAACAACTTTCCCGAGAAGTCAATGACCAAAATTACCATTTACTAAAAGTTTCAGCTTCCTCTACCCCCATGTTTCTGAAAAACGAGAAACCAAGAAAGTTGACGCTCCAACTATCCATACCTTCAAGAGTCATGAAATATAGAAGAGCTTTGTGAACGTTACAACAATGACATTCGAAATATTATGTAGAAACGTGTGATTTTAATCTTTCTTTTCTTGTAACAAGTAAAGAATTCAAGGGTCTAATGAACATCTTTTTAGGACTGACCTGAGAAGATTTTTCTTTAATTAAATTTGGGGTGCGAAAAATGCCAAATACTTTTAGACTATTGTTATTGTTCGTACTCAACGGAAGACCTCAATTGTTTAATAATATAAATATTTACCCTCGTTTTAAATTTTAAAATGAGTGCGCGAGAATTTTTTTTTTTTTTTAAATAAAAGATTTATCGTGTTCATTTATGGTCCAATAGAGATATAGATGAAAAAATAAATGGGATTAAATGCGTCCTGCCGACTTTTGTTCATTATTGCCCAGTGACGTGCTCGCATGCTGTCTTTTCTTTTATTTCAAGGGACACAAGTCCAGGGCAGAATAGTCCAAGGAAGATTCGTATAAGCGGCCATCAATGCAATTTAAATTTTCATCGATATACAAAATAAAAAGTTTGGGTGGACCAGAGGCAACCGTTTAGCAGTCCCTTTCTTTCTCCAGCTGTGAATCTCTCCGCTTGTGGAGTTGCGTTCTGGGAAATTTAAGTTTGTTCCTATATTTATTTTCATTTCTCCTTTTGACCACCACAGGTTCCCTTTGGGAGTGTGTGCATGCTACAAAATGTTGTGCCGCAGCATCTTTTTGCTGCATGCCCTTTTTTTCGTTTTTAATAATTATCTGTATAGTTTAGTGTCCACGAATTAGGTATTGAAGTCCCTTCTCAGCAATGATTTAGCACGACGATATACAAAGCCACACTTCGCAAATTCAGCTACAATATAATCTATTTCATAATTAAAAAAAATACACAATTTCCATTTTTAAAAAATGCATCACTTTAACTATACAATATTTATTTTCTTAAAAAAAATAGCATTGAAATTTGTCTCAAATGTAACATACTTTTTTTCTTTTGTTTTTTTTTTTTAAAAAAGGTTTACTATAGCAGATTGCGTGCCCGCACGCCTAACATGTCGGTAAATTATTTCTCTTGACCCATGGGCTACTCCGAAATGATATTTGTGGCTGTATGTACAAATTGCCGTGTGGCAAAATATAAGCACCGATGGAAAAACTAATGTGTGGTGAAGTGGCACGCGTATTTTATTGAACATTGGACCGACTCTCCCTTTTATCGTATTAAAAAATTTTAAAATAGGTATATATGAGTCTTTCAACCCATCGACCCATCATACAATACAAACGTAAGACCAACTCAATGCGCCGGGAATCCATCGGGATTACCATGGAATACCAAACGCTAACTATAAGTAAACAACAAATTATTGAAAACTGAATGTTTAAATTTTTAATTATTGGATTATGTGTTTATTTAATATTTAATTATTGAAAGAAAATAATTGTCCTAAAATGTTACGTCAATTAGGACATACCACGAAGGCTTTTGTTTGTAAGTTTTTCCAAAAGGAAGCAAGTAGCGTGAAGATTCACGTTCTAGCTCGTGATCATACTCTTTTCTCTAATACTGAGACATGGGTTTGACCCCTTCAATTCAGCTTTGCTGTAATATATATACTAATTAAATTTATATGTGTCAAAAAAAAAAAGCATCAAAGAGTGTAAAATTTTATATTATTAACATATAAAAATTAAAAATAACTTATAATATATAAATTTTTTACCAATTAATTTAAATTTTAAATAAATTTAAGATTTTAAAATATTTTTTAACAGTAATATTGTGCTAAACAGTCTTAACAAAGTAGGGTTGAGGTCTATAAACTAATTGATTAGACGAGCTAAGGGTAATGGAACATTTGCAAGGAGAGAAGGTCCAAGTCTAGTACATCATTACATCATCAAAGAGGTTGTTACAAATCCAAGAATCCACACCATTCCTCTTTCACATTGCATCTGTATCCTTTTTAAAAAGTGGTAAGGCATTCATACCCGTTGCACCCCTTTGCTAACCCCAAAAAAGAATACGTCAATTAATAAGCCTAACAAGGTAATTTCCCTTTGACTTAATGTAATAGGTAAAAATGTAAAAAGTAAATAAAATCCCATAAATTACAAGAAGGCAATCTTGTGAGGTTAGCTTCAACATCACCCGCTGATTACCAACAAAAAATGAGTAGTTACGAAGTCGGTGGCATCTTGGACAATTTGATAATTGTGATACTAAAATTAGCTGCAGAAATGCACAGGAGTTAACATGGATCATACACCCCCGGCGACTTGGCCCCTGTTTATTGACTTGCTTTCAGTAGACTTGATTTAAATAGGAGGGCCCACTTTTGTTGAAACAGTTATCCTCGGGCACGGATTTTAATAAAAATAAAAATTTAATTAGGAATACCGCAAAAATGTAAAAACAGATTAAAGGAGGAGCGAGCGTCTTATAAAAGGCAGTATTCTCTCTCATTTTCTCCAGCTCTTCCTTTCTTTCTTTGTTTTTTTTTTTTTTTTATCAAATCTGTTTTCACATTAGTATTTGCATTGCTCTGCTTCTGTTTTCCTCTGGTAACAGAAGCAGAAACAGCCTTTTCTTTCGTAAATATTTTCTTTCTTTGAACAAAAATTATTATTACAAGGAAAAATACAGACATCAGTTTTTCTCTGTCAAACCTCTGACATTCTTGAGGTTGTCGCTGTAATGTGAATGATGAGTTTTTCTTGAGAGGGATCTATATTGGGTTTCTTCCTTCAAGATTACTTTTGTGTGCCTCTGTAATATACATTGTGGGGTGGAGGGTGTTTGAGGCCAGTGACTGACATTCCTGCTCTGCAAATCCTACATTATTCTTTCGTCTAACATAAGCAAAACTGCAAAGCCAAAAGAGTAGAATTCTTGCTCTTTTCACAAAGGAGGTTCTTTAAATCCCATTTAGATCTAGATTATTTCCTTTAGACATCTTCTTGCTTCCCATTATTAGCATCTCCCTTGTTTCTGCTCTGCTTTTTTGCCCTGCAAAATCTCCCAGTTCTTTAGCTACAAATGGATCGGCTGACGTCGACAACTATCATTCCCGATGCATTTCAAGGTGCTAGAGATGACTTCTCGATGCAGTTTTCAATAGTTTGGGACCAGATCAAAGCGCCATTGATCGTGCCTCTGCTGAGACTCGCAGTCGCCATTTGCTTGATCATGTCCCTGATGCTATTCATTGAAAGGCTCTACATGGGGGTTGTCATTTTGCTAGTCAAACTTCTCGGACGAAAGCCGGAGAAGCGCTACAAATGGGAACCAATGAAGGACGACGTCGAATTGGGTAACACTGCTTATCCTATGGTCCTGGTTCAAATCCCAATGTACAATGAACGAGAGGTCCTTTTCTCTTCCAGTTTCCCATCTTTTGCATTTGTTGAATTGTTGCTTTTGACATTGATCATAAGTGAGATGGGTTGCGTTTTGCACTAACTCTTGTTTCTTTGGGCTTTAAATAAATGCATGTTCGTCGTCGACTTTCACTCTCTCTCAGGTTTATCAGCTTTCCATTGGGGCTGCATGTGGTCTCTCTTGGCCTTCCGATCGCATCATAATTCAAGTCCTTGATGATTCAACGGACCCGACGATCAAGGTGTCCAGAATTAATTATTACCTTTTTTTTTTATTTTGTTGTGCCTATTTAACGATCCTACAATGGAAAAAAAAACGCATCTGACAATTTTCTAAAATCCCGTATCTTAACACGTTCTATATTTAAAGATCTTCGATTTGCACGAAAATGAAAGCAGGACTTGGTGGAGTTAGAGTGCCAAAGATGGGCAAGCAAAGGAATAAATATAAAGTATGAGACAAGAGATAATAGAAATGGTTATAAAGCTGGGGCTCTGAAAGAAGGCATGAAGCGTAGCTACGTGATGAATTGCGATTGCGTAGCCATTTTCGACGCAGATTTCCAGCCGGAGCCTGATTTTCTCTGGCGCACCGTTCCATTTCTAGCTCACAACCCGCAATTGGCTTTGGTTCAGACCCGTTGGAAATTCGGTAATCTTGCTTTCTCTCAAGTTTTTCTAACCTTAATTTGGTCGTTCATTATTTGTTCCGTTAGATATTAGGCAACAATCTGCGTCTTGATTAAGCACATTACCTAAATTTGGAATTTTATGCGGGGTTTCACTGTCTTCAATAAGCTGTCGGTGACTCTTGTTTTTCGGGGTCCTGCACCTTGTTTGGGATGAGGAAAAGTGGGTCCTACCTCGTGAATATATCACCATCCATTCTTGCTGGCCACTTGTGTATCGAGCACGTGTGACGTAAATGGCTGCGTTTTGAATGGACCCAAGCGTTAAACTACCCCCAATGGGGCATCGTATTAAAGCTGAAGACGATGTCTTGTTTGTTATTTTCGGTTTTATTTGCTTAATTGGATTCTTGCGGACGCGTTAGAGGTGCACCAGAATATGACAATAAACGGGGAATAAAATCTCAATTGCCGCAAAATCTTGTTGGAATTTTGGTGATTTTATGAAAATAATGGATCCTCATAAAAAAAAAAAAAAAGTCTATTGCTTTCCTTTTCTTATTTTACTTAGTTAAGTTAGAGTAATTAATTTTAAAAAAGAAAAATAAGAGTAATTATTAAGTTGAAGGGCTAGTACAAACCAATGTGTGTTTAAGATACTATTTTCGAGTCGTATCTTTTATTTGTTATTTAAGTTCTAATGTCATGTTTTAAATGATTGGTTGATTCAGTATAACATAAAATCATTTTATTTAACAATTATGCACCAAAAAAAAAAAAAGTCTATTAATAAACATGGATAAATCAGGTACACATGCATTGCCTGTTTGCTTTGCTGTAAACCAACCATATATATGTGATGGTCCTCGCAGGAACTAAGCCGAATTAAATGTTGCCATCAAATGCCAATACGTCACACACGTTTCTCTGCAAAAGCTGTCTGCATTTGTTCTTGTGTCCCTTAAAATTACTCAGTCAGTGCTAGAATTTTTTGTTGTGGGGTGGATCTACCCGCATCTAGCCCCATAAATATTGAATAGTAAAGTTTGAAGGCGGCATGATTGGCCTTTGAGTCATGAGAAATCTTTGTCAGGTTAAAAAATAAAAAAAAAAACAAATCTTTGATAAACACATTTTATGAATTCATTTAAATATAATCAAATTTTATATTTTATGCAATATATTTTATATTATTATATTATTACGATATTTTTATATTATATAAAATATTATGTGTGTAGTATATTTTTTTCCTTTTACATGTAATAACAAATTTTATTATATCTTATGAGTTTGTTCCATAATAATATTTTGAGGGGGATTTGTGTCTGTGGTAGTAAAATCTCTTTCTTCCTAATATTCTGTGCAATGTTGATGGGGTGGCGCACCACTACTGTCACGATCTACGGCCACTAACCCATACATCAATTTGATGTTTTGGGAGTAATTTATTATTATTATTATTATTATTGGCCTCCTCTTATTAATTCAACCGTTGGGCCAGCTGTGTTGGTGACATGGCAGTGACTTCTAATTTTGGAGGATGATTTTGCAGTGAACGCTGACGAATGCTTGATGACAAGAATGCAAGAAATGTCGCTGGATTACCATTTCACGGTTGAACAAGAAGTTGGTTCCTCTACATATGCCTTCTTCGGCTTCAATGGTAAATATTTTACCAATAATTCTTCCAAACCCAACTTAATAAAAAAGGCATAAATATTCAATACTTTGGCATGAATTTACAAATAATTGCAAATATACAGGGACAGCAGGCGTATGGAAAATTTCTGCGCTTAGAGAGGCTGGAGGATGGAAGGACAGGACCACGGTGGAGGATATGGATCTAGCGGTCAGAGCTAGCCTGAGAGGCTGGAAATTTCTCTACCTCGGTAGTCTCAAGGTAATCACAATTCAAGACTGGTCAGAGCTTAGTTTTTGGCTCCATATGCAATGGGAAATTGGGAAAAAAAAAAAAAAACAATTGTTGTCAAGATAGTTAGTCAGTAAAGAGAAAATCAGAGCTTCAATTAACTAATCAGTTGATGGTCCAAGTGGTCTAGCCGGTTCATTTATTTCTAAAAGAAATCGATGCTAGTTTCCCAGCGGATTAATAAACTATTTGGGTCAAACTCCGACAAGCTCACGTGCTGCTAATGCTTAAGCAAGATACCCTTCTAGTTTCGTGCAAAATAAATCATTTGATTTTTTTTCGAACTGGTGGCGTTTTGGTCCATTTGAGGCCACCCATCTTAATCTTCATCATGAATCGGAGTTGAGATCTGTGAAAGAAAGATGAGGACAACTGTAATGTGTGTGTCTATCTTATTAAATACGCTATGTTATGTCACGTCCAGGCCCTTTGCTTAGTTTGGAACGTTGGTAACTTAGTTCAACAGTCGTACAAACTTCCTACAGTATAGTTTAGGAGTAAGCACCAGAAAACTGGGAAAGACCCCAAAAAGGATATGGAACAAGGAACTAAGATAACAGAAGTTCTTTTTTAGCTTTACCTGATTAACATTGCTTGTTTTCTACAGGTGAAAAATGAATTGCCTAGTACATTGAAGGCCTACAGATATCAACAACATCGATGGTCCTGCGGTCCTGCTAATCTTTTCAGGAAAATGCTAATGGAAATTATCGCAAACAAGGTTAGTCTACTTTTGTTTCTACCTGTTTTCCAAGTTGAGAAACTGAAGAGGAAAATTGTATCCCGCAGAAAGTGAGTATGTGGAAGAAGGTACACGTGATCTACAGCTTCTTTCTTGTCAGGAAGATCGTAGCCCACATTGTCACATTCGTCTTTTACTGTGTCGTATTGCCAGCAACTGTTTTGGTTCCCGAAGTTGGGGTTCCGAAGTG
This sequence comes from Rhizophora mangle, assembly GCA_037832345.1. Taxonomy (NCBI): domain Eukaryota; kingdom Viridiplantae; phylum Streptophyta; class Magnoliopsida; order Malpighiales; family Rhizophoraceae; genus Rhizophora; species Rhizophora mangle. The sequence continues at coordinate 2,347,116 of JBAPLJ010002022.1, read as the reverse complement.
GGGGGCTGTTTATATTCCTTCCGTTATTACTATCCTCAATGCAGTTGGAACTCCAAGGTCTGATGCTCTTGCAAATTCCGTGATAATCTCATGCAATCAATTACAGTAAAACTTTTATTTGCTAATCTGCTAGAGGAACATATAATTTCAACTACAACAAAAATGTAGTCTTCAAATTGACCAATCATGATTTCTAATTTAATGTTTTGCAAAGGTATGGTGATGTTATTGCATCAGTATTTACAAATTGCAGTTTTTTTCAAAAAATATTGCAACCGTCCATAAAAAATACAATACAATGGAGATGGAGATGGGTTACAACTTTTTGTGGGAGAGCTGCACCATCACCTTACACTTTCACTAAAATGAGTAGTTCCTGTCCCTTTTCGTTTTGGCAGGTCACTCCACCTAATGATATTCTGGATCCTTTTTGAGAATGTCATGTCCCTCCACCGCACTAAGGCTACCTTCATTGGCTTGCTGGAGGCTGGTAGGGTAAACGAATGGATAGTTACAGACAAACTAGGTGATGCCCTCAAGGCTAAAGCCACTAAACCACCCAAAAAATGGCGATTCAAGTTTGGAGAAAGGTAAATATCAAATCTTTAGCTGAAATTCTCTGTTGAAATCTAAGTTTAATCAATGGAAATTTTCATTTACCATCTCTTATATGAATGTTGCAGACTCCATATATTGGAGCTTATGACAGGAGCTTACCTCTTCTTCTGCGGTTGCTATGATGTTGCCTTTGGAAGCAATCACTACTTCCTTTACCTATACGCGCAGCAATTGCCTTCTTTATTGTGGGGTTTGGATACGTTGGCACCTTTGTCCCCCATTCTTAGAATTGACTCTTGAAGGTGACAATTAGTACAGTTCTTTACGCCGGGACCATTTTGCTTGCTCAGCAGCAGGGTATGTGGTGTTCATTAAGTGGATATTTGTGCTTTACAGCTTGTATAAAAGGACAGAAAAAGGGCCATTCTTTTTGATTCAACATAAATGATCGAGTGCATTTCTTGAAAGAATCAATTCCTCTTGTGAATTTGCTAGAAGATTCAAGGAAACTGCAACAAATAAAATATTGTTTTGGGATTCCCTTTCAGAGAGAGATAAGCAACGAGTGGAAATAGCTTCTGGGGTCTCAATCCCCACGTAGATAGTAAACTTCTTAAGATGAATTGTAATTGTGAAACAGTTTTCCCCTTGTTCTGTTTGTAGCTGGCATTGGCATGATATTGGAAATAAAATAATAGAAATGGGATCATGGGTAAACTCCTCGCCTCTCTCTCTCTCACTCTCTCACTCTCTCTATATATGTGTATATATGTATGTACGTATACACACAGAAACACACGTATACATACCATGCAATAGATATGTTACTCTTATGTGGTCTACTAAGGAAGTCAATTGCGCAACATAGAAGACATTGTGAAGACTGACAAGACAGAGGAGGAGGCACCACTTACTGCTGAAAGCTCTTTTTTCAGCCTCCTAGCAAGACTTGCTGCTAGTCACAACAATCATAAAATTATCAAATGTACCAACCAAATGGAAGAATCTATGCAATTTAATGAAACGGCCCAACAAATTTTTAACATTTAACTGGTGCAGCGGTGTACCATGCTATCAATTCTGTAAGCAAAGCCTATGTACCTCGCTGCTTCTTAATAAACGAAACCGATAAAGCAATAGACAGAGACACTTACGCCTGATATTCAATATTGAGAGTCGCATCATGTACGGTTTGTAATCGACTCTTAGTGGGCTAAAATTGGTCATCAAGAGCAACTTTCAATTTTCGTTCGGCCGACACTTTTAGCCCATCTAAGTTCTGGCAAAAGATGGCCCAAATCTTGTATTTGAGAACCACGAAAGCACAAAGTTGAGATTTAAGAAGCGTTTCAGCGGAGAGAGAGAAGGACCGTAACAAGCTAGGAGCCTGTAGCCATGGCCCTATGCCACCCCCTGTCATGGTCTTGAAGGTTGCACTTCCTGCAAGCTGCATACATCCACAAAACCCATCGATGACATTTTAAGCCAATGGAGATGTGAAACCAGAAGCAGGGGTAGAGAAGCTTTGTAGAAAGCAATTATCAGGAAAGATAAAATTAAACCTTATGATTGAGTTCTACGAGACGCAAAGATTTTTAAAGTGTAGCGTTAGCCACAAATTGTTAAATGCTGCCTGTATTATATTGCTCTTTGAGCGTACCACAGGCTTTAAGTTTTCCATAAGGGAGCTAATTACTCAGTGAAATATTTATTACCCTTCCAATTACTGCTTCGAAAACTCATCCCATCCTTGATACTGAAATACTGATGTCTCCCATAGCGTGAATTCAGATGTGCAACAGCAAATGACCTGGTAATGGTTTCCGTCTGCCCACACTTCGGTTACTGCCATAGAAATCGGGATATCTGCTGCACTGCCATAGGAGGCAGTTATGACCATGGACATTGTACAGGTTACACCGTGCAGCAGGGGCAGATTTCTTCAGTTCAACAGCAGGATTCTGGTGTAATTATTATATTCTCGCGGATTATCTTGACACTGAGAACTGATTGTGCGTCGATCCTGGCAATCTTGCCAATACGCCACTGAAATGTAAACATGATTCACAATAACATCACTGCCCCAAGCCCAACCTTTTCACTCAGAGCAGGAATGTTTGGTGATTATGATGATGGCTAAAAACCTCTTACCATGACCAACATTTTCAATCCGTTGCAACATACAATCAACTGTCGGAAGAAATCTTTCCAAGTTAAAAATCTGAGTTTGTTTCGCTTAATTTAGCAGGAAAAGCACAGCGCATCTATTCAACCAACTAATCAATGGTTAACCACACGAGCACACACACCAAAATGAAATGGATCCTCTGTCGCCTCATTAATTCTACTACATTTCAAAACAAAAACGCAGATCTCAAAATTTAAACTGAAAAAAAAAAAAAAAAGAAGAAAAGAGCACCATTAAACCTCATCGAGAAATTCAAAGCGCTTTGAGCATATCTTCAGCGCTACTCATGGTAAAAGCGCCACCTTCCTCCAAATTGAGCAGCTTCACAACGCCATCCTCCGCCAAAAGCGCATATCTCCTGGACCTCACACCGAGCCCCACCGGCTTGTCGCTCAAATCCACCTCGCACCCTATAGCCCTGGTGAACTCACCATTACCATCAGACAAAAGCAGCACCTCGTCCTTGATTCCTAGATTCTCCTTCCAGGCTTTCATGACAAATGCGTCGTTGACAGATATGCAGGCAATGGTGCCGATCCCTTTGGCCTTGAGCTCTGCAGACCTCTCCACGAATCCCGGGAGGTGTTTCTGGGAGCAAGTGGGCGTGAATGCCCCGGGGACGGCGAAGATAATCGATTTCTTGCCGGATGTGAGGGCAGATACGGGGGTGGTTTGCAGCTCATCGGAGGCGTCGAAGTAAGAGAGTGTGGCGTCTGGGAGCTTATCACCGACGGAGATGGTGGCGGAGATAGAGGGAGCGACGGTGGTTTTGGTGGAAAGTCTTTTGCATTTGAGGGAATTTTGGAGGCGGTGATGGAGAGGGAGAGGGAGACAGGAGAAAGGGAGTTTAGAAGAGAGGGAAACAGGAGAGAGAAAAGGTTTGGTGGTGGTCGTGGTCGTGGTCGTGGTCGTGGTCGTGGTCGTGGCGGTGGCGGTGGCGGTGGCGGAGGAGAGGAGAAGCCTTGAGATGGAAATGGAGGCGGAAGCCATTGCCAGTGCTTTGATATGGACAGACTGCAAGAGGCAACGCTGTGGCAGGCGGGGGATAGCTAGCAAATCTTTCTCTTTGGTTTTAACTTTTGTTTGTTGTGGACGAATTCGATGCGATGCGGATGGGAGAGATCATCACTTGAGAATCACGTGTCAGAGATTTTCTTTAAGGTCAGAATTTTTTTTTTAACAAAGTAAGAAGTTTAAATTTTTACAGACAGCTACCTTAAACTTTAATCTTTATTGAATACATGTTCCCAAAAAAAAACAAAAAAAAACAAAAAAAAAAAAAAATATATATATATATATATATATATATATATTTATTTATTTATTGAATGAATCGTATGTTGCCCATGCTCTTATCAGTCAAAAAGATTATTAGGAACGTGGGCTTGGAATTTGGTGCGGTGATGGCAATAAACCCAAAAATTTATCCGGGCTTGGCGGCCCCAAGCTACGAATTCGAGCACATCACCGGATCAAGGGCATGATCGTGTCGAGCGTGGTCTGTGATCAGTTCAGAATTGGTTTTGATTTAGTTGGGCTGTCCCAAAAGTTTTAACTATCCTTGTCTGTCACTATTAGGACAGGATACATCTAACTTGATTTATAATTTCTGCGAATTTCGTCTATTTCAACAAAGAAACGAAAAAACAAGGGGCCGGGGAAGGGGGGGGCGGGAAGTCCAAGAACAAGCAATTTCAACTATGTCGACCGAACAAACCGGCTTGGGAGTGTGGCCTGTGGGCGATGGGTTGTGCAATGTTGGGAAGGCCGAGTCCCTGAAGGCAAGTGCAGAGATGATGCCGATACACAGTCAAAAGGTGTCCCCGTCAAAAGAGAAAATAAAGGGCGAAAAAAGAAAGAGAGAGAAAGAGAGAGAAAGAGAGAGAGAGAGATAATCGAATTAAAAAATAATAAAATTATATAAATAAAAAATCAAATTATATTTCTCTCTCTGTACCCCTCACAAAAACAACCTTGGGTATCTAAACAATACAATAAAATTCTCGCTGAAATGTTACTTTAGGGCATTAAATACTTTCCAAATCAGTATTGATTTCTCGTATCATCTTAACCATTACCGTATCTTTTCGTGGGCAGAAAGCAGGAGGACGCGGGCGGCTGTTTCGCCAACTCTTCTGAGCCCTTGCAATGCCAATCGTGTCCTCGCCCACCAACTCCAGAGTTGTGTTTGATAGAATGTTTACCCTGTATTAAATTAGGTAAGAAAATTTTTAAAAATAAAAAATAATTTAGTTACATATATTTTAAAATTTTTATATTTGAACTTATTTTTTAAATATTTTTTAAAAAATTAAATACTTTTAAAATCATAAAAATTATAATTTTTTTAAATTTTATTAAATAAAAATATTTTTAATAATTTTAAAAATTATTAGATATTTCTTAAACTCTTTATTTAAATTTTTTAATATAAATTTAATATAATCTTTAACAGATATAATAATTATTTTTAAAATTTTATTTTAACAATAATTATTATTTTTATTTAATTAATTTAATTATTATAAATCAAAATAATATTTTTATTATTCATTCAAATTAAATAATATAATATAATAATTATTATAAATTATATATTTAATATTAAATATATAATTAAAATATAAAAATATAAATAAAATAAATTTTTAATTATATTTTTATTATTATTTTATATATTAATATATATTTAAATGATATTTTTATTAAATATTTATAATTTAATTAAATTTTATAATAATAATAATAATAATATTATTATTATATAATATATAATTTTTAATAATATTATTATTATTTTCATAATTTTATTTCACAATATTATTAAATAAGGCCGAACTAGATTTTCCCTCAAAACCCAAATCCGACAAAGCTACTCCCCCGTCCCACGGTTTCATCTTTACTCTGGGCGCTTTACAAATACCGTTTATTTAAAAAAACAAAACAAAACATGAAACCTTTATCGACAAAAACAAACAAAAGGTTAAAGCGCTAATTCTGCGGCGACCATTAAGCAAAGCTGCCATACAAATATAAATCATTACTGGCTTTCTTGTTTCCGACCCTTTTTAGTACAACTCTATCTGGCTCTCTCGAACTGTTTGCGTCCAGATCTAAAGTTCTAACCATGGCTATCACGATCGTGTCCATCAAGGCAAGGCAAATCTTTGACAGCCGTGGCAATCCTACGCTTGAGGTTTGTGTGTTAACATCTCTCTTTCCCTCTTGGTTCTTATTATTTTCGATGCTTCTGAGGTGATGGATCTGTGAGGATCACGTGACACTGATAGTTCAGTTTTAAGTTTCAGATTCGGTTTCTAACATGTGTCTATTCCTTTCGAATGAAATTATTTATTTCCAGTAATTGGAACCATTTGGTTTCTTTGCTTTGAGATTGGTTAATCTTTGAACCGAATCGGCTTCACTTTGATGTTTGTTTCTTTGTTTTACTTTTGTTTCTTTGATTGATTCTGTTCGGTTGGAAGTTTGCGAGGTTTTAGTGTGTTAGATTTGAGTTGATTGTGCAAATAGAAGGGTGACTCTGAGGGTATGATTACAGAACGGATGTGATTTTGCTGCAGGTTGATGTGATACTGTCGGATAATTTCGTGGCAAGAGCTGCTGTTCCTAGTGGTGCATCGACTGGTATTCTTCTTGCTATGGACTTTCTAATATACCCGTCTGTCTCTCTGTCTCTTCGTGCATCTGTGTGTGTTTGTCTGTTGATGATCCGTTTTAATTTGAGAATTTTTGGTGCAGTGATTCTGCAAACATTTCAGTTTTTTGGTTTTTGTAGCTTCGCTAACTGTCTAGTTTTGATTCCTGATGAATCACTTTTTTCACTGCTTGTAGGAATTTACGAGGCACTCGAACTGAGGGATGGAGGCCCAGACTACCTTGGAAAAGGTGTTTCGAAGGTGAACCGTCACTTTGGTTTATGATATATTGACAGCGCTGTGGGAACATTTTCTCATTTTGATGTGGTTTTATAAACGTGCTACTTCTTTCCATGCCAGGCTGTTGACAACGTTAATACAATTATTAGCCCTGCATTGGTTGGCAAGGTTAGTATCTGATATGCAATCCATATTGGATTATTATTTTATGCAAGTGCCTGCATGAGCTTATTATTTACACCCTCAAATTTCTCACAACCTTTTGGCTTTGTGCTAGAAATTGGAAACAAATCAAAAGCTCAGAACTATCAGAAAATAGTGCTTGATCTCTTCCTGTGCAACAGAAACTTGTATAAAAAACAAATTGATGCAGATTGGGTCTTAAACAGCTTGATGTTTTGTTCATGTGTCTAAGTTGAATTTAACTTTCTTTTGGTTGAAATTCTCTTGGACAGGATCCAACTGACCAGACTGCTATTGATAATTTCATGGTTCAACAACTTGACGGAACAGTAAATGAGTGGGGTTGGTGCAAGCAAAAGGTACCTTAACTGATTTAATTAACTCATATTTACATCCGCATAGTTTTTAGGGATCATATTGACTTGGAGAAATTTTTTGGTTTTTCAAGCTTGGAGCAAATGCCATACTGGCAGTTTCTCTTGCAGTCTGCAAAGCTGGTGCTCATGTCAAGGGCATTCCCCTTTACAAGGTAATATTCATTCTTCTGTTAGAAGTTCCTTCTGACTCCTTTGCATTCTGTTAGTAAGTGGTGTTTTCAAGGTTAAAACTAACCATTTACGTAAGATTCTATCTATCCTGTGAACTCTTTTTTAGGCATTGGAATAGATATATGATATATTTTGGTCACCACAGAAGCTCTCAATAATATCTAGACTCTGTGGACCTTTATAATTTTTATTACTTGATTTCCAATATTTTGCTTATGGATAAATCCACTGAAAAATCATTTCTTTTAAATGCAGCACATTGCAAACCTGGCTGGGAACCAGAAGCTTGTATTGCCAGTTCCTGCTTTCAATGTCATCAATGGTGGATCGCATGCAGGAAACAAACTTGCCATGCAGGCATGCTTCTGGTTATTTGTTTGACTGGGATGCAAGGATATTCTTTTGTTATTCTATTTTTGAGCTTTTTTTTTTTCTCCTCCAGGAGTTTATGATTCTCCCAGTGGGAGCTTCATCTTTTAAAGAGGCCATGAAGATGGGTACTGAAGTATATCACAATTTGAAGGTTGGCTAGCAGTACACATTATTTAGATGCTCTTGTTACTTTCATGCTTAGTTATAATAACCTTTGGACTTACAATATCTATTTACTTTAGATTTCTTTTTCATGGCTGTGTTTTGATGGTATCATGATTACATTCTCTTTTTAATATTCGGCCCTGCATCAACATAATTTGGAGTCAATTGAATTCGTTATTTTAGATTCTGCAATCGAAGGGACCGTATGATATTTTATTTGGTATGTGATTTCAAATGGGTCTGTATCATATAAAAGCTTCTGTCTATAAAGTTTCTTTCATGGGGCCTTTTAGGCACATTACTTTGTCACTGACCATACACTTCATTCTTCCAGTCAGTGATTAAAAAGAAGTACGGTCAGGATGCAACAAATGTTGGTGATGAAGGAGGTTTTGCACCTAATATTCAGGTATGCTTTCATTTAGTGAAATATTATGGATTTCTCTAAGTTCTATTCCTTTATTGGTTTTTTTGCAATGAGTTCCTCATATGTATTTGTCATCTGTTCAGGAAAACAAGGAAGGACTTGAATTACTAAATATTGCTATTGCTAAGGCTGGTTATACAGGCAAAGTTAGTTTATACTCCTATTCCTCAGTTGGTCATTTTATCTTTCTGATCTTTTGAAGTGAAAAGGTCTGTGACTGAAGGTAAACCATTTTTTAGGTGGTTATTGGAATGGATGTTGCTGCTTCAGAATTTTATGTGTCTGACAAGACATATGATCTGAACTTTAAGGAAGAGGTAAGCTTTCCACAAGAGTTTATTCTAATTAATAACAAATATATATGAAAATTTTGTGAGAAATACCACTTTTAAGTGAAGCTGCCAAATGTTGGGACCATATTAACTTGCTCTACCCCCATGACATGACTTGCATGATTTTTGAACTCAAAACAACTTAAGTAACAGGGAAAATCACCTATATATAAGTCTTAATGACTTGACATATTATGAACGCATGCTTTATTTTATGAATATGCAGATGGAGATTTTGGTCTTGTAAGTTAAAAAATCTATGTTATATAGAACATCCTATGTTGATCATGGGTCTTGGAATCCCTTGAATGGTTCTTTGAGTTTTAGTGGGAAAGAAACCGTAGGGATATCCAGTTTGAAGAAACAAGAATTGTTTCAATGTGAGATTTACCATTAAAAGCCCTACTGTTGCAAAAAAAAAAAAAGACATTCAACCAATAGTAGTCATTATTGCTCATTGTCTGATTTTAATTTGTAATTTTGTTTGTGCAGAACAATGATGGTTCACAAAAGATCTCAGGAGATGCTCTCAAGGATCTTTACAAGTCATTTGTGGCAGAGTACCCAATTGTCTCAATAGAAGATCCATTTGATCAGGATGACTGGGAACACTACAAGAAGTTGACCAGTGAAATTGGTGAACAAATACAAATTGTGGGAGATGATCTCTTAGTCACTAACCCCAAGGTCAGCAACAATGAAGTTTTGTCTTATTAGTTCTTATTGCAGCAGCAGAGCACAATAGATTCTGTATGGTGGTAATACCAACAGTCATGAGTTGCATTTGGTAGTCTTTTAAAGCCCCACTGACAAAATTCTTGTTTGCAGAGGGTTGAGAAGGCTATCCGAGAGCAATCTTGCAATGCTCTCCTTCTCAAGGTATTGATGTGATCTCCCCTTAATATTTGACAGCTGGGCTTTATAACCTAATTGTTCTAAAAAGAAATACGGTAACAGGTTAATCAAATTGGATCTGTAACTGAGAGCATTGAAGCTGTAAAGATGTCAAAGCAAGCTGGATGGGGCGTGATGGCTAGCCATCGCAGTGGTGAAACTGAAGATACATTCATTGCTGATTTATCTGTTGGTCTGGCCACGGTAATTACATTCTCAAATAAATTTTACACAGCAATAAGTCATAGTTTTGGGTAATTTTAGTTAGCCTTCTCGTAACTCCTTTTGCCTTCTGATAATCAGGGTCAAATTAAGACAGGAGCACCATGCAGGTCTGAGCGTCTTGCCAAATATAATCAGGTTCATTTCTTCTTCCATGATTTCTTCTGGTGCTTTCTTCAAGAGTGGTGGCATAGATTTTTAAAATTCTTTGCATCTATGTTGTGAATTTAGCTCCTTCGCATTGAGGAAGAGCTTGGGGAAGAAGCAGTTTACGCTGGAGCAAACTTCCGGAGGCCTGTTGAACCTTATTAGAGTTGTATGAGAGTCTGTAGCTGCTGGGATTGATGCGTGATCTGAGTGATTGAATCCCGTATGCAGTGATTAAGTTTTTGTAAAATCGGTTAGCCCAGGGGCTTATGTAATAATGTCCGAAGAAATTTTGTTCCTATGTTGGTACAATATTGTACTGAGAAACTGATGGTTGTGCTTTGATGGTTTTGCCTTGGCTGATGGCTGAGTTAATATATATCTAATCGAGAAACCGGAGTTTGTTGCTCTTAGTATTTAGTTGATTATTTTGTCACGTATTTTGAGATTCTTAGCTATCAATGGTTTTGCAAAATTGTTATTGGGAATTTCGGGATAATATTCAGGTTGAATAGCATTAAACATTAGGGTCTTGTGCAAGATAAAAGGCACTGGGTTGGACGTCGTAATGCGGTTTTCGGTTGATGGTAAAGCAAAAATGTAATAGAACACCTTTGTCCTTTGTTATGAGAAGGATTCATTTCTGCCTTGCTCGCTCCGGCATAGGTTCTTAGCCGACGAGACAACGTTGTATGATTAAAGCAACGTCGCGGAAATATCGTACGCAAGAGCAAAAAGGCATCGTCGCTAGTTTAATGTCGGTGTCTCCGTTTACCACGTGTATTGATAAGTAGTGTTAAATTTGAAGTGCATAGAACACATTCTCTGAAATACCAGATGACCTAAAATTTATGAAGACGCCGGCGTTTAATGAACACTAGGCTGCTCCCTTGCATCTCCTTCCCTCAACCTACTAATTCGATTTACTTGGTGATCAATCCCGAAAAGCTTTTTGGTTGAATCAAGCACAAGTTTTTCCTACAATGCCGAACTGTGCTTGGCTTTCGTACGAGATTGCAAAGCATTTTCTGAACCAAATGACCTGCACTTAAAGAAGAAGAAAAAGAAAAGTAGAGTCTCAAACAAGTAAGAATCAATTTGAAGAAATTACAGGGCCAATTTTACCTGCTGCAAAACTCGCGAACAAATGTTCTTTGACTCTGCCCCTTATTCTACGAACTGTTACCGCGGGGGTTTTAACAAATTGCTTTGAAGGATGATGAGTTGAAACATGAGCCAGCCACTTTCTTCCCATCTGCACAATCAGTTAGATATCCCTTTAGGAAAATGCGTAGTAAATCCCGTGATTAAGCTCGAGAATATATCATGCACATTGTCAATCACATATTCTTTTGGAATTTCAAAGGAAGAAGCCGAAAAGGTCAGAAGATGTGGACATTAGAAATATGTTTAATCACATTAAACAAAAAAAAAAAAAAAACATCTAGAAGACAAGAATCACCAGCCTTCTTAGGAGTAACCAATCAGGCCTTCCTATCAGAAAAGGGGGCTTTGGTAGCTGGACTGCAGTCCTCTTCTTCTGTTGTTCTGCCTTCAACAACACAAAATCAGGTTGAACTAGTCAGTGACATTCCTCCTTAGCAAACATCGGGACAGCACATTCAAGAGCTCAAAAATTTACCAATTCTGCAATCAGGATTTGAAATGGTGAACAATGATTAACAAGCAAAAGCAGTAATAGATGATTGTTTAGCAGTTTTGATATTAATGTCCACGCAATGGCTTCAGACAAGGGAAATAACATAGCAGTAACACTAGTCATCTCTTTGACTTCCATGCAAATGAAAAACATTCGAATACTTTGATAAGGGATAAAATTCTACCCCTTAAATTGTATCTTTGAATCTTGACAAAACCAAAACAAATCAGAGAAAATACAAATTTCAGCACAAAAGTACTTGAATATTTTGGGTCTCCCAGAAATGCCGCCTAATTGAATTCAAAACGAAGATAAATACCAGTCACTTCCTTCTCTTTGGTTTCCGAGAAAATAAAAAGCAGAACTTGGCTTAGACAGAATTAACGGTTAAAGTTATTTGGCCATTTAAGCTATAAATGAGAATGACACCCACAACTTCACACCATTCCCTTGGAAGCCAAGCGACATGAAAGAGATCGTCATAAAAAGCAGAATTAAGGTTTGCTTCGACGAAAAACGGACAAAAAAAAAAAAGAAAAAAACTAAAAATGTAGACAACTTCTCATCATATACCTAATAGAGACTTAATTAAAAAAAAATTACGACACGAAAAAAAATCTTTCGTTTTCGTGTTTGGTAAGCATTGGTTATGGAACTTATGTATGTGATTGAAAAAAAAAATAAAATTAGATGAGTGTAGCCAACGACGTCTTTCAATTGTATGTCCAATGCCAAGAAATGATCGCACATTGGGCACTTTGTCTTTGCTCTAAGTCCATGAGAAGCCATTACGGCCCACAGCAAACACTTAATCCGCGCAGGGAGCAGTTGCAAGACATTGCAATTACGTTTTGGAGACTTGTTGCTGTCCTTGTCCTTTAGTCTACCTTGTGGTCCCAATTTGTTCAGCCACATTTCCATACAATTTTGCACTTCAAAAAGATTCAAAGCCTGAGGATTCACTGTTTTAGCAGTTCCACTGTACCATACTTTTATCCAATTGTTATACCTCCTTATTAAAGAGGGAAGAGCCTCGCTGAGCAGAAAAGTACTGCGAAGTGTGGGGGGCTAAATATTTCAGACTTGTGTCATGGAGAATATTACCATCATTCTATTTAACAAAAACACTTTGCAAGTCGTTGGCTTGCAATTAGTGACACTCTAGGACATCGATTGACTATCATTTTCTACAATTTTTTGTTCTCTCAAGATGGGGTTCACTTCTTAATTTTCCATCCTCACTTTGCTGCTATACTTGCGAGAACCATGCCTATAGCTCTCTTTCTCCCTCACACAGACACACACAGTGGTATGAGTATGACCAATAATTTTACTGCATAGATCGTTGCGCTTCACATTTGGGCACTCATAATTTTCCTTCGTCTTCTTTTTCAAGTAGTGGTTGCTTACGGGTGGGTGGGAGTTTTCCTTTACATTGCTTTGCGAGTAAGTCAAATACACGCGGACAACTTGAGTAGAAGATAAGGTAGTTGTCATTTTTCTCTCTTACCTATGCTTTTATTGCCCCTATCATGCTTCTGTGGAGAGAGAGAGAGAGAGAGACGGGGGTGGCAGCGTCAATAGCCCATAATAGTGCTCAATGAATAATGGCAGCCTGTGTGGGCCCTTTGGCCTTGGGACTTTGATAGAAGCTGTAAGGCCATCCATTGATACCGTGACATCTCGAGTTTTTAATTGTATTGAAATTTAATATATAATTTATTTTAATTTTAGTTTATATATTAAATTTTTTAGTTAATTAATTTTTTTGGTATAAATATTTTTTTTATTTTCATTAATTTCATGTATCTCTCAAAAAATAGGAAGCTCGGATCATACAAATCTTTTTTTTTAGTATGAAAAGTTATTAGATTTTAAGCAGAGTTCACGGCAAGTTTTTACTGGCTTAAAATCAAGAGCAAGAAACAGACGTGTTTGCGTGGATGCACCCCGTGTTTCAATAGACCCGCCATTCGAAGCAACATTTTGTCAGAGACTTGAGTCTTGATATAAGTGAAAGAGAGAGAATCTCTCTCCGGTAACAGATATGTAATTCTTGTTTTTTTTTTTCTATCTCCTCATCTCTATGTTATCTCTCCTGCAAGTTTGGTCTCCACAAGCACAACATTGTCGGTGTGAGATGTCAAGCTCCGCTTCTCTCTCCGTGACCAAGACTGGCAAGTAGCGCTTAAAATAAGCATTTTTCTCAACATTTATCAGATTGTAGTTAACCTTTTGCACAGCTTTTTGATTATATTTAATCAATAATCACTCAGTACAATCCTCAGTTGCAGGACCTAGCAAGCCCATCTTAATTTAATATTTTCATTTCCCATTGAACAGAATAAAAAAAAAAAAAAACCTTTTTTCCTTTTAAAATGAAGTTAAATTGAACTCAAATTCAGAATCAGGCACCCCTGTAATTCCAAAACCATAGTAAAAAGGGGACAAGCTAACAATTGGCCTCAATAAAGCTTGAGAAAAAAAATTGGCGAGAAATTATCGAGTTATTTCTCCAGATATTTTTCAAAATTCTAAAAATATTTTGACCAGAGAATCCCAAGGCAGATATTTTGAAAAACTTATTTCTTTTAAAAATCAAATAGACAGAAGTAAGAAAAAAATGCACACAACTGTCATTAGACTAAACAATTAACTGCAAGGGAAGAAGCAAACATGTAATATTACATAATATCATTACACATATGCGATAAATAGGTAATCTTTTTCTATTATCAGACTCTATTCGATGCAAGAAAGTAAATACTTGTGTACTAAATGATTTTCAAAATCTAACATTCAATTGTCAATCTTATTAAATATGCATTTTAAAGAAGCAAAACACTTACCAAACATATTAGTGATGAGTATAATTAATAAAATAATATAGATATTAATACAATATTATAACAAGAAAATTATGAAAAGATAAATAAAAAATTAATATTCTTTTATTTATTATATTCTTTATTTGTATGTTTGCGTAGTTATTTTTTCAAAGAATTTAAAAATAATAATTTGTACCATCTAATCATTTTTCGTACTTAATATTTTAATGGCTAAATATATGAAAAAAAAAAAAACTCTTTTAAAGCACTGAATTTTTTTTCTCTTCCTATTTTGGTAATGGGTACAAAGGATACTATGTTCAATTACCTTTTTGGAACAGAGGTTATAGAATTGATAATATTTTGTAATGATTGTTTTAAAAAGTATCATTAAATATGATAATTATGCATATTTTTATTTTTAAAAAATATATAAATAATAAATATAATTAAATATATTTATAAAATAATACAATTTTTTCATAATTCTTTTTACTTTTTTTTTTTTTTTCTATTCGTCAACTCACTTTTTACATTACGGACTCTCTTACTTATAATATTTGAATTGATAACAAAGTTAAGTATTAATTCCATGAATAATTTGATGATTTTAAATCACAATTTTCATTTCTAACACAGTTAAACTCATTTGTAAGGAGTTGTTAATCCTTAAGATTAGTTTATGATCTTATGATTGGGTCAAAGAGTTTTAACTTGGAAATTTCATTGGAAACATAATTCACTCTCGCTTGATTGTCATTTCATAAGTTAAAAAACACACAAATGGAGATGCTATCAAAGTGCACCACAACGAGAAGACTCATTTTGTGATTCAATTTGATCCGTAACATTCAATAGCTGCGATATTGATTATTGATTTCTGTAGATGCTTCTCAAAGATATTAATTGTCGTTTATTGTTAAACTAGAATATGAAATTGACGGCTATCAGCCTATCACTTCTCTGAAATAATTCGATTTACGTTTTTGAAAATAATTTTTGGCTGACAGATGTACAAGGTGAGGGAAAAAAACAAAATTGCAATTTGGAAGCAAACTAACCGTGCTGGCCCAGAGACGCGCTAACTGCTAAGCCACTCGCGCATGAAAGTTAACTAGGCCTCCCGTGTATGGGCTCCACTTTGTCAAGGAAAACGAGACTACTCATAAAGCATGCCGGCATCTCGGAATGCGGGCCCAAAAGTGTCTTGCACGGAAAAGAGAAACACCATACGTATCCTTTCCTATTAAAATCCTTTTTTATTTTTGGGAAATGATTTTATCCAACGTTCCCATCTGCTACCGGTGCGAACGGCGCTTCTACCCGTTAGATCTTCAGTTTTCTTTTTTTTTATTCCTTTTTCTTTTAAATGTCTGAGAAACGGAAGACTGGGGAGGCGACCGGCAACCGGTTGTAATCGTGTCCAATGATCAGACGTTGACAGGAGGACCAGGACGTGAAGATCTCCGCCGTCGCCACGCGCGGATCCGATTCGCGGCGGCATCGCCATATTAGCCGGCGAGATTATCTGAGGACTCAAAAGTCCTGATTTTCCTTTTTTATCTTAAAGTCCGGTTTTCACCCTTTCATTAAAATCCTTTTTAATAATCCACTTCTGCTGGATCAAAGAAGTGTAAAAAGCAACGTGTTAGCATTGTTAATGGACGAGGACACGAGTTCCACTAGGCTGCTCGGTGAGAGAAAGAGAGAGGTAGCTGGGCTACTGTGACTAGCGGGTGATATAACCTGATGGTTTTTCTTTCAAAATAAGATAAGCGCCACGTACAACGCACACGGCCAGTCCAAGCCACACGTGTCTATAAATTACCAGTCTTTTATCTGTGCAATTAACGGTCAGGTCAAACATCTTCGAATAAGTTTCGCTAGGGCAAAAATATCTTTTACTCTTTTACTATCTTTTGGAGTGTCTTCTATGCCATGTTTGTCTTGAGAGAAAGAAGTGAGAAAGAAAAGCATGGAAAAGAAAATAGGTAAGAAAAACAATTCTTTTATATATGGGAATCTTGTTGAAAAGAAATTTGTAAGAAAATAAGTGAAAACTTATCCTTCTTAGCTTTCTCACCATATTGTTGAGAAAAACCATGAGAAAAATGCACAATAAAATTGCTTTGACGATAAAATTAACAGAATGTCATCCACAAGTTTCCTGTTTAAGGCATAATTAGCGTTACAATTTCTCGCGATGACTAATATAGCTATTATTTTTAATATTAATTATTTTTTTTATAATACTATAATTTTGTTGGACTAGGCCCAACAAACTCCGAGATCCGCCTTATAACGGGCCAATCACTTCCAAGCTCGCTTCGAGCTCATCGCTCCCTAGTCCGTTTTGAGTCCCTGTTTTTAAAATGATCTTGTTATAAAACCTGTTAGGAGGCGCACTTTTCGACTCCAAGTAGCACCCAATACTCTCCTAAACAAGGGTATCAAACAGTAAAATTGGCAGCTTGCCATGAAGATTCCCTTTATATTTAGCATGGAGCGTACCTGTATGGTATGGTTTGTCAGCTCGATATTGAAGATGGAACTGCACGCATGCTTATAAACGTACAATTATAATCGTTACAATTATCATGTCTTGACGCAAAATAATTAATGGGTGTAATTGAATGATATGCCCGTGTAGTTCTTTGCGCGTCTTTGTACCCTGTAAAATCTAAACTTGTCACTTGGAAGTTGCCGCGCGCCATACGGAAGGGAACGTAGCAGGAAGAAGAGGTAGGACGGGATTTGGAGGCCAGGTCAGGGACGCGAATTGGTTTATGGCTCAGTGGATTTGTTGGGTCAATTGGAACACTGCAACTAGCATGGCTTGTAGAGTTGTCTGGCTATCCTTCCTGAGATAGATTCTTTCGAGTCCTTCACTGACTCGTGCATGGAAGTAGTCCAGTTGATGCTCTTTCGGTGTCACTGGAAGACATCGATCAGTAGTTTGTACCAGAAGCAAGTGAAATTTGCAATTCCTTCAAGTTCCAAGGGAAGGCAATCTTTGAGCGGCGAGATTGAGTAGTTTGTGGTTTTATTTTCTTATGTGATATTAAGAAGAAAAAAGAAAAAAGTTGAGGTCGGACATATTTAACAATCAACACAAGGATTTTCCCTATAAATAGAGAACACTATATGAGGGCATCGTGGAAACTTTTTTCTTCAAAAGTGTGGCAGACTTGAGCTTATACATTACACTATTTTGAATATTAGTTATAAATTTTTTATCTTTCAAAAATTATATTATGTCAAACTGTTATTATACAATAAGAATCTACATTTAGAATGAGCCAAATTGACCATATACTTAAGAATATCCTTCGATCTAGTTATCCCAGAATGCACTAGTTCATCGCACCAAGCTTCAAGCACAAGAAACATTTTAAAGAGCAAAAGAGAGGTAGGTCTCCTGCAAGTAACATGTTACGAATATTCTGTCAAGGATTTTTTTTTTTTTAAATTCTACTTTCATTAAATATGTATTTCTAAATATTGATTTTTTTTTTAACTCTAGTAACTAAAAATTTTTTGAATAAATTATTTTTACAAAAAAAAATTACAAAGACACGAGAAATGAATATTATTAAAAATATAGATTTACAAATATATAATTATTTATATATTTTATATATATAATAATTAATAATTAATAATTAAATAACATGAACTCATATTTTAACTGTTTTTTTTTTATCTTACTAATAAAACTTTCATTTTTAAACTGGCTACAATTTGATGGACAAAAGAATTATTTGGACAGAGAGTAAGAATGAAGTAACACAGTAAGTTTTATGTGTTTTAAAAATAGATTTAAAAAAATAAACTTTTTTTTTGTCTAAAAATATATAACGTAAGACAAAAATAATAAAAGTAATTTAAATATAATAAAATATGTAATTAATTGTTAAAAAATAAAATAATATATTATCACACATGTTATTATATTTGTGACACATTATATTGTACTTGTCACGTGTTTGTTATTTTTTAGGCAAAAAATTTAAATTTTTTTTAAAATTTATTTTTTAAAAAACATAAAATTTATTATATTAATTCATTCTTTTTGTTGATAAATGTTATCTGTTCAAGGACATTTTCCTGTTACCTAACATTTATTTTCTTTTTGAGAATATTTGGACTCCTTAGTTGATTTTGTGGGTCCCTATAGTCCACATGCCATAGCCTCCAAAATTATGATTGTTTTATGGGATTCACAACTCCAGTCATTTCGGACATAGAATGTCAATTTGAGGCGGAATGACTTTACCAAACTTTTATTTTTTTGCGTCTATATAATATTTTTCGATTTTAAAATCTTACCCCAGTATAACGTACCTCAAAAGTTATGAACAAACGAATTGAGCATGACCAGTGCACAAAATGCTTCCTTTACAAATGTCAAGAATTCTAGATTTGTAATTTCTTTTTTTTTTGTTTTAATATTATAATATTCATATTTTATGAAATTTTTATATTGTGAGATTTAAAAAATAAATAAATATACGATAATCTTACTTATTCTTTTAATAATAAATTATTTTAATAACTTGAATAATATAATAATTTTTATTAATAAATTAAGACTTACTTTTTACATGTTCAAATATTGGAAGCTTCTTAATTCTTTTTTGGGTGATGATCTATTTCTTTAAGCAAGACTAGAGCCTTAGTCCAATCAATAAGATTAAAACTTGTAATAAAGATCCAGAATTCTTAGTATCATCTTTCACCTGTAAAAAAATTATGTATACATACACGCAATAATATAACACCAATAGCCAGGATCCTTGCACCTCCACACGTACTATGTAAGATAGAAATTATGCATTTAAGCCCAGGAGGAGCAGAAAATTTTACAGGTATTGGATGATTAAAAAAAAAGCTATTAAAACGCCCCTCCCAAACAAAAGTGCAAGGGACACAATAATGACGACGGTCAGCGCCTATTCACTCCATGCCAAGTTTATACGGCGTAGCTGACCGATAACTATCTCCCCAAACGGCGTGCCATGGAATGAAGTGATGAGAATCTTTTTTTTATTATTATTTTTAATTTTTTATTCATTAATGGCTATATTAAATTATATTATATTATTTATTTATAATGGCGGTAGAATGGTTACCAACCAAGGCTTCGCGAAAGTTGACACAGAATAGAAACGGGAAAAGTTAAAGTGCACCAAAGCTCCAAATAGGCTCCCCAGGGCACAATGCGTGACAGCTGACTAGACCAGGCCGCACGTCAGCGGCTCTGGGTAAACCAGCCAATGGGACAAGGGCAGCGGATGGGGTTGTCTTCAACACGTGTCAGCATGCAGGCATATTGTTCCCCAAATTACCCGTTAAGGGAGACAGCCACGTGCACAGCGTTACCACACGAATACCAAAAATAAACGTGATTGTATTAATAGACCCTTCTTGTCCAAAAAGCACAAACCCTTTTGTTTGTTATACTTTTTCTTACAAAATTAAAATTCAAGTCTTTTTTTTATCTATTTGTAAACATTCGAGTACAAATAAATAAACATATACATATATATAATATAATATGATGTTCAAAAGTTTGAGCACCGATCTACATGGCCAACTGAAATATATATATATATATATATATATATATATATATATATATTTATTTATTTATTTATATTTTATTATAAATTACTCCCTTGTCCCATATAAATCACCCCCATACCCTACTCTCATTTTTTTGTAATAAAATTTCCCCACTTTCTTTGTCTATATAAAACTATCCTCTCTAAAATAATTTTCTGAATTTAAGAGAATTAATCTTTACTTTGATAAAGTAAATTCTATATCTAAAAAAAATATTTATTATTATTATTTTAAAAAGGCTGAAGGGCAGGTAAGAAAAACGCCAAAAGCTATTAGGTAGACAGGCAGAGAAAGAAGATTCTTTACGGTCAAATTCTAATAGCTTTACGGTGGTGACGCACTGGGCTTCGGCTTTCGAGAGTCACGAGGTGACGCACTGGTGGTGAGTAGTGACCGACAGATGTGTACCGTTACGGTCAAAGGGGCTGCTTCGTAAAAGGAGAGAAGAGGCGTTCGAAAGCGTGAACAGTGAATAAGTGACGCTTAAATAGGGCTTAGCTCTTTCATTTGCAAGAGAACCCCTAGATTCTTGTTGACCATCTCATCGTCGTCTATCTGTTCCGTCAGTTAATTTTTATTGAATTTGATCTCATTTTCGTTTTTTTTTTATTAATTTTCTTTTGTCCAATATAATATATTAAGTAAAAGGGTTTGTTCTCCCCCCAAGATAGATATTATTTCGTACTATTAATTAACTAATTGAATCATACATTTAAAAAGAGAAGGAAAATTTTTTTTAAAAAAAGTCATATTCGTAGGAGGATTTCTTGATGTGCCTTTTCCAAGAAATTGTTTTGAATTTAAAAGCAAAATTCATCCAGCAATAAATGAATTGCGAGAACAATTTTATTTCATATTTACATCATTTAGGGACACATATATATTAAGGAATTCCCCTTATAAGAAAATACCCACAACAAATTTTTTGTATTTTTATAGTCAAGAAAAATCTTACGGTTATTTCGAATATCATTGTCAGCAGCTAAGTGAAAACATAAAGATATGGCAAAACGGCTCTAGTAGTAGTGTAACCCATTCAACAATTTGTTAGTTTCTTTTTGTCTAATAAAAAATACTCTCACTCTTTTATAAAATTTATTTTTCTTTAAAATTTAAATTGATGATATTTAAAATAAATATATAAATTTTAAAATATTAAAATATTCTCTTAAAGATAATAATAATTTTAATTAAATATAAAAATTAAATTATCAATAAATCAATATCAAATCATATTATTAGAAAATAGTGTAATTGGTAGCATTACAACACAAAGATACATTCTCAAACAATCTAGAAATAGTCTCCAACCTTTCGTCGTAAAGTGGACGATTAAATTATCAATTGGTTATTGGTTATACGTCATGCGTCGCAAATGGTCGAGGAGATGAAATGGCCCACAAATTCTAAAATTCAGTTAATTTAGTTGATAGATGATGAGAAAAAGAATATTACTATCAGCCGCTTTTAATTTAATATAATAATATAATATATTTTAATAATATTTTAAATTTTATTTTTTATAATTATATAATATAAATATTAATTTTAAAAAATATTTATTAAATTTAATTATTTAAATTAAATTTATAATATATAATTAATAAAATATATTTTATTAATAAATAATAATATATATTATAATTTATAATAATAAAATATAATTTTTTAAATATAAATTTTAATTTAAATATTTTTTAATTGATTATATATAATATATTTAATAAAAAAGTATGTAAATATAATTATTTTTATCTAGTTTAATCCTCTTTTTGTACTAAAAAAGAATTAAGAAAATGTTTATTTAAAAACGTGTTTATGTAATTTTAGGAATTATAACTCGATCATTACATTAATATTAGATAAAAATTAGAATATATTAATAATAGAAACAATAGATCAAAACTTTTATAACATTACTTTGTAATTCAAGATTACTATATATTTTAAAGTGAAAAAAATTTATGAAAATTATAATTATTAATTTATCTTATATTTTTTAGTTTAAAATTTTTTTAACATATTTTATTTTATTTTAACAATTATAAGGAATAAAATAAAGAGTTTTATATATTAATATTTATTAAATAATATAATAAATATAAAATAATAATAAAAAATTTTATATTTAATTTTATTTATTTATAAAATTAAATAAAATATAATTATTTTATAAATTTTATTATTTTTATATTATTTTTAAATATTATTATTTATTTTTAAAAAATAAATTTAGAGTGTAAAAAAATTGTTAGGCTTTAAAATGGTTGGAAGACCTTGCTTCTCCCGTTGGAGAAATCACTTGTGACCTGACACCAAGGTTGCGGAGAAGGGTAATACGGTAATACAAAGAAATGCAAGAGAGTTTAACCTATATGTGTGCGTAGTATGATATCAACTCGTCCACGACACGACATGCATGGCTCATGCAACGAATGATATACGTAGGTAGAATCTATTAGATTTTTATATTTTTAAATTAATTATTATATATTTATAATTTATAAAAATTATTATTAATAAATTAAAATTAATAAATTCCTTTCTTTAAGATAATGGACCACTAACGGCATGAAACATCTGCCTCGAGAGGACTTAGACTTGAGCACACGAAACAGACGAGGCACAATTAAACAAATGCAAACGGGTCACCCATCCCAAAAGGCGCACCAACGGAGTCTCCAGGTAACCGAATAAAAGATACTATTATGGACTTTTGATGCGCTCCCACGTGCCAAATGTCAGACCTTCTCGGCCACGTAAGGCTTTTCTGTTTTGGGTTTGCTAACGTGCCTGCTCATATTAAACCAATTAAACCTTAAAGTTAGGTTACCGGGAGAAGGAGTTACTAGTTCCCAGGCCTCTTTCTGTGTATTTATATACATAATAAAAGCTCTGGTATTTGTGTTTGGTTTCTTAACCTATTCTCTCTCCACTCCTGGAGAAAGACTTTGTATTTATTTTCTTGGCCTTCAAGTGACTGAAACAGATCTCCGGCATTGACTCAATCTTCTGGTAAATTTATCACTAATGTAATTTTTTTGCTGCTTTTACACCTGTTTTAATTGATTTCTATCATATCATGTCCAGCAACAGAAGAGATTTAGAATGGCATTATCTGTAGAGATTCATGATGAGAGAATCTGCAAGGATTTTATCTTTTCAAACCCAGATAATTAATCTTGAATTGCTAAAGTTAAATGGGTTTCATTTATAAAATCCCTTTGGGTTTATTTTCGGGCAATACTCAGCCGAGGTATCTTAGGAGATCTGCTAATTAAGAGAAATGCTTTTGAAGTCAATGAAGAAACCGTAAATCTGGCTAGTAGTTTAACGCATTTAAATATTTTATTTATGCAAGGTATGTTATCTTCCTCTGCCTGTTTATTTTGATTTATTTTTAACCTGTAGATGTTTTTTCCCCTGGACTCTTCTCATGGTGGTTCTTTTTTAGTTTTTCCGGCAGGCCAATCTCCAGAAAATGAGGCAAGAAACAGGATTTGCCCAGTACAACACCATTCACCTCAATATTCACTCTTCGCAGCTTTACTCTGATGAGAATTGAGTAACAAAAGTTAAAATTTTTAACTAGTTTCTGAGGTCAAGCAATGGATATTGGCCAGCAGAAGCAGAAGGAAATACAAGTTGAGGGTTCATGGATTCCACAGACACCAGTGAGGCCAATTAGGCCCAACCCCCCTGTGATCTACACAGACCAACAAGGAAACCAGCTAGTCCAATCCAATTGGCTGGGACCAGAGAGTTTTTCACCCAGTTCTACTGATGGACCTCATGTTAACAGGGTGGGTGCATGCTTTGCTAACACCAGTGGCACTGCTTTTGATGGTGTTCATACATTCACTAACGACCTTACCAGGTGGAAAGACGTTTCTTTTACAGCTCTCTTGGCTAATGCAAATGCAGCAGCAGCAGCAGCAGCAGCAGCAGCACCTGCAAATTTTCCATCATATACCAACGGGGGCTACCCACTTGGATCACAACATATTATCCATGGCAATTACGTGGAGGAACCATGGTGTAAGCAAATAACACAGATTTCATTTGTATTTTTTTTGTAAATGAAATAATGTTAGAAGAAAATGTTCAGGATTTTTTTTTTTAAAAAAAAAAAACTGAAGGCTGCAAAGATAAAAAAATTGAGATGGTTACAATGATCAGAACAGCCAAAAATTGATAGTTTAACATTAAGGGGTAGAGTCAATGACAAATATAGACTTCTATCATCAATGAGGCTGTAATCTTATCTAGTGAACTTTTGTGGGAGAATATCATTTAATTTCTTTTATTCAGTCATCAAGAAACAAGTTTTCTGTTGGCTACTGAATATACACAATTATTTAACTATCAATTTTGTGCCTTTTTTTATTGGGTCTGTTAACAATGGTGTTTTACAGATGGGAAGTTGACTCATGAAGTTGCTTATGGCCTAAACTTCCATCTTGGGATAATGGAAGGTGCAGTCTCTAATCAGATGGCCTCACATTTTGCTCCTGTGACACCAGACAAGACTATCACAGCAGAGCATGAACAGGTCATGGAAATTCAATCTTTATGCTTCGATGAAAGGAAAAATAAGGAAATAAATGAACAGAACCAGATTACTACTGTGGGGGTTGACAACTATGAGCTCTATGCTAACAATGAACTCCGAAAGCCAGAACCAGATTCCTCACTAGCAGGTGTTTCAGAACTCATGGAAAGTCACAACTCTGACAAGGTAGCTGGGCATGCCATTGACTTAAATAAAACTCCACAGCAGAAACCTAGGAGGAAAAAGCACAGGCCTAAAGTGATCACAGAAGGCAAGCCTAGGATTCAAAAACCAGTAACCCCAAAGCCTTCTTCAAATGAGACCCCAACAAGTAAGAGGAAGTATGTGCGAAGGAATGCAATCGACAAAGTGTCAAGCTCACCGCAAGAGAAGAGGAAATATGTAAGAAAGAAACTGCCCGACAGAGTCTCAACTCCAGCAGAAGCACATGGAAAGTCCACTGATGTGGAAATGCCCGAGCCTGCAAAAACATGCAGAAGGGCACTAAATTTTGATACAGAAAAACAAAATGGAGGAGAGAGAACCATATGCACGACGACTTCTAATTTGGATTCAAAACCTGAGCAAGATGATGTTGAAGGGAAACAATCCAAATTGACTGTGCAACTAAGCCGTGGAATTGAAGTGATTGTTGAAAACACTCAATCTTATGACCTTAACTGTTGTGCAAGTAAAATGCTTGAAAGTTACATATTGCAGCCTGCAAAACAAGCAACTACACCAATTTCTGCTAAAACCATTCCTCCACAAGAAAAACAGAGTACCAATTTCATAGACCTTACCAAGAGAGAAGATCAAGTGACTGCCTACAATATAGTGGAAAATTCCAGAGAGATTCTGCTGCAAACTAACACACAAATGTTAAACCGTCCAAATAGCTCCAATTGCAGTACCTGCACAACTCTGGCTGAGGATAGACAAGTGCAGAAATCAAAGAGGAGGCATTCCAGTCCCATGAAATGTCCAGATACCTGCAGCACAAATCTAATTGGGATGGACTACAATGCTTTATCTGCATACCAGACATGTTGGGTATTTCCAAGCTTTTCTAAGAAAAAGAGGACAGAAAAGGTACAATGTTCAAACACATCCAGCACAGAATCTGTTGTGACCACTCCAAAACATTTGATCCCGGAAAGAGCATGGCCACAGACAGATTTTGAAGCAGATCCTTCTACATCAAGATCCAGCTACTGGCTTTCTGCTGCTCAAGCTGATAGTAGTGGACTTATGGTGAGAGAAGCAGGTAAAGATTTTCAGCTTAAACCTCAGGCTTTTGGTTGTATCTCAAATCAAACACAAAGATCAACCAAAAAAAGATCCAAAGTTCCTACTCGGGCTCGGGCCTTGGCTTCAGGGACCAGCATTGCACAGTGCATGATAAAACACCCAACCGGAGAAGAGACACTAGGTGGTAAAGGGCAGAAAGTTGGGAACCCAAATGGGCCTCATGCATGCATGGAAATACCAGTTGCACAGATGCATGCAACATTGACAACAAAAAAGAGAACCAAGAAAAGAGTTTCTTTGGTCAATTTGGTGTCCTCCAACACCAACCAGGAGCCATTGCACAGAAAACCCATCTTATACAAACAGAACCGATTCCTAGCCGAATTGCCAGGTACTTATTGCAAGAATGGACTCAAGCTTAAAATGTTCATAGATACAATAATTTTTCACTAGATATTTATGTCTCCAAAGACTCCACTAAATTGATTATTAATTTTTATACACTTATGCAGGTGATCCATGCAAAGAAATGTCTTCCATTGAGGTGATAGCAGAGCAATTAAAGCATCTTGACCTGAGTGGAGAAGACAGTGACCATGCATATCAAGAGCAAACTGCACTTGTACCCTACAGTTTTGAAAATGAGAAACAGAATGCAGTGGTTTGTTATGAAAGAGATGGCACTATTGTACCCTTCCCCATTAAGAAACAACGTCCACGACCTAAGGTTGACCTAGATGAAGAAACTAATAGAGTGTGGAAGCTTCTGATGGTGAACATCAACAGTGAAGGAATTGATGGAGCAGATGAAGAAAAGACAAAGTGGTGGGAAGAAGAAAGGAATGTATTCCGTGGGCGTGCTAACTCATTTATAGCACGAATGCACCAAGTTCAAGGTAACTATAAAGTCTCCTTAAATTGTCTGTTGAATTTCATCATGCTCAATGGTTAAAATGTGATCCAAGAACCAACAAATAAAAACTGTTCTATCAACTGACTAACTATAAAACTATGCACCAATAAGAGATATTGTTCTCAACAATTCAAGGCATCTTGATATGGAAAGTGAATCTCCTAGATATTTCCCAACGCACAAAAATCTTAAGTAGGAAATATTCCACAATCATAAGGATACTGGCTTCATCAGCCAACATAAAATAAAGTCCACTAGTAAGGAAGAGATTCATCACATACTGGAAGCATAAAAGTAGATACGAGTATATACAATGAGCAGTTTTTTAGACAACATAAAGTTAAAATGAAAAAAGTAATTACAAAGAATTGAAGATAAGAGCTCCAGCAATTTAGCCTTTAACTCACATGAGCAACTAAGTTACAAAGGTATGCCCATAAGCTTTAACTCATTCATTTAATCATCAATTTGAGTCATAATCATGTAATGGCAAATCCACAGGAGATAGGCGCTTCTCTCAATGGAAGGGATCGGTTGTGGACTCAGTGATTGGGGTTTTTCTTACTCAAAATGTCTCGGACCATCTATCTAGGTAAAGCTAAGACTCCAGGATAATTAAATTATAGTTTTCATTAGAGGATGAGCAAGAAGACTTCTTAATCTATCTTAATTGCAGTTCTGCATTCATGTCTCTCGCTGCATGCTTTCCGCTTAAGACAAACTGTAAATGGAGACCATGCCATGGAGAAGGGACAAGGCCAACGATTGACAAACCCATAGTTTGCATACTAGAGCCCCATGAAACCATACAATGGGATGAAGAGATGTCCAATCAGTTAATTTGTGATCAGAGTTCCATTACTCTCCGTGACAGTGAGCTAGGTGAAGAGAGAGATGTAGTCAATAGCAGCAAATCCTATGGAAACAGTACTGGCATGATCAGCTCAGGAACCATAGTAGAAACGTACCCTGGATCAATGGTGTTCAGATCAGCCACAGAGACCAATGAGAAATGTTACATGGAAGAAGGGGCAGTCATACATGATGCATTCTCATCTCAGAATTCTGTGATCTCATCTCAAAACTCTCTGGATTCACCAACTACTCAAACTGCTGAAAGAAAAGAATTATTCTCAGAAAGCAATTCAGAGGCAGAGTATCTGAATAGTGCATCTAAACTTGGCAGTTTGCTAGCCTCTACTTCTTTTATGGAGCTATTACAAAAGGCTGATCCTAATATGCTGCATGAAGTTTACATTCAGGAAAATTATAATTCATCTTCTGACCAAAACTCAAAGGATAGATGTCAAAACAGCCAAAATCTGGAAAACATTAACTGGAGGGCAAAGATGGATGGCTTAGATGGTCTGAATCTTATTTCCCACTTGGGAGTTCAGGAAGTTAAGTGCTTAGAGATGACCACCGATGAATCAATATATTCCAATATAATCAACAGCAAAGGCTACAAAGCCAGGAAAGATCATTGTTCAGTTGCAGTAGAATGTGGCAGCCACATTGCACGTGAAAACGAGTTGACCTTAAGGGTTCAAGAAGCATCTAGTTCTCCCATTGCAGATAATGCATCATGCAACAATATTCAAAAAGACAAGCATATAGAAGCCAAGTCTCAAATCAAGTGTGTTGGTAAACTGCTGAATGAGTCAAGAGAAACTCTAGATGTTATGGAAAGTACCAGTGCACTAAATATGCATAAAAAGAATCCACAAAATTTGGCAGAGTCAGACTCCACTGAGAATGCCTTTTCTAGGACTAATGAGCTTAGTGACATGTTTGCAGCCAAGAAAGCAAAAAGTAGAAGGGTAGGAAATGAGATAAAAGATGACATCGACTGGGATTCATTGAGAAAACAAGCAGAAGCAAATGGTGGAAAAAGAGAGATCAGCAAACACAATGGACTCGTTGGACTGGGAAGCTGTGAGATGTGCAGATGTTAATGAG
Source organism: Rhizophora mangle (assembly GCA_037832345.1). Lineage (NCBI taxonomy): Eukaryota > Viridiplantae > Streptophyta > Magnoliopsida > Malpighiales > Rhizophoraceae > Rhizophora > Rhizophora mangle. The sequence goes on along the minus strand of JBAPLJ010002022.1, from coordinate 2,318,396 downwards.
ATCGCTGACACGATCAAAGAACGTGGGATGAACAACTTGCTTGCTGAACGAATAAAGGTTTAAACCTTACCTTCAACAGCAAAAGTTCTCCACATTTTTTTAATGGCTAAAAGTAGACCCCTAGGCTACGACATTCACAAAGCAATTCATGCAGGATTTTCTTGATAGACTGGTTACAGAACATGGAAGCATTGACCTCGAGTGGTTGAGAGATGTTCCGCCTGACAAAGCAAAGTAAGCCTAAAAAATAAATCCTAAAGTTTTGATTGGCAGTTATCATTTCAATGTTGCATTCCTATGCAGTTCCCTCAATGAATCATTTCAATTGACAGTTACAAATGATTGTTATAACTTGTTTATTTATAAATCCTAAACAAAAACTTGAATACAACTTACTCTTGCAGAGAATACTTGCTAAGCATCAGGGGTTTGGGGTTGAAAAGCGTGGAGTGTGTGCGGCTTCTGACTCTTCATCAACTTGCTTTTCCAGTAAGTTTTAACTGGCTGTACCAATATTAGAAATCAGTGAAACATATATCATCTTATGCATAGTAGGTCTCAATTTTTTATAATGGTGTAACAGGTTGACACAAATGTTGGACGCATAGCTGTGAGATTGGGATGGGTCCCACTTCAGCCACTGCCTGAATCACTTCAGTTGCATCTACTAGAGCTGTTAGTGTTCATATCTAAATGACTAAAGATGCCGACTACATGTGCCCAATAGCACAAGTACTAATGTTCCCTTTATAGGTACCCAGTGCTCGAATCAATTCAAAAATATCTCTGGCCCCGACTCTGTAAACTTGACCAAAAAACACTGTAAGATATTTTCACTTGACAATTGATGTGACTGCTTGGACGCATGAATGCATTTGAAGTATACTGATCTTGCAGAATTAATTGACAGGTATGAGCTCCATTACCAGATGATAACATTTGGAAAGGTGTGTTAATTTTCCAAAGCGTGAAGCAATATGTTCTTCACAATTAATGGGAGCTGAAGCTAAGGGATTTTTTTCTCTGAGGTTTGTGCAGGTGTTTTGTACAAAAAGCAAACCAAACTGCAATGCATGTCCTCTGAGAGGAGAATGCAGACATTTCGCAAGTGCATTTGCAAGGTCTGCATTTACTTTGTCTGATTTTCAACCTGCTTGCTACATACTACCATAGATTACAGAACTTAGCTTCAAACTCTCTTCATAAGTTCATAAAAACCTGAGATGAAGGATCTAAGACTAAGACTCAATCAAATAACTGGAGCTACTAATGTTTATGGCTGTCAAATTGTTATGCAAAAGTAGCACTATAGATATTAGAAAACAAGTTTATATTAATCTTTTTGGGACAAAATGCCATATGATGATATATCTGACTATTCCATTGAGCAATCTTTGTGGCTAAATGGTAATATGCATACCTTAAACAACCATTTTAGAAATTAAAAGGCTAGATCAAAGAACTCTACTAACCTATGAAGTGTTATATGCAGTGCAAGGCTTGCCCTGCCAGGTCCGGAGGAAAAAAGCTTAGTGAGCCTAAGGCAGAACAAATGACCAAACTCCTACTGTAATGGTTAATCAAGTACCCCTGCTTCTGCCCCAAGCAACTCGATCACCAGATAAGAACCAACAATGGGAAGATAACCGGCTATCTGAGGCCAGATGCAGTGAGCCCATCATCGAAGAACCATCATCACCAGAACCTGATTGCAGACAACTAGCAGAAATTGACATAGAAGATACGTTCTGTGAGGATCCTGATGAAATTCCTACCATCAAGCTTAATATGGATGAGTTCGCTCAAAATTTACAAAACTATATGCAAGAGAATATGGAACTTCAAGAGAGTGAAATGTCAAAGGCCTTAGTTGCATTAACTGCACATGCTGCTTCAATTCCTACACCCAAGCTAAAAAATGTGAGCCGACTACGAACAGAGCATCAAGTGTAAGTATACACCTCCACCTTTTCTTAAATATAATAAATTTTTTTCCCCTAGTAGTTTGATTGAGCTTTAAATTTTGAATGTCTGCTAGGTTGAACTCAACTTTTTCTAGATCAGGCCATAAAAGTTTCGAAAGTACTACACCACGACTGGTCTCTGTGAATTACTTCATACAAAAAAAGAAAAAAAAAAATTGCTGCTGCCTCAAATTTTATTTTTGTTGACATGAATCAACGAAGACATAGAAGCTTGTCAACAATTACTGTACAGTAAAAGCCAACTATTTACCCCAGAAGCCAAACTATGTTTAATAGATGTTTCCAGTCCAGGCAAATATTAGGCAAAATCCTTATATGCTAATCGCCTAATCCTTTTCTAATTTGGAACATATACAGATATGAACTGCCAGATTTGCACCCACTTCTGGAAGGGGTTAGTTAACTTCTGCCCCCAGCTTCAACAGGGATGTTATTTAACCCCTCTCTCACCCCTCCTTCCCCTCTTCAAAATGATTTCCTAATTAGTATCATTCGCTTTTACTTCAGTTGGACAAGAGAGAGCCTGATGATCCATGCTCATATCTTCTTGCCATATGGACACCAGGTATGAGCAACATAATCCTTGTGCTATTATAGACCCCTTTATACAAAGGATTTCATGTAAGCCAAGCCACTCATAAATTATTCAGACTCAGCTCAGGCCAAAACTTGGCTAGGCTTGAACAAGCAATCAAACAAGCCAAAGTGAGCAGGACCTTGCAACTATCAGCTCCTGGTTAGTATCTGCCAAGTTATGCTGGGGCAATGATTATACAGAGGTTTGGGTTCTCACATTGTTCAATAGCGAGAAATGGGAGGAGACCCAAACAAGTCGTTTTCCCTTCCTACTCTAGTATTCCCCCAAAACTGATCAGGCTTACAGCACTGATGTCAGAATCCTCATGCAAACACACTTGGCATGATGAAAACCAAGACATTAGCAAATAAAGTCAATTTATAATAATAGTCAGAAATCATTTCATCCTAATGAGACTAATGCTATCTCCTTTTTCTTTGCAACCACCCAACACCTACAATATAAGCAGGCATTAAAGCTACCACTTCAGTAATTGGGGTTTCCAAAACTCCAAGACAAATGAAGAAAGAATGTCTCATCGTTACTACACAACAAGCACAGTCATCCCCTTCTAAAACACATAACAAGTCTAGTTCTTAGGGAGCCTATGACAATGGTAAAGTATGAGACTTACAAAATGATGTGTTTGTACATCTGAAACTCATGACAATCAGTCTCAATCATAGCCTTTCTAAATCCATGTCCCAAGTAACACACAAGTTTTCTAAGATCCTCTATAATCAATAGGGGAAATAGCTTGGTAGTATCTCATCTCCAACTCAACATTCAAATCCCCACCGGGAACCTGCACCATCCTTAAGAACCAGAAAAGAAAAGGTGAAAGCATTACATTTTTTTTATAACAAGGGACTGACTCCTATCTTTTGCAAAAAGTTGGGTTCTGTGCAATATAGTCAACTCTTTGGATGCCTGATATATATATTCAAGTGTGGGTTAAACCTTTGAATGTTCGCATCAGTTCACTGGATACCCAAGAAGCCAAGCCTGAGCTTTTGTTTGGAGCTTGTGTTGAACATCAATTTGAGCTCCTTCAATAATGGGAAAGTGGAGTCTGAACATTTAAGTGTCTGGCTTAGCTGGTAGCAATTGCACTCCCATGGGGCTATGCCTAATCCAAACTAGCATTATTTTGAGAACTAAAACTTGAAAATCCACATAAAGCCAGTACAGCCAATGGCTGATACATCTAGCCTATACATCTGGCCTTTTGGTATATTCTGCAAATTATCTGGAGTTACTTCCACTAGGTGAAACAGCAGACTCTATTGAACCACCTGAAAGAAAGTGCAGTGCACAAGAGCATGGCAAATTGTGTGATGAAGAGACATGTTTCTCATGTAATAGCATGCGAGAAGCAAATTCTCAAACTGTTCGGGGAACACTTTTGGTACGAAAAGGCAGTCAATAATTAAAATTGTTATATTGCATGACTTTTCATCAGATGGATGGATGCTAGGGAATGAAATATTAACTAGCAGTTATTATATGTCAAAACAGATACCATGTCGGACAGCAATGAGGGGTAGCTTTCCCCTTAATGGAACTTACTTCCAAGTTAATGAGGTGAATTCATTTCCAACACTTGGATCATCAAACTCCAATGAGTCAAAAGAACATTTTACACCTAACTTGATACAAACAAAACATTATGATGCAGGTTTTTGCTGACCATGAGTCTAGTCTGAATCCAATGGATGTTCCTCGAGCTTGGATATGGCAACTGCCAAGGAAAACTGTCTATTTTGGGACATCCGTACCAGCAATTTTTAAAGGTAATGTTTCTAACTGAAAACTGCACCCACATTATCTAATGAAGTCCACAACATCACCGAACTGCATTTTATGTCCACAGGAATGACAACAGAAGCTATACAAGAGTGTTTCTGGAAAGGTAAGTGATAAATCAAATTCTCTTTTTGGGTTTTAAACTTAATTAACTTGAAATTGCAGCTATGAGTAATTGAGTATCCGTTACTTGAGGATATGCAAAGGAGTGAAGTCTAGTGATACCTACTAACATTTTGAATTTCTAATTCCTAATTTTTGATCTTTCTGCCTTTAATGCTGCTGACTTCTTTGGATGATGTGATGATTTAGTCAATTTTAGCATTTCTACTTTGTATTCCCTAGAATCAAGCATTACCTACAGCAACTCAACCTTTAAAAGGCGTCACTAGGCTCTATAAAGGATAAACCAAATGATGGTACAAGTACGCAGGGTAGAGACAAAGAAAGAGAGAATTTATGACGAACACAAATCTGTAAAAAGGCTAGCAAATGCAGTTGAATGCAGTAATTGTAAATACACAACACTGCTGATTTTACTTGCTCTAACCAGCACCTTTACTGATAAGCTGAGAAGTATATATATAGGTAACGTTTGTGAGAAAGACTAACAATTTGGTAGTACATGATATAAATCTTGGGCATCATTGTTTCTAATCACTGCATGATTGGCCAACATCTCATGCTTCATTTCCTTTCCACTTATTGCAGTTGAGTGTTCATGTTATTTAGATTAAAATTAATCACGTTGGTGCATATGTCAAGGAAATGAGAAATCTTAAGATTACCTCAACAATTTGTGAAATCCAGGATTTGTATGTGTGAGGGGATTTGACCAAAAAACCCGGGCACCACGCCCCCTTATAGCCAGACTGCATTTTCCAGCCAGCAAGTTAGCGAAGACCAAAGCCAAAGATTCAGATGATTAGAGGATCCCTTGCCAAAGATCTTCACTGCCATCAGAATGACCCATGATCATGTTTGAGGCAAAATAACCAGCACATAACATTCAACAACAAGGATGACTTGGCTTGTAGAAGAGAAAAAGGGCGACACCCCAAATTGTATTATCTCATGGCATACAGGCATGTAGCATGTTAATGTTTAACAAGACTGTAAACTTCATATTTGTGCTCATTTTTGAGCCATTCTTCCAAAATCAGTGACCATGGCCAAAATGCCATGCAGCACTCATGCTACATAGCTGGTATTCTCTGCTACATAAACACTATCAGAGACTTTCCTTCAGAAAATAATAATAATAATAACACCAGCAAGCCAGCAAGGCAATCACTCTAATATTAATGAATCCAATAACAACTTTAAAGCATATTCCTGTTTGCATATATGTATAGACGACAGCCATCAATCTAAATGCAAGAATGCATCTTCAACTAGATGCAAGGAACAAAGGAGGAGAAAAAGGATAAAAGAACAAGTTGGGGAAGGGGAACGCAGCATAGAAGTGTAACTGGTAATTGTTGGCCTTAATTGGCAGATTCAACAACAAAAAAAATAATCTCATATTCACCAAAATTCACAATCATCAACGGAGCCAAACAGGCCGTTAATTTGAGACTAGACTATTAACAATAGTGATTTGCGAATAGCTCCCGTGTTGCAATTGTTTCATTTAGCATTTACAATTCCCAATTTGGAAAGAAGCATAAAAATTTTTAAAAAAATCGATTAAAAAAATACAAAACAAAACAAAGATTGCGTCGCCGGATAAACGAAACTCCAGAAATCGGTCGCCTACGATAACCTTCTGAGGCAAGTAAGACAACAAAAACAGCAAACCGCTAAAGCGCATAGACTTCAGATCTAGAAACGTACCTTTTTCAATTTCGACGAGATCGATAAAGAAAGTGTGACTTTGCAACTTCGACTTGTGAGATCAAGTTTGATGAGTTTGCGCGACTTTTCAAGTTCCCTCCAGATCTTGCTCTTTTTTCCCTCCCTTCCGCTTTCAACACTTTTGAGGAGTTGGGGCGGAAAGCCTCCAGAGTTTGAAATGAGGGCCTTCTGTGTGTGACGCGATGGCAATCCTGGGCCTTAGCGGTTTTAACGGGCTGTACCCAGCGGGCTTTCGGTGCACCGCGAACTTAGACTTGTGGCAGTAAAATTCGCGAGGCGGAAAAATAGACAAAAGTGGATCTTTGGTGGAGTACTACCGACAGTCGTCCTTCAAAATATATGAGAGATCTTTATGTCTTAACATTAAATATGCCGAAAAAAAAAAGAAGTAAATTGATTGGTAGCCACTCATCCAAAATAATTTTAACTGATTAAATACATGCTTTAAGAGATCGTTTGTATCGTATGAATTATCGGATACAAGTAGTTATGAATGCAATAAATTTTTGTAAAAATAACTTGGCCGATGGCGAGCTATTTGCTATTTAGTAACACATCTGGTGGCATGCATTTGCAGAACAGTAAATTGAATGTATCTGATGTCGAATTAAAGAAATCTAATATAACACCGTTAAATGCAAGTAAAATGTTGGATGCAAACCAATTCGCTATTCAATAAGGGTATGTTACGTAATGTGCCACCAAGTTATATGTCACTGCTTCTTTTTTTTTTTTTTTTTTTCCTTTTTTGAATGCTGCAGAGCAAAAAAGAAAAATTTTTAGCTTAACAAAAGCTTTTCACATGTTGGAAATTTTTTTTTTTTTATTTTTTTGAGTCAAAGTATTGGCCAAGTTGTAAACTTGTAATCAATAAAAAATTGTTCTCCAAAAAGAATTGGGCCCACGTTTCGGTCAGTTGAACTCCCCGTGAACGTTAAAGCCCGTGGTCCAAGCGGATCATGATGCCTATGATTTTATAAATTGCAAAGGCTACAAGCCATGAGTCCAGAGGAGTTTTACTGGTTTCGACTTCCCTCTCAAACTCTCATTTTTGTTGCCATCAATCGATCAAATGGGCTGAAATCTTAGATTTGCTTTCTTTTTTTTTTTTTTTTCTTTTTAAATAATAAAGGAAATGTTGGACTAACTCTTAAAATAAACATCAATTGTATGTAGTAAAGTTAAACAAATTTTAAATTTAAATCTTTTCTTTAGACAAAAAGAAATGATTATGTAATTTGATAACAATTGAATTTCAAAACTCATTGAATATTAACTCGTAGAGAATTCTATTAAAAATTGCTTTGTTCGATTACTATTTTGAAGATAAAAGGCAATAATTAAGTTCCAATATCGATGTATTTTGATGCTTAAGTTTATCAACCTCAGGACATACTAATTTATTATTTATTATTTATTTTTATTTTTATTTTTATTTTTTGTAAAACGCTGATTAGCTTGACTAATAACTGTTTTCCATTCATTGCACATGCTCCAATCCCGATTTCTACGAGTTTCAGTGCTTCACAATAATTCACATCCGTTTCTCATTGAAAATCGGCAGATATTGCACAAAAAAAGAAAAAGGGCATTCAATCGTTTTTGAAGAAAAAAAAAAAAGTTTTTTGCACCTAAATAATTTCGGAAAATAAGTGTGTGTGTGTGTGTGTGAGAGAGAGAGAGAGAGAGAGAGAGAGAGAGAGAGAGGTATAAGCCTCATAATTTTCAGTTTTATCTTACAAAGCCTATATTCTGGAATGTCCCAGGGCGGATTGTTGCGTTCTGGTCGCGGGATTTCATATCATGCTTTAATATAATCTTTTGCGTCTGCAGGTTGATTGCTATACTTTTGATTATCACCCCAAAGGGCCATTTAGCCGTCCAAGAAAATAACCAGTCTTTTTTTTTTTTTCCTGACATTTCAAATTCCTAATGACTTTATGAGTGGATAGTGTTTTGTGAGATACAAGACCAGTTGCTATGTAGTTTAGGAGGCATTCGTCATCATAATGATTTAAACAAAAATTTATTCGTCTTTATAGGAATTTTGTGTCCGCTGTATATAGGAGAGAATACGTAGTCAACTTTGACAAGGCAACTACACGCATACAAATAAGTGAGGAGGTGATAAAGTAGACCAAAAACGTTAATTTATAGATTTATTATAATAAAAGCAACAACGAGTCATAATGTTGAGATGGCCGAGTTGGTCTAAGGCGCCAGATTAAGGTTCTGGTCCGAAAGGGCGTGGGTTCAAATCCCACTCTCAACATCATTTAAATTTTGCTTCTACTTTCAAGGCGATTTTTTGCAGAGCCTTAGAGCTAAGCTTTGAGAGGTATCTCATTTGACTCGGTGATCTAAGACGAGTTGATGGACTACTTAACCGGGGGCACGCATCACATCCGCGTGAAGATGCAAAAGGCTATACATTATTTAAGTTGTATTATCAGCGAAGTAAAGCGATTTCAGAATGGAGGCTATTTCCGGTTATCTCCACTGTGGGAAGTAATAAATTGCGAAAATATTATGTGCATGACGCATGTATGTATGCATTATACCCTGAATTCAAGCTTGGATGCGACTTGCGAGTCTTAATTAAAGTCTTTCACGGGCCTTTGTCGACTTCATTACTTTGAAAACTTCTTAGGTTCCACGTAGAAATGATCAATTCCACACAATTAACTATTTAATAACGACTGCATACTGATCTAGAAAACAAGTGACCGGAAGAAATCGACAAGCTGCATCCATTCACGTGATGTAGACTCCATTTACTTTTCTTTCTTCGCCCACATTCACACCTATATATTTATGAGTAGTTTGAAATGGCAAGCGTTGGTATTGCTACAATTCTTCTGGCTTTCTTTTCTGGTATATTATTGCCTTTTTCCAGAGCTACATGCATGAAGCAGTGGACCCAATCTCCTTACATACACATGCTAGACGGACGGAAGAAAATGGGAACGCCAGAAAGTTGTGATTCCAATTAATGTACAGCTGATGCTATCGTGTAACCACAAAGAATTCATTAACATTCTATAATAAAATCAGGAGCTAGGATGCCGCCAATATCCTCTATTATGGACATAGTAATTGATGAGCCCCGGGCTAGAAGTTTTAGTGGATTAAGAATCTACACTGGAAGACTGCAAGATAAGATCGAACTAGTTACAATTCGGTTACGGTTCCATTTTTTTCCAATTTGAAAAATCAGTCATTTTATACAAAAGAAAGTGCTTATTCAAGTAAGCATCTTAAGTTAGATTTTTCTAACAAGGAAAGGGATTTTAGGCAAGCCTTTATTAGTCCCTCATACCTCTTATTTTTTTAATATTAAAGTTCAAGCAGTGGTAGTCTCAATAGTTCCATTTTCAGTTATTTTTGAAGCCCATGCAATGATTTCGAGTATTAAGTATAGCTTCTTTCTTAGGCTATTCACATAGTTCCAATGACCCTGCATGTCAGGCTAGCCGAAGGAAGAGTTCTATACGAGGTTTCCAAGCGAGCCAGTTGTTGCAGTCCTTAGGCCTTATGGAAGTATTGGGAGAAAGATTACATACCTCGCCTTAAGCCCATCGCCTTCCATTCTTTCTAACTCAATTCCATCTAGAAAAATGGCTTCTATTTTCCCTTCGCATCCAGTTTTTTTCCCTACAACTAGTCTAGGTTACCTTATAGATTTATAGATGTGGGGGCAGAGTGGATGCACTCCCTTCCCTTTGAGCCCTCTTCTTAGGTTCTGCCCCGCCCATTGAATTCCTCGCTGCATTGCCAGTTCTCTTGGGTGGGGTTCGTTTTCCTCCCCGGCAGTTTGAGTGGAAGGGGGGCCTTTTCTCGGGTTCAGTGTCTTTCTTTCCTTTTTCTTTTTTTAATTCCTCGTGGAGTCGACATCCCTGCCCTGCCCCCTTTCTTTCTAAGGAGAAAAGTATTCTTATTGATATTAATTTAAATTAAAAATTTAATTTAATTTAATTTAAATTTAAATTATTTAAATAAATTTATATATTTATTTTTATATAAAAATATATAATTTATATTATTTATATATATTGGTTAATGTAAATATTTTTTAATTATAATTAAATTATTATAATTATTATATATTTATTTTATTATATTAATAAAATTACAATATTTTTGTTAATAGTAGAATAGTAGAATGAGAGTTATTTTTTTTAACAGTGATAATGGAGCCACCTTTCTAACACCGGTTCCGAAGCGTCACCGGGGCGTAGTCAACCCTACTTGTAGCTAATTGGTATACTTATGCATATTCTGGAGGGAGTTTGTATGGCTTATCACCACTCACCAAATTAGGCCTCGTTATAAACCGTAATCCAAGAACACAGAAGCCATTTTATGAGGATATGAGCCCAGTTACTACAACACACCATCGCTTTTTCAACTAGAAAAGACTAGTGTAGATCGATTTTGCGGTTAACATCAATTTCTCCTAACTGTTATCATGGAGACTCCATTTCACTTAAGTTTATCTCAGCCAAAAGCGCACCCAGATCAAAAAAACCTGTAATTTTTTTCCTTTTTGTTACTTAAAAAGTCTGTGACTAGCTAGAAATTAAGGTGACCATGATATGAGTAGAACTTTCTCTTTAGTATTGTTACCATAATTACATCTCTTCTTTTCAAAAATAAATAAGGGCTGAAAATGAACCGCCCAAGTTATAGTCTTGCTGGAGGCAAGCTTCATTTCCTAGTGGGTGGTTGTCGAAGCAGCTGCTCGTTTGACTTTGTATATTGCTGTAAATGGACCGTGGAAACTACTTGATGATCACGTTGTCGGATAGAATATATTCGATTTTATTATTAAACGTTATCAAGGCGCTAGCCTAACCCCAACAAACGTTTCTGGAGTTTCTTTCGTCCATGCGTACACACATACAATTGAGAACACGTATACTTTTATTTTAAAAAAAAAAAAAAACAGAGGAAAACGTATTCTCATAAAAAAAAAAAAAAAGTGAACACGGACTTTTCCCCAGTGGAAAGATGCCAACTTGGATTCATGCGAAAGAAATAAGAGAGATCGCCTTTGCAACTAATATCCAACGCAGTTATGGAAAATAACACATGCCTTGTTCGCTTTCCAACTTACATGTTAATATATACCATCAGTCAAAAATTTAAGCATGTCCCGACCCAAAAATAAAATTAAAAAAAAAAAAGAATAAGGCATATGCAAATATGCTAACACCAATTAACGCTGAGATCGTAATATTAAAAACTCATGTCCATTGAGTACTATTAGCATAGATTGATTGCCAAAGCTTTTGATGTTCTTTCATTAAACCTAGAACGAGTGTCATTGTCAACATAAATGAAAGAACTAAGCGAGAGAGACTATACATAAAACTTGCGTTCTGTAATTAGTTTAAAAAAGAAAAAAAATTGAGTGAATATAAAATAATTAAACTATAGTAAACATCTTGATATTTAGTATATAATATAAAATATTTTATATGTAATGTAAAAAAATTATATTTACAAAAATCCATTATTTTTGTATTCACGTAGTCAATCTTGAATAAAAGGAAAAAAAAAAAAAACTATTTATCTGGTCTTATATGTTTACACTAGACAATCTATCTTTTGGAAAGGGATTTCATCACGAGCCAAACCCATACCTCATTCTCTCTCTCTTCTTTTAAATGAAAAATAATGTGGAGAGAGGTAGGAGTGGATCTCTATGGCAGGGTCTCTGGCCCCAGTCTCTTTTATTATTCTTGTCCCCTCTAGCCACTAACTACCAACGGCGGCTACTGCTGACTATTGCTGTGCATTTTTTCTGTTCAAATTCGAAGTCGAAGCATCATGTATCCTTCACCATGAATGCTTATATTTGTATCCTTGCTTTGCTAATTATACAATAATATACATTCACAATATTATTTATTTCACCAATTTAATACTATTCTGTGGTGGCCCTTCCAGCCCATTATCGAGTGACGAAAATGTTGTGTATATTTTTTGTCCACCCAGCCCCATTTTTGTTCTAATGAACTTTCCTTCTCTCTGTATCAGCATTATCAGCTTACACTCTCTTCCAAAATGGAAAGCCGCCGAATCGGCACGGTAACTCATTTTCGTGTAATTCAGCTGATTTTCATCATCTTGCAGATACTTTACGCTTCAAGGTGGCCAGCCATCGCACAAGAGCTTCTCATAGGCTTTAAAGCCACACCAGATCCATCTGTCTCCTCGTTTCAGCATCTCTTGAACGACTCTTCAGGAAATTTCTCCCTGGGTTTTCTCCGAGTCGATCGAGCCAAACTCGGCCTTGCTGTCATTCACCTTCGTTCTCTTCAACCGCTCTGGCAGGCCGGCCCAGCAGCAAGCTCCTTTCCCTGGTCAGACCGGACCCAGCTATACTTCAATGGCAGTCTTGTGATATCAGATCCGCACGAAGGATTATTTTGGTCAACTAGAACCGAAGGTGACAAAGTTGTTCTTCTCAACTCCTCAAATCTATTAGTGCAAAAGGTGGGGTCCCCTCCCATTGTTCTGTGGCAAAGTTTCGAATTTCCCACAAATACTCTCGTCGAGAATCAGAATTTCACGTCTAACATGTCACTAGCTTCATCGGATGGGCTTTACTCTCTGCGCTTAGGATACGACTTCATGGCCTTATACGCAACGTTCAAAGAAAGCACAGACCAAATATACTGGAAACACAAAGCGCTTGAAGCCAAAGCAAAAATAGTAGAAGGGCAGGGACCCATTTATGCCCGGATCAATTTTGACGGGTTTCTGGGTATGTACCAAACGGAAATCGCACCCGTGGATGTGCAAGCTTTTAACAGCTATAATCGACTTCTCGGGGCATTCTACATCGTCCGGTTAGAACAGGACGGGAACCTCAAAGGGTATTATTGGGATGGGACGCACTGGGTCTTGGATTACCAGACCATTGCTGAGACCTGCGAGCTGCCGAGTCCTTGCGGCTTTTACGGTTTGTGCAGACCCGGATCCGCTTGTTCCTGTTTGGATAACCAGACCGAGTTTCGCTCCGGTGAGTGCTTTGCTGTTCAGTCAGGTGATTTTTGCAGTGAAGGAAATGCCAAAATGGGAAATAGCTTCTGGGTCCTGAGAAGAAGAGGCGTGGAGTTGCCGTTTAAAGAGTTGATGGGTTACAGAACGGCGTCATCTTTCGAGCAATGCGAAGGCTTTTGTGAGAGTAATTGTAGCTGTTGGGGCGCAGTGTACAACAATGCATCCGGGTTTTGTTACTTCGTGGATTACCCGATCCAAACGTTGAGGGGCATGGGCGATGAGAGCAAGCTGGGGTATTTTAAAGTGAGGAAAGCAACAAAGAAGAAAATGCAAGTGGGATTTGAGCTTGGAATTGGATTTTTGTGTGTGGCAATTCTGTTGCTTATCGGAGCAGCCATGGTTGCGGGTCATAGGATATGGAAGAAGAGGGGAGGGATTAAACGGAGCTTGGAGGACGGTGGTATGGGTGGGGTCTCACCCGGCCCGTATAAGGAGCTTGGGTCGGCTAGCTTTAAGTCCATTGAAATGTGTAGTAGTCGACGGTGACGTAAGGGATGACGTTTTCTAGGGTTGACCAGTATTTTTATTCTTAGGTGGGTTTGTGGGGCGATCACTAGCTTTTTGTTTGTGCTTTGAAAGTGAGAGGTAAGTAAGTCTTAGCGGAAGGGCCTGCTGTTTTGAGTGGCATGTGGGGACAGGTTGATCTATTACACAGTGTACATAGATATGTCTGTCTACGCTTCATAGTCAGCGTGCGTGCGCTTCCAGATACTGTCTTACTTTAGTTCAAAAAAAAAAAAACACAGATACTGTCTTACTCGTCACGGGTCCCACACGTGTGCTTCTTACCTCGTTGGCTGGGGAGAATACTATCTTCTGAAAATTTGCTCGGGAGGGAAAAATGGGTGGCATTTGGTATTGCAATTAGCACAGTTGTTGGAATGCGGATCATATGTGTATTGACCTGAGAGCATTGCAAAAAACAAGAGAAAAAAAAGTGCAAAAACCTGTCTTCTTTTGAATATCGTCGGTTCAATATAATTACCGGTTGCATTTAAAGGTTCCATCGCAGCGTCGGATTGCAAGAGCAGCCCTTTCTCCTTAGTCGTGCCTATTTGTCATCTCTCAGTGTATCTAAGATACTAGAGATTGCTTTTTTTTTTTTTGTTTTTATTCCTCTCTCGCCAAACCAAAAAGAAATGAGCAAGACGGGTACTCATAACCTCGAAAATATTTTATGTTATATCTTTTCCCAAATACCACTGTTAGTTTTTTTTTTTTTTTTTTCCTTCTGTCCAGTCAAAGTCAGTATCGTTAGATTGTAAAAAAAAAATAAAAAATAAAAAAAAAATCTACAAAATTCTCCTAACAATTTACTTTTAGAGTACACTTTGGCCTTTGTATTTTATTTTAAATTCACACTTTATTCTCCAAAACTTTTTATTTCTGTTAAAATTTAATTTTATAGAATTACATGACCAAATTTTAGAAAATATATTATCCAAATGGCACTTAATGTATAGAATACAAACTTTATTCTCGCCCTAGCTTTCCTCTCGTAAAATTTTTCTCCATAATAATTTTTTTCCTTAAAAAAAAATGGTGTTTTTTAATACATGACACTCATATACTGGCCCATTTCTAGTTTTCCTCTTTTTCTTTTTCTCTACCTACGAAACTGTGTCCTATTTAATTTAGATGGTAAAATTTCTTAAATATCATTTTAGTAAGACTTGATGTTATTACCAAATACTCTGGCAATGCTCAAAAAATGAAATATCATGACGATCGAATTAGGTGCATATTGTAACAAAACAATGAGCTCCTTCAAAGATCAGGATCAGCCCATACCAAATGTACAAAGGCAGCAGCAGGAATAAGGCCTGCCCAATCGAGATCCAGTTTCACAGCCAGGTCACTTGGAGCCTAAACTGGAAATTACTTTCAAACTCCCTGTTCGGCCCAGGTTGCCTAAGTTAGTCTGCTTGCGAAAGGGTCCAAAATGGTAATGTGCCCAAAAAACAAAAAGGGTTTAAAATCCTAACAAGAAAAGTTGGTCAAGCGCAGATCATTAGTCTTGCGCATTCAGCCGTGCCCCAGAGGCGCATTAAAATAATATAGTTTTTTTCAATTTTATATTTTATTTTGAAAAAAATCACATTAAGTTCACATCAACAAACACAATATATATTGTACATGAAAGAAGTGATAAGTGCAATACCACTCTTATTGTACTTTTTTCCTATTTTCATACATATTTTATATAATCTTATGCATATTTTTTTAATCCTCACAAATATTCGGTGATTTTTTCAAAAGAAAAAAATGAAATTCAAAAAAATTTTATTATTTTATTTAAGATGACTTTATGCTGTGAATAGGCCCGCGTCAGGGGCGAGTTTTCTTTCTTTTTTAATGGCAATTGATTGTTTTTGTTTTGTGATTTTCCGGGAATTTCGGTTCGTCCGAAACGAAGCCAAGGTGTATTTATTATTTTCGTTCGAAAATATTTTATTTTCTCCCGTCAATTTTATTGCTCATTCGTAATCACTGGCTTCGTTGAGTTTTAGTTTTTACTCTGCTTCTTGTGCAGTCTGAAGTCTCCTGTTTTGTTGGCTCATATTTTCACCCCTTTCTTTATAGGTCAGTAAGATTTTTCATAGTTCTTCAACATGTATATTGAACCCATCCTACGAATTCTCTTTGGGAAGTTGAGTGAAGTGGCACCCAAAAAGAATTGGTGGATTAGTCTTCTTGCTACATAGCACACAGAACATTGCTCGTGAGTGCCTCCACTAGTTCTTGACAGGCGATTCTTCTGCAGACTTTTGGATTTTGTAGGTCTAAATGCACAAAAATTTTGAAATGAACAGGAACCCTCGTAAAGCAAAATGAAGCAAGACCTATCGACGGCTGCACGGTAAGGACATGACACGGGTAGACATTCTCAGGCTGTTTTTTTTTTTTGTCTTTTTTCCTTTGTTTTCTGGTTTTGATTGTCGTGAGTATCAATGTTTAGTGTTGAATGAAGAATGATGGGCTGATGATTGGTTATTGCCTTTTGTATTGTTTACCTTCTAGGATTCAACTTTTGAGTTTGACAGGAAGTGCAATAGGCCAGAGAGATGTGACAGGAATTTTGCAGAGAATACCTCGAAGAGCATCAAGAAGATTGTTAAAATTAGAGCTGACAGGCTAGACAAGCACATTGAACGCAGGTTTGTTATCATTTCTTTTTTTTATATCGGTTTACATAAAAGAAGTTGGATTGCTCATTCATTTCCAATTTTCAACTTTTACGGGTTCAAGGCAAAAATGCCGAAGGGTAGGATGAAGGCAGTAAAAGAACTGGACCAGAGCATTCTCCTGGTCAGCGCTCCGGCTGCCCTGGAAAAGGATCCCTCTGTTAGCCTTCCAAAGGTCCAAGTCAATGTCCATAAAGCTCCGATGGTGGAGAACCACCCCATGGAAGAGTAGATAGCGTGCTTTCGTTCCTGCTCAGTTAGTTATTGCCCACCAGTATCAATAAGCAATGAGCCGCTCGTGCTTGCAATTGGGCGACTGAAGGATTGAGCTTGGTTACATAATAGGGTGTTTGAGTGGTGTTACATCCATGAGAAAGAGTAATTTCTTATCCAATGAAGCAAAAGCCTGCCAATTGACCGACAACCCTTTTCTTCCTTTTGCAGCTTAGCTATCTTGTTAGAACTACACATAAATTACATTTTACTTTTTATTGCACATAACCTTAAGGAATAACATTGATGCCACAATAGATCTCCTAAGTGAAATTAAAAAAGTAAAAAAAAAATATATATATCCCACTAGGTCTCTGGATTCTGTGAACTGAACGAAAAACGTAATTGGCTGATTGCCAAATGACTTTTTTTGCATCTTCCAAACAAATTAAAATATCCTCTTCCTAGTTGGCAATTGAAGACGTGCACAGAGGCCCCACCCTTAGAGCCTTATAAACCCTTCTTTTATTCAAGTAAAGAACATAATTTTAATGCGAAATTAATTTTCAGACGCAACACCTTGGACATAACTATGGACATATAATGTGACATGACACATCATAAATAGATAATAATTTATATCAACTTGTCTGTAGCGTGTCCACCGGTCTATGCTATGAAAAACAGGAACAGTTTCTGAAGAAGAAAGGATGACACTTGCTTCGCTTCTATTTCTCTCCGTACCTCATGTAGCTTCTAATATAAGAAATTCACATCTGTATTAGACAATCTGCACTGTGCCATTATGAGAAATTACAAAGTTAAGAGATAGATCAGACGTTTGACAGAGGAGTTATCTTTTTTGTGAATCAGATCTGAAGGGTTACCAACACTGGCATTCGACATTATACTGTCCTGATCAAGTCCAGCATTGGAAGTATGGGGTAGATTTTTATACAGAAAACAATACATCATGGGACTTGATGAGGAATTCTCGTTTAAACTCTCCTTGGGAGGCATCCGACAGAATTGGAATGATAGTGCAACATTTATCTGCATCATTACATTTAGTATCAAACGTAACATCAAGAGTTGTCTCTTTTACTATCATGACTATTTCTGAGGATGTTTCTGTCGGCCATCACAGGCATACATGTTCAATATGGTCCATTGGTTATTATTGTTGGAGCTAGAGTTTAATTAATTTTGATACTTAATGTAAAACAATCATATTATAATTCTCAATTTTAATTGAGCCTTTGCTTTAACAATTATAGGGATATAGGGTGTTATGTTTCCTTTCTTGTATTTCCATTTAAATTGCAGCACAAAATGTCGATCTTATCCGGCTCTCAATTAATCCTAGATGCACACAAGCAATCGGGATAATTTCTGAGCTTTTGAACGAATGGAAATTACGGGGAGGCGCGGGGTGGTGAATGCGGGGCGCGCGGTCCAGTTACAGTGACATTTATGGTTTTTTTTTTTTTTTTTTGCAAAAAATAAAAATATTTTGCATTTCAAAAGCAAATAAACTCCATTTTTTTTTTTAAAAAAAGGTAACGCTGTAAAAGAAAAAAAAAAAAAAGCTACGTTTTTATTGAAAAAACTACTTTATATTTCTTGTTATAATGTTTGTACTTTTGCAAAAACCAAAGTGCATTGCATTTCTAACAAAATGTAGTTCACTTTCTAAAAAATGTAATGCATTATCAAAATAACACACTGCATTCTCTAAATGTACTTCGTTTCCCTGCGTGAAAAGAGAAATCGGGGCACTGGGACTTGGACCGCGCGCCTGGTCCTTCCAATTATGAAGTCACGTTGATGAAAGGGAATTTTTTTATTAAGTTTACTGCTATACAGTTAACAACTTTTAGGAAATTAATTTTGCTAAAACTGGTGTTTTGATTAGAAGAACATCCTCTTTAATGTTTACCATAGCTACCAAGGACGACCTTAAAGATTTTTTTTTTTCTAGCATAATAATAACTAGTCATTAACTTGTTAAATGTTAGAAAAAGTTCAGAAACACTGGAGAAAATATAAAACACCCTATGAGGACAAAGGCCCCAAATTCTACGCATGTGATGTGAAAGTGTGAATCATTTTGGGTATGTATCGTCCAGGAAATTTGAGTACATTTGTGATGTGAATCATGATCGCCGTGCAATTGTGCGTGCCTTGGTCCACAGACATAAGGCGCTATATCAGGGATTCACGTACCATAACATTTATGGGTCTGTAAAAATCTGGAAGTAACATTCTTTTAGCCAGAGAGTTGGATAACAATTGGTCATGAAGTGCCCTTTTCAGACTGGTCTTATTATGGCTTAGCATTTATTTCAATTAATTTAAAAATTAAAAAATTAAAAAATCAAAGTCCTCTAAATGTGAGGGGGTGAAAACCCCTTAATTTTATTAAAAAATAAAAAGAGAAAGAGAAATGGTTCATTTATGATCACAGAATTCTGACTTTGTAGCAGAGGCCCTTAATTTTATTTGTTGCTTTCCCCTTTTTGATTTTTCAAGGCTTCCCAATTCCCATATTGGTGGTTGTAATCAGGTGAACCCCGAGGTGCTCTTTGGAAAAATTTTCAAACCCAATATATATCCAACAAAACCAACTTCACTCTACCGCAAAAAGCCCTCAAATTTCCGTGCAAAATTGTCCGACGCACAAGCAAGCACATCTGGCATCCCTCTCCACTTGCGTTTAAAAT
Source organism: Rhizophora mangle (assembly GCA_037832345.1). Lineage (NCBI taxonomy): Eukaryota > Viridiplantae > Streptophyta > Magnoliopsida > Malpighiales > Rhizophoraceae > Rhizophora > Rhizophora mangle. The sequence goes on along the minus strand of JBAPLJ010002022.1, from coordinate 2,298,979 downwards.
ACTTGCCGTTTAAACGTCGGCATAAATACAATAACTGGACAAACGAGGCCACATGTAACCCCTATTTAATTAGTCTTAATTATAACCCGGGAAGCCTAGCACATTATCAACTTTCTGTGTCGATTCTGCCCTTTAATTTTAACCCAAAAGTTCAGGCTCATTTGAAACTGAAACTGAAGTAGTAATAACTAATTTATGACTAGATCAAGGAAGGCGATGTAAGTGAAACTATCAATCAGGGTCGGCTTTAGTTGCAGTTGGTTGAATCTCAAGGCTATCTTTAATTCCGTGGGTCCAGAAATCACCATCATCGATTGATCAAACATGGCCTTCTAGTCCACCCCTAGCGCCATGTTATCCAATTGCGTTCAAAGTCCACTTATTGCTAAGGTATCTTGATAGATCCCTTGTTCTGTCTTGGCTCTATCTTTCATAAAACTATGAGCAAATATCCACCTGTTTTGCCAAATTAACAAAACAGGATCAATTTTTATATTGGTAGTAAGGTCAAACTACAGCTTATGTTAATTAATAGGTTGTGTTTTAGTAGTGTTGATGAGCTGGCACGGGAGCGAGGCAAGGAAAGGAAGAATCTGGCCTTCTGCTGACCCCTCTCTCTCGGTTTTCACTGAGGAGATTCAAGGTTATTTAGGGGATTGAATTGAATGCTGGATGGTGCTGTCCAATGAAAGCGTGGGTTTTTAATCTTCCTGGCTATTCATTTCTCTCACCGTTCCTTGGTCTTTCTATACAATGGCATAAACAGAAAGGACACTTCACATGGGGAACCGCAGAGAAGAGTACTCGATCCTCTTCCTTTGTCATCTTCAATTTTCCCAATTTCTTCAATTGCATAAGGAACAAAGAGTAACCCATCAATCTTTCATGTTTCTTGCATCATAGGAAAGGAAGCGTATGCCCACCTTCCTCCTCCCTTCTCTCTCTTAGAAGGTATTTATATAAAGCATCATAGGATCACCTTTGGTTTGATATTTTTCTTCTTGGGAATTGCTCTGCAATGAGGAGCCTGGCAACTTGCTACAGCGAACATGCCATCAAAGTATCCGATTCATATTGCTCAGGCCCTTCCAGACAGGCCTATCTCTCCCCAAATCTGACGCCTTCAATTCCTAAATTAATTACTTGTATATATAAAGTCAAGTTCTCCGATCAGAAGATCCTTTTGATCACCCTCACATGGTGCAAAAAACTTACAAACCAAGGTCTTACCATCACCATAGGCAACAATCTTTCCTCCCCTGCTTCAAAATTTAATAACGATTCCCACCAACTGAGAAAAGATAAAGGCACCAGGACATTCCAATCTTGCAATTCTAAGATTGAAGTCTTCTGGGATCTTTCCACTGCGCGTTATGACGGCGGACCGGAGCCGATCAGCGGGTTTTACATGGTCGTCTTGGTGGACTTGGAACTGGGCTTGCTTCTCGGAGACAAAGATGAAGAAATCAATGTTAAACGTCTCAAGACAAAGCTACCCCAAGCGAAATCCTCTTTAATTTCTCGTTGCGAGCAGTTTTCAGGTAATACTATTTATTCCACCAAGGCGCGGTTTTGTGATTCTGGGACGGCTCACGACATTTTGGTCAAGTGCAGTGGCGAGGAAGATGGGTCAAAGAATCCTGTCTTGTCCGTGTGCATTGACGACAAGAGGATTTTTCAAGTGAAGAGATTGAAATGGAATTTCAGGGGGAACCAGACAATATTCGTGGATGGATTGTTGGTTGATATGATGTGGGATTTACATGACTGGTTCTTCAAGGAAGCGTCAGGTTTCGCAGTCTTCATGTTCAGGACCAGGAGTGGGTTGGATAGCAGGCTGTGGCTGGAAGAGAGGAATTTGGAGGTCAAGGGTCAAGACAGGGCGGGCTTCTCGCTGTTGATCTGTGCCTGTAAGAGTCCTGGATGATTCTAAAATTTTTTTCTTTAATTTATCTGAATTATTTGTCTTTTTCTCTTTTCTTTTCACAATTGACTGAATCCCATATTTCTTTCTTTCTTCCTCTTCTTGACGACTTAAAAATGTCAAACTATACAAAGCTTATATTTCTTACTATAGTAAGATATGCTTGACTTGGAGTGGGGATAAGGTTTGAGTTACGGAGATTGGAATTGTACATTAAACCTCTCCGATGAATTTCTTCTTTCTCTCTCTGTTCTTCATCTACATTTAAACGGTGTGGACTTCATTCCTTCTCCGTCCGAATGGATCTGACCCACTTTAAATTGGGCACTTCTGTTCTTCGGTAATTGTTTTTGCAAGTGAACAATTAGAGAGGGTTTAGCTGCAAAAGTTTTCTTCTCCGAAAGAAAAGTAGGAGGAAACTTATCTCCTCCCGCCCCTTCAGGAAATTAAGGTATCTCTACAGGGATATCCAAGCACTCACTTTAGACCATTGATGCATGGGGATTGTTGATCTTTACGAAAAATTTTCCCTCCTTGATCAAAAAGGCTTTTGTGGAAGACCCGTTTGACGTTTCTGGATTAGGAAAGCAACAACCAAATTCTCACGCATGCCTATTGAAAACTTTTACGGTTTTTCTGGTCTTTTTATTCTCCGTTTGTAAACCAAAGGAAACATCTTATATTCAATTCCGAATCTGCTGTGAGCAAAAGGCGGATAGACCTTCTAGCTTGTTGGGTACAGAAAAGAAACCTTGCCCAACCAATGGATGCCCAAAATGCTTTTTATCGATCTCGTAATGAGCAGGCAACTCAAAACAGTTTGGGATAGAGAACTACCCAATTTAAGTCTAGCAAAGAAGCCTTCTTGTTCTTCTTTTTCCCCTTGTGTATTGAGCTAGCTTTTCACGAGAATGTGTTCAGGAATTTCGGGTCTATCTATTCTAAATTTGTGGCGTGCCCTAGAAAATGCTAAAGACGGGCGAGCCAGTGGCCTATCGTAGGACTCGACAAGGGACCAAGGGTGGCCCAAACATCAAAATTCCTGTCCTTGGGGTTAGCGGTTCAAGCCCTTCAAAATGCAAGTTGGGCTGGACTCAATTCTGCTTGGATTAAAAAATTGTAATTGTTGCTGGGCATATAATATAAATGCGCGTCGCTGTTTTGCGCCTACTGTCTGGTTTTGACATGCCTTTAAACTCTGCAAGTTGTGTTGGTGAATTGACGTTTTATAGAGAACCTGCTTCAAAGCAAATTGAATCAGTTTTTTATAACTCAGGGTATTGACGATTGCCCATTAATTACGACGTGAAATACAATTCAAAACAAAAACCCATCACATGCGCAGTTGCGTGTTGTATTCGCATACGATGTTTGCGTAGAAGTTTAAGTACGTTTCCTTCCAGAGACAAATGCCAACTGGCAAAATGGGTTATCATGAATTTAGATTGTTTTAAGTTTTCAATTCATTTCAAATTGATTTCAAACAAAATTAGAGTATCAAGTTATTTTGCCTTTAAATGAGTCAGTTTCATACCATCTTGTCAAATCTGGTTTTAAGTTTATAGAACAATTAGGTCAATTTTTTGGGTTACGTTTTGTCCCCCCAAGCTATTTATAAATGAACATAGTTGAAAAATTCATCATCTCAATTCGCGTTATATGTCGATATTTACGCTATCTCTTAACAATTTTATTGACAAACTAAATAGAAACAGAATCAACACTTGAAATGGGAAACAATGTTCAACTGGTTAAGATCATGCATAACAGCCAAAAAAATGGAATCACTTGATGATCATTGACATGGGTCTTGTATATTAATGGCCGATACACACAAGCCAAGCCTACTAGGATGGAAAGTCCAGTACTTTCAACCCATCGTTAATCATCCACTTACCAGCACCCGACATGGCGATATAACTGGGCCTTTTGACTTCTTTTATTAAAAGAGTACTCGGCCGAGGCAAATTTTTTCGTTTTTGATTATGAACTTTGGCCCAATTTACGATGTTACTGTGATGAAATCATAAGTGAGCGTGACCTTTTTGTTTTTGTTTTCTTGGTTCATCGAAGAACGACGAGCACACCTAAGGTAAGACATCCAGTCTTTTTAGACTCTCCATGGGGAAAGAACGAGATTAGCCGATCCGCCAAACGATGTGTCTTCCTGTTTACATGTTGGCGTCAAATAAGCCAGTGTCCCTCTCATAATTTCCACCTGCAACTTTGAAATCAAATTCCAGCGTGTAAAGCTGGGTTGAAGGGCAGGTTGCTGAGGAATCAGATTCAACCATCACCCTGGAAAATCCACCATACCAAGCCATTCATCGTCAATTCCTGGTAAGTGACCCCAACTTTTACTCTCAGAGCTGTACACAAACTAAAGGCATCTAGCTCTTGTTAAATATACTTCACGGTGAAATGTCGAAAACAAAGGAATGTATTGGAACAATGTGTTGCAATATAACGTCATCTAACAATTAACATACGGAGAGAAAAAGAGATTATTGACTAGAATGAGTTCAAAATTAGGATCAAGTGTGATTAGTCCACAAATAAAGTCATGAATTCTACAAATTTACATTTTATCTCACAAGATCTTTATTAAATCTAATTTTGATAAGAAATATGAAATAATTTTATTACATTATATTTATAAAAAACGTAATTATAATAGATGTAGTCAAAATTTTTTTTATTGTAAGAGTTTATATTGAATATATTAAAAAATTATTTTATTTTAAAAATTAAGTTTATTAAGTGTAATTTAAGATATGAATTATATGAAAAAAAAATTTACTAAGTATAAATTTATAATTAATTAGAAGTAAAAATAATATAATTTAAATATAAAATTATATAATTATAAAATTTTGATATTAAATTAAAAATAATTATAAAAATTATAAAAAAATTATAATAAAGAAAGAAATATATGTAATAAAAGAAAGAAATTATATTTATATATAAAAAAAATATATAAAGAAAGAGATATATATAGAATAAAAAAAATATGAAAAAAATAATAAAATTATATATATATATATATATATATATATATAATTAAAATATATTTATATATATAAATATAAATAATATATATATAAAATTATATATATTTAAATTATATTAAAAATTTTATTTTTATTTTTATTTTTAATATAATTAACATAACATTTAATTTATATAATATCTTATATTAAATTAAATAATATTATAAAATTTTAACAAAATAAATTTATTAATAATAAATTTTAAAATAAAATAATTTAAAATTAATTAAAATGTGAGATTTAAAGTTATAATTTAAAATTTTAAAATAAAAATTTAAATTATTAATTATTAAAATATTTTTAATAAAATAAAAATGATATATATATTATAAGGAGGAAGGCGCAAAAATTGGGACAAAATTCAGAATGAGAAGGCGGTAGAAGAAGGGCAGGTCGCATCAAGACGAGTCACGATGAGCGAGAAAGGCAAGCAACAAGCGGCGGAAAACCACAGCCTACCCCGCCGATGTTTAGGTCGTGGGTAATTTGTCATCAAACAAACACCAAAGACCCGTTGTGGAGCCAACGATATGCTTGTGTTGGCTGATTTTGGACGTTTATCTTAATTGGTTTATAATCTAGAACCGTAATTAAACTTGAAGTTGTAATCAAGTAAAATTAGAAATAGGATAATATATTTTATAAAATATTTAATTTATTTTTAAAATTAGAAAATTTATTTACTTTTTTTATTATATTAATAAAAATATTATAAAAATAAATAATAATAATAATATAATTAAAACATATTTAATTATAAAAATATAAACATAATTTATATTAAAAATTATTTAATAATAATAATTTAAATTAATAATTTATTTTAAAATATTTAATTTTAATAAAAAAAAAAAAGTTTAAAAAATTATATTAATAAATTTATCTGATAATAATAATAATAATAATAATAATAATAATAATAATAATAATAATAATAATAATAATAATAATATTTACCATAATAATAATTAAACTTAATAAGTATAAATATAAAAAAATTTTAAAAAAATATTAAAAATATAATTTTAAAATAAATAATTTATTAATTTATAATTTTAATATTATATAATTTTTTAATAATAATAATTATTTTATATAATATATATATATATATTTAAAAATATATAATAATAATAATAATAATATACTTAATATTAATAATATTAATAATATTTTATCTATAAAATTTATTTATTGTGTTTATTATATAAATATATTATTTATCTTAAAAAAATAAAAGATAAAATAAAGATGTAATTAATTAGAAAATAAAACAAAAGATAATTCCATGTATAATAAAATTCTTATTCTTAAGAATTGAAAAAATAAAAATAAAATTTTAATTTACCAAATATTGAAAATGAGATCTATATACGTCTCGCCATCCTCAATCAAAGGCCTCTTAATTTATAATTTTGTCCAACTAACTTCCTACCCACCCACGTTTTCCCGGCATCTTGTTTTGCGAAACTTCTAAAACCGCCCATCCGAGGATGGAAAACACTGATTGACAATTTTACCCTTTATTTATTTATTAATTTATTAATTAATCATAACCATTGCCAATCTCATTGGTACAGATTATTTTCCACTGCGACGATACAACAGCTCATTACTGACTTACCGTTGAATTTTATGTAAAGAGTGACGGTGCTTTTCAATGGATTCGGGCAATTTTATTCAAGCATCTGTATCCTCATCGGACAACCCTTCTAACTGCGGAAAAGGAAAGTAGAAAAGGGGTCGAAGGGTAAAAGCGTAAAATAATAGGAAAACCAGCGAAGTGGAGGAACGTGATCTCCAACGGCAGACCACCGTTTAGTAGCCAAACGCAAAAGCAGGCAATAATCTCGAGACGTTAAGAAAAAAAAAATAAGGAAAATTCCCCGTCTCCCTACCCATCCCGTCTGCACATCTTGCTATAATTATTGCCGATTTGGCCACCGAAATAAATATCTTTAAGTCTCCACGGTCCTCATTACATCAGGGTCATACCTACTCCGCTTCTCTCTCTCTCTTCGGCTCTTTGTAATTTTCTCTCTAGAATTTTCTTCCCTCGTCGCGTCTCACTGCATCGCGTCTCCCATTCAAGTCCTCGGCCACCATGTCTTGCTACGTGAGCAAATACGCTGGTAATCTAAATACTTCTTCTTCTTCTCTTACTTTTCATTTTTTTTTTTTTGTTTTTAATATTATTCTTAATCGTTTACTTTTGCTTTATTCTGTTTTATTGTTCGATCCTTTCATTTCTTCTCTGACTGTTGTTTTATGTTCTGTCGATCTGTATATCCTCTTTCTCTGGTTTTACGTTTTGGTATTTTGTGTTAATTTTTTTTTAGATCTACTGCAAAATGGGAAATCCTAGGCATCTTTGGCTTACGGTCGGTTTGCTTTGAGAAGTATTCTGGTAGCATGTTTTAGTTTGAAGTTTTTCTTTCACTTTGTATTGATGCCGTCCAAGTCGATCTGTCTTCTCGCAGTAAACTCGTTCATCTGTTGTCTATAGATTTGTTCCAGTTCATGTTTTTAAAGCATTTAGTTATAGTTTTGTTTGCTGTTAGAAAATTAATCAACTGTTTTGGGACAGTAGGTGGATCTTAGCTTGCTAGCTAGCTAGGCTTTATTGCTAGTTAGCAGTTATCCGATCGAATGGTATAGGTTGGAATTCATACGAACTTATTGATGGCTTTTATTTTTATTTTAAAATAAATGATTGTCACAGAGGTTTTACCGTCCACGGGATATATGCTGTTTGGTGTGTGATGGTAAATAAACGCACTGTTATAATAATAGTTGATTTCTCTTTCCATTTGATTGGGTGCTCCGTTGATGCCGAAGGCCGATGAATCTGATTGGAAATTGGCATTCAATCTGATAATAAACATTTTGCGCTCTGTGCAGATGAGCTCATTGCCAATGCTGCCTACATTGGTACCCCTGGAAAAGGAATCCTCGCTGCTGATGAATCTACCGGAACAATCGGCAAGCGTCTGTCCAGCATCAATGTTGAGAATGTTGAGGAAAATAGGCGTGCTCTTCGTGAGCTCCTGTTCACTACCCCTGGTGCCCTCCAGTACATTAGTGGGGTAATTCTCTTTGAAGAGACACTCTATCAGAAGACTGCCTCAGGTATTACCCTTGAATTTTCCTGGGATTGAAGAAGAATGCCTAAATTTCCATGGAACATAATTTTTTGTTTTTTTATGTAATGTTTTATCTCATCTTTGGTCAGTGTTTCCTTGGTTGTTGGTATGATCTTGAAATGTTATTTTTGCAGGGAAGCCCTTTCCTGAGCTCTTGAAGGAGAATGGCGTGCTTCCTGGGATTAAGGTTGACAAGGGCACTGTTGAGCTTCCTGGCACCAATGGGGAGACTACCACTCAGGGCCTTGATGGTCTTGCAGACCGTTGCAAGAAGTATTATGAAGCTGGTGCTCGTTTTGCTAAGTGGCGTGCTGTGCTTAAAATTGGTCTTACTGAGCCATCTCAGCTAGCCATCAATGAGAATGCCAATGGTTTAGCTAGATATGCTATCATCTGCCAGCAGAATGGCTTGGTCCCCATTGTGGAACCTGAGATCTTGGTTGATGGACCTCATGACATTAACAAGTGTGCGGCTGTGACTGAGCGTGTACTTGCTGCTTGCTACAAGGCCCAGAATGACCACCACGTTCTTCTGGAGGGTACTCTTTTGAAGCCCAACATGGTGACTCCTGGATCAGAATCTCCCAAGGTTGCTCCTGAGGTTATTGCCGAGTTCACAGTTCGTGCACTTCAGCGCACCGTGCCTGCTGCTGTACCTGCTATTGTATTCTTGTCTGGTGGCCAAAGTGAGGAGGAGGCTACCCTTAACCTCAATGCCATGAACAAGTTAAAGACTAAAAAGCCATGGGGTCTTTCCTTCTCTTTTGGACGTGCTCTTCAGCAGAGCACCCTCAAGGCTTGGGCTGGTAAGGAGGAGAATGTTAAGAAAGCCCAGGGAGCTTTCCATATTAGGTGCAAGGCTAACTCAGAAGCAACCCTGGGTACTTACAAGGGGGATGCCACTCTTGGTGAGGGTGCTGCTGAGAGCCTCCATGTCAAGGATTACAAATACTGAGGACTTGGTGGTTTGTCTCAAATTTCTGGAGCTATAATAGTTTTTCTTTCTCTAAGCCATAGTTTTAGGGCTTTCATTTTTGAAGTTGCTGATCGAACTCTGTTTGCAAGTTAGCATAATAAGAGGCTTGAAGAATATGGACATGTCGGAATTTGAATGCTTTTGGGTCGTTGTCTGTTGAAAACTGTTTGTGTTTACTTTTTTCGAATGAAAACTATATGACTGCCTCTGGTGGAAGCCGAGTTTGTGCGCATATTTTGGTTTGTTATATTTATCATTTCATATTGCGTGGCGAATTACAGAAATGTTTTGATTCAATCTTCAGCGCGTCTTACGTCTTTTTTAGGTGAGATGCAGTAGTGAGACGAGATCTTTAGAGTATCTTACCTGAATTCTGGGCGTAATGATTGCGTTCCTGTACATCCAAGGGAAGGAACAGAGTAAAAGTAGAAAAAGATTCAAACGTGTTGAACTGATAATCGCAGCTGGATCATTAGATATTAGTTCCGTGGGCGGGCCGCCTCATTGAGCACCCATAAGGCAATGATAGTGTTCCTGAACTATCTGGTAGAATTTGACCCAGGGAAAAAGATGCCGAATATTCCATTTATGAAGGGAATAAAAAGCTCTAAATACAGAAGCTTGTGCTTGTTGGAAGCTTGCTGCGAAGAAGCCCTTGGAGAAGCCGGCGGCAGCTCTGTCCCCGGATCGAGCCCATTGTTCTTATCTGGACTACGATGGAACGATGGGCTGAATCGTATGGCTGTCCTCATTATGCTTGCCATCCTTAAGTTTTCGGTTCTTTGACCTTTTCGAAAATCCAACTGTAGCTACTGCTAGAACACGATTCTTGTGCTTAAAATTAATAAATTGCACAAATATCTGAAAATGTCATTGTCATGCGTTAAATGAAAATTTTAACATAAGAGTCAATTGTTGAATTGTTGTACTATTTGGTATGATTTTGAAAGATACAATCAAGATTTAGATGTTTCAATGAACATTATTCTAAAGAATTTTATATAGTCTAAAATTATAAAATATGTTAGATCCAGAAATTAAAAATTTTTTGGAATAAGAATTATATTTTTCGCACATTTTTACAATTTAGTATGATTTTTCAAACCTAAAATTGATTTTCCATATAATCTGCGGGTCCTAATTTTAAAGGTTTAACAAAATCTTTGGTGGGTTGGACTTAAGAGTGATTGATAAAGTAACTACAAATTACCAATAAACTTTGGAGCAAGGGTATCTATCACCGAGATTAATAAAAAATATATTTTTTAAAAAACTAAATCCTTAAATTCAAAATTCAAAACCATAAAACCTAAGTTTTAAATCCAATTTTCTAAAAACAAAACAAAGAAAAAATTGCATTCGATACCTGTACTGTGATTCCCTCACCTTTTTCGTAAACTTTTATCGTCCAAGTTCTACGAGCACTTATTCCTTACGGTCTAGGGTGTCTTATACCATTCTTTCACGTTATCAAGTTTTGAGTGTTATTTTTAATTAATAATTTAATTGGTTTTTGTTTTTTTTTTTTTAGGTCTTGATTGGCTTTTGAAAGTTAAAATTTTCTTATATATATATATATTCTCATGGGCCATGAAGTGAAAGGGGGCCTTCTTGGGTAAATGAGTCCAGTTGGACTCGGATGCCATACTTCTAATTAAGTGCGGCCTGTTAACCCAAAGTCTTTGTGTAACCAGCACGCGCAACTTGACAGTGAAGATTTACTGGGCCACCTTTCTGGTCTGATGGCCCATTATTACAAGACACGTACGGTCATATGTGAGGCAAAAATGCAGGACAGGGCTCGAGGCTCAAGCAGCTTCGAAGCCTGAGCGTCATTTTAACCAACACTAGTTTATTATTATTTGAAAATTAAGACAAGTACTGTCTCAAAAGCAAGAGCAGACTCTTCGATCAAGAAAAGAATATAAATCTGGACTGTTACAAGTTTTCAGAAATCGATATATATATATATATGTATTGCGTATTCAAATCCTCATGCAGTTGAATTATGCCATTCCTGGAGCAGAAATCTTTAAAAACAAGATGGAAAGCCTGGAGTTCCCAATTCAAGGCAGAATTGGTAGGGAGGCAGCATGGCAGTTCTTCTGTTAAGCTCAGTAACTAGTCACATCACGTCGCATTACCCCACTGCCAGTTACCTTCTCCCTACGATCGATCCATCCAACTTTGTTTGCTTTAAACTTTTCCCATGATACCGTTTCCATTGACTTATAGTATCTACGATGTCTCCAGATAATGTAACAAGAGCAGGCTGGCATGCAGATGCAAGAAAAAGGTAAAAAGAAATGGGAAAAAGGGAAGGCAGATTAAAAAGAAAATAAGAAAAAGCTGAGTATGAATGAAGGCAGATTAAACTTTAGCTGGATCGTTGTCACTGTATTGTCTCCCTTTGCTTTGGCTTTCTCCTGAAGGGAAGCTTCATTACTCTTACCAACTACCGAGAAGTCCCTGTAACATGAGTTGTGACGCATTGACACGTATTTTTGAGTAATATGTGTCTGGGCAAATAAAAGAAATCGTGTAATATTTGTAGGCTAGGCTCCACCATCACGTTGTGTTTAAAAACAATAACAGTGAAGTCATGGAGGTAGGCAGCCATCTCTTTCTTTTGCAATCTATTGATCTTTATCTATCAGGAAAAAGTTTAGCCTCTTTTACTCGTGCTAGACTTGTATCTAGATACCCTCTTCGCGAGGAAATGCGTATAGAGCCAAGTTCCAAGAATTGGCATAGTAGAGGGAAAGAAAAACATTATCTTTCTGGTTATTATTATTATTATTATTTTAATCTTCCGCATGTTAGTAAATTTCATGATCATAAAGTTCATGTGGTGTGAATGTTATCATTTATGAAAAAAGGTTAAGAAAGATGTCAAAATTAAAACAGGAAATAGATACTATTAATCTATATTATGTTATCAATTATAATTCACATTTTTTTTACACAAAATAAATAGTGATATATGTATTTTGTATCCATTTGTAGTGTTTAACCTTCTAAAATTTATTTTAAACTTCGGGGTTGAATGTCAAATGCAAATGTTTGTTCACTTAAAATTAATAGAAACCCCACATAAAATGGGCTCATAAGTCATAACCTCTTCTTTTGTTTAGGCTGACATTACCATATGGGATCCTTGAATTACATCGAAGGTTGCGCTTCTAACTTGCTGCTCGTAGACAGCCGAGTATCCAAGAACTTATGCGATCATTACTCTCTATATTCCAACGTTACTTGCTTTGGTGGGGACACGGCAAAGGTTATTAGGACTGTAAGGAATTCAATGAGTTTGAATCGCATAGAGCAACTTTCTCCTGAACTCGAATGTACCGCTTTAATGCCACACTTCGAGAGTAGTTGGGCTAACAAATGACTTCGTTAACCATGGTGCTTTTACTTATTCTTCTTCTTCCTCTTCTTTTTGATTAATGTTTCGTAGGTTATGTGTCCTTTTAATCATCGACCTCGATGCTAAATGTGATGGAACACTGAATACAAACGTACGGAACTAGACTCACATTGCTGCGGCACAAGTTTCACACATGTTAACAAAGCAAACCACTGAAGGGTTGCTTTGGAAAATTCTAGCCTTTGATTTGCTTAGCACTTGATGCTCTCATGGCTTAAGCTCGCTTGTCTTATTATTTTGCCAATAGAACGGATAAACGGCACCTCACATGAGGGAAGCTATAAATAATATGAAAGGAGGCCCCCTTAACATCTACTATTTGAACACTTCTCAGTTGTCATGTTTGGTGACTGCATGATTGATGGCTATAGGCAGCCGCTTATATACTGTCAGAAACGAAGGCTAATGGGGTTCCCCATTCTTTAAGACGAGGCGAAGTGTAAAAAATGATCAAACGTAAGATGTACCACTAGAAAATCAAACGTGATATATTGTAATTTGTCACACATACACACAATAATAATTAGCCACAAACCTAACTTGACTAACCCACAGGAATATGCCCTACAAAAATTTGGAAGATTGATGGGTTTCATGAATTACCGTTATATCCAAATTTCGACCACAAGAGTTTGGTTGTCAAATGTCAACCCAACATGAATTAGCATCGTTGCAATCCGCTCGTCCCACGTAACTCTAATCGTGATGGATATATAAAAACAATTTAGCATAAATCTTAGACCCATTGGACAATAACCAGCGGCTCTAAGATTGCCCATTTCTTTTGCTAATGAGAGATATCGGTGCCGCCGACATGTCGTGTGTATGGCGCCCCTAACAAGTCAACAACCTGTTCTCACCATTCACCTCATCTCCACGTTCGGCTTACTAGAACTAGACCGATTAAACGTACTGTCAGTAAGAATCTAATGAGCTCACTGGTTTTGATCTCCTCTATTAAGCTTGAGTCCATAATTTTCCCACAAGTTCTCTCCATCACCAATCAAGAAGCGAAAGCAGCTATCATTTACAGCATTTCCGGCATTGGTGTTTGCCGGAGATGAACCGTCATTTGATTGTGCCCTGACTACTATCTCCGGCCCGCGTTCCGTGATGTCGCAATAGGCTCCCCCCTGGTTGTATATGAATTCATTGCCTTGGAAGTAACAGTTTCTTGAATTTTCCTTGCATTTCTTGCTACACTCGGCGGTTTTTCTCAGCGAAACGTTGAGGCTATCCCATTTATCTTTGCACATCAGTGCACTCCTTTGGTAGCCCGATCTTGCCATCTTGGCCGCTATTTCCTCCCATTGAACTTCTTCCAAGCACCCACTTCGCTGAAATTTTGAATCCATTCTACTTCTCAACTGTATCAGCCTTGTGATCTCAGAATCAGGCCAGTTATCACACTTGACAATGTTGCCCATTGTACGATCATCACCATTATCATTCTGATTTTCACTCTGATTCTGAGTCTCAGCGCCCACCAACTCTTCAGGAGACGAAACATTAATTTCTCTTCCTGTCAATTTCCTCAAGGCCTCCATTATTGCAGCATCACGAGATTCTATCCAAGCTCTCTTCTTTTCCCAAAACTTGTGCTCCTTATCCATCCTGGCAACTTCTTGTTTCCTCCACTCATCCTCCCTGAGCATCCTCTCTTGTTCCTTCTGTTCAAGTGTGTTTGTCAGTTTCTCCAACCAAGCTTCTTGTCTCTCCATTAGCTTTCTCATCTGAGAATCAATGAATTCTTTTATCTTTCCCTTCCAGCTCCTTCCACCCCTTCTCCTCTTCCTCTTTTCTGTGGAATCGTTCTCCACCATCGTGGCCGTGCTTAGATCATTTTCCTCAGATGAAGAAGTGTCAAATTCTGAGGAATTAGAGAGGCTAAGGCTTTCGCAAAGCTTTTGAGAGTGAAAGTTCTCTTGGTTGGCTTGAGTAGAGGTGTTGGCTGCTGACTGAAACCCAAGATTATTTCCCACAAAATGGGATTCTGGGACTGAGATTGGATTGCTGGTCTCCCCATAGAGAGCTTCAAGTTGCCGAAAGAATCTATAGTGCTTGCCGTCTTGTCTTCCAGCCTTCCCTTCCTTGGTCTTCTTGTAATATTTGTATAAATTTTCGAACTTTTCCCTGCATTTCTTGCCACTCCTTTGGTACCCATGCTCCTCAGTCATGATCCTGCAAAAGGGATTCCAAGAACTCAAATTAGGATTCTTTGTAGAAAGGAACCCTAGCTGGATTGAAGTTAATTATAACTAAAACTAAGCTTACAAGGTTTCTATATTTAATGGTGATGTGATGATGAGCTTTGCTAATGTTGTGCTACTTTGTTGTGCTTTTCTTGTTGAGTCGTTGTAGTTAACTGGACATAGTATATGACCATTCAAATTACTAGACAAAGAAAAGGGTCTATGCCTTTTTTGGGAAGCTTCGTATATAGGTGTCAGTTTTCGCCGTGTAAAACTAGTAGAACGTCAGCCATTTTTTAAGCAAAATGGCTAGTGAAACTTGCACTAGAATGAGGGGTACACATTTTCAAATGTTAAGACGCGTCAGGAATCAAAACTGGAATGGAACACAGTGACACAAGCGATCCGCTATACGAACGTGAAACAGAAAAACGAAGCAAGCAAAAGGCAAGACAGCACAGAGGTCTGTGAGACACAGTGACTGAGCTAGCTGGTGCAGTCAAAATTCTTGGTCGAAAAAAACAAAAGAGAATTACAATGGGGAGTCAATTTTCTTGCGCGAGGCTTATTAGGCTTCTAACTTCATTTTAGCATCGCTGCGAAAGCATCGGCTGGAAAGCAAAATAAGCAGTCAATATGATGAACATGATATGAAGCTGAAAAGAAATGAAATACTAGAATCGGCAAATGGGGTTTTGGCTAAATGCTCTAGAGAAAATAATAATAATACAAGGAAGATGAGAAATAAAAAATGGAAAATATGAGCGGGTTGCTAAAGGCTAAAAAAAAATTAAAAATAGGTTAACTTAATTAAATTAAATACCTAGAAACCTCATCCCACAAGGGACCCTTTTGATTAGCCTCCTTAAACTTAGAATCGAGTCGAGATCTGATCTCAAGAAGCGTTAAAGTCTCTTGTCTTGGCCATCTTCCGGTCCCTCCATCGCCACCAAAAGAGCCAACCTCAGCCTCTAAACCACTAAGCGTTGGCGTAGAAGAAGCCGCAACAGTAGTGCCAGCACTGTTATTAGTACTATTAAAACCCCCAGAAGCAGTGGCGGCAGCAGCAACACAAGCATTGATACTAGAAGCAGAGCGGAAGTCGTGCAACCCACCATCCCGGGGCATCAGTTGCATCATCATATCGTAGTGGTGGTGTGCTTGTGGCGGCGGCAGCTGATGATGATGATGATGATGATTCCAGTGGCCAGGGAAGAGCTCAGCCGGTGTTGGTGCTGCTGCTGCTGGCTGTTGGATAGTTGGAGGGTAGTGGGCTGCGGGCCTGCCGCTGATGAACTGCCTTAGATCTATACCAAACTGGTGGTCATTATCTTCCATATCCATTGATTCATGAAAACCCAAAAAATTAAAATAAAGGAAAAAAAAAAAAGAGGGAAGAAAGAAAGAGAGCTAATAAACAAGAGAAAAAAAAAAAAACTAGAAAAACGAAAAGATAAAGGGCTTGAGATTGTTGAAATGAAGTAAATCTAGAGAGAGAAAGGGCGTTTTGTAAAGGAGATAGCGGCAGACTCGGATCCTGTCGTCCACGAAAATGTTCGAATTTAAGCACAAGACCATGGTCCCATGTCTGTTTCAACTTTCAAGTGCACCCCTCTCTCCTCTTTCTCTCTCTCTCGCGCTCGCTCTCTCATCTTTCTGTTTCTCTGTACGTGTAGGTTTGCTGTTGCATATGTATACTTTTTTTTCTTCTGTAAATCTATCTTTTACTGCCAAAATAAAGACAAAAAAATAACATTTTGAAAAGGGACTTTTGGACGAAGAGGAAAATAGAGAGAGAGAGAGAGAGAGAGATGCGTATGTAATAGGAGTAGAAGAGCAAGAGGGAGGAGTAATATAGGAGCAGAGGCTAATAAATGGGCGACACGTGGTTAAAGGCAAAAACACTGAATTGCAGTTCAGAGGAGTGGTGTATTGATGACCCGTGTACAGTGCTCCCTTCTGACATCGCAATTCGCACAGCGATATTCGGCTTCATCTTTTGGCCACGAATTCATAAATCATTTATGTATAAATGATAATAAATCTTCGGAAAGAATCATAGCTTATAACCTTGAATTTCTGATTGCCACGATCGAGTGCCTTGAATTTATTTTACTCCACATGCCGATTTTTCTTTTTTTTTTTTACTTCTCAAAAAATTGAATCGTAGTTTCGTCGCCCAAGATAGAATTTATCAAAATTTATAACCTTCTAATTTGTCAAAATTCATAACTTTCTTCCTTGTATAATTACTATAACTACTTAAAAAATTATAGTTTTATACAATATAAAAAGAAAATAGTTATCATGTTTAGTGTGCATGTATTTTTATTTGTCGCAACATAATTATTACTCTATACTAAAAATAATAAAACCTTTGAATGAATATACTAGAATTTATAGCCCAAGTCCCAACAATGAGGTCCTATAGCTAGGGATTCTGGGTAGGGGGACATGTAGGGTTCATTCATGGAGGGTCAATTTGCTGTGGCCCCTCTCACATCTCTGTCACTCTCTTCCCCATCTTGTCCCACAAAATTATTTCATTTCCGGGGGTTCATGATAACTAAATCCAAGGTCCATTAATTTCCCTAATATTGACATTCGCATATAAATCCAATCTTTAAGCATATACTTGTTTTTGCGATTGATTAAAGAAAGAAAAAGGCATGCATCAAGGGCAGAAAGTGTCCTGACACCAGTAACCGTACAGTAACCTATTGCGCGTAGGTGTTTAACTATGTGCCTTGCTAGGCAAACCCTATTCTCATCGTTTGCCAAGACGCATGGATCCATTCCACACACACTGCACTAAAACGGTGTTGGTTATTAATGGTTGCGCTGATTTTTGGGTAGGGGTTATGCCCTGCGAGACCAAAGATATTACGGGGTGTTAATGTTAAGTTAAACGAAGTTTTCCCAAAAAAATGAGGGAGAAACCGTGGTGATGCGTAATAAAAGAGTATTTATTAGGTTTTTCTTTTTCGGTGTGTTTTTATTTTATGAGGTGTGTTCTTTAATGTTTAAATTTGATGAAATTTTCTTAAAAATTGAAGGAAGAAATTGTGGTGATGGGCACTAAAAAATATTTATAGGTCTTTCAGCGTTTTCCCATTGACTGAGGTGAGTCTTTTTTGACATCTAGTGCTAAGTTTATTATCTTGGCAGGTCTACCAATACGGTTTAGCGTTGCTCTACAAGGAAGGTGGAACAGGATACGCACATTTGTTACGAACGTTTCTTCTCGAGACACGTGTCTTATGCTACACAAGGGAAATTCTCCTGGCAAAAGTAGGAGTGCGATGGGTGATTTCTCAAATGGTGACTGAGGAAGCAGATTGAGGACTAGTCAGTTGCTTACTTAGAGGCGACTTACCGGCTCGAGATGTTCCGTCCATGTTGGTTCGGGAAGTACTAGTTGGTTTGCTTATTTGGGATGGCCTATTGGCTAGTACTGTTGTTGGACATATCACAAGTTCGCCGTGAAATCATACTTATCAATTTAGTTCTCCCAACAGGAATAATGCGAAAATTTTGCCCCTAACGGCGGAACTTTAGTGATTTAGCCGTTGGAATTTTAATTGTAATACTCAAATTTAAATTAGCATGGATTTAAAAAAAAAAAAAAAAGGAATAATGCGAAAATGTACACGAATATCAAGCCAAGCCCATGTGAATATGCCGTACCACATAACTACTGCCTTTTCTTTTTATTTTTTTATTTTTGGTGTAGTACATGTCTCCTTCATCATTTAATATCAGTCTTGACTTTTTGCATTCCTTTCAAAAGGGTAAACCTCTTGTGCACTCAAGTCATCAGAATTCAGAAATCAGTGCCAGCAAATAATAAGAAAAGAAAATAAATAAAATCCCGAGTGATAGATTATTATTTTGTGTTATTCTAAAGTTTCTAACAGAATTACGACCAATGCATAGGCTTTGCCACGACAACTAAACTTTTAGTCTAATGGTTAAATTCCAAGATTAAGTTGACTTCAATTTTGTCATTTCTGACGATGACATTGTTTTTTGGGCACAATACGATCATGAATCTTTTTAGTGAATTAGATCTCTTTCCGAAGGTGTTGGGAAACAACTACCTATCCTGTGGCTCTAATGTTTTTTTCTTTTGAAAGAGAAATTGAAATTCGATATATGTTCACAAGCGTTTATCATACACCTCTTTTCAAGATTGTGGCAAAGATTTCTGAAAAAAATAATAATAAAAAAAAGATTTGGGCTAAGACTGAAATGGAGAGTAACGAATGTCAATTCTATCTTTGATTTAATGGCAATCTTGCGTGACCTGCTCGTTTTTAAAAGCCGCAGCAAACGGCATTCCATTATAGAAGCAAGTACATTAACTTAGCGGCCAAACAGTAGTCTGAGGCTCTCAGCCATTAACTGAAACCTTCCTTTGGAACACGGCTATTACTGAAAAGCCTTGAAGTGCCGACATGTGATACATGATAAAAGGACCAAACAGACTGCCTTCTGCTACAGTATTAAGAAACATTAACAGGCGGCTTTCCATGAAATATATTTAATGCTAAGCTGCCCTGTTGGCTCAAAACGCCTGTTAGAAGCAGGCATCGTACTAGTTATTATTGAATACATAGACTGGAAGGTATAATTATAAGATAGGATTCATTACATCGGTCTCTCACTGTACAATGGATAAGTGGCATACCATATTGAACAATATGAAAAACCAACGTACAAAGGCATTAAGTCTTCGTCTTTTCTGATGCACTATAAAAAAAAAGAGAGAAAAATAACCTTTCCTTCCCCACGCACCCCCCCCCCGGGCCACAAATCTTAACTCCTATGCATTATGTTCAAATTTTGATGCGGTACCATCGTGGTAGAGCGCTGGCTAGCTAGTAGATAGAGAGCTAAATTGGTTTGTCTTCGTCTATATATTGAATCATTGAGTGGCCCTCCATCACTAATGAGCCTACAGTCCTGGGGTTGGAGATAATCTTGAAATTGTGACTTCATGTTTTTCTTTTTTCTTTTTTTTTTATTATTTTCCCCCTTTATTTTTAGGGAAAATGAGATTTGAACGAAAAAGAAAAATGTAGAATATTGGACGTGTGCCAATAAGCTAGATTTGCACTGATTTTAGATGTTCGAAAAATGTTCTACGTTATACGATTAAATTATGGAATGGGACTCATTCTCTGAGAGTCTGACAATTGTGACCTCCTGTTGGATTCTATGGTGAAACAATTTTGACAATTGACATGTCAATACAAATAGTACGTAGCACGTCGATGTTGGAGCAGAAGTGCAGAATTAAAGCACTTCCGACATAGAAATTAAGAACAAAGAAAAAAAAAAAAAAGACCATTCTGTTCGATTATAATACATAAATCACTCATCAAGAAGGTGACAAAGAATTACCCACCACTATATGGAAACCTCTAATATTATAGTCTTTTATTAGAGAATAAATACGCAAAATTGATTGAAAAGAAGATGAAGGAGGCCCGAGCAATTGAAATTTGAAAGGAAGAACTAAGAACAGCCATAAATAGGATCAGGAAATATATTAGTATAATTAATTAAGGTGAAGAATCTCAGTCTTTTGCTCTGAGAGTTCTCAGATGGGGACTCAGACTGGAGGAAGCTCAGAGCTCAGAGCTCAGAGCTCAGACCTGATAGCTTGCTTTTGAAGTAGCAGAACGTTCCATCCATGCATGCATAAGCAATTATGCATAGCAAAAGAACAAAAAGAGTGCACGAGCGGTCCATAATCAACGCTGATCAGGTGCTGCAGCAGCCAATGGCCAGCCTAGCCTTGCCTTTGCCCGCCTGCACGCTGACGTGGAGTATCGTGAAGTGAATGATTGGGTCATTCATAGAGCGTAGCGTCTTGTTAGCGTGGGACGGTAACGAAGGAAAGAAGATGGGCTTTTGTCTTGACAAATATGGGGATGTGGGTCCCCTCTTCTAGCTAGATATCCTGTTTGGCTTGATTTGATGATGAATGGATAGGATTGACGCCTGCAAACATATGAGAATTTGAATATATATATATATATATACATAGAGAGAGAGAGAGAGAGAGAGAGCTGACAATAAAAAGGAATCCCATTTTTTTTTTTTTAAATCAGCTCTAACTTTGAAAGTGGCAAGGCATGTCAGACTCTGCACATTGTGCCACATTTACCATTCAAATTTCATTTACAAGAAAAAACTGGTATACGTTAATCATGATTAATTCATACGCCCACATCCATACTTGCTAAATGCTAATCACTACTTTACATTCGTTGTCAATAGACATTCCTGGAATTAAAAACTTGAATTTAAAGATTTAAAATTCATTGGAGTTGCAATGCTGAATTTATGTGATAAAGAAGGTTTGTGTGCAATGGGATTTTAATGGGAAAAAAATTATTTTATGTTGTGTTAGGCAAACTCGCATATCTCACGAATTTGGTATTTGTACCAATTCTAACCTCACTTTATATCTCTTGACGGAGATTTGCGCACTCATAAGTCAAAACCCCATTTTCTTCCCTCTAAGTTTCCACGGGCATTATATCTTAAATGTGCCTTAAAGGAGGCCGGGGCGAGTCAAGACGCGAAAAAGTTGCGTGGCAAAGAATGTGAAACAATTCTTGCATAGTTGCATTGCGTATAGCTTTTTTCCCGCACCCCCTCTCATTGGTCGCTTCTGAAATCGTTGTGGTGATTATGTATATGCATAGCTAACTCCTTAATCTAATTGACATTGCAGATAGATTGTAATCCACCGAAATTTAGTTTCTTTCAAGCCTTAAATGGAAAATTCGAAAGGTTTTCATCAAATATGTATCTAACTCTTGTGTTTCCCTCAGACCCAAAACCAGAAAAATAATATAATTTTTCTAAAGAAAACTAATTTTCAGTGCGGTCAACTCTCCGAAAGATCCACGAAGTTTCTCGTCACACTGTGTATTGCCTTAAAAAGAAGCATCATTGGCGAGCCCATACAGAAAATTTTGACGTTTCTCCGTTTTTGGTCATTGAACATAATCATTGCTAGACCCAACAGATTGTCAATGTAAACAGAGAGAAAAAAAAAAAAATCTTCTTTTTTTAATTTTTTTCTATTTTAATGGAAAAAAAGTCTGTAATTAATTAATGAACTTGCATTTTCAGTTTTCAATTGGGATGAAGACATTGATTTGATCCAAAAGAATTGTCTCACTAACATTCTCATGAATATCGCATTAATTCACTACGGCTGTGCAAACTAGCTAGTCTTCATTGAATTCTGACCACGTATGAATTTTATTTCGGAGCTTGGAGCGAAGAAATCAAATTTGTGTTTATTCCCGCAACAAAACGTACACGAAAGAATTCCGGAATGATTATTTATATATATATATAAACAACTTCTTTGTCTTTCGCCTCGTTAGTAACTGCACTTCAAATATTCGATTAGCCAATGGTCACTATTCTTTTGTGTCCATGGTTGGCCTCATTGAGACTAAGAAACACGAGTAATCATTTACCATCACATAAATTTCTTTTCTCTAAAAATGAAATTTCTAATTTATAGATTTAAGTTACTAGTCCATTGAACACCTCCTAGGAAGAATATACATACCAGCTTATCATGAATGGCTGTCACTATCCCAATATAAGAAATTTTGAGTCATCGAGATCCCTTGAGGGACCGAACATTTCACATGTTACATTGGAGCCAATGTACAATAATATTGTTGAAAAATTTTTAAAATAAAAATTAAACATATCTTTTATTTTTTTTGTGATTATAAAAATATATATTTTTACGAAAAATTATAAGCAAAAGATTATATTTATTAGTACCCAAAAAAAATTTCTCAACTAAATAATTTTTGGACTATCATATATATATATATATATATATATATATATATATATATAATTATTTAAAAATTAATTTAAATAATTTAAATTATAATTAAATATATTTTATTTAATTTAAAAAATTTTAATATAAATTAATAATATTATTATAAAATATTTTTTATTTAAAAAATTGACATTAAATATTTAATTTAAATTATATTTTTATTTTTATTATAGCCCTATTATCAATCCAACAACTTGGACTTTCGAAGATGATATATTCGAAGAGAGGAGAGGCTTTGGCATGGTTCTTAGGCATGAACAAGAGTCTTTGATGAACTTGTTGGTGAAGATCGTGGGAGTGGAAAGAGGGGCATTGGTGAAAGAGGAGCCGGAAAGCAAGAGGGAGGAGCGGAGGCTAGGGTGCCAGACAGGCCTAGAGCTCTTTTGGGGTGATTGTAAAGTTGTCTTATCATTAAATTGAGAGTGAGTTGTAACGCTTAGAAAAAAGTTCAATCATTAAACCTAAGAAAGTTGATTGATTTCAATTTTCGTACTAATCAAAGAAGTATCTTTTTAATGGCAAAAGTATCTTTGCTTTTTTTAATCATCTAATCCCACCAAATGAAGACAGGTGTCTTCCATAGACATCGCTTCTGCCTTTCACTACCATAAGTGTACGCTGATTAATTAAGAAATCTTACCGTCTCAGATCTCTTTTGTTTCTGTTATAACTGTGAGAAGTGAGAAATGCCGTAACGATTGACGTGCAACCAATTATTGATATTGGAAAATAATGCACTATGGATGGAAAAATCAAAAGGCTGCACCCGCCTTTCTCAACACTGGATTGCAACATAAATTAACAAATATTACATCATTTCCAATTAATATTATTGCATAAAATTGATCAATGAATTTTGCATCCTAAGTTTCTCGATTTGCCAATCAAAAAATATTATACAGATGCAACTGCTTGACACAGATCAGGCACACATTCATCGAGAATATTATGTCGCACCATTATGATAGTTGTATGTTTATAATTATTTAATATATATAATTATAATTAATAATTAAAATTATAAATTATAATCATTAATTATACTAGTATATTAAGTCTTTCAAGACAAGACATCACAAACCGTATCCATATAATGAAAGCTTTGCATTTGCATGCAATATACTTGCAGCTTTTAAAGCGGCTAGGTCACAGGCTTTTATATGGCCTTATGATAACAGATGATGAGGATTCTGTTGTCACATTAAAGTACAGCCGTCTCTTTCCACTTGGGTGTGGTGTGCATCATCATATTAGAAGTGTTACTGCTCATCGTCTGTTCTAGTTTCAAAGTTTTAATGAGCTTGACATTATAAAAAATGGAAGAAGAAAAAAAAAAAAAAAAAGGAAAATAGAGTTCAATTCTTCAATTAACCAATCATAAATTCTTCCAATATAGACATAAGCCTTTCTCATGGCTTGTTCGATTGAGTTTACCGTTTACGGTAGCAAGAAGAATAATTGGAATTCATTTTTAACAATGTTACTTTGTTGACGTGGTGGGCCTGTTTTTTTTGTTTTTTTTATCCTAACTAAAAGAGAGAGAAAAGGAACAATAGTTACGATTTTTAAGTTGGTTGCATTGCATTTATAACGCTACTGTTATTACAGTCATTTTCTCATCGCATCGGCCCCTGATGAAATCAAAAATTTGAAGCCCATTTTTGAAAGCCCATATCTGAAGCAGCTCAAGAGTTTGGACTTCTGAGGTCACAATGAGCCAGGGCGAGGCGGCCCATCACATCAGTTTTATGGTGATGTCCACCGTGAAAATGTTTAATGGGTTTACTTTGCCACGTTTCAACCCATTAGATGGAGCCCAACCCCCACTATCCCCTCCACTGGACCGCCGCTTGTGCAAGCCAGGCTTCAGAAATTATGGCAGAAAAAAACGAAAATTAGGAGCTACGGTAGGATTAAGGAGAATTGAGAACATCCTCGTCGGGAAAGGATCCAATTCTCCGTTAAGACGTTCAGTGGGCATAATTTTACCAATCAAAAAAGACATAAAAATAAAAAAAAAAAACCTACCGGTTATGTAAAGCGCATAACGTCTCAGACGTTGCGTAAAATTATAATGTTAATAAAAATTCGTTGAAGAATGAATTAGATAGTTGGCCTGAGACCAAACCAAAACAATAAAAGACCACACAGGAAGATCTAAGTGGAGAAAGGAGGAGACGAAAGTCGTGTATAGATCCTTTTAACTACAATGACCGACTGTCTTCCGTGTTTTTCTATCTGGACATAAAATATTTATTTAGGGGACAAGGTTAAAAACAATCTATTTTCAATAAAAAGTTCTTCTAGTTAGGTCGGGCTTTATTACTCATCCCGAGTTCAGTGGCTGGTGCTTTAGGCAAATACGGAGGCATGAAAAAGCTTTGTTAAATGCTTATTGGCCTCTGGATTTTTTTCGAACAAGGTAAAGATAAGTATGTTAGAATGTTTTTAATTAATAATATTAAAATATTTTTAAACAAGATATTTATTAAAAAACTTAATTATATTATTATTCAACTAATAAAAAACTATTTTATATATCATTATAATATTAAAAAAATATAATTTCAATATTAATTCAAATATTTTTAATTTATACAAAACTTTTATATAAAAGATTTATAATTATAATAAAAAGTCAATTATACACTTAAAACAATTTTTTGTATTTTGTAAACTCAAATATGATTTAAAATTTAATATTTAAGTATGTTTTGTATAATATTTTTTATATAAAATTATTTAGTTTCAATATCTGAAATTAATGTTCAATAAAAATAGTATTATTCACCTAATTATTTTTTTAAATAAGAACATTCTTTCTAAACATTAATTTCAAATCTTGAAATAAAATAATTTTATATAAATAATGCTATAAATATCATACTTGAATATGTGATAATTTAAATTAAATATATTAGTTAATAACTTAAATTAAAAATTATATTTATTAATAGATAATTAGGTTCTTAATAAAAATATTATTTATAAGTATTCTAATAATTAATAATATTTTAATTTTTTATTTCATTAAAATTTATTACAATAATTATTATACACAAACAACAATGATAATTACTTGTAATTTTATAGTAAAATTATAATATAATAAATTATTCAATTATTCAAAGTTAGTTATCTATTTATTCATAATACTTCTTTCTATTTATTATAACATTTCATAATAATTCACAATAAAGTGTCTCGTACACACACACACACACACACAGAGACAGAGTAATGACTCACTAAGGCATCTCAAAGGAACACACAATTAATATTAGAATGAGATAACATTTAATGGAACTTGGTTATTTCATTTAATCATTGTAAAATTGCAATTAGTTTCTTTAATCATTTGTTGATTGGGTTGGGTCAAAGAATTAACCCGTTCTAAAAATTGCATTCATGGGCCATCCTCGGACACGACCACTTGGCATATGATTAATAGTCCCATAGGAGCTCCTTTTTTTGGGTGGAATTCTCAAAGGTGCCCATCGGTGTAAATCTCTTTAGATATAAGATGGTTTTGTAAACCCTTCAAAAGTTCAATTTCAAATGCGAAATGCATATATAATTTACAATATATTCTCCAAAATATGGGTCTCACGTAAGTCACAATTATAATTGGAAGTTATAAGTATCACATTGGCAGAACGCGTTTCTGTTCTGCATGTCTTATTGGCAGACATACAAATCACCGCGCAATGGTCATGATTACGCGAACTCGCCCAGAAACAAATCCCCGGTGGATTAACCTCAATGTAAGATGGCTATCCTTCAATGAACGGGAATGAGAAAATCAAAACTAGGCTGAATGACAATACAAGGAACAAGGCATTGGTTCCTTTACCGAAGCAATTTACATTATTATTATTATTTATTTTTTAATTTGTAGGGACTAAAAAAATAAACGTTAGACCTAAAATTAAAAACTCAAGAAACACAAATATTCGATTTCCATTTTTATTTTTCTCGCATTGGATGACTTAGAGCACAAATGAGAGAAACAAAAATTGCATTTCTTTTCCTCTCCGAGGTCACCCAGTCTCTAGTTCGTCTTCGTATAAAATTGGGACGAGTTCAATTGGCTATTGAGATGGTTTCCAAACTTTTGAATATCTAATGCAGATTGTTACAAGCCACTTAGCACCTTCTTAATTACAAAGAAAAGAACGTATTGAGCAAGCAAATGAGGCAGCACTAATCAATATTAATTTGTACACGCTCCATTGGCAGCTTACCAAGCAAGCGACATGGATTGCTTTTTCTTTTTTATGGTTTTTCTAGTGACAAGACTCGCAAGGAAATGAAAGGGAACGTTGAGCTGTGTCAATTTCCATTCATCAAAAGATTTATTGCCGCGCAGGAAGAAATTGAAACCCCTCGGAATAAATTCTCAGAATCTATACATTCTTGATTTTGATATATCCTCTAACGCGGTGCGGCAGCCTGCTAATGGAACAGTAACACGTTTTCAAGGCAACTGGTAGTCAGGTAAATGATTTCATCATTTATTGGTTTCATCCTATTGTGGCCCAACACTTTACAGATCAACTCTTTAATGATCTCCATACAAAACATTATCCTCTCTTAAGATCTTCGATTTATTATGTCTCTTTCAATGTTCAATTCAATGTTGGGACACAGACAAAACGTAAATAGAAAAAGGAAAATGTTTTGCGTACAAAACAAATCTTATAAGCATATTACTAATTAAAAAATTGTCATATAATTGTGAATCCAGTGAGTGCATTCAATATTTCATGATTTGATATTATAACCCAAAAAAAAAAAAAAACTCATGATTTGATTGGTTGAAACAATATCTGTATGATTTAATTATATGATTTGTTAATATTATTCATAACCAAAAAAAAATTAAAAAATTAAAAAATTTTAAAAAAGGGGAAAACTGAGCGTAGCAAAGGATGAAAAAATGACTCCAGTCATACATTTTGTGCTCTCCACATCATTGCAAAGTCGCTGTACCCATCAATCACACTACAGACACTGTACCCACTGAAACATAAACTTCAATATGTTATGGTGCACTGATTATGCTCGTACGGAAATTCCCTTTTTCTTGTTTGCATTTTTTATTCTACCCTTCTAAGGATGGAACCAAATCTGCGGACTGTGGTCATGCAAGACCATGCCGACCTGGATTGCAATCAGTTATTTCTTGAACAAACTCTCAAGTGTTTGTTAACTTTTTAATTAGGTCCTAGAGAAAACTTTTAAAATAAGTTTCACCTAACACTCATTGCTTGTATAAAAGTCATTTCATAGCTGAGTAAGTGAAGCTAAACTTTACTGTCTATGTGACTAATAATGGTATGAATGCACGAACCTGCACCTACCAGGGGAAAAGTACTCGTAGATGGATATAGTGGGGCCTAAAAGTTAGCGTTCCCCATGTACATACGTGCCAATGGAAAGAGAAAGAATTGAAGTACCACCATCTTGTTGCCTTGGTGGCTAGACAGGTAATCTCGTTCAGGGGACTTGCGAAGAAGACGAATTAAAACGACATGGATCGAAATTGAATGGGTGAATATTTAATTAGATCCAACTTAAAGTAGTGAACATATTTGGTAGTTGTCTTTGTGATATTCTAACCACCTTCCCAAACGGTCCTTCAAAAGGAGAAATCACCTTCCTTAGTTGGAAAAGAGGAAATGTTGCAGATCTTGTGGTCCCTTAGATCCCTAATTTATATATACATATTTTCTTCAAATTGCCAATATCGAAAGTGAAGTGGTGAATATATAATTAGATCCAAATTAAAGTAGCGAACACATTTGATAGTTATCTTTGTAATACTCTAAACACCTTTCCAAACTGTTGCTCAAAAGGGAAATTAACTTTCTTAGTTGGAAAGGATGTGATCTTGTGGTCCCTTAGATCCATGATTTATATATATATATATATATCTATATATTTGGTTCGGATTGCTAATATATAAATTGTAAAGAGGTGGGGTTGTCCGAACCAAGTCAAGCCCGCGTTTATATAGAATCTATGCACTTGGACATCATTATAAATTTATAATGCCTGGACGTATTGCTTGAGAGCTCATTTAGTAGGTCTAGATAGTGACTTACAAGGCATACTTCTGTTCTTGGCCTTAGACTTCTGAGTTGGATTTGTGAGGAACCAATTTACGATAGCGGGATCTACCAAGAGAAATTTTGTCGCCCGAAAAATGATGGCAAGACCCGTTTCCCTTTTACTTAAGAGTTATCTTAACATTATATACGAGATGACATTTTTGGCTATGTATGTATGGAAGATAACGTATTTTAATTTAATGGCGAGTATATTTTTTGAAAAACTTTTTGTCAAAATAATTGGGCATGTAAAGAAGGAGTCACCTCAGCCGGCTCTTAAAACGCTATGGTCGGGTGGCCATGTCATTTTGTGTTATATGAGATTGGCTTAATCACAGAAAACAAAATCTAAATTTATTTCAACCGAGACAAGAAGTCAACATCATGTCGTACGCACTCGTGCATTTATATGATAGCCTTTTGTAAACTGATAAATGTTAGGGGATACTAAAAATTATATTAAAATTTTCATACCATATAATAATATGACATATTTTATTATCAAAATGTATGCCATATTAAGTAACGAAATTCACATAAGGAAAAAAATAAAAGTCTTATTGGACTATGAAATTGAGGTTATTACTTTTGGATTGTTATAGTAATATGTTTATTTCAAATGTTGTATGGAGTCATTGCCTTGAGTAGACAAATGAAAATGAAATTTCTTCCTAGGAAATATTAAGATTGAAACCATTCATTCTCATTGCAATTTTCACCCTCGTTGATTAATGTATAAAGTCTTCTTATTGTTAAAGTTAATTTAAATTTATTATAAATTATAAATTATTATTTTAGTAAAATTTAAATAATTAAATTTTATTTATTATAATTTTTATATTAAATTAAAAATAAATATTATAATTATTTAATATATAAGAATTTGAGTATTTTAATTTATTATATAATTTATAAATAAGACTTTATATCTATATTATTTGTATATGTACTTTTAAATTCTTATATGATATTTTTATTAAATTAAAAATATTATAGTCTTCGTATAATTGTCAAATAGTTGTATCAGAATTATTTGATCTGAGAACTACTATCATAATCAGTTTGATTTAAAAGCCACTATTAGAATTAGTTCAATCACGAGCCAAAGAAAAGAGGAAGTTGCCACCAATTGTCATCATGAGCCATCAGTCACAATTAGAAAATTTTCAAAGTTAATAAATTTATATAAATGATCTGATAATTATGTTAAAATAAATATTTGATTTGCAATAAAGAAGCATATAAGTCTCACATAATTAAATATCTAATTTACAAG
Organism: Rhizophora mangle; assembly: GCA_037832345.1. Classification (NCBI taxonomy): domain Eukaryota; kingdom Viridiplantae; phylum Streptophyta; class Magnoliopsida; order Malpighiales; family Rhizophoraceae; genus Rhizophora; species Rhizophora mangle. Next base: position 2,268,978 of record JBAPLJ010002022.1, on the reverse strand, counting down.
GGATAATAGTAAAATAGTAAAAAAAAAAAAAGATTTAGATTTAGAGAAGATTTTAATAGTTAAATGGTATTAAATTATTAAAACCTATAAAGTTTAAATATAAGAACTTATAAAATTGAGAATTAAGGAAAACTCAAATTAATTTAGTTCAATTTTTTTTTCCTATATGACAAAAAATGATAAAAAAAAATATTTATATAATAATATTTTATAAATATCATGTATTATAATATATTAATGAAAATAAAATCTTATGTATTATTGTTTAAGGTCATATGTTACAAGATTTTTAAAAATTGAAGACCAAATAAAAATTAGTGAAGAAAAATTATTAAAAAGAAAACTTCTTATAATCCTATTAATATTATTGATGATGATTTAAAAAAATAAAATAATTTATTAAAATTTAAAATTTTTGTTAAATTAAAATAAAATATTATGCATAATTATAATATCAAATTAAAATTAAAAGAAAATATTAAAATTACTTAATATTTGTTATAAATTACAAATCATTGTTATAATATAATTTAGATAATTAACTTCTATTTATCATAATTTTTATATTAAATTAGTAATAGAAATTATAATTATTTAATATATAAAAATTTAAATATATTAATTTATTATATAATTAATAAGTATGATTTCACGTATATGTTATTTTTTATATAATTTTATTAAATTAATATAATTATAAAATTTATATAATTATTTTAAAATAATATTAAAATTATTATGCCTAATATTTAGATATTAGCTTAGGGTTTCGAAGTTTTTGGTAGTCCAATACGATGAATTTTTTATTCAACAACATAAATGATAATAATTGCCATTTTACAATAGTAGAACATTTAGGGTTTTTGCTTTGCACGTACGTCTTGTTTTTGTTGGCGGTGGCTACCATAGAATATATCTTTTATACTCTTTTTCACTTACCCTGTCTCAGTATGGAGGGAAAATACTTGATGCTTGAACGCATCTTATCGAGTAACTAATGTTACAGAATACATTTTTCTTCCGATACGTGCAAGCGTATAGCTACATGACATCAACACCAGTCACATCAAAGCTATTTCAATCCAGTGCCTTTGCAAAATTTTCACTCAATAGATCGAGCCCACAAGAATAATCATAGCACAATTAGATACAAAAAAATAAATGTAATTTAGTTTAAATACAAAATCTTTCTATCTTAAAATCAACATTATATCAAGAAGCCAACACACTCCAAATATTAAACCGGACACAATAACAGATCACATATAAATCTGTAAAATTTTTATCAGTAATATGAAATGAAGCGGTTAGAAAAAATCTTAGAGAGTTGTTACTTATGATGAGATAACGAATTTGATAGTGCTGATTTGTCAACTCTCTTTAGCGGTGGCCAATTGTATTCATTTGTTCTGTTCCAAAATTAAAAAAAAAAAATTGAAAAAATAAAAAAAGTATTCATTTGTGGATTCCCAAGTTAATTGTTTAATTTTTAAATGCTCTTATTTGTCTGGTTTCATTGGGACTTGAATTATTATACCCAAGAGATTAATTATCCCTAGGCTTTTGATCATGTTGACCTTTAAACTTTTGTAATTTCCTTTAGTATTTATCACTTGAAAAATGCTAAATTATTATCACTAAATAATGCCAGAAGTACTCTTTATTTCGGATCTCTCCTTTTTTTTTTTTTTTTGTAATGTTTCTTTTCCCATTTTCCCAACCCATAGCTTCCTTTTTTTAAAAAAAAAAAAAAAAAAATTTAGGTATAATCTTAGCTTCATGGATACTTTTAATGAATAATAAAATTTTCATATTATCAACATCTTACTCTCTCTTTCTCTTTTATACCCGAAATAATTAAATCCATGCATATATTTTCGAGAAATGTTTTCATTTTTCTATCACATAATTTTTTACACATTATGTCTGGTGCGGGCAACTCTCCTATCAGTGAGAATGTCTAAATAAAACCATCCTTCCATTTGTCACACCTGGTCACTTATATTCCTATTGAGTGGCCCATCAAAGTTTTGCTACAGCGGATTATACAGTCACTTATCCCCACTTAACCCCACTTTCTATTCTTGCGGAATTCAGGTTAAAATCTCTGCCTTACAATCTAAAATTCCAAAGTACTTTTTGCGGCAATATTCTTGGGGACATCTCATTACCATTTCAATCAATCAAAAGAATCACTATTACTACTTGGCCTTAGTTGCGGCAGTTTTTATTTTTGCGGCAGGATCGCAGTCCAACCAAGATGTCCAACAAAAAGCTGGCTTACACCCCAAACCTCTGCAGACAGCAGGTCATCGACAACTGGTTAGCACTTTTGCACTCTCCTTAGAGTCTGCGCTCTGCTCTTCTTCACTCGGCGTTCAATCCAGAGCTCCTCCACCATAAATGGCTTCTCTCGTCTCTCACATCGAACCCATCATCTCAACATTATTCCTTGCTTATTGTCTCACTGAACCGCCATGCAGTCACAGCCAAGCTATACTACTAGTCTTAGTAGTGGCATTAGCAGTTCCAGCGGTGCTTCTGGGGCTGTTGCGACTCCTGTCTCCGGGTCTCAGCCGGTTTATCGCGGAGTCAGACGCCGGAGTAGTGGCAAATGGGTGTCTGAAATCAGAGAGCCGAGGAAGCCCAATAGAATCTGGCTAGGCACATTTCCTACTCCTGAAATGGCAGCTGTTGCTTATGATGTGGCGGCTCTAGCGTTGAAAGGTCATGGTGCTGAGCTTAATTTCCCAAACACAGCTGCTTCTCTGCCTGTTCCGGCATCCACATCGCCGCGTGATATTCAGGCGGCGGCAGCCTCTGCAGCTGCGGCAGTTGGGGCTGCAAAGGATGCTCTAGGGATTGTCGATCATGTGGAAAGCAGTCCAACAGTGCAGGATTCTGATAGCAATCAAATGACGCAAGGAACTAGGCCAATGGACGATGCCTTTGTTGATGAGGACTTGATATTCGATATGCCCAATGTTCTTATGAATATGGCTGAAGGGATGCTTCTTAGTCCTCCTCGCCTGGACATTGCCGGCGGTGACGATTCTGTCAGCGGAAATACGGGCCCTGCAGACCACAATCTCTGGAAATTCCCTTAATTAATCTTAAATCCAGAATATAGCACTATTTGAAATAAGCCCCGACGTCAAAAATAAAACCTAGAAATGAAAAAATATATATATAAATAAGTAAACAAGGGTCACTTGTCATTATGTCTTCCGTAAATGGTAAAACTCAGATTCAGGATACAATAAGAATTTGAGTATGAGTGGTTGTGTTTTTTTTTTTCTCTTTTTGTAAGTGTTCTGTACAGGATTGCCTATGTATGGTTGGCTGTGGTTGCTTTTTCCTGTTATGGTAATGCTTCTAGATATAGGAAACTATGAGGCTATATGACCTTCCTAATAAAATATTTTGAGCAGCTTTAGTTGAATTTTTTTAACTGTCTAAAGTTCTCCGGAATAACTTGGAGAATGCAGAAGTCACAAGAATCACACCACTCTCCCTAATAGCAGCATTTGTGAGCATATTTCGACAACAAAGTTAATTTACCTACTTCTGTTGCGACGGGACTTCAATACTTCATTAAGCAATCCAAATAAATAAGTGACTAGTATCAAATGGCCATTAACTGCCACCAACGGAAGCTGCAACTACGAGTTACCAGGGCCAAACCTGAAAATCAGTTTGAATTTTGAACTACACTTTGTAAGCAACTTATAGCCACAGAGATCAGAGACGGCTTCATGTGTCTCTAAGACACCGATGAACAAAAACAAGGCCCCATTAGCGATAGCCTTTGATGATTTACGACCCAATTGCATGGAAAAGGAAAAAGAAATTGGGTGGAAGGAGTTGCAAGCTAGAACCTTGGAATGGATCAAAGGCTAACTAGTAATACAAGCAAACACACAACATTTCCAAGCTCTCCAACGGAGCAGCTGCTATGGCCAATGGAAAGGAATTACGATTTAATCGGGACTCTTGAACGTGTGGCCCAGATACTCTCTATCTTCAATGCTTTGGTTCAGTTTTCAAATCAAAAGAACAGGCAAAAAGATTACTGTCGAGTGGTTTGGTGAAGGAAGGTTAGTAAGTTGGAAGTTTTAGTCAATAAGAATCATTACAACTTTGACAAGATTTCAACATTAACTTCCTAATGTGGCTTTTTTTGCTCTTCTTGTCGGGGGTATAGAATAAGGTAAGGATCTGAACGCCTAATTGTAAAGATTATACACAACCTAACTACTAAGCTATTGCTAAAAGGCCATTTAACTTTGATTTTTCCTTCTAAAATCCTCTCTAACCAAATAGGTTTAGTTTATTGATCACAGGAGCAGAACTCATCCATCCCAGATTTTTATAGAATATAAATTTATTTTCTATGTAAAAAAAAAAAAAAAAAACTCTCATCACGCCTGGTCTCCGTCATGCACACACTCAAGTTTGGAGATATGGCTAGAAAAAATCTAGAGCGTTGTATTTGTTTATTATTATTATTATTAACTCTCAAATAATAAAAAAATACATATATAGCATAAAAAATAAGGAAATAAAGCGGTGTCTTTCTCTCCTCAAGAAAAGTTATTCAGTGAATTAAACCATACACTATAATTATAAAAGAACAAATTTTATAAAATTTAATAAAAATTATATAAAAATAAACAAATATTTAATCACACAAAATCTCCTAACCAAAATTGGATCCTATGCTAACATGCTAAGCGGTAATCGTGGATAAACTTTCCAAAAATTAGTTTATTGGTGTTTGTTGAGAGATTAATGCGGTGCTGCTTCAAAGTTATATATGGCCCACTTCACGTTAACGTGTCATTCTCAGAATGATGAATAAGTGACACGTGGCATCTAGTAATGGAAAATGGTCGCTCTAGCATCCACCACGTTTAGATGCTGATGCTTCACCTTTCGCCTTTTAATGGCAGCCACCACGCATTATGTTTTCGAAAATGTGACCTGGCCGGAGGAAACAGACCGAAAGAAAAGATGGGGTGACATGATAGGTATGGGAGCTATGCACGTTTTACGTGTCTTTTTGTTCATTCTTTTTTTTTTTTTAAATAATAATAATAATAATATTTAAAGAAGCAAAAATAGAATATATGAGAAAAATAAAAAAAATATATTTATACAATTATCAAAAAATATTAAATATATAAAATAGATACTTATTTGTATTTGATTTGTATGTATATCATATATTTTTTCAAAAAAAAAAAAAAAAGATAGAGCGGGTAAAACTTATGCAAAAACTAAATATGCTACATCGATTATATCTTTTTTCTCCGTCTGAAGCTTTCGTCTGTATAATAAGACCCTTATGTTTTATGTCCAGCTGCAGTCCCAAATGAACCTGGAGAATCAACCCTTTCATGAGGATTTTCAAATGGAAATGATGAGAATTTTAGTATAGTGAAATTCAAAAACATTTTGTTGAAATTATGCATTTTTTTGTTAAATTAATTTAATTTTTGCATTTCATAAAATAAAAAAAAAAAATCCTTCTGTAAAGGAATTTGTAAAAACTCACTCTAATGGATTTTCAATTCATTCTAAAGTAAACAACTGTAATTTTTTTGACGAGACAATTCAAGCAAAGAAATTTGTACTCCAGAGAATTTGTTAATTTTCACCCATCAATTTCCTCGCACGAAACATATTCTAAACGTGGCTTCAAACGTTGCATTATGTCAATTTTAGTTTTCTTTCTTTGTTTCTTTCTTTTTTCTTTGTTTGTTTTTTTTTTTTTTTGAAAACAAAATGTTAATTGGATGTTTTTTAATTTTACCTCTATTGAATATCAAACATGTGTACCAATACAGCCTACTGCAATTAATTTTTTTTTTTACATTATTCCCAAAATTCCAGATATCCTGACCACAAAGTAAATTTAATTCTCCTAAACTTAATTTGGTATTTTGTTTTATACCTGAAATTGACATGTTGTTTTCAATTAGACATCAGTTAGACCAATTAAGTTTTTCTCTGTTAAATTTAATTGTGTTCAGGTTGTTTATCAAATCCTCATTGTTTTTTTTTTTTTTCCTTTTTTACAGATAAGTATCCTCAAATTATTTGATTTGCTATATCTTTTGAATTTCGGTCCACTAATTGTCTCTCTCTCTCCTTCCCTCATCCATTTCCCTACATTAGTATGTATATTATTCAGATGCACACACACACACACACACACAAGGCATCCGATGCAATCATTTTTCAATGATACCAAAATAGAAGACGATGCAATCTATGTTATCATGAAAATTTTATTAAAGACCCTTTGATAGCTTATGGCTCGAGAAAAATGAAGTCCTAACATGTCGTTGTAGCTGTAGATTCACAAAATGGTAATCATGTGCTTATTATATACGTAATAATTTTAAACTAATTCATGTGTAGTGTGAGCTTTCGTCTATGCTACACAAAAAATTGGAGTTAATGAGAAACTTCTTCTCAAGAATCAAAGTTACATGTTTATGGATGCTTCATGGGGAACTCAACGTAGTAAAATCTTGAGTTTGTTGCTTCGATAGGCCGGAGGGCACGACTAGTCCATCTATGGGTACAGTCAAAGAAAGTGATAATCGTGTATTGATGTTATAGTTAGGCCTACCTAAAAGGAATTAAACGCCACAATACTCGGATACGATGCTGCCACTATTCACGACAACGGATGACATGAACTCTTCTCTATTCTTAATTAGTGCGACCTTCAAGTTTCTAGCAGGGAAACCAAAATCATTATACAGCCATGACACAACTGTCCCATTATTTAGTTGAGCTCATAACATTAATTTTCAATTATTTGGATAATTGAAGACCACAACTGGGAAGTTTTTCAATGAAAAATCCAATGGTAATGATGGAAAATTTGCAATTTTTTTTTTTTTTCTTCAGCTGATTAGATGCTTTACAGGGAGACTGAATTCAAACCAGGCTTTTAATCAATTGGATCGGAGACAGAATTGTGTGTTAGCCCTTGATAACTGCCCAAGACTCTGGGCCTACTTAAATAAGGGTCCGCGAGCTGAGCCCATAGAACTGAGAAATTTGATAAGGACCAGCACAGCAAGCCGAATAAAAAGAGGAGATCCTGCAGACAAGGGCTACCAAGCTTTGAGCCTAGTTAGGTTGCTGCTTAATAATCTTTTTTTTTTTTTTTTTTTTTATCCACAACTTCCATCCTTTTTAACTAACCATTTCCAAATCTACCATGTTCTCCAGCTTTCGGCTACAAATTGAAATGAGCTTTGGAGACATATAAAAAGAATGGATATAATAAAAAATATAAGACAAAAAATTAAAAGAACATTAAATTGGGGATCAACTATCAAAGCAAGTGTTAGTTTGATTTAATTTAACATTGTTTTATTCTTGTTTAAATGAGTGTTTTATTTTGACGTTCAAGTTAGCCTATAGAGAAATAAATTAAGAGAGAAAGGGGAAAGAGAGATCACCCGAGGAGGGAATGGTGCTATTCATAAATTGTGATAAGAATTCAAGGAGATTTGATGGGCTCATGCAGTCTTCGGCTGGAGAAGAGAGTGGCAAAGAATGGGCTAAGGTGTGTATCACATCAAGTCCGATCACATCGAGCTACAGTAACCAGAGCTACTTATAGTTGGTCTTGACAGCAGCGACAATGGACTTTATTCATAATTAAGTTCCATATCAATAATTAAAACCAGACCGAGCGGTATGAAGTATATGAATGCCAGTGACATCTAGACCATAGTTGCTTGGCACATACGTATGGAACCAAGTCTAATTTGGATCACTTCACCCCCCCCCCTCCGGCTCCCCCCTGTATTACTGGACATATATAAGTTCGGAATCAAATCCATTTTGGACCACTGTTGGGCCATGGATAATTGATTATTTTAGGTTGACAATAAAGCACACTGACCACTGAACTGATATGCAACTGAGGTTTCTCTGTTAGGAAAGAAAATAAATCTAATTTTCAATTTTTTAATTATTTATTTTTTGGGTACTTTGAACGGATATGCAATTGATAATTAAAGTCTGCTGCGACTGGTAACACACAGATCTGGTCTAACAAGTTTAACGGCCCATTCGACGATCGTTTCCGACAAATGTGAATGGGCCGGCAGCACCTAGTCGCCCCTATTATTAGCCGGCCTATTTGCACAGCACGGCGCCACTTTCGGGGAGAATCTGCCGGTCTGCCCCAGCACCTTTTTTTGTACTTGCCTACTTGGTTTCCGCGCGGTCCATTTGAAAGCAAAATGGCCTTGGCCGTTAGGAGACCATCGATCAGAGTCCCGATTACTAAGGTTTTGGACTCCAATTAGCTTTTTGGATATGATGAAGAGCTGCTGCCTCGTCACATTGCCCCAATGGCCATCGTTGGGTTATTGTTGGATTGACTAGCGTCGAGCCCTACATATATGGCAATCAACATCTTGGATGCGGCCACGAGTGGTGAGGTTACTGCCACCCGGCAATTTGGGTAAGGCCACGCTTAAAAAGACCGATGTACATCAAACGAAAATTTCGTTCTTTTACAAAGACCGAGGTACAAAACACGTTCTCCCAGGGGCACATCGCTGTACTTTTTTTATTTATCATCCTCTTTTGGTTGACTGATTGAAGTGGCAAGACCCGGAAGTACAAACTCGAATATAACAGACACTGCTAAAAGCTTTCTGTCTTTCCATTCTCGAGTCCCGCCAATAAGGCCAACTTTTCCGCCCATGATTTTCGTTGAGCCAAAACGATTCAGATTTTGAAGCAAAGGTGATGTTTGAAGTATCGCATTTGGAAGTTAAAGCTTTCTACCTCTCCATTCACGACTCTGTTTGATTTCCACTGCTGAATAGCAAAGGAGTTGCAATGTTATTTTTTGAGTAATTTTATATTACTTTTCATTCATAATATTACATTACAATGGGAAGCATGGAAATCTTACTTTCCCACAAGGTTGCAATATTGACTTATTAGAATCTAAAGAAACTTTTACTCTCGATTTCTTACTCTTTGAATCAAATAGATGAAATAAATTACTTAATATTACAACCATGCCGTCACATAAATGATTTCTTTTATAAAAAATGTTCTTTTGTTTCTAATATAGAATTAATGCCTCAAAGTCAAGGAAGTTGGTAATAAATAATAAGGATATTTTAAATCGCAATTAAAATATTAAATAAAGTATAAACTATTTACAAATTCATTCGAAATACAGTACACATTTCCGGCAGTCTTACGTTAGGAAAATATCGTAATATTGACCGTAATTTTATCGTTTCTACTTCAAATGCCGATTAAGGTGAACGCAAAATTTAAAATGTAACGGAAAGCTGTATTCTACATATCTTAAGATGGAGGGAATTTACCTGTCGTCTGGCTTGCATTTTGTGACTCTTGTCTTAATTCGCCATTGACAAACGGTTAACTTACTTGTAAGCAATTTTCCCAAGAGAAAAATGAAGAACAGGGAGAATATAGATGAAACATAGCTATATACTACCAAGGGCCATGGAATGTACATGTCACGTCTAATAAAGCAGGGACATTCAACCGCCCTTATTTCATATTTGGAAACACACGATAACACGCTGCCATCTAACCGAGTTCCTTCTTGTCTTTGGATCATATTTCTAATTAATTTTCCCCCTTCGTGGTGGATGTTAGACTATACTCCTCTAATTGATACTCTGATTTCGAAAAATCAGAGAAAGCTGAATTGAAATTGATTTTCATTAAAATTGAGAATTTCCTGATTGGATCCCACTTAACCAAACCAGTTCCTTGGTCAACTCCTCCAGCAATAATCCAAAGATGACAAATTCAATCTCTGTACCTGCCTCTCCCACTTGTTCTTGGTTACCTCTTTTCCAGCCGTCAAGCTCATTGAAATCTTGTTCCACCATCATGTCAATGGTGTTAGACTCCGTATCTTCCCATGACTCGAACCTCTTACAGACCCTTTTCACCATGGCTGCTTCTCCATCAGCAAACTTGTCTTTACTCTCCTCCTCAATGATATCGGAGACCAGTCTCTTCACGTCACTTGGGATTTTCTTTACAGAAAAAAGGCTTGAATTACTAAGCTTTTCTATGATAATCACCTTGATGTCTTTTTCACCATTGCATGAAACCAACTCATTGTCTCCGCATTCTTTATCTTCCTCTGGATCATGAATACTGTTGTTTTCCTCCTCAACTTCTTGTTCTAGCTTTGGACTTCTTTTCTCTAGCTCAAATGGATCCAACTCTGCCAGCTTCTCAAGTCTGCAGAGCTTTCGCAACAGCTGCTGTTTTGCTCCTGCAAATATAATAGAGCAGTTGGTAGAAAACATCATTAGACATTGCGTCTTAGAGTAGCTTCTCGAAAATCTGAAGTAGCTCTAGTTTACTGCCAGGTTCATGCAGCATGGAAATCTTTAAAGCCAACTTAAAGCATAAGCCAAGTTAGAAGTTCAAGTAGATCATTCTCAATTAGTTTCTAGTGAAAAATGCAAAAGCTTTCATCCTGATTTACCAACTTCTGGTTTAGTCCAAGTGCCAGTAACTCGAAAAAAACGAATACAATGCGATATCAGTTCCTAGAGAGAGACGTACAGACATCCCAGGGATAGATACATTTCCTTATCAAATCAACATGGATTAGACCATGTAGCGTAATTGGATTGGGTTCCACCAAATTTAAGCTTTCTCCAAGGTAATACACCCAGATCATCTAAGAGCTAATAAAAGGTTATGCATAATACTCTAAACATTGAGTTAATGACTGCTAAAGTTAATTATTATTCATGGGACCAAGATGACTAGACGGCACACTGTCCGCTACACTTTGCAGGTCCTACTTTAAGCTATATTTAGCCAAATTTTATTGGTCTTATGCCTACTTTCAGATAAATTTACTCCAATCTGCCCCAGTTTCAGAAACCACATCTGGAGAAATATTTCAGAAGGTTTTTTTTTTTTTTTTTTGACCAATTTAAACCTACCAAGGAATTTATGTTCCCAGAAGAAGTACCCCAGAAACTTGAAATGTGTATTGATGGTTAACTAGCAGGTTTTTATGCATATATGTCTGAAATGGGTTCCGCCATTTTTAAGTTTCTGGCAAGGTCCAGCAACTTCATCAGTAGCCTTAGACCCATCCAAATATATATCGAGAATATCTTTTAATGCCATTGGCTGGGGTGCTCCCACCACAATAGTAACAGAAATTATAAACCGAAAGTTAAAAGGCGTGGTCACATGTATGTGGCAGGGACAACATTGTATACAATCATTGTTCAACTAACCATCGACAAGAACGAAAAAGGCCATATTAAACAATCTTAAAGATTAAATTGAAAATTTCTTCCTTACGATTTTCAATCAAAGATTTTTTTTTTTTTTTTTTCAAATTCAAGTCATAAAATTTTTCAATTTTTTTAAAATTATTTTTTTACATTAATATTATTAATTAAAAATATTTTTTATTTTTTTTATTAAATTTATTATTTAATTTTTAGTTGAATATTATGTAAAATATATAATATTAATTGATATAATTGTAAGTTAAATAATAAAAATAAAAAAATTATAATTAATAATATTAGAGTGAAAAATAATTTTTAAAATAAAAAATTTTATAATAAAAAAATAATTTTTTAAAAAATATTTTAATCAAAAATTATTATATCATACATAATTTTTAATATAATTTTAATAATAAATATGAAAAAATGAATGCACAATTTACCCACATGTCTGAACTTGAAAGGAATCCCCAAACGAGCCCACTTGACACGTTCAAAAATTTATTACTTGTACCTTAGTGTAAATGATAAAGACCCACTCAACGAACCAATAAATAATAGAGAAGTTCACTAGATAGTACCGGAAAATGTGATTTTGTAACATACTTGGTACAATTGCATAGCTGCAATGGATATCATAAGTGTCCTCCTCACCCTGATCTTCATGTCCATCGGAATCATCAACAAATGTGGGGTCCAAAACAGAAACAGGACTACATTGTTCTTCATCTACCTCTTCTCCTTCTTCCCTCTGTTCTTGTGCTGGGAATTTCTTTAACCTTTCAACATCATTGTTCTCTATGGCCTAAATTTAAAAACCATATCACGACAACAAGAATCTTATTCAGGACATTATTTTATGGATAACTGTTAAAATTCCTTAATTGTGGCTTTATATTTGAAAAATTTTGCGCACAAAAAATGGGTTTGTTGACTTTTCTGCTTAACTTTCAAAATGGAGGGCTGAAAATGGAATTTTATTGATTTTCCAAAAACGGTGTCGGATCCTCTTGATAGGATATATCACAGATAAAACAAAAAAAGAAATAAATAAATAAAAGCGCTTTGAGGAAAAATAGACACGGTCCTGAAATGGAAGATTTGCATGGCAGACTCACGATGCCAATTACCATTTAACAGGAGTGTGGGAGGGGGTAATTGTCGTTTAAGGGCGAAAAGTCCTGGCCAAGATTGAAGAAAATGATCGTGTTTTCGACAGATCAAACACATCGAACTCGGTTAGCTAACGCATGAGTTCACTGGTTGATCCACCCGACTCACAGGCACGCAACACAGTGCAGTGCAGGACTGATTTTAAAAAAGCGAAAAACCATGACGAAAAAAAAAGAGTCAAAAATAATAATAATAATAAGGTAAAACACAAACCTCTACTCCGTGGCAGTTAGGAGAGGTGGCCCGAGACGGGAAGTCCGGAGTCCGGCGGCCAGGAGAAGGGCTTCTCTGAAGCATGAAATGAAAAGGGCTTTCACAGAAGTGCTTATCGACATTTTCTACAAAATCATCCGCCCCATCAGAGTCATCAAACTGGCTACTGCAAGATGGGGTATCAAATTCCAAATCCAAGGACTTCCCTTCGTTGCTCTCCAACCAAACCGCACTGCCAGGCCTAGCCTTGCCAAGATAAGAAGTGGCCATCCCAAGAGAACTTGTCTGATCACAAGCCATGTTCCCATTTAATTGCCTACCAGCTCTCTGACTTGGAAATTTTTTGCTGCCGATGTGAGGATCCCACCTCAAAATATCTTTCACCGAAAGTTTGACCCCATCACCACTGATTTCATGCTTTGGTGTTTTGCTACGGTTCTTTAGTCTCTTGAGTATGGACCCAAATATCCCAAATCTATTGCTTTTATTTTGAGGTTTTGATGATTGTTTTTGGATCCTAAGAGCAGCCTCCAGAAGAAGAGCGGCAGTTCTTGTTGGAATGTGGAGGAAAATGGCACTGGGGCTCTTACAGGGGCTTTTGGCAGGGGAATGGAACTCGAAAAGAGGAGACTTTACGGGGTCCGGAGAGTTAAAAGAGAAAATGCACGCATTCTTGCAAAAATTCTTACAGAAGTTGGAGCCCTGAGAGATGGGTTTTCGCTTCTTGATTTGTAAGTGTGATTTCGGAGGCGGTCTTTTGAGCAGGCAACGCCGGTCGGCAATGTAGTTCTTGAGCAAGAACGGTTCTTGATCCTCTCGCAATAGCTCGTGCAAGTGCTTCTCAGCCATCGTCAGACTAGGTTTGTGACAAGAAGGAGAAAGAATGCCCCCCGGGAACCAAGAAGAAAGACTCGGAATTTACTGTTTTCAGGTTGGTATTTTGAATTTCAGCACCATCAAGAGGTTGAACAGGATTCAACTTTTGAGCATAAAATGGGAAGATTGAAAGCCAACTAATTGGCCACAGATATCGCACGGACGGAAGAGGGTTTGCGGTGGAGGAAGGAACGAGGACTCTTCCTCATTCAAATCTGGGGCTGTAGTATAACGAGGCAAGGTAGTGCCAAGCAAATAATTATAAAATAATGACAGAAACAATAAATGTTAAAGAAAAAAAAATTGCAAATTGGACTGGAAGGCTTTTTTTGGGGCGGGGGGGGGGGGAGGGGGTTGAGAATTTCGGACTTTATGATTTTTTTTTTTAATAATTCTATTAATTTAACATTTTTAGTGTCTGAAATAATATTCTTTTGTCTAAATTATGGAAATAGAAATTTGAAAATTTCATTGTTTAGTCGAAAATTTTCAATTTCTTTTGCATTCCCATGAAACTTCGAATTCATCTTTTAATATGTAAATTTCGAAATAAAATAATACCATGCGAGTTATCATCCGGCAGCAATCTCGAGCCCACTGGTGGATGGGTGAACAAAAACCCTCATCATTCGAACCATCCACTCCCAGATTTGCAATGAAATCTGCACCCCAGTTATTTTCACGCAACACTTGCAACTAATTTCACATATTTAAGTTGTTGCTCTCTCTCTCTTTTTTTTTTTTTTTCCCTTCTTTTAACTTGTTGAGCTTGTTTTGTTGTCTGCTCACCTAAAACCAAAAAAGTGTTAAACTTTGCCTGCAAAAATTACGTAACTTGATTCAAGTATTATATGGGTTAACAACGCTCTCATGAATTCAAAATTTGTCATAGAATTTTTCGTCAAAAAAAAAAAAAAAAAAAGAATTAAAGCGTGTCTTATTTGTGACCTGCATTAACTTGATTAAGCCAAGTACCAACTCTGACCATCAAGTCAAATAAAAGGTTGAATTTGTGCAAAGCGAAATGTGGATCATGAGAGGGAGGATGTCAATAATTTCAAAACCACTTATCCCGATCATAATTATGTTCAGTCATTTAACAGAACAAATTAATTAAAAAATTCAATATTTTTTCTCAGTTGATTATTATCAACAGGCTTTGGCTGCCCAAAACCGTCACCGAACGTATTATCGGATACCCAAAACCCCCCTCATCCGGACAGGTGTCAATGAGGCCAAAAGCGTTTTGTCTTTTCTATTTCGCGGAACCCAGCTGGTCTACAGCCTCACCACAGAACATAAAGCGTTGACGTTTCCAATGTTTTAACCAGCCACGAAAATTTATTAATTAAATCAAACAATAAATTAAATTAAGAAAAACAATTTGTAGACAAACTTTTTTAATAAATACATTATACTTAATTAATAAAATATTTATTTTATTAATCAAAAATGGTATATACGACAATGATAATATAAAAATATAATTTTTGATCTTATTTTTTGGATTGTGTGTCGTTATTTGCTAATTATGTATAATGTGCTTGCAAAAATGTGTCCATGGAATTAAAAAAAATATTAAACTCGAAAAAAAAAAAGAAGAAAAATGTTGTAAAGTATTGTTATTCCACCGAAAAAGTCTCCCCACTAAATTCGACAGTGACCAACATTGATGTTATTCTTTTTTTCAAACATATTTATTGGCAACTTCTTTTATTTCAACCCTTTTTTCTTACTAAGGATTAAAAGTAAAAGGAGGTTTCATAATTCTTACCCACTAACTGATAGTACCGTAAAAAACAAATATTCCTTTACCAATATGAGCCGACGACATCCATTGTAAGTTGAGTTGATGTTCAGTAGAGGGTTTCTAAACTCTTTCATGCCAATTGCATCTGCTTATGAATTAAGTCCAAAAGACACTTTATTAAATTTTTTCTGTTTTTCTTCAGTTTATTAAATTCTTAACAAGTCTAGCTTTTTTTATTTTTATTTTTTTGGGGAGCCGGAGAGCCGGGGGGGGGAAGGGAGTGGTTAATGAAGGGAGAGTGTGCATAGTAAAGATGTACAGGCGGCACGGCAGCCGAAACGGAAAAAGGTAAAAACGAAAAACGACGAAAAAAGGACGACCGCGCATGCCAACTAAGCCGATCTTGACTGTGGTTGTCTGTTTGACGCTGTCTGGCAGCCTTTGATCTTGATTGCCACTTCCACTTTTGTCTCGCTTTTCTTTGTAAAGTTGTCGCGTTTCTAATTGCTGGTGCTATACATTGCTTCATGTATGAAGAACCTTACTATTCCTTGTTTACTTGTAAAAACCGTACTATTTTCATTTTGATTATTTATTTATTTTAAGCCAAACCTGCCTGACCAGTCCGTTTCACCAGTCGACTTTAATTCAAATTTTTTAAGAAACGAAAATTCTGCAAAAGGTTATTTTTCGATAAGGGAGACGCGTGGCCCACCTTAATTTATAACAAAGCGGGGTGGGGGGGGGTTCATTCAGATGAAAATGAAATTGCCAGCTTTTTGAATTAGGGCAGCGGCATCATGAATTGAGTGAATGAATGTCTGGCGTTGACAGCAGTTTGCTTTCCCCCATATCCAACTTCAGGTAGCGATCAATGCAGGTAACACTTCCGTGAAAGAAAGAATAAACGTGTATGTTTTCTTGTTTCCTTTGCACTGGATGCCAAAGCAAAAGTGAAAGGAAAGAAATTTGAGAGAAACGAAATGATAGAAAAGAAAGTTGAGAGTCTCATTAATCATGCCGTTTGATGATAGATCAGTTAGACTCGTAGTTTTAATAACTAAAGTGGAAATACTGTCACTTGTTATAAAAAAGAAAGCAAGTTAAAAGTCTGTGTCGGGATAACATTGAAATTAGAGGAAATAAAATAAAGAAAAGATATTTTCTCTTATTTGGCTAGAAAAAGAAAGGAGGAGGAATGAAAATTTTATTTTTAGATTATAAATTTTCCCACGCGAACAAGCCAAAAAGTGATAATAAGAGAGTAGAGAAATTTTATAATTTCACAAAACATTTCTTCTCTCTTTCCCTTTTGATTTGGTGAGTTTGAAAAAATGAAAGTCCACAAATAAAATTTTCTCGTTAGTTTCTCTTTTTTTTTTTCTTATTCAATATTCAAACAAAAAAGTATTTTCTTTTTACTCACTTTTTTTTTTTTCCCATCTTCTCTTTCTCACCCTGTTCCTTCTCCTAATCCGAACATAGCGTTGGTGACTCGGTGTTTTGATTCCAAGGTCAAAGGCCAAAAGTGTAAAACGGGGTTACGGACAAGGAAATTCCGTAATTGTTTGCACCTGTACATACCAGATACACGTGTTTAATGGTTAGAGCCTGATTAGGGGCTCTACAAAATCGAAACATAAAATGAAAGACTATTCTTATAATCAACACATTTTTCTTACGTGATAATCAATTAAAATCAGCAATCATGATATGTCAGTATCTTTTTAACTTTTTTTTTTTAATGGTTGTATTTGTAGGTAACCATCAAGCACAAAAGTCTTAACTTTTTAAATTTTTTTTGTTTTTTTTAACAAAAGAACAAAAAATCTGGCTCGAAAAGTTACTAGCATGCTGTCCACTTTTTGGCCCACTATCCTTACGAATATTCAGCATTGCTCATGGGTTGTGGGCCTTCTGGCCGACGAAATTCAGCAGTGATGCGGGGATGCACCATCTGAATTGCTGCTCATTGTTCATACCCAGACGGTGACTTTTGATACCGAGGGTCCAACCAACAGAAAGAACTACTATTTTAGGCACCGCAAGGAATTCTTACGATTTGAAGTACCAAATTAGCTTCTCACCTATTACATATTAACTAGCATTAATTGTGAATTATCTGCCAAGTGAAATCAACCAAACGGCAACTGCAACTGGCTGTCTTCCTAAAATGTTCCTAAATATAAAATATCTCGTAGGACATCATTTCGAGATTATCAGAAGAAATGTAAAGTAACAAGAATATAAAATCCCATGAGCTTTGGTTTTGGTGAATATTTTCTTCTTTTAGCTAAACTAACAAGCAATTTAAGCTTGAAAAAAAAAAAAAAAAAAAACAGAGAGAGGATGGCAGCATAAGAAAAAAATCAGACGATAAATATAACCATGCTCAAAGTAAGGCAATAAAATGACCAAAATCCAACTCGTGACATTGTTGGTACTTTTTGCCTGATTTATGGTTCTATATAACTTCAACTCTTTTGTCCTTCTATCCTATTTTTAAGGTTTAATTGCCATCCACATCTCCATGTCGGGAATAGTCCAAAGTCCTTTCTTGGGCATAAAATAGCAGGACGTACCCACGTAGCATCATAATTCATAACCACAACACAAGTTAAGATTGTTAAATCGTCGCCATATGGTCTAGGTTCTCATTTTTGTTATGATTATGATTTATTTATAGGCAGTGAGAATCTTCAGCAAAATACGTGGAAAGACAGTGTTGTACCTTCAGTGATTTGATCATGCACCATTTGTCTAACCAAAATATTTCTCCACAATTTAATCAATCCATCCCCCAATTAGAGGGTAAAACCTTGGTTTGACTTACTATTCAGAAGTCTCTGTTTCTCCTCCCACCACCACCCCACCTTTCCCTAGCAAATTTCTCTTGCTAGTATGAGGTTCAATCTTCCTAGTAATACACAGAAATCAAGGACCAAGTTTTCCCACGAGAGCAAAGCTAGATGAGCGATGTCCATGGTCGAGAATGTGTCAAAAAATGTGAAAAAAAAAACACAACTTACTTTCACAGTGTTTAACTTTGAGGGGACATAAGATACGTATTTTATTTGGCTTAGGATCCAGTGTTCATCTGCAAGTTTTTATAAACATATTAGCAAACTTTTTACTCAAACTGCGGGGGACAAAAAATTGAGAATCGGCGAGAAAGGACAGATGAAAAAGGAATATTTTTCTCTAGTTGCTGGTTGGTAGGGGAAGTGGCGAGGTGGCAGGAATATTTTACTGTAGTTGGTGGTTGATAGGCAAACTGGCAAGGTGGCAAACCCGCAATGTCAACATAATAATTGTTTTGTTTGTCTCCAGGTCATTTTGACTCATTAATGAGAAATTAATGGTGCCTAGGCTGTTCTATTTTATCATTGAATTGAATTTGTGTAATTCATTCAAGGGCTCTCCATTAAAACCAGTTTCTCCTTTTGCCATTAGCCTACCCCAAGCATTTTTTCATTCTCTGTATTTTAAGGGCCAAACCGACAACTCCTTCGTAACCATCCCGGAAAGAAAAGAAAATGGATGATATTTGAAGTAGTCTTTTAACTTTTTTTCTCAAGTAACTTCACACGTCAAGAGAATCCAGAAACGACGGTTATAAATTGCACAACGTTTTTGACCAAAAAAATCAATTGCATAACATTGTTTAGCAAAAAAAATTACGTTTAAGGATTTAATATCGCCAATGTTATTCGAAAAAGGAATCCCTCCAATCAATTAAGGACAAACATAAAATTCAGGGAAATGTTGATGATTAGATAATTTAACTCAGTGCATCTGCGATTTATGGGTAAATAAAAATAATTATTCTTTGATCAATCATAAAATAAATATGCAAAATCTGACGACAAAATTTAGCAATAAGCTGCGGCAAAGCAGGGCAAAAGTTGAAGAAGAAAATTTAGTTGGGGGTTTGGTGTATTGACATATACTACGAAAATTACTAAAAAGGATTCTAAAGGAATTCTCAGAATTTGAATGCGAATAAAAAAAATTCATGGAATTCCCAAAAATTTGATGTAAGTAAGAAATCATGGATGAGCACATCACGGATAATTAGTAAACAATTTTTTTTTTTTTTTTTGCAAGCAATTAGTTGTAATTGGATTTAAAATTATTTGATCAGAGTTTGAGAGCTTCTGAATTATCTCAGAGAGAAACCCATAAGCTAGTTAGGCATTTGGTAAAAAGATGTGATGAATTGTACCAATGAGAAAGGAAAAAAAAAAAAAAGTAACTTTTTTTTTGTTTTTGGCTTTTTATAACAGATAATTGCAATTTAACAAATCTTTGGACTAGCAGGTTCGTCTAAAAGACAAAAGAAGAGAGAACAATGGCGGATGAGACCAATTAGGTTGCCAATTTTGAACGTGTTTACGTATGTTTGATATACATAGAAAGGTAATGCTTTATACATCTGATGTTGCACCTCTGCATTGGATAGCATTTGGTCTCAGATACTATTAGTGTTTTTGTCTTCAATCTTTCTGTTTCTTTTTCTTTTGTATTTGGTAAGCATAGGATTCTTTCCGTGCCTATGCTATTTCCCTTTTGTTCTTTTGGCTTTTTCAAAATCCCTCAACGTTGTTTGGTATGCATAGGAACGTAGTAAACATGCCATGAGCAAGTTCCATGTCTCTAGTCAATTTATTGAGTTGTCTTATGTGTTGATGGAAAATCAAGCAATTTAAAACAAGTTCGATGTCTCTAGTCAATTTGTTGAGTAGTCTTATGTGTTGATGGAAAATCAAGCAATATCTTTAAAATATTTGCTCGGAGATTATTATCCCACTCAAAAATCCTGCATGTTTATTTTATTATGAATTATTTCTTGTAGTAGTAGGAAGTAGATAGATCATGGAGATATGGCTTTAATGCAGCCACCCGTCCATTTCTTTCCACGTTTTTTTTACAGACCCTCATAACTTATATATTTGTAAATATGAATTTTCCTTCCTTGTATACAAGCGGTAGAGATTGAGAATGTTTTGGTAGATTTCTTGGAGCTTTCGATCGATACCAATTAGGAGGGAGCGGAGTATCTGTAGCCTCTCAGTTTCTTGACCAAGGATCATCTTGATTTAATGACCTATATTCCTCTCCTAGAATTATCATCTCTTGCATTTTATCCCTTCAAAAATATTCTATAGGTGTCTACATCTTTCCGCAATAGGTAGAAACTTCTAGAACTGAGCCTCTTAGAGTTTTTTTTTTTTTTTTTTTTTTTTTCACTCTTCTAGAGTCTTTTGCAGTATTTTAGAGGCTTCTAGAATATTTTAAAACTTTATGGGATATTCTAAACTCTTTCAAAATTTTCTAAAATATTTCATGACACTTCAGCGTAAAAAGTACCTTATTCTATGGCTCCTTGAACAGCCTTACGTAGGCAATGCATGAGAATGGACCCATAAGAAAATGGGGATATAAATAGTTATTGCATCACACTTTGTTTAATGTCTCTTGAAAGACAAAAAAAGAAGCGCACAAATTCAAGTGTAGATTGAGCTTAATGAATTTGATTTTATAAACTCAAATCTCATAAATTTATTTATATTTGAGAGAAAAAAAAATTTACTAATATCATAAAAAAAGAGTCAATAAAATAAAAGGAGAGCATGATTCTATTAAATTGTTAACATTGACAATAATATAGAAATATAGTATATATTAACGCATTATACCATAATTACATCTACCGCTCATATCGTCTAGGCATTCTCTTCATCTAGACTCGCACAAATTAAAAAAAAAAAAAAAAAGAAAAAAAGAAAAAGGCCCCAATTAAGATATAGAATGGGCAGGTAGATTTTCTTTCTGCATGGTATGCTATCAAAACGCAAATTTGATTCCAATAAAATGCGACCAGACATTAGTTAGTTGTCTCGTGCAGATCGAACTAGGAAGTATCACCGTTAGAAGCACCTTGTTGCGGTACACCATCGTCCAGCTTAGCCTAATTTGTTTGCTGTCTTTTTATAAATGATAAGGGATTTATTAGATTATAAACTACATCATTAAAAATAATAATAATAAATTCTACAATTTTTACTAAAAATATAAATTTAAAACTTTAAAAATAAAGGTTTAAATTTTTGATCTGAGAGTGAGGTGTCTGTATCTATTATTGGACATTTCTGAGCTCGCTTATCTACTGAATGAATGGCATAACCATTAAAAGTCCAAACTGCCTGTTGCTTCATCGACCGAATGAACTGGTATCTTAACTCTGTTTTTAATTAAAGGGCTTGCTTAATGAGCGAAACTAATGCGTTTGTTTGTACATGGATGTGCTAAAAGAAAATGACGTACCAGAAAAATGAAGTGGTGGTTTAGGGAATTCGGCACAACATATGGGGCGACTGGGGTATTAGACAAGAAACCAATTATTGATTCTATCGTGGAATAAGAAATGCAAATTTCTTTCCAACCTAACCTAATCTGCTTTTGGTCAATTTGAGAGTGCTGCTCGGCCCCCTGTCGGCGGAAAATTGGTGCTGTAGCGGTAACCTAATTGTAGGCGAGGTGGGCCGATTACCTTTTTGACCAAGTTCATCCATGTAAAGCGGCACAAAAAAAAAAAAAAAAAAAACCAGTGAAACCAACCCACATCATCACTAATTCACGAAATATTTTGCAAGTGCACCGTTGCTACAAGATAACGTCCTTGTCACATACGACTTAAAATTCATGGTACTTGCACCTTTTGGTTCATCAAAAGTGGCGGCTTTCTTGGAAGTCTCAGTTGTCAACTATGGATTTTTAATTCATCTGCTGCTGCTCCATTTCTTGGGAGTTGGTAGCTTGTAGCAACTGCTTCAACACCTAAGGCCAATGCGAGCTGGCCACCCAAGGAGAGGCGTAAATCCCTTTTGGGCGGAATAGGATTCATGCACCCTCTCATTCAGTGTTTTTCCACTGTAACTTTCATCGTACTATCCCTATCCTACTAGGTACTATGTATTAGGGAGTGAAAAATAAACATGGAACTGCTTCTTGGCACTTCGATTGACAATTTAATTTGATCAGTGGAGCCGTGAAAAGTGTGGACTCTACACACACACACACACACACGCATGGGGGGGGGGGGGGGGAGAGAGAGAGAGAGTATGTTTGTGTCTGTGTACGGACAAGATCTTAGACCAAGCAAAGTGGTTGCAAGTAATTTTACTCTGTTAGTGACCAGAACATTGGGCAAAGGTTGGTCAAAATGTTGTAAAACATTAAAATGCGGGAAGAAGACTTGAAGTTGGCGTTGAGAATAATTGGGTCCAATAAGTGCCATGTCACATCTTGCCGGTGTCTCGATACTCGTTCAATTAAGATGAACTAATAAAAATTTCCATAAAAATTGACAATTAGAGGTTAGAGACGATGCTTGTCCATTTCTGGTGTGATAAAATGATTCCGTTGCAACTAAAAAGTATGACGCCATTTAGAAAAATCTCGCGGTAATTTTCATATGATCAACGAAAAACCTTAACAATGTCCGAAAATTAACTTTTGTTGAGAAGCATAGATCATTTTCCATAAATCAAACAAGTTTGTTTCCTACGAGCAAACAAGCCACGAGAGTATGGACTCTAATCTGAGTTTCTTGTTGGAATTGGGGTGAAAATAAATTTACGAGATCCCTTTTCGCAAGCTTGTTTAAATTTTGCTTATTTTCTAATTTTGATTATGGGAATGCGCATGGCGATGTTTTCAAAAAATTGAATCCTCTGGGGTCAGATGCACAAATCATTAGAATGATTTAACAAGGAGAGTACTGAATTATATGGTCAGGTTTGTGTTCCCCAACCCCAACAAAGAGATCTGGAATCTAACTGGTTGTAACATGGTTATTACGCAAAAGCTTTTAGGATTCTTTCAGGATTTTGTCTTCACATTAATCTGAAACTGCTCTCCTGTCCCGTCCCCATGAAAAAGCATAGTAGAGAATCTTTTTCAAGAGATATTATATTCTATTGGCGGCTGTTGTGGTGGGCAGCCGGTCGGCTTCCTAAATTTTTCAAATCGGGATGCCTGGTAAAATAGTAATAATCTTAATCTTTTCACTTTCCAGATATAAAGTTCGTGTAATGACTCGGAAACTAGAGTTGTAACAAGCCCATCTTGCTGGAGATTGTGAAAGTCGCATGGCTTAGAATGAAGCATTGCCCCTGCTAAAATGCCCTCACCAAAGTTTCCCAGATTGAAGCCCCATGGTTTCCAAGTTTTCTGTTGTTATTTATGGGTCCACTACGTCCTCCTTGAGGAGTTAAGAGGCCCTAAAGCCACAGGTTACAACCAACACCATGTGGCACTCGCCGACAGTAGATAAATAACACAGATTCGGAATTTTCTTTTTTTTTTTTTTGGGGGGGGGGGGGGGGAGCTATTTAGGAACTACAGAAAATCATAAATATAAAGCAACTAATAAAAAATTTACCCTTTTTTTTTTTTCTTTTAAACAGCCAATGTTTCTCGAGCGTGGACCCAGAGGAGTCCCCTCGTTTTTGAAATTTTTACTCCGAATTTGTAGTTCATTTCGATATTAGGTTCAATTGTTCCAGCCCGAGATCAATTGATAATATAAAATTTACCATTTGTTTGTTATAGAATAATCAGTTTTAGTGTAAGGCTAACTAGAAGTTATGATTGAGTCGAAATAAAAAAATAATTATATAATTACATATATTAAACCATTCACTACGCCCTACATGTAATGACATGGAATTTGACCAAACTTTGATCAAAACTGTCATGACCCATGCGAGGATTCTAATTCCCTTGACTACAAATTCCACTGACCCCTTTGCGAAGGGCAGGTAATTTTACAGGCAGACAAAACTTCGGTAAGGCATGGTTTATGACTGGAAACTTGCCCAACTTGATGAAACTTTTTCATTATTAATTGGGGGCTTTAATTCCGTTCATAATAAATTCCACGGATCCCTTTGCAAAGGGTGGGATTATTTTGTTAGGCAGACTATGTTTTTTACGTTTTTTCCATTGGAATCGCGGTTTGATGTAATTGGTGAGATCAAGAGTCCAGCAAGAAATACCCCGCGCACCACCCAACTGATCGAAAACGAGGTATACCGTGAAGTAGACTTCCGGTGCTTGAATACTTCCATTGAAGGTAATGTTGTATCGGTCAGACCATGAACTTAAATTACAAAGTTAAAAGGCTACTTGACTACACAGAGAACACGATCCCTGTAGCCTGTAGTGCACTTAGTCAAAAGGGACAAGGTAGTAAAGAATCAAGAAATAAAATGTCTTATTACTGTCTACCACCAAACGACATATACCCTCGAATTTTACAATTCGGCTTTGAGAAAATAGTAAACACGCTTTTGGCCCAAGGAGATTGTCTCAACTTCCACGAGAACGTCTTTGAAGCACAGAAGCATTCAGAATTTACATAGCAAGGTAGTGCTTCTAAGTGAAAATAAACGAGCAGAACAAATATAAACTTGAAATCCATTCTTCTTTAGAGCAAACCCCAAATAAACAAACTAAAATGGACAATACAAATTCAGACACGAACAAAGTGTGAGAACAAAATACAGGGTCAAAGATACATTTTAAAAGGGTGTTTCCCCCCTCCTAATTAAGCTAAATCCCAACCAAATTCTAAAGAAGCAAACATGGACAGAGTCCACCAAACCGAAAACATCCACATGTAAATATATAAAGTGATCTTAAATACATCACACAAGCCCTAATCAGTTATCAGCACTAGGTTACAATCAATGTATGGAATCGATGTGCTTACCCAGCTCCTCCAGCTTCTTCAGCCTCAGCCTCTCACTTTCACTAACCAACTGCCAAATGGAGAAGACAAAACAAGGAAAATACTTAGCCAATAAATGAATACAAAAATTACTGTGTGCCCACCCATTCTCATCCAAGGAGAAGAAAAAAAATACCAGACACACCTCCATTAATTTGGTTATGAGCTGTACTTTTTCCCTGTTCTTTTCATTGAAAGTCTCAAGAGCATCTTTGTACTCTTTCTCCTGTGAGAACAAAAAATCCAAAATTGAGTGGCCCTGCCAACATTTGCCATCTAGTAAAACAATAAATGAAATGCCTTGACCCATATGCAGGTACATAACATAGTTTGCCAATATCAAGATTTAACAAAGTTCAAAGATTGCTTTTACCTTCTTCTGGACTGTGTGTCCTAATGGCTTTAATTCTTTGTTCACTGCATCGATCTTCTTCCTGACCACAGCAACTTCCTTCCTCATGGGATCTGCCAGAGCTTCAAGCTCCTGATAGAAATTACATGTAATTTTAAACCATAAACTTGCTTACCAAATTGCTATAAATTTTTCACATCACAAATTTCACACACCAAGAACTATTATAATTGGTGACCATCTCGTTTAAATAACTAAGAAATCCGGTAGATTTAAGGGCCTTTTGACATTTAAAGAAGGCGAAACTTCTCTATTGTTACCCCCTTCAAAGACCTAAAGAAATCAGGCACTTCTTAAGGCTATCAACAGACAGGCTGTTGTACATAAATGATAAAACCCTAAAATTGGCTGAAAATTTTGAAAGGCAGGGGAGGACTTGATTTTTGGGAAAAATATCTTGTATCCATCATCTTAGATCTTTGATGTTTTTTAGAAAATGAAAAAACAAATTATCTCCGAAAACCAAGAGGCTAAACTAGAAAGCCATGTCTCACAAATTTTAGTACTAAAACTACAAGTCTCAAATCACATAAATATAATTTAAATTTCCCATATGAAAAAGTTTTGGCAGGAAGGAAATCTCACATAACTTGAGCTAAAAAGCCTAAACAGGCTAAAACCCATGAAATCTTGGTTCTTGAAAAACAGAGGCTTGAACCCCATGAAGACACAGGAAACCAAAAAGAAAAGAAAACAAAATCATGGAAAAATACCTCACGAATCATGGCCAAACGTTTAGTCTCTTCCTCAGCACGACCCAACTGGGCTTGGACCTTCTCTTTGACCTCCATCTTTTTCCTCTCGATCTCTTCTTCTTTGGCTCTAAACGTTGAAAGAGCGGACCTTGACATCTCTTCATCCTCTTTGGACATTTGGCTGCTAAAGCTAAGGCTGCCTGATGAGTTTTGCAACATTAGCTGGTTCTGCTGTTGTGGCTGCTCCATTTTCAAGCTCCACAGAAACCCTTAATCTTCCTTGAATTCCCCTCTTTATGATCCTCTCTCTCTCTCTTTCTCTCTCTTTGTGCTGCCGTTTCTTTTGCTTTTGCTTCAATGGGTATGTATGATGGGCTGCTTTCTTTTCTTTTCTTTTCTCTTCTTTTATTTTCTTTCGCTGTTGCAAGTGTTTATAAACAAAACAAGGCTGGTTGGCTTTAGAAAAAGTTTATAAAGTATTGAGGCCTGGCCAGCTGAGCTCCATCTTTAATGAACCAAAATTTAAGATGATTATAATTAGATAAGGACCCAAAAAAAGAGGAGGCCAAAACGGTAAAAAAGAGAGGGAGAGAGAGAGAAAATAACAAAGCTACGGATGAGATGACCCAACTGCCAAATTTACTGAGATCTGAATCAGCGGATTTCACTCGCACAGAATAAATTGTACCCTAAAAATTTTGAAACCTGTCTCACTCAGTCGTGTGTATGAACCCCACATGATAAACGCCCCTAACACATTTCAAAATCTTCATTGAACTTAAGGAATATAATTTGAATTGGTACTTTAAAAGGGAAAAAAAAACAGTAATCCCGACAAAAAAAATAATAAAATAATAAATAATTTTTCTAATAAAAAATTGGAAAGCAGGTGGTATTTTATAGTTATAATAGAAAAAAATTCATTTTCATGATTGACTTTTAAATTCATTGGACGAGTAAATTTTTTGAATTTAACAAGTAAATTTAATTATTCTTAAAATTATGTATGTTTAAACCATATATTTAATTTTATTGAATATCTTAAAAATGTGTCAAACTCTAATCTTGAATAAAAAAAAAAAGAAATGATCTGTTTGACGATTTAGTGGTAGTAATGGTAATTCCAAACAACAAAGAACCCAAGATTTTACAATATGGATGTACAACCTCAAATCTAAATTTTGTTTTTTAATTTGTAGATGCATTACGTGAATGAAACAAATGGAAGTCCCAAAGTAACTTAAAGTTGACTCATAAGGCTGAAGAGACCAGAACAATGGAAATAAAAAAAACTTAAAACTGCAAGAATGGAATGTATTCCCTTTTTCATTTTTGTGCGTATAAAATCGAAAAGTCATCAATTGAAAAGGAATGCTCAGAGGGAAAGTTTACATACGAACATGTACATGAAAAAGGTCCTGTAATTTGACAACCGTATTTTTTGTCCATTCCCTGCTGCAGGGCACGAGCTGGGCTGCTTAATATAAACGTTTGGTGTGGAGTGGACGGGAAGTGTCACCTACACATAACCAGACCAATGATAAAGGGAATCGTAGTGGCAAAGGCAAAGTAGGAGCAGCAGCGGCAGCTTAGCTAATCTTTGACAAATTTACTTCCTTCCTTTTCCTCTGTGAGCCCTCAAAGCAAGAATCCTTCTTTATTTCATTTCTCTTTTTCTCTTTTTCCTTAATTATTTCTAGCCTAATTGTCCGCACAGATCTTTTTCTTTGTCTTTGGTTAGCTGTTCCATGTTGATGTCAAGATGTTCTTAAGCATTCCAAAATGATATTATCACCCGCTAATGGTTTACCGCCTTTTTGACCTTTTTCTGTGTAAGTGAGTGTGGGGTACCATTTCATCATTCGACATGTTCAAACGCAAAAAGCACTAAATTACATTTTTGTCTTTAAATTTTGTAAATTTCTCAATATAATCCCTTAACTTTATTATTTGTCATTTTGATACAACGACTTGTGTTTTACAAGCCCACATTTTTTTTAGCCGAAAATTTTTCAACGCTTCAAGAATCGTACTTTACTCCACATAAAAGGGGAAACTTTTTTTAAAAAAAAATAAAAATATGCTGATTTTTCTGGTCCATTTTGATTCTAAAATTTTACTTATTTTTCATTAGAGTAATATGTTTTTTTTTTTTTTGTTTAACTTGTGATAACAGTCATACATTTTTAATTTGATTTTCATTAGAGTCTAATATTTAGGCCATTTTTTCGTCAACGCACTGAGTTTTTATTTGACCCAACGGGAGGCGGAAAAGAAAAAAGGCAAAACACAAAAAGTGATAACTTGGATTGAGTTGAGGGATTGATCTTTTTGGGGTGTTTTACGATCAGCTTTAAATGATTTAGGAAAGGGAAGTTTGCAAAATTTTAGTAACTAA
The DNA here is from genome assembly GCA_037832345.1 of Rhizophora mangle. NCBI lineage: Eukaryota > Viridiplantae > Streptophyta > Magnoliopsida > Malpighiales > Rhizophoraceae > Rhizophora > Rhizophora mangle. The sequence continues at coordinate 2,240,359 of JBAPLJ010002022.1, read as the reverse complement.
AATATTGTAATATATAATGGTTTCATTTATTGGGATGATAGAATTAAAATTTCTTACCATGATCATGAAGTTTTCTTTCTTTGGCGCTATTATTTATTGATATTATTGAAAAACAAAAAATGTTTGATTGGGTCAATATTCCAAAATGATGTTATCATTAATCACTGCTAATTGTCTACTACGTTTTTTTTCATTTTTTCCAACCGTTCTACTCTCTGTTCGAGTCTGGGGGACCATTTCAGCGTTGGACAAGTTCAAACACGGGAACTCTAACGTCTTAGTTCTTTCAGGAAAAAAAAAAAAAAAAAAATAATATATATATATATATATATATATATATATATATATATATATATATATATATATATATTTTTTTTTTTTTTTTTTTTTTTTTTTTGCACCCAAATTATACGGTCACGATCATGGGGTCTGACCCATCATGGGCCTTGGAATCTAATGGCGGGGCCTACCATTGTTTGTGCATGATCAAAGCACGCATCAGAGTCGCTAGCGTGCTACCTGGATTATTGATTTGTTTGCAATATTACCATCACAAAAAGATGAGAATACCTAATGCCACCATATGTTTTTTTTTTTTTTTTTTTTTCTTTCAAAAAATATTATTAATAAATTGTGTGGTTGTGGTATGGAGTTAATTGATTTGGACTCCTCGCCACATCTCTAAGGGGTCCAAAATTTTGTAGGCCTCTGAAATTAACATTTTGGTGTGTTCTTCCCGACGTCACTCCCTTGTTAACGGGGATAATTCTTGTGCGTTGTCCACGAACCTTTTAGTCTCAATCAAATTATACTTGACACACCTCTTATTAAAAAAATGTCTTTTTTTAAAAAAAAATAAATATATTTTTTCCTTGGATCTTACGTATACTCCCATCAAATTTATCACCTAAATTACATTAATATTTTAATTTAATTTAATTGTAAATATTTTATAAACTTTACTCTTGATGTATACTAATTAATTCTTTAACTTTATAAATTTTCATATGATTATATTTTTTTTTATTAATTTAACTATTAAAATTTTAATGTTGAGTTGAGATTCGATTTTTCTTTTCTTTTCATTTTTTTTTTTTATCATATATGTCACAAACTTGACATGGCAGGCTTAAACTTCTCAACATGTCTAGACTCAGTCCTTTTCATATAACTCAAAATCCGGTTTCTAATCATTACAATCTGGCCTCATCGAGATTCGGTCCTTTTACTTGCTGCCTCCTATCTCTTAAGAATCTCGCGTTGGCTCCGCTCATAACAAAATAATAAAAATAAAAATAAATAAATAAATAAAAAGGGAAAAGAGTCTTGTTCGGCAGTTACGCCAACTGTATCTTAGAATAATTGTGCATGGCCTTTAGGGACTTGTCCAAAACAACTTGTCAAGGCTCTTCTGGATTAGATTGGAACCTCGACAGTATTTTACGGCCCGATTTTAATCTAATTAGAATATCCAGCCTCATCATTGGAGACCATTTGTTAAAAGTAAGGCACTGTTACAGCTAAACATGATATGGCATTCTTGGATAAAGAAAGTTGGAGTTCCAATCGATCCCCTTTTTTTAAGGGATTGGCTTGCGGTTAAGAGTAAAGAAATCCTGTTTTTTTTTGTTAATTATAATCGACTGGGATTCCTTCTAAACACAACTAGCACGCAGAGCTCCACGAAACAGAACAAAGGAAATGAATTGCCAGTGCATTGTCCCCTTTGATTTGGGACTGACCAGATTGCTCCTCTCTTTGTTCTTAATTTAAGGGGCGTTAGGGAAAATGTTAGTATCAGTTGGTTGGGGCTTGGTAGCTAGTCCAAAAACCAAAAAAAAATGACGTCAAACCGAAACTACGGGACCAAATTGTCCTTGCCATACGTTTATTTTTTGTGTTGCTTCTATCCATACCTTTGTACATGGCCGAATAGTTCGCAATCCATGGTTTTAAAACAAAAAGGGAGAACAAGAAAAAAAAAAAAAAAAAAGAATCCCGAAGTTTTGCTCAAGTGGAATTGTAAGTTATTATTGTCAATTAGTATTAAAAAGTAACATAAATATAGTCAATTGGTGAGTAAAACTCCCAACACATCAGCCATTTATATTTGATTATATGAATATCTATTACTTCGAATGATATATATTTTCGTTTTTAGAGAATAAAAAAAGTGAAGAAAATTTACTCTTCAATTCTTTGAATTATAAAACGTGTACGCTACTGAAGTTCCGATTAAATCTTTCCTGAGATTTTGATAATTTAAAGTTAATAGCAAGGGTTAAGATTTCTAAATCCTGTTTTATTTTGGAACTCAGGAATGCTGTGGGCATCGTAATTTTTTTTTCCCTCTAATGTATCTAAGGGACCTGCCTAAGAACTTTTGATTCATCGGAAAGAAACGTTAAAAACTTTTCACCCATTTAATTTCACCAAATGGATAGATCCCCTGAAGAGAGAGTATTAATCATAATCGATTCAATTTTTGTGATTTTTGTACTTTCTTAATCACAGTCAAACAGTCAAATGGGGTTTACTTAGCCTATAAATTATATTAAATAATCCTTCCTTAACAATTTTGGTGGTTTCAGTTTGATTTTTATGAGACTGAGCCGATTTCCGCTTACATTGCCGAGCCCTTCTCAATAGGTACAGTGGCAAATTCACCTACACCAAGCAAATAATGGGATCATTCTGGAAATGACAAAGGCTTTCTTGTCGCGGTTGCAATCACACAAACACGCCATTCATGGCTCGCAAAGATGGAGAAACCATGCGGACATCAGCAACGGTTGGCTGTTGTGCTTTGTCTTCTTGCATATAAATTGCACTGCCTCCTCCGTTGCTCTGAAGATTTGTCCATTTCAATTTCTCACCATCCGAGCATCCGCCACCATCTTTCGGGGGCACATGTGTCTGGTCACATGTCAGGACTTAGCGAAAAGTGAATATGACCGGCCCCTGTCCCGGATGGAAATGGAAATAAAACAACGGACTTTAAGGGACCTTAGGCACGCTCTTGTTGTCATCACCAAAAACTTTGTGCGGATGTGAAACGTTAGACAGAAATGGGGTTAACTGAAAATAAAAGGATTATTTTAAGTTATTTATTTAATATTATTATTTTTAAAATAAAATTTATTTTCTTAATAACATAATTTAATTATAATAAATTTTTTATAAGATAATATAAAATATATTTAATTATAATGTATATTATTAAAATTAAGTTTTTTAAAAAAATTATATATTATACAGAATTCTTTTATTTAAAAATAATATAATTTTATTTTTTTATCCAAAAAGGATCATCGTGTATGTTTATACAGTAATTCAAGAATTATTTAAATAAAAAATGGCTCTTAGAATTACTAAATAAAGTAAAGAATGGTTTAATTTTTATTTCAAAAATGTTTCAACATGAAAAGTTTAGTTTGGCTGGGAGATTTTGTTGAAATTTTAAATATAAATGTGTAAATTATATGATTAAAGAATTTTATAAAAGATAAATAAATAATATATAGAAGTCAAAAAATCCATAAATTAAATTTTTAAGATTTTGAATTGAAATATGATATTAATTCCATGAGACAAGGTGTGACTCCAGAAAAAACAATGACAACGTGTGTGTTTCTGATGTGATTCTTGAAATATTGACAAACGTATTGATCGGAATGAATATGATGAAGTGGTAATAAATTCTTAGCACATCCAAGAAAAATAATTTTAATGTGTAAGCGACTTATAGCGGAAAGATTGTTGAAATTTAAGATGTAAACATATAAATTATGTGATTAAAAAGTTTTACAAGAGAGAAATTAATATATAAATAAAAATAATTTATAAGGCCGTTGCGAAAAAACGTTACCGCTGTTATCTGGACAAAAGCAAGGAAACGAGCATTTTTAAACAGAGGACTAGACTGCTTTTATTTCAGGAGTCTTCTTTTTTAACCTTAACGCTCCCTTCTGATTAGGAGTCAGAGTCCCCCCATGAATTGCCGGATCACTTGTATGCAGCGATTTCATGGGGATTGAGGCATGTGCCAAAGGCGGGTTCCATTATTGTGATCAACTCTCTAACGCACGTGTGCCGAAAATCTGCAAGAAGTGTACTGATCCATTCCGTTTGCAGCCTCCTCATAATGTATTAGGGAGTTGAGTTCCATCAAAAGCATGCTCATGACGGTTATGCTTATTTTTAAGATCTGGCACGGCGTAGGACTGATATGACATTGCGCATGTATGCATTTCTTTCAAAGAATATACATCGAAATGGAAAAGGTAGAAGGGATTAACAAAGAAATGCAAACCCCAATCGTATCTTGAATTGATGGAGAAAAAAAATTTAAAGCAGTAAATTACATTTTCCGTTAATGCATTACATTTGATTTAGAACAAACAATACTGAGTCGTCAGAAATAAAAATAAAAAATAAAAGAAAACCGAGAGAAAGGGGTTGTGGATTGCATTTTAATTTCTCCCAGTCTTCTTCGATGTAGACACAATCGCTAAAATATGGTATTAGGCGGTCCTCGGGGCTCAGACTTTGTGTCTGCTGAGTAGTCAAGCTGGTTTTGGTTTATCTTCTTTGGAAGTTGAGGAACTTGATGCCAAGTCCAAACATCAAGCAGAAGAAAATAACCCAGCCAATATGGGCCACGGCAACTACAGGTAGAAAGTCATGATCGTAGCCAAGGCCTTGTTTGAGGAAAACCTTCAGTGGCACGCTACCAGCTCCAGGTATGTTAACAAGGTTATTTTTATCACCCACCTGAGACGTCACCAGGCCATATATTGTCCAAGCCACAGGAGAGGCCCAGTAGTACCATCTCCACCAAATTGGTATTTGCTGCAGTACACAAACAGTTGTCGATTTCTTTATCCCAACTGATGACACAAGGTGCTTGAAAAGTAAGTATTGAGTTTGTCACTTACATTTCTAGGAATGAGAAAACCAGAAAACAAGTTCCAGAAGGAGAAGAAGAAGGACATGCCAACAGCAGCAACTTGGTGGGTTGGAGTCAGGGCTACAACCATCATCCCGTACAATGTGAAGTAAACAAAGCACATGCATACGATGTAGTATAACCATATGAACTTTCCGATCTTCCACTCAAAACCAATCATAAAGAAAAGTATAAGACAATAGACCATTGTTTGAATTGCAACATAGATTATCTCTATGGCCACCTGCAAAAGAAACGTGGGGAGTTTCCTTAGAGAAATGTTTAGTCTCGTACTTTAGTTTATTGATTGTGTATCTGGCTGCTGTATTTTACCTGGGCAAAAGCGTAAGGCATTGGGGAATACATTCCAGCTGCTCTTTCGCGGTAGAAAACTGTTCTTTCAACGGAAACAACATGCTGAACTGCGGAAGCGTTGGTCGCTCCGAGGAAAAGGACCATAGAATAAATGGCTCCCAGAAGATTCATTAGATCTTGCTGTGTAGACCTGTTAACAAAAAAAAAAATTATTTTGTGGGGGAAAACGCTAAGTTATTAAAATGAAAAATGATTGCCATTTCCTTGTAATAATGCAAGGCTTTTGCTAAAATAATCATACATGGAAGCACAACAGGTTTGAGTACTTAACAACTATGCGTGCAAAAATTCTGATACAAGGCGAGACAGTTTCAAGGATTTACATTTTCTGTCCTTTGTCCCAAAAGATGACACCAAACAGAACTCCCATGACTGTCGTCATGAAGAAACGGATTGCATTATACTGAGGATGTCTCCAGTAAGACTGACGCTGTTTCCAGAAACAAGCCATGCACTGAGTAAAGAAAGGTTGGGAGAATTCAGTTGGGAAGTGGAGATCCTTAGAACCCGCTGGTGGAGTACTGAGCATTTCAATAAGTTCCTGATTCCTCCTGGAAAGTTTCCGAAAGATAGGAAATAAGAAGAACAAAACTAACAACTCTGGGCCACTTAAGCTCCAAGTTATTTTTGAGACTTACTGATAGAGAGAGGAGTTGGCATAAATTTCTGCAAAGTCCAATTTTAGTTGGGTCTCCATTGAAGGGGCACTGATATCAAGCATCCATGTTGCAGGGTTGTATCCATCCTTGATCTTAGGAACTCCTTCGACAGCCTTCATTAATTCATCAAATATAGAAACATGTTGCAATTCCTATCTGTAGAAATGCTAACCAGACTCCGTATTCTTATTGCTTGATATTAAAGCTTAAGAATCCGCGAAGGATGAGATAGTAAAGTCTTGTATGGAAATGGGATAAAATGATTCACTCCAATTTTTGATGCTACATGAAATCAAAGTTTGAAAGAAGGAACAGAAAATTATTCACCTCAAAATACTCTATAAGCTCCTGAGAATGGCGACCAATAGGTCCAGCATAAATGACTTGGCCACCTCTTTTCATCAACAACAGCTGCATAGAACCGAATGATCAAGTCCAGTGCTTTCAGAACACACCCAGTGCTTTCAGAACACACGTGGAAAGCCACAGATATAGCTAGTTATAAAAAACTTAAATCTAAATGGTCGAAGCACACCTCATCAAAAGCCTCAAATATATCTATGCTCGGTTGGTGAATTGTGCACACTACCGTTCTCCCTGTATCTACCGTATTTCTTACAGTACGCATAACAATGGCAGCGGCTCTAGCATCAAGTCCAGAAGTTGGCTCATCCATGAAGATGATAGAGGGGTTAGCAACCAACTCTACAGCTATTGTCAGCCTCTTCCTTTGTTCTGTTGATAGACCATCTACACCTGGAAGTCCAACCAGAGCATCTCTTATTGGATTTAGCTCAACCAACTCCATAACTTCTTCAACAAACATCTGTGACACACAGAGAAACACAAGGAAAATCAAATAACAATTCCAACTATAGATAGAGGACATAAAGGCATATAGAAGAAAAGAGCACTTCAAAAAAATTTTACAATGAATTGGGCGGTGGAAAAAGGCTGCACACCTTTCTTTTTTTCGCATCTACATCGCTAGAAAGACGGAGCCAGGCTGAGTACAGAAGAGACTCATACACTGTAACGTGAGGTGAATGAATGTCATTCTGCTCACAATAGCCGCTCACACGAGCAAATGTTGCTTGATTCTTTGGGTAACCAGAGATACTAACGCTTCCTTCAATATAACCACCAGTCTTTCTTCCAGCTAACACATCCATCAAGGTAGTCTTCCCCGCCCCACTCACACCCACCAATGCTGTCAATATCCCTGGCCGGAAAGTGCTGCTAACATCTCGTAGCAGTTGAAGACGATCTTCTGCAATGCCTTGACCCTTCATTTCCTGTTTTAAGACAACCAGTCTTTCATATCAATCTTGGCTATAAAAAATATATAGCTTTTTGATATGAACTAAAAATATCATCTTGTTCATAAAGATTTTAAAACAAGCTTCTTTTTTTTCTTTTTCCTTTTTTTCTAATCTGAAAAACAAAATGGTTCTGTAAAATAAATGATTGAAAGACACAAACTTCGACAAACTTACAGCTGGCATATCCACATAGTAGTTCACGTGGTCGAATGCTAGTGAAAGTGGTTGGAAAGGCAAAACCATTCCTTTTTTATGTGAATTAGCAATGGTAGCAACGGTTTCTGAAGAAGTGCTCGAAACTTCCATTTCAGTACCTGTTCCTCATGAAAGATTCAGGCATTCAGAGAAAATTTCCACTGTATATGTTTTGGAGTTCACACATGTAAGCTTGTTCACTATAGTTTATTGTGAAGATTTGGAGGTGCCATTTCATGTTTGAAGAAAAAGAAGTTTAATGTCAGCGTTGTATTGATATCAGGATGCAGCACGTCGTTTAGAAAATCTCAGTTTACTGACAATCAGAGTTCACCGTGTGTTGTATGCAACGCACCGGATGCCCTCTTCTTCTGCTTTTTCTTATCCTCATCTTCTTCCACAGTGATGGCTTTTGGATCACTCAAAGCTGAAAACAAATTTATGTATCAGAACTAATGGGCACAACATTCCATTGCATTTCCCCACAGGAAACACAGATGGCCAGGAAATGAGATGACTTACGATTCAAGTAAGTCAATGCTGCCATGAATAAAATGTTAAATAGAAATGTGAACCCCAAAAGTGCTCCTATACAAATCCAAAACCAGCGATTTTCTGTAAAGAAGCCTCTAGACTTGAGGAGCACTTCCCCGACTGTGGCAGCATCGATCCTAGGGTCTGGGTTGGGCTGCATCAGACAAAATTTAGTGGATTCAATGATGACTTAGATGCCTAATCAGGATTTGAATGTGCAAACTTGTGCTTGAGAAGGAGATTTTTGAAGCACGCAGAAATCTTACCGCGCTCCATCTTTTGTCAAGGAATTCATTCATGACAATAGCATTCTGTCCATACATCATGGGAGAAATGTAGTACCCCCAAATCATCCATGATGGAATGTCATCTGTATTTACATTAAACAAGATAGTCGAAAGCTATATTTAACAAAGAATATCTATGAATCCACAATTTTGGTCGTATTAGTGGACATCATTATGAACAATAAGCTGGCAGGCTGATGCATTGCTGCAGTTACAGGATTTCACTACTTACTTTTGGATACAATGAATCCTCCAAGTACGAAAATTAAAAGCAAGGTGAAGGTACCCAATGTGCTTGCAACAACTTGTGTTCTTCCAACAGCAGCAATGAAACGAAATAGAGAGATAGCCATCTGGTGTATGCCAAAATATGCAAGGAATTGTCTGAAAAACCTGAAAAAAATAAAAGGGGAAATTTTCTGTTTTTTTAAAGATACTCCAATGACTGCTAAAAATTTACTGAATTCAGTTTTCATTCCAAACACAAAATGGAAACAATAATTGAAACTTCTGTTGCAAAAAGAAGACCTTCCCGATGAAAACTAAAGGAAAGAAAGAAACAGAGAGAGAAGAAATCTCACTGGCAAGTTCAACACAAAGAACATAATCAAAACAAAGAAAGATTAAAACATTTAAACATTTGAAGCCCCTGACCTGCCAACAGCGGGTGCAAAACCGACAGTGTAGTACGTCAAAACAACCCATATCCCTGATTCCAGCAATGAAAATGGAATCCTGGTCACCCATATAGGTAAGCCAAAAGCCCATGCAGGAAAGAACAAAAAGTCCCTCTGTTTATAGAAAACAGGCAGCCTCATGACTGTCATTGCAAGTTCTGCCATCCCATTAAACATCATATTAATCAGACTGAAAAACAGTGCACCAAAAAACTTTTGTCCATCTTGCACTGTCCCCACATGCATTTCTGTCCTAAAAAATATGGTGAAGGTTATAATGGACATGAGTGTTATCTGGACAGTCTTGAATATGTACACAAAAGAGTTTCGCTTCATAAGCAGCCATTCCCTTGAGAAGCATGCTGTAAATAGCTCCCAATTTGAAATGCCATATTTTTCTCTCACTAATGCGGTAGGGTGGACTTTCGATTTATCATAAGGAACCCCAACATCTGATGCAAGTTGTTGGCCAATGTGGAAAGATTTAAAGCCTTGAATAAATTCAGGGACTGAAGTAAATCTGTAAGGTTGGTTCTGCCGGCACCAATATTGTTCCTGATCCTTCTTCGACGTCACTTCTTGAAGAAAGTCTGCAACTCCTTTTCTTTCAGGGCATTTGAAGCCCATGTATTCAAAGAATTCTAAGACATTTTCACGTGGACCTTGGTAGACAATCTGACCTTCTGAAAGTAGGATAATATCATCAAAAAATCCATATGCCTCCGGTGCTGGCTGTAGAAGAGAAATGATCATTGTCACATCCAGAATATGAACCATTTGCCTCAGAAACTTGCAAATCTGGAAGGTGGTGGAACTGTCCAATCCTGTTGATATTTCATCCATTAAGAGAACCTTTGCTGGTCCCACCAACATCTCGCCTGCAATCAGTTGAAATAGCATCTATCAGACTTGCTCTCAAAAAAGCTGCAAAACGCAACCAGTAATACTTAATAATATCATTACGGTTGCTTTGAACTACCGATGACTATTCCTGATCAAAGTTGTCACTTGGCAACAGATTTGATAGATTTAAAGCTAATAAAACTAAGAATATTCGATAAAAATGACCAATGTTAATGGAAAAGTAGCAGTTCATGCATTAGCTTGAAGGTGCAATTTTTCATGCTAAAATGAAGAGACTATTCTTATTATGATTTAACATACCAGTAGTCACACGCTTTTTTTGTCCACCAGAAATGCCCCTCCTCATCTCATTCCCAACCACAGTATCTCCACAAATATCAAGTCCAAGCGTCTGTTAAAAATTGCCAAGAGTCAGTCTAAAGAAATGACTTAGATTAACGGAACAACTGATACAGGATAAAGAAAAAGGATGCAAATATAACAATCTGGCGTGTACTTAATACAAACCTTGAGAACACAATCCGTAACCAGGCTTCTTTTTTGGCCTGACACTGCTGTGGCTTTCATGAATGCATCAATATCAGGATCAGGCTTAATGCCTGCTTCTTTCTCTCGCCTCGAAAGTTCCGCTAGCATTTGGTATCTTGTTCCCACACCTAAGCATTGTCCAGAGAAATCCAGTGTCTCCCTCACTGTCATCTCTCCATAGTGAAGGTCATGTTGACTAATGTAAGCACTGGTCCTTTGAGGAACGAACTCACTCAATTCGTGACCACAATATGTGATTTTTCCTGATTCCTTTAGATCCCGATCGAGTTTTCCAGCAAGTGCCAGCAGTAGTGTTGTTTTCCCAGCTCCTGGAGGACCCAGAAGCAGGGTCATCCTGAAATTATCATATTGAGGCTAATTAGTGCTAAACCATCTCTTTCATACAATGCAACTAAACAAGCATGTTAACACTTTGTATCTATCCATGAGAGAAAAAGAGCCAATGCACATCTTCAATATCGCAAATCACAAACTTTGCAAAAGGCCCATTTATCCAAAAAAAAAAAAAAAAAAGAAAATTTGAAAGGGCCACTTTACGTTATTTCCTGTAAAAATTACTTTGGTTCATCATTTTAATACTTAAACAATGGAAGCACAAGAGGTCCTTAAAAAAAAATTATTATGATACCTTGAAGGTTTAATAATTCCGCTGACATCCTTAAGAATTTGGATTTTTCTTTTATTCGACGGAGCAAGACGAACCAATCCAAGAACAGCCTGTCGCCATTGAGAAATTAAAATATAGAGTAAGAATCAGTAAACGTTGAAATTTGTTAAAATTTTTAGCTCCAGTTCTCTGCAATTAATCTCAATCATCCAATACACGAAAGCGATTTTAAAGGCATCACTATCATCAGGACTGAAATTATGAAAGACAATAAAATTCACTGTCCAATTAATTAGAAAATCGTTACAATCAATGAGATAATCGTTGCAGAAAACTGCCAGACAGACTTTCTCAAATTTGAAACAAAAGGGAAATGGCAAAATTATGTACACTACGCCGGGCCTTAAAAAAGATAAGAAATTCCATTAAAGACTACTCTAACAACAGAAAAAGATTACACCTCTATTGCGTTTAAGGTAGCATTTAAGAGAGTAGGTAGAGCTCTGCCCCCAACATACACATTCCCCTCCACCGAGACATTCTCATACCGGACTTCAATTTTTGGAACCTCAATCCCCATCCTGTAAAACCGCGTCAAACAACCTCGAGAACTTGTTAAAAGTGATCCCAAACCAACCAAAAAAATTAAAAAGGCAAAAAAATAAAGAAGAAATTGAAGCTGATGAGTAATGTTATTCTCTCACTATGACTAGGTTGCATGGAGTAGAAAACTTTCTCTTTTAACATTTGTATTTTACTAAACAAGATTCGTCCACATCAACCAGAAAATTTTTCTTGTAACATGATAGAGTTTGGCAAATAGATCTTGTTTAACAAAATATAACACTAAAAGAGAGAGTTTTCTAATAGTACTGAATCTGAGAATATAAAAAGCATGTAGGGAAACTCACCTTTGAATTCTCTCTCTTAGTCTCCCAAGAAACTTCTCATTGTCATCCTCAATATCCCTAAGTATACTCTCCGTCAAGTTTTGCTTGTCATGGACCCCAAGCTTTGTGACATCAACCACGTACTGGACAGCCTTGCCGTCGTCGAGCACGTGTCTCAGCAGCCCTTTCCTCAATCTGTTGTAAGTCGGCAACCGCTCGATCGCCGCCCACCGCAGCTCCTCCTCATCGTTTTCGTGTCTCCCACTTTGTACGAACGCTTCCGGTGCGGCCGTCCAAGCCTCCTGCAAGCTGTTGGACGCCCAGCTATGGCGGCCCTCGGACCCGAAGCTTTGCCTAATGCTCGTTGATCTTGCCAGATCATCTCCCGTGAAAGCCGGCGCCATTTCCAGCGGATCGGCCGAAACTCAGAAAGATTATCACAAACCTGCCTTTTACGTCGTTTTTCTCGGCATCTCTCTCAGTGTTTCGCCCCTTTTTTTTCCCTATCAATTTCAAACCGAAACGTACGATTCATGCACGTAGTTTCTCAGAAGAAATTCAAAACTGATATTAATTTTTTTAATGTATCGGGGAATCTTTGCATTGACATCACAACGTCGTCCTAGTAGGAGAGGTGAGAGAGGGAAAGAAAGCAGTAATGTGTGTGGAATTCCAGGAGTTCCCTCCGGGTGTGGCCTCCTCTTTATAAGGCTTCAAAAGCAGGCAGCCCGAGCAACCTGGCTTGATCTCCGTTTGTTTTCCGCTTGTCCCTTGAATTGGCAATGTTTCAGTTGCTGTTAGGCGAGTCTTCATGCAACGTTAGTCACCGTTATTTTTAGCCTTTGATAGGTCTACCTTCTAGATGTTGTTCATTTAAAATAATGATTCTAGAATAACAATGAACATGAATTATCTACGTTTCTATTAAGTTTCCCTGCATGGCCGCACGTTGCTGCGAGACAAATAAGAATGAGATAACAAACGTGATCCCATTTATTTATTTTGATCATATATGGAATTTGACTATAAACGTGCCAATGTAAGGTGGAAGCTCTAATCTTTCTTTTTGACCAATTTTTTTGATAGTTTTGCTTAAGTAATAAATGGTTATCAGTTGAATATTATTATACTTCATTTCTTTTTATAGCTATTAACTTTAGAATTCAATGTATAGAAGTAAATAAGTAAATCTCTAATCTTTCTCTTTGGCTATTTTGCTTTTACAGCAATAAATATCTAAACATACATTGCATCTACACTAATTCTGTCGCAAAGGACTCTAATCTTTTTCTTTTGGCCATTTTTCTATAGTTTTGCTATTTAAGATAAGAAATATTTGTGAGTTGAATATTAACATTCTCATTACCTTTTGTAGTTATCCATTAGCATATAAGTAAATAAGAAAACATTTAATCTTCCTTCTTTTTTTTTTTTTTTGGCTATTTTTCTATTTAGAGTCATAAATATTTGTGACTAAGGGCTTACCTTTAATCAAGTTCTATTTTATCTTGCTTAACTATTAACTAAACAAATTTCTCAAAACAAAATAATAAGACAAAAATATTCAAGGGTAGAGTGGAATAAGTTAATATTACAATTAAAATATTATTGACCAATAAATTAATGTTACAATTAATGACTAGGAATTACTCACTCTTGTTGAAAAAAGAAAAATAATAATGGTAAATACACGATAATATAGTCATACTAATGTAGTATATATGGTAAAAGAATTATTTAATTTTTTTTAAAAAAAATTAAATAATATATGAGTCAAATGAATTAAATATCTCTATACATTTTTTTACCATTACATAGTTAATTTTATTTTTTTTTCATACCAACCCATCTTATATGAGCCTACTCGAGAAATAAACACAAAACGTACCAAAAGAAATTAGAACAAATGTTATATGTAAGCCATTAAAATTAAACTTCCACGTTAGCATTGATTGTAAGAGGACTACAATTTTTAATAATTTTAATCAATTAATTTAAAAAAAAAATACATTGATTTCTCTATTGACTACTATATTAGTTTATTACTTATCGACTTGTTACTGTTTGTTTCGTTCGCCAAGTGTATTTACTTGTAAGAGGTCGCTAATGCTTTTAACAGCCCATGCACCTATATCATTTTCAATTTACCCCTCATCTTCAAAACTGAAAAGACGCAATTTAGGATAATTTTCGAGACCTTTCTAGAAGGCAAGAACATGGGCCTGAGCCGAAACAACAATAGCTCCGTATCTTGTGTTAATATTTAGAAGGGCAACACACCCCTTGCAGTAACGAAATTCAAACTCTTCTTAACTCATCACCTTTTCCCCTTCCTCATAGGACTCTAACCCCTCCTCCTAACCCGGAAGAAGCATATATATATATATATATATTCCTCATAGGACTCCAACCCCTCCTACTAATGAAATTCGAGCAGGCATTGATTCCTAAGGAGCCTCATGGTAATGGAGTGTTCATGACCATTACAAAAGTTCTTGTCAACCGTATTAGGCAGACATCAAGACTTGAAGCTCCTAGAGTACTTCGAAATATGCCTTCTGGCCATCAACACATAAGATAGTCACTTAAAATTTCCTCTACCAATGACAGTAACTTCTCTGTGATTGAAAAAAAAATAATAATAATTAAATAAAGCAGCCAGACCCTCCTCCAGTCCACACCACATACAACGCATCTTACCCTCACCTCCTTCACTTGTAGCCAGTGTTTTGTGAAACATGTAAAGAAAACTTTATGGTTCCATCCTGTCAAATACATCCATGAAGAGGGTAAGAACAAGAAGATAATACTTGCCCTTGCAGCCACCCATATGAAGGATTTGGAGATTGCAGGCCAATGTATGTAAACATCTACTTTTCAGTGTGGGGAGCAGGAAAACCAGAATACATTATCGAAGAACAAAGAGCTTACATTGAAGTTATCCCAAAAAACTATCACAAACTACAATTAAGTGTAGTTTAACGCATCTGCAAATAAGGTCTGGAATGCCAACATCTGTTAGAGTAGTTATACAACCTTTAAGATTTAGGTATTCTAAGGAGGGACAGAATACAGTCATGCACTGAAGATCAGATTCTGCCAGAAAGATTGCATGGACAAGTTTGGAAGGTCGTTACTGAAGACACATGAAGATCAAATAAGCGTAGTTATACATGAGAAAACAATTTATTTGCACGCTAGTCAATTTTCATTTTCCAAGAGATACATCTAATGTAGATGCAGGGAACTATCGTATGCCATACAGCACAATTTTCTGTGTTGATTAAGTTATCCATATTAAATGAATTGCCAAGGTGGATCCCTTGAGAAATTGCAACAGAATGACCTGTTGTAAATTATGAAGGAATTCACATGGAAACTAGAAAAAAAACAAATTGTCTTCTGTACTTTTGCCTAGCAGACATGTGTACACATTTCATAATGAAAGCAAACAATCAAAATTTTCCAGGCAAATGTCACATGAAAACAAATACAAAAATAACTCAGTGTAGATATCACTTCAAAACTCCAACTGGTCCTAAATGATAAAATATCATTATAAGTTATTGTCTTATTGAACAATCGAAGGCATGATGGCAGATTTGATATTTGCATTGGAAAGACTACACCAAAATGAGTATAAATGACTCCACATTAATGCATTATTGAACAGAACAAATCAAAAAACCTCACTTTTGCAGACACTGATGCAACCAGGTTTGCTGCAAAGTTTCTAAGCTCCCACTGTTTCTCAGAAAATCTATTTCCTAACCTTTTAGCAAACAGGCAGATACATGGCATCAATTGGAGTGGTTTAGGAAGATGAAAACAATGTAAAGTCCATATAAAACATGCACATCTTAATCAAATCTCCACAATATAATTATTGAAACTGAAGTGTGGTCCAGCACATGGGATCAAGTATTGTAAGAATACATTGGTGTTGTAGTTTATCTTCAAAGAATTGGACCCCCAAGAAATAAAAAGTTTGCAGGCAAAGAAGAAAACAAAGCACAGGAAATAAAGAAACCCTTTCCTCTGACAAGTAATAAGAGGATGGGTGCTTAAGGTACACCGATATTTACTAAATTGGACAAATTATCTTTTTTCTAAATTAAAACTAAGTTTGCGGTATTTCATGGAATTTCCTGTTAAACAAGTAGAGAAAGTAAGTTATTTTGCTCTATTGTGCATGTGCCTTTTTTAAGTTTTCTTTTTTGGGGGGAGGGGAGGTTGTAATGCTTATGTCCAGGGTCCAATGGGTAGGGGAAGAGTGGTGGTTAGAGAGTAACAGAAGGAAAGAGGCATAGGTTGCCTTGCAGAAATCAGCACTAAGCTCAGGAATTTTAATAGCATTTATAACCATGCTGGATGTTACTCGCACATTGACCCAATGTTATAGAGTGTAAGTGCATAGGCTCAACCTTACCACACATTGTGGGATTTCACAATGTAGGATTTCATAGCACAAACAGCATTTGTGCAGGACTCCCATCATTATCAATCAACTCCCACGTTGTAGGATTTGGAAGTTTCTAAGCATCAAACAACCAATGTAAGTCCACAAATACAATAAATGAATTGTCAGCCTTGATGTATCATAAATATGTTACTCCACGGTTGGAGGTCTTTGATGAAAATCATGGAAACAGCCTTCTGCCTCCAGCAAAAGGAAGCAGGCTGCATACATATGATCTTTCCCAAATTAGAAAATCCATGAGTACACGCAATGGGACACTTATTTAAAGGTAAAAAGACAGAAGAAGCCCATTCTGAGACTCAATGTAAAAGCCCAGAAATGTACCGGACCAAAACATAAGCAATTTATCCTAAAAGCACATCTAGAGGGATACTGCCAACACACAGTCACAAACTGTATGGCTAGTGACCTATGATTCTAGCCATAGACAGTGTAAAAAAAAATTCCACAAACTAGCCAATTATCTATCATTAGCAATAAAATATGTCACACAATAGAAAAGCAGGCATGTATGTGATAGAAAAATGTGATAGAAAATACCATGTATAAGCATATCCATACCCCAACAATTAATGCAAGTTAAAGTCAGCATAACCACATATGCGCACCTTATAAATCTTAGATTTCTACCAAAACAAAGTTCTAGAGGCTGTAGTCATGCTATCAGAATTCTATATAGAATACCATGCGCCACTTTGAGTAATCAGAGCATGGAGGTATAAAAAAAACACTTGTAGGGTGGAATTTTGATGTCATTTACTCCATCAATTGTTAAATATGATTCATATGTTGACTTTATTCCGTGTGCTGAATTAGAAGGCATTAAAAAGTGAACATTTAAAGTTACTAAAGGGCCCACTGTAATACATCTGGACACAAAGGACCATGAATCATATGACCAATCGGGAGTCTCACCATATATAGAGTGAAGCAACACTTCATGCAGTCTTGTACACAATTGAAGAATGCCCTGCTCCTCTCCAGGGAGACACCTTCTCTGATAACAAGCAAACTTGAAACTTCCGTGCCAAATTATTGGAAGATCGACCAATCCTTGCCCAAGACTCCAAAGGTCCCATTAACAACAATCATTGGGAGCACTTCACACTGCCAAACAAAAAAGCTTTTGCAACCATGAGATAGAAAGCAACTAAGAGTTCGTGGAACAGCAAACCAGCCATTCCTTGTGTACCTCAGTGTATCCTTTCACACAAGGTGCTGATATGAGCCAGCAAATTCATTGAGTTGGCAAAAGTTACATCACCACATCCAAGAACATTTGCAAAGCTGACTAGTACAACTGTTGCATCAGAATCTTAAACTTGATCTGCCAGGACTCATGGCAACAGGGAAACTAATTAAAATCCCATTTGGATTTCGGCAGTTACTATTTTCTGTAAGTTTCACAGCGAGTAGAGAAATCAGTAGAAAAGAACAACTTAACCCATACTCTGCAGCAAGTGATTATTGGATGAATTGGGATCTAAACATACGAGCAGGAACAAGCAACTAACAGCCAAACAAAAAAGCTTTTGCAACCATGAGATAGAAAGCAACTAAGAGTTCGTGGAACAGCAAACCAGCCATTCCTTGTGTACCTCAGTGTATCCTTTCACACAAGGTGCTGATATGAGCCAGCAAATTCATTGAGTTGGCAAAAGTTACATCACCACATCCAAGAACATTTGCAAAGCTGACTAGTACAACTGTTGCATCAGAATCTTAAACTTGATCTGCCAGGACTCATGGCAACAGGGAAACTAATTAAAATCCCATTTGGATTTCGGCAGTTACTATTTTCTGTAAGTTTCACAGCGAGTAGAGAAATCAGTAGAAAAGAACAACTTAACCCATACTCTGCAGCCAGTGATTATTGGATGAATTGGGATCTAAACATACGAGCAGGAACAAGCAACTAACAGCTGTGGTTGAACTCACTGCATTTGTATTGTTAGTGGAAGTTTACAATATATCCCGCAGACTGGCTCATCAGTTGCAAGAAACCAACCACTTTGGTGAATCGATACTTACAAACAAAATGGAAGAGAAGAAATTAAAAAAAAAAAAAAATTGATCCATGATAATGTTCTTGCAGAACTCTATTACCCTTAGAAAAGACTCCAGAAAATTATGCATAATAAAACAAATTATCAAATGAGAACAGATAAAATGTTTGGCCGTTGATTTGTGTTTCCAAAAAAGCATCTGAGATCTCCATTAAATATGAATATCCATCTGATTTTGCTTCCAGAAAAGGTCAACAAAAGCAATCTAGAAATTTAAATTAATGTCTTTAGTTTTGTATAGTTTACCCCAACTTAGATAAGATGGAAATCCTAGCAAGTTAGCAGATCACTGCATCCTGCATGCAGGAGGAAAAGAAAGGAAATTTCACTTCAAATTTAAGGTATAAGCCAAGAACAGGCTTGAATATGTCAGATGGTTATCATGGCCTCTCTCAACATGAAACACTGGAAGGTGCTTACTTAATCAGCATTGCTTGCAAGAATGGTCGGCCCTTACTAGTTCATAGTACCATATAGGCAGCATTAGCACATCCTCCTACACCACACAATTAAGAATATCAACCAAGTAATCCCAAGTGTAATATCCTTTAAAGCCACCCATACCAATCAACCTTCTAAGGACAGCATCATAGTGCACCCAAAAATAAGAATGTTTACAAAATCCTAGATGCAGGAGTCCAGACATATAGCAATAGAAAATTAATGAAAAAATTATTTCCACCAGGAAGAAAAACAGACCATAGTGAGTACAGTAGAAAGGAGAATGTTGATGAAGATGGCTTCAACACCATGTCTGTTATAGAATGATCTCTAATAGTATGGTGGCAGCAAAGAAGTTTGCTTCATCCATATTTCTGTAATTGCTACATGCTGTATGTCATAAATAACCAACTTTTCTCTGAGTTATTCCATCAGAAAAAGGAAATCAATGGGATCTCGTTCTTGCATAGCACTGGTTGGACTCGGAGCACTGATTCACCTCTCTAGTAAACCAGCCTAAAAGATTAGACATAAAATTAAAGAAAAAAAGAAGGATAATTTATGGAAAGTAAGCAAAGGTAACACTAATTGTATCAGTTTGGGCTTCAAAAAATCCACCATGAACACTAGTTTTTTGTCTCTCTTTCCTGAATGCAAATGCAAGATGGGATCACACTTGTATGTTAAAAGACACCACAATGTTCAAAAAGATGCCTAAAGCTTCTTGCAGCTTTCTTTCCTGTTCTAAGCCAACAACAGCAGGAATTTCATATATTATTCTTTTAAGCCGCAAGACCGAACTCTTTGCCACCACTTTTACATCAGCAGCTATCTTTTGTTCGTCATCTTTCCTTCTCACTTAGATTCTTTCTGTGCCTTACATAGAGGAATGATTGCTTAGACTAAATATAAATCCAAGCTATTATTCTTTTTTCAGATTTTCAAATACACACCCTGAGCGGCCATGGTACTGTTGGTCAGCAAATTATGAAGCACAATAGAATCCCTCCTTATCCCATGCAAAACCTTACCAGTTACATTGAAGGGCAGGCATTTGACCTGATCTCAAAACATCTAAATGTTACAAGCGAAAGCAGGAAAACGAAAAGTAGAAAGGACCTTTGGACCAAGAGAGGGAAAGAACACCTTTCCTTCAAAAAATCTGTCACTTATTCCATAAAGGCAAAAGCAACAACCTCCATCCTATCATATGTCAACAAGAAGACATAATCAATATGACTTTGGGGACAACATTCCAATCCAGTTAACCAGCTCGTTCATCAACTTCCACATTACTCTTAATCGGTATTCAAGACAGGAATCACAATGAATTCCAAGAAAGAAAGCAGGTGAAAGAATACACATTGCTGAAGCAAATTAGTATCTCAGATGAAATTTGCAAATACAAGTTGCAAACTAACATTTGAGAGAACAAGTTGTCAGGATTATTGAATGGCAGAGAAAAAGAACAATTCTGGGTGATCAATGATAGAGACTTACAAACACACTTTCACAAAATGATGCAGTAACCATGTGTACTCATATCCATCATTGATTTTTATGGCATGTAGCCCACTGTTTATTGAATCATTCAATGATTACCACACCACCCGGTAAAAAATTTAAGTGGAAGTCTTGGTGTCTCTATCACCATAAGGAGACAACTCAGAGTAGAAACCCAATCACATAAAGAGACCTTATAAAGCAACACTGCTCAGATATTTGACATTTGACATCCCGAGCACCACGCCATTGAAAAACCACAAAATTCAAGTTCTACATCTGATTAAAGAGACGATAAACTTGAATTTTTGGTCAAAGCACAAAAACAGAGTTGAATGAAGATGCGATAATGAGTTACCAATCAAAGATCAAAGAAAAAATATGCCAAAAAAAAAAAAAACAATTCAGGAAAGATGCTAATCTTGATACCAAGACTTTTACAATCACAATTTTACCAAATGACGAAGTGAGCCTTCCCGTTGAAATCTGTCATTTCTTGCAGCAGTCATTAATTTTCCACATCATATAGTATATTCGCAAAATTGTCCGCGTCCCTAGCCCCAGAATTTTAAGAGTCATGTTCTTGGAGGAAACGAATCACAGACATTTTGCAGAAATAGCCTCAAAAAGAGTCTTGAGAATAGGGTTAAGACTTTGTTATGATTTAACCCAAAAAAAAAAAAAAAAGATGCACAAAAAATTATCAATAATGCACATTGCCTACCAAGAATTTATCATATACTTTCCTACTGAATGATGCGGTAAACTGCGATCCAGTGTGTATCCATTCTTGATTCTTGTGTCCTAAACACATCCGCATTATACAGCAAGAAAACATATCTTTAAAACTCTTGGTGACCACATAGCACTACTGCTGAAGAGATTTCTCGGTAAAAATTTGAAAAAAAAAAAAAAAAAAAAAAGAGAAGTTCCCATAGAGAGAAAATACGAAAAAAAAAATGGAAAATATAATCGAGTGAAAAATATAACTGAAACCGAGCAAAGACAAATAACAAAAATAGGTCAAGAATCACAGAAAACAAAAGGAGAATAATTAAAAACACGATGTAACGGTTTTATAGAAAGTGCGCGAAAAAATTATCAATAAAGAAAAATTTTAAAAAAAAATTGAAGAACCAGAATGAGAGCGACAATTTGTTCAAAAATCAAGTTCCAATTGACGAGCCTGTGTGGATACGAAGGGCTAAAAAACAAACAAAAAGGCACCAGAAACCAAGAATGCCAGCCAAGAATCGAAAGCAAGTCGAGGGTTTACGAGGGTTCCGGCTACCACTTTCACCGGCACGCTTAACGGTAGCGGGACCGGCAATTGTGTAGGGCATCTAATCAGGCCCGTCTGTGTGATTCCACCACATTACAGGAGGATCGAATTCACGTGAAATGGAGCCGTTGAAGATACGTTTATATAGGAAGGAACATTCTTCGGAATTCCACATCGCACGCAGACTTCTTCTGTGCGCATAAGACTCGAGTCTCGTTCTAACACGCTTTATCGACCGTTATTCTGACGCGGTCCCGCTTGACTCAACGCGTCTGTTAACACAGACAGTAGTTTTTTGCCTTTGTTTTTTTTTTTTTAACATCCAACGTTTCTAATTACTGTTCACAAAAATCACTTAGATGAGAGACATCCCCGAGGTCAAAAAATGTAAAGCGCATAGGCAATAATTAACTTTTAACCCAAAATAAAAAATTCAATCCACTGGTATTTTCAAAAGAAATGCAAGCATAGGTGACAAGAAACACGGCAACAAGCCCCAGATGTTATGGGTTTGTAAACTTACAAGTTACACCAGCATTAATAACAGTTCTAATGGGTTCCAATAAACAGAATCTTCGGAAGGGTTTACTTGAAATAACAATATCGGTAACTTACATTTTG
Source organism: Rhizophora mangle (assembly GCA_037832345.1). Taxonomy (NCBI): domain Eukaryota; kingdom Viridiplantae; phylum Streptophyta; class Magnoliopsida; order Malpighiales; family Rhizophoraceae; genus Rhizophora; species Rhizophora mangle. The sequence continues at coordinate 2,218,059 of JBAPLJ010002022.1, read as the reverse complement.
CCATAAGAAGGCATAAGGTCGCAAAATTCTATAATACACACATAATACTCGATTATTTGGAAATCATTACTACGGCTCAGCGGCTATTAAACATATGGCTTGGGGTGCTCATGGTTAATTCTCCCCTGTAATTCGAGTGTACCAACACCATTTAGACCAATAAAATTGTGTATGAAACAAACGAGGGATTAAATTCTAGAAGTCAAAATTATAAAGGACTCACATAGAGAAATGCAAACTTCTCCGATGTTGAAAACAAAAAAGGCAGTTCGGAAACGTTGAACGCATATGTAAATGTGACAAGCTGTAAAATAAATTGATTGGTGTTGCAATTTGCAAAATCTGGTCTTGAGGCTCACATGTATCAACACAAAATAGTCACCTTTTATCTCCCTCCAAGTTATATTTATTGATCACTCGACTGTCAATTGTAACTTTCCTTTCGTGCAAGGACAGGTTTACCAGATTGTTTCAATAAAATTTACAATGTATTCGCTCGGGACAACCTTTTAGAATAACTCAAACTCAAGGTGCTCTCCCGTAGCTTTGAACTCCAAATACTTGCTATTTTGGTCATGCCAGGCCACTTTTGGAACTCCAGAGTCATAGAACTCAGGTAGTTCTGGAGGAATGGCGCAACGTATTAGTGCCCAATTCAATCCCTCAAAGAAAGGATGTTGCTTGATCTCAGTAGCCCCTTTCTGTGATCCCAACCGGTTCTCAGGCTCCTTCACCAGCAGTCCACTGATAAGATCTCTTGCTTGAAAACTGACAAGAGGGGTATCTGGAAATTTCAGACTCTGCAACACCACATTGGCTAATGTTTCGTCATTCCCAGAACCCTTAAAGGGTGTTTTACCGTATAGAAGCTCATAAAGAAATACCCCAAATGTCCACCAATCAACTGCTGCACCATGACCTTCTCCTTTAATTATCTCAGGGGCCAGGTATTCATGGGTCCCAACAAATGAATTTGAGCGCGCATCAGTAGGCTCGGCCACAAGCCGTGGTAATGAACCAGACTGTGCTGTAATGTCAGCTTTTAACTTCCTTGCTTTAGCAGCTGGCAAGAATCCAGGACTGAAGCACGGAACTTGACATGACAGTTCAATGCATCGAGGCCCAATGCAGCTTGATTGTGCAGATAGACCAGAAATTCTCACAGGATGCACATCTGAGGAAGATGAATTCAAAAGGGTTGGACTCACATTGCATCTAAGTGAAAGATCAAAGTCTGTGAGCATAATGTGCCCATCTTCTCGAACAAGAATATTCTCGGGTTTCAGATCACGATAGATGACACCGAGCATGTGCAAATATTCCAAAGCAAGAAGGGCTTCAGCCACATAAAACCTACATGTATGCAATCTAAAATTAGTTACCACATCTATCGATTGACATGGTATGCACAAAACATGCTGAAAAGCTACAACATAAATCATAGAAAAAAATTTCATTGAATGTACATTTTCGTCATGTCAGATCTTGGCAACCATGAGCACTGGAAGTGCAGTTTGACTAAAAGGAGTGGTGTTGGGAATTGAAGAGGAGTGGCATTAGGTTCAATACAAAACATAGTGGACAGGGCATAATTTGGCTGCATGACCATCAAAAGAGGAAATAAGGTCTAATTATGTAACAAACTTTTATGCATACTGGATAAATATGTCATTAAACTGTATGACTTGAAGGTAATGGGAATATTACAATTGCTTTACATCATTTTTCAGTATAAATGAGGAACAGCACATATGCTATTTTCATTGAAAAATACATATACCCTTGTGCAAGTGACTTCATAGAAAGCCCAGCTCACAATAACAGCCACTATCAACATAGGAGCAATTGCATGAATGGTGCCAATATATGTGAAATTCAGACTATGCACCACAAATCTTATACCTTTAAGTTTTAAGTTTTTGGGACCACCTTTGTTCTAAATCTCCATTATGTTTTTATCAGTTTTTGGCCTTTTGCTTGTCCACAATGTTACAAGGATCAGGATATTAAACAAAACCATAAAATAAAATTGAAAAAAAAAAAAACAAACAAAGGAAAATACCCATGGGCCTTTCTTGTCCTACCTTGCTGCTGGTTCCAGGAAACTCCCAGATGGCTGCTTCTGCCTAAGGACATGCAGATCTCCACTAGGACAGTACTCCATAACTAAACATGATAAATTCTCTGATGTGAACTGGGCATACAGTGTTGGGAGAAAAGGATGGTCTAATATTCTCATTATCTCTCTTTCTGTTTGAGCCCGTGGCATCTTCTCCCTTCTTGCCAAAAATTCATTGTCCATGACTTTAATAGCAAATAGGCAGCTTGAACCAATTAGCTCAGCAAGATATACTGTTCCTATATCTCCACAACCAAGCTTCTTGAGAAGGTTAAAGTGTCTCAAATTTAAGGCTCCATCCCGCATCTTAACATGACGAATAGCCTCCCACCTAATATCATTTGACATGTGGGGTCTGTTGCAACAGCTGGACCTGCTTGCATTGCTCCCCTCACTGTTGCTGGTGCTGGTGCTATAGTCACCGAGGCTGCTCTTTGAACTTTGAGAAAATTCTCCCTTTTCTCTTGATTTTGGATTTTTTGGACCTTTCTTTGCTTGGCCAACATCTCTATTTCTGTTACAATTGCTTGAAGTGAGGTCTGAATAATTTGCACCAGGATTTGCATTGCTTACCACGACTTCAGGCCCAAGACTAGCAGAGAAAGAGGATGGGGAATTTCTATCAGAATTTCCAGTAACATTCATTAAAGCACATTGGCATCCCTGGCAAAGTAGCTGGCCTGTGCTAGGAGTCAAGATGTTATCACCTCCATTAGCAACAGCAGCAGCATAAGTGGTTCCCCGCTTTATTTGCTTTTTAACTGAACTCTTGCTTCTTACAACTGGCTTAGCCATATGTGTATAGTTTTTTGTGACCTTGCTTACCCTGTTTCCATTGACTGAAGAGGTTGCAGCACGCAGCCTACCTTTCTGACCTGATCTTGAACCTGATGCTTTACTTGCAGCCTCAGTTGAGATAGGAACATTTATATCTGGCTTTAATGCATTGTCAACAGAGACAGAAGTATGTGGGGATGTTGCAGCGATAAGCCTTGCCATCTCTGTTTTCAATGTTCGAGTTCCAACCTTTCTTGATGCATAACCAGTATTCTTTGGCACCGATGAATTTCCAATACCATTTTGTATTGTTGTTGGGGTAACTGGAGGAGAAGAATCAGTGCTTTTGTTTAAAAACTTTAACGCTTGATTTCCAACTTTTGTTGAGGCAGAACCAATCTCATTTTGCATGTTTGCTGTACTAACATCAATTTGCATCTTTGGAACAGTAAATCTAGGAGAAGAAAGAGCATTGTGGCTTGGGTACTTAAGGGCTTGAGTTCCAAATTCCATGGATGCAGAAATAAACTCATTTTGCATTCCAACACCATTCCGTGGAATAGCAAGACAGGGAGAAGAATGAACACTTTGGGTTGGTGACTCCATTGCCTGGCTTCCAACTTTTCTCAATGAAGCACCAATCTCATTTTGTGCCAATGTTGTGCCAATACCAGCTCGTGCTTTTGGGACTCCAAATCTAGGAGAAGAAAGAGCACTTTGGTTTACTGACCTTAATGTTTGAGTTTCAACTTCTCTGGGCCAAGAAAAACTCTCATTCTGAATTCCAGCAACGTCTTCTGATGTTTGGGCAGAAATTTGAGGTGAAGAATGAGCACTTTGGTTTGGTGATTTCAATTCTTGGAACCCAGGAGAAGAGAGAGCACTTTGGTTTGATGATTTTACCTTGGGCACCTGAAGCTGCTGATGCATCTTCCCAGAAGAAGTTGACCCACTTTCTTCTGGAGCCAGAGATATTTCAACCATATTCCCTTTACTTTTGTCAAATGGAAGGCTAGATCTTCCTGTCTCAACTACAACAGAATTATATAGACTCTTTATCCTTCCAGCTTCAGATATTCCTGGAGAGCTGCTCGACATTGATAAACGTTTCATAGCTGCCATTTCTGATGCCTTTGAAATGCAAAGCTCCCTTAGTGCCTGCTTCAGAGACAATGATTCAGAATTCCCAACCCCTGTTGAATGAGGCATGCCAACTGTAATTGGTCTCTTCATGGCATTTTTATTCACAGGGCTTGTACTTGTACTTGCTTGACTTGAAAGGACTGGACCCTTGGATGAGTTTGTTAGACTGATAGCCTCAAAAAGCTGATTAATACCATCTCCCAGAAAATCCTTGTAGCCCAGTTTGAGCACAGAGGGCTTCTGATCATTGCCCCCTCCCCTTAATCCAGAATGTGATCTAGAAATTCCTCTAGATTGTTCAACCGAATTCAACTCGTCCCTTTCTTCAACTATTTCACAAGCAGCAGAATAAGACCCCATTGCAACAGCCCCTTGCAATCCAGCAAATTACTATAGTAGCCGTTGAATTACAAGATCCAATATGGCCCTCCAGGGTTTATATCTCATGCCAATCCACGTGTTGGATACTTCAATAACTTCAAAGATCCTAGAACAAGGAACATGAATTGTAAGATAGAGCTCTTAAAGTCAGAACAGCTTCGATCTCCATTCACTCAGTGCAATATGCAGAAACCAACCCCTAACGTTCAACAAATTTTAAATGACATAAGCCAACCATACAAAAACTACAAACAATCCAATATAAAGGCACAGTCCAGCTGCAATAAATCAACTCACCAATATAACAAGCCCTCCACTTGGAATAGGAACTAAAGAAAAATAATTTTCAAGCAGGGATTATATGAAGCTTGGACCAGTTCATGAAGACCAATTACCCATTTAACTTGATTTTCCAATTTGATATAGTTGGTTATGTATCCATACATACACAAATATGTGTTACCTACAGATAAAAAGAGGAAGAAAGAGGCTCGTGAAATGAAGAAATGCATTCAAAGCACCAGTTTTCTCTTTGATATACATTTAAATGGGTTTTCCAAATGAGATACAATGCCAAAGACCAATTCCCAAAATGCTTTTTTTTTTTTCTTTCCTTGAGGAACGTTCCCTCAACATGTTATTGTCAGTTCAACCACATGTTCAGAGAAGAAAAGAATCAAAAAGACCAGAAATGAGGGAAAAAGCAGAAGACAAATGAAAGCTGAAAGAAACAAACTTTTTTCAATTTTTTTCTAAGTTCTTCATATGAATGAACCAGAATCCACCCATGTCCTATGAGCTTAAGAGACTGGGAACAATAAAAGCTGAACGTAAACCCCAGACAAAAGCCAGAAATCTAGAACATGTCATATGTGTACAATAAAATTGATGCAACAAAAATCGAGTGAAAAAGCAGGAAAAGCAAAAGCAAGTTAAGTGAGAATAATGATAGTATATCCAAAGCAGCACCTGAAACAAGTGGAAAGATGGAGGCACATTGAAGCAGATTCAGATAAAGAAAGTTATAGAAAGATTATAACAACGAATCAGTAAACCAGAATTGGCATTGGAAAACCCCATGGTTGAAGGAATGCCCCAACAGAGAGAGAGAGAGAGAGAAAGGAGCATGTATCATTTACTCTTGTTCCCTGTTTCAAAACAGAGAGGCCTTGGACTATCTTGTGAAGTGAGACCCACCAGAGATGTTTGTGGGTGTAATGTAGGTGAAAAGATGAATGCGATTTTATACTAAAAGAAAAGGACTAAAATTCAAATTTTATTATTATTTTTATTTTTTCATCTTCTCTTTTGGTACATGAGTTATGGCCTTCTTAAGACTAAAGAAAAGAGATGGATGCGATCCGATGTAGACGTGAGGACAACAACAATTACTTTGTGCATTAAAAGAAATACAAAAGAAGAAGAACGACAACTGAGACTAATGATAATAGCGTGTCTTGCAGCAATCTAATGGCAAACAGTGATGGTTCCGTGTAACATTTGCGATCCCTCTCTTAGCGATAACAGCGTCTTACCTTTTTCTCAAACATTCTAGACCTTTTCCCCGTTAATAATAAAACTTGACACGTTTCAAAATTCCAGACTTTGTTTAGATTTTTTTTTTTTTTTTTTTGAAAAGTGACAAGAAAATTTCAAAATTTTGGACCTTATTTATTAAAATTATTCTCCCAATTTTAGGAACAAAGTTTTTAATTCATCCATCTTACTTATAAAATAATTAATTTATTCATCTTAATTCATTTTATTAATACTGATCAATTTTAATATGAAGACAAAATTAGTATTATAATATATAATACATTTTCTGCTTACTTTTTATTGCTTTTCAAATATAGAATTTTTAATTTTCTTTCTTAACATGACTTTCTTCCAAACATGAAAAATGTTTCTATCTTCTATTTTTTAGTTTTCTCACTCTCTCTTTAGTTATTTTCCTCTTTCCTGAAGATAATGCCTTATCCTAGTATATGAAATTTATATTAGGCAATCAGCTTCTCACGTGCTCACCCATTTATACATGGAGTATACGTTGGTTTTGTTTTAAGTATGAAATTTTAAAATAAATATTATATTATAGAGTAGTACTCGGCTTTTGCTGAGTCACGTGAGATTTGCTTAAAATGGGAGGAGATGTGTAAATTACGAAATGGTTGTACGTCCAAATGTTTGTTGCAATGTCATCATCCTAACAAGAGCTCAGACGTTTTAATATTTCTCAACGGTCACACCAACTAGCGGAGTTAAATAGGACGGAGCAGATAATTTCCACACATAGTTGGATTGTTGTTATTTTACCTTTTTTTTTTTTTTTGATAAAAATCGAAATTTGAACTTTAAATTTAAAATTAAGAGTTAAAGCGAACAACTGCCTTTGTGGATCATTCACAAACTTACCTTTCTAAAGAGGGTCCTTGAAAATGTAAAAGGAATATATAGAAGTAAACGAGCAATGAGAATTGGAAACACATTCTTATTTCAGGGGGCAATAACAGTGGCTTGCATCTATGTGATTTAACCATCTACAGCCTTACATTCACCGTTAAATGGATTTTATCCACCAGTTCCAAAAAGGAAAAAGGAATAAAGAAAACAAAAAATTGCTGTCCAATAATGGGTTTAATGAGTATATACATAGAGACGTCTATTGAGTAGTTTTTATCATATGTCAACAATGAGTAATCTTTTGTGTGTATAATAAAACTTGTATTTTATATAGCAATTAAATCCCACATTTTGTGAAATTTTTTAGGAAGTTAAGATTTGAACTTTTTCTTTTGTGATTGACCGGGCCGAATTCGATTACTTTTTCTAATATTTTTCTTATTGTGATTTATGATTGGCAAAATCAAATCTTTCTGAACCCATCTTCAATATCAAGCAACGTGCTCTTCATTAGCAAGGCACTTGGAGAGAAAAACAAACAATACGGCAGACTCTCAATTGCATTTTGAAATATATGAAGGCAACTGAATTAATAAGTTGAAGTGGACACAAGAGAGAGTGATCTGACCTCGAGAAACAAGGAGCTGGAGATAGTAATGATGGTTGCTCAGAACTTTCAAGTTTCAGCATCTGTGTGTACCACATATGCAAAACTACTCAAAAATTAGGTCTTGCTCAAGCTACTCAAAAATTTTCAGATACTACAAACTTCTCAAATTACTAATGGCATTATTTCAAAAATAGGAAGATTGGACTGAAGCCAAACAAAAAAAAAAAAAAAAAAGGACTAGACGAGTGTCTTGTACAAATCACATACACAAACATTGAAGAACCTGGACCAGTAAGTTATTATACGTTATATAATCCATAAGATATTCAACAGAGCAGCCGGTGCTTGCATCATTTTCTATTTCACTACCCTCTAAATCAGAAAGGGATAGTTGTTCTTTGTCGTTATCTTCGAGCCATCTGGGACAAATATTTGGAAACAGAACATAAGAGCTTGTACTTGTACAATGATATTAAGGCAGGTCCCCCATATAGCAAGAGAAATTTGATGTCTGTGAAAGAAAGTCATGTATTATTCAGGAATAGTTTTTGTTGACAATGGTTCCCATTATTTTGCAATTGTATTATGCTATACTATATGTTAATTACCTTTTTTTTTTTCTTTTTACTTTCCCAAAAAAAAAAAAAAAAAAAACATTTAGAGAGACTAAATTATTGAGTCTATTTTTTCCTCGACCAGAGACATTCATACTGCCGGGCAATTGTTCCTGAAAGCTATATCATTCTGTGGTCCTGTAAGGCGGCCAACTTTTTCCATATGCATCCATGTCGGCCAAAAGAAAAAAAAAAAAGAGGATCCGAATTAACTCATTAGTCCGAGGATGTCCCCAGGAAACACCAAAGTGGAGTCGACACATGACACTTAATTAGGTATGGCAAGCTTATGATGTGTACATATTAAAACCCAAGCACGAGACCCAGTAATATAATAAGCCGACCACAAGTGCCAAATTGCTAATTTTTTATGTGCTATTTACTATTTCTATGCAGGTACTCACGCATAGCGGCAGTGCTGTTCTAAATCATTAATTTATTGTTCATTCCGAAAATTTGGCAGGAGACTTAGTACTACATGATGAACCTTCAAAATTCCTGTCGTCTCTTGGCACCGAATCACGGATTCTGTCTTTTGGGTTCAACTTCTTTAGTGCTGAATGGGCTCAACTGTACGGTCGAAAGAAAAGAAGTGCGACTGGGCTCCGTTTTCCTCTTCATCGTCCGGAATGGGCTCCAAATTGGACAAGCACGGGATGCACGGAAATTGTTCAAACATTTGAGCTTTGTTGAAAATCATGGCCGACCAGTGCATACAAACGGATCTCATGGATTGAACTATGGCAGTTTACTTGGGGCATGGCTACGTGTACCCAAATATAGTTTTCGGCTCCGTTGGTATCAGCCTCGAAAACATGAACCAGGAGTTCTAGACGCCCAAAGCTAGGGCGTGACCCCAATGGTGAAAGACAAAAAGGGGCACAACGTTAGCCGTATTATTATGTTGTTTTTTGCACATAAAAAAAATATTTAATATTAGATGAATACCGCTGCATAAACTATTTTTGTTTAAAAAAGATTGCTTAGAATCTTATGTACACGTAGATTCAACCTATCCTTTCCACATTTAGAGTGTTTGAAATCTCGACTCAGCCGCAAGGAAGGTTGATTGAATCAATCCAAGGGTCCGTCTGGATTCATGGTCAAGTTCTCTCGTTAAATCGTAGCATCTCTCAACCCTTGTCATCAGGTGAAGTGTTTGCAGTAAGAAGTAATAACAATAACAACTAATTTAGGAATTCGACACATTTAAATGAGGCGTTATTTATACATTTATTTTACCTAAAGTTGTGTTAAATTAAATATTATTATAGGTATTTATGTTAATGATTATTGTCATTAATTGCAGCTTTAATAAAATAATTTAAGATTTTTTTATCAAAATAATATTTTAAGGACCGATAACTGTATATTTATATTCATTGAATATATGATTACTATCATGAGATACATATTACCATTATTTTCATGTCGAAGAGAAAAATTGCGGGCGTATAATGGCCTCCTGCAAACGGGGCTAAGAAAACGAGTGACGACTGCAGATAAATCCGTTTAGGACCTGCGCTGTTCACCGGGCAAGTTTAACGGACGGTGAAGGATCTGCCACGTGGCCGTGTAATTTACCATGTACGCGGGCGATCGATAGGCCATTAGAAAGCCAACGGCAAGCTTAAATCTCCTCATGAATGTCTAACCAATCACGACTCCTCATCTTTGATATTTTCATTTTGTCTAAAGTTCACTGAAAAGGTAACAGAGATCGCTAGTGAGACCCCAAAACCAAACAACAAAAAGCCAAAAAAAAAAGAAAAAGAAAAAGAAAAACGGGAACCTGTCAATGGCGGAGAAGAGCTTCAAGTACGTGATCGTAGGCGGTGGCGTGGCGGCTGTGAGTCTCCCGATCGATACTTCTCTCTTTGTTCCTATTTCGATTTAAGAACGTAGTTTCTCGATACGACATTTTGTATTCTTGAATTTGGATAATTTATATGAAATATTGTTCTCAGAGTTTCATTTCAGTCTATACTTCTTCAGATCTTTAGGTTATGATTTTTAGCTTTTTTTTTTTTTTTTTTTTAAGTTTGTTTTCAGTTTCTTTATTGACTTGACAAGCTTTGGTAAGAGTTAGACTTCAGGAGTTAAATTACCTTTTCTATTTTGTCTGTGGAGGATTTGAGTCCCCTGGATTTTATGATTAAAATTTTATTTGGAAGCTTATAGGTTAGCTTCTGCCTTGATAGGGCGCTGCTCAGTCAAGGCTTAACGCTAAACTTAAAATCTGAGTGCAACCCTGGCATTTGAAGGTTAAACTGCGACTAGATTTCTTCTTTTGATTGTCTGCAATCTTCTATTTTGTGAGTGTTATTCGCAGCTTGAATCAGCTAAACGGGCTCATAGAGGTCTTCTTTTGTGCCGATGGTAAAACAGAATCTGTGAACTTTTTTCTTGTGGCTCCTTACTACACACTAATTGCAGCACAATATAATGCGGAAAGAGATGATTTTCTTTTATAGATTCGCTCAGATGGTATTGAGTTATGAAGAGAGTAGAGAGTGCATGATGGTCCCTGTTATTGCACATCTTTTTTTTTATTATTCTTTTGACTTTATTGCTTCAGAATTGCATTTTTTTCCTTTACAAGTCGTTATGTTTGAGGTTTCTGAACAAAAAATGAGCACGGTAATGGGATTCTGGTACTTATTGCCAATGAGTAGGCATTGATTTTCTTGTTTGAAACTTTTTTCCTTTTGAAATTATAGGGATATGCAGCTAGGGAGTTTTCCAAGCAGGGGGTTAAGCCGGGTGAGCTGGCAATTATCTCCAAGGAGGCGGTATGCTTATTTGTCAGCTTTGTTAATTGCTGGATCATTGCATGCACTAGATTGATTGTTTTTAGTTGCTTCTATAAGAATGGGATCAGCTGGAATCTGACATTTGGATTGCATGCACAGCTTGTTTATGTGATAATTGTACCCAGTGCTTGGGTTTTGTACTGGTCAAGATACATTAGACAACACATTTTTATTTTGGTTACTATACTGACAAAAATTCTGGATGTATTGTGTGGTTCTAATATGTTCAGGAAATGAAATTTCTTGTCAAAATCAAGGTTAAACTGAAATGGAGTTATTTGATAGACTGGGTTTTTTATTGATAATAATAGCAGTTGACATTTACCAATAAATTGGACTATTGAAAAATAAACTCTTGTTAGATTGATCAGATGGATAAAGGTTGCCTTCAAATAATATAGATTCCTTTTTTTCTTAAAAAAAAAAAAAAAAAAAAAAAAAAATTCTGTTCATGGCTTCAGTATGGTGTAGTTGAATCTTATATTGATTGAGCAGGCAGAAGAAGTTGCTTTGATAATTCCACAGTAATTCTGAGTTCTAACAACACTAATCTTTCCCTCCACTTAGTTTGTGCTTTGGAGTTCATAATGCTCCCAGATAAGGCTACTTTAAACATTAAAGCAAATTTCATGATTCTGGGGATGGTGGCATTTTAAAACTTCTGATTTAAATTTGTTTCTTTTCACTCTCCTGCAGCATGCCCCTCAATTCTTGTTTCTGCTGCTCATTTCTGTAACCAATGTGCTTAGTTTTATGTCTGCTTTATTTGCAGGTGGCTCCTTATGAACGGCCTGCACTCAGCAAGGCATATCTTTTTCCTGAGGGTAGACTGCATTCTTTCTATATAAATTGGAATAAGCTAAATTGAGACTAATTATTGTACCCTCTAGCAGCTTGTGGCTGCCGATAGACATTCTTCCTTTACTGTATTCTACAGAATATTGTTTTCTAATTTCAAAGCTTATTACTGCAGGAACTGCAAGGCTTCCAGGATTCCATGTTTGTGTTGGCAGTGGAGGGGAGCGGCTACTTCCCAAGTGGTACAAAGAGAAAGGTGGTATTACTTAGTCACCCTTTATTCCCAATCTTTCATATCAATGCATGAAAACTTTTGAATTCACCCAAATATGGAAGGCAACACAAACTGTTGTTTCTCATTTAATCTTAGGCTGCTTACTTTATGCACTTAAAGAAGAATTGTGGTTGTATTTAGTGGATGATAACATTGTTAACATACCACTCTGTTATTGCAGGGATAGAGTTGATCCTTAGCACAGAGATAGTGAAAGCAGATCTTGCTGCCAAGAGTCTTACAAGTGCCACAGGGGAAACATTCAAGTATCATATTTTGATTATAGCAACTGGATCCACTGTAAGTGCTAAATCTCTAAGGATTTCATTAAGGATTGCCTAGTTTTCAATTTCCTCTTTCAAATGACCTTTGCTACTTGCAGGTAATAAGGTTGACAGATTTTGGTGTTGAAGGAGCTGATGCCAAAAACATCTTCTACTTGAGAGAAATTGAGGATGCTGATAAGCTTGTAGAAGCAATTAAAGCGAAGAAGAATGGGAAGGCTGTGGTTGTTGGTGGGGGATACATTGGTCTTGAACTTAGTGCAGCTCTGAGAATCAACAACTTTGATGTTAGCATGGTTTATCCTGAGCCATGGTGCAGTAAGTGCATCACTCTCTGTTTGTTGATTACTTGTGGTTGATCCTTTGTATGTTCGAGTGTTTCTTTGGTTTCATGACGTAAAGAATGTTCTTTCAGTGCCTCGCCTTTTTACTGCTGGCATAGCAGCTTTCTATGAGGGTTATTATGCCAATAAGGGAATCAAGATTATCAAGGGAACAGTTGCTGTTGGGTTCACTGCTGATTCAAATGGAGAAGTATTTGATCATTACAGTAGCTGATAATCTTGCTTGTGACATTATTAGTGAATGAAAATAGGTTGAGTGGTAACTTTGTGCTATGTTTCTCAGGTAAAGGAAGTGAAACTCAAGGACGGCCGGGTTCTGGAAGCTGACATTGTTGTTGTTGGTGTTGGTGGAAGACCACTTACAAAACTATTTAAAGGCCAGGTTACTGAGGAGAAAGGTGGAATAAAGGTTAGTTCAACTCTTTGCATTTCTTGAGTGTTAACCCATATAATTGGCAGTAAATTTTCTAAAACCAAAATGTATTTTTGGAACTGATGTTCTGGATCTTGCATAGCCTTTAAATGCTGATGATATATTCAATTACTGTGAAGTTGCTTACTCTAAATATTATGACACAGGAGTTAACAGAATGTGGAAGGCTCCATTTAACATATCTCATAAATTGCTTAATTGCAGACGGATGGATTTTTCCGGACAAGTGTTACTGATGTGTATGCTGTGGGCGATGTTTCTACTTTTCCTATGAAATTGTACAATGACTTAAGAAGAGTGGAACATGTTGATCATGCTCGTAAATCAGCTGAGCAGGCTGTCAAGGTATGCAGATCTCTCATTTGCACATTCCCCTGCAAATCCTGAATATGTTCAATTACACTTATGTTATTATAGCATTGTGATATAGATATCCAAATGAAAAAGTGTCGAATCTGCATGGCATTGGCATTGTGTTTGTTAGTTCTATCGGCGACAATAGCTAACCTGAATTTTGTCATTTGCATCAATGCAATTGCTCTGCTGGAACCAACATTTTTATTCTAATTTTATTTAGGCCATCAAAGCAAGTGAGGAGGGGAAGACAATTGATGACTATGATTACCTCCCATACTTCTATTCTCGTGCTTTTGATCTGTCATGGCAATTCTATGGTGACAACGTTGGTGATTCCGTGTTGTTTGGAGACAATAACCCAGCATCGCCTAAGCCAAAGTTTGGATCATACTGGATCAAAGATGGAAAGGTTGTTGGAGCGTTTCTGGAGGGTGGAAGTCCTGATGAAAACAAGGCTATTGCCAAAGTTGCAAGGGTCCAACCTCCTGCTGACAATTTGGATTTGCTGGCAAAGGAAGGACTTTCCTTTGCCTCTAAGATTTGAGATTTTCTGCGTCTTTATATACTGAGTGCCTCTATTTACAGACGTGTATCGACTAGCTTGTGAACAAAAGGGTGGTGGCAAATAAAAATTTTAGAGCGATAACTTCAAAATTTTCTCATTGAATTCTGAATTTATTTCCTAATTTCGATGGGGGCACTTGCTATGGCAGTAATATATGTGGCCAGCCACTGTATCATTAACGGAGGGGCCGCTGTCGATGGCGAAAACAAGGATAAAAAGACGCGTTTTGTGTGTCTTGTTTGCATATGGAAGGGAAAAGGAGGGCAGTACGGAGTGGACCCAAATTTATGGGCTCAATTGTGGGTTATAGTTCAATGGGCCTTAGCCCATACAGTACCGTTGTTCATGCTGGCTCCACAAGATATATAATGCAGGGTTTGGGCTTGTACACGAGCGAAGAGCCGCGATGTGTGGATGAACAGCTGTAATACATTGCCATACGAAATGATGCACCTTATAAATATATCTAAATCCACTTCGGTTATTGTTCGAAAAAATAAATCCACTTCTATCAATTTGCAAACGTAAAACAAAAAATTATCACACTTGATTACCGTCGGCACAAGACAACTGAACAATTGTTTCTCAATAAAAATAAAAATAAAAAAGAGAGAGAGGAAAATCTATATTTCCAATACGAGTTACAAAAGTTGGTGACATCATAATCCTAACAGAAAAGAGAAAATAGGCATGTTTTCCATGAGAGACGAACAAAAAGCAAGTCACTGAATGGTTTTGGGAACATTTTTCTTGGTCGGGATATGCACTGTACACAAACAAACGATAAAGAGACATCTTGCATGAATATAGGCTAATTCATGGATCACGGTGCTTTCAACGCATCGTACTAAAGTAACCTAAACTCTTGATGATATAGGCCATTTTTTTTCCCTTAAAAATTCAGATAGGTTACTAATGAGAAAGTTACAGTTTAAGTGACTCTTAAACGTTAATGATAGATTTAAAATCTCAAATAAAAGTCTGTTAGAAAAAATTTTGGATATCATTAATTTTCCCTCCATAGTGTAAAAACTTTAAAATGAAAAATATAATCTGGTAGAAATTTATTTCCTGCACTTTTGCAAAATTCATTATATATGCTAAAATTACTACAAAGTACTAAGTTAAGAAAAGCTTAACACTCTTTGAGATTTGTTAAAAAAAAAAACTAAAAACCAAAAGGCTTTCCAAATTTCCAACTCGGGCCGTTGATTCCCAGAGAAGCCAATGCAACGAAACAACTGGCTTGAGATTCAATCCGAATATTGCGTTGCATACCCAATTAACCAACGGTCAATTGTTCAATGCTTCGTTGACCCGTTGACAAACCTACCGGAAAGTTAGTCAAATAAGATAGAGCGAAACACGGGGGCCAACCAGTGGGGACCTAGTGAGTACGCGGGAACACGTCACTGATCAACGCCAACGAGCTGTCAGTTCTGACAATCTTCTATCTATCCGCGGTAAAAATCCTACACAAGTAACTAATAAAGCAAACAGAAACAGAAACATAACTTTCCTTCATCACGGTCATTCCGGTCCTGCTGTTGCCACGTAGACACCCAGACGCGGCAACACTCAATCGACCCCAACGGACATGGAGACTGCAAGGACGAACTAGGCCCACGTGTGTCCCAGACATCAGCCACGTGGGAGATCCCATCCGTACGTGGCCTGCTTACGCGGATGAAAACCGAAACGTGGCTAGTTGCCTGGTACAGACACATGGGCATGAGTTAGCACAGATGTCAAGTATTCAGTGGCTTGACACGTGGCACTCCCTACACAAACTATGGGCTTGAACTAACCAGTAGCAAAAACTCCCTCTCTTCTCTCTCTCTTTCTATTTCTGTAGGACTGCTTTTTCTCTTTTTATTTTAAAACTTTTCCTCTGTTTTGGGGCATGGATTTAGAGATGGGTCTGGTTTCGAGTTGGAATTCTTCTTCTTCGCCTCCTTTTTCTTCCGTTTCTTCGTCTTCTCAGAGTTCGTTGCCTTCGTCGGCCTTGGCGGATCGGATGGTGCGGATCGAGCTGGAGGCGGCAGAGGCGCTGGCTGATTTGGCACGTTTGGGGACAAGAGATAGTTTCGGCAGTGATTCCGTTAGTCAATGGGGAAGTAAAGGGAAACGCGCTAAGAAACGAGTCAAAAGTCAGTCGCCGCCGGCTGACCCGGTCTTTGACGCCGCTCCAACCCGCTTGTCTCCTGCTCCAGCTCCGGCTAGTTTACTGAATTCCCCTCGTTTCTTTTTCTTTGTTTCTGAAACAGTTTGGTTTGAAATACTTCTGTTATGTTGTAGTTACTTGTACTTGCTGTACATAAAGTGCATATTTTGGGAACGCTAACGGTTTTAGATGGGTTTCCCAAATTAGTAAGTGAAAGTTTACTAATCCTCACATTGGCTGGAGAATGACATTTGTCCTATTCTTCTGTTAATAGAATAACAAAAAAAGTGAGCAACTTTATGGTAATTTATTCTAAGAATGGGGAACGCAAAATAGCCAACAATATTTGTACAATAATAGTAATTTAAGATTTATGCAAACAGAAGACAGCTTCGTGTTCAATATGCAGGAAGAGGTTATTTATCTTATGAAGTTGTTTCCCAAGTCTCTTGCCAGCAAATAAATATGTTAGAATTCTGGACCCATTTTGAGGTTGCCAAGTTGTTGGTTTTAGGATCTTTATTAACTAAAGAATCTGTTTTGACAAGAATCATGCAATGAAACAATTTTATGATTGCAGAATAAAATTTTAAAGTAGATTTATATGGAAGTATTGCTAGAGCCTGAGTGTGATAAGATAAAGAAGACCTAATGAAATGTTTGTTAGAAAAAATAGGAAGGGGGATTGTGGGTTACGGAAAAAATTTTGCACATGACTTCTAGAAACATGTTTTTTACAGCAGGATAGAATAGTTGCGGATCAACTGCTTTGCGAACCAACATGCATGAATGTAGGGGTAAATCCAAGTCCTAGATGTGCAAAGGATCATCCATTGTTTGGAGGTAGCAGGTCAAAACAATATTTGACTGAGGTAAAGGTCCATCGCTTTGTAAATTAACATACACCTTGCTATGCCATTACAAGCAGCTAAAGCTGAAGCTTTCTTACTTAGGCTGAGAAGGAAGAACGGAGGCTACGTAGGATATTGGCAAACAGAGAGTCAGCAAGGCAAACAATCCGCCGTAGGCAGGTAAACTTGTGTTGGCTTGGTGTGCTACATGTTTTAGGTGTAACTTCAGGTTGCACGTCCATTTACTTTGTTGCAATAGTCACTGTAAATATGGCTGCCTTTATGTCCTGCTATCATGTTATTGATGCCAAATGGCCATGTTTAGTTAATATGCACAACTGTAACCTCCTCTTTCTGCACTTGAATGCTAAATAAGGTCTTTTTATTCCTAAAATATGCATAGAGATGCTGTAATCAATAGCTCCCCTGTGATAAGTCATTACTTGGCTGAAAGCCATACACATTTTGTTTAGTTTCTTGTCTCCCTTTCAAGTACCTTCAACTACACTGTTGCAGTATCCTGGAAATTTTGGTTGTTTGAGGTTTAAGTATCTGTGGATGACCCTTCCAAGATAATATGGTACTGACTTTGGACCTCATAAAAGTAGTTTCAAAGGTCAATAATGGCACCCAGTTTGACCATGGCCCAACCAGCCCTGTCCAGGTTTAAAAGAACTGTGTGTCTCTTGTTAGTTTAATAGATGTTTCTGAAACAGCCTTGTTTCAGCTTCTGAAAAAAAAAAATGAAGGAATTTCTAGCTGAAGGCTTGAACTTGAGTTCCATTTCACAGATTAGCCCTGTTATTTTCAGGTCTCTGTTTCCTTGTGTATCTAATTTTCCAATCTAACATGGTCAAATGAATACTTGACCATGTGTCATTGCAAATTGATTCTTGGTTGTAGGATTTTTCACTTTATCTTGTCTTTACCACAGGCTCTGAGTGAGGAGTTAACCCGAAAAGTGACTGATTTAGCATGGGAGAATCAACACTTAAGGACGGTAAGAAATGGTCCCTTCATCAGAATCTCTGCATTTTTAGGCTCAAACTTTTTTTTTCTATATTTCTGCATTTGTGTAGTAGTTTGAAGGTTTACAACAATTTGAATTTCCAAGTTCCTTTCATTTTAGATGCTGACATTGAATGCCCTGAACTTGTACTGACATTGGCTTTTTCACATTTTATCTTATTGCTGTTTGCTGAGCAGAAAAAGGAGTCAGCATTTAAAGAGTATCAATATTTGGAGACCACAAATAAGCACTTAAAGGCTCAGGTGAGGCACAATTGGATTTCCTCCTTGCTTCTTGAATCCAATTAAATGTTGATTTTAATGAGACCTTTATTCACATAAATGATTCTTAGCTCTATGGTTTGATTGCTGATTTTTCCAGTTGTCTAAGATAATCAAAACTGAGGCAGAGGAATCTCCAGCTGAACTCAAGCCAGCCCTTTTTGAGATGCATGGTCCTCCATCCTCAAACAGCCCACTGGTCATATATAACCAGCATCAATTCTCACAGTTTTGCTGGCCTCCCATTCTTCAAACTCCGAATACTGTCCAATCACACAACGGGCCTCCACATGCTATCGTTATTCCCTCAAACATTCCCATGCCAATTAAGAGAAAGCTTGATTCATGCCAACAAGAACAAGAGACCTTTGCTAATATGAATGGGCCAAAAACTCCTTTATATGAGGTGCCATGTCCATGGTTCTTCCAACTTCCCAATCACAGTAATCTACGCCACCCGCAGCATTCGTTCTCCCTGAAACATGTACAAAATGCAGCTAGTACAAATGATCAAGTAAGTTCTAGTACAGCAAAAGGAGTTGCAGCATTTATGAAGAATGGACTTCCTTATTTCCCAGTCAAGGTTGGGTCAGAAGCTGCTAGCTCAACTGAAGTCAGGGTTATTGATGATCTAAATGATCTACCCGTGGGTTTTCCCCCAGATGGAGTTGGTCAATGTGGATTAACCAACTCTAAAGAGATGATTCCAAGTTTAGTAGCAGGAAGTTCTTGTAAGAATGAGAGTGCACCACAGTCAGTTTATGCTTCCAGAATTACAGGTATTAGCACAAAATCTTGTCAGCTATTAAGTGTTCCATTAGAAAAGAACCAAGATTCATTTGAGTCTCAGATTAAGAAACTGCTGGACGCAACTGCTGCAACTGAAGCGAGGAGGAAGAGGAAAGAGCTTACAAGGATGAAGAACCTACATGGCCGCCAATATGGACAAACTGCTGAGCTTTAACAGCAGTTTTAGGCAGCTTCTTTACTAAATCAGTTATGGGAAATTGAGGCAGTTGAACCCAGTTCAGATCATCAATATGGAAGCACTGCAGGCCTCTAAATAGAATATAGATCAACCTTCAATTTTATTATGCATCTCCAGGATTTGTTGTGAGTTCCAAAGTCCAAGGCGCTCTCTTTTTTCATGAGCGTTGCCTTGGGGTAGAAAATTGCCGCATATATTTAACTCTGAATCTCTGACCTTTTTGGTTGGGACTCAGAATGATTGTTGATCTTGTGAGAACCATGCTGCCGTTTTGATGGTTTGAGTTGAAAAGAGGAGCGAAAGAAGAGTTATGAAATACATTGCGAATTGTCTAATGGTCTCTCTCTAATAGACATTTTTTTTCCCCTTTTAACCGCGCACTATTAAGATTGGGATTGAGGCTTTGAGGCCTCGTTAGACTCTTTTCCCAGCATGGATGGCATCAACGTTTATGCTAGGAATTGCTGTCTTATGTCTCGAGTTCTCCACCACGTTTCCATTTTTGTGGGCTAAGCCAAGCTTCAATCTTTGTGTATTAATTTGGAGGCCATACCGTTCGGACTGAAATAAAATGGGCATGCTCATTTCGCGAGGTTGCTGTGGGTTTCTGGAAGACCCATCAATTGGGCAAAGGCCCCAATAGCCAGTCTCAATGTTCAATCTTCCATGGTCATCACGCGGTGAATGCGATGTGTTCCAGATTTTCAAAAGAAATATGTTGGGCTAGTATTTGATGGTGATGGACCTATTTATATTCGATATTAAATAATGGTAAAATTTTAATTTTAATTTTTTATTTTTTTGCAGTTACAGTAGGATTATTACTAAACAAATTATTAATATTATACAAATATTTAATCATTTTCTTAATATTCACTCTCTTTTTGTGTTGTATAAAACGTTAAACATGTACAATACAGTTTCAATTTTCAGTATATTACATCAATATTTAATACTGTGGTACCACCGATATCAACAGAATTTCAGAATCATATAAAAATTTAATATATTTTGTAATATTAATGTAATATCAGCAATTCATATGTATAGACGAACCAATTATATTAATTTGATTCCATGTAGGTGAACTTATAAATACACACATGTTCGTTTTGCAATTTAAAAGATTTTTCCATGTATCTCTCTTTTCTTTTTTCTTCTTTTAAAAAAAATTAAAAATAAAATTGTCGATTCAAAATTAAGATTAAGAGATCAAATAATTTTATTATTAAATTTTATCACTAATAACTTTGCCACGTATTTTTTGGTGTTTTTTTTTAGCATTATTTCATTAAATACCTAAAAAAGTAGTTGCTAAAAATTATTTAAATCATTAGTCATTAGTGATTATGGTATGACGGTCAAACTCGCACCGATTCTCATTAATGATCACTCGTCCGTACATGACCCAGCAGTCTCAAATGGCACAAAAACAGTCAATTTGTCCCTGTCTACCGCATTAACTCAGATTGACTAAAACTCCTGAATCCTGAGCCTTTTTTTTTTAACATGCTCTTTGCAGAAGATCGCAGATTCTATAATACATGATGTATGTATGCTGCCTGATAAAATAATAATAATAAATAAATAAATAACAGGGGTTTTATTACCTATAAATAAAAGGGGTGATTTTGATAACCAGGCCAGGAAATACATCATCAGGGTCATGAATGTGTGGATTCTCCTCAACAATGAAAGGATCGCCACATTTTTCACCAATTGTCTGCAAAGTCTCCCCTTCTCTAACCACATATATCTCGTCGCACGGCTTGTGAACAATCTCCCTCTGCTGGCGCATCAAAGCCATGACATCACAAGGATCTCCTTCACCAACTTCACAGCAGCTCAAAACCAGCATTACTGCTTTGAACAAGGCAAAGTACCAAGTGATCCTTTCTGCCGTATTCATCGCTGATGAAGAAATCCCACCATTAAATATGGCTATTTGTTTGCAGGATATTTGGGTTTTCTAAAAGGTTTGTTTTTAGGGTATATATAGGTGTTGGGATTTCTTGAATAGGTGATGGAGTGTATTAGGATTGCCAAATAACAGAAAGGGGGTTGCTTTCTCGAGTTGGTTGAAATGGATGATTAAGGCAGGAGTTGGGAGGTTCTGTCAGTGTTAGGTGTGTGTCACCGCGGGAGAAGAAATCAGAGCAATAAGAGGAGTTGGTGTAACTGCTTTTTCATTTTTTCCCCCCTCTTTAATTTTGATGGATTTGTTTTTTTTTTTTTTTAATACTTTCTTTTCTTATTTTTTTACTCCATAACATTGACTTTCTTGCATGCATTGCAACAATAATGTATCTTCACCATTAATTGGATTTATAGAAACATGGAAGGAGGAAATGCTACGCATAAATAAGCTTAGCGAATATGATACTTGACGAGGAGAATTTAATATTCTGTTCTATGGAATTGAAGTTTATGGTTTTCTATAGGCGCATGATTGTTGTTGGACAAAAAAAAAAAACAACTGGTGCATGCACGATGTATAGTATGGTTTATTTAAGAGCCTTTTTTGACGTAGGAGTTAAAAAGATTTATTCAACCAAAAAAAAAAAAAAAAAAAAAAAAAAAAGGGCCCGTTTACACATTGAAAACCAACTAGCACTAAGGGAGGATTCTTCTGTCTCGTAAGTTGTAAGCCATGAATGGGCTAGAGTGCGACTCTTGAAGGATGTTAAAAGCGCAATAAATTCTATTTTTAAGTTATGCGTTTCTAGTCGCCAAACGAAATGAATTAAGTTCTAAAGGTCAAGTATCATCGGAAAATTTTCCAGTAAAAGTGGCAAAAATTAACCCGAATCAAATAATCTAATTTAATGTACAAAATGTTTCAAAATCCAAATTGATTCAGTATCTATTTATTGTAGAGGTTTATGATCTGTAATTTAAACTATTAAAAATTTGAAATAATGTGATATTTGAATAATTTAAATTCAAGAAACCCAAAATTTTGAAGATAAAAAATTTAATATATTTCAAAATCAATAAATTTGAAATTTAATAGTTCTAAAATCAAATATATCTAAAGTAATTCCAAAATTTACAATTGTTATATTAAAATGAAAGCTTCTGTATGAGTTACGCGGAAGCTATTGAGACTTGCACCGATATTGTTAAAATAAATTAGTGGCTGGAAATGAGTCACTTCAATTCTGAGATACATCACACCAAACATTGAGACATTGTTTAACGTTAAATACAAAACGCGCGTGTTTAATAAAATACCTCATGTCCACTAAAACGAAAAGAGTTTTAAAAAAAAAAAAAAAAATACAAGAATCCTCCAGATTCTCTCTTTGCGTGGTACGAACAATTTGACCCAACCTTAAAAATCCAGCGAATTTAGAAACAAAATAATGAAACCACTAGGACAATCATCCACCGTTTAAAAAAAAAACCAACCCACTTCACACCTAACCAAGCACAAAACGGCAACCGAACCCAAGCCGAAAGCAAGAGCAGGCAGGTCCATGACAATCGACGACGTGAAGCAAAACCACGTGTCGACAAAACACCGGTCAATTGCCCAACTCCCAAAAACTTCCGTGCATGAAATTCCGTGGGCGCAATTAATTGGTAGGCGAATTATAAAAATTGCGGATGCTTGGAGGAGCTGGACTTCTTCCATTTTGACTCTTATATCCCTGGGGCCACTCGCCCCATTCCCCCGGGGGGCGCCCCCCCCCCCCCCCCGACTCTCCCAACCCTGCCAGCCTGTCTTTTTCTTTTTCAGATATTTTATTTTATTCTATTCTATTCTTTTTCAAGCAAATAAATAAAATCAAAAGGATTCGATATTTTTTCGATCCTTTTAGCCGTCACTTCCTTTATTTACTTATTTATTTATTTTTAATTATTTCTATTATTATTATCATTATTATTATTCCATTCCCGACTCTCTTTCTTTCTCTCTGTCTCGCTCGCGCACGCTCCCTCTGATAAAGAACAATCCTTCAATAAGAGAGCCTCCTTTATATTCTGCTCTTTGCCCATTCGTTTCCTGTTTCGGATTTCCCTCGATTCTTCGATTCTCAGGTAAATCCTTATCTTCATGTTGCTCTTTCTTTTCGTTAATTTTTTTTATTTTTTTATAAAATCTATGGTGTTTTTGGTTGCTTAGAAAATGTGAAAAATGGAAAGTAAAATGATTCTATCTAATCTTCTCTTTATAGATCCTATTACAAGATATAAATAACCCGTATGAAAATCCAATCGACCGTCCTCATCCATCTCTCGGGTTTTCTTGGCAACGGAACTCCTTGATTAGCTGTCTGTGCCCATAATTTTTCATTACTTTTCACGGTTTGGTTTTGTTGGTGCGTTTTTATTTTTTTCAGAGATCGAGCGACTTTGGAATTTTCATTGCATCTATTTATTAAAAATCAGATATCGAGATCTAAGGATTGAACAGAGCGAGCGTGAGTTAGAGAGAGAGATGGCGGAAGAACACAGATGCCAGGCACGGGAAGGTCACCGCCTCTGCGCCAACAACTGCGGCTTTTTCGGGAGCCCGGCCACTATGAATCTCTGCTCCAAATGTTACAGGGACCTTTGCCTCCAGGAACAGCAACAAGCCTCCCTCAAAGCCTCCCTTTCCGCTGCTTCCTCATCTTCGTCGCCGTCTCCCTCCCCAGTGATCGATTCTCAGCCTCCTGATGCTGTACAGGTGTTGCCGGATGCGCGGCTACCAGACACGGAGGTATCGGCAGCGGTTGAGCAGCCGAATCGATGTTCCGTGTGTAGGAAGCGCGTCGGGATAACTGGGTTCAAGTGCAGGTGTGGGACCACTTTTTGTGGGGTCCACAGATATCCGGAGAAACACCGCTGTACTTTTGATTTCAAGAAGGTTGGGAGAGAGGAGATCGCGAGGGCCAATCCCCTTGTCCTCGGCGAGAAACTCGACAAGATTTAATTGTGGACCGTTAGATCTTACGACTCTCGAGCATCTTTCGATGATCGCAAGTCATGGAGCTGATCTGTTGTACATCAATGGCTTTGGATACATCTCTTCTTTCCTTTGCATCTGCTGTATGTCAATAAATTCGTGTAATATTCTCAAATAGGTTCTAAATTAATGTGGCTTTGGTTGTAAAAAAGGCTTTATTTGTGTTTCTTTTTTTCTTGTGTTTTTTTTTTCTTTTCTACTCTTAATCGGGGATGGATGGATGGATTTCAATTGCGTGTAGATTCTTCCTGTTGGGTAGCTCTAGCCAAAGGTTTGAGCTTTTGAATTATTGGGGGGTGTATTTGAGCCAATCGTAGTTGTTTCTAATGGATCATTGCACGATAGTGTGAAGTAATGTAGAAAGGAACTCAGGAAGATAATTTGTTGGGTAGCTATCAAATTGGCCAACAGTTCCTTGTTAATGGCACATGTTGACATAGATGAACCGTCTCTCAAAGCCCAGCCAATGGCTTACGCAACTCAACATACTTGTTGCTAGATGTATCTATAGATTAAATTTTAAAAAAAAAAATCATATGAGAGAATTTATTGACTCAACTTTTAAATCGGTGGCTGTCAATCGACATTATTTCGTTAGATTCACCTTGATGGAACAATGTGAGACTTCGTCATTGGAAAAAAAAAATTATATGAAATGGAAGGGGAATATTCTGTTTATAAGTTGCAACGGAGACTCGGAAAATTTTTTTATGCTTCTTATTTATTTTTCATTTCGATTCTTTGATTTTTGACATCCCTATTGTTGAATTGGGAATGAAGTTAAGAGAATTATGTTATTCGTATTCAAACAAGGGTTCCTAAAACTCAAGGGAAATTATGATTCCTCACATCATCCCAGAAGCAATCTATGCTATCGGCCAAATAAAGAATTTAACAATTTGACAGAAGGACTTGTTCTGGGGAGGGGAGGAGAAAATCCCCAAGGCATAGAAGTGGGAATCTAAAGCAATAATAAATAATATCTTTTTCAATGTGTGAAAAGGGGCAACGTGAAGGATGAACAACAGTTGTAAGTTATGTTACAAGCCTTGTTGTTTGACAGATCCCAACTGCGAAGTATTTCTGTAATGGAACAGGCTTAATTAAAGTTCATCCTTGGCCTCTTTCCTACGCTCTAATTCTTTTTCCCAGCATCCCTGCGAAGTCCTTAAATTATCTAACCACACTTCATCTGCCACAGAAGGGTCGGTGTCGTTGTTTCGGTGCCATGACCAGTGGGCGGTTGTTTCATTCAATATCCTCAGCCTTCCATGTCCAAAGCTTGGCTCCCGGTATGCCGAGAGAGCTGACGCTGGATCCTTGAACCTGCATCATTCCCACCAGCCAAAGAAGCATGTCAATAAAAAGAATATAAAATGCAGCACTTTCCTGGGCTTAGTAGTAGTACTGTCTGAAGTTCTAAGCTCAACATTATATTGAGCGAGCATTCATCTCTTGGGCTCAATTGTCCAAGATTTGGCCCAGATGTTAGAAATTGAAATAACGCTCTGCCGACCCATCGGCCCTACGACATATTCACTGGGCCTTCTCACGTCACGTTGTTCTTTGCGGTGGGCCAACTTAATAGGAAGTGTTGTTTGAAATGGACTAAAGGGCATGGTAGGTCGGTCTGCCTTCTTTCAATTTCTCCATTTCGAAAAAGGGCATCGTAGTTGGGGATTAATAGATACTTACGTTAGCGCAAGCCCCTCACGGTTCCCTCCGTCGCCGATGGTAATGTATATTGGGCCGCATGGATCGGCTTTGTTATCATAAATTCTGGTCTGCACCCAAATAGAACAAAACTTTGAAATTAATTCTCGTAAAAACAATTGGGTTTTGAGCGAAAGCGATCTATCAATTTTTTGGTTTTGTGTTTTGTTTATTTATTTATTTTTTTGGCAGCCATTGATCATCTAATATAATTGGACTTTCACAAGCATGAGGTTGACTTGATTTCTCAAAATAAAAGAAGCCAGAGAAAATGGCGAATCTCAACCTTGATAAGCAGATTAACAAGTGGACTTACAAAACGCTCGTACGAGTGAACATGGCCCGCAAGAACGACGTCGACTCTTGCTTTGTACAACAACTCTTCCATGGCTCTTCTCATGCCTTCTCCTTCTCCTTGGTGAGCGGTGTTGGTATTATACCACGGCGCATGCAATAAAACAATAACCCAAGGCGTCTTTTTCCTATCAATTCTACCCAAGTCAGCTTGAAGCCACTTGTACTGGTCCGAGTCGGAATCAAAGTCTGCGTATGACCCCAACATTATGATATGGGTAGCAGCAACATCAAAAGAGTAGTACAAATTCGAGAAAGAGCCGCTCTCCTCGTACGGCATCAACCAACGTGCGTTGTAGGCCTTGAATCCTTCTGGATTTATAATTGGGAGGCTTTCGATTTCATGGTTTCCCTGTGTCACCATCCATGGCCGCTTGCTGGCATATGGCTCTACGAGGCGTCCAAACGAGTCCCATAGTTGCTGCTGGCCATCGGCATAAGATAAATCGCCCGGCAGCAAAAATACGTCATAATCACGGTTATTGACGTGCTCTAAAGTTTTTTTAGTCCATTCGGTTTGTCCGAGGTCACCTGCAAAGTACAAAATACACGAGATGGTCACTCCGATTGACTTAGAATTCGTAGAATGAATTTATATTCGGGATGAGCTTCCTGGAAAATGGACAAACACCCAAAGAAACAACAACAAAATATTATTTAAATAAAATTGAATTATGGAGTTGATTTCCCCCTCATACTTTTTCCTTATGAACTGTGATGTTACTTATCTCTTCTTGCTTGTCCTGGTCGTAGCCCGTTTCATTTAAAGATATTAGGACCAAAGGTGAGCTTTCCAATTTGTGGTGCTGGTGCTATTAAGCAACAACTAAATAAGGAGAAAAGGGTACAGTGAAAGGGAATAATTATTGGGTGATGAGGAGAGCGCACTCCTCTGTTTCCCTTGTGGGGTTATTGCTTACAATTCAAGCATCATTGTACCAACGACTAACCAACTAACCGACTCATCAACCAACCAACACGAGAAGAGACAGACATTAAGAAGTGTATCGATCTCAGCAGCTCAAAACAAACTCAAGGAAAAGGCTTTCTATTCACGATTCACACACCTCCATGACCAGGTGAACCCCATCACCCTATGCTTCATTCAATTAATTTTTAGCCCAGCTAGCTGCCTCGTCGCCTTATTATCAATTGAAAGTGGTAGTGCTACAAAGGTCTAGATTCAAATCCCATTTAAATTGCAGAACGGAAGAAGATATATACCATATAAGTTATAACAAAATTGAGAATTTTGCAAGAGAAACTCACCTACAATCGCGAATTCAATGGGTAGTTTTGCTGGCGGAGTTCCCAGAGAGTACTCAGGGCCATGACCTCCACATCTATAGTAATAGGCCTTGCTTGGCTCCAACGGTCCAATCTTTACATGGTGTATCCTCCCTGATTTATAGAAGAAATAATGATACGAAATGCTCTCTCCTTTTGCCATAACATTGTATTTTCCTGGTTCTGTTCCATATTCCACCATCGACTGCACATGCTCGTCATCTGTAACCCACGTAACCCTCATGTGATCGCTGCCTGCCAGTGAAACATGAACCTTATACAACCACATAACAAGGAAACACAAAATGGGTATGTTTCAATACACTGTCAAATATATAATTTAAAGAGATTAAGGAAATTAATAAGAGAGATAGAAAGAGACCTGTTGTGGTTCGGCTTCCGATAGATTGTGAGGAATGATTATAATATTGCGAGGAGAAGGACGAGAGTAAACATTGTTATTTGATGCATTAGATCGCAAGAAAAGTTGAGATGAGAAGAAGATGGCTAGGAACAGAGAGAACAAAAGTGGGAATGACTTCTCCATCTCTGTTGTGTTCCGGTGTAAAGATACAAGATCAGCAGGTAGGAAAATGAGAATGGAATCGAAATGGCGTCAGGAAGTTTAAGTCATTACTCAAAAGGAATGCTATAGTTTTGATTTTGTGACGATTGCACCACATGGCACATTGGAATATTTGAAAGTAGTCTTTAATCCATGTTCACGGGCAGCTTCTTTTGGCAGCCAGGCTTTCTCCAGCCTTTCCTGCCTCACCCTCATCTCTCCCTCCTACACCAAAAACGTTACATTGCTCGATTCTATTATTGACCACACAATGCAGTATCCATATGGATTTGAAAGTTTTGGCATGTGATGCGATCGTAAACGGACTTGACATCACGTGAAGAAATTTAAGACAACTGTCACTTTAGAGATCACTAATAATCATAATTATACAATTTTATTATTTTTTTAAATGCAGAATGGCCCCACAAAACGCGCATTTATCAATACTAATAGCTTAATTTAAAGCCGAGTTTAAGAAGCGTCAAATTCATCTGGTTCAAGTCATGAAAGTAGTTTAAGGTATAAGACTAGAAAGCTTGGGAAAATGGTCGCAATTTGGTGATTGTGTGGTACCAAATTCTGCAACCCTTTGAAAAGGGACCATAACTACTAGCATCCAATCCTTGTATAATCTCAGTTTTGAACAAACCAATCTGCGATATTTCCTTTGATTGTGGTCGCTATGAATTTGTCTTTATGTGCACGAACCACATGTTTAAATTCTCTTTTATCCGTTCATTCCTATTGACGTAAAAAAAAAAAAAAAAACCGGTTCACCACCGTTTATTTATTTATTTATTTAACAATCAAAAAGCAAAATTAAAAATACTATACGACAAACAATTATAAGAACAAACTTCTCGCTTAGCTTTAACATAATAACGAGCCGAGCCGTTCATCATCTCCAATTTTGCCGTGCCCCGGATACCTTTCATCAGCCGATTACGTATTTTCAAAGTGTCCGATTAGGTGGACATAAATTTGGTAGATTTAAGTGAATTCAAAAAAAAAAAATTATATTATAATTTATTTTATATTTATTTGGATTTACCAAATTTGTGTCTAGATTTTAATCTATAAAGAACTTAGAACTTCAAGATATGCGCTTAATCACGGAAACAAGTAATGCATGTGAACAAGGAAATATCGCTTAGGGATCTACTTTTAAGAAACTGGTTAACGAGGCAAGTCGGACACAGCCAACTTCGGCGAAAGGGAGTTGGCCTCCACCGTCCATTCGTCAATCATCACAAATATACACGGACAATACTTTGTACGTGATCCGATGTCTAACAAGGACAAGAATTGGACCTGTTTTCACGTCGTCGATGTCCGTTGAAAGCTCGGGTCAGAAAAACTACAAATTCTCCTCTTTCATAATGATTTACAATATATTTTGTTCTCAATTTCGCATTCACGGAGGCATGGCATCCTTCCCGAATCTTTTCATCACTTTGGTAGCGACATTTGTGCCTTGAACAAGGAAGCCAAATGCTAGCTCAATGGAGTGGGCTAATGGTCTTCTTGATGAAGTACATTTCAATTTATATATATATATAAAAAAAAAAAAAATGCTTGTAGTATTAGGATGATGAGTGGGACGAGGAGCTCATTATAATTTTTTTAAAAAATTCACTAAAAGATAAGTCTTACGTACCTACAAGAAAACAAAAAAAAATTAGAAATACTTAATGAAACGAAATAGGCTTTTAGTTTCATATCATTAATTAATTAAACTGCTTTTAAAAAAAAATAAAATACTAATAGTCTGTAGATGATGAGATAGAAGTATATTCGCGGAATATCTTTAGTAGATACGTCATATGAAAACTACAACAATGGACAATTTTCAAGAGGAAATAGATGCAATATAAACTATTACAAGGAATAAAACCCTTCAGATTCGACTACGTCAGAGCTAATGCATGGCAAAACCCGAAAAGGAAAAACATAAAAAAGAAAAGAAAGAAACAATAAAAATTCTAGCTTAAAAGTCTACATAATCCTAGTCTTCAAGAGAAATTAACTCAAAAACTCAAAACATTAAGTTTATTAGTTTTTATTTATTTATTTATTTACTCTTTTCTCTCACTTTCAATATAAAATTTACTTAAACATATAATTCACATACTAATAAAATTCCACCAATATCAAGTAGGAATCTATCTCTTGTGGATCCTAAGATTGAAAACGAAACATTAAGAATGTTGATTCACCAGTTATCAACATACACCGAAAGTATTCCCACCTTCAATATTTCAAACCAACTAAGCTTAGTTGTTTAGCCATAGTGGCGAAATCCTTGGTAAGAGGAGACTTCTGAGGTTCAAATCTTAACTCATAACAATCTCTAGAAAATGTAGACTTTAGTCCCAATCTACCGCAAAAAAAATAAAAAAGAATCTCTTTTTCAATATCTCATCAGTGGAGTCGCAGACCATTGTCCAATGCCCTGTTCCGGCGACCTTGAATTTTGAACGAAGAACCCAAATACTCATTGGAGTGAATGGAAATTTCAAATAAATTCAATTTAAGTATAGCTGAGAAGAAAATTACTGAACAAGACTAAAGAGCATAAAATGGAGGGGTACATGGACGTGGAGCTCCGTCACTGACTAGTGCCCAAGATTCTATGAACCAAAAAAAGAAAAAAAGATCCTCCCTAGAACACCAGATTGAGAGAGTTGTCATGCATCATATTAGCATAAAACCTATTTACACAAGTTGAACTCATCGCTGATCGCAGTGCAGTTATCTTATCTTACTTACTATTGCACCAAGACTAGCCAGTTTCCGATTTAAGATTTCATCTTATCTAGTCGAAATTAATAACATTTAATTTAATACAGCCTTTTCCATGGTTAAATTGCAAGATTTGAGAATGATTTAGTACTGCCTTCCAATGGGTTCTGAATACACATGCAGAATCAAAATCGACAAGTGTACGTTCTTTATT
The DNA here is from genome assembly GCA_037832345.1 of Rhizophora mangle. Classification (NCBI taxonomy): domain Eukaryota; kingdom Viridiplantae; phylum Streptophyta; class Magnoliopsida; order Malpighiales; family Rhizophoraceae; genus Rhizophora; species Rhizophora mangle. Next base: position 2,187,019 of record JBAPLJ010002022.1, on the reverse strand, counting down.
ATATTAATGGGATTTCCAATTCTTTTTGATGGAAAATTAACGGTACTTCTTTTTATCCCGAATATCATTTTTTTTTTTAAAAATTAAAGTTCAAATGCTTTTACCGTTAATATGCTATAATAAAATAAGCAGCATAACTGCATAATCACAGCCGCAATGGAATGGGAATATCATGATGTTGTAAGAGTGGAGTTTAATTAATATTATATAAGAATAAATATGTAATTTATTTTTACACAAAAATTATTTTATTTTTGTGTATAAAAATGTATTTATTATGTAATTTAGAATTTTTTAAATAATAAAATCTTAGTACAATTGTAGATATAAATATATTCATATTTCAATTATGTAAATTTCTTATATTTATTTTATTTTACTTTACTTTTATTTTCAAAATATTTTGTTTCTCATAAATGATACTAAAGCTGGTGATTTGACAAAAAGACAAATATGAATAACATATATTTTTTGTAATTTTTGTCCCGACAATAATAAAAATAAACAAATTATGTTCACCGAGTACAAGGCTTAAATAGTGTGTTAAGATATAACTCCAGAATAAAAAATAATGTGTGTGAATATGAGTGTAGCTCTTGGAGTATCGAGAGATACACACACTTTGGATATAAGTAACATATAACATATAAGTGAGAATAATATACAAACCTAATACTTTTAGATTTTGAAGTGAGATATAGTTTGAAGTCTGTTGGTCTGTTACTTACGTAAACCTTCCCCAATTTTTTTTTTTTCTTTTAAATTTTGGGCTCTTGAATTTCCCCAAGGCACCGTTAGCACCAATAAAGATAATAAGTGCATATTTAGTTGAATTGAGACGAAATACTATAACAAGAAAATGTTAGATTTTTTCAAAAGTTTATCGCTATAAACATTAATATTTTAAATTTTAAATTTAAATTTATTTATATAAATAATAATATAAATAAGATATTTAATTTTATGAAAATTAAAATTATTTATGTGTCTAAAAAATTTGTTTTAACCTTATAATTAATTTTTTTCTCTTAACTTTTATTATAATCATGTATCTTTAAATATAATTTTTGTATATATTAAGAAAAAAGATAACTGGTAAATATATATATTACAAGACTTAAATTAGGTTAATGTCTAAATTAAATTTAAAATTATTATTTTTAATAACCTAATAATGTATAAAAATATTTTTTTATTAATTAGATTATATTATAATTAAAACTTTAATGAAAAGATTAATTAAAAATATTCTAATATGACTAATTGGAAAATTAGTTAAATATTCTGATATATATATATATATACACACATACGATTATATGAGTTAAATTAATTATATTCATTAATAACTAAATTAAATTTAAAATTATTGTTCTTAATTGCATAATAATGTATAAAATCATTTTTTATTAAACAAACCATATTATGATTAAATTCTCAATAAAAATAGTGTTTGAAAATATTTTAATATGATTAATTGAAAAATTTTAACATTTTTTTACTTGGCCTAATTAAATTGTATTAATTGTTATACATAAATAACAAAAAAAAAATCTTTTGTGATTCCATCATAATGTCATAATATAATAAATTAGTTAATATGAGTTATGATAGTTCTATCCTATTTGTCTAGAACACTCTATTCCATATACTATAATATTTATAATCTATCATATAAGATGCATAATAATTCACAATAACTTTCTTATTAATTTTAAAATATCAATGTGTATTTAATTATAATATAACAAAAAATATATCATACATGTCAAAAATATGTTAGTAAATTTAAAGTGTCATCATATCATAATATCATTAATTATCATTAATACAATCAAAACATATTATAAAAATGTATTTTTTTATATAATATTGGTTGTAAATTTTCTTATTTATCAATTATTATAAAAAATCAATTAATACTTTATAAATAATCTTTATTTCTAAATTTTTTTTCCTTAATGATAAAATAATCTAATTTTTATGAAATTTAATACCATTTAAGTATTTGCTATTTTTAGAGAAAAATATCGATGTAAACTTATCATTTAAATTTTTAATGACTTGATAATAATATTGACAACCTTAAGTTCTGAAATAAAATTTCACAATCCTAATGCATGAATTATGATTTTAAATAATACTATAAACTTTATTTTTATAATAGATGAAATTATAATACATAATTTTCCATCATTTCATAATCTTACTCTTTCTCTAAGTAGAAAAATAGATAACTAAAAGTAAATTGTTGTTTTTAATTCATCTAATAAAGTTTAAATTTGACTATTCAATTACATCAAAATTGTTAAAAATTTCTATCAATGAGCATGTAATTCTTTATTTTAATAATTATTAATATTAATTTATCTTATTATTTTTTATTTATAAGTATTTTATTTAAGTTATGAATAAATGACTTTTATATATATATATATATATATAGAGAGTTCAAATATTTTAATTTGATCACTTTAATGATAATAATAATTATAATATATGTATAATATTAAATATATTTATTTAATCACTTTAGAGATTAATAAACTATAACCTTAATATATGTATGTAAAAATACATTCCAATATTTATTAAAATAAAAGATTACAACATTAAATTTCATAAATATGTTAAGTACTTGCTTTTGAATTATACTAATATATATAGTTTATATTTGTTTTGACTGAAATTATAATAATATAGTATAAGGCACATAAAGTACTATTTTGTTTCTTAAAAATAACCATAAAAGCATATTATTTTTAATACTTAATAAATAATTTAATATTCCTTTACATGCACGTTACATCTTGTTTATTTAAAAAATTTATTTATTTATTTGTCATTTTTTCAGAAAAAAAATAAAAACACTTTAATAGTTTTAAAGAATTAGTAATCTCGTATACTATTTTATAGTTTTGATAGCCGATAGCCCTTAACAACTTCGTGGCTTTTGTTTTTTGCTAACCTTTATTAAGTGTGCTCTTTTATTTGTTATAAGAACTATTATGAAGTAAAATTCATGAAAGGTGCAATAATCATCCTTATTTATACTTGCTATTAAGAAGATTTTGGTAACAACACAAAACATAAGGTCCTTAACATTGGATTACAATTATAAGTCAAGTAAAGGTATAATTTTCATACACAAAAAATATTTAAGTTTCAAAATATATTTTTTGATTTTATTTATTAAATTTCTTAATAAATTTATTATTATAAACATTAATTTTTTAAAATTTAAAATTAAATATATTTATATAAATGATATTATAAAGAATATATTTAAATTTGTAAAAATAATAAAATTATTAATATATTTATAAATTTTATGTTAGTCTAATAATCAATTTTTTTTACTTAACTTTTATTATGATTATATATTTTTAATTAAAATTTTTATATATATTAAAAAGTATAATAATTATATAATTTAAATTAAATATATTTATTAATATTTACATCAAATTTAAAATTATTATGAGAAATATGCACAACTATAAAAAATTTCAAATGGGCAATTTGACAAATAGTCAAATATGAGGTATTCTCTCTCATGGTTTGGGTATGTGTCATGCATATATGCATATTTAAGAGAACCCCTTGAACTTATCCCCCATATTGTATTTTTAACACTTCTCTGTATATACCAGAATGGCCAGGTTCCTTCTGATTTCCATGTTCGCGCTGGCTGTTGCCGGAATGTTGACCAGTGCTCTTTCATATACCCGGGCTCCGGCTGGTAGAACGATTCGTGTGCGATTATCAGAAGTCGAGAGTGGCGCAACTCCGCAACAGGTATAACAAAACTCCAATTCTGGGTATTTGCATATTTCATTTTTGTTGTTTCCTTTGTGGTTTAATTGTCAACATTCATGGTTGATGCAATCCTATCTTCGCCAGAAGCTAACCACGGATGAATTCTTCTTGTCTGTTCAGTTTCTTTTTTGCTTTTCTTTTGAATTTCCTTGTCGGAAGGTGGGTAAGAGCATTGATCATGTTGGATTAACTGGCCGTTGGGATACTTTTTCCTAGGTTAGGTGACCAAAAGTAGAAAGTAATTAGCGTTATCAAATTAACACTAACTTTTTATTTGTTTTCTTTCTTTTTAATCCCATTTTGGTATTTCGTCTCAATTATTGCACGATAAAAAGAACAAATTAGCTCTGTTGTCATTCATTCCAATTCCTCGAAGTTGTCAATCCCTTTTGTGCACCATGAAAAATTGGGCAGTTTGAAGTGGCCGAAGTCTAGAATTTGGATTCTTTTGTTTTCCTGTGGCAGGGAGTTGCTATAGTTCTGCGGCGCAATTAGTCTAAAGTTCCAATGGGTGTGAGATGCTTCTCCCCTTGAGTTAAAATACGGACCCACACGTTTTGTTTTGGGGTAGAAAAAGCGATCGGCGGAAGTGAATTTATGGGGACAAACTGGTTGTGGATTGATAATCTCAATGAATTAATGCACCTCTGGCTTAATTAGGAGAACCAACTCACTTACATAAGAGGAGAACCAAAACTTCTTTCTTTAAGGAGATTTCTCTTTTATTATTATTATTATTATTTTGGTCAAAATCATAGATCCCATTTGGTTAGGTTCCTTTCGACCCAAATTTTATTTTTGCAAAAAATATTGGCCAATGACATATGTGGTTGCGTCATTGGGTATTATTTTTGGCATTTTCTTTCCTTTTAGTGTCATATATTTTATGAAATGTATATCGTCCACATTATGTTGCGTACAGACTTTACATTCACGGGGTCTCTTAAACTTACGAATTAGCCACCCACCGGGGCCATTTGAAGAAAAAGAGATGCATATTTTTTAGATAATTGTTTCCTTTCTTTGTTAGTCTATTAAATTCCCAACTACATAATAACACAATTCTACTTGTTTTCATAAATTTTTATATTCTCCTTAGTATCAAACTTGGAAAATAAGGTTTTCAGTTGTTGATTACTAAATTGTCCCTAAAAGACAAATGATTGCTTCCTCCGGTTGGGATGTACCCGTAACTTAGTCATTTCTATCTACAAATTCCGCCCTCTTTATTTTTTATTTTCGTTTGCTTTTAGCCTATAACTAACAATGGATTGTTTTTATGTCTCAAAAAATTCTCCATTTATTTTTGAGTTTGAAATCTAGAATAAAAGAATGAAAAAAGAAAAAAAAAAAAAAAAAAATCTAAAGTGGCAAGAGAAAGATTTAGAAAATTTTAAGTGTCTTAACATCTTTAATTTTTTTATTGAGTTAATTGTTCTATTAGTAAACTATTTTTAAAAAAGCAACTACTTTTACTTGGTTCCAAACAATAAAAGGTAATATAGTCTTAGAATACAGGTATGATAATAATTTGAAATAGTGAATCATTTATAAATTTTAAAATAATTAGTAAAATTTTTACAGATGTTTTAGGGCTGAAAAGTTTTCTCAATCTAAAATCACTTTTATATATTATATAGATAACGAAAAAGATTGAATATTTTTAAAATTGCAAGACTAGAATTGAAATCGTTCACTCTTACAAAATTTCTTTTATTTATGTAGATCAATTAATAAAGCTATGACCCTTGTTTTTCCTTTTTTTTATATTCTTTGGAGCCAAGCAATGACCCTTGTTTGCTTTTGCAGGTTCACGTATCCATGGTGGGTGATAATAAAATGAGAATATCATGGATAACAGACAATAAAACGCAGGCGAAATTATGTTACGGCAAATCTCCAGGAAGATGCGATAACTCCGCCAGCGGGACTACGTCGTCGTATCGTTACCTCTTGTACGAGTCCGGCCTAATTCATGAAGTAGTGATTGGCCCATTAGAGCCCGATACAGTTTACTACTATCGCTGCGGCTCTAGTGCTGCTCCAGAGCGCAGCTTGAAAACCACCCCGGCCCATTTCCCCGTCAAATTTGCTGTCGTGGGTATGTTTATAGCACTTCATTTACCATTATTTTATGTTCAGTAAGAATCCAAGCCTGCTTATATTGGACTGTTGGGCCTAATCTCGGCCCGGGAGCCATTCTAAATTGGACTTTGCTATTGCGCCCAAGCCCAACTGTAAGCCCATTGATAACCGTTTCTGTTCATGATTCGGAAAAGTCAAATAAATCTGACCCCACAAAAAAATGGAGCCAAATAAACGAGGTAAATTAGAACTAACTAATACGTTAATAATTATTTTCATTAGTTTCATGATGAGAATTATAAATGTGTATGTAGCGTAATGTGAGCTTTATGTCTATGATACGTCAAATTGATGGCACTGACAAATGAATTTGTTCGTGATTTTGGATTCATTTTCATTGATGTGTGCACAGGTGATCTTGGACAAACTGATTGGACGAGAACGGCTCTCCAACACATAGCCGACTCAGACTACGACATGTTGCTTCTGCCAGGTGACTTATCGTACGCCGATCGCATTCAAAGTTTGTGGGACTCATTTGGCCTCCTGGTCGAGCCACTAGCGAGCCAGAGGCCATGGATGGTCACGCAAGGTAACCACGAGACCGAGAAAATCCCTTTTATCCACGGTACACCCTTCACCGCCTACAATGCTAGGTGGCGCATGCCGTTTGAGGAAAGTGGGTCCAATACCAACCTCTACTACTCTTTCAATGTGGCTGGCGTCCATGTCATTATGTTGGGATCCTACACAGATTTTGATCCTAGTTCAGCCCAATACGGTTGGCTGCAATCCGACTTGGCTAACGTTGACAGGGCCAAGACTCCGTGGATAGTGGTGCTAATCCATGCGCCGTGGTACAATTCCAACCAGGCTCATCAAGGGGAGGCTGAATCGGTAGAAATGAAGGAGTCCATGGAGGAAATGATTTACAAAGCTCGTGTAGATGTTGTTTTCGCTGGGCACGTTCACGCCTACGAGCGCTTTGTAAGCCCTTCTCACTCGTTGCACATCGCATCTTTTCGAGCAAAAAAAACTTTTTTAAGTTTTAAGAAGAAAAGATTATTTAAATGTATGGAGTCCGCATGTCACGTGGACTCTGTTTGTCTAGCGTCTCTCTCCCTCTGTCCATGTCTTGGGACCCTTTTCTCTGTTCCTCTTGAGTTTTTCTTTTACTATATACTTCATCTTTCTGTTTTTCAGACTCGTGTTTACCAAGACAAAGCTGGTAACTGCGCTCCAATGTATATAAACATTGGAGATGGTGGCAACCGTGAGCGCCTTGCGACGGAGTAAGTTGGTTTCAACAAGTGGATTGTGCTCATAATTAATTACACATATTTTTCTGCAATTAATACATTTCTTGTAAGTCTCCTATCTAAAAATTTGGAGTACTAATGGGGCATCATGTGTAACATTATGTTTGCAGATACATTAACCCAAAACCTGATATTTCGGTATTCAGAGAGGCAAGTTTCGGGCACGGACAATTCCAGGTGATGAATGCAAGTCATGCACTATGGGTATGGAATCGAAACGACGACGATGTGAAAGTTGCGAGTGATTCCATCTGGTTAACAAGCCTCTCTTCTAATCCTTCTTGTATGGTTTAAACAGAGATTCAAGAAACTTTTTTCAGAAAAGAAGTCTTTGTTTTTTTTTTTTTCCATGAATGCATGGAAATCTTTAGTGAAGGGGAAAAATATAATCATAATGACAAGGTAAATCCCTTCGTAGATAAGCAGGAAATATGTGTCCAAAGCTAGCTGGTTGGTTCAATTGAAGTTTGTTGAATCAGAGCATCATGTTCCATATCCTTTTCAACCGAAATTTCTTCTTCTAGCAACGTAACAATTCATCAATATAGAGTGCAGATTGTGTTGAAATGGTGAAAAATAAAGTCTGCTATCTGATGACTACAGTTAGTGAATCACTTCTAATAATTTCAGCGGTTAAACCAATATTTTGCATTAATCAACTAATTCCTTCTCTCTGTGTCTTTTTTTTTTTTTTTTTTTGGCATAATTTATGTCCAAAAAGTAATTTTGTGAGAAAATGAAGAAATCGTAGATAACAGACGGCGCAATTATGGTATCTCACCTATCAGTCAACCCCAGGTCAGTAAGACTGGCACATTGGAGCCAATGAGGGCATGTTACCTTGATTGACACATCACTCCCTTTCAAATGGCTCTGTGTTTTAAGAGTCGCGTTTGACCAAGAAGGGGCTGCTTAACTGCGGTCCTTAATCTTAATGTACATAAAAATTGGGGTGCTGGGGGCAATTGGGCAAGGGCTTTTAAAGGCGCAACTGTTAAGGATTGTGTGGTTAAAAATGCGAGAGGCTCGGTTTCATGGGCTTCCGAAGATGCATCCTTCCCTACACGTGTGGCACATAAACTCTACAAATATCAAGAGCATATGCTCACGTGTAGGGGGGGGGGGGCTCAATGCACTTGCTGTGCTAACCCATAATGATGTAATTGCGCTTATCATTAGCGGAGATTGATATAATGTGACATGATTAAAATGACTTTAGAAAGAAACTTAAAGGCTTGCAATGCTCACGAGTCCAAAGAAAAAAAAAAAAATTCAAGTAAAATATTGGTAAATAGCAAATCAAAATTTTAAAACATTATATTTATAAGAATTTTTTTCATTTTATAGAACATATATGTTATTTATATCTAATTAAACAATAAACTTACCAACTTAACATTAAATTTTAATTTAAAAATTTAACTCATTTATAAATTATTTATTTATTTTAAAAAAAATTTAATAATATAATTTATATTTAAAATTTCAACATAATTACGTGCATCCATTGCTTCAAAAGATAATAGAATCTTGACCTGTGGGTCATGAGACCATCATCCCTGCCTACTAGATCTTCCAGGTCCATCCATGATGTGAATGATGCAACTTTGAATGAAAATTTCCAAAGGCCTATACGTGGATGGCATCAATGCTGACCAATCATATCCCACGGGTCAACTTCTTGGCTCCCTCCCCATGGGTGATGTAATCATCTTCCCCCTCTTTCTTTTTTGTTTTTGGTAAATAGAAGGATTATTTCACCCAGTTGAGGTTCTGCATAATTATATTTATAGGCAATGTAGTAGCAGATGATGATGATGATGGGGAAGAAATGGTGGTGTTGGTGGTGGGTACTCATGAATGCCCTGCTATCTGTGGCCATGCAAAATCTTGGGCACTGCCACTGCCATACACATTTATGAGAAAAAAAAAGCCCTAACCCCTTTTAAATCATGAAAGCAAAATTTCTTTTCACTAAGGATGACTCAAGATTGCTGGAAAAAGCAAAAGTTTATTTAATAGGGGTTGGAGGATTACCAGTGAAAAGAGACATTATTATTGGGTTTGCCATCATTGGCTGTTTCAGACGAGAGTTATAACCCTTGGCTAGGTTCACTCTTAACCAATTTACTCCCTCTTGTACCTTTTGACAGATCCCCTTTGCCCCACTATACGCTTTGGTTGACCGTCACAGTTTGAAAACCAGGCGGATTGGCCGCCTACATGTCAAAAAAAAAATAAAAAGAAAAAAGCACTTGTTTTGTCCCCCGTCAGGAGCATGGCAAGCAAATTGAATTTACATCGCTGAGTATTTCTTTCTTTTCTTTTTTTTTTTTTTAATTCAAATTGATTAAAATTGGTCTCTATTAATATCGATACCAATAAGTAACTTCTCCTGCTCTTTTTTCCTTGGTTCTGAAATAAATTCCCCTCTGAACTTACTAATGCGCGCTAATGTAACAGTCAGTTCTCTTTATCTTATTTATTTATTTTTTTTTTTGGCTAACATCAGAATGACTGAAGGACATTCAATTATGTTCGGAGGATTCTGCAAAAGATTCTAATGTCCCAATACGGCTATCGGCCTGACACAGGAAAATTCAAATGCAGACCAAGGAGCCAAACTTTTAATAATTTCGTCGCCTTCCCAAACCCTCCAAAATAATTCTAACGTGCAGCAGCGAGACGTAAGCATTAACCAAGGGCACGGTAGAGCTTCGATGCCTTCACATGCGCATCAAGCGCAGCAAAGCACACCCACAAAAAATAAAAGATAAAAAATAAAAAATAAAAAGGCTCGACCTGTTCAATTATTTATTTTAGAGCCCTGTCTTAGAAACAAGCTAGTGAGATGATTTGGAGTGACGTTTATATAAATTTATTCACGCACGCTTGCACCCCGCTCATTCTTTCTGGCTTAAGCAAAAATGAACTGTCAACCATATGGACAAGGCCATCCCTACATGCATGTCCCCTCCTGTGTCCCCGTTAATCCCAAACCTGATATCCACTTTATTACAAATAAAGTGAGCCTAATCTATGTATCACCTAGAATGTTGACAAACATTGTATTACAAAGTGCGTAAGCTAATATTTTAAACCTTCATTCCTGCATCTGGGCAAAGACAGTGCCACGGTGAGACTTTAATTGACACCAAATTCTCAAAGTATGCTCTAGCTTTCTCGAATACATTGAATAGAAATTTAGCATTAATCGAGGAAAGCTCAACCGCAATAAGTTCGTTGCAGGATAAGAATCCAATCATCAATAATAATAATGCCAGTAGCCGCTGTTAATAATAAAGAATAATCATGCTGCCCAAACTTGTTAAGAAGAATTTTCGTTGAAAATGAGATTCGAAAACAGAAATTGGTGCGCGCATTTGGTAAAAGAGCGAAAACGCGTCATTTTTTTAATTGAACGGCGGAGACAATAAAAAGGAACCCCATGATTACATTTATGCAAAAAGCATGTACTAAATGAAGGCTAGCGAGATCCACGAGGGGCAACTTAAAATCAGAAAATAACGAGTTCACCCATAGATCCATCCGAGAACACCACTCCGTCAACCATGATGTTTCACGTTAAGGCACCCGAATCATCCAATCCCCTAATCCCAGTGTTCTTGTTGAAATCTCATTCCACTGTATATGTTAACCGTGCTTAACTCACGATTATAATGCTCACGATTAGGATTATAAAAGGCAGATGTCCAAGTCTCTTATATTGTAGAGAGTCTACGGAATGATAAAAAATGAGCACTCTCATCTTTATTTTAAAATAACATAAAATAAAAATTGCTTTTGCGACTCATCGAGGTCACAACGAAATATTCTTTGGCAATACGCTTGTCCTCCACTATTATGCAAACAAAGCATGGCCGCAAGGGCGGATTCGTCATTTCGGTTGCAGATAATAGCCCCGTTGGTTACAACTTGCCAAAAGCCCAACTTTTAATTGCTACGAATTCTCAATCCGCCTCTACAGGTAGATATGTGATATTTGGTGACTCTAGATTGTAGATAATAATTGTTGTCCAGAATGACAAACACAAGGAGAAGCATGGAAACCACAAGCAAAGTGGCGAAGTTAGGCTCACAATGCACAAGACCCGCCATTTCGGCCGTGCCATTCCAACAGCGCAAAATTACGGCAAGGAATAATTATTACCAACAGTTGCCAAACCAAGAAATAATGTTGGAAAGTGAAGTACACGAGGGTTCTAAGAAGAAGTAAAACAAAAGAGAATTGATGATGGTGTTGGAGGAGTGAAGAGAAGGATGGGTGTGTGTGGGTGTGTGGGTGTGTGGGTGTGGGGGGAGGTGATGATGGTTCGAACCAATCCAAATCATCATTGCGAATCTTGGGGACGGCCTAGCCCACCATCATTTTATCGAGGGCCTAGGGACGAAATCCCATTATTGTCCCTCTCAAAAACCAATAATGCCAAATTTAAAGCCAGCCTAAAATGCCTCTCAAATCCAGCACCACCCATCATCATTCACATGACCACGTATGCTTCATTCATCATCGTCATAATTAAAACACCAAAATACATTAAATTTTTTGCCCTTAACTGGCCGCCTTCCATGCTTACACATGCATGATTGTTGTGTCAGGGGAGAGAGGCACGTTCCTTCTCGCAAAACGCATAAGTCTTGTCTGTACCTCTCCCTTTTCAACTGCCTTTCTCTCTCTCTTTCTCGCTCTCTGGTCTCTGGTCTCTTGCTCTATATATTTACGGTCTCTTGGTGGCAATTGACCCTCACTTCTCTCACCGAATTTCCACTCAACCATACTGCTGGCTACTAGTTGTTACAAAACAGATAGCTTCCTCGGCCAAAGCTCTCTAACCCACCACCTTCGAAAGGTGATCTTTTTCGAAAAGATAAAGGGAGGATTGGAAGTCCCACCTCTCTCTTTCTTGTTTTTGAGTTTCTAGTTTCCTTTGTTTGACTAGGGAAAATAGGAATAGCCATGTACACGAGTACTTTGAGTCCAGGAGTTCTAGTTAGTGATGATTTTGTTCTGTATCAAACAAGACATTTTGGAGCACAAGGGCGCTCTCACCAAGTTGGATTTTTCGCCTTGTCTCTATCACCTCATTTTGAGGAGAAAAGCGTGTCTTTTTTAATTTTTTATATTCATTCGAATGTTTGTCCTTGGATTCTTCAACATTTCTTTTATCTTTCCATTTATGCGCCCTTTATATATGAAAGAAATACATTATTATCTATTATACTTTAAATATATTACTTTTCACTAACGCACAAGGCTACTACAAGACCGATAGACCAGCACAGATGACAACCTTTTGGTGTAGCATACAGAAGTGCAGCCAGCAGTCAGTTCTCCTAGAAACTTTATCCTTTTCTTTCATCCTTGGAAAACCGAAAGAGACCAACCGGATGAGTGAAGTTTTGGACAACCGTTATTCCAAGTCTATTCATCTTCTAGACAACTCATTTGTCGGGGTGGTCCAAACATACTAAATTCTTTCCTTGCCTTTTATTTGCTCTGTTTTCCCCTGTTGTTTTACTTTTTCCTCCACCATATATGTTTGTGAGTTGCGACCATAACTGTCACAACACGTTACCCGGAACCCAGAAGTCCTGAAAGAAGATTATTTGCTAGACATTCTTTATTTGTTTTCCAAACAATTTGGTGACCAGCCAGCTATTCTCGCTTGGTTTGTTTCTATCATTTACTGATGCTTGTAGCTCTGCCTTTCTTTTCTTAGGTAGGCACTGCTTTGGCCACATTTGCTAGCTGAAATACGAATTGTTTACTCTCATTTCACTGGGACTTTGCGATTTCTATTTTTCTTTTTTTCTTTTAATGGTATTATTTTTTGTGAAAGTTTTATGTTAATTACTAGTGCGATATTATTTTCTGACATGTTTATTTATTTGTGTATTTTTTCTGTAATCTCTCAGGGGCATTGCAAGAAGTTTGTCTATAGCGATGGACAGACTGAACTCAAAACTGTACCTTCAGAACTGCTACATAATCAAAGAAAATGAGAGGCTGAGGAAGAAAGCACATCTTCTCAACCAGGAGAATCAAGCTCTTCTGTCTGAGCTGAAGCAGAAACTCTCCAATGCTAACTCCAAGGTTAATGCTTCCAACAACACTATTGCTGACCTCAACGTCAGCTCCAGTTCCACACAAAATCCTACCAATTCCAACACTAACTGATCCGGCTGGATAAATATCATGACCCCACTAAGACTTACTATTTTTGTGTAAAACCTTGGTAGGAACATTCGTAGTAGTTCCAGTTTCAGTTACATAGGGTAGTAGTAGTATCTTTTTCACAGTGTTGCTTTTTCTGCCATTTTCATGTTTATCATATCTTTCTTTTGGGGGGTTTAAGAAATGGTTATCTGAACTGAAAGGATGTACCAAGCCATCTGCTGGAAAGGAATATAACGTGCTTATCGCTTTAGTACTCGTATTCTCTCTAAATCGATGGTGCAGTATATACATAATTACGTTCATTAATACATTAGATAATTTACTCATGTTCTCTGTAATCCAAATTGTCCATAAGCAGGAACTATGAAATTCAACCTAGAGTATATTTTTCCTCCATGTATTTCAGCCAGGTTAGCTAGCTTAACCTGTCCACATTTCCTTTCCTAACTACCCTTGGAGTATGAAACGCAGAATAACCCAACAATTTAAAAGATGATGCAAGGCAAAATGATGTCATCTCCTTCCAGTATGATCATCTCCAGTTGTAGCTGTCTTTATAATATTATATGGTCGTAGAGAGTTATAAAAAGGAAATTAGAAAGAAAATAGTAGAAGGATGCCGAAAAGTGTAGAAGGCTACTTTTATATACAACAACAACAATTAATAGATTCTGTCTGACGTGAGGATCTCTAAGTTCCTCAAAGATTGAGGGGTTAAAAGGAAAAAAAAAATGAGGAGAGAAAGTCAATGAGGTTTTATTAAGTTTGAAAACTAGTAGCCCACAATATCAACCAATGGCGTGACATGGCCTCTTGGCATATGCTAGTTGACCGCGAGGAGAAGGAAGTGTTTATCAGATAACGTAAAGAATGTCTTGTCAAAACTCAAAAGTTATCTCCGAAGAAATCCATCTCAAGGCCATGTAGTTGACAGGCCTCTGATAGGCTACTAAATCCAGTCAGGCAGTCACCAACTCAGCAAGCATGGGAAGGTGAAGGGAAGTCCAACTAATGATGAATTAAATCTTCTTCGAAGACCTAGACCTGGATCATCTGACGAGAGGCCTCCACTCAAAACAACTAAGAAGATCAAACCATTGACTTGGGGGACAAGCACCTTGTATCTTATACGAATGCCCATTTGCCTCTAAACCATGTTAGCTTCTTGGAAGATTGCTGCTTGGTACCCCCAAAAATTGGGCCAAAAATAACTTATTGAATGTAACTTTTGGTGAAGAAACTCCTTTGTCTCACAAAGTTTCCTGGTAATGTCTGGGTCGTCAAGCATGGCCATGATGTTAGCAAGGTCAATAACAGGTTGCTTCAGACTAGCAGTATGGTGGATATGACAGTAGTAATATTTCCATGTGCTACTTGAGAGGGTATGGGCAAGGTAAGAGAAGTAATGATCATGAGCCACGACTAACATATATACCAAAGATACGAAATGGGTGCCATTGGCTGCTCTGTGATTGATTATATGGCCAGGCAAAGACTAATAGAAATTGTACAGCACATTGTGGCCCTTGGAACAATAGGGAAATGCAATATCGACCTATAATATATACTACACATGTTGACTCAGTGGTTTCTCAAGCTTTAGAAATTTCTAATGGTCTAAGCCTCAGTTGCTTCCAGGGAGCTTCCAATGATGCGACAAGAGACAAACCAGGGAGAGTAATAATAAATTTAGTAAAAATGTAGCAAAAGTTTCACACTCTCATGGATTCCTAAAACCAGAAATCAAATTCGTGAGAAAAGCTAGAGAAGCATTTTCACTACGAAGTGGAAAAAGAAAGTGGGATTAGAGTAAACCATCCCTTAGATTACCTCGTGGTTGTTTCATGGGCGCCAAAGAGATTGAAGGAATCGTAGCTGTGTCAGGAGATATCCAAAATCATCCTCCTCGTTAGAGAAATAAAAAGAAATGGGCAATAAAGTGTTCAAAAGAAGAAAAAAAAAAAAAAACTGTTTCTGATTTGTTTCTCTTTGATTTTCTTTCAAGTTTGGAAAAAAAATTAGCGCCGTTGCCGGGGATCGAACCCGGGTCGCCCGCGTGACAGGCGGGAATACTGACCACTATACTACAACGACTGATGCACGTCAATGCGAAAAGCTTAATATCATACCAAATTAAAACAGAAAGCCTAACGCACAACTTTTCCTTATTAAATCAGCATCCTAAGGTTCTTTGTGCAGCAGTCGTAAGGCTTAGAAGATAGGACCAGATCTACTTGTCCCCTAAAAAAGGTCTGTTTTGGAATCATTCAACACAAGCTGGAGCTTGAGCACTAGAGAAAAATGGTGATCAAATCAAGTCCATTTGCGCTGAATGCTCTAGCCACTTAGGCCCTCGTTTACGTTTATCCTTCTAGCAGTTGAATAGGACCTCTGTTTCAAACTAACAAGCAAGACAAAATAACAAAATTCCATTAAAAATAACATGTTAGATGGGATTGGTAAACATTAGATACTGGTAAGGTTTTAGTTTCTGGCACAATATCCATTCCAACATCTACAACTGTTCGTTCTATCATTGTACAGATCAGGCTGCGTCAGTGGAAAAAGAAGATAAAAGAATGTCAGCATTCCAGCTACAAATGCCACAGTCACGATTCCTGAAACATTGATAAGATAAATGTGAGAAACAAAAATACGAGGTTCAACAGACAGCTCAGAGAAGGTGTCGGGGTTGGGGAGAAAGGGAATATGAGCAATCTCAACTTCCATTGAGGTGCAGAATAAGTGAAAACTCAACTCAATTTTCCCAGCATTCTAGAAAGCAATTAAGACAGAAGGAAAAGACCAGAGTTAATGTTGTTTTTGGGCATCTCTTCAAAACTCATATTATGCCAAGAAATGGAACTGTGCCAAGAAATGGAACTTTACAAGATACGAATGTTGCACCAGAATCAATATAGTCTAGCAATGAAATTAGTTCACTTGCAACAGTGCCAGCATACCTTTGCTTCTTGCTAACAGCACAGGCAATCCCATGAAATTGCAGAATACATGAGCAGTGAATGGAGCAAGAAAATGTCCTGCAAAGACACTTCAATCTATAACTAGAAGAAGCTATCTTGGAAAACTAGAATGCAAATTTCCACAACAAAAAAATGCATAGACATTGAGCAATTCACAAATTATGTTAAAATGGTTAAAATTGAAGGCCCCTTTATAAGTATCACATACCAGCCATCATTCATATTTAACCAGTTCAAACCTTAAACATACTTACTGCCCAAAAAAATCCAATTGCTTTATTGAGAGGTTTCTCTTCTATTTTTATACACAACCCTAGTGGTGTTCATGAGGTTTGATTCTACCCCATAAATTGACATAATATACCATTTTAAAAGGGAGCAGGAACAGAAGAAAAAAGAATGCAGCAGGAACTAATTGCAGGAACAATGAGTAAATCAACCAAATGCAACTTTTGGAAGGTCAAACTTCAATAGAACTGTGGTTATCCCACACTAGGAGTGAAAAACAAGACAACCATATATATACCACAAGTGTAGTTGTGGTTTACAAACATTATTGAATAAATACACTATCTAACAAAGACCCATAGCTTACCTGTTCGAATGAAAAGGAAAGAAGCATATGCACCGAAGATTACAGTGTAGCCAAGCTGAAGACCTGAAAAATATAAGTTCATTCACAATGAAAGTTGACATCTGGAAAATTCTCTGATGAGAAATTCACCAAGAAAAATGTCTAAACAATGTCAAAGCTATGCACACATTGGTAAAGAACAAAAAGAAGAAGCATATTCTACAGAAAATCATGAAGTACATAAATGACACCTATAAAAAGAAAAGAGTGAGAAACAGAGGATACCTACAGCCAGGGAGGCCTTAAGCAAGCTATAATTTTGCTGGCTATAGATCTCCATCCAATGGTTTAAATGTGCTGCACAATAAACATTACAATTCTTATAATAAGCATCACAACTTCCTTGTTACATTTAAAGATTGTGAGCTGTAAGTGCTTAACGAGGGGCTTCATTGTGCATTGTAGAGCAATAGGTCGAAAGAGAAAATGGAAACATCAAGAAAAAAACAAAGATGCTGTTCAATGGACATGTGATGGCTTTACTCTTGAATGCTATCCACCTCTTAATCATCTTGGATCAGGTCAAATGCACAGGCACTAAACATGTACTTAACATATGAGTTTTCTTATGCAAGTCAACTTACCCAAGCTGAACAGGATGGGGCACAGAAAGATCACACTGTAGATTTGGATTCCTCCACAGAGAAATAGGGGTATCATACATGCTCTAAACACCAACTCCTCCGTTAATGGTGCCTATGCATTAAAAAACATTCATATGGACTCCGGAATAGAAACCTCTGCAGGTAAAAAGAATTCGCACATCTCTCACTCTCACACACACATATTTATGCACGCAACGCACACACCAAAAGGGTATTGTTTTGATATTTGTGATGAATGTTCAACTTGGTGTGATAGAATAATGGTGGCAAACTGACCACAACATAAGTACGCCAAGCCAAAACATTGGAAGCAGTTGAACAGATCCGAGAAAGGAAATTTTGCAGGACATCCTTGATCCAATTGGGAGAAAGGCCTCCACCTTGATTTATACGTTCCCTCCACACATCCACAAATAAAAATGACTTGAGAACAAAAGACCCAGCATACATTAAAGAAGTCAAGGAAAGAGGAAGCACCACAGCTCGCCACTGTTTCAAACATAAAACTGCATTTCAGCAAGCAAATTTAGCAATTACTCACCCTTTATCAATCTTCAGACCATACAACAGGATAAAGGAATGATTACCAAGTGCCAAAAACTAACCCACTCATAATACATATGATACTATAATGGACCAAATTATTTTGATCTATTACATTTACGATACTCACAGTATGATCCAGTCGAATGCCATAAATTCCAAGCAAATAAGAGGCCTCCCAGCTTCTTATCTAGCATTAGCAAATGTGAAAAATAGCCAAGTCAATGCAAATAGAAGAATTGCCCCAGAGTCCACATAAGCTCTATATAAGGAAAATTTTCCATCAATGCAGACCAATATATGGCAATATTTCAATTTTAAACGCAAATCTACAGCTTCATTATTCTATAGTCTGACCATCTACGTTCAACTTCATTAACTCTTATCACGGATAAAGACTAGCGATCTAAAATCTGATTCAATCAAAAGGCAAAATGATCTGAATAAATAAACATCTTCCGAATGGAGAAATTAACCAACTTACCGGGAGGATCATAGCGCAAAAAATAATAGACACAATCGAAGAAATGCCGGCGCATATGAACCGTCGGATCATGAACTCTTTGTAAGAGGAAGGCGGTTGGAGGCGTAAGATCAGACTGGGGGCATGGAGAATCCCAACGTAGAAGAACGCCATAGCAGCGCAGGCCACCACCGCCACTGGCTTCGACAAGACCGTTTCTTGGGTCATTTTCAGCCACTCAAACCCTAGAGATGGACAACCGCAAGAATTCGAGTCCGGCGGTGCTGGCGGCAGCGGCGGCGATGTTTCTGGCTCAATTTTTTGGTTTGCTCAGTTGGAGTTGGCTATTCTGTTGTCTTCCATGCTTTGGGTTGACTTGAGCAGGACTATTTGGTATTTCTATTTTCCTGTTTGGGAAGGCTCTTTAAAATTCGTCGTCACCGTGGAATAGGGAACGATCGCTGATGCCTCGCGAGTCGCGGCGGTGACGCGTTAGGCTAACGTTACCTCGCTACGTGAATATTAAATTTTTTATTTCAACCCTTCTGTTTAGATTACTCCACAGATACGGTCGGAGATATCAAAATATTTAAAAAAAAAAAATAATTGTCAAAACATAACTAAAGATTTACAAATTTGATTCAACGTAGTAATTTTTCGTACAAATTATAAATTGTAACAAATTTACATAATTATGTTAGCTTCATTTTTTTAGATCAATCTTTGATATTCACATATATTCCTCTTATTCCTCGTTGTACTTCTTCAAACAAATAAATTCAATAAGCTAAAATGTATATGCTAACCAATAAACAATCTTTAAACTAACTAATGAAACTTTTCTAATGTTTTGAGTTTTATTAGTCCATTAAATATTATATAAATGGGCCTCGATCAAAATTCTCTAATATATTTCGAAAGATTATGATTTGTGAGTTGTTCAGCGTTTTAAATTTAAGATTTCTTCAATGAATATTTAAAGATACTAATTGTAAGAAAACTTTCAATATTGTTGATTGGAATGAAGCAAAAGAAAATTTGATAGAAAATATTTATTAACTCCTAGATATATTTTAGCAATCTTAATATAAAAATATAAATATAAATCGCATGTAGACAATAAGAAATGTAGCTTATGACATTATTACAGGATCTTACCAAATTTCAATTCAATTAGAAAAGAAAATATATATTTATCAGATAAAATAATTAATTATGCAATTTTTACTTTCCCCTACCAGACTCTCGCAGGATGCATTCCTGCGACAAGGCAAATAACGGAAATGTCAAAAAGCAACTGATTTTCTTGGGCGGACCATTATGGTAATTGTGCGTTGCCATAAACGCATCGTGCGAATCTTCCGCCGTGCGCTCACCCCACTGCATTCCTACACGCCAAATAATGCGCCCTTAAATTCACATTATGCCCTTTATCATCAAATCGAAAAGACATTTTTGCCCTTTCTTTTCCCATTCTCAAATTTGTTTATTTATTTATTTATTTATTTTTTTAATATGTTCCAGAATCAGGACACTGAGGCTCCCCCATTCCTGCGCATCCGTTCCTTTTTTAGCGCTCTTCTTTCACAATCAAGAAATCCTGACACCTTTTTACTGTAATTTTGAGACTTAAACCCCTAATTTCTCTCTTTTTGTGTGATTTCCGGTCGCCATGGCGAAGGAATTCAACGTCCCTCCGGTAATCTTTCCCTCAGGCGGCAACCCCGCGGCCGCTGGTGGTGCCAGCATTCAGCAACGGCGGGTCCCCACGGCACCGTTTCAGCCTCCCCGCCCCGCGAACTCTGGAATCCCTTTCATGTCGTTTGAGATCGGCTCAGCCACCACCGCATCTTACGGCGCCGGCCCCATTGGTGGCGGCCCCACTGCCTCCTCGGCAGCGAACTTCGACGATGAAGAGCCTCTCCTCGACGAGCTGGGTATCCACCCGGAGCAAATCTGGCGGAAGACGAAATCGATTCTGAATCCGTTCCGGGTTGATCCAAACGTCCACAGGGAGTCAGATCTATCCGGCCCTATCTTCCTCTACCTCTCTCTCTGTCTGTTTCAGTTACTTGGTGGAAAAATCCAATTCGGCGTGATTTTGGGATGGATTGTGGTGTCGTCGATTTTTATCTATGTGGTGTTTAACATGCTGGCCGGGAGGAACGGGAACTTGGATCTGCACACCTGTACGAGTGTGATTGGCTACTGTCTGCTGCCGGTGGTGATATTCTCCGCGATTTCGCTATTTGTGCCACAAGGTGGAGCCATCAGATTCATGATTGCGGGTGTTTTTGTGATTTGGGCAACTAGAGTGTGCACGAATCTGATGGTGACGGTGGCCGATGGAGGAGAGGAACACCGGGGATTGATTGCGTACGCATGTTTCTTGATTTACTCTCTGTTTTCCTTGCTTGTAGTCTTTTAGTTAGAACCGATGATGAGGATTTGGTGTTGGATACTTTTTCAAGTCAATTAGTTGAAATGTTGTAGCTGTGCTTTTTTTTTTTTCTCACCATATTAGAACTGCTCATGAACTAATGCTGTGATTGGGTGTCATGGTGTGATGGGCAATGCTGTTTGTAGGGAGGATTATACTTGTAAATGGGCTGTTGAATATGTTTAGCTCAGTGCACTCTCGTGGCACTGGATTTGAATTTGAAGGTATTGGGACTAGCAATTTTTTCAAGATAATTGGGAAAATCTTTTTGTTATTTTGGTGGGGTTTGTTCCTTGATAATTTATCCTCATGAACCAATCTGCGAGATTATGCATCCTGAATGTGAATTGATCTTGAATGCACAGATGTTCAAATGGAAAAGTCCTAGCTTTCTATATAATTGACAAAGTTTGTTTATGTTTCATGTCTTATCCCTTGTAAATTTATTTGGTCGGGATTTGAACCCTCAGCTTCCCCTACAAGCACTAACTAGTTAACCAAGCTAAACTTGGTCTGTTTGTATATTTTTCTTGCTGCTTTAAGGATTTGTACATCTGTTAAAACTTTTGAAATTGATCAACACCACTTTATGATCTGATGCATGGAATTGGTGTTGAACTCATTCTCTGGTAGCTTTGCTGTCCTTGTTTGCACGAAACATTCCATTAGTAATACCTGTTATTCTTGCTGATTACATTTTGCTTGGTACCTTATCTTCAAGTGAAGCAACTATTTTAGCATGATTTTCATGTCTTTGGTCAGTCTGCTTCAACTGTTATTATGATGTTACTTAATTTACTAGTCTAGAATCTTTTCTTTCCTGGAATCATGATTCTGGTATCCTCTCTGCATGGAGGGTTTGGGATGAGAAGAGTGAACAACCATGAACATGGATTTTCCTTGGGAAATTCTTTTTAATGGATTGCTTTAAACTTCGAGAGAACATGCTCCTTGTGTGAATTGTAAAGCGACTGCGGGTTAGATCTGTTGTGAATTGTTGGAGTTTCTACAAAATTATGATTCGAAAACTCGTCTTTTACTCTTTCTTCACTAGGAAAAGGCTTTTAAATGTTTTGAGAAGTCAAAATAACCATGCGTGAGGCCTTCGGAATGGCACAGAAGTACTCATGCATTGACTTCTCGTATCAAATATAAATTTGCATCATTTATACGGACGGAAGATTCATAAACATGTGAAAGTAAGATTTTTATTTTTAATATGATATAACAATATTTTAAAATATTTTTATTTTGTACACTTATTTTTATATTATTTTATGTATATATTTAAATCTGTCTATATTCAACAAACTTTTTATTTTTTTATTAAGATTCTCGCATCTCTTTTTCTAATTACGATATATAACATAATATAAAATTATAAAATAATATAATATTATGATATTTTTTAAGTTCACATATGCCTGCACCAAATACCTAAAAATTGGTTCTTCTGGTCAAGTCAGCGGTTCAACGAATAAAAACAAGGCAAGAAAAGTAAGAAAAGAAAAATCTTACGGTGCTTTACTCATGGCGTTTTATAGCATGTACCGTAATGGGAGGTTATTTACCTATTGGCTTTCAAATTTTCATAAGACCACCCTTTTGAATGGCCAAGGTGGCAGGGGTTTATTTATTTATTTATTTTTTATTTTGAGAAATTATAATGTAAATTTTAAAAATCATAAATACACTAATTCAAAATGTTGTAGAATGGTTGTGGGTCTAGTCTAATGTTTGTAAAACCGGCTATTTTTATGGTCAAGAAATTGAATGGGCTCTGGCGCTGGCTAGGGCTTTGGGCTTTGGTTGTTCGGAACTGGTTGGCCTCGTCGATCGTTTCATGAGTTGGATGAAAGTAAATAAGAGTTCGCGGGAAGATGTCGTACTTACGACCAATTTTGTTTTGTATATCACAAACATGCGTCACATCTGTAACTGTTTTTTTTTTTTTTTTGGATTTGAATATTTTATAATATTTTTTTTTTAATCGAATTCTCTAATCTAATTAAACAAGTCGTTTTCGGCCCTTCATTTTTTATTTTTTGGGTACATTTTCTTTTAAAGGAAGAACAAAAGTCCAGTCCGTTGATAAAAGTTAAACGGGTTGCACAGGCCTTGGCCCACCAAAAGACTCCTAGGACATTCTCGTTCCTTCTGTTTGGAGTTTGGACTTCAAAGCTGGATTTACAGTTGGGGTGGACTAGTTACGATACGATATTTCACTAGGCACCACGTTTGGATCAACACTTATCATCATGAGTTAGTTCCCAGTCCAACTCCAATAGGGGGTCGTTCAAAGTATGAAAAAAGGCCCCAATATTCATGGGTCTCCGCAAGCGCTTTCCCCATGACAATGAATGTTAACAAGATTGTGGATTTAGATTAGATTAAAGAGCCACTAATGTCATGTATGGATCACTAATCCCCCGAGACTAGCAATTGTTTTTGTTTTTTTTTTAACTCAGGACAGTGAGCCCCTTTGTGCTCTAGAAACATGCTTTTGTAACATTTTTCTTGTCATTATCTCTTGTCCCTCCTTAACGGGAGATTGGGGGTCATTAATGTCGGTTAATGTTGTTTGTGGAACGGCTAACGACAATTCAATAACAAGAGAGCCTAACAACAGTTCGCTAACAAGAAGCTACAGCAAGATAAACGTGACCGTCAATTTTTATGTTACATACATACATACATACATATATATATATTCAATTACAAAATATTTCCAATTACAAGGCTAAAGTTTTTCGTATTGCACCAAGCAAATTTCACCAGGGAATGGACATTTACTATTTGAATCATCATCAAGAGTGGACACAATCCGTCATTTAGGTTAAAAACTTATATCAAGTGCCTAATGGAAATTTTAGGCCTCAGGTCAAATGAGACCGAGCCAGCAATGGCTAGATTTACTAGGCGGTGCCGGCTAACCAGTGAGGGGCAAGTGTCATCATCTCATGCGCCATGTCAGGCTACCGATGCTCCATAATTGACCAAATCTAAAAGGCAACAAAAGTGACCAAAAATAAAGAGAAAAGGGAGTGGTGGAGAAAATTTTAGAGCACCTTTATTCGGTTGGTTGGCAAAAGTATATTTGAACAGGGAATTTAGAGAATGAGAAAGGGATGCTTGTCTAACTTGTTGAAAGCATGGTTGCTTTTCCATTTTGGGTTCTCGAAAGACCACAAATCTTGTGTGAATGTGAATAAATTGAAATATTTGTTGTGCAATGATCGTTGTCCTTCTCACGAGGAGGAGAAATCCACTCAGTAAAGATAAATTCCTGGGAAATTTAATATACAATTCATTAATTAAAAATTTAAAGTTTTAGATTAGATTCTCAAGATCTAACACATTGAAAGAAAAGGAAGAGATTTATAATGTAACTTAATATTTAATAAATACTTTTAAAGAAACAAGAAAAGTTGTAGCGTAAAAGAAGGTAGACATGATTCCTTTTTGAGGCTCTAAAACTCCACTTTGTGACCATGATCCTGAAGAGATCTCAATGGAGGGAGAAATCCATTTTAAAAGCACGGGAGAAAAGTAGCAGTTGTTTTTTCTTTTTTTTTTTTGATTTTTATGCGCAAAACAACGACAAGCACTATGCTAAAGCAGATGGAACAAATCCCCTAAAATAATAAATAATAAATAAATAAAAATTTAAGGAATCTAAATGGATTAAAGTGCTTCCTATTATGCCGCTTTAACATGATTATAGTGGTTAGCGTACATGGTGGGTAAGAGCTGCATTCATTAGGATGACATAATTACAGCGTTATAATCCTCACAAAAATGTAAAGGGAAGCGTTATAAAACAGAAAAAGAAAAATAAAAGAAACAAGAAAATTTACTAATAAATGCCTTCTTAAACATCTCAAAGCCCCGATGCAATGCACTTTTTTCTATTTGTGAGGATTATAACGCTGTAAACATCTCACCCAAAAAAGAAAAAAAAAAAAAAAAAGAGAAAATTTTTCATTGATAAATGACATGGGCACAAAGGATTTTCTTTTTTTCTTTTTTTTTTTTATAGCCATCTACCAACTTCCTTTTGTAAGTTAAACAAGCATCATCATTCCTTGGTATAAACATGTCCGATGTCTTCATTTTGTAAATTTCACACACAGAAGCCCTGAAATTGTCCAAGTAACTCTATCATACTCCTCAAGAATTCCTTGTTCCTGGGCGAAAATTTCCAGATTTGTGCGTAGGATTACTTTCGGCATGCTGATATGGCAAAGTCTAAAGTTACTGCAGCCATATTTGGCGGGTAGCATGGCCTAGTGCCCATTAGGAAATTTACCAGCCGTAGTCTGTCACTCTTTTTCAATGTTTCTTTTCATCCTTGGAATTTCTGTCGGAGTTTTTCAAAATAATAATAAAAAAGAAGTTGGGTCTCTGAGAATTTGAACGGAGAGAAGTATGTGGTGAAAAAAATATAATTATTAGTTTAATTATTCTCAAATAATTATTTATCATATGTTATAATAAAAATTATAATCAAAAATTATAATAATTAAATTAAATTATTATTATATATTATTAATTATTTTATAATAAATAAAAAATAAAAAAATAATATTTAAATTTATTTTATTAATTATTATAAATATAAAATGTTAATTTTAAAAAAAATTATTTTTTTAAAAATTTATTATTATTATATTAATAATTTTTATATATAATATTATTTTAAAAATATTATAAATATTTTTAAAAATTTTAATTTTAATTATACAATGTATAATTAAATTTATTTTATTTTATTAATAAATTTATATAAATTTTTATTATAAATCAATGAAAATAAATTTTATTTTAAAAATAATAATTCTAAATACACAATTTAAATTAATAATCTCTCAAATTTCAATATAATTATGTGAATAACTTTTACCCCGGCTGGCTCAGCAATAGTCGGAAGACGTGCACCAAGATGAGAGCATGCGTGTTGAAAACTTTGAGCAAGCGTTTACATACATAGGCGAGCACTAAGCAAGCAACCCTTTTCCATGCTTTCACCCAATTCCACGATTCACGCCCTTGCCTCAATTTCTCAACCATTCTTGGCTTTTGCAATCGATTATCCTTCCCATATTGACAACATAATTCTTCCCCAGGTATAATCCTGACCCTGTATATCTTGTTTCCTTACCTCTTTTTGCACCCAAAAATGTCTTGGTTGAAGTTGATCAAAGCTCTGTAATCCTGCACTTGTTGGCCGGATTGAGCGCCACGCCGTGGACCACAATGTCGGGGATTGGGACCGGAGTAGAGTGTGTAGGCCAGTGGATTGGTACAGCAATGTATTAGCATAGCCACCGACGAGGGCAGTGAGACGCAAAAGAAAGCGCAAATCGACCAGCGAAAACTAGCTAAACCTAATCGGTTGATCAATCTAAAACTCGTAGTTGGGACTCGTATCTAGACCTTGCAAGTAGAACATATATCAACCTCATTGTTAATGAACATGGGAGAACATTCTTAACACGTATTTACCCCATTGTTAATGAACATTAGAGAACAATCTTACTTTCTGCTTGCTTGCAGCATGAGTTACAGTTCCTTTTGTGAAATAGGCAAAAGCCTTGTTTGTAGGTTAAATTCCTGCATGGGCTAATCCAATTTAGCGTTTATCGTATTTGTACACAACATCCAACAAGCAACCAAAGCTCATGCTGCCAACAACTAGATTCATACATACGAATTGCGTGCTCCGTTTTTTTGATTTTTTTTTAGTTTCTTGGCTTCCTAATCTCTTATACAGTTCAGCTAGTTCATTTTGCAACAAGTTAAATGAGTCACATCCGTTCATATAGCCATCTACCATGGAAAATGAGTAAAGTTAGTGAAAGGACCCACATAAATGGAATAAGAAGTAAAATCCTTTCTGCCAACCGACTTCA
The DNA here is from genome assembly GCA_037832345.1 of Rhizophora mangle. Taxonomy (NCBI): domain Eukaryota; kingdom Viridiplantae; phylum Streptophyta; class Magnoliopsida; order Malpighiales; family Rhizophoraceae; genus Rhizophora; species Rhizophora mangle. Next base: position 2,160,016 of record JBAPLJ010002022.1, on the reverse strand, counting down.
GTTGCCAAATCTGGAGCATGCGGGCGATGGCCTGCTAAAGATGTGGAGGACCAAATGTAAGTTGTACAAGATGTAAATACGATCACCATTTCCATGGAACACCAGTGGTCAACCACTATGGTAGGTTTTAAAGGTCCCCACTAGATCCTAGCTACTGATGATTTTTCTTCCACTGCAAAAAGGGATCTGGGGGTAATCCACTTACGGTCCAAATGAGAGGGACAGGATGGTTAATCCCTCCTCTTTGCAAATGCGTCCACCCATGAACAACAGCAATATTAGCAAGCAAAAAGCTGTCTGTACAGTATGAAACCAAATGAAAAACAATAATCATGTTTCCCACCTTGCTCATATTAATTACTTCCATTTAATTATGCATTTAGAGGTTTGCTTTGCTAATCATGGTTAATAGTGTGCCACACTTATGTCCCCAATCCGATTTGATTAGCTTAATGACGAGTGCAGGACTTGCAAGTATTGAGTCACAAGTCAAAAAAAATCAACACCTTCTTTGGGGTCCACCTGGAGTTATGTTTTTGTAATATTTGAAACAGAAGGGAATCCGCATTAACCATTTCTTATAAGTACATCATTTATGCCCAACAGTCGTTCACGGAATAAACCAACCTTTGTACTTCTCTCTTTTCCACTTCTCCAGTTTTGAACCAAGCTTTTTCACTAGAAGAAGGCATGGGAAATTGCCTAGCACTGCAAGAAAATATCATCAAGGTGAAGAAACCAGATGGCAAGATCCTTGAATACAAAGCACCCATCAAAGTTCAGCAAATTCTCTCGGATTTTTCTGGTCATGCAATATCTGATTCACTTCAGTATTCCCAGTATCTGCTACCTGAAACCAAACTGCTTGGCAGTTGCTTGTACCATCTTGTACCTCTTCCATTACCGTCCCCACAGGTAAAGAAGAAAGTGAGATTTTCTACTCCAGAGGAGGAAGGCGCTCATGGGAATGGTTTAGTACGAATTAAGTTGGTTCTCAGTAAGCAAGAACTACATGAGATGCTCCAAAATGGAAGAGTTTTGGCTGATGATATGGTTTCTCAGCTTCAGAGTCAACAGAAAGTACACAAGGTTGATACATCGATAAAAAACAATGAATGTTGGAAACCTGTATTAGAAAGTATACCCGAAATAAATTAGCATACAGCATTCCAAGTAACACTACAGTGTAAGTGTCTTTGTTTCGTTGAACATACTCAATAAATAGTGTATCCCTGAAAGAAATGGCAATCAAGTGTCCAACATGTGTTGTCTCTTCTGCTTTATGGTCAAAAGAAATGAATCTGCAACTGACATGTTTCTCAAGTTTGTAAGTAAACTTCACATCAGCATCATTCACATTGCATAAACCTAGTATATACATGCCAAGCCAGATTTACGCTTAGTGAAACTTGGAAGAGTGACCAACCAACATGATAGCACTAGAAGATGGTCTAATGGCAGAGCTAAACTCAGAGCAATTTTCCAGTAAGAAAAAAAAAAAAAACTTGCGCTTCCTTTCCCAAGTAATCAGCTCCCACAAGCGAAGCTTACAGCTTTTAATATAGGATCGATAATATAAAAATTTTCACAAAATTTAAAGATGCATTAGATCAATCCAAAAATCTGGAAGTATGCTCATGGTCATATGTCAGCATGCAAAAATTAGAAGCAAACTTCTTTGCCAAGTGAGCTTCTTATATAACGACAATTAGAATGTCACGGACATGTTTGCTAATTGCCACATTATGACTAATATCACTCTCGGGCAATGTAATATTAGAAGCAAGGATATTCTTACGCGGGTCTCACCCGCCCGAGTCCTGGAATGAATTTGAAATTGGAAACAGGCCAAAAAAATTATACCGTGAAAAAAAAAAAGGGAGTGAAAATAAGTGTCTGCGTCACCCGGTGTTTTAACCATGATAGATTCCTCTCATTTGTTAAACAGCAATTAAGCCGAATTGTCTCGAATGACATGTTTTGATGCTTAAGACGCTGCTTTCCCTGCTCTGCCATGATGACAATCATGCCATCAATTTATAGCACTTGAATCAGAAAGCAACGTAGACAGGCATAAATAAAGAACTTCTCTATCATAAGTAATTACTATGTCTATGGTAGTGCGAGTAGTGCTCCTACCACGGTGGCAGCGGTGCGTGACCATTGGTCTCTTGATAAACTACCACCAGGTACATTAACCGATTGGAGAAAGCAACTTGATCAATGAAAATAAACAAGCATGCGTCGAAGAATAAGCATAGGCCCAATTCATCACATGTCAATCATGACTATCTGGGAGAACGTTAAAACTTTGGCGTGCTTCTATTCGAATAGCAACTGTAACTGCAACTTGACATGCTCAATTCCGATCTTAAAAAACGTGCCGACTCTGGATGGCGAGTATCCTCCAAGCATATTTTCAGTTACACGAATGATAATGGGGCTTGGCACCACAAGTAACAGTACTTTGACTTACAACAGTTCATTGAGGCACGACGAGTAACAACAGTATTATGACTTACAACAGTTCATTGATTACAAGAACATGAACATATCGAGTGGCATCCTCTAAATGGACGCTCTTTCTTTTGCGGGTGCTTAGATTACTCAATACCATGTCCTTGCGCCTCATCATGAGTTGAAACTCAAAAATCTGCACTACTTACACCATCTGGCTTAGTGGTTGACTGAGCTGCTGTAACTAACGTCACCCCTATAAGGAGGGGCTGTACACTCTGTTCTAATGTAGTTTGATTCAACATAGTAGTCCAACAGGGGTCATTCATCGAGTTGTCAAATCGCATTAGCATAATAACCAGTTTAAGATACTCTCAATCATTTTGCATTGAAGTACTTTGAAATCGAGGCAACCAAAACGCATTCCCATAAGAACCATACACAATCATGAATGGAAACATGTCATTACACACGCAATCTACTGTCGAAGACCAATTACATTTCCTACCACGGTACGTATTTACATGACTTCCATTGATACTTTTTATAAAATGCATGTCTTCGTCTCTTGCTTAATTGCATACATGTTCTTTCCGTACATTAAAAAATAAAAATCTTAATATCATTGTGCTTCCAATCTTTGTGAGTATAAGTATGAAATCTTATTTATTGAATCATCGAACAAAGAATGCTGCCAATTACATAGAATACAATCAGTAAATAAATTTTTTAAGAAAAGGGGTTGTGCATGATGAGGGGGGAAATTGAGGAAAAGAAACAGTTCAAGACAGATACAGCTCCAGATCTTTCATAAAAGCCTGTGTGCATGTATCAGTGCAATCATATGGACACGTATCCGGCGAAAAACGAAGATAAAACATACAGAAGAACTATTAGAAGACACTAAACTGTCATTGTCTCCTGCTGCAGCTGCCAAGAAACATCTGTAGATGGCAAGTTACCCCAAATTTATCAAGAGGGCTGCCCACTGTAACATCCACCCGTCCTTGCCTGCCACCTTTATCCTCTCCAAATCATTCATTACCATCACACCACTGGCGTAAGTTGCAGGAATCTGATATCCATGCCGCAATGTATCGGCAATTAACGCCAATTAAAATAGAAAAGTCAATGCAGGCATTACCATGTAAAATGGCTGGCATATGACGTTTTAGTACTGAACACAAAAGGACAGACAGCTGACCAAGAGATGTTGATCGGGCTCTCTGTCTTGTGATTAGGAACAATGGCTCACAACCATGTGCATAACTCAGCCACACCTTTCCAAGCAACATTTAAGTAAGAAACGCAAATAATGATGATTGTGGCTTAGGAATGCCTCTATGAATTCTGACAGTTACAGCAATTGTAAAATTAGCACCATGACTAGGTCACAACGTTTTATAATGGCTGTCATCTGCAACAGTAACCTAAAGAAAGTTTCATTTATGTTTTCAACTAGTAAGGCAATATCAGCTAATCATTTGGTTGCTGAAGATGTTGATGTACTGGTTTCAAAGTAAAACCAAACATAGTCCCATATAAAAAAGCAATATTACTGACTGGCAAGAGCCTGCCAAGTAGGGCGACAAAGCTCTTCATCAATCCCCAACCTGTGGTAATAAAAAGAACCGAATTACAGTTTTTTTGATCAAAAACTTATCATTTCGGAGAAATAAAATGCCAGTCAACATTGACGAGGCAGAAAATTTTGCCCAAAAAGGTTTGGATAAAAAGCATGGCAATTACAATAAAATGTATGGAACTTAAAGTTCAAGGCTTCTTGTCTGACACTAATCTTTATGGAGATACCTAAATCAGTTGTTTGACTGGTTAATCATAGGCATGGTTTCATTTATGTTTGTTAGGATCATATTAATGGAAAAAAATAGAAAAAAAGGACTAGTATAGAAAGCAGACAAAACGCATGTACTAGAATTTGTTTGTGCCGAGGAAAAAAAAAAAAAAGGTTGAACTTAAAATATACTTCTCACAAGTAACCAGTCTCATTCTTTAGTAGATAATGAAAGATTCATAGCAACCTATATCAATACAAAAACTAGCCTATGACATTTAAGACTTACTTTTTTCCTTCAACATCAACACCATGAACCAAAAATTCAGCGGCATAGTTGGAAAGAAAATACAGCAGTTGCTCATCAAGATACACATCAGTGAACTTCTGCCATCTATCAGTGACAATTGCATATTTACCTTCCTTTATATCAGAATTATATATACAACAAGGCCATACAAGGTAGTAGTTCAAAAGAAAGTATTCATTAAATTTGTAGAAAGGAGCAAAAGCACCCTATCTCTACAAAATGCATGTATTCTCCCATCAGTTAAGCAAGAGATGAAGAATCAAATTTAAAACATGTTGACATTTCATTTCACAGATAATCTTCAGTTCCAATTAAATGTTACCATAGACACCCACTCAACTCAACAAGAAAAGAGAGCTGACTAATTATAGATTTCACACCTTCTTTGTGCAGCTAAGGTCCAGCACAAGTCTCTGCTTCCCAACAACATGGACAAGATCTTTTAGCCTTTCTAGATCCACTTGACCATTGCTAAACACATACTGCATTCAATAAAAGCGCACATTCAAAAGAAAATCCAACGAATACACAAACATAGACACACACACAAGAAGCTGAGGCCAGGTATTGAAATTTAACTACTCTTAGCTAGGTTTTATAGATAAAAGAACAAGTTCTTCCCTATTTATTTCCTTAAGCTTACTTCCTCAACCTTTGTCACCTTGGGTACATTAAATTCCAATACTAGCCACTCCACAAGAAGCCCACTCTCCGATGATACTTCAAGACAAACACAGCACAGCAAGTGGATGTAAGTTGCATTTGCAAGAAAGCATGCCAATGAGAACAACAAAAGGCAAAAAGAATAAGAAATGACAGTGACATTTAAATTTAAATCCCAAAGCAACTTCTGAGAGGAGGTGAAAAAAAACATATTTCAAAATAAAAACATAGAGGCTTGTAATGTATAGAAGTGATGATGACATGGCTGGCCCCATCTTTGATGTAGTTTAAAGAATTATCTGTGTTGATACCACATCCAAATTGCAAGCCACCTATAAATTTCCAATCTTGCAGTAAGTTCAGTGGAGGAAAAATCTGTGAGTTTTAAATATCCTATCAACAATGGATCTAAAGTGAAAGAGCATGCTCCACAGGTACTTCAATCAATTGGAAACCCAAAATGAACAATAACTTGAATTTTTTTTTGTGCTCATGGGAAATTACATCCTCATGCATGTGCTATGTTCTTTATTGCTTATTTATTATCTAGCCAAATTATGGAGAAAAAATTGCAATTGCAAAATGTGTAAGTTGGGCAAATGCTTATGTATTTTATGTTTGAGTGTAATTAATTCTAACTTTCTAAAAGATCAGGAATATCATTAATAGCACTGAGAATGCATTTACACGATGACACAGGAGAAAACCACAATATGACACAAAGGAAACAAAAATATTTGATGTCACAAAATAAGAATTTGAAATACCTCTCATTATAGGTCTTAAGAACAACAGAGGATTAAAACTTTGTATACTGTCAAGAAATTCCCACTGAGATTGAGCAATATAGTTCAGGTGAATCGGATCACCACTTCTTTTCAAATCTAGTTACCATCTGAAGGGGGCAGAATAATGCCCAACATTTGGCTTTCTTTAACAGTTTGTTAACAGAGACATCAAACAAGTAGTGTCCTTTGTCGCAGATCATTATGATTAATTCAAACTAGCTGGAAATTTGAACTGAAAGAAGAAAGAAGCAACAAAGTCAAAGTATCAAACAATATTCTCTAAACTTGATATGACACAACGTTTTCAGAAGCAACCATAGGCCTACCAGGATAGGCATGCAATGCTTCAATGGCTGCATCTTGGCTTAAAGGATCAGCTCCAAGCATGATTACATGACTGCTGATAAGCCCATCTCCTTTGTAGAAATTGGCATACCCTGCAGCTGACTTGTCTGATTCAAAATTTGTCACAAGAACTGACTCAGCCCCCTTTGAATCCCATAGGGTAGACCCAACAATTTGTTTCACTTTACCTTGATAAATAATCAATTATACAACATGAACCCAAAAGCACGCAACTTTGAAGCTCTAATACTCGAAATAACAAAAAGGAAGTAGTCACCTCATGGCCTAGCCCATACAATAGTTTCCTCTATGCCTTGATCTCATTGATGGATTTATATTCACCAAATGACTTGCCAAAGGTATAAGTGATGCATGCTCAACCGTCTTTGAAGATATCCAACAATCAAAGAAATGACTTCTCCAGAAAAACCAATCTTTCTACCAAGAACACATTTTTACGGGCATGCCAAATCCAATAATCCAAAAGTACCTATATAAAAATAATATATATATATATATATATATATATTTTAAAAGAAATCAAGAACCTTGTGGATATCTATACATGGACGAAATCGAACGGTACATTATATATATATATATATGGCAATAAATGAGAAAGGAGTGAAACAAGACATACCGGTGGAGACAGTTGAAAGCAAGGAAGTGAGAAGCTTGCTGTGCTTTGAAGGGCCATGGAATGAGAAAGACTTGAACTTGGCAGGAAGCGAAATGGGGTTAGAGCATGGAGCGGCGTGAAGGCTGCTGCCAGCTTCCATGATGGCACTGCTGGAGGACGACTGATTCCGAACATAACAAGTCAAAATGGGAGCTTTAGAGGTTTAGCGGCAATTGACATAAAAGCCATTTGAGCTCTGTATACCTGCATTTCACTAATTTCAAGCACAGGCCATTCCACACCAATCAATTGATTTGCACAACAAAATTCATGATTCTGACAAGCACATGACGATGGTAAATTTTGCTTTCACTCTCACTTCCCTTTTCTTTTTCTTTTCTTTCTCTATAATTAAAAAGAAAAAGAGAAAAGAGGTTTAGACAAAAAGGGAAAACAAAATTCCAAGGTCAAATTAGTTAATTCTTCATGGCACCGTATAACTCGTTTTCCATACGATCCATTCTGCTTTGTTTGGGAGGAGGGTAAAAGAAGGCCGGGGAAAGGGATAGGGTTGGGCCAAAAAGTAAATAGTCATATTTATTTGGCGTTTCTTGCTTGAGGCAGGAGAAGAAAAAGGGAAAGGGTTGCATTTTATTTATTTGCTCCAGCCCACTATTTTTAATCTTTTCAGAAATAGAAGAAAAATAGTTAATTTCTCTAATTTTTAATTAAATAAAATACAAAATTAATAATTTAATATGAATATTATCTCTTTTGTTTTTCACCTTTCATTCTTCTCTTTTCCATATATATATATATATATATATATATATATATATATATATATATATATTTATTTATTTATTTTATTTATTTATCTCTATGAAAAGAAATTGAGAAGAAAATGTGGCCACTCGCAAGCGGATGGTTTAAACAGAGAGTTGAAGGCTGCACCCTTCTCTCTTTCGACCTTCTTGCATGGCCAAAACCTGACAAAAACGAAACATTTCTTTTTTTTATTATTGTATATATAAGAAAAGGGAGGAAAAAAAAAAGGGAAAGCTATAATGGCTTCAATCTCTTCTTGCCTCGCTTTGTCTTCCAAGACCCGCTTCTTGTATTCCTGCTCTGTTTTTGCTCCAAAGCCCCCAATCCACCATCTTAACTCTCCCCAACTTAATTTCGGTACCCAAGCACTGCCTTTCTCGAGAATTTTCTGGAATTCTCCCGGCTCTAGGGTTCCGGCGCCACCCGTCAGAGCCAGCGTTGATGTCACTCCCGCCACTGCGATTGGCCCCAGAGGCGCGGTGGAGACCGATAAGTTGCCGGCCGACGTGAGGAACCGGACGATGGAAGCCGTCGACGCCTGCGGCTGGAGGGTTACCATTGGTGATGTGGCGAGCAGGGCTGGGCTCAAGTTGAATGAAGCTCAGAAGGCCCTGCAGGCTCTCGCTGCTGATACCGATGGCTTCTTGGAGGTACTTATCGTTTTTTCTGTTTTTTTCTCTTTTTATTTTAGTCACCTGTTTGGGTCTTTGAAGTTCTTGATTTCGTGAGTGCAATTGGCTTCAAGATGGTGTCTCTAGGTTTCCGACGAAGGAGATTTGCTTTATGTTTTCCCAAAGGATTACCGATCAAAGCTCGCTGCAAAGTCGTTTAGGATGAAGATTGAACCTCTAATTGATAAGGCAAAGGTAATGGTCACTCTGGTTTGGACTTTAAATCCTAGAGAAAAATGCTAATTTAGTGTATCATATTCTTACTTTTGGTTGTTTTTGCATCAGTCTGTGGCTGATTATCTCATTCGAGCAACCTTTGGGACAACTCTAATAGCTTCAATAGTTCTTGTTTACACTACAATAATTGCTCTTATGTCAAGTAGAAGGTAATCATTGGTCCTGGTTCCTGATATTTGAAATTGGAAGTTTCTTGCCCTGTCTACTTTATTAGTAAGGATACTGAGCATAATTCATGGTGACAGTGAAGAAGACAATCGTGGAAGACGTGGAGGCAGATCTTATGGTTCAGGATTCACCTTTTACTTAAGTCCGACTGATTTTTTGTAAGTACATTCTGTAGGCTGATAAATTCTGAATATTTTTCCAAGGATCCTCTTTATTGAACCACGGTTGGTGTGAGATGAGTGGACTATGTGACCTTTGTCATACTGAATGTCTATAGACGAGAGGACATGTTAATGCAGATACTGGTAACATAATTTCTAGTTAAAAATGCATAGTTTAGCATGGCAAGGTGGTCTGGTTGAATATATCATTTGGTTTTCATAATTGATTTATGTTCAATGCACTTCTCTTTTTTTCCCTATTTCTCAGAAGTTTTTTTGGGGGGGTTGGCACTGCTTGGTGGTGTTAAATTTATCAGCCTCAGTGTAGCTGTGTAAAATGATGACAAAGACAATTGGATAGTTGATAAAAGAAGTAATGAATTTTTTTGTTGCATGTTGCAATTCTGCAATTTTGCTGGGCTAATTTGCTTTGTGTAAGGAGAGGGTTGTTTTTGCTCCAAGCAGAATAGCCTAGAGCTCTCAGCTCTCTCCTTGATTCTGGTATACAGTGTGCTTATGGTCTCTGGAGGTTTTGTCTTTACAAGCATATCCTTAGGCATTGTCAGGCTTTTTATTCTGGTCAATTGAATTGCTAAAATGAACAATGAAATTTATTGTGAATTGTATGAGTGCTATCCTGTCATTTACATGTGATCTTCTATGCTATCATTTAGATGTTGGTTAACAAAAATGTAACTTAAAGAAACAGGGTAATGCTAAACACAATTTTATTTCTTTTAACTGTTCAGCCTATTGAAGGTAACTGAACCTTAATTACATTTCTTTGTGACAAAGAAAGGACCCTTTGATTCTAATGGTGAATGCTGATTGCAGGGTTACACTTAAGTGAGACGCTAAAGCTGCCCATGTACCCTGATTTCGACATCAAGCCACCATAGTTCATTCTTGATTAAATTTTTGGGAATTTAATTTGGACTTAGAAAGTCCACTTCATTGGGTAAATCTGATTGAATTTGGAATTAATTGTTTTGTGGCAATTTGCTTGCCATTTAATCCTCTCTTTGAAAGTCTATCTGTTTAATTGAATTTGCAGCTGCAACCATTTATTTTGTTTGGGTTGCCTACATATCCATGAGGTTGAATCATGTCAAACATATTTCAAACTAAAATTATGAGAAAGTGGATGTCATGAATTTAATTGATTTTGTAAGTTAAGGACTTATTTCTTTAATGAGTCAAAGGCTCAATTGTCCTTTTGTTATAATGGCTCAGAAACTCATATTTTTCTTGTTTGAATGGATTTAAGAGCTGACAAGGGCCTAAGGTTCTTCATAAGCTTTTGCTTCAATTACTTTGTTGACATGTGGTAACTCTAGAGGCTTTTTCTTGTTGCAAGGAGCCCAAGACTCTGTTTTAGTGTGGTGTTAACATACCGTATGTTGTTTTTTTGGTAACACTTGTTTATAGCCTTCCCTTTGTAGTGTAGTGTTAACCACCGTTTTTCCTTTTCAAGAAATTACCACGACAGTTTCCTTTTTTCTTAAGATTGGGTAACTGTTACCCCTTAACATGGTCCTTGTTTTGTTACTAGCTACATATATATATGTAGATAGATACATAGATATATGTTTGTTCAAACAGATGTGATCTGGAAATTTCCCAAATTCATGTCATAAACAGTCAATATTAGAATAAATATTGGGTAATTCCTGCATTATATGTTTTAGGTTTTGGGATCCATACTACTCTAGAAGGCGACGCCAACAGGAAAAGACAGATCCCCACGAGAATATGAACTTTATTGAATCTGTAAGCCATTAATGATCTGTGTTTAATTGTTTTTACTAGTTGAGCTTGACATATGGTTAATCAATCTTATGAATTTTTTTTCTAGGTCTTCTCATTTGTATTTGGGGATGGTGATCCGAATGAAGGAATTGAAGAAAAGAGGTGGAAGTTGGTAATACATCAGCACTGAATTCAGTGGTCTGTTGCTTTAAAAATAATAATAATAATAAACGATAAATCAATGGCTTTTTTTTTTATCACTTGCAGTTGGGTTTCTCTCTTATGAGAGTTACATGTGTTTTTAGGATTACTTTAAACTTTTGCTACTCCCCTCCACCCTTTCACGACTGCTGCCTAGCTTTATCTTTCATAATTTTGCATTTTCTTCCTTGGAATTGGTAAATACCCATTTGAATAACTTGGTTATCCATTGTAGAATTCAGCTGACTTCACAAAATGTCTTATAATTTAATGCAATTAGATCGCTTAATGATTTTTGACTTATCTGGTCTGTGGCACAACTCCTTTAGAGTAATGTGATGGGCTTCAAATTGGTATTAGGTGCCATGTTAGCCATAATTACGTCATTTTTTAGCATGTTTGGAGGAGACACACAAATAACTGTTCAAGTTCAGCTACAAAATGATATAACAATGGGTACCTTACTTGCCCTTTTCTGGCAACAGATATGTGTTATTTTTGTTTTTAACATGTGGTTATTTGTATTAAATTTACTTCAAACTTTCTTCAAATCATTTTTACCTTTTTCTGTGTGGTCATTATAGCTAGTAATACAGTCTTAATGAGTTATGTTTAATTTGCATTTAATTATCTTTGGAATGCTTTTGCAGATTGGACAGTATATTGCCTCTAATGGTGGTGTTGTCACGGCTGAAGAGCTTGCACCGTATCTGGATTTACAAGCTACCAAGGGAGCAATGGTATATTTTCTCTTTTGTATGCCATCTAACTGATTGACAATGCGTCTAGTAATCATGGTTGTCTTGTAAACCCCACTAGTTATTCTGATGTTAGCTTTTCATGATTATTTGCTCTCAAGTCAAATCAGTAACTTTTATTGTGAGTAGGAGTGTCTTTCTGTCAAACATCAGTAGCGAAGAGAAAAAAGGCTCCATTATGAAATCTAACAGTCACGCCAACATCTTTCTCTTCCCCCACAAGTGTGAGGAGAATTGGTAATTCTCAACGTGTTCTTTTATTTCTTTTTTATGGCAAACACTGTTTTTCTGTGTGTTTGCTGGTGCATTTGTTTGCTTAATCTTTGATTTCTTCAATCAAATAAACGTCCAAGCCCTTTGCATTCTTCAAATTAATAAGCTTCAAAGCTTTTATTTTAATAATATGCATATATTTAGTGAAGCTTCAAAGAAATCTATGTCCTTTGACTGGCTTTTGAAATTGGGCTCATCAGGTATGCTATCTTGTTTTCTTTCTTGGGGATCCCCCTCTTGAGCCTACTACACAAGTACATGTGAATATTTCTTTTTGAAGTCCATCCAATTTTGTTACTTGGCTATTATATTCACATGCTGCTATGATTCATGGAGATATATCTGTATCATTCCTTAAGCCACTAAATTTCAAATTGACTGGTTAAGATTGATAGTACGCAACCCTTGTCATGCACCTATGTTGTTTATTTTTTGTAATTGTACTATATAACCTTGGTTTTCTCATTGATTTTAGGATGATGAATCATACATTTTACCAGTTCTCCTACGGTTTGATGGCGAGCCAGGAATTGATGAAGAGGTAAGGGACGTTTTGAGATTAAGAAGATTAGATGTCAACCAGTCACCATCATGCCTTTCACATTTGCAAATTTATGGATGTCACTGGAACAAGAATTTTTGCTCTAGCTGTATACATGGCATAGATGTTGATTTTCTGAAGATTTTACTTTTATGCAACAATTAGACTTTTATAAAGTCTGGTATTCAAGGTTGAGCAGATTCCATTTACAGTTGTAGACAAACTACTTTTTGTTTAGGGAAGTATTCTGTATCGATTTCCTTCACTTCAACGTACTGCTTCTTCCCAAAGAAGTGGGAGGAAAGAATTCGTAGGCAAAAGATTTGCAGGAAAGCTTGGAGGAGTTGACAAGTTTCTCCGGGAAAAGAAATGGCAATTCAGGTGTTTTGCCTTGTTGATCTGCTTGAATGTGGTAATTATTGTTCTGTGTTTGGGTTTTTTTGACAGGGTGTTTTTTTTACATTGCAGTAAGACTACTGCATCAGAAAGAGCAATGGTTGTTGGATTGGGTGGTGTTAATCTGTTTGGAGTTATTGTTCTTGGAGCCATGTTAAAGTATGATTCTTTTGATATTGATCCTTATTTTGGGCATTTACACATCCAACTTCTAATTTTCCACCTTACCTTGATGTGAAGGGATGCTGCTGTTACAAACAGTGGATTCATTAATTTCGTCACATTAATATTTCCTTTACTTCAGGTGAGAACATAAACAAATTGCAGTCTATGAACTACAATAAAAACACTTGATGTCTTTTGTCCGACAGACTGGCACCATTACATTGACCATGTTCTGTACGCAATTGCTTGAGTTTTACAATTGTTCCTTGAGTGATGATTTTGGCCTACTTCTTTATATGTTAGCAAAATTATGGACTGTCAGCACACTCATACCACTAATTATTGAATGCCTCTATCCAAAACTTTTTCTTGTTGTGTTAAGAGAGGTGAATGGTGGCTGGGATGCAGTGTTGTATATTTTGCAATTACTTAATTTGGTTATCCTGATGAAATGCAATGTTGTAGGTTTTTCCTTAAAACTTTTTTGGTTGATCCATGATCTCCCATGCTTGTGAAATTAAGCATTTTTGGCAGAAGAGTGTAAGATATTAAGGTCATAACTTTAGGTGCTTTATATTCAAAAAATGTATGTGTTTTCTCTTTTTTGTTGTTTTTTTAAATGGTTATAACAAAAATTATTGCAGATATACGCCAGTTCTTTCTTTGCAATTCCTCTGCTACGATGGTTCATCACCGTCAAGAGGAATGCAGAAATAGAAAAGAGAAACAAAGCAAGAGAACAATTTGCGCAAGCACTTGAATTGCCTGATCTTTCATTAAGACGGAAGGTAGTCATTTTAATGCTTATCCTGCATCCTAATTTTCTTTTTATGATTCATCATGAAAAGGGAATGCCATCTCAAACTTAAGACTTATCCTTATCCATTTGGCAGCTAAGAAATCTCTTGTCTAAGCAATATGAATTTCCAAATTTTTGGGGCCCTGGGTAATATATCTGTAGATATAACCAACATTTAGGGGAAGCATGGCAGTTTGTCAATGACTAAGATCCTCCTTGGATTCAGCACTGGTGCCTTCATTCTCTCAATATATATATATATATATTATTTTTTTATTTTCAATTTTGATGGCAAATAAACTGTCCATGAATACCACCGAGTGTCCCGGTCAACTGTGAATTCAAAAAAGCCAGATGTCTTCGTATCTTGTTCAGCTCATGATCTTCCAATGTTTACATTTTCTGGCATGGGAATCACTATAATATTTTGCTGTGTTTGTTTGGATGATTCTTATGTACCTTTATCCTTGTATCATATTTACTATATAAAAGATGGAAGGACAAAATTGGGCAATGTTATCGTGGAATTTGTTTGTAATTATTTTGACCCTGATACTGCAATCTACAGGTGGTACTACCTGTTACTGTCACTACATACTCGAAGTGCTTATTCATTCAATTTATGTTTTCTCTCATGTATTGTTGACTTCCATGACGATAGCTTATTATGCTATATTCCAGGATTGTGTAAAATACTCACATAGCCAGGTAAAAACTTTGAAAGTAATTTAGTTTTCACTATACCTTTCAGCTTCTCAGTGCTCGAGATATGGCCCAAAGGACGTTTATAGGGCAGGATCGTGTAGTCTACAGCACTGACAGAGACCTAACTGAGCAAGATTATGAGGCCCAAGATTGGGATAGGAGATTTTGGGAGCTAGAGAAGTCAGATTGATATGGGGATCAAATTTTAAAATTTTTCTTTTTGATCCCTCATGTATGCATGCTGGACACACATATAAAAAGTACAGATTCTGGTAGCAGTAACCGTCAAATGTTTTATTCAGTGCACAAGTCTGTCGGCTGTATCTGCGATTATGTACATGATGTAAATTTCTTGTATTCTCGTGCATGATGGACCGCAGCACAAAGGTCAGTAGACTATAGTGCTCGTGGCTCCTTCTAATTTAACCATTCCTTAAGCTTACCTTACTTGAGCTTGTAGTACTATCCTCGTAGATATTAAAGTATTTCCCTACTTAGTGCACAATGGATAGCCAGACCAAGGATTTATGTTTGCACCATCGTCGATTAATGCTTCCCCTTGAGTGGATTTTAGAGAATTGTGTTTGAACGCCCCCTTCGAGTTGTATAGTTTCTTGTCTCAGCCGTTTGTTGCATAAACCAAGTAGGTATTTTGTCTGCAAATTGCTAGTGCAGTGTAGCTTACGTAATGCCATTTTTCGTTTCCATGGACATCCCATATATGTGCAATTTCAGCACGAAGTTGAATTTATAAAGCAAAGATTAAATCAAAGGCATTAGCCATATAGACTGCTCATTGTTTTGCTTTCCAGCAAATAAGACACGTTGCATATCACCTTTATTCTTATTTGACGGATCGATTACATGCCACAACCATATGAACTGATTTCTATGAAGCAACCTTAGAGATTGCCAACTACAACCAGCCGAGGGGTTGGCTTAAGGGTGTCACCCATCGAAATCTCAATTTGCACGTTTAGAGATTAGCATTGCAAGGAAGAAGTGAGCACAAGTATTCATTTAGCAACAAGAAGAGAAGAGAAAAAAAAAGGATTAAAAAAGAAAATAGTGTCCATCCTGTTGGGATCAACGCATTTCTACAGAAATTTCCAGCCAAAGAACAAGCAATATGCCCCTGATAACCCACGAGGCTCTTGATGCCAATTTTACAAATTATAACTGACAGAAGTGACACTCCACAACTAAAGGTAAGCTGTGATGTCTGCACAATTTGCAAATCCAAAGCCACCGATAGGCAAAAAACTTACCAACGATGCTGTAGAATGAATTCTGTAATAGACTTGAATGAGCAGAACTGACATAAGCCAACAATCATCGCCCAATTAATGAGTTATGTGCTGCTCTCTATTCACAGCTGCCTACACATTTTCAGCATGAAATCCACGTATGCATCATTGAACCCAAGAAAAATTTAAGGATTGTTGAAAATTTGCAATGCCATCTGCAGATATGCTACAGCATTTTGCCTCAAATAACTCTATGCAATTCTGTTGGCAAATAACTCTAGGCAATTCTGGACACCAATATACCTGTATGAAGATATCATTTAAGACGACCAAAACTGCAATGGCCTTAATACCTCAGATATTCAAATTTAAAAAACTTAAAGTTCTACGGGCTAATATGCATCCTGTGATTTTCTTGGTTGATCAGGGTATGAATATTCAACAAAACCAAATGCACAGGCAAATCATACCAAAGTTCACAAAGAGAAAATATAGAAAACGCAAGGTTTAGTGAAAACTGTGACGTACCCAAAAAAATGAGTGTAAAGACAGATGTAACTATAATTCGCACCAATTGACGATTGATTTGAATTTGACAGGGAAGTCTAGGATATTGAGCAGCAAGATGGCTAACCATGCTCACCGCATTTGCGTGAAACCTAAAACACAAGACTTGGAAGCTTCTACTTATTGAACCAAACCTTAGTCCTGTGTGCTGAACCTGCCAAAGAGAAGATAGGTGATATGCACCTAGAGTCATTAGAGAACAAATAAGAAAAGCACAATGATAAGATCTTCTTACTTGCAAATTATGGCATTGCTTGCACTGGAAATATTCTTATTGTTAAAAATTGTCAAATCAGTCTGTTGCTGAGAGGAAGACCCCTCATGGACTCAGTCAATTCCAGCAATATAAGGTTAGGAAAATATTACACTTGCTTGATTGAAAAGAAGTAAGTCATGCAGAGTCTTGAACATCATTTGAGCAGCAGTTTATATCCATCTTTTATTCAAAGGATATATTTCAAGTAGTATCATGCTATTATGAGGGGAAAAAAAAAACAGCTTAAATATAACTTTTGGAAGCTTAATTATCTTCATATCAAATTATAATAGTACCTGTGGATAACAGGAAACAACTGTAGATGTCGGGGAATGCCTTTGTTCATCTCCATCCTTCAACCTCTTTGTGTAATTTCTCATGGCCCTGTTTCTGCATGCAGACCATATACTGCTGAGCAACCCAAAGAAATCAATTCTGCTGTGAAACCCTCTTATCCTGTTTTCCTGGAGAATGCTTTTAAATGTGGATTCATTAGCTTCCAAGTCCAAAGGACTATCATCACCATGCCCATTACAAGATGGGTCCAGTGGATAGTCAATTTCATCTAAGCCTGATCTTGTGGAGTACTTAGAACCCACCTTCCTTAAAATATTCTCCTCTACATAGGGAATTTCATGGTTAACTTCTATGTCTCCATTGATGTTTATCTTCTTGAACTCCCTGCTGTCTTGCTCAATGATTTCATTGTCATTTAAACAAGATGCAGAGGTTGGATCTAGAACTCTTCTTAAAATGCCACTATCCTCCACGTTGCAGTGATTCAAATGCTCAGATGGATTCCCACCAGTAAGAAACAATGCCAACACATCCCTGTCATGTTCATTTAAGTCAACCCATTGGGAGTTTCTAATGGAATCACCCTTTGATGGGCCCTCTAGGCTTCTCTCCACATGAATTATCTGTTCCCTAATGGCTCTAGTAAACTGTCTATGTCTGGAAACCACATCTTCCCTCATTGTAGATTTGTCTGCCATTGCAGATGAGCTGACGGCTCTTTCAAAATCTTCCAACTTATCAGTAAAAAAAACCAACCCACAATCAGCCAAATGAAAGATCAAAACCAAGACAACAAAGCATAAACACCAACACACACCTGCCATTTTGCAGTTTCAATAATGGTGGCAAGATCGCGCTTATGATACTCTATTGACGTAAGAAGCTTTGGGTCGGGACAATCGACATGGACAAGGCTTTGCTCGTGCAAAACAAGGCGAAAGAGGGATTCCATTCTGGATGCAATCAACGCAAACCCTTATAAATAAGAACCCGTAATAATTATAACCACAGAACTCTAAATCAAACAAAATTCAGTAACCCAACAAACTAATTATAATTTCCCATCTCCCTTCATTGTTCACCAACCTAAAGAGCGGCTTGTTCATCGAGCAAGTCAAAGTTTATAGCTTTCAGAAAACGAAGGGAAAAAAACAAAAAAAAACCCACAAGAAAGAAATTCTGACCTGTCGGCAGAATCCTGAACAACTTCGGCTGCTGAGAACAGAGGGTCCGATTCCCATTGGTGCAAACTCGATGCCATTCATTCAAACTCAAACGAAAGTTAAAAATAAAAAAAGCAAAATAAAATAGAACGATAAAAACCTTTAAATGTGCCAAATAGACGAAAAACAAGGAAAGGCAATAAGAGAGACCATGCAAATGAGATTCTTCCTCACAATGGCATTGTTATGTCATTGTACATAACATAATAAAAAAAAGCCATGTAGATTAGGGTTTAGGGTTAAAAGTTCATTTTACAGACACAGAAGAATGAATTGGCAGTGGAAGAAAAAAGAAGAAGTGCTAATGGCAGAACGTTAGGTTGGCACTTGTCCTTTTTCTGGTCATTTGCGATTGCGTACAGGTTGGAAATTCGGATGATCGCTGATGGAAACGGCGCCGTTTTTTATGGGTTTAATTCAGTTTTGATTTAGTTACCGCCGGATGCGAAATTTTGAAGGATTTAAACGAAATTGCAACTCACGATTTTCTAAATGAAAAGAAAATCTTACGTGTATTAGAAATGAAAGGTTATTTGCAGAGAATTGTTTGCTCCATCTCACGGTTTCGAAAGTTTATCAAAACTGATAGTTACCTTGTCATTTGCTTAAATAAAAGGCAAGCAAAAAAAAAAAAAAAAAAAAATAAAAAACACTACAGAAAAAGAAAGCCAAATCCATTGATGAAGACGGTTATAGAGAACAAACACCAAGTCTGGAGCCACCTAAAACTTGCAAAGAATAATATAAGAGAACTTGCAGCCAACAAACATGAACTTGAACGCTGAGGGAAAAGACCAGATTCATTGCCAGCAATGCTGGCACCCCACTAATCCTAAAGCACACCTCAAACACACCCAAACACGGAAGGCAATGCCTGACTTCGGGATTAGAAGCCACATGTGCGACTGCTAGTACAGGAAAATGTCATTTTGCAATCACGTTATTAGCAGACATAGAAAGGGAAAACTGAATCGCTTGATTCCTACATAAAAATGTATTCCTGTGCACGTAGCACCCCATCCGTACCAGCATGATCTAAAAGGAATTCCACAATTTTCTTCCCTAAATGCAACCCCACGAGCATTGGAATCAACCCCGACGCCCAACTTTCCCCACAATGATCTTCAGTTGCATAGATAACGTGCCCATTGCCATGATATTATTATTATTCTAATATTAGAATTAAAAAAAAACAAAAAGGGCGAGTGTGTTATTATAATTATAATATTAGAATTAAAGAAAAAAAATAAAAAAGCAAACAAGAAAATTGCAGATGAAGACAAAATCAATTATGGAGTAATTGAAGAGACATGGGTTCCCGAACAGGTTGGTCCCCCAAGAATCGGAGAAGATACAAATATTTCCTTGCAATTAAAGAGAGAGCACGTGACGTGGACATGGCGGCGTCAGCCGACCGTTAAGACTATTATTATTGTTACGTCCGTCACAGGTTGCTCCTCCTCATCCCAATTCCCATCATTTTTCTCTTCCGCAAAAGTGGGTCGGCGTTTTCTAGCTTTTAGCATAGAGAGGACGACCCAAGAGAGACCAATTACGGCGAGCTAACGAGACGATATGTCGAGACCGTCGTTGATCCACCGGGTAACGCCCTTCTTCACCGCCTGGATTCGCCGGAATCACCGCCTCCTCAGCTCCTCCTCGGCTCTCCCCGAAACTTACTATCCTCCCTCTCCTTCTCCTCCCGACGGCGCTATTCGCTTGACCGAGAGTTGTGTCCGGGTACTCCTCTTCAAGATTTATTTCCAATTCATCGTTTCTTGAATTTGTTGCTTGCCTCTTAGACCTTTTCCTTTCTTTTTTTCTGGTGGTTTGGATTTTTGTGACCGCTCTTCAATTTGTTTTTGTTTATTTGCTATTGTTCTATAATTTAAGTTATTTTCAATTTTTTTTTTCGTTTTCCTGTTTGGGATATCATATTGATAATTAGCTCGCACATTGGCACCATGTAGTTCGTTCAGAATCGTGTAGAACACGCGCTTCTGCTTGTAGCTCTGCGTGTTCCTCTTCAGTACGTGGACGAGGGCGGCTTTTTGTAGGTCCGGCAGTTTGGAGTGCCATGAATACGGTGGAAGCGTCTGCAGCAGCACTATGAATTGAATCGGCCAACTTTATTTCTTGTGTCCTGTTCAATTCTGTCGTTACTGGCCCTTAACCGGCGAGTGGAGAGTCGTTGCGTCCCTCAAAAGCCTCTCGTTGAGGCCTTTCGCGTGTAGCTAAGCAGGCATCCTTTTGGATATCCTTGGCTTAGTTAGGTTTGTTTGGCTTTACTAATATATAAAAACTGGAAGTGAGTTCGTTCCAAAATTTTAGTGCTATTTTTCATTTCTTTTGTCTTATTCCAGCAATTGCTGTTCTGGTGGATCCTCCTCGGTATCCTTTTGAGTCAAAGGCCCTCAAAATGGCATTTTTTACTTCTCGTGCTTTGATAACATCGTTTTATAATTCTTAATTCTCCTCGTTGGGACAGTTGGGTGTATGGACTTCTGAATTGAAAGTTGTTTAATTGCTTACTTCTGTTAATCAGGCATTCTATGTCTTCGATGAAATTAGAAAGAGACTATTGTGGGAATTAAACTTGTTCTGCAAGCAGAAATCATGGAGCTCTGTGTCTTGCCCATGCCATTGTTTATTCTCACTTGTCCATTAACTAATATAAATTTCCTTGCAGAGAATGAAGGAACTGCAAGCCAGTGAAGGAGAAAAGATGCTTCGTTTAGGAGTTGAAACTGGTGGATGCTCGGGATTCCAGTATGTTTTCGACTTTGACGATACAATTAAGTCCGATGACAGGTTCTTGTCTTCTTTCTAACTTTATATGCACTGTTGCTGTCTAGTTTCTGCTGATTGACTTTGAAGCTTGAAGCTTTGTTATGTTTTTATATGTTATTGTTTGTGACCTCAGAGTTTTTGAAGAAGGAGGAGTTAAATTGGTGGTCGATAACATTTCCTATGATTTTGTTAAAGGGGCAACGGTTGACTATGTTGAGGAGTTGATCCGTTCTGCTTTTGTAGTAAGCCAATTCCTTATCTGTTCTGCATCGCCTTCCTGTGTCCTTTTTTTTTTCCTCTGTTTTTGTTTAGTAAGGTGACCACAAGAGTAAATGTAAAACATAATACGAAGGATAACATAAACATAAGCCCCAAACATTACACAAGGAGAAACGAAAGCAGAGTAATAATTATTGCAGGAGTGCAAAGTTAACTTTGCGAAAAATTGCATTGTGTTGATTAGCTTTGAGTATGCCCGTTTATCGATTTCAGACTACTCTTTCTTTTTAAGGTCGATAATACAATATGATCTTTCTTTGGGGTCAGATACAATAATAATCTTTTTTGTTTACCAAGTTATGTTGAGATTATTAAAATCTGATTTTATGTATAGGTGGCTTCAAACCCAAGTGCAGTGGCGGGGTGCAGTTGTAAAAGTTCATTCACGGTGAAGCAGTAACTCCAAGGAAGCCATTCACTATGTCTCAAGCGCAAATAAAAATTCATTGAGGTCGATTCAATGTTCATTGAATCCATTTCAGCTTGCATTCCAATGGCGATCTTATGACTTAAATTGTCATGCATGTTGCTCGGGTACAAATAATGTAAATAGGGCTTATACTGCTATCCATAACTGTAATCATCCCTACTCGGTGATCACTATTTATGATAAAACCATGGAGCAACCCTTCTAGAGGTAGAGGTTGTATGTTACACCATAACTTATTTTCCTTCGTGGTTATGCTCTTGAAACTAGAAGGAATATAACAAATGAACAGTATGATCTGAACTGTGGTGTTCTCACGCAAGTCCTTAATTCTTGCTGTTGCGGGGGACTACTTCCATACGTCATACTAGCAATCATAAAAAACTAGTTGAGCCTTGACTGCTTCCTTCTAACGATAGTCTCTTGCCGTCAGTATTTCCAAACATAGCTAAGTCTTTTAACATGCTTGGGACACCACTTGCTAAGTTGACTTATAGCTAGGCTCTCTTTTTGGACAACTTTGCTTCATTGTGTACAAGAACTATAAAAATAAATATGCCCCTCATTTTCATACGAAGGGAAGTCATCATAAAGAATAGTTGCTTAGAGCTGGTTACTCCTCACATGGAGGGGGAATTTATAATACAAAGCACGACCAATCTGCATTGTTCTGTAGGAGTAGATTTCTTTGCATCAACAAAACATCTTGCTCTAGCTACTTCACTAAACAACCCTCCGTAAAAGTAAATAACATTCCTAATAGATATTACATGGTGCTCCCATGGTATTCTTATGTAACAAATACCTGACTTACTTTCATAACACAAGCAGAAGAATATTGACTTAAACTAATGCACACATTCAAGTTCATCAATGACCACAAAGCAATCACCACCTTGCGGAGAAACTCATTCAGGTCATACGCTGGTTTTTTAACAACAAAGTGGAAATGCATTTTGAAAAAGGGAGGTTGGATGGGGAAAAACCAAAGAGGATGAATCATCGAATGTTTGTGAACAAGATAACCCCCAGCCATAAAACAAGTGCAGAAAACTAATTAGAAATCATAAACCGAAGAATACAGGATTCCCAGCCATATCAATGCAACTTTACACAATTCACACCATTCAAGTCCAAAAGACTCAGTTGTCTGATTTGCCCAACTGAATTATACTTATTGGAACAATGAGAATTTCTAGCTACTAACTAGATGCCTGCCTGACGTCTTCAACATCAAAATGACTAGAAAAAAGCATTCATAAACTGGTTATTCTGATGGCCTTTGCCCCAAAACTGGAATATCTTCATAACGTTTCTGTAACAAAATGATTTGGCAATCAAGTCAGAAGAAACCAAAGCAAT
This sequence comes from Rhizophora mangle, assembly GCA_037832345.1. Lineage (NCBI taxonomy): Eukaryota > Viridiplantae > Streptophyta > Magnoliopsida > Malpighiales > Rhizophoraceae > Rhizophora > Rhizophora mangle. Next base: position 2,136,939 of record JBAPLJ010002022.1, on the reverse strand, counting down.
ACCATGGAGCAGCATTCAACAATACAGTCTGATTGTCATACTGTTGAGTTTCTCTCATGTATTCAACAAAATGGAGGGAATATACACACAATGATAGACAAGATGTATGGAGCAGACCCTGACTATATGCGCATGTGCATATAGGCCAATCAAGTATGATCCATAGTCTAGACAATCTTTGTGAATACTAGAAGAGCAATTCAATAACAATAAATCAAAGAAAGTGGCATCTCAAATCTGAGCCCAGCGGGCTCTCAGGTTAAAATTTCACTCTATGTCTGAAGAGATCATGGTTAGATAGGTAATTGATGGACAAGCATCCACAATATAGAACTGCACCTTAAGCCAAGATCAATCATGTGAGTTCAAATGACATAAAACTTATGAATCAGTTATTGGTGTGAGGGAAAGTTGAACTTCAACTTCAGTGAAGCAATAATATCAGACCCTCTGTTCTCTCTGGATTTAAACAGAACAACTAATCAAATAACCAGATACATTTATGAACAACTGAAGGCTGCATCACCAGAAGTAAGCACTAAAAAGAAGTAAAATCAGGTAGACTTTTTCCTTAGCACTCAATATAACAACAAAACAAATTAGACTTTCAACAGCCACTATAATACATCGGATCAATTTCCCAGAAAGGCTCATATTTAATAGAAGACACTGTTCTGACGATTTGCATCTCCTTCCAATCACAAGAATAAAGACAAGCAAGTAGCCACTGAGATGTCTAGGTCAACATTTGCATATGCAAGCATGCATGTTTAGACAATTGAAGAATTATGAAAAGTAGACAGTTCTGAGTTTGGAAAAAGAATATAAAACAGCAAATCAAAATGTTCTTTTGTGGATTGGAGTTGGACAAGGATTTAATTTTTCTCCTAAGGAAAGTTTATAAAGGTCATCAATATCTTGCTAGTAGCAAAGTTAGCTGAGCTGTATGTAGCAATCTAATTAAAAAGCAATGAAATCCCCACCATATTGGCAGAATTCCTACCAAGCAAGGTGATGGAAATTACTTTTAACAATATGGTGACCAAGAAACAGAGCCTGAAAACAAGACTCATACATAGAGTCTCCAAAAAGGTCCCAAATGAAGTGCAAGAGGATGTCACAATTTTCAGCAGAAACCACATGCTGAAAGCGACCAATAACAAAAGTTCAACCCAAAATGCACAATTCTACGATGTAGAGTTGTCTAAAGAAAGCTAAAGCAGGCATCTACTGGGAAGTGGCCCTCCCCCATTCTATGCTTTAGCCATCCAGAAAAGCTTTCTTGGTCAAAGGAACATGGAAACATGCAATTCAATAAAAATGTAGAAATGTTGTTATCCATGATATCTGGCAGTGGAAACACTAGCTACTCTATTTAAGACAAGCCAAAAATGACAGGCTCCCTATGTAAAAGTTCAATACTCCACATACCCCAACATTGTTGTATTCCCAAAGCTTGTGCACTCCATAATCCACAACCTGCGCCCAGGTCAGCTATGATAAGAAAACGCACACAAAAGTAAATCAAATTTATCGGTCGGATTCTAAAAGAATCTTATACGGCTTAATGTGATCACAATTATGTTGGGCTAAATCAATTCCACTTTCATATCAACCTCCTCTATCTTTCTCTAAACAAGTAAACAGCATTCCACCATGGCACATAATTAGAGATCCCAACAAGAAATATTTCCCAATCTAAATAGCAATATTGAAACCATAAATAAGCAGACTCAAAGCAGCAAAACGTTGTCAGCAGAAACGAATCTTTCTAATCAATTTCTTCAGAAAAACAAGACGCTGGACGATCGATGGGACACCAAACGGCACCGTAGATGGGTATAATATAACAATAAATTTAGAAAAGCCGACCTTCTTATTCAATTGTTCAAGTCAATATTCTTATTAAAAAATCTAAACTAAAATAATAATAAAAAATAATAATAATTTTAGAGAAGTGAATAAGATCTCAGCACATACCCGCTCGCCGGCGAAAGCACCGGCGACGACGAAGGTGGCGTAGACGGACGTTCGGCGCATGATCAGCCTGTAGATGAGTTCCAGGGGACCTTTTTGTGCTCTATGAGAAGTGTAATCCATGGCGATATTTTTCTCTGGCGTTGCAGGTGGGATCTGTGCCTTAGGGTTTGCAGAAGCCAGCAAGCTAAATGGAGAGGGAGAGAGAGAGAGAGAGAGAGAGAGAAGGGGCGTGTGTGTATTTGTGCGTGTGTGCGAGAGACCGGGTCAGTCAGATCGGACCGAATTCTGGGCCTGCCTGGTCAACGAGGCCCAGTATTTAACCCAATAGCGCATTGGATATTTAACATAATTGGTCCGTAAGGAGAAAAGAACATTTGGTCCAACCTCTTCTTCAAGGAAAAGATTGTGACGACCAAAAAAAAAAAAAAAAAAAAATGGATTGTAAGATTTTGCCAAAAAAAAAAAAAAAATAAGTTTGGAATAAAAATTGAGTTGATTATGTCTCCAATTTAGGTTTCCATCTTGGAAGTTTCGGTTCTAATTCACTATAAATTTTTTTAGAATGAGAAATTTATTTTTATTTTGTAAATTATGACCTAATGAGTTTTTTAGTTAATAAAAAAAAAATTGGGTTTAATATTTATCAGAAAATTGAGTGTTCTTGCATCAATTTTTCTTAAAAAAATAAGAAGAAAAAAAAGGTGTTTCTTATTATTTTCTTTATGCTAACATTAGAATATTTAATTTCATCTAAAAAGTTTTCATCTCCAAAAAGAATGCACCACATAAAAGGGAAATTTTTTCATGTGACGCAGAAGGGCGTTGAGCATATGTGTCGTTGATATCAAGTGCTTGGCTTAGATTTTCTGAGGGATGACGTGAAAATTCACATTCAATTCCATGTATTTGTATTATCTATGCTTTATTTGACAGAGTATAAAATGAGTGGAAAACTTAATTTATCGATAAGTTTTCAATAGTAATAATATATATATATATATATATAAAGGTTGAAAAGTCAATCTGATAGCTAATTCATGCTGTGTGGTACAAATAGTAATAATATTTTGTGATAGACTTGTAAATTTACAAAATGCCTGGCACATATGACTCAATCATTAATGTTCGATTCAATGTGCTACGTCAACGGAGCGTCGAGACCGCTGGACGAAAAGGCACCCCCTGTAAGACCTTAGCTTTGCTATTGATGGAACAATAAGCAAGCAAAGAAGACACATGAACGAAGCATAGAGGCAACAACTTCAACTTGTTTCCTATCTCTTCAAATCTCCATTAAGCATCCAGAGATAGAGAATCAATGAAAAAATGGTTCAAAACGTCACGAATTTTTTGTTGGTTCATGAGCAGGCAAATTCTGGTCATTTGCAACCACGACCAGCGAATACAGCTAAATGCACTGCTGTTTTCGGCAGATCTGGCGTGGAGCAACTGCAACTACTACATGATCAATATAGCATTCATTATATTTACGTTAATTGGCTCAACTGATCGGTGGTTATTCTTATAGAATCTCATTTGATCTCTTCTCACCCACAATGGTTGCTCATTTCCTCTAATCATCAGAATGCACTTTTCCAATCTCATTGGCAGGAAACAATTCATTAACTTCTTATTATATATATATTTTTAATTTTTTTAAATTTTTTATTCCCTTGGTACTAAATAAACGTTGAAACAGTAACGTCACCATGATCAGAACAATGAAAAAGATGCTTAAATCAAAGACAATGTTCAACACCTGTTTTCTACTCGTAATCTGCCGGAATTGGCTCTCCTGTCTTCTTCAACAAGAGCTGAACGAGCAGACATGATATTGTTAGGCACTAAAGAAGCATCAAAGACAGAACAATCGATCCAATCCTTCAAAAGCGCCTCCTGACCCCATATCTCAGGGATCCAAACTCTTCCTGCAACCTCAGTCCTATGTCTCTTGAGTCTTTCACGTCCACAAAGCACTGCGTTAGAGCCACTAAGTTCCTGTTCTGCATCCATGGCATCTCCTGGCAGGCCATGCTTTGGTGTTTCTTTATTTTTGGCCTGATGGGTGTTGGAGGAGGAGTATTTCGTATCATTTTTGTTGTCGCATGCAAGATCACGGGATTTCATGAATGAGCCTTCTGTTTCAACGTCGTTTACATTCCTCTGGGATCGATGAGATCCGCCGGTCTTTTCCAGCGAAATTGATGGGCTTTGCTCGGGAGAGGAAGGCTTCATTTTGGTGGGTGTTTCTTTCATGAGTGAGATTAGCTCTGTTCTTCTCGTAATTCTCCTTCCTCTACCTTTCTCGTTCTTGATGTTCAAAAAGAGGATACGCCTTGCATTTTTCCTCTAGAGTTCAAAGAGGAATCACTCGGGGAGTTATGTGTGGAAACCGAGGACATAAAATGGGTGGGAATTCAGTTTACACGTCGCCACCAAAGTGTTTACATTGTCTGGTATGTGACAACTGTACGTGGCGAGATTGGATTCCATATTGTGTGGTCTAGTTGACGTTTTATAAGTTGCAACATCTAAAGAAAAGAAATGGTATTTGAAGGCTCAACGCCCAAGTGATAATTCCTTGGATGGATTTTTGGAGGAATGTGAGGTTGACGTTCAATCTGGGGGATCGTCCTGATTTTTTTTTTTATTTTCTTTTAGGCAATGATGTTTTGGAATTTGGTTTGAGGCAGAGCATAATTTGACAAAAATCAAATTCCCTTTCTAATTAAATGAGATGGGGACTTTAGGGGTTGGGCTATTTATTTTGAGATTTTTCTTGTGTTGCATACCTCAGCCACCTGTTTCTTTGGTTCAACGAGGGTAGGTCTGCCAATACCATCATATTGTTTTTCGAGTGTCAAGTCCATTACAAAGGTCCAGAACAGCTCTCACCCAACGCATAAGGTATAGTTTTCCACCCAATTATGCTTGGTTCGATCGGCTAACTAAAAGATCAAAGTTCTAGTGCTCGATTGCCTCAAACTTCTACATTGAAGAACATCCCAGCAACAGGGCTTTCCCTAGTGGTCCACGATTTTTAATACACACTCTATCGCTACGCCTATCTTCAAGGGCCCTGGCCTTAAATTGCATCTCCCAATCTAGGTTGGAAGATGATGCCAGGCATCAACCCAAAAATCTAGCACGTAATAGCCACTATATGATTTATAACATAGTCTTTCATAAGATATTTCAATAATTAAAAACTTAAACTTTTATTCTTAAAATATTGAATTTTAATCTTAGAAAAAAAAAAATCTTGAATTGATGAAAGTGAAAAAAGCTATCCCATCGTACACCCATATATATATATATATATATATATATATATATTATCATATGCCTCACAAAGCCACCTAATGGACCGAAAAAACAGCACGGGTATTTATTCCGCTTGGCGTTTTACAACTCAGTACAAAACTATAAATTATTAGTGTATTTTATTAACAAGCGGACACTATATCCCAAGCTAGAAAACAGAAGGGGCAACATGAGAAACTAGTACCTACCACTATTAAATTATATGCATTTGAGAAAAAGGGCTATCTTCATGGAGCAGCTCGGGTGAGAGAGGAGACCTATTGAAAAATGATTTTATGCTCTTGGATAGCGGGAGCGGCCTTTCTTCTTGAGGAACTCAGGGATCTCCACCAAGCCACCTTCAGTGAAAGATGAAGGTCGCCTGTTTATTCCATAGGTGTTGTCTCCTTTTGCAAGCTGGGTTGCCTGCATTGACCACGTCAGTATAATGTTATAAGGTGTGCAAGTACAAGAAAGTGCCATAGAATCTATTTTCAATGAAAGTGAAGTCAAAGCAGGAGGCCCGTGTTTGCTGTTCTTTTTTTTTTTTTTTTTTTTTATATTTTTCTTGGAGGGGAGGGAGGTGGTGGTGGAGAATGAAACCTGGAGGGGTCTTCCTTCATTTTCTTCTTGGCGCTTGAATCCAGTGGCAATTAAAGTTATACTGACCTGGATGAGAGAAACCAATATTTATCGACGTCAACATAATGCAAATCTGTATCCATACGGGACATTCACGTTAAATTCAAACTAATGTCACAGTCTCATTGGTCATTGGTTAACACGCTGATATGTGCAGAGAAAGAGAGAGGATATCCAAGATGGATTTGCAAGACCATCCTTTTTGCTGGGTTTGGCGCCCATCACTGCATCAGGCAAGAAGCCACAAGTTTGGGATGCTAATTATGCAATTAATTATGGCCCACAAAGATGCGGCAAATAAATGTCTGATGGTAAAGATTATGTCATTCCAGTTAGAGTAACCAGTAACTTACTTGGCCACTGAGTGATGGATCTATCACTGCTCCAAAAATTAAATTGGCAGTTGGATCAACAAGGTCATATATGACTTCAGCTGCAGCATTTACCTGCAGGAGTTGTTATATGTAACTCAATGATGCATGCTATGACACGACAAGCTCTTGATGCAGATAACATGTAGCTTATTGAAGTTCAGGGGTCTGCTGTATAAGTGGCGTATTAACTGCTTTTGGGAAACAAAATGAAACTTCTCCAATTTTACCATGTAGAATCAACCAATTCAGACCATATTGGAAAAGATATAAATTGGACAGCATCAAAAAGGAGGAAAATGTAGGTCTGATACATCAAATATGCCTGAATATAATGATGATTGTTTAAATTACACTTTATTGGACAGTGAAAGACACAAGCAATATAATTTCTTTAAAAAAAAAATTGCAATCTAAATGTAGAGATGATGATGCAGTGACTTCGTTTGAATAAGGGGAATATTGCTGCAACTTCTAAGGTAAACCAGTGGCTTGTCGTGAAATGCTTTTTCTACAACGATGCCCCACAGAGGAGACAGGCGTGCTCCCCAAAATAAAGGAATATCCACTCACAGTTACCTCAGAGGCTCAGATGATAGGTGAGGTTGAAGCATGGAAAGATATAGAACTAGATAAAATGCAAAAGTACAACCAGGTTAAGAGAGCAAGGTACCTCAAATAAAGTTAAATCACTTCCACCAGTTATGTTCCATACTATTCCAGTTGCCCTCTCTATACCAATGTCTAATAGAGGTGAATGAATTGCATTTAGTGCAGCATCTCTAGCCCTTGTCTTCCCTATATTAAAAAGGAAAATGGAAAAAGGAACCAGTGAAAGGAATTCTAGATTGACATATTGAGACTGCACACCAATGTAATCACAGGTCCTGTGAAGGCATTATGATAATGAGGAGTCATTTTGAGGCAATCAAAATACACAATAACATGACAACAAATATAAAAGGAGAATGTTCCCTTCAGATTTGTTCCATTTAAAGCATTTACATATACCATCCACTACAGAAAGATTAAAATACACCCATGCACATGCATCCATATCCACAGCTAATTTCTGCACAGCATAAAATCACACTTTGCTGCATATTTTTGCCAAGCCACTCTAGGTTGCATATACTGTTAATTTGAATTCTGGTTTTCATAAGAAGAGTTGTACATTGCTGATAGATATATAATGAACATAAACCAGTGTCATACTTATAAACCCTGAAATCGGAAGAATACCAAAAGGAAGTGATGGAAACTGAATCAGAAAATTTGAACGTCTTTTAACACATTGGCTGCTCAGTACAAGAAATTCCAACATCTTGTACACAAGAACTCACATCAATAGTCCATTTCTCATTTTTGGCAAAAGGAAGAAGCAATGGGGTTCATTATTAATTTCAGACAGGCATTAAGACAGAAACTTTTAACATGTTTCAATTTCTGATGGAAAAAAAAGATAAAACATTAGTTTTTAGAGCAACATTATGAACATAAACATTATTGTGAAAAGTAGCCTAAAATTACCAGTTGCAGTTCCGATGCCCATCAATGAAGAACCTGCATTTGCCATTATTGCTCGCACATCAGCAAAGTCCACATTCACCAATCCAGGAATCTGAAATTCAACATCCCACCAACTTAGTTGATAACATGTAGAGTGCATAATGCAAAATAATCATTATAGTGCAAGTTGTTGTCCCCATTCTGTCTAAATGACAAATCAGAATATATTTTCCAGCAGAATTCTTACAAAATTTTAATGTAATTGAAGTTAGCAGATTCATTAGTATAACTCTCAAGTGGTCACTAACATTTCTCAGAATCTCAAACCATTTTATGTCCCCACCAATGGATTTCAGAGTGAATGAATTCCATCATTACGGGCCAAACAATAACAAAGAGTGACAGCACCATATACAAGTGAAGGAAGGAGTAGCATGTCATGTTCCCGTATAACACTTTAAGGATAACACACCGTGATGATATCAGAAATACCACGAACACCCTGCCGAAGGATGTCATCAGCCAAGTTAAATGCTTCTGTTACTGGTGTAGATTGAGAAACAGCAGTTAATAATTTGTCATTTGGAATGACAATCAATGTGTCAACATTATCTCTTAGAGATGCAATTCCTTCTTGTGCCTGAACTGCCCTTCTTCGACCTTCAAATGAGAAAGGAGTTGTCACAATACCAACAGTCAATATGCCCATTGATTTTGCAACACCTGCAATTACAGGAGCCCCACCAGTTCCTGTTCCTCCTCCCATGCCAGCCTGCAAATATAAAACAAAGAGAGAATAAGGCACATGCTGCAAGGCAGTTCTTGCTGCAAAATTATAATACAATAAGAACCACCTGGAATGTCATAATAATGAGGATGTTTTGAGATTTAAGTTCAATTTTGGATAGAGTTTGTATATTCACTCTGTAACACTGTTCTTGTTCAAAAACTATAATGTACACAAGTTGAACTTACAGTGACAAAAACCATGTCAGCACCATAAAGTGCAGCTTCTACAGTGGCTTTGCTCTCTTTAGCAGCATTCATACCAATCTCTGGGTTACCACCAGCTCCAAGACCTCTAGTCAGCTCCTCACCAATTTGCAAACGGTTTTCTGGAAAGACCGGAGACATTCTCATGGCCTGAACATCTGTATTGACAATCCAAAACTCCACACCTTTCATTGCACTCTCTATCATGCGGTTGACAGCATTAGACCCACCACCTCCAACACCAATTACTTTGATCTTGGCATCATTGTAATTACTAGGGCTAGATACATCCCCCAAGCTGTCAGTCACAGTTCCACTCGAGGTCTCCTTCCTAGGGGTGGCTACTGTGTTGTTCCCTTCACCTCTAAGCATTGAGATTTCAGGGTGAAGATTCAAAAAAGGGTCTTTACCATGATGTGGATGTGGACCAATGCTATGCGAGTTCACCAGACATTTAAGTGGGGAAACACTTGACTTTTGTGAGGCAACCAGAATCCTACTTTTATCTTCGGAAATCTTAAGAGAGCCAACTCTCCCCATGTTTTCTAGAGATACTCTCCTTCCAAGGACAGTCAATATCCCCATTGGATTCCTTGTATCGGAAGGCATAAAACACGGCGACACACAAGCTGCCATCATGAAATGGCAACAAAATGGAATTTCCAGATACAGCTGACGACCAACAATAGAATGAAGCCCCAAAGTGGCTTAAATGCACCACTCTGTTGAAATTTCAACTCAAACACCTGTTTTGGCAAAAAGCAGATACACAAAATAGTATCACTAGCACCATTTAGCAAACATAGAGAATCCCCTTCGGAAAACTAAAACATATAATTCTACACAAGAAATACAAAATACAGGGAAGTGAATTCAGCTTCAACTAGAATTTGGTGGAATTGCGGGGGCAAATGAGTCACAGAAACCTATAAGCCCAGGAATACCAGCAAAATGAACAATATGGCTGAACCTATGTCCACCAAAGAAAATCCCCACGTGTCTAAGGCTGACCTTTCCATTATTGCACCAAAAAGCCTATACAGAAAACTGCAAATGGACAACCAAAACCCAACAGAAACGAAAATGGACCACTAAATAGACCAGAAGCAACTCTACTCATTCGAGAGAGAGAGTGGACCTGAGAGTGTTGCGGAGACAGCTGACTGTTGTTGTAAGAGCAAATAACCCCAGAAGCATTTGGCAGGCGAGGTACAAAAATCGAAATGGGGGTTGGGGGCGATAGGGGTATTGTATAGTTTGTGTTTTTTGTCACCTTAGGCAGAAAGATAAAGGAGATGAAAATCACACAATGGGTTTAATATTGTTCTAAAACCTGTGATTGTGATTGTGGGTTAGGGACTTGTTATTAGAACTGTTAAGTACGTGTGGTGTTTAATGTTCGATGTTTCCAATCCATGTAACAAAAGAGGAATGTTGGCAGACAGTAGTCTGCAATAATAAGTCAAAATGATAAAATAAAAATAAATATTTTTATTATTTTTTTAAAATTAAAATAGAAGTACAAATTTTGAATTGTTGCTTGAGAAATGGTTTGCTGGTCTTTGGGTTTGGTTACAAATGGAAAAAGGGGACCAAATGCTCTTTTGGGCTACAGGCCCATATGTACCACTAGTCTGACTGACATTGTGGTAGTTATTCAGCCCATCAATCTTTTTGGGTGAGCTTTGGGTCATATTTTGAAAGAAAAGCTGCTCAAAATTCAAGTTCTCGAAAGAGGCAAAATTTTAAAATTTTAACTTTAAAATCTTGCGCTTTAATGAGAAATTTATAAAAATAATAAAAATTATTTTTATTGTATAGTTGATATTCCAATAGAATTCCTTCCCTCAAATCGTAGTAATAGACTAATTTCGTTAAATACTCAACAGTCACGAAAAATAATAAATAAAAATTGAAAATAATAGATTTGCTTTGTGTCTTCTCGACCATACCGTCCGTTGAGTGGGAAAGTCAGTTGCTCTGACTTGTCCGACAACATAAGAGACAACACAGCGTCCTTTTTTTTTTTAGTTTTTAAGGGATTGAAAAAAAATAATCAAGATTCAAGAGTCTCATATAAATCTTTTTTTTTTTTCATTTTTCTTTTTATTTTACATTTACCGATCTGAAAAAAATCAAAATCGGCTGGATCCTGAAATTCCTGGTGAGTTTTTTTTTTTTTTTTAATAAACCCTAATTTTTCTCTGCCGCATTTGAGCTCAGTAAAAGAAAATCGTTATTAGTGTAATGGTTAAACCATCATCCGACAAGTTCACATCTCACTTGCCTTCCACGTCATATCTTTAACCAATAAAAAAAAAATATTGAAGAATTAAATTTATTACAACATATATTTAAGAGTCCGGCATGATAATAAAATGACCAAACTAATCTGGTAACTCAGTTTATATTTATCAGACCCTTGGGATGGCTTCTCGAATATTGGCAGCGGTAGAGCGACTCGGACCCGCAGCGGGGCGTCAAGTCCTGACCTTGACGGACTCCGCGGCCTCAAGAATCCGTCACCTGTTGCAAAAGCGCCAGCAGCCTTACCTCAAGCTCGGCGTCAAGGCTCGTGGCTGCAACGGCTTATCCTACACTCTCAATTACGCCGGTAGGCCTCGACCTGCGCTTTTCATATAATACTATCTATAGCGAAGAATTATGTGATTGCTTTGTCACTCGTTGATCTCTCAGATGGATTCATTTTGATTTACTTCGTAAATAATTATTAAGATATAAAATCGTAGATGTATATCGTGTGGCCAATTTGTTGATAGATTCTGATTTTATTGAAAACTTTGGGATTGTTGCGCATTTTGTCGTGGAGGAGGTCTAACGGAGTATGTGGTTTCGAGAAAGTTTAAATGCGAAATTGAATCGTGTTTTGATACTTTATGTGCAAAATTATTTCATCCTTGCAGAAACGTAGTTATGCTTTTTCTGTATTCGATATTTTTTTGATTTTAGTTGAGCATCAATTGGCCAATTAGATGGCTGCACGGTTATGTTTGGCGAGGCGAGCTAGGTGAGTTCGCTTGAGAGCCAGTTTACACATGACAGAACTACAATATCATTTTGGTTGGAAATTTTTTGTCATAGATCATACCTTTTGTCTGGCTCATTTTGTGCCTTCTCTGTTGTGTACATTGTATATGTTGTCCATCATCAGTCAAGTTTTGTTTCTATTTTCTGATTGGATGTTCAGCACATTAGTGTCAAATACACGTACAAAATGCTTGGACGAAGGGTTATGCGTGAATGGGTGAGGAAGAATATTAGCAGGTATTAAGCAAGATATTTAATGGTGGGCTCAGACTTGTGTTGGCTAAATACTTTAGCTGCTGCCTGAGAATCTTGGTGAATGTGTGGGATCTTTGAGGCTGTACCCTTCTAATCAATGCTTTGAATTTTCTTAGGCTTTTAGCTGATGGTTAGCTTCCTCATAGGTTCACTCCATGTGCTCATGTTGGCCTAGTTAGGAGGCAAAGATTAATAGATCACCATTGGTCTTCCCAGGCCTCTTGAGGGGACAATTGATTCTCCATTAGTTATCCTCCAAGCAGCCTAAGACATTCTCATCATTGGCTTCTAAATTCTAATAGTTTTATTTTGCCTTAGATATCTTGAAAAATGGAACCAGTGATGATTTTTCAGGTCTGGAATGTCAAAGAGGATTGGGATGTTTGGCACCAAGCTCCATCCCTGAGAATATTAATAAATTGTCTCTTTCTTACTTTAGATTTCATATACTGAAGTAAAAATTAACATGCTATGCACTTTAGAAGTAACCATATAACATTTGATCATCTTCCATACTATATATTTACTGCTTGTTTTGGGTATGGAGGAAGTATTTGAATTCTGAAATAAAAATGGAAATTATGTGCCAATTTGGGATTACTAAAAGTAAAATTTTTGATTTATCACACACAAACACACAGAGGGGTTGATCATCAAATTTTTTTTCATTGAAACCACAACTGCTGTTATTGAATCCAAATGTTTCTTGATTGAGATGGTGATAGGCAGTTAAGATTATTCTTGCCGTGGTAATGAACACAGAAGATTGCACCTTCATCAATTTCCTTTTTGTATTTCCACATGCATTCAGTCATTAGCGCTGTCTAGTGATCTTGTATTTGTGTGGGCAACAGTATAATGTTATATCCAGAGTAACAAAGGAGAAAAAGATTTTGTAGTAGAAAATACACTTGTGTTTATCAGTGTGTTTCAGCTCTTCTACTCATGATGGCAGTAAACTCTCGTATTTGATCTGCAGAACTAACTTCTGTTTTGTCATGCTTCTTACATGACAGACGAGAAAGGAAAGTACGATGAATTGATTGAGGAAAAGGGTGTAAAAATACTGATTGACCCAAAGGCACTCATGCATGTTATTGGAACCAAGATGGACTTTGTTGACGAAAAACTTAGGTATGTAGTTAATGTCTCTTGTGTGTTTACATGAATAGCTAGTGTTATTGTATGTATCCTGTGTACACAAAGCTAAAATCGCCAGCAGGAGCACCTTTGCTGCAAGTAGGTTATAGCATCTCTAATTGTCTGCTTGACCGTGATATTCTGCTTTATGTTGTTGCTGCAGTCTCTGATCTTTATACCAGTGCTAACTCTTTGTTAGTTGATTAGTGCCCTTAGCACCATACCAGTAGTATGCTTCGGATATGCTTTGTATCTTCCATATTGCTCTAGACCACCATCAATGCACAACCATATGATATTGATTCTTTAAGGTGACATCCCCTTTGCTAGAGGATCTAGGTCCGTTTTAAAGCAAGGTAGAGTGATTGTGGTTGTTTTTTCCCCTCAAGATGGATGACTTGGTCATAATAGTGGAACAACTCTTTTAGTTGGATAAAGATATCAGCTGTATTTCCTTTCTTGCTCCTTGTGCTTTACATTGTCTTCATCTTTGATCTTCTTTATTACAATTTTTGGTTTCCACAACAAAGCATTCACCTCTTAGATGTGCTCCTATGGCTTCTCTTAATTTTTTATTGTGCTACTCTTTGGCAGGTCTGAGTTCATATTTATCAATCCAAACTCTAAAGGGCAGTGTGGTTGCGGTGAGTCCTTCATGACAACAGCCAATCCTGGAGCAGCTAGGCAGAGTGGTAGTAGCAAATAAGACCTCTGTGCAACTTGCAACAAATCAAATTCATTTTCACACTCCCAAAAGCATTCAGTGTCTTCCCAAACACCGTAATGGGACCTTCTATTGTTGGTTCATTATAGTGTAAATTGTAAATGCGAGGCCAATTGGATTGTCAAAGGTCTTTTTACTTGGCTCCATGTATTACTGATGTATTTACTATTTTTAGTTGAGGTGCAATTCCTGTGATCAGGAACATCTCCAAGCTATTAAATACGGAGAAATAACAGACTTAGATTAGTTGCTCAGAGTTAGAGAGAATCTACACATCCATTCGATCTGCATTGATAGCGTTTGGACCCTCTGAGATAGAGGTATAGGCTTCAAGTAAATTTATCATCAGGAACTCATTATTTAATGGGAAGGGATGGAAATCCCATCTCATAACTTTTTCATTTCCGGCCTTGGGACTAATAGTTAATGCCAACTCGCTCGTTTATTGGGATCTATCCTGGAAACGAAATGTGCTTCATTGCGGGCGGAAAATTGTTGTTAAATGCGGAGAGATTGGTCAACATTTTTTACTGACACCCTCCCAGGTGAAGTGGTCGATCTGAAGAAGTTGGTCACTCATCTGACGGTTTCCGAGGCTGAAACCGGAAAGGAATAACGGATCTCAGCGTGTTTCAGAGGAAATATATGATTATAGATTCCAACATGCTATGGTAATACCAATGTACAAGGATTTGAATGTACGAGGACTTCAATGTACAAGGACTGAGAACATCGAAACCTATGTGACTACGGTAGTACCAATATGTGTAAGAGAAAAGCATATCTTGAATTTATACATTTGGTGTATAGCATGCTTATATGCAACAGCAATAAGAGATATCAGCTCCAGCTAGATAATCTTCACTTGGCATTACAAGGGGCAACTCAAGTTCCTTCTCATCACCCCAAATCTCTCTTTGGCATTTAGGGCTTTGGTCTGAGCTTTCAAACTTAGTTCCTCATTGTACTGCATTTAAAACGTGGAAGATTTAAATCAGTGTACAACAGCAGGCAACAAAAACAGTGAACACAAAATAGTCTGCTTAGGCATCAGAAATTTGAAATAGTAAAACGAAAAATGCTGCCACGATGTCCACGGCTAGAATTAGCCAAGTTCAATCCTACATGACCCGGAGGCGTGACCCTGACACCTTACATGCAAAAATAAAACTTCAGTTTAAAAGACATAGACATAGAGACTATGTCTCTTCTTAGATAGTGAACTAATTTAATAAGTATCGAACCTCGCTAAAAGGATTATCCATTACCTGTTCCCTTCTTTTCCTCTCAAGCACACACTGTCCAAGAGAGAAAGCAGGGCTAGCATCAGTAACTCACCAACAACAATGCACATCATGCAGAAAGGCACATTATATATGAAAATTAATAATGATTTACCAGAGCATGCTTGAGCTGCTTATTCTCTTCTTTTACTTGGTTCAATTCTGCTTCAAGCTCAACAATGTACGCCTGCAAAACCCAAGAGAAAACTGTGTTATGCGAATTATGTTGAAGAAGTAACATCATCTGTTGCTTCACCTGTTTAAATCACTAAGATTTCAACCCTTAAGTACGGGTTGTATGCTTTGACAGCTAGTTTCTAATCCAATTCTAGGGTTGCGAGACAACTGAATTGCTCATTACTAAGTCTACATTTTCAATGCTCCAACTGTGGTGGGCACACATTCTGGACCCTGGCTATTCCAACTATAATAAGTAGTTTCAGATATTCAACTACACGCAGGTTCCTGTCTCATTTCGGATTCGGCCATCACTTACTGAAATCCCTTAAATCTCAACCTTCTTGAAGATAGCAATACTCGCACTAGTGCAAGTAAATAGATTATTTGGAGCAGCACACATGCACCAAATTTGCACTGTCAAGTTGATTTCATTGAAAACAGGAATGGTCAATGACAGATCCTTTCAATGTGCTTACACGATTTATTCAAAGAGCTAGGTAGATTGGAAATTAATCTGTCATATATCTGTCCATCGATAAGCACTGGTTAGAGAATTCACCTGTTTTCTAGCTCTGGACCTAGCAGCTGATTCCCTGTTCTTGATCATCCTCCGTTGCCTCCGTTCCACTACCTTCTCAACTGGCCCATCAATAATCCTCTTCCGCCCCCTCAACCCACCAATATTCTTCCTATACTGATTGGCAACATTGTCAATAGTAGCAACCATCCTACCTAACGAAACTGGACTCACCGGCCCCACCACTCCCATTGCCTGACCGGGTCTATATTCAGTGTCATTCCCCACTCTAGCCCCATAAACAGCTATTGGGGGTGGTCTCGACGATGGAGGAGGGTATCCACCATTTCTCACTGATGATTCCCCTATGTTCCCAGCAACCTGAGGCATTGTCTGGTAACTAACAGCAGAAACACGGCTGTTGGTGGGCATCCCCTGCATAGGCCTAGAAACAAAGTCGCCTGCCGCAAGAGCAGAGGTGCCATTGCTACCTGGGTACATCCCATAATGTTGTTGCTGAGGTTGTGCCATCACATTACACTGTTCCCTTACTACACCTGCCTTAATGAGGAAATCCTCCAGCGTCATCTCCCCGTAAGTGGGCTGCTGCCGAGGAGCGGAATCTGGATTCTGCACGCTTTTGCCACCATTATTCTGCTGCTGTTGTTGATGCTGCCCTTTCTGTATCTCAGACCAAACTTCATCCACAGTTTTCCTACACAAGGGCGCTGGCAAAGTCAGCGGTCCCTGTCTGGGCAAACTGCGTTGCTTGGATATGCTTCTATGCTCACCAGAGGCATCATTCAAGGTCTGGCTCCCTCCGTTTCCATAGAATTGAGCTATGCCATTGGTCTTGGTGGCTGCTGCGGCTTGTTGGTTCTCCTTGGCATTCCAGATGTTGGTGAGGAACTCGTCCATGTTCATAGAACTGAAGTTCTTGCCGCTCTCACAAAGAGTATGCTGGAACTCGTCAAGAGTGAGGGAATAGATTGAGCACTGTCTTCCCAAAGAAGATTGCGTTCTGGGCAGGTAGTCCGATTGCAATGGCGATTCCACCGCCCCTGGCGAGACCATCTCTGATGCTGTTGTCAGCACAATTGCTTCCTTTTTTTTTTTTGTTCTGTCTTCTTTTTACTTTTTTTTTTTTGTTCCTTCTATTGGATTTGGTTTTCTGCACAGTATTAGTTGGGTTTCTCGAGTGGACCTAGAAAAGGAATTTGTAAGTTACAATCATGCACAGATAAGTACAAAGCTTAGACAAGTACATGCTTCATGTCAGAGAAAACTGTTGGTTTGATTTCAAGTCTAATGTAGACTCTGAATTGGGTCTGTTTCCCTCTTTCCAATCAAAGAAGAGATGTATGTGTCTGCTCATTGGTGGGATCCAAAATTTGTCCAAGCCAGATTTCATTTATCAAAATCAAATTTTATAGTTGATTAAAAGATTTTTAAAAATGATTTCATGGAGTCCAAATTTACTCTAGTCAAGGGTAGGAAAAAAAAAAAAAAAAACAGTTACTCAGAAAGATGGCGGTGGCTGTGCAATTTAACAGATCCATAAACAGGCAAACTTTGATCAGAATTCACAAGAAAAGCATTATTTCCATAAACAGGCAAATATGGTTGGTGGGTGGGGGACTGGGGAAGAAAAAGCCAAAGAACCGATCCTCTCCTGGGTAAAGCTATTAGTGTCACTTCCTTATTAAGCAAAGGCTTTTTTGTTTTGTGGCGCGACCCTATTCAACTCAACGTTTAACTAGCCAGTGAAATTACAGTCAAAAGAGTAGAGGAAAGGCAAAAGTAAATCCACATTAATTAGAAGTTAGAACGTACCTCAAGATTCTATGTTCTAAGATTACACATTAACACAGACACTGTTATGCTAGAGGTATGACTTACTCACCACCGAATGATGGGAATTAGCGATACAAGAATTCGTTCGTTGTCAGGTTAAAGATTTTATGATCGAGTTTTTGTTGAATTGTTCAGTGAAACTAAACGGACACCAGCTCTGCTTTCCTTTTTCTTCAAATAAAAAAGAGGGAGGGAGAGAGAGAGAGAGATATCCCAATTCATACCCATTAACGGAGTATCAGAAGAACAGATCTCGGAATATCAAACACGAGGTGTATATGTGAAAAGAACCGTGTAGAATCACCAATCAGCCACTCAACAATGGAAGGAAATGCAGAAGAAGTCAAGGATCTCACCTGGTTGATTTCCAAGAATATCTCAGAATCAACGGCAAGCTGAATTCAACTGAGATGACAAGACAGCAAATGGGTGTCTCCCTAACGTCAAGAATAGATCTTCACATCTCACCTGACCACAAAAGATAGAAAAAACAGACAACAAAGGTGAAGCTTGGTGTGCTTGCATGAAAATAATCTGGAAGATTGAGGCGCACTGGGACAGGTGTGAACAAGTCAGTTTGTTCAAGTTTACCCGTTGCGAAGGTTCAAGCAAAAGCCCTGCGATTTATGAGCAGCCAATTCCCATGCTGATTCAGCAAGTGGGGCCCAAATGAACGGCATAAGTCAAAATTTATCAGACCGGCAAAAAATGGAAAATGTCGAATCCGTCCCTGACTGGAGTCGGAGCCCGGACTCTTGACACGTATCCTACAAGTGGCCTGCCCAGGCTCGTTGCGGTGCCCTCTGTACCAACACGTGTATATCTCTGCCAGTTTGAGGAGAAATTCTTGTACGCAACCAGTCTCTGTCCTTCTTCTCGTTACGGAGCCTGCCAACCATAGTCTGACTGCTGCATTGACGCTCAATTTTACAGAAACAACTCTCAGATTACGCATATCCGTCTGATCAGAATAACCAGTGAAGTCCAATAATACTTTTGCGCAAGGGGCTGTCTTTATTGTTACATGTGGCAGCATGACATCTGTTACTTTTCATTTTAGGTTATGAAGGAATGTTTTAGAGAGTATCAATCACTTGTCATTTTTTTTTAGCAAATTCTTCTTTAATAGACTCTAAACTTAACCTAGAAAAACTGCAAAAAAAAAAAAAAAAATCTTTGGTTTTGTCACTAATTTTGTAATTTTTATCAATTTTGGATCAATAATTATCGAATTTATTAATTTGGGTCGTCAAATCTTAAAAAGTGACCAAAGATAGTCAACTAAATAATTGAAAAACAAATTATTTTGTCGGTCTCGTAGTGTCATGTTGGATGTCACATGAATAAGAATGACATTCTATTAACAGAACTTGATGGATGACAATTAGTCTCCTTTTAAACGTTAGTGATCTGAACTGGTTACGTTAATAATTTATAACTAAAATTTTCGAAATTGATGAGCAATTGCATACTTATTCCGTCCTTTTGTGTGTGTGTGTGTGTTGGAGGGGGCGGGGGGTTCTTTTTCGTTTTCTCTGCATTGTTTGCCTGAAAGAAATTTTAGAAGAATGCAATGTGACGCTTTCCAGACGGCAAGTGTAATTTTCTTGGCTTTTCTTTTTCGGAGTAAAGGATGAACCAAGTACATCGCCTGCGTTATAAAAACTATACAGCAAAAAATATCATAAAACTATTAATAAAAATAAAATAATGAAAGAAGTGAGTCGGTAGAAGTCAAAACTTTTGAGCTTGGAACTTCGATTTATGAAAATGCTAAATTTTGGCACTAATTTGTACTGTTTTTCTTTTTTTTTCAATTTTCCAGAGATATCAGAAGTGATTATGAAAAAAGTAAGTAAAAATTAATTTTAAATCTGCAGCTAAGTGGGTAAAAATTATAAATGGAACTAGGTTCAGAGAAAGCTTTGAAGCCCACGGTAAACATTTACAAAGTCCAATCCAATTTCATTTGCTAAGCTTATCAAATAATGCAAGGGCCCCGATCACCAAGCAATAGCTTCCTTTGAATGATAACCCAGCTCGTGGTAACTCGTAAATGCCATTGGACCTGATGGCTGAGTGTGTGTATATATATATATATTTGATCTTTGAACAAAGGGCGAGGCCCAAGTGACAGAAATATAGAGTGTTCTCCTAGACGTCTCCACAAATGTGTAGAATTCTCTTGGATACTCTCCAAAGGCTTAAAAATCGAGATATTCTAACAAAGTATTCTAGAAGATTGTAGAAGAGAAATGTAGACCTTTCTATCAAAGCCATGGAAAATACCTCACCTCTCCATGGAAAATGTCAGTGAGGGTGTTAGTCATAACATCAACTTAGTAGCCGACAATTGACTCATTTCATGAGTCTCCTCTGCCATGGATGTTAGGATGTTACGAAAGACTTATTTGAATTTGCACAACTACTCAACAGTATGCATTTGGTTTCACTGGTTTAGAGAGGAGGATTTCTTTCAAGTACTTGAGGCCAGCTTTTCCTTCATTTTTAGCATCCTAAATGGTATTATGGCCATGTCAGCAACGTCACAATTTGATTCCCACAACACAATCACTTATTGCAACCATGCGCATCAATCAATGCCATGATCGATATGGAATTCAGCCCGCACTTGGATTCAAAAAGTTGAAGCCCTTGATCCAATGCCACATTATTTAGGAACGAATGCCAAAAGAATCACCTGATGGGACTCGGTATTTCTTTAGATACCAACAACGTGTTGATCTACAAAAAGGAAATGATAACTGATCAATTTTTTCCCAGTATATTATTCAATAGTATATCTTGATTTTGCAATTTTTTTTCTTTCCAAATTATTTAGACATGAAATGATTGCGTTGCCGCTCGGTGGAAGCCATCATAATTCTCAAACATCCCTTTTACCTTCACCGAGAAGCAAAGTGTACATAAAATAAATATGTATAGCCTCAAAGGTCTATCTGCAGTTCAGTACTTGACACTCGGGCCCCAGCCTAAATAAACGCAGAGCCTAATGCGAATTAATTAAAGATCAGCGGGGTCAAGCCACGCCGAGCGCATCGAAGAACAAAGTTTAATCATGGTGTTCTCCATTTGTTGCCAGCCATGTGCTCCATGGTTTAAACTTTAAACATCATTAATTTCAATTCATTGTCTCTCGGAACAGGAGCTGACGACGATGTGTGCTAGACGGCAATTGAAATTTGTTAGACCCAGCTCTAGAAGGCAATCTTGGCATGATGCCGTCTCTCAAATCCTGAATGTGGTATTAAAATACAGTAAAATCTTGTCATAATCACGATGCAAGAGCAGCGTCTTGCCACCAGTATGTTTTATTATTACAATGAAATATCATTCAAATATAATTACGTGCTATTTAGAATTGGACACACTAAAGGGTGTGAAAGAAGTGATTTAACAGAGGTAAGTGATTTAAACTTTGTGCACATACGACCATTTATGCGGTATAGATAACATGATCCTAATTAAAGATACGCTAATTGTTAGCTTTCAACAACTGAAAATGATATAGTGGAGGGGAAATTAGAGCAGCACATGTGATGCCAAAACTATGATCCACTAGGCCACAATGAAACTCCTATAAAAGGCATACAAGCCCACGACGAGGCCATCCTAAGAAATTAATAGTGCAGCAGGAAAATGTCCCCAAAATTGTTGTTTTCTTTACTTATTATTTTCTCCCTCCAATGCCTCTTGACATTGGCCTCGGATCCTGACCCCGTTCAGGACTTCTGCATTCCAAGCCCGCATGCTGGTCCCATAAAAGCTGCTGGGTTCACTATCCTCCCATGCAAAAATTCCTCCGAATCAACCACCGACGATTTTGTCTTTTCCGGCATGAAAATTGCCGGAAACTTCTCTAACACGGGTCTCGCGGCTGTCCCCGTAAACCCAACAAACTTTCCCGGGCTCAACACACTAGGCATGTCTTTTATGCGAATAGACCTCAGGGTTGGTGCAATTAATCCACCACATTTCCACCCAAGAGCAACCGAGATCACATATGTGGTACGAGGAAGTGTGTATTCAGGCTTCGTTGATTCAAGTAACCGAGTCTTTGCCAGAATACTTGAGCAAGGTGAGGTCATGGTGTTTCCTAGAGGCCTATTGCACTTCCAAATGAATGTTGGTGACAAGGAAGCTACAATTTTTGGAAGCTTCAATAGTCAAAATCCCGGAAGCCAAAAAATCCCAACTGCAATTTTTGGGTCTGGAATCGATAATAGGCTCCTGGAGAAAGCATTTGGATTGAGTCGCAAGCAAATTGGAGGGATGAGGAGAAGGTTCGTTCCCCAAAAGTAATTAAAAGTTCAATGCCTATGATACCGTATGGTTGCTTTGGTCAAATTTGCAACATCATGAGATTGTGCTTTCTACCGTATTTGCCCTTCATGATCTTAGATTCTGATAGAAAACCCAAAAAAAAAAAAAAAAAAAAAAAAAAGAAGGACGGCATGGTACTTTAGAATCGTGGCATGGTATTTGTCCTTCCTTGCTTTTATTTACATGGACAGTGTGTGTGTTATCATGGCTTGGTATTTTATATGATCGTTCTATATTAAATATTTGTCCTAGACATTTATTGTAACAAAAGTTTCCAGATAAATTATGAAGCCCACACATAGATGCACGGTACAAGGGCAAGGCTCTGCTCCAAAAATTAAAAATTTTGCTGCATTTCCTGGTGTCTGTCTATGGAACATGACAATATACACATTTATCAAGACAAGCGATGAAATTTATTAACAAGCTTGTGATAATTGTTCCTCGTGTTGCCAACCCTATTAATCACCAGGATGATTGATGGGTATGAACTCCATTTTACATCAGTTTCTTTTAAAATAATAAAAAATGAATTGATGGTTGGACTCTCAATTGAATTGGGCTAACTCAGATTTTGGTTTTTTTGGTTTGAAAAATTTAGACTGAGTTTTACATTGAGTTTGTTCATAAAATTGATTCAAAGTGTTTTTGAGCTCAGCTTAAATTCGGACAGGCTTATGTATGTCTAAATTGAAGTATGAACCAAATTATACTTATACATAGATGCCTACGCATACACACGTTTCAATAGTTTAACATTTTTTTTTTTTTAAATTTTTTAAGAACAGCAAAGGCTTTTTATTCATGGCTTCCTCAACAGAAAAAAACGCAGAAAAAAATTAACAGGGCTCCTAGTTCGGCTTGCAAAGCCACACCACATCAAAGACTCTCAAATCTTCCTCTCCTGTAAGTCAACTGTATTCAAAAAACAACAGCCCAAAAATCCAACCAGCTCTCAGTAACCTTAAGAAGTGCTGTCAGTAAGTCCCAGCCAGCAAACACAAACATATTACCGCTCCTATGCAGTCCCCACCCCCTTTTCTCTCAGATCTTCAGCTCTAGGCACCCCGTTAACTGCTCCTCCTCATCTTCCTTTCTTCTCATCTTTCCTTTTGCGTTTTGCCTTTAAATAGTTAACATAAATTTTTACTCATTCTTTAGAAAAGAAAATTAAGTCAACTATAACAAACTCTACTTGAATCTAATATAATTTGTGAGTGGTATTCCCAACTTTCTGCTTTCCACTACTACGGTATTAACGCACTATAGTTTTACCGCATAATTCCAAGTAAAAATTTTAAAAATAAAAAAAAAAGTTTCACAAATCTAACTGTATTAGTTTAACTAACAAATAATAAATTAAGTGGAGGGAAATGATTCTTTTTCTTTTTTTTTTTTGGTATTCTTCTATCCTCGATTGGTAGTTAAGTGGGATTTTTTTTTTTCATCATTTTGCAAATGTAAGTTGGTCGTGCTTTAGCAATTATTTTAGTCCCTTATTGCAAGTTTGCATTTGATTACATTAAAGCACGTATTCCAATTTAATGAAAGGGTTAACCCGATCACATTATTTCGATATCGGGTTGTCAGTGATCAACATCGGTTACACGCCACAGCAATTGGTTAGAACGTTTGAGCGTAATTTAAAAACGTCATTCCATCCAGTCAAGCAGTCAACGGATTTGCTAGCCTCCCTATAGACACGAGTGATTCGCACCTCTCAATTGAGGCTTTTGCATTTGTGAACGATATTGATCAGGAAATGAGGAGATTGTTGAACTCCTCTGGTAACAAGACCCAAAGCCACCTAGCAATCTGACTTAAGGATGATTCTTTGAAACCCAAGAGTCCAGGCACAGTGCAAGCTCTAGAGTACACCTTAGATTTCTGCTGCATGTGCTGTGGTAACGTCAACATTTTGCACAAGCCCTCCAATTCAAGATTCCTGAGAATCACGAACAATATCCCCTGCACCAGCAAGCCCCAGGTTTGCCTTTCGCTGCTCCATCTGTGTTCAATTTTATCCAGCCTGTGGACAAAATTGCGGATCAACAAGTGTCTCGTGGCGTGTAATTGTGGGTTGATGTTTAAATTCCATGTTCCAAGCTGCCAAGATAAATAAGGAATGGGCTGCATCATGTTTTAGCCTGTGGGCCGCTTGCTCTTTGACCTTTGTTTTTGATGGATGGGATTTTGACATTGGGTCAACAAGGATTGGGCTGCATGATGTTTGAAAAATTGGGCCTGTCATTATATAAATAGATCCAATCTTCCAAGCTGCCCAACGTAATTCTAAGCTAAGTCGGTGGGCGATGCGGCCTGTTATCATAAATAGAGGCCCCCGATCTTGTCTTCTTCGTGTGTTCTTCCGGTTGCTTTTCTTTTCCCTTTTTTTTCTTTTTCTTTTTCTTTTTTTTTTTGGTTGGTCTCCTTCCTCTCAACGCTTAGTCATTCCTCGCTAACGCTAAGAGTTAATTTCCAGATTAAGAGTTACTGTGTGGCGTTTTTTCTTGAAATTGCTTCCAGCAGGTGCACTTTTGGTAGAGGAGATGGTGAATTCTTGTGGCAGAGAAGGAATACATGCCATCATAGACGCTGTGGGCAAGAGATTTAATGAGTCTCAACAAGAAAAAGCTGCTGGCTCAGTTGTCTGCTGGATGGTGAGTGAAAATGTTTTGCTTCTGGGTGAAGAAGAATTTGTCTTTTAAGTTTGCGACCAAGTTCCTGGCTCATGCTTTGAGACCATTTCATCCTTTTGACTGTATATTTTTCGTTCAGCAGGAGATTTCTGACATTTATAAGGAACTGTTACAAAGCGCGCAGGAGAAATTGTTATCACTTGTTCTCCCCGTCGCGCCGTTTCTAGGCAAGGATTGGTTTTCCGACGCCTCGTTTTTATCCTTATTATATGTGTTTGTTTGGGGCCTGGACTGAAAATCGCCCGTAGACTTGCGAAGAACCCGTCGTTTTGCTCCGATTCTCGTTTCTTCTTCTTCCAATCCGTTCCAGTGGATCGTTGCCGATTCGTTAGTCTTCGATTCCGACCTCTCTTCGATTTTACTCGTCCGATACAAGAAACTTTAGACGAAGACGGCTCCAGCTGCGAAGAATCCGATTTAACGGGAGAACATGACCGTTTCGTAAACAGCCGCGAGCCCGGTTTACAGTGCCGCGGGTTCTTGGCGTCAACGAAGCACGACTTCTGAGGCATTGGTAATCCGATAATGGACGCTTTTGGCTTCAAGTTCGAAAATCGCTGGGAATTGTACAGTGTAACGTTCACCCAAATTCAGTGTAGGGATAACGGGAACAGGGGAGAACAGAGGAGCAGGAGAGAGGAAAAGAGAGAGAGAGAGAGAGAGAGAGAGAGAGAGAGAGAGAGAGAGAGAGTGTGTGTGTGTGTGTGTGTGTGTGTGTGAGATAAGAGAGAGAAAAGCACCAAAACGACGATAACGCCATAACAACCACTCAATTCTATGGCTAGACTCATCCTACAGCACCTTATTTAGTACGGCCTCGGCCCTCATTGGGCTGGTCTCTAACAGACACAAGCGAGTTCGGGTTCGAGCTCGTGGAGTTGCCTTTGGTAGAGGCTTTGCGTTCCATAAAAGCGTTGCGGTCGAACCACTCGAGCTCCCCGTCCTTTGAGAGCCAGAATGATTCGGGTGGGAGG
The DNA here is from genome assembly GCA_037832345.1 of Rhizophora mangle. Lineage (NCBI taxonomy): Eukaryota > Viridiplantae > Streptophyta > Magnoliopsida > Malpighiales > Rhizophoraceae > Rhizophora > Rhizophora mangle. The sequence goes on along the minus strand of JBAPLJ010002022.1, from coordinate 2,111,123 downwards.
TCTGGGTGATCGGTTTCGGATTCAGTTAGTTGGTCGGCGGCGATGAGGGCCAGGGTTTCGCAGCCGATTTTACGGTCGCTGGAACCGCCAGCGCAGGCTGAGACTAGGGTCTCCAGATCCACTTGTGGCATTTTCCATAAGCCAAAGGAGTGAAATTAAAGAGAGAAGAAAAAAAGAAAACAGCGGTTGTTTCAATAAAGAGAGTGTGTGAATGTATTGGAGAAGGGGAGTAGGTTTTTGAGAGAGGGAGAATGTCAACTAGTTGACTCTTTGTGGGTGGGTGGGGATGCATTTTTAAAAATAAACAATTGAAAAAAGAAAATTACTTTTGGAAAAAAAAAAAAAAAAAGGTGTTTGTCACGAAAATTTCGTCAAAAAGACAATAGAAAGGTAGGCGTAGAAATTTTAACTCGGATTTCTAGCCCACCAGATTTTATGTACAACATTAGTTATTTGGTCAGATTTTCCTAACAAAGTAATTAATCCCCTACAAAAATTGTTGTAATGTCATGCAAATATTCATGATATTTTTTTATAAGAAATTGACTGAATGATGCCATTAAAACTAAAATATATGTCTGATAATTTCAATTTCAATAAATTAAAATTTAATAATAGATCAAGTGATCTATTGTAAAGTTAGCTGACTTATTCGATTTTCAACTTCTTTCATTTTGTTTTTTTTTTTTTTTTTCCCATTACTTGTTATGCTATTATCAAATCATTGTTTGTATTCATTCGTAGTTAGAGCTAAGTTGTGATGGGCACCAATTGAGATTTTTTTTTTTTTTCTTTCTTTACAACTTATCATAAAAGGCATTTAATGCTAATTAAAGTGGAGCGTTGACTTGGTTGGAAGAAAGAAATGCTTACCATGCATACGCCTACTCTGAAAGATCACTGCATACGAAGGTGCAAAATGACAATTTAATTTCAGAATTTTTTCTTTTCTCCCCCTTCGTAAATGCCACCGGATACAGTCGAAAATAAGGTTGCTCACTTTTTGGATTGTTTCCTGCTATTTTTGTTCCAGGGACTCATCGATCAACGGATATTCGAACAAGATTCGTGGTCCTTCCAGGTAGAATTATTAGCATTAATCCAACTATTTCTGAATCAATGCCAACTAGTTGATAATCGCTAAAAAATGGTGGTTGTCCAATCGAAACAAGTAATTAAATTACAGGATATCTGATGAGCAATTTATGTCTTGCAATAAAGAATCAGTCTAGGTGAAAAACACCAATTCAGTTCCCCCTTTATGCTCAATGAACCAACCCTTTTGTAAGCTCTTTCCAGCTTTTTTTTTTTTTTTTTTTAATATTAACTCGTGGCGATCTGGATTTGGGGGTGAGATTCTTTCACACATGTCAAGAAGATAGTTTGCTGACATTATAAAAAGCAAATACTTACAATTGCTAATGACTTGGTCAGGTATCAAAGTTGTCGATGGGAGGAATCTATGGAAGGACATAAAAAAATAGAAAAATGATTTCTGCCAACGACAGAGTGTGTGGGTCGAGGTCTCGTAATGGGTCAATTGGAACATACTTATATGGTAATAAATTAAGAATAGTATCTAAGTTATAATTTGATTTAATGGATAATCAACGAAGTTGTTGGAGTTGCTTGACTGTGCTTGCCAACCCTATCTTTCCCATTAAAAGAGAGGAGTTCTTAAAGGATTGCAGGACACAATCCTTGCCTTCACATAGGCTACATTTCCACGGACAGACTGAGGGAAAGGCACAACTGGCCTCACTGCGCGCCCATCAGCAAATGACCGATCAAATTGATGTTTTGTCAAGCATGTCTTAAAGAAGGCCATGAAATTAGGGAGCGAAAAAAATCTTTGTTTTGTTGGAAATTGCCAGGGGGAACACAATCACGTGACCCGTTCCCTTGCATCCGTTGACACCATGAATACTCTGTGCTCTAATTACTAGTAGTTTATCCTACTTGTCATTTAAATGAATACATTAAGGAATAAAAATCTAAATTTATGGTAATTTTAGATTTAAACCACAAAAACTAAATATGTAAAAAAAAATCTCTAAAAACTCATATTCAAAATTGAGTTTTCTTTTTGAATTTGAAAATGACGAGTTGGTGAGTAATCGATGATTATTGATTTTCTTATTGAAGTTAGCGTGGGAACTTGTGATCTTTTTGTATTTTGCTCGTCCTCCCCTCGGCTGTTTTGTCTGTTCTGGGTTGAAGTTTTGGTTTTATTTGCGCTTTTTTGGGTGGGTGCCTTTTTATAAGAGCCGGGTTGCCGGGCGGGAAAATGAGAACAATAATTGAAGTCCGGTCTTGGTTGTCCGGACCAGAGATATTTGACCCAGTCCAATCCAGTTCATCTGTCATAGGGATGTCCAAAGTGATGGGTGCACCCCAATGCATAAAATTTGTGGTCCTTGACGAATACTCCATAATGGCCTGCATTAAAATCTTTCAGCCTGTTGAAATTTCAACTTGAATCTTAGTCCAAATTTTGAAGTGAAATTTTTTATATTTTAATTTTAGTCAGAAATATTAAATTTATAAAAAAAAATTTACACAATTCATAATTTAATAAAATTTTAAAAATTAAAAAAAAGGAGAATTTTACTATATATGAAATAAAATAAACATAAGATTCAGAATAACAAATCAATTATTTTATCTAAGCAGATGAAGAAAATTAAAAATGAAAATTAAAAAAATTCACTTCAAAAAATAATATCCAATATATATATATATATATAAAGGTTAGAAATTTATTGAATATAATAAAAGAAGATCAATGGACTGTGGCCCAAAACCGAATGAGTATGTTCGCGTGCAATGCACTGGGGAAAGAATTTTCTTAACATAACATTATCTCTTATTCCTTGAAATATTGAACACCTTCATTGCTAATTTAGGTTTCACACCCAGCCTAAAATAATTGGGTTAGACTTTTTTTTGTGGGGGGTGTTGGGGGTGGTTGGGGTTCTGGAGAATGTAGATGGGAAGGCCAAAATCCAGAAACGAGGATCCCTTTCCGACAATATTCAATTAACACGTTCGAAAAATCCGACCGTTACGACCCGTTGCAGACAGAACAGGTGAATAACCGTTAACATTTTAAACAGAAGGAAATTTAAATTAAAAAAAAGAAAAGAAAAAAATAGAAAAAAAAAAATAGAAAAGAAAAGAGCAGGCCCCCCTCGCAGTCCCCACTAACAGAATTTTTTAATTTTTCAGAGAAACTCCACCTACTAACTGGGTTATCCCTATCTCTTTCAGAAAAAAACCTGCAAAGGCCCTCCAGAGGTGGAGGAAGAAAACTACCAGAACAAGACAAGACAAAAGCAAACCCCACAAAAGACCAGCGTAGTAAATCAATGGGCTGCGTTTCCTCGAAACTGTTTAAGAAAGAATTCCAACAAGAGAGGATTATCTTCAACAATGGCAGCGAATGCGTCAACCACGTTGTCTCTCTCACTTCGACAACCTATGGTGCTCTCAAACTCGACAGCAATGCACGACATCAACAACAGCAACAGCAAAAGCAGCAGCAAGAACAAGAACCCATCAATGAGATTGTGGCGGAAAGTAAGAGAAACGAGAAGAGGTCGCCTACTCGGGAAGAACCAGAGGTTATTGACGCATGGGAACTGATGGGGGATCTCGAAGAGGGAGTTCCGGTTTCGAATCGGCCCAGAAAAAGCCCCAAAACGAGGGCTCTGCTTCGTGGGTTTGCGGATATTGATTCCAGGAGTCCATTGAAGTTCTTGAATCAGATTGGGTCTCCTAGAAAGGCCAAGACATTCGGTGGCAAGGAGAATAAGGTAAAGAGGGTTCCGGATTTTAGCCCCAGGACGGTTTTCAAAGGCAACAATTCTTCAGGGAACTCTTGTAAGGCTGTGGCGAGATTGAGTTATACGGGGAAAGATTCCACTCCAGTTGGTGCTAAAACTGAGAGTTTTGAAATCGATTCTGGGGTGGTTTCTTCCAAGAAGAAGAACTTTAGCCCTTTGTTTGATCCAGAGCTTGTTGCATTGTACGAGAAAGAATTGTCTGAAGAGGAAGAGCAAATCAAGAGGATCATTTGCGCAACTCCCAGAAATCGAGCTTTAAAGAAATCTAGAGACTTGGAATCTGTGCTCCATTCTTTTGAACAGAAATGTCCGCCTGGAGGGGAAAATGCAGTTGTGATGTACACTACCACATTGCGAGGAATTAGAAAAACCTTTGAGGATTGCAATGCTGTTAGGTCCGTTATTGAGTCATACCACATTCATGTGCTTGAGAGAGATATTTCAATGGATTCCGGGTTTAAGGAGGAGTTGAGAGAGCTAATGGGTAGAAAGGAAGTGAAGGTTCCGCTTCTGTTTGTTAGAGGGAGGCTGATAGGGGGTGCTGATCAAGTGTTGAAGTTGGACGAAGAGGGAAAATTGGGGCTTTTGTTTGATGGTTTCCCAAGAGGGTTTACCGGAGGTTGCGAAGGGTGTGGAGGGGTTAGGTTCATAATGTGTGCGGGTTGTAATGGTAGCTGCAAGGTCATGGATGAGGTGCAAAAGAAGATGGTTAGATGTGGCAAATGCAATGAAAATGGCTTGATACAATGTCTTCTCTGTTGCTGATCTAAGGTGGTATTTGATGACTGAATTATTTTTCCCCTGTTAAAGTTATTGGCTGGGATTTGAGATGTTTGGGAATTTTCACAAAGTTTGATTCTTTCATTCCTGAAGAGAATGGGAGGATGCGGGTGATTTCTTCATGATGTTTCTCCTGTTAATATGGAAAGTTGGGGTTCTAAAGTGGGTTTTAGGCCTCATAGCTATGGTTTAACTTTTATTAATTCAAGAGAACGGGATTTAGGCCTCGTGTGTTTTCTTGTTAGATTTGACTCTGTTTCTGAAGTTTTTCTTTGTTAGATTTGACTCCTTATATTTCATTCAAGATGAAATCTTTTAGAGATTCCTTGTGTATTGTATAACTTATTCTTTTTCTTGCATTGTTTGCTTTATCTCCTAGTTGTAGTCTCATTTCTCAAATTCCATCCACGTTTTTTAGCTTTTGTGATTTTGCAATATTAATTATAGCCGTTTGTCGTATCTGAGACAGATTCGTTTATGGGGGTGGGGGGTGGGTAAATCTTGTAATCTTGTTGCAAAAAAATGTTTTTAAGTGACAAATGAAAAACATGGTCCTTCTGCTCGGAAGAAGAGATAATGCATAGGAACTTTGAAACAAAAGTTACTCTGTTTTTGGCTCTTGTGACACAAAACTTATTTGAAAGCTGGGTTCTATAGTGGACTTTTGAAGGTTCAAGTAATCAGTTCTGTAGTGCAAGGACCTATACACCCAACAAAACTGATACGGAGTAACCGCAGCAGAAAGATGCCCGAGAATGTTGATATCCAAAATGACAGTTATGTTCAGGAAACCACAACAGATGAAGGATCCATAAGGTTGTTAGATTGAAGACATATCTAAGAGATTCGATTCGATTCGGAGTTCAACAAGGAACCCAATGCGGTATACCAAAGTTTCTCCATTCAACCTGTTGTTTCGGAAACTTTCAGAATAACTGCTTAAAATGTGTAGAAAAACGATACACTTTGTTGTGTGGCGTGCCTCACTGAAGCATAAACAAAAGGAATTTGAATGGTAAAGATACAAGCTTTATTTGTGCTTCTGTCTCAGTATGCATCTTTTAGACTTTGTGCGTGCAAATTTTCTCCATTACCAATCCTATATATGCTTAGGCTTTTGTATTTGCTTGCCTATCTTCAGTTTCCACTTCCATCACTGTGCAATATCACAGCGACTCCTCCTTGTACTGCTGGTGCCGTCTCTGCAACCATCGGCACTAAAATCTTTAGATTTCTAGAAGATACATTACCGTGCATCCCGAAGTGGTTGCCCGTATCGTGTACCTCTCTCTAGCAGTAACTGAAATTAATAAGAATAATCACCCAGCTACAGGAATATGCAAATTACAGGCATCCATAAAATAGAGTTTTGCGTGCTGGAACTTGGGAGGGTTGCCGATGAATATTCCCAAGTCAACGCTCAGCTGTTTCTTTTCTTTCTCACCAGCTTTTAGTTAAACCGTCTACAGAACGGGTTTGCGATTCTTCACAACGTTCAACATATTACATGTTAGTTAAATGGCTAACATTTGCTTGATCAAAATGGTTCAAGCTCAGAGATGTCCATTCTATCAGAAAAAGGAACTGAAGGGTTTATGTTTCAGTTACTCCACACGAAAACCAATCACTTGACCATACAAAAACGACACCCAAGACAAGAGGTGCAAGACTGAAGGTGCAATGTCATTTACTAGGTAAGAAAAATGCCAAATAATTTAAGTTATCAGAGTCAATTCAACCAAGTATGAATAGATCCATGCATAATACTAGAATTGAAAATGACATAAAATTTTAAATCAAAAGAAAAGGATTGCCATCACTGTCTAGACACGACCTTCTACAGACTACCCATATAAATTAAAGCTTGAAATCCCAGGCAACCCGTTTAGCTGCAAGAACGCCAATTGTTGTTAGTGCATCCCTTTTCTTGCCTGCGCGTGCATATATTTGAATTGCTGAGCATTTAGCTATTAGGGCCTTGTCTTGATCGTGCAAGACTTTCACCCATTTTCCAATTGATATGTGTCAACTAGAAACATTTTCATCTCAGTCCTCGCTTGTCCAGCATTTAGTATGGGTTATACCGGTTGTGGCCACGGTTGCTGTCATTGCCACGTCTTCCACCACTTGAGCTTCCAGAACCACTGCTCCTGCCCCCACCCCTGCCACCACCCCTGCCACCACGAGGATGTGGCGGAGCCACACGTTGTTGCATTCCAGGCTGTTGCCTGCAGATAACAGTAATAATAACAATAACAATAGCAGCCACAACACAACAAACAATCATGTGATAAGATTGAACTCTGGCTTGCAATCATTCTAAATAGCTACAGAAGGGAGCACACACCCACCTACTCGCATATAAAACAAGAGAAAATTACTAATCTCCTATCCTAGCCAGTTGATTCTAGGCCAACATCCAGCATCCGCCATCAAATAACTGGAGCATCATTGATCCAAACATTTAACAGCAAAAAGAGAAACGAAAACCATGATTAATGTGTGTGGATGACTGATAACTAAACTAAGGATTCTTTTTCATATTTTACTGTTTGAATTTTTACAGGTAATCATTGAATGAGATGAAAATTCTAGGACACATGAGAAATAAGTGCAACAAGCAATAACAAATACATATATTGAACTATATGCTACATCAAGCACTTCCAAGTAATGGAAGATGCTTATTGATAAATATGTATGATAAACAAGGAAAAGCAATTAAGTGATAGACAAAAGGGCTTTTGGACAGGCATGCAAATCCTAATGTGAACTAACAAAAGCACAGCAGTCTGATGTCCTATTCTCCTGTCTGAAGTTGGCATTGGCTATGGCAAGCAATTGTAATTTGAAGCAGAATCTCACTTACAGTACATATCCAATCCTTCCATCAGGCAAAAGCATTGGCATCATTGCCATGCCAGTTGGAGTTGGTCCACCTCCATAGATCACTGGCTGCAGGATTTTGCATTCTGTCAACAAATTAATTCAACCAGAAAAAATTGCAAACACATCCATGTGCACAAATTTTCATTCCAGAAAGAAAAATTGTCCTTTAATGATTGCATGTGAAGAAAATACAAATGCGAAATATAAATCTGCTTTTCCAGGACTGGGAAAAAATTATTTTATATTCTTATGAAGCTATCTCCACAAATTGCTCTAAAAGAAGAATTTCACATGCCAGCAAGCCTAATATAGTTGTTTGTTGTATAGAACAGCCAGTAGTCTAGTTCATGGATTTTCTCAACTCTTGTTATATAGAATAGCCAATGGTCTACACCCTGAATTTTCTCAAATCAGTTTCAAAGAAAAAACAATATGTTCACCAGATGATTAAGCAATTTAAGTAATGACCTCACACACAGCTATCCAAATTTATTGCATGTCAAATTAAAAAAATTACTCAAACAAAAAGGAAAAGGAAAAAAAAACAAAAAAAACAAAAAAACTGCAGATCATGTCATTTGAAGTTAACCACAACACAAAGCCATTATTCTAGATTCTTAGTCAACTAACCAAAATCAATGCCTAAGTCCAAATTTTTTGTTGTTGCATGGAGAAGTCCAACTTTTTTGCACTTGCATGGAGATACTTAAAACCAACTCAAGAATAATATAATAAAACCTGATGATGCATTCATGCAAGTGAGAATAGTTAGACAAAGCCTGGGAGCAACAGAATTGCCCATTCATTTGTCTTTGGATGAGAAATCACCAAAAAGATCTTTAACTAATCTGTAATCAAAATTCAAAGGAATTGCAGAACTCAAGCATTTAGGCTAATAAATTTCAAGGTTCTCTTCCTAAACCATATATAGCTCTAACAGACTAGCACAAGCATGCACTTGTGATGGTGTGTGCACATCTATCAGAGATATAGGGAGAGAGGAACATTGAGGATAGGAGTTAATTATCTTACTTGAGCCAAGCCAGCACCATACCCAGTAGCCATGGCACCATAAGGATTCCCAACTAAACCATAACCAATACGAGGTGGATAAGTTGGAGGCAAGATTGGCTTTGATGAACTTGGCCCTCCAGAAGACTTCTGTTCTGCATGAGGCTTTGCAAGGGAGCAATCCAAAACTTGACCTGTGAAACAGCAAATAGCCAGTAAAATAACTAATATTGGTTCTAATAAATAAGCCATAATGGGTCTAATGAGACAAACATAAGAAATGTTAAATACAAGGAAGAAAAGTTTCAAGATGTGCCAAAAAATAAAAAAGAAGAAATATTACCATCTATTTCATATTTCTCAGTATTCTTCAATGCCTTCATAGCACTTGACCTCTCAGAAAAATGTACAAAACCATATCTACTGTCTTCATGACCTGCTTTTGCAGGTGGAAGAACCACTTTTGTAACTTTTCCGTGGTGTTCAAACAGCAGCCTCAAACGTTCCTGAGTAATATCTTTTGGTAGATTCTTGACATACACAGCTTTAACCTGCATCAAATCCACAAGACATAAATCAAGTAATTTTTTAAAGTTGAAAATGAGTAACCAAGATATATAGCTTTAGTATCCCATCCATAAAAGCAACAGTCTTGGATTTGAGGTGGTCACCAGGAAGTTCTAGAAGAACTACATATTTGAATTGCAAGTGATAACCTGCCCATTATAAACTGGAGGTTCATTTTCTTTAATATGCAAGTCATAACCATGATCACTCACATAAAGGACACAAACATGCAAAAGCATTATTTGATGCAATTATGCAGTTGAAATTCAAACCTGATATTGAAAGAAGATATGACATGCAGGAAACAAGCTATTTGTCATAAATATCAACCAAAAAATAAAAGCTAGAAAAGTAAATAACAGGTCCATGGCATGTCAGCTAGCAAGGAACAAAGTACAGTATGAATCAAAGGAAAAAAAAATCAATCTAAAGAAAAATGTTATAATGTAGAACCTGAGAAGTTGCAGAAGATCCTGCATTTTTAGGGTCTGCCCAGCTCACTGTTGGAGAGTTATCATCAAGTTTAAAATTTGAATTTGACATCTTTTTACGTGAATATTCTGCACATGCATGATTATAGTACTCAATGAAAGCAAACCCACGATTTCGACTGGAATTCTGTGGATCCTGTAACAGGTTAAGAATTGCAATCATTAAATGTATTTCAAGGAGAAACTTCAGCTACCACTATGTAAATATTTCTCAATGATTGATTTATAAACAAGGAAACAAGCTATCTGTTTTCCATATGCAAGCACATCTGTTGAAAATATTTAAGCCCACACACCTTTAATAATTCTATGGAAATAACACCTGGCCCAATCTTATTCACAGCCTTCTTCATGTCTTCCTCACACCAATTTCTAGGAACATTACCAATAAACAACCGATGATTGACCTGAGATGTTGAACACTTTACCTTTTTACCCTGAAAAAGTAAGCCAGATTCCAGATAAATGAAAACTACCAGAACTCCAAGATAGTCCAAAGTAAACTACAGAGAGACTGATAAAAAACATATCATTGATGAAAAGGTGTTCTCATGTAACATTGCAAGCACAATCTTTAAATTATTTTCCTGGCTTGGATTATTTTTGGAAAAGAAAGCAGCAGTGTATGTGATACCTTGAACTCAGTATTATTCAATTCTTTGATAGCCTTGGAAGCCAGTTCCTTCGTTCTAAAGCTCACAAAAGCATAACCTTTGGCTTCACTTGAATCTTTTCCTTTCATTATCCTTACCTGTTGTTCACATATATCCTGAGTTAGTCTTTCTAAACATAAAGACACACAAGGTAATTGTAGCAAAAATAATGCTAACCTCTGAAACTTCTCCTATGGATTCACAAAAGCCCCTCAAATCTTCTTCAGAGGTATCATGAGGAATGCCACCAAGATACACCTCCGATCCATGCGGAGGAAGCGCAAGAAGCTCAGCATGTTTATTCCTTTCATCTTCACAATCAGAGCCTTTTTGTGCATAAGACTCAGCAGCAGCCTTCTCAGGTTCTTCTTCATCTTCTTCTTCTTCTTCTACCTCTTCTTCTTCTACCTCCTCTTCTACTTCTTCCTCTACTTCTTCAAATTCTTCTTCCTCAACTTCTTCATACTCAACCACTTCCTCAATTGCTTCCTCTGGTTCATTTTCACCATCAAGGTCAACCTGTTCTTCGGATTCCAAAGCCTTTTCAGACTCAGCAGGCTTTTCAGGTACATCTGACATATCAGCACCTGCAGTACTTGTCCTTGTCCTCGGCATCTTATGCATCTAACAAAACAAGCTTGCAAGGCAACTGTGAAAGAATCACAGAAGCCAGAACCATTCACAGAAGGAAGAGTACAAGGAGGGAAAGGTGGAAAAAAAATGAGAGGGCAAATGGAGTTGCAAAGCGAGAATCTTGACTGAGTTTGTGCCATAAGATATGGATCCAAGGAGTCACAATGTGAATGATATTCAATTAATGGATCATTAAAAAGTAATAGTAGTTAAAGAATCAGGCAAGAGAGAATTACGAATCATGACCAAGAGGATGAATGGAAGATGATGCTCATCAGGTGGAAAAAAAATCATATATACAATGAAGCAGTGATATCCTTCAAATAAGACAGCGGTAGCAGTCGAAAATCAACAGGTAGTTAAATTGTTTATCTATCTGGAACATTGTGTCCACCAAAAGGAAAAGCCAAAAAGGAAGGAAAAAGACAAGAAATGAGAAGATGAAGTAATGCAACTGACATTCATACTTGTAATACACTAAAACAAATGGAACCAAAATTGAAAGAATTGCACAATCAAATACAAGACCTTAGAAAATGATAAAAAGGAAATTGATTTTAATTTGCAAACAATTTGTTTGACCGGTTCCACTAAAACAATCTCTCTGCCAAGCTACACCTTCCAAAAGAAAGACCAGAATCCCAATACAAATCCCAGTCTGCCATTATAACTTTTTCATTGCAATAACTCAGTTTATGTATCTGTTTTACGAACCATCACCCTCAGCCACACGGGTGCCCAAAAAATGGCATTTTCCTTCTATCTTTCTTGCACTTTCCTAAATACAGAACCGGACCACACTTGAGCTCGAAAACAACTGGCACTAAGGTTAATATAATCCATATTCCCTCCTTTCCCCAGCTCATATATCCAAGCAATAGTGCTTTTAAAAACCATGTTAAATCCAAAAATAATTCAAAAAAATTTAAAAAGGAAATTGGGAAAAAATTCAAACCCCAAAAAGAACGAGCCATCAAATTAACCTGTCGCTAGAGCAAAAAAGCCACGAACTTCGTCTAGAACCAGACTGACCCACCAAATTATTAAATAACAAAAAAAAAAAAAAAAAAAAAGAAACTAAACCAAACCAATTCAATTGTTTGGATCCGCTAATGCAAACGAGAGATAGAGAGAGAGAGAGAGAGAGAGAACCTGTGCTCGTTCAAATGGAATATCGACAAAGTAAAAGGAATTCTGGTTGCGTCGTATCAAAACCCTAATTCTTGTGCCAAGCGCCCTTTTGCTCTCTCTCCTGTTTTTTCAACGAGCTTCGGGAAGTGTTTGGAGATTCAGATTCTGGAGAGAAAAGCGGGCCACTGTTCCTTGGCCCAACGTCCCCAAGGCCCACCCAAACAAAATGCCACGCTGGGAATCAAAACAATATGCAACGTAAGACCGGCCGTTTACGGTTGTTGTGTCAGGGGATGCAAGGACGACGACGACAGCAACAACAACAGTTCAAATTCCGTTGTTTTTTTTTTTTTTTTTTTAATTTCTTTTCACTTATCTATAGATCGATTATAGGACCCTTTTAGTAGTAGTTGGATAAAATATAAGTATACAAAACAGTTAATCGTTTCATTTTTTAATAAAAAAATCAGTATTTATTTTACAAGTCAATTAAAAACTAAAAAGAAAGAAAATAAGATATAGATTAATCCTGTGGATGCATTTTAAAGAGTTTCAACGCACCGTTTTTACTTTGAGTTATTTTTGTAGAGGGGTGGGTTGCAACCGCCAAAAAAAATAAATGAATAATTAAACAAATCATTCAAATGTAAACTATTGTCGTTTTACCAAACGACAGCTCTGTGATGCTGTTTTCCCTTTCTTCTGTTAGGTTATACGTCAAGGCGAAGCTGCATCACCGGCTTCTATCCACCTCCGCCGCCGCCACTGCCACCATAAAAAACCCATCATGGAACAGCGTCTTAAGAGAACTGGTGCGCAAATCCCTCTTTATCGACTCGCTCTCCCTCTACTGTCAGATTCTCCGCTCCGGCGACTCCCCCAACGCCTTCACTTTCCCATATGCCCTCAAGTCATGCGCCGCCCTCTCTCTCCTAGAGACCGGAAAACAGCTTCATTGCCATGTCATTAGAAGTGGGTGCTTATTAGAACCCTTTGTTCAGACCTCTTTGATTTCCATGTACAGTAACTGTAGTTTGATCGATGATGCCTGCAACGTGTTTGATGAAAATCCATATTCTATTAATCAAACGGTTTCTTACAATGCCTTGATATCTGGGTATGCGTTGAATTCTAGAGTAAAAGATGCGGTTTCGTTGTTTTGTGAAATGAGGGAAATGGGGGTGGAAATTAACGAGGTTACGGTACTGGGATTGGTTCCTCTTTGTGGAGCCCCGGAGAATTTGGGGTTGGGGACGTGTGTTCATGCTTGTTGTGTGAAGTTTGGACTGGACGCTAATTTTTCTGTCAGTAATTGTCTGCTTACTATGTATTTGAAGTGTGGAGAAGTTGGTTATGCGAGGAGGTTGTTTAATAATATGCCGGGAAAAGTATTGATTACCTGGAATGCAATGATTAATGGCTATGCACAAAATGGGCTTGCCAATGAAGTTTTGGAAATTTATAGAGAAATGGAGTCAAGTGGAGTCTGTCCTGATCCTATAACACTTGTTGGGGTTCTTTCCTCTTGTGCTAATCTTGGTGCTCAGAGTGTTGGCAGAGAGGTAGAATGTCATATAAAGGCCTGTGGATTTGGGTCGAACCAATTTTTGAACAATGCTTTGATTAATATGTATGCTAGGTGTGGTAATTTGGCAAAGGCTAGAGAGATTTTTTATCGCATGCCGACAAAAAATGTGGTTTCGTGGACAGCGATCATTGGTGGCTATGGGATGCACGGACAAGGAGAGATTGCAGCAGAGCTCTTTGATAATATGATTAGGGCTGGCATTAGACCTGATGGAACAGCCTTTGTAAGTGTCTTGTCTGCTTGTAGCCATGCAGGATTGACTGACAGGGGGTTGGATTATTTTGAGGCAATGAAGAGGAGATATGGTTTGTGGCCTGGTCTAGAGCATTATTCTTGCATGGTGGATCTTTTAGGGCGAGCAGGTAGGCTCCATGAGGCTCAGAAACTTATTGAATCCATGCCAGTAAAACCTGATGGTGCAGTGTGGGGTGCTCTACTGGGCGCGTGTAAAATTCACAGAAATGTAGAGTTAGCAAAGTTGGCTTTTGAACGGGTCATTGAGCTTGAACCCACAAACACTGGTTACTATGTTTTGATGTCTAACATATATGCTGAGGAGGGAAATTTGGAGGGGCTGTTGAGGGTTAAGATACTGGTCAGGCAACGGAAGCTCCAAAAAGATCCAGGATGTAGCTATGTTGACTTGAAGGGCAAAGTTCACATCTTCCTTGCTGGTGATAGGAGTCATCCTCAAACAGAGGAAATATATAAATTTCTAGATAAGTTGGCAAAGTTGGTGGAAAAAATTGGTAAGTCTAAGGAGAATGATCAAGAAAGAAGAAATGAAGAACTTCTACATTGCATGGGAGTGCACAGTGAAAGATTAGCTATCGCATTTGGGCTGTTAAATACCAGGCAAGGATCAGATATTGTTGTGATGAAAAATCTTCGGATTTGCACAGATTGTCACAGATTCATAAAGTTAGTTAGCAAGATTGTGAATCGCCGATTTATTGTTAGAGATGCAACCCGCTTCCACCATTTTAATAATGGATTTTGCTCTTGTAAAGAGTATTGGTAACATTCATTAAAGCTTTTCATATTAGACCGACAAGATCTAACTAGGATCCTAAAATCATTCTCACAGCACCTGGAGAGCACACAACAAATAAAATCAAGATTTGTTGAGTTTCAAAAATATTTGTGCCATGGAGATAAGTATACACTCGATGACATGCTTGAAACATTCTACCTGTTCTATATCATTCCTGAATTTGCATCTCACTCCTGATCATCCCCCGGAATCTAAATCTCTACCAATATCAAAGCCTCCATTGGTAATGCCATTTACACGTATGGTAATGGTGCAGCAGAGAAACCCCTCCCCAAAGCTTTCAGATCGCTTCCCGTAAATAGAGTTCAATCTTCTGAGTTTGACTAACAGATTAAAGATTTTAAACTGTTCAAAACAATTCTGCCATAAAATGAGAGGTTTTTTTTTTCCTTTGCTGCTCTAATGCTTTCCGTTAAACAACTCTAGTGGTTATCTGATTGCAATTATTCTTCAGCTGTCCTTTAATTAGGCTTTTAATTCATTTACATATCTTATGTCTGATCTGTATAGGTCTTTGATTCATTTGAATTCGTGACAGCATAAGAAGAATGCATTACACCTTATAACAAGATCCAGAACTTTGTAAATTAAAATTGGTAAGAGCATGTCAAAAAAAAAAAAAAAGAAGAAAGAAAGAAAATCTGGGCTGCATTTTGCATGAATAAAAATGTGGGCAGTGTTATAGCGAGGCACTAAGATTGAACAGGCAAATTATCAACTCAAGCCAATATCCTACCTGGGAGGCAGTCATTTCATCAATTGCAAATTACTTGGCACACATGGAACAGAAGGAGAAGCATCTGCAAAGCTTCTTGGGGATACAATCGCCGTGCATCATCAAGAGTATCGCAGGCACACAATTCACTCTAGAATCAACTGAAAGCCGCATGGACTCCAAGGAAACCCCAAAAAAGGTTGCACCGCAAACAAAATAGTTCTTTATCAATTAAGTTTTCAAAACTGAACAGGTCATCAAACTAAAATTGTTAGCAGTTTTGATTATATGAGAAATTAAATTAATATTTAATAATTAATATATATTATTTAACATTTATATTAACTTATATATAAAATATTAATACATAACAATTTGACCAATATCTGTCTAAAAAGGGAATATTTAAAAAAAAAATAAAATATAGAATAAAATTGAAAATACAAAAAAAATCTAAAACTTAATCATGAAAATATCCAAAGATTTAGATAAAAAATTTGCAAATACCCTTTTTCTTGCTTTTCTTTTTTCTTAATTTATTGATCATCACTACGCTATTTTTTAACAACTTCCTTGGATAACCACTGTAGACTCTTTAATGGAAGAATTTCTGTGATTAGTTAGGGCAGAAACAAATATATGATACGTGTGATTTGATTTTTTATTTTTATTTTTATTTTTATTAGACATGTTTAAAAGTGTTCCCGTATGTATTCAAGAAATATCAAATAAGTAAGTATCGTGTCCAATACAAATATGTATCTTTTTTATAAATCTCCATGATACATAAATTGCAACATTAGACTTGTTGAACACGAAATTCAGGATGGCGCCTTGATTCCCCAGGCTAAGAGACGTTTATAAGCAAGAGACGTTAAGCGGGTGTTTCTAATTACCGACAGGTTTTAAATTTGAACAGTTTACATAGGGCGGAAAACAGGCCGCATTTGTTACTGCTATTTATTTATTACTGAACTAGTACAACCTTAAAATCTGTGACAATTCTGAAAAAAGCTGTAGCCTTTATTCATGTTTTAAGTAAATATTTAAACAAAAAAAAAAAAAAGCTCTATTTTATCATTTTATGTGAAATTCTAACTCTTGGGCCGGCATCTTCTACGGCGGCTTGTTTGCTTTGGCAAGCCCCTTTTAGAATTTTGAAACCCAATCCAGTGAATCTAACCTGGCTACCTGGCGCCCGCTAGGCTGCTACGAAACCAAAATAATAATATTTTAAAAAAATAATTAAAACAAGGACAAAAACGGGATTTCGGCGAAAGGACGGTGAGAATCCAGTAAAATGGAAAAACCTGAATCTTAACAAAATCTGGACCGTAGGATTTCAATCCCTCAAAATTAAAAAAAAAAAAAACCTAGCCGTTGCATCTCTCTCCAAACGAGCGGGTGTCAAAAAATTTCGAATCTCATTCCCCTCATTCCCCAGCCCGCTCCCTCTCCACAACTAAAACGCCAAAAGCAATTGTCCGAGCGAGCGAGTGAGAGAGAGAAGTTCCTTTAGAAGGCCGGGCTGGATCTCTTTAGTGTGGGTCCGAGCAATTCCCCATCCGCCGGTCGCCGATCGAGGACAAGAATGTCGGTTCGACATGAGAAAGAGAAAGGAGTTAACGTGCAGGTCCACCTTCGGTGTCGGTAAGGATTCCAGTTATACTCTCAGATTCGTTCGCTACATCGTGATTTTCAGTCTTTGATTTGATTCTTACGCATTTTCGTGCAAAGGTTTGGGTTATTTTGTGGATTAATTTTTACATTTTCTTGGATGGTGTATGTTTCAGGCCGTTTAGTGAAGATGAATTGAGGAATAATGCTCCTCAGGTTGTCACGTGCAAGGAATACCAAAGAGAGGTTGCTGTTTCGCAGAACATAGCCAGCAAGCATATCGATAGGATTTTCACTTTTGACAAGGTTTTGAACTTGTTTTGTTTTTCTTTTTTTTTTTTCTTCTTTGCTTCTGATTTGGTCCATCATTTTGTTTGCTAGTTTGAAATTGTGACATCATGTTTGGTGGGTTAGGTGCTTGGGTGCGTTTGAATTGTTGTTAATAAGAGTAGAGATTTACGGAAGGTATTAAAGTGTTTGTGGGATTTTGGCTGTTCTGGATTTGATGTTGTAGACAAACCCTTTTTGCACATAAATGGAAGGGCAAATTTACACCGAGAATTGTTGGTAGCATTTTGCCGGCTCTTCCGTCCATTATCTGCCTTGTTTTTAGTTGAGCAAAGCACACCTTTAATGATTGTATTGCTAAGAGCTCAACACCACTGTCAATGAATGGGTCCAAATGTATATTTGATGTCTTGCATGCATGATTTTAAGAAGCAAAAAGCATCTTCCAACATAAGAGTATTATGAAGAAATTTAATCTTTAATCTGCTATTTGATCACGGACATACTATCTTAGACTTGTTGTCTTAGTAGATTTGCATACCAACATAGTACCATTAAGTTGCTCTTGGTTTCTCTGCTCTTTTTCAGTGATTTAGAACCTTTGCTTCATTTTGAGGCTGATTCACACTTGTCTGTCAGCTCTTTTTCAGGAAAATTGTTCATGAAATTTCATGCAATGCAAATAGATATTCTGCACTTTTTCATGTTGAATTCAATTACATTCGTTAAAGTACCCAATTAATTTGCATTATAGGCTATGTTGTTTCTCGGGCATGCATTATCGCGTTTGCAATTGTTTTGTCTTTTGCAAACCTCATTCTTGGCATTTAAATTTAATGTTCTAAGCAGTTGTTTGTAAGTCTAACATTTTGCTCATGGTGCCAAAGGTTTTTGGGCCTTCAGCTCAGCAAAAGGATCTTTATGAGCAAGCTGTTGTGCCAATTGTTAATGAAGTTCTTGAAGGTTTCAACTGTACCATTTTTGCATATGGTCAGACTGGCACCGGTAAAACATACACAATGGAAGGTGAATGCAAAAGATCTAAGGTATGTATCATATCAGGATTTTTTTTTCTTATAATGATGTTTTAATTTTTATAAGCTATAATTATGGAATTGATGAATTTTTGGTTTGGTGTAACATTGATACAGAGTGGGCCTAATGGAGAATTACCTCGAGAAGCTGGGGTCATACCCAGGGCTGTCAAGCAAATTTTTGATACACTTGAAAGCCAGAATGCAGAATATAGTGTGAAGGTGACTTTCCTAGAGTTGTACAATGAAGAGATCACGGACTTGCTTGCCCCAGAAGAAATCTCCAAAGTTTCTCTGGATGAGAAGCAGAAGAAGCAGTTGCCTCTTATGGAGGATGGGAAAGGTGGTGTGCTTGTAAGAGGTTTAGAGGAGGAAATAGTTACGAGTGCAAATGAAATTTTCACTCTTCTTGAGAGAGGGTCTGCAAAACGTCGCACTGCAGAAACCTTGTTAAACAAGCAGTCAAGGTAATAAGTTTTCAATTTTTTTCTTTTTTTACCTTAAATCCATAAATCCATAAAAAGTTTCCTTCTCATTAATAACATGTTTGCTGTTTTAGTCGGTTCTCTATTTTCAATTACAATACACATCAAGGAAGCAACACCTGAGGGTGAAGAACTAATTAAATGTGGCAAGCTTAACTTGGTGGATCTAGCAGGATCAGAAAACATTTCTCGTTCTGGTGCTAGGGAGGTAAGCAATTTATTAAGGAAGCTAATTGGGACATTCAGTAAAATTGGAGCCAGGCCAAGTATGGTTACTCTATATGATACTGATCCTGCTCTCTATATTGTAGGGTCGTGCAAGAGAAGCTGGTGAAATCAACAAAAGTTTACTCACTTTGGGGCGTGTGATTAATGCTCTTGTGGAGCATCTTGGTCATGTACCTTACAGGTTCAGATTGCTATCCTTAGTTAGTCAGCCTTAGCTTATACTTATTATTTTTTTTTTTTATGATGTCTATTATGCATTGATCTAGGGATAGCAAGCTCACAAGGTTGCTTCGAGATTCACTTGGGGGCAGAACCAAAACATGCATTATAGCAACTGTTTCACCGGCTGTTCATTGTCTGGAAGAGACCTTAAGCACCTTGGATTATGCACACAGGGCAAAGAACATAAGGAATAAGCCTGAGGTTTGTTGCTTCTTGTGTTAGTTATAATTCTAACAAAAAATTTTGATTCTTTTGATAGATGAATTTCTGTATAGGCTTCAGTTGCCTATTTTCTTGAATGAGTTTGATAGCAGTGAACTATCTTCCTGAAATATTAAACTCAAGTTCTGTAACATACAGTACATAAGAATTTCAGGAATTTGACGACTTCAAAGCTTTATCTGGGGTGAAATTTAAGTGGGACTCTTGTTGTAGAGTTACTATTGTGTTTATTACACAATTGTTTCTCCATACGGTAACTTTAGGTATAATGGTAAGGTTACTTCATTGTAACTTCAAGGCCTCAAGTTCGAGGCACAAAAGAGAATCCTTTGTGAAAACAAGAGTAAGATTACAACATTTGACCCTTCCCCAATCTCTCAATATGGAAGCCCATGCACTAGGATGCATTGTAGCTTTCTTGAAATGAACTTTGTGTTTTGATCGATGCATCTCCCATTCTTGATTTGGTTTCAGTGGGTTTTGAGCATTTGGGTGGAATTTTGTGATGATCATGTTTTCTGTGAGAAATTAATGCTAAGAGACATGGTTCCAAATGTAAGGTGCATGCAAGTAACTGATTATATAGCTGTCATTTGGGCAAGGACTAAGTATGAGGTCTACTGTGAACTTTTCCTTTATTATTATTATTTTTTTTAAGGTCTATACATCTGAACAAAGCCTACTGAATAAGGATCTGCTGTGTCTCTGTAGGTTAATCAGAAAATGATGAAATCTACTCTTATCAAGGACCTTTATGGGGAAATTGAAAGACTTAAGGCAGGTGAGATGGCTTGACACCTGGTATGCCAGCTAATTAGACTGTATTCTGGCAAGTGATTGATGCTATGTGCAAGCAATGGTGCCTGGTTCTCTTATTGTAACAAATGTCATGATCTTGTTCAGAGGTCTATGCTGCACGGGAGAAAAATGGAATCTATATCCCAAAGGAGCGATACCATCAAGAGGAGAGTGAAAGAAAGGTGATTGGTAGCACTCACTTTCCTGTTATGTTAATGACCTTGCATTTATAAACTATATCCTTTTTATATGCACTAATGGTGTGTTTTTCTTTAGTGTTCCCATAAACTATATCAATGTTTGCCATTGAGGATTTAATGGTGTTTACTTATTCTACATACCTTATTTGGAAGGAAAAATGATACCTCTCAGTCTCTCTCCTGCTTTCTCTCTCTTCTGTTGATTTCCTAAGCCAAGTCATGGATTTTGGATGCTCCTATATGTAGTCTTATGTTTTCCAATCAAGTATAATTATCATGGATAACCTTTTCTTTTGTCACCCCTGTTGTTGTTCATAGGTGATGGTGGAACAGATAGAACAAATGGGGGCTACCATAGAAAACAATCAGAAGGTTAGTGTTTGAAACAGCATTTAATGTGTGGATATTTTGTTGTTGAGCTTGATAATTAGGCTCACTTGACACATGAATATGATATTGCAAGCAGCAATTTGAGGAGTTGCAAGATAAATATGTTGCCCAGGTTCAGCAATGTTCTGAATTGAACAGCACGCTGGATGCCACAGAGGTAAGTTGCATCTATAAGTTTACAGTTACATTATACAAATGGATTCCATTAAATTGATAAGATGGGCAGAAAACCTTAAGCCAAACCAGCAAACTGTTGGCCAGTACTGAGGAAGAATTGAACAAGTGCTGTTATGCTCTGAAAGAGAAGGATTTTATCATATTGGAACAGAGAAAAGCAGGTATATTTGCATATTTTTTAAGGACATTTTTGTTAGCTTTCTGTTATGTTGATATCATCGATCTTTTGAAACAGAGAATGCTCTGGCCCATCAAGCATGTGTTCTGCGGTCTGACTTGGAGAAAGCTCTTCAGGACAATGCTTCTTTGTTTCAAAAGATTGGTAGGTTGTCCTCGGCGTGGTTGGAAACCACAAATGTGATTTGTTATTAGTTGGAACAGGCCACTATTGATTTGGCACGTATAACAGGTAGGGAAGACAAACTGAATGCTGATAACCGATCACTGGTGAGCAATTTTAAGACGGAACTTTCCCTACAAATTGGTTCTCTTTGTGATGTGTTGGCTACATCAAGGTCTCGACAGGATGAACATCTTCAGTCTGTTGAGAATCTTTGTCATTCTTTCTTAAACATACATGATAAGGTAATGAAAAATTAATGGCCTCATTTCTCTCAACCATTTCTTCTCTTCCTGCTATATTTCTGAAAACAAATAAGGTTGCAATTTTGTTATAGGACTTTGGATTCAATTAAAGTTGTTGTCTGAAACTCTGAACTTTTCTCCTTTGTAGTCTAAGACTTATAAATTCTTGTCTTCAGGCCCTTAATGATATGAAGAAAAAATTGACAGCTTCAAGGACTTTGTACATGTCCCACTTTGATGCAGTCCAAAATGTTGTACGGTTGCACAAGGCAAGCTCCATTGCAGGTTTGGAGGAAATTACATGTTTGGCTTCTTCTCATGCACAATCTATTCAAGAAGTACGTGCTGGCAACTTGATTCAGTTTCTTTATTGTGTTGTTTCAGTTATTCCATGTTTACTAAATCGTCTCCTTGTTCCCTTTCTGAATTAGTATCTAGCAACAGAGGCTGGTCAGGCACTTTCCATATTTGATGATCTGCGGAATGCACTTTCTACTCAGCAGGGAGAAATGGCTCTTTTTGCCAGGGAACTACGACAGGTCTTCTCCTTGATCTTTTTCCTGTGTCTGCAACAAATGTTGCTTGGTGGCCATGGATATGCGGCTAATTTGTCCTTGATCTAAACTTTTTTCCGATGAGAACTTGTGGCTTCTTTTCACAATTTTTTCAATAAACAAGAAATGACTTTGCCATAGTTGCTTGAATGTTGCTTTACTAGTTCACAATATTGCTGCTGTTTTTCATCATTTGATCTCTCTGTATATTGTTTTGCTGTTTCTTGTGCCTTGCAACCTCTTCTGATTGGGATATCCAACAGAGATTCAACACTAGCATTGAGCAAATAAAGGAGATTTCTGAGTACACAGATGTATTACTGAACAAGATTTTGGAAGAGTCCAAAAGGGTTGAAAATCACGTAGAGCAAGCTGATCAAGTTCAAATGAAAAGCATTGCTGACTTTCAGAAGGCTTATGAGGTATAAACAATGTTAAAAAAAAAAAATTGTGGAAGTGCTGTATGTACTATCAGAATTCTGAAAAATATTCCCTGGAACCTTTCCCTGTGCAGGAGCAATCAAAGTTTGATGCAGAGAAGCTTGTTGCTGATATTGGAAATCTGCTCTCTAACCACATTCGGCGTCAGAAAGAGCTGGTTTGCTTCATAATTTTTTAACTTTTATTTATTCACTTTGTATTCAAAATGACTAATGTTTGAGTTGATAGGTGGATGCGAGGTTAGTTGACCTCAGAGAAACTGCTTCTGTAAACAAGGTATTTTTAGATGGGCATGTTTCTTCAATGGAGGGTATTACAACAGAGGCAAAAAGAAAATGGCAGGAATTTTCTTTGCAAGCAGAGAATAAGTCAAAGGATTGTGCAGATTATTCTGCTGTAAAACATTGTCGTATGGAATCACTCCTACAGCAATGGTGTGTGTTGGGTCTTCCGCGTGTTTTGGATCAAATCAGTATCTTTTACTGTTTAGCTGACATTACTCTTCTCCATTGTTTAGTGTGAGCACCACAGATTCAGCTTTCAAGCACTGGAAAAGGACTCATGAGTCCGTGAACAAAATGAGCAGTAATCATGTCTCCTCCTTGTTGTCACTTACGAGGTAATAAATGGTGCCTTTTTCTTTAGATCATAACCTTAGAATATCTCTATGAAATTGCTTTTACGTGGTTAATTTTGACACCAATTTACATGGAACTATGGCCATATCTTAACGAAACTATCTAGCCTATGGCTTCGAGGCAAAGTCAATAATATCATCACTGTGTTTTCCATTGTTCTCTTTTCCCGTTTTATATTTGTCTTGTAATGTGAAATATGTTATCCTTATTTACAGATCACTTTTTTGATTTAATTTGTCTTATATTTTGGTACAGAAATGCGTCTGACAGCAGTGAGCAATATGACATGGAGATTGGCTCTGCAAGGGTTGCAGCTGAGCAAGATATGGCAAGCAGCAGCTCAGATATTGTTCATCACATTGAAAGTTAGTTCCAAAGTCCCATATTGTGTTTTTATTTTTATTTTGAAATAAATAGCAGCAGCCCTTATAGTGTAAACTCGCGAGCTAAACGTGTGGAACAGGTAAATAAGATGCCCTTGCATGTCTAATTCATGATTCTCGGCCATTGTGCATGTCTAGTACATTAATAATACATTTTCTAGTAAATCTATCCCAGGTGCTCAAATTAGTCCGTCTAAAACGCACACAATGTCAAAACATTTATGAAAAATTTGATGATGCTGTTGGTTTGCACCTATGAGATATTTTTTTCAGGTTTTTGACATGAATGTGTTGCATTTTCTAAAATCTGGTTTTGTGATGCATTTAACCCTGATGGTGAAGGAGATGGAATATGACTTTATTATTATTATTATTATTTTTCTTGTTTCTCTGAATTGCTACAGGTGCTTCAGAGCAAGAGCGAGGATCTGTAGCTGGAATCTTGGAGGCTGTCAAATCTCATGCGAAGACCATTGAGGTTTTGAGGCAGGATCACTCGGGCCAAGCTGCAGCTATCGAAGACAAAGCAAAGGAAACTTTTGAGCAGCGATTTATGGTAGGCTGATTTAGTAAATATGACATGCCTTAGCTTATGTACTTCATCACATCCTGAGCCTATCAAAAGCAAACGCTGCTGCCAAATGACCACATTTCTTAGTTCTCATTATGAGATCTTCCATAATGTGCAGGATTATGAGCCAACAGGAGCAACGCCCGTGAGAAGTGAGCCGGACGTTCCCAGTACGGGGACAATCGAGTCGCTTCGAGCAATGCCAATGGAAGCCCTTCTTGAGGAATTTAGAGAAAATAATTCATACGAATCCTTTGATGCAAAGGAATTGAAACCATCTCTGAGACCGCGGTCGCCCCTTGTCCAACTTAACTAGAAATTGCTCGGCCACTTTACATTTACGTGCCTCATGATTGTCACTTTGTACCATTAGTGTACACAGCTATTGCTGCCATACGGAAACTGCGGGGATGCTGGAAAGGCTGGTGGAGGGCTATGCTTATTTCTAGGCTTCTAGTATGAATAAATCCCATCTTGGAATTTCCAAAATCTGTAAGCCAGCAAGAAGAATGTAAAAGTGGGTGGCAGAACCCCACACTCGGATATTAATATTTATTTGCAGGGTACTGGCTCTGTTGATCGATTTCCAAAGTTCGTAAGTCAACGAGGATGTATATGTTACATAAGACATTAAAAATACCCGGGGAGTATTAATTGAAGTTTTGCTCGGTAGCGACTTGAAGACATATTTTCCTCTCCTTTATTTATTTATTTATTTTAATTTGTAGAAATTAAAAGTAAAAATATAAATATAAATTTAAGAGTTCCTAAGATTTTATTATTAAATCTTATAATTAGTGATAAATTATTAAATAAATATTAATGTTGGCAAAGTGATAAATTACTTGTTTTAAATTTTTTATCTGCTTTAGCAAGCTGACCAGCAATGGTCGAGATAACAATTACGTAAAATTCGCTTGAAGTTGACTTAACAGTTTCAATGTATGTGATAGGTAGAGTTCCTCATTTTATTGCGATGATTTTCTATATATTTTTACCATCCATCTCAAATATTTGAAAGAGGCAAAGCCATCTAGCCTTTTTCCTATTTTCCTATTGTACAAATAATAAAATTGCAAGCTCAAAGAAAAGCTTTGGAATTATAGCGGTGTTATATATAAGCAAATAGCTCGATGTGTACAGTAAAATTCAAAAATTTGTTGGAATCAATTCTCAATCTGACAAGTCAATTTCTCCCCCAACCATGTCCTTGTGGACTCCTCTTGCCAGAGAACGGAAAAGCCTGTGTGCCGCGGAAGAAACTGGCGTGCCCTAAACCAGTGATAACCACGGTACTGGAATGGCCCACATGTTCAAACTCAAAAACCAAACCGAACTGATCTCCAATCATGCGCAACGTCGTTTCTTGTCGGCTCTTACAGCTGCAGACATTGCAGAGTGCGCACCGCAACCTCAATGTCACCAACAAACCGCCTCAGACGTCAATACCCAGATGCTGGAAATGACAAAACATGAGTTTCCACTCTCTTTGGACCCCATATTTTACATTTCTGTTCTTTTAAAGTGTAAGAACATATTTCAAATCAGACAAGTTCATGCCCAAGTGACAACAACGGGCATGCTGCACAACCTTAATGTCGCCAACAAGCTCATGTACTTGTATGCTTACCATAAACGATTAGTTGATGTTTACACGTTGTTTGATAAAATGGGCGAGAAAGACCCAGTTTCTTGGAGTGTAATGGTTGGTGGGTTCGCTAAAGCTGGCGATTATGTGCGTTGTTTTGGGACTTTTAGGGAGCTTATTAGAAGTGGGGCACAGCCTGATAGCTTTACCTTGCCATTTGTCATAAAGGCTTGCAAGGATGAGTTAGGTTTGGTTGTGGGCAGATTGGTTCATTGTGTTGTTTTGAAACGTGGCTCGCATTTGGATCATTTTGTTCGTGCTGCTTTAGTAGACATGTATGCAAGATGTGGGATTATTGAGGATGCTAAGCAATTGTTTGATAAAATGCCCAATAGGGATCTCGTGACTTGGACAACTATGATTGGTGGCTTTGCTGAGTGTGGGAATGCAAACGAATCATTGGTTTTGTTTGATCGGATGAGAAAAGAAGGTATATTGCCTGATAAGATCGCTGTGGTGACTGTTGTGAATGCTTGTGCTAAGTTGGGAGCTTTGAATAAAGCCAAGCTTGTTTGTGACTTTATAAATGGAAATAAGTTTTCTGTGGATGTGATACTGGGGACAGCAATGATTGATATGTACGCTAAGTGTGGCTGCATCATTTCTGCGAGGGAAATATTTGATAGAATGCAAAGAAGAAATATAATATCATGGAGTGCGATGATAGCAGCTTATGGCTACCATGGGCAAGGCAGGAGGGCTCTTGATTTGTTTCCTATCATGCTTAGGAGCAGAATTTTACCCAATAATATCACCTTTGTCTCACTTTTATATGCATGCAGTCACTCGGGCTTGGTGAAAGAAGGTCTTGCACTTTTCTCCTTGATGTGGGACAAGTATGGTGTGAGGCCAGATGTGAAACACTTTACTTGCATGGTTGATCTCTTGGGGCGTGCTGGGAGACTGAATGAGGCATGGAGATTGATAGAGAATATGACAATCGAAAAAGATGAGGGTGTATGGTGTGCTTTGCTTGGGGCATGTAGAATCCATAAGAACATAGATTTGGCTGAAAAAGCAGCAAAATCCCTTCTCCAGCTGCAGCCGCAAAATCCTGGGCACTACATCTTACTTTCAAATATTTATGCAAATGCCGGTAAGTGGGAAGGCGTGGCCTATATTAGGGACCTCATGACCAAAAGTGGATTAAAAAAGATTCCAGGATACACTTGGATTGAGGTAGATGACCGAATTTATCAGTTCAGAATGGGAGATACAACTCATTCTCAGTCAAAGGAAATTCATGCGATGCTGAAGAGTTTGGCTCTGAAGTTAAAGTTGGCTGGTTATGTTCCTGATACAAACTTTGTTTTGCATGATGTTATTGAGGAAGTTAAGCTTAGTAGTCTTTATGCGCATAGTGAGAAGTTGGCACTTGCATTTGGCCTTACTGCCACACCTGAGGGAACTCCCCTTAGGATGTCAAAGAATCTTAGGGTTTGTGGTGATTGTCATAATTTTATTAAGTTAGCATCAACTGTTACACAGAGGGAGATAATTGTTCGAGACGCTAACAGGTTTCACCACTTCAAAAATGGGGTTTGTTCATGTGGTGACTACTGGTAATTGGTTCGAGGATTGTTTTGTTGGCTTCTTCTATGTAGCTAGAGTCTGTCAGGGTAAGCACTGACTTACATTTCCGAAATAAGTGTCAGCTCTTCTACCCTATTGATCATTTGGCTGTAGAGGTGGAGAGTGCCTGGAAAGTAATGAAGAAATTGGAGTTTGTGGAAACAAAAACTTTATAAGATGGAAAGCTTCGTGCAATTATGCAAAAAGTTGATGGCAAAACCATGGGATTTCTCCCTATGATGGCCCACCTTTCTCTGGTAGCCAATCATGCCATCAGGGACTCAGTTCTTGATACCAGTGAACAGAGCCATTTTACTCACTTCAAAGGTGTCTTTCTTGCATTTTTTACTCAAGGGGAGAAATGAAACATCACAACTGTTCCATATTTATCTCTGACACAAACAAGATGGATGCAAGCAAGAAAGGTACATGCTATAGTGAGGATTATTACATAATTAGTGCAAGTTATAGTGATTATAGCTTTTTATATAAAAGTTGTATTTGTACTTTGTTTTTATTGTTTCTTTTGAAAGAGTTACGCTATTTATTTAAAATTTTATACAATTATGTCTCTGTAATTAGCGCCAACTACACATAGAGAGATCATCTAACTGCCTAATCACCACTGCTTACACCAAAAATCTAGAACTAACGCCATAAAAGTCCAGCTCTAATATTATGTCTAGATTTTAACCTAAACTTAAAGATGATTAATGTTCATACAGACAGAAGATAGATGTTTTTCAACTTTCATTAGCCATAGACATTGACATTTCAAGAGTTAATTAGCTTTAAGAATGAGTCTGATCTTGGTTGTCTTGTAGTGTTTCCTTGTCTCTGTTGCCTTGCCTATGGATGTGGTTTAATGATCTTTTTGGGCATCAAACTCCAATTGTGGGAGATGTTTGGAATACTTATACATGCAGGGTGTAGTTTTATGTTTTAATTGTGCTGTGCTTACTTGCTGAAAAAATTTAGGATACTTGCTATTGTGTCCTTAATCAGGATCCCTTTCTTTTCTGGTTGTTGATATAGATAGAACAAACGTTGCTTTTAGGTTGATCACATTTTGTTGTGTATTGCAGCATGATTTCAGGTTTCAAATTTTCAGGGTCAAAGGCTTTAGCACATGGGAACATAGACATTGGCTTGCTTTAATGTTTGGCAAAAGGCCTTACAAGTTCAATGGAACAGTACTGCAGCATGCCAGAAAGGCACCAATCAGATTCATTTCCAGCATTTCACATGCATCAGAATGCAGTAGCACATACGAGTTGAGAACTAATAATATTTGTATCAACATGTCCAACACTCAGTAAATGCTCCTCAGGGTAACATCCTTGTAAATTTTTCCCAAGTCAATTTGTTGCATTAGTCTTGCTCAGGGGCGAGGAGTTGCCCCATTTATGTTTTTTCTATCTTGTTCCTCATTATCTATTGCTCCCTTTTTTTTTTTTTTCTTGATACAATCATCTTCATACGGGTAGCCAATTCCATTATGCCTAGTTTAGGCGAGTCAGTTGGTCTTGATGGCTAGCCTGCCTCCGAAATTTTTTGATGTACTTAAAAGATTGGTTACTAATCAGATGTGAACATTGGGTTTCAGCATTCCTGATTCTGCTCACTTCTTGCTTATTATTGGTCCATCGTCAATCGAGGTCACTTCTTAGAGACGAAACAAAATTACTCACATGGACATCACAATAGCAGGTTCAGGCTGTTTATGTCACATTAAACTTGATAAATTAAGAACGTATTCCATGATGGATATCTTGTGGTCAGTTTCTATTGGACCATCTTGGCATGTAATCGTCGTTTTAAAAGTTCAGTTGTCAAATCTCTGATGTAATAATTCATGTTTATCTTTTCCCCAACGTTTCCGATGGGAGCAAATGATGAGGAGCTTGTTCGGCCTTGTTTCATCCAAAGTTTTCTTGGCCTTAGTCCAATCGGACTCTGTATGTGCACGATTTAAGTTGCTTGAAGTGTAACTAAACTTCACAATCTTTACAAATAGAGCTCATCCGATTGGACTATTACTTCAATATTTAGCTATTTATCTTGTAACATACGTTGTAAATACCTGATATTTCTCCGGTACCGCTGGGTTCTGCAGTAGCTTTTTCTTGTCTGATCCAACAAATCTGCGATAAAGTCTTTTGATGCATAGGTATGAGACTCTCATTCCTTGTACTTCCTAAGCTTTGCTTGTTGCCCGCTGGTCTGGTTGGACAGGTTGCGTCATATATCCAGTATTTACGCCTAGGTTACTTGAAACTAGTTGGTCACAAGAAGTTAACTAGCCATTAAACGTGCTTGTGGTCACATGCACCCAGCTACTCCACATTTCCCTTTCCTTCCATATGACTGCAAAAGCATGCAATTTACTTGACGGCATCACCTCTTTTAAATCTCTCTTGGTGGACAATGAATGTTGTAGTGTTAATTATTGCCAGAAGGGCGTTTAAAAAGGCCGTCGTCTCTGGGACCCAATTCTTTCTTCTTCACTTCACACATGTATCATGCAGAGCGTGACATCACGTGCACCCTAGCCCTCTAGTTGTCTTAAATGTCTTACGTCTCTTCTTCGTCAAATTTCTTGGACAAATTTACGTTACCAGAAAACTTTAAGCCAAATGGTCCATGATTTACTTGATTAGACACGGAGATGAGGAACTTCTGGTCTTCCATAGCAGAGCTACACCAACGAAGCATGGTCCTTACTCTCTTTATTCATCTGCTACTTGTTATCTCTTGCACGACTATTGTTAGTATCATCGGTGCAGGGCTTTGGTCTTGTGGGGCAGCGGTGATTCGAAGCCTGCTGCCCTCTCGTAGGAATCCCACTTCCCCTTCCTATTGAGCATGGATGTGACAATTGACTCCAGCAAGAATCACCACTTACAGTCTCATTTCCATTTTCCTTTCCTCTTGTTTTCGAATTAATCATCCTCTAGTATGTAAGATTCAATACAGACGCATCAACGGTTATAATAAATTAATATTTATTTTATATCTAAATTTTATATCTTTTTTAATCAAGTTCTACTTGTTATTTATCTGGTGGTCCCCTATTGGGGTTGCTTGTCTCTTTTACTGCAACATGATTAGATGGGCCAGCAACCATCCTCCCCAGAGATAGGCCCATAATTATGCAGATGCCAGAAATGGGTCAAGCCCAATGACAACCCGGTAGTGGACCCAGATGCCAGTGTTCCGTGAACTAACTACCGCTTGGTAGGTCGATGGTCATTGGAAAACGTTGGTGGGCAATTGGAGAAAGCATAGAGGCATTGCACATTTCTAGAGAAGGGATTTCAGGCATTGGATTAGGGCCAGTCAAACACTACATGCCAAGGCGGGGTACGGGTATGTGGGAATGCCCAGATTTTTTCCCGTTGCATTATCTGGTCAAATGGGTTGGATGCTTCAGTTGGTCAAAATGCGAAGCATGTTTTGAGGATTAGCCTAGACTTGACAAAATAGAAGTAGTAGTACAGGAAGAAGGATTAGGCAATATCCCGATAATACCTCTGTCGATGGTTGGGCCGGGCTTAGATTCGATTACGGCAACTTTCTACGTTTCCAAGACATTCTTTGACCCAGGCAAGAACAGAAGGATTTTGTGGGGTTGGGCTAATGAATCCGATTAGGTTGCCGTAAGGAAAAAGGATGGGCTGGAATTCAGGTAAAAGCCGACTAACTGGATATCTGGTTCACGAATCATGCTTACTCGACCATTCCGCTGGATTATATGATCTTTTCTTTAGACCAAAAAAAAAATAAAAATAAATAAATAAATAAATAAATAATATAATGAATTGTTTTAGTTTAGACTATTCCAAAAAAGTTATGGCTAGATCCTACTGGTAGACAAGTGATTCGATGGCCTGTTGAAGAGTTGGAGACTTCAAGAGGGAAAAATGTTCAAAGGAGCAATCAAAAGGCAAAATAAAGGATCATGTTAAGGGCAAAGGCATTGGTACTGGTAAAATATAATGTATAATTAATATCTTGATTTTATTTAATAATTTAAATTTTTTAATTAAATAATTTTTTAATATAATATTAAAATTTTATAATTAAATATTATTATATTAAAATTATTATATTTTTATATTTAATTAATTAAAAAATTTTTTGTACAAAGAGTATGTTAAAATATAATAAGAAAAATTTTTTGTTTAAATTATCTTATTTTTATATTTAATTAATTATAATTTTTTTTGTAAAAAATTATATTAAAATATAACATATAATATATACCTTATGTTTCACCTAACAATTTAAGTTTCTAGTTGAAATAATTCCACCCAGGCTTGCTTTTTTGCTGTTAACGTTGCTGCTTTCACAGGCTGATGTGGGCGTACCTTCTCATTTCCAAGCTTGGAAAAAGCTCAGCCATTTGATCCCAAATGGAACAACCTGCCTGGCATAGACGTCTGTGCCCAAACGGGTTCAAAAGCTCAAGGTGGACTTGGGACCATTTGTTCTCTTGACATTAGCTTCAGAAAATCATGAAGAATACACCCCCATTTTCTTCAGGGTGCTCAAAGCACAAGCACAAAGTCCTCTTGTGCTCGGATGCAAGAATGTTTCTTTAACTTTCGCCTGCTATGTATCAGTGCTGATTCCTGCCCCCTTTTTCGCCCCACAATATGTAAAGATTCAATTTTCTGTTTCATTGGCTTCCTTGAACAGCTCTTCCCTAGCAAGTGGCTTATATAGACCATCTTTTGCTGGATTCGTAGACGTTGATTTGGTAAACAAGAGGCTTTCGCTGAGGAAATTGGTATACCTTTTCTATAGTTCCGCTAGACTAAGAAGCAGGGACCCGTGTTGTCCTTGCTCCTTTGTTCTCTCCTTGACAATCTTGCCATTCTCTGCAGATTGATAATTCAATTGTGGAAAGCTTTGGAGAGGGAGGCAAGACTGTTACCACATCCAAGGTTTATCCAACTCTCGCAATCTATGACAAAGCCCACTTGTTTATATTCAACAATGGCACTGAGAACATCACTGTAGAGAAACTCAATGCTTGGAACATGGGGAGGCCAGTAATAAACAAACCTGTAAAGGGCTAAAGGGTGAAATTGAAACATAACAGCTTGGTCTTGTGCGCGGAAATTCAGAGTGATAAAAATAATGTATCAAGGAAGGAATAATGACCCTTTTCTACAGTATTCTTGTGCATCTAGATGCTTTTATGGAGCCCAAACAATAAAATTGATTCACTGGACGGTTGTTTTTGGGTCTCTTTCTAAAGCATCTAACTTGCATTTCTATATAAACTAGCCACCACCAGTGCGTTCGGCTGCTTTAGTTGGGAATAAGCATTACAATCTTCCTGTCACAATATTTTACTGTCTCTCGCTGTCTCTCTTACTTTTGGCACGGTTAAGGCCTGTTTAGTTTTGTATTGCTTTTAACTTTATTCAACATTGACACCTATTGTACGGTATTATTTCTGCACAAAAGCAAGTTATAAGCAATTGCCCGAAGGCTGCAGTCATAATCCTTGCCTATGCCACTTCACATTTTGGATGGTGAAACTGCAACCAGTTGAAAATCCATGGTTGAACAATAAGTGATAAAAGACGTGATAAAAAATATTGAATCTTATAGTTAGGGCTTGGAATAGATAGAGTCGGGCGGCAAAACAAGAATCCATAATATATTTGATAAGATTAAGGACAGCTTAATAGCATAGGAAAGCATCAATCATGTTGAGTCAGGATAAATTCAAATCCCAGGTGTCAAAAACACGAGATACACATGTCAAATATCAAATGGCAAAATTTAACAGTAGTCATTCCAAAGCACAAAAGATTTCCCCCACTAGAGTTTTACTTGATCTTCTTCTTAGGCCTCAACTGCACAAAGAAATTAAGGGATCAACAATCCAGAGTTGACGAAGTTCAATTTTAAACTTGAAGAAAGAAAGAGGATGTGAAACCTAAGCATTCGCATTAAGGAAAAAATGGAAACCTAACATAACTTAAGGTTGAATTTATAAAGGTAAGAACCTGGTTGCTATGCCCGCATTTCTTCTTCCGGCAGTTCACAGCCCTTGGATGCAGACGAGCATAACATCTAGCAACCAATAACAGATGTTTGAAGTCCACAACTATAAACTCCAATTGAAACCTTAATAAGCTATAAGATGCACAAAAAATACCACGCATGACATGCAGAAAAAACAAATTGACACTCCACAGATCTCAAGCAACAAATGTGGCCAATAATAAGCATTCCACAAACAAAGATAGCAACCAGCAATTTATTGACTTACAATCAACCCCCAGCATTCCCAATTTGAAATTAGATGTCAAATACATTCAGCATGTCAACTATGCATAAATGAAAAGGCACTGAAATTTCTATTGAGGAGCTGAAATTTACAAAAAAAAAAAGTTCAACTGAAACTCTAGCAACAGAAAGGACTTAACAAAACAAAGCCTTTGAGCACAAATACAGGGAAAAAAGTGGAGGGAAATGATCTAATAATAAGTTCTCAAAAGGCACCAACTAAAAAAAATAAGTGAAAAATGAATATGTTTGCCTGGCCCAATCACTTATCTTAACATCCCTTATATTCAAGTAAGTCTTTTCTCACCACACCTTGCTGGCAGTCTTAATCTAAGCATGTGGACAAGCTAATCCTAGTGCATACTTGTGCACATACTCATTTACAACAAAACAAGCACGCCCCATGTACCACACAAGAAAATCAACTGGAACTATAAGATCTCAGTTGACAAAGTTGAAGATTGAGGAGTTGTTATTGGGGAACAGGATGCCCTCCGTTGCACCATTTTTACAGCAATAGAGAGTTCAACGTATAGTCCCCTCAG
Source organism: Rhizophora mangle (assembly GCA_037832345.1). Taxonomy (NCBI): domain Eukaryota; kingdom Viridiplantae; phylum Streptophyta; class Magnoliopsida; order Malpighiales; family Rhizophoraceae; genus Rhizophora; species Rhizophora mangle. Next base: position 2,076,859 of record JBAPLJ010002022.1, on the reverse strand, counting down.
CAAACAAGCATTGTGGACATAAAATATCATGCAACGTAAAAAATAATAAAAAAAATAAATAGATTTTCAAGAGTGATGCGTTCTAGCCAATGAACAGATAAGAAAATGTAATAACAAAAAAATAACTTTTGAGCATCAGACAACAAATAAATTCTTTTTTTCAATTCATTTATTTGTCAATGAAACATTTATGGTAGACAAGATAGACCAAAAGCATTGCTTTCAACCAGACAGATAATGTACCAGTCGTGAAAATCAGCCAAATGTAAACAATTCAGCTGACAAAGTTGAATGGAAGCTAATATAGGGAACTCGTATGACTTCATACACAATTTTCACGGTAGTAGAAGCTAAGTAAGTCCCAACAAGGTAAGACATCAAAATCATGAAGGCAAAATTTTAAAAATGTCTCAGAGCTTTGAGCATCCCAACCATTGTGCTAGTTTCTTAACTAAAAGATTCTGCATGTTAGCATCATTGAGGGCTCAAGAAAAAACCACAAAAGGAAAACATATATGTTCATGTCCACTTTATATGTTTGACAATCAAGAAAATTGACTTCAAGCACATAAAGACTCTAACACAGGAACTTGCAAAATGGCACTAACAATTAAGTGGCAGCACATTAAATTAAGACAAGGGACATACTTGCGACAGATCATCTTGTCTTGATTGTATTTGCGGGCCAAAGCCATCAGAGACGGCTCAATGATTCCTCCCCTAAGCCTTAGCACAAGATGGAGTGTAGATTCTGACAATTGAACATAACGACTAAGCTTAGCAAGGCAAGCACATCCTTATTAAAAGCCCGAAACAAGAGAATCGCAGAAAGAAAGAGAAGGAAGAAACCTTTCTGGATATTGTAATCAGCTAGGGTTCGGCCATCTTCGAGCTGCTTGCCAGCGAATATCAATCGCTGCTGATCCGGTGGAATTCCTAATAGCAACACCAACATCAACACCACCACCGCAAAACGATTTTTCCAATTTTCAGTGAATAATCAAAAAATTTTAAGAAATTGAAAGGCAGCAAAAAGAAAAATGTGCAACAACTTTCTAGGGAACCAAAGAGAGGAAAAAAAAGAAGAGCTCTGCAAGGTGAGAGAAGAAGACACAGCGGATGATACGCATAGATACCTTCCTTGTCTTGGATCTTGGCCTTGACATTGTCGATGGTGTCGCTGCTCTCTACCTCGAGAGTTATGGTCTTCCCAGTTAGGGTTTTCACGAATATCTGCATTTCTTTTGTTCTCTCCTCCTCTCTCCTTTTGCAGTCCTAGCTAGTGTGGCCGACGGATACGCCTAGAGAGCAACCCAAGCATCATCGCTATGGTTTTTATAGTCCTGCTTCGGCTGGTCTGCCTCTAGGCCTAGGGTTTTCTTAAGTCATAGAGAGAGTCATGACAGCAAAGGCCATCAAACTGGCTCATGGACCGTCTTTGCCATTGGGGCCTATTTATATAGATCCAAAAAGGCCCAACATTTCGTTTACCTTTTTATTGACCCAAAGAAAAAATATAATTCCTTGATTTTTCTTCTCTTTTTCTTTTTCAAATAGGATACATCTTATCACACCACTAGTTTTGAGTACGATAAAACAAAATTAAATTGATGCAAAGCCATGAATCTAACTTTATTGCACATCACAACTTTAAAAAATTCTACCGTAGGCGCCGTGTGCATTTGCCTCTAATACAGGTGGATTGCACATCTTATGCAGCTCATCGTTACGATAAGAGGAAATCATCCGTGAACCCCAATTAATAATAATAATATGCAAACGTTTAGAGGAAAGAAAATAAAGGTGATTCGTTGATAGTTGACGAAATTTAGTTTCCAAAGGAATCAATTATTTAAATTCTGGTGCTGGTTAACAAATGTAAATTGATCTGAAACCGGATGAATAATGGAATCTGTAATCCAAGGAAAATTTTAATTTAAAGCCTAACAACTGTCATGGCGACAGGGAGGCGACGTTGGGTGCCAAAATATCAAGAAGACCCTTTGGATTGTCCACATGGACCCAATGCCCTGAATTTGGAAGAACATGAAGCGAAAGTTTTCCCTCACTTCCATCTCCTTTCCGACTGGCAAGCCTTTCCAGTCGTTCAATGGTATCATAATCCCAACGATCACTCTTATCTGCGATCACCATTCCTATCTCCATTCCTTTCGGAGGGTGCTCCAGCATGGACCAGTAGGATGTCTTCCTAGAGAATTTAACCCTCATTATGTAGCTTATACTGACCAAAATGCAGGCAAAAATTGGAAATGGGTGTTGGCAAAAGACAAGATATCTACCTGTAGGAGTTGAACATCTCAATAGCACCATCAAGATTAAAAGCCCATGTTTCTTGTTCTTTGGATTTCTTTAGGTTGCTAGCTATCCAATCTGACAGAGACTTTGAGAACCCAAGTTCAACCATGTGCTTCACAAGCCACCTGAACCCATAAAAACCAAAGAGAAAAGCAATTATGCTATGCAGAGATGCTATAACAGACACTCTATGGCAGTCCTTGAGTCCATGAGAACCTGCGTGCAAAATTAATGACCTTCCACTTAATGGTCTAAACAACTTAAGGATCCCAAAGTCAAAATAGTAACTACTAGTCTGTCACCTGATGCCTTGAATTTAAGCTCAGAGCAAGGGCCAAGCTACCTGACCTGTAAAGTGACTAGGTTGGAATAACTAAGTGGTTTATTGAAGCAAGAAGCAGATCTCACACCCACAAATCCAGATTCTACAGTCATTAAAACCGTTGTTGCAACAATTAAATTTTAGTCCAATACTTTAATAGTCCTCGTATAGAAAAGAACCGAAATGACTAAACTGCTAAAAACAACCAGAACATGTCAACATAGACTCTTTAACTTTGCCATAAAATTCCCCCGAGTTTCACCACACAATTTTTCAGAAATGAGAAGTTTCACCTTCGTGATGGGACCGATGATGGTAAACTTTGCAAGATCTTCAACACCTTCTCAACCTCTCCATCACTGTTTTCAGTGCTCACTTCTCCAGGGACAGAATCTAACACCCACAACTGTTCTGCATCAGGAAACAATGAATGAAATGCAATAAAATTTCTGACATGAAAGGAGAACATGCATTATCAAAACATTCAGGAAGAAAAGGATGCTCGCCGGAGTGCCTATCACCAAGAAGGGCTCTACAGCAAGCTAGTATTTGCAGCCGAATGATATTACGGAAACCATTTGCAACATTAAATAAAGCGCACTTTTCTTTTCTTTATTTGTAAAAATACAGTGACTTTGAGACCAAGCTTCAGCGGACAATTACCTGCTTGGGCGGTGCGGCGGATGGACCGTAGTCACCGCGAGCACAACTGAGAGCGAACTGCAGAGCAACCTTGCCTCCCATGGAATGGCCAATAACAACATCAGGCCAGTCCAAGCCTTCAAATTTAACCAAATCAGCCAAGTCTTTAGCCGAGTTCAACATGTCATGAGGCGGATCAAGGCCTTCTATTTCCGCAGAATTCCCGTGGTTCCTCAAATCCACGAGTGCCATCCTCCATCCTGCGAAGCATACAAGAAATTAATTAAATTAAATAAATATCTTTTTTTTTTTAAAGAAGACTTATCATTTGGAAAGGAAAGAAAAAAAAAGAAAATGAAGTACCGGCAGAGAGAGAGGAGGAGGACAGAGAGCAAGCGAGATTGCGAGCGAAAGAACGCCAGTTGCGGCCAGATCCGAGGAGGCCGTGGAGAAAGAAAACTGTTGAGGCGTGTGGTCTATTGTCATCCGTGGAAAATTGGACCTCCTCGAATGCTAGGGTTTTCAGTGTTCTCGTTGTTTTCCAACGGAAGCTCCGGGAGTTGAGGAACCCAGTCAGGAGATTCAGTTTCAGCCCTCTGTTGCTCTTTAGACTCCCCATGAACGCTCCCTATTCGACGACAGGCTCCGCTCTCAGTCACCATTTAAGTTGGATATCAGCAGGGGGCCTTTTGAAGCCCCGAGATAAACGACGTTTTCAAGTTCCGGAAGTGCACTTTGCTTATGTTTTATTTAAATGAAAATTTTTTTTAAAAAAAACTTAAATTGTAAATATTTTTTAAAATAAAAAATAAATTTAAGAGTAATTTTAAAAAATATAAATAATTTTATTTTATAAATAATAATAAAAATAAAAATTAAGATTATTTTTTAAAAATTATTGATTATATTATTTAAATTATAATTATTAATATTTTATGAATTAAATATAATATAATATATATTTAATTATAATAAAATAAATTAAATAAATTAGGTATGTTAAATTTTTAATTATTTTAAAATATTTTAAAATATAAATTAATTATTAAATAAATATTAAATTAAAATTTAAATCAAATATTTTAAATTTTTTTAAAAGTAAATAGACATATACTTAAGCCTTGAAGGGAAGTCGGAAGAAATATGACCACCGGCTTGTCGGTTATCTGAGCATATTAAGGCCAACGAGAAAAGTCGGCTGGCCGAAATATCCCCTCCAACCGACGAGTAGATTGTAAATATTGGGAGATGTTCCTTTTTCCGCCAAAGGGATCTATCTCCCTAGCCGGTGATAGAAATTCTTAATCCCCAACAACACCATTGTTTGTGTTTGACATAAACCAATATCACTATCCAATGGCTGCTAGCTACTCTAAGCCAGTCGATATGGAGAAAAAGCAACATAAATGGTTGTTTCCACGGCAAAAATACCAAAAAAAGAAGAAGAAAAAGAAAAAAGAGTGCTAAAAGTATCTTATGACTAACGCTTGTGATATCTTATCCTCTGGCATCCCAAACAGGAAAATAAACAACAGAGCTGGAGGGAAATTGATAAATCGTAAATACAATGCTGATTTGGTGTTTTTCCATGTGCTGTATAACACAGACAACAACAAATTGATAAATCAAAACAATCGCTAAAGAATAGAGTTACAAACAACAGAATCACACCAAGAACCATACTAAGAGAAGTACAAACAACAAGAACAAGAAAATAGTAAGGGGAGGAGAAAACCAAGAATCCAATCCTCTGCATCCTTCATAAGGGTCACTACCCCATTCCAAGAGCTCTTTACCATGTTTCTTTCTCTCACAAGTCATCACACGATTTCCTTCTTGTTCGGCCAATCTTATGTGAGACAGTATGTGGGGAATACTTTCTTGTAAGAATTCTCTCCAATCAACAAGTCCGAGTGTCCAAACCCATCCACAACCACCCTTTCGTGCCTAAAACCGGGTTGATGCAACTTCATGTAATTGTTAGCAAGAAATGAAGTTTGTGGTGTCACAAGGAGACTTCGTCCGCCCGAAATGTATAGCGTTGAGACTGCCATTCTCTCTGGATGAATCAAATACGAGTTGTCCCCCATGCTGTCCACTATAAATCCCATGTTACAGATTTTCCTGATGTGAGGAAAACATGCCATGGGAAGCTCTGTCATGTTTTGCTTGTTCAACCAGTGGTGCAGTGTCGGAGTTACATTTTCATGCCAGAATGCGTTTCCAAATATTCCCGAAAGGGTTTCACATTCTTGGCAGGTGCATCTTTCATATCGCGGTAAGCAACGAGCAACCCATTTTAGGAGACTATGTCGAGAACTTTCCGTTGGTTTTTCCAGCAGTGACAGGACTGTATCCTTTCCAAGTAAAATCATCGATATCTGCAGGTGTGTTAGAAGAGATTTGATCAAAAATGAAAATTTTTTTTGATTTTCTAGCTTAGACACTTGAGTCCAAAGACTTAATCCTATTAGTACCACAAATTCGTCTATTCTAAAAAGTTTTTCCCTCACTACTCAAACTAATCATGCATTCTAAATTGAAGAAGCATGTGCATTTTGCTCTATCAACTCTCTATAGTTAGTGATGTAAATGGCAAAGTTTGCTAGTTACGCAATTATATATCTTACAAACTGCTAGCAGCTAAAAGAGAAAAATGGCTTACTGGAATGAGGGGAAGCCCCATTTTGACTCTGGAAAGAGCATTGAGCTTGAAGAACATCGAAGAATTTGTGCAAGACAGAGAAGCTATTTGGGTTGCAGAGATATGTCCTCCCATGAGAGCCATATGGATGGCTAAGCCTCCAACACAATGTGCAACTACATGTATCTTTATGCTTTTTCCATGTAATTCAAGGATCTTGTTAATTACTGCAAAAGAAAAAAAAAATGGTCAGAGATGCACATTTCTGAAAGAATGAATCGGCAAAACTTGTAATAAATGTGATAGTTTCTCTGTTTTGTTCTTTACCAGCAGGAATATCATATTTTGCAATATCGTCAATGGTAAAGCTGTCTGCTGGATTCAGAGAGTGAAGTCTTGGTTGCAGCAACCACACTTCATGCCCTTCTTCCAGCAAGGTTCTGACTAGATCTTGCGGTTCTGTAGGCAGCCAGTAACTCTCTTTAGAATGACCATTGAGAAGAAGCACAGGATTTGGTTGCTGTTTTCCTTCAAACGACAGCTGGTTTTGGCTGCTCTTCCATTGTCTGCAACTGATTAGGCATTCATCTTCTGCACAAAACATGAAAGCCAATGGGATTCAATAGACAAGGATTGTCCAGTAAAAAGGATAGACAAAAGATTCAAATGGTTTATTCTGTTGGTCTTTGGGAACAAACTTACATCACAAAGAAAGTGTTTGGAAGTTATTCTTGGCAGAATTTATCATCAAACAGATATTGAAGTGCAATTACAAAATTTGCATCCACAAGTGAGAACTTCAAATTGGAGGACACAAGTATCCAACAGTACTTAGGACTTGTCCAGTTACCTGTTTTCATTTGATGGAGGCTACTGCTTGGATAAGATTTATAGCAAATGTCTAGTAGGGCGACATCCACAGAAATCTTTCGAGGTACTTGTAATATGTAAGTTCTGAACAGGGACCTTAGAAGAAGACCAGTGAACCTGTTTCTGCTTCCTCTAAGGCTAATAAAGCTCCGCAGAAGCTCTGTGAGAGAGACCTTAAGCTCTCCTTTCAGTTTCACCTTTCTCTCACCTGCAGTCTTTGCAGCAATTTGTTTAAATGTTACATAAAGAGTCGTTGTCTCCTTCCAAGCACACAAGGCAAAGAGATAAGGATTCATTGTCTTCTTTCCTTCGAGAATGTATCTACAAGAAATAAGAACTTGAGTTAAAAGGGGAAAAAAGCCTCATTTTTGCTTCTTCTTATGCCAAGAGAAGGAAAACAATGTTGGACCTTTATCTTACCTTGAACCAGAAGAAGCTGCAAGGAGAAGTCGATAGCGCATATATTGAGTGTAAGGTGTTCTGTGATCCACTACACACATATCTACTTCCCCATCTATGATGTGTAATTTATCCTCTTCGACAGCTCTGAATAGCACATAGCCTCCAACTCTTCCCCTTAAAAGAGGGAAAGATCCTCTCATAATCCCGTTCAATTTGTCAGAACCCATTTGGTTCTCACATCTAATTTTCATTTTGAGATAAGCTGTGCATGGCATACCACCTACAAAGCCCTTCAAGGTTTCCTTTATTAGAACAGTTGATTTAACATCTGCATCAATGTTTTTCTCAAAAATCAAATATGGATCTTGATTGACAGTTACAATATCAGGTTTTGCATCTCTTCTGCTCTTGTATCCTAGAATATCCTCCACAAGGTGCCTGCTTACATGCTCAGCTGCTGCCGCAATAGTAAGACACGGATTTATGCCAATGGAGCAAGGGATTAGAGAGGCATCACATACATAGAGTCCCAGGTGGACAGAGGCAGGAGTTTTGGCATCAAAAATCTGTCCTTTGTAGTTGCAAACACCACTTGTAGAATCCGATGATACATTGCACCCACCTAATAGATGAACTGATGTGCTCCTATATCTAGACATGAAAAGAATTCCCCCTAATTTCTTGGCGAGCTTTTGAAATGCTTCAATTTTGCGTGGGAGTAAAAGATCAGTGGCTGGTCTAAAGGAAAGTTTGTCAGTGTCCTTTTCAAATATGATTTTGCCATCACCATCATCATATCCCATTGCATTGAGAACAATCGCATGGCTTGATTTAAGACCTCTGACTTGTTTCAGCTTATCGATAACCCCATGGAGGAACCAATAGCCTGTTGGCCATCCATAAGTCGCAATACCTTTAAACAACAGCGATGGATAAGCCCTTGGAAGCACAGCACTCTGCGATGAAAGGCAAAAACAAAACTTTTAAGAAGCTATAATAGTGAGGTGGCATGCTTCCAATAGTTTATTACAGAAACCATTGAGATGAACTTCCATAAAGTGCAATCTTAACTAAACCTATGTCATGGCAACCAAAATTTTATTCTCAAACAAGGTCCCTATCCTCTTTTTACACCGAGCAGTTTTGATAACCAAAGTCAGTAAATTTTAGTGCAAAACAAGCTTAGACAAATGCCACCTTGGAAATATCTTGTTAGTATGATGCAGCCATTTCGTGCAACAATACATTCTCCCATTATTCAGTTTTTTGGCCTTTTTCTGATGCAAAGATATTACTTATCCTATTAAGTCCTTTCACATAGACAACATCTCAGACCTGGATTGTGAAACCCAACGAAGAAGTGAAAGATGAAGAGATGGACGGCCCTGGCCGTTCTAGAAATGGTATATTGGAGAATTGCTTTTTGTCCAATCCAAAACCGTTCAAAGGTGCAGGGCTTCCAGCAAGATAAGCAACATTATTCCCATTGCAGCTAAATCCAGAACCAAGAGCTTCTGAAAGTCTCAATCCTCGCATTTGTGACCTGAAAAGTATCTCAGCTGTGCCAAAAACTCCAGCTGTGGATGACAATTTGGTAAGCTGTTAAATACTTTGCTGGGAAAACATCGAGTAGATGTCCAATGCATGTCAGCCAGTTTTTTCTTGTACCTGACAGGATCACAAAATCGGCAGCTATGTAATCAATATCGTTCAAGAAAACAAGCCATCTTCTTTTTCTGTGGCTGATTCCAGCTGGTTGGCAACTTTCTTGTGGGTTTTCAACCACATACTGAACCTCACATTCTGTTCTTTCAGCACATCCTGCCTGCATAAGAAGAAAATCCAATTTCAAACACCCGAAGGATGGATGCCGAATTCTGGAATTTTGTTTAGGCCTAATTGGCTCCTTGACATTTGAAAGAACCTCTCAATTATGTCTTGTAAAATATAATTTTAGAGATGTCCTTGCATATATTTTGTTGCAGAATCAAAGTTTGGAAGTCCTTAATTTGCTGCGATAGGAAAAAAGCTAAAAATTTCGCGGGTGCGGTGCAGACCATTGAACAATTTAAAGTCAATATACCTGGAATGCTGAAACAAGGTAGTTTTTGTCAGTTGAATTCTTGGCGTTATAAGGACAACCAGCAAGACAATTTCCACAGGCCAAACAACTTCCCTTATGTTGAACTTTCAATGTTTTAGACGGAGGTTCCTCAAGATCAAAATTCACGCTGAGCTTCAGCGAGCTCTCAAAGCCTCCTCCAATGTCTCTGTCTGTTATTTCTCCCATTACTTTGGCAACAGGAAACTTGACCGGAACACTTTGCACTCTTAGCATTGCTGCAGCGGACGCTTCGCATGTGTCCCAATCCTTTTCCCATTCTTTTGGCCATTTTGGGTTCCTTCTAGAACGAACTGGGGTTGGCAGCATCACTCCAGCATTAACCAGGGAACCTCCGCCTAGCCCACAGGCTGTTGCAGCTAGGGAATCTTTTTGCTCATATATCTGTAATTTGCACAACGGCGTTGTAATATTGATCCGGGTGATCTTCAAATGCTAAAATAGCATGATCTTGCTCATTCCAATATTAATTCTATGCAAAAAAAAAAAAAAAAAAAAAAGCAAGGGCCACATGCTGGAGACTTCTGTATCAATGTTGGTGGACCATAACTATTCCATTCCATATATAAATTCTGGTCGCGTAGCCTTTTTAATGTAAATTAAAGATAATTATTTAATAAGATTTGATTCTTGAAATCAATCTAAAATAAGGTAAATTTATTTTATCAATTTCCTTGATAACAGAGACCTAAGACAGCAAAGAACGTTGGAGAAAGAATGAGAATGACCTGAAACAAAGCACCTTTCGGGCCAATACTGACTCCTATATTTCGGTTCTCCATCCTGACGTTTGATAAAATCTTCCTAGTGTCAGTTGGGAAATCCTCAGCTTTCCATCTCTTCCCTTTCTCTATTAGACAAACCTTAATCCCTGCCATTGCCATCCGACAAGCTGCAACCGAGCCGCCATATCCGGAGCCCACGACCACGGCGTCATAACCATATTCTTCTGCATCATCTAGCTTTGTTGCCATGTCTGTCGACAACATATTTCCTTGGACTTCGGGAATCAGCGTTCTACCAAGAGTGCCTTTCTAGTTTTTCCGCTTAAAAATGGAAGGAAACAATTTTAAAAGATGTTTTTAGTGCGTACAAACCTTTTATTATATTGGAACTTGAAAAGTTGAATACAGATTAAACTACTGAAATCAAATTTAAAAAAATTTGTTGTATATTCAAAATTATTTTTTAAAATGTTTATAATATTTGTATAATAATATTATAAATAAATAAATTATTTATATAATAATAAAGATGAGGAAATTAAAAGAAGAAAGAAGAATTTTTAATAATAGAGATAGAGAAATTAAAAGAAGAAAGAAAATTTTTTATTGATTTTAACAAACGGTAGTTATGTAGTATTTAGTATTTATAGATATAGTGGTGACGCGAGACCACACCTTAATATCTTAATCATTTACTCGTGAGTTCAAAGATCATCACCCAAATTTCCCGACTTAAAAAACCCAGTCAAACAATAAATGTTTGAGGCACGACTTTTTGCTTTCCTTTTATTTTAAAAATTCCAACACAACATGAATTACCATATACCCAGCACCAGCCATTTGACGCCTCCGAGACTGAAAATTAGTTTGAAAGTTCGGTAACCGAATTATTGAATATCCTGCGAGGTGACAAGAATTTTTAGTGTTTGAGACGAGAAGGTCGGTGTTTTCAATAACTTCTAGCTAGAAACACTACCAGTCGTAGATCCAAAAAATATGACACATGCATTGCTTTGCCCTTTAAAACATATAATATGAAGCAGTTGCTTTAGTTGATTTCTTTCCAGCTTGTATCTGCAAGACAACGTGACAACAAGGGTATCCAATTCAAACATTGTGATTTTTTCAGGTCAAACAAGACCCAGTCAGGAAAGGCGAACCCGCACAAAGAGAAAGGCTTCTCATGATTAACAGCAGGGGCTGACGAAGGAAAAGAGAACGCCGTGCTGAAACCGTACTAAGACAGTAATGCAAGAGGCTTCTAATTTGGTTGACCATATCCCAAATAATTTAGGAAATTTTCAATTTCATTTAGCGCTTTATAAAATTTTTAACAACCCCCAATCAGTAAGGATTGCTTCGTCAACCCAAGGCTTAGCTCATACGAAGCGAGTGTCTCTTTCAATGGATGAGTGTCACCATTCACAAATCTAATATATTTGTTCCCTTATCATAGACGGCCCGCTTAAGGGTTGGTTCACTTGTCATTTTGGTGATAAAAAATGCTTCGTAGAATGGGCGTGTGATATTAAGAGGGTAGGCTCGTATTCAAAGTCAAAAGTCTTCACGTCATTTGACGAACTTTGTAAAATTTGTAACACCATCCAATATAGCTTGGTCGACACAAGACTTAGCTCATATGAAGCGAGTTCCTCTTTCAATGGATGCTTGTCACCTGTCACAAATCTCAAAGGTTCACCACCTTTTTGTCACTTGCGTTTTCGTACAAAAACAGCATACAATCAGAATAATTATGTTTGAAAAATACACCATTTAAATAAATTCAGCACAGTTAAAAACCCCAACTTCTTAAAATGTAATCTTCAAGGTTAAGCAATGGAAAAAGAGGGAATATACGCAAGGGTCCCATCTGACAGTGAGCCATATACAGAGTTTTCTATTCAACCTGAAGCCCCCACTAGTCGAAACAACCGGAGATAGAATAAACCTTTTTTCGAAAAAAGAAAAAAAAAAACAAAAGGAACCCATCCATCTAAGGGACCAGAAAAGCAAGAATTACAAATCCAGACGGAGATGGGTCATCAAGAAAATTGAAGTGGGAAAAGAAAGAGATCTTGATGGGTAAACCCCAGAGAGAAATGGTGGGGCTTTTCAAAATAAAAACAAAAATATACAAAAAAAATTGGGTTTTTTAAAATTATTAGATTTTTTTAAAAATAAAAATAAAAATATAAAAATATTTTATAATTTTAATTTGAAAAAAAATTGTAGGAAAAAATATATAATTATTATTCTAATTACTTTAAATAATTATTTATTATATTTATTAATTAATAAATATAATTATAATAAATAATTAAAAATAATATCAAATAAAATTTTAAAAAAAATTTTATGGTTACAATTAAAAATATAAAATTAATACTAATTATTTTATATGTTATTTTAAAATAAAAATAAAATTTTTTAAAAAATTATATCTTAAAATTTTAACTAATATTAAATTATATTTTAAGATTTTAATATTTATTTAATACATTAATTTTTTATATTTTTATTATTATATTAAAAATTATTTTATCAATAATATTATTATAAAAATATTATAAATATTTTATAAATTAACTTTAAAATTATATTGATTTTTTAAAAAAATTAATTTTAATAATATAATTTTTAATTAAATATATTTTATTTTATTATATAAAATTTTATTATGAATTAATAAAATAAATTTTATTTTAAAAAATAATATTAAATAAATAATTTAAAGTAATTATCGACCTGTTAAATTTTGGTTACTAACAAGAAACTCGTATCAGAGTTCACTATTGCGCTGCTATGACTCAACGCTTCCACTATTGCCAGAAAGGCGATCTTAGGAGCTGCGCAGCCTGCGCTTGAGACGGATAGACAAAACCAAAAATTTTAACGCCCAAAATTTTGAAATTCTACATCCTTATGACCTTATTAAAGATATTCCGAAAGCCTAACAACTAGAAACCCCATCATCGACCAAGGCCGCTGCTGGTAAGATGAATTAGGCTGACTCAAAGTCGAGTCAAGTTTTGCTCTGGTCAAGTTTAATTTGATAGAAATTTTTTAAAACTTGAGATTAACTCGGGAATCATGTTTTAATTTTAAGGCACAAATTTAACTCAATAAAATTTTATTGAGGTTAAATTCATCTTGAAATCAAATTTAACTTGATTACATCTGAAAACTTAATTAACGTAAAATATTTATTAAATATAAATAATTTTTGGTTAATATAAAATTAAGATAAGTGAGAAAGTAACAAAAAAAATGAAAATGAAAAACATAAAATTTATGTTGTTTACACTAAAAATCAAATGATATATTGAACAACTTTATATGATACTTTAAATGAGTTTTTAATAATATATTAAATAAATTTTAAATGTAATTTAAATAAAATTTTAATAATATATTTAATAAATTTTAAATATATTTTAAATTATATATTTATTAAATTTTTTAAAATAAATTTTGAAAAATTAATTTTATCTTTATTTAAATTTTATTTATTTAATAAACCAACTTAAAATTTAAGTTTGAGTATTGTTTAATTAACTATATAAACGATTTTGGACGAATTCTTATTGAACCAAACCACTAAATTTTAAATGAATATATTGGTTCGTTTGCAGCTTGAACAAAAAAATAACCGAGTATTTATGGGCCTGTGTGCCATAAATGACGTAACCCAAGCTTTAATTGGAACATTCAAGACGAAGAAAGGAATTTCTAGGCCGCACGAAATCAAAATCTCCTTGTTAGGGGCTTATGGGCTCCAACATTTAAAGGCCTGCAAGTCACAAGAGGTTTCACGGCCCATGTAGCGATGTGCTGAAGAACTTAGAAATGAACGGACCCTCGCCAACCTATGTGTTCCCTCGGGAAGGAAAAAACGTTAGCAATCATAAAAAAAAAAATTAATATTAAAATATATCTTTTCTCCATCTAATAATTGACATTTTAATTCTAAACAAGCGAGGATATTTGTGCATACTCAAATTTCGTTGCGCTAGGACAGACTGTTACGGTAAAAGATTTAAAAGGAAATGGTGACTTTTCTAGATGAGTGCATGAATTCAAGCTGTTAAATTCATCAAAAGAGTTTCAACTTTCAACCACAAAGGTATCAATGCAAAATTCCCTACGACTGCTCGCAATCTCTAACCCAATGTCAATTGACGTTTCTTATCAAATACATGACAATAGAACCTACAAAATGTCATTATTTTTTGGTAATGGAAAGAGAGTGCGCAATAAGAGCGTAAAAAATGGGCCCCAGGTAAGGCAGGTCCCGGGTTCCTCCTTATAAACTAAGATTTCAATTTGGGAATCTGGTTTCAATGATGCAGTTAACCTTCGAGAAAATGAGTATGATGAATTTATTACATATTGGCCATAAATGTCACCCAACTATGATACCAAGAAAAACGCGATTAGTTTTCGGACTTGGAAGAATACTGTTTGTCACACCTGGCCCAGGGGAGAACGATTTAATTTTTGAGCAGGTTCAGCCCAACTTGTCGCCCGTTCAAACTGGTTCAGATTGACTTCCTGCTCGAGGTCCATTTACTTGTTATGTGGTCGAGCAGCTAGCACGTGTGAAGCGAACTACTCCTTAGAACTCATGGTAAAACACATGGTTTGACAAATGCAATGTTACGGTCTCCATTAGACTAGTCTGCTGGTGACAAACCTAACATTTTATGCCACTTTTAAATGAAAGCACGAAAAATTTTGAGAAAAAGGAGAACCGTAGAAGATGCGGAAAATAAAATGTCTTTTTCTTTGATGAAAATGCTTCTCCATGAGTTCAGGTATAAAATACATGGAATAAACCTGCGTGCATAAAGTGAGTCATATACCAGATCTCAATGTGTTAACCGTATGGGTTTATTATTATCGTTCTGTTTGTTGGGACCAAAATTTAAACTCTTAATTGACAACCTAATAATTCTACCGTCAGGCTATGCGTATGGTGGTTTTCTAGGTTTGTTTATTTGTATGGCATTGTTTTAGAAAAAAAGAAAAAGTCATTGAACCATTTCCATTTTTGTTTTAAGGGCAAGTGCTCAAGACCAGGTTTACATATGTTATACCTTTCTGAAAGCCAACAATAGGACAATTGCAATATTCTTGTTAAATTAACAGCATACAAATTCCACACGAGCATGTGGAAGAGTTGAATTAACGAAAGTCTAGGTCTTCTGTTCACATGCGAGTCCTCTCGCAGCTCAGAGAGACAGAGAGAGAGAGAGACTTGAATTTTGGTTCGGACACGTTGTGAAAGCATACAAAATTTTCGGTTGACCTGGTGACAGGAGATGATAATCTTAACTTATTATGATTTAGAAGTAAAGGAAATTTCCCGTAAAGATCGATGACATCGACCGGAGTTATATTTATTTACTTTATGCTTCTTCGGTCAACTTGACTTTATTCATTTCTTGTCACTTTACAAGCAATTACTTCCGGTTTTCTTTGCATTACTTGGTATTTCTAGGTTTTCGCTCTTTTTAGGGAAGTGGGGTTGTCTGAGAGCTTCATCTCTCGTACCGGTTATTCAATTCGCACTATCGCTCTCTCTAGTCGGAGAAAATCAAGAAACAATATTTCATGATGCCAAAATTAGCTCATTAGCTGTCGTAATGGATAAAAGGAATACTTTTTTTTCAAGGGAATTTTTGCAGGCTTTTAGCGGACCGACTTCAATTCATTCATATATGAAACAATGTTTTTTTTTTGGGGGTCTCAACTAAACCTCATATTGATGCAATTTGATGGCACTGGTTCTTCTTTGCCAGTCGTTTGGACGTAGGCGGGTGGCACACGTTTTCTCCCGTGTTTTATTTTCTAATTCCGTGTGGAAGTGCTGCGTGACTTGCACTGCAAGCCCTTTTGAGACATGGTCTAATCTTTGTTGACTTCCCTTGACTCGTTTTGTTCTTCTTACCTTTGGGCACGATTTCAGTTCAATTCATAGCTATATGGGCTCTGATTTTCTCATCGAACCATCTAATTGATTCCGCCTGCCCCGTCGGTTTACATGGAGTTATCTTCTCACGATCTTCAAGAAGAATCAAATGTTACATGTGATAATGCCAACTTGTCAAGACACCTGCGCACGTACAAATTAGCTCTCCCCCATCGAGCGCTCTCTCTCTCTCTCTCTCTCTCTTTTCGTATAGACTAATTGATTTTTCTTTTTCTCCCAATTGTTGGCATTAGAAAACACTCGTGTCCGACTGAGCCAAAGCTTATTAATTAATAGTTTGCGCATATCATATTAAATTCACTTCTTGGTCTTATCAAAGACTAGAAATTAAAGAATTCACAAGTAATTATTCTTTTTATAAGTTGATCCTAATTATTGAAAGAATTAAACTTTAGATAACAAAATAGAGAGTATATCAAGTTTAACAGCCTAGGTAAAATTGAGAATATTGAGTTTTAAAGGTGTAGAGAAGTGGGCACTGTCCTAGGCAGGTTTTGCATTATTGGCCCCGATTATGCGTTTATCTGTGAGGTCAAATGGAAATTGGACAATAACTTAGCATTAACCTTTGGCCTCCACGCCCCATAAACATGATATAGAAAGCAGAAGAAAAATGGAGATTCCGCACGTCAAATTTCCAACATAGGTAAACTGCAATTCGCTATGGTCCTAACCACTCCACATGAATCTTATTCGAGATACAACGTCATTTGATCTGTGTTGTTAACTTTTTTCTTCTTCCGGGACTAAGTTTTCAAATTATACAAAGTCAAACAGGCTCGTCAGGTTTCAGAGACAAATTGGCACCCTTCGCTTTCATTTTTCATGTCCATCGCTTTGTAGGTGTGGAAAACCAGAAGATGGAACTTTTCAGCTCGCGCTCCAAAGCACAAGAATTTTTAAGTGTAACGTATGCATTTCGATCACTATGATATTTTGATTGGCTATTCTTTTTCCCCATTTTTTTGTAGCCTATTGGCGGATAACAGGATAAAAAAAGTAGCGAGAGAACGAGATGGCCTTCTTCTTTCCATAAATCTCCACCCAATTGTCTTAGTACAGGAGATAGTCAAATCCATTAGAGGTATTGCATCCCTTTACCCACATCCATATTACATAGAATGTTATCTCACATATGTAGAGACATGTCTTTAACACTTCTGACTAGAGAAGAGATAATAAGAGACATTATAGTAGTTAGAAATTAGAATGGTTAAATCATGATATGTTCGTTTTAAATACTTATTTCATCGGATATGTACAATACAACAAATATGAAAGTTCCAATCACGTACGTTTGAACCAAAAAAAGAAAAAGAGTTCTCATTACATTACATTTGGTAAAATAATTAATAAAATTATAATAAAAATATATTAATAAAATAATATTATATTTAAAATATATTAAATACTATTTTAAAGATATTTTTTATAGATAAATAATCTGAATATAATAAATTATAATAATTATTTTTTAAAAATATAATAAATATTTCAATTAATATATATTACATATAGTGTGATAATAAAAATAATTTAATTTTTTTATTGACTCACACCATGTTACAAATTATTCTTAAATTTTAAAATTAAAATAAATTATTTATAATAATTTTAACTTAATAACTTATAAAATATAAAATATAAACTAATATAATATTAAATATAAATTTTAATAATAATAAATAATTAATATTATTATATTTAATCTTTAATTTTATAACTATAAAATAAATAATTAAATAATTAAACATTTCTTTCATCATAGTTTTTGTGCTGTAAAGCACATCTCTAATCAGATTTGATTATCTTATAAAAAGAAAATTAGGCAGCATGGAAAATCGATTCACTAGGCTTTTTTTTTTTTGTAAAAAATATAAAATTGATTTTTTTCTTCGATTGGCTGAAAAAAAATAAAAAACAAAGTAGATGCAAAGAAAGAAACGTGGAATCGGAAGCACGGCAAGCCGAATTTGACTACTTCTAGCAAATGAGTCCTGTATGTAAGGAAAACGAAGGAATGTGAACCTAACGAAAAGTACATGGACGCGTCACGGGTGGACTCCACTTAAGAATAACAAAATAGAGTTTTTCCTTACCATTGATTCAACCCCTTATTTCAAAGGGGAAAAAAAAAAAAAAAAGAGCCTAAATGCTAAATGGCGTGTCGTCCCTCCTCCGTCTCTTTCTCCCCGCCTTCCGGGTAACTGGAGTCCGTACATAAATGCCATGGATTTTCATCCAACACGAGCGCGTTGCGATAAGTCCAAGCATTCCCATTTGCATCTCTCTCTCTCTCTCTCTCTCTGTGCAGGCTGGCAGAACTTTTTTGTTTAATTGCATCTCTCTCTCTCTCTTCAAAATCTCCCATCCCTTCTTCTGTATATATGGTTAAATTCCTACGTTCGTATTGTCAAAGGGGAGAGCAAGAGAGAGGCACAGTTCAAAAGAGTGACTAAAATGGAGGAATGGCCACCTGGGTTTCGTTTCTCCCCAACTGAAGAGGAGCTGGTCTCATTTTACCTCTGTAACAAGCTGGACGGAAGAAGAGAGGACGTGAACAGCCTCATCGACCGAATTATTCCGGTTCTTGATGTATACGAGTTTAACCCATGGGAACTTCCCCGTAAGGAAACTGCTTATCTCATCCTCTCTCCGTCTCTCTCTCGCTCTCTCTCTCTCTTTTTTGTTTTTGTGGATTCCAGTTTTTTGTTTCTTCATAAAATCTGTAATTCTTCAAAACCCTCCTTCAAATTTTCTTAGTATGTATATACATGCAAATGAAGAAGATATATAAACTAGGTAACGAAGGATTTTTAAGCTTGTTAATTGAAATAAATTGAATTTTTCTGCTTGTTCACAGGGACTGATGCATTCAATCTCTTAACTTCAGTTTGTTTTGTGCAGAATTTTCTGGGGCTTTTTCCAATAACGAGGCGGAGCAGTGGTTCTTCTTCATTCCGAGACAAGAGAGTGAAGCTCGAGGAGGGAGACCAAAGCGACTCACCGCCGCTGGCTACTGGAAAGCAACTGGCTCTCCTGGTCATGTTTACTCTAAAAATCACATCATCGGCATGAAAAGAACCATGGTCTTCTACAAAGGAAGAACCCCAAGTGGCCAGAAAACCGAATGGAAAATGAACGAATACAAGGCTATTCAACATGAGGCATCCAGTTCCTCGGGCGGAGGCACACATCCAGTGGTACGGCGCAGTTTAAATCACCATATAATTTTATTATTAGTGGTTTATCATACGTATAAATTTTTCATATATTTAGACTCTGCCTTGGCTTATTTCATGAAATGGGATCACCCCAAACATGCTAATTATAAGAGTCGATTATGATCTATATCAAACCTCTATCGATTCCAGAAACCCTAGCATATAATTGAAGCAAAAACCAATAATTTTTCATTTCTTCTGCCTTGTTTTTCGTTAATATATTAGCAATGGCGGACTCACATGCAAATCCGTGTGCCCAATGTTGAAATTTGGGATTTAGTCTCATTGTATTGCTATTTTCTATATTTGTCCCCATTAAAATTTTTATTTTGTCCTCCCATTTTTTGTTACCCACTGCTAGAAATTTCTGACTCCTCCACTGAATATTAGTACACATGTTCGCATATAATTTAAATTTGCACCAAGAATACTTAATAATTATGAGATTATCATGATCTATTAATTGCAGTTGAGGCAAGAGTTCAGTTTATGCCGGGTGTACACGAAATCCAGTAGCTTGCGGGCGTTTGATAGACGACCACCGGGACCGGGGGTAGAGATAGACCGGACAACAGCGCAACAAGACCTGGTTGGTGCGGCAACAACGTCTCATCATGAAAACTCGCCGCCTGTGGCTTCATCATCTGGAGACCACGGGAATAATCCCTCTCAAATTGGGGAGATCATCGGTGGCAACATGCCAATGTCTACCGATAATAATGACCCCTTTTTGGACTGGAAGCTGCTCGATTGGGATTAGGTGGAGAGGATTTTACAGCTCCAATAGTGCTACTGCTGCCATCGGATAGGGAAGAGATTCATCTTTAACAATTCTAGCCGTTTGAATAAGAATCCAATTAGGGGCCAGAGGCCTTTGGACTAAGGAGGGCTTTAAGTTTGAATAACAGTTCCTTGATTCGAGCAGTTTATCTACCGATAAGATTCATGTTCAACAATTAGAGCAGCTTGAATCGTTCTTGTGTCTCAACCCCACAGAGGCACAGACCTATAAGTTTACTACAGGAAAATCATTAGCGGGTTGTAGTAGAGATGCCCAATTAACAAGACAAAGTCAATAATTTCTTATTAAGTGAAGTATCTCCAAGTAATTTTTTTTTTAAGCACTCCATTTCATGGGGGCTAGTATATGGTCACAAGCCACGTATCAGAGGGGGGCTCGACGGGGTCTTCCCCCCTCCTTTTTCTTCACAAGAAAGAAGTCCGGCTACCTTCAGGTTATCGCCATTTTATTATATAGATATATAGATAGATTAATCAGTCTAAACTTGGTGTAACTATGAGCTTTCACGTCATAGCCTGGTTGTGATGCTTTGCTTGTAATCTCCACTGTTAAGAGGGCTTTGTAGATTTCTCTTCTTGTGCTTTATGTTCTGTTGTAATTCTTTTCGTCAATAAAATGGCAGCGGCATTTAATTTACTATAAAAAAAAAAAAAAATCAAAGCAAGTCATTGAAGCGGCTAAGGGAAAAGACCAAAAATTGACCGTCCCACAAAACATACCAACTACGTAGCAAGTACTGATTAAAGCAAGGAAAAGGTCCAATCTCGAGAAATGAAGACCCTTTCACCAAAAATTCCTCACCGTTCACACGTTTACCCCAGAAAAGGGTTCACCAGACTTTTATATCCTCACTGTTTCCCGGGCCCATTTTTATTTCTGGAGATGGAAAACAAGCAAAGAGGTGTGGTCAAAGCACGAGCCCATAGAAATTCATTTACTAAGGAATTATTGCTGCCAACTATCTTGGTGTAGAGGTTCATGGTTATCCAGTGCACTACCCAGAATCGGATTCCTAAAACAAAAGAGCAGGGCCACGCTTTTGGAAGCAGAAAATACATGAGAAAGTAGTGGAATTTATGATTCCACGAATCAATTAATTTTTGTGCTTCTTAACTCTGCAAAAAGATTTAGATTTTTCCAAAACTAAATTCATAACCCAATTTCCCCAATCCAATTGCCCCAATCCAAACCATGACAATTTAATAAACATGCAAGCCATATTCCTTTTTTCTTTTAGATTGAACAGCACCCCCCTAAAAAAATAAAATAAAAACCTTGTATTGTATTGCTCAAAGATAAAAGTTATATACTGCTAGGTGGACGTCCATAAACATCAGACCACAGACCACCCAACAACGTGCGTATGCTCGATTAGGACAACAATCGTCGGGCATACACGGGGGGTTCATTTCATATATGCATAGATATTTCAACTTGCACCCGACAGTGTGAAATGGACGATTGCTCTCCATGATCGTGGAAAGGAAAAATCCTCTGGAAGTTATAAAGTCGTTCTGCAAAACGCCAAGACCCGCACAATCAGGCGCCTCTTTGATTAGAAGTTTCTTTCGGGCACCAAAAATTTTACTAGCGTATTTTACAGTCTTTTAAACCTAGCAATATATACATATGTTGATTTGATAGTTATGTATGTGGTCCAAACACAATATTTTGTAAGATTACGATCGACTTCAATTTTTGATTGCATATCAAAAGGGCAAGAATTCTGGTCTCCCATTTGAATTTTCCTTCTTTGTTTTTTTTTTTTTTTTTTTTTATTGTTTGACGAGCCGTTTGATTTGTGCTTAAAAGTTGAGAAATGTGAAAAGCCCAATAGATTCCATTCCTGCCTGGAAGAAGACTTTGCCTCCTCACATACAATCGCACAATTACAAAATTGTGAAAATATCATTCAGTTCTGGGCTAGCTGAGAATATATAATAGGTTCTTTAGAACCTTTTTTTTTTTTTTTTTTTTAATGAATCAAGGGATGTAATTAAATTAATAGTGAAAGAAAATTACGAAAAAAATAGAACTAAAGAAGAAGCCTCATTACAAGAAACTTACAAGTAAAGCTTACAACTAAGCTATAAAATCAGAACATTTAAAACCAATCCAAAATTATATTTAAAAGGGTAAAATATAGGCTTCAAATAAACTTGACCAACACTCTCTTTTTGTTTTTTTGACTTTTCAATATTTGTTTCTTTGACTCAATATATTAATTAGGCAAAACACTAACACCGGGGAATAAAGCGTTTGAATGCAATTTTGATAAATCTTGGAGACTTTCTTGTATTTTATCTTAAAATAAACGTATGTACATGATGGTTCTTACAATCTTACTCTTTTAATACAGATCCAACAAAAAAAGAACTATCTTACGTGTGGACATTACTTGATTAATTTTAATCGACCAATACATATTTTGGAACAAAGGATAATGACTAGCTGTTAGCTTGCTAAACAAATGGTTTCATCCTGCAAGTGTACACTAGGCTTTTAAACACGAATTAATTAAATGGTGATTTCCAATTTTTCATATACAGGTCTCCAGCTACTATATTTATTTTTTAAAACTCGCCTCATTCCAAAAGCAAAGGAATCGATTGGAACAATGGGGTTTCAGCGCGAACAGTCCTGTCCACTCCGTTTTAACGACGCATATGATGCTGTCGGCTCAAAAGAGCTTAAAGTGCGGTCAATGTGTTTGACCTCTTCGTTGACTTTTTTTTTGACCTTTCACATTCTGGCGACCTCCTACCACGAATACTAGATCCCATTCCATAGTCCATACACGGTTATGTTAGGGTGTTGACAGTGGAATGTATAATGATACTGGTGACTATATATATATATATATATATATATATATATATATATATATTATTTATATTCATGTTTATTAAAATGGTCGATTCATGCAAAAAATAATCGAAATTGTTGAAAGAGTCATTTACGTACAGTTTCAGCAACTCAGTAGCTATTAAGTTCCAGGAGAAGAGCAAACTTTCGGAAAACGAATTTATTAACAAGATCTGTATTTCTGTGCTTGCAAAGCTCTTTGATCTTTTACCCTCTACTAGTAAATTGAAATTTGTGTAATTACCAAACTTCAGTCAATGGATAATTGATTTAAAATCTAGATAGTATGGATTCATGTTTACTTTATTAAAAATCTCTAACAAAGTCCATTTTTTTGTTTTTATCTCTATATGCACTTTTTTTTTTTTTTTTCACTTTTATATAAAAGCAAACAGTATACTCGCTTGAATTTTGTATTGGGCATCTGTTTTCGTTTTTGGTCAAGTCCTCTAGCTTTCGTCTTGCATAGAGATGCGCGATTAAATATTCCTGGCTCGTACCTTCGTGGAAATTTTGCAAGCGAATTTAAAGTAGAACACTAACAACGGTACATATGGTCAAAGTCTCGAAAATTTATTAGAAAAGTCATGCTGGCACAACCTACTCAGCGGACCATTCTGCGATGAGGTTTAATTAAATTTCGACAGCTACCCATAGCAAATATAAGTATAGTACTTTTACTCGCATTTAACTATTCCAGTTATAATGCATCAAGCGCATATTTACTGGACCCACCGTTATATAATTACAAACTATATATATGAAAATTTACAAAATTTATTTGTGTGTAAAACATTTGACATTCGCAGACAAGAATCCTAAAACCTAAGCCTCTAAAAATAGTCAAAACTCTAATTAGACAAAACATTTAACTTATGTTTGGTAACTCGTCATTAAACAGAGACTCTCGAGTACAATCGACCCGAAGTACATGTACACAACTACATCCGTATGATTTCTGGGGGTCGTCAAAGTTAAGATATCCTTCTTCTTTATTTAAGATGCCCTTTGCTCACCTGAAAAAAAAAAAAAAGAAAAAAGAAGGGCATATGCGTTTTGCACGTGGATGCTAGAATGGGATTTATTTTCATTTTTTTGACCTTTTTTCAAAAAAAGAAAAAAGAAAAACGGCTGATCTGAGTTTGAAATATTAATTACTAGGAACGAAATCAATGAGGTACCAAAAAGAAATTATTGATTATACATCTATTTGTCACATATATCAAATTGACGGAAGTAATACACCGATCTGGTCATTTCTATGTCATTCTATAGATGTGAAAGATTTTTGGGATTCAAGGCAATTTTGTCTTTGTTTTTTTTTTTTCTTCCCTAACAGGTATACTTTTATCCATGACATCTTCACAAATATGGAGATATCCAACAATAATGCATAAAAAAAAGTCTCTAATTGACCGAAAACCTTATGACAAAATGGCAACATTATAAACCAAAATATTCCAATTACAGCTGTCATTACATTCCAGAGGTTCCTACATAATTTATCTGCTTTCTTGTTGTACCTATACACCATATAAAACCTCATTCGCACCATTGGCAAAGAATAAGAATGGAATAGAATTCATATACCCTTAACAAATTCACTGGGTCATATCACAGTGCGAAACTATAACATAACAGTAATTTTGTGAATAAAAAGCAAACCTGCACAAAGGTCAATGTTGTCCTTAATTTAACTTCTTTTATTTTCAATTTATTAGAATACCCATTAGACGTTAAATTATAGAAGATAATGATATTTTTCCCCACTTAGTTCCTAATTAAGTGACACCAATATACTAAAAACAAAAGAGACAAACTTAGATTAGTAAACTTTCTATAATATTATTTTTATTTTGTTAAAATAGATTACTTACTTCAATTAAAATTTTTAAAAATAATTTTGGTAACCTAGTCAAGATACCAAGTCAAAGATAATATTATTATTCATTATACAATAAAAGTTATCTTCGTTTGCACAATAATTTCAACTTAGTACTTCTAACATGAATGTATATCAAGTTCTTAAACTAGCTAATAGGAGTATTCTCTTTGAGATGCCAATTTTTGATCAGTTAATCTTTTTATACCTAGGAGCATATAGGATAGAATTCTGTTAGGTAGACATAATAAATAGATATCAGATTATTTTATATATTAAAAAATATATCAATTATAATTAATCATTATAATATATTATTTCATGTGAAAACTTAGTGTTTTTTTTTAATATATATAATTATATATATATATTTAACCCGGGTGTGGTCAGCCCAAAAAAAAAAGAAAAAAACATTCTTTCGGTAAAGACTCGTGGAATTTTCCAAGCAACTCCATATGCGCGTTATTTTCTGGTCCTTGTTAAATCTGGTCATCGATCCGCGTGAAGAGCAGTTGTATGCGTTAGTGGAGAGTAATCAACTGAGATAAAAAGGAAAAGCTTAAGATCAAACTTACAAGTGCCACTTCTATTCTATCGTCATTAATCTTTCAAGTAATTATGGCAGATTTTCCACCTGGCTTTCGTTTTTGCCCAACTGAAGAAGAATTGATCTCGTTTTATCTCCATAACAAGCTAGATGGCAGGAATGAGAGCCTGAACCGGGCTATTCACCGTGTTATACCGGTCCTTGACATATATGAGTTCAATCCATGGGACCTTCCACGTAAATATTACATTAATTATCATCCACTTCTTCTTCTTCTTCTTCTTCTTCTTCTTCTTCTCTCTTTTAAGTCTTAATTTCTCATATTGTATACGCTTATGCCGTGTTTCTTAAACCGATTACAGGACTACTTGTTTTTTGGTGTGCAGAATTTTGGGTGGACTTTCGTTATGGAGGCGCAGAAGAATGGTTTTTCTTCGTTCCGAGACAAGAAAGCGAAGCTAGAGGAGGGAGGCCAAAGCGGCTCACAACTTGCGGGTACTGGAAAGCCACTGGCTCCCCTGGTCTTGTCTACTCGTCCGATGATCGGAAGATCGGATGCAAAAGAACCATGGTTTTCTACAACGGAAGATCCCCAAATGGCCGGAAAACTGAGTGGAAAATGAACGAGTACAAATTGGCTATGGAATTGGCTGGGGAAGCCTCCTCTTCAAACGGTGCACTTCCAGCTCTAGCGGTACTGGCTGCTTCCTGCAACTTATATATTCGTAATTATGACTAGTTTTCGGCATATTGAGATTCCCATTTAATGCTAATCAGAATGGAATATATCCTTGCATCCATGCTTTCCTAAATGGAATCAATTAACAACAATCAAATGGACATCAATAGTTCACCTTAATCACTTGATCTACTTGCAGAGCTGTTCGACACCTGGGGGATTGAGAAATAGGGTCTATTTTTGGAATTAAAATCCATACCAACAATCTATGTCATCTTCATTTGCATATCCATGTGGCAATAATTAAGTAGAATGTCTTCCTTAATTGTTGGATTTCGCGATATTCCCAATTTTATTTTCTGAAAAACTTTAATCAGAATAATTTCATACACCATACGACGAGTTGATCTGAAAAATGTTGGAAGAAATGCCGTAGACATACATAACTCAATATAAAGTTCTACTATCTTATGTAATATATATATATTATTTACGGGAAATTCTGCAGCTAAGGGAAAAATTTAGCTTGTGCCGGTTGTACAAGAAATCCAAGTGCTTGCGGGCATATGATAGGCGGCCGGTTGGAGTGGAGATAAGTGGGCTACGAAGGATGCGCAGCGATGAGACAAGATCAGCTACTCGTGATCGTCACGAAAGCCCTGATCCTACGTTGGAGAGAAGAATCCCACCAGAGACGGAGGAGAGCACATACAAAGACCAATATCCCACTCTGACTGGGGAAAGGGGTTGTATGGCAATGGATACAACTACTGATCCTCTTTGGGAGCAGTTATACATGGACTTCGATTTTCATTTTGATGGAGAAGACAAGCAACTCAATTGGTGAAATACATTACAATAACGAAGAGAATTTTTACTTTATCAATAAAATAAAATTCCAACGAAAGTGAATTATTTACAGTTATTAGTTAATTTCAATTAAATATCCATTTCCGCTGTGTGCACATATGTCTGCGCATTTACTTTTCCAAGGATAGAAATCACTGGGAAAATCTCTTTGCGTGTCAGAATTTATCAAGAATACTGATATTAACTTCTAGTGCATCTTTGTTATACTGTTATAGTACCAAAGCTAGTGTGGACAATAAAACAACGGTTATTATGTAACTTCTGTACATTTGACTCTTGGTTAGACCTCAAAGTATAATATGCATATTTTTCTCTTTGAATCTGCATAGTTTGAACAATTTAATCGTGTGTAAATATATATGTTGAAAACCGTAGTCTCATGATTAAGATAAAGATTTCGAAGGTTTTAGGTTCGACCCTCATCTTTCAATTCTCTCCCCTCGCCTCTGTCCCTCTCGATATGATATTGAAAACATGTTGGCCATGCTAATTACTTTTGGATCTGCTAGGTTAAAGTGAAAATGTTTCTGTTTACAGTCTTCGTCTCTGCTTGCACGTTTTCCTTTCCGAGGAAAAAAATTAGAAAGCAAAGAAACAGTGTTCCGTAGATTAAGGTTGAAAATGATTTTCCATGAGTTATAGGAGAAAGTTGAATATAATTAATAAAATAATATAAATATTATTATTATTATGAAAAAAATAAAAATAAGAAAATTATATTATTTTATTAATTTTGTACAGCTGTATTTATGACTTGTGTATGTAATTGTTTCCTTTTTTTTTTATATATATATGCCCATACGATTTATTTATGTTTCTCCAATTCATTTGGTTCTAATCTTTCCTTTCATGTCTTGTCCATCTTTTAAATTACAGCCTCCAGTCGTTGATGCCATGCTTTCCGTCTAATTTAATTAAAAGCAGTCCATCATGAGATACTTACTAATTAAGAATTTTGACTTTATACTGATGAAAAAAATTATTTTTATTATGTGATTCATACTTTAATTAATAGTTTGATCTGTAAAACAAACAAATAAATAACAAACGAGGGACTATCGAGGAAAAATGGAAAGAAATACAGAACAGGAACAGTAACTCTTTCCGAACAGCTGTAAAAAGAGGCCATTGGAATGAGAGCTATGGGGCAACTGGCACGGGCCGGAGCGACACTTATTTCTGGGGTAGCCCAAGTTGAATTTGGACTGCGGGCTTCGCTTGGGTTTGGGTGACTTTAGGCCTCGACGGCTAGTAGATTCAGGCCCAATTGGAGATACTCACGGCCTTTGATTCCAACTGTATATGCAGCTTATAATGGCATCGGAATGGGCCAGACCCGAAATTCTACCAAGGAGGATGACTGCAAGCATTTTCCATTCTGATGGGAAGGAGAAATATTGTTTCATTAAATTAAAAATAAACAATTTTATTTAAATTAATATAATTTGGATATCAAAATAGATTTAACTTCCCTTAATTAAAAAGAAAATGTAAAAGAGACGATTTGGATGGGAATGTTATTAGACGATCTAGCTCCACTAGTCTGATTGTCTAGTCCCAACCATGGAGGCTTGCTTCGTTAGCCAGCGAGAAGGAGATTAAAGCTCTTCTAGAGGTAGCAATTTGAGTTCTTACTAGTAAGCTAAGATACCCGATGTGGTATACAGAAATCCGTATGCTTTTATTCTTATTTAATGATTATCGACGGTCCAAAATATATGTAGACTAGTGCATAATTATTTTGTAATTATTATTTCATAGCTTTTAATATATGAAAGTTTTTATTTTTTAGACTATATGGTGAATAAAAGAGTAATTAACAAAGCCTTTGACATGTAATTCTCGTTAAAAAAAAAAAAACAAACAAAGAAGAATATCATTACAGTAAATATAAAAAATTTAATATGAAATAAATACAAATTTACACTAATTATAAATTATATATTTATAATTTTTATTATTATTTATTATCATATATCATATTACTAAAAATATAAAATTAATAATAATAATAATGAAATATGTGAGTTCCATGCATTCTATGTGTTACCCACTTACAAACCAAGAGACACCCCGAGACACAATATGAGAGGCAAATCTAATTCCCCTTCTCGTTAGGCATGTGGTACGTCATTCCTGGTTCACTATAAATGGATATAAGAATGTTTTTTTTTTTAAAAAAAAAATTAATTTAAAATAATAAATATAATTAAACATAATTAATTTTTATATTATATATAAAATAAATATATTATATTAATATTTCATATATAATTTAAAATATTTATTATTAAATAAAAAATTAATTATGTCTATTTAAAGATATCATTTTATATATATATATAGTAGACATTACTGATTTATATTTGCAAATGGAATAAAAAATATATAAGAAAAACGAAGCAAAACGCTGGCTGTCCTAAAGAGAAGAATCTGGCGGAGGCACCGAAATTCCATATTCATTCCCCCCTATTAACCGACCAATTGACTTTCTTTCCTTTTTCACATTTACATATGATTTACGCAATGGTCAAAATTCTAAAGTCATTCCGACTTAGCAAATGGGCATGCGAAATGTGGACGCGGATTCGCCTCACCTTTTCTGAATGCGCTTTCCTTCCCATATTCTAAAGTCATTCCAACGTAACTTATGGGCATGTGGCACGCGGATTCTCTTGGCTTCTCTAGTGAAAAAGAGGTAGGGAGAGTCAGAGATCAAAATTTCTTTAGTTATGCAGGGTAAATTTTATTTCTCATTGAACACGTTAATAAGGAATAGTGATGGAGTTATCATTGTCATATTGATGCCGAATATTTTGACTGGTTGTGGGTGTTCAATCAATTAGGTGGCGATCAAGAGATTTGAGACATGACTGTTAATGGCGGGGCGCCTAATGGAGATTAATGCTTAAATATGTATATATAAAAAACGTTTAGCTGACTAAACCTGCCGCCACCACTGACGCAAACAAATTCCTTTTTTTTTTTTTTTTTTTTTTTTTTGGTGCAGTAATTGATTAATAATTTCGGTGTTGAAGGTTATGGTGCTATCAAATTTAACAATGTCATCTTAATCAAATTAGTCCTTAAATGGGACGTTGATAATAATAATAGAAAAAATATATAAGCATTTCACATGTTTTAATTTTATGAGAGAAGTATGAGAATTATAAAAGTTTGAAATAGCTATTAATTTTTTTACAATTTACGGTACAATAAGTTCCATGCTAGACATAAAACTTAATTAAATTATGTTGTTATTATGTCGTGTGGCGGCTCACCCTCCCAGAAATCCCTCAGTCTTTGTTTTCCTCCTGAGTGAAATGAAACAAAAGTCAATTTAGGAAATTCAAAGTTTAAGGAACACCGTTCATCTCAAGACTTCTAAATCATTCATCATTATTGATAATGAGCAAGTGTTAGACTTACCGTTTGACTGTAACAAAGGGTAAAAAGGTAAAAAGAAGAAAAGAAAAGAAAAGTTAATAGTGCCTGTCTTTAGAGTGTGGAAGTCAAGTTAGTACTCTTTGAAACCCAAATGCTTGAATGCTACTTATCTGCTGTGAAATTTTCTACGGAGTACTGAGCACGTTTGCGTTTGTGTTTATCCGATATTGACAAAACGGTAAAAATTCTGTGCGCTGTTCTATGGGCTCAGTAAATCAAGCGGTGGATTGGAGCACGTATCGCAAACATGGACAAACTCTATTTTTCAAGAAAAAACAAAGATAAGAATTGTACACGAGTGCACACAAGAATTCTAATTTAATACTTTTAATTTATGTATTTTTGACAGTGCCTTTATTTATTTATTTATTTATTTGAAACTCATATTTTTTAAGTACCTATTTTCAAAGTATACCATAATAATGTTATAAAAAAATAAAAAAAAAAAAACAATATCAAAAATATTAATACAAGTTAAATTAAAAAATTTATATTTATAATGTATTTGACATTTTTTTAAAAAAAACATATAATACAATAAATATTTTTATTAATATATATTTTAAATAATTAAATAATAAAAATATTACTAATCTAATTAACTAATAAATTTTAGTAAAATTTTAAAAAAGATAATAAAACATTATTTTTGTGTGTTTGAATAAAGAAGAAAAAAATATTTTATATTATTTCTTATTGAATGTTTTATAACAATAAATATTAAAAATAAAAATAATAGATGATGGTTACTTGTTTGATTTTTGCATTGAATCTTTAATATTAAATTTAATTTTTAGGTCATTAATTTATATTATTTTGTCATTTCTTATTTTATAAAATATGAAATAAATATTTTGTCATAAATGTTGATCAGTTGAACGAAAGTTATTCTACATTAACCTTTTGAAGGATGCATGGAATCAGTGTAACTTGAAATCCACAGTTAATTCGGAAATTAAAAGAAAAGAGTTAACAAATTAAATAATACACATGTTATTCAATTGGATTGATAAGAGAGATTTTTTTTATTATAATTTATTTATAATTTTATGTAATATGAATTTATTTTATTATTCTAAATAAATTTTATTTATTATATAATATAAAATAAAATTTTAAAAATTAGAGTGATCATTGAACAAAAAACTTAAAAATTAAAA
Organism: Rhizophora mangle; assembly: GCA_037832345.1. Taxonomy (NCBI): domain Eukaryota; kingdom Viridiplantae; phylum Streptophyta; class Magnoliopsida; order Malpighiales; family Rhizophoraceae; genus Rhizophora; species Rhizophora mangle. The sequence continues at coordinate 2,045,348 of JBAPLJ010002022.1, read as the reverse complement.
GTTTAATTGATTTAATTATTTTAATTAAAATTAAGTTAATAAAATTAATATTTAATATTAAATATATAAAATATTATAATAATATAATTTTTATTTCTATAAAAAAATTTTTAAAATTTTTATAAATTTTTTAAACTTATAAAATTAAAAAATATAATTTAATTTATTAATTTATAATTCAGTTCATTAATTGGGTTCCACAATTGCTCCAAAGTCCGCCTCCATATGGATTAGAAAATTAGCTAGAAGACCACGCAAAAACGAGACTTAGATTAATCGGGGACCAAAACTTTAGACAAAATAATAATAATTTAGAAAGCCGATCGCTCGACCTTATCATCAAATATTAAACCGTTGTCAAAAATCAAAAGTTTGCTTATTAAATCTGGAAAAAAATTTAAAAAGCAAAATCGTTTTTCACGTGAACAGAAGGAAGTTTGTTATAGCAATAAAAGACGATGACGAGTAATACATAACGTGGTCATTATATCATCATCAATGATCATTTTTTTTTGTAAAGTATTAATACACTGAAATGCTTATTAATAATTAATAAACTTTAATTTAATAATAAAAAAATTATATATTAAAGTTATTATTAATATTAATTATATAAAAATAAAATAATTATTAATATAATGTAATTTTAAAATTAATAATAAGAATATTCAATTCAAAAGTAACTACATGAATGGAAAAGTGATTGTAATGTGTGATAATTTCTAAAAAATTATTGATATAAGTCTAAGCAAATGTGTTGTTGTATAAATATATAATATGAAATTTCCCTTATCAGTGTAACAAACTTTTTATTAGGTTTTAGTTTTTATTCTCAAAATTACAAATTTGTTTCAAACGTGTCTTTAATATGTGTTTAGTGTATTCTCTACTTATCTGAGCTGTGTTCGATTTTTTTTCAACAACGTTCAGCTGTATCCAACACATATGCCCTTCCCTGTTCAAAGCAGGTCCAGCTCCCTCTCTCTCAAGTAGTGGTGTTCACGCTTCCTTGTTCTTCGATGGTTGAGTCGGTGGCTTCGTAGCACTAATAGTCATGACTCATGTACTCGGCGTGTGGTCGCAACATCCAGGTTTTGAAGATTCTACAAGTGGAGCCTGACGGCTGCCAGGTGGAAAAGAATTGCAATCATCTAGTTTTGCCCCCCGGCCTTTTTTTTTTTTTAATGAAATTGAAGAAATGAATTTAAACAGGTGTTTATTTATAGCTAATCAATCTAAAGTACAGAATTCGGTATTTGAGTTTTTTTTTCTTAATTATTTATGGTCCTACTTCAATTAGGATTTTCCTTTTTTTATTTGATTGTGGGTTAACAGTATCTTACTTGCCTACTCTAATTGGTTAGGATTGAAAGTCATGAACTTTTGGCCTTTTTTTCCCCTTAATTCCAAGAATTTTTTCAAGAAAAAAAGGTTTCATGAACTTCCCATTGTTTTTTAAAATCTATGACACGTAAAATTGCCACGTGGAGGGTGTAAACTCGAAATACAAATAAGAAAAGTTAAACAAAAAAATTTGATAGGAACAAAAGAAAAAGAAAAAAATGAACAAATCTCCACTGTGATTAGTCAAGTGAATCCGCCAATTACGCCAAGAAAAGTTAAAAGATCCGCAGTACAGAGAATTTTGCTTCTTGCCCTTCTTCCATTTAGGCGTGTCTCCATCTCAACTCATGGACGAAAGAATTGCAATCCGAGTAGGAGGGTCTACCTTCTTCAAACAACCATCACTGCCAACTTCCTTGCTCTGCTTCTTCACCCACCATAATTCGATTGACATGCCTTCAAGGGTGGAACCCCCACAGTGAGGCACAAACTTCGTTATGAAGAATCAGCACCTGTGGGGCCGCACCTGCTCATCATAAATCCCATGCGATTTTGATTAAGTCTCCCTAGAAGGTGTTTGCTGATGGAATTGCACAGTTTGAAAAGAAATTTTATATTTAAATTATTAATGATAATTTTTTAAAATATTAATTCATAATCCAACCACAAATTTTCTTGAATTATTTAAATTAATAAGATGATTGTGAATCAGACAATTTAGCCAATTCAAAGTTTTTTTTTAATTAAATAAAATGTATAATATATATATATATATATATATATATTATTTATTTGTTATTAATTCTTAAATTTATGTGTTAGTATTGTGAATGCTTTTTTAAAAATTATTATACCCATATTTCCATTTAATATCTCATTTCAATGATAAATAAAGAAAAAAAAACACTTATTTCAAGACAATATTTGGTGATATTTCTTAACTCTACATTTGAAGTTTTTAAATTGATATAATTGATGAACTTTGATTTAATGATTATATTTAATTTAATCATCAAATAAATAAATATGAAAACAATGAAAAATAAAAGTAAAATTAAAAAAAAAGAGAAATTTAAAAAACTTAAATGAACTTATTTTGAAAAATAAGATAGAATTATATAGTAATTAAAATACTATCTATCATTTACTAAAAAAGAAAAAAAAAGTATAATACAGAGAAGACAAAGAAGAATAATGAAGTCACAGCAATAAGGCAGCAATAATAAGAAAATGAAACAGCAACAAGAAAATGAGATAGGCAATAAAAGTTATTTTCTTATAACACTCTCTATCAAATGATCTTTTTTTTTTTTTTTTAACTTTTGGACATGTGGTTTATATATATATATATATATATATTAACAAATAAGATTAATTTTTGATAGTATTAAAACAGTTAATCTGTTACCAATCTGCCTTCGACAAATTAAAAACTACACATATATGTTATTTTTTTCTGGAATTTGACGGAAGAGGTCTTGGATGGATTTAGACGACTTTTAACAGGTGAAACTGTTTCTAAACAACCCTAGTACAGAGAGGGGATGGAAAGGGTCTGAACAGGATTTCGATTCTTGAGACTAGAGTCCTCAAAAACGGCATTTTGGATTTATTTGTTGCGTGGTTTTGACTTATTTTCTTTCTTTTTTTCTTCTTTAATTATTTTCTTAAGTCCTCATCAGATTGACCCTACCAGGCCGCAGTTTTTAGTGTCATTCTCTACCACCTGAGACTTAATGCAGTTAGAATTAATTAAAAAATTAAAAAATCATGGTTTTCTTTTTTTTCTTTTCGGAAAATCAATCCTTTTTCTCCGCTGCTCTTTGTCACCCCCACCCTCTTTATTGACATGTGCATATTTGAACTAACAGGTTCATATTTTATATGTGCCAAAAAGGGTTTTAGGTACGTAATTTATTTTTATATTAATTTTTTTTTATCTCTTTCAACAAAATTACATATTTATTATGTAATTTTAAAATTTTAAAATAGTAAAATTTTATTGTAATAGTAGGTATAAAAATATTAAAATTTTAAATTATATAATTTTTGTGTGTTCTTTTTATTTTTATTTTTTTAGAATATTACATTTGGAGAAGTTTCAAAGCAACCCCCCTCCAGCTTTTCATTTCTCTCTCTTCCTACCTCTCTCTCCGTCAGCCTCCTGACTCTATGATGGTCAAGCACATATGCAAGCTGTCTACAAATATTTATATTTTTCGGAATATTTCGTACATCCGACACCCACGGAGAAATTTCCAAGTAAACCCCCTCCCTCTTTTCATTTCGCTCTCTTCCAGCCTCTCTCCGATAACCTCCTGAAACAATGATGGCCAACCTCAGCACATATGCAAGCTGCCTATAAATATTGCAGACAGAAGTTTCAAATACCTGCCATACCACACAGATATATCTACAAACTTTTAAGCTTAAGCCAAGAAGTTACTATTACAGGAGAGTGAGAGACAAAAATATTCGGTTATGGAGGATTTGGCACCTGGGTTTCGCTTCTGCCCAACTGATGAAGAGCTGGTCTCGTTTTATCTCCCTCACAAGCTGGACGGCCGGAGAGATGACAGGCTCAACTTGGTTATCGACCGTGTTATACCGGTTCTCGACATATATGCACTAAATCCATGGGAGCTTCCTAGTAAAAAGAAATTAACCCATATTTTATTCGACTTTTTTTTTTTTTCCTTATCTCTTTTAAATCTTGATGCTCACCATTTCCTTTTGGAACTGCTTTGATAAAATCTAACCCACTTTTTCCTTTTGGTTACGTTAATTGTTATTAATTTGGTCCAGAATTGTCGGGTAACTTGTGCCGGCAGGACTCGGAACCATGGTTCTTCTTCATTCCAAGACAAGAAAGCGAGACTCGTGGAGGAAAGCCAAGTCGATTGACAGTTGCCGGATATTGGAAAGCCAGTGGTTGCCTTGGTTATGTTTACTCTTCCACTTCCACAGACCATCGTAGCATTGGCTTGAAAAGGACTTTGATTTTCTACAAGGAAAGGGCCCCAAACGGGAGGAAAACTGAGTGGTGGAAAATAAACGAATATAAAGCTATAGAATGGAAGTCAACATCTTCTGGTGATGCAATTCCAAAGGTAATACGACAATTTTGGAGTAGGACTACTTAGAACTTAGATCTTCTTGATGTTAGGAAGAACTTTAATCTTCTTGATCTAAGAAATTTTAATTTCATGCATCACGTAATTTGTTGCTCCGACAAACTTTAAAATGAAATGATTGAATTCACCAATAGGTATTGTTCATTACTCTTCTGATGTCAACTTTAATTGACTGTTCATTATTCTTATGATGTTAACTTTAATTGACAGGGATAACGTAAGTAATTAGGGCAGAGTTTGAAGTTTGAACTACTGATTTCTTTCATACAAATAATTAAGAAACTCATTTCCTCAATAACCATCACCATGGGATGTTGCAGTAATTAGGGCATAGATGGGAATCTATGCTGGGTTTGGGAGGTTTTTCAGATTTGGGAAGAAAGGGATTGCTGTTAGGGAGAAGGGTCAGCGGGGCTCGAGTCAGAGTCCGGGACGTTCTCCAAAATAGGATGTCTAAAGAGGACGCACTAAACTAAGGGGGTTGAGGCTGGAATGTCTCTCGGTAGCAATTTAATTCAAAAATGTTGAAATTAAATTAAATTTGTTACTAATTATAAATTAGTGCTTTAATAAAATTTAAATAATTAAATTTTATTTATTATTATTTAGTTTATTATGTAATTGATGAATAAAATTTTATATTTATATTATTTATATAAATATTTTTAAATTTGTATATGATATTTTTATTATATTAATAAAATTATAATATTTATATAATTTTTTAATAATAATATTAGGGCTATTGTGTCCTCGTAGTAAGGGGTTCATGTTGGCTTTCTGGAGCACTCTCGGACTAAGACTGTGTCTCTTGTAGTAGGCTCTCAAGTCTTCTGCTTGTGTTGAGGCTTCCAGGTTGATTATGTAGTTGTATCTACCGGAAATAGGGGCTGGTTTTACTTAGTCTAGCAGCTGCACTGGGGGGTGGTGGGATGCAAAGGGATCTGTTTTAATTTGGGTATTCTTGGGATTGTTTCTCTAAAACTACTCGGTTGCTCGGCGAGAAAATTGGGTTCTCTTGTTTTTGGTATCCTTGGCCTACCGTGACTAACCATGCTAGGCATTGATCATTAATTAATCTCGATGAAACCATCAAAAACCACATCGATCACTATCTTCATTTGGGAAATTCCTTGGGAAGGTTACCTTTTTATACTGTAATTTCCCATGAAAGATGCAACCATGTGGTTAAGGCTAATTGAAACATCTGCTGAAAATTTATATTATCTATGGGAAAAGACACATATTTGTAAATGTTGTGCACGGAGAGATATAATAATGTCAGGATGAGGTTATACATGTGTTTTTTTTTTTTTTTTGAACAGCATAATTATGCTTGTGTTAAATGAATATTTAAGAAGCGGTAGAGATTTGAACCTTCAACCTTTCTCTTCTTCCTCTAAAAGGGGCTAGAGGTGGTCATGCAAAGCTTGATGGCTACATTGTGTCCTTACTTAATGTTAATAATACTATGTTTAGCACCCTTGATCTGGTGCGAAAACCATGGATGCTTAGTTTCCGGATGAAGCTTTTATAGCTCATGTGATTCTCGACAGTATCTTCTATATCTTATTTTATCACTTCTTGTCCACCTTACGTTAAGATTCAAAAACCTCAATGTTACAAAAATTCATGATGTGCTATTGACACCGTAAGACCTAGGCCTTATTTCCACGAGCAAGAGCATGAAACTGTTTAAAAGAGTGCATTATATTTTGCATTGAAGATTCCCCTTCGTTTTGGATGAACCATCAATAAAAAATTTCAACTAACTTTATGTAACTTCTTTGCACTTCGTCATTTGCAGTTAAGGAATGAATTCAGTGTGTGCAGGCTGTACAAGAAATCAAAAAGCTTGTGCACATTTGATAGGTGGCCCGAAACTGGTGTGCAGATAGAGAAACAAAGTGATCAATCGGCTAAGTGTAGTAATGAAGAAATAGCAGCTCATCAAAAACTTCCATTAATGGAGAGTAGAACAAGCTCACCTAAGAGTTCATCATCATTATCCCTAACAAGCCAGGGCCACCCTTCTCAAACTGGTGAAAGTAGTAACATGGACAGGGATATAAACCTAGAACCTCTTTGGGATTGGGAGCAGTTGGATTGGTATTTCAGGGAAGAGAATATGCAGCTCAATTGGTAATATAAAATCATAAATTTGAAGAAAGCTTTACCACCCACAATAAGTAGAAGCACCTATTAGCAAGCCTAGACTTTTAATATTTATTAGACTTCTCCCTTATATGAAGAGCAATTTCATGTATTTTAGCTAACAGCCATAATAAAATAAACTCGTTCTTTCCAATTTTCGTTGGTCAATGAAGCTGAACTCGAACTTGTCTAGGATTACCTCTAATAACTGTACTAACAAAGAAAATTTCTTTGGCCATTTGAATTTCTCACCAATTATCTTGTGTAAATCTTTTTGTTAATATGAATGTTCTTACTATAATTAAAATAAAATAAAAAGATGTGATTCAATATATAATACGTAGAAAAAAGATGAAAATGATTAACGATAAATTAGTTCTAGTTAGCTATTTAGTGGTTTAGGAGTTAAAGGTATCAAAATTAAAAAAAACATTTTTATTAATAGCCACAAAAGTTAGTGGTAGTACTAATGAAGAAAATTCCCTTTGCCATTGTTGGAGAGGAGCTTTCCTTTGTTGGAAGAGCCCCTTTTTTTCTATTGGTGGGAGACTTATAACTCTTAACAATTGTGATAAAAGATAACACCCTAAATATCCCTAATAACATTGTTTTTCTTTTAATTAGCTGGTTCCATAATAACAACTTAAGCTAATAGGTCTTAACAACTTTAACCTTTTTTTGGACTAAAATAGGCACAATATGCAAGTTTATTTATGCAATAATTTAAAGAGAATGTTTTACAACGTAGTGGATTCAAAGTATTGAAATATGTAGGCATGACATTCTCATATTAGTTGTAACCTAATAGAGTACAAAGTATAATAATAGTTGGTAAAGTTTAATTTTAAGAGAATCACTTAAGTTGGTGGAGTTTTTTATACATGAGTTTGACATGTTATTCAATTGAAATTTCATTGTAATACATGATAATCAAACTTTATTGTGCTAAGAAAGTATTTTAAAAGTATAAATTATTTATTGCTAAAATATAAAGACTTTTTTTTATTTGTCTTATAATGTATATATGATTTACCACGTATTGACTTAACATCTTAGATGAATATCAAGTTTCAGTCTTATTTGACATTTTTATTGATAACCAAGCTTTATAAGAGAAACAACAATGTCAATACTGGTCCAAAAAAGAAAAAAAAAATACAGGAACAGCAATGTCAACACATTTAGTATGATGTAGTGGAATGTAATAAAACATAATAATTGAATTCTTAAAAAATTTAATCAATTAGAGTCTTACATGACATCTTTACCAAGCGTATTTCTATTTACCGATAATATGGAATGGGTCAAGCAAAACGAGAACGTGGTCGTATTGAAGGAGAGCGATCGATCGTCTGCTAAGAGAAGGCAAGTAGTAACTCCACAAGCCTATTCATAATCGTACAGTTGTTAAATATTAATTAACGAGTAAATAACAGAAATTATTTAGTAAACTTCTGGGCATCTACACTGCAAGACGCTCAAACTCCATAACATTGTTACTTAATGGGTAGCTGACCCCTTTTTCCTTAATCTTATTGTTGTATTACATCTACGAAGACTCATCATCTTCATCATGATTTATGTCGGTCCGGAGTTAAAGGGAGGAAGGCTATATAATTTACCTTTCCTATTGTAATAATCATTCAACACAATAATCTAAACAAACAATCAAAGTCTTACTGACCAAGTGAGGGTCGTTTGGAAAATCTTTTCGATTTCGCTTTTGACCCTAAAGATAGGGTTTGTTTGTCCTTCTACAAACATAAAAGGATCCTTTCGATTTTGCTTTTGGCTCTTAAGGTAGGATTTGTTTGTCCTTCTACAAACATGAATGGATTACTTAACTAATAATCGATATAAGGCGGTGGCCTGGCCTTCGCTATTCTCCACAAGACGTTAACGTGTCAAAGGCGCCAAAGTTTCCATTTTGAGTTCCCTATCTAATTGTCTTTCTCGTATAAACAAGAGCACCACCAATTCAAAAAATAAAAAAGAAAAAATAAATAAATAAACAAATATATATATATATATATATATATATATATATATATAAACAAAATATTTACACACAACAACACATGAAAATTAATAAAAGAGTAATATAATAATTTTATTATATTTAATTTTATTTATTTATAAAATTAAATAAAATATATTTAGTTCATATTTTTTATTATTATTATGTTGCTTCATAATAATAATAATTATTATTATCTAATTTTTAGTGTCGACAAACCAAAATTAATTTGACTATTTTGGTATTAATATTTTTGGTATTTTTTTTATTAATGATGAAAAAGTCGAGCAATCATGATCTAATATATACGAGACAGTATCCTTTGGCCTGCATAACCTCATTATTTTGTTAAAACTTCTGGTTAAGATCTTGAGAATATTTGTGAACTTAACATGCGAGATAAAATAAAGATTCATAAGTATTGTAGTCAATTTAAGTTAAGAGTTTTCTTTTTTTTTTTTGGATAAGTGAAGTTAAAAAAACCAATTAAGTTAGCTCACGGAGCTATTCGGGGGATTTAATACTTCCATCCGCCTCTGGCATTTTCTAATAATCTGCTGTGTCTATTAGTATCACCTTGAGAGAGTGGCATGGGTCACTTTGACTTTCGGTTTTTCACTTTTCAACTTTTTTTTTAACATTATTAATGTGTTTTCTTTTTTTTTTTTTTTTACTTTGCGTTGCTGTCTAATTGACTCTTCTTATGACTTAATAATAAAAAAATTTATTTGTTGTTTGACTAAAGCTATTAAAATTCCGATTCTCAAGTGTCTAAAAAAACTCAATGCGCATTTTTAAAATTTATTTTTATAATAATAAAACATAATTTTTTCAGACAAAATTATGAAGCAGTATCTTACTTTGTTACATCGTTTGAAGTTATTGTTTCCTCTCTTTGGACACATAGGCATGGTGACAGCAGCCTAGGAAGTTCTTGTTTCCTACTTTGGATCCTACACGTCTAATTTATTAGCGCCAAAAAGAAGTTCTGACAAAACGCTTGTCGCAAGTTGACAGGGCAGGATACTCATCTGAGTTGAATAAATTTCATGTTATAAATAATGGAATGGAAACCAGTTTTGTCCTCCCAATCAGAGGAAAGGGAAAGAGATTTAGGAGAACGTCGCAGGTTTGTCGGTTTATTTTCACATCGTAGACTCAGAGTCCACCCGTCATTCTTTCTTAAACCGGAATATGTTGAATATTCTTAATTAAAATGAGCCGAATCAATCGGTTGACACAAAAATATTAAATTTTAATTTCAATAATTATTGTAATTCATTGCAAAAAAAACCTTTGTTTACTTTTATTAATATTTAAATAATAAATTATTTTTATGAATAAATTAAATTAAGACATTAATAACATTCATTCGGTCAGAAAAATATAAATATAAGGATGATAATTTTATAATAAAATTTTCTAAGAAAAAGAGAGTGAGTAAAAGTCACGGATTCTTACCAAAGCATTCATTTGGTCGGCGAAACAGCATCCCTTGGGATTCGCGATGTTTGTCCAAAAACCCGCCGTCCTCTTTTAAGGCTGAAAAAAACGAAAACCACAAAACCCAAGAAATCACCGACAACATGTGCGTCCTTTTTAATTTTTTCTCACTTCGTTTTCTTTTTTTATTTTTCAGATTTCATCTTTTATATTTTACACTTTTACCGTTAATCTATCCCTTGAATTTGTCAGGTGGCTATCAATTATCCTCTAAGCAAGGGAACCGTTACACAAAAACTCGTCACATCACCTTAAATTCAAAAGTTGGAAATTTTTAAAAAAATTTTAAAGTAATAATTTTTTAAAATTTTTTTTGGAAGAATTATAAAATATTTTTTTGAAAAACGGAATAATATTAATGACGAGTGAAATTCATAGGGAAAAAAAAACGAAGCGGAAAAGTGGAAACATTGGGGGTAAAATCTTGTTTTTCTTTTTTGTCATTTCTTAATCGCCTATATCTCTTGTTGTATATTGTTAAAAAAAAAAAAGCAAAAAGGACAGAAGTTACATTTTATTTTGACTCCAACGTTTTCATTAACACTTGAACTTTGCCCATATTTTCCCTTTCTTTGCATGGACAAATGGAAAATTATAATAAGATTTACCAAGTTGGGGTGGCATGTTGATTCCTAAGAAAGAACATTCGATGAAAGGCGCGTCCCTTTAAAAATGCATGCCATTGTTGGATGTGAAGCCATCCAACCCAACAATAGAGCACAAGTTAGATAAATATATGCAGGCAGATGACAATGTCAATCCACAGACCGTTACATGCATACAAAGGGCACCCAGTATGGAATCACCGTTTACAACATATTGCAATGTTACTTGTACTCTGCCCTGGTGCATCGTTCACAGCAGAAGATCAGCTGGGAAACTCTAGATTGAAATGATTAGCAAGGTAAAAACAATTTACAAGAATCTCGGAATGGCCAATCTCAGGATGACCAAAACTATCATGCTATCAGATAAATAATCAGCATGAATTTGAATTGTGATGACATGCACAGACCCTCACAATCTGAGTTACATCATGTATAATGCACAATAATATCAAAAATCTTTCAGAATATCTTACAAGGTGGGAAAACTCCATTTATTTTTTCATGTTCAAAGATCATCTATGAAAACATTTGTCAATTAAGAAAAGCTTGTAAGTTGCACAAGAGTTAGCAAACTAAGTATCACCAACGTCTTCTGTGCTAGCGCGGTGCAAACACTATAGAGCGCATGCAGAAAAATGTGAAGAATGAAGTGAACTCAATGAACATTGCCGCTGTTTCAATCATGTGAGCATGGCCAAGGATAATAGGAATGGCACTATTCTCAACAGTCGATGCCCGCATCAGAAATTTAGCAGCACTTATCCAACCACAATATAAAATATTTGCATTCACGTAAATGCGCATAGAACCGAGCAAATTCCAATGATAGAAATGAAATTAGAAGAAAATGCAAAATATTTGTACCCAGAACCTGCAGAATAGACTTCAAATCTGGTGAGATGTATAAATAGATATCTTCATGCATGAGGCATTCAAAATGTATACCAATTACAAAGAATTGGTCAATATAACAATACCGATTATTTAGGAAAAATTTCAGAAATAAAAACATTATAAAGAATAAAAGATGTGTCGGAGCTAAAAGAAAAATAATAATAACGACTAATAAGGGCGTTTAAGGGCTCATCCGTCGACCTGCCAGCTAGTCAGAAATTGAGTGGAACCCCCACCAAAGAATAGACAAGGCATAGGCACTAACACATACATAAGAGCTGTAGGAACAAGGAATTGATGTCATCAACCTCTCAAATGCGATCACAATATAGAAGAATGAGAAATACCAAACCTGACAAAATGGGCCACCAGTTCTGTATATTTCACAATTCTGCCATCCAGAAAATTAAAATGGGAAAAAAACTGATGATGTTATTCATTAATATTTACAAGCCTAATGCATTAGCAGCATGAGTACTACAATTCGCTTTTCTTTCTCTTTCTTAGAATTCCTTCTCCGGCAGTGTGCCAGTCAATAAATTATTTTTCAAGTCAGAATAATAGCAGCCTCATTGCCAATCTACACAATGAGACATTACATAAGGATTTCCTCCATGATGCCAGATAAAATCTTCCTACTGCAGAATTTGCCATCTTGAAAAAAATTGATTGAGCACTCAATACTGAGGACGAGTGAATACGACAATGATGATATGCAAAAATCACATAGCAGCTAGCAATGCGATCTTGTTGCTCAAAATTTCTATGGAGTTTTTCCCTTTTCTATCTTTTGTCCTTGAAGATGCAAACAAGACCATGGTGGCTTTATAGCTTGTTACGAGGGTTTCGTTCACGATAAATAGTAAGGGAAGAAAGACAAGAGGCTAGGACCTGTATCATTGCAATAAAAAGTGAATTTGAGAGAGCTATGCAACAAAAACAACAGGTTTCGGGTTCTGCCTGGGAGTGGCATAGACAGTAGTACCCGGTTAGGGCTGCTTGATGGAACGAAGACTAAAATTTCCAAAATAGGATTGATAGGATGTAAGGAAGAAACTATAGCAGCATGAAATTTGGAATCAAGGCAGAATAAGAGATGTAAAAGTGTATGAAGGATAATGGAGATAGAAAGGATTAGAACTAGTCTTTTTTTCAAATTATTTGTGTTGGTAACTTGCGTATGTGAGTCATTATTTTTGGGGCCTTTGGAACGATAACAAAAGCTCTAAGCTGGCAATTGCAAAACCATGTTCTTTTGAGTCCTGGGAGCTTCCCTTCAAAAATGCTAAATAGCAGTGTCCTTTCATTTTTTTTAACCCCCGTAACCTGCTTTGCCAGGACCGTAGGTGCGCGCGTAATTGCTCGCGTTATTCTTTTATATGGGAAATTTCTCGTTGATGACAATGCCTCAATGTTTTCAAAATTTCCAACTTTTCGCGAGTGTTTCAAGAGTGCCTCTACTTTCAAATAATTGCCACTCATGAAGCGCCAAACCTCACATCCAAAATGAATCTACGAGCTACACAAGCCTACCAACACTAAAACATGCTCCGCCTCGACCCTCTACTTGGCATTATATATGGGTATCAATTCCTTCTGGAACTAGGGCTATTCAAACTATCAACTATGATTCGGATTGTCTGTTAGACTGAAGGTTCCCTCTCCGTTCTAAAAGCAAGAAAGGCAAGTCGAATCCCTGGCTTATCCGTTGGCTGAGCCTCATTCTGTTCCTCTAGATCCTGTTTCATGAGGCTTTTACTCTTTTTGAAGTCTTGTCTTTAGAGCCTATATATATATATATATTTTTTTTTATTATTATTATTTTTTTTTTTTTTTTTTGCTCCTTTAAAAAATTGTTCTGGATCTACTACTGCACTAACAGAAAGGGGGCAAAACGAAGAAGGTAAATTGGCCAGCATGTAAGGTTCCCCACATGGATGAGCAGATAACTCTCTGTTACAATCTTCCAATGAACAGCATGGAATCTATACCAGAATTTAATTATTCCTGAAAGGAAAAGGGCCGACAATTAAGTACTTCACATCCCAGACATGGAAAGCACAAAGGGAAAAATGCTGGCACAGAACATAAAAGCAAGCCCAGCGAGCCTGCATTTCAAACGAGGCCCATGTCATGTGATTTTCTTGGTGTAGATCCGCCAGAACAGGCTTCGGACTACATATTAAAAAGCTTCCAAACCAATAAACTTTAACTCAATGTAGTCTGTTGGACAGAATTACACTCCCTAAAGCCCGGACCATCTCAATTTAGTTTCCTTTGTTTCCTTTTTCACTCTTTTTTTTTTTTCTCGATTTGTCGATTTGAAGCTAAACCAAGCATGGCACAGAAAGAACGTCCAAAACGCCATGAGAATAGCTAGATTGAAAGAAAAAGAAAAGCAAGAACCATGCGCGGGAAGCTAATAGGAACTAATTAATTGCGACTTAGGCGACCAACCGTAGATAATTAGACTTAATTATGGGATGGACCGAAGGGATTAGTTAACAATTGTCCCCTTCAATTCTCATCGCCGTTTTTTTTTTTTTTTAAATAAATTAGCTCTGGGAACTTGAACTTAATATTTTTAATCGTGAAGTTGACTCTAGTGCACAATTATATAGCTCATTGGTATTGTTATAGCCATTATAATCGCAAATAAACAAAAAAAAAAAAAAAAAAAAAAAACTCAATGGAATATGCTACCTAGAGACTATTAGTTACTTGACATACTTTTTTTTTTTTTATGTTGACTTAAATTAGAATCCCATATTTGCCTCAAATGGAGATTTATATCAAAAATAAATTATTAATTTATTAATATTAATATTACAATAACAAGAGACTCCCTCGAATCCAACAAAAGGAGGCAGGCCGAGGAAAAGGTAAAATCTGTCTGACTAGAGGGAAAGTGAAGCGGTCGGCGGCTTCGACTCAACTCGGATATTTCTGGGCCGCCAGCGGAGCTACAAATACCGCGAGCGACTGCCCCCTTTTATGTGGGTGTGCCCGTAAGGCCGAAAGAGCCCGGCAAAATCTAGCCCAAATCAGGTAGCTTCTTCTTCTTCTTCTTCTTCTTCTTTTTTTTTTTTTTTCTTATTGATAAGCAACAATAGAAAGTATATTTATCATGGCTTTATGAATGACATCTTATATTTCTGAGAAAAATCAACAATTAAAAATAATTTCTTCTTTTTTTTTTTTTGAGACTATGGACCTATTTGATTTGTTTGTTACTGATTCCTAACTAATGAAAAAATATGGCAGGGTTTGGTTAAAAAAAATTATTATTTGTTGTTGTTAAGTAAGATATAAAAACTTTGTCTTTTTGGCGTAATACATTAAGTTTCTTTCTACCAAACCAAAAAACGTAAGGTTGTGTTGTAGGGAGTGACCTATCTAGTGTTAAATGAAAAGTTCTTAAAGGAAAAAGCCTGATGGGGAAAAAGACAACAATTGACCATAAGGCGAAGGCCATCATTGGAGGCTATGCACTAACATTCTTTAGAAGACCATTGATCTAATCGTATATGTGACGCCATGATGTCCAATAGCTGCTGCTTATTGTGATCAAAAAGTCGCTTAACCATAACCCTAAATTGCATTCGATGAATTAATTATTATTCACAATTTTTTTATTTAATTTTTTTAAAATAAAAATATTATAAAATATTAATTATTATCACTTATAAATTTAAATTTAAAATTATATATTATTATTATATTATTTTAATATTTTTTATTAAAATTTATTATTTAAATAATAATAATTTTAAATAAAAATTTCACGTGTTAAATTTAAAATTTAATGATATATTAATTATAATTTTTAAAAAAAATTTAAATTTATATATATATAATTATTACCAAATTTTTAATTTTTATATTTTTTATTTGATATTTTTTAAACTTTTAATTGTATTTTTAAAATATTTGTATTATTTAATGTTTTAATGGAATCATATTCTACTATGACTTTGTTAAAAATTTTTTATTAGATGTAGTGTAAGCCTGAAATAACTCATATCATCTTTAGAATAAGGTGTAATTTCAATTTGCAAGATGATTGGTCTTGCTTGCTGCACTCATATCAAAAGGCTTTGAGAGCAGATCCTTCATACAAACCCGCTGCAGAATGCTTAGCCATCGTTTTAACAGATATTGGAACCAGCTTAAAGCTTTCTGGCAATGCTTAGGCGGGGATTCAGAAGTATTACAAAGATCTTAAAATTGATCCGCACTATGCTGTATTATCACACTTTTTCTCCTTCCACCTTTGAAATTTGGTACTTTTTTTTCTTTTATATGTTCGCACGTTGCAAGGATGAGCTTGTGCTTCTCTGAACGTAATCTTATAAGATGCTTATAACCTGCAGCCTGCATATTGTAACATTGGTGTTGTATATTCTGAAATGATGCAATTCGATACTGCCCTTAGCTGCCATGAGAAAGCTGCACTGAAGCATACATGACTTATAAATGTATTTATGACTTATATGTAATTTTTTCCTTTTTTAAATGCCCATATGATTTATTTATGTTTCTCCAATTCGTTTGGTTCTAATCTTTCCTTTCATATCTTGTCTATCTTTTAAATTACAGCCTACTTTCGTTGATACTAAGGTTTCCTTCTAATTTAATTTAAAACAGCCATTTATCAGATATTTAATAATTAAGAGTTTTGACTTTCACAAATTCTAATCTCAGGAAACTGGCCTGAGAAGAATGGAGCAAATTACTTCTATCTTGTGGTTCATAGCTCAATAAACATTTTAATTTAAAAAAATAAATAAATAAAGACAAACGAGGGACTACTGAGTAAAAAAAGGAAAGAAATACATTGCAAGAACAGTAACTCTCCGAAGAACAGCTGTAAAAAGAGGCTATTGGAATGAGAGCTATGAGGCAACTGGCACGAGCCGGAGTGGCACTTATTTCTGGGGGTAGCCCAAGTTGAATTTGAACTGTGGGCTTTGTTTGGGTTTGGGTGACATTTGGCCTAGACGGCTAGTCGATTCAGGCCCATTTAGAGATTCTCACTTCTGGGCCTTTTTAGGCCTTTTGATTCCGATTGTATATGCAGCCTATTATGGCGTCGGATTGGGCCAGAGCCGAAATTATGTTTAAACCATCATCCCCTACCAAGGAGGATGACCGCAGGCATTTTCCATTCTGATGGGAAGGAGAAATATTGTTTCATTAAATTAAAAATAAATTTTTTTATTTAAATTAATAGAATTTGGATATCAATATGGACTTAACTTCCCTTAAAAAATAGAAGAGAGTAAAAGAGACGAATTGGGCGGGAATGTTATTAGACGATATAGCCCCAGAAGTCTGATTGTGCAGTTCCAACCATGGAGGCTTGCTTCGTTGGCCAGCGAGAAGGATATTAAAGCTCTTCCAGAGTTAGCAATTTGAGTTCTTACTAGTAAGCTAAGATACTCCTGCAGTATCCAGAAAGCTAAATGTTCTTATTCTTATTTAATGACTAACAATTACAAATAATATTAACAATCTAAAATATATATCAATTAACATATAATGATTTTATAATTATTATTTTTTAACTTTTAATTTATAAAATTTTACTTTTTAGATTATTTTGTGAAAAAAAAGGGTAATTAATAAAATTTTTGAAATATAATTTCAACTGAAAAAAAAAGTAAAAAAAGAAAAACATTAATATATTAATATTAAAAATTTATATTGATTATTAATCACATATTTCTAATTTTTATTATTAATTGTTATTATATATTATATTATTATAAATATATAATTAATAACAATTATAATAATAATGAGATATGTGAATCTCATATGTTTTATGTTTTACCCACTTACAAATCAAGAAAGAACCCAAGACATATGAGAGGCAAATCTAATCCTCCTGCTTGTTTTGCCTGTGTTACGTCATTCTTGTTTTCAATATAAATCAATAGAAGAATGACTCTTAACTTTTTTTTTTTTTTATGAAAAAAAAGTATAATTTAAATAAATATAATTAATTTTTATATTATATATAAAATAATTTATATTACATTAATATCTTATATATAATTTAAAATATTTATTTTAAATATAAAAATTAATTATTTTTATTTAAATTTATCATTTTTAATATATTTAGTAAATATTTTAATGACTTATATTAACAAATGGAATAAAAAATATTCAAGAAAAACGAAGCAAAACGTGTCCCAAAGAGAAGAATCTGGCGGCGGCACCGAAATTCCATGCTCATTCACCCCATTAACCGACCAATTGATTTTCTTTCCTTTTTGACATTTATATACAGTTCACACGCAATGGTCAGACAAATAGGCTTTCTTTCCCAAATTCTAAAGTCATTTCAACTCAACAAATGGGCATGCGGCAAGTGGAGGCGGATGCTCCTCATCTTTTCTGAATGTGCTTTCCTGCTCAAATTCTAAAGTCAGTCCAACGTAACCTATGGGCATGCGGACGCGGATTCTCTCTTCTTCTCCTGTCAACACGCGTTAATTAAATCTCAGGGTTATTAATCATTAGTGATTAATTATTAATGACCTCTCTAATAGAAAGAACAGTTAGGAGAGAGTCAAACTTCTAACAATCAAAATTTTTTGAATTATGTGCATCATACGAGTAAATTTTAATTTTTACTGAACACTTCAACTAAAAAATAAACCTATAATCTTTAACATGATAATAGATGACTCTCTTGTCACTGGATCACAACATTCGGCAGTAATTTTTTTCAATTTTTCTCGTTTAACATTGGTAGATCAATGGTCCGTTCAGGTAAATCTGAGCCGACAAAAGCAGAGACCTCGTTTAACATGCTTGTTGAACGTGCATGCTCTGCTTTAATGTAAGATTTTGGTCTCAGCTTAAGTAACGAAGTTATTATATTTTGATTGGTTGTGGTGTTCAATTAATTAGGCGGTGATCAAGAGATTTGAGACATGATTGTGAAAGGTGGGGTACGTATTAGAGTAATTATTTGGTATTAAATTAATACTCTTATATATAAGTTTTTAGCTGACTAACCCTGCCGCCTCCACTGAGGTAAACAAAGTCCTTGCTCGAACAGTATATCTAATTGACCAAGACTTAATTAACAAATTCCTCTTTTAATTTGGTGCTCTAATTGATTAATAATTTTGGTGATGAAGATTATGGTGCTATTAAATTTAAAAATGTGAGGAACCTCAAAAGTTAAAATCTTAAACAAATTAGTCCTCAAATGTTTTAATTTTACGAGAAAAGTATGAGATTTTTAAAAATTTGAAAGGGTTATTAACGTTTTACAATTTACTGTACGATAAGTTTCATATTAGACAGAAAACTTAATTAAATTATGTTTTCATTATTTCAGGTGGCAACTCTTCCTCTCAAAAATCCGTTAGTTTTTGTCTTTCTCCTCCGTGTAACGAAACGAAAGTTAATTTAGAAAATTCGAAGTTTAAGGAACACCGTTCATATCAAGACTTCTAAATCATTCATTATTATTAATAATGAGTGAGATTTAGACTTACTGTTTCACCGTAACAAAGGAAAAAAAAAAAAAAAAAAAAAAAAAAAAAGAAAAGTTAATAGTGTCTGTCTTTGAAGTCTGGAAGTCAAGTTGGTACTTTTTGAAACGCTATTCTATGGGCTCAGTAAAACGGTGGATTGGAGCACGTACCACAAACATGGACAAGAATGATTTAATTTATGTGTTTTTAACAGTGTATTTTTTTGGCCCTGGAACACGATTTTCTTATGTATTCATTTTCAAAGTATACCCTAATCATGTTATAAAAATAAAGGAAATATAGAGAATATAAATACAAATAAAATTAAATTAAATAAAAAATATAACATTTAAAATGTATTTAAAATTATTTTAAAAAATAATTTCTAATAAGTCTTAATATGATTTTTGGGTCATTCATTTATACACAAAATTTTGTAAATCTTTTTTATTTTATAAAATATAAAATAAATATTATATTATAAATAAATATAATAAAATTTTTTACTTTTAATATTATATGCAGATTTTTTAAAATATATTTATTTCTTTTTAACTATCTAACATATGTAGTTTAATTAAAAATTTAGTAAAATTTGTTTGATATCAATTTGGTATTTTATGTGAAGAATTGTTGGAAATTAATACCCTAATTCTCCATCAATAGGCCATACCTTAATTCTCCATCAATAGGCTATGCCTTAATTCTCCATCAGTAGTCTAGTTTTTATAATAAATCTTCGAGTGCATTTGGATATTTCAATAGTTAAATTCATATTAATTTCTTTTCTTGGATTCACTATCCCGTTTACATTTCCCCGTTTACTATAGCATAGATTAGCTACTAGATGGGAGCAAGATCTACATTATTAAGTCTAACTTTTGAATTATTCACTTATATGTGAAATATCTTGAGTTTTTTTTTTGGTAAAATATAAAATAAATATTATTGTATAAATAAATATAATGAATTTTTTTTATTTTTAATGTAAGATATATATTTTTTAAAATATATTTATTTTTTAAACAAATATACTATATGTAATTTAATTAAGAATTTAGTGAAGTTTGTTGAAGGTTGGATATTAATCTAGCGTTTTATGAGAAGAATTGTTGAAAATTGAAACTCTAATTCTCTATTAGTAGGTAATTTTCATAATAAGTTTTTTTTTAGTACATTTCGCTGTATCAAAAGTTAAATTTATATTAATTATTTTTTTTATTCATATTCCCCGTTTACTATAGCATAGATTCACTATTAGATGGGAGGAAGATCTACGTTGGCAACTCTCCACAATGTCTTGAAATTCTTTTCTTTCTTTAAAAACAAAAAAACTCTGGGGGCACCTGCTCATTCAATCAAAATTTGTGAGCTTCTCCGTTCTCTCTTGCTCGAATCAGCAATCAACAATTGTTAGTGAGTACAATTAATTATTTAGATTTTTCACATCAAGATGTATAGTTGGTTTGGTGACCTTGCGCCTGCTCACACCAAGACCAATTGAACGAAATTTATTGCATATTTACCTTTTGAGGCATGCATGCATCGGTGATATACGCAGCTAATTCGGAAATTAAAACAAAAAAAGTAAAAGAATTAATTAATACACATGTTATTCAATTGTATTAATAAGAGATATTTATTTTTTAGTATAATTTATTTATAATTAAATAATATGTAATAAATGAAATTTATTTAAAATAAAAAATAATAAAATAAATTTATATTACATAAACTTATAAATAAATTATAGTTAAATAAATAAACATAATAAATAGCTACGAGGAGTCGTGTATATTCAATGTTGAAAAAGTCGAAGCCAGCAAAATTCGCCAATGTCGGCAGCTTTTCAGTTAGTCCAAAGATAATTCTCAGTTTTTGTGTTCCACAATTGGTCTAAAGTCCTCCGCCACATGGAAGAGAAAATTAACTAGAAGACAACCGGAAAAAAAAGACTAGGATTAATCGGGGACCAAAACTTTGGACAAAATAATAATAATAATAATAATAATAATTTAGGAGGCCGATCGCCCGACCTAATTATTAAATATTAAACCGTAGTAAAAAATCAAAACTTTGCTTATTAAATCTGATAAAAAAAAAAAGAAGCAAGTTGGTTTTTCACGGGAATCGAAGGAAGTTAATTATAGTAATAAAAAACGATAACCATTATATCATCATCAATAATTTTTTTTTATTTATAAGATATTAATACACTAAAATGATTATTAATAACTAAAAAAATTTAATTTGATGGCACTAAAATTATATTTTAAGTTAAAAATTTTGACTTTAAATTATTATTAATATCAATTAATAAAATAACATAATTATTAATATAACATAATTTAAAAATTAGTAGTAAAAATATTCATTTTAAAAATAATTATATGAATAGAAACTAGTTGTTAGAGTGAACAAAATAATAAAATAATAAAATTTATTTATTTTATTTTTTTACCAAATAATGTATTGCATTATCATTATAATATATGAATTATTTTATTAAATATATTAAAACGTATCTATCCACTTCTGTGTTTAGCAATTAGTAAGTAAATATTTTTTATTTATTCTCTATGAATATTAACTTAGTGGTTGCCCTCCATCTAAAACACACAAACACAAAAGCAATGACACGAAAATAACATGACATGAACACTCTAACAGTCTAACTTCAAACAAACAAAGATACAAAAATAGTTAGTATATAACTTATATATAAACTCATAGATATGATATTATAAAAATTATTATAAATTTTATTTTTACTTGTATTTTATATCTACTTTCTAGATTTATAATGTAATTTATTAACGTATATATTGTTTCATTCATATATATATATAGATATATATATATATATATTATTGTACAATAATTTTAATAAACAGAATTAATATAAGTCTAAGTATATATGTTGTCATATAAATATATAATATGAAATTTCACTTATCCATGTAACAAACTTTCTATTAGGTTTTAGTTTTTATTATCAAAATTACAAATTTGTTTCGGACGTGTCTTTAATATTTTTTAGTGTATTCTGAACTTACCTGAGCTGTGTTCGATTTTTTTTCAAAATTTTTTTGACGACCACGTTCAGCTGTATTTAACACATATCCCTTTCCTATTCAAAGCAGATCCAGTTCCCTCTCTCTCGAGTAGTAGTGTTCGTGCTTGATTAGGATTTTTTTTTTTAATTATTTATGGTCCTACTTCAATTAGGATTTTTCTTTTGTACTTGATTGTGGGCGAACAGTTTCTTACGTGCCTACTCTAATTGGTTAGGATTGAAAGTCATGAACTTTTGGCCTTTCTTTTTTTTTTTTTTTTAACTTAATTCCAAAAAAAAAAAAAAGGTTACATGAACTTTCCATTTTTTAAAATCTAAAACACATAAAAGTGTCATGTAGACGGTGTAAACTCGAAAATGAAAAAAAAAAAGAAATTGATGTGAACAAAAAAAGAGAACAAATCTCCGCTGTGATTACTCAAGTGAACCCGCCAATTACGCCAAGAAAAGTTAAAAGATGCCCAGTACAGAGAATTTTGCTTCCTGCCTTTCTTCGATTTAGGTGTGTCTCCATCTCAACTCTTGGACGAAAGCATTGCAATCAGAGTAGGAGGATCTATCTTCTTCAAACAACCTTCGCTGCTAACTTCCTCGCTCTGCTTCTTCGCCGACCATAATTCGATTGACGTGCCTTCAAGAGTGGAGCCCCCACAATGAGGCACAAATCCCCTTATTGCTTCGTGAAGAAGAATCAGCACCTGTGGGCCCCCACCTGCTCATTGTATGGTATGCCGTCACCACTTATGTGTTTTTGTTTATGTTACGTCTTCGGCTTGGACAATGAATTCTACCATAAATTCGGACGAAACCTGTTTTACACTCAGTCTCAAGAGTTTATTTGCCATCTTGATATTACATGTCAACTCAAAATTTAGAATATTAAATTTATAAATCTTTCTTACTTATTTATTATTTATTATTTTATTATTTTAATATAAAATTTCTTAGTCATATAATTTATTTACATTTAAAATTTCAACAAATCTTTTACAACTCTTTTTTAATACGGAATAATGTGAATCAGACGATTTTTTTATAGTTTAAATAGTCGAGGGATAATATATATTGGAATATCAACATATGAACTCAGATCTTTTACGCGAAAGTAAGACAAACCTACAAAAGTACAATTATGATCGATAAGCTGCACAATTGCACTTTTGTGAACTCCATATTCTGAGTGTTAAAAAGACCCGCGTCTACGAAAAATTCTCAAAGGACCCCTTATTATGCAACTCCGGCCCAATGGCTATAAACTCAATTGAAAAAAAAAAAATGAATATTGTTATATAGTAACACAAGAATGTAATATAATAATTTTTTATATTTAATTTTATTTATTTATAAAAATATGGGAAATAGAAAATATTTTATATTTATTATTATTATTATTATTATTATTATTATTATTACACTAAGTGTTGTCACTTATTATTTTTATTATTTTTTATTTTTCTGAAAAAAAAAAAAAAAAAAAGGGTTCTGATACAACCTGGACCCGCCAAGATACTGGTTTTTTGGGACCCAATTGGTGGGCGAGCCCGGACACTACGTCTGCTCAATTCCAACCCAACCCGGATTGAAATTTGGGGTTTGAAGTTGAACAGGTCCAGAACAGGATACACATAAACCGTCCCCCGTCCGGCAACAACTCGAAGCAAAGTCTCCGAGGGCGGTTCGGTTCTTCCCAAGGTCACAGATCCGAAATTTCACTACAATACTCTGTCAACTTTATTGCACTAAGCAAACCCAGTTCTGTAACGAATTTTTCTTATAACACTATTTAGCCATGTGGTATATATATATATATATATTAAATTATTAACAGATCAAATTAGTTTTTGATAGTTTTAAAACACTTAATCTGTTACCGACCAATCTGCCCTTAACTGATTTGACAAATTAAAAATTACACAAAAAAAAAAATTTCTTGAATTTGACGGATGCTGATTTAGATGGATTTAGATGAATTGATTTTGACGATTTTTAACAGGTGAAACTGTTTTTGAACACCCCTAGTCTCCCCGAAGGAGATAACTACAGAGGGGGGATGGAAAGGGTCTGGACAGGATTTTCATTTTGGAGACTGTCCCCAAAAACGGCATTTTGGGTTTATTTGTTGCGTGGTTTTGACTTTTTTTTCTTTCTTTTTTTTTTTTAAAAAAAAAATTATTTTCTTAAGTCCTTTTCAGATTGACCCTACCAGGCTGCAGTTATTCGTGTCATTTTCTACCACCTCAGACTTTATGTTAGAGAATTCTTATGACAGTTGGAATTAGTTCAAAAATTAAAAATTCATGTTGCGAAAACCCTGATTGACGGAATGCTGTCTGTAACAAACACAACCTAGCCCGTTAGTTTTAAGACTGTCGTCCTCGAGTTGCGAATGTAATGCTTCTAATCAATTATCCTTGTACGTCTAAATTGGCAAAATATGTGTGAAATTATCACCTCAAAGACTATAGTTTGAATTCAAATTCTAGTCCATTCTAGACTAGCCTGCGACATGAATTTAGTAGAGCGAGCAGAAGTGGTGCATAATTGTTTTTAATGGGTCTGTGAAATACTATCAATGTTTATCCATTTCTTTCTTAAACATCAAACGCATACACACACACACACACACGCTATTATACAGTTATAATCAAGAATTTTATTATATGTGTATAGATAAATAGACATAAATATACATAAGTTTACGAATAAGAATAAGAATACACGTAAACATGCATTTATTCCACATTTGATCCATGCATCCAACATTTCCATGTGACCAATAGGTTATTTGAAAAAAAAAAAAATCATTCAACATTGTTTTGTGTGTTCAGATTGGAAAAAGAAGAAGAAGAATATAATACGTTAACATGCATTTATGTCATCCAACATTTCCACGTGATCAATAGGTATTTTTAAAGAAAATCATTCAACATTCTTTTGTGTGTTCAGACTGGAAAAACCTGTTGGGAGTCGGAGTAGCAAAAAACTTTGATGAAAGTTTGACTAAGATGTAGATATTTTATATGTGCCAAAGTGGGCTATATACGCATATTGTAAGTATAGAGCTCGACCAACGTTATATAAAGGTAAATATGTAATTTATTTTTATATAAAAAAAATATTTTATCTCTTTCAGTAAAATAATATATTTAATATGTAATTTTGAAATTTTAAAATAATAAAATTTTATTGTAACAGTGAGTATAAAGATATTCAAATTTTAAACTATTTGTTGTATTTATTTTTATTTTTTTGGAATATTACATTCGGAGAAGTTTCTAAGCAACCCCCATAGCTCTTCGTTTCTCTCTCTTCCTACCTCTCTCCGTCAACCTCCTGAATCTATGATGGTCAAGCACATATGCAAGCTTTCTATAAATATTTATATTTTTTTTGGAATATTTCGTTCATCGGACACCCCGGAGAAGTTTCTAAGCAAACCTCCTCCCTCTTTTCATTTCTCTCTCTTCCTGCCTCTCTCCGTCAGCCTCCTGAATCGATGATGGCCAACCTCAGCACATATGCAAGCTGCCTATAAATATTGCATCGTACAGTTGAATCTACAAACTTGTAAGTTTAGGCCAAGAAGTTACTATTACAGGAGAGTGAGGGGCAAAAATATTCGGTTATGGAGGATTTGGCACCTGGGTTTCGCTTCTACCCAACTGATGAAGAGCTGGTCTCATTTTATCTCCCTCACAAGCTGGACGGCCGGAGAGATGACAAACTCAACTTGGTTATCGACCGTGTTATACCGGTTCTAGACATATATGCACTAAATCCATGGGACCTTCCTAGTAAAAAGAAATTCACCCATATTTCATTTGAATTTTTTTTTTTTCCTTATCTCTGTTAAATCTTGATGCTCACCATTTCCTTTTGAACTGCTTTGATAAAATCTAACAGACCTTTAATTTGGTCCAGAATTGTCGGGTAACTTGTGCCGGCAGGACTCGGAACCATGGTTCTTCTTCATTCCAAGACAAGAAAGCGAGACTCGTGGAGGAAAGCCAAGCCGATTGACAATTGCCGGATATTGGAAGGCTAGTGGTTGCCTTGGTTATGTTTACTCTTCCACTTCCACAGGCCATCGGAGCATTGGCTTGAAAAGGACTTTAATTTTCTACAAGGGAAGGGCCCCGAACGGGAGTAAAACAGAGTGGAAAATAAACGAATATAAAGCTATAGAATGGAAGTCAACTTCTTCTGGGGACCCAATTCCAAAGGTAATATGACAATTTTGGAGTAGGACTACTTAGAACTTAGATCTTGATCTTAGGAAGAACTTTAATCTTCTTGATCTAAGAAATTTTAATTTCATGCATCACGTCATTTGTTGCCCCGACAAACTTTAAAATGAAATGACTGAATTCACCAATAGGTATTGTTCATTATTCTTCTGTTGTTAACTTCATTGACGGCCATAACGCAAGTAATTAGGGCAGAGTTTGAAGCTTGAACTACTGATTTCTTTCATACAAATAATTAAGAAACTCATTTCCTCGAGAACCATTGCCATGGGATGTTGCACTAATTGGGGCATAGATGGGAATCTAGGCTGGGTTTGGGAGGTTTTTCAGATTTGGCAAGTAGGGGATTGCTATCAGGGAGAAGGGTCAACGGGGCTCAGGTGAGAGTCCGTGACGTTCTCCATAGCAATTTAATTTAAAAGTATTGAAATTAATTTAAATTTATTACATATTACAAATTAACATTTCAATAAAATTTCAATAATTAAATTTTATTTATTATGATTTTTATATTACTTTAAACATATATTATAATTATCTAATATATAAAAATTTAAATTTTTTAATTTATTATATAATTAGTGAGTAAAATTATATATATATATATATATATATATATATATATATATATATATATATATATATATAGTATTTGTGTAAATATTTTTAAATTTTTGTATAATATTTTTATTATGTTAATAAAATTAAAGTATTTATATAATTTTTTTTAATAATAATGTCAAAGTGATTGTGTTCTAATAGTAAGGGGTTTATTTTGATTTTTTGGAGCCCTCTCCGACTTGGACTGTGTCACTTGTTGTAGGCTCTCAAGTCTTCTGCTTGTGTTGAGGCTTCCAGGTTGATTGTGTAGTTGTGTCTAGTGGAAATAGGAGCTGTTTTACTTAGTCTAGCAGCTGCACTGTGGGGCTAGTTGGATGTAAAGGGATCTGTTTCAATTTTGGTGTTCTTGGGATTGTTTCTCTAAAACTACTCGGCTGCTCGGATGGAAACTTGGGTTCCCTTGTTTTTGGTATCCTTGGCCTAAGAGTGCCGTGACTAACCATACTAGGCATTGATCACTAATTAACCTCCATCAAACCATCAAAAACCACATCGATCACTAACTTCATTTGGGAAATTCCATGGGAAGGTTACCTTTTTGGACTGTAATTTTCCCGTCAAAGGTGTAACCATGTGGTGAAGGCTGATTGAAACATCTGCTGAAATTTTATATTATCTATGGGAAAAGACACATATTTGTAAATGTTGTGCACCGAAAGATATAATAATGTAACGATGTAATTGTGCTTGTGTTTTTTTTTTTTTTTTGAACTGCTTAATTATGCTTTTGTTAAATTAATATTTAAGAAGCGGTAGAGATATGAACCTTCAACCTTTCTCTCCTTCCTTTAAAAAGGACTAGAGGTGGTCATGCAAAGTTTGATGGCTACATTGTGTCTTTACTTAATGTTAATAATACTATGTTTAGCACCCTTGATCTGGTAACCATGTAGAGGCTTAGTTTCCGGATGAAGCTTTTATAGCTTATGTGATTCTCGACAGTATCATCTATATCTTATTTCATCACTTCTTGTCCACCGTACGTTAAGATTCAAAAACCTCAATGTTACAAAAATTCATGATGTGCTATTGACACTGTAAGACCTAGGCCTTACTTTCCTAAGCTAGAAACTGTATAAAAGAGTGCATTACATTTTGCATCGAAGATTTCCTTTCGTTTTGGATGAATCATCAATCAAAAATTTCGACTAACTTTATGTAACTTCTTTGCACTTCGTCATTTGCAGTTAAGGAATGAATTCAGTGTGTGCAGACTGTACAAGAAAACAAAAAGCTTGCGCACATTTGATAGGTGGCCCGAAACCGGTGTGCAGATAGAGAAACTAAGTGATCAATCTGCTAAGTGTAGCGATGAAGAAATAGCAGCTCATCAAAAACTTCCATTAATGGAGAGTAGAACAAGCTCACCTAAGAGTTCCTCATCATTATCCTTAACAAGCCAGGGCCACCCTTCTCAAACAGGTGAAAGTAGTAACATGGACAGAGATATAAACCTTGAACCTCTTTGGGATTGGGGGCAGTTGGATTGGTATTTCAGAGAAGAGAATATGCAGCTCAATTGGTAATATAATATCTCGAATCGGAAGAAAGCTTTACCGCCCACAATAAGTACAAGCTCCTATTAGAAAGTCTAGACTTTTAATATTTATCAGACTTCTCCCTTATGAAGAGTAATTTCATGTATTTTAGCTAATAGCCAAAGTAAAATAAACTTGTTCTTTCCAATCTTCGTTAGTTAATGAAGGTGAACTCAAACTTGTCCAAGATTACCTCTAATAACTGTACTAAGGAAGATAATTTCTTTGTCCATTTGAATTTCTGAACATTTATCTTGTGCATATCTTTTTAGCAATATGAATGTTCCTGTCATAATTAAGATAAAATGGATGAATATTATTTGATATGTAACATATAGGAAAAATGAAAATGGCTAACTGTGAATTAGTTCTAACTACCTATTTAGTGGTTTAAAAATTAAAATTGTCAAAGTAAAAAAATATTTTTATTAACAGGCTCAAAATTTAGTGGTGGTACTAATAAAGAAAAATTCCTTTGCCATTATTCGAGAGGAACAGCAATGTCAATACGTTTGGTTGGATGCAGTGGAATGTAATAAAACATAATGATTGAATTCTTAAAAAATTTAATCAATTAGATTCTGTTACATGACATTTTTACCAAGGGTAATTGTATTTACCGATAATATGCAATGGGTCAAACAAAATGAGAACGTGGTCGTAGAGAAGGAAGGTAGTAACTCCAGAAGCCTATTCATAGTCGGACATTTGCTAAATATTAATTAACGAATAAATAACAGAAATTATTTGGTAAACTTCTCGGCATCTACACTGCAAGACGCTCAAACTCCACAACATTGTTACTTAATGGGTAGCTGACCCCTTTTTCCTTGATCTTATTGTTGTATTACATCTACGAAGAATCATCAACTTCATCATGATTTATGTCGGTCCGGAGTTAAAGGGAGGAAGGCTATATAATTTACCTTTCCCTATTGTAACAATCATTCAATACAATAACCTAAAAAAACAATCAAAGTCTTATTGACCAAGTGGGGGTCGTTTGGAAAATCTTTTCGATTTCGCTTTTGGCTCCAAAGATAGTGTTTGTTTGTCCTTCTACAAACATTAAAAAGGATATTTTCGATTTTGCTTTTGGCTCTTAAGGTAGGATTTGCTTGTCCCTCTACAAACATGACACTTAACTAATAATCGATGTAAGGTGGTGGCCGGGTCTTCCCGCCTGTCAAAGGCGCAAAAGTTTCCATTTTGAGTTCCCTATCTAATTGTCTTTCTCATATAAACAAGAGCATCACCAATTCAAAAAATAAAAAATACAAAAATACAAAAAACACTTATACACAACAACACATAAAAATAATAAGAGAGTAATGTAATAATTTTAGTATATTTAATTTTATTTATTAATACATTTTTTTTTAATGTCTTAATGTCTAATGTCTAATTGATTCTTCTTATGATTTAGTAATAAAAAAATTTATTTGTTGTTTGACTAAAGCTATTAAAATTTCAGTTCTCGACCCAGGTGTCTAATAAAACTAAACGCGTATCCATAAATTTTTTTATAACAAACAAAATTATGAAAAGTTATGAAGCAGTATCTTACTTTCTTACATCGTTTTAAATTCTTGTTTCCTTCTTTTCGGGCACATTGGCATGATGACAGCAGCCTAGGAATGACAAACGGTTCCTACTTTGGATCCTACACGTCTAATTTTTACTAACGCCAAAAAGAAGTTCTGCCAAGACGCTTGTCGCAAGGTGACAGGGCAGGATACTCATCTGAGTTGAATAAATTTCATGCTATAAATAATGGAATGGAAACCAGTTTTGTTCTCCCAATAAGCGGAAAGGGAAAGAGATTCATGAGAACGTCACAGGTTTGTCGGTTGATTTTCACATCGAAGACTCAGCGTCGATTTTATATTCTGTTATTCTCCATTAAATTAAATATGTTAAATATTTTTAGTTAAAATGAGTCGAAAATCAATCGATGATACATAAATATTAAATTTTAAATTTAATAACTATTGTAATTCATTGCAAAAGAACTTTGTTTACTTTTATTAATATTTAAATAATAAATTATTTTTTCTGATTAGCAAACAGTGAACTGATTTTTGTCGATTTGAAGCTAAACCCAAGCATGGCACAGAAAGAATGTCCAAAACTCCATAAATATAGTTGGATTGAAAGAAACGTAAAGCAAGAACCATGCGCGGGAAGCTAATAGGAACTATTTAATTAGACTTAATTATGGGATGGACCGAAGGGATTAGTTAATAATTGTCCCCTTCAATTGTCATCTCCGTTTTTTTTTTTTTTTTTTTTTTGATAAATTAGCTCTTGGAACTTGAACTTGATATTTTTACTCCTGAAGTTGACTCTGATGCCCAACTACCATAGGTCATTGGTATTGTTATGGCCATTATAATAGCATATAAACAAAAAAAAAAAAAAAAAAAAACACAATGACATATACTACTTAGAGACTGGTGGTTACTCAACATATTATTTTTTTTTATATATGATTCTGAATTTGAATTTCTTTATTAATATCTACCTCAAATGGAGGTTTATGTCAAAAAGTAAAGTATTAAATTATAAACACATTAATATTGAATCAGAAGAACGAGAGACTACCAACAAAAAGGAGACTAGTGAAGCGCTTGTCGGCCTCGGCTCAACTCACATGTTTCTGGGCCCATATGATTTGTTTATGTTTCTCCAATTCGTTTGTTTTTAATCTTTCCTCCACCTTTTAAATTGCAGCCTATATTGGTTGATGCTACTGCTTCCTTATAATTTAATTAAAAACAGCCATTTATGTGATATTTAATAATTAAGAGTTTTGACTTTCACAAATTCTAATCGTAGGAAATTGGCCTGAGAAGAAAGCAGAAAATTATTTCTATTTTGTGATTCATAGCCCGACAAACATTTTAATTTGAAAAAATAATAATAATAAAGACAAACGAGGGACAATTGATTAAAAAAAGGAAAGAAATACATAGCAGGAACAGTAACTCTTCTAGGAACAGCTGTAAAAAGAGGCTACTGGAATGAGCGCTTCGAGGCAACTGGGACGGGCCGGAGCGAAAACTTATTTGTGGTGGTAGCCCAAGTTGAATTTGGACTGTGGGTTTCGTTTGCGTTTGGGTTATTTTCCGCCTTGACGGCTAGTCGATTCAGGCCCATTTAGAGATTCTCATTTCTGGGCCCTTTTCTGCCTATGATTCCAACTGCATATCTAGCGTATTATGGCATTGGATTGGGCCAGAGGCGAAATTATGTTTAAACCATCATTCCCTACCAATGATGATGACTGCAGGCATCTTCCATTCTGATGAGAAGAAGAAATATTGTTTCGTTAAATTAAAAATAAAATTTTTTATTTAAATTAATAGAATTTGGATATCAATATAGATTTAAATGAACAAAAAAAAAAAAAACAAAAGGGAAAAGAGGCGAATTGGATGGGAATGTTATTAGACGATATAGGCTCACTAGTCTGATTGTGTAGTTCCAACCATGGAGGCTTGCTTCGTCGGCCAGCGAGAAGGAGACTCAGCTCTTCTAGAGGTAGCAACTTGAGTTCTTATTTAACGACTAACAACTATAGATAATATTGATTGTCTAAAATGTGTGTGGGTCAACACATAATCATTCTGCAATTACTATTTTATAACTTTTAATGTATGAAATTTTTATTTTTCAAACTTTCTGGTGGGAAAAAAAAAATAATTAGCAAAGCTTTTAAGATACAATTCTTACTGAAAAAAAAGCAAAGAAAAAAGAACATTATTACATCAATACCAAAAAAAATTAATATAAGATAAATGTAAATTTATATTGATTATTAATCTCATATTTATAATTTTTACTATTAATTATTATTATATATTTTATTATTAAAAATATATAATTAATAATTATTATAATAGTGGAAGGTGTAAGTCTCATGTGTTTTATGTTTTGCCCACTTACAAACCAAGAAACAACCCAAGACACAATATGAGAGGCAAATCTAATGCTCCGACTCGTTACGCACGTGGTACCTCATTCTTGTTTTCACTATAAATGTATAGGAGAATGGCTCTTAGGTTTTTTTTTTTTTTTTAAATATCAAATACAAAATAATAAATTTAAATAAATATAATTAATATATATATATATATATATATATATATATATAATTTAAAATATTTATTTTTAATATATTTAATAAATATTTTAATGATTTATATTGATAAATGGAATAAAAAATATTTAAGAAAAACGGAAGCAAAACGCTAGCTGTCGCAAAGAGAAGAATCTGGCGGCGGCACCGAAATTCCAGCGGCCAATTGATTTTCTTTCCTTTTTCACATTTAGATATAGTTTACGCAAGGGCCAAACAGATATAATGCTTTCTTTCTCAAATTCTAAAATCGTTCCGACTTAACCAATGGGCATGCGAAATGTGGACGCGAATCCACCTCATCTTTTCTGAATGCGCTTTCATTCCCAAATTCTAAAGTCATTACAATCTAACCTATGGGCATGCAGGCGCGGATTCTCTTTTCTTCTCTTGTGAATACGCGTTAATTAAACCTCAGGTTATTACTTATTAGTAATTAATTATTAATAACCTCTCCAATGGAAAGTAGAGATAATCAAAATTTTTTTAGTTACGCAGATAAAAAAATAAATTTTATTTTTTATTGAACACTTCAATAAAAAATAAACTTATAATCTTTACCATGATAATAGATGACTCTCTTGTCACTGGATCACAACATTCAGCAGTAATTTTTTCAATTTTTCTCGTTTAATATATATATATAAGCTTTTAGCTGACTAACCCTGCCGCCTCCACTGAGGTAAACAAAATTCCTTGCTCGAACAGTATATCTAATTGACCAAGACTTAATTAACAAATTCCTTTTTTAATTTGGTGATTAATAATTTTTGTGCTGAAGATTATGGTGCTATCAAATTTAACAATGTGAGGAACCACAAAAGTTAAAATTTTAATTGAATTAGTTCTCAAATGGGACATTAATAATTACAAAATTTAAGTATTTTACATATTTTAATTTTATGAAAAAAAAAAAAGAGATTTATAAAAATTTGAAAGAGTTACTAATGTTTTACAATTTACAGTACAATAAATTTCATGATTAAATTATGTTGTCATTATTTCAGGTGGCAAACCTCCCTCCCAAAAATCCCTCAGTCATTATCTTCCTCCTACGTGAAAGGAAACGAAAGTTAATTTAGGAAATTCAAAGTTTAAGGAACCCTGTTCATAACAAGACTTCTAGGTCACTCATCATAATCGACCATGAGTGAGTGTTAGACTTACTGTTTCACCGTAGCAGAGGGAAGAAAAAATAGTAGTGCCTGTCTTGGAAGTCTGGAAGTCAAAGTTAGTACTTTTTGAAACGCTGTTCTATGGGCTCAAGGAATCAAATCAAACGGTGGATTGGAGCACGCACCGCCGCAAACATGGACAAACTCTTTCTAATACTTTTAATTTATGTGTTTTTAACAGTGTATTTTTTTTCGCCCTGGAACACGTTTTTCTCATGTACCCACCTTCAAAGCCTATCTTAATTATGTTAAATAAATAAATAAATAAATATATATATATATATATATATATATTAAATTAAATAAAAATATAATATTTAAAATATATTTGACATTATTTTTAAAAATAATTTTAAAAATATTTTAATAATTATAACTTCTTAACTTTTAGTCATTTATTTATATGTTAATATTCTCAATTTTTTTTCATTTTATAAGATATAAAATAAATATTATTTTATAAATAAATATAATTAATTTTTTTATTTTTAATATTAAATATAAATTTTTAAAAATATATTTATTTTTTAATTTATCAACTATATGTAGTTTAATAAAAAATTTAACAAAATCTATTAAATATTTGATATTTTATTAGAAGAATTATATGAAATTAATACCTTAATTCTTTATTAATAACTTAGTTTTTATAATAAATTTTAATTACATTTTGTTATAGTAAAAGTTAAACTCATATTATTATTATTATTATTATTATTATTATTATTTATTTGGATTCATTATCCCGTTTACATTTTCCTGTTTACTATAGCATAGATTCACTATTAGATGGGAGGAAAATCTACATTGCAACTCTTCACAATGTCTTGAAATTCTTTTCTTTCTTTAAAAATAAAATACTCTGGGGGCACCTGCTCATTCAATCAAAATTTGTGAGCTTCTCTGTTCTCTCTTGCTCCAATTGGACAGTTGGTTTGCTAACCTTGCACCAGCTCACACCAAGACCAATTGACCGAAATTTATTCCACATTTACCTTTTGAAGCATGCATGCCTTGGTGAATCATTTCAACTTGAAATCCGCGGCTAATTCGAAAATTAAAAGAAAAAGGTCGAGAAATTAATTAATATTATTCAATTATATTGAGTAGAGAGATTTATTTTTTAATAATTTATTTATAATGTCATATTATATAATAAATAAAATTTATAAAAAATAATAAAATAAATGTATATTACATAAAATTATAAATAAAATATATTTAAAATAAATAAATAAATATAGTAAATACGTGTAATGTTGAAAAAAGTCAAAGCCACATTGCAAAATTCGCTGATGTCGGCAGCTTTCTAGATAGTCCAATGATAATACAATGTTTTTGGGTTCCACATTGATCTAAAGTCCGCCGCCATATAGAATACAAAATTAGCTGGAAGACGACCAAATAGAAAGACTTGGATTAATCGAGGACCAGAACTTTGGACAAATAATCAAATTTTCTTTTTGTTTGCAAGATATTAATAAACTAAAATGACTATTAATTACTAAAAAAATTTAGTTTAATGGGACTAAAATTATATTTAAAGTTAAAAATTTTGAATTTGAGTTATTATTGACATCAATTAAATAAAATTAAAATAATCATTAATATTGACAGTGAGAATATTCAATTCGAAAGTAACTACAAAAATGAAGAAATAATTATTACAGTGAAACAAAACAATAAAATAATACAATTTTTTTTTATTCTCTTTTTATCAAATAATATTTTGCATTATTATTATAATATATGAATTATTTTATTAAATACATCGAGATGTGTCTATTCACTTGTGTGTTTAGCAATTAGCAAGTATTTTCTATTTATTCTTTATGAACACTGACTTACTGGTATGCATCCATCTCAAACGCACAAACACAAAAACAATGACACGGAAATAACGTGAACACTATAATATTCTAACTTCAAACAAATAAAGATACAGACATAGTACATAACTACATATAAGCTCATAGATATGATATTAAAAAAAATATATTATAGTTTTTATTTTCACTTGTATTATACCTATTTTCTAGATTTATAATGTAATTTATTAATGCATATATTGTTTCATTCATATATGTATTATTGTATAATAATTTTAATAAAACTTACTGGTATAAGTCTAAGTAAATGTGTTGTTGTATAAATATATAGTATGAAATTTCACTTAGGTTTTAATTTTTAATCTCAAAATTACCAATTTGTTTCGGACGTGCCTTTAATATGTTTTTAGTGTATTCTCAAGTTACCTGAGCTGTGTTCGATTTTTTTTCAAAAATTTTTTGACGATCAAGTTCAGCTGTATCCAGCACATATCCCCTTCCTATTCAAAGCAGATCCAGCTCGCTTTCTCTCAAGTAGTCGTGTTCGTGCTTCCTTGGTCTTCGATGGTTCAGTCGGTGGCTTCGTAGCACTAATAGTCATGACTCATTATCTTGGCGTGTGGTAGCCACATCCACGTTTTGAAGATCCTACAAGTGGAGCCTGACGGCAGCCAAGCGGAAAGGAAAAGAATTGCAGTCATCTAGTTTTTGTCCCCTTTTTTTTTTTTTAATGAAATAGAAGAAATGAATTTGAACCGGTGTTTATTTATAGCTAATCAACCTAAAGTACGAAATTCGGTATTTGAGTTTTTTATTTAATTATTTATGGTCCTACTTCAATTAGGAGTTTTCTTTTTGTATTTGATTGTGGGTGAAAGTCATGAACTTTTGGCTTTTTTTTTTTTTTCAGTTAATTCCAAAAAGAAAAAAAAAGGTTTCATGAACTTCCCTTTTTTTAAAATCCATAATACATAAAATTGCCACTTGTAGGGTGTAAACTTGAAAAAAATAAAATTTAAACAAAAAAATTTGATATGAACAAAAAAGAACAAAAAAGAAAAAATGAACAAATCTCCGCCGTGATTACTCAAGCGAACCGCCAATTAGGCCTACAAAAGTTAAAAGATGCCCAGTGCAGAGAATTTTGCTTCCCTCCTTTCTTCGATTTAGGTGTGTCGCCATCTCAAGTCTTGGATGAAAGCATTGCAATCAGAATAGGAGGATCTACCTTCTTCAAACAACCATCCTGCTAACTTACTCTGCTTCTTCACCCACCATAATCGTATGACATGCCTTCTAAGAGTGGAAACAATTTGAAAATAAATTTTATATTTAAATTATTAATAATAATTTTTTAAAATTTCAATATGTAATTAATTCAAAAACTTTTTAAAATTGTCCTAATTAATAGGACGATTACGGATCAAATGTAGGCAATTTAAATGATTTAAGCTTTTTTTTAATCTAAATAATGAGAGATATAATATCTTATTATTCATACATTTTTATCATTGATTTTTAAATTTTTGTGCCAATATTGTAAACATTTTTTTTTTTAAATTAGCACACCCATATTTATATTGAATATCTCATTTCAATAATAAAAACAAAAGCAAAAAAAAAAAAGTCATTTTTAATATAGTGTTAAGTAATATATTTGAACTCTACATTTAAAATTTTTAAATTGACATAATTGACATGGACTTCAATTCATTGATACACTAGATCTAATCGTGTAATCAACAAATATGAAGATAATGAAAAATTAAAATAAAAATAAAAAAGATCTTTAAAAACTTAAATAAACTCAAGATAAAAAGATAATGTAAAACAATGTAGTAATTGAGACATTGTCTATCACTTACTAGGGAAAGAAAAGGTGTAACAGAAAGAAAACAAAGAAGAAGAATGAATTGATTGATTTTTAATAGGTGAAATGATTTTTAAACACCCCTAGTCTCCCCAAAGGAGATAGCTATAGAAAAGGGAATGGAGAGGGCTTGGATAGGATTTTCATCTTGGAGACTAAAGTCCCCAAAAATGGCATTTTAGGTTTACATTATACTATAAATCATTTATAACAATAATTATTTTGTAGTGATTTAAAATTATTATTAAAAAAATTATGACATTAATTATAATTATGACATAAATATATTTTTACAATATATGACAATAATAGATTTTATATAGTAGTTTCTTTTTAGTAATGGTTATAAATCGACACAATATATGTTCAAATGTAGTGGTTTGTTGTAATAGTCTTAAACTCATACTATTATTAAATAATAGTTTTTAGACAATACAACAAAGCCAATGTCTTACATAGTGGTTTTGAATGAAATATGCAATATCTTCTAGCACATACTAATTTGAGGGTAAAGTTTCAATATAGTAATTTGAAATCGATACCTTATGTTGGGACAATGTAATAGTTTTGAAATATTTAAAAAATAGTTCATGAATAAATATTTAGTAGTATTTTAAAAAAAATAATATAATAGTTTTAAAAGGATAGTTCGACAATTTTAAAATGATAATGCAATGACTTCTAGCATAACCAATGTAATGGTTTGGCGCTACTACCATATGTTGGGAAAATGTAGCGGTGTTGAAATGTTTAAGTAGTGATTAATGTACTAAAATTTTGCAGTGATTTTAAAAGGATGATATAGTGATTCATGAATTAAAAATTTTCATTTTCATTTTCATTTTTTTGTTTAAAAATTAGAAATTATGTTTGGTATATACTCATAGATTTTTTTTTTAAAAAAATCACCTTATTATTTACGAAGCTCCAAAACCTAGTTTCCTTTTTTTTGTTGTGTTTTGCTATCTCCTTGTCGAAATTGACTTATAAGTTCATCATTTGGCATATTTTGATGTCTTTGTCTAAATATGTAGCCACCTTTAAAGACTTATGACTTATTTTTTGCATTTTTATGTCTTCTTCTTCCAAATGCCTCATTGCCTTCAATGTATTTTAATATATTCCTCTTCCAAATCCCTAACTCATTTAGTTTGGCAATTGTGATTTCTTTAGTGCCAAGAATTCCATCGATATAAGGTTTAATTCCTCTCAATTTCTTTCTTATTGCTTATTTGTATGTTCTTTTTTTGTTCTTCTCTAGGTATGAAACAATTTTAGGTTTGGTCTTAAAGAATAATGTCATGGCTATATAATTATTTTATCTCATTAAATGTTCCAATCTTTATTTAATCTCTTTAATTTATGTTTATATTTGTAATTTTAGAGCATGTTCTCTTTGATTCTTCAATTTTTGTTTTTAAGACTTGATTTTGTTATATTTTTAGTTACATAAATATTTTTTTATGGTACCTAGTCGTTGTGTTAAGATAGATCCCTTTTTGGTATCCATGATTTGTAACTTTGATAGCTTGTTGCAATTTTGAGGGCTTAAGTGACTACTATAGAGAACTTGGTTGAATTAATTGTATAAGAATTTCTATATGCTCTTGAGGAACAATAAAGTATTCTTACTTAAATCATGTATGTACCTTTTATGGTCTTTGTATTTGTCATTATTTTGTTATTTCATATTACACTTCTTTTTTATTTGATAAAATGTCTAACTTAGTAGTTCTCTTTCTTTTAACTCTTATTTTTATTATCCATGGACTTCTTTTTGTCTTTCTTAGGTAGGTTTGAATTTTTTTAAGTTTTAGCTTGATTTTATCTTTCTCTTGAAGAAATATGTAGCATATGACAATGACTTTAGCAATTAAAGTTGATTTCTTATAATATAAATTACTATATAAAAAAAACTTATACATTAAGCTTTTTATGTGGGTCTTTGTGTTTGTATAGTTGTACATAACTACGAAAAGCATACCTTGCGTGTGTTGTTAATGTGGCTATGTATGCATACTTATCTTTGATTGCATAGTATTGAGTTCCTAAAATTATTATAAGTTATGAGCTAAAAAATTCATTTATGGGAGAAAAAAAAGAAAGATATACATAAAATATGAAGAAAAAGAGAATGAATATGATAAATGTGATGTTAATAGAAGTCACCTTATTTTAAAGTTGAATAAATTCACTTTTATTTTTCATTTTCCCTAGTAAATTAGTAGATTATATCAAATTTGGCCTATAAAACAAGAACATCACATTAACTAGAATGTAAAACATTAGGTGATGCATTCATTTGATTAAGAGCTACTAGTTATGTTTATTTAAGAAAATTAGTTTCATTTACTCTTAATTTTAAATTGTCACATATTTTGTGACTTCACCAATCAAACTAAACAAGTGTAAAACGTTATAAACAATTAGGTGTTAGGGAGTGTAATGGCTATAAAGATTGAAACAACCTTGATATTAATTGAATTGGTTGTGTGCACTACTAATAATAGAATACAATGTGCAAGCCTCTAATTAGTGTTGCCAATTGAACTCCTTACTTGGTTTTGTTGATTAAACTTCATTACAAGCATATCATGTTGCATATAAATTATGTTTTATCCATCATTGTTTGCCATTTACCAAACCTTATGGCCTAATCTAATGTTCTCTCACTAGGAATATGCATCATAAACTATATGACATTGCTTTGCAATTTTTATTAGTATAAATTGGATTGTAATTAAATTAGTTTACTTCCTTTTATTGGATAATTAACATACAGAAAAGCAGATTACACATACGAACATGCACCTTAAAGGACTAATTGTACCAACTTCATTGCTACTAGGAATGAAGTATCATGCTTAAAATTTTTTTTTTGATTTTCTATTTTAAATTAAATTGTTTACCTTTAGTAGCACTTAATCATCAATTAATGAAAGTCTTGGTCCATTGCAAGTTGACACCAATCTTGAATCTTTATATGATTTTGTACCTAGAGGTATTTGAGGCATTAGAAGCACATATAAATACTTGCTCCATACTTGTTTATTCTTCTTAAAGTTAAACTAGCATAAAATAAAGTTGTCAATAAACAAGTATTTTACGATCAGTTTAGTTGATTTAGATGGTTGGATAGTTAAATTAGTATAAGATAAAGTTGTCAATAAACAAGTATTTTATGATCAATTTAACTAATTTGGATGGTTGGATAATTAGACTTAGAGAAAGTCAAAGTGTTCCCATGACATCTTGATCATGCTTATAACTAAACATTGGCTAAGGCATCCTTGTACTACTTTGTTTAATTATAGTGACTACAATGTTTAATATTATAATTAATGTTAAAACTAATAAATTCTATTTGAATATTTAATGAAATTCAAAAATTATTATTTTATGTGATACCTAAAAAAATTTTTATTTCATTAGATGATAATGTTTATTTTACCAAATTTACTACTTATTTAATGATAAACTATTATCAATTCAAGTAGATATTGTCTAACATTCTAACAAAATTTGTTACTTATTTTGTTAGAAAACTGCTATTTATTTTACTAAAAAATTATTGTCTAATATATAGTAAATATTTTAAATTTTACTAAAAATTATTATATAATTTTTAAAAAATCGCATATATTTCTTTAATTATTATTATTTATTTTTCTAAAAATTATTACTAATATAAAAAAATTGTTATTTTAAAAAATAATAAAATATTTTTTAAAATAATAAAATTATTATATATATATATATATTATATTTAATATTAAAAATATTATATTAATTATTTAAAATTATTATTTATAATATTTTTTTATAATAATATTATATGTATTCTTAACTGTCATAAAATTATTATATAAGATTTATTATAACACTAAAAAACTTAACAAATCAAAAATTGTTACTTTTGATTTTACAAAACTATTTTTACTACATATATATCAATTTTTGTCTACTATTATAACCTCTGTAACATTATTTGTTGCATGGTTTTGACTTTTTTTTTTCTTCTTCTTTTAATTATTTTCTTCAGTCCTTATCCGATCGACCCTAACAGGCCGCATTTTTTAGTGTCACTTTCGACCACCTCAGACTTTATGTCAGAGAATTCTTACGACAGTTAGAATTCATTAAAAAAATTGAAAATTCATCGTTTTTTTGTTTATTATTATTATTATAAATCAACCCTTTTTCTCCGCTGCTCTTTCCCGCCCTCTTTATTGACATGCCGGCCTCATTTTCCAACACAAAGAAGCTTGGCTCTTTCCCAGACAGTTCGCGAAAACCCTGATTAGCGGAATGCTGTCTGCAACAAACACAACCTAATCCGTTGGTTTTAAGACTGTCATCCTTGAGTGGCCAATGTAATGCTTCTAATCAATGATCCATGCCGTCTAAATTGGCAAAATACAAGTGAAATTATCACCATAAAAACTAAAGTTTGAATTCAAATTCTCAACATTGATAGTCCATTTTGGAATAGCCTGAGACATGAATGTAATAGAGCAAGCAACAGTGGTGTGAGATGTTATCTAATTTCAACAAAATAAATTTTATTAATTCTCATATAAATTATGAACGGTAGAGACATAATTGTTTTAGTAGATCTGTGAAATGCTATTAATGTTTATCCATTTCTTCTTAAACATCAAACGTATACACACACAGAGACGTTATTACACAGTTATAATCAAGGATTTTAGTACATGTATACAGATAAATAACCATAAACATACATAAGTGTACGCTATATTATCATAAATGTTAAATGTATATTTATAATTTTATTATTAATTATAATTATGTATTAAAAATTAAAAAATATGTTAATAATAATATTAAGAAGAAGAAGAAGAAGAAAATAATAATACGTAAACATGCATTTATTCCGCATCTGATCTGTAAGAAAATCATTCAACATGGTTTTGTGTGTTCAGAATGGAAAAACCTGTTGGGGGTCCGGGAGTTTGACTAACATGTACATATTTTATATGTGCTAAAAAGGGTTATATACGGATATTGTGAGATAAATATGTAATTCATTTTTATAAAAAATTATTTTACCTCTTCCAACAAAATGACATATTTACAATATAATTTTGAAACTCTAAAATAGTAAAATTTTATTGTAATAGTAGATATAAAAACATTAAAATTTTGAACTACATCATTTTATTATTATTATTATTATTTGCATTATTTTTAATTTTATTTTTATCTTTTTCGAATGTTACATTCGGAGAAGTTTCTTGGCAAACACTCCCCTCCCTCTTTTCATTTCTCTCTCTGCCTACCTCTCTCGGTCAACCTCCTGAATCAATGATGGCCGACCTCAGCACATATGCAAGCTGCCTATAAATATTGCAGACATAAGTTGCATATACCTGCCATGCCACACAGATATATCTACAAACTTGTAAGCTTAAGCCAAGAAGTTACTATTACAGGAGAGTGAGGGGCAAAAATATTCGGTTATGGAGGATTTGGCACCTGGGTTTCGCTTCTACCCAACTGATGAAGAGCTCGTCTCATTTTATCTCCCTCACAAGCTGGACGGCCGGAGAGATGACAAGCTCAACTTGGTTATCGACCGTGTTATACCGGTTCTTGACATATATGCACTAAATCCATGGGAGCTTCCTAGTAAAAAGAAATTAACCCACTTTTCATTTGACTTTTTTTTTTTTCTCTCTTAAATCTTCATACTCACCATTTCCCTTCGGAACTGCTTTGATATGTTCTAATCGACTTTTTTTTTTTTTCCGGTTTCGTTAATTGTTATTAATTTGGTCCAGAATTGTCGGGTAACTTGTGCCGGAAGGACTCGGAACCATGGTTCTTCTTCGTTCCAAGACAAGAAAGCGAGACTCATGGAGGAAAGCCAAGTCGGTTGACAGTTGCCGGATATTGGAAAGCCAGTGGTT
Organism: Rhizophora mangle; assembly: GCA_037832345.1. Classification (NCBI taxonomy): domain Eukaryota; kingdom Viridiplantae; phylum Streptophyta; class Magnoliopsida; order Malpighiales; family Rhizophoraceae; genus Rhizophora; species Rhizophora mangle. The sequence goes on along the minus strand of JBAPLJ010002022.1, from coordinate 2,001,765 downwards.
GCCTCGGTTATGTTTACTCTTCCACTTCCACAGACCATCGTAGCATTGGCTTGAAAAGGAATTTGATTTTCTACAAGGGAAGGGCCCCGAACGGGAGTAAAACTGAGTGGAAAATAAACGAATATAAAGCTATAGAATGGAAGTCAACCTCTTCTGGTGATGCAATTCCAAAGGTAATACGACAATTTTGGAGTAGGACTACTTAGAACTTAGATCTTCTGGATGTTAGGAAGAACTTTAATCTTCTTGATCTAAGAAATTTTAATTTCACGCATCACGTAATTTGTTGCCCCGACCAACTTTAAAATGAAATGATTAAATTCACCAATAGGTATTGTTCATTATTCTTCTGATGTTAACTTTCATTGACAGGAATAACGTAAGTAATAAGGGCAGAGTTTGAAGTTTGAGCTACTGATTTCTTTCATGCAAATAATCAAGAAACTCATTTCCTCAAGAACCATTACCATGGGATGTTGCAGTAATTAGGGCATAGATGGGAATCTATGCTGGGTTTGGGAGGTTGTTCAGATTTGGGAGTTAGGGGATTGCTGTTAGGGAGAAGGGTCAACGGGGCTCTAGTGAGAGTCCGTGACGTTCTTCAAGATAGGATATCTAAAGAGGACGGGCTAAACTGAGGGGCTGACGCTGGAATGTCTATCAGTAGCAATTTAATTTGTAAATGTTGAAGTGAATATAAATTTGTTATAAATTTTAAATTAGTATTTAAGTAAAATTTAGATAATTAAATTTTATTTATTATAATTTTTATATTTAATTAAAAATATATATTATAATTATTTAATATATAAATTTAAATATTTTAATTTATTATATGAGTGATAAATAAGATATAATATTTATATTATTTATATAAATATTTTTAAATTTTAATGTGAAATTTTTATCAAAATTAAAAAGATTACTATAAAGGGTTCATGTTAGTTTTGGATGAACCATCAATCAAAAATTTCGACTAACTTTATGTAACTTCTTTGCACTTCGTCATTTGCAGGTAAGGAATGACTTCAGTGTGTGCAGGCTGTACAAGAAATCAAAAAGCTTGCGCACATTTGATAGGTGGACCGAAACCGGCGTGCCGGTAGAGAAACCAAGTGATCAATCAGCTAAGTGTAGTGATGAAGAAATAGCAGCTCGTCAAAAACTTCCATTAATGGAGAGTAGAACAAGCTCACCTAAGAGTTCATCATCATTATCCTTAACAAGCCAGGGCCACCCTTCTCAAACAGGTGAAAGTAGTGACATGGACAGGGATATAAACCTTGAACCTCTTTGGGATTGGGAGCAGTTGGATTGGTATTTCAGGGAAGAGAATATGCAGCTCAATTGTTAGTATAATATCACGAAATCTAAAGAAAGCTTTACCACCCACAATAAGTACAAGCTCCTATTAGGAAGCCTAGACTTGTAATATCTATCGTGCTTTTCTTTTATGAAGAGCAATTTCATGTATTTGAGCTAATAGTTAGAGTAAAATAAACTTGTTCTTTCCTATTTTCATTAGTCAATGAAGCTAAGCTAGAACTTCTCTAGGATTACCTCTAATCACTGTGATAATAAAAAAAATTTCTTTGCCCATTTGAACTTCTAACCATTTATCTTATATATATATTTTTGGTAATACAAATGTTTCTGTCATAATTAAGATAAAATTGATTGATGTAGTTTGATATGTAATACATCGGAAAAATGAAAATGACTAACTACGAATTAGTTTTGGCTAGCTATTTACTGGTTTAGGAGTTAAACCATCAAAGTTAAAAAGCATTTTTATCAATAGCCACAAAATTTAGTGGTAGTACTAACGAAGAAATGTCCCTTTGCCATTATTGGAGAGAAGCTTCCCTTTATTAGAGGAGCACTTTTTTTGCGTAAAAAAAAAAAGTTATTGTTTGGAGATTTATGATAAAAGATAATACCCTCATTTCTAGTAATAACACTATTTTTTTGTAATTAGATGACTCAATAATAATAAATTTAACTAACAAATATTAATAATTTTATTAATTTTTAAATTAAAATAAATACAATATACAAATTCATTTATAATTTATGTAATATTTTAAAGACAATGTTTTATAAGGGAGCAAATTCAAAGTATTGAAACATATAGGCATAACATGCTCATATTAATTATAACCTAATAGAGCTTAAAGTAAAGTATTAGTAATTAAAGTATAATTTTAAAATAATCACTTAAATTATTAAATTTTTATAAATAAATTTAACTTTTTTTAATTTAAATTTTATTATAATATATATTAATCAAACTTTATATATACTAAAAGAATATTTTAAAAATATATATTTTATATTATTAAAAAAATAAAAAACTTTCTTCTCAATCAAAAAAATTATTATTTCTTAAAAATTTAAATTTATGATTACACATTATCATACTACTTTTATATTTTGATTGAAAAGACTTATCATTTAAATAATAATAATTTTAAGAAGAGATTCTACTATAATATATTAAATTTGAAATCTAACAATATATTAACTATAATTTCTTCTAAAAGAATACAAATCCAGATTAATATGTATGAAGATGTATAAAATTATCATCAAATTCTTTACTTGTATGCCTTTTTAGTTGTATTTTGTGAAGATTTAAGTGTAAATTTTAAATATTTGTATTACTTAATATTTTAATAGTATTATATTTTATTTTAATTTTATTAAAATTAAATTATTAAATGTAGTGTAAGTTTGAGACAGCTCGTATTATTTTCAAAATTAGATGAGACACATTGTTATAGCGTACGATTTCTATTTATTAACAATATAAACATTTATCTAGGAGTAAGTAGATATATATTTATGAAAAATAAAAAATTTATATTGTGTGATTCTTATCTAAACCTTTTAATATATAAGCATAAAACTTCATATTTGATGTCGAAAATCACATCTTTATCAAATATCAATCTAAGTTTCTGGAATATAGCGCCGTGGAAGATTAATAAATTGTTTTTAATGCATGGTTCGGAGAAACTTATGTGTGACTGAATGCAGTTCTCTATGAACTAGGACTATCATTTGGACTCTGGCGAATTTCTTCCTTAGTGTCGATCATATCCAACCAAATCACCAGTGCTGCTATGCTTTTTGCCTCTTGACTTGAAATTAGGGGGTAGGAATCTGATTTTAAAGTCTAAAGATTCTTTCAAGAAAAAGGAAAACCCATAAATTTTGATGCAAATTGGTGAGAATGGTACCAAGTGCTGATACCATGTCTGTGTTGGATGAATAATGAAGGAGAATAAAGACAAGAATACGTTTGGAGAATTTTTATTAGTAATTATTTTTATGCTTTCATACGAGAATCATATATTACTATTTTGATTAAAACTTTTTATAAAGAAGATTTCATTATCAAATAATATGATTTTAATATAATTTTTATGTTATTGAATTCAAAATTTAATAATATATTTTATAATTTTTATTTTTAAAAAATATTGTTGATAAAATTTAAATTCCAGTCAATAAAACAAAGACATATTAAATTATTGTCAAAACTCTCTTGTTGGGTGATTCTACCGGAAATTTCTGGGCCGATGTGCGTGCATTTATTAGAATTAATAATTATCTAATGCCAAATAGTTGTTGGAACATTGCTAAAAGATTAAATATTAAATATCTAATCGGAGAAAGTGAACAAGTTTTTAAATGCAGCGGGAAATGAACAACTTTCTTGAACTTTTTTTATTCCTTTACTGGGTCATTTTGCAATCTGTCTGCAACTACCATACTACCCATCGCACCCCCGTGACGTGACCGACAACAACGAAAACAGGGTGTGTCCTCTGCACTACGTCGTTGGATGCGCAGTTCAATGAGTGGCGCAGATGAAAACAAATCGTAAATCAGGGGTAAAGGAACAAAGGTTGTCCGGATTATTGCCATTAGGCATTGCAACTGTTGCTGTAATTAACAAACAGACGTCCGGTGCCCTCGTTCCTGTCTCCTTTGGGCTTTTGGGACAAATTGATCGGAAGTGGTCTGTGTGTCGGAGGGGAGTGCGAGAGAGGGTGGCGTGTCTCCGATGACTTCCCTTCCCATTCGAGCTCTCTCTCGTTGACTCTTTTTCTAAAATTCCAAGTCTCAGTTCACTTTGGGACTAAACCTTAACCTACGGCCCCCAACTTTCTCCTTATCATGCGCCACTCCACGCGTATATATAATATTGAATGCAACAGCAAGCAATCACTCGCCCATATTGTGTTGTTGTAGGAAACCAAAAATAATAGATATACCAAGATGGCATGGACAGAGAAAGACGATGGTGGGCGGAGGGAGAGGAAAATAATAGGAGACAATGGTTTCTTGAAAGGATCAATGCCTTCACCTGGTAGTAGTGGCTCTTCTGGTTGTGTAGCTCCAGTACAGAAAGGGTTTGAAGGAAAGGATAATCTCTCTTATGCCAATATTCTTCGATTGAGGAACAATTTTGCTGATGCTTTAGCTCTTTATGAGAGAGTCTTAGAGAAAGACAGCACTGATGTTGAAGCCTATATATTGAAAAAGGGATATGTCTACAGACGCAGAATATGGGAAAGCTTGTCTTTGATAGTTTTGCTGAAACCATTAGACTGGATATTCAAAATGCATGTGCCCTCACTCATTGTGGAATATTATACAAGGATGAAGATGGCCTTGGTGATGCCGATGAGGTATGTTACATGAAGACTAATTACTGATTTTGGTTGGGGTTTTTCCATTGGAATGTGCACTAAACATGTCATTCTGGTGAGTCAATTGCGTTGCAACACTGTCTACATTGTCTATTCAACATACTGTAACAGTGCAACACTGTTTATATGTAGAGTGGGAAGCAAATTCATAAGGTAATTGTATATGAGAAACAATTAGAAAAGTGAGCGGCCCTCACCATGCCTAGGTATCTGATACCCAGAAAATGAATTTTACTATTATGTTTTTGCCTTGCAAGCTAACAAGGAGATTTTCGTATATAGCTTTATCGTCCTCCTGGTCCCTTTTTTGGGCTTTTGCATGTACATGTGTGTAATTTCAATTTGCAAGATGATTGGTCTTGCTTGCTGCAGTCATATCAAAAGGCTTTGAGAGCGGATCCTTCATACAAACCCCTTGCAGAATGCTTAGCCATCTTTTTAACAGATATTGGAACCACCTTAAAGCTTTCTGGCAATACTCAGGAGGGGATTCCCAAGTATTACGAAGCTCTTAAAATTGATCCGCACTATGCTGTAATATCACATTTTTTCTCATTCCACCTTTGAAATTTGGTCCTTTTTTCTTTTTCTATGTTCGCATGTTGCATGGCTGAGCTTGTGCTCGTTTGAACGTAATCTGACCGGATGCTTGTAACCTGCAGCCTGCATATTTTAACCTTGTGGTTGTATATTCTGAAATGATGCAATTCGATACTGCCCTTAGCTGCTATGAGAAAGCTGCAGTGGAAAGGCCCTTGTATGCTGAAGCATACATGATTTATAACTGTATTTATGACTTATATGTAATTGTTTCCTTTTCTATATGGCCATACGATTTATTTATGTTTCTCCAATTCGTCGTAATCTTTCCCTTCATGTCTTCTCCGTCTTTTAAATTGCAGTCGACATTCGTTGATGCTACGGTTTCCTTCTAATTTAATTAATTAATAATTAAGAGTTTTGACTTTCATAAATTTTAATCTTAGGAAACTGGCCTGAGAAGAATGGAGAAAATTACTTCTATCTATCGTGTGGTTAGTAGCCCAATAACCATTTTAATTTAAAAAAAAAATAATAATAAATAAAGGCAAATGAGGGACTATTGAGTAAAAAAGGAAAGAAATACATAGCAGGAACAGTAGCTCTTCTTGGAACAGCTGTAAAAAGAGGCTATTGGAATGAGCGCTATGAGGCAACTGGGACGGACCGGAGCGACACTTATTTCTGGTGGTAGCCCAAGTTGAATTGGACTGTCGGCTTGGGTGATTTTCGGCCTAAACTGCTAGTCGATCGAGGCCCATTTAGAGATTCTCACTTCTGGGCCCTTTTTCGGCCTTTGATTCCAACTGTATAAGCAGCCTATTATGGCGTCGGATTGGGCCAGAGCCGAAATTATGTTTAAACCATCATCCCCTACCAAGGAGGATGACCGCAGGCATTTTCCATACTGATGGGAAGGAGAAATATTATTTCATTAATTAAAAATAAAATTTTTTATTTAAATTAATAGAATTTGGATATCAATATAGATTTAACTTCCCTTAAAAAACAAAAAAAATTTAAAAGAGACGAATTGGATGGGAATGTTATTAGACGATATTGGGCCACTAGTTTTGATTGTTTAGCTCCAACCATGGAGGCTTGCTTCGTTGGGCAGCGAGAAGGGAGATTAAAGCTCTTCTAGAGGTAGCAATTTGGGTTCTTACTAGTAAGCTAAGATACCCCTGTGGTATATATAAAACTATACGCTTTTATTTTTATTTAAAGACTAACATTTACATATAATATTGATTGTTTAAAATATGTGTGAACTAACACATAACCACTATGTAATTATTACTTTATAACTTTTAATCGGTGAAATTTTTACTTTTTAGAGTATGTGGTGAGAAAAAAAAAAAAGTAATTAGCAAAGCCTTTAAGATACAATTTCCACTAAAAAAAGAGTAAAAAAAAAAGAGTATCATTATATTAACACCAAAAATTTGACGTGAGATAGATACAAATTTACATTAATTATTAATTTTATATTTATAGTTTTTATCATTAATTACTATCATACATCATATTGTTAAAAATTTACCATTAATAATAATTATAATAGTGAAATATGTGAGTCCCATGTGTTTTATGTTTTACCCACTTACAAACCAAGAAACAACCCAAGCCACAATATGAGAGGCAAATCTTATCCTTCCACATTTCTTGTTTTTACTATCAATAAATAAGAAAAAAAATAATAATAATAAATTTAAATAGATGTAATTAATTTTTATATTATATATAAAATAATTTATATTATATTAATATTTTATATATAATTTAAAATATATATTTTTAATATAAAAATAATTATTTTTAAATATATTTTAGTAAACATTTAAATGACTTAAATTAGGAATAAAAAATATTTAAGAAAAACGAAGCAAAACGTGTCGCAAAGAGAAGAAGCTGGCGGCGACACCGAAATTCTATCTTCATTCGCCCGACCAATTGATTTTCTTTCCTTTTCTCATTTATATATATAGAATATATGCAATGATTCTTTCCCAAATTCTAAAGTGATTCCAACTCAATAAATGGGCACGCGGCATGTGGACGCGGACTCTCCTCATCTTTCTTGGGTGGGTTAAATTCTAAAGTGATTCCAACTCAACAAATGGGCATGCGGCGTGTGGACGCGGACTCTCCTCATCTTTCTTGGGTGCGCTTTCCTGCCCAAATTCTAAAGTCATTCTAACGTAACCCACGGGCATGCGGACGCGGATTATCTTTTCTTCTCTTGTGAATACGCGTTAATTAAATCTGCGGATTATTACTTATTAGCGAGTAAATTATTAATGGCCTCTCGACTAGAAAGAAGAGTCCACAGAGAGTCAGACTTCTAATAATCAAAAATTTTTTAGTTATGCGTATTAAAACATAGTAAATTTTACTTTTCACTGAATATTTTAGTAAAGAATAAATTTATAATCGTTAATATAATAATAGATGACTCTCTTGTCACTTATATTCGGTGATTATTTTTTCAGTTTTTCTCGTTTAATATTGCTAGATCAATGGGCCGTTTAGGTAAAATTTGAGCGGACGAAAGCAGAGGCCTCGTTTAACATGCTTGTTGAACGGGCATGCTCTGCTTTAGTGTGCGATTAGGCGGTGACCCAAGGTGGGGTACGTGTTGGTGCAAGTATTTTTGGTATTAAATTAATACATATGCATATAAAAGCTTTTAGCTGACTAACCCTGCCGCCGCCGCCCCAGAGGCAAACAAATTCCTTGCTCGAACAGTGTATCTTATTGACCTTTTTTTAATTTGGTGCAGTAATTGATTAATAATTTTGGTGTTGAAGATTATGGTGCTATCAAATTCAAGAATGTGAGGAACCACAAAACTTAACATCTTAATCAAATTAGTTCTCAGAAGGGACATTAATAATAAAAAATATAAATATTTCACATATTTTAATTTTACGAGTATGAAATTTATAGAAATTTAAAAAAATTATTAAATTATGCTTTCATTATTTCAGGTAGCAACTCTCCCTCCCCGCGAAATCCCTTGGTCTTTGTCTTCCCCCTATATGAAATGAAACGAAAGTTAATTTAGGAAATTCAAAGTTTAAGGAATATTGTTCATAATCAAGACTACTAAATCATTCATCATTATTGATCACGGGTGAGTGTTAGACTTACCGTTTCGCCGTAACAAAGGGAAAGAAAAAAAAAGGTAAAAGAAAAGTTAATAGTGCCTGTCTTTGAAATGTGGAAGTCAAGTTAGTACTTTTTGAAACGCTGTTCAATGGGCTCAAAAAAATCAAACGATGGATTGGAGCACGTATCGCAAACACGGACAAAGTCTATTTTTAAAGAGAAAATAAAGACAACAACAGTAAATGAGTGCACACAATAATTCTATTTTAATACTTTTAATTTTTGTGTTTTTAACAGTGTATTTTTTTTTTTTTTTTTTGGCCCTGGAAGACGACTTTCTTGTGTACCCATTTTCAAAGTATACCCTAATCATGTTATTAAAACAAAGAAGATATAGAGAATATGAATATAAATACAAATAAAATAAAATTAAATAAAAATATAATATTTGAGGTGTATTTGATATTATTTTTAAAAATAATTTCTAAAAAGCTTGTGGGATGACACCAAATTTTTTATATCAAGTTTAATTTTTAGATCATTCACTTGTATATGAGACATTTTGAATTTTTTTATTTTATAAAATATAAAATAAATATTATTTTATAAATAAATATAATAATTTTTTTATTTTTAATATATAATATAAATATTTTAAAAATATATTTATTATTTTAACATATTGACTATATGAAGTTTAATTAAGAATTTAATAAAATTTATTGAAAGTTTGATATAAATATGATATTTTATGAGAAAAATTGTTGAAAATTAATACTCTAATTCTCTATTAGTAAGTTAGTCTTCATAATAAATTTTAGAATTTATTTTGCTGTATTAAAAGTTAAACTCATATTATTATTGTTATATCTTGGATTCGTTATCCCGTTTACTATAGCATAGATTCACTTTTACATGGGAGAAAAATCTACATTGCAACTCTCCGCAATGTCGTGAAATTCTTTTCTCTTTTTAAAAATAAAATACTCTGGGGGCACCAGATCATTCAACCAAAATTTGTAAGCTTCTATGTTCTCTCTTGTTTGAATCAGCAATCAACAATTGTTAGTAGGTGCAATTAATTATGTAGATTGTTCGCCTCGAGATATAGAGTTGGTTTGGTGACCCTGCACCAGCTCACACAAAGACCAATTGAATGAAATTTATTCCACATTTTTTAAGCATGCATGCCTTGGTGAATCAGTTCAACTTGAAATCCGTAGCTAATTCGGAAATTAAAAGAGGAAAGTCGAGTAATTAATTGATGCACATGTTATATTGTATTGAGAGAAGAGATTTATTTTTTAATAATTTATTTTTAATGTTATATTATATAATAAATAAAATTTATTTAAAATAAAAATATAATAAAATAAATATATATTAAATAAAATTATAAATATATTATATTTAAATAAATAAATAAATATAATAAATACTTATGAGTGTAAGTCTAATGTTGACAAAAGTCGAAGCGACGTTGCAAAATTCGCTAATGTCGGCAGGCTTTCAGCTAGCCCAATGATAATTCAATGTTCTTGGGTTCCACAATTGATCTAAAGTCTCGCCGCCATATGGAATACAAAATGAGCTGGAAGACAACCAAAAAGAAAGACTTGGATTAATCGGGGACCAAAACTTTGGACAAATAAAAGAAAAAAAATAGAAGGCCGACCGCCCGAACTAATTATTAAATATTAAACCGCAGTCAAAAAGCAAAACTTTGCTTATTAAATCTGGAAAGAAAAAAGAAAAAAAAAGCAAATGGTTTTTCACGGGAACCGAAGGAAGTTAATTATAGCAATAAAAGAAGATAACGAGTAATATGTACTGCAATCATTATAGCATCACCAATAACCATTTTTTTTTTTTTTATTACAAGATATTAATACACTAAAATAATTTAATGTTACTAAAATTATAATTGAAGTTAAAAATTTTAAATTTAAATTATTTTTAATATTAATTAAATAAAAATAAAATAATTATTATTATAACGTAATTTAAAAATTATTGGTCAGAATGTTCAATTTGAAAGTAATTACATGGAAAAGTGATTGTTGCAGTGAAATAAAAGATGCCCAATGCAGAGAATCTTGCTTCCTGCTCTTCTTCGATTTAGGTGTGTCTCCATCTCAACTCTTGGACGAGAGCATTGCAATCAGAGTAGGAGGATCTACCTTCTTCAGACAACCATCACTGCCAACTTCCTTGCTCTGCACCCACCATAATTCGATTGACGTGCCTTCAAGAAGGGAACCCCACAGTGAGGCACAAATCCCGTTACTGCTTCGTGACGAAGAATCAGCACCTGTGGGCCCCCACCTGCTCATCATAAATCCCTTGCGATTTTGATGAAGTGTCCGTTGGGTATCCGCAGATCAAACTGGACAATTTGAAAAGAAATTTTATATTTAAATCATTAATAATAATTTTTAAATTTTAATTTATAATTAAATTATAAATTTTCTTATATCTCTCTTATTAATAAGAAAATTAGGGATAATTATAGATAATTTAGATAATTTAAATTTTTTTAGTTAAATAAAATATTATATAGAACTGAATAATTTGAAAAAAAATTTATATTTAAATTATTAATAATAACTTTTAAAATTTAATTTATAATTAAATCATAAATTTTCTTATATCACTCATATTAATAAAAAAATTAAGGATGATTGTAGATAATTTAGATGATTTAAATTTTTTTAGTTAAATAAAATATTATATAATAACGAGAGATAATATATTAATAAAATTTTATAATTTATATATTTTTAATATTAATTTTTAAATTTATATGCCAATATTGTAAATATTTTTATTAAAAATTAGCACATCCATATTTGTATTAAATATCTCATTTCAATGACAAAAACAAAAGCAAGGAAAAAAAAAACAAGAAGATTCATTTGTAATATAGTGTTTAGTGACATATTTGAACTCCACATCTAAAATTTTTAAACTGACACAACTGACATAGACTTCAACTCATTAATCACTTGATCTAATTGTTAAATCAACAAATATGAAGCTAATGAAAAATTAAAATAAAAATTTAAAAAGAAAGAGACCTAATAAACTTAAATAAACTAAAAATAAAAAAGATAATGTAAATTAATGTAGTAATCAAGATACTATCTATCCCTTACGAAAAAGTGAAATAAAAGAAGACAAAGAAGAAGAATGAAGTCACGAGCTGACAACCACTAATAAGAAAGCAACCATAAGAAAATGAGGTGGCAATAAGAAAATGAGATAACAATAGAGGTTTTTTTTTTTTTTATAACATTGTCTATCTAATCATATAGTTTATATATATATAATTATTAACTATCCAAATTGTCTATCTAATCTTGTAGCAATTTGTTGTAATAGTCTTAAACCTACACTATCATTAAGTAACAATTTTTAAACAATGCAACAAAGTCAATACTTTATATATTTTTATATAGTGATTTTAAATAAGATATACAATGTCTTCAAATACACTCTAATTTAAGGGTAAAGTTTTAATATAGCAGTTTGGAACCGTTGTCTTATGTTAAGAAAATACAACAACTTGAAAATGTTTCAACAGTAGTTCATGAATAAATATTTAGTTGTAGTTTAAAAAGGATAATGTAATAATTTTAAAATGATAATATAGTGACTTTTAGCACATGCCAATTTAAGGTTGAATTTTAATATAACGGTTTGACATTGCTACCTTTATGTTGGAAAAATGTATTAATGTACTAAAATTTAGTAGTGATTTTAAAAAGAGAATGCAATGGTTCCTAAATCAAAATTTTTAATTTTCTTTTTTTTTTTTCCTTTAAAATTAGAAATTGTCTTTGACATATGCTTCTAGATTTTCTTTTTTTTTTTTTTAAATTTATGAACTATTTACAAAGCTCCAGAGCTCAATTTTCCTTTTGTTGTACTCTCTCATCTCAATATCAAAATTGACTTTTAAATTCATCCTTTGGCATATTTTGTTACCTTTGTCTACATACGTAGCCATCTTCAATGACTAGTGACTTATTCTTTACATTTTTCCATCTTTTTCTTCCAAATCCCTCATTGCCTTTGATGTATTTCAATATCATCCTCTTCCAAATCCTTGACTCGTTTAATTTGGTGACTATGATTTCTTTGGTGCCTCAAATTTTGATTGATATAAGGTTTGATTTTTCTCTATTTCTTACTTATTGCTTATTTGTATGTTCTTTTTCTATTATTCTTTAACTATAATACAAGTTTGAGTTTGGTATTAAAGGATAATATTATGATTAGATGATTACTTTATCTCTTTGAATGTTCCAATCTATATTTAATCTCTTTGGTTTATATTTATATTTGCAATTTTAGAATTTATTCTTTTTGATTCCTTAATTTTTTTTAGACTTAATTTTGTTATATATTTAGTTGCATAAATATTTTGTGATAGTACCTAGTTATTGTGTTAAGAAAAATCCCTTTTTCATGTCCATGGTTCATAACTTTGGCATTTTACCATAATTTTGGGGGCTTAAGTGACTATTATAGGGGCTTTGGTTGAATTAATTGTACAAGAATTTTTGTTGTGCTCTTCAGGAACAAAAAGACATTCTTACTTGGGCCATGAATATACCTTTTATGGTCTTTATGTTTGTCATTATTTTGTTTGTCATACTTTCACACTACGCTTTTTCTTGTTTGATGAAATATCTAACTTACTTGCTTTTTTCCTTTCAACTCTCATTTTTATTATCCATGGACTTCTTGTTGTCTTTCTTAGGTAGGCTTAGGTTTTTCTAGGTTTTAGCTTACTTTTATCTTTCTCTTAGAGAAATGTGCAACATGTGGCAATGACTTTTGCAATTGAAATTGATTTCATGTGATATGTTAAGGTTTTCATGTGAATCTTTGTGTTTGTATAGTTATACACCACTACGAAATACATATCCTATGTGTTTTGTTGATATGGCTACATATGCATGCTTATCTTTGATTACCCAAAATTGAATTTTTAAATTATTATAAGTTATCAACTATAAAATTTATTTACGAGAGAAAGAAAAAGATAAACATAAAAAATAAGGAAAAAAAAAGGATAAAAATGACATGTGTGATGTTGTTTGAAATCACCTTATTTTGGAGTTGAATAAATTCACTTTTGTTTTTATTTTCACTTAGTAAAATAGGAGACTAGATCAAATTTGGCTTACAAAACAAGAACATTCTTTTCTGCTCCATAAACCCCATATCAAATAGAATATGAAACATCAAGTGATGCATTCTTTTGGTTAAAATCCATTAGTTGTGTTTTTTTTTTAACAAAATTACTTTCATTTATTTACAATTTTCAATTATCACATATTTTATAATTTCAATAATCAAACTAAACAAGCATAAAAATTCATAAACAACTAGGTGTCATGGAGTGCAATGGTTACAAAGATTGAAACAACTTTGATATTAATTGGATTGATAGTGTGCAATATTAATAGTAGAAAGCTATGTGTAAGCCTCTAACTGGTACTGCTAATTGAACTCCTTGCTTCATTTTGTTGATTAAACTTCACTAGAAGCATATCATGTTGCATATAAATTACGTTTCTCCCATCGTTATTTGCCTTTTGCCAAACCTTATAACCTATTATGATATTCTTTCATTAGGAATATGCATAAAAAATTGTGACATTGTTTTGCAATTTTTATTAGCATTAATTTGATTGTAATTAAATTAATTTACTTCCTTTTATTGGGTAATTGACATACAAAAGAGGAGATTACATGTATAAACATACACCTTGAAGGATTAATTATACCAACTTTATTGTTACTAGGGATGAAGTATCATGATTAAAGAATTCTTTTGATTTTCTAATTTAAACTAAACTATTTGCCTTTAATGGCATTTAATAATCGATTAATGAAAACCTTTGGTCCATTATAGGTTAACACCAATCTTGAATCTCCATATGATTTTGTCCCTAGTGGGATTCCAAGCATCAGAAGCACATATAATTTGGCTCCATACTTGTATTCTCTTTTTGAAGTTAAACTAACATATGATAAAGTTGCCAATAAATAAGTATTTTATCATCACTTTGGCTAATTTGGATGGTTGGATAATTAGGCTTATAGAAAGTCAAAGTATTCTTATGACATCTTAGTCATGATCATTACTAAACATCGGCTAAAGCATTTGTTGTTGTTGGTATTATTTTATTCATTTAAATTTGTTACAATATTTAATATTATAATTAATGTTAAAGTTAATAAATTCTATTTGAATATTTAATGAAATTCATAAATTGTTACTTTATATAATACTCATTTTGTAATAAAATCCTTATTTCATTATATGATGGTACCTATTTTATCAAATTTATTACTTATTTAATAAAAAAAACTATTATTACTTCATGTAAATATTGCCCAATGTTAAAAATCATTACTTATTTTATTAAAAAAATTATTACTCATTTTACTAAAAAATCATTACTTAATACATAATAAATATTTTAAATTTCATTAAAAATTATTTTGTATTATAAAAAAATGATATTTATTTCTCTAATAATTGTTATTAATATAAAAAAAACTATTAACTTAACAAATAATAAAATAATTTTTAAAATAATAAAACTATCTTATATTTTTTTTTTAATTATTGTATATGTAATATTAAAAATATTATACTAATTATATAAAATTGTTATTTAAAATATTTTTATATAATTGATTTATATATATTATTATAAGTTAAGAAAATTATTATATAAAATTTATTATGATACTTACAAACTTAATGAACTAAAAATAGTTGTATTTAAAATTATTTTTATTACATATATACCGATTTTGGTTTATTGTTCTTGTAACTTTTATTTATTGTAATATTACTCGTCGCGTGATTTTGATATTTTCTTTGACTTTTTTTTTTAATTATTTTCATAAGTCCTCGTCAGATTTGACCTTAGTGTCTCTGTGTATCACATCAGACCTTAGGGTCTTTATTACATATATACCGACTTCTTTCATAATTTTTTTTTTTTAAATTTTTTGAAGATTAACCCTTTTTCTCCGCAGCTCTTTCCAACCCTCTTTATTGACATGCCAATGTCACATTTTCCACCACAAAGAAGCTTGTCTCCTTCCCAGACAGCTCGCAAAATCCCTGATTAACGGAATGCTGTCTGTAGCAAACACAACCCAGCCCGTTAGTTTTAAGACTGTCATCCTCGAGTTGCCAATGTAACGCTTCTAATCAATTATCCATGCCGTCTAAATTGGCAAGATGCATGTGAAATTCCCACCATAAAAGCTGAAGTTTAAATTCATACTCTCAACATTGATAGTCCATTCTAGACTAGCCTGCGACATGAATGTAGTAGAGCGAGCAAAAGTGGTGTGTGATGTTATCTAATTTCAACAAAATAAATTTTATTAATTCTCATATAAATTATGAACGGTAGAGACATAATTGTTTTTAGTGGATCTGTGAAATACTATCATGTTTGTCCATTTCTTTCTTAAACATCAAACGCATACACACGTTATTACACAGTTATAATCAAGGATTTTATTACATGTATACAGATAAATAGCCATAAATATACGTAAGTGTATGCTATATTATCATAAATTTTAAATATGCATTTATAATTTTTTTATTAGTTATAATTATGTATTAAAAAAATAAAAATATGTTAATAATAATAATAAGAAGAAAAAAAAAAAAAAAAAACACGTAAAACATGCATTTATTTCACATCTGATCTGTACATCCAACATTTCCATGTGATCAGTAGGAAATTTTTTTAAAGAAAATCATTCAACATGGTTTTGGTGTGTTCAGACTGGAAAAAACTGTTGGGAGGCAGGGAGTTTGACTAACAAGTATCTCTTTCATTTATTATATAATTTTGAAACTCTAAAATATTAAAATTTTATTGTGATAGTAGATATAAAAACATTAAAATTTTGAACTACATCTTTTTTTTTTTTTTTTTTTGAGTTGTGTTTATTTTTATTTTTACCTTTTTGGAATAGTACATTCGGAGAAGTTTCTAAGCAAACACTCCCCTCCCTCTTTTCATTTCTCTCCCTTCCTACCTCTCTCCATCAACCTTCTGAATCAATGACGGCCAACCTCAGCACATATGCAAGATCTCTATAAATATTGCAGACATATGTTGCACATAACTGCCATAACACACAGATATTTCTACAAACTTGTAAGCTTAAGCCAAGGAGTTACTATTACAGGAGAGAGAGGCAAAAATATTTGGTTATGGAGGATTTGGCACCTGGATTTCGCTTCTACCCAACCGATGAAGAGCTGGTCTCATTTTATCTCCCTTACAAGCTGGACCGCGGGAGAGATGACAAGGTCAGCTTGGTTATCGACCGTGTTATACCGGTTCTTGACATATATGCACTAAATCCATGGGATCTACCTGGTAAAAAGAAATTAACCCATATTTCATTTGACTATTTATTTTTTTTTCATTATCTCTCTTAAATCTTGATGCTTACCATTTCCTTTTGGAGCTGCTTTGACAAAATCTAACCCACTTTTTTTTTTTTTTATGGTTACCTTAATTATTATTGATTTGGTCCAGAATTGTCGGGTAACTTGTGCCGGAAGGACTCGGAACCATGGTTCTTCTTCATTCCAAGACAAGAAAGCGAGACTCGTGGAGGAAAGCCAAGTCGATTGACAGTTGCCGGATATTGGAAAGCCAGTGGTTGCCTTGGTTATGTTTACTCTTCCACTTCCACAGACCATCGTAGCATTGGCTTGAAAAGGACTTTGATTTTCTACAAGGGAAGGGGCCCAAACGGGAGGAAAACTGAGTGGAAAATAAACGAATATAAAGTTATAGAATGGAAGTCAACATCTTCTGGTGATGCAATTCCAAAGGTAATACGACAATTTTGGAGTAGGACTACTTAGAACTTAAATCTTCTGGATGTTAGGAAGAACTTTAATCTTCTTGATCTAAGAAATTTTAATTTCACGCATCACGTAATTTGTTGCCCCGACAAACTTTAAAATGAAATGATTGAATTCACCAATAGGTATTGTTCATTATTCTTCTGATGTTAACTTTCATTGACGTAAGTAATTAGGGCAGAGTTTGAAGTTTGAACTACTGATTTCTTTCATACAAATAATTAAGAAACTCATTTCCTCAAGAACCATTACCATGGGATGTTGCAGTAATTAGGGCATAGATGGGAATCTATGCTGGGTTTGGGAGTTTGTTCAGATTTGGGAAGTAGGGGATTGCTGTTAGGGAGAACAAGGGTCTAGTGAGAGTCCGTGACGTTCTGCAAAATAGGATGTCAAAAGAGGACAGGCTAAACTAAGGGAGCTGAGGCTGGAATGTCTGTCGTAGCAATTTAATTTGTAAGTGTTGATGTTAATCTAATTTTGTTATAAATAATAAATTAGTAGTTTAGTAGAATTTAGATAATTAAATTTTATTTATTATAATTTTTATATTAAATTAGGAATATATGTTATAGTTATCTAATATATAAAAATTTAAATATTTTAGTTTATTATGTGATTAATAAATAAGATTTCATGTCATGTTATTTATATGAGTATTTTTAAAGTTTTGTTTAAATTTTGTATCAAATTTAAGAATTACAATATTGATATAATTTTCTAAGTTATTGTGCCCTAACAGTAAAAAGTTCATGTTGGTTTTGGGAGCACTCTTCGACTAGGACTGTGTATCTTGTACTAGGCTCTCAAGTCTTCTGCTTGTGTTGAGGATTCCAGGTTGATTATGTAGTTGTATCTACTGGAAATAGGGGCTGGTTTTACTACTCTAGCAGCTACACTGGGGGGCTGGTGGGATGTAAAGGGATCTGTCTTAATTTTGGTAGTCTCGGGATTGTTTCTCTAGAACTACTTGATTGCTCAGCCAGAAACTTGGGTTCTCTTGTTTTTGGTATCCTTGGTCTAAGAGTGTCGTGACTAACCATGCTAGGCATTGATCACTAATGAATCTCCATCAAACCATCAAAAACCACATCGATCACTTACTTCATTTGGGAAATTCCATGGGAAGGTTACCTTTTTTACGCTGTAATTTTTTCCATGAAAGATGTAACCATGTGGTTAAGCCTAATTGAAACATCTGCTGAAAATTTATATTATCTATGGGAAAAGACATATATTTATAAATGTTGTGCACGGAAAGATATAATAATGTCACGATGTAATTATGCTTGTGTTAAATCAATATTTAAAAAGCGGTAGAGATTTGAACCTTCAACTTTCTCTCCCTCCTCTGAAAAGGGCTAGGGGTGGTCATGCAAAGTTTGATGGCTACATTGTGTCCTTACTTAATGTTAATAATACCATGTTTAGCACCCCTGACCTGGTGCGAAAACCATAGATGCTTGGTTTCCGGATGAAGCTTTTATAGCTCATGTGATTGTCGACTGTGTCGTCTATATCTTATGGAATCACTTCTTGTCCACCAGACGTTAAGATTCAAAACCCTCATTGTTACAAAAATTCATGATGTGCTATTGACACCGTAAGACCTAGCCCTTATTTCCACGAGCTAGAGCATGAAACTGTTTAAAAGACTGCATTATATTTTTGCATGGAAGATTTCCCTTCGTTTTAGATGAACCATCAATCAAAGATTTTAACTAACTTTATGTAACTTCTTTGCACTTCCTCATTTGCAGGTAAGGAATGAATTCAGTGTGTGCAGGCTGTACAAGAAATCAAAAAGCTTGTGCACTTTGGATAGGTGGCCCGAAACCGGTGTGCAGATAGAGAAACTAAGTGATCAATCAGCTAAGTGTAGTAATGAAGAAATAGCAGCTCAACAAAACCTTCCATTAATGGAGAATAGAACAAGCTCACCTAAGAGTTCATCATCCTTATCCTTAACAATTCAGGGCCACCCTTCTCAAACAGGTGAAAGTAGTAACATGGACAGGGATATAAACCTTGAACCTCTATGGGATTGGGAACAGTTGGATTGGTACTTCAGAGAAGAGAATATGCAGCTCAATTGGTAATATAATATCACGAAATCTGAAGAAAGCTTTACCACCCACAATAAGAACAAGCTCCTATTAGGAAGCCTAGACTTCTACTATCCATCTGACTTTCCTTTATGAAGAGCAAGTTCATGTATTTTAGCTAATAACCAAAGTAAAATAAACTTGTTCTTTCTGATTTTTATTAGTCAATGAAGATGAACTAGAACTTGTCCAATATTACCTCTAATGACTCTAATAATGAAGAAAATTTCTTTGCCTATTTGAACTTCTAACCATTTATCTTGTATATATCATTTTGATTATACGAATGTTCTTGCCATAATTAAGATAAAATAGATGGATGTTGTTGGAAAAATAAAGATGTCTAACTATGAATTAGCTTTGACTAGCTATTTAGTGGTTTAGGAGTTAAACCATCAAAATACAAAAACATTTTCAACAGTAACCACAAAATTTAGTGAAATCACTCATAAAGAAAGGTCCCTTTGCCTCTATTGGAAAGGAGCTTCCCTTTATTAGAGGAGCCTTTTTTCAAATAAGAAAGAAGCTATTGTTGGGAGACTTATGACTCTTAACAATTATTGTAAAAGATAATATCTTCAATTCTCATAATAACAATTTTTTTTATTAGATGGCTTGATAATAACAAATTTAGCTAATAGGTCTTGACAACTTTAACATATTTTTGGATAAAATAAGCATAATATGCAAATTCGTTTATGTAATAATGTAAATACAATGTTTTACTATGGAGTGGATTCAAAGTACTGAAGCATGTAGACATAACATGCTAATATTAATTATAACCTAATAAAACTCAAAGTAAAGTACTAGTTGTTAGAATATAATTTTAAAAAATCATGATAGGATTTTATGCATGAATTTGGCTTGTCTTTCAATTGAAATTTCATTATAATACATGCTAATCAAACCTTATATGTGTTAAAAAAATATTTTAAAAGTATAAATTTTTTTTATTATTAAAATATAAAAATTTTTTTAGTAAAAAAAAATCATTATTTTTTTAATTATATGTGTTAAGAAAATATTTTTAAAATATAAATTTTATTTTATTAAAATATAATTTTTTTAATAAAAAATTTTTTGTCTTTTTAGGGTTTAAATATGAAATTATATATTATCATACTATTTTAACATTTTTATAGAAAAAATTTATTATTCAAATAATGATAATTTTAAGCAAAGATTTAACTAAAATACATTAAACCTAAAATTCAATGATATAATAATCATAATTCCTTCCAAAAAAATTCAAATTATAATTGATATGTATATAAACATGTCAAATTACTATTAAATTCTTAATTTTTCTACCTTTTTTGTAGTATTTTGTGAACTTTTAATCATAATTTTTAAATATTTGTATCCTTTAATATTTCATTAGAGTTCTATTATAACTTTATTAAAATTATACTATTAAATGTAGTGTAAGTTTAGGATAATCCATATCATTTTCAAAATTAGATGAGACCTATTATTATAACATATAATTTGATATATAGATATAAAACTTCATATTTGATGTTGAAAATCACATCTTTATCAAGTATCAATCTAAGTTCCTCGACTATGGCGCCGTGGAAGATTAATATATTGTTTATAATGCATGATTCGGAGAAGCTTACGGGTGATTGAATACAATTCTCATTGAACTAGGGTTTTCATTTGGACTTTGGTGAATTTCTTCCTTAATGTCGGTCATATCCAACCAATTCACCAGTGCCGGTATGCTTTTTGCCTTTTGACTTGAAAATAGGGGGTAGGAATCCGATTTTAAAGTCTAAAGATTATTCCAAGAAAAAGAAAACCCATAATTTTGATGGTGAGAATTGGAATTGAACATTGCTATTTTTGTTTAAATCACATCCTAAGACTACGATTTTGTTTCGTCGTTTTCTTCTTCCGGTACATTGTCTGTGTTGGATGAATAATGGGGGAGAATAAAGACAAGAATATGTTTGGAGAATATTTTTTTTTGATATAAATATATAAAGTAATTATTTTTATGCTTTCAAATAAGAATCACATTAAACCTTTTTATAAAAAGATTTCATTACTAAATAATATGGTTTGAATATAATTTTTTTTATATTTAATTATAAGTTATTGAATTCAAAATTTAATAATTTTTTTTTATTTTTAAAAATATTATTAATAAAATTTAAATTTAAGTTATTAAAAAAGCGATATATTAAATCATTATCAAATTATTCTATCGAAAATTTCTTTGCCCATGGACATGTATCTATTAGAATTAATAATTACCTAGTGCCATATAGTTGAGGGGTAGCATTGGAACATTGACAAAAGATTAAATGTCTAATCGGAGAAAGTGAAAAAGATTTTAAATGGAGCGTGAAAATGAACAACTTTTTTGAACTTTCATTAATCTTTTTCTACCTCTTTTGCCATCTATCCGCAATTACTATACTACCCATCACACCCCCGTGGTGACCGACCACAACGAAAATAGGGTCCATCCTCTGCACGACGTCGTTGGATGCGTAGTTCAATGAGTGGTAGAAATGAAAACAAATCGTAAATCGGGGGCAACGGAAGAAAGGTTGTCCGGATTATTGCCATTAACCATCACAACTGTTGCTGTAATTAACAGACGTCCGGTGCCCTCGTTCCTGTTTCCTTTGGGTTTTTGGGACACATTGATCGGAAGTGGTCTGTGTGTCGAAGAGGAGTGCGAGAGAGGGTGGCGTGTCTCCGATGACTCCCCTTCCCGTTCGAACTCTCTCTCTCTGCCTCCTTTTCTAAAATTCTGAGTCGCAGTTCACTTTGAACTAAACCTTAACCTACGGCCCCCCCACTTTCTGCTTATCATGCGCCACTCCACGCGCATATATAGTATTGAATGCAACAGCAAGCAATCACTCACCCATGTTTTAGCACTTGCAACGCACGCGTTTCTGCTTTGAATGTGAGTGTCCAAATCACTAATTTTTCTTCTTTGCTTCCAGTTGGGTTTTGCTTGTTTGTTAGGGTTTTTTTTGGGGCCGGGGGGGCCTTGATGGAGTGGGTTTAATTGCTAGGGTTGAATTGGTTTAAAGGCATCTCTTTTCTGGGTTTATTGCATGGTCCTTTTTTGGGTTATTACAAGACTATATTAGGCATGGCCAAGTGTGTTTAAATTTGTCGAGTAAAACATAGTTCAGTATTAGTTCAATTTTAGTGCTACAATACAAAGCTTAATCAAATTGGAATCATGGCTGGCTGTAATTTAGTTTGAGAGTTTGAAAATCATGCGTTGTTTCAAGGTTTAAATTTCTTGTTTGGTTTGGAACTTGTGTTGTTGTAGGAAACCAAAATTAATAGATATACCAAGATGGCATGGACAGAGGCTGGTGGGCAGAGGGAGAGGGAAATAATAGGAGATAATGGTTTCTTGAAAGGATCAAAGCCTTCACCTGGTAGTAGTGGCTCTCCTGGTTGTGTAGCTCCAGTACAGAAAGGGTTTGAAGGAAAGGATAATCTCTCTTATGCCAATATTCTTCGATTGAGGAACAAGTTTGCTGATGCTTTAGCTCTTTATGAGGGAGTCTTAGAGAAAGACAGCACTAATGTTGAAGCCTATATTGGAAAAGGGATATGCCTGCAGATGCAGAATATGGGAAAGCTTGCCTTTGATAGTTTTGCTGAAGCCATTAGGCTGGACCCTCAAAATGCATGTGCCCTCACTCATTGTGGAATATTATACAAGGATGAAGGTCGTCTTGGAGATGCTGCTGAGGTATGTTACATGAAGACTGATTACTGATTTTGCTTGGGGTTTTTCAATTGGAATGTGCACTAAACATGTCATTCTGGTGAGTTAATTATGTTGCAACACTGTTTTAAGTGGATGTTCAAGGTACTGTAACAATGCAACACTGTTTATATGTAGAGTGGGAAGCAAATTCATAAGCTAATTGTATGTGAGAAACAATTAGAAAAGTGAGCAGCACTCACTGTGCCTAGGTATCTGATACTTAGAAAATGAATTTTACTATTATATTTTTGCTTTGCAAGTTAACAAGCAGATTTTCATATATGGCTTTATCATCCTCGTGGTCCTTTTTTTAGGCTTTGCATGTACATAAGTGTAATTTCAATTTGCAAGATGATTGGTCTTGCTTGCTGCAGTCATATCAAAAGGCTCTGAGAGCAGATCCTTCATACAAACCCGCTGCAGAATGCTTAGCCATCGTTTTAACAGATATTGGAACCAGCTTAAAGCTTTCTGGCAATACTCAGGAGGGGATTCAGAAGTATTATGAAGCTCTTAAAATTGATCCACATTATGCTGTAATATCACACTTTTTCTCTTTCCACCTTTGAAATTTGGTCCTTTTTTCTTTTTAGATGTTCACATGTTGCACGGCTGGGCTTGTGCTTGTTTGAACATAATCTGATAGGATGCTTATAACCTGCAGCCTGCATATTATAACCTTGGTGTTGTATATTCTGAAATGATGCAATTCGATACTGCCCTTAGCTGCTATGAGAAAGCTGCACTGGAGAGGCCCATGTATGCTGAAGCATATTGCAACATGGGTGTCATTTATAAAAATCGTGGTGACTTGGAGTCAGCGATTACCTGTTACGAGAGGTAGGAGGCAAGCTAACTATTAAAATTTTGTAGCAGGCATTTTGTGTTCAGTGTCTCTTCAACATTGTCAATCTCTGCTTATGCTTTCTTTGATAAATTGTCTGTTGTTTCAGGTGTCTAGCTGTATCACCAAACTTTGAGATTGCTAAGAATAACATGGCAATAGCTCTGACAGATTTGGGAACAAAGGTGGGTTGAGCATCCCTTTAATGGATAATCAAGCAGCTTGTCTTTTTCACAAAAACTTCGTCTGGATGCTATTTCCAGTTCTTTTGGTGGATATTTCTTTTTATATTGATCATACCTAACTTTTAGTTTCGCATCCCATATCTTATTTTGGATTCAGTGATACACTTGCAGGTGAAATTGGAGGGAGACATTAATCAAGGTGTAACATATTACAAGAATGCTTTATATTATAATTGGCACTATGCTGATGCTATGTACAATCTCGGTGTTGCTTATGGTGAAATGCTGAAGTTTGACATGGTAAGTGATTCATGGATGGATACCACTTTGTAGATGCAGGCATAAGCATGTAGTAAAGAGGGTCAGTTATTTCCTAGTGGTACTCAAACAGAGTTTGTAATTTATTTGTCACTGTAAACAGCACAGAATGTTAAAATATAGTGTTGCAAAAGGTCAAAAACATAGTCAGCCACATTTCTTGTTGATTTTTTCCCCGTTCTGTGTGTATTCCTGTTGTTGATCTTTATTTCTGCAGGCAATTGTATTCTATGAGCTTGCTTTCCATTTCAACCCCCATTGTGCAGAGGCATGCAACAATTTAGGAGTAATATACAAGGACCGGGACAACCTTGATAAAGCCGTGGAATGCTATCAGGTAACTTCTTTTATCTTGGAAAAGTTTTAAAGATCTCATCTCTGACTGTTGTTACTATTGTTATACTAATCATCATTATCCTTCTGCAGATGGCCTTGTCAATCAAGCCGAATTTTTCTCAGTCACTGAATAACCTTGGTGTTGTCTACACTGTTCAGGTCTGACAAGGAGCAGTTTCTGATTTAAGTTATTGTGAAATTAACATGCTTGTCATAGTATTGCAAAATGCCCTTTTCTTCTGGCAGGGTAAAATGGATGCTGCTGCAAGCATGATTGAGAAAGCTATCATAGCAAATCCGACATATGCAGAAGCTTATAATAACTTAGGTCTCTCTCTCTCTCTCTCTCTCTCTCTCTCTCTCTCTCTCTCTCTCTATATATATATATATATATATATATATATATATATATATATATAGATGTATGTATGTATGTATACGTATATAGAACATGCTCATATACATGCTTTAGAAGGTTGTGCCCTCTGCACTGTTGGTTGGATTTGGGTTTCAAACATCTTATTTTTGATATGATGGAATTTGTATGAACCTTTAACACAAATGTCCATTCTGTAATCTTGCATACTGTTGGTAGGGTTGTACTTCAAACATTAAGTTTTTGATATAAGAAGTTTTCATGAACAACTCAGCTCTGTTTTGATAATTCCCAAATTCTTTTCAATTATTTCTTCTTCCGTCCAACCAAGTAAAAAATATTTCTAGACATTCATACAGATTCTTATCTAGATCTTCCACTAGTATATTTTTGGCTGTCACCATGCTGTGTTCTCTATGCATAGGGGTTCTTTACAGAGATGCTGGCAATATATCCATGGCTATTGATGCTTATGAGCAATGCCTCAAGATAGATCCTGATTCTCGCAATGCAGGCCAGGTACTGCTGTTGTTATGGATTTATTTTATTTAGTCTATTTGTTTCTGAAATGGGGAGCCTCAGTGTAATGGTAAGGTTGCTCCATCTTGATTTGGAGGTCATATGTTGAGTGAGTTGATTTTTTTTGCTCACTCATTCATGAATATCTCTATGGGATCTTGAATGTTTGCACTTGTCATAATCGATGCCAAAGATTGAAAGTGCTCCCGTGTGTTTATCTTTTGCTATCATGTTTCTCTATTTTTTAATGCATTTATAATTCCCCCATTTTATCTTTGTTCATGACCATTCTTTTGCAGAATCGGTTGCTTGCCATGAATTATATCAACGAGGGACATGATGATAAACTTTTTGAGGCTCACAGGTTTTATTTGTCTCCCATAAGCTTCATTCCCTTTCTCATTTTGGCGGAAGAGGAAATTTATGATAAGGCCCAAGCCTATGAATTTTTGACAGTCATGCCAGTTTCTAGTACCTCTTGGTAGAAATTAAAGAAGCTTAAATTTTTCTTTCAAAAAAAGAAAAAAGAAAAAAAAATTCTTTTATCATTGTATTTAGGCTCATACTTCTAGTGGCCACCATTTGTCTCTGCCTATTAGAGAACACATGATGTTGATACTCTGATACTTCTAGACATAACTAATAAAATTAGATTCTAATCTCAACCAATAATAACCTGACCCACCTATGAGTGTAGGTCTTGTGGATCTGTGATGCACTTCTTCTTTAATTTGTTTAACTTCTTAAGAATCCACACACTGCAACAAGATCTGATGTTATCTCCCATACAGATTTCAGAGTGGAAACTATTTTATGGAAATGTTAAAGTTTGTGAAAGGACGTCCAAAACATTTTTACCATTAAACTCAAGTTGATGTGAGATAAGGGCTAATGTGAGTTGAAACCTTTTTGGGAGCAGTATATTAACTTAAAGTTTGAAAGTCACAAAGCTTTTTGTTGTCTATTTGATAACTTTTGCATGTTGTATGGTTCAGCACAAGAGATTCCTCCTCAACATTAAGCATCATTATTATTTTTCCTAAAATTTTCCCCTTACAAAATATAGCCTAATTTGGTCTCTCAATGTGATTTTCTTTTGAACTAAATTGACATTTTATAGTCGCCCATAAATTATTTTGCTTGAGGATGGTTTTCCATGCATTACTGTAAGCTTCAAGGTATTGGCTTTTCCCTTGGTTGAATTGTCAAAGATAATCTTAGACTAGTTTCTCCCTGATGATTTATGGATGTGCATTCTTGCTAGTCAGCACTAGAAAACAGTCAGAGCTGCTTCTTGAGGCTTCATCTGAACTAAAGTGAACACATGCAGGGACTGGGGTATGCGCTTTATGAGGTTATATCCACAGTACACAACATGGGAGAACCCAAAGGATCCAGAAAGACCTCTTGTAATTGGATATGTATCTCCAGATTACTTTACTCATTCTGTGTCTTATTTTATTGAGGCCCCACTTGTCTACCATGACTATGCAAACTACAAGGTTGTTGTTTATTCAGCCGTTGTAAAGGTAACTTTTACCAGTCTATTTGTGTTTGTCATTTATTTTGCATATGTATGACAATATGAGCATTTGGTTGTCACTATTTCTTTTTTGTATTTGTTTGGCTGAACCTAAACATCCTGTTTTCTGGGGTTTAGCTATCTGTTGAATGTTTGAAGTGGGACAATAATCATCTTATCTGATTGTGACAATTTGTTAGTAGAGTTGGATATATGTTGTGGAGGGCTAAATGAACGGGAAATGGTTTTGCTTCATTTTTCAAGAAAAGTGAGGATCATCTCATATAATTCCTACATATTTGAATTCTGAAACTGCATCAACATTCAGCTCTCTTTGAATTTCTCTTTCTTGTTCTTCTCCTTTTCTTCCTAATTGGTATTAATGTTGCTATTACTTTGACAATTGACAGAGTACTGTTTGCCAAACTGTAGCAGCATCAAATAACTGACTGCACTTTGTGTTCTTACTAGTGGCCTCACTCATCTTTTATACTATTTGATTGATATATTCTATAGCAATGACTTGCAATGGATACCTTATGCTTGATGACAACTTTTTTCCAACTTTGAAATGGCAAATTCAATGCCATTTGTTCCTTTAGCCTTTACTCTACTGCTTTGGCAACTATTTTTCTTACTTTGTTTTATTGTTGGTAGGAGAAGTATTACCAATATTCAAAAAGATAAAAGAAAAGAAACCATAAGCATTGTCAGTCATATTGAAACTCTTATAATTTGCTAGGGACTTCATGATTGTTTCATTTGTCTATCACAGTGAATTGCTTCTTGGGTTGATCTCTTATCTCCTTCTAAACTAGTTATAGTACCGTGATCATAGCACTCATCATGATTCCATTGTATATCTGGTCTATTACATGTATTACTTTGTAACTGTAAAGTCTAAGTACATTGAATTGTCAAGTTCTTTTACATGCGAGCTTGTTAACAATGGTTTTAACTTTCAGGCGGATGCAAAAACAAACAAGTTTAGGGAGAGAGTCTTGAAAAAGGGGGGGATGTGGAGGGATATATATGGGATTGATGAAAAGAAGGTTGCTAGTATGGTTCGGGAGGATAAAGTTGATATTTTGGTGGAACTTACTGGACATACAGCTAACAATAAGTTGGGAACAATGGCATGCCGACCAGCACCTGTACAGGTATGCTTTGTTTTATTTGTATTTTATATTTTAAACTTTGCTTTAAACATATTCAAGTAGTAGAATTAACAGGGTACTTTTTTTGGAAATTTTTAAGTAATGGGGAAAAATAAGGAGAAGCTACTCAGAGACATTAAACAATAATCAGAGTTTCAATTGAAAGTTTTGGCTGAACTAACTTGAACTTGTCAATAATAGTGTGTTTGTAAGCATGGAAGCATGCCAGTTTCACTAATGGTCCTGATTAAATTTTGGAGTGCTTAAAGGTCACTAATTTGAATGGACCATAGCCTAAATGTGCTGAAATCCCCCATGAATATGATTTTAAGATCTCTAACCATTTGCTTTAGGTGCAAAATTGAAAGAAACAAAAATTGCTAACTATGAGGCAATGCTATGTTCCAATACGATCTGCCTTGGAGAGACGTCAGATGGGCTGACCAAGTTTGCAATAAAATCTTGATGTCTTAAAAGAATGAATCTTTGTAGTTTTGACTGGTTCTCTGTTACTTGTGCTTTTGGCACAAACTCTATGGAATTGGGATCCTGAGCTTCATATTTATACATCAGCAACTTGGTAGATCTGCATGTCCTGGTGTATGAGCCACATTACTTCAAGAGATTATTCCTGTTAAGGGATTCATCTTCTTTTGTTGAGTAGGTTTTGCATAAGGATATGTCCAATGCACATCATGCATTGTCATTATTTTCGCAATTGGTTTGAGGAATATTTTAGGTGCTTCTGGTGTATTTTTGGTTATGAAAAGGCAATCTCCAGTCTCAACTGCTGGACCAATCTAGGGTATGAGGTTTGATTAAACAAGGTCATTTCTAGGATTGCTAATAATGCTATTGTTGTCTGATTTTCTAATGTAGCATATAAATGGAAATAATTGCCTGCAGAGATTTATCTTTGACCTTATTTTTGTTCATTTTATTTTAGGTGACTTGGATTGGCTATCCAAATACAACCGGTTTGCCCACCATTGATTACAGAATCACAGATTCTCTAGCAGATGTCCCAGATAGTAATCAAAAGTATGTGCCAGTTTTGCATCATCTAGCAAGCGATTTCAAATAGAACTGCTCTTTTAAATAGTGGTACAACTTAATATCACAGTCCATATCTGATATACTCTATTGGCAGACATGTTGAGGAGTTAGTACGACTGCCTGAATGCTTTCTTTGTTATACACCATCTCCAGAGGCTGGGCCTATCTGTCCAACTCCTGCTCTTTCTAATGGCTTTATAACATTTGGTAGTTTCAATAATCTAGCAAAGGTATTTATCAGTATTATATTTTGACAAATGTCTGGTTGTCTATTTTAATGCCCAAACATGTTTATTTTGGCCTCTTGTCTAATTTTCCTATTCTCTGGCCAGATAACACCCAAAGTATTGCAAGTTTGGGCTAGGATACTCTGTGCAGTTCCCAACTCTCGCCTTGTAGTAAAATGCAAGCCATTTTGTTGTGATAGTGTTAGACAGCGTTTCCTGACAACATTGGAGCAGCTTGGGTTGGAGCCATTGCGTGTTGATCTTTTGCCTCTAATTCTTCTTAACCACGATCATATGCAAGCATATTCTTTGATGGACATTAGGTGAGAAGATGTGATTTTGTGCTTCTTTTGGTCAGCACAACCACATTTTTTTTTTCTCTATCAAAGTTAGGAGAATTCCATATGTGCCACACAGTTTTGATTTGTTTCAATGTTCAACTCCTTTTGTTTCCTTTATTTTTCCATGTGTTTGCTTATATTGGGGTGTGATCCATTGCTCTAAAGCTTTTCAAATCAACTGCAAAGCTTAGCTAGTTGCTTAGATATGAGAAGGTTATTTAGTAAGCTTCTTGAAGTGGGAAATGTTCTCTGGATCAAGGTGCAGGGAGGAATTTTCTGTTTGGCAGGCTTGTTAGAGGTCATATGAACTTCTGTTGTCTTAAACCAGAGCAAGAGACTATTAACCATAAATGATTACATTGTCCTAGTCAATGTAAATCAAACGTTGAATAAAATGCTGGAAAATATGGAAAGAAAAAAAAATCTAGGGTAAGACAGACATTTTTTACCTGATTTTTCCTCCATTATGTATCAGCACCGTGGTAAAGTTCTACTTCATCAGATATCATACAGAGGAGCATTGGATAAGCTGGCACTTTCAAGCATCTCTAACAAGAATGCTAGATGTGGATAGGAAATTTTTATTGTTCTCCCTAATTGTTTTGGTATTGTTTAAATTTTGATGGAAGAAAGTGAGCAGTTGCATTGCTGAATACACAACTGTTTCACTACAAGGAATTAACATTTAGTTGGAACTTTGGTTCATCAGTCAGCTATCTTCTTTTGCTGGTGTGTAGCTGTTTCACTACAAGACAAAATATCATAAGGATTTGTAGGGCAAGGAGGCTGCAGTGAATGTGGAATATACTAAAAACTTGAACATGTGATGTGATGCATGGTGAGAATTTTAGATGGAATAAGGAATAGAGAGAGCTTTTAAAGGGTAAGAGAGAAAGGAAAAACACTGCAAGAAGGAGGAACATTGCTGCTATTTATCCAGCAAACAAACAAATTTATCCAGTAAAACAGTGCAATGATTTCACATCAGTAAAGAAGTTGGAATACTAATTTATGTAGTTCATAAGTGTCTTGATTATTTACTTATACGTGCTTCAAAACTGGAAGTACAGCAATAATAAGAAATCTGAATTCCCAAAACTATTTTATTCAAGTTCTACATAGTTACTTTTGATTCCTTTTATCCTAGTTTTGACTTTCTTGCCTTCACCAGATGCTGTTCAAGCAATACTAAGAAATCTGAATCCCAAAACTATTGTATTTAAGTTCTGCATGGTTGCTTTTGATTCCTTTTACCCTACATTGACTTTCTTTGCTTCACCAGATGCTGTTCAATGTCCTAGATAGTTTGTCAAATGTTGTGGTTAGTTAAACTTATATTAGTGGGGCTCTCAACTACTAGGCCCAAAAGACTTTAGAGCTTCTCAAGTCTACATGACATATGACATTATTTGCTTATTTATGGAGCATTTCTCATTCCATTTAATTGTTTTAAGGTTGATGTAAACCATTGTAAAGCAACTGTAGATACTGATATCTTGTGTGTCACATGTAATGGAGCAACAATCAATTGTTAGACAAAGATGTCAATGTCTTTATTTTTCTTGTTAAATGTGTTTATTTGATTTTCTTGATGAATTTGTCAGGCAATGATTGTTTATATTTATGATCTGAATTTCCTGATTAGTATTTGTTTTCTGGGAGATTTATTCATGTTTACTGTAGAGACATGTAATTTCCAATTTATGTCTGGCTTGCCATGTTTTCCTTCAGGCCTCATAACCTCATATGTTTGATGTAGTTTGGATACTTTTCCATATGCTGGAACAACCACCACATGCGAGTCTTTGTACATGGGAGTGCCGTGTGTTACCATGGCTGGGGCAGTACATGCTCATAATGTTGGGGTCAGCCTTCTTAGCAAAGTTGGTGAGAAGCATTTTTTTCTGACTTTTTGTTTCAATTTTAACTTTTGGATTGTTTACCCATCATGCTTACTTCTTTTGGTTTTCTGTTTATACTCTGCTAAAATAAGAGCCAAAAAATAGGTATACATGACTAGATGAAACATGGGTACAGGATTATATGAACTCTTAGTACATATTGTCCTTTGTGGGAATTTCTGTTTGGGAGTTAGTACACTGACCAATTCCCCTTCTGTTAACTTAGATGTACTGTTGTAGTATGGCTTCCCAGTAGTCCATGTACTTATGATGCCTATATATATATATACCAACCTCCTAAGCCATCAATGATTTGGATCGAACCCAAGGACAGTAACCTGTGGAGCTCAGCTGCTGATGTATGAACAAGTTAATAAAACTAGACTATGATTTGTGTTGTGTTTCTTGTCCATTTGTCTCCTTCCCTCACATTTTGACTTTGTACCATTGGTTTTTGATCTTCTATTTCTATTTTTTTTCTTCTGGGTAATTTTTGAACAAAGTTTAGACTTCACGGTTTCCTCTGGCCAATTGCAATGCAGGACTAGGCCATCTGATTGCCAAAAATGAAGATGAATATGTCCAATTGGCACTGCAACTGGCATCTGACATGGATGCTCTTTCAAACTTGAGGATGAGTCTGCGGGATGTTATGTCTGACTCTCCTGTCTGTGATGGACCAAACTTTACTCTTGGTTTGGAGACAACTTACCGGGACATGTGGCGCAGATACTGTAAAGGTGATGTACCATCTTCAAGCAGAATGGAACTATTACAACAGCAGGGCCCTTCTGATGAGGCTCCTGTTAAAATCTGTGGTTCAACAAGGATCTCATTCTCAAGAGAGAGCCAGGAAAATGGATTTAGTGCAGTCCCATCATCCATGGTGAATCACTTGCATGAAGAAAATGGTGGTCAATTGAATCATATTGCAGACTAAGGCTAGGGTAGCTGAAGTTGAAATGGCTTTACTGGGGCTTGTAAGACTTGGAGACTGCCTGGAGAGGATTACTTAATGATGGACGGAGTCTTCCGAGTGTACAATATTTGTGGATGTATATGTTTGAAATTGAAGCCACAGTGACTGTTTTTGCAACTGCATGTTACCTTGCATAGAATCCCATTTTTTTGAGGAGGTATGCTGGTGGTAGTTGTATTTGATTTCCACCTCTTTCTTAGAAGGAATAGCACACGGGATAGTTATGGTTCATGGCCTTTTAAATTGCATATCCCAATTGCATTTTCGAGGAGCAAAGAAATTAGCTGTGGCTTGCAAAGTGCAAGAAAAATTCTGTTTTTCTGAGCTGTTTATCTCTTCGTTTTGCCTCCCTTGTCCTTCTATTCTCGCAAGATTTTAAGATGGCTTTGGCAGATCAATAGAGGCGGTCAATCTGTGGCCTCGTAGTGTGTTTTTGTCTATCTGTGGCCCCGCTGACACAGAGTATGATGATTTGAGTATAATGTGGCCGGTTGAATTGCCAACTCAGGTGCTTTGCCTTCGCTGTCTTATTCGGATATTTACCAGGTTCAGCTAACAATTTGGAAGACTCTGAGACAGCTTTTGGGGGACAGCTGTATCTAGCGTTCGCCGCTGTAGGCTTCGTTCTTCTTTTACTTAATCGGCTGATTTTCTATTTTTCTTTTTTTTTCCTCCTTTTGGCTAACTTTTAGAAGAGGTGACCTTCACTGTTACGGTAGTTATGTTGACTGATTGATGATATAAAAGCTCCACAGCTTAGAATTGAATTCATGTTTCTGTAGGAGCCACCTTTCACAGACTCGTTAGTGACTGGCTGCTTAGAGTTGGAACGAGTCAATTTCCAATTGCTTTCGAGTTCCAACAACTCGTTCAGGAGCGACTTCTAATTGTAAGTGGTGCACGGCGCCAAGCTCGAAGCCTAATTGGGCAGATGATCAAGGGCCACCAAATCTGATGACATGACGGAAAAGGTAAATCTTAGCCACGACACTAACATGGACACCAAGGGTATTGACGTTTGTCAAAAATTAAAAAATAATCGGGAGGTTAGGATGCCATGCAATTGTTATTTTATTGCCGTTAATTGCACTCCCGCACTTGTATTTTAAAAATAAAAAAAAATAAAAAAATTATTGATTGATTCTGATTAGAAATTAAACTCAAGACTTTCAAGTACTATTGGAGACGATTTCAATGCCATCGTTGGTTTGATTCATATTGTTTAGAGAGACTACTAGTTGTAGATGACAAACGGAATTGTGGGTTTCTTGACCATATCTGATTCATAGTAAGATTTTGATCAACAAGCTTTTCATTCCGTCTCCCAAATTTAAACCAAACACTATCAGTAGTGTTGTTGGTATCATTTTGGGTGGCTTTCATCGTTGGAAGTTGGACCAACTAATCAAATACCAATCCGCATTCATCGCCTTTTATCCATGCTAATGGAACAGAAGCTGATCAAAAAAGACATCGAGTGAAATTGTTAATAACCACTCCCCGAAAGCATTAAAACAGCTTTAGCAGATTCTTCATTGGGTTCTCTATTTAAGTTTCATGATCAACCCCATTTTCTTCGAAGCTTTGAGTCTCTCGTTGACCAACTCAACAGCAAGAACTTTAGTATTGCTCCACTCTCCTATCAACTGAAAGATGAAGGGCGATTCAACGGCAATCGATGTGCCAGAGTCAAGCTCTGTTTCAAAAGGAAAAGCACCTCTCATGGCACATCACAGGGAGGAAAAGGGCGGGTACAAGAAGGGGATTGCCATATTGGACTTTGTTCTGAGGCTGGCTGCTGTAGTGACTGCTCTGGCTGCTTCTGCTGCCATGGGAACTAGTGAGGAAACCCTCCCTTTCGTCACCCAGTTCTTCCAATTCCAAGCTAGCTATGATGATCTCCCCACTTTTCAGTACGCGCTCTTTGTCTCACTCTTGGCATCACTTAAAATCATTTGGAATGCTACGTTGTACAAAATCAAACGGCCTTCTTGGCATAACAACTAATGGCTGGATAAAATTGGAGTTACAATGCCAACGTAGAAGAACCAACTTAGTTACTTTAGTCTATATAATGGCCTGTTCAGAAAGGCAAAAGAATAAAATCAAAAATTTCTGAGGCATCCATTGTGTGCAGGTTTTTCGTCATTGGGGCGGCAATTGTAGCTGGCTACCTGGTCCTGTCCCTTCCGTTTTCTATAGTGTGCATTGTTCGGCCACACGCAGTTGGACCGAGGATCCTTCTGTTCATTTTGGACACTGTAAGCTCTTTACTCGTATATTAGATATGCATTATTCCCAAATTTCCATTACCATTTCAACGCCAAATGTTCATTCTTTCTCGCAGGTGGCACTTACTCTAATCACTGCAGCGGGAGCTGCTTCTGCTGCTATAGTTTACTTGGCTCACAATGGCAACCCCAGCACCAACTGGCTCGCTGTCTGTCAACAGTATGGTGATTTCTGCAGGAAAGTCAGTGGTGCTGTGGTGGGATCTTTCATCACTGTTGTTCTGTTAATGCTGTTGGTTGTCCTGTCTACCTTGGCTCTCCGTGGCCATTAAGGAAATACGGGGAACAGAGATTGTTCTGTTTCGTCCCTCGTCTTGATGTGGTTTTTTATTATTTTTATTATAAAAATGTATAACTATTGTTTATCAATGTTTTCTTGTCTGAGGGTGAGCGATGATGATGATGATGATTATGTATTTCATATGATGTAAACACCAAAATTGCAATGGAAAATTGATGTCTTTTTATTAAACCTGTGCTTTATAGCCGTATCTATTGGTTCAAATCCTCGCATCAATAAAAAAAAAAAAAAAAAAAAAAAAAAAAAAAAAGAACGCTGTTTTACCATGGCTGTTAAGAACTGAAGGTGATCTGTGAAATTTTTGTGCACCAATTTAAAGACCCTCTGGAAGATGACCAAAGAAGAAACAAAAAGAATCCGACCAGGAAAGAAGGAAAATACCTGAAGTCTTCTTTGTCATTAGTTAAGAACTCAGTCAAAATACAAAAGCAGTCTCCGAGGAATATTCGCTAACTCAGAAACGGGATCTTTAGAACAAAAATGTTGCTTCCATTCACATCTATTAAATTATTCCATAGACCTTCTAATAAACCAAAAAAAAAAAAAAAAAAGTACCCAGATTCTTTGGGACTAAATGCAAAGGCCATAAAGCTGTCGAGACTTTCTGAAATTTTTTATTTTTTATTTTATATTAAATAAAAAAAATATCTAATTAAGAATGACCGATTAATTTAGAAGAATTTTTATTTTGATTTTTTAATATATAATTTATTTATAATTTTATATTATACAATATATAAAATATAATTAAAATAATAAAATAAATTTATATAATATAAAATAATAAATAAATTATTTATACAAAAAAAAAAAAAAAAAGATAAATAAACCTAACAAATACTTTAATTTAATATAAAATAACACTAGAGATACACATATTTTGGTCTCCATTTTAACTTGGGGCAAATATAGAACATATATGAAAATCTAAAAGTAATCAAAGATTTAAAACACATGTCGATCTCAAAAAGTAGACTGCAGAACTCGTACTCTAGTTAAAGGCCCTTTTACCCCTCGATGGTTCGACAGCTTGTGAAAAGATCAGTCTAAGTTTTGTGTTATAAGTACCAGTCCTTTCACTTCAAAGTTGATGGCACAACGCATCCATGGTTTTACATTAGCAAAATGTACATCTCCGGATAATAAGTTCTAAGAATTACCTAGCCGCAGGTCAAACTATTTCCAGAGATTCTTCTCCATTAATCCTTAAGAGAATTCTGAATGGAGTTTGGAAGGTCCCGATTGAGTTGTTGGTATGATTTGGTCAACTCTATTCTTTAACCTGGTTCAACTAATGTACCATCGCCTGCATGTCACAACCTGCTTAATAAACCATCAACCAGGGTAATTAAAAAGCAAACTTTAAGCAAAGTGGAAATGGTTAGCAACAATTCAACAACTCTCCTTGCTCCATTTCCTCCAAATGTTTTAGAAACCCACAAGTATAGAATTCTAAATCCCAATTCTTGTTAGCTCAACTTTCCTTGAACTGTATATATTGCTCAACCATTCGGCCTGTTTCATCACAAGCATTTGAGTAGGTCATCGTCGTCATTAACTTTGAAGCCTTACTTGTTCTCATTTCGCAACATTCAGACTAAAATGTCGATCAGAATCGATAATCCGGCTGAAACAAGCCCGGCTGCTAAAGGGAAAGCACCTTTAATTGGAGCTTTCAGTCAAGAAAAGGGAGGATACAAGAGGGGTATTGCCATCTTTGACTTCCTTTTGAGGCTAGGTGCTATAATTGCCACAATTGCTGCTGCCGCTTCAATGGCAAATACTGAAGAGACTCTTCCTTTCTTCACCCAGTTCTTCCAATTCCAAGCTGGCTATGATGACTTTCCCACATTTCAGTACGTTACCTCTTTACTTTTACCCTTCATGTGCTCGTACCAAGATCATTATTGTCGAGTTATTGTACATTAGATGCCACTAGCACCAGCCACAGATTCACATCAACAAAGGAAATGTGACAAAGACATTTACGTTGTTTTCATTTCTCTTTCCTTTCTATCCCTCCACCTCTATCTATGAATCCAAGCATGGTTTAGGTAAAAATTCTAATGCAAGTGAGAATTCCATGATTGCAGGTTTTTTGTTGTTGCAATAGCAATAGTTGGGGGATATTTAATTCTCTCCCTTCCCTTCTCCATCGTGGCCATTATTCGCCCGCATGCTGTTGGACCACGTCTCCTTCTTGTTATCCTGGACACTGTAAGCAGCAATCATTTACCACAACTTTCTTATTCTTCTGGTTATTCCAGTATTTCATACCATGGTAATATGCAAAATTGTTCATTATTTGCAGGTGGCGCTTACGCTGAACACGGCTGCTGCTGCTGCCGCCGCTGCCGTTGTCTACTTAGCTCACAATGGCAACGAAGGTGCGAATTGGCTGGCCATCTGCCAACAATTCAATGACTTTTGCCGACAAGTTAGTGGGTCTGTGGTGGCATCCTTTGTTTCGGTTGTTCTCTTAATAATGTTGGTTTTGATGTCTGGTTTTGCTATCAGAAAGATCTGAGAAGCAGTTAATCATGTCTCCCTGATGTTGCTTTCCTATTTCATGGTTACGAACATGATGGTGATGTTGTAATTTGTTTTTTTACTTCTTTTCTACAAGAGCTTGAAAATGAAAATTTATTCTGTTTTCTATGAGCCCGAAGTGCAAATCATGGTTACATAGAGAGCATCTCCAGCCACGATTTGCCATGCAACAAAAATTAACCCCAACAAGCAAACTTGCTTTAAGCTAGTTAATGAACAAATTTCCAACAAACTGAACAGATTGTTACTTGGAATTCAAAAATTTCCCTTCTTTTTCTCTTTTTGGGTCTGCTCATTGGTCTTCAAACTATAAGTTAAATAATTAACTTCCAAGAAAGGAAAAAAAAAAAAAAAAAAAACAGAGACAGAGACAGATAATCGCTTGATTTCGCGGCTATGTATAAAAGAGCATTATTAGAAGTTTGGACAATTTCCAAAGCTAGTATAGTTCAAATTATCTTATAAGATGTTGCTCTTAATTTTGAAGGAGCCAAACTCACTAAAAATACTTATAACCAACATTTTGCATGATACTAATATATTTAAAGGAAAATTCAAAACGAGATTTGCGTGTTGCTCTGCCACAATCCCATTTTCACAGTTTAGGATGCTCCCATTTCGCTCGACATTACTATAGAAATTGTTTTTGCTACTATTGACTAAATGTGTATGATCCATTATTAAGAATGATCATGCATCTAATTGCTTTAAATCTATAATGGGACTTGACACTGAAAATGCTGTGTTTATGGTATCTATTAAGGAGTCTAACAGTCTGATTAACCCAATGATTTTCCCTTCACTAACATAGCCTTAATTACTGTATATTTACATTTCTCTAATTTTAGGTATTAAATATTAAAAAAAAAAAAAAGGTATGGGCCCCAACGGAATAATTTTTCCGTTTTTGTTCCTTAAAAAAAACGAAAAGGTAGCTTTGCGGAGACTCCCGGAGACTCATTATAAGCGAGGGAGGACCGTTTTGTACGACGCTGCCCGCGTGGGTGCGTGGCTTGGAATCTCTGTACCGCGCACAGTAAGTCTGTGCGCGTGTGCGTGCGTTTTTGCTTTTCGGGGAAAATAGAAAGGAAAAAGAACTTCGGTGAAAGTGAAGGTTTAGGGTTTCTGAATCGGAAACGGAGATGTCTCAGGCGGGGAAATTGACGCCGAATCTGGACCAGCACGGCACTAAAATTCTCAATCTCACTGTGCTTCAAAGAATCGATCCTTTCATCGAGGAGATTCTCATGACGGCTGCTCATGTCTCCTTCTACGAGTTCAACATCGACAACGTTCAGTGGGTACGTTCTCTCTACTGCATTATCGTGTCACTGTTTGGTTGATGACAAACTGCGGGAGAATGGAGAGAAAATTGAGATTCCCCCCCCCCCATCCATTTTTTTTTTTATTTTAAGTTTTGGTGCGCTCGTGACTTTTAACTGTTATTTTACTGGTTGCAGAGTCGCAAGGACGTTGAAGGATCTCTTTTTGTGGTTAAGAGGTATTCTTGCACGTGCATATTCTCGTTTACGTTTTAGAATATATATTCGTGTATTCGTGTATTAGATTTTTGTTGGGATTATATTTGAAATTTGATTATTAACGTTGGTGCTTCTGTTCTTATGATTGTTGGAAGGAATGCTCAACCACGGTTTCAGTTCATTGTGATGAACCGGCGGAACACAGGTTTGGAGTTTGGAATTGTTTTGTTTTTGTTTTCACTCTATAGACTACTTTTCCATGAAATCACGCATTGACATTGTTGAGAGAACTTGGCTCTTGTGGCTTCTACGTTTTGAGTAGCACAATTTGAACTTCTGTCAAAGTCAAATCTGTTGATGTGTGATGAAAACAGAAAACCTTGTCGAGAATCTATTGGGGGATTTCGAGTATGAAGTTCAAGTTCCATATTTGCTTTACCGGAATGCAGCACAAGAAGTTAATGGCATTTGGTTTTACAATTCACGAGAATGTGAGGAGGTTGCTAATCTCTTTAGTAGGTACATTTTGAATTTACTTAAATTTTCTCAAGCAGATTCATAATGCTAGAGTCAAATGTAGAGACCTTGGATTCCTGCTTTACGTTGTGTGGATAGTAGGACTGTGGATGTGCTTTGGTAACTAAGCACCTTATGTATTGCTCTTATTTGAAGCGAAGGAAACTTTAAAAATGTAAGACCTCATAAGATGGAAGTTTCTTTTTTCCCCCAAAAAAAAGAGAGGTCATTGTAATGTGACTGACAATCTCTTCTTAAGTAGGGCACTGGTTTAGTTAAAATGGGCAAAAAATGCTAAGAAGGCATGAATTAAAGCTGTTAGATGCTGATTAGGGTTTTATGGTGCATGTTTCATTTTCATGGAAAAAACTAAAAATTTAGATTTCATGCCATGCACAATTGAAAATGTCCTTCATCCATATGCTTTCTTAAGTTGATCTTGGTTCTTTCAATCTTAAGAAGGTTTATTGAACTATCAATCGTTTTCTTGGAACCTAATAATTGCATTTTATTGGATTTTTCTTGCAATCATAAGATGATTAGAGGATGAATTTAATAATTGCAATTTGCTGGCCTTTCTGTTCTACAGGATACTTAATGCATACTCAAAAGTTCCTCCAAAAGTAAAGGAATCTTCAAGCAAAAGGTAGTAATTATTTAAGAATATCATTGTGCCATAACTAGTGAATGAGGTGCATTGCATGGCTGATTGTCGTAATACATAAAGGGTCTGAATGTTATCCCTTGCCTTTAAGTCACACTTCCGTGTGTAGTTGTTTGTTGCCTGGATGTGACCCTATAAGCTGTTCAGTGGCTTGAGAACATATTACCTAACCAACATTACCTGATATTTGTCATTGAATAAGCATGTTACAACATCTTTGAGGAGTATTATATGATCCAAAATTGTGATATGAGATCTGGGGGCATATCTTTTAAGACAATCTTCCTTGATATTATCTCTTTGTTATGATAATAATGAAGCTTTTAGGATGATTGGTGCATTTCCATATCTTAGACTTTGATATTTAATGCAGTGGTAAAACTGTGGAAACTTTTCTTAGTTGTTTTCTCTCTATCTTCATGTTTTTCTGAACTTGCAACTTACTGTAGTGAGTTCGAGGAGCTTGAAGTTGTCTCTAGGATATCAATTATGGAAGAACCCCTGGAGCCCCCATCGACTGCCTCTGCAACCACGAATCTTCCAGAAAATTCATCATTTGAGAACTTCTTTAATGTATGCTGCCTTTTCTGTTGTGTGGTGTTCTTTACTTATCAGTTTAATTTACATGCAGTTAACACATTGCATTGTTCTATGAATTATCTTTCACATGTCTAAAGATGCATTCAGAGTTTAGACTTATCCCGGAAATGCCTACTGTGCTTTTGATATTAGTGTCATTGTTGTAATCTTATTGCTACTTTGGTAACTTGTTAAAATGATTGTCTTTTAGGATTCAGCTCTAAGAATCATGCTTCCATTATAATTTGCCTGTATCATGGATGGTGCATGCTGTCGATGTTGGTGTTGTGGTTCAAACATTGCTACTACTTTTGTAAATGTGAAAATGGCGGTGTTTTAGGCTTTGCACAAGGTGTTGCATCTTGAACCGTGGATATTGGAGCAGTGCATTAATATGTGTGTGGTCTTTATTGTATTCCCAGGGATTTTACTTGAATTCTAGTTTTCCAAGCATCAGATGTTAGTATAATTTCTCTATTTGTAACTCAATCTTCGAAGGCTGAATGTCCTTCATGTCATACAACCTGTTGTAACGCATGCTACTTCTTGCAAAAGTGATGCTGCCACAAAATGTCAACATAAAACATTGACACTGCTGCTATAGAGAATTTTGTCTAAAAGGAAACACAGTCACAAAAGCAATATTGTGAATATGAGACAAGCAGCTTGTATTCTTGAGAAAGTGGTTCAAAATAAGAAATATGTGAATCAATTGTAGGAACTCAATAATGATTTTGCAAGGTGATGTTAAGTACAAAGGAAATAAACATTTTTTGTATTAGTATTTGTATCTCTTTTCTTTTTTTTTTTTCCTTTTCTCTAGCATGCATACACAGTTTCTTAAGATTTTCAAAGGAAGACAATGGCATGTGAAAACCACAGTTGTAAATCTCTTTTTTGTGGCTAGCTTGCATAGCTACTTTTGTGGTATCAATAACTGTTGATGATGAAGGACAAGTTAGTGTTACAGTGAGATTCTCCATTGTGACCGAGTCACAGGTTCAAATAGCAGAAACAATATTTTTGTAAAAGCAGATTTGAAATTACATATATCTGACATTTATCTAGATCCCACAATATGGGGTCCTCATACACTAAGACACCCTTTTTTTCAATAAATGTTGACAATGTAATGGTCATGTTACTGTGACCTAGAAATCGTAGGTACCTTTCCCCAAATTTCACATTGTGGAAGTCCTGCATTTAGATGCCCTTAATAAGTGTTGACAATGTGAAATATTGGTCTTGTCTGATTTTCTTATCTCATTTTATGCTGGCCTTGTTCTGCATCAAATATGCCCTTGGTCTCATGCTTATTTTATTTGCTGTTGCAGGCTGCTATGAATGTTGGAAATGACATAGCTAGTAAAGCAAATTCACGACAACCAGTTGTCTCATTATCTTCCCATACAGCCATTGCTGTTTCCACTCCTATGCCAACCCAAAAAGAATCATCCATCCCTTTGTCTTCTTTTCCCACTTCGGTACCTGTTCATGATTCTCTAAAGCCAATTCATAGTGCCAATCAGATCACTAATCTTGTGAAGCCATCCTCATTTTTCACAACCTCTTCATCTGCATTGCTGATGCCACCTGTCTCTTCAACTATGCCCACCACTCCTACCCTTCACCCTCCTCTAAGTCTGCATCGCCCGTATGGAACCCCACTGCTTCAACCATTTCCACCTCCGGCTCCACCACCGTCTCTTACTCCTAGTTCTACTACTCAATTTCTTATCAGCAGAGACAAAATCCGAGATGCACTTCAAATGCTTGTTCAGGTCAACTGGTTTTCTCATCCTCTAATTTACTCTCTCATTGAATGACTGGTTACTCTTTTCTTAACCTTTTATTCTATTTTTGATTCATTTTATATGGTTTAATTACTCATGCGGTGCAATTAATGAATGTGGTGGTCATCTTTGATGTGAGTTTTAATCTTCTGTTACCTGAATACTCCGCAAACGACTTTTTGGGGATTTTTGATGTGACTTTTGTTGCATTAATGATTGATCTCTTTCTCTGTATATAGAACATGTTCATTAAATTGCTAAATCCTGACTTATCCTCATGCTAGGATGATCAATTTGTTGACATGTTTCATCAAGCACTGCTGAAGACGCACCTGTCATGACATGTTTGTTGAAGAGAGAATGGGTCTTTCCCTTTGACAGATGTAACGCATGGTGCCTTGTACCATAAGTTCTGTGTACAGCTCTGCTCTAGAAATAAG
Organism: Rhizophora mangle; assembly: GCA_037832345.1. Taxonomy (NCBI): domain Eukaryota; kingdom Viridiplantae; phylum Streptophyta; class Magnoliopsida; order Malpighiales; family Rhizophoraceae; genus Rhizophora; species Rhizophora mangle. The sequence continues at coordinate 1,958,220 of JBAPLJ010002022.1, read as the reverse complement.
AGGGCATAAATTTCATTTTCAGCTTTGTTAGTTGGTGTAAAATGTAGTAATTTTGGGGGGTTTTGCTTGCCTCGAAGAAATTGGAGTGATTAAGAAAGGTTTTTTTTTTTTTTTCGCTCTGTTTTTATAGGAGTCTTCTTGTAATCAAAATTCACTAGTCTGTACATGTCTCTGAAGACAAGTTTTGGAAAATGAGTTTGCCTCTCAGTGATTGGGTACTGTGTACCTTTCTCTCTATCTCCTCCATGAAGCGACATTGCCATTGATTATGGTCGAAGAAGAAAGATACATGTAGCTAATTGCGTTGAATTGGATTGGAGAAAGTTTCAGAGGAGAGTGCTCGAACAAGAGTTCTCTCAACTCTTTGGAGAAGTAGCAGCCCCTAATAAACCAATATTTGCAACTCCACATCAACACTGTTTGGGCCGACCCAGCAAAAGTAAAAGGCCTAAAATTCCCGTAAAGAATTGGTGGTTAACTCGATTTAATCTGTCTTAAATTGCAGTGTTTCGGAACTCGAATGTTATCAATAAATGCAAAATCTGGAATGTACCAAATCTGAGGTGAAAATAGTCATGGTCTGGTAAAAGGACTGGAAATATTTGACGGAAAAAACGACTGGAAAGAGCACATCGATAGCAGCGTCGAGCTTCCGAATTAAAACTCGGGAACGCACTCACACACACACACACACACACACACACTCTCTCTCTCTGTGAGACACCTGCCGTCACATATAAAATGGCAGCGCTCAAAAGATTCGCAGGCAGCAGCTACGTTGTATCAAGCTCTTCTCTTCTTCCCCCTGCTCTTCTTGTTTGTTACCGGAGCATCGCTACTAAGCTCTTTGTTGGAGGTATTATCTGAATCTCCCTCTCACTCGGTCTCATCTTCGCTTTTAAATCCACTTTTGTATTATCTTAGCCATTTGTCTCATAAACGACATTCAAACCCAGTAAGGTGTTTGTGGAAATGCCTGAATAGCTTCTTCATATGCCAGTCATTCATTCCTGAGGTCTTGACTCCCTGTTATATCTTCACCTTACTTTTTTTTTTTTTTTTTTTTTATCGACGTACGTTCCGAAGTTTGTTTTTCTTCCTTTTTTGTTAGTTGTTTCTGGTTGCTTGCCTACTTCTTACTTGGTGCTGCTCTATGTTGATGGCAATTACATGGGTTACATGCATAATGATACGATTTTGATGGGTTTTCTCTGTATCGATTGCACCTGTGATTGGCTTGTGTAATGGCTGCCTTTGTGTTTGTGACTTCTCACTTGCATATAACTTTCTCTGTCACGGTCCAACGCCAGTCTGTTATATGTTGCTAGTCAGTTTGGTTTTGTTTTAGATTTTAGTGTTGCACGATGTATGTTTTGTCAAGCAAAGTGTTAGTGCTTACTTTTAACTTCCTGGGGGAACTCCTATCTTTGGTTGGTTTTGAAAGATTCCTAGATTAGGAATTAGCTTTTATAACGATGAATGACTAGTAATTAGTGTAATTAGTTTCAGTTATTCTTGCAGAAATCTCTTGTGTCAAGTCATTAATGCCGGCTAATGAATTCTTAATATCCTTTTTCAACTTTGTCTAAGACCCATAACTTTGCATGCAACAGCTACCTATGTGAACTTTTTATGCGACAAACTACTTATATGAACTTTTAATGTGACCAATGAATTTCAGGATTATCATATTACACTACAGAGAATGGATTATCAGAAGCATTCTCTCAATATGGTCAAGTTGTTGAAGGTACTTGAAGTTATCTAAATGCAGAAACATCGATCTACTTTCTCAGCAAATTAGCAATATTCAATCAACTGAAGGTTTTCCTTGTCCTTTTTTTTTTCTTTTTCCCCTGCTTCCAGCTAAAGTTGTAACAGACAGAGTCTCGGACAGATCAAAAGGTTTCGGTTTTGTAACTTATGCATCTGATGATGAAGCCCACAAAGCCATAAGTGAGATGAATGGAAAGGTAATTTCTAGTTCCTTCCACCTTCAATTAGATGATAACTTATTCACATTCAGAAATGACAATTCTTTTCTAGCAGATGCTGAATGGCCGAGTTGTCTTTGTGGACTATGCAAAGCCTAAAATGAGTTTTGATGATGGAATTCCAATTGCTAGAGGACCTCCTGAACCAACCTCTGAGAATTGAGTAATGAGAATTTAATATACTTGCAGGAAGCAATGAATGCGGTTATGTAATACTTTTGTGCAAATGATCAAACTGCTTTGTGGTGTTTAAGATGCAGAATGAGTATTGCAGTGTAATCTTATCTTAGGATGCAGAAAATGCTACTGATGCTGTTTCCAGTGAGCTGGTGCGAGATATTCATTGATAACTCTGAGAACATTGTTTTGTGCAAGGCTTTTGAGTTTGATTCTGTCTGTTGCTATTGAACCAATCAAATTCTCTCATCTAAAGACTTATGAGCAAGAACCTGCCTTGACCTGCGCTAGGAAGTTCATCATGCACAACCAGATCTTTGTGGTGTCTAGGGATTCTGTGTGCTTGTGGTGTAATGTGAATGTGTTTTTGACTCTTGGATCCAGTAACTGCACCATTCGCTCATCTGATCCTACACCTGGAAGTGCATTTACATTTTTCTTTTGGTGCTTATAAAATCTTTTTTGTTACCGAAGTGCCATACAACAGCGAGACTTAAAAAGGTACATGAAGTCTGATTCTTGCACAGAGGGTTTCAACCAATGACAAAGGAATCTGGGGGCCTGTGTGACTGTATCGTTCATAGGATCCATTTATAAAAAGTATTTAAGTGCTTTTCATCTAAAAAAAATCCTTATTTGAAATAGATTTAATGCATTTTAAATGCTTCAAATTAATATGAAAATTCAAAAAATTTAAAATTTAATTATAAAAATTTATTAAGGCATATGATCATTATTATTATTATTATTATTATCCTTATCCTGATAACTAACAAGCATTGCTTCTTTAATTATCTTCATCTGCATTACACGTATGGTATGCCCACAGATTCAATACGCAGTTTATAGTTCTTGACATTTCTGATCTTACCTGCTACTTGAAATAATTATTAGGTCGTACGTTATACCATCAATCATCTTCGACGAAAGTGAGCTGTTACACGCATCTGCGGTGTCTAACCTAATTTTGCAATGAAAATTTGACGCCCATCCGGAGTTGCCAACCAGATTATGCTATTCTGCTCTTAATTCTAGTTTTAGACCACAGATAAGGCAAGTCATCAACAAAATTGGTCCGATAGATTGCTACAATCAGAATTTTGCTTGAGACCAATTAGTAGAGAACTTCATTCGTTTTCTTATTCATTTTTGTACATCAAAATAAACCCTTTTTTTTTTTTTGGTCTTTCTTGGTGGCGGGGGTTCCAACCCCACTACCGTCAAAGTGCTCCTAAAACGGTACAATTCCACTAATGTGAGATTGGAGTCTCTTTAGCTGTCTCTCTGGCTCAATCGAATGCTTAGTATGAAGGCCCGTGTCACATTATTAAAAAAAGAAAGGACCTACAAGTATGCAATCATAACACACATTATGCCATTATCGCACACAGGCTCAAATCATTTGTGTGGCCTTTGGAATGTTTGGATAAGTACATATATATATATATATATATATATACCTTGTTTCCTTAGAAGTGATTTTTAAGTTGAAGGGATTCTTATGATTAAATTATTATCTGTGGAGAAAGAAGACCCCAAGAGAGGCCAATAAACTCAGGACCCCAAAAGCCACGCACAGCATATCCAATGTGTCTTCTCGTCTTAGCTTCCTCTCTTTCCTTTCCCTCTTCATTTCCTGAAACATGTGGTGCCTTCTCTTCCCTTCCTCCCCGCTCCTTCCCCTAATTCCCTTTTTGCCCTCAAATGCCCTCCCTAGAATCCCCAAACTGTCCTTCCCGTTCAAAATCATCCCGTCCATGTCCTCCGCCTGCAGGCTCACTTCCCTCACGTGCATGCCCCTTCCCTGGGTGCCACCCCCGCACGTGACCACCATACCGAATCCCACTTTCTCCGAGGATGATCCTCTTTCCCCACCGCCCACAATCGCCTCGAACCGCGCGTGCACCTCACCGCTTAGCCAGTGTCTTTGTACCAACACGGGCTTGTGGCTAGAGAGGTTCATGGCTCGAGGGACGCCCGGGTCAATCAAAATCCAGCTCAGCGTCAAGTCCTCGGCCAGCTGCCGGCAACCTTCCTCCGTTTGCGGCTGCTGTATCGGCGTTGGACACGTGTCCTTCGGGTCAAGCATGTCGATTCTAAACGGAGAGTACCGGAACCATGCGGACAGCGTCTCTGTCTCCAAGACCTTGGTGAAAATGAGCTTGTTACAGTAGTAAATGTCAACGGCGGAGACTAACTCCGATGGAAGGTTGGGATCGGCCGGAGAACGAATGGAAGCCGCGGTGGAGTCCATGTTGGAGAGGAGATGGAAGGAGTCGGAGAAGAAGGAACGAGGACCATCGGGAAACGTAGAGATGATTTGGCGGAGGCGCTGCTCTTCAGTGGAGGGCCACGTGGAGCGGCATAGTTCGGTCCATAAGTCCTCATGGGAAGCCAGTAAGTTGAGTTCAGTGGTGGCACAAGCGGCTGCCGCAAGTGTGGTACCGTCCAGGCGAGGTAAGATGTGGGCAAGAAGAATGTCCGGGTGGACTGTGGAGATTGAGCAGCAGGAGGAAGAAGAGGAGTCGCCATCACTGGTGGTGAGGAGACATGACGGAAGTGGTGGTGGCGGTGATAGAACATTAGAGGAGAGAGCCATATATTTGAGTTATGGGTTTCCTTGAATGATCGCGTTCATGGAAGAGCATAAAAAGAAAGAATGTAACAAGGAGAACGACCTTTATTTTTATCCTCTTTTCTAATGCCAATTGGCAAGAGTGTGTTACCAATCGGTTTATATCGAGGGACGGTTGGATGGACACAAATGAGAATACAAAGGTCAAGAAAATAAAAGTAAAGGTTGACTCGAATTTACGTCAATAAATTATAATTATTAGCTATTATGAGTTAATACTATCTAAGATTTTATTATTATTATTATTTGCTATATGCCACGTAATTTCATGTCTTTTTTTTTTTAACTTTGATTTTTCAAATATATTAATTTGTAACAAAATAGACTTGGCAAAAAGGGAAAATGGAAAATAATGCAAAGCCAATGAACTGCAGGCCCTTGCTTCTTTTATTCTAAAATCTTTCCTAGTTTCATTCACCTGACACTCGGTTTCGGCTTGTCCGTTTTCTTTTGTTTTCTTCTGTCGTTTATATGGTAAAATTTGTTTACTTCTTGTATCCTAATGTTTCCTTTCAGGCTTTAGCCTGCCTGTCTTTCGTTCCAACTCCAGCACGTTGGCAGTAAAATTGGCAGTATTAATTCGACTTGTTGCTAGGAAAAATATTATATGACTATTTCTCCTAAAATGAGAATATTGCTCTGACTTTATCCAGAGAAAATATTTATAATGCTTCTGCGATGTGTCCCTGTTTAAACAGTAAAAAAAAAAAAAGAAAGTGTAATAAGGGGCGAGGTAGCCACTAACAACAAAATTTAATAATATAATTATCTAAATTTTTCATATTAAATTTAAAATTTAATTTCTCATCATTAAAATGAAATAACAATAATAAAAAAAAACAAAGCGAGGCTCTTAATTTCCTACACCATACACTCACCTTATCTAAGACAATGAAGTCAATGGTGCTAAACTTATTGTCTCGATCTCTTATCATAAACTGTTCTTATGCTACGCACGCACGAAACGTGCGCAGTTTGGCCATTTCGATTTGATTGAATCAATTAATCAAAGGTCGCTTCCCCATAACTCCGAAGCACTTATCTATTAATTAATGATTTATTAGGTGTGTATATGCCATCGCTTAATCTATTTAACTTGATGAATTTGATTAAAATTAAAGTTAAATTATCAAATTTGTCAAAAACATATTGTTATGACTTATGATTTTTTATAAAAAAAATATATTTAATAATTTAATTATAATTTTAGATATTCTAAAATCATCAAAATTAAATTAACTGTTTAATAATATTAAAATTTAAAATTATATTTTATAAAAACACAAATTACTTAAAAAATTTTAACAATTTTTATTGAATTTAAAAATTTAATCTATTTATATTTATATTTAAAAGTAATTATTTTTATAATAATTTATTTAAAATAAAATTTTATTTATATAATTTTAATCATAAAAATTTAATTTTTTATAAATATAATTTAAATTAAAAAATTTATTAAATTAATTTATAATTATTGATAATAATTAAGTTAATTTTATTTTTATATTAATTTGAGTATAATTTTAAAATTAATATTAATAATATAATTTAAATATATATGTTAAACTGATCTAAATAAATTTACATACAATCAGTTAATTAGATATTATTGGTCTATTATGCACAATCCACATATATTATTCTTTTGAACATCAATCAACATGTATTATTGTTGACATATTATTGTAACAAAATTAATTCTCCCAAATTAAATTTTTGCTTGCCACATCTTTTTGAACAACTTTTGCGTACAGCTTATTTTTAACATTAATACGTGTCGTCGTCAATTGGTTATTGGTCCATTCTACACAATCGACGTATATATATATATATATATATATATATATATAAACATCAGTCAACATAAATTAAATAAGCTGTACATATTATTGTAACAAAATTAATTATTCCAAATTAAATTTTCGATGGTCACATCTTTTTGAACAATTTTTGCTGGCCACATCTCTTTGAACAGTTTTTGTTGGCCATATCAATGCTGCAGGTTCACGTCCCTATCCGTGCGCTATTCCAAGATGGCTACGTATTTATTTTATTTATTTATTTATTTATTTTCCCGAAGACTTTTAGGGTATTGTAAATGCACTTGCTGGTTGTGAAGGAATAGAGATCCCGGCACAAAAAAAAATGGAGAAAACCCATTTTAGCATAATGGGGCATTTTCCCAAGGATGTCCCTTCCTCCCTTTATTATTATTTTTATTAAATTAAATCCGGGTTTTTTTTTTAAAAAAAAAAAAATCTTAATTTGCGATCCTAGCTTTCTGCTATTATCAATTGTTCAAATATGTGTTGATTCAGTCATCAAGTGGCGTTTTCAGTTTAGATTTAGGCGTACGTGAACTCTAAGCCACATCCACAAATTTACTGTGTAATATAAATTAAATGCAATCTTCCTTCATTACAATATTATCCATACTTTTTTATTTTTTTAACTCTCTCTCTCTCTCTCTCTCTCTCTCTCTCTCTGTATATATATATATATATATATATATATATAATTTGCAAAAGTGATACGAATTCGGCTTTAATATGACGGGCCGATTAACACATCAATGTTGCCATCACTATTAATATAATTTTATCTGAATAGACTAAAAGGATAGCAAAGGCAACTGGAGTCGGTTAGTTTAATTAATACTCGTAATTATTATGCAAATACATAAACATGAAAAATATTCTTATGGGCAAGCAATTAGCATACTTGGGCGAAGGGTTACGTTGGATACTTGGATCTATTGTTCACCATCAATTGTAAGCGGTTCCTTGGGATTAATCATCTGAGTATTGACGGCCTGCCGCACATTTTCTAGATATTTAATTAGATTTAGTAAATAATTTTGCTGATTCACAACTAGTTCAATCTTTTCTTCAGTTTTCAGATACAGACAACAGTTGAGGTAATTGATGTTATCCCCGGTGACCAAGTGACGATATTTGCAGTGAAATGCAATTCTAGAATGCATTTATCTAACATTATGCATTTTTACTGGTCAATTTCCAACATTGTTTCTACTCTCAAAAATAACCAGGCAAGAGGGGTGAATGTCAAGAGTCGTATGCAAATTTTGTTTCTGCAACTCAAAAGAGTGTGACATTTAATCCCCAACTTAGCTAAAATTTGTGACTCTTTGTTATGTACACATGTGTGAGCATGCTCTTGTGCGCGTGTAAAGATTAAAAAAAAAAAAATTGTTTTATGGATAGTTTTCTGTTTTCTTTTGAATTAAGTATAAATTTAAGTTGCAAACTTTACAGATTTTGTCAAATTAAGTTAAGAATTTTGAATCAAGAAAGTAAGTTCACTACGGGGATGAGAGAGAGAGAGAGAGAGAGAGAGAGAGAGAGAGAGATGGATTTAGAGGAGAGAAAGAGAGCATAGGTTTGAAGGAAGATGAGGAGGGAAAAGGGACAAAATGTTAACGCCAAGTTGTCCCAGCATATGCCATAGTAATTTTAGGTCAACCTCCTCATTTTTTAAGTTGTGAAGAATCTATTAAAGAAATAAATAAACCAAAGGCAATACTTGGGGGAGTTGGTACACTAGCATTTCCTTTAACAAATTGGAATCCAATAATTAAATAATGTGAAGAATAGTGAAAGAAGGGATGAAATTATTGTTTACCTTTATCACCAGAGCTTCTAGCTTTCATCGTGCGTGGCATATATGACTTACATAGGCTACCAGTAATCTTTAATTGCTGTTTCCATCAAGGAAAAAGAAAAAGATAAGGGAAAAAAAAAACTGAAAATCATATATATATATATATATATATATATATATTCTAGTGTCAAAATCACAAGAAGTTAGAAAATTTGAAGAATATTCTTCCTAAATATTTTGGTGGAGCAAGAGCACTATATGTTATGCGAGCGGTACGTATATTGAGAAAAACAACTGTTTCATTTCAGTGATTGTAATACCAATATAGGCTCGGTGTAACCTTGTGGCCAAAATAGTATGACAAATACCTGAAAATTATTTTTACATTAAACCGACACTTTAGAATAATTAGGCTATTAAATTTGCGTAAAAGGAAGAGACGAGAACGCAGCTTCGACGGTTTCCCATATTTGGATACACATGACGTGGAGGATTTCCCATATTCTATATTTCAATTATCTATCTGCGATTTTAATCAACGTCCTTGTGAAAGTATCCCAAAATGCAGTTTCACCGGGAAGAACTGCTAGCACTCGTAACTAGGCATATGCGTGCCGGCCCAATTTTTTTTTTTTTATAATTTAATTAGGGGGTATATTGAAATCATTTTATTATTATTATAATTTTTATATTTAAAAAAATTAAAATTCAAAAATTCAAAAATAGAATTCTCACCTACTAAAATATCACCCTAGCACAATTTTTAGAGAAGAAATTGCCACTCCAACTTATCATGCAATGAAACTCATTAAGTATTGTGAGTCAAACTATAACTTTTTTTTTATTATTATTTAATCGCGCAATTGCTTTATGTTTTTAATATTGCTCAGTAATTTTGTGTCAATAAGCCTATCTTTGAAAAGCATATTAATTTATATACCCCTTTAATCGCATTAGGGATTTAAAAAAAAAAAAAAAAAAAGTCGGACGTGAGGGTGTTGAAGATGGGACCGACATTCGGGGGAGCGTGAGCGACGGATATCGGAATTCTATCATTTCGTCGATCCCCAAAAAAAAAAAAAAAAAACAAAAAGAGAAGAAGAATGTTATCATTCCATTAGATCTGCCCAGTGTGAAGTGGATTGGTTTTTTTTTTTTTAATTTTTCTTTAATTATGTTGGAATGGAATAAAGAAAATAAAAAAGATGAAGATAAGAATGACGTGCTGGAAAGCGATTTTTTGTTTTCGTTTTCAATGTAACGAGGCCATCTGGCGATGTCTTAAAGATTCATACAGCGACGCCTTATCCTCATCTTGACTTTAAAAAACAGCTTAATAAGAAGTCAAACAGTTGAACACCCACTTTTGTTCAGTAATAATATTCAGGCAGTTTTTGCTGCCTGTCCCATCACAATCAAGATAATAGATTAATAATAAGTAACAATAATTATAATAAACCCGAACGCAGGTCCGAACCGACACAAATGATACAGTAAGTCCTGCATGCGCTCATAACTAGCAATAGATTAAAACCGACCGAAAATAATAATTTTGAGGGCACACGTATGTATAATCAGTGACCGCCGAAAAGAAACTTTATTATTAATTCGGTGTGTTTTTACATTTTTACCTATTTACTTTGTTGGACTGACATTCTATAAATGATTATGAAAAAAATTAACTTAGAGTTGTCATTAATTTGACAAGAAAATTAAAATGTCACTATTATTGAGTTGTAAATTTAATGTCTTACAAGTATAAGAGAGTTCCATTCATAGATATTATTATTTAAATAATAGGTCATTTTCATAAAAAAAAAAAAAAGGATCAAATTATGATATAATAATAAGTGATTTCAAAATATAACTAATATTTTTATTATATTTTTATCAAAAAAAATTTTAATTACTAATAATGAAATTAAAAGTACACGAAGAATATGCATTTTATCTAACAGTTCATATGTCTCATACTAAATTATAACACATCAGCGCGCGTTTATTATTATGTTACTACTATTTTTTTAATAAATAAATAAATGTATAAATATACAATCCACTCTACATAAAAAAAAAAAAAATCAAAAATTATTTCTGAGGACCCGTTAGCCCACTGAATGGGCTTGTTGGGTCCATTCTTCCGTTAGGGGGTTTTGCGTGAGGCCACTGAATTGCTCATTTCGGCCCATTTTGATCTCTCTCTCTCTCTCTCCCGCACACGCATATACACACGACATTCACTGGTTTTTAGCGGGCACAGAGAGAGATAGAGAAGAAAGGAGGAAAGAATGAAGGTGAAGGTAGTGTGCAGGAAAGTGTACGATTACATAAGGTACGACCTCAAAGAAATAGCCTTTCCATCCTCCTTGCCGGACCCTCCTCATCTCAAGAAGCGTCGCAAGTTGACTTGGCACGAGCGTTTTCTTGTAAATTTCCTTCTCCTTTTACTCCCCCCCCACTCGCTTTTCTCTGCTATTCCTGTCTCTGGGTGGGTTATTTTCACTTGGAAATTTCAATGGTTTAATTTTCCTGTTTGAGTTTTTGTTTGTGGCAGAACGAGATTATGTGGGGAGGGGGGTTTGTGTTTGGAGGAATATGTGTAAAAAAAGTGCTTTGCTTTGCTTGTTTGCTGTTTCAGGTTTTGAGGGAGGCTTCAAGGCTATACGCTGCGAGCTGGGTACGCGACATTGGTCCTGATCTTCGGCCAAATGATTACAAGAAAGCTGAAGAAACTGAAGATAATCCAGGCGGAACAAAGACATCCACCAACCGACAGAAAACGACAGAACCCTCTGTCTTTGAGGATCTTGGTGAGTGACACATCCGTTTTTATGGTTGTCATCCTGTAATTGTTCTTTTGACAGTTGAATTACTGTAGAATTTTCTTTAGTTTACCTTGCAATTACACTATAGCTATGTACATAATGTCCAGGCATATTCATTTCAGTGTACCTATTATGTGTGAAACAGATTATAGGCTTTTGGTTTGGTTTGTTTTGTTACCATTTGCAATTTGCAACCTTTTTATGTTTTGAGTAATGGGATGGCATTTGATTTTAACATCCTTCTGAACTCCTGTTTCACTTAAGGGCTTTAAAATAGCTGCGCACTGAAGATTGTTGGGGATTGATGGTAATAGTGGCTTTTATTGGTCTCGTTGAGAAGGGAAGAACAGAATAACAATGCACTTTAGGGAATATTTGAATGTATGTTAAACCATAGTTTTAGTCTGATGGAGTTTAAGGCAAACATCTTTTGTTCTTAGCAAGAAGATGTTCCTGTAGTTGAAGGTGATTCACAAGAATCATGGGTTAGGTTCTGAAATTGTAGCTAAGGAGTCAATGGACATTCAATGATTGCAAATCTGAATCATTGTCACAAACGCTACATTATATTGCCTTGTTTTGAGTGATGGAAAAGACTCATGTTATAATGTTTTGTCAGTGTTGAAGGGAATAGATAGCACCGTGTGGCATTGTTTAACTCTTTTTTATCTTTTTAACCATCACTTATTTTCTTTTGTACTCACTAGGGTGGTGTGAGGTTATTTCTGCCCCATCCCTTCCTTCATTTTTGTACTTTGATTAAGAAATCATGTCCTGAAGCTTAAAGGGACCCCTCCACCTTCGTCTTAAGGACAATTTGCTTCTCACATGAAACTAAAAGTTGCTTTATTTTCAGAGAGTCAGTCTTTGCAAGGCCAGAAGATGTTGGAATTTTGGCACCCTACCATAATCCGGCCAATAACTATAGGAGGAAAACCCCAGCTTTCTTGATGTTTCTTTATTGATTAACTTGTTGATCCTATCATATGCTTGTCAAGTATCTGCCATAACTGCTGAATATTTATCCTTCTACATTTGTCTTCAATTGCGATTTATTACACTGAAATACTGATGTTCATCTTCTTCTTTCTTCCCTCCAATTTGCATTTGAAACTCAGCGGTGGCTGCAAGAGGAGGTATGGAAACACTAAGGCCTGCTTTGCAGCGGGTCTACATGATGAGGGCTTCTGCATACAGGGATGCTCTTAAAAGTTTCATTGAAGGGTATCAAGAAGGTGTTCAGCAGGTGATGGAGAAGAAAGAAGAATCTAAAGCTCAACCAGGCAGTGATACTCCCAAGAAGACAACATGACTACTCATGCCACCAAACAACATAATGCAAATATTTCTCCTGCAGTGAATTATTCTACAAGTTGCTGAGCTTTGCTTAGAAATTTCTAGTATGTAATTATGTTACTTGTATGCTCTTTCTAGGGGTTTTCATCAACCCACTCTAAACACACAAAACAACCCAATTGATTCAATCCAAATCAAAGCCACCAAACTATTGAAGACTGGATTGGATGTAAATGGTGATTCAAGGAAACTGTCATCTACGAATTGGTTGTGGATTCTGCAACCAAACTGAACTGCTACTAAACATATATGCATTATGTTGTTTAGATTCCATTTATTTTTTGATGTTTCCCATTGAGATAGTGTATGTTCAAAATTTCTAATCTAAAGAATTTCTTTGTATATGGGTCTTATAGATTGAATGCTATTTCATCATATTTTATGAAAAGGGAATGTTATATAATCTAGAGACTTCGAAACTACTGAATGATGATATTTGGTGCCTTGTGATTTAGCTCTAGCAATCGTCAGTTCTAATTGCACGATTACTTTGAGAATAATTACTGTTGTAATTTTCTGTTTATGATTGATACTCTATGGGTTGGTATCAGAGTATCCAAAACTGTCGAACTACCCAACCCAAATTACAACGAATCATGGGGTTTTAATTAATTATTGCTCCTCCTTTCATTGGTGGAGGTTTTGAAATTATTCAAACAACTATTGGTAGTTTGAGTTTGAATATACAAATAAAAACTGATCCAAAGTGTACCACGAACGCCCCTAGAGCCTCCATCCGATTTTGAGGGCAACGTAAAGTAAATCGAATTCCAAGAATCATGCATCTACTGGTAAAATCTAATAGTTGGCAATCATGTCATGTGCTGTTTTCATTATGTTGGTTTGTGTTCATCATAGCATTGGCATTTCCGAACCCTTCAGGCTTTTGAACTTTTTGTCTTCTGGCAACAATATCTTCTTCTCCTTTTTGAAACACAATGAATGGTACAATGCTTGTCACTCTTTATCAAACTGTTCAGTTTATGCTAAAAATGTCCATCGTATCTCATTAAGATTTGCCCTTCTTGCAATTGATCTGAGTGCTGCCCTTAAATGGCTGCCATTGTTCCATGGCAGCAGGTTAAATGCAACACCATAGTGGCTTCTGCATCACCGGAACATGTGTAGCAGGATATATTGAATCAGCCTAGGTTTGGGCTACAGTAGTTCAGTTAGGACTTGAAAGAAAAGAAAGGTTCCTGTTACAGAGAACAACTAGCTAAAACTGAACCAGACACAGCAGAGTACTGCTTTATGACGCTGAAGAGCATCTATGCGACAGACATTTCAGCCCATCATATTCAAAGGTGGACACATCTCGTGCAAGGGAGGAGTGGGAGTGGACAAGTGAGCATGATTTGCAAGATATGGATGCCAAATAAACAAGGCTTCAAGATCAAGGGCTGTCCTGTGACTCCTGTCCCTTTCCATTAGATTCACGCTTTTCGTAGAATCCTGAAAAAATAAAAAATAAAAAAAATAAAGGGAAGCGTGCCTTGTTACAAGGCTATTGCATTGAAATAACATTCTGCCTACAAGGAATCCCACTAACATGGTGCATTTGCTGTTATTGTTACTAAACCACTAGCAATTATGCTTATTAATTTACAAGTTGTAGCTAGTGGGATTTCCACCTGCAACCGCTAGTTGATGGCTGGATTTTACTTCAGCGTCTGTTCAATCGCATGGCCCTTTGCTCTCTAAGTCTTCTGGAGGATATGAGAAAGGTGTTCGTACCCCATGACCAGTATCTGATTTCCTCCCCTCTTCAAATTATTGGTGGAGCCTCATCAGCGAGAACTAAGAAATAGCATGTTTCTTTTCCTGATATGTACCGGAGGAAATGAAGCTGAGGTTGACTCAGAAGCCCCAAAAGCAAAAAGATGAAAATCCTAGTGGATGAAGAAAATGCCCACATGGTGTTGAGATTAATGTACTGTACTTAGTCGTGCATGATTGAATGATCCCTTACAGGACAAATCCATTACGCAGGAGGGAGTCCCTTCATTCTTTTGATTGGTCACTTCCTTTTGCCAATGATCACAACGTACATGTGCTTCCTAAACTTTCTTTTTTCAGGAATAGAGTAGGCACCATTGATATTAAAAAAGGTGTTCTAAAAAAATCTCTTACTCGTAAAATCTTTAAAAATGTCAAAATAGCTAGAAATTAAACATAATTTTTTTTTTTAAAAAAAAAAAGGTGTTATGATAATATGTGTGTGTTACTCAAAATTAAGAAAAAAAGAACTTGAAATTAATTAATTACTAAATAACAACAAGTTACATTCAATTTAAAGATGTTTACTTACTTCCAAAGCATTTTACTCAATATTAAATTTTTTGAGTAATGCTAGAAGAAGAAAAAAAAAACAAAAATATTTGTAAAATTCTGAAGTGAATACTCAAATTTAATGTAATTTACTTTATTTTTAAGAATTTTACTTCATCTCAAATTTTTTAGTAGTACATAACTTAATAGCAAAAAACAAAAGTGTTTTTTTTCCCTGCTATACTCCACTAAAAAGTGGAGTAAATTTAGAAACGCCCCAACCCTGCCCCCACTAGAAGAGCACTAAACGATGGAAACCGTCTCTTCCGGAGGTCAATGGTATCTCTCAGTCTCCAAATCCTTATGGGCCCTGACGATCATTTGGCACTGTCTAGTTCATTCACTCAGGTAAGGTAATGCAACATCTTTGCGAATACCTCGTTTCAAAGGTTATTGATCAATTCTACCGCGCTTGCCATCTTCGTTTCACCAGCAAGTTGTTACTCGTGTAAGTGACACGAACCAAGTGGTTTAGACCTGTTAGGCCCCACACTCTTGCCTAACGGGATCATATGCACAGAGTGATCTGCGGCTAAACATTGCTTTAGGTTGCTAACCGCAATCATAATGCTAGTTTCCCTTGTCTAATCAATGCATTCAGATACAGATAATCAATCTTTGATCTTGTATTGTCCATGGACCACCTAGTGTCACTCGAGTGAGAATTATTGTTGCCAAACACAATGCTTACATGTATGAGCCTAAATTTTTATCGTGCGTGTCCTGGATCTTGTTAATTTTTTTACCTAGATCAATTACGCAGTTATATACGGTAATTCTAACGTGAAGATCAAGATCAATCCTTTGCCATCCAAGTTCAGCTTCTAGTACATTTCCTTAATTCCATCCTCAAAAATTTGTTAATAATTTGTGGAGTCAGCATGCAATTTCAAGGCAAGGTTAAACTTGATCAGTCTAGGACCCAAAAAAAAGAAAAATTTTAAAACTTTATTGGTCAACCCTGCACGGATGACTCGTTGCTATAACAAAGACCAGGAGGGCATCAAAAACAACTTGCTTTGGAATTTGAATAGATTGATGTGAAGACGAGAGAGAGAGAGAGAGAGAGAGAGAGAGAGAGCTAGAATTAAAGATGGAGGAGTGGGCTAGTACTAATGGGCTGTCATCCATCTATTCAAGTCCACCGCCATCCACCGAACCCCACCCACCCATCAACAGCCACCACCATACCCTCTACCATTATTATGATTTTTGAGCCCTCCATCCCCCTGGAAAAAGAGGGAAAAAAAAAAATCTTCAGGCAGAATCGTGCCCAAATAGATTCCATTTCCTGATTTCCCTTCCAAAAATTCTCTCCTGTTGTCATTGCGGACGTCATCATGGGCCCCCTCTCTGTTTTCCAGGCCCCACCCCCCATACCTCCTATCTGTCTGTGGCCTTGTTCATTCTCACACTGTAATTCACTCCAATTTGCTTCGCCAGTCACCACCACCCCTCTTTTACTCGGCTTGAAATTTGCGCCAGAATTGGGGGAATTTCCCTGTTCTTTTCAGAAAAAAAAAAGGGAAAAAAAAAAAAAAACTATTCTCTCTTTGCAGGTTTCCATGAATATTTTTGACCTGCCAAGTAGCTAGGGTGAGAGAGGTGGTTTAAATAATGTCAAATCCGGGGGACGTCACATCCACAGATCTTATCCTCGACGATTTCTCATCTGGTTGACATCTTGGGCGAAAGTGATATTCTGTAGTAATCATACCACACAAACATTTATGCAATCAAATATTTTTATTATTAAATAAAAAAAAGAAAAAAAAAAAGATAATTATCACTAACAATTTAGATAAGTAGGGCAAAATACTGATCTATCAAGTACATGCGTCTAACCCCCCCCCCCCAAAAAAAAAAAAAGTACATGTGCCGAATTATCGCCATTCATGACAACGCAGTTGACCATCAATTATTAGAAGGTCGCTTAATAATTGACACCAGGGATGGTCACGCATTTAATGTTTGTGTTTTCTTGTATCCTTCATATATATTACTATTTTGCCACGAGCCACCTGAACACTAACAAGTGCTACTTCTCACACAAACTAAGTACTTAATTAGAATAGATATGCAGATAAACCATATTTTCCATTATTCATAGAGCTTTAATTTGGGCCGATCAAATGAGAGTGGGCAGAAAATTGTCAACTTTTGGGAACAGAGAGGCGGCCTAATAAGTTGATGCGAAACTGACAAATGGGTTATGTGTAGATTAAAGCTTTGGTCAGTCAGGTTTTGCGTGCCTTGTTTCAACTCTAAACATGAAACGGATATCATTGTGCCTTTTCTACTTGACAAAAAGACAGGGCCCCACCACTCAAAAGCACCCCATCTGGCCTTCTGTTGAAAAGTACTAAACTCTACGGTTACACTCTCAGTTCTACCGTATTGTTTCCTACTCCACGGAGAGGAAATAAAGTACAGTTCCCAATTTCCCATCGAAAAAAAGTAAAAAGATTGATAAAAGTACAATTAAACCCTGAGCTGCAAAAAGAATCGATAAAAGTACAATTAAACACCGAGCTCCCTAATCATGCTTCAAGACAGTAATCCAAAGTGAACGGGCGTTACTAATAGGATCAGCCCACTTAACCGCAAACCAAATGATCCTCTCTCTTAGTTTGCAATCTGTCTCACTATAAGAAACATAATAAATAAAGATTAAAGGAGTATGAGAGTAGACATATATATGTATATAGTTAAGCTAACTTACCATCTGATTTTGAATGTCAGAAGAATAAGCAGAATGGGAATAGAGCTGCTGGTTGCCTGGAGCCTGGCTTGAAGACATGGACGAGGCATCGGGGGTGGATGGCTCGGACTCATCAAGCTGACACTCCAAGTTCACCCCAAACAGCCTCAGACGTCTCTTGGAGTTTCCCACACTTATTGCTGTTTGGTTCTGAGAGACTGAACCTGTAATCATAAATCAGAAACGTATTGTAATAGATATTCCCATATCATAATTATCTCCCTTCTATTATAGGTGCCAGTTATCCTGACCCAGTAACAGTGATGCGTTCATTTTTATGCCCAGAAGGGGGCAAAAAAATAGAAGAGAGAACGAATGGTTGCTTTCAATGCCCATTTCACCGCCTATATGCAATGCAAGTCTCTCTCCTTATTTATGCATAATAAAAGACAAAGACAAACCAAAAATTGGCTAAAGGTGGCTAAACCCAACCTGGAACTTGTAAAATTACGCAACTCTTGTAGTAAAAAATCGAAGAATATAAATTTCCATAAAGTCTTTCACTAAAAAGTTCACAAACAAAATAAGTTATTACTCGCCAGACAGTACAGTAAAAACACCGAGAGACAACCACAAAAACAACCTGAAACGACCCACATTCCTCCAAAACAATTGGAAGGTGTTCCTCACGCACTTTGATGCAACTATTCAACAACAAAAACCCCAGAACCAACCAAAAAAAAAAAAGTTAAATAGACCATAAGAAAACGAACGAAACAGAATTGCAATGTGAAAAAAAGAAAAGAAAAGAAAAGAAAAGAAAAAACAAACAAAAAGAGAAAGAAAAAGTTTGCACCTGCATGAAGACAGTCGGGTTGGTATGGCACACAAATAGTAGCAACATTAGCCCCATCGCCATGTTCCATAGTATTACTAGGAGGATAAAGCTGGTGGCCAGCTGAAGACGAGGTATATAATCCTCTGCTCCACGCCCCACTGCTGCTACCCTGCACCGCCACTCCAGAGCTACTGCTATCACCCCTCCTTCTCCACCCTATAAACAGTCTACCACGGTCCATGCGGTGCCGTTCGAACAAAACGACATCACCAGCGTCCAGTTGCTTCTCTTTAACGTATCTGCTCCATCCTTTAGTCAGTACATAGCTTTGGCTGCTGTTCCAGTACGAGTAACGGAACCGCCAGCACTTGCCTGACTCGTCCTCGAAACTCAGTAAAAGCCCTTTATCGGCGAAGTCGCCGCTGAGCGGGAAGTATTTCTCCGCGTGCTGTTTGGGGATTACTAAACGGTTCAGCTTGCCCACATCGCTCGGCGTCAACGGTTTCTCGAACATGGGTTCTTTGTCGAGATGTCGATGTTGCCGGGCTGCTGGTTGTTGTTGTTGTTGTTGCTGGTCTTCTTGGACGAGGTCTTGGTCTTCATCCATGATGTCCTCGTGCTTGAGATTGAAATTGAGAAATGGGTTTTGAGTCGGGAACATGGAGGGCGGCGGCTCCTGGGGATTGCAAGAGTTGAGCCAGGAGGACTGCTGGTGGTGGTAGAGATGGGAGGGCGGCCAAGAAGGATTGGGGTATCCGATTAGGGATTTGTTTGGTTCGGAAGGAGGGCTGTTTGGGTTTTGCTCCATCATGGTTTGCTGTGGGTTTTCTGCCCACCAAAGCGTTTCCGGAAGGTCTGTTGAGAATTGGTTTATTGATAATCGAGAGAGAGAAAGACAGAGAGATATGGTGGTAGAGAAGGTTGGGTGGGTTGTTTGTGGTGTGGCCTCGCAAGAGAGGCGTTATGATTATTGGTTTTGATGTAGAAACTGAGGGAACTCTTTGAGGTTGAGCTTACAGGACCTGACAACGAGAAAGAGAGAGAGAGAGAGAGAGAGAGAGAGAGAGAGAGAGAGAGAGAGAGGGAGGGGGAGGGAGGGAGGGAGGCGGGGGGGCAACAGGTGAGGGAGGGATTGTCTGTAAGTACGAGACTGCTTTAAGGTTTTGCGTTTGTGAAAAAATTCAATCATTATTTTCAGCGTAAATTTTTTTTACCATGGGCATGTCTCTCTCTGTTTTGTAACCATTTTCTTTCTCTTTTGATTTTGTTTTTATTCTCAAAATTGATCAAAGCAGTACTGTTTTCTCGTATTAAAAATCGACGAGGAATTTTTATTTTATGAATGACAATTGTTATGTTTATTATTATTATTATTATTATTATTATTATTATTATTATTATTATTATTATTGTTGTTGTTATTATTATTATTATATAATAGATATTCACAGATTTTTTTTTTTGTTTGTATTTAGTGGCCAGCAATTAATTTGAGATCAAGGAATGAGACCCATGAATCATTTAAGAGCATAAAGCAAAGTATTTAACAGGCGCGTGAAGTATATGCACATATGTATTTATCGCGCGTGTACCTACTGTAGCACATTTATTAGTGTATTTACTGCACGTGTGCTTACCATAAGTTTCAATAAGTGATGCTATTTAATTTTTCCGGCCATTAAAACACTAAGTTTTGGTCACTGCAATTTCAGATGCGTGGAAAATCTTTGGATTTGAGTCCAAACCCTCTCCCATGTAAAGGACGTTAAAGCCTGAGCGGGCTTAATTTGGACCGTGCAACATGCGTAGATCTTGATGAATCTTAAGAAAGAACAGGGATTATGCGAGGTGAGTAATTTTTTGGCGTCATTGGGGAACGTCTCATGTACTACAAGTGATGGGTCCTACCTGACGTTGATTATCTGAGTTCCCATCCAACGGCCTGCCTCGTTCATTGTATCTGCAGATCTCTAGTCATTGGCCACATGGGACGCTGCTCCTTCCCAGCTACTTCCACGTTTCCGATAACCCTTTGCATTGTTTTCAGTCCTCCACTTTTTAAACGCGGTTATGTATGGATTTCCGGGAACCTAACTCAATTCAGGATCACACTTTGATACAAACCATTTATGTTTCTAGAGTCATGTCTAATAAGAAATTTTGGCGCACACAAGTAAAGAAAAATACATGGAGCCGTGATAATAAATATAATTGTGACGCATGTATTTGAAATTTATTTCCCAAAAATATGGTTGAAAATTTAGAATTAATGTACCAAGGTATTTGCATGTGTGAGATATTTAATCCTCTAAACTGACAAAATGGATATTAAATACAAGGAGGTGGTCCTCATTTTATATTTACCAAGTGAATTGAATCTTTGTCTACATTTTGTGAAAGAACAGTAGTTTTGTCACGTGCATGACAGCAGTATTGACGTTTGGCAATTCCCAGTTCTAAAAGGAAGCAAGGAAACGATTGGGGAGCACCATTTTCATTTTTATTTTTTATGAGAGAATATCTCAGGGTTGCCTTCCATTTCCAATGAGCAGAGATTTTCAGATGAGATAAGATTTGTCCCATTGGAGACCCCTCCTCTTTTCTTCCTTTTTGGGTCAGTCGTGTTCGAATCCTCTCCTCACGCTTACTTCTCACTCGTATTAATCACTAAGGCTTCCGTCTCTCTCTGGGTGTCTCTCACTCACATATTTTATTTGCATTCTATCATTATTTACTTCAAGTTATATGTGTTTTGAGACAAAACCCACCTCAATTTTCAGGTAGATACAAGGTGGATTAGCGTTTCTTAATTTAACTATATGTTGCGGACACATAAGAGAGGTTGTTGGTTTGTGTCTCAATTCTTCTATTACAAACAAGTTTGTGTCACGCTTCTCCGTTTGTATCTTGAGTCGTGTAACATATACAGATTTATGTGTGTTGTACTCGTCCAGTAGCTTATTATTAATTACGGGGATTTCTATTTTGACCAGGAGAGAGTAAAGAAAAGGAAAAACAAGCTTCAAAGCCGAAACAGGAAAGGACTAGCCACTAAAAAGAATAGTCATCCCAACCATATTTACCTGAGTTAGAGCTTCGATACCAGGCAGCGGCTTGTCACAAATATGAAATCTTCATTGCCAGAAACCCCAGGCTTGCCAAGAAGTCAGTACAATAATTCCCTTTACGCAAAGTAGCTTATTACTTGCACAATGCAATTCGTCACAATCACGGGCTGATTGGAAGTCTCAGTGTCCTTAATCGAGTGGTCCAATTAATTAAAAAACTATAAATCCGTAGATAAACTCAATGTAAATGAAACAGCCCTTTATTAACCATATGTGAGAAGAAGCTAACATGTGAAATTTTGTAATAGAGAGATCACCTATACAATGGATGGCCGAAACCTGAAATTTTCTGCGACTTTCTCAAAAATGTTTGGGCCAAGTTGAGGAATCCTTGACCATAAAGAAAGAACTGCTTGGGTGAGGAATCTGCTGTGTAATTTGTGGAAGGTTTGCTGTGTTAGTGAAATCTCCATAGTTTATTTGGCAGGCTGAGAGAACCAGACAGACCACATGAGATATTTAAGGAAAGTGTGACTGGTGAGTACTAATGGTAGGGGGTGATGATACTGCAATAGAAACCAAATTGAAGATTTCCATATCCGGGACTTCCTAATTCCCAAGCAAAACCCCACCTGATGCGTAAGCCAATCCGCGAAAGGCTTCTTCACTACAGTCCACAAGTAGTTTTGTTTTTTTTTTTTTTTTTTTGCGAATTATAAATTGGCTTTTCAATAAGCATGGATGGTTTTGTTAATTAACACAAAGAAAAAATGAAATGGCTATATGCACGTATTTGTTACCTCCATGGTGATGAATTGGACACAAATGCTAAAAGGATAATTAAATTAAGTAGATATCATACCATGATAGTTTCCTTGGAATTTACCACATTGTCAAGACAAAAAAATAATTAAATAAAAGGGGGATGGTACATGACTCCCCTTATTTGATCAACATTATTTATCGCGTTGGATAACATATCATGCTATTATCAATCATTTGCAATACTATTATGGTGTTTAACACATACACTAATTGATAACAACAGACATTCTGTCAATAAAATCATCCAGAAAACTAGAAGATGAGCAGAGAGCCAACTAAGGGAGGCCATGAAGCTTTTCCCGAAAAAGGAATAATTTAAACGGACAATATTACAGATTGTGACAGTTCAATGTGGCAACATATCTCCCGTGTCGTAAGCAAAGAACAGTGTACCATAATCTTACGTTCATTGTCATCCGCATGTCCACATTCGCTTATTGCAATATCTATATCGCAAATAGTTAGATAAAAGAATATCATTCTCTAAGGTTCTCCAACCCTCAGATGAAAATGGATAAAAACTGTGCTAAGCCTGAGGATAACTTGGAAGTTTTGAATTTCTGATGGAGAAAAAAAACCACTTTAATTACTAAAGATAATATGTCATGTTGGCATAGTTATGTGACACACCGCTACAATGGCAAATCTCGTTAATACCACATTCGTGTTTTAATCTGTAAAATTTGTTTATGGATATATCGTTTACTGAGAACTAACGGTGACAACCAAGTTATGGATTGACCATATGGCCCCTTTTGATACAGTTTTTGATGCCTTTTTGTCCTGCTAGTTTCTTGGGAATGAGAATGGAATATTTCTGATCGAAGATTTGATCCCGCAATAAACATTTCCTTTTTTTTTTTTTCCTTATTTTTTTTGATGAATATCCCACAGTATACATATTGTTCAGGTCTGGTTTTTCCCCAGATCCCCCGCTTTTTTCATCTAGCTTTCCCCTCTCTTATATGGTTCACCATATGGGGAATCTAGTAAATCCAAGACTACCAAAGAGAATCCAAACCAATTCAACAATAAAGCTCTTGCAGTCTTGTTTAAACTAGCAATCAGCAAAATTTTTAGTGTTTCAGCTTAGGACTAACGGCGCCTTTGGTCTAAATTTGACGGAGTTTGCTTTTAGACTCAATTGACGCAATATTTACAAATACAGAGGCTAAATTTCATCTTGTCTAAGTATAGAGATTAAATTGATAATACATTAGCAAAATGAGGAAGTATTTTTTGACAGTGGAGAAATGTGAGATGTCATTGAATTGGTTGATATACACTTTTTTTTTTTCTGTTTTTTTTTTTTTTTTTTTTTTTTTTTTTTTGTGCATCATATCGATGATGTGCAGCAATCCTCATAGATAAACGGACTTCAATCTTATGACTTTGATGATTAAGCTCAACGTTGAAAGATCCAATCTTTGTATATGTGCTGCTCTACTTTGTCTTTTCTTCGTAATATAAAAGTGATAAAATTTATAAATTTAATGTTTTAAAATTTTAAATTCAGACATTGTAAAATTTAAAAGTTAATTACTTATTTAAATTATACTTAAATTCTTTCCAGTTATGAACTCTCTCAGTTGCAATTTTGTCTTTTTCGACAAAATCTCAACAAGATGGGGACTCTCAAGTGAAGACCTTAAATTCAGATGTTGATCTCTCATATTAGACCAAGTTTTGGTGGGTCTAAATTTTCAGCTACACCTGTTTGTATATGCATTGGACCATGAACCCTATTCCTATCCACAATGCCACATGAAAATTTCAAGGACATGTGCATTTAATTAGACAGCGAAATGGATAAGGAGGTCAGACAAGGAGAAAATATTGGAGGGTTATTTAGCTGCAATATGATGCTGCCATTAATTTGGTCTGCGACGGGTCATAAACAAGATGGTCCCCTAAAAGAAATTGCAATGGATTCATCTTATTCAAGTTTGGATGTGTGGAGTAGAATCAATAAATATTTGGCTAAGTGAACTGAATTGACATTAATTTCAAAAGTTAGTTACTTTCCATGAATTCCGGACTGCTATTTTTCTCTGCTTATTCAGCGAAGACTGCTGCTCTATGCGTGCTTAATTCAACAAAATATCCCAGGTGAAATAAATAAGAAGATGAAGTTGAATCGAAGTTGATATTTTCACTCTCCCTTTGTTGGTTATCACATTGGAATTGAAAATGTCAGAAGAGATATGCAAGTAACAATGACACGTCAGGCCAATAATGGTCTACCCAAGAAATTTTGCAATTGCCTGCAAGGGAAAAATATTTATTATATTAGGAATCAAGTAACCAATTTCCTCGCCTCTTCCTGTCTCCCCCAAAAATATGTGTCACTTTAATTGCCTCTCAGGATGCATCAACAGGCTAAAAGCGCCAATGCAAGAAAACACAAATTAATGAATGAACGAAAAAAAAAAAAAAAAAAAAGAAAGAAAACAATGTCCCAGGGCTTGCCTACCAGAGTCAAACATCTAATTCTCGGCCACAAGCTTGGGGGGTGTTTCACATTATAAAAAGGAAAAAGAAATTGTACAAAGCCGAAACTATATGGAAGAGGCCATGTCCCCTCTTTTTTCTGGCTGCTCGGCCTGGCTCTAAATGGTTTGTGAAATCGATGTCTCAATTCTTCATCTATCAGAGCTTCAGAAGGCATGCGTTCTAATCAGGTAGGGGCCCACTGGCTCAAAAGTTTCCACTGGGCCCACAATATCAAAGACCCCCAAAACAAACCCATCTCCTTTTTGTGGCACTCTCGGCCTTGCCCTTTCGAACGTCGATGGCATGCTTCCCCTTACCTTTGTGTGCAAACTGCAAGATAAAGGGGTCACAGAGCAGGTGATGATGTAATTGTGGGGTGATTGACACGTGGCGTGTGGTGTTGGATTACGGTGTATGGCAAGCAGAGGTGGTGGTGGTGGCGTTGTTAGGCATGGTTGGGACCATGTAGAGCTTAAAATGAGGCCTAGTTTAGCATATGGTCCCTTGAGGCCATATAGCTCCATGACCCTTGATTGGCAAAGGAAATTGACATGTTGGTTCGTTTGCCAAAAGAAACTGTTGACTTTGCCTTCACCGGAAAGGTGGTTACTAATGTGGCCAAAGCGTGCATTCCGGTGGTAGAACCTTTGAACTACCCCAATATTTAGTGGGAGTATAATAATAATAATAAATGTAAGATTGGGTACTGAATAGTGGATCCCCTGCTTTCAAAATTTAAAGAATTTAATTCTACAAAAAAAGAAAAAAGAAAAAGACAAAACTTTATCTTAAGCTTGGTCTACAGAGAACCTCCTCAGACAGGCCGGTTTTCGCATTATACGTGAAAATTACATCGTATAATGAAGCTGTGTAAAGTACAAATTGGAAGCCTACTTGGGGAATCAACTAAGCCACGGATCGATGTTCACAGCTGAGACTGATTGATGTTTTCCAAGTCAAACTCATTTGTGCGTGTAAACAAAATAGCAAACAATTAAAACACCAACTTTAAAAGGCGACTTGAGTGACAAAAATCAACTTCTCGATGGCTTTTCCTCTGCATGGTGGGGAACCTGCCTGTCACTTTCCTCGCCTAACTTCCAAGTTGAAGCTGGCTGATTGCCGAAAAGGTTGATGGGCTCATCGTCAGCCTTGACCCATTTTCAATCATCCATCCTCATTCGGCAACGTTGTGCTCATATCCATGAGAGTCGATTGATATTTCTTTCACTTGGCTGATATCCTTCTTGATTAGGCATCTCTCTCACTTTTCTCTTTATTTATTTCTTTATATTTATTTACTTATTCTTTTAATGTTCACCAGAAGAAATGAGGATGTTTAAGCAATAGAATATGTTATTAAAAAAGTATTTAGCAGCAGGATCTCATTATATATTATAATAGATATTGTTATCAAAATTGACAGATATGATATTAAAAGTGTTTAGTCGCAGGATCTCATGATGTATTATAATAGATATTGTTATCAAATTTGAAAAATATGTTATTGAAAGTGTTTAGCAGCAGGATCTCACTACATTTTTTTTTTTTGGACTCAAAAAAATTTATTAACACTAAAATGATAATTTAATATCTGCTGTTCCATCATAAAAAAATTATTGCATCACTATTCTATTGCTTTTAATTGTACTTATACATTTAGAACAATTTCTTTTAACAGTACTACCTTTCCTCATGATGAAATGTACAAATTTTACTAAATCTCAAATTTGTTGTTGTAGTTTTTTTTTTTTAAAAAAGAAAATGAAACACCGTAGACAAAATGCTGCTAAAGGCCAAGAAAATTAACGAAAATCCAATAAATAAATTAAAAATGAGATCTCCTAGCGAATGATGGGGTCTTCACTAATCAATGTCCACGACTTTATTTTTTCACAAGATGAAGTGTGTTAGAACCATAAAAACCATAAAAAAAAAAAAAAAAAAGGGGTAAATGCACTAGCGCCCATGATTTCTCTAATAACGGGGTTTCAATTTTGGCCCACATTTCCAACCTTCCACTAAAAATTTAATGGGAGTGCCCTAAACAATTCTTCCGTGCAATTTCTCTCTCTCTCTTTTTTTCTTTTTCCTTGTCCTTTTAAAGAAAAAAGGCCGAAATTAACGGGCCTAAATCAAGTGTAGCCCACTCTGCAGACTCGTCCCAATCATTATTGGGAAAGCAAAAGGATTTTTTATTTCTTTTTAATGTTTAATGTTTACTGTAGATACATGCTTTTTGAAATTTAAAAATAAGGAGATAATAATTTACAAAAGTTCAAGTCCAAATTACAAAATTCAAGTCCAATGAAAGCCCAACCCCAAGGCCTACTAGTACATCAGTGATATCGTCATAGAATGAAAAAGAGACATAGTTTACAGCAATTCAAGGCAACATAGTGGGCCGTTCAGAGGTCCATTCTCTTCAAAGCTTCAGTCCAAGGCAGCAGATGGGAAAATTCCTACTCCGTTCTCTTCATCCGCAAGCTAGGAAGATGCTCAATGTTACTAGAACAAGATAGCATTATCTATCCGCGCATGCCTGCAAGCAAAACCAGTAGCAGTGTGATTAGTTTGGACCCACCTAATTGATTAACTGTTCACAATATGTTCTGGCCATTGATTACATCTCTTGTAGTGGGCTTAATGCTCAATTAAGGGACTGTTACTACTTTAACAGAACTGGAAGTCGGGTTTATGATACTAAGCCGGCGCCAATACACTGCTAATTAAGGAGAAAAAAAAAAAAAAAAGTGGTGAACAGAAAACGATGTTGAGATGATTACTGGAATCGTAAAGATGAAGTCTATATTTTTACGTTACTAGCAAATAAAAACATATTTAAATAATGTGAAAAGATAATTATCATTTAAAATACAAATATTTGAAATTCGAATTTGTATAATTTAATGAATTTCAAAATACGCATGTTTAAAAAAACCATTAAAGAGAAAGTTTGATCAGACGTTGGCAATGTTCATGCCCCTGGCCGAGGGAACGAGATGGGGATTCTTGGCTTCTTTGTCTCTGTCAATGAAAGCTGATACAGGTTCCCTACCTAATTCACCATCTATCCACAACCAATGATTGAATCTCCTTTGTCTTACAGTTAATAAATTTGTCGATGCACCGGTTGTCTGCTTGTAAAACAAATAATGGAAAACATTCCTGGGCAGAGAAAATTGATAGACAGTAAAACTGTAGTTAATGTGGCATGTGAAAATTTTTAAATTTCATAGATTTTTCAAAATAATAATAATAATAATATATAATAAAAAAAATGTGTAACAAATATTTTAATATTACGTATATATTTTTTTGTTATGCATTAAGTTTTTTATTTTTTATTTTTTGTGATAACTTGGAATTAAAAAAACAAATAATTAAGAAGTAAGATTCATATAATATTTCATTTGAATTTTTTTCTATCAAATTTTCACCATCCATGTAATAGAATTCAAGGGAAGGATGATTTACCAACAAAGCTTTTCTTTTTTTCTTTTTAAGGAAAAATCGTATAAACACATTTTAAGGCTGAAAAGATAAATAAGATACGAAGAATTAGACTTGTCCAGTTAGAATGTCAATCTCGAATGAATAATGGTTAAGGATTTCTACTGAATCCCAAAACGAATTCAATAATTAAACTGCAAGCTGAATTCGGTTGGCACCCAAAGGAAACGCTGGATTAATTAGGCGGAGGCAATTTATTACCAAATTTAATGAGCTATAACATATGGGCTAGACTTAAATTAATCACTCTCATTAAATATTTAGAAATGATTTTCCGGGAAAAAACTTAAAACTGGTAAAAGTTCATTCATTCCTATAGTAGCCCAACGTACTCACAAGAGGATAAAAAAAAAAAAAAAAAAAAAAAAGAAGAAAAAAATGCCGAACAACGCTAATAATAAAACGTAAAAGGAGGACAACTAGGCGACTGAACCTCAGGCAGCACGCAGTAGCAACAAAAGACGTGGCAGTTATTCCTTCTCCAGGGGGGACAATAAATGGAATTTTAAGGCAAATCCAATCCTACATACCATTCAAAATAGAATGGCCGCAAATGTTTAGTGCAAAATTATTTTGTAATCAGAAAAAATGATTACAGCTTATTATGAAAATATCTTTTGGCATAAAAAATTAATGCCGATTTATTTAACGCAATTTTATTACTAAATATATATTCATAAACAGTTGTGTGATATAATCTCTCCCACCTACTAATAATAAGGCTAAAATTTATTTAACAAGTTTCCCAAATTATGAGACTACTTGAGAGGAAGGATTCTAACACCTTAGGCCGAAAGGCCTTGAACCCAACAGCAGAGGGACATCAGTCCGAATCAGACAGCAGGCATCCAAATCCACTGAATTACATCTTGAACAATTCCCGGGAATTTTGGTTTTTTCTAAAAACATGAAAAAAAATTGGAATAATATTTTGTAGTTTCTTCAAGAAAGATTACCTAACACATGGAGCTGGCCCCCTTTATCCCAAAATTATTGAAAGAGCAGATTCTATAAACCTACCTAAAACACATATTTAACTCGATCAAACATCATATCAATTATTAAATTTAGGATTTTGTCTGGAACAAACAACTCTTTTCCAGCACAACACCAGAGGAGGATTCTCCAAAGTTGTCAAACGTCAACACACTGCAAGCAGAAACCACGTGACAGGAGAATTATTCTTACCAAAAAGACCTGTCAAAAGCCAGCCATTTCAAAGGGCTTAGAAGGTTCCGAGTTCTTCGTGGTCGACTCACATTGGAGAATTGCTCTTCCACTTTACCCGTCAATAAAGGGTTATCAGATTATAGTCTGTTCTGATAAAATCCTGCAAACATGACTCCGCCATTGTAACGAGTGAAGGTTCTTTGTGGGAGTTGACAATTGAATCCTTTTTTTTTTTAAGGCCCTCAACTCTTTGAGCTTCTTTCTCTGTTTTTCCCCCAAGTCTCATTATTTGGCTTTTCCCACTTCTCAATAAAATTTGAAGCTCCATTCTACAGCAACTCTCAATTCCCATCAATTTCAAATATTCCCATTGTCAACCAAACCCAAAAGAACCAAAAAAAAAAAAAGGGAACAAGACCGCAAATCCATGAGCCAAACAAGAAGTAGTTGCTGGATTTATAAATTGGAGCCTTTTAGAGTGTTGTAAAAATAGCAGCTTGTGTTTGAATGAGAGGTTGGTGAGATCTGAGAGAGTAAAAAGTAATCAACTTTGACAATGCCGAGGCAGAATTTGACCGGCAGCGAAGAGTTGCTTCCCGGAAAAGTAAGGAAGCGGGGATGTTCTTCGTCCGCGTCTTCGTCGTCTTCGATCATCCAGAACTACAGGTTCAAGAGAGCTATTCTGTTAGGGAAGATGGGCGGATCCGGTATGGCCGTGCCCACTTGGAGGCTGACGGGTTCCATCCGGACTCCGTCATCCACGTTGCGGGTCATGGAGTCGCCAGGATACGCGGCGTCGTCGAATTGCAGCGGAAAGAGCAAGCAGCAGCCGGTGTCGGCAAGGAAGCTGGCTGCGACACTGTGGGAGTTGAATGAGTTGCCGTCGCCGAAAGTGAAGGAGGTGGTAGATGACAGAAGGTTGAGGAGGGCCAGAGAGAGGTCAGCAAATTTGAGTTCTTTGCCTCCCCATTTGTCTGATCCTTCTCATAGTCCTGTCTGCGAGGTGGGTTTTATTTTGTTTTATTTATTTATTTATTTATTTTTCTGTCTCTCATTTTGGTTGATTACCATCTGCTGTCAATGTCGCATTTTTATCAAAGTGAACGTTAGTGTAGGGATTGGTGAAGTAGAATTATGTTTGTTAGGTAAGCAAAGTGGGAACAAAGATGGAATTTGAATTTTGGTATATTGAAGCCATGTGGTGGTTTGGTCATGGTTCATGGCACTTGTCTTTCTATTCATGCATAGGTTCTTATAAACATGAGAATGATTAAAGGTCTCTGAAAAGTTGTGCGTTATATATGAACTTCTTAAGTTTTGGTTATATCAGCACAGAAGGATATGGAAATTGTGGCTGTGGAGAAGATATTTCTTGTTTATCTTTCTGTCAGAGGATAATGCAACTAAGAGGAATAGATTTAGGGACTGAAGGCCTTAACATGTTGCTACGAAATCAAAGCTGGAATCTTTACGCGTTATGTCATTCATCTATGATACTATTCTTGAAACTAAGCTATTGCCTGCTCTTGTTTCAATTTTTTGCTTCACAGAGGAATGATGTATCTGGAAGCAGCAATCGTCATAAAAGATTATCGTCAATTCCACAGAGGCTTAGGCTTAAGGACACCAACATTGGTGTTTTTGATTCCATTAGCAACCACAGTTTAATGGAGGTACATGAAATTTATAGTGACAATTTTGTAGAGTACACCTAATGACTTGCCTCTTGAAAATTTCTTGGCTTTATTATTCTTTTGAAGAGAAGCAAATGATTCTCTCCTTGCTTGTTTTCCCTTGGAATCAAGTAAAAGGTGAAAACTTTGACCTTTCTTGTTCTGGTGCTTCTGTTTAGTTGGAATTGGAATTTTAATTTTGATCATTTCATCTGTGTCTTGTTAGTAACTAAATTATGCACACAAATCCCGCTTTTGTTTTCTGGCCATTTCACAAGAATAATGCACCATAACTATGTATTGAAAACTTTAAGCTAAAATTCCTAGAGCTTCTCCATAGGATGACAGGTTGCATGAAAGAATGCTGTTCTGCATAAGATCTGTAGACGAGTCTGCCAAAAGAAGGGAAAAATGGAAAACATCACAAATGGAAGGAATGGTCAGCTGTTACTAAATCTATTGGTGGTTGATGTTAATGATGCATAATCTGCGGTTAAATGCTATTGTTTTTTTTTCCTTTGACAGTTTTACATTCATTATGCAGTACTGGTCTCTCCTTGTTGATGCTATCAATTCCATTTGGTGTTATTATGATGGATGGTCAAGTTTATTCTCCAGTATTTTTCCTTTTTTCCATTGAACCTCTTGTCAAGTGCATCTCTTCTTTTTAATCCTTGTTAGATTGTTATACCCATGACCCATTCTAATAATTGAATGGGTTCTTTTCCCGCTTTCATCAGAAATTTTGCTCCCTCATTGTCACTCAAATGAAGCGATGTCAACTTTAAGATATTCACTATTTTTTCCTTTGTAAATTTGGGTTCAATATTCTCTTGAGGCTTGGTATGAATAATTTTACACTGGAGCCATTCACTAACCTTTTTTGTTTTTTTGGTCGGATGGAAAGTGCTCTTATCTTTTCTTTGACTGTGCAGATTGAAAGAAGGTCTCATGCCCAAACTCCTACTGGATCCATGGTTGGAGTTAAAACTCTCTTAAAGGATGTTAGCAATGCTTTGAGTACATCTAAAGAACTACTCAAAATTATTAACCATGTATTGGGGGCCGAGGATCAGCCTTCATCAAGCTTTTCTCTTATCTCTGCCTTGCATTCTGAGCTTGAGAGAGCTTGCTTAGATGTCAATCATCTTATCCAAGAAAAAAGCTCAGATCAGAGTGAGATAAATTATCTGATGAAGTGCTTTGCTGAAGAAAAGGCAGCATGGAAATTCAAAGAGCAGAAAATGGTTGAGACTGCCATTGAGTCTATAGCAGGAGAAGTTGAAGTGGAAAAAAAGCTAAGAAGACAATTTGAAAGCTTGAACAAGATACTTGGCAAGGAACTAGCTGAGACAAAGTCCTCACTCCTGAAGGCAGTGAAAGCATTTGAGAAAGAGAAGAGAGCAAGGACTACACTGGAGCAATTATGTGATGAATTGGTGAGGGATCTTGGTGAGGATAAAGCTGAAGTTGAAGAATTGAAGAGAGAATCTGAGATCCTGTGTGAAGAGGTCGAAAAAGAGAGGGAGATGATGCACTTGGCTGATGTGTTGCGTGAAGAGAGAGTCCATATGAAACTTTCTGAAGCCAAATATCAGCTTGAGGAGAAAAATGCTATAGTTGACAAATTGAGGAGTCAACTTGAAGCCTTTCTAGGAACCAAAAGAACCAAAGGAAAAGGATGTGGTTCTTTCAATTGTACTAGTGAAGAACAAATTGCATCTTATTTAAGTAAATCTCATTCAATTCCTAAACAGAATATGGTAGATGTGGATGATGGGGAAGTAGAAGATGGTGTAGAATGTGAAGAAGACTTGGCTGAAGGTGTCCTTCATTCCATGGAATTGAATATGTATAACAACGACAAGAGCTACAAGTGGGGATCTCTTTCTGGAATTGATTGTGACTCAGTGAAGGCAGCAATTGATGAAGAAATCAAAGAGAGGAAGTTGACTTCCAGCAAAGTGCCTAGGGGAAGTACTTCCGTCAGAAGGAGCATAGCAGATAGAATTGAATGGGGCACCCAAAATGAGAGGCTTCCCATTGCAGGAGAAGGGTTAGACTTGTGCAGATATTCCCTACGCGAGAGGTCAGCACAAATGAATGGCTATGGAGGAGAAATTCAGGAATATCAATCACCAGAATTTGTTAAGGGGTATTTACTACCTGGTTATAGGACAGACACTCCTAGAGATTATGCTAGTTCTAGACTGCAACCGGGGCAGCTGGGGGCATCACAAAATCCTGGCAATGCAGCTCAAGAGAGGCCTCCTGTGGTTCCAGGAAATCATTCAAAATCAAGGCTAGCAGAGGCCAGAGGAGAAAAAGGCCTGAATGCAACAAAATCCAATGCTGATGTAACAAAAACTAGGCAGTGAGAAGTAAAACATTTTTGGTGACCAATGCTCTGCTAGCCATCCTTAAAGCTGCTCGAGTTGCAGCAGTGGCTTCTCAACATGCACTTAACTTTTTCTCAATTGGCAAGAATGTCCAGCGTTGAAGGGTCCTAGAAAAATGTTGTCCTTCTGCTGCAACATGTGAATTTGCTAAATGTAATCAGCACAAGCTGTGATAAGTGGTCTTTGTACCAGTTCTTTTGCCTTTTCCCCATTACCTTACCCTCCAGCGGCATGGATGCCTGCTTCTTTGTCCTTTGATCGAAGTTACGCCCTTTGTCATAATCATCTGAGAATGTGCATAAATAGGAAACCGACATGGAGATTGTGTTGGAATGCTGTAATTATAACTTTCCACCGAGTCTAGTCCCTGAAAAAAAAAAAAAAAAAAAATAACAGGAGGTTGCCCTTGTGCACGTTTTCTTACTTTCTTGTTCTAAGCATGCAACTTTCAGTAACATGGGCCAAAAATTAAGCAGAGAAATTGCAATTTTCAACGAAAAACTATCTATTTATTATTATACTGGTTAGAAAATTTTATTCGTACAATAAATTCATGGTTTTGAATCTTTCAAAAACAAAAAAGAAAAAAAAAAAAAACAGTTTATTACACTGTAAGGCTAGTTGTGGACCATTTTAGAGGCGGACTGGGACAAAATGGCGATGTCAAACAGACCAATAATCGGACTCTTGGGCTTGATAGTGATTGGGCTAAGCCCATAACATCAAAGTGGAGGCCCATAAAGACAAGCGCTTGTTGTGTTGACATGATGATCTCTGCGCCTGCTTCATCCTCGTATCCTGTCTCTCGCCGAGACGAGAAAACAGAAGAGAAGGACAGCAGCCATGAAAAAACAGCTTCTTGTCCGTCAAATCCATGCCTATAAGCTCAATAAATAACCCTTCTTCAATACCTGTGCTCCTCAGGTCCTGCAAAACGGTGACTCAACTTCACCAACTCCACGCACGCGTAATCCGCAAAGGTCTCGAGCAGGACCACTTCGTCGTCTCTCGCTTGCTTTCACTCTCCACTTCAGCTTCCTATTCGGCTTCCATTTTTGATCGCTTACTTAGTCCCTCCACTGTCCTCTTTAATATTCTCCTAAAAATATACTGCCAAAAATGCCTCTTCAAGGACACAATATTACTCTTCGTTTACATGAAACGAAGTGAAGAAGTTTTGCCCGATAAATACACGTATTCTTCTCTTATCAAGTCCTGTGCGAATGAATGCCGATTAAAGGAAGGTGGAATTTTTCATGGGTCGGCTATAAGATGTGGGGTTAGCGATGATGTCTATATTGGGTCTTCTTTGATTGATTTTTATGGAAAATGCAAGGAGATATTGTCCGCAAAGAAGGTATTTGATGAAATGACGCAGAAAAATGTCGTTTCTTGGACTGCCATGGTTTCTGGGTATGTAAATGTCGGGGATTTGGATAATGCTAAGAGATTGTTTGATCAGATGCCGGAGAGGAACTTGGTATCATGGAATATCATTATTGATGGGCTGGTGACAACAGGGGATTTGTGTGCTGCTAGGAAGTTGCTTGATGAGATGCCGGAGAAGAATATGGTTTCCTTCACGGTTATGATTGACGGGTATGCAAAGTCAGGGGATATGGCATCTGCGAGGGCCTTGTTTGAGGAGGCTCCTGAAAGAGATATTGTTGCTTGGTCAGCTTTGATTTCTGGGTATGCTCAGAATGGACAGCCAAATGAAGCCGTGAAGATTTTTGCCAGATGCAGCAATTGAATGTTAAGCCCGATAAGTTTATTATGGTTAGCTTGATGTCAGCTTGTTCTCAAGTGGGCAGTTTGGAGTTGGCTGAGTGGGTTGATGGATATTTGAGCAGCAGCTCGATAGATATAGGTCAAGATCATGTTGTTACTGCCCTTGTAGACATGAATGCAAAGTGTGGGAACTTGGATAGGGCAAAAAAATTGTTTGAAGGGATGTCTAAACGTGACTTGATTTCATACTGTTCTATCATACAAGCACTGAGCATTCATGGATCTGCTGAACAAGCTGTTGAGTTGTTCAATGATATGTTGAATGAGGGGTTAGTTCCGGACGAGGTGGCATTTACTGTCATTTTGTCTGCCTGCAGCCGAGGAGGGCTTGTTGAGGAGGGTTGGAAGTATTTTCAGACTATGAGGGATAAGTTCTCCATTTCTCCCTCTTCTGACCACTATGCATGCATGGTTGATCTCCTTAGCAGGGCAGGACAGCTAAGATCAGCTTATGAGCTGTTGAAGTCAATGCCATTGGAGCCTCATGCTTGTGCTTGGGGCACACTTCTTGGGGCTTGTAGGCTGCACTGTGATGTTGAATTGGGAGAGCTTGTTGCTAATCGATTATTTGCACTTGAACCTGAAAATGCTGCTAATTATGTGCTCTTATCTGGTATCTATGCGGCAGCTGATTGTTGGTTGGATGTTTTCCTTGTTAGAGAAAAAATGAAGGAAAGAGGAGTTCAAAAAATACCTGGTCGCAGTTGGATACAGCATCTAACATAGAAAATTTTGGCATCTTGTCAATGCCATCTTCATGCCTAGACATTAGTAGGCGCTAGCTCTTTTTGCAGTTCTGAGAAATTCAAATACAGAATGCTATAACCCAATTTTTAGGAGTCTTGCATCTTCTATTCCAAATCCATGGCTCCTTCAACAGTTGGCATTTCACCCCAGCATTCCCTACTTGTCCAACTGTTGCTGAACAGTTTTTGGATATTAAACAAACCTCTCCAGAAGGTAATTTTAATGTGGCCAATTTCACCCCTTTTGCAATCGGGAGAAGGGCATTGTAATTGCAGTACTTTATATTGCCACCTCTTATTGCATCTTAACCAGTAATTGTCTATACAAGTTAGTTTGTTCTTTCCTCTGAAGTATGAAGAGAGCAGACTTGCATTGTTTTGAGACAAAGGAAGATCTGCCTTATTATAAAGTGTTATCAGTAGTTGACACACACAAATTTTTGTGTGGGCATCCATGCTTCTTGGTCAAAATATTCTATGATCTTCTCAATTTTTTCTTTATGTTCTCAGAAAAAACTCAAGAATTACATTACTGGCTTGCTCACTTGTCTTTTTTTGATGACCTCCATTCCAAGCGACCAAAAAGTGAAATGTCCAAGGTCATCGCCATTACCACTTTCCTATTCCCAGTTAAATTATTCTTGAAATTGTGGGGAAGTGACCAACAAAAGGATGTCATTGGCTGCTTTCAATTTTGTAAGTAACTTTGGGTGGCTTAGTCTTGCCAACCAAGCAATGTAAATTAGAATAGCAGAACAATCATAGAAGGTATTATGAGTAGTGCAATGGAGATAATGTCTACTTATCTGATGATTGTTAAATGCACAATGCTTTGATCTTTTAAAATTTCATTACATCTGAGTTTGTATGCCATCTCTCGTATAGATCTGAAACACTTAAATCATTATTAGAAGACTTCATTCATTTCAGCAAATTTTTCAGCAGAGCTGCTGAGTGCTTCTGTTGTATGAAACTTACATTGAAGTTTTCTTTTTCTTTTTTCCCCCACAACCCCGACTAAATGGCCTTTGCTTCACAAGCTGAGAAGATTGCAACAGCAGGATTGAAAGCTGCGCCTATTGGAAAGGCCTCCTCATCAATAAAGAAGTAAGGGGAGCAAAGTGGCTGATGTGACTGCAGAGTTTCATTGTTTATCCCTATTAGAAATATTGTAACTGGCATTTTTTGTGAGAAGAAGCTGAAATCCTCTGCTCCCATAGTCACTGGCATAAGCTGGACATTGGGTTCTCCAAGCATGATCTCTCCAACCTACTTTGCATGCTCATACAATGCCTCATCATTAACCATTGCAGGATGTGGCAGATGTCTCTCTTCCATGAAGTCAACCATGGCCTTGCACCAATGCACCACTGCTTGACCCTTGATGATCTGTAAGCCAAATGTATTTGTTTGAATCACAACTCTAAATTTCAAAGCTATAAAGACAAGGGAGTGAGTATGTCTGTGCTCTCACCTCATTAATCCTTTTCTGAAGGTCGTAGACACCTTCATTGGTTAAACTCCTAAAAATTCCACCAAATCTCATGGATTCTGGAATTACATTTCTTGCCTTTCCTCCCTCTATATAACCAATTGTTACCACCTGTTGAATTAAAAACAAGTGATCAATTCATATGGTTCCAATTGTTGCAGGATAGCTTAATGTATTATGTGCATTGTCAAATGGGTTTTGGCTGCAGCGAATATAGCAGCAGTAAATTAGTTATAAATACATAAAGTTTGTACATGTAGTTCCGTTCAACTTTCCAGCTTGACCTTAGGTTTATGAAGCCAAAGGCAGTTTATTCTGAAAAAAATCTGAGGGAAATGGGTAGGAGAGCAAATGTGAATTTGTGCTTGAAGGAACATGCATGTGGGCAGGACTCCGTTTATACTGGAAAGGGCTTTCATTTGAATTTCATTTCAGAAGAAGGAAAAAAATGGAGAAAAGGGAATTACTGCAGCCTCAAGAGGATCTATCTGTTGCGACACAATCTGTTGAAGAGCATTGATTGCAGAAGTCGCCACAAGAATTGGGTCCTTGGCCAGTTGGGGGCTTGATGCATGTGCACCTTGTCCTTGAATTGTGGCTGAAAAAAGGCCCACACCAGCCAACATTGGACCTGCCCTTGAAGTAATAGCACCTGTTGGCATTGATGAGAAGACATGTATGCTCAAGATGGCACTAACGTCATCTAGACATCCATCCCATTGCATATGGTAAGCACTGGCATAACCCTCTTCTCCAGGCTGGAAAACAAGCTTCACAGTTCCCTTAAGATTATGGGTAAACAATATAAGTCAGCACCCAACAGGTAGAGGTAAAAACAGTTTTGCATTTGTAGATTTCATTTTTGAATATATCTTCAGTTTTGCTCTTTTGCCCTGGAGTAACATGGCTGCTCCAAGTAGCAGTGCTTTATGAGAACTATGACCATTGGTGTGCATCTTCCTATCAATCTTGTTCTTTTGCTCCCACTCCACATTTTCCTGTCTGTAGGTAATATTCAAATAGTGACATACAAAAATTATTCAGACCTTAAGATATGCTCTGAATAAAGTTCAGCTGGCATTTGAAGTCAGCATATACATTGCATATTTCCCCACGGATGGGGGTGGAGACCTGAAGAGGGAGGGTGTCCATGTCAGCTCCGGGTGTGAAAACTGGCTCTTGGCTGGACCCAATGGAAGCAATGATCCCAGTCTTGGCAACGGGCCATTTGTAATCTATCCCAAGCAGATCAAGCTCTCTTCTATTGAGCTTGCTGCTTCTGTGCTCCTCAAATCCCTGCTCTGGGTATTCACGAAATTTTCTCCTGATCTTTCTCATCCATTCAAAGAACTCAGGCTCCCTTGCTGATGCCAACTCCTCGCCGGTCAGATACTTGAGGCCTACTTCAGGGTGAGTCCCAAGTCAAAGCCTGTTGGTATACAAAGATAGCGAGAAACATTAAACAGCTGGTGAACCCCATCAGAATGCCAGCGTCAAAGAGAGAATTGATATACGATTTTGGCGGGTGGCCACAAGATGCCTTATGTTGGATTTAAAAGGGCCATGCCCACATGTTTTTAGATGATTTTCTCTGGGGTCTCTGGACACATTGGTGTGGAATTCATTGTTCCTGCATCTGTCTGGGTGTGATTGGGATGTGCCAACATATTTTCATTCTCTGTTTCTATTCATCTGTCCTTACTGGCTTTTTCATTGTGATTTGCGATACAAAGAACTGATCTTTAGAGAGTGATTTGATCATGCTGATGGTTTAACTGCTACTTGTGAGAGGTTAATGGTTTTGCACGCTTTAAAAATGTTTGGTTACAAATTGCATTGTAGGTGTACACGTTCCACAGGCTACATTTGCTATATAAAACTAAACACTAGAATTGGCATGATTCAGTGTAGCTCTGCTCTGTTTCTTGCTCGAATGTACACATTACTGGGGCGTTGCAAAGGATAGGTTTTGAAGATCCTCATATTTTGTTATGATTTGAAATCTGAAGTCTGTTGAACAAAATGGACAAGATCAAAAATAAATAAATAAATAAATAAAACCTTG
This sequence comes from Rhizophora mangle, assembly GCA_037832345.1. Taxonomy (NCBI): domain Eukaryota; kingdom Viridiplantae; phylum Streptophyta; class Magnoliopsida; order Malpighiales; family Rhizophoraceae; genus Rhizophora; species Rhizophora mangle. Next base: position 1,918,504 of record JBAPLJ010002022.1, on the reverse strand, counting down.
TAATTAGCCGGTCGACTAACAATTACTTTTGTGCTTTTTGTAACGAGCTTTCTTTAAAAACATACTTCACATGTGCGACAAGGAAATCAAGACCGATAAATCTTTTGAGCACTGCTAAGAGGTGACTGCAGCGTCCAGCAGATGGGGCAAAAATTAAAATTTTAAATTGTTGTAGGAGTAAAGTTGGAAAATTTTAAATTTAATTAAAAATAATAAAAATATATTTCACTTTAATTTAGGTATTTTTGAGCGCATAACAAAGGTAAGATGATAGATAGACAATTCTGAGCCTAGTAATTGACAAAAAACAGTTTATTGAATTGTAGCGCAACTCAAATGATACCTACAAATTTACAGTACTGTGCTCATTACACAAAGCATAATATATTCATCAATTTATCCATATTAATTTTTTTTTCTTCTTTACACTTATCAATTTTAGTACAAAGGTAAAATTATAATTATAAAAAATATTATTAATATTATTATTATTATTATTTGTACTTAGATGCCAAACCCAAGACCGATGCAAGAATGTCCACAAGCAAAAGCTGGATATTGAAATTGAAGTGGGCTCGTGAAGATTAGAACGCGCAAGGGACATTTCTGCCAAAACTGATAATAAACGGCTACGATTGCTGGGAAACGGACCACTTTGCACTAAGCTTATGTTAATATTCACAAATTTGTGGTAAGTTGGTCATCGCATGTATGGGTGAAGAGTGATTCATAATCATTCTTATTTAACGTCCTCCACAGAAAATTTACGGTACCTATTAAATTAAATACAAATAGGTCTCTACCATGACAGCCTCAGTGTTACCACAAAAATTCTCAAAGTAATAATAATTATTGACAGATTAATCTTGTTGTCATGTAAGGGTAGAAAAAATTCAATTTTCAGATAGGAAAACCAACCATATATTCACAAATTTCCTGTCTTACAGGTACCAAGACTTGAAGTGTCAGATATAAATCCTGCCGGTGTGTATGTGCCCTGTGTTAATTTTCATGTTCTCTGGGATATCTTAGGAGGGTGGCTATCCAGGTGGGAAATGGCAATTGCAGCGTGGAAAGCTGCTCCAATGGGAAGAACATCCTCATCAAGAACGAAGTATGGAGAATGCAAACCCTTTACTGTTTCTAATTCTTTCTTTGTCCCAATGAAGAACATTGCGGATTTCACCTTCTGCGAGTAAAAGCTGAAATCCTCTGCTCCCATAGTCGCCGAAAGGAGTTGGACATTGGATTCCCCAAGCAAAGTTTCGCCAACTAGCTTTGCATGTCGGTATGTGGCTTCATCATTTACTGTTGGCGGATAAGGCCTCAGCTTTTCCTCCATGAAGTCTACCGAAGCTTTGCATTGGTGAACTGCTGATTGCATCTCCACAACCTGCACTCGAAATATGTATATTGTTGGTATCCTCTCTGAAATGAAATATGAGGTTTGTTATCTCTTAGGATTTCAATCAAATTTAAAGGGTGGGATTCTATGCTTCTCAGATTCTACATCATCCTCCTCAACATAGCTTTATCAGACAGGTGGCCTGTTGCTCCATTTTTAAATTTGGAACCTTCTTATAGTGCTCAATGCAAATTTAGATTGACGTTGAACATCAATGTAAAGGCTCTTGAGATTTGTATGCCGTAGGCAAATTTATGTTTAAGCCATAATTACCTCTTTTATCCTTTGCTGCAGGCTAAGCATACCTTCTGTACTCATACTCCGAAAAGTTCCACCAAATCTCACTGTCTCTGGGATTACATTCTCGGCTTGGCCTGCTTCCACAAAACCAACTGTTATTACCTACATTTACAATGGAGAATATATATAAGTTGCATCTCTGCTTCAGTGGGTTAATATGCTCATCTCGTGCATAAAATAGGGGAAAAACAAAGGTTACCCTGGCATCAAGAGGATCTGTTTCTCGAGAAATGATCTGTTGGAGAGCAATAATGGTTGAAGACGCAGCAATAACTGGATCTCTTGAGTCGTGGGGCCATGCAGCATGTCCTCCCTCTCCTTTAATTGTAGCCATGAACCTTCCAGCGCCAGCAAGCAAAGTACCAGGTCTCGAACCAATTGAACCAAGAGGAATTTGTGGCGTAACATGTAATCCGAAAATAGCTTGGACCTTATCAAGAGCTCCTTCTTTTAACATATGGTAAGCGCCACCATAACCTTCTTCTCCAGGTTGGAAGACAAGTTTAACAGTACCCTTAAGGTTTAAATGTGTCAGAAATGAAATTCAGTAGATTATCAAAAGACAGATTATTCTAAAGAGAAGACGTAATATGATTGCGTGATTTTGTATATACCTTTAAATCTTCTTTCTTCTGCTGAAGTAACTTAGCAGCTCCAAGCAGCATTGTTACATGAGCATCATGACCACAAGCATGCATTTTGCCATTATTCTTGCTCTTATACTCCAAATCAACTAATTCCTTAGAGATTGTGGCGTTTAAAGTAGATCAATTCAGGGTGCTTATCAAATAACGTACCAGAAAAAATGCTAACAACAAATCATTAGATATAACCTACATCACAGAACCATGCCAAGTTTCCAGGAAGAAATTTAGACCAGTCTGAGTCATATTCTATAGTATTCAATTAAAGCAATCCAAGAAAAAAAAAAAAAATGAAGGAATTAAAGAAAGAAAAACTGGTTCGTTTAACACAAACAAGCCTTTAATCATTTATGCCACTTGTTAAAAACATAACACACTCTGTGATGAGCACAGAAAGCCAAAAAGTCCTGAGCTACAAATACACGCTGGTCAAAGATAAATTTTTGTTGGAAAGAGTTAAAACCTAAATTAAAATGTCAAGCAGCTAACTAGAAAGAAGGTATTGCGACAGGAACCAATGAAAACATTAACTAACCCTTGAATAGACAAAATAGAGCTTCAAGTTCAAAATTTCTCAATTGGCATATTTTCTATTCATTTCTCTATTTTTGTCAAACGAAAAAAAATAATATAAAAAAAAAAACATGTTCTGGTTTTAAAAACGCATCCCAAGTTGATCAGCCGGTCTAACCTGAATAGGGAGGGCATCCATGTCGGCCCTGAGACCGAACCAGGGGTGCAAGCCAGAGCCAATGGAACCCACCACGCCAGTCTTGGCAAATGGCCAGGCGTACTCGATCCCAAGGGCATCAAGCTCCGATCTTATCAATTGACTGGTGTTGTACTCTTCGAAGCCCAGCTCTGGGTACTCGTGGATTCTCCGCCTAACTCTCTTTAACCAGTCCACGAACTCGGGCTCTCTCGCCAAGCCCAGCAGCTCTCTCAGCTCCGTATCCGAAACAGTCCCCACAACCCATGTTGCATGGCACGCAATAAGCGATATCATTAACAAGCAAAGCCATGCCATTAGGGAGACGCTAGGGTCTTCTCTTCTGTTGCCTGGATTGTGGATCGCTGAATCCCCATTCCGAAGATATATTTCTTTTATTGGCAGTGCCGTGTAACATTTGGCCGGCGTTTCCGCCTATAGTTTTAACAACCGATGAATTTAATAATAAACCAATCAAGATATTGAAATCATTATGAAATCATTAAAAACTTCTTGACAAGTAATTGTTAGCTGGTTTTAAAATTACAATAATAATATTTAAACTATTTTTTATAATTAAAAATTTTATATTTAAATCTCTTTTAATTATAATAATAATAATTAGCTGAAAAAATGTATTAAACTATACAAAAGAGGAGGATTTCAAGATATATCTTATATTTTTGGTTTAATAGATATTATTAAAATTTTAAAGGTAAATTTTGTAATTAATAAATTTTATATGAATAATGAGATGAAAGAATAAGTGACATATAAATAAAATATATCTTGCAATAAGCTTCAATTTTTCTCTTGTCCCAACTAAGGCCAATCCACCTTCTTACAAACAGCCTTGTGTATAAGAAATTCCCAATCTAATAGGAGGCCTTCTCCTGACCTTCCCATACGTGTCTCCGCTTGTTTTTTCAACCATTAAAAAGTGTCTGCTCACTATCACCGTACGATTTCCATGGCATCCAGTGGCCTCAGAAAATGGTTATATAGAGAAACAAATTCCCAAATAAAGCTAGGACATTGACTAGGCCTTACGAAGTTATATAGAGACTTCAACGATATCTTCATCATATTCTTTAAAAAATATTTTAACAATTTAAAATTTAAATTTTTATCATAAAATTTATAAAAATTTAAAATATTTTACTGTAATTATATAATTAAAAATTATTATTATTATTATTATTTGTCCTGCTCTGCTCTGAAAATCCAAGAAAATGCCAAAAGCTGACAGTGATGACAGTGATGCCCTGATTATTGAATATTATTTGACGAATAAATAAAACCATCGGCCGCTGTTTCGCCAGATTTCAATACGGCCAACAATACGCCAGATTCCAAGAAAGCCAACAATTGCGCCGCCGGCGGCCGCACCCCCGGGAAAAAACAACACACTCTTATTACTCCCTTATTAACCGGACTTGGAGAGCCCCCTAGCCTTCTTCTATCTTTTCTTTCCTTCCACTACTTAATTTCTCTCTCTGTCTGTGTTTGATTGTGAAGAGTTGCTCAAGAGTTGATGGCAGCCACTTCATTTATCTCCTCACTTGCAAGAAGGTTAGAAGCCACGCCCCGCTTAATCAACTTACGTCTTTGATTTTATCATCCGTTTATGATTTGATTTATTATTATTATTTTTATTTTCTTTTTTGTCCTTTATGTTTCCTGCCGTCGATGAGTGTTTATTTTTGTAGAAGATCTCACACACCACACATAATCTGTTGAATCAAAGTAGTTGAAAAAAGTATTAGTAAGGAAAGAAAAGCTCACATCTTGGGATTCTTTTTGTATTTTATTCAATTAATGGATGCAAAGGGAAGAAAATGATGAGTACCACCTTCATTTTATTAATCTCCCGATAATAGAAAAACGAAACTTAGTGATAACAATACTGATAGGATGATTCTAAATCTTGTTTCCTTGATCGTTGATTTTAAAATTTTATAAAACAGTTATAACTAGTTTTAGATAACAAAAATTTGTATATTTCAACTCAATTAATTTTTTTATTTTGTACCACGATTTTTTTTTTTTCATATCTACAATAATTTAATTGAAATTTTATATTTTTTAAAATATATTTATATAATAAAATTAATAATTTTAAAAATTTTGTAAAATTAGATATAATATATTTCAATTTCTTTTAACACTTATAAAAAAATAATTCAATTTAATTAATTTATTTAAAAATATATAACAAATAAATTCAATTATTAAATCAATTGAGAATTTAATTGAATTGAATTTTAGTAAAAATCCTGTGAATAAGATAAATATCATTGAAATCTTCAGAACTTATAGGATAGGACTGGACCAATGTAAAATATTAAAAAATTATGTTCTCAGGTCCACCAGGCCCAGAGTTTTTTCGAATTGTATGCTCATTACATCCTCTGTTCAATGTATAATGAAGTTTGTGCTTAAACTTTGTGTAGGATTGAGGGGAAGGTAGCTTTGATCACCGGGGGTGCTAGCGGCATTGGTGAATGTACCGCCAAGGTGTTTGCACACCACGGAGCCAGAGTCGTGGTAGCCGACGTGCAAGACGAACTGGGCCATTCACTCGTTGAGGCCTTAGGCCCATCACATTCCACCTATGTCCACTGCGATGTAACTGAGGAGGCCCAAGTGAAAAATGCCGTTGACAAAGCCGTTGCAACTTATGGCAAGCTAGACATAATGTTCAACAACGCAGGTATAGGTGGGGAGAACAAGGCACGCATAATTGACAACGAAAAGGCAGTTTTCGAGCGTGTTCTCAGCATCAACGTGACCGGAGTTTTCCTCGGAATTAAGCATGCCGCCCGTGTCATGATCCCGGCCCGTAGGGGCACCATAATTTCAACGGCTAGTGTAAGCTCAACGGTAGGAGGTGCTGCCTCACACGCATATTGTTGCTCTAAGCATGCTGTTGTAGGACTCACAAAGAATGCTGCAGTTGAGCTTGGCCAATTCGGCATCAGGGTCAATTGCTTGTCGCCTTACGCTCTTGCGACGCCTTTAGTGGCGAAACTCACGGGGTTCAGCGATGAGGAATTGGAGAAGGTAATGGATTCACGGGCTAACTTGAAAGGTGTGACGCTCAAAGCTGAAGATGTTGCTAATGCCGCACTTTATCTAGCTAGCGACGAGGCTAGATATATCAGTGGGCATAACTTATTCATAGATGGGGGATTTAGCATACATAACCCGTCGCTCCAAATTTTCCAGTACCCAGATGCTTGATTGCATCCATCACAAGGTTGATATTTTCGGTCTTTCTGGTAAGATTTTGCATCCTGATCATGAAATCGAGGATCATCGCATTTTTTAAATTTTGGACATTGTACTATTGAAATGTTCACGCTTAATTGATTAGCTTAACGCCCTTGAAGACGGTGTATTGAATAATTTAAAGATCATATACTGCATAAAATAAAGTTTTATTTTGATTGATTTCTGGGTTTGATCATCTTAAACGATCTTCTTTTATTTTGCTTTCAACACTATCATTCCTGATTAACATGATCATTTTTGTAATGCCTAAATTTAAAACATAGTTTCTTTGCTGCCTAGTAAACTAGTACACATTTTGGTCTTTCGCTACTATAGCTAGATCATTCGCTTTTGGAACCATATTTGAATTTGATCTGAATTTTGTACAAAAGTTCCTAAGCTATGAATAATAGAATATAACGTATATTGTAAATAAAATACTGAAAAAAAATTGCTCTGTCTGTTATGCTCTGACCATTGGGCTAAGCTTTCATTCCGTTATTTGGGATACACACCCGTGCGTGTAAAGCTTCATCACCATATAGCATTTGCTTACTGGAAGTGAAAAACAGTCACACGTCTAAAACATCATTGGAAAGTGGAAACCGTAACACCCGTAGCATATTCCATAGACTTGGACGTTGCATCGGACAACTTGCTAGAGCTTTCATCATGCTTGGATTCACGATACCGAGCCCACCATCCCCCACAAGATTCGTTCCACTCACATAGTATGCCTCATCACCAGCCAAATACAGGGCAGCTTGTGCCACTCCATCAACCCTGAGAATTTGCCCCATGAGATTACCATCCGTACTCAGAAATGCTTCTATTTGATGTTTCTCTTCCTAAGTAGCATCTCCCCGACGACCTATACCTGTCACCAGGCCATAAAGTGAAACTCAGTTCACTTTTATGGCGAATTGGCCGTGCTCAGGGGTCACATTCTTCGCCGGACCAAGAATTCCATACTTTGTCGCTGCATAAGCGTGAGTTGAAGTCCAGCAATTTCTGTGCAAGCACTGGAAGTGAACAGAGTGCAACCTTTGTGATGGGGTATCATGACCCTGGCAGCATGTTTGGCTCCAAGGAAATCGCCAACTAAGTTAACCGCAAGCAGGTGGTCCAGGTCTGATTGTTCAGTATCCCATATGCTTCCGGCCAGTGGGTCAATAATTCCTGCATTGTTATACATAATATCGAGTTTTCCATATTTTGCTACAGTGGTATTAACAAGATTAATTACGGCGTTTTCGTCTGATACGTCTCAGTGAACGTAGCAGACGGTTTCGGTACTTAGCTTATTGGCAATGGGTTGGCCTAGCTCATCCTGGATGTCTGCCATCACAACTTTCTACATACAGAGGTTACATTTTATTGGGGAATCGGTACATGTAATACATATTCTTTGGCTTATGGGACAAAGACGTACTAACTCTATTTTCCTGGACCGATCAGTCATTAAGCATTTGATTTGGCATGATTTCAAACGTCTGGCTGGACTGGGGTATTCAAGAAAATTAAAATGGAGAGTAAACTTTGCTTAACTAAACCGTTGGCCAAATAAATTTCGTAAGTGGTTAAATAAACCTATAATAAAAATAATTTTTTTGGAGTCCTAATTTTAAAAAATTATAATAAATTAAATAAAATAAAAATATTATGTAATATATATTTAAAATTTTTAAATTTTATTAATGGTTATTATTATAAATAAACGTGACTAAACTGATATTTAAATTTAATATTAAAAATTTTGATAAAATTACATTTAAATTATACTTTTTTTTACTTTAAAGTTAGGTTGCTAAACAAATTATTATACTTTAATTGTCAATCGGACAATGTTATTCTAAAATTGGATTTTTTTTTTTTAAATTAGGTTTGGCTTTTATCTACAAAAGACAGAAATAAATTTTAGTTAGGTCAGCCGAACCGTAAATGTTCAGCGACTGCTAACAACGTATACTTTCTTTATAATTAATAAGGGTTTATCAAGTATGAATAGGTTGTTTTGCTTTTATTCTAGGAAAGTTCAATAGTCTCTTTTCTTTTTTTTTTCCCTTTTTTTTTTAAGTACGTACATCAAGTCTCACTTAATGCATATACTTTTATTAAATTTGTAATTACCTTTTGTGTCCTACCACGGAAGGAGTAATGCCACTCATTTCTAAAGAAAATCCGGGAATGAGGAAGAAGAAGAAAGAGGGTAATTACGTTTGTCTTCGAGTTTCATAGCTCGGTTCAGTGCTTCAGGCATTTTATAGGAGAAAATGGAACCGGGGCATGTATTGTATGCACTAATTAAATAATATTTCTATCCTCAAAGAGAGAAATGTGGATCGCATTCACTTATCAGTCTCATGTACATGCGAAATATGTCAAGTGATTTTTAGTTTACAAATATGATAATTTATATTTTTATAATTTATACTTTTTCACTTGTTAAAGAAAAAACCTACGTTTGCTAATATGAGCACAGACGGGACGGTAGGTCTCGCCTTCAAAATATAATTGATTTTTGTTGAAAAGTACATGATATATAATAAATAATATAAAATATATAATAGATACCACATAATTTAAATTGTGTAATAACTGTCAAATCCTTGGACCCTTGCAACTGTGGTACAAATAGGCGTAATTGATCCAACTGCGTTCCTACGCCGAGACCTGCAATTGGCATCCACTAACCCGATCATACATTAATTCGCTTGAAATGCTCGTTGACATGGTTGTCGGCAAAGCGAATTCTGTCGTCATAATTTATTTTAATGCATTTCAATTGCCAAGCCACGTGGACGATTATGGTTTAGAAGGCAGACCAAGAAATGGCATTGAATTCAGGAAATAAACACCAGTAAAGGGTCCGTGAGGCGTTGAATCTGTCGAGAGTCTTGGATAAGGAAGACTTGTCGTATTAATCTTTTTTTGTTTTTTAAGGGCAGATAATTTTATTCGTAGGCTACCAAAGAAAAAAGGGAGTAATCCCATTAGAAGAATATCGTCTACTAATGAATTATAATTGCAAAATATTAAAATATTTTTTAAGATTAAAAGTATCAAATTTGAGTAAGAAAAAAAAATTATATATAACCATAATTGCAACTTCTAAGAACAACAGAAGATTCAAAATTGCATATAAAATTTCGGTTATTTTTACGGTAAAACTATGGATGCAGGTCATATTAACTCAATCACGTTAAATCCTTGTATACATTGGAGGGTGTGGTAATTTTTACCATTTCTAATATTTCTTTAGCTGAAATCATTATATATCCAAAGATCTACGGTTTGTCATGATAGAAAGCCATTAATATGAATTATTATGGTCGTGTTTTGGATTACTTGTTGTTTGTTATTTTTAATTATCGATAATTATTAAAAAATTAATAAAATATTTTATTAATTTTATATTTATTATTATTATTAAAAATAATAAAATAAATAATTTAAATATTTAAATTGTATTAATATATTTTATCATTAAAATTATTTTTATTTTTAAAATAAATATTGTAAAAATAATTTAAATTTTTTTTTACTTAATTTTAAATTTTTATAATAAAATATTAATATTCAAAAATAATAAAAATAATAATATTTCAAATATTATTAATAAAATTATTTTAAAAAATATATTTAATAGTTATAAAATATGAAAAATATGAAAAATATTGTATCTATATAAATATTTATAAAATTGAGATATATATTTAATTTAGATAATAGGTAAAAATATTAATAAAGTAATATATATATATTTTTAAAATAATTAAATTTATATATACTATTTTTAAATATTTAAAATAAAAAATAAAAAAAAAACTGTTAACTACCTTTTCATATTATATAAAAATATATAAAAGAAATAAGTGTATATTTTATAAGTTGTATAAAAAAAGAAAAAAAAAAAAAAAAAAACCAACCACCTTTAAACTTACCATTGATAATTGACCGGCAAATTAAACTACAAATTGGACTGACAATTTTTCTCGCTGGTGCGCATATATATTAGCATGGATAAACATAATAATTAGAAAAAGGACCTAACTCAACTACAAAATGTCAAATTATTAAATGCCTGAAGACTTATTAAATGTCTAACCAACAGTATGTCACGTAGTCTTTTCTTTTGACATTTGTACAATCTTTATAAAAATATAAATTAATAGATATTCCCAACCAAAAGAACTGTTAACCACCACTGACTCATCTCCTTCATCACTTACTCCACAAGTGTCACCATATGCTGTCAACCCCCTTCCTTTCTTGGTGGTTATGGATGTTTCAGATCTTCAGACTACTCGAATCATCGGGATCAACGTCCGTTCCTCTTCACTAAGCGCACAAAACGTAAAACATAGATTTGAATTTGCACACTACTAGAGATTAAAAGGATATCCCCTTATATGTGCGAAGATTCAAATATTTCAGTGACTCAAACCCGTAATCGTCAAGTCAAAGTACTCTTTCCACAAACTAGATATTGCGAAGAGTAAGTAATGGGCCATTAGAGAATGTGAAGAAGAAAAAGAAGAAATCAACGGAGACAGTAGTGGGAACATGGAATCGAAAAAGTGATTCTTGTCGATACACAACAAAAGAACGAAAATGCTTGCAAAATATTATTAGCATATAATGGGCTTTTTCCTTTCGGTGTTAAGCGTTAAAAGCAAAATGAAGAGGCTCAGATTGCTCTGAATGGGTTGGCCTATACTTTTAATTTAGCTTTGTTATCTTCACTTTTTTTTTTTTCTTTTTAAAAAAAAAAATCAAAAATTTCATTTACATTTTTACAACTTCAGTATCTTTAACAATAATTGTAAGAAAAGAAAACGGAGAGATGAGCTATGCCCTCATTGCCGAGCAAAAGAAAGTTGCATTTTTATTTATTTTCAATTTTATCTATATACATTTATTTGATTGGCTCTTCACCACCATATCTTTTTTTTTTTTTTCTACTACATTGTGTCATGTTTCCTGCTCCTTTGCAGTCTATTATGATCACATTTGCTTGATTTTCAAAGGGTATGACAGGTGGTCATTTCCCTCCGTCCAGTGTCATCACTAATGACAAGAAGTGAAATTTATTGGTCCGCACATTAAGTGTTATGCCAGATATACATATCCCAGTAGGATTCCAACCATACACAATACGTGGGGCCAAACTGGGTACATCTTTCTGAGGCCAGTAATGAATCCTCCCGTGAATCCATGGGGAAATATTCATGGTGACCGTGACAGAACATTTATCTCCATTCATTGTGTCAAATTATTAAAGACATTACTATTATCTATGTTCTCTATGTTCATGCGCTCAAAAGAGTGAAAATTTAATTGGGATCATGCATCTTCCAGCATCTCCGAGTGCAAGACACGGTATTCTCGTTAGCTCGTTAGCAAACCATATTTATTGCCTGCGAGGTAATTTACCACGCCACATTGCGCATTTTCAACATGCACACCAGGAGCATTTACTCTGATGGGTCTGTTCCCATGTGGTAGCTGTTGGCTCACCATACGCAGTTACCTAATGATCATCCACATGTTTTGTCAAAAGATATATATATATATATATATATATATATATATAGCCTTCCCGAAAATATTACAAGCTGTCATGAATAAGCCCAAGAATTTCAACCAGAGATATTCGATAAGCATTGAAAGAAAAAAACTAAAATAAAATATGTGCTATAAATTGGTTTGGACCTTTCTCACTGGTGATAGGTTGGTTTCATTATTATGCTTTCTACCAAGAGTTGCACCTTATAAACTTCCTACGAATTCTGAGATCTTTACAGCTTCACGACTTTCATTCCCGAAAAAAGAAAGATTGGATCTAAAATTAAAAATGAACCTCTCTTCAACACTTGCTTTCACTGCCAAGAGGTTGGCTTTTATGCTATACATCCCTCTCACTGTCTTAATTGGTTTCGTCTTTTAATTTGCTTTCTTAAGTATATGTTGACACAATATCACAACTTAATGCATTGGGCTGCAGGTTAGCAGGAAAAGTGGCAATAATCACCGGAGGTACCAGCGGCATTGGCGAGAGCACCTGTAGACTATTTGTTAGACAGGGTGCCAAGGTCATAGTGGCCGATGTCCAAGATGATATCGGCCAGTCCCTCTGCAAAGAACTTGGCTCAGACGACGTCGTCTCTTATGCACACTGTGATGTCACTAGTAATGCTGACGTTGGAAACGTTGTCGATGTTGCCATGTCCAAATATGGTAAGCTTGACATCATGTACAACAACGCTGGAATTCCGGGCAATTTGGATCCAACAATATTGGGAACCGACAACGATGACTTTAAAAGGGTTTTCGAAGTCAATGTCTACGGTTGTTTCTTGGCTGCCAAGCATGCTGCTAGGGTTATGATCCCTGCGAAACAAGGCGTTATCCTCTTCACTTCTAGTGTCTGCTCGGTGGCTTGCGGAGAATCGCCGCATGCTTATACCATGTCAAAACATGCGGTGGTTGGGCTGATGAAGAATTTGTGTGTGGAATTGGGGCAACATGGAATAAGGGTAAATTGTATTTCTCCTTGTGCCATGGCTACGCCATTGCTAAGAAATGCAATGGGGACAGACAAGAGTTTTGTGGAGCGAGTGATTTGTGAATCTGCCAATTTGAAAGGGGTGGTGCCTCAGCCAGAGGACGTGGCGGAGGCTGCCTTGTATTTGAGTGGCGACGAGTCCAAGTATGTGAGTGGACTAAACCTCATGGTGGATGGGGGTTACAGCACCACCAATCAGTCCTTTACTATGGTAATGAACAAATTAATGTCTCAATGATAGATAATTTCTGTACCCACAAAATATTTTATGGTCTGAGTTCCAGAAATCGAAGCCTGCAAACTATGATAATAATAATAATAATAATAATTTTTTCCTTTGCGTGATGTTTGTGCCAACAAAATATGTAGGAGTTTATGATAAATATAGACGTAATTTTTTCTTTTTATCAAAAAAATGTGTCTGGTCTCCCATTTTGTAGTTAAAAATGAATTTTATATAAACATATATTTTATTAAAAGTTTTATTAAATTGTGAGTTATATTTTTAAAAAAAATTTTATTTATCTTATACATTTTATTTAAAATTATTATTTTTTTTGTTCAATTTTTAACCGCTTAGTTATCTAAATAACTTTATATTAAAATATTTCATTTAGTATCTAGGATGCATGTAAAAGTGCAATTTCGTTTAATTTATTTATGGATCAAACGTTTGCAACTGTTATCGACAACTTTATTAATCATTGAGCAAGATAGAAAATGTGCAATAACGAGACAATTTGAGTATGGTCTACGCATACATATAGGAAGACAAAACTTCTAAGGATTCATTGTTTATATTTCTTTCGGTCGGAAAATACTTAAACTGGAGAAAGAGTGCCACTCAAGAAACTGGCCGCGGAAAATGATGATGAAGCCGAAATTCTAGGTCATTACTTGGATGGGTAACCCTGCACGGTCATTAAATTATGGGCTTTGAACGTCTGCCTCATTATCAGTGAAATCGACAAACCGTCCGCCTTATTGTCGGTGAGCTAGTTGTAAATTAGTGAAATCGAGGGGGGTCTATCCACCAAGTTTTTGGGTTTCGAGTGGATCCCTCCGCTTGACTTAGGGCAGTCACATGAGACGAACCAATTGGCTCCACAATGGCGTTGGCCTCTTTAGAACGATTTGAGTACATGGACTGAGAAAGTAAGGGCGCGTTCGTGGTTACCGAGATAAAAATAATTAAAATTTGATGTTTTTTTTTCAAAATAAATGTCAACAAAATATATCAAGATATACAATAAGTTGTAAAAAAAATTGTAATAACTATAACACCAATTGAATTCAACATGTCTATATATTATAGCAATTAATATAACATTGATTGTATTTTTTTAATATTTTATTACATATTATATTATATTTATTACTAATAATTCATTATCTCGTTAAAAATTTTGAAATGTGTATAATTATATGATGCCAAAACATTTTTGTTATTAGTAAGTTTTAGTTATAAATAACAAAACAAAACAAAACAAAACAAAAAGAGAAAGCAAATAAATTTAAAAAAAAAATTTAAAAAAAAATATCAAAATATTTTAAATTTTTAATAAAATTTTATTAAAATTTGAAGAAATAATTACAACTTTAGTGAACATATAAATTTCTCTTAAAATATTTTTAAAGTTTTTAGAAATTACATCAATAGAGTGTTGAAACCAATCATTAATATTACGTGGTCACTCATTATGACCAATAATAATAAGAAATATTGCTAATTACTCTTGCAAGGAAACCTAATAACAACCTACTTGTATTAATTTCTTTATACAAGTTCATAAATGTTTCTCTAACCATTCTAAACAAAACAATACATGTAGTTGGATTACCAATCAACCTTTCAGCTATTTATTCATAACCGATCAATTTTGAAATTCACTTTGGTATGGTTTGATGTGAGATTATTAGTCATCTCCTTCGTATGTGTAATATAGAACCATAATGTTCACCATGTCATAATTTGAATATGACATCAAATATTTGATATCATTTTCTCAATATCTTTTGAATAATGTCTATTAATACATAAAATATTGATGCAAATAGTAACACTAGATAACTTATAAAAGAGTTATATGAATATATTTATCAATATCATCAAACACACATGCCAAGTTCAAGTTATAACATTCAAAATTAAAAACCATTCAACAATTCACACATTTATCAATATGCTCATAAAGTCATGCTATATGATCAGTATCAATAATTCTATTTTTGTAACCATATGCTCATAAAGTCACACTGTATGATCAGTCATCTATATTTGTCTCTTTCAAGCTTTTAAGTTGATGTTATGGAAATACTTCTTAATATTAAGTAAAAAGCATTAGATAGATCTCCAAGGAATTGAAGTTAAATTATAAATGACACAATATCAATATGTTATATATTATATGATACAATAAAATTTATATTCCCATTCTTGTACCAATATATATATATATATATATATAAAGAGTTATAAGTAGTTCATGAGTCGCTCATTCAACTATCCCTCGGAGACAAGATCGTGAAGTACTATGCATGATTGCCTCCCGTTCAAAAAAAAAAAAGCTTATATATCCAATTGTAATTTTGTAACTTATTAGCAACAACTATTTATTATTTTGATCAACACTACTATTATGTGTCATTTGCTGTCCTACTTTCTAATTATCTGCAGTTCAGTTTTTTTTGTTAATAACTAATTCAAATGTATCTCCCTGCAGTCCAATACTTAGTTTGAATTAGATGAGAATTCAAAAAAAAAAGAGAGAGACAATTTTTATTGAGGTATGTCCTTAAGAAGACTGAAATATATTTTAAATTTTTTATTTTTATTTTTATAAATTTTGTGATCGTATTATGAAAATTTTAATTAATTTAATCAAATAAAAAATGATATTAATCAATTGTATTATAATTATAAAATATGAAAAAATGAAGTTTATAAATTTTGTTTTTCTTATTTCACGGGACTAATAATGTAACCATGAAGATACATTTAACATGATTTTTTTTTTTTTTATCATTAAACTGTGCAGGAAATGGTTAATGCCTTCTTTATGCGGTACATTTTCTTTGTTGCTATTTCCCTTTCCCTGAAGCCGTCACGAGGACTGTACACGTATAGTATCCGAGTAGTCCTTTTGGCAAGCTTGAATTTTCTACACACCCACAAATAATTTGGGCAAACTTGAGATAGCCCAGGCTCAATAATTGTTCTAGCTAGTTTCCGCCTCACTCACGATAGTTCCGAAGCAAAGGACTAATAATTGATTTGTATTTTTGATGTTTTAAGTATTAATTTAATAAATAGAATGTAAAATTTAGAAAAAATCACTTTCGTGGATCATATCTTTTGGTACCTAGACTCCTACTTTTTCCAACGGCAACAAAAAATATTTGTCGTGTGATCACCGCTGTAAAATGAAAGAAAAAACAATTGAGCGTCGTCCACACCTTAAACATGTCAATTGAGCAAGAAACACAATTCCCAGAGACGCCCACTAGGCGTCTACACAGCCTTACACGTGGTCTCCAATAATTGATTTTTTTTTTTTGTAAAAAAAAAAAAAATTTGGGAGAGACTCCAATAATTGAACCTCAAGCAATTATACTTTTCTTATTTAAAAGGGAACTGCGAAAGAAAATCAGCGATAGCATTCTTCTTTCAAGCCTTCATTTCATCCATTGCAGACAAACCAAGACGAACACAGGTTCTGCATTAACCGCCTCAATCATGAAGAGGTAACTGAGCAGAATCAATGAAATTATTTGCTTAATTTTGAGTTTAAAAATTTTTAAGTTTACAGCTTATGAAACCTATCTCGCTTTCGGCAGGCTAGAAGGTAAGGTGGCCTTGATAACCGGCGGAGCCCGTGGGATAGGCGAGTCCACAGTAAGATTGTTTGTCCAACATGGGGCCAAGGTTGTTATTGCAGATGTCCAAGACAGCCTCGGTCACCTTCTCTGCGGAGAACTTGGCTCCGAGTAAATTGTTTCCTACGTCCACTGCGATGTAACAAGTGACACCGATGTCCAAAACGCCGTAGATTTCGCCGTCTCCAGGTACGGAAAACTCGACATCATGTTTAACAACGCAGGCATCTCAGGCAACCTTATGGAACCCAGGATTTTAGCAGCAGACAACGATGAATTCAAGAGGGTCTTCGATGTCAACGTGTTTGGCGCCTTCCTGGGTGCCAAACATGCCGCCAGGGTAATGATTCCAGCCAAAAGGGGCTGTATTCTCTTCGCTTCTAGTGTTGTCTCCGTGACTTCCCTGAACTGTGCTCATGCTTATACGGCATCAAAGCACGCGGTGGTCGGCTTGGCCAAGAACTTGTCGGTCGAGTTGGGCCAATATGGGATAAGAGTGAATTGCATATCCCCATATGCAATTGTAACCCCCATGTTTACGACCGCTATGGGGCAAATGGGGATGGATAACGAGAAGTTACACGAGCTGCTTTCGGCTGCAGCTAATTTGAAAGAGGCGGTACTAGAACCCGAAGACATTGCAGAGGCAGCAATATATCTGGGAAGTGATGAGTCCAAGTATGTGAGTGGGATCAATCTGGCGGTTGATGGTGGCTATAGCCTTACCAATCCATCGTTTTCCATGACAATGAAAAGCTTTTGTTCTTGAATAAGTTCTTCTGGTGGCGGTCTTTACATTGACCTGCTTGGAATGAAGTTGGGCCAGGCTGTGTAGCCCTAAAAATAAATGTAAAGCCCCGTCTTAGTTCTATCGAGACAATAATGAAATGCAGTTTTAATTAGAATTAAAGGAATGTTGAAACGTAGTTTTAATTACAATTAAAGGAATGTTGATGTTAATTTAAATTATTAAATTAAAATATTTTTATATTTTTCTATCAATGTTATTGTGTATACCATCTTGGAATGTAGTTGGGCCAAGCTGTGTGGCCCTATAAATAAATGTAAAGCCCCAACTTGATTCTATTAAGACCATAATGAAATATGATCTTTTGTTATTAACCTAATTAAAATGTCTCAAATACTTATAAATAATGAAATTCTAAAGTAAAATTGTGATGCATTGTTATTGATAATAGTTTTGTTACTTGTGTAGCAAGAACATCTGTTTCTTTCCCTTGTTCTTTCTTGCTAAAGTTTTTATGTTGCTATAGAAATACTTCTTAATATTAAGTAAAAAGCATTAGATAGATCTCCAAGGAATTAAAGTTAAATTATAAAGAACACAATATAAATATGCTCTATATTATATGATACAATAAAATTTATATTCCCATTCTTGTACCAAAAAAAAAATATATAAAGAGTTATAAGTAGTTCATGAGTCGCTCATTCAACTATCCCTCGGTTACAACAATGGGTGGTTGGCTCCCATTTCGTTCAAGAAAAAAGAAAAAAGAAAAAAGAAAAAAGCTTATATATCCAATCGTAATTTTGCATCTTATTAGCAACAACTATTTATTATTTTGATCTAACACTACTATTATGTATCATTTGTCGTGTTACTTACTAATTATCTGCAGTTCAGTATTTCTTTAATGACTAATTCAAATATAACTCTCTGCAATTCAATACTTAATTTGAATTAGTTAAAAATTTTAAAAAAATAAACAATTTTTATAAAAATAAGTTCTTAAAAAGTTTAAAATATATTTTTAAATTTCTTGTAATTTTTTTATAAATTTTGTAATTATAATATGATTAAATGAAAAATATATTAATCAATTGTGTTATAATTATGAAATATAAAAAAATTAAGTTCATAAATTTTGTTTTTCTTATTTCATGGGACTAAGTACATTTTCTTTGTTGCTATTTCCCTTTCCCTGAAGCCGTCACGAGGACTGTACACGTATAGTGTCCGAGTGGTCCTTTTGGCAACCTTGAATTTTATACACACCCACAAATAATTTGGGCAAACTTGAGATAATCCAGGCTCAATAATTGTTCTAGCTAGTTTCTGCCTCACTCATGATAGGTCCCAAGCAAAGGACTAATAATTGATTTGTATTTTTGATGTTTTAAGTATTAATTTAATAAATAAAATGTAAAATTTATAAAAATTTTAAAAATAATATTATTATATAATTTATAATTTAATAAGTATAAAAAGGAAGAGCAATAATTGAGGTTGAATTTTCAGATGGAAAACTATGCCCCACGTGAATAAGTCATCAGTTTACAGTCACATTCATTCATGGATCATATCTTTTGGTACCCTTCCAGTCCCTATGGCGATTGGAGCAGGACTCCTACTTTTTCCGGCTTCAACAAAAAAACTTTGTCGTGTGATCACCGCTGTAAAATGAAAGAAAAAACAATTGAACGTCGTCCACACCTTAAAGATATCAATTGAGCAAAACACAATTCCCAATAATCTTCTGAGCTGCCCAGTAAGAGTCTACACAGCCTTACGCGTGGTCTCCAATAGTTGAAGTTCTTTTTTTTTTGAAAAAAAAAAATTGGGAGAGACTCCAATAATTGAACCTCAAGCAATTATACTTTTCTTATTTATAAGGGAACTGCGAAAGAAAATCAGCGATAGCATTCTTCTTTCAAGCCCAGAAAAAACAAGACGAACACAGGTTCTGCATTAACCGCCTCAATCATGAAGAGGTAATTGAGCACAATCAATGAAATTATTTGCTTAATTTCGAGTTTAAAAATTTTTAAGTTTACAGCTTAAGAAACCTATCTCCCGTTCGGCAGGCTAGAAGGTAAGGTGGCCTTGATAACCGGCGGAGCCCGTGGGATAGGCGAGTCCACAGTAAGATTGTTTGCCCAACATGGGGCCAAGGTTGTTATTGCAGATGTCCAAGACAGCCTCGGTCACCTTCTCTGCGGAGAACTTGGCTCCGAGGAGATTGTTTCCTACGTCCACTGCGATGTAACAAGTGACACCGATGTCCAAAACGCCGTAGATTTCGCCGTCTCCAGGTACGGAAAACTCGACATCTTGTTTAACAACGCAGGCATCTCAGGCAACCTTATGGAACCCAGGATTTTAACAGCAGACAACGATGAATTCAAGAGGGTCTTCGATGTCAACGTGTTTGGCGCTTTCCTGGGTGCCAAACATGCCGCCAGGGTAATGATTCCAGCCAAAAGGGGCTGCATTCTCTTCGCTGCTAGTGTTGTCTCCGTGACTTCTCTGAACGGTGCTCATGCTTATACGGCATCAAAGCACGCGGTGGTCGGCTTGGCCAAGAACTTGTCGGTCGAGTTGGGCCAATATGGGATAAGAGTGAATTGTATATCCCCATATGTAGTTTTAACCCCCATGTTTACGACCGGTAGGAAGCAAATGGGGTTGGATAACAAGAAGTTACTCGAGCTGGTTTCGGCTTCAGCTAATTTGAAAGACGCAGTACTGGAACCCGAAGACATTGCAGAGGCAGCAATATATCTGGGAAGTGATGAGTCCAAGTATGTGAGTGGGATCAATCTGGTGGTTGATGGTGGCTATAGCCTTACCAATCCATCGTTTTCCACAACAACGAAAAGCTTTTGTTCTTGAATCAGTTGTGCTGGTGGCGGCCGTTACATTTACCTTCTTGGAATGAAGTTGGGCCAGGCTGTGTGACCCTAAAAATAAATGTAAAGCCCTCAACTTGGTTGCATTGAGACAATAATGAAACGTGGTCTTTGTTATTAACTTAATTAAGATGTCTCAAATACCCATAAATAACGAAATTCTAAAGTAAAATCGGATGCACTGTTATTGATAATAGTTTCGTTGCTGGTGTGGCAAGAACATCAATAATATTACTTTAAATTAGAAAGACAAAAATTATTAATTTCTTAACTTTACTAATTAAGTGATTAATTTGTAATTAATTTTATTATTATTGCTCATTAATTTACTATAAAGATAAAATTAATATTATAATATCTATTATTTTATTTCTTTTTATATTTCCATTCTTTTAAACAAAATTTTTAAAATTTTTTTGGTTATTATTTTAAGAATATAATTTTTAAATATTTTTATTTAATTAATATTAATAAAAATTTAAACTCCAAACTTTAAATTTTAAAAATAATTTCAATACTTTCATTTTTTTTTCTTCTCTCTCTTTTCTACTTTTATGTTTTACTATAATATTTACAAAATTAAAAATATTTGTGTACCCGTATTCATGAGACATTTATTTTTTTAAAATTATTAACTAATAAATTAACTTTTTGTATATTCCATTTAAAAAAAAAAAAAGAAATATATAATGCCATGAGATCCACATTATTGTCGTTGTTATTGACTTAATTAAATGCCTCAAATACCCGTAATTAACAAGTGAATTGCATATACCCGTTAGCAGTTGACCCCCCATTGTTAAGGAGCGCTATGGGACTACTAATGGAGACGGAGAAGGAGAAGTTACAGGAGCTGATTTGCGCTTCAGCTAATTAAAAAGGGCCAATTTCACAACCCGAAGACATAGCGCAGGCAGCAATTTATCGTGATGAGTCCAAGAACGTCAGTGGGATCGATCTGGTTGCTGATGGGACTATAGTCGAGCCAATACATCATTTACATAGGTAATAAAATAAAATAAAATAAGCCTGCTTGAACGAGCCTGTCTTCTAGTGGCGTGATATGTACTTTCCCTGGGAGAGATGGGTTTGGGCCGGGCTGCGTTTAAGGCATACTCGGTCCGAACCCATCTGGGTTCATCGTGAAATTTCTTATCTAAATTGATTTTATTGCATGCTTTCCCCGGTGTATATCCAGATACTTTTGCATCCCTTGCTTTCCACTGAGCAATACAAATCAACAACGTGGCTCTTCCAGCTGTTTTATGCCTTGCTATTAATCGAGGCTCGCCCATCTGCCAAGTTACAGTCCGTGGTCCACACGTAACGATGCAAATAGATATTTGTGCAACAGTCTCTTTCAACGCTATACATTATAAAAAATAAAATTAATTTATCACAAAATTTTTTTTTTTTTAAGTATACAACTTTTTTTAATTTTTTACTAAATTATTTTATTAATTAAAAACATATTTATTTTAATAAAAATAATATTTTTTATAATAAATTAAAAAATAATAATAATATTTAATAGTATTTATTCATATATTTTCTAATTCATATTTTGAATGTTAGATCCACCTAACTTTGAAGTTCTTTACTTTGACCGGCAGTTACCAATGTTTCAAGTTGAATTATTTCAGTAAGCGCACATGCTCGTAAAGCCATACGATATGATCAGCATTCCATTGTACTTTCTTGAGCCGTGAATCATACGGAGGATAATTCTCCCGTTTCGTCATATATTAATAAACGATATTATCCATACTAATAAACAAAAGAGGTACCTTGCGCTTCCTTTTCATATTTATATTAAAATTTTCAGGATCTTCGATGTATCTTTATTTAGCAATGACCATAGACTAATAATACCTATCAACTAAAATTTTTATTTACAGTGAATCAATCTTTACACTATATATTTATTTAAAATTAATAATAAATTTTTACCCATTATTCATAATAATACATGTTTATTTTAGTGACAAAAAAGTTTATTTCTTATAATAAAAATTGAAATTTAATATATATTATATAATATTTAATTTTTTTTAATAATTTAAATTTTAAATTAATTTTTAATATAATATAAATATTTTATAATTTATTTTTTTTTTTTGTATTTAAATTACGTTTTTACTTTAATATAAGAAAAATGTGTTAAAGTTTAATGTATTCGATCTTATCTAACTGTAAAACTGGCTTAAACTTGAATGATCTCTCAACAACGAAAATCAAAACACGTGCCCGAGAGGCCGGGACGAAAATGGTGACAATGGTCCCCTCTGCTACTGCAATCACTGCGGGCAAAGTGGCACATGACAACTGCTTGTGCTGATAATGTCATGGAGAAAGAAAAATCCCCAAAGACTATTTATTAGTCAACAGCTTGTGCTGTCGACTTGACTCATAGGTTAAGCGTCTCACTTGGCGGGCGGTCGCCGTGAACTTTTGAACACCACCAATTTAAAAGAGCAATCACAGTTCTGGGCTATGCTATCTCCAAATATTTGAAATCGAAATTGGAGCTCCTAACCAAGTTTATTTTGTTCTTCCATTTCATTTTCCAGTGGGCTTTCAAATTCCATTGTGGGAGTATCAAGATGAATGCAGGTTCTGCTGTAGCCCCAACCAGCAAAAGGTAAGCATAAAGAATGCAAGTGTAAAAACTTGGAGACTTTTATCAACTTCATTTTGAATCAAATATATCATATATGTAAACAATACTCCAGTGCACTGAGTTTAGGGAAAACTTTCGTATTTTTAATGAAATATTATATATATATATATATAATTTTAATTTTTACTTCTAAATTTTAATTTCGTTTGTTATTAATATCAAAAAATTTGTACAAAAAAAATTAATTATATATATTATTTATTTTAATATATTAATATAATTAAATTATTATATAATTAATTATATTTATTTATATTATATTTTTTATACTAAATATTATCTTATAATTTAATTTTTTTAAATTAATTATGAATAATAATATTTAATAATTTAATAAAAATTTTATTTGTTTCTCTCAAATGAATTTAGAGGGATAAGTAAAGAGAATAGTTAAAATTATATAATATAATTAAAATTATAAATTAAATTTATATTAATAAAACTTAATTTTAATAATTTTTTTACTAAAATAATATTAAAAAATTTTATAAACATTATAATATTGAATAATGTGATTTTAAGAGTTTAAAAAAAATTGTGGGATTATATAATAAAATTATAAATTTTTGTGTGATAAAAAAATAATATAATTTGTTTCAATAAATTTAAAATTAAGAGTAATTTTGAAAAAAATATTAAATTAAAATAAAAATCTTAAATATTTATAAATTAACGTATCTTACTTTTAATTATTTTTAATATTATATAAACTCACTCTTTTGTTTTTTTTTAATTGAAACTCATCGACCCAATTCACTCCTTAAAGGATATTTTTCTGTCCAGCACAAAGATATTGCCCAAATACATATGAGAAAACTCTCTCTGCATTTTGGTTGGAGCTGATAGGCTTTTAACTCTGCAGGCTAGAAGGTAAGGTGGCCTTGATAACCGGCGGGGCCCGTGGGATAGGCGAGTCCACAGTAAGATTGTTTGTCCAACATGGGGCCAAGGTTGTTATTGCAGATGTCCAAGACAGCCTCGGTCACCTTCTCTGCGGAGAACTTGGCTCCGAGGAAATTGTTTCCTACGTCCACTGCGATGTAACAAGTGACACCGATGTCCAAAACGCCGTAGATTTCGCCGTCTCCAGGTACGGAAAACTTGACATCTTGTTTAACAACGCTGGCATCTCAGGCAACGTTATGGAACCAAGGATTTTAGCAGCAGACAACGATGAATTCAAGAGGGTCTTCGATGTCAACGTGTTTGGTGCTTTCCTGGGTGCCAAACATGCCGCCAGGGTAATGATTCCAGCCAAAAGGGGCTGCATTCTCTTCGCTTCTAGTGTTGTCTCCGTGACTTCCCTGAACGGTGCTCATGCTTATACGGCATCAAAGCACGCGGTGGTCGGCTTGGCCAAGAACTTGTCGGTCGAGTTGGGCCAATATGGGATAAGAGTGAATTGCATATCCCCATATGCAGTTGCAACCCCCATGCTTACGACCGCCACCGGGCAAATGGGGTTAGATAAAGAGAAGTTACTCGAGCTGGTTTCGGCTTCAGCTAATTTGAAAAATGCGGTACTAGAACCCAAAGACATTGCAGAGGCAGCAATATATCTGGCAAGTGATGAGTCCAAGTATGTGAGTGGGATCAATCTGGCGGTTGATGGTGGCTATAGCCTTACCAATCCATCGCTTTCCATAACAATGAAGAACTTTTGTTCTTAAATCGGTTTTGCTGGTGGCGGCCGTTACATTTACCTTCTTGGAATGAAGTTGGGCCAGGCTGTGTGGTCCTAAAAATAAATGTAAAGCCCCCAACTTGCTTCTATTGAGACAATAATGAAACGTGGGCTTTGTTATTAACTTAATTAAGATGTCTCAAACACCCATAAATAACGAAATTCTAAAGTAAAATCGTGATGCACTGTTATTGATTATACTTTAGTAATATTGCTTTAAATTAAATAAATAAAAATTATTAATTTTTTTAATTTTATTAGTTAAATAAATAATTTTTAATTAATTTTATTATAAATATAAAATTATAATTATAATATCAATTATTTTATTTCTTCTTAATTTAAAAAAAAAGTCTTAATTTTTAAATTATTTTTTAAAAATTATAAAAATTTTGATTCTCTCTATAAATTCAAAACCTTAAATTTTAAAAATAATTCCAATACTTTCTTTTTTCTCTCTCTCTCTCTCTCTCTCTCTCTTTATGTCTCACTCTAATGTTTACAAGATATAAAATATTTTTGTAATTGTATTTATAAGACATTTTTTTATTATTAACTAATAAATTAATTTTTGGTATATTCGTTCTAAAAAAATGAAATATATAATGTCATGAGATCCACATAATTGTCCTCGTTATTAACTTAATTAAATGTCTCAAATACCCGTAAATAACGAGTGAATTGCATATACCCGTTTGCAGTTGACACCCCATTGTTAAGGGGCGCCATGAGGCTGGAGACGGAGAAGGAGAAGTTACCGGAGCTGATTTGCACTTCAGCTAATTTAAAAGGCCAATTTCAGAACCTGGAGACATTCCCCAGGCAGCAGTTTATCTGGCAAGTGATGAGTCCCAAGTACGTCAGTGGGATCGATATGGTTGCTGATGGGGGCTGTAGCCGAGCCAATCCGTCATATTTCATGAGCAGTGAGAAAAAGGCCTTCTTAAACGAGTCTTTCTTCTAGTAGCGTGACGCGTACTCTCCTTGGGAGAAATAGGTGTGGGCCGGGCTGCGTTTAAGGCATACTCGGTCCGAACCCGCCTGGGTTCATCGTGAAATTTCTTATCCAGATATTTTTGCATCCCTTGCTTTCCATTGAGCAACACGGGCAACAACGTGGCTCTGCCGGGGGGTAGTACTTGTCTTCCAGCTCTCTTATTCCTTGCTATTGATCAAGGCTTACCCATTTGCCAAGTTACAGTCCGCGGTCCACACGATATTTGTGCTGTCTCTGTCAATGCCATACATTAAAAAAAAAATTAAAAAAAAAATTTAATTTATTACAAAATATTTTTTTTGGAGTATACAACTTTTAAAATTTTTATTAAATTATTTTAATGATTAAAAACATATTTATTTTAATAAAAAATATTTTTATAATAAATTGAGAAAAAAATTTAATAATATTTAATATTATTTCTGATTCATATTTTTGAACGTTAGCTCCACCTAACTTTGAAGTTGTCAACTTTGACCCGTACTCACCAATAAGTTGAATTAGACATACAATATGATCAGTATCTATATCTGTCTCTTTCCATTGTTCTTTCTTGTGCCGTGAATCATACGGTTGACAATTCTCCCCTTTCATCATGTATTAATAAACCATATTATCCACACTAATAAACAGAAGAGGTAACTCGTGCTTCCTTTTCATATTTATATTAAAATTTTCAGGATCTTCAATGCATCTTAATTTGGCAATGACGATAGACTAATAATGCCTATCAACTAAAATTTTTATTTACAGTGAATTAATCTTTAAACTAAATTTTATTTAAAAATAAAAATAATTTTTTATTTATTATTCATAATAACATGTGTTTATTTTACTGATAAAAAAATTATTTTTATAAAATAAACGTTAAAATTTAATATTAATTTTATTTAATAATTTTAATTTTAAATTAATTTTTAATATAATATAAATATTTTATTATTTATTTTTCATATATTTAAATTACGTTTTTACTTTCATATAAAAAAATGTGTTAAAGTTTAATGTATTCGATCTTATCTAACTGTAAAACTGGCCTAAACTTGAATGATCTCTCAACAATGAAAATCAAAACACGTGCCCCGACAGGCCGGGACGAAAATGGTGACAATGGTCTCCTCTGCTACTGCAATCAATGCTGGCAAAGTGGTACTGACAACTGCTTGTGCTGATAACGTCATGGAGAAAGAAAAATCCCCCAAGACCATTTATTAGTGTGCTGTCGACTTGACTTATAGGTAAAGCGTCTCATTTGGTGGGCGGCCGCCGCTAACTATTGAGCACCACCAAATTTAAAAGAGTAATCACAGTTCTGGGCTATGCTATCTCCAAATATTTGAAATCGAAATTGGAGCTCCTAACCAAGTTTATTTTGTTCTTCCATTTCATTTTCCAGTGGGCTTTCAAATTCCATTGTGGGAGTATCAAGATGAATGCAGGTTCTGCTGTAGCCCCAACCAGCAAAAGGTAAGCATAAAGAATGCAAGTGTAAAAAATTGGAGACTTTTATCAACTTCT
This sequence comes from Rhizophora mangle, assembly GCA_037832345.1. Classification (NCBI taxonomy): domain Eukaryota; kingdom Viridiplantae; phylum Streptophyta; class Magnoliopsida; order Malpighiales; family Rhizophoraceae; genus Rhizophora; species Rhizophora mangle. The sequence goes on along the minus strand of JBAPLJ010002022.1, from coordinate 1,891,196 downwards.
TTTTGAATCAAATATATCATATATGTAAAAAAGGATACTCCAGTGCACTTGAGTTTAGGGAAATCTCTCATGTTTTTAATGAAATATATCATATATGTATATAATTTCAATTTTTACTTTTAATTTTCAAATTAGTTGTTTACATCAAAAAAAATTTTTTTTAAATTAATTAAGATATAAAGTATATTAAATTATATATTATTTATTTTAATATATTAATATAATAAAATTATTATGTAATTAATTATATTTATTTATTTATATTTTTATACTAAATATCATCTTATAATTTAAATTTTTAAACTAACTATAAATAATAGTATTTAATAATTTAATAAAATTTTTGTTCATTTATTTTACATGATTTTAGAGGGATAAGTATAGAAAATAGTAAAAATTATATAATATAATTAAAATTATAAATTAAGTTTATACTAATAAAATATAATTTTAATAATTTTTTTTACGTATGAATAATATTAAAAAAGATTTATGAGCATTATAGCATTGAACAACCTGAGAGTTTAAAAAATAAAACTGTAGAATTATATAATGAAATTGTAGATTTTGAGGTGATCAAGAATGATGTAATCCGTCTCGACCACTAATAAATTCAAAACTTGTGAAAGTAATTTTGAAAAGAGATGGTATAAAAATAAAAATTTTAAATATTTATAAAGTAACATATCTTACTTTTAATTATTTTTAATATTGCATCAACTCACGTTTTTTTTTTTTTAAATTGAAACTCATCAACCCAATTCACTCTCTTAAAAGATATTTTTGTGTCCAGCAGAAAGACACTGCCCAAATATATCTGAGAAAACTCTCTGTGCATTTTGGTTGGAGCTGATAGGCTTTTAACTCTGCAGGCTAGAAGGTAAGGTGGCCTTGATAACAGGTGGAGCAAGTGGGATAGGCGAGTCCACAGTAAAATTGTTTGTTCAACACGGGGCCAAGGTTGTTATTGCAGATATCCAAGATGATCTTGGCCGCTCTCTCTGTAAGGAGCTTGGCTTGGAAGAAGCTGTCACCTATGTCCACTGTGATGTAACAAATGATTCTGATGTCCAAAATGCTGTTGATTTGGCCGTCTCCAAGTACGGAAAGCTAGACATCATGTTCAACAATGCTGGCATCGTCGGCGGCGTGGAACCCAGCATTTTGGACACAGACAACGAAGTTTTCAAAAGGGTTTTGGACGTCAACGTGTTTGGTGCGTTCCTGGGTGCCAAGCATGCCGCCAGGGTCATGATTCCAGCTAAAAAAGGTGTCATTCTCTTCACTTCCAGTATTGCTTCAGTTTGCGTTGGCCTCGGGCCCTTGGCGTACGCGGCATCAAAGCACGCCGTGGTCGGCTTGGCCAAGAAATTGTCGGTTGAGTTGCGAGTATGGGATAAGAGTGAATTGCATATCCCCATTTGCAGTTGTAACCCCCATGTTTAGGACCGCTTTAGGGCAAATGGAGGTCCCTGGGGAGAAGTTAGGGGAGGCTGCGGCTAATTTGAAAGAGGCAGTAATGGAACCCGAAGAAATTGCACGGGCAGCAATATATCTGGCAAGTGATGAGTCCAAGTATGTCAGTGGGATCAATCTGGTGGTTGATGGTGGCCACAGCGTTACCAATCCGTCGTTCACAATGACAATAAAGAGCTTGCTTTCTTAATTCAGTTTGTCACTAAGCATCTTGAAAATAAATTTGCTTGGAACGTTCCATTGCATTTTCCGTACGTGTAGGGTGAAGGTAGGGACCGAGTACCGGGTTCCCCCTCCCTTCTTTAAGAAAGCTACCAAGTTATCCTTTTCTCTCCCTTTAGGTGCTTATCCAAGTGCCATTTTTCTTATGACAAATTGTGTGAGATACTAGTGTTATTTATGGCCTTCATGTCATTCCCGATCAACAGGAGAAGATATCCAGTAGATATATTATTGAAGCTCTTGAAGAAAAAGGATTTTCACTATCAAATCTCAGCCATCTTCTTATTTTCACTCGAATTTAACTTGTAAACTGATGACCCAAAAATTTTAGAGTACTTAATAGTTCCGGATTGTGCGTTCATGCATCATTGTGACAGCCTGCAATTGATTAGCGCCCATGTAAATGATATTGGACAATAGTTGTAGCCGGGTTGATGCCGTTGGGTAGTAACTTGTAAAGCTAATTTATAATTTAATTTCATCTCTTCTGCCCATTTTGAAAAATAAGAATGAGATGTTAGTGTTTTAATAAAAATAATATTTTTTTTATAATAATATGAGAAAAAAATTAATAATATTTAATATTATTATAAAAATAATTTTCTAATTCATAATTTGACCGTTAGTTCCACAAACTTTGACCGGTAGTTACCAATGTTTCAAGTTGAATTATTTCAGTAAGCAAATGCTCGTAAAGACGCACGATATGATCCGCATCTATATGTCTCTTTACATTGTTCTTTCTTGAGCCGTGAATCATATGGAGGATAATTCTCCCGTTTCAACATATATTAATAAACCATATTATCCATACTAATATATTAAAATTTTCAGGATCTTCGATTTATCTTAATTTGGCAATACTATAGGCTAATAATAATACCTATCAACTAAAATTTTTATTTACAGTGAATCAATCTTTGTAGTAGATTTTATTTAAAAACAATAACAAATTCTTATCCGTTATTTATAATAATAACTATTTATTTTACTGCTTAAAATGTTTATTTTTTATGAAAAAATTGTTGAAATTTAATATATATTATATAATATTTAATTTTATTTAATAATTTAAATTTTTAAACTAATTTTTAATATAATATAACAATTTTATAATTTTTTATTTTTTATTTAAATTATATTTTTACTTTCATATAAAAAACGTGTTGAAATTTAATGTATTATCGAACAGTAAAACTGGCTTAAACTTCAATGGTCTCTCCACAGCGAAAATCAAAACACATGCCCGAGGCCGGGACGAAAATGGTGACAATGGTCTCCTCTGCTGCTGCAATCAATGCTGGCAAAATCGCACTTGGATTGACAACTGCTTGTGCTGATAACGTCATGGGGAAAGAAAATCACCAAAGACTATTTGTTAGTCAATAGCTTGTGCTGTCGGCTTGACTAATAGGTAAAGCGTATCACTTGGTGGGCGGCCGCCGTGAACTATTGATCACCACCAAATTTAAAAGAGCAATCACAATTCTGGGCTATGCTATCTCCAAATATATGAAATTGAAATTGGAGCTCCTAACCAAGTTTTTTTTGTTCCCTGCTTTCCAGGTAGAAACGGACGTCTCGGCTTAGTGAAGTACTGTGTTCCTCCATTTCAATTTCCAGTGGGCTTTCAAATTCCATTGTGGGAGTGTCGAGATGAATGCAGGTTCTGCTGTAGCCCCAACCAGCAAAAGGTAAGCATAAAGAATGCAAGCATAAAAGATTGGAGACTTTTAATTATTTATAAATTTTAAATATTTATAAATTAACTGTATCTTACTTTTAATTATTTTTAATATTGATTAAACTCACTTTTTTTTTTTTTTTTTTTTAAATTGAAACTCACCGACCCAATTCAATATTTTTGTTTCCAGTAGAAACATATTGCCCAAATATATCTGAGAAAACTCTCTTTGCATTTTGGTTGGAGCTGATAGGCTTTTAACTCTGCAGGCTAGAAGGTAAGGTGGCCTTGATAACAGGTGGAGCAAGTGGGATAGGCGAGTCCACAGTAAAATTGTTTGTTCAACACGGGGCCAAGGTTGTTATTGCAGATATCCAAGATGATCTTGGCCGCTCTCTCTGTAAGGAGCTTGGCTTGGAAGAAGCTGTCACCTATGTCCACTGTGATGTAACAAATGATTCTGACGTCCAAAATGCTGTTGATTTGGCCGTCTCCAAGTACGGAAAGCTAGACATCATGTTCAACAATGCTGGCATCGTCGGCGGCGTGGAACCCAGCATTTTGGACACAGACAACGAAGTTTTCAAAAGGGTTTTGGACGTCAACGTGTTTGGTGCGTTCCTGGGTGCCAAGCATGCCGCCAGGGTCATGATTCCAGCTAAAAAAGGTGTCATTCTCTTCACTTCCAGTATTGCTTCAGTTTGCGTTGGCCTCGGGCCCTTGGCGTACTCGGCATCAAAGCACGCCGTGGTCGGCTTGGCCAAGAAATTGTCGGTTGAGTTGGGCGAGTATGGGATAAGAGTGAATTGCATATCCCCGTTTGCAGTTGTAACCCCCATGTTTAGGACCGCTTTAGGGCAAATGGGGGTCCCTGGGGAGAAGTTAGGGGAGCTAGTTTCGGCTGCGGCTAATTTGAAAGAGGCAGTAATGGAACCCGAAGACATTGCACGGGCAGCAATATATCTGGCAAGTGATGAGTCCAAGTATGTCAGTGGGATCAATCTGGTGGTTGATGGTGGCCACAGCGTTACCAATCCGTCGTTCACAATGACAATAAAGAGCTTGCTTTCTTAATTCAGTTTGTCACTAAGCATCTTGAAAATAAATTTGCTTGGAACGTTCCATTGCAATTTCCGTATGTGTATAATAAAGGGTGAAGGTAGGGGACCGAGTACCGGGTTCCCCCTCCCTTCTTTAAGAAAACTACCAAGTTATCCTTTTCTCTCCCTTTAGGTGCTTATCCAAGTGCCATTTTCCTTATGACAAATTGTGTGAGATACTAGTGTTCTGTATCGCCTTCATGTCATTCCCGATCAACAGGAGAAGATATCCAGTAGATATATTATTGAAGCTCTTGAAGAAAAAGGATTTTCACTATCAAATCTCAGCCATCTTCTTATTTTCACTCGAATTTAACTTGTAAACTGATGACCCAAAAATTTTAGAGTACTTAATAGTTCCGGATTGTGCGTTCATGCATCATTGTGACAGCCTGCAATTGATTAGCGCCCATGTAAATGATATTGGACAATAGTTGTAGCCGGGTTGATGCCGTTGGGTAGTAACTTGTAAAGCTAATTTATAATCTAATTTCATCTCTTCTGCCCATTTTGAAAAATAATTCGGTTTGGGCTTGATCGGAACCTTATATAGGCAAGATAGAACCCATCTGCGACTAGGGCTGGACAAGCAATCTCTCTTGCTGCTGCTGCCCGTTCACTCTTTTTGATCAATTGGTGCAAAAAGTACCTGAGCTCCGAGCTTCGTGAGTCCATCACGGCCTATTATTTCTTTTGGCCCCCAGCTGCCTGCTGCAAAGTCATCATTCCACCGAGAATGATAATCCCATATATGTGAGCATGTTTAGCTCAAACTTGATGAAATATACTTCTATTTTTGTTTTTTTCTTTCATTTTTTAATCTAGTTATAATGAAAAAAAGTTTTTTTTTTTTTTTTTTATGAATAAAGTTTGAGGTTTGAATCCTACTAAGTTATAGTTTCTTTTTTTGCCTTTTTTTATTTAAAAAAATTGTTAATTTTTTGGGTTAGGAAAAAGTATACTATTCTTCCTAAACCTTTATTAGACGCCAAAATTTTTTTTTAAAAAACAACACACACACGCGCGCATGCAAACACCCAAAAAAAAAAAAGAGGGTAATAGGTCCATACAAAACGGCGAGTAAAGCCTATTAGATCCAATTGAGCCCAAAAGAGAGCCTTCCAAAATGCCCATTTTCACATATACCTCCTTACGCGGTATAGATAGACCAACAAAACCCTAATCGCCAGCAGAGTCAGTGTAAGCCTTCTCTCGCTCTGTGTCTCAGCAGCCACACACGCGCACACCAAACAAGAAGAAGAAAGGAAAATGGGCCGTGTCCGCACAAAGACGGTGAAGAAATCGTCGCGCCAGGTGATAGAGCGGTACTACTCGCGAATGACGCTGGACTTCCACACCAACAAGAAGGTGATCGCCGAGGTGGCCATCATCCCTTCCAAGCGCCTCCGCAACAAGATCGCCGGATTCTCAACCCACCTCATGAAGCGCATCCAGAAGGGTCCCGTCCGCGGAATCTCCCTCAAGCTTCAGGAGGAGGAGCGCGAGCGCCGCATGGACTTTGTCCCTGAAAAGTCCGCCATCCAGACCGACGAGATTAACGTCGACAAGGAGACCATCGACATGCTCAGCGCCCTCGGCATGGCCAATCTCCCCGGCGTCAACCAGGTTGAGCCAGTTGCTGTCTCCGTTCCCCAGTTCGGTTTCGGTAGAGGTGGTACTGGTGGGTCTGGCAGGAGGTTTTGAATGTTAAGGACGGACACATGGGCCGGTTGCTGTTTTAGTTTAATTTTGATCTATTTTATGCAAATTCGTTTGACTGTGAAGATTCTGGGTTTAGCATTTTTAAAAGTGTTGGAAGAATTTTTGGTGCTACTGCCCTGTTACCTTGACTTATGAGTAACTGTGGTTTACTTTATTTTGTTTTATGCTGTCCTTCAAGCTTTTTACCATGTTATATTTCTTGCTAATATGTTCTGTCAATCGCTATATTTTCTACATATATGTTTTCTAATGACAGAGTTCATGTTCGTGTGTTTAGATGTTTTTGTTTGATTGGGTACTTCCATTTATGTCTGCTGGGTTGTTGGAGTGCCTTTCTAGGATAATTTGCTTTGAAAAGGAAAAAAAATTAATGTCAAATGATAAATCTGGCAATGTAACTCTGGTTCTTGATACATTGCTAGATTCATTGCTCGACATTAAAAAATTTATGCGGTGTTTTGTGATAAATTATGTGCAAAATAGGTTAGACAATTGTTTTGTTTTGCGGTCAGAAAATCATGTACTTGCTGGTAGTCATTGTTTATGAAGTGTCTTTGGTGTGTCATTCATTATAGGTGTATTGTTCGTGTATTTTTGTGATCAGAGTCATAGTTCCTTATTTTACTTGAACAATGAGGAATAGTCATTTGCATGGTTTGCAGAAATCTGAACGAACCATTTTGAATATTAGGTGCTATAAATTTCCCTGGAATCAACAATGCTAGACAAGTTTTCATAGATGAACTCGAGGAATTGCGTTCTTTTTGTACAATTTATTTACATGCATTAGTGGAGGCTTATTGCAGGCATTTGTGGGCATAAGATGTATGACCCTTGGCAATCAAATTTATCCTGATATTTCTCGTATAAGTTGGGTATCCTTAGGTTTTGGTCATGTTCATACTGATTGCAAATTGCACATTATAATGGAACTTGTGCCTTGTATGTTCTCGTGTAGTTGTTTAGCAGTTTATAATGGCTGGAAGCAATCTACTATAATGTGAAGGTTGTGCAGTTGCCCATTCTTCAATAAGCTGTGCAGACCAAATCAAATTAACTAGCAGATTTTAGTCATTAGCACAATCTAAGCTCCTTCCCAGTAATTGCTTCCATCTTGCCAAATAGGCAAATAGTGACATGCCATAGTTGTGGTTGGTGTGACAATGATTCTTTACATGATTTGCATGACAGTTGCAAAAGGAAAAGCTATGAAATGCTAAAATTTTTCTATTATGGTGTTGTAGACTTTGCCTTGATAATATTTACGTCGTTCTGCATATGGCTAATATTTGCAAGAGAAATGTCTGGTTGGGCTGATCATGGTTTTCTTTTTCTTGAAATTTTCCTTTCATCTGGGATCAGTTCTCCCTGTGTCATGATCACCTGCATATTTTGAGCTGGGTTACCTATCTTACAGATGTTGATCTGTAAGGACGTCTTATTACCCCTCCTCACCGTTTCCATTCCAAATGGTTGTGTTTACATATACTATCAATAACTCGTGCTCCCAGAGACAAGAAGGTTCAGACCACTCACATTATTGGACTCCACACTTCCTGGCAATGGGGCTGATTCTGCCACAACTTCTTCCATCTCTACCCTTTTAAGTTGGCTTTTCTGGCGGGTAATGTCAGTTATTTCCTACCTATTTGCCCTCCCGTTTGTAGCAGAGAAGTGGGTACGCCATAAGGAGAAATGCGGCAAGCATTGATTGCATACTTCCCCAATTCAAAGCTCAAATTTCTGCGAAGGCCCACAATTGGGTTACAGTTGCTCATTTTTGCTTTTACCTGGTCATCTTGTGGCTCTTAGTTGTTGTATTGTTGTGCTTTAGACGATCACCTTATGCAGTATACGGTAGTTTTCTACCCTGTTCCGAAGAACCGAAGGTAGGTCTCCTGCTCGGAATTTAGGAGGGCATTTGATTTTGTGGGCAACACATGATGATTGTATTCCTCAAACCATAAATTGTAAACTCACACGCCTCAGGAGTCTCTAACAGAGTCTAGTTATGATTTATAACAAGAAATAAGTACCAGTTGGCCTCTTGAAGAAAACACGACATGTGCAATTTTGAGGGAAAAGTAGCCTTTCTGCTCTGTCAAATCGAATCACGGATCCTAACCTTACTGAGATATTGTGGTATACTACTAAATTTCACTTTAAATGCTTGGGGAAGAAAGCATCACGGGTCCTAATCTGTTGCCATCGATCTTCTGTCACAAGTAACGAGATTATTAACGGTTGTCTGAACTTTTTATTCTCCAGGTACTTGACTGACTACTCTCCTGGTTAAAGAGCAAATAGCCGACCCAAAATATGTAGAACTGAGGGCAAAATCTACAAATCCACCAAATTCTTTGTTGGGTCCCAAAATCTTAAAACGCTTTCCCCCCAAGCAATCAACTTGGTAACGGATTAATGAGCCTTTGCCAACGTCTACGAGGGCCGAATTGCAAGTTCACCACCCAACTGCAGATAGATTGTGGTAGAGCCCATCAGTTTTCGGTCCCAAACATTTGCTGTGCACCAATGGGCTAAGAGTGTTACCTTAAAGTCATATGTGGTCTTTCATGCCACCATTTGTCAAATGATAACGTGAGAGCGTTTAAGCTTGTTTATTTATTAATGTAAGGACGGTTTTGATTGTAATTTATATAAATTATTGATGAATGTCGACACATCATTTAGTAAAAACAACTTAATAAAGATTTTAAGATAAAAGTTTTAACCCAATCTAATTTGATGCCAAAAAAAAAAAGGAAAACTCAACAAGTCAATGAAATAGAACAACTTTTCTTGATTGTATTCCAAGTTTTAGATCAACTATAAGGATCAGACTGGCCTTTGATGTCAAAGAATCTCGTGTCACATGGCATTGCAAAGCTGGGGCGATCTGGGAAATCTTTGCATTAATATTTTGGTGCATAAAGTTTTAATGGGAGCATTGAATTCTCTCTGCCCGGTATGCAACTGTAATTTAAAGATGGGTTTGGCTTTAAACACCACCATTTAAACCTTCTGATTTTCCTCATATGAAAACAATAAATTTAAATAAACTCATTAATGAGTAAGAAGAGTAAAAAAACAAAAAAAGAGGGAGAGAGATAAACCAATTATACAGTAGAAAATTAAATGTTCTTTATGGCATTGCACTTGAATTCCCTGAGAGGCTCTTGACGGAGCTTGGCTGGCTCATTGACAGGTATTCCTTAATGGCATTTCAATGCTTCTCTTCTACATCTAAATGGTAATCGATCAAAGGAAGAACTCTCTCTCTCTCTCCCTCCAGATTTAGAGGCTAATTAATAGGCATGCCACTAAATGCATTGCATGCTTTTTGATGAGGGCCAGGGAAGTTTCAATTTTCATGAATAAAGTAATAAAATTTTTCTTATTATTGCATAAATTTTAATTACTCTATCAGAACTAAATCCACATTTCTTGAAATTCTGAGTGAACTGAGTTCAAATTCTCAACTTTCCTTCCAAAAACTTTGTTCTTGTAGCTAATCAAGATAACCTTAATTAGTTTACTTGTTTTTCACTACGTTAAATGAAATAAAAAAAAAAGTAACAAAATATCAAGCATAATTTTAGAAATTTGATTCTACGTTATTATTTTTTAAAGAATTTTTATATCTTTGACGTATTCGTTCTCTGTGTCCGAGACTCTGATTGCGAAATCTGGTGATAAATGTTAAAACCTCATCTACACTTTGACATCATATCACACCTATATGGTCCGTATGGGTTTTTAACCTAAAGTTATTGTGTAACAAAAAATGTATAAATATTTACTTGCCACTCGATTAAACTTGGATTTAACGTCTCTCTCAAAGATCTTGAAGAAACAGCCAACGGCTGGTCTGGTCTCAACATGGCCCAAGTGGCATGGCTTTCCCGTCTCACATATGCTAAACCCCGTCGGACAAAGACGGTGTTTTCGAGTATAACCTTGTGAGTGTGACAGCAAGGCCTTGTAAAACCACTGATCTCAGTTGCATGCGGGTACCTAGACTCGCACGTGGAAGACTCTTAATTAAATGCATATCAAATGCACGAGTTGATGGCATCTTGTGCATTTGTGTCCTTCCCTTTTTCTTTTTCTTTACACGCGCGCGCGCGCCCCCCCCACACACACACACAACAACAAATGAGTTAACTGAAAAGATGACAAAATACATATTACTCGGGTGGCATCATTTTTTTTTTTTAATATATTATAGAAATAAATCATTTCAACCAGCTTTTCTCGTTGGTTATCACTATCACGTGTGTTTATTCATATACAAAATGTTTTAATATTTTGAATATTGAGAAATAATATTGTGAAATTTTGTAAGACATTGTTTGATGCACCGAATGCTATGCTTAGATAAGAAAAAGCATTTTTACTTCGAAACAAATAAGAAAAGCATTTTTGTCCCTTTTTTTTTTTTTTTTTTGTTTTTTCGCGGGGAAACTCCCATTAATTAACTATTATTGCGTGGAAGACTCAAGCCAACTCGTACATTTTTCTACCCTTGATTTGTGCTCTTGTATCTGCATAAACTGAAATGGCCGTCGCACATTCTCTTATAGTACTCTTTTCTGCTGCAAAAAGGCACTGACCCAGCTAAATCATTTTATAAATAGCTCGAGATGGCTCGGCCATAAATGCTTTCATTTGCTTTCATGGGTCATGCTTTCTTTGCAAAATGCACCCACGAATCTGCTAAATCCAGGGCTACCAAAATTTAAGAACATCCTTCTCAAGGATAGGATCCACAAATTATGAATACATGACCAATTTGCAAAATTATTTCACGAAGAAACAATAATCTTTAGAGTTGAGAGGACTTGAATATTCATGGTTTCATTCATTAATTAATTACGGCTACCGAGGCTGCATATTAATTTTCTAGTTGGATCAGTTGGATATCTAGCTTCTATCTGTGTGCTCACCACGCTGCAATTTTTTTGTTATCTCGTGTACAAATTTTTTCACGGTGTAGGATTTTAAGAGGCATATTGCATTGTATTTGGTGTAAGTTTGTAATTTATAGCTGAGGACTCGAACAAATGCAATGTAATGTCACCTCGAAGAAAGCATATCAGAGAGTTAACAAGGCTTTCAAAATGTAATTGCTCCGCTGAACAGCCAGCCATCCAAGAGTAAACCCTTCTAGCTTCATAATTTTTCTTTTCTTTTTTTTAAATAAAATAAATCAGATCAATCTTATTATGAGAATATAAGGGGGAAAATATTTTTTTCTTAAAAAAAAAAAAAAGGAAAAAAACACTGTTGACAACTTATCAAGCGATACTACCACTGCACTATCGACTTTGGAAGTATCAAGCGATGATACCACACTCAAATTTTATTCTAGTTGACAACGTAAGCCCGATGTCCAAGAGAAACGTAGCTCACTCCAGACTTGGCCCTGGTGCTTTTTTGACCATATAATGTCATAACCGACAACTAAGGGTGGACGTGATTGGGGCTCATACCGTTCCGGCCGCAGCTAAATGAAAACGGAATCTGAGTCAGTCTGATCATTACCTGTGAAATACTCGGCCTTGACTCTGACTCTGATTGACTAAAATGCTAGATCGTGGGCCCAGGTCAAGCTGGCCTGAACCACTAATTTCATTCATAAATATTTTTTATTTAAACATGAAAAAAAAAATATTTTTATAAAATATCATTTCTATTGTATTTTTTGCTCTAATCCAATCATGTGGGTCCTATTAACTAGGCTCGGGCCCCCTGTTATTCTTCCAGATCACGGTCGGTTCCCAAACGCTTGCCTGGCCCCCTCCTGTCATCCATCTGCTTCTTATTTACATGAAAAATTCGATAAAGAATCTCTCAAAGCACTACAGCAGCTCAAGATCTTAGATTGTTATCCTGAGGTATTAATTTTTAATAATAAAAAGAGAATAAGAAATTTATGGATATGAGAGAACTATTTTTATTATATAATAAATCCTCCAATAAACATTTTAATACACCATAAAACAAAAAAAAAAAAAAAAGTCACCAAAAATAATTCTTTGTAATTATTTGATTTCAGCTTCAACTTTTCTTTCTCGGAATTCATCACAGTCCAACCAAAGATCATAAAGAAATTGTTGGAAGTTAAGCCATATAAAGCTCAGAACTCTACAAAATCAAAGAGATAGTGGACAGCAGTAGTTAAACAATTCTTTTAATAATGCCATCAAAGAAAAGTGAAATCTTGAAGCAACTGAGGTCACTATATTTTACAGCCACAGGATTCAAATGAGACGCAAAAGGTTCTGATTATTAGGGCGGCAATACGTAAGATAGGTGCAAAAGCGCCATTAAGTAGTCAGATCTAAGATAGGTGCCAAAGCGACATTAAGTAGTTATATTTCAATGTCTAGAATCTCTCGATTCATGTAGGCTTGAAGAATAACAGATCTAAGAATTATAATCAATGGCGGGCAAGCTTATATATAATTAAGAAAATATTAATATAAAAATTAAATAATATAGAAAAATTATTGACACTAGTTTTTATAATTTTTTTTTTTATGGTACACCAATGAAAATTTTGTATGAATGAGCAAAATTTACATATACATTTGTCATTTTAATATAATGGATCTTTTTATTTTGAGAGATTGAGATATGATGCTTTATATTTTTTTTTTTTGAAAAAAATCAAAACTTTATGAACATTTAATTATAAAGAAATACTCTTATTGTCACATTAAACTTGTTCTCATGTGAGTCTACGTATTAATTGAAAATATACATTTTATTTATATGCCTTATAAAATTACTGAATTTATAAAACATTTTATCGCATTATCAACTAAAATTTATTTAAACTTTACATAAGAAATACATCAAATAATTTATTCATTTTAAGTTGAAAATAAAAGCAAATCCATCTAATATTTATATTTATTTTAAATTTAATAAATATAATCAATTAACTTATTTAATATTATAAAAATTTATAACAATTTCCACAATTAGTTGAATTTTTTTTGGGGTTAATTAAATAATTTCTAACTTTGAGTGGGGGCAACACTTGAAACTTCATCTATATCATATGGAAAATTTTCTTTTCAGTGGGGGAATTGCCCCCACTGGTGCACAAACGTGGCTCTGCCACTACCTCCAAATGCATCAACTACTTTAAGTTTAAGTTTAGGTTTAGGTTTTTCATAAATTAAAAGTATATTATTTATGATGTTATTTATATAAAAATATTTAATTTCAAAATTTGAAATTAAATAATATTCTTATTTTAAAAAAAAAAATCCAACAAGTTATTGTTAACTAAAAATTTTTGATCTTTCTAAGGAACGATGTGATATTTCAAAGTTGTTGCAATGTACCTTCAAAGGTCTCCTTGAAGATATATACATTCATCGTAACGAAGATGGAGAATATATGAAATTTAATGAAAACACTTAAAGGCAGATCCAGAAAAGCAGGGTCAACATTTCAGTGAGGCCTCTCAAGGACACCACTTTTTATCATCTTCTTTGACAATCTAGCTGCTTGACGATTGAATGCATTAATAATCAAAAGATATGAATCTCTCTCCCACGATAATTATCCATCGATTGTCAAATCCCCTTCGTTTTAGCTCTATAATTTGTGCGGTTGAGTCAAATTGCCTGAAGCCTGAAATTAAAAGTTAGAAATAGCTGTGAGGTTTAATGTTCCATTCCAGGTCAGTTAACAGTTGAGGTTTAGGGCCTGTCAGTTTACCTATCATTGATTGTTGTTTTAGATTACTGTTGTTGACAAATAAAAGAAGGGTCTAGTGTTTAGCTAAATTGATATTGTATGTTGCTCAATGCGATTGAGCAGATGTAATGTTAACTCCAAACGAGGAAGAGAACCGTTATTTATATGGACTTGAGTAGGAGAAACTTGGTATATGTGCCTGTATTGACTCCATACTCAGTCTTTTTTTTCCTATTTACAATTAATTGCACATTGTTGTCTCTCACCTGCCTGCTACACAAGTGGACATTGTTTGTGCACTCTCATGGATATAAAAACCATCTTTACTGTTGATAAACGTGAAAATGCTACGGCCCCACAGGTGCACGGGACAGATTGGCGCACACCCCAGATGAATTTCAGGTGGAACTCACCGAATGGACGACGGAGATTTGATGATATATATCTGCGTTTGCGTGAAGTTTCTCCCCAACTTCGGTATTTCCTTTTGTTACAAAGTCAAAGAAGAAGTATAGAGGAATGCTTAGTTCCAATTTCATTACGTTTGGATAGGATTTTCAAGTAGAAGAGGCAGCCCAAATTCTCATCAACTTTTTCCTTAGTTGAGAACATACGACCAACAATTTGGATATAGTCGTTTTCAAACTGAATAGATTGCGTTAAGTTCAAACTAAAAATGATTTGAAAGTCCGAAAGTTTGGCCACTCTCATTAAAGTTACAATTTAATAGCCATTAACTCAAGGCAGCTAACCATAAACATATACTTAAATGAAGGTAAATTTACATTCAGTAAACTTTAAATAGGGCATAATTACAAATCGAGATATACTATTCTAGAAATTACCCAAAAAAAGAAAAACAACTTACGATTGATGGCAGAGAGTCAAAGTTGACGAAATGTTTTCAAATGAAAAGACCAGTATACCCCTCATGTGTGTGTATATATTTATATGATTTTGGATAAGTAATAGTAAGTTATTACTATTTGAAAAAGAAAATAGATGGGGGCAAGGAAAATCAAAAACAACGAAGTGGCAGCCAGCGACGCTATCCTCTCTCCAAGCCAACAGAACTACGAGCCACCGTGGCCGCTGCACTAGTTGCGCTACTTCTAACCAGTTGTGTTTTTGCTTAAAACGACGACAGGCTTATTAGTAATTAACAGTGATTCTCGAGAGTTGAGTTAAATACCGAGGTCCAACTCCAAGACACTCCGCACGTTTGCTTTTAGTTCAGCATTAAGCCTTCGAGCTTATCCATTTTTGCTACATATAGGCTAGTTGCCAGCCGACCAAAATTCACTTAATAAGAATTATTAGACGTAAAAGTTTCTTACTTAACCAATTTTAAAATTCGAATTCAGGCCTCCTACCAAACATCCATAGATAAGAATGAGATGTTAGTGTTTTATCTTACAGAAGAGCATAACCAGTTGGTGCAAGACAATATTTTTACTTTTTTTATTTATTTTGTTGAATAACAAGAAAATATTTCACTGACTCAAAATTCTCTACACAGTTATAGATTCGTAGTATCCGTTTCATTGTGCCTAATGTAATAATATTCGAAGGGCAAATGAGAAAGGGGGGGGGGTGGGGGATGATTCCATATTTTCAGCGAAAGCCATGAAATCCAAGATAAGACTTAAGGCTAGAGCTAGTGAATTATTTACTGCTTGACAGAATAACTAAAGAAGACCGAGGTCACTGTCAGGGATTAAAAGTATTAGCCAGAATTAGACGTCCGTTCCAGAAACGTATCTGGTATCAACCCAACCCAAGTGAGAGTTGATGGTAAACTTTGTGTTAGTTCAGGCGCTATAAACAGAGTTGACAAGGACATATGGCGTTATGTTCACACAAAAATGTTAAGTATCGGTGGATGAGTTGAATAGGATAGAATGTGAATCGCAAATTATAAATTATTTAATTTTTACATTTATAATTAATAATTTAGATTATATTCCCTTCATTAATTTTGTGTCTATCTAATAAGACCTTTTGTAAAAAGAATAAAGAAATTAACACAGAGAAAGAAAAGAGATGGGGGATGGCCTGTGACAGTGCTTAGGGAGTTGAAGTCAAAAGACGTGTGGCTAGAAGCAGAGGTCGCTCTATTTGTCACGCCAAGAGACGTTGGTTTGCCGAGAAAGACTACAAGGGGTATGCCCTAACATGTGGATCAAGTGGGCGTCGAAGAGTGTTTGCCACGTGGATTCAAAATTACTATTAATGAAAATGTGGGCAGGCCGACGAAGCTCAAATATGTAACCGCCCATGAGGCCATCTTGTGTGAATTATTTTGCTTTCTTTTATCTTGATTTCCGCATCCTAATTCTCAATTTTGACTTCAAATTCATCATATAAATATAATATTAATCTACATTTGTATTATTATAATTATATGACATGACACACATTAAACATGCCAGCAATTGGTATGTGTCATTGACTTTTTCCCATATTTAAGTTACGCATAATTTATTAGTGAAGCTATACAGTAATAACACTTGTAGCCATTAGTGTAAATTAGTGTGCTTAATTTATTGTTGCAAATTCTTTTTTTTTTTTTTTTTTTTTTGAAAATTCTTTTGGTTTGTTATTGTTGCAAATTCTGAATGCCAAAATCAGAGGGAAGCAGCCGGCGAAGATAACAGAACACAACCGAGGCGGAAAAATATTGCTTACTGGGTAGTGGGAACTGCAGAGGTGTTTCTATTTTAATTTTTTTTTTTTTTTTGGCAATTTTTCAAACAGAAAGCAAGATATAAAGGAGGCTCAGAGAGAGAAAGAGTGGAAATCCTTTCCTTTTGTTTCATATATTAAATTTGTTGGTGTTTCCTACGTAATTTCTGGGCGTTGCCATTTAATTTCTTGGTGTTGCTATCAATTTGTAGTGTACTGTTGGATACTTAAATTGTGTTTAGCTGTTATACTTGCTTTTATTTGGTTGACATTTAATTTCTTGGTGTTTTCCATTAAATTCTTAGGCGGTGATGGCCTTCCTTCCCTCTTTTTCTTTTTAATTAATTTTTTAATATTTAGTTTCAAGCGCATTAGCCTTAAAAAAGCTATTGGGTTTTGCCCTGTGCTTTATTGCTCTCACACACTTTAAAACACCGACCCCTCCTTCAAAGCAATGAATGAAGGCTTGCTGCACTTTGTAATTGCAATATTTACTCCAAATTTCCTCCTCCTGCATACTTCCTTGGATTTTTCCATTCATTAATACATTTCCTGGCCTCAATTTATATCCTTGTTCTACCAATACTTCAAGTCATTTCTCTCTTCTCTCTCCTCTACCCTCTCCCCTACATCCTCCACCACCTCTCCCCCATAATTAAGGTAAGCTTTTAATTAAAGCCCAATCTCTCTCCCTTTCATTTCCCCTTATATATAATGATGGCCCTAGAGGTGCAAACCCCACAAAACCAGCACCAATATCATGTTGATGGCACTAGAGGAACTGCTAGTGGTTCAAGCCTAGCCAACTCTTCATCAGACCATCCCTGTCACTCTCGACCTCTTCCATAGTTTCAGCGTCCCTCCTCACCACTATATTGAATTAGAGGAACCCTGTCCTCTCCCCTTTGGCTGGCAGAAGTTCCTTTACCATAAGGTAACATTTATAATTTTTTTTTTTTGTGGGTACTTTTGCATAAAGTACAAACCTTTATAGATGATTAGTCTTCTTTCTGATATTTATAAGAAAGACTGTATCAGTACAATTCAGTTGCTATTTTTTACTAATCTTCTCTTCTTGTATTAATCTCTGTTATTGTATTTTTTCAGACAGGTGAGGTGTGTTACACAAAGATCAAAGAGAAAATGAGTCGAAAGAATGGCAACAGCCCTAAGCTTGACTTGAAGCTGAACCTATCACCACCAAGGGTCGGCCCAAGAGGAGAATCACCGAACCGATCGGCAACGGTGTCACCAACCTCCCCACCAAGCTCCTGTTTGTCATCAGAGATGAACCAAGAAGACACTTCTCTTCCATGCAAACAGCCCTGAGGCCACGTCCATGGTGCTTGTGGGGTGCCCAAGATGCCTAATGTACGTGATGCTGTCCGAGGATGACCCCAAATGCCCCAAATGCAAGAGCACTGTGTTGCTTGATTTCCTCCATGACAACACCGCTGCGAAGACCGGGAAAAGCTAGAGAGTAGTGTCCCCTCTCGCTAATCGGATATCATTAGGACTTAATCGTATAGGGTTCTCTATCTTATCTCCTTTTCGTCCTGGGCAGCCCTGCTTGCGCTCCACTTTTTTCTAGCTCCATTTCTTCTGACAACTGCTGAGAGGAAACTCAAGGGATGGGAAAGTAAGAAAATGAAAGGAGAATGGATCGTATGTAGCACTGCTTTATTTATTTTTATTTTTACTTTTATTTTGTTTTCTAGTTTCTGTTTCTGCCTTTTCTAGTCCTAGAACATAGAATATGGGCGATGCTAGGCACAGAGGAAGTGTTCATGTTGCTTTCTGGTTTCTGCTGTCTTCCCTCTTTAAGCAGAAAAAGATGTAGACTGGTTTATAACTACTGTGTCAAAATTTTCCCATCAAATGTTGGGTATTTTACCATTTCACAAGCCTCTTTTCATCTACTCTTCTCTTTTCTTTATAATTGTTTTTGGGTTTATGTTACTTCTCATGCAACCACAGCATGCCACATCGACAATTATTAGTCAATGACGCAATCAAATCTTCAGCTCTACCTGAAATACGTGGCGATGACTAATCAGTGAAGTGACTTGGTACCCAGAAGATAGCAAAATCTTTTGCCAAGTAGATACTTGGTACTTTTAAATACGGAAAAAAGTACACGAGAATAGCTAGCGTGTGTGCCGAATTAACCCAAAAATTATATATATGTATTTTAATTTTAACCCTTAACCCCCAATTTCACTGGAAACCGAAAAAAAAACAGTGGCCTAACCCCAGCCTCTCGGTTTTGCTGTCCCTTTTTAAAAGTCGTTTAGGAAGATAACATTAGCTGTATGACCAGGGGCCCCACTGAGCCAGGAATCTAGAGGCAAATTGACTACATTGGGGGTTGGGGGGGGGGGTGCAAAACATATGTTCATGTTCAGCAAAGGAGGATGACATGCTTATACCAGAAGAAGCAAGGGTCTCCCTAGGACTGATATATTCCCCTCTTACATATGCAAAGCTGACATCCAAGTGAGAGAATCAATGCAATTTGTCCATGAACGGGCATGGTGTTTTTCTTTTTTCTTTTTTTTTTTTTTTTGCCAGCTTTTTAATTAACAGGCCTCCAAAAATTAAATCAGAAGGTGCATCTTGACCTAACCATTGCAGTTAATGACTAAAAAAGCACTCTCCTACACTCAAAATGCCAAATTTAAGTGCGGGCACATAATGACCAGCTAAACAACCAGAGAACTAATCTCCAGAGATATCTACTAATGCCTTTCATGCATGAGTTAAAACATACAAGACTGAGTAACATCCTGTAAGACCATGTAAAAAGCACTGGATATGCTGCATCCTTGCAATAGCATATTAACGGAAAAAATGAAAACCATGCCCACAGACATTGAATTACCAATATCATAGAGGTCAAAGAATTATGTTCAGGGAAATAGGGTAAGAGGGGTAATTAGGTAAATGAAGAAGGTGCTGTATGGGGAGTTGGGTAGTTCGAGCATTGAAAAAAAGGAGGGACTGTATTAGATTGAAAGACCATTAAAAACAAATAAATGCAAGAGTAATTGAGACAGTTGAGAATAATGAAGGGTAATACGTCAGATGATAAATACAAAATTTAATTCAGCCTTATGCCCTCCCATTGTTCAATCTTATTCTCTAGCCTTCCTTTTTAGTGTTTTTGTTCTTTTCTTTTGGTTTTCCCTACCCTTTCTCATCCCCTCACTAAATGCCAACCCTTCTGGTGCTTCTCTATTTTGGTAAAACTTTTTCTCTACTGGCTTCCCCACCTTTGTCCATGTTCTCCCCATTCAATTCTGTTTCTCTTTTCCTTCTCTTCAATCCCCCTCCCTTTAACCCACACACATGGCCTCTACAATTGTCTCTTCCTTATCTCTCTCCTCACTTTCTCCAAACAATGAAAATTACATTGAAAAGCATGGAGAATGCAAGATACGACCTTTTCTTATGTTATACTGAAAAGTAAGAAGATACCTGTTATCTGCTCAAAAACTTCAATTCATGTCACCCTATTTATCTAGTATATTGAAGGCAAGAATTCACCCTAGGTCATACACACTAGAACCATCTAACATGAAGAGAAAAGCTGAAAGCCATTAAAAAAGGGGGCTCAATTTAGAACTTATTACTAGGCGTTTGGGTTTGAGTTGCTAGATGTCACACAAATAGACCATGTACACTGAATTGTGAAACCAAGCATTAGTTATATTGACCTTTCTGTTCTTGTGAAAGAAATATAAATCCAAGGCAAGTTTAGAGAGGGAGGGAGATCCATGTCAAGTCTATCAATGAAAAATCTATTTTCACAATGATTACTGAATACATTCCGTTAGCCTCAGTTCCTATCTTTTCTATTGTGGATAGAACTCCACACATGATGAACTGTCATTACTACAAAGATAATAGCCATTCTACAAGCTCCTTCCTTACTATGTGCATGTGTTGACTTTCACCTGGGTGTGTCTTTGTGCATAACGAGTCAGCTTCTAGTTTGACCAGCAACAATAACCCATGATCCAAGAATCATTTCATCAAGGTCATGGAGAGATGTAAAAGAGATCAAATAGCTTCTAGCAGATAAGTGAGTTTAACCCAGAGTATATTGCTGATAAACTTCATGCATGGACAACAAGCAGAAGATACTACCTTACAGAAAGATGCAAAGGTTAACTGACATACAGATACATGAAATTCTCAAATTCTAGTCAAATTGCTGCAGTTCATGATAACAGAACCTGCAATTGAATATGAATACAATTTTAAGATGGGAAGCAACAAAAGCTCATCAAAAAATATTTCAAGCTTATCAGGAAATGTTCTTTTCTTTAGACAGCTATAAATGACTCAAGCTATCTCATCTCCTTTCATCTTCTACCATATAGAAAACCTGCAGCTGAAATGATGGCTTCCAAAATTCTCCCATTTTAGACAAGTAGCACAAAAGAAAAAGACAAAACCTATCATTGATTGCTCCATAAGAACATCTGATATAAAGTAATATGTCAGTAAAACATAAAACATACAAAAGATATCTCTACATCCATATGGCAGCACCTCCATTTTGTATCTGTTCAGCAGCATCATCCCTTGATGCAAGAACTTCAAAGATGTGACAAATTAATCTAGGCTCATCAAAGCCAAACTAAGTAATGAAAATTTGTGCAAAATGAAATAACAAAGACCTAAGCTGCACAAACTGCAACTCTTTCTCAGGTTTCCTTCATCAAAGACAAGGTTGTCCTTCCTGACAGGAGCTTTTAAGGATAAACACAACTCATGGTAAGGAAAAAACTTGAGCTTCTAGCCTAAAAATGGAAGCAAACCCCCAAGCAATGATACCAGAAATATTCGATATCCTTAAAGGCATGCCAAAAGGACATACATTCTGTACATGCACACCCACACAAACTCAAACTGGTAAGATTTAAGCATTCCATACTTAAATCAAGCAGGCAATTTTAGCAAACCAATATGGATGTGGGTGACCATTTGTTCAATATCAAGCTCACAACAGATTAATCGATCATGCCATTAGTATGCTTGGCATTCATGCCCCATCTCTGCATATCTGAATTGATCAATCATCTAGATTTGAAGTCCTGTGTTATAATTAAAATCTTTGAACGTACTAAGATCTATTCCCAAACTGATACACAGTAAACAATAGCTTAGTGATGCATCCTACACATCTTAAATAGTCCAGCATTATATGAAGAAATTCTAGACATAGCATAAAACATTTTGTTCAACTGCAGAACTTAATCCCATAAATAGAATGCTAGGGGGAGTAGTTTGGAAAATTAAAACCAGTATTATGGTTATATCTTGTCAATAATTATTAAGGAGAAGGACATAATGTCTAGCAGCAATCATGTTACAAAAGGAAGGTAGTACAATTTCTGGTGGCAATAAATTTGCAGCAAACATACTCAAAAAATGCACACTAGACAATAAATTCAACTCTTAGCATACAAACAAATGATAACACCCAACAAGTATTAATTTCAGATCCATGATAAGATTAATACCAACTCAAAAAGAAGCTTCATTGATTGAGGATCAGAAAAAATTCCAAATTAATTTCTATTCAGATATTGATCCTCAACATCCCAAACTGGCCTATAAAATACAATCATGTAGATTCTAACAGTTTGGCAGACCATTATAACCATGTGAAGATACTCTGCATCTCACCTGTTCAAAATTTTGTCTAAGATATCTGCTAGAGATTTCCATGTCAACTCCAAAGAAAGTAGGCTAGAAGTATGTTAAAAGTCCAAGAGAGCTAGGTTATAATTGTACAAAAGACAGCTGCAATACAATCAGCATCAGGGGTTTTCTTGACCAGGTCCTCCCCATCCACTACTACTCCTGATATATTTGTCAACAATATGAAATTCCTTATTCTGCTCAACTCGTTTAGCATAGTTCTCAATGGTAACAGGGCCCTTCTTCAATCTCCTGTAGTAGATGATATGCCAGGGCCACAAACGAGCAGAACCGAAGTAGGCCTCTGCAGGTAAATGATTTTCATTTTCATCTTGGAGATCAAGGCCATAGTGCTTGAAAACCATGGACAACTCGTCTGAAGATATGTTTGTTGAATTGCTAGAGTAAGAACTTCCGTAAGCTTCTAATTCAGGCATTTTAGTTGGAGGTGTCATGGGCTCCATCATCAGTAAATCAGAATCAGGATAACCTGTTTCTGTCATTGAGCTCTCTGGAAAGAAATTCCCAGACGAAACAGCTTTCACTGCTTCTAGCGTACTTGGACTTGGTCCTTCATTCAGTGGCCTTGAGTGCATTTTATACTTGTAGTTATCCTTTTGCAACAGTTCATGTTCTTCCATCTTGGTTTCCACTTCAGAGTATGCAACTGCGACATCATTATTAACAATGACCATGTTATCTTCAAGTTTGGCAACTTCCAAATAAGTATCTCCATTTGCTGGTTCCTCCTGTTCAATCAAATCTTCCTTGGATACTAGTGTGCTAGCATTATCTAAAGAGCCTTTCAGATTCAACTGACCCTTATTTGAAGAGGGTGGTAGAGGTTGACCAAATGAAACAGACAAAGACAATGATGTAGGGGATCTTGATCTAGAGTAGTGTGATGCTGAACTAGACTTAGAATCAGATGATCTTGAATGCACTCTAGGAGACACAGATTTCGATCTAGAGTGGGAACGAGATCTTTGGGCACGCTTAGAGGATCGAGATGTAGAGCGCAATTTGGACGCAATTTTATCAAAATGAAGTGGAGAAGAAAATGGACTTCTTGCTTTCATCGTGCTATGCTCTTTCCTAGAATGGATTTCCTTCCTGCTTCTCTTGTTTCCACCATAATCCTTTCTCCAAGATCTATCAGTTTCCTTTGCTACAGGGGAGCTTCCGTTACTCATTGATCTCCTGTGCCTTCTTGAGCCCAATTTTATTTCATGCTTCAGTCTCCTTGTTGAGCTAACATCCCTACTTGAACGCAACTTTTCCCTTGATCTTGACCTGTATCTTTCTGGCTTTCCTTCATGTCTACTTCTATCAATTGTATCATCAATCCTACAGCCAATCATAGACAAGTTCTTCTGGGAAGGATTTTTCTCAGGACAATTGCGGATTTTGTGACCTGAACCTCCACATCTGTAGCAAAGTCCTCTATGTTTTGCAGTTTTGGATTGGTGAGGACTTTTTTCAGTGAGGTTATCTCTTCCAGTATCCTCTGCAGACTTTCTTTGAATGGAACCACCAGAGTACAACACCTGATGGTTCTCATCATCATTTTTCTCATAATAACTTGTGGTAGGTTCATACCTGTCAAATTCTACTCCATCTTTAACACCATTTTCACCTGGTAGGTCACTCGACTGTTCACCCCATCTATCTCTTTCCACTGTACCAACGTCATCTAAAAAGTCTTCCCTAAAATCATGACGATCTTTCCCAGTAATCTCTTTGGAAACATCTGGCTGGAAGATTGCTTCTTCATCATGCATTTCAGCAGGACTAAGCCTTCTACCATTAATGTCTGGTTGCTTAAAATTCATCCTATTATCTGGCTGATCTTCCAAACCTGCCAACTTTCTTCTCATATAATCACCTCCCCTCACCGAGTCCCGATCACGCTGTGGCTCATTGGCTCTATTAGCCCATGCAAACCTTTTACCCGGTCTGGGCTGTTTATTTGACCATGTCAAGGTTAATGGCAATCCACATATATTTCTGTTCTGAAGTGCTCTCAGAGCTTTCTCTGCATTAGGAGGGAAGTCATATACCACAAAACCATATCCATCTTTCAGCCGCACATTACACCGACCAAACCTTTGGAAGACACGTTCAAGTTCATGTCCACGGATGCGAGATGACAGATTACCAATATACAACGACATCTGCAGCCAACATTTCAAATATTTTTTCAGTCACTAAACTAATTTTCCAAGCTTCGGTACATTCTTACAGAAAAAAAAAAAAAAAAAAAACATGGCTTTAATTCACACATACATGTAAATCTGAACAAGAAATTGAAAAAGAAACATAACAAAATTAAAGCCCAAGTCAAATTTCTTTACCGAGGTTTAATACAAGAAATTTCATACAGGTTTAAGCCATTACAGACTACCCCCATTAAGACCCATCATTCCTTTACTTTAGATCCACGTTCAGACAAGCATAAACCCACGTCGTAAAACCCAACCTCGGAACCTAGAAACACGATTTTCACCGGAAAATTCGTCGAACATCTACCGTGCATTGAAACAATGCGACAATAACAAGACAGAAGCGAATTAAAATAAAAACACATATATAATTGAAATGCAAGAGAAATCATAACAATACCAGGCGAGCGATGGTCGAAATCAAGGAATATCAATCTCTTTGCTTGGAATATTCTCCCTCCTCTTCCTCCTCTGGTGCTTGTTGCTCTTTTGTTTTTTTTTTTTTTGGGTCAAATGAATCGCCGTGAACGCAAACTCTAGTAGTTTAGCACAGCAACTCGAAGAGCTTTCTTTTTCTCTTTTTCTTTTTTTTTTTTTTATCTTGACTTGACGTGGCATTTGCAGGGGTTTGAAGACGTGGCAAGATTCCACTGGCTTTCTGACCCACCACATAGTGGTAGCCAGCTCCTCATGGAATATTTCTTTACCAAAAACAGTGTGGCTGTCTCGTCGACATCATTTTGCAATTTTCTTTTTCTTTTTTTTTTTCCTTGACTCTCCATTAATTTTGACACCTATTATTAAATGGTTAGGGTTTTCTTTTATCATCTCTATCATTTGAAATTGGTTATTTTTAACGTTATATTATTCTTGCTCTGTTTCATCCCCACATCAAATATCAGAATTTTTTTAAAGTAATTTTCAGCATCATAATCAAACAAAAAAGACAATCCATTTTTTCGAAAAAAATATTTTACTCTGAAAAAAGAATTTCTACAAACAAATCATTTGTCCACAAGCAAGCAAATCTTGAGTTTGCTAAAAAAATTGCCGCAAGGGATATGATAATAATATGCATCAAATAATGGTGATCTTGTTTTTTATGGATATAAATATGTAATTAATAATTTTAAAAATATTTTATTGTCCAACTATTATTAATAGAAATATACGTGAGAATATATATTCATGCACATGTAATTTTTTTTTTTGGATAAAAATTAAAAACTTTTAAATATAAGATGTGTAAGCATTAGATTTGTAGTTTAGTGATAAAAAATTAAAAATTCTTTATCTCTTATAAAATCATTATTTCATCTTCTATTAAACCATTTAGTCAAATTAAATTTATAGTTTAGAGAGTAATTAAATTTAATTTGAGGCTAATTCAGATTTAGCGCGTAATAAGTACAATTCTCTTCAACGGAGTTGTACGCATTATTTATATTTTTTATTTATATAAAAAAATTATCAATGGATGTATACGAAAATGAAAGTAAAAAATCAAATTAATGTGTTCAAGAGCAAATCTACATCAGCCTCAGTAGCCGAAAAACAGTGTGCCCGACAATCTGGTCCTTTGCAGAGACAAGAATTCGTGGGGTTTTGAAACAAATGGAAGCAACAATGATTGGAGTCCAAATTGAAAATGCCACCCCCGGTGGATAACTAGCGATCAAAGCAACCGAAGCTAAAAATCAAACCAGCATCGAGTTACAGTTTGAATTAAACTTTAAAAGAAAACAAAAAACCAAAATAAAAGACCAAAAGAAAAAAATAAAAACCCCACACGCACACGTCGATTCTCTCCGCACCACCCACGCTTCCATAGCCCACATATTTTCGCCATCCCTGACCCTATCTCTCCAATCAACCATCGTCTGCATCCATCTTTGTTCGATCAGAACCTTGGCTCATAACCCATGACGCTTGGCTCAGGAGGATCGAGTGTCGTGGGTTAGTTCCTCGATCTTGTAACACACAACTATATTCCGTGTTCTGGTCTCCTTTTTTTTTTTTTTTGGTTTTTTTCTTGCTTTTTCGATAGAATCTGTTCGTGTTTTTATTCTTTTGCTCGCACTGATGTGGGCTTCTGTTGGGTATGTTTGATTCTTCGATTTTGGATTGTGGGTGCATCTGTGGTGGCTGCTCGGATGGGTTTTTACACGGGATTCTTGTAGTAATTGACTTTTTTTTTCCCTTACTTTAGTTTTTGTTTTATCTTCGATTAATTTTTGTTTTCATGCTAATTGATCTCATATAAAAGGATCGATCTTTTGATCATCATTGTTCTGAACTCTCTGAATTCACATATTCTTGCCCGTTTTATGATGAACTATTGGATTCAACCGTGAGAAAAACAAAGTTGGATCGTGTCAGATGATGCAAGAGAGGGCTTTTATTTTTTGTTGAAAATGCACGCTGAAATTGTCTATAACCATTTTCTGGAAATTCAACACAATTAATTGGCTCTAAAATGGTTTTTTAGCTCTAAATCTATCTTGCTTATAGTTCACAGAGACTGTATTTTGCCTGTTTTTGGCCTATGAATGAAGTGGATTTATTGTGGTTTGATAATATTGAAAATCGTGTTTAAGCTTACATTCTGGTGAATATCTGCATGGCAAGTATATGTTTTCTCTTTTTATTCATTTCTTTGCATGATACTTCCAAGAGAGTTCTGCACCCTTCCTGTCATTGTTGAATGAATTATCCAAATCTGGTATCTTCCATTTTGAGTTTGTTGTGGTTGAATCAATCTTGTCAAACTATTTTGATCTTGCTAAATGCTCCTCTTGGCAAAATTTGGGGAAGCTTTCCTTCTCATTCTTAAATTGAGGTTTCTCCAAAATAATATTGTTTTTGCTGCAGACTTTTCACAAAATAAAATGGCATGTATCATATTATTATAATCAATTGCGGATCTATTGACATGCAAAAATGGAGTGTAGGATCTTGTGCAGCTGTCTTTTTAATCATGCAAGTGATGTTGGTAATGAAGCTCTGTATGTACTATGTGGTTCTCTTTATAGGCTAGAGAATTCATTAATTTGTTGCAGAATGGTAAATTTATTTTCATAGTTTTTTGAATGGGGGACTTTGATTGCCTTGTGTAAATAGCTCTAGCTACATGACACATTTTATTAAGTATTGATTTGGCATTTTAAGTGCAATTTTGGGGCCTCATGTCACATTGCTGCTGCAAAATTGTTGGTAGATAATGAGGGATTTGGGTCTTTCTGCAGTCCCTCGGAACTTCAGATTACTGGAGGAACTGGAACGTGGAGAAAAAGGTATTGGTGATGGCACTGTAAGCTATGGAATGGATGATGGAGATGACATTTACATGCGCTCTTGGACGGGGACTATAATTGGCCCTCATAATGTAATTGCTTATTTTCTTTCTAAACTTTGTTCATTTTTATTATTAATTGGTTCCTTGGGAAAAACAATTATGCTTGTTCATGTTATGCTGTTGATATGGGTTGAAAAATCATGCATATCGAAACAGAAAACTAGAATTTTACTGTTGGGTGATTCTTAGAATAATAAATTAGCATTCCACAGCATAATGCTTCAACTTATTGGTCCATGTAATATTCGGTTTCCATGTTTTCCATCTCCTACATTTTTCCTTTTATTGTCTGTTTTCTTGGCACCTGGGGTGTGGGTAGTGAGGTGGGGGTAAGGGTGGTTCCACGTTTTATCTTTCTTCAAGGCATCCCATGTTCAAGAGGTGGATCCAATATTAAAGATTAAGGATTATAAAACTTCAAAGTAGGTTGAAGTGAAAGCTGGTATGCCCTGCCAACCTTGGAGTCAGTGTATCTTCATTTAGGTTCGTGATGGTTCAGGTGTGATCGTTTTGCACTATTTGTTAAACATAATGATTAATCTGCACTTGCATCCATGATGTAAGATATGATATAATCAAATGACCGAAAGTCAGAGCTGGATTAAGACTATTTTAACAGCTGTTAGATTGAGCTAAGCTGGTGAATAAATGGTTGTTAATATATCTTTTTGTATTAACTACAAGTGGCAGTTATATGGTAAACAAATGGTTGTTAATATATCCTTTTGTGTTAACTGCAAGTGGCAGGTATACAGTGTATATCTTTATTCATACAATTTAGAGATTAAGGAAAATCAATATTGAGACTGCAGCATTCTTGTTACTCGTATTGTGCATGGTTTACAAAGTAATTACCTTCTGCTTTGTTCTGTGTCAGACTGTACATGAAGGTCGAATTTATCAGTTGAAGCTGTTCTGCGATAAAGATTACCCAGAAAAGCCTCCAAGTGTCCGTTTTCATTCACGGATAAACATGACTTGTGTTAACCATGAAACTGGAGTGGTATAGTCAGCATATGCTTCTCTAATTACCCGATTTCATAGAATAGTGCTCACTTTGCAATTTTTTTTTTTTTTTGTCTTTTATCCTGTTCTGTTATTTCATTCTGTCAATATGTTGATTTTGTCAGTCATGGATAAGGTGTGGAACACCCATCAGTGGCTTTATATAATTCTAGCTGATGACTATTGTGGAAGACATGATGCATTTCATTAGGTTGTGTATAAATGACTTTCTTGGATGATAAGAACCTGATAATGTCCATTTTCTACAGGTTGAACCAAGGAAATTTGGACTTCTTGCAAATTGGCAGCGAGAGTACACCATGGAGGATATTCTCACGCAGTTGAAGAAGGAGGCTGCCCCACACAACCGGAAGCTGGTGCAACCCCCGGAGGGTACCTATTTTTAGCTTTTAAGGTTATATTAGATATGCTGGGGCATATCGTGACATGCAATATATGGTTTGTAATCCTGTGTCAATCTTGTGAGGTTTAAGAACTTACCTGAGAAGCCCCTCTAAAAAACTTCTCCGGTTACCTGGCCATGGCTTCATCGTTATTTTGTTGCCTTCTCTTATCAAACTGGGTCCAAGGGATGCTGTTCGATTAATGTTATTTATCTGTGTGTCAGATATAATGTCCATCAAGTGTTAATTGTGCCCTAACTTTATCCATATATTTGTCTCTTAATCTCTTTTTTGGGTGTTTTCTAGACTAGCAAACTAGCTACAAAGCGGTATCCAGAACCTTGTAATGCTAAAATTCTCTAGGCTGGTACATTTCCATGGAGGCTTTCTGTCGATTCCCATGATTCAATTTGCAGTCATTTACTTATATCGGCAGTGATGCTAGGAATCTTTTCCATGAACACCCCCCCCCCTTTCGGGTGAAATCCAAAACTTGCATTCTCGACCTGGTTTACTGCATGTGGAAACTCTATAGACAAATGTCTTCTATCCAATCTTTGTTTAGTACAGGCGCTAGAGACCTGCCTTGGTTGCCCCAACTCATGTTCATGTCCTCTAGGATTAGATATGGAAAGAGAACTAGAAATTTCTTTGCCACGTTATCATTGGCTCTCTGCTCTTCAATCATTATTTTTCCCATTGCCAAAAATTAGGTCTTTACCTGGTAATCTGCCCACAAACTTGTTCAGGGGTCAACTGCAAATTTGGAAATTTTATTGGCAAGATATTGTCTGTTCTTTCTTATTCATGGATGCAGTATGTGGGCTGAAATCTTATCTTTGATTAGCATACCCTTCACCAAAAAATGGGGAAGTCATGATCATGAATGCGACTGCAAGTCAGCTGGTGGGTGCTTCCTACTTTGCTGTTTGGACCTGTGGACGGTACACGAATAAAGAGTAAAGCAAGCGGGCAATTGGGTACAGTTCTTTCTTTTGATTTTTTTTGACTCGTTTTGCATTAGGATTCTTTTGCGTTAAAACAAACGAATCGTCCAACAGCTAACCAAATAATAACATATTTCCTTTAAAAAAAAAACATATTATAACATAAGTATTACAGAGCTAGCTAGCCATATAATAATATATTTCCTAAAAAAAAAAATATATATATATATATATAACAAAATCGTTACAGAATATGATGATATCAGCGCAAACGTTGCTTGCACCGGCCAAAAACATCATAAAAGCAAAGCGTTTTAGCTCGTGGAATTCGCGTTGCCGCCAAAAGCGACCCCCCTCCATGGACTCTGCCTCGTTCTTAGTTCCAAAGTTGTTTCCAAAAACGGGGAATCCGTCTGAAGAGGTCAATGATAATGTCCTGCTACTACTCTTCCTAGTTTAGCCTTTGAATTAACCAAAGTACACAATGTTTGACCATGGAAGAAATGAGATGACCCGCTGATCTTTGTTAAGTGGGAGCACTTCGTCAAAACTGAAAATGATGCAAACCGAACAACTGTTAGGATATCAGATATGAATTACATGATTAAAGATTTCCATATTGAAACTGAAATAAAAAAAAAAAAGTAAATAACATAAAAAAAAAACCTTTTATATAATGTTTTAAAATTTTAAATTAAAATAAGTGCTAAATTCACTATTTTTTTTTAAATAAAAGGAATAATGAGCAACCCAAGCAAATGAAATACGGAATTGTGGGTTATAGATTAATGTTAATATCAATTAGAGTTTTATGAACGCAAGAATTTAGCATTTTATTGATACACGTGACACAATATTTGATAGAAATATATTTTTCAAATCAGGCATATTTATTTTATCAATAATTGCACACTTTATTCAACAATTTTCACTTTTTTTTTTTTTTGGCATATAAAAGTATATACAGGTTTTTATAATTTACATATTTATATTTAGGAATACGTAATTATATATTTTAAATCCATTATTTATATCTGAACATATGATTACTCATTGTATACATATTGCCTAAAGAGAGAAACCACATATGATAGAGAAAAGTTTGAGTGAATCAATCTATTCTATCCTAACAGCTAATTATGATTTGATTAGATCAATGGGACGCTTCAATCACCGTTATTATTTGTTGGGTCAAATAGCTTTGGTGTATAGCAGCTAAGTGACAGGACCTCTTACGCTGAACCTAACGATATATATATTTCTAGTTACAAGGAAGGCCAACCAAGTGATTGAGTCAATAAAATTTTTAATTTTAAGTTAAAATTTTAATTTTTTTAGTTCTAATAAATATTTTTTTTTAAAAAAAAGTTGCATTCTGAACACAGAACCCCATGATGTACTAATACCCGAAAAATAACAATGCAGGTAAACCAAGTCCCCACCAACAGGAGCTGTAAGACTAATTTTGGCTGACATTTGTGGCGTTTGCCGCCACTTTCTGTCATAGTGTGTGACCAAGGCTCTGGCCTCAGATTAACAAAATAATAATAATAAAACTAAAAAAAAAAAATTTCTGGTAGAAAAACCCATAAACAATCTCCAACTCCAACTTCCCCGCCCAACAACGTACCAGGCCCAAGCCCAACAAATGTTAATAAAAAAATAATTCAGCTGAAAAATCAAAAAGTAAAATAAAACCTCCCGAAAAGCACCGCCTTTGACTCCTCTTCCCTTCCCCTATAAAACCACCTCGTTTGTCGCTGTACGTTCGAAACAAGCTTTAATTGAAAACCCTAAAATTTTGAAAATGAAAAATTCAAACACTGGCAATTAGGGTATTTCCTGTTGGCAACTTTCTTGGATCATCGGAAGCGCCGTGCTTAAAAACTAATACGATCCGATCCGATCCGGCCCGGTCTTGACCCATGTCCGACGTCGATAAACCGCTGCCATTGCGGCCCATTATGATCCGATCTGTTTGGGCGGAGAATCTCGAAGCGGAGATTGAGCTGATACGGTCCATGGTTGACAAGTACCCGTTAATCTCCATGGACACAGAGTTTCCCGGCGTTGTATTCCGGCTTGCCGCTGAAGATCCCTACAACAGGAAGAGCGACACCAACGCGATCTACCTGAACCTCAAAGCCAACGTCGATCTCCTCAGTCTGATACAGGTGGGCTTGGCGATTGCAGACGAGGAGGGCAATTTGCCGGATCTTGGCACTAACCGTTGCTTTATTTGGGAATTCAATTTTAGGGATTTTGATGTGGAGCGTCACGCGCACGCGTCTGACTCCGTCGAGCTGTTGAGACGCCAAGGGATTGATTTCGAGAAGAATCGCCAGCTCGGCATTGACTCGGCGAAATTTGCTGAATTGATGATGTCTTCGGGACTCGTGTTGAGCGATTCAGTGAGCTGGGTCGCTTTTCACGGCGCTTACGATTTTGGTTATCTACTTAAATTTTTTACGCAACGGCCCTTGCCGGCATCGTTAACGGAGTTTCTTGAACTTCGAAATGTGTTCTTCGGGCCTAGGGTTTATGATGTGAAGCACTTGATGCGGTTTTCCTCGGATTTACATGGCGGGTTGGATCGGGCGTCAGAGGCCTTGGGCGTGGAACGGGTTATAGGGAAGAGCCACCAGGCTGGGTCAGATAGTTTGCTAACATTGCATTCCTTTCTGAAGATAAGAGACAAATACTTCGGGGATAAGGAAGAGGGGAAATTGGACAAGTACGCCAATGTTTTGTATGGCCTAGAAACTTTTATATGAGCCTGTTGTGTTTTTTTCTAGATTTTTACTTCATTCGCTCTTAGTAATTGTTCTTCTGTAAAGATGTTTGGTTTATTAAATATCATTAGGAGGCGTTGGGTTTAATTATTTGGTGTTAAGCTATCCTTTTGCCTTTGATTTGATTCGCTGTTGGGTGAATATTTCTGGGTTGATCGATACCTATTCACACTCTTGATTAACATTGCAGTTACTTGCACATAACAATTGTGTCTTTTAACTGATCAAGATGTGCATTGTATGTTGAGGAAGAAGCTTAGATAGTCATAATTGGAACTAGTGGAATCTGAAGTCGAAAATTAGGTGCAGTTACTGTGCTGATCACAAGGATTTGATGATTTTGGTCCAGGGTAGAGTCGAGGAAATTGTTGAAGGTTGTGAATCTTGTTGCAGTTACATATATTTGAGGATGGAGCATTGTGTCACGCCAATTTGCAGACTGTTTTTAGCATGGGAAGTCTTCTGAAAGTTTAAAGTTGCCTAGAAGTTTTCGGTTTTGCTGAAATAAGATCGTCTCTTAAATGATTGTTTAGATGTTGATGATTTTATCTCTAAAATCAGCACCTTAATGTGGCTTTGAAGTTTAAAGCTTGGTGTTTGTTAATTCAAGGTTTGCATCAGTCAGTGAATTGTAATGTTATATGTCAGCTTGTGGATGCATGAAACAAATTTTAATGGCCACAAGCAGATTGCTTGGGACTGTATTAGCTTCTATCCTGAAAGCATGATGCTTTGGTTGATAAGTTCATATGGTTATGTGTTAATTCATTTGGTAAGAAATGATTACCATGTGTATAGGAATTGCAATTCCTATGTTGTTGTTCCTTACTAGCAACTTGAAACAAAAAGAGTTAAAATGATGAATACTTATTAAAAAGCAAGATAAATAAGAAATTAGATTAAATTTGGCCAACTTTTATAGCTACACATATGCTTACTTTATTTGTATAACTTCTTGCTGATTTCCTATATTTGTATATATGACTAGAGAACAATTCATGCTATAAAAAGTTAATTTTGGAAAATTAGAACTTGCACATGAACAAGGTGGAGATACAACTATCATTAGTTCATCAAATACAAGTGCAGGTATCTTTATTCAGAGTCCAGACTTGATCCTATCTACCTTCAGTTTATTTTTTGCAATAGCTGTTTGCCATTTTGTTTGAGGACATATGAAGAGGTTGTCATTGGATAAAAACAGTAGTATGTAGCAAAGCCACATTATCCTAATTTGATTTGAGTTCCATGAAAATTTTTATAAAAACAGTTGTACATTGGAACTTTATATGATCTGTTGTCTTATGAATGGAAAATTTGTGCCATCAGCAATTTTATTTGTTGCACCAGTCTGTTGTGTATATTAGAGGTTTGAGTGCTTGATGAATTGAGAAGGAGAAATTGGATAGAGCTGATAAAGGGCTTGTTAAAGAGGTTTTGGTATCATGCCATCTATATCACTTGCAAGACTTGATTCCTAGCCCTTCTCAAATTGAGACTTGGGACAGATGATATTTGCATTGTTGCATTCAAATTGAAATTATATTTGGGTTGTTGGATCCATGGTTGAAACATAAAGCCATTTTTGAGTTATCACAAATTTCTGAATTTTGGCTGGAGACAGTAAAACTAAGATTATTGCATGAAACTGGATACCATAGTTTTAAACTCTTTTTGGTTGGATGTTTCAACATCCCTATCTTAATTCATTATATGTTATGCCTTTGACATGACTTGGAAAATGCAACCTCCTCAATTATTGCCATATTTGCTCATTCTTTGCTCTTGAAGGCAATTTATGTTGAAGTTGGCAATGGAAGGAGCTCTCTCATTACCAACTTGATTATAATTGTGTGAAGAAACTGTTCAACCCAAGCTTAACTCTTGCGAAAGTCTAGTTCATTTAGGCTGAAAGCATGAATAAGTTAAGCTTACTTGGGCTTGAATTATGAACAAACCAAAAATTCATAATTAATTCACAATTAAATGTGAGGGGCAGAAGAATTTGAATTCATGATCACTCAGTTATAAAAACTCTAATACTATGTCAAGAAATTATTTCATCTAAAAACTTAAGATGTTGGGTAAGGTGTAGGAATGGATCATATATTGAACTCTTACGGCCCCTTGATGTGAAAACTATATTGGGCTGAAAGTGTGGATGTAAGACAAACTTTCCATACTTGTTAAAGGTTGTGTAATTTGAACATAAAACTAATTGGTTATAAAGACTGATATTATGTCAAGAAACCATTTAACCCAAAAACTTAAACGGTTAAGTGAAGACTAAAATATGTATCATATATTATATTCTAACAAAATTTTTGTATTGGTTGTCTTAGATGAATGAAATTTTGAAGCTTCAAACCTTTCTGTCTAGGAAATTATGCTTGTTACTGATTCTGTGCGAGGTGGCCATGGGCAATTAATCTTTATATCTGACTTGATGGTTCAATATCTCATGTACTTCACTAGCAGCTTGGGTGTCTTGTATAAGATTTAAAAAGCCAAATATTTTTATGTTTTTTTAAAGGCAGAATGCTTAAACCTTTTCCAGATATGACTGTAAAAATTTTAATAGTATGATTTAAGTTTTCCTTATCTTATCAATTTCTTTACATTTTCTACTTCCAGTCTGGTTACTCTCTTGGAATTAGCATCCTTTGTATATGACATTTAATCATTTAATTAGTCATTTTTTTGAATTTGGCTTGCACAAGTTGTCAATTTTTTGCAAGTCTCACAATAAGTTTGGAAGCTTCATTCTTGAGATGATCACATATGCTGCTATTTATGTTTTGTTTCATTGTTGATGGCGACATCATAGTTTGCTTGCAGTGCTTGAAAATTTTCTGGGGCCATCAATCCTTTGTCTAAGTGATACTGGCTCCAACATAGCCATTCTTCTTGAGATAATCACATACTTGGGCTTAGCACATGCCGCCTGTGTCTTGGCAAGGGTAATTTGGTATTAAAAGGAGTAGACCATGCAGCCAGTTGTGTTTGCTTTTATTCTTTATGATAATATAAAATGATTTCAGTGATTGAAAAATTTTTCAGGACCATGGATCCTTGTAAGAGATTTGTTGGTGGCTTCAGTTCAAGGGCCTTTCAGTTCTTCCCCCAGGTAAAGTGGATCCTTTTTCTGTTGGTGGGTTGAACAGGCCTTTTAGTAATATTTTGTTGATCCACGTTTGGGCCAACATTTGTTGAACATTATGCATGTATCTCACATTCATTTTGTTCCTTAACCGTAAACTGGTAGCCCAAAAGTGCAACATTAACTGTTCATTAGTGTTCATTTCATTGAGATGCAGATGATTCCAAGACACTAACTGTGAAGGCCACATTATCAAATGTTGTGGTGCCATTGATTATGTGACGGCTGAACATCAAAGAAAATGTTAGCAGACTAACAGAGGTGCCCAATTTCTGGGTTGTTCTCAACCTTCACAGATACTTGCAAAGAGAATTATTAAGCAGGAAGGTGATTACATTAGAGGTTAAGTTCAAACTAACTTGAGGATTTGAACGAAAACTGTAGGTGAGAAGCATTTTGTCTGCAAAATCAGGCTTGGACCTTATAGGTAAGGAGTCTGAAAACTTGATCACAATATTTTTTAACAAACACAATATTGGGCAACAGACCCTTTGGCCTGGATTTTGCACCCCCGCACTGCAAACTCTGAGGGCATCTTGGTAATCTTATTTCATCTGGCAAATCTATGTTTTAGTGAGTAGAAGGCATCGATATATTAAGCAACTTCTTGAAATAGCTTTTTGAGATGCTTTGGGAATTAACTGCAGATTGTTTTGTGTTTGGAGTCATTGACTAGTTATGGTACCAGCAGTCACTTTGGTCCAGTATAAAACAAAATGTCTCTTATTCATGCATAGTTGCATATGATAAATTGTTTTTGTTAGGGGAAGGGGATGCTTTATATTTAAGCAATACTGTTAGATGCAGACATCCTTGCTGCTGGATGTTGAAAGAATGGGAAAAAGGTGTATGTCTCTGATATGTATTGGCATAGAAGGACTACAAATTTTTACCTAGAACATGTACTAGGCAGTGCTGAACCTATTACTGGAGGTCAGTGAAGATTAGAGAGCGAAGGCTTGGATTTTTATGTTATTGTAAGGATGAGACTTGCAGGGGAGGTGGAGAGTAAGGCTGGTCATCGCGGTTGGGCCAGGAAATTTGTCAGTGATAAATCTTTTTACCAAAAAATCAGAAAGTGGTCCTCAACTAAATTAAATAAAGTACTAGTAGGAGGAGGAACCCACCTTTTTTCCCGCTACAAGCAGAGTATGCATTGTTGATGTGTCATTCCTCACCCTTTACACCAATGTTGGTGGACCAATGTCCGCTACTCGACGCAAAATTTAGAGGCTTTTTCAACAATTATTGTCATGGGTGAAGGGGGAAACAAGTTCGCATGGTTCAACTATGACAGACGGTCACAAGTTTTTGCCGTCTAAAGCGCATCGTGTTTGTTGTTATGTTGCTACTTATTGCATACTTGTATCCCGAAGTATCGGGGCTTTGGTTACTGTTACTTCAATGTTGTATGCTCTATAGATAGTAGAGGGGACCATCTAAGATACATTACATCAAGTACATCAAGTATAAAAGGATACTTTAGTGCACAAAATTTTCATTATATAAAATATAAGAGTTCTACTTTGACCGGAGTAATGTTACCACGAGGTGAATATGACACAAATATAACATCTATCCGTTGTATTTGAAGTTGAGGAAGGGCAGGACCACAGGTGAAGTAGATTGTCTTACGATGATAGCAATTAGTTATCCTGGACCAGGGACACATACCATGTCAGTCACTCGGTTGTGGGGAAGGCCCAGCAGGTGTGGATCTTATCTGAACTATATGCACTCGAACCAGGAAAATTAATAGATTAGTGACAAAATTGATGATCAATTTTGTCTATTTCTGATTGGTAGAATCTACTGGCTATAATTATTATTCCCTAAGAATCGAGTTCCTAAACAAGTAACAATGAATCCAAGCGGTATTATTATCGTGTCACATAGCCAAAATTGGGTTGTCGCGACTCCCCATTTGCCTTTTATGGCTCTGTGGCCATTAAGATTCATTCTGTCCGCAAGCAAAGTTGAGCGCTCATGGGCTTGGGTTGCAAAAGTGGGATTTCTGCGTTGTAACTAATAAGAAGAAAGAAAAGAAAACGTAGATAAAATAAAACTGCAGTTGCAGTGCGGGTGGATTTACATTTTCAAAATAATTTAGACCTCTTAACGAGCCTCCATCTTTGGATTTAAGAAAAAAAAAAAAAATAAAAGAATAATAAAAAAGTGCAAATGCTACATCAAGTGGCCTTTCTTGTTCAGTCACTGTTGTGCTGCGTTGGACTGGAGGTTTCGTAATCACGTGCTGGCAATATATGGCCCAATCTACTGCTTAATCTAAGGAAGATGTGGGGCCATTCAAAATCTAACTTGATTGCTTGTCCACTTCCATATCTATTTTCAGTTCAGAAATTAAAGGACAAAACTTTATAGACAGAAAATAAATTTATAAAAATTTAAGTTTATAATATTTGCATCGATGAAAGATTTTTACTTTACTAAGCCTTCAGATCCGACAACAAGGTAACCCAACAAAATTAATGTAATGGGAAGTTTCGGAGCAAAATGGGGTCTTCCCATTACCCACAAGCTCATAAAGACTGAAAGATGAAGATGGTTAATTGGTTATCATCCCATGATTCCTTCGCCTAAATTGTTAAGGGAAAAATGAATTTTCCTGAAGAATTTTACAGAAAATTCCGAGTTGATCGCAGAAAAATCATATTACTATTTCTAATTGAACCCTGAGGCGGGAGCATTATCCAATCAAACATGTTGAATTACTGCTCAAAACATGTTATATGATCATCAGCAAGCGTCATGTTGTTTTAATTATTTGTTTTTTCTTCTTGGTCATAAGCCGATAACGATCCCTTTGTTTTTAATGGCCAAGTTAATTTTATTCATTTATTCGGGACGTGAATTATCATTTAGTCAAATGTATTTGGACTCTAATGAGTCTCTAGGAATCACCATTTTCATATTCAAAAGTTCACTTCCTATCTCCAACAAATTCTCTTATGAAATCATGCAGGCTCAGCCTAAGCGATGCATTATTTTTTATTTTTTGTGTTCAAGAAAAATAAGAGTGGTTAGCTTGATGTATAATCCCGTTAGATGATGTCAAAGTTATAGAAGGGATGTGCACATGCAGGCATGCACGCGTTTAGCCAGAATTATCATTATGTAGAGAATTTCATGAATAGTTTAATAGGTCTTTAATGGCATTTGGTTGAATCTTGGATAATAAAGAAAACCTTATGAAATATTTTCTACAGTGTCTTGTAATAAAACTTTATTTTTAATAACTAAAACATTAGACTTGAACAATGAAGTCCTATTGAATTTATGAAACATTATTTCAAACTAATAGAAAATTATCAAACACCTCTTTCTTTTTAACTCAGCTTATCAACCTTGAAAACTTTTTCAAATCCAAAAAGTTCATCAAATCACTCATCACATAAAACTGGCATATTTCTCAACATATAGAAGCAATAAAGTCACGTTCATTAACAAGTAATGCTAACTGGGACTATTACGACTTAGACTTTTCTAAAATTTTTATTCTGAATACAATGTAGTCCAACAAATTTTTCTTTGAGTTCTTGCAATAAGGGTCGGCTTGTCAACATACATTTTTACCCGCAGGTGGATATTACTGTTAAAATTTAAAGATTTTTTTTGTTAAAAATAATTAAAAACGAGAACTCCCGATATCTTTTTTTGCTATTAAGAAATGTATTTAGTGACACAAAAATGATAATTTAACAGCATTTTACACCAATTGTATCTTTTTGCTATTGATTATTGTACTTATATACACTGCAAATAATTATTATTAATATCGCTGGCCTCTTGATGCAACATCAAGTGTCACTAAATCTCAATGAAGGTGTGTCAGGCCACAAATATACGGAAATCGAGTTGTGTCATTTTGCAACTTTGATCACGATTGATGATGAATGGGAAGGTGTGCACAATAAGGACAAAAGCTTGATGAGCTACATAAAATATGAGCTACAAAAAGTTTCTGGTTCCTCGGGATACTAGAGTAAAGTGATAAGGTTCCCCACCCACCCCCACCCCCACCCCTTGTGTAACAACGGACAAAGGTATTATTATCCTTGTGTGACAGAAATGATTTTATGTAGAAGACTTCACTGTGCCAGAGTGCCCTGATCGTATTATATATTAATCTGATCTAACGGTCATGCGTGCATTAGGACGGTGCGTTCTTATGTGCAGAACTTATAGGTGTTGGATAATGTCGAATGCCTTGGAACACATTTAATTACATTTTCTCGCTCAAACATTCACAACCCTTGCCATAAGATGAGGAAGTGGTTTCTTCTGCTTAACGTGCATTTACACATACATACTTACGCTCTACATGCTTTTGTGCGTGCGCGGGCACAATGACCTGATGAGGATATGTGTATACTTGTGACATCGAGCAGCAGATTGCGAAAATACAAGCATGTTGGGGTCATTTATATACCATCAAAAGTTTGAAGGAGAAACAGATAAATTGGAATGGTACGTTGCAACCACCAGCCATTCAAAACATTCTGTGCTTATATGAATAGTGGGGGCAGACTGTCCTGTACACCTCGTTGTGTTGTCATGTCCCCCATGTGGTCGAAGCCCCTTACCTAAAATTCTTGAGGGTGACTTAGGTGTGAGAGATTTTGAACTTTCAAAATACATCCTAGATGGGATATGTTTTGTATGAAACGTGTCATAAGCACATGGACCACTAGAAGATTAATGGGTACAACAATGGTCCCCTAGAAATAGTAAAAGGTTTCGGAAACATGAAAATATTAAGATATATCCCTGGATCGATACAGACGGACAGTAAAGCATTTGGCCTTTTTATTGTTGAACCAACCGGAAAAAAAAAAAAAAAAAAAAAACGATGACCTATGCCACATCTAACAAAATTAATGAGGTCCTGTAGCGCGAACCAACACTTGTGCCAGTTGTCCCCCAAATTTATTTAGCTTTTTGTTTAATAAACGTTTTCCCTTCAATATTTTACCTTTATTCTTTTGACGGTAAGTTCGATTTGTTCACCGTTTCTACAACGAATATAATTGATAACTTAAGTTAGGCCACTATACTTTGACCTAATTTTGGTCGCCCCCCTGCACCTTAAAGTGCAAAAACTGATGCATTATTTATCTTATTACAAAGAGAAGGGCATACTCAAGCTGTGAAACTAAGGAATGAAGGGGATTTCCTCTGCCCTTACTCCTTAGTTTACCTTTATTTGTGGCATTGATTTTATCAACATCAATGCTAGGTGGTAGCGGTGGTTGGCGTGGGAGATGCGAAGTTGTACCTTTGTTTTTTTTTTTTTTTTTTAAGAAAAAAAATCAAAGTGCATTGTATTTGGAAAAATAGTACATTTTCAAAAATATCTCCATTGTAAAATAATTTATATTGTTTTTTTTTCAAAAATATACTAAATTTTTCTAGCTAGCTATAGTATCTTTTTTTTTTTTTTTTTCAAAACCAAAATATATTGTATTTATAATAAAATATATTGTACTTTCTCAAAAATATAATGCACGATCGAAAAAATTTGTTGTATTTTCCAACAAATATACTATATTTTTTCTATTGAAATTTTTTTTTTTAAAAAAGAAAACATCCAAAGTCTTCCACTTGTGTGGACTGCATAGCCGCGCTCAACTTTAAAACAAGAGTTTTGTTAGAACAGTACAAGATTTATCAACGGGGTCAACGAGATATAATTTTAATAGTTAATAACAATTAATTATCGTAATTATCTAATTTTTATATCTATAATAGACGATTAAATCATATTTCATTTAACAGTATATATTAATCTCATGCTTTTTTAATTTTTTTCGTTAAAATAAAATAAAGGAGGAGAGAAACTAACAAGAAGAAGGGATGCGCCGCACCCCTGTTGGCTGAGTAGAAACCAAACGAGGCATTAAATGTGAAGACCTGGCATTTACGGGTATCCACGAATTGAGTTCTCTATACGAAGTACTCAAAATCTTCACCATTCCGTCAAAGAGCTGGGGCAGCCAAGACAACTACTCTAGTTTGTCTCTCTCAAGTAGTCTCAGTCACTTCTAATGGGATATGCAAATGGAGGGGGCATGTGCCACCAGGCTCCATTCTCGAGGAACATATGCATATGATTGTAATCCCCACATGCCCCCTTGGTTTAATTGTGTTTGTTTTGTACTCATCTTGGTTTATATTTCTGATGTTAGTCTTTTGTCCAATTAAATTTATACTGAAACCCTTCTAACATATGTTCTATTAATTGCCATTAATGAGCCCTCGACCAAGAAATGATGCTACACGAGGGCACAAATCCTTCTGATTCACTTAAATCATATATAATTCTATGTAAATACACGATTTCAGATACTGAGAAAATGTTGCTGAGTTTTTACCATTTTCCATTTATTCTATTTAGTTTGGGTTTCGGGTGCTTTGGGGATGTTGATTTGGGTACGTTCCAACGTCATAAACCTCATACTTCTCTGTGTTTAGTCCCTGTATTTATCCTTGCTGATTTGGGTGTGTTCCAACCTCTTTCTGAAGAGGGCATTTCACAAAAATTAAGCAGCGCTTGAATTAGGCTGTGGAGGTCAATCGCAATGGGAGTTCCACACACCCACTCGCATGAAATTAATTATGCTGCCGGAATGCCAATAAATTTATTGTATTTATTTGTTTAGTTTTTCCTTTTTCTTTTTTTTTTTTCCTACTCCTCATGGGCATTCCTTTCCTTTATAGATATGATATTTTTGTCAGATATGATCATAGATCGCAAGGACAT
This sequence comes from Rhizophora mangle, assembly GCA_037832345.1. Taxonomy (NCBI): domain Eukaryota; kingdom Viridiplantae; phylum Streptophyta; class Magnoliopsida; order Malpighiales; family Rhizophoraceae; genus Rhizophora; species Rhizophora mangle. Next base: position 1,848,213 of record JBAPLJ010002022.1, on the reverse strand, counting down.
ATGCACCATTGTGTGCACTTATAGTTGGGTGTATTTGTTAAAACAAAGTAGAGAAAATAACGTTCAACAAAGTCAATCGCATGCAGGAAAATTATTATGTCGGGAATATACGGCCCTTTCTGCAACTGGATGATTTTTCACGATTTTATGTTTGTCGAATCGAGAGTACTTGTCCAAGAAAACTAAAATTCACTTCAGATAAATCGACCAGGCAGACAAGCACAAATAAAAGCGTGTAATTATCGCCGTCTTTCCACACCCACACACATTAAACTCTTTTTCTTGGTGCAACGGAAAATCGTTAATAAACTCAAAAACCTGCAAATACCAATCGATTTAAACTTAAACATGTGTCTCGCCTCATACGCAAGTCTATTAAATTGAAAGTAAGTAAAAAAAAAAAAAAACACATATCCTTTTTACTTTATATAATAAGAATTTTAATACCACGACTCATTCAACAAAAACTCAATTTATTGGGAGGGTTTCAAATTATGTATTTGAACTATAACGTGTATATTTAACTACCTCTACGCTGATTACTTAATGCACAAAACAAAGGAAGAGTTAAAAGGGTCCCACCTGCTCACCAAATATAACGCTCGGCTACCTCCCTCTGTCTCTCCGTCTCTTCTCCCAGTCTCCAACTTCCACCACTTGTCTCAACCCTCAACCCCTCCTCTTTCACTCCACAGCCCCCATCTGAATCTTTTCATTAATGCCCACATTAAAGAAACGTCTCTCAAATTTCACACTCCCTCCCCACCAAAAATCATCATTTTGAACCAACCCAACTGCCATTTTCTCACCAACATCTCGAAACAAAAGACCCCCCGAGAAAAATAAAAAAAAGGGTAAAAAAGAAGGTAGCAGGCCAAGAATGGGCATGAAAATGAAGCTTCCTTTTCTCACCCCTTATTGTCACGAACCAAGAACCTCTTCCTTCAGAACCAGGGACAAGATGCTCCTGAAGACCATAAACTCAGCGTACATGGATGCCACCAACGTTTGTGGAACCATGGACATGCCTGAGCCATTGTTCACAAACTCCTCCGAGTCATCAGCAAGCTTCTCTACAGAATCAGACGAGTCATCGGGAGGCGACCCCATTGAGACAGTGATTCGAGGTGCGAGGTCAGAGAGGCTGTTCTTCGAACCTGGAGAGACTAGTTCGATCCTGGAAGAAGTGCCCAAGGCAGCTGCTGCTGGCGGTGGGAGGCTTCCATTTAAAGAGAGCTTAGTCTTTTCAATGGAGTCTTATGACCCTCATCTTGATTTCATGAAATCAATGGAGGAGATGGTGAAGGCATGTGGGCTGAAAGACTGGGAGGATCTTGAAGAGCTTCTGTTCTCCTATTTAGAGGTGAATGGAAGGAACAATCATGGGTATATTATTTGCGCTTTTGTGGATTTGCTTGTGGGTCTTGCTTTTGGTTCCTCTTCTTTTTCTTCTTCTTCTTCTTCTCCTCCTCCTTCTGCACCTAATTCTAACGATTCTTGTACTTGCTCTCGTTCGCCTTCTTCTCCATTATCTTTTTACACTTCTTCTTCTTCCTCCGATGATCGTTCTCCCACAAAACCTTGGGTTTCTTCACTAGGTCAAGAAGCTGTGGAGGAGGAGATGATCATTGATATTATTAGTCCTCGTTATTCTTCATTAGAAGCCGAAGATGAGAATGTGATTAAAGCAACATGAAACATTTCAATTTGGTGTTTCTTGTTGGATTTTTTTTTTTGTGTTAAATATTATTGTTGTTTTATTTCTGAATAAATCATTGACATTAATATGTTCGTACCACAGGCTTAATCCGAGTTATGACCACTGCATTGTACTAATTAACGTTCTTGAATCTCCTTTCTCTTTGTGCGTGTGTGCCATAGCAATACGCACACGTGTAGATATAACACACGTACCATCATATTGAGGTTTATAAAAGGAAGGCTAATAGTTTCAATTTTCAAGAGTTCAAATCCGAGAGAGACTGACTATTCAGGAAAAAACGAACGGTATTAACGAACGGCCTTTTTTTAAAAAAAAAAATAATTTTGATAAGTCTGTCAATTTTATTAATAGTATAAGGAAGAATAACATAACCAGATGAAAGCAATACTAAAAATTGATTATAGTATGAAGTTTTAATAAATAAAATATTTTAAGTGCCTTCTTGTAAATAAAATTTAATAAACAAATGTTAATAATAATAATAATAATAATAGTGCGTGTCCACACGATCAGAGTCTTGCAATTGTAGCTACTAACACTTTTGAGTAAAAATCCATCATTGAAATTATTATCATAGCCGTTGGTTTTGAATTATTTAAGGTCATTATCAATTGATAGGTACAACTCCAGCGCAGAATTTTGGCTTGATCCCGGCAACTGCATGCGAGCGTTACAGTCCGTCCCACACACACCCACATATATATAACAATAATAACCTCCCATAAATTGAGATACATGCATGTTTGCGATTGTGTTCAATCAATGTCTAATGTGAGTGGTCATTTGGAATGGTATTATTCAAGATTTGGAGAGCCAAAGTACAAACAAATCGGTAAAAGAAAGAAAAAAAAAAAAATCCCACCTTGCAATTCAACATTGGAAGTGTGGCTACAAGCTTCGGATGATTCTCCTTTGTAAACAAAAGGAAAAAAAAAGATAAAAATAAAAATAATAATTGTAGAGACTTGCTACCTATAATGTAAACTCCCTCTGAAATGCATTGCCATTGTTACTGTTGTTAAAGAGTAGTTAACCGATCGTGGCCGTACATGCTAAATGTCGACTTTAATCCGATATTTCGGGTGATTTCAGGTGTAAAATGTCCATTTATTTCAACTATTACAATATTTCATTTAGGATTCGAGACTTCCACCAGGAAGGCAATAGGTGGACGAAAGACTAATGGGAAGCTGGTGACTCCTCCCAGTATATTTGCCTTTCAAGTAAATTTTTGCACGTTTGTAATTAATAGATGTACACGATTGTTAAATCTTTTTCAGGAAACAAGGAAATCTCGGTTGGGTAAACATCTTGACAATGACCCATTAATGTTAATGACACGCTCATTTTCCAAGAAATTAATTTCCACGAAATTTGTGACCAAACAGTGTGGAACTTTGTACCTGTCCATTTCATCTTATATAAATATAGACAATGTTATAATACCACGTGGTACTCCAGGATTATTTATTTATTTATTTTTTTTATCGAAACAACTTTAATTTTTGCAATTAAACGAAGGATCGAGAAGAGGTGCCTCTCAACTTTCAGATCTAAGGTATTTCACCGTTTTTTTTTTTTTTTTTTGTTTAGATGCTAAAACTCTTAAATTGTTAACATAGATGTTACTTATATCTTTAAAGCAAAGTTTTTTATTGCAGAATTGAAACAAAAGTCCAGTTCGTTAAGTCGTCCATCTGGTCGGATCTTAGTATATTTATTTTCTTAATAAAATAATTAATATTTTTATATTTTATAAAAATTAATTAAATACAACTAAAATAAATTTAACCATATATATACAAGTATCAATAATGAAATAAGATAATTATAGAATTTATTTTTTCAAAAAAGCTCATAAAAATTTTTTAACAAAGATCTGCCTGGTTTATTGATCTGGTCATCTAATCAGACCATCCACGTCAACCGATATTCAAGTTCATTAGTTATCCGATCGATGTGTGACTATTGGGTTTAAGCCAAATGGCAACTTTGTATTTTTTACTGCATATAAATTTACTTTCTGATCAGTACCTAACACAAAATCCAACCCTACAAATTTAGTTTGGAGAGTACACTTAAGTCACCATTCAGACTAAATTGGAGAACTACCCTACTTTACATGAGCTTTTGAAAATTTCTAGCAATTGTTAGCTATGGCCAAATCGTCGGTTTGCTTGTCACCTCGTCCATAAAAAAAATATTTGACTTTTATATCTTAGATTTTGAAATTATTCATCACTCTAATCTAAACATATCCATTTATAATATACATATTCAAAATCCGAATCCGCAATTAAAACAAGGTGGGGATGGGAGTGGGTGGTAGATTGGTGGTGGCACGGCAATGGTTAAATGATGTGGGTTTGCTTTGGTACGATTTTACTTGGACATTAATGGAGCCATGGAAGGACAGGCCATTGAAGTTTCATTTAAGACACCATACGGTCAAACTGGTAATATGAGAACCCGCTATCATATTTTTGGTTCATGATGACTCTGTGAAAGTTGTAGTAAATGGCAAGAAAGTTGACCTTGTCCATAAAGATTATCAATTAATTAGCAGTCGATCCGCTCCCTGCATTTGATCCCAGCGGCACGCTGATTTAATGGACCTTAAATTTGCTCACTGCCCAAGGAAATTTCTCCTTGGTGTGTCCTTGCTGCCAATTTCTTTTTTTTTTTTTTACCCTCTTGGGACTTTTACTTTAAAAAAAATTGCCATTTTGTGTGGTTGTTAAAGTGGAAATGAATTTGAAGATACCAAAACTGTTGTGTAAAATATTACAAAATTTATGTTTAAATTTAAAGTGTGGATGAGTGAATTATATAATTAAAAAATTTTATATTAAAAATAAATAATTATAAATAAAAATAATTTATAAATTTAACATATTAAAATTTTAAATTAAAATATACTTATACCTTATTCTAATTTTTTTTTTTCAGTTAAATGTTCGATATGCACAACGGCCCATAAAATGTGTAATTGTAATCGTGGGATTATATATTTGTGATTATATTTTTTTCATAAATAATTATTTTGATCGCATTCTTTTTTTTTTGGGTGTAACCGCGTCATGTCAATTCACGCAATAGAGCCCTGTGAAATAGATATGCGCTTTGCTTTAAAGTTGGCGAGACGGCGACCCATGAGTAGGAGTCTTATTAAGGACCTTCCCCAGTCAGTAAATTGCCGTGGGATTTGTGACTAATAACAACTGCTGATGTTTGTTCGTCTCTGTCAGTTGTCACCATTGGCGTTTTGTGGGATTAAATAGTAAGCAATTTGCTCATAGTCAATGCTTTGTCTCTGTATTAATGCAGTCAGGACCAACCTGAGCAACTATGTCATTGGCCTTGAATGCTAGTTTAAGCTTTGTTATGATGAAAGGCCATAAACGTTTGGGGGGGCTGTTCATGGACATTGCCGTCTAACGTAAAACCTGCTTTAAATTCGTGCAGAGGTGCTTCGCAAAAAGGAGTGCGGATTAATTTTCACCCGTTTATGAAAGGAAATCGATCCTTTGTGCAATTGTGCACGCAAGCAGCAGTTCCATCAAGCGATTGCACTTTTTTTTAAGTTTAAAGCAACTATGATTTAAATTATAAGTTTAAAATTAAGAATTAAAATAATTTTATTATTACACTTTATAATTAGTGATAAATAACTGTATTTTAATAATTTTCAAAGACATTCAATATGTAATACTATATAAAATTAGAATTCTCCATGAAATGCTTTTTTTTTTGGTTCTTTTTAATTGTTATAATCTCGTGACTCTGATCCAAATGAAAGCAAAAGAAATTAAGAATACGGGATTTTCTTCTAAAAATAGCAAGCACATAGGAATTTATATGAATTGTCTTCATATGAAAAATGGGCCCATACTTCTGTTCCAACTAACTGTGTACCTGGGATCCCACTAGACTAGACTAGACAATGTATAGGCCCATCCATCATTGGCTCGACGAACTGCCACCAAGTGTCCCTTTGAGATTAAAGCGTTTTGTAACCTGAGAAATTCATGCTTTACAAAATGTTTATATGAAGTCTGTTAGTAAGTTGAATGCCACAATTTTTGCAATCATAGAAAATATCATATTGTATAAATGAGATAACAAAATAAACTCTAATGGAAGCATCAGGGTGTAGTTGCCTGATACATTATCCAGGCATACTGAAGGACAAATTAGCACCAATGAGTTTCATTGTTCACTGTGGACAACCAGCTGATTTGTTTCCTCAGGATTCACTTCTGTTCTCAATTTTGCACAACCACCTCGTGTGTCAAGGTCTCACAATTCACAATTGAATGTTGCACCAAATCCTATCCACGTAAAAAGGGCCTCTTCAATTTCCATTTTTTGAGCGTCTTAATTGCTTGCAGATATTGATAGAGTATTAATAAGAGGCGTGAACCACATTACTTAAGTTTCTGTCCCCACAATTTTTTGTCACTCTCAATTGGCAGTCAGCCAGAAATGGTGATGCAAGGCACAATTCAGTAGACCACGTGGTGACTAGAATGAGTTACTGAAAGGAAAAGCAGGAAATCTCATTGTGGATTCTAAATCGGTATGATGTCCAAAAGTAAACCCCGACGATCCACTGCATAAAGAGAGAAAAGGGGCTTTCCCCGGTCTTGAATGATAAACAGGTTGTGTCATATAATTAAAGTTTACTGTTCTTCTGTTTAATAAGAAAGTTATATTTACAACTTGCTTAAGTTGAATTTCACTTGATCATATTCCTTGTGGCCAACTATCTTTCAGGTTTCAATAGTCGTGGACTTCTATTTTGAGTATTTAGAGATATAGAACTTGCCTGTGGTTCCAGACTGGTACTCTTTATTGCTCTTTTTCCTAACAAGGGTTTAAGGTGGTGAGTTGGATAGTCTTGTGTGTTATTGGTCACATATGCCCATATCTTACATATTGAAACATTTCTTTGTGACAGAAAGGACTTAATGTTCTGCTTCCTGTTGTCAATGCAGACCCATGCTGTTTCCACTGAGTTTGAAGATAATGATCGGACTCAGACTACAATAATTATGAAATATTTATGAGAGAAGGAGAGGTGAAATTTACAAGCGCAACATTAAGTGTCGCTGCAAATGTAATGCTGGTGCACCCTTCAGCTTAATCATTAATATGGTTCGGTCTCCATCTAATTAAACTTCAATAAATTCCACTGACAAAAGTGAGACGGCAACTGTCACTAGACGCGTTGGTCTATTAACACTTGAAAGATACTATGCTTCCTCACTATTTGCTACTACCATTTCGCAAATAAAGGGTATTCCCTCCATCTCACAGTCAAGTCAATCACACTAGCAAATCCTGGATGCATGAGAAAATCCCAAAGAAAAAGTGCTTAATTTTTAATTTATAGATCCTACTTTGGCGACAAGCTTTATGTATGGGAGTTCTCATGTTCAATTCTTAATATCTCCATGATATGATATAGCCTAATAATCAGTCTCCTAATATACCGTTAGACACTTAAATTTTTATATTTTTGATGTTTAATGTTTTAATTATAAGGAGGAGGTATGAAATTTATAAAATTAAAAAAAAAAAATTACACCATTATATAGTTAATACTCTCCTAAGGGAAAAATAAATAAATAAAAAATCTCCTAGTAAACCAAAGGAAAAAGAGAAAAAACCCAGACAAAGGAAGCTGAGAGTGTCAATTATGTGCCCACGAGCGCATTGTCCCATGCATCCTTGATCATTGGATTAGTTGACGTTTCAATTTTCCATCTCAAATTCCGTCCAAATTGAAAGTGCATTTAATTATAATATTTCCAAGTAATTTATAGTATAATATAGTCATGCAGCATGGTGGCAGAGGAATGTAGACTCTTAGTCTCAAGTTTATAATTCAAATATTACTTCTTACAGAATAAAAATTCAATGAAAAGATGGTCATGCTTTCTTTATGTTTCCTTGGGAGAAAGGAAGAGAATAACGATGGAGAACAGACAATACGTGCAAAGAAGGAAATTAATAAACGTTTCCCTTCTTTCAAAGCTATCTGGCTGTGGCGTCTTCAGGCGATCGACTAAGGCACCATAGTCGTAGATCTCCAATGTCTACGACAAAAAGTATAAGTCTATGAATGGTGAATCCATACACCTAGTCACCACAGAGACATCAACTCAATCCATATAGGTAATGGGTTCACATGCCAATGATCCACATGTGAAAGCCTGCTACATGATTTTCAAGCTTTAATCCACTGGAGGAGAAAAGCTCGGCTTAGAGAGGGACCACCGTAGCACAGGCGCCAGCAGGTACTACTAGTAAATGACAGTGTTGGAAAGTCAAGTCAAGAGATGACTTAAGCCACATACATGATTTACTCTGAACTGTTTCCATCCAGGACTTTGCACCTTCCAAAACGAATAAATTTCAAATCCCGGTGCATATGCCTTCCTATCTTTCCCCCGTCGGGCCAGCAAGCTTTGGCCAGTAATTTTGACCAAGACGGCCTGGTGGTCATCTTATTATATCCAATGTGCATTGCACACTGTAGACAACTTTTTGGTATATAATATAATAATCAATTGGACCAACATGGTCCCTAATTGCTTGGGAGAGTTGAGACTTTTGTTAACAATTAAATTTATCTGGGTAGCTAACGTCCCCTTATTTTCATTACGATAAAAGTTGTCTGCTGCATTAGCACGCGTTTTGTTTTCTTTATAGTCCATGTCCTCGTTTTCGAGCACGAGTGTGTCGAAAAACCAAAGCCAATTAGAGGAATACAAGAGGTAGTTAACAAAAGAATATGAAGATTAACAGCTCAATGTATATGCCCTACAACACTCATAATCTTATAATTAATTATAAAGTGTTTAATATTTTTATTCACATTTTTTAAGAATATAAAAGATACATCATTTTATATTACATAAATTTATGTAATTATTTTTATATTTTAATTAAATTTCACTTGAACTTTTTGTATTCATATCTGAAATTTTGTTAATTTAATTTATGTTTTAAAAGTAAATTAAATTAGAAATTTTATAATTTTTTTTCAAAGCCACTAAAATTTTTTGAGAAAAAGAAGAAAGAAAGAAGAACTTCTACGCATTCTCCATGCTAACGTTAAAAGATTTTTTTTTTTTTGAGTTACATGAGACAAAAAAATTACTTAGACAAAGGAAATGCACCAATAGCATATAGAATGCATTTTGATACACAAGCATGATAGTATATGATAGGCTAATTTTATTTGATAAACAGTAAGATTAAAATAGCCTACCTTATACTAGTCTGCAACTTAATAACTTGCAGAAAAGAGTAAATCTAGAAGTCACGGGAATGGTAGCCGTGGTAATGCGGCTTGTGGGAGGCAAACCTAGGAGAAGCAGAAGAGAAGACTCCATTCCAGATCTCCGTGAAAGCTTTAACAATAATCCCATGATGATAAGGCGAGTTCAGCTGCAAGAAACAGTTGAGCAGCTCTTTAAGGCCTTCCTTTGAGTATATCTCGTTCTCCAATATCATCTGCAGCATCGAGTGTCGGAAATCCATGTAAGGGTCGTCAGACTCTTTTTCCACGGCCACGCTCTCGCTTCCTACGCGCCCGAATCCTCGTCCGCTGCCCCTCGAGGTGTTCGTGTATTCCCAGGAGAAGTTGCCCGCAGGTGGGGTGCCCGGGGCCAGAGAGAACCTTGTGGCTGTGTCGTAGCCGTTGGGAGACAGGTTCCCTTTTGACGAGGTCAAAGAAGAATAGTAGCAGGAGATATGATTGTCGTATTTTTGGAATATTGTTGGGGTTTTGTTGTGTTTGGCTTCGGGTGTAAAACGCTGTTGAGCTTCGGTTTCTTGCAGCTACCGCAGCCTAGGTCTAAACACAGTGTGTTCAGTATCAACTTTTTCTTGCTAGTGGACATTGTTGATTTCACACAAACACGATGAAAGAAAGAGAGGTGGGATTTCCTTGAAAAGCGTATAGCGGGAGTAAGCGAAGTGATGGTTGAGGCATTTGACTGCGTGGCGATAGGGAGCCCTCTATCTTTGTAAATTCATTTCCATCATGACGTGTGTCGTGCAAAGAAGTACCGTTTTGAACTATTATTATATGGACGGTGGTTCTCTTTGTTAGAGGGATTAAAATAGGATGACAACGAGTGGTATTTGTCATGAATTCAGATTACTATCTTTGAAAAGTTATTATTTTTTTTAAAAAAAAAAAAAAAAAAAAAGTCCATGCAGATAATGTTTGTGCTTTCATTGTTCAATATGTCGGATATAATAAGATTAAATTCTTGTCCCTGGAATCTCCATTGCCAATAAAACTATTTAAAGTGTTAAGCTCAGATCTTATATATTTTTAAAATTTTTACAAAATATAAGTTGGAATTTTGATGAAAAAATAATATTAAATTAAAAAAAATTTATTTTAATTTTTTTAATATAACTATTTTAAAATTTTATATTATATAATAAATATAATTTATTTAAAATAAAAATAATAAAATAAATTTATATGATTTAAGATTAGAAGTAAATTATACTAATTAAAAAATATAGTAAATTAAAATAAGAAGTCATAACATGATTTTATTTTATTTTATTTTATTTTTTCTCTAATAACAATCTTAGTAGGTACTGTTCTATAATTTGAAGGAAGATCATATAAGAGTTAACTTCACCATAACTGCTCAAACTTAAAACCTTGAGACATTCAACGCCCTTTTTTTTTTTTTTTTTTTTTCAAGTATAAGATCGAGTGACGGAGCTAAAAGATTATTACAGGAGATAACGTCTCTCCTTTTCGTTTCGTACATCGGAAATATTGAATAATAGACAAACAACAAAGGGTGATGCGAATTTAATTGACAACTGGACAATCGTAACTACGATGGCACCGATGCCAAAGCTATGGAAGAATGGCTACATACAACCTGCTAGACCTAGATGCATTCATTTCTTGTCCTTCTGCTTTCTTGACAAATAAAAAAAAAAAAAAAAAAAAAAAAAAACGTTTTAGCTACGTTGTTTATTTTTGTAATTGTACTTGATTAATTCGCCACGAAAACCCATTTAAGTTGTGGAGCAATCTTATCATATCTGTACCTTCACACATAGAAGAAACGGGACAAAACCCGTTTGAAGTGGTCAATGCCATCGTTTTAGGAGCCCGAATTCCAGCGTTCTGCAGAGAGAGATATAAGACCAAGTTTAGTTTATATTGACTACATTTCGATTGAGAAAATGCTAATAAAAAGGCATCTATATAAAATAAATCAAATGGAGCAGAATGGCTCAGGATATAAACTATACCATAGAACTTAGGAATGTTAAAATTCTAGACATTTATATTTCTGATCCATAAATCATGAGTCACGAGGCGGGGTAAAAGCTGGTGGCAGTCTATTTCCTTATAGCTCTTATTTTCACTGCAAAAAAAATTAATGCCCACTAGCCAAATGATTCGCCTCCTTTGCAGCAACATTATTCCAATCACTCTAATCCAAATTTCGGGATTTTTAAGTTACGATGTTGGCCGATGAAGAATTGTCAAGGCAGACTAATGCTTGGGCTAGAGGCCCATTGGTCCAGCCCAGTTTCAAAATCGGCTGATGTGATTAGAACCGTATTTGTTTCTGTTGGGACATAGCTCCGGCCCTGGATGGTGCACATTTTTTTATTAGTGGAACCTTTGAACTAGATTACACCTTTGGTTCTAAACTATTTCTTGTTGTCTTTCAATATTGTTATGTAGAACAACGTTGCAGGTTTGTTCCTGGATATTAGAGTAAACAGCACTTCCATGCACAGCCCAGTGTCTTGGTTTTTGGGGGGTTATTACTCAGCCGTAAGGTTGACCTCACGGCTCATTGATCAGACACAAATTGATCATGATGACAAAAATAATCAGACTCCCGTAAATGACAGGAGCTGAAAATGACAATTGGATGAATTTTAGTTGTCAGAAGCTACGAATTTCTTTTATTGTTAGGCATTTTCTGTCACATTGCACTCAAGACATATAAATTGACCCCGAGAGCAGAAGGATAGCTGAACACAAGAAGATGTGCCCCAGTTAAGCACATGGTTGCGGTTCTCCATAGACTCAATAAGGACGCATGTCTACATCGATCAATGTCAAGCATGTAGCAATTAGCAATTGCTAGTGAAAGTTCTTAGGAGAGAGGAGCTGCCATTTCTATCAAAATATAAAGGGCCAAAAATGTACAAAAAATGAAGTCATTTACCATAAATACAAAGAAAACAACAATTCCAGGCTCCCGCACCACGAGAGAGCAACAAATAGAATTATCAAGTTTATTTACCATGCCAATATTCAAAGAATAGGATGAGAGATACATCAGCTGTGCAAATAATCGGGTAACAATCAATCGGGGCTAGCTGAACAATATGCCTGGCAGTCTAACCTCATTGGCTTGAGCTTGATATTTTATTCTTTATCAGGCTTGCAACATGCTGGGCAACCCATACTGAGGCAGCTTCAGTGCAACAGAAACTGTGAGCGAGCCCTTCCCTTTCAATTGATAGAGAAATACCAGGGACCTGCTTTGAAATCTGTGAACCAAAAAGGCTGGTTTGTCATAAACGCAGAAGACCGAAACTTGAGAAAGACAAAGCAAAGTGTAAGTTTGGTGCAGAATATTAAATTGTGGGGTAAGCTTGGCATCATGTGGCAAATGGATCAAAGCAGCAGTAAGAACTCAACATCAAAGGCCTGAACACAATGAACATCAACTATTGCCAGATTCACCAGAAAACTCCTATGCAGTCCTGCAGTGCCTTCTCTGTTCAATAGTCAACTTCTCCAGAAAGTATCAAGATATCAGCAGATCATTGCATAATACATGATCCTTAATTCCACTCCAGGCAAGGTGAAAACATGACTTTTATGGTCCTATCAGCATTTTACCTTTAAGCCCTATCATTTGACAACAATTCTAGATGGATGTTTTAACTTAAGGGTGCTAAAATGTTCGCACAAACTACATAAATGTGAGCGTTACTTAGGACATCACTGTAGAACCCAAGTACCTTTAACCTAGAATGGAGAAAAGAAAAATGAAAGGGAAAGCATCATAAGGTCAGAACAACAAATGTCTTAGACCAACTTAGACGACGACTTCATGCTTCCCAGGCACGCATATAAACAACATTCTAGTGAAGTGTTTGAAAGCATAAAACATCCACAAGAATCATAAATCAATCACTCACCTCTTCGTACATTTCCAATGGACCCCAGTGGTCATCAACACCAAATAGGAATGTGATTTTACTTGCATTTTCTCTCATGAATTCCCAGTCTGGTATTTCTGAAAGCTAACATAAAAGAATCATAATCAACGTGAGGGTTGTAGGTATATGTTAGCACTTCTATTTGAGCATTGCTGCCCAGTCAAACCTCTTGCTGGAGTTGAAGAGGCATCATATTCTTTGTTGCACAACAAATATTAAATAAGCAAATAGAAGTTACATGTTGAGTTTGATCAATAAAAATTGTCTGCAAAATGGTGTCTAAATGCATGAAACTCCTATTCCATGAGGTTTGGGACAGAGCCAAATGTCTATCGTCTTACCCCTGCTTTTACAGAGAGACTATTTTTGTGGCTTGAACCTATGACCTCTAGATTACAATGGTGTAACAGCTCACCCTTCAATGAAAATTGTCCCTTCATGAAAATTTAAATTATGTGTTAAGAAAAATGGATGCTGTAGCAACTTGGAATTTGAATGGTGGTGGTTATTAAGTATGAGTTGCACATGTGGCCAGTGTCAGGTGGTTAACTCTATTTCCAAAAGAGGATAAACAAATATTCCACAAGCCACTAGATTCATGTCAAGTGCACAAAGAAATGTAGCTATAACATGTACCTAGTACAAATTTTGTACAATCATACTCAAGTAAGTCTATCAAAACTTCAGAGAAAATTCTTTGTAAGCAAAGAAAAGTTTCATACATGTGCCTTCTTCACAGGAGGGAAAGCCAAATCTATGCTATACTACAACCATAAGAAGATCCCAGCAATCTGCAATTAGTTCAATATTTTCTTTATCTTTTAAGTAGCAGCAAGATTACCTTATTGAATTCTGTCATTGCCAAAAAAAGCATGTTCCGGAATGTATGGTACTGTGAGTGAAAAAAAAGGAAAAAAAAATATTCTTAGGAAATATGTGTCAACACTAACACATAAAATTAGTCAGAAATAAAGACTTGGTGTCTAAATTAAAGGGGAAGAAAACTCAAAATGCAAGCAAACTAACCAAGGAAAAAAGGCATAAAAAATGGTCTAAAGCCTTTCAAAATATATTCACAAGCCCAGAATTAAATAAATAAATCATACCTGCAACAAGTGACTGCAAGCAGCATCAACAGCTGTAGCAGACCATGACTTCCCAATAGATGCTGACACAATTAACCTTTTCGCACACTTTGGTAACAATCCCAAGAATCCCATACAGAAGCTAAGTAGCGCACAATGAATTGGGGATCTGAAATGTGCAAATTTCAGCTATAAGTAGACCCATATATATGTATACAAACAATAGCAATTTCAAAATCCCTCAAACCAATAGAAACAACTGACAAAATTAACCCATATATATAACTGAATAAGAGTAGTTTAGATGAGAGAAACAAAGGAGATTAATAATTTACAATTCACCTAGGAAAGACTATGTCCACCAAGTATGATATGATATATTCATCAAAAGAAATAGAGCAAAAGCTTTACTCTGAGACTTCCTTGTATGCAGGCTGCTTCTTTGATAGTGGATCAAACATAAGAAATGGATATAGTCCTGTGAAATATATCACCTATAAAGCCAGAAATAAAAATCAAAAATGCCTTTTAAGTCAAAATCTTGCAAGAGATAGCATGATATCCACCGAGCATGCAAAAGTTGCAAAAAGTCATCACCTTCTGTGGATACCTTCTCAATGTTTCAATAGATATGTAGGCACCAACAGAGTGCCCAACCTTCAAAAAGCAATGACATATCAGATACAGAATATTTCAGATTGGAAAATGGAATCAACTGCCACAAGCCAAACTTCCTGCCAGCCTAAAAGTAACTGAAGTGATCAAGTACATCAAGGATCATAGTCACACCGATCAAATCCCCATCAGGCAAGACAGGTCAAATGGAACACTCCACTTGTGTTTACAAATCATGCATATCAAAGAATGCATTGCCCTACCAAAGTAAAGCACAGTACAACTTTACAGTAAAATTGGAAAACCCAAAATATAAAAGAAAGCATGGCCCTACCAGTACTATAGGTACTTTTGTATTTTGCAGTTCTTGTCTGATGAAATCCACCTGAAAAAATGCAACAGCAAGTGGATGTTAGGACTATGATTTAGTAAAACACTCCAATATAAATATGTGCATGTGTATATATATTTGTAAATACACACACACACACCACATATATATGCATACATAGTATATATGTATCTATATGGTTCTCAATTTACACATTTCTATGCACTCCATCTGGAAAAGAGCAGACAAAGGGAAGGGCCATAAATTTTTTGAAAAGGTCATGGAATACAACAGTTAAAGTTGGCAATGCAAAGATAAAGAATATCAGTGACGTCTTGACATCTACTTGAAGTAATACTGTTTATGGAGAACATCTATTAAGCCGAAATTCAATTCAGGTCCACAGTTCTGTCAACATGAGTGAATTAAATAAAGCTCAATTAGACTGATAAACAAAGTTCCATTCAGCTTCACATAGGCATAAATTTAAGGTATCTAGAGTCCATATCCTCACAGGATACTGCCTTAACAACCAGAAAACAAATTCCCAAGTAGGTCATTCATTATCAAAAGGCCAATTGTAAGCTTGAAGCACGTAACCCAAGCACAACATACCTTATGATCAATTTGCTGCTGTAATGAGAACAACTTTCCTTGCTCCCAGTTCTAGCAAGAATAAACATCGTGTAAAAAGATATGCTTGACACACAAAAAAATAAAAAAGAAAGTCTTTCGTGCAAATTTTAGAGTGAGTTTGACTGGTTGCTGAAAGGTGTCTGTCCTGCTTTTTGATATTCTGAAAGCAAAAATCAAAAATCAGGGATAAAGCAAACATCTCTCTGCTTTCCAAACAATTAGTTGAGTCTTTCAAACCCACAATTAGAAATTGGGCACCATCATTGCTTCAGATTTTCACCCTCCTAATTAGACCAGAAAACTGAACATTTAACTCTGATCCAAGCAACACTGCAACAATTTAAACAGTACCATATGATGCAAGCAAAACAGGGAAATACCTTTTCTGTGAAAGATATGTGCCCAATGGCTGCTGACCAACACAGGGAAGGGAACTAATCAGTTACAGCAAAAACCAAGATTCAAAAATCAATTAACAGGCAGGCAGAAAGGGAGAAAGAAGCTCAAAACAACGGAATTGCCTGTAACAGATGCACGTCCTCCGAGCAACTCAAAGAGAGACTCCAAAAAATCCTTATAAAACCAAACAACCCCTGTAATAACAACCCAAATTTAAGTCCTAAATCGTCAAAACACGAACTAAAGGGTAAAGAAACGGCATAAATTCCACTGACCCGGATTTCCAGGAACAAAGAGCACATGCAATGCAGGATCATCGGACACAATCTCCAGCAATTCAGTTGTGTGGCTACATTCCAGGACCCATCACCAAACCGAAAAATAAAAAATAAATAATAAAAAATTCGATAATAAAGACTGACTGCAAAACAAGCCAAAACCAAAAGGGTACCCCCTAAAAAAATAAAGACCTGGAGACTTTGCACAATCTGAAACAAACAGGCCTCTTGAGTTTAGAATTCAAATCCTCGTTGCCCATGTCTGGGGCTCCTATTCTTGGGTCTACACCGTAATCAATCAACCCCATCAATTTGTTCTAAATAAAAGTGGGACAAATGGCATATTTAACTCAAAAAACCTTATGGGTTTGTTATAAGTATCTGGAAAGTAACTGGAAGTCAGAAGGAGGGCACTAAGAAACAAAAGGAATGTGCATTTTACATTGATTTCAAACATCCATATTGCTAACTGCTAAACTTAGAACCATAATTCTTTTGGTGGGGTTTTTTTTTTCTTTTTCCTTTTATTTTTTAAGTTGCTATAGCGTGCAAACAACTAATTTTCTGTTTCTTGATATAAAAACGGCAGTTCTAACAGGCCAAATACAAATCATTGCTGCTGTTTTATTCAAACGAAAAGGGCGAATTTAAAAAGCGAGAGCCTCAACTAAAGGCTGGATGGCTTGTGGTGGCAGCAGGAGGCCGGAGGACTGTGGCCATCGCAGGCTGAGCCCAAACCAAACCCATCTCTTTTGGTTTATTCATGAATTATGATCTGGAATAGGAGTTTGAGGCCCAAAACGTGCCCCAAAATTGTATCTTTTGGGTATTTAAGATCTAAGGCTACCAAAAATTATTGGGCTCATACTGGGCCCGTGGCCCATCTAAAACTCTCTCTCTCCGTTGCGCTGTTCGATTTTAGTTTTGACTCACAAAAAAAATTAGCCAAAAAAAAAATAAAACCTATTATTTTGTGTGGTTGTATATCCACTTCAAATTGAAATGATTGACTTGTATTGCTCCAGAGAGAAAGAAATTTATATTCGTGTTGACTATTACTATTATTATTACATTCCATATGACCTGTACCCTTTTTTTTTTCGTTACGGTAAATTCATTACTCTCGTCCGGTCAAGTGTGGGTCGACTTATCTATTATGTTAAATCAAAAAATACAGACAGGAAATTACTTTCTTGAATCTTTGTCAGGAAAGTTCGGACTGCCTTCACTTTAACATGTCTATACCAACTGTTGAGATTTTCCTGTTGTATATATAATTGTCGTCAATGGAATAAGAGACGGGTAATCCAAGAAACTTGAGTTTCGTGGGATTGCACCCCGCCGGAAGAAAGATTCCGTGATTTCAATTTGTTGCGTAGCCGTAACATAAAAGTACCTTCCTTTTTAACTTTTATAAGTTGTATTTTCTATACGTATACACACACACACACACAAACACGAATCTAATTGATTAGGACAAACTACAACAAATATGAGGTTGACAAGCTACATGCTCCACGTTCTGCCTACTGATTCCTGATTCTTAAAAAGGAAGTCGCAAAAATGGTGGAATTGGGAGTTCCTTGTCCGCAACAACGTGTGCTTTGCGGAGAATGGAATAAATGTGGGGTACTAGATTGTTTGGGTAGTTGCCAAGTTGCCATGCACTTGCTTCTCGCATTCATTCAAAAAATAATTTTAAATATCCCAAACCCACAGTAGTTGTAGCTGCAATGCCTTTATCGAACCACCGCAACATCAACATTACTCGCTTGCTTTTTAAAGTAGGGATCCGACCATGTGACCCAGGAGGTGGTTATAAAAATAAAAAAAAAAAATTATATTGACTAAAGAACATTTTATCTTACATATAAATTAATGATACAATAGAAAATATCATTAATGTAATATAAAAATTCTTTTGTAATCGCTTGTAACTATTAAGTTTGAGGTTATTTGGATTTTTTCTTTAAAATATCCACTTAAACTAAGTATAGTGTCATCAGTTGGATCAGTCCGAAGCAATTACTATGGACAAAAAAGGTAAAAGTCAGTACTTACAATGGCTTTAAGCGCTTGGCAGGCATCGGTTCCGGGTTGCTATTGGGGCCGATCAGCAAGAGCGGTGCTTTGTTGACAACAAGCTGAACTAACCCAACCAAACATGTGCCTAAGGGGCCATCTTTCTCTCAACAAACGCGGTGCCCAATAAGTTGACTGCTTGGTTGGTAAACTTCATTTCAATTATTAATGCTATTGATGTCTCTCGTGATATATTTTAGTAGTTAGAATTTATATTTATATTTTAAAAATTTTGTATTTTAATTTTGATAAAAGAATATAAAATTTATAAAAATATGAAAAATAATTTTATTATTTAACTTATAGTTTGATGGACTTTTTAATTATATATATATATACACATATTAATTATGCAGACGATTGGAGTTATGGTATCGAATAGTTAGTAAAGGTTGACGTAACAATCCAACTACCTTGTACTAATTGGTAACAAAAGGTGGACTTGGAAAAGCAAAGATTGATGGCAGCAATTAGAAAGATACAAATTTTCATTAAAATTGAGAGAGAAATTTATAACATAAGATAAGATTACTTCCTGTAATATGGCCTAGAAGCAATAAGCATCTCAACAAAAGTAAAAAGAGCCTATTTTTTTTTGGATAAACTGGCAAAGATAAACAAATAGGAAACATGAACAGCCAACTTTCTTTTTTTTTTTTTATTTTATTTTTCTTTGGGTACAACGAAAATAATAAGCAAATAATAAACTGTCTAAGAAACGCTACCCCAATCACATCCGCGAGCAAAAGGGAAACAACAGAAGCAGGAGCAGTATCCAAGATATATTAAAATATGAATAAAATTGAGGAGGAATTAAGGTAAGTTTAATGAAGACTGATTGTCAACAACCTGAATGCCCTACTCGTTGGAGACCTGATTAGCAGAATGATCGGTTGCATTCACGATGTGGCTTATGTAAGTCAAGACGCATGCCTTATCTTTTTGAAACTGGCTATTCGGTCTAAGGTGTTCAATTAACACATTACATCCAAAGTGCATCTTGATAAGCAATTTTCAAAAAAAAAAAGAAAAAAGAAGAGGCTCTCTCCCTTTGAGTATGATGCTGTTTATTTTCTAGCCATGATAACTTCATAATCAATTTGACATGTTTCAGGTCCCAAGAAAAACAAAAGGAAAACTTTTGCGATTTCATTACTATAACCTTCATATATTAGTGAAAAAATATTGGCTGACTTAATTTTGAGAAGTCACAAGGAATTATAAAAAAATAAAGTAATTAATCAAAATTTAAATTATTTATTTATTTTATTAAAAGTAACCAATCAAAACTACTAAAACAATTTTGTTCTCATTTGTGTCTTCCTAATATATACTAATATAGTGATGCCCTGTATTAATTGGTTTGCTTCATTTATAGTAAAAGAATTGGTTTAAAAACGAATGTAATCTCCTCGCTAAGAAAACAAAGTATTAACAACTCACAAGCTGTTTTAATTTCATAAAATAAATGTAAAAATAAATGTTGTCCAAAGATAAAATCAAACAATTGTTGCTATTGTTAGTAAGAATAATAAAAGCTGATTATAAATAAATGCAACAAAAATAAATATATAAAAGGTGTATTAATATGAAGTACGTAAAATCAATATTCGTCACAATAATTACGCTTCTGTTAACAGTGTTAGGCTACAATAACTATCTTTTTGAAATATAATAGATGTTTTAGTAAATCTAATAATTTTCAGTAAATAAAATAAAAAAAGAATGAGAGAATGCTTCTAGTATATAGAGAGAATGCTTCTAGTATATAGAAAGAAAAAGAAGAATTTTTTTATATTCTTTTTAATTTAGTATCATTAAAAAATAAATATTAAAGATAAAGATAATAGTTGATGATAATAAATTGTAAATTTTTTATAATAATTGATTTTTAATAATTAAATACAATTAATTTGATTAATACAATTTTAAAAGTTTTGAAAAATTCTAATTTAATGTATAAATTGGCATAATTTTCTATGTGAAGTTTAAATTGAGTTATTTTTTATATATATAAAGTTTTTTTATAATTATTTTATAAAATATAAGGTAAGTATTACATTATAAATATATAAATTAAAATGTTTATTTTTAATATGAACTAAAATTTTTTAAAGCATTCTTGTTTTTAACAGAGAATTGACGGGGTCTTCCCATGTCTGCAACATCGAATTCTAGTCCAACCCCAGCTGACGCGTGGGACGGCAAAATAATCTTTCATGATTTTTTTCAATCTCATGTATATTTTTTTCAAACTTCTAGTCTACACATGTTACCACCGCACGCAACAAAATTAAAGTTTGTGGAATAGCCGGTGACGAGGTCCCACCAAAAAGTTGTAATTACATGTCTCTTTTCCGCCGGTCAAATGTTCGTGACAGCCAGGCATTGAGAGCCAAGTTCAACCCCTCAGGCCTCCAGGCCTTTTTGCTTGACGGAGTCCCCGAAAGTCATCTGTGATTAACGCAGGAAAATACGAGTGACTGCTACCCTTTGATTTTCTTTTATCCATAATGTGTTTATTCCAAGAAACTTTCTATCTGTATGGAATTTGAAAATTTATGCTTTTCTCCGTCAATTACTTATCGGGCTTGGTTTTGAGTAGTGACTTTTCCAATGGAAGATTCTTATAATCAAACAACAAAATGCGATAAATTAATTAATCGGAAGTCAGTCTTAAATGAAGCGGCCTTCGCTGTTCCTGCCTGGCTATGCTCAGTTATAGAATATTTATTGTCACATGCAGGACAGACTATGGTCTAAAACGTAATTAAACATCGAAAAAAACCCAATCTGACCTTTAATTAAACCGTGGAGCGGGGTCTGCAATGTCTTAATTAATTGTATTGTAATCTATTTGCATTTCTACTACTTTTTTTTTTTTTTTTCCTTTGGGATAATTATTCAATTCGCATGCTACTCGTTCTTTGATGGGTTGAGTTGCTTTGCTTGCAACTAGACTAGATTTATTAGAATTCAATTCCGAAGCACCAGATAGGGGAAACAGAGTAGATGTATACGTTGCTAATGAAACGAACACAAGTATTGGAGACCATGGTAGAGTTGCCTCGTCTAATATGACTTATACTATAAATTAATTTTATCACTTGTTGACATGAACTTTTAAATGAATATAATGTTCCAAGATATTATATGAGTTGGTATTAAAATTTGATTCACCTTCCCTAAATTTAATGATTCAACCCCTTTTTATGTGTCCAGTTAATTCAATTCAATGCTGTGCTAACGAAACCTGGCAAACGAGCTAAGCTATCGTTGAGTTGAAATTTTGTTATAACACCTGTTAGTCAAATCTAGGAATGTATTAAAAGTACAAATCCTATATTGATAAATACAAATACTCAACATCACTTATAATATGTATGAATTTTAATAACTTAATTTTTTAATTAAATATGAGATTACAAGACATTATTTGACATTATTTATTGAAAAAATATTGGTGGATCGAGAAAAATATATTAAGCGAGACCAAAGATGATGTGATATCATGGATTTTATATTCTGATTTTTTTTTTTTCAATTTTTAAAATTTTTTTTTTGTGAAAATACATATAATATGCAACAATGATAATATAATATGTAGCAAGTATAACATATGCAACGAACTTGTTAAAATGTGGACATCACGTTCATTGTACATTTTATTGTCGTCGTTGGTTATACATTGAGTATTTTTAAGTTGCAACTTGAAATTTCAGTAACAAAAAAATAAATTTTTTTATTAGACATAAGGTCCACAATGGGAGGAGAATTATTAAAAAGAAATATATGGATATTTATGATTTGAATTTGCAGAGAATTATGTTTTGGAGGAAAAATGATCGGAAAACCGATAAATAATTGTCCTCAAGACCATAACAAGCTTTCCCAAATGGTTAACTAAAAGAAGATTACTTATAATAATAAAGATATTCCCGAACCCGCCCTAATATACAACCGCCAACAGTTTTTGAGTACATGACAAAAACACCCTTAAAACTAGAACTCCTTGTTTGACTTTCACGACCCGTTTGAACTTTGAACCGTTCTGGAAATCCACCTTGCGTATAAAATTAATTGGAGAGAACGTCCATAGCAAGAAATCCCCCCTCCAATTTAAAATGTTTAGTTTTGTTTTTTTTTTTTGGTTTTCCAAAAGTCTCTCTTTGCCCGCAGTCTTTACTTTTCTTCTTCAGTATAAAATTGTAAATAGCAAATTAACAAGGCAGGCACGAGTATATATATACAAACACACACGCACACATATACAGGCAGAATCATTGTACGCATTTCGTGTTTGAGAACGTTTCCACATATCCCTTTGGTCTCAGGTTCGTCCTATCCGCAGACTCTGAGATATCCCCTCTTCCCCAAAACTCTTTTTTTTTTTTTATAAGGAATCTCAGAAACTATGCATTATATCTTCTTGAATTCTTGACCCTTCTCATTATTTCTTGATTGATTTATAAAGCTTTCCTTCATATCTTCACACCGTTTCCAGATTAATCTTGAAGCATAAGCCTCTCTACGGTTCTTCATCCTTTTAGAGGAAGATCGTTCCAGGTTCATTTCTGTTATAATATTTGCCCTGCAACGTGTCCAAGTTCTTTTCTCTTTTCCTTTCTCTTTTCCCCACCAAAGTCCAACTTTTCCCTTTTTTGGTTTAACCTCTCAGAGACTGTTTTGGGTGGCCAAATGATTGATTGATGAAATCTTTCTTGGTATTGCAGGAAATTTTGGCGGCTACGTTTTGTTAGAGATTAAGGATGCTAGGAGAATTCATTACCAGATGTTTTGTGTACTCTTTCATCAATTCTTGTTCAGTTTTTTTTTTTTTTTTCCAATTGTTTTCCCTTGGATTGATCTTTCTTGGACTAAAGCATCTCAATCATCGTCTTTTTGCTCTCCAGGTTGCTTTTTGGATATGCCTATCCGGCACTTGAATGCTTCAAATCTCTGGAGAGTAACAGGCTTGAAATTGCAGAACTGAGATTTTGGTGTCAATATTGGTAAGCCCTCTTCGCTGTTTTAGACCAGGCAGTTTTGGTCTTTAGGGGAGCTTAGACGGTTACATATTTGCATTTAGGAAACGATTAATTTGTATTAGAGTGCTATTATGCACATGGATCCATCATGATCCGCTTGTTTTCTAACAGTCGGAAGGAACCGGTGTCTATTTTGTATCGTGTCTTCCTAACCATTTTGTTTGCATTAAATGGTTATATAAGTCAATGCCAACCAACCTTTTTTTTCTTTTTTTTAAAAGACGGGATTAGGGTGAGTTGGTCAATCACATAAATAAAAGGATCTAGAAACCACTGACGCCGTTAACAATAATCAACAAATTCTAGTTGCTGTTTAATTTTTGCAACCGGGGAGAAAATGGAAAGAACCGGACGAGAACGAAACCCCTTTAAATTGAACATTCTAGTCATGCGATAGTCACGAGATCAATCGCTGTCACATTCATTATGGAATGGGCAATTCTCCCTTATCCATCATGGTATTACTCTAGGACAAGGTCCCATAAAGGATTCGAGTTTTATGTTATTCTTCATTTCAAATTTGTTCTCTGACATCTTATGTTCTCTGAATCGAAATTTGGAAATCTTATTGCTTGTAAAGGATCATCGTGGCGCTACTTACAATCTGTGAGAGAATAGGGGACAATTTCATCTCATGGTAAGCACACAACTCAATGAAATTACATACATTACACAGATATTTCTCCCCTTAGTAGACTGATGCTATGCCCCGTGTGGTGTTAAAAAGGGTGCCAATGTATGGTGAGCTGAAGCTGGCATTTGTTATCTACTTGTGGTATCCAAAGACTAAGGTAAAAGCATATGATTATAAAAGGAAAGACTTCGGTTCCCCCGAATTTTCTGCACAGTGGTGACAGTGAAACTTTGTTCTAATGCAGGGCACGGGCTATATCTATGAGACCCTGTTAAGGCCCTTTGTAGTCAATCACGAAACAGAGATCGAAAGGAAGTTACGGGATTGGAGGGCTAGGGCTTGGGACTTGGCCATTTACTATTGGCAAAACAGCACAGAACTGGGACAGAGTACATTTTTTCAAGCTGTTGAATATTTGACGGCTCGATCTGGAAAACGTAAGGGCAAGGGCAGTAAGGTAGGCTCTATTTTCTGTTTCTTTTTTATTTTATTTTTTTTGGCAATCAGTAACTTCGGCTAATCGATTAATTGGAAAACGAAGAATAGAAGGGGCACCTGAAAATGAAGATTGGCAATTTTGTGATCAATCAGAACAGAAACTTGGCTTCTTCAATATATATGCATATAACAAACCTATGTATACAAAAGCACCAAATTTTATCAATTCAACTGAAAGTTTTTTTTTTTTTTTTTCTGATCAAATCTGCAGAAGGCTAATAATGGCTATTGAACCCAGTGCACCACCAATACCTGTACCGCCGCCCAATGAGTGGCCCTCGTTGTTCGGTGATGAAAACACGAACAGCAGGCGGCCACGGCGACCGCCTGGCAGCATTACCAATCGTGACGCCAGGCGGTGATATGAATGAAAAGTTCCACCAGTTTCAGACGAGGCAAACAAAAACTGAATACAAAAATTTCCCATAAACACCCAAAAAAAAAAAAAAAAAAAAAACCCATTAATCCTCTCTCGATTTGGAAATTGAATTCCATTCATATAAATTTTTTTTTCTTTCTTCTCACTTCCTTTGGATTCTTGCACAAATCATATGACTCGCTTGTTTTTCTCCACAAAACTAAAGAGGAAAAGAAACCCTGTAGATATCAGTAAATGATTGCTGCTATCTGCCCATGAAGATCCGAATGGCGTGGAGGATTCGATGGATGGCTCCGGTAATACTTGGGATGACAATACGGCTGATGAATCGAATGCAAGAACTGATGGGATTGGGGGCAGAGAATTGTGGCCAGACGCGGTCGAGGAAGTTAGTTCCCGACGAGCTAGGGGACGAGGACATGGGCTGGAGGTAGGCCCAGGCCGCCTGCTTCACCAGCCGGTTGCGGATGGAAATCTCGTAGGAGGAGGCGGCGGCCGATGTGGGAGAACTAACGACGGTAGAAGGGAGGATGTCCTTGAGGGAGGTGTAGGAGAAGGATGACTTGGGGGAGACCAGCTCGAAGTTAAGGAAAGGCGGAGGGGAGGTGGCGGCACCGTTTGTGTGGAGAGGGGGGAAACTGGAGGTGTGGAGGGGTTTGGAGGGGCGAGTCAGCTTGTTGGGTATCATTATTGATGCGGAGATGGAGTTTCTGCGGCGGACGGGCGGAGTTAACGGTGCCGGAGACGGCTGCTCTGCTTCATCCATGGAATATGACAATTCTTCAAATCAAAAGGGTTGAAACACAACACAAACTCACAGACAATGAGGGGACAGAGCAGGGGGAGGATGAAAAGGGCTACCTCAAGGATGGCCTGGTTGGCTGGCTGGCTGGCTGGCTGGTTGGCTGGTTGGGCTCAGCCACTCACCCCAGCTGTTGACTTCCAAGTCTGCTATTACTGACAAAGGAGGTCGATTTTGTTACTCTTTCATTCATTTTATTGTTACGCGTCTCATTTCAAGGGGCCCTTCCTTCTCTTTTAATATAGTAATACGTTCAGTCACTGTCTATCTTAGGGGTTGATTGGAGAATAGCACAGACGTGTGAATTTGTTGACCCCATCATATACAAATTATTATTATTATTATATTAGAATATATTGTAATAATAATTTTGTCACTCTTGCAGGAAAATTGGAAAACTTTTTGTACTTTTCCTTTTTAATTTACAGCCGTTCTCACTAGAACTTCCACATAGTGTCAGCCAATTGTATTGTCTTTCCTTTTCTGTTGTCGTTCTGTCATTTGCATTATGAATAGAAGCCACAAATCGGGGAAAAAAAATTGTCATCAGTTAACAGAGCAAGGTTTGAAATCACTTGAATTTTTCCGAATTTTTCTTCCGGCAGGCTTAATTACACCTCAAAATGGTTTAAGTTAACACAGCAAGGAACACATGTAGAACAAACCTCGGGTCATGAGCAATGACGTACAAGAATAGATGTTAGTTTATCGCGTATGAACCGGGAATCTGCAATAGGTGCAAGATGGGGTGGGTTGATTGGACCCAAGAGTTGGTTGGGCAAGTTGACATAATTGGACGAGCTAGCTACTTGAACATACGAGGGAACGGGCATCAAATATAATTCAAGAAACGCTTTTCAAGAGGCAATAAACGCACCATGAGTTTCGATCAAAACATTAATGCAATTGTTCAAATGTATGCCACTCCCTGATCAGGGCTTACGAAGGGTGAGATGCGTTATCAGATCAAAGTTCCACGAGAAATTTGATCAGAATCCACCCAAAATCGATCCCTTCGTTTATCATGTTCCAGTCTTTTGCAGCCGAACATCTGAGTAAGTAGCTTGTGACACAGTGGCACCTCAATGGTGTCTGTCCACTGTCATTAGGTGTGGCCCTGGCAGGATTAAATTCTTCTGTTGGCAAGCCCTGCCTTTCCCCAAATGCTGATGAAGGTTAAAACCCCTACCTGAGGATGAAATGTGTCGATACTAATGACCATCTTCCGTAGATATGTGTGAACTTTCTTTACTGTCACCGGCGGCACACAAGGCCTTCCAAACAGGAACCAACATCTTCAAGGGTGGATGTGTAAGCCCTGGACAATGCATTCGAATATTTTGCGCGGCAATGGCACTAATTTCTTACAAACATAAAAGTATGATGCCCCAAAAATTTAGAAGCAATCCTTCAAATCCACATATTAGAACCTTTTATTTTGTTCATGCTATCAAAGTCATTAATAAGCCCTTCCTGGCGGTTCCAGTCAGAAATTCGGGACATTAGCATACCTTAAAAGCTAACATTTGCTCTGCTTCTTTGTGCAGAATGAGAGACAGACTCCAATAGCAGGTGATTTGGAGTCACGCATTATAGCAGACCAGGTTTCAAAATTTTGCTAGTGGGGACAAAGTGGCAGACAATTCTTCCCACCTGATGCGGAAAAACTTAACAAAGATATCAACGGACGCGGAACCCAACCGTAGTGCCAACAGCCAACTTTGAGGCCCATATCGCGTATCATTCAATCCTATTTAGATTATCTTCTTTTATGAGAATTGGTTGCTTATTCAGCTTTATGTGCATTATGCACAATAATGCACATATGTTGTGTGTGTGTATATATATATATATATATACACACACCTTTTTTTTCTCTTAATGATGAGGAATTGATTCAAGTTAGCTTGGATCTTAATTGAGATAGGTCTTCGAACAATTTCAATAATAATCATGAGCATTATTTTATGTGATCAAATTTATTGATGATTCTAGATATGTATTTAAATCAAATTGAAAGAATTTTTATTTTGTGTGTGTGTCTAAGGTATTTATTTATTTAAAAAAAAAAAAAAAAAGAGGCATCGGGATGCCAATATGACGTGGCTACATCTCCAGGCGGCCCAAAATGCGGCAAATGGAGCAACCCGGACTATAAAATTAAAAAGGCGACCCAGCAATCTTGGAAGAGCCGACAAATAAACAAAACAGGCGACACAGAAGCCTCACATCAGCCGCAGTCTACTTATCTTCTCAGCTCTGAACGACCAGCCATTTCTCCACCTTAGACTTCGCTAACTGGGAAACTCGACTGATATAGAGACAAGACAGAGAGACATAGAACGAGAGAGAGAGAGAGAGAGAGAGAGTGTGGGAGAGAACAGTAACTTAGCTGGTTGACCAAAAGATGGTGTGCTCAGCAACCTCGTCCGCTCTAATCTCGTCCATTCCAGGGACTGCCAAATCGATGGCCTCCCCAGTCTCGAAGCCATCCCTGTCCCTAACTCTCCCAAACTCATTCTTCGGCCTCCGCACACCCCTCCTCTCCCGCTCCGCCACCACGGCCTCTCGCTCTGTTTCCCTCAGCCGCTGCTCTCATTCCACCCAGAGCTTCTCCGTCAAAGCCACTGTATGTCACAATTCCTCGGATTCCATTCATTGACGATGATTTCTGGACGTCTGATAAAATATTAGTGTCTTTTTTTTTTATCTCTGATTCCCTTTTCTTTTTTTTTTTTCTTTCCTTTTTTTTTTCTTCAGCTGGGTGAACTTCCCCTTGTTGGGAACAAAGCCCCGGATTTCGAGGCTGAGGCAGTATTTGATCAAGAGTTCATTAAGGTATGTTAGAGACAAACAATATGTGCTTAAATTATATATTTATTACCGTATTTGTTGATACAATTTATCATGTTTGAGGTTTTTGAGACCTGGGGTTTGAATTGTATACGGACTTAGAGACGTTTAGTTCACCAGTCTGCTTGGTAGATTGGCTTTGCCAAAATTAAACCAATGGCCTTTAGGGGGTTACTAAAGAATGTGATTAGATAGAGATTCTGTCAGTTTGGATCACAGGCAATTTGATTCTGAAGGAAATAAGATTCTTTTTCCAATTCATTTTAGATGTTTCGTTTGTAACTTTGGGATGTCAAAACAGAAGGAATTGTTTCAATAAATCTCGTGATTAAATGATGCCATATAAATCAAATCGTTTGGCACTGGATTATTCTACGATTGAAATGTTTAAGACCTTGTGGAAACAACAGATAACAGAAAGAGTAATTAATCAAATATGCCTAGTATTGTTAAGGTTGTCAATTGTTAGCAAGAATTAGAGTCTATGCCAGTGGAAGGATGTTAAATTTAGTTTGTTTATGTCAATGACAAAAGTCCTCTGTTGGGGAAGTTCAGTCACTGTAAACTCCTATTTGTTTTCTTCTGTGTAGTAGATAGTTATCTTGCTTTGACTGGTTCATTGTTGCTTCAGGTTAAACTCTCTGAATATATTGGGAAGAAGCATGTGATTCTCTTTTTCTATCCATTGGACTTCACATTTGTTTGTCCCACAGGTTTGGTTAAATCTAAACAAATACAATTTGAATTTTAGGCAATGGTGGAAGCTAATTCCTTCTTTTCTTTTTCATTTTGAACTTGCATGCAGAAATCACTGCTTTCAGTGACCGTTATGCAGAGTTTGAGAAATTAAACACGGAGATATTGGGTGTTTCAGTTGACAGTGCAGTAAGTACTTTACGAATAATAAATGGTCAATAGGACTGATACATGTACGCTTTGTGAGTTTATGATTTCTTGCTAACCTTATCTTATGCTTAAACCATATTCTGTTCTCATCTAAAAAATTTGGCTGTACATAATCCTTTTGAGGTTTGTGGCTATTGATAGTGTGGTAAAAAAAACCTGAACTTGGTATAAATTATGATGTAGTTGAGTTCTGTTGATTTGGTACTTGAATACAAGTATATAACGCATTGTTTGCTGGCACAATCAATTTGACTTTATGTGCATATGCCTCTAGTGAGAAATGGAAATTAGCACCGCAGTCTTAACTCCATTGACTTTGAACATGAAAACTGTGATCTTCATGAAATCAGTGGCATGGTGTGAGTGGCAAGCTTTTGTTAATTACCATTTCTTTAACTTTTTATTTGAATTTTTTTTATTATAGCTTATATTTTTGCAGCCTAATGTATCAGTTTGTTATATCACATTTTATACTGTTGTCAGGCTTAAAAGTTGAGACTGCTTACTGATCTTGGTTGTCTCGTGTTGTCTTTTGTATAGTTTTCACACCTTGCATGGATCCAAACAGATAGAAAGTCAGGTGGCCTTGGGGATTTGAAGTATCCTTTGATTTCAGACGTGACAAAATCAATTTCAAAATCTTATGGAGTGTTGATCCCTGACCAGGTACATAGCATACAATACATAGAATCATCTTTGGAATGTCATCTGGAAAGATGAAAATGTTCTTTCTTTTCTCCATCTTTTCATCAGGAAAGATGACAATGTTATTTCTTTTGTCTCTTTCAATTTTTGAGTAAGTTTTTGGGTAGATATCCCTCAAACATATGCATGGTGCCTATATAATATGCGGTTGAACATCTCCTGAGAATGTTTCATTGAATACCAGGGAATTGCTTTGAGAGGACTTTTCATCATTGACAAAGAAGGTGTCATTCAACACTCTACCATTAACAATCTTGCCATTGGTCGTAGTGTTGATGAGACAATGAGAACACTCCAGGTTATTATAATTTACGGTTGGACTAAAATTGGAAAAATCTTTGGTATCCTACTGCATGTTGCGCAAATGAAGACTATTCGAGACAATTTGTCATCGCGTGCTAACTTATCCTTGTTTCTCCCTTTTTTGATTTGATCCATTGCAGGCATTGCAGTATGTGCAGGAAAATCCAGACGAAGTTTGTCCTGCTGGATGGAAGCCAGGAGAGAAGTCAATGAAACAAGACCCAAAGCTGAGCAAGGAGTACTTTGCAGCAATATAGAGGGTATCGGAACAAACCCTTTGTCTCCAATCTTTGTGGTTTAGGGAGGCGTAAACAAATTTCATTTTTTGATGTATGTGTTGTTGAATGTGAGTTTTGAGTAGAAGTTGCTGAAATAAATGCCATTGGTTGAACTTGCCCCCCTTTCTGATTTTGAATGGATTAGTACTTCGCATTGCGGTCGAGAGCTTCATCAAATTTCAACTCTATCGAGAGTTTATATAATGTCTATAGCCAGAAAATTTAGTCAGAGAGCAAAAAGAATGTGGACTCTACCTAATAAAATAAATAAATTTTCATGTATGAAATTTCCTTTTTTTTTTTCTTTAAAATCCGTTAGATTTGCAACTAAAATATTAAAATATCCAACAAATAAGATAAAATGTGAAATGAACTGTGAAATTGTCTAATGTCGAAGGATAATACAGTTTTTGGTTATTGGTTACACATTTTTATCATCTTTGGTTGCAAATTTAATTGTTTTAGGTGTAAAAATTGAAATTTCGAAGACAAAATTTCATTTCTTTTTCGGCGGGAATAACACTTCAGTTGCTCTTTGATTATATCTTTTGGATACAAACTTTTTACGCATTTGGGTTTCAAATATGTGGTGGTTATTTAGTGTTTGCCAATGCCGCTATTGCCAAAATTTTGTTTATTATTGTCGTTAGGGCCTCCAATCCAATTATTCATTACCCCACCCACCCTATAAAGTTATTGGTAAGATGAGTCATGCTCAATGGGAGACACGTCGCTACTGATTGTGCAAGCGTAAGACAACGAACATAGGTTGGAGGCAATTCAGGCTAAAACGAAAACAAGAGAGGCCCAATGATGTATACCCAATGATATATATATATGTATGTATGTATGTATTACCTATCTTCTCTCATTTTTATTAATTTTTTCCTCAAAACAAAATCAAGCTTTTTACAGTCTTTCTTTTTCAGAAAAATTTACTTTAATCTCTAAAACAGTACACATAAAATTGTTTATGGTTTCTAACATTCCTGTGGATGTCTACTGGAGTAATTTTATTAATAGGCATATCGAATAGTGAATTATGCAATAAAAATATATTTTTTTATTTTATAAATTATATATTTTTTAATAATTAAAATTCATGATTTTTAAAATAGAAATTTAAGTTCTTAATTATTAAGGTACCTCTTGACTGAAAATTGATTTTGAACGTGAAAACTGTGATCTTCGTGTTGGTGGCAAGCTTGTATAAATTACTGTTTCTTGAACTTCTTATTTGAGT
This sequence comes from Rhizophora mangle, assembly GCA_037832345.1. NCBI lineage: Eukaryota > Viridiplantae > Streptophyta > Magnoliopsida > Malpighiales > Rhizophoraceae > Rhizophora > Rhizophora mangle. The sequence goes on along the minus strand of JBAPLJ010002022.1, from coordinate 1,816,168 downwards.
AGGAATGTGTTCTCTTTTGTTATATTACAGCTTATATTTTTCCAGCCCGATGTATCAATTTGTTGCGTCACATTTTATATACGGTTGTCAGGCTTGAAAATTGAGAGTAATTTTTAGTTTTGTTTTTATTTTGTACAAAAAGAAATATCAATATGGGTTGTCCGAGAAAAAGATGGGTTGACCCATTTACGACAAAGCACATTGCGCCAAGACACATGGGCATTCGGAGGATTTTTCACCTCACCTACTTTGAGGCCCGAAGTATAGGACAGCTCCACGCAAGGGCGCAGAAGCCCACCGTAAGGGGTGAATGAAAAATTTTAGATGTGAACAAAAAGTTCAAGGCATTCATGAAAAAATGTTCAGCCACAATGACCATCCGCACATTCGATCAAAGAAATTATATAAAAAAAAAAAAAAACCAAGGGAAGAAAATGAAGTCATCGCAAAAGGCACCACTTCAATTGATCCTTGAACCCAACTTGCAGGCATTCAAGCTGTGCATTTTATCGTAATGGTAAAACAAATGGAGGCCTCTTAAGTCTTTTTCTTTTCTTTTGGCTGGGCCAACGCTTACGATATTTTAAATGTAAAGATCAGATGCATATTCAAAGAAGAACTTCGGACGAAATGGCCCGACAATGCATAAAAGAAAAGAAATCGAATGAGTTTATCAATGTGCTAAATACGAAAGAACCAACATCCTCACTCTCCGACAGTCAGCAGAATTTATGACCTTTGCACGTGGCCTGGATCCCGCAGATGAATGATATACAATCAAAGCACTAGTTCCGAGTAGCTTCCCTTGGCCACTACCACTATTGTCGAAAAATATAAAAATCTCACGCTTAATATTATTTATAATATTTATTAATTTTATTAATTATATATATATTGACAATTATAGCGACCGCGGCACGATGCTCTGAACCCACCCCGACCTCTTCAGCGGATAAAGGCATAAAAGCCAATCTTTACCACCAACTCCCACTCGAACCTTCCTTGAGGCAATGCCTGATCTAAAATATTTCACTCCTTTAAAAAACCCTCGAAAACCCCCGAATTTTCATAAAACTACTCCATAGCATACTACTCACAAATATACACCAATCCAAAAACAAAAACACCAAAGAAAATCGATAAAGGAATCATGAAAAGCTACATTGCTGAGGATTTATGGCACTGTACACCGCGCACATCTCTTATGTACTGAGTATGCAAGGCCCTAAAAGCCAAATAGAGTGTCCAATCTCCAATCTAATGCGAGGAGTGTGCATGGATATATATATTGTTTTTTTGAAAAAGAAACATAATCGATCTCTACATGATCTAAAAATATCTTGACGGTAAAAATCAAAAGTAAAAAAAGGTTATGATGATTTTGTTTATTGACAAAGTAAATCTATTTGGAAAGTTGTATGCTTTTTTGTTTGCAAATTTTTATATTAATTATTATAAACTGACTTTGTGGAAAAAAGTTACACAAAAAATTAAAGTTATAATAACTAAAATTATAAGAAATTCATTTTATCCCTTATAACATTTTTTCAACATTTTCATGATTTGATTTCATAACAATATTAGATGACGAAATTCACTAAATAATTTTTTTCCAAACAATGATATACATATATCGGGACTCTGTTTTTTAATTTTTTTATAATTATTTGACATGTAAATAATTTATCAAGGAATAAATTTAAAATCGAGGTAAAAAAAATTTATATAAATTTTAAATTTTTGACGTAATATAATTTAATTAATAATAATTAATAATTTTTAGCATAATGGTTCGCCCAACGGCCTGGCTGAAACCTTCGAGGTTGGAGGGCGGCCAGTTCCAAAGATATTGAAAATCTGGAGACAACGGACATCCATCAAAAAGACTTTAACTTTTGACGTACACGGCACAACTGACGGCTCACCAGACTAGTAATCCAGACAGGCCTCTGAACGTTATGTCTGCTGGCTGAGTTTCGAGATGCAGAGAGACATACTCGGACACGCGGCAACTGTCTCTCTGGGTAACGTTGGTCATCCTTGCCGGCGGCTGATAGCACGTGTGTCCTTGTAATAATGGGCCCTACTTCATTCAATGTTTCAAGCTCATTTTTTAAAATGTTTTATTTGCCAAAAAGGAATCTCGATCCAGCGGTCCGAAGCTCTACGCATCATCGGCAATTTGATGAAAGTGAAACGTGGCAGTTGTCGGCAATGTAAAGCCACAGTTGAACATAACTTTAGGCTCCACTTCTGACCTTTTTGTGGGCCTTTTCCTTTATATGTAGGACAAGGCCGAGACCGGCCCATCATGATCAACTCCACTGAGTTTGGGTTCTTTTTTAAAAATTTTTTTAATCCTTTTATTATTTTTTTAAAGTTCTTTGATCATTCGTGTTTTTGTTTTCATATTGGCCATGATTTAGTTAGCCATTTTAAAAATTTACTAATTAGTCACTCAAAATAAGAAGTAAAACGCATAGCTGCACTGTCACTGGCGATTTGGACAAGCTGAGGAGTTCGAATCTTACCTTTTTTTTTTTTTTAATATACAAACTTTGACTTTTCTTAAGATTCATAATAATAATAATAATAATAATAATAATAAAATTAATTTTTTTTTAGCCCATATATATATATATGTATTTTTTTTTTAAAAAACTTTTACCATAACCTATCTTTTGCAAGCAACATTGAACAGCATTTAAAACAAAATGTGCTGCAGTTTTTCAAAATTATACTACTTTTTTTCAATTATGAAAAAATTCGATTGTTGTAATTGATTATGCGCCCCAACCATGCACGCACATAATCGTCCTCAACAGGCACCGAAGAGAGGGAGCTGCAACCATCATTGCTACGTGGATGGTACCCATTTGTGGATAGTTGATAGCTTGCGTCACCAATCCAGTCTCACTAAACTTATGCGAGGCACAACAGTAAAACTTCTTTTTTTTTTTTCCTCCTTATTTATTAGTTTCTATCTTTCCCAAATCATCAAATTAATAAGATGATAAAAAGTTTTTTTTTTAAGAACGCATAGAATATGGATATAATTAAGGGAAAGAGAAAGATAAAATTAAATAATACCAAAACAATTTTTATTTTTATATTTATAAGTGTGTTTGCTTACTTTGTTCCATATACATTTTCCTTTGTCTTCTTCATGCCAGTTAAAGAAGCATTTTTCTATATAAATAATCATCATTGTGTTCTCATGCTCAAACCTCTCGTTCATTCAAATACATCTTAATCACAGAGACACACACAGAGAGAGAGAGAGAGAGAGAGAGAGAATACAGAAGAAGATGGAAGAGACGAGGTCAAGGTTTAAGAGGATTTGTGTGTTTTGTGGGAGCAAGTCAGGCAAGAAAGATAGCTACCAGGAAGCCGCTATTGGGTTGGGTAACGAACTGGTAATGTAGATGGATGATTTCTTGTTTCTTTCTATGCATTCTTAGACTAGTTTCTGCATGGATAGACGTAAAAGAAATTTCCAGGAAGTGCCTTCCGAAAAAATAAAAAACCCAAAAAAGTCCATTTTCGAGTTCCCTATTTTAAGATTTTTTTTCTCGGGTACTTATCAAAAGATCAAGTAATTTTCCTTGAATCAGTTGGTCTTAAATTAATGGTTATCAAACTCGGTGCAATTTGGCAGCCTCTTTCGTTTTATATTTCTTTTTCCCCCTCTCCGTCTGCATTAGGAGAGAAGTTCATTTTCTGTTTCCTAGTCTTTTTTTTTTAATTTTTCCTTTGTTTCTTTCCTTTAAACCAGTCTGCATTTTATTCTCTCATTCTCCCACTCTACTCAAAACTGGGTATAGCAGTCGTGGTCGTGGCGGTGGTGAACTGTTGAAAATTGCAACAGGCAAGTCGTCAGCGTGCTCTTATCATTGTTGGATAAATTATTAATAAAAGGGACTGGAAGGTTTAAGGTTTATCTTTAGCATGACAGGCCGCTAGCTGTAACCTGTCTGTCAGTTGAGAAGCCTTCTTGCATGATCCTTTGTTTTTGTTGTGTTTGTGTTTCTTTTTAAATGGGAAGCCTCTTCTATAATTATTATTTTTTTACAAAAAAAAAAAAAAAGAAAAACTTCAGGTCTTCAACAAATGAAAACCGTAAAAAAATTCTCTTGTTTTTCCCTGGGAACCAAACGTTCGTGCCTTTGATATCACGGCACTTTCAAGTTGCGAAGCGCGTTCTTATCTTGGGGCACCTCCACGAGTTTCAACGACCAAACCTCTATGATTTTTGTTCGTGGATTTCCTTGAACAATATTTACTTCCTCCTCTAACTTCTATTTGGGCCTTTTTTCCCTTTTTTTTTTTTTTTTTTTTTTTGACAAAATTTGTTTCACTCGAAGCTTATTTTTGTCAAGGTATCCATTTAATTTATTGTAAGAGGTAATATTAGCATTCTAATGTTTGCTTTTGTGATGATTGGACTCTGTGACACGTACTAATGAGTTTGGTTTTGAATGAGCATTGAAGGTGGAGAGAAGGATTGATTTGGTCTATGGGGGTGGAAGCGGGGGATTGATGGGTCTTGTTTCTCAGGCAGTTCATGATGGTGGGCGCCATGTTCTAGGGTTACTCTCTCTCTCTCTCTCTCTCCCCTTCCTTTTTTTTACCTTTTTTTTTCGGTCTCTGGTTGTGCAGTTATCTTGAAATTGGATACATTCCCTAATTTTTAAACCAAATCCTTTTGACTCGCTCGAACCTGCAATTTCGCGTATCTCTATGAAGTGGGGATCAGATGCTGGCCCGCATAGAAAAGAAGAATTCTGCATTTCATTTTTTGCTTCATTTACACTTGAAATGTAGAGTTATTTTTTGGTGACAGCTTTGGTCATCTTCTAGAAACTTTTAACATCGTACTAATGCATAGAAAGGCAATTTTTATGATTCAATGTCCTACAGTATAGGATCTAAAGGTGTGTCATAACTATTCTTTTTACTGAGGCTTTTAATAACCTGGATCACCTGGTAAAGCGAACGATAATCTGGCTTTTGGTCACTGCAACGTCAGTTCAGCACTAAGCATTTTCCAGCTGGAAAGGCTTTGAAAAGGCTTGGTAGAAAGCGCGTTAAGACTTTGAGGCGGTGATTTCTTTGATTGGTCGCAGTTTACATTCTGAAAGGGACCTTGCTAGTCGGGTTTAAGTCACTATAGTGAGGTTTTCAGATTGAATACGGAAAGGGCTCTTTATTTTATTGGTGAATGGTGTTGACTGATTAACATGTGCTTTTAATTTACGAAAATGTTTGGAGAAAGTCCAAATATGCAAACTGTCACTCCTTTCATTTCTGTACTTAATTTTGTTTCTATCGTTATCTCCGAAGTGCAATAAATCCTTTTAGAAAATATTTGTGCTGACATATGGTTTATGGTTCATATTACAGAGTTATTCCGAGGAGTCTAATGCCCGGAGAGGTATGTCATGTCAATTGAATGAAGCAAAACCCTCCTATTTCCATGTTCACAACTTTTAGCGCCATAATACTGTCTGAGATATTAGAATTAGTAGGGCCATTTGGAGCAATTATTAGAATTAGTATGCCCGGCTTATGACTTCTGATGATGGGACTTTTTTTTTTTTTTTTATTTTTGCATTTTATTATGTTGTTGAAATTAGTGGGCATTATAAGTAACAAGCCATTTCTTTTAACTCTCGGTTCCTTTTCTGCTAGTCATTTTTTTGGACCTTACTAAGGCTTTTCTGGATTGAAACATGGCTTTGGATTACAAACTAAAATTAATATAATTAATTGCTGGGGTTTTTGCTTTTATCCTGGTGGCGGTGTTTAGACACTGCTTCAACAGGTTCATCATATTAGAGGCATTTTATGTGCAGATAATTGGTCACACGGTTGGAGAAGTGAGAGCCGTGTCTGACATGCACCAGAGGAAAGCAGAGATGACACGCCAAGCTGATGCCTTTATTGCTCTCCCTGGTGGGTATTTAACGGCAATCGATTGTTTTCATTGATCTTTTCTAGAGTTAAACTCCAACATGCTCTTCCGACATTGATTAATGACAGGGGGTTATGGCACCCTTGAGGAATTGCTGGAAGTCATTACGTGGGCGCAGCTTGGCATCCACCGCAAACCCGTAAGGAATATTCTTTTTCTCCATTTTCGTTCGACCATATGATTGGTTTAATAAGTGATTTTTTTTTTACTTCTAAAAGAAGATGTGAGGATTTGAGCTTGCAACTACTCCCTCTAAATCCCTTCGACCATATGATTGGTTTAATAAGTGATTTTTTTTTTTACTTCTAAAAGAAGATGTGAGGATTTGAGCTTGCAACTACTCCCTCTAAATCCCTTTAAAAGTCTCTGACGTGACAATCAGACTAAAGCATGTTGGTTATTCTACGCTGTAATTTTGCTTCTAAGGTTTTGATGGCCCGCATAAAATGTTTGCCGACTGTTGGAATTGTGGCATGAAAATGAAAGAGATTTGAAGTACGAGTCTAACGGTAAAATTACTGAATCGCGTAAACCACTTTTCGACGAAAGGTTGCGTACATCTAAAGGTCCTAAAACATGGGAATTTAGTATACTTTAACGCGATGTTTTAAAATGTGGGGGATTTAACAATTAATAAATCCTTAGTGTAGATTCCACGGCATAGTCCTCATTGGTTTTTGCAGCCAATTTTAAATTGGACTGCGCTCAAATCATTCGACACGACCCATCAATTGAAATAGATTATGGTTTTCTTGCTAGAATTGGTAGATGGAATGTGTTTGACACGTCGTTCTTCTGGAGTACACGGCAGTTTTTTCGTGTTTCATTCAAATTGAAAGCTAAGTTGACGCAATAAAGGTCGATCACCCTTATCAGTTTTTGGCAGATATGACCTCAACAATTCAATTCATGCGTTGCCGCAATGGATTTACATGGAAAGATATAGACTAACGTATGCTATTCAAACCAAGATTATGATTCATTCTCCATGATTTATATTATTAGTTTAGATGGTTGAGATGATTTCCGTTTGAATGGAAGAAAAATAGAATTAAATAAAAAAAATTGATCAGAAACGTTCGGTCCGATGGCATGTGCTGGTTTTGAATATAAAATTACGTTTACTTCTAAGACACGTATAAAGCAGGTGCATCCACTTCGATGATTAAGACATTTTTAATTTGCAGGTGGGTCTCCTGAACGTGGACGGATATTATAATTCATTGTTGTCTTTCATTGATAAGGCCGTTGATGAAGGCTTTGTATCTCCGGCCGCACGTCGCATTATCGTGTCTGCACCTACCGCCAAACAATTGGTCAGAGAACTTGAGGTGAGCATTCCCATTGTTTAATTAGTTTAAGGAAATGGTAAAACTAGCTTAAGAATTAGTAAAGATGAGTCCTTTGAAAAAACCGAACTGAAAAGTCTCAATTGATTAAAATTTATGTACCCTTTTGCCCATACAATCCCTTTAGTTTTACATTTTCCTTTTGTTTCTTGTGGAATTTCAGGAATACGTGCCAGAATATGATGAAGTAACATCCAAATTGGTATGGGAGGAGGATGATCCACAAGATAAACGATGGAGGCGATTGTTGTAACGACTAGACACAAACAACGCAGTCTAACGTGTCTCACTTCCTCTCTCTCTCTTTTTAATATTTAGGGTCCTCGTCGTTTTTGGTCCAATAAACCCTTCCCAATTACTGACTGTTATGGGTCTCAAACGGCTACACTGTCCCGTTTACATATCTTTTAAGATATTATACGTACAAAGTTAAATACAAATAGAATCACAAGACCTAGGGCTTTAGATCTCATTAAGCTTCATTATATCAGTCTTCAATACCAGACAATTAATAGAAACCCGATATTTGAAAATATGATAATTTTATTTTAATTTTCTTTTTCAGTATAATTCATTCATAATTTTGTATTAAACAATTGAAGTTTACTCAAAATAAAAAATAATAAAATAAATTTGTTTATTATAAGATAACAAATACCTTAGAAATAAATCCAACATTATGATGACGTGGAGTCTAGTGGATTTGGCAGCGAAAGCTGCAAAGGAAAGGACCGTGGCGTTTGGAATGGTCTTATTGATAAGTCAATGCCATAGAATTATTTTCTGGATAGCACGCTCAATTAAAGTTTGAACTCACATAATTCATTTGGAAAATGTGTATTAAAGACTTTATAATTGGCAAGTCCTTATAAATCTGCAAACAGAACAAGCATATGGGGTTTTATTTTATTATTATTATTTTTTTTTTTAACACCGACCCACCCTGTAGGGGACCCTACACTGAAAATTAATAACACGGGGAATATGAGCCCACATTTTGGGCCTTTTGAGACAATTTGTTTCCGGTCGAAAAAGATCATTACAACACTGGTTTCTTTGGTCCACCTTGGCGTCCAAGACATCTCGGATCCGTGGATTCTTCGAGAGTCCGTCTTTAATTTTGGGTGGAGTGCTTTTAAGGCCCATTCTTTGCCAGAGACTGACCCATCATCATCTTTCATTGTTATTGTCAACATTCACTCTGATTGTGGGTGTACGCCAACCCCATTATGATGCTACTCAGGCATCATTAGCATGAACCCCCGCAGCCTGGCAAGTTTGAAACTTTAAGTATGATATTTCCATTTGTAATTATTAAAGTATATACTCTTTTCTGATTGATTAGTCTTTTTTGTGTCCACGTAATTAGCGCTTCCATGAGTCCCGTGGGAGTAGCTTACAAAAGTGTGTGTGGAATGGAAGTCGAACATAACCAAAATTTTGAACCTCTTAAAATGAAGTTTTCTCAGAGTTTGGAGAGAAGTCAACGCAATAGCGCAGATGGGAATCCGCTAAAAATAACAAGGAGGACAAATTGGCCAGCTAAAGAGGCGGTTATTGGACAACTTGATGAATGCCAGCTAGTGGGCTTGGGATATTTGGATTGTTGGGACTTGTGTCAGCCAGCCTTGTAGGGCCTCGTTGTGTTCACGAGACGATTTCCAGGTACGCAGATCAAATTCCATGCGTCCGGATTTGGTGGGTCAAAGGAAGTATCATAAATCGATAGTCACCACTTATGGCATCACATCACGGCGAGGACCGTGACCTGATCCAAATCTAATGGCATGAATGGGGCAGTGAAGGACGGTGGAAAAATCATTATAGTTCTTTGGCTGTAACGACTAAATACTTTTTTGGAAACTTTTCTAAGGAGATTGGCAATGCAATATTCCTTTTACCATGTGGGACTTTGAAAGATGGGTTTACCTGTTAGATTCTCATGTAACTGACCGAACAAACAGACTCATAACACTTTTTTTTTTTTTTTTGAATTAACTTTGATTATGATTCAAACTCGAAATCCTTAATCTTAGGTATAATTCACAATATGATATGTAGCATCAAATATTTTATATTGAGATGACAGAAAAATTATGAGATATAAAATTATGGGAATAGTACACACATGCGAATTTTCACTCAATACACACAAAACAATAGTCTGGGGTGTCTGAAGCAAAGTTTTTATTAAGGTTACAGTTTTTGCATGTATAAAGCAAAATTTCACGAGTATTTAACAATTTCCAATATAATTGATGTCTTAAATGTTAATTAATTTAGTCCAGTGGCGTGCAATAGACCTAATATAACTCATATAATCATTAATTCTCTTAACCAATACCGCCTTAGTCTTTTTCTTTTTTTTTTTTTTTTTTTTTTTTTCTGGTAATTACGATAATATAGTATTATAAGTTGCTTTGCAGGGATCAAGTTGAATTCTTATTCACAGACACTCTAGGTTGTTAATTGTAAACATTCATGCGGCGGATCTATGGTTAAAGTTTACGAGTCACGAGGATGGCAGTGGATTTGTTTTTCTCATCGCCCGACATGACAACTCGGTTAACTAGCCTACCAATGTCATTTCAAAGGGACCAATCAGTCAAAGTATTTCGGGGCCGAGGATGAGGAGGACTTTCCCTCAGTCAGTTCGACGTCCCTCCGTTAATTTTGAACTTCCCGAGTTGACCCACCATTGACGTAGAATTACAAGTCTTTCGCTTGCTCCTGATCATACGTCGATCTTAACTTTATCTTTGCTGGGTAGTAGGGCTGCCAATATCCAACCAAGTAGCCTCAGATCGAACCCATAATAAAGTAATAAGAATAAATCGGGCTGCCTAGTCTTTGTTTTTCTTTTTACTTAGGTTTGTTTCCTGGGGATTTTGATTTGTAGGTCATAAATGATAGCCACAATTTCTAAAGGTAGACCCATGAAATAACACTAGAAAAACTTAGCCTGTTAAAGTTCACTAGTATCTTATCTGATTATTTTCTCTCCCTCTCTCTCTCCCTTTTTGGGTGGGGGTTGGGGGGGGGGTGGAGGGAGTGGGGTTCGATCTATCTAATTTTTCTTTCTTTAAAGAAATTTTGCAACGAATCGTGTAGTTTCAGCGTTGTTTCAGTGTTGTTTGCAAAGAAACCCTCAATTATTGACCTTAATAAGGATAGGGTGGCATCCAGCTGTTAAAATAGTCAGGACCCCACCTGAACTTTATCTACACTTGAGTACTACTATACACGTAAAAACTTTGTACTAATAATTTGGAGATTAATGTTGGAATGCTATTGAAGGAAAATTAGTAGCTTTTAATCTTAACCTAAATCCTACGGCCCACCTCCATCTATCCACCAAAAAATTTAGGGTGTGTTGATGCATGCTCTAAGTAAGATGATGTATACTCGAAGCAATCAAATGCAAATAATTATAAATAGTACGAGTGTATATGTTGACCAAAAAGTGTTAAACTTATTAAAATAATATATGCTTATGAATATATATTTATAATCACTTAGAACATGCATCCAATTATTTTAAATATACAAATTTTTTAATTTAACTCATCTACAGTGTAAATTAAATTAATTTAATATTAGATGCGAGAAAAAGATATTAAGTGAAATTTAGTTGAAATAACAAAAATGATAAAAAAAATTTTATAGTGTATTCATAAAATTTTAATTTGAAAAAAGTAAATAAAAATAATAAGCACCTAAATATACATTAAATTGCTTAAAATATCTTTTATGGGTGGTCGAAATTCACAAGTGTTTTCTATAAATCTAAAATAACTAAGGCTTTTTGGGAGATTCTATGGTGCCTTTGTTTGAAAAGTATTTTTGTTATTTGTCATCTCATCTACCTTTAATAATAGAAAAAAAAGCAACCCTACTTTGTCCAAAGATAAAATTAATTAACAGAGCACGTGTTGAGATGCTTCTCAAGCAATTAGTTGCGTACAACGAAAGGGTTGACTGTGGTGACAAAAGGAGGAACTGCGAAACACCCCACCAGTGGAATTTGATTCCTCTGTCTAAGTTACCGTTACCTGGTTGGTTTCTTTTTGTACATAAAGTCATCTCAGGCAGCACCATACAAAGAACTACAAAAGGATCACACTCCTATATCTTCTTTAGCATTTCCTATTGCTAAGAAAGAAAGAAGCTGGAGTGGACGAGTTCCATGGCTTCTGGTGCTTCTCTTCTCTGTTTTCTCTCTCTGTTCTCTCTGTTTCTCTTTGCATCCCCAACAACTATCACAATTCCTCTCTATACCTCTATCAAGCATCCGTCTTCAGATCCCCTGCAAATTCTCAATGACTTAGCTTCACTCTCTATCTCCAGAGCCCGCGATCACAAGTCTCCAAAGTCAAATTTCTCCGCTGTCGATATCCCTCTCTATTCGAGGAGCTATGGGGGCTACTCAATTCCACTGAGCTTTGGCACGCCTCCGCAGAACGTCAGGTTCGTTATGGATACTGGCAGTAGCCTTGTTTGGTTTCCTTGTACCTCTCGGTACACCTGTTCCGGATGCAATTTCCTGAATGTTGACCCAACAAAGATCCCAACTTTTATACCAAGACGGTCGTCATCTGCCAAGCTTATTGGCTGCAAAAACCCCAAATGTCAATGGATTTTCGGTCCTGATGTGCAGTCTGCATGCCGAGACTGTGACTCCAATGTTCAGAACTGTACTCAGACTTGTCCACCATATGCAGTTCAATATGGTTTAGGCTCCACATCTGGTCTTTTATTATCAGAAACATTGGATTTCTCCAATCAAACAACTGTTCCAGATTTTCTTGTTGGATGCTCCATTTTGTCTAACCGACAACCAGAAGGCATAGCTGGGTTTGGCCGCAGCCGGGAGTCTATCCCTTCACAATTGGGTGCCAAGAAATTTTCTTACTGTTTGCAATCTCGCATATACGATGAGACTTCTGCAAGCAGTGACCTGGTTTTGTACACGAGCTCGGATTCTGGCCATGCCAAGACAAAGGGAGTTGCCTACACCCGTTTTATGAAGAACCCAAATGTGTCAAACACAGCACTCCAGAGTCATTATTACGTATTGCTGCGCAGAATCATTGTCGGCAGTAAGCATGTTCGCGTACCGTACCGTTTCTTGGTGCCGGGAGCTGACGGTGATGGAGGGACAATAGTGGACTCAGGCACGACTTTTACGTTCATGGAGAGGCCAATTTTTGAGCCAGTAGCACAAGAATTTGAAAAGCAAATGGCTAATTACACATTAGCGACCGACGTGCAGAACCTAACTGGTCTAAGGCCATGTTTCAATATTTCAGGCCACGAATCTGCATCTGTCCCGGAATTGATTTTCGCTTTTAAGGGCGGAGCGAAGATGAAATTGCCTTTAACAAATTATTTTGCAATTGCTGGTGATGGCGTTGTTTGCTTAACGATTATCACTAACAATCTGGCTGGTCCTGGAGCCGTGGGCGGACCTGCGATTATTTTGGGAAATTTTCAGCAGCAGAATTTTTACATAGAATATGATGTGCAGAATAATAGATTTGGATTCAAGCAACAACGATGCGTGTGAGCAAGTTCATTGACGGTTGATCAACTTTTCCTTCTCTCACAAGAATAAGTCATTATTTTTAGTAAAGATTGTGGATGTTAGATCAATGGCTTTAGCAGTGGCGAAAGACCGATGCTAATAGCGTGTTGTTGACTGGGGGGGGTGGTTTAGCGAGCAAGGTGCTTTTCACTGTTGCCATTCTTTAACTATTATTATTGATATATTTATCAAAAAAAAAAAAACTATTATTGAGATGAAAAGGTAACTTTTCCTTTTCCCCCAAAAGGAAAAGGGAATTTCCGGGTAATGAAGTATTGCTACGTGTATGACTTTTTCCCGTTTTCGCTTGGGGCAACCTTTTCGCCCCTTCTCCAACGGTCTTAAATCTTTTTCGGTATTTGAATCTGACATGCAGCGTTTTCAGCTGCTGGAATTTTTTTCCTTTTTTTAAATTGACGTCCAATAAGACTCGTCCATGCCTTCAGCAATGAAGAAAACTCCAAGTTAAAGCTAACAGGCATCAGAACCTCAACATGGGGGATTGCTAGAATTATTAGAACCGAATTTCCAAGTATTCGTCTGCTTACTCACTGTAATCGAACTGAAAAATAGTTGGGACTTGCAATTTTTGAGTGGAATCGTTAGACGTTTGGGGCTATATCAGTAAAGTTTAACATTTTAAAGATGATACATGGCAAATTCTCTAGCCTTAGTATCAATAATCTCTCTTTAATTGAACTAGGAAACTAAATTTACTATAATGAGAATAAAACCATAAATATAAAAGACTTTTTAATGTACAAGACTTTCACAAACTGTGAATTTGACATCTCTGACTATTGATGGATATGCTAACCACAAAACTCCTTTTTGGGGAAAAATGAAATCGAGGGACGATAACCATTAATGTTGCAATGCCTAGCTAACAACTATTTTGGAGGCACTTGAAAGCTGAAATGGACCCTGACCATTATTGCTAAGTCTGTATTCCTGTCGAATTGTCGTCAGATTTAGTTGCAAAACTGATCGCCGTTAAGCTTTTTCCCTTTTCCCCTTTTCCATTATATAATTATGGAATCGGAACTTTTCTTAATACTGTTTCCAACTGGTCTTTTGTCTCCTTTCCTTTCAAAGGGGACCATTCGTTTCTCAATCTCTCAAAGTATGTTGAGCTATTTTGGTTAGCGCAAACATTTACACTACAGAATGCCATCTTGATTAACGAAATTAGATCATTCGTCGAAGAAATTGTCTTCACGAGAATTTGATTTTGCCCAGTTTTCTTCCGAGAACGTGCCTCAAAATGTGACAAGATTATTCATTTTGGCAAGTTGTGAGGTACAGATCGATTATGGATGCATTATGAGCATATTCGACTGGGCGAGACTATTATAACCAGGACAAGTTACTAATGAATACAAAGCTGTGACAACTAGGACCACTCCATTATGTAGAATTGGAGCTACTAGGATGACTTGTCTCTGTTATGGGTTTGTAGCCTTCTGTCTGTCATATTCTGTGGTCTGTGCACACACATCTATGATCTAGCTAACTTTTTTTCCTTTTTCTTTTTTTTTTTTTTTCCTGCTTAGTGAAGTTTCATGGAAGTCAGCGAGTTAATCTCAAGTTTATAGCACCCTGCAATCGTATAGTCAGTAGTTGCATATGCAATTGGAAGCGCACTATTTCTAAGTGCGTTGGTGGAGAGTCGTTTTCTTCCGTAAGAAGAAACATGATATTGGATAAAAAGGGCAACGATGCTCGTAGATTTTCCAGAAAAAAGCTAGAAAGGAATCCAATAAATTGAGGGACTTTCCACGAACATGGCATTCGAATAACTAGTTGCAAAGATTTTAGACGATGTGTGAAAAGAAAAAGAATGGTTTTCTTTTATCTCGTCTTTTCCAGGATAGAAAGTGTGATTAGGGGTGATGTCACGTGAAATAATTGGAGAAAAAAAACAAGTCCTAGAGCACAAGCTTCCGGAATTGGGTAAACTTATTGCGTTTGATTGAATTGGAATCTCCACTCACTGGCCATTATTAGACTTAGCGAGTGTGCAGTGTTAGAGTTGGGTGCCTTCGCCTTTACTCGATCAACTTCCTTCCTTGGTGGACCTTAGTGCGGTTGGTTTACTTTCCCTTTTTTAAGGTTTAGGGCCCATTTAAACATGTCATCATCATGTGCCCTTGTACCCAAAAAGAAAAAAAGGAAAGTGAAATATCTAATCCAAGCTTGCTGAAATCCATGCACTCCCAAATAAATAAAGTGGCTAATCATCCTTTTAGTTTTACCCCATCATCTGGCTCTGGCTCTTTTAATTACTTATATTGAATGGAAATCTGGGTCATATTAGGATTTATTCAATAACATGCACTTTCAAACGGAGATATCCTTTTTTAGGTGAGATTTTACGCACGACTAGTTAATTAGCCGTTAAGTATATAAACTGTGGTATTGATATTTTATCACATTAGCTCTTTGCTAAACCTTCTTTGACGGTACCCGTTCTTGGCATAGGAATATTGTTTTGTTCCCATACGACAGAAATGGGCAGGCCTGGACCTTGACGGGGTCCTCTTATCATCGACATTACACGAATAATTCGTATAGGGCTTCCAATATAGGAACTGAATGGGCTCGTTCACACGGGTCCAATGGGTTTCTTGATATTCGCAATTTAAAACAATGATGCTAGAATTTGTCTTCGAATTGGGCTGATCGATGCCTTCTGGTAGGCCATAACTTTGGAACAAGCGAACCAGTTAATATTTTTTTTTTTATTTTTAATGTTATTTTAAAATACGAGGGAGATGGACTACCTTATACTTAGAATAATAAATTGTGTCTCTCACCACTACATCACGCAATAATTTGAGTGGATTCCACGGTATGACTGTTTCTTCTTTGAGCACTAAAATAAGTGTTTTGCGATATGTAAATTAAGATTGAATGTTATTTATTCTCATTATTTTTATTTAATTTTTTCAAAATAAAAAATTTAGTCTCAAATATTGTTGAGTTTATATAAATATTTTTTTAAATCGTTTTTAGTGTCAAGGGTTTGTAAATTAATATTATGTAACTCAATAATAATCCCTTATTAGGGATGAACAATAACACGACAAAAGTCAAACTTAGGTTAATATAAAAACGATACGTGAGATTATCAAAATTATATAATGTAAATGTGTATATTAAGCAGTTTCACGGTATGGTATGCTTTCGTTAAAAATCTATACCTTAAAAAAGAGTAAAATGACAACTCTGACCCTAATAAATGTAAACGCCAGTCAACTATAAATTTTATATACGGATACATATCCACCACCAGCTAGTCCTCGTTGTCATTGAGCCTTTAGCGCTTGGGATGGCGCCAACAAAATTTAAATAGGATGCGCCTTTAAACACACCAATTTTTATTTTATTTTATTTTTTTTTAAAAACAGATACATATCACCGTCTCATTAATTGCATTCGAAATATTCAATTAAGCCGTTAAATTAGCGATACAATCTGAGCTTACAATTTTCCATCGAGGGTGCGTCGTGGCAAAAGTACGTCGTCGTTTTTCTTGTGTCGGTAAGTCGTAAACCTATTTACTTCCGTCACCTGAACCGGATTAAAAAGACCGTAACGAAATGTGGGACGCCAATTTGAACACTTAGAAAAGAAAACGTTGAAAGTTCGTTGTCGACAGTCGGTAAACCAGCCACCAACCGGCCAAACACCGCTACCTCCAATGCCTAACACATCGCGCGCGGACCGCCATAACTTGCCGTTACCAAGATTCAGGAAGCCGAAAAAAATGATTTGCAAACAAGACGCGATGCGATCATAACAGATATTCATTCAAAAATCGCCTCGCTGATACTAAATTCTCTAAGCATTCTGCCTTTTTCGCGTTGGATTGCTCACCATGTGGCGTTCCCTCTGGCGATCCATCGATCGTTTCTCCCTACAGCACTTCAAGTAAACCTAATTTTCCTTTTTCTTTTTTTTTTTTGTTTTGTTTTTTGTTTTGTAATTCTTTTATATATGTTGATTTACGCATTACTTGCACCGGTTAATGTTGATATTCTTGATTTCTTGGATTCAATTTTTTTCTCTTTCTATATAGAAATTAGAGTTTGATGAAGAATACTCTGAGATTTTTTTTTTTTTTCTGTTAGTGTTACGTGGAATTGACGACTAGGTTGGCTTAGAAACTTGATTATGTTAAATTCTTGATGAAGAGCAATCCGGAGTTTCGAGATCTTGGACTGGAAGCGTTTCTCTTAACTGTTGGCATTAGTGAAGTTATAGATGTGAGGACGTGTTGGTTTAGGTCTTTGTGCAATGATGCGCTCTTTAGGGGATAAAATTTCGCTTGCTTTTGTGTGCGTGTTATATCTTTAATCTTGGGAGTAAAGAAAAGTCTTGTCTATGACTAAGATTGGGTAGTCTGTTTTGACCTTGGAGGCTTCTGTTACTAAATTATATGAAAATGAGTTAATTGGTAGAGGCCTGCTGCTATTTTTTGAAGACGCTATGATCTTGGGGAGAATGCTATACTGCATCCTGGATGGAATAATAATGGGTGATAAATGTTTGATTGGATATCTTGATACCCAGTATGATATGCATTTTGCATTGGATTAAGTAGCGGGGCAAACCTGTTGCATTTAGAAGCTGATGTCATTTGATTTGCTGTCGCTTTGGTTTCACGTTGTATTGCGTTGATCTTTTTGCAACTAAACAAGGAGAGGGGGAGAGTCATTATGAGGAAAGTCCAGGAAAAAATTGTATTTTCCCTGCAATGGTTGAAAGAGATTATGTAGTAACAATTTAGCTAGCATCAGTTGTTGTTTCCTGAGGACCCTGTTATTGCTGCTGTCCTATACACCATCCAGTTATTATTTTCCTTGATCGCATCATTAAATTTAGTAATGCCATTTTGTGATAGTTTCATTTTTGTTGGATGTAGATATGTGATTAATGAATTGCGTGCAATCAAAGTTGTGGACAGGCATAATACGGTAACTTAACCCACATTTACATTGATTTATATTATATATGCACATAATTTATGAAATCTTCTTTCTAACCTTCATTTGTTTTCCCTTTTTCCTTCCAGGACTTAGTGATAGATCTACTTCAATCTACTGTGGAGATAGTAACGTATGGCGATAGACAAGATCCTCGTATTTTTGAGTATGAGTTACTAATAAGTCACAACAGATTGTTTTCTGCACCGAAAATCTTATCAGTATCATGATGGTGTTGACAGAGTTTACTTTTCTTTTCCTACAGATGTTTCATGGAATACCAAGTGTTAGCAGAGTTTGTCCGTATGCTAAAGATTAGTAAAAGTTCAAGGATCGAGGCACAATTACTTCAGTATCTCAGTATAATGATCCAGAACATGGATAGTGAATATGCAATTTGTAAGCAGATAATTGTTTGTTAATATGCATGCAAGACTCCTTACATCAGATAACTAATTTTTTTCATATCTTTTTTATGGGCATTTTACCCTCATTTGGTGTCCCTTTTCATGAGGAGATTGAGCTCAAGATATTTCTCACCTGTCTTTTCTTGTTTATCAATGAATTTGTGGTATTCTTTAATGCAGACTACTGTTTTAGCAATGACCACATCAACAACATTATAACACATCAGTATAACTTTGATGGAGGAGATTTAGCTCCATATTACATCTCATTTCTAAGGTTTCTGTCTCCTCGTTGGAATAAATTTCTCTGATTTTGTGATGTTTGTTTCTTTAAGCATATGATGTGGCATAATGTTCACTTATCTTTTCTTCTTATTTCTTTAATTTCATATTGAGAAGTGGGTTGAATTTTGCTGAATATCCCACCCTCTTTCTGGCTTTCTTGAATCAGAGCTGTGAGCAGCAAGATAAACAGAGATACACTTTGTCTCCTTGTGAAGGTTCATGGGGTAAGTAAATTCAGATTTTCCATTAATGAATTTCCTTTTTAGGGTGTTGGTTTGATGCAAGAAGCTGCTATAGTGATATTAAACTACTGGTTTGTGATGAATGAGAAGCTAAATTAATAGAGTTCAAGGCCCTTTGATGATTAAGCAGGAAGACAGTGTTGCACAGAAGTCAAGGAATAGAAAAGTGTGCCAATCAAATACACAGGTCATTCCCTTGGGTTACAGCCAATTGAGACCTGCTGTCAACATTGAGTTGATAGTAAATAACATCAACCACAAAGAAAAGCAGAAATTGGGGTTCGTGCTGTTAGTTTGTTTAAGGGAAAATAACAGAAACATTTGGATTTTGACCATTTGAGTTCTTGCCCTAAGCCTGGCTTACTGTCTTCTTTTCTTGTTCCTTGTTGATCATTCCAACATGGACCAGGGCCCATATGTTGAAGTCCCACTTCACAAAACTGCAACTTTGAACATTCTTACATGCACACTACACATACACATTAGAATCATCTTTCATGTAAGCTGCATTCCTTGTGTTTGTCTTCTTGCATGGTATGTGTCCTGTGCTATTAGGCATTTCTGGTTTATTTATTATGATGGGCTGGTCAATATTTGGTATCAGACAATATTTTTTTCTATGAGTTTTGATTGCTGCAGGATGTTGTGGTCTCTTTTCCCCTATACAGTGAAGCTCTTAAATTTGCTCAGCATGGGGAAAAGATGATTCAGACAGCTGTACGTGCATTGACTCTCAATATATACAATGGTATACTATTCTCGTGTCTTGTTTACTTTCTGCATGTGTAAGAGGGTCATGTCTAACTTCCCACTATATTCTTTTGATTTTGCAGTTAGCGATAATATGGTTTATGACTTTATAACAACTCCTCCAGTTTCAAAGTACTTCACAGATATTGTTTGCAGCATGAAAGAGCAATGCGTCCATTTAGATGGCCTTGTCCATACTGCAGAGTACTTATTCCTCCAATTTCTTTGCAAGCTTATGTTCTTTAATAAATGGGACTTTGCTATAGATAGAAAACTATTCAAATGAACACCAGCTGACTTGATGCAGGAAGATGTCCACTTGTCAAAGAAGAAAGACACTACTTTTGGAGGCTGATAAAGTTGTTGATGATCTGTACTACTTTAAGGATATACTTTGTGTTGATGACTCTCGTTTGAGCAAAATGATTTACCAGAATCTTCTCCACTTGCTTATCGTTCCCATATTGTTCTCATTGCTCCATTTAAGGCAGAGTGATGTGAGATATCTCTCCTTTTAGCTTGAAGTTTGCATTTATATTTTGAGATTAACTGGAGAAAAGCAAACTTGCCAGTAGATGTATTTTTGGGAATTGGGGGCTCAGATTACCAGATTAAAAAGGGAATGGGAGGATTGCTTTAATTATGTGGCCTGATGGAAGACAGTAGAATTTCACATCAGGCATGAAATCACTTGCAAGGGTTATTGTTTCTCCTATTTTTGCTTAAATATTAACACAGTAGTGCATATGAAACTTAAGGCATGCAGGTCTGAAATAAGGGTACCTTGGGTGCATTTCTTGTAAGTATATTGTATAGCATATCAACTCTGATGTTCCTCTGGGTTTTGCCACATTCTAAGGATGGTCCAAAGAAAAGCTCTTGTTGGCTGTTGAATCCTAGGGTTCACTTCAAGGTTTTCAGAAACTTGAAACTGTTTCACCCTTCTAGCATCCATCTCCACCATTTCACCTGTTCTCAATGTATTGTATTATTGCTTTCATTTTGATGTTTTGTCTGCGTAGAGCACTTGATTTATTTCTGATTCTTGTTTTAGGGCTCAAATCTATCTGCAATCACTTCTATTTATGTGCTTTCTCGTGTTCTTCAAGTTGTTGGTGGAAAAGATTTTACAAAATCTGTGGCCAGAGTAGTTCTACACCCTTATATGTCCTTAAGCATGAACGATGCTGGTGAAGGTGATACAGACATTTCTTTCTTTAACAATTTGGGTGACATGGAAAAAGTGATATGTTCAGATTCTTGGCCTGCAAAAGAAGGAATCATCAATGGGAACACTCTTCATGGACACTTGCCACTGTGCCAACTCATCAACAGCCCTATAGATGATAATTTATGTCCAGAAAGGTTTGTAGATTTGAATGTTTCATTTATTATTGTTTTATTGATAGAAGTGTTCAGTATTTGACAAAGTTTGTCTGCCTGAAGTCCAAGCAGTTGGGTGAGTAAACCTTTGTTTCTTCCTTTTTCCTATTGAACTTGAAAAGGAGTCAAAAATGGTGGGCATTAATGTTAGTTGAAAATGATAGGCATTATTGTTGTTTATCTGATATAGCTCTATTGGCAAACAAAGGAAGAGAGCTTATGTTTTTTTGTGGGAAATGAAAATTTAGAGAACTGGAATGAGTGAGAACAGCATTCTTCATGTTTGAAAAGCCTATGAAGAGAGGGCTAAGATTAGACATGTAAAAGTATCAAATTCTATGTGTGTGAAGTTTATGCAAATCATGTCCATGAATTAGCCTGACTCTCATTTGATTATATATTTTAAATTTTAAGGTTTGATTGGTGTAGGCAGATTGATGCTGGTGGCTGAGGAGAATTCAGTGGTATATATTTTTTGAAAGAGTGTTCTGGTTTGAAGCCTTAGCTCATCCTTCCAGATTTTTATGTTTCATTGTTATTAATATATCTAAGTCTTCTTTTTCAAACCTCTCTCTTTAGATTGAAATAATTATATCATCTTATATTAATTGATGCTGAGGAAATGACTACAGTTTTACACTATTAATGGCTAGAGATTAATAAAAAGGTGGATTAGATGCAACAAAGGATCATTTGCTTCACATTACTTGTTAGTGCACTGCATTTTATGGGATCTGATTCTACATTTTTGCGAAATTGGGAATTTCAGGAATAGCATTGCACATCCCTTGCTTATCATGTTGTTCTTGTGATGCAGGATTGGGATGCTGGCATTTATTTTATCTGACAATCCTAGTCTCTTACTAGCAGCACTATTTTTATTGCTTACCCTACTGGAAAGTAAAGGTATCTTAAATATATTGGTCTTATTGTACGTAATTTGGGGAATGTCCATAAGAAAGGAACTCTTTATCTTTTTTTTTTTAAATTTTTATTGCAGATTTGGAGCATGCACTGGCTACAGTGGTTGGGCCAGTTACAATGCAGCATGGGCTGGTACATATTTCATATTACTTACTTTCGTTCTGTATTGGTTCATCCTCACAGATGCATTCAATCTAGGTTTCTAAAGCTTTACATGGATCCATCCTCTAATGTGGATGATATAGTGGGCACCTTTAAAGGTCCTTTGGTAGGGTTAGGGGTGGGGTGCATGATGGCAGAGCAAGGCTCATGCTGATATGTGGCCCAACTTGGTCCATTCCATGTATTGGCCCAACTAAATCTTAGCTAAAAATGGGCTTGGCTAAACAAATAATCTGGCACTATTTGCTATATTTAATGGAAGTAATGACTTTATTTGAATATTTAATGTCAGAAATGGGGCACATCAGATTCCCAGGCAGCAGGACAAAGTATCTTAGTGAAGTATATGCCTCAGGTAATGTGGAGTTATTGATCCTTATTTACCCCCGAGATTTTGATTTTTGGTCCTTTGATGGTTGCATTGGCTTGCCCTTGATTACCTGGGCCCCAATTTGGCGTACATTATATGATTCTAGTTTTACCCAACCCAGGATTTTTTTTTTTTTAACCTTTTCAACTCTTCTTTCCTTCTAGCTTTTGCTGCCACGTGAACTCTTTCTTTGTTGTTACTTTACAGGTTCTAAATGCATTATTGAAGGTTTTAGCAAGCAAACTGCCAATTTCTGTACTTATACAATGGCATACAGGATGGTTCTTGCGGAAACTACTGGCTTTTCCAGGAAACAAGCTTGATGAATATAATATTCACCTGTTCAATGTAAGGATTCACCTGATATCTCTACATCTTCTATAAATATAGACATATGCACCATTGTTTTGCTTGTTTGAAAGTATATGTGCTCAAGTAACTTTGTACTGCTGCTTGATTGACATGGATTTAAATTATTGTTTTCAAGTTTTATGGGTTAAATTTTCAAGTTAGTATCTGCTTTGCATTTATATGAACAAAATTAATACAATGAAGTAATTGGTGGGCTCACTAATACTTCAGGAACAAAGTAATTCACACAGGTTGTTCTATTCTTTGAGTGATGATGGAGGAAGAACTCATAAAAATGAAATCATAGATGAGGTGCAAAGATTATGATTCATTAGTGCGTGCCTTTATCACCCACCTTGCATCAAAATTGAAGTGCCATCAAGTGGGGTTCTGATACCATATAATAGTCAACCTAAAAGCTTAATTGGCTAGGTGATTAGAAATGCTTATTGTCATATGACATTTTATGTCGTGATGGCATTTGGAACTTGTGCTATATCTAATAATGTTCTGACTGGGTCCATCAGAATTAACTAAATAAATTCATTAGGGATAAAAATCAACTTGCACCACACGTTTGTTATTGGTCTGGGATTGAAACTATTTATATGGTAGAAGATATTTAGAAAATGACCATTTACCATTTAATAATTGGTTTGTAAGTTATTCTGTAAGTATCAAAACTTTCTAAAGTTTTATATTTTCTAGTTTCCATTGACAGAACTCATCCAAGCAGTCCCGTGAATGCTTTCAAAAGGAACTTGAAGGATGTTGGTTTGATTATGTCCTGGACACTTTAAGGGGTGAATGGGCAAGCTGTAAAACAGGTATTTGGTTGTTTTATTTGTTGCAAGCATGGAGCTGAAAGCCCTTGGTGGCTGGGTTCCTGAGGGATCTGTTGGTCTCAACAACCAAATTGAAACAAAAATATGAGAACTAATTCTATATCAAAAATTCCATATTATGTTATTTCTTTTTGGCTTTTCGTTTTACCTGACTTCATGTCTTGACAGCTCTTGAGGAGCCAACCCAATGCAAAGACCCTTTTTTCCTACTGGAGCTTGTTAGAAAGCAGCAAATTGTGGATGGTATGCTTCAATTTGGATACAATTATGTTTATTTAAATGTACTGAATTCCTCTTTTCTTAGTACCCAAGACATTCATTTGTATGGCTTCCTCAATGGATGGTAAATGTAAAATTTTTACTCATTGCAGGTGATGCAACTTCTTATTTTGCTTGGCAAACAATGGTTGATGCAGTGAAGGTTCTTATCATTTATTCTCATTTGAACACACATACAAGCATATTCTCACACATGTATACAGATTATAGAATTGTAATCTTCAGTTATGGTTGCCAAGATACTTTTACACATACAGCAATCCATTGCCAAGCACTCTCCTGGACATTGGAAGCTGTCTGCTCTGAAAGTTCTAGATTCACTTTTATGGGTTTGTAAATCACTTTTCTCTTGGGGTTGGGGCTTTGCATTGGTCCATTGTCAATCATTTCATGTGATAAATTATTGTCTACTGCCAGCATGCCCTTTGCTAGACAGAATTTGGTTTGTTTTGGTATTCAATCCATGACCCAAGCATCTTAATTTTATTGTTATTGCTTCGTGAGCATTGTTATTTCCACTTCAGAGTTTTCTCAGGGCTAGAAAACTAAGAATTCTTTTTGTTGCAGGTTTTCATTCTCCATCTCCAGCTCAAGGCCTTTATTTGCACAGGAAAGTTGCTTGAGAAACCCTTGCTCCATGTTATGAGCAGTATTCCTACTGCTTCTGGAAGGACCCATGCTTCAGACCTTTCATCTGCTAGCTTTGGTTCAGAGGTTTCTTTAGGTTGGTTTTTGTTAAACCATCAGCTGTTTCCAACATATTCTTCAATGGAATGTTTCATCCTTTGACTCACAACACATATGCAGGATCTGGTATCCCTTGCAGGATTGCCTTTTCAAATGCAGGAACCAGAGACATTTACCTGATACCTGTGGCAAGGGTAACATATGGGAAGTTGCTTCTTGTGGAGAAGCATCCCTTCCGCAGTCAACGGGGAGTAGTAATTGCTATTGCTCCATTGGCTGGGTTGAGTGTGAGTCTCAACTCTTTTAAGCTTTACTGGTGATGGTCCAAAAGATATTATTGTAACATTTTTTTTCTTTTCCAATTGAAAAAGCCAAGGATAGATGAGGATCATCCCACATGGTTACATCTAAGGATAAGAGAGTTTGACCCAAGTTTTGCTGCAAAGAAAGGCTACAACTCAAAAACAGCCAATCATGCTGCAGATGGAAGATGGACTATTGGTTTTTCAAATGCAGAAGCATGTGAGGCTGCTCGGTTGGTGATACTTCGGGAAACCACTATGCAGAGATCCTCTGTTTGCAGTGTACTTGCTCCTCTACTTGAGAATAATTTTCTGGGGAACTTATCAGATGGTCAAAATGAGGGAGATGCTCCAACACATGGTGTGTAGGTAGGCTGAATAACAATCTCTATGAATCTATCCCCCTTCCCTTCCACATTCTGTTTTTTTTTTTCCTTTTGTCAGAATTTTGTTGTACCATAGATAGGATTGAGCTATGTGCTTCCTTTGGGATGTCTTGCTTTGAATATCTAGTAAATATAATCAACCCCTAGTTGCAAGAGCTGCTTCATGATATTGATGTTTTCTTTCTCATGTATTCTTCTTCTTCTTCTTTCTTCTTTAGGTATGTATTAATACAGAGGAAAATATGATGGTGTAAATATGCCCACATCTTTATCAGTAAAATTTTATACCACTTATGCTTGAAGCTTTTTTGCCTTGACCTAGTACATGAATGGCACCTCGAATGAGTTTCTTGTATTTCCTTCCATGCTTTTTGCCTTATTTTTCTATTACTACATTGTCTTGTTAACTCTTTAGCAAAGGCCAGCGAGTTATGCCTCTGCTGCCTTCTCTTGTATGTCCTGTTTTTTTATCATTAAGAGGTGTATTGCAGGCACATTACACGATTATAAATTTTGCACTTTTGTTAAGTTTGGCAGACAGAAACTTTTGGTTGACAAGGGAGACGTCATCTTGCTTGAAACTAACAATAAAAGGTGCTATGCAAGGGTCTAAAACATCTCACCATCTTTTCATATCGGTGGACGTTGATAATTGAAGCATCAGAAGTAGAGGTATAGATCTGAAGAAGTATCTGTGAACTTATTCTAGTTGACATGATAGCAGTTGGTTGCATAACCAGAAAATAAGGCTGAAAATTACATGTCAGAAACTTAAGGTTAGCAAATGGCCAAAACAATCATCTTAAATCTGTTTTATTAGATCCAATGCCTTGGCACTTGCACGGTTGGCAATCTCTTTGGCCTGCAAATAAATTGAGCCAACCAAAATTTTTGTGTGGGAAGGACAGCCCCTTATTAGTTCCCAACCATTATGGGAAGTAATTAGCCATCGCATGTACCACCCAGTTGCCAGAAATTCTCCACCCTGCTGCAATCCGGAGCACTTGATTTGGGCTAGAAATCAACCAACCAAGTCCTGTTTATGCCTGCAATTTATGTTTTATGCGAATTCGTTTGGTTTGTTTACTGCAAATGCATTGTAGATGCCAATCGTAAAGTAAATCATATGCATGCATAAAGTAATGCCAACTCTGGGGAAAAGGAGTGTGTGGTACGTAATCCGATTGCTTTGACATTAACAAGGCTGTCATGTCAAAATTAGAGCAACTTTTTCTCCTTGGAACTTTATAAAGTATGGCTGCCTAGCCAGCCAAAACTATTAACTAATCTCTCTCTCTCAGAGTCACTCTTGCTGGCGAGTTAGGTTCCGTCGATAGAGCTCTCTCTCTCTCTCTCTCTCTCTCTCTCTCTCTCTCTGTGGCGGGTTATGTTCCATCGATAGGACATTGCTTTCACC
This sequence comes from Rhizophora mangle, assembly GCA_037832345.1. Lineage (NCBI taxonomy): Eukaryota > Viridiplantae > Streptophyta > Magnoliopsida > Malpighiales > Rhizophoraceae > Rhizophora > Rhizophora mangle. Next base: position 1,789,483 of record JBAPLJ010002022.1, on the reverse strand, counting down.
CTCATGGCCCCGTAATAGGCTAAAGATGCTTATATGAAGCCTAAAAGCATAAATGAGCGGCCCCTCTCAGTAGATAATGCCATATTTACTCTTAGTATTGCTTTATGATAGACAGCGCATTACTTTAAGAAAAAGAGAAAAGAAAATTCGGGTCTCTACTCTCTGATGCAATACATTCCCCAAAAATGACAATAAGTTTTTGATGGAGAAACAAGGGAAAAGACAACCCTAACTTTCACTTTGATACACTTCTTTTGGAGCCAAAATGTAGATTTAGCAAGTAACAGCTGGCTTTTCGTTAGACTTATGCTTATTCAAAACCGAGCAAAGCTAACCATTATTGGCAGAAGAGGGTGTAACTAGCAAGGAACCGGGCTTGGGTGTGTTGGAAGCAAGCATATATATTCCTCTCTGTCTTTCATTCAAAGTCCAAATGCTTCTTTTTGTAGGATCGAAGAATACTTTGTTGTTCAAATTATTTGGTGCACTTTGTATGTCTTTTTAGGCCAACAAAGAAAGCTAGAAGCTTTTTGACTGCGGACTGATAATTAACAGTTAGAGTTTTGGATTACTTTGCTACTGGTAAGTAGAGAACTAAGTTTTGATGATGAGTCTTCCTTGTCCTTACGTTGCTTGCGTGGGAGTGTGGAATGCCAACCCTTTATATGTGTATCATAATGGTCAGGAAAGAGGGGGTAAAAAGACATAAAAGAGAGAGAAAGAAGAAAAGGCAGTAACTTAGAGACGACTACATGAAGAAAGAAAAAGGCCCATGCACACTTCACACTGCGCAGAGGGAGTTGAATACGAGACGTTCACAGCGACTGATGACAATCTCTAATTATCCCATGCCACGACGACTGGTGTAGCTCTGTTCTTCTTGGCTGGCTACACCAATATCTCTTCTATTTTTTGGTCGAAAGGGAAGGCGTTAAGCCTTGAAAGGAACTTGGAAGTAGCAAGTAAAACATGCACATCACTCTTCTTCTTGTGTCACTGCGAGGTTATTATCGTGTGTAGAAGTAGCAAGTATGAAATTGAGGCTGACGTCCAATGTTGAAAAGAAATTGACAAGGAAAACAACATATAAGGGATAAAAGGATCTATACGCGAATATTTTAAAATGTAGGGTAATGATGTGTAATCGAGTTAAATCTTTGATGAAATCAGATTAAGATGAGCCTAAATATAAGAATCAATAAAAAAAAAAACAAACAAACAAGAAAAGTCGAATTTTTTACTAATAGACCAATGAAATGTGTTCTCAATATGATTAGGCCGGACTGCCATCATTAACAACTTAGAAAAACCGTCCTTATCAATGTGTCAAAAAGGCCACCGAGATGTTGCACGCTTTCACCCATCCCGTTCTCAAAGTTTGGACTCCCGTTTCCAACACTCCAATATGGAGGAAAAGAGAGAGAGAGAGAGAGAAAAGAAAAAAAAGGGGCATGTTTTATGAGTTTTTAATCCACATGCAAGGATAGATGGACGTGGTAAATAAATTAAGATCGGTTGCAGTTCATCATTATAATTTTTTACCATTTGTGTTTAAATCCGATGATTCAAATGTTACTCCCTAAAGCGTCAAGTCCCGTGTTACTGTAAGAACCTCAGAAAATAACTAATTGGAAAGCACTTTATTCCTTGTCCTTTGAGTCCAAAGAAAATCTTACACAGTTCCCGATTCCTTCGGACACGTAGTCCCCATTCTCTTTTTCAGGTGCCCGTCTTTGGAGGATGGTTTAAAAGATATCACACATTACTAGCTCACTTCTCTCGAGGACAGAGCACAGATGAACATTGTGGGTTCGAAGTTGAATTGAATTTGGTGAAAGTTCCACATTGCCCTTTAATGCCGACGCCAAAAATTATTCTTTTAAGTGGGGTTAGATTCGTCTCTTCATGTTCACTGAATGTTTTCGATTGGCTCTGGCTAGGGGCCCAAGTCACTGGTTTGCCGCTTTCATTTGGTTATAAAGCCTCATGAGATCATGAACTGAGTTACCTATGTTCTGAAAGTACTCCTAATTGGTTCAGAAAAAGCGATTATGGGTAATGAAGATTAAGTTGATTTGAGTCTTTGTTACGTTGATTCAATTTTTTTTTTGTAAGTATAAGAGATAATCAATTTAATTTCTTACAAAATTAAGCCCAAATTATTATTATTATTTAATAATTCAATTAATTTTTTTGAAATATTTAATATTAAATTAATTTTATTCACTTAAGAAGAGAAGGGAGAGTGAAATTAGGCGAGTAGGATGAACGTCATCAAATGGCTGCATAAAAAAGAGAGCCCCCCCCCCCCCCCCCCCCCCCCCCCCACTTAGCAAAACCAAATCTTTAACAAAATTTGTGAAGTGAGAGAGGACAAAAGCCGAGTTGCCTTTGATACTGGTGCATTCGTCCTGCTTGTCAGCACATGCATTCCACTTTCCCCTACAAAATCGACTTTGGACCCCCAAAAATTTGCCTCACATAGAAGAAAAGCATAGTTGATCACCTTCCATATATTTCACACCCATCCCTTTTCTCCCTCTCCAAGGCCAAAATCGTTGCCTTAGCTGGTGGACTCCATCACAAAGCATAGATCAGCATGGGCTCTTCAGAAACCTTTCTCCATTTCACGCCAACACATGAAATCACAATCTTTTCGAAGTTTTATTCTTGATCATCGTCTTCTGCCATTACTGTTCTTTATTTTTTTAGCTTCACTGGGGATAGAAAATGAGAGCAGGATGTGGCACGGTGCAGCAAGCTCTAACTGCAGAGGCAGAAAGTGTTGTAAAACAAGCTGTAACCCTCGCTAGACGGCGAGGCAATGCCCAGGTGACTCCTCTACACGTAGCTGACACCATGCTTGCGGCCTCCACTGGCCTGTTGAGAAAAGCTTGCCTTCGGTCACACTCTCACCCTCTTCAGTGCAAGGCCCTTGAGCTTTGCTTCAACGTTGCGCTTAATCGCCTGCCCGCCTCCACGTCAAGCCCCATGTTAGGTGCTCATTCTCTGCAGTATCCTTCGATCTCGAATGCCTTGGTTGCGGCCTTCAAGCGAGCACAGGCTCACCAACGGCGTGGCTCCATTGAGAACCAGCAACAACCCCTTCTAGCAGTCAAAATAGAGTTAGAGCAGCTCATAATATCCATTTTGGATGATCCTAGTGTTAGTAGGGTCATGAGAGAAGCTGGTTTCTGTAGCACCCAAGTGAAAAGCAACGTTGAACAAGCCGTCTCCTTAGAAATATGTTCTCAAAGTGCTCCTTCTGTGAGTAGCAAGTCTAAAGAAGGCAATAACGCTTTTACCCTTTCTCAATCTCCTCTTTTTCCATGTCAAGTTGAAGCAGAAGCTAGCAAATCAAATGTTTTAGATCCAATTAGAAATGAGGATATCGCGGTTGTGATAGAAAATTTAATGGACAAAAGAAAGAGAAGTTTGGTGATTGTAGGAGAGAGTCTCAATAACATAAAAGGTGTGCTTCAAGGAGTGATGGAAAAGGTCAACAAGGGGGATGTCCCAGATTCTTTGAAAGGAGTTAAATTCTTAACATTTTCAGCATCTTCTTTTGGGCAGCTCTCTAGGGTAGAGGTTGAAGACAAAATTGACGAGCTCAGGGTTAATGTGAGGAGTTACATGAGCAGAGGGGTTGCCTTGAATTTGGGGGATCTTAAATATCTTTCAGAGTATGGCGAGAGTAGTTCAAGTGAGCAAAGAAGGGGTTATTTCTGTCCAATGGAGCACATGGTCCGGGATGTTGGGAGACTAGTCCGTGAAGTTGGAGAGAAGAATGGAAGATTTTGGCTCGTGGGGATTGCCACCTTCCAAACATACATGAAGTGTAAATCAGGCTATCCATCACTTGAGACTCTATGGGGTCTCCACCCTCTTACTATTCCTGCAGACAGCTTGCGCTTGAGTCTTGTCACTGACAGGTATGCACTTAGTAGTAAAGTTGGACATAGTTGTGACTTGTGAGGCATTTTCATTCCATCTTGGATTCTACCAAACCCATGCATTTTGAGAAAATAAAAATCAGCTCTAAATAAAGCTTCTTTTTCCTTTTCCCGTTGCTTACTTTGCATTGAAGTTAAACATGGTTTCTTTCTACTTCTTAGGGGGAAGGAATTAGTATATAGACATATAACCTTAGTGAAAGGTATGCTCTACACGCTAAAATGAACAAAATTGACCCTTTTTGTTGGGTATAGAGAAAGAGAGGAACTGTGGATGCCCTTGGCTATATTTATATAGAAGCTTTGCAATTTATTTTTCCCCTTTCTGGCATTTTAAAGTAGAACTTCCTCTGCAATCAAATTTTAGGTTGAGAAGATTAAAAGATTTTTAAGTCGTTAAATGCTAAGTCATTTAACTTTTCTTCTGTGATCTAACAAACGTGCCTTTTTCTTTAGCGATATACAAAGTCGGTCCACTGGCAACCAAACAGAAAATGCGTCCAGCTGGATTATGCTTGAAGGGAATGGAGAGAAGCGACTCACTTGTTGTGCTGATTGTACGGTCAAATTCGAGGATGAAGCTCGAACCTTACAAAGTAGCACTTGCAAAAGTGACTCCACATCTTCTGGCCTTCCCACATGGCTTCAACAATACAAGAACAAGGACAAGGGACATAGCAACAACAATCGCGTAATAAATCCAATATTAATTGCCAACTTTATATATTTTCAGCGCCTTTATTTCCATATAATTAAACGACTTAAGTTTCTTATTCCTTTCTATCAGGATTGTTTCTCAATGAAGGATCTATGCAAAAAGTGGAACTCATTTTGCAGATCAGTCCACCGACAAGGCAGCATTACATTTTCTCCTGTGTCACCTTCTTCTTCTACTTCCTTTTTCTCTTATGAACAGCAAGACCACAATTTTCAACAGAGCTACCATGACTGGCCAATGGCAGAAACCGAAAAATATTCATGGAGGGATGACAATCTATGGATCGGCTCAGAAACTACTGCAGACAAGTGCAACATTATTGAGTCCAGTTTAAGATTGTACATTCCAGATCACAAAGATCATCCGAAACAATTCTCGTCAAATCCCAGTTCTGCTCCAAACTCAGCGTCCTCCAGTGATGTCATGGAAATGGAGTACCTCCACAAATTCAAAGAGCTAAATTCTGAGAACCTGAGAATCCTATGCAATGCACTGGAGAGCAAGGTGCCGTGGCAGAAGGACATAATCCCTGAAATAGCAAGCACCATCTTGCAATGCAGATCGGGCATGTTAAGAAGAAAAGGAAAGGTGAGAAGCAGCGAGACCAAAGAAGAAACATGGCTGTTCTTCCAAGGAGTCGACACGGAAGCTAAAGAGAAGATGGCAAAAGAATTGGCTAGGCTTGTTTTTGGCTCTCATAATAATTTTGTTTCAATTGCATTAAGCAGTTTTTCATCTACGAGAGCAGACTCCACCGAAGATTGCAGAAACAAAAGATCAAGAGATGAACAAAGCTGCAGTTATATTGAAAGGTTTGCCGAGGCAGTATCGAGTAATCCACATAGGATTTTCTTAGTGGAAGATGTTGAGCAAGCAGATTATTGCTCTCAAATGGGTTTTAAAAGAGCCATTGAAAGAGGAAGAATAAGAAATGCAAATGGAGAAGAAGCTGGTCTTTCTGATGCCATCATCATTTTGAGCTGTGAAAGCTTTAGCTCAAAGATCAAGGGCCTGCTCTCCTCCAGTCAAGCACAAAACAGATCATGGTTCCAATAATCAGGAAACCAATGGCTCTGATGCGGCATTGGAGGAGACTAGTAGCCCTTGTGTCTCCCTGGATTTGAACATCTCCATTGGTGATGATGTTCTAGAGGATCAATCAATCGATGACATTGGCCTTCTAGAATCCGTTGACAGGCAGATTATGTTCAAAATTCAAGAACTATGAGTTAGAATTTCAAGTTGTTTAATTTGGTGTTTCTTTTCCAACCCTCCCTTTCTTTTAAATGTTAATTTTCAAATTTTTCATAGAATTCTTAGGGCCGAAGGTTGAAGAAGTTGCATACAATTACGTTGTATATTAATACGACCCATTGTCTAGATCTCGCTGCATTTAACACAAATTCGTTTCTGGGACTTTTTAAATTTGAGTCAATTATTGTCTAATTAATTTAATATCAAATGTGAGTGAAATAAAATACTTAAATATAACTCAATTAAAAGTGAGAAAATAATTGATAAAATAAAATCAGTTTAGGTTGATTGGTCACTCACATTCAAACCAAATCATTAGTTATAGTTTGACTAATTTTAACATCGCAACCAACTAATAAGAAATTAAAGATCAATTAAACCAACCTATTTAATTCCAGTTTGAGTTAGTCAATTTTTGGGTTTTAAATAGTTTGATCCTAATTAACTACATTGAGCATGCAAACACAATGAAAATAAAATTACAATAATAATTATACCAAAAGTATAAAATAAACACTAAGAATAGCATGTGCACAGGTAAAAATTGCAATACATATAACCAAACTGTAATAAACATATAATATTATTAAATATCAACCATTACGTGTCTTTATGCGTTTTACTTGGCCGTTTCTCTCTTTTACCTCAATATCAGTGTTGGTAATGGACCTAGAAACCTTTTGAGGTCCACTTGATTGTCGGAATACATTCAGAATTTATTTTCTGCTATTATCATAATTATTTTATGGTCCATATCATTAATATATATATATATATATATATATATATATATTTGAAAAACGATCTTCAGTATCACTTGACTAAAGGCTAATAGGGTTTTTTATTTGTGTCGAGTTTTCCTATGTTGAGGAAGGATTTTCATCTTAAAGCCGAAACACTATGTCCTAAAACAGATCCATGATCATCGTAAAAGTCTACAATAAAAAATAAGTGATTAATTACTGTTCTCAAATCTTTAGATCGATAGAATTTTTATATAAAGTTCTCATGTGATAGGTTGTAAATTTTTATAAGAAGTACAGCGTGTACAAAAAAAAAAAAAAAGGAATAATTGTAATAAATTTTTAACAAATATGCCCTATGACAACTCGTCCAAAAGTTACTGTGTTAAAAAAACCTAACAATCCTTTTTTTATTGTCTCTGTCAATTCAAGTGTGTACGTGAAAACTTTAGGAAATTTTTCATATCTAGACACAAGCACAGTTAATGTTGGTGCATTTCAACAAAGATTAAAGGCTAATAGAGGAACATATGGTTCTATCGGAAAAAAAAAAAAAAAAAAAGAGGAAGATATTATAAAGAAAAAAACAAATGAAAAGGAAAAGAAAAAAGGGAAGTTAAAAAAAAGAGAGAGAGAGAGAGAGAGAGAGAAAAGGCTTTTCAAAATTGGGTCAAAAGGAAAAATAATTTAAAAACCACACTTGCATGCATAAATATGCGAAAGTTATATGACACAAACAATAATTAAAATACACAACTCAGGCCAATTCCTCCAACGGCTCTTTTTTCCTCTTCTTCAAACTCGCAACCCTCCAATCAATGAAATAAATAAATAAATAAAAAGATTGAGTTTAATTAGTTAGATGATTGTAAAAATTTAAATTCACATTTCGTGATTTTCTCTACTAGTTCACGTCTCATTGTAGCCATGCCGTGTAACAATTAGATACATCGAGCATACATGCATGCGCATTAGATATTATCATTTCTTATTCTTTTTTTTTTTTTTTTGGGGGGGATAGGTATTGCCATGTATAAAAGGTGTTAATTATACAGGTTGTATGAGGTGGAAGCCCCTCTGCCATCCAAAAAAGGGGGAAAAAAAAGATAATAAATAAAACATATAACATAAAATTAAGACGTGATCGATCCATAACGTAAGGGTTGTGACAAGGAGAAGCAACTTTTCTGCTTTTAGAAGGGAAAAAGCTAAACCTTCCCAATGAAATATCAAAACAGCGCTACTTTTCATGCTTTGTGATGGGTTTTTGTGAAAAAAGAAAAAAACTTTTTCTCTCTTTGATCTTCGGAACCCAGACATTCTCATTTGGTAAAGCGTTGGAAAGTAAGTTATTGTGGCATAAAGGGCTGTTAAAGATAAATAAATAAAGCGAAAGCAGACCAAAAATAAAGGACTAAGAAGAGAGAGAACGGAGGGGGAACATCTATAAGCATCTCCTCTTTAAAACCTTAAAGATGTATAGCTGCTTTAGAATCGCACAAAGTTCATTATCTTAACAACTTTAAATTGAAGCCCTTGAGCATAAGAAGGGTATTTGTCGCTTCTTGCTTTCTTTTCAAAAGATTAGGATTTTTTCCTCTTTTTTTTATTAATTTTTTTTTTTTTTTGAAAACAAATGACGTGTGGCGCCTGATACAACGACTACAGTAACACTCGTAGTATCATGGTGCGCCGACCCCCCATGCGCCACCAAGCTACGTTCTTATATTTGGATCCAATATAAATGAGAGGATGAGTTATGAAATGGATGCAAGGATCAATTAATTCGCTTAGCTTGTTACCGTAGCACTCTTTATTTAATAAAATTTGCATCATTTTATTACCAAAAAAAGTCAAAATTCAATAAAAAAACGAAATATGACGAGTAAATTTTTGTTTTTTTCTTAATTAATATACTCTTGGCTTGTCCAAAAAAGCAATTAATATTCTCTTATATGTCACTCGTTTAGTTTTTATGTCTTCACTCTATTCTCTAAATTAAAGGAAAAACAGAAGAAGCCATCATCTTAGACTTCCTCTTACTCCATCTTTTTTTCCTTCTACTCGTCACGTTATATCATCTTATAACCATTAATTTGATTAATTTTACGTGCGATTTTCAACCCCCATTGTCCCGATATTAGCAAGCCCACAAGGCGACCATAAAAAATATATCACCAAGTACGATAACCTAATTGGTCCTTGCCTAAGTGTTTGGAATGCAATTGACAATTAGTTGTGAATTCATGAACCAAGTATCCCTTTTGCCTTCTTTTTTTTTTTTTTTATGTATGGATCAAACCTTTATTTAATTAATGTCATTCGAGATTTGCTGGCAATTACTCATTTACTATTGTTCCGATCGCTATCTCAAGCAAATAACGCTAGGGCTATTTAGCTAAGAAGGCAGGCAGGAAGGAGTGTGTAAGGAATCTAATTTTCCTCAAAAGCAGGACGAAAGATAAAGCCATTTGTGTGCATGTTGTTAAAAGAGAATTGTGCAAATGATAATAAAATTGTACAAAGTGGGTGTCCCTTTTAAAGCAAATCCCTTCTCCTTTTTACTTTTGTGGATCGTATTTAACTCTTTTGATCTATCCAACTTTTTGTGTACATCCACCTTCTTTCCTCCCGATACCTTATAGTAAACATAAATCAATAATTGTTTAGATTAAAGCTCGAAAGTGCTACACATAAGCATTCCTAGTTGATCAGAAACAAGGCGTACTTCGTTGTGTCTTGCCACTGAGAAACACATGGAACGCACCTCTCTTCTTCCATGTTTATCTTAATTATTGGCTGCCGAAAATTAGATAGCCTTTCATGTGAGACCAAATTGATATGAAAAATGGTTTATATAAATATTAGATCTCCAAACAAATCTTACAAAAGTATGTGACGAACCCAGTAACTCCCTCGTCGGGGGAATGGAATTATCATCGAGCTAAAGGCACGATGATTCCTTTCCATACATTTCCGGGGAGTCCAACTGTAAGAGAATGACATGGATGGATACGACGACGACTGAGAGGCTTAATAGAGATTTGTTGTTTGTATTTTTTTTTTTTAATCATTAAAATAAGAAAATATAAGTAGTATCCAACATTCCATAAAAACAAAAAAAAAAAAAAATTGTGTATATTCAAAAAGCAAACTTCATAAATACACATTTAACTTTATTAAAAATGTTGATGAGAATCTAACTCATGATTTTTAGTATATTAAGGGAGGACTTCCGTGCCGCTAAGCCTCGGTGGTACTTGACAGAGAATTTAAGATCTGGGCAACCTTTTGGACAGCACATGCCACCACTGCAACTGAGCCTGATTGGGAACATGCGTGACAGTTTTAGGCCTCTTATTTGATGGCCTATTTATAAATAGTGGAGCCGTCGTCTCATTGTCCAAATATGTGGACAAAAAGGGGCGCGTCACCTGAGGGGCCGAGTGATGGAAGAAGAGAGGTTCAAAGACTTGAGCGGTGATCCTTGCGGGAGAAGACACATTCGCGTTAAGGAAACCACCAATCCAGGCCTTGTTTCAGCCAATTAATGGGCTTTATTCTTATCTCTTTATTCCTTATTCTTTCCTTATCTTTAAGAATTGATGCTCTTTGTCTCAACTTTGGAAGCCTTTTCTGTTCACCGTTAGTGAATACCTAATTAATAACTTTTTGGAATTTCAATCATCTATTCCATCTCTCTCAACTCTAACCATTTTTATAACATTAACTAATTAACGGTGCTTCTTAATTACCAAAAAAAAAAAAACCATCATTTTTATTGTCATGAGACCATATAAAGTGTGAATTGTATAATTAAAAAAATTTTAATCTAAATATTAAAAAAAATAAATAATATATAAGTGAAAATAACTTATAAATATAATATTTTAATATTTTAAGTTTAAGTATAATATTAGATTTATTATATTCACTAGATCATGTACTCTTAATGTAACTTATAAATATTGTGAAATAAAGTTAATTTAACTTAATATTAAAAGTAAAAATGAAAAATAAGTAATATTAAAAAATAAATAATATACTAATGAAAAAATTATATGTAAAATCTTTAATTATGTTTTTTTTCTTTAAAAATTAGGAATTAAAAGAAAAAAAAAAGAAAAGAGAGAAAATCATGAAATTCTTTAAAGCTTCAAATGATTAATGTACATCTTTAATTCAAAGCTGATAACAATGGGACTGCATTGCACCCACTTTTTTCCTTTTTCATAAAAGTACGGAAAACCTGGGATCTGAAAGTGATTGCAAGTGCAATTTATAAAAATAGATATATTTGTTATATATTAAATCATCACCACTTTTCTCCCCTTTTGAGAGTGCGATGCTTTTTGCGGTTTCATCATTTGAAAGTGATGAGTTAAGGATCCAAGGGAGAAACAGGATAGGTTGTACTTCATGTGCTGCTGTTTCAGAGAGAATAAAGAGATAGAGAGAGTTGGATCAGACCAATGGATGCGGTTGGTTGAACATTTTTGGTCAAAAAGAGATGGAAAGAGGATCACATGCGAATAAACCAGTACCGTGAATCATGATCTCTCCCCCTTTTTTTTTTTTTTTTTTTTTTTGAGGGGGTGGGGGAAGATGATCATATATGGATTTACGCTGCTTTTGATGATTGAAGGGTCGTTTTCTAGATGCATTCTCGTTTCGATTCAGAGAGACTGATCAATGGCTTTTGTGCATTTGCAGTTGCCCAATCAATTGGGCTTTTGTGAGTCTATGGACAAATTTTTTATGTCACACACCGTTTCCAGGCTGAGTTACCAAAGAAAGTACCTCAAATTTTTGAATCCAAGTAGCCATAACACTGTTTTATCCAGCCTGATTAATTACTTACTTGTGGGAAATTTTCTATTTTTCTGCAACCTTTTCCAGGAAATGTGTTTGCCAACAAAAATGAAAACTAATTTTCTGGAAAACCCGATTTTCCATTTTCCTATTTTTGTAAAGAATTTTGAAAAATTATTTTTGATAGTTCTCAGTGTTTTTCTTTACTAAAACAAAACAATGGAGTAACCACGTTGTCTAGAGTAAAACCCCCGGTTTACTCGGCGATCCCGATCGGTTTTAATTCATACGACTTCATAGGTTGTTTAATTTTTCATTTTTCCTTATCAACATTTCCAAAAATATTTATGGTATCACTACCCAGTAATCACTTTTTTTTTTTTTTTTCATAAATGCAAAAAGGGAATTTCATTATACGATACAAATGAATAGATATTATAAGACACAGAGTTGTATTATTTAATATAATTTTTAATTATTCTATAAAAACTCATATTAAATATGAAAACACGTATTAAATGTTTATAATTGCACATTTGTGCCTGCGTCTATTGTGCCATCTGACGTCGATAAAGGGACGTCGTTTTCCACTCCTCATGCTCTATCACCGTCTCCTCCTCGCTAAAGAAATTGTTCACAATCGTCGGAAAACGAGAATGGTATTGCCATAGCGATTTGAGCTTCATCGGGAAGATTCATGTTTGCCGGTGAGTGCAGCGCCGGAGCAATTAATTGTGGTAGTTTGGTAGTTTTTACCGTATAATTGTTTTCCTCTTGTTCCCTCGCTTGTAGAGTAGTAAGTGGTCCTTTCGGAGAATTGACTTTTGATCCTGCCACGTATACAATCACATTCAAACTGTGCGAGGGTTCACATAAGCACGTAACGTGTTTAGATTGTGGATGATCGGACGGGATATTTCCTGGGTACTCTTTCGTTTCTTTAGAAGCGGATGTAGAGGACATAAAACTGCAATTTGGGCCCAGCACTGGCAAATTGACCAGCACCTGTCATTTGCCAGTGTCCAACTTTTTTTGGGCTTGGGGAGATTTGTTTGGTTAGCTGGGATTTTCGAATTCATGAATGGATTTAAAATTCTTGAAACAATATAATTAGGATGACACAAAAACCATTGATGGTGTGAAAAGGTGCGATCATGACTGTTAATTATAATTAATTATCATTAATTCCCTTTTATAAATTTGCACTCTAGAAGGCTGACAACTCGGTGAGACGAAATGTACCGGTCTTTGTGAAAAGCCGTCGCTAGGGTAGATCTTTTCTCAATTTATCTATGCTTTCTGTTTTTTTTTTTTTTTTTTTTTCTCTTTTGGGTGTGGGGAGTGTGGGGAGAGAGGTGGCCCATAATGTTTTCCATTTACTTTCACAAACTTTCTCTGCATTGCTTTATGATTGGGCTGAGTCGCGTTTGTGTATTGTAAATTGCAAATGGGCCTCAGCCATAGTCATGCTAGTTGTCTTCAATTTCTAGACAAGCGTAGTTAGGAATGAGATTATGGGCACGATTCATGGATTCATCCCTACCGTATCCTACTTCCGCTATGTAGCCCAATTTGTGTTTGGAAATCACCCGCGTCCTGTGGAATCTCCTTCACAAAAAACGAACCAACTGCACATGTAATGGAATTGGAATCTCTGAAAGTGCGTCACAGGTCGAGTTAGAAATCCAGATAAATAAACTAAAACGGGATAAGTACTCGACTTTCGGATTGATATGACCCCAAGCAATAGGGTTCACAAGACATCATGAAATTATTTCTTAGTCCCCGACGAACGAATTGGCCCCAGACCTGAAATATTTTGTACATAGCTCTATTTCCCACACAGGCATGTCCTATTGTTGGAAAATTATTTTGTAATTTTGTGATGATTTCTCGTTAAGCAATGTTATCATAGACTCTACGGACGCTTCAATGCTTTCTCATTAGGCAATTTTAACCACGTATAGAGACATAAAATGACCAATTAAGAAAAATGATATACAGACATACCTGATTAGGGGAAAAAAAAAACATTTATAGAAGAAAAATAAAATCAATGAATTAGTCAGATATTTCTATTGGATTTGTTAGAGTGGGTTAATAGTCAACGCCAATCGCTTTCCGAATAAAAGTCAACGAAAAGGTCGATTCATATAGCATAATCAACATGGGGAATACCAAATCCATTATTTATTCACATCAAACGCAACAAAAAGCAACTACATGAACGAACAAATCCTCTCTGAACCGTGTACAGCGCCTGAATATCTAAAAAAGAGGAATAAAATAACAGAAAATATAACAGTGTGTATAGAAGAAAACAAACCAACAAACAAACAAACAAAACAATGGTATTAATCTAGCTAGGAACCAATAATAATGCAAGCTCAGAAATCGATCTCGCACTTGGTGGTCTCAAATCGACCGCCAGCCTTGTTGAAAGGAACCTTCAATTCGCACTTAATCTTAGGCTTGAATTTTCCAATCTTCAACTTGCCAACCTTGAACCTGATCCTCAAGTACAGCTTCACGTAGATACTGTAAACCCCGGCCACCTTCTCTTTGTTAAACTGGGTCAACTCGTCAGTGCCAAGCAATAGCAACTTCTGGCCTTGGAAGACAGGGCTCAAAACGCTGGTGTTCTTGTGCCCCTGGTAAAAGGGTGTCAAGAGAGCATGACCAAACCTATTGCCCTCGTAGGACGCAGTTGCATCGATCTTATCGTAGTAGATTCCAATCTTCTTGTTGGGGTTTCGGACGGTCATGTTCAGGGCAAGATTGTATTGGAGTGTGTTGTTTGTGAAGTTGAACTGGGTGAGGGTAGCATCTGTGACGTGGAATTTGATCTTGTTGGGGCGGAGGACTAGCCAGATGACTAGGATGGCGATGCCAATGATTACCACGGCGGTGATGATCAGTTTGAAGAGGAAGCTCAAGAGGCAGCAGCCACAGCCGCCGCCAGAGCGGCTGCCTGGACGGTGGTAGTTCTTCGGGGGTGGGATTGCTGGGCCGTAATAGGCCCCGTTCAAATGGGGTTGTTTCTCTGCCATACCCGGGGAGCCAAAGAAAAAGAGACAGTATACTTCTTTTCGATATTTCGCTCTAGAAAGCTAGAAGCAAAAATATTAAGTTGTGTAGAGATATAGAAGAGCGGGTTAAGGCTCTGGCTATATATAAGGAGGTAAGAGGTGGAAGGAACTGGATAGAGATTTTAGGTAGTTAAAAACGAGTGTGAAATTGAATTTAATTGAGATTCGAAGAGGACACGGAAGGGCGCCGCGGCATTGGACGCGGTTACTTTGGACGTGGGAGAGGCTCGATTTCTAGGCAATTTCTTACGTTTGTGGGCCATAGGGTCGATCCCCGCAAGTTCTCTTTCTACGCGTAATTACATCAGATGTCATAGAAGGGGATTTCTACGACCTCCAATTCCGTTTACTTATTCAATTCATATATGTTTACTTTAAACTAAAAAAAATCTACAAGTCTTAATCGCAAATTCACAAATTATATTATTATATTTTTAATTTTTTATACATAATCAAAGTTAATAATTGAAGTTACAAATATATATATATATATATATATATATATAATGATTATAATAATTTAATATAGGTTCACATTTATGCTACATAAAGTTAAATGCATCTATAGAAAACCTCCTGCATCAAATAAGAATGAATGGAAAAGGAATATGATCAACGCGTTGCGTTTCTTTGAAGCTTTCTCTAAAATTGTGCTCTTCTTTGTCAGAGTGGTCCCACCGACTTGCTTCAATCTTCTTGGTACATCCTCGATCTTATTCATTCCTTAAAGTATTCTATTAAAATGCACCACACGGAGCTTTATAACTATGATTTATGAATGGTTTCATCCGAAGGAAAAAGAGAGACATCAATGGGAAGGGGAATTTTCTCAATGTAGCTAAGCAAAAAGTAAATTAGCCTAGCCGTATTTCCTGACCGGTGCTAAATCTTGGTTATTATTAGCTATTATCTTATAGCTCACGTAAAAAACCTAAGCTAGCGTATTCAACCAATTACCAACTACCATTGACCAAGTTTTACGCTTCTCGTTTTTCATGTTTTGGGTTTTAACTTGATGGGGGACCCCTTCAACAGGATCTGTTATAGCTGAATTGTCTTGCCTCTTCTTGTATTGAGGTATAAAAAAAGATATGTGAGTAAAAAACTAGGTAACAGAAGGAGAGGGATTGTCGTTTTTCATTGGTGAGGGAAGCTGCTCTCATTTTTTTTTTTTTTTTTTTTATCAATACTTTGGGTAGGGCTTTAAGGAAGGAGTTGGCGGTTGGTATCTTAACTTAATTCATCCATTTAGGCCCAAGTTGGTCTGGCTCATAGATCCAGAGAACCTGGCCCAAATCTCCAACGAGAACGACTCAGGAATAGCCCTGCCGACACATGTGAGGTAAATGTGAAAAGAATACGTCAATTCACTTCAAGTTCAGAGTCCAGTGATGAATTCCCGTGGAGATGCATCAGATCCGATTATAAAGAGTACAATGTATCAATGTATCGCAGCCGTTAATTTTATCTTGAATGATGTGGATTGAACCTGCGTTAGTTGGACCATAAGTTAAAGATTTATTCACCACTTTGGGTTGGATAGGACACAGCGGTCCATTTGGGGAATAGACGACATTAGGAGTCACTTTCTATCACGCAATTAATTAGTATTTAAGAGCGGGTGATGGATGAAAACGACCCCCACTACACCCATGTGAGGCATGAAACCAACGCATTCCCACTCCCAGACATTAAGAACTCACTACTTCCCTCTTGTCTACTGGCTTCTAGCAAATATTAATTTCGCAAGTAGGCGTTAGGCGGAGACTACGCACATTTTTTTTTTTTTTTGTTTTTTTCTACCTTCTTTCAAATGTGGAAGGCCGAAAATATGAGACAGCCACGACCTCTACATATTCATGGTGGGCCAAGCCTATTGCGCAATAGTTCGTCTAATTTCTTTTTGCCCTTCCCCGAGGAAAAAGTTGTGGTGATAAAATTTTAATAAATAAATTTGTCTATATATATATATATATATATATAAATGTGAGCTTTTCTTTTTTTTTTTTTTTTTTTGACGTACGTGCGAGATAAATAACTGGGTTTTCACTCTTTATCTTCCTTTTTTATTATTTTTTTCTTTTTTAAATTCGGGGAGGCTATTATTATTATTATTATTATTATTTTGGGTTGCGGGAGGATATTATTAATAGATAAAATAGTAAAGCACAGCGAAAGATTACCGAAAAATCATCTTAGTTGTAGTTCGGCAATTCCATCTGGTTCACGTATATGCGTGTATTTTTAGAGCTAAATCACAAGCGTAAGGAAATAATTGCCAACAGAAAACGCCAAGCAGACAGCAGTAAAAATAAATAAATAAATAAATAAATAAAGAATGACCGACAATGACTCCGCAAACTCTAATGCACACTCACTTCTTATCTATCAATTAACTGCATACAAATGATCCGTATTTCCATAACTGCCAGAAATTAATTCTGAACAAATACTTGTAAAAGTTGCTACCACTTGCAATACATATATATATATATATATCTGTCTGTCTCATTATTTTTTTTTTCCATTATTAATTTTCTTTAGTAAAATTTACAATTAAAGCCCATGTATTTATCAAAAACAGACAGCCATCAATTCAGACAGGATCGAAGAAAAATCAAAAATAAAATATGTAAAGAGAAAAGGAAGAAGGAAAATAAAAATAGTTAACGCCCGTTAATTGTCATTGTTCTCTTGTCCTTCCTCCTTCCCTTATCTTCTTTAAACGCTTACACTGCAACTGGTCACCATCTGATACTTGATGGGGTTACCGCCGACAAGGAACCCGTTGTTCCTGTTCCCGAACGTTATAGAAGTGGGACATCTCACGTACAAATGGTACCTGCCGGAAATGAATGTCCCAACCTTGAATCGCACGCGTCCATCGATCTTGATCGTCATGATGATGGTGCCTTCGTTCTGGTCCTGGCCCAGCAACACGGAGTTGTAGGGAGCCACCGGCACCTCCGTCCCGTAGATGAACGGTGACCAGACGTTGATCTCCTTGTGGCCTTGGTAAGTCGGCGGGAGCGCAGTGCGGAGAGTGATCTGTTGATTGTGGTAGGTGGCGTAGATGTTGAACCTGTCGTAGTAGATTCCGATTTTGTCGTTTGGGTTGCGGGAGGAGATGGTGACTTGGAAGTTGGAGGTGAGGAAGTTGGGGACGGAGACGTTGAAGGCGTAGACGGTAACATCTTGGAGGATGAACTTGGGCTTGGAGGGGCGGAGGATGGCCCAGATTATGAGGAAAGTCACGAGGACGATGAAGGCGAGTACTAGGATGGCCGCAAAGATCTTGCGGAAGAGTATCCGCCTTCCATGGCCGTGCTTGCCGCAATCTTTTCCCGTCATGGGGGCGCTGAAGGTTAGCTAGAGAAGTAATGTAAATCCGATGGAAGAGTTGTTTCAGAAATATATTGAGTTTTTCTTTGACTAGAGAGCAAGAAAGAGAGAGAGAGAGAGAGAGAGAGTTTGTGTGTGAGCAGCGGGGAGTTTAATGAAGTGAAATTTGGAGTATAATTTTCATTTTATAGAGGGCAGGTCCAGGATAGGGCTGGAGCGGGTTGGACTTACTTTTGGTGGGGTGAATTTTGGACGGTGCCGTGTAGTGCACGCGTTGTGAAGGGAAATACGTCGGCTGTGTAACTGTGTTCTAGGTCTTGGCTTAAGATGCTTAGCGATCTGTCTTGCTGTGTGCGTGTGTGCGTGCGTCAATGTGTGTGGGTGTGGGTGTGTGTGTGTGGGGGGGGGGGTGTGTGGTGGAGAGATCCCTCGTATTGAAAATAATTTGCACTCTTTTGGTTGCGGTTGGTGTAATGGGATTTGGGAATCAAGTGTAAGAAACAAGCAAGAGTCAAATTACAGCGAATTAATGGATAATTAATTAAAGCACGACATAATTAGGCCATTATGTTTAATTAATTAGACACAAGTTTAATATTGTCCCCATTTAAAAATTACCAGTATTTGTTCGTTTATTGGTGTACAAATATACACAGGTCTCACACAATTAGTCCGGTTAATATTAATTAAATTTGAGAGTTCCAATTTTAAAGATAATTATAATATCAGTCACAATTATGTTGACCTTGAAGACACTCTCATGATTTTAACACTGGCACTGAAGCTTGGGCCATCAGTCTTTCCTCTTTTTCTCACGAATTCAGTATATGATTGGTGATTTGGGGGCTAATCGACAGAGAATGGTCACTAGACTTGTTTATCTTTTGATTAAATCGAACTTGACAAGACAAAATGGCTTGACAACATACGTACATGCATGTATGTATATATGTGTGTGTGTGTGTGTGTGAAGCGAACAAATAAAATGAGAAATTTTCAAGACTTTATATGTCATTTAGGGCTTAACTTTGTTATGTATGGGCATGCTCAATCCAAATGTATGGCATCTTAAAGGTGCTTTCATCACCGCTGCTTGTTGTTGATTGGATGACACGTTTCAAGAATACACGGCGGCCCACTTATCGTGACAGGGAAGCTTCCTAAATCCCCAGCTCATCTATCGGAACGTAGAAACACAGATATTGATTCTTGCGGCAGATGGAGAAAAAAATTAATGAAGGAAAAGAAAGGAATAAACTCGAAAATACGAAGAAGTGTGGCTTCAATTTAGCCTGAAAAGATGGAAATACACTTTTTTTAATCTTTTTTCTTTCCAGCTTGAGGCTCAAAGCCTATAAACCTTTTTTCACAAGTGTGGTTTGCACAGAGAAATTCTTCTACCAAGCAAGCGTACAGGAATTTATTTCAACATTCAAATTTTTAATTCTAAAAAATATAAAATTTATAAAAATGTAAAAAATTAATTTTATTATATAGTTTACAGTTTAATTAATTTTTTAATATAAAAATATCATTTAAAAAAAAAAAACTCTACGTTATTAAATTGCGCAGAGAAAAAGCTGCCTTTAATCTTTGAGTTAGAGGTGGAAAGAATTGGTCAGGTAGAAGGCCAAAGATAACTAACTCAACAAATTAAAAGGCTGTTGCTATGATTAAAAAGCAGAACCACTTTGACACCAAAAAGAAAAAAAAGGCAGAACCACTTGACAATTGCTTTTCTCAGCAAATCTCTAAAAACTTTCACAGTAGGTGACGACGTGCCACCTACCGTAACTTCCACGGCCCCAGTCCCGCTGCTCTTCAATTACTGTGCTTTTCTTTTCTCTGCTTTTTTTTTTTTTTTTTTTTTGTTTCCGGTTTTCTTGTCTTCTTATATCATAATTTCTATGATCTTTGATTGTAATTTGACAAATGCCAAAAATTCAAAAAGAATGACAAGTATTTGTTTGCATCACACTCAATGATCAATGAAAGATCAGCCAGCTACTAGCACCGTTTCTCATTCGTGGCAGTCAATAATTGATGGCTGGAATTTTCAATATGTACCCCATGTGAGCCGAACTTGTTCATTACTTCATACCCATGATTGCTTTTGTCTACAGTGATGTGCCATCTCGCATAAAGAACGTGGGTGACGGGTCTATGCTCCCACAGGGCAGTCAATCTGCATTACCGACATTTTGATACAAAAATGGGGATTAAAAAATTGAAGCTAATTATCTTCTTTGATGTTGCTAATCCATCCTTTAAAAGCAGGTAACCCATAAATGGCGAGGCTGCTTGTTGATAGTCTAGTTACTTGCTAAGCTTTGGACTAGAAATTAGGCTTTGCGAGAGAGAGGAACGAGCTCGTACGACGGCTATTATTTACGCATGAATTGTCTGTTTAATTAATAATTATTATTTCGGTATTGCGCTTTGTACAGTATACATCGTTTACTTGGGTCTTATTTTATTAGTTATTACATTCTTATCGGTCCCGGAATCTTCTTTTTGAATTGGCAACCGAAAGAGGCACATGTCTCTACTGAAAGCAAAAAAAGTAATTAAATTTTCAACCGAATCATATGCAATTTGCATTAATAATGCATATACATGCCGGAACAGAACGGTCAATGGCGACGAGTATGATTGGTTTAAGTCCCGTTAGTCTCTAGTTGAGAACAGCTGTTTATTTGTCAACAAGTATAATATGAACCACCCAAGCATACCCTATATTGTCGGTAAACAACGATTGACTTGAACAATCGTGTGTGAGTGAAAAGAAGCAAAATAAGGGAAAGAGAAGGGGGGCTGTTGGGGGGTGGGTGGGGGCGGCCGGGGTGGGGAAAAGAAACGAATTGGCTTAGGACAAGGAAAGCATTTGTGAAGTCGTAATTGTACAACATTGATAAAGTAATCTTACATCTATTTAAAATTGAGGTTAAAAAGAAACCCCTTTTGGCCCTGTTAAGGTGGAAGATGAAGTGGGAAAACTTTAACTTGGTGGAAGCAAAAGATAAAAATTAAATAGGATATTTTTCTTCGTTTCCTAATATAAAATGGGTCAATATACACATGGCATGGACACCAAAATAATTGGCACCAAATGCCAACTGCGGTAAAAGCATTTGAAAGGTCAAAATAACAGAGCAACGATTTTTTGTTTTTTAGCATCTTTAGAATATTGTACGTACAACTTTGTTAGTATTGTGAAAATAAACGCTGCATTCCAAAAATCACATGTTTCTCGCGATGTACTGGTTTTTGTTTATATTTGACTGACCAGAAAACGAGGGATCCTCGTCTGAGAACACAGCAGCCTCAAAGAAGCCTTACTTATTCCTTGCATATATTAATTCATACTTACTTCTTACATTTATTTATTTATTTATTTTGAATATAATTTATTTATAATTTTATATTATATATTTTTATTTTAAGTAAATTTTAATTTTTATATATAAAATAAAAATGAATGGAAATAGAAAGAAGGAAGCCAAGGATACCCCTAGT
The DNA here is from genome assembly GCA_037832345.1 of Rhizophora mangle. Taxonomy (NCBI): domain Eukaryota; kingdom Viridiplantae; phylum Streptophyta; class Magnoliopsida; order Malpighiales; family Rhizophoraceae; genus Rhizophora; species Rhizophora mangle. The sequence continues at coordinate 1,768,056 of JBAPLJ010002022.1, read as the reverse complement.
CCCCCCCCCCCCCCAACCATCTGCAACTGCAAGTGGCGGTTCTGTTCCTGTGGCTTTGAATATCCCACAAAAGGGCCTTCCCTCCCTTTTTCTTTTTGCATTTTTTATTTTTAACTTTCATAATGGCACAGACATTTAGGCTGATTCCTATCCCCATGTTGTTGTTCTGATAAAGTCCATACAAGGGATCTTTTTTGAACCTCTCGAATTCCCCAGCTACCCCTTCTTTCCTTTTTCCCATGGTTTAACCTGTATTGCCATAAATTTCAAAGCTTCTAGATTTAGCCGTCTGGCATAAAGGCGGCTGTATGATCTGTGCACGGTTCACACGTATTCCAATGTTGGCTTCTTACATTTAATAGGATGGGCCTTTGCCTGTAAACAAAGAAGTCTGGGCCGGCAGAAAGAGACAAAATCAGAAAATGAGAATAATTGAAGAGTAAATAGAGAGAGAACACTTGAATGGCAGGGATTTCTCAAGGCCGAAAGCTCCAATCCAGAAAAGTTTAGAAAAGAGGGGACGGAAATGAAAGCAAGGGATTTTTTTTTTTTTTGGCAATTTAAAAAAAAAAAGACAAAAACTCTACTGTTGACCTTGTTCGCTAGTGTGGTCTTTATGGCGGCTTCTGCCTTCGCCCACTTTAAAGTGAGGATGATGGTAGTGTAATTACTGATTACTAGAGGTTTGTGGAATGGTGATTTGGATGTCTCCCTCCCTGACTATGATTAAGGAAGGAATAAAAAGAAGTTGAGGTGGTTGAAAAGTTGAAAAGTCACAAACTGAAATTATTGGACATAGCCGGAGCACGAAGCAAAGCTTACTTTTTTTTTTTTCTTTTTGATGTGATACACAATGCGATGTTTAAGGAAACTCATCACTCTGTTTTAGTTACAATTAGATTTTAGAAACGGTAGGGACCATAAACCATTGGTGGAGCTTTTGTACCATTGAACACCCCATATTTCTCAGTCTTTCTTGTTGTTTTCTGTTTAATAGTCGTCTTTAAGATGTTACAAAATTCCATCTCTCGCCTTTTGGAGAGTAGATGCGGTTTTCTATTTGCAGTTATATAAAGTTAATTACAGTTTCTGGCTTTGAGATATAGGAGTTGGCCTTGCTATAAGATTCCTCATTAAAGAAAACAGGACAACCCATTTCTTTGTTTAAAATGCCGGGCCAATCAAAGAAAGAAATTTACATCAGCACTAGACATGAAAAAGAAACCCAATGGACGGGTGTACTCGTTCCCATATAAACCAGATTCTTTGAACGAGAGCTTATTCCGGGGGCCAATTTCAGTTTTAACAGTTAAGCTTTAGAATAAAGGGTTATTTTTGTGGAAGCAAAATGCAACCATTTTCCACCTTGCTTTGAAAAAAGGGAGAGAGAAAGAATCAATTTGGCAAGCCAGTCGGTTGATGGCTACATGATAGAGTTTGTCTTCTTATAATTCCGTGTGACCCTCGAAAAACAAACGTAAGCAATTATTAGACGTTTTATCCCGACACGTCCACTAAAAGTCAAGTAAGAAGAGCATCATTAGTTGGCGAGAAACCTTCTTCTATAGAAAGTGATAGGTCCCAATCTCTCTCATTTTTTCTTTTATAATTATTATTATTATTTTTTCCTTCCATGTGAGGTGAGAGCTTAGACCTGTAACCCCAATTTCTTTCCAATTAAGAAAATGAGAAAATGGACAGAGAACCAGAGCACGGTGGCAAAAGACAAATAAACAGTGAATTGGACTTTGGATCCGTGACTTTGAATGTATCCCTTTTATTTTCCAAAGTACCCAAAAAAAAAAAAAAAAAAAAGAGAAAAAGGGACTTTGGATCCGTGTTCAAGGACATCGGACACGAAGTGGGGTGTTTTTCCTGGTTGCTTCTTAAAGTCCTCTGGTTCCAATTTGCATCATTGCTTTCCCATGCATCCAAAAGTCCATCACAAGAAAAATTGGAAGTTTCCTGCCAAACATTCGTAACGGCGTAGAAATGCTCTATATGACTGTCTCCCTCCTCAAGTGACTTATTTAAATTTAGTTTGTTTAGCTAACGAGTTATGTCAAGTTGTGCCTGTTTTTTACCGAGTTGAATTTCAAATTTTTCATGAATGAATTGTTTAATTATATAATATTAATAAAAATAATTTAAATTATAAAAATTATTTTTTATAAATAAATTAAAATTAATAAAAATATTTACTTCAATGATATTAACTTATTATAAAAAAATAAGTATTTATTCTTAATATATAATTATAAATATAATATATTATTTAAATTTCAATACATATAATACTTCCATTTATGAAAATTATAAAACTTAAAATATATATTGTAAAAAAATATATATTTCACAACTGTAATGAACACAAAATTTTTAATAAATTTAAGATGATTTTTAAATATTTTTTCAAAAATTATTTATAAATTTTAATAAATAGAGTACAATTTATTTATTAAATAAAATTTGTCGTCGTTTACATTCTCCTCTCTGCTGCCCGTTGTCTCAATCAATGATGAATTGGGGTGACGTACAGTGGTCCTTATCGTTATGGGAATCCTATCGTGTTTTTACATGGAGATGCTCATTTTGGCGACAAAGGGGAGAGGAATGTGGAGGAGGCTAGAGGCCTGAATGCAAGTCTTAAGTGGAGAAATGGGCCTACTCTGTTTCCTTTCGTTTTTCTTATCTTTCAAGGGCCCGTGACTCGATGATGTGACTTCTTAAGTCAAGCCTGACTGTTGCAATAGTGCTCACGAATCCTCGACGATAAGTTTTTTTTTTCAAAAATCTGTCCGCGAAAGGATTCCAGATCCTACTAACAATCAGTTACTCCCAACTCACACCATCAACCGGTCTGTTACACCAACCAACCTCAATATCTTTTTCTGATCGGTACAGCGAGTTCGGCTCCGGCACCATAGTTTATCGTTTGCAGAAAAGGAATAATAATAAATCAAAATAATCTGGAAATAGTGAAGAAAACAAACGTGAAATCAGAGTAGGATTTCCCATAATTTTGCATTCCAACAGAACAGACGCCAGTAAACTCTGCACGCTGTAATTACTGGCACTCCAGTACTCCAAGAGAAAGTTTAACTCTCCCTCTCCTCGTCTAGGATCTGTGCGGAGTAAAGCCTAAGTTCCTCACTGTCCCGAGCGTCTTGAGACTGGGAAATCCTGTTAGTGAGGTATAATACAGTATCATGGCAATACTCGTGGGACTCTTCAGGAGTAGGCTGGGGTGGCAAAACCATGCGGTAGAGTTCAGCTATCCATCCATGTCATCGTTTATCCGATGATTGTAGCTGAAGGGTGAGAACTGATGAATGGATGAACACAAGACAGAACCGTCACCCTGTTCGGAGATGCCAAATGCCAACAGGATCATTGAGTTACATTTCACAAACTGACCTCTTGATTTGCCAAATTGACAATATATCTCGACTAACCTAAAAAACAACCCCTACCCCTTCCACCACCCCCCCACCCTCCAATCCCGAAAATAAGAATTAAAAACCAAACTATCAACGTGCAAATCATGGTGACCCGCATTCAACAAGATCATCTTAACCAAGTATCATAGATACTGGAAGAGCACAATCTCACAGAAATCCTTGTCTGCTGTCCATTTATTTGTTGGTTGGTCGGCTAAATAAACATTACCTATTAGATAGAATGATGCAAAACATCAGAACCAATTCACACAACAATGCAAGATTGGTCATTGGTCATGTATGATATAATCATGCTGTAACCCGCCGGATTTCCATTTCTTTCTAACCCAAATATTCACGTTAGAATCAGAGCTGCAGGTATTACAAATAGCCTTTACTCATTTTATTCCTTCAAATAGAATGACGAAACAAGTAACATTTTTTATCAACGTTTAACTAAATACTCACTAATAAACCTCGCATTTTTCTGGTTGGCCCGTCAGAGTCCCTGTCCCATTACGCAGGGAATACGCAATCCTAATCGGGTCACAGGAGACCCGAATCAAATGCTCTCTCGTTCTCCACGACCCGCACCGAAACCGGATCCAACCCAAAACCCTAATCCCAAAGTCCACCGATCCGCGATCCCTGCTCCTTAAAATTCTATCCACCATATTTTCGCCCACGTACTCGTTAATTGCACCGAGTTGGAACTCAATAGTTGACTGGTTCTTCTTGTCTTGCGAAAACGGCGCCAACTGAGTTGCCGCCAGGCCCAACTCGCCCCCATAAAAAACCGAGGCCTCGAGGCGGTCGTAGCCGATGCCTAGCTTCTTGTTTGGGTTGTTCACAAGGAGAGTAAAGATCCACCTGGCCGTTAACTCGGAGCGAGTCGCGTTGAGTTGAGAGACGGCAGCGGATTCGACTCGGAACTCCGGGAGATGAGGCTTCAGCACGAGATAGGCAATGAGTGCGAGAACGGTCATGATCGAGAGGACCGCGACACAGAAAATGATCATACGGTAGAAAAGGGTTGGTCTGACTGAATAATTATATGGATTAGATCCCAGAGGGCGGTAAACGGAGGAAGGAGGTGATGGGCGGAATGCACAATAATGCGTGGGGGCGGCGGCAGTGGCTGGGTAGCCAGAGACAACTTGGTTGATAGGAGCCGGATAGCCGGTGACCGTCTTGTTGCAGTGGGTGGCGTCGCTTGATGAGGAAGCCATCGGACTGTAATGGAGAGAATGGAGATCTGAAAAGGAAACAGAAAGTACAGTCCAATCGATGGCAACTGTCCTACTCCATCTCTTCACTCTCGCAAGGCCCTATTGAGAAGGCGATCAGGTTGGAAAAGAACGAGCCCTATGGGCTTTTGGGCTTTTCTTGTGGGCTGATATATTTCAAACAAGTAGCTGAAACATTATGGGACCTGGCCGAAAACTCTGGATAAAAAGGCCTTGGGGCCACCAGGAAGTTTTGTAACTTTATTTGTTCTTATTATTAAACTAGACTGGGCTCATTAGTCAGACCGACAATCCTGTGACCTGGAAATTGGGCTTTGTTGGGTCTCACAACAAGAGTTGACCAACTGGAGTCAAACTCCAAGCCTGAAAAAAGTCTGAAACACTTTTTTTATCTACAAGTCTTAGATTTTAATACTGAAAAATAGGGCATAAAATTTATAGAAACTAAAAAAAGGAAAGTTAGGGCCTTTTATTGGATCTAAAGAATAAAAAGCCTAAAAGTCACTAATACCCTAGTGCTCTAATCTCTTAGCTGCATGTCTGAGTCGAGTATACCCTAATTGACGTGGCTTCAACTATGTGAAACTAGCACTACCTATTGAAACACATTAATAGAAAGGCTGATAAAAGTCCTATTATTTAACCTTGTCTAAGAAACAGAAAAGAGAAAATATTCTTCACCTTTTTTCCATCACATTTTTGTCAACTAATTTGGAATGTTGATGCAATTTAGATCATAGCGTGATAACAAGTATCTTCACCAATAAATATACTGTGCTTCTTTAAAAAGTACTCTATTTTAAAATAATAATACATTTTTCTTTTTTTCAGATGTTTGTCCTTGTACTCCCAATCATGTGCCTGGTCCTCACTCCTCATCTATGTATTTGAAGCAGATACACAGCGATTAGCATGGCAGCCGCCTGTATTAAGGAAAGGAAAATGATTTCCTACATTTTTCCTAATCCAATAACGATCACTGATTCTACGAGGATTCAGGAATATGAGTAGATTCTTGTAGATGTTCGCACCAGCCAGAAAACCCTGTTTTCTTGCCTGTTATTTTTCACTCTTTTTTCTCCCCCACGGATCGATAAATGTTGAATGACAACGGCTAGAGCGCCTGCCGTCCGTAAATACATGGCCTCTTATGGTGGAGCCATTGCAATCTCAACACAAAACATAAGGATAAAAAGGGGAAAAGACCATTATCATCTAAATTAATTTTGAGAAAGATGAAATGATATCGAGCTGCCCGATCACCATTCAATGGCGTAAAACGAGAAAGAAAACACAACTTGAGGAGGCAAGGAAGGAGAAGAACAAGAAGGACTATATGTGAAGCATGAATACATCAAGCGCCCTATTACTATTATTCAACCTCATAATTGTACAACAAATGTAATTGTATGACCAAATTCTCTTAGCTTTATGAAAGATAAATACACTCTTTCCAATGTTTACCTTTTTTGTTCGTTCCATGTCTTGCCCTCGAAAAATTCATTTAGCATGCGATCAAGATCTTCAGCACTGTATCTAATGTACTTCAGGGGGTTTTTCCCATTCTCAATCATAGGCCTGCAACATAGCAACATAGCAACATAAATGGAAAAGATTGATTCTTTAGACCAAAATGGAGGAGAAGAATACATAATGAGGTTGAAGAAGAACAGTTGTCAAGATTGGAGAGATTACCCAAAGCGCTTCAAGTAAGATCTATAGGCGGGCAGGAGAACTTCAGCAACAGCTAACCTCAAAGACTCGCGCAGCTCACTGTCAGGAACTGTCCATTGCGATTGCCTCTGATGAAGCTCCTCAAATTGAGCATTAAAGGTCTTGAACCTGTCTTTCACCATTGCCCTAGAAAGTCCACTGGCACCCGCATCACCTCCCCCCCCAATGGATGAACCACCGCCTTGAACAGAGAGACACTGCAGAATCTGCTCATTCAAATAAATGTGGCGTGGTGTGAATCTAAACAATCAAACCGCTTGAAGGAGTTTCACTAAATGCCAAGTAGTTGAGTATATGCATATGGTAACTACAAGAACACGTGAATTATGCATGTGAACCTGACACTGTTAAAGTAACAGACTAAGAAACAAAATCCGATTGACGGGCCTTAGAGCCTTGGACATGTGTGTGCTGACAAAGATGAAAATGTGGCAATTTCTTAACAATAAAAATGCAAAAATCTCTAAATATACAGATGGTCTAAGTTCAAGAACAAATCTCTATTAATAATGTGCAGGAATGAGAAATGTTGTTCATACCATCAAGGCCCCATACGAAATTTCATATACAAAAATGGATGCTGTAAGATGCCTAAAGCTAAGGTTAGACTGATATCCTATCATGCAGGGGCTGTAATATAACAACCTCCAGAAAAAATGGTGATGTTAGCAAAACATAAATATATGTTAGCAAAGGATTCTTTTCACAAAACATCTTACATGGTTGAAAGTGAAAACAAAATCAAATTAAAGCAACAACTTGATGCATTACAGTAAATAGTATAAAATAAAGTAGATTCTGATGCAGAATAGAATGATTCATAGAACACAACCTTGGCCCAAGAAATCCTCTTATACTGATTAGCATGCTGCTGCACAATCCTCCGATGTATTTGCACCCAGTCATCTCCCAACAAGTCCTTGGCTTCTGACCTGTTAAAAAGGGAAATTGCAAAATATCATGAAACAACATCACTATATATCAAGCATGCTGGATATGAAATTCTGAGTCTCGTCCATTAGATAGAGTAGACAAACTACAAACCTCCGCACAGATCTCACTATATAGTGAATGTTGTTCATAAGAAATAATTGAGTCAACGAAGGATCTTTATACTGCTTAGATTTCCCATCTAGATTATTCTGAAGAGCCTGCATAATCCTTGTAGTTACAGATGCTAACCGAGCATCTGGATCACTTGCATCAAACTCCTGGAAAAGCTGTTTCAATGTCGACTGGTAACTGAGCACAATGAAAGATTAGAAATCAGATCAGACTTCTTGCAAACATACTGCCAATAAATACAAGAAGAACTTAGGACAGAAGCTATTTACAAAACAGAGAAGATAATAGCAGGAATGAGTCATAACAGTAGAGGGAGTATGAAATGAAATTAAACGCATGTCAAAGTTAAGACATGAAAAAAGAGACATTAATTGGCAAACAATTATTTCATAAAGAAAATGCTACAATGAAAACAGCAATCCAGCACTAAGCCAGTCAATGAGGCTCTATGATTCTTGCACAACATAGGAAAAGCTGAGTTGTGATCATGAAGTCAGCCAGTTACTCTTCAGTTCTCATCCAATCAAACACCATGGTCAGCAAGTATCAAAATTGGAGAATGAATCTCAACAAGAATATCTGCATATAAGCATGAGTGTGTGTGTGGGGGGGGTATCAAGCTTGTCCACAAGAAGCCAGATGAAGAAACTGTAAAGAAAAATTAACATACTCAAACAGAAACTTCACATAATTTATCACATAGCTAGTCAATGGATGGACAGTTCCATCAAGAACAGCAGTTTTGGTGGCATCCTTTTCAACTGCTTCTTCAAAATCACCAAAGGTCTCTTGAGCTGTCTGGGCCAGTCGCTTTGTTAAACTTGATGCACCCTCCCGCATTTCAATGCAGGCCTTACTTTCAAAAAGTGATTCAACCTGTATGCCAATTTTATCCCCCCCAAGGCAAAAAAAAAAGAAGAAATGGAAAAGAAAAAACAGAACACCAAGAGAAATAGAAAAATCAGAAAGCAAAAAACCTGTTTTCCAAAAAAAAAAAAAACAAAAAGAATGGAAATATGCATTGACTAAGTGCCAAATAAATCAATAATTACAAACTTCATCTGCAATTTGTAACATTTCCGTACATCTGATTGAAGTTCCCTCATTATCTCATACATGTCTAGTAGAACAAATAATTTCTCAGGCGATCTTTTGCTTTTGGCTATAGCCTCCCCAAAGCTGAGAAGTGCAGACACACTGTTCATGGTGACCTCCGCAAAACATTGATCCCTGAGAGAACTGACACCATCAAGTATTTGCTCACAAATTTTCTTTTCTCCAGCAAACAACAGTTTGACCTATTCAAGCATCACAATGAAGTTCTGTGACCCAGTAGTAAAACTATGTTCTGTTGAATGAACTGCATTTCACACAGATCCTTACAGCAATCCGCATGTAATGTATCCAATTACCAATCTTTGCCTCCAGCACTTCCCACTGCATTTTCTGGACATCGTCTTTGCTAAGTCTTTCCACACCTAATTTCTTGAGGCTCTGTTCCAAAACAGAAGCACGAGTGTCCCTTGCATTCATAAAAAGTACACATTTCAATGTTAATTTCAAATTATAATCAATCCAACTAATGTATGCATATAAAGGTGAGTTGCAATTTATGGGTAATGTTTACCAGGCAATCATTCCCCTGATTAATCTCTTCCAGTCAAGAAATATATGTAGTATCATATTCCAGCTATGTGTCCAGTATGATTCTAAGATTTTTGGGGCACCATTTGTAGTCAATTGTGCTCAAAAGTAAAGTTTTCATAACTTAGATTCTTGAAACCACTCCAGGTAATGACTTTGAAAATTAAAACTGAAAGTTACTGAATGTTATATTCCAACCTCAACACATATAACCATAACAACTTATCCAGCACAAATTAGCATCCAATTTCAATGCCCAAATCATGAATCGAATTGGGCACCCCACATTCAAATTATCAAGTATGGCCAAATGCAAATTTTAACATGTCCACGTTTTCCACTCATCTGAGGAAAAAGAAGAGAGACATTGAGTTGAAAATGAACTCAATCATTTTTAACAAATCTCAACTATTTTGACTTCTCTAATGTAATTTGTTTGTGGGTTCTACTACAGCAAATCATTTATAACTTTGGTTAGAAAATGCTTTACTTTTATGTTATCTGGAAAGTAATATTTAATCATACAACCATATCTGCTTTGTGCCTTTTCTTTTAGATAATCAAAAAGTAAAAAGGACTTCTTTTAGCAAGTAAATAAACACCTTTATAAACAAATGTGACAAGAACAAACCTGTAAATTCTGAATAGCTGTTGTTGGTGGCCAGCTTGTGCCATTTGTTGAGCTAAATCATGCAGCAGTGGCATTACTCTAGGAGGGATAAGAGTTGGAAGCGTGAATACAATAGTTTCTATGCTCTTGTTTTGGTGCTCCAAAGGAATCTTCCCCCCAGCATCTCCTTGTGGATTAGGTGATCCTGATGATGGTCTTAGAGAATTAGGAAGGCAATCAAAAAGACAATCGGGTTCCACAGGCTTGCTGTATTTCAAAAGAAACATAAGGTTTATATTAATTCCATTATCCTCAAGAATACTGAGGAATGTTTCTAGGTGCACTAGACTATTTATGAAACTTAAAGTAGCTCAACTAAGAGTGCCCAAAAATGAAGGTAGCTCAAATAGTACGGTCTCAATAGATAAAATAACAATGTATAATATAACTTGTAGAAAGCCAAAGTGCAGCAAATTTTAAGTGACCTTATTACCTCAAATTTAGTGCAGTGCATGAAAATGGAGTTTCATACATTCAGGATTTTTAGTATCCATTCTGTTCAGCTTTTGAAAGGAAGAAAGAAAGAAAAGCTTGTTACTTGTACAATTATTCTATCTTGTGCAGAAAAAATAATTATTGTATTTCCCTTAATTGATTTTCTATCTTTAAATGCTTTTTTTCCAAAATAATTATCAATGTTCATCATGCTTTCAGGCAAATTATGTGGGAGCTGCCTCAAACTAGAAAACAAAATGCCGTTTGGAAGAGGATATAATAGAAAATGCAAAATGTAGCTCATAAAAGAAATAAACAAACTTATATTTGACAGAATCAGATAGATTGGCCATGCTGAAATCTCTATTTGGAAAGGTGCCCAATTCCCGCTAAAAACATATGGAGAAATCTAAATTCACATGCAAACCCACCTGTAATTTGACAATAGTGTTCTGAACTCATCTTCCAGCTTTGAAATAGCTTTTGCAAGTAATTGATTGGCATGGTTAAGCAACCCATCACTAATCTTAAAGGTTTTATTGCTGCTGAAAAACTGGACATTGCTCTTCAGCTGGTCAATTGCTTCAAGGTAACTTTCCAGGTCTTCATGCGGTCCTCTTAGAATTTTAGCCTCTGCCTGAAAGAAACATAAACAGCATTGAGAATTACATGAAACAACTTCTCAAAGAGATAATCACCAAACTTTTTCATGCTTGTTCTGACAAACAATCTCAGTCAACCGTCACATGGAAAAACCAGTTAAATCAACTCTTTTTTTTTTTTTTTTTTTGATAAATATCAACTTAAGCAGCATTTCTAAATTAATGAAATATGAGATGAGGAATTCAATCAATCAAGAATATCAAACTCTCACTTGATGTGGCAGAATTGTTTACTTATATAAAATTTTCAAAATGCGTGGCTGCCTGAGTGCTTGTTCTCCACATTTCTAGAGCCGTTTATAAAATACATTATTTCCGTAAAGTGTGACCTAGCATTATAACAATTTCCTTTTCCTTTCTTCGATTTCTTTCTTCGTAAGAGTAAAGCTATCACTCGAAAGCCAATAACAGCTCTCTGCAGCTCTCTATCTCTTATCGAGAAAAATGTGACACAAAAATGCAAGGATATTAAATTTTAATACAGAGAAGAAGAGAATATAGAGGAGAAGAGAAAGGAGAAGGAAAAGGAACCTTTCGAGTGAGATCGAATTGAGCCAAGATGACCTCGGCAGCCTTCAATGTCTTATCGATATTCTCATGCGCTCTCCTTATAGAATGCGTTCTTATCTGTTCCAAGGTAGATAGATAGATATATAGATCTCATTTTCTCCTCCATAACATTGCAAATTAAAGGCAATTCAGACAAAAAAAGAAAGACCTGAGTGGGGCGCATGGCGGTTTCGAGGGCGGAGAGGCGGTGGTCGAAGGAGCCGAGAATGGTAACCATGTTATCGGTGATGGTCTGACTCTTCTGCAGGGAATCCTTCATGAACGCCGCTCTCTCTCTCAGCGCCTCCATTGTCCGAGGCACTCCCATCTCTTCCTCTCCTCTCCTCTCTCACTCTCTCTCTCTGTGTTTCGACTGATTGGTTCACCGATTAAATCGGACTAGATCAGTAGATCTCGCAGTGAACGATATGTGTGTATGTGTGCGCGTTTGATTTGTTTGGAGATTGGATTGTGACGGTTTCTTTCTGTTGCTTTGGGATTTTTGCTTCTTTGAATGTCAGTTTCGTTTTTTGAAGCTGTGGAGCAGCAGAGGACAAAATATTGAGTAGTTATGAAGGGATGTTGGCCATCGAAGGTCCTTTTTCTACTCAGGTGTGGGCCCTTGTCCCTTGTGTACCCTTCACCCATCCAACATTTACTCTGATTTTTTTTTTTTAATTATTAATATTATTTTTCAATTATTGTTTTGTTTTTATTTTCCATCTCTCGTGTCTAATTAGACTGATTTTTTTTTTTTTTTTGTTTTTTCTAATCGAGTCATGAATGCACCTCTTTTGACTCATGTCAAAAAAATATTGCATTGCTGATTATTAATTGCACGTTTATAATGGTTACATATATGACCATAACATAACTAATGATAGATAAATAAATGTGTAACCTTGTGGGGAAGTCAGCCCAAGTGAATCCTCTCCTAGTATATCGAAAGGGCGTCCTAATTTTCCTGCCTATTGCAACTGAATTAATGGACAATGAACGAGTGGTGAGGAGAATAGGCAGGGTATCAAACAAATTTTGGGATTTCCAAATTTTTAATCTTTTGTCTAGTCAAAATAGAATTGACATTAAAAAAATAAAAAATAAAAAAAAAAACTCCTCCCTTCTCTTTGAAAAATAAATCATTTTTTACCATCACAATTGATACATAACGAGTGGATTGCTAGTCACCAAATATATGTCTAATAGACATCCTTAATGGAAGCAAATGTTTTATGGCCAATTGAACTGAAAAATGGATAGATACAAAATTTCGGACACAAAAAGTAAGTCATTTTCGGTAACAGATGGTTAAAAAGTTGACTGTAAATTTTTCTCTTACGGTTCAATTAAAATTTCATCCGAAACAATAATTACATGCGTATCCCGTAATTTTGTAATTGTACGTAAACAGTGGTTGTCATTGAAAAGGAGCATGTAAATTATTAAAGAGAAAACAAAGATGGTTATGCTTGGTAGTTTCACGTGACATGAACCAGTGAACATGTCAACAGATAAAAGAAAAGAAAGGTAGTAGTCCAATGCAGAGGTGGTCATAAATGTTCTCATGTCTCCTCTTCCTGGAATAAACCAACCAAATTGGTGAAAGTGCTTTGAGTTTTGCTGTCAGGCGCAGGCATTAAAACATTGAAAATATAAAACTAATGTAAGCCACAAGAAAAAATAGAAAGGCGTTGTTTCCCAGAAACTTGGAATTATGTTTAGTTCTCTACTACTGTTAACAGTGGCCATATGGTAGCTGCCCAAAAGCCTAACATCACAGAGACACTTTATCCTATTGTTTACAAAGCTTTTGCCACTCCACGAGGCCTGGCAATGGACAAACGTTTTTTTCGGTTTTTGGTTTGCTACCATAGACAAACAGATCACAACTTTCTACTTCCATACATCTATTTCTCTAGTTCTACTGCACAAACCTCAAAAGCATTATTTAACCTTCTATGCTTCTTCTACAAACTCTTATTACATTCTATTATATTTCCTGGCCATTCCTTCAATAGATGAGATGATATTGGAGAAGAGAACTTCAATAAGTCCAGTCCTTAGGCAATCCCATCTCTGGAGGAAGATGATAATAGCAATCCTCCTGCTTGTTAACATCCACCCTTGACATGGATTTCCTCTGTTGTGCGAATAAAACCTCCTGCACAGATCTCTCCCCTGCCACGACAATATAAACATCTAAGTGATAATATGTACAAAAAAAAAAACAGATCTTGGGATAATATTGAAATTTTCATAACAATGCTCAAAAAAACAAATGCAGGAAGCTGCAATTTTTCGGAGACAGTTTCCAGGAGATGATGTTTTAATTCCGTGCAAAGCAAACTCAGCATTTATGCACTGACAACAATCAAAAAGAGCAAATGAACATTACTGGCTTTCTTTTAAAAATATCAAAGTATGCCAACAGAGATAGCTCCTGAGATAATAAGGCCAAAACTAGGCTATGCCGGTGTCCCAAACTCACATTTAACTAGGCCAAAAATTTGGCATTGACATAGTTTGGCACATGGGCATTAATATAGATACACCCAGAAAACACCATAATTAAGTTATTAACCCAAACTAGTCTATCATTACATAGACCTTATCATCAAATTAACAGAGATCCCTACAAGGAATAGGGGGTAAACCGCTCTTGACAATATTGTTTACTTACACGTAATAATAAGAATCGAGCCAAGGGACCTACCCGGTCTTGTGAAAAGTTTTTCAACAAATAACAACTAAATTTTAGCAAGATTATTTTCCCACCAGCTGACAGCACCTTCTCAGTGCAGCAACAGTCAAATCTCGAGGGCAATAGGTCTCTGCTTCTCACTCATTAGATGGTATATTGGGTCATAACTTGATCACAAACATTACAAGAAAGTTTAGTCATACACGAATCTGTGAATCTCCTTTCCTCACATCCAAGGAAGTCAAACTTGAGAAACTCATTCATTAAAAGTAAGGATTAAAAAATAAAAAGCGCTAGTTTTGTCATACTTAGTGAGACGTCTTCTCAGAGAGTTCCTAATTTTGCTCACAGCAATAACTGCTACACCTGCTAACCCAGTGTATGATTAAGAAAAATGGCAGTCGAAATTTGAATTCCCAACTCTCAAATCCCACACGCGGAGATTTGTTCACGAGACAAAGGCAGGCTGTTCAATGGTATTTACCCAAAACAACCTCACAATGCATGTTTCTCTTATATAAATAAGGTTTACATCTGCCACTATAATTTTCTTTTACCTAAAACGAGGAGGGCACTAAAAGATAGTTTAAATTCATATATGAGCTTACTTTATCATGTATATATATATAAATCCAGGCCATCCAATAAATAAATAAATAATGGGTCACCTTGTTTCTTGTTGACATCAATGGGAGCAGCGGCGGCCGTTGTGGGTTTGACAATGCGGGGATGGAACACGCCAGTACCTCCGGATTCTCTCAAAAAACCGCTACCATGCCCAAACCCGTTTCCCTGAAACGGGTAAACCCGGTTTTGGAGGCGACTTTGCTGTCTCTGCAGAACCCTAGCCCTTGTTTCCAGATAGTTAGCGACCTACCACTATTACAAGTCAGTAGACTACTTAAAAACCCCCGCCCTGTAAAATCGCCATTAATTATTACTAAAGCTGCAAAAAAGTTAAAAAAGCATTGAAATGACAGCCCATCTTGACAAAAAAATAAAAATAAAAATAAACCATCCGGACTTGTACGGTTGCCACTAACACCTCTGAATGGTAGGGGAGGTTGCACGACCCCAACTTCTCCAAAATATCTACAACTTGTGTGAATTTGGGCTTTGTCTCTTCCTATTTCTACGATGTTTTCGGACTTACTCTCTTTTTATTTTAATAATTAACAAGCTAATTACTAATTATTTTTGGTTAGAAAATGAAGAAAGAAAGAAAGAAACGGAGACTCTTGCACCTGTCGTTGTACTTGGATTTCGTAAAACGGGTCCGGCCGGAGAAAACCGGGACCGGTTCTTCCGAACCCACGAAGGCTTTGACCCAGTTCAGCACCCCCATTGAGAGGAAAAAGCACAGGAGACAGCTTATTGGTCATCCAGAAATCGCGAGCTGCCGGCTTGCACAGCTGCAAAACCCCAAAACAAACCAGTCAGCAGGCCATGCAAGACTCTAACAAACAGCAACCCATCAAAGGGAGAGGATATAAAATATTTATGCTTCATTTTTTTTTTTAGGCAAAAAAACCTGTGAGTTTGGCAGCAGATTTTGGGGTGTTCCAGAGACTGCCGTAGTGGGATTATTTTGTACGAAAGAGAGAGCAGCAAAATGTCGAGCAAACTCATCCATGCCCATGCAAGCGAAGCGGTAGGGCCCATCTCTGGAGGGCACTTCGTCAAGGAAAATATCAAGTGGAAGCAATAGCTCACCGTCATCAAAATTTTGAGGACAGCCCGCCATTACAGACAGATAACAAGCAAAAACACACAAAAACCGTATTTTCGTTCTCTATTCGTTTTCAAGTGTAGAGAGAGATATTGAGAAAGACTCTTGAGAGCGGGACTTTTGAGTTCTTATTTTCGGGAAGCGCACTGTAGAGTTTGATGAGGGAGAGAGGGCTCTGGTTTTAAAATGACGTTACAGGCATATCTCTCTCACATAAAAAGACTGATGAGGAGTCGAAGGAAAGCGACGCGGAAGGAGAGAGGATGCAAAAAGACTTCATTTGCCTTCTTGATGTGTTGAACCAGACAGATTATAAATGCCCTTTTTTAATGTCAAATGTTAGGAAATGTGAACTTTTGAAAAAAAAAAATAAATAACTCTCATAAAAAATTATAATACCAAGATAGATCGAAATTTGTTTATTTAATATAAAAATAATTATATTTTTAATTTTAAATTTTTAAAAATGTATATAATTTTAAATATTTTAAAATTTTTATTTAATTTAATTAATAATAAAAATATTTTAATTATCAAATAAATTATTTGATAAAATTTAAAAATAAAAAATTTATAAAATTTAAAAAATTTAATAAAAAAAAAATGTATCAATATTTAAATTTTAATATTAAATATTTAATTTTTATTTATTTTAATTTTTAAATTTAATAAATATATACAAAAATTATTATTTTTTATAATAATTGTTTTTAATTAAAAATTATAATTTTAAAAATTAAATTAAAATAAAATAAACATTTAACACTAAATTAAAATAAAATAAATATTAAAAAATTATATTAAAAAATTAAAAAAAATTATCGCATCAAACATAAGTTTATGAAATTAATATACATAATTAAATTAATAAGTTAATTATATATTAATTATATTTTTTAATTAAGAGGTCTATCAAAAATAATTTTTTTAATTATTAATTTAATATTTAAATATATAATTTATTTTAAAAAATATTAAATTAAAATTTTCTAGTCTTCAAAAAAAAAAAAATTAAATTCAATGTCACATTCAATAAAATTTATGATACATGTATAAAATGTACTCAATATATCTTAATGTTTCTAAATTTTTCTTATAAATGTATTGAAAATGATACCTTAGAATGGATGTAAAGATAAGCAAATCACTTCTATTCGGAGGACTGTTAGTTGGAAGAGACGTAAATTCGCTCGTTCAATGAATTTTTTGAGTATTAGATTTTATTTATGCCATAAAACAACTTAAAGTATAGGTTTAATTTATAAATAAATAAATATATATATATATATATATATATATAATTAAAAATAATAATTTTACTATAATAAAAATAGAAAAGAAAATAAATGTGACAAATATGTTTCATATATTTTGTATCTTTTTTTATCAAATTTACAATCTCATAAATAAAAATATAATTCTTAAGTATCAAAATATTTATTGAAAGTCCATTATATTAACTCAATAATGTATTAAAGTGTCTTAAGGTATCACTATCACTGTTTGTTTTATTATTTTTTTGACCGAATTACTATTTGTTGTTTATTGTTATTGTTATTGATGATATGCATAAAAATAATAAGGCGTTTGGTAAAGCTACTGCTTGGTATTACTTTTGAATAATGTTTGCAAATTTTGACTTTTGAATGAATGTTCTAAATTAGTAGTGAGACTTTTTTTATTTAATTCAAAATTTATTATTAATGTTACAAGACATTAAAAAAATAAATACAATGATAAATAATAATTTAATTAAATATTATTGTCAAAATAAATAGAGATAATTAGTCTTAAATCTTTTTTTATTCATCGGAAAATATTAAATCTTTTTGCACGGTGAAAGTGAAACAGTATAGAGAAACCCAAAAAAAAAAAAAAAAAAAAAGGGAACACTTTATGATTTAAAGGCGGAACAAAGTCTTGCTTTCCTGACATTTTGTTGAGCCTCTTGCTTTCTCACACTGCCAAAGAGGAACGTTTCCATCCCGATAAAAGATAGAGACGAAAAGCAAGTGCAAGGACATGTACTAGAAATAATTTAGTTATTGTAAATTAATTTAAATATTTTAAATTAAAAAATAATTCAAAAAATTGTCTATTTAACACCTCATTGTAACCAGTATCCTTCAACTGCAACACTTCAAAAAATTACCAAAAATTACAGCAAATAATAACACCTGAAAAATAAATCAAATATATTTTTTTGAACTTTTTCCATGTTTCAATTAGTGTCCAAAAAAAAAAAAATCATGATGTGTATGTCAATTGTTACATTTTCAAATATTCAAAAGATTTTATTATTAATTTTTAGAATAGATATGTACAACGGAAATTGGAACAGAGTGTTAAAATTGGATTTCTCTTTCGCCAATTTCTTCCACTCGTATTTTCCTATTTCATTATAGATTACATTAACAACATTAAAATGGTTAAGATGACTGTAATGAAATACATAGAGAAAAGAAAATCAAATCCAACCAAGATACTGTTGTTAGTAATAGCGGTAATTTAAGCTAGATTTTGTTCAGATTTTGCTTGGAAACAATAATTGAAAGCAAGGGAAAGAAAAAAAAAAAAAAAATCCTTCACGGAGGTTCCCATAGGACTTTTTTTTCATGCTAAACAAGTAGAGTAGAACTTGTCTTGTAATCATGTGATCCCTACCCAGCCTATCAGCAAGGCGGCGCGCCCGTATTTTCTCGCTTCCTCACCCTCCTCCACTCCATGTCATCATCAGGCAGTCTTGGTCAGAAAATTTGTATTTTGCATCCTAGTATTTAGTCAAGGTAAGAGGAGATTATTGAAATTTCAATTATTAAAAAATTTATATTTAAAAAGAGAGAAAAAAAATAAATATAAATTATAATATTAAAAATACCAGTGTACTGTTTACTCCATCCCTGCTATTAGCCTACTCATCAATGACAAGCTGTTGTGGGATTTCGACTCCAGTGGGTTCTCGGTTATGGGAGCCTGTGAATGCTTAATGAATATGATGGATTCGGCTGGCGAGTACTGGGAGTGGATATGGCAGTTACCCGTTCCTCAATTATATGAGAATGTTCATTTGGCTAGTCTGGAAGGGAAAAATTGCTCACAAATATGCCCAGTGCTTTGTTTGTTGACTTGCAGAAGATGGGGTTTGCGAGAGATGCGAGCTGCAGTGGGAGACAATGGAGCATGTTTTCTATGACTGTAATTTTGCCGAAAGGAGCTAGTCTATTATCTTCTAAAGAACTGAATTTCAACCGCCGGAATCTTTCAATAATTGATTAAAACGGGGCTGTTAATTGAAGGAGATGATTCTTTCTTGCAATTGCTCCTTCCAAAGTCTATTCATTTCCGCACTCTGGGATCTTTGGCACTGTCGTCATGCCACCCTTTTTGCTAGAGAAGAGCAAACTCCATTAGAATTGATGGAGACTGCGGGAGCGAAAGCAGCGAAAATTTATCACATTTAGTCGACAGCGAAGGGGGCAAGACTACAAGGGAGGGAGATACTATCTACCGAAAGAAATTATATTTCTTGGCATCCACCTGAGCCACTTGGGTAAAAATTAATAGCAAGGAGATACCGGGGCTAGCTGACTGTGGTGGTGTTGCTCGACCCCACTGTGGCCGTTGCTTACATGGGTTTGCAGGATTTGGTGGTGTCATCATGGCAATCGGGATGGAATTTTGCTGACTTTTTCATCAATATTGGCACATCAACCCTCATGATTGGGGATAGCCTTCCACCTGGATTCACACCTTGCTCCAAGCTGACGCCGTCGGCGTTAAGTTTCCTCAGGGCTAGTTCTTTATTTGCTGTTTTTTATTTTTGTGATGGGCTTCTTTCGTTCCCCTGATTTCGGATGTTTACCTCTTTGTCATGAAATAAAATGAGCGAGAGAGACAGAGAGAAAAAGTTGGGTGAATTTACTTAAAAGGCATATGGGACGAAAAGGAGATATAAATTAATTATATTTTTTTTATTATAAATAAATAAAATAAAATAATAAAATTACTCTGATGCTTTTCAATAAATATCATTATCTCAATAAATATATTTGCATAATAATAATCCAGTAACAAATTGCATATTATATATTTTCAAATGTAACAAGAGGTAAGTGAGTCAAAGGAGTTAGTGACGTACGTACCTACCTCCAATATTATATAAGTTTGGTTCGTCAGAAATCCACGTGCAAAATCAAGATTTGAACCTTCAGGTTGGAGATTTCCTTTGTACTACAATACTATGTCATCTTGTTTACAGTACAATGCAACTGTGCTGGGGTATCCTCTAAAACAGTCAAAGAAACATCTGTGGCTGGTTGTGATCTTTCTGAAGTAGCTTAGACCGAAACAGTCAACTATTATTTTGCCACCAGATCAGCACAGCAAACGGTGTGATCAGAACTACAAGAAAAATAGATATCTCATACTACAAATCAAATAGAAGGTTGGAACAACGGGACCATGAATTGTCCGCAGCATCAGGTTTGTAGACCAAGAACGATGCTGTGCTAGTATAATTGAATGCCAGTGCCTTTCCTGCTGATGTTGGAGGTGAGAATGCCAGCTGAGATTGTTCAAGAGCAAGACCCATGCAAAAGCTTTTCCTGCATTTGAAACGTATAGATAAGGAGATGCAAAGCTAAATTGCAGGACTAGAGCAGTTTGTTTTCAACTGAAACCCAAGAAATGCTGCGAGAGAGAAGATAAGTGAATTCAATCTCAGATCAAACTAGATATCGCCAAAAGTTTCCTTGTCCAATTTATTACTTCACCATATGAAGTTACGATGAAAGAAGCCATGGTACAGTTACATAATGGCATCAAGTCACTCTCTTTTACACAATTAACACTAATCTTAAGAAACCGCACTATGATAGGAACTCGCCAGTTTACCTCACGGCATCAAGTAATTGACTAGCAATTTGTCTTCGCCTGTTAGCGGGTGTGACCCATATTGCTCTAATGCCGCAGACAGCTGATATGGCTTCCTCCTCACAAACAATAGCTCCATTGTTTCCCTCATCTAAGGCTTCGAGAGAATTGACAAATGGGACTTTTTTTGTGGTTTCCCTGTTAAAGGTAAGCTCCCCGAAACGTAGAGTGGTCGAGCTTGACCTGGAATCCTTGTGATGAGCCCTATTAGATTTTTCATCCCCTGAACGCAATATGAGTCTGAATGCTTCTTTAATTGGTTCAGCAACTACACAGCCGGCAACTCTCTGGGAAGAAACAAATAGATAAACCTGCAAAATGTAAGGGTGAGAAGGACTACGACAATGAATGGCAACCACTTCAAGCCCAACAATTAGGAAATCTTTCTCCTCCCACTCTTAGCAACAACAAAGAGTAAGTTAATCCAATCAAACAGAATCCTGCTACCTTGCAGAGCTTATGGAATATCCAACCACCACCGAGCTCAATTTCCATCATCTTTATAACTTCTTGCACCTGCCAGAAGCAGCAGAGTTAACATATCAAGTTATCAACAACTCATGTTTCTGCAATGCAAACAGAAAGCTGCCTGCACTGAAAACTCTTGCATTATTGAACACAATCCAAGGGTTTAAGAAAAAATGCAAACCTTTTTCCTCTGAAATGGAGGGTCAGAATCCGACACCATAATAACACGCCCCCGTTCAGAACAAGGTACAGGAACAACCCTTTCCTGCCGCCAAGCCTAAATATTAAAAAAAAAAAAAAGAAAAAGAAAAAGAAGACTTGAGAGATCCAATCTTGAAACAGCGATCAAAAAGAAATAGGAAAATCCCCTTTTCATTTAGATGAAGATGTAGCTAGAGTTATACCTTAAAAGGAATGCCATGGGTGTAATTCTTGTGAAATGTTTTATGTTGCTTTTCATCGCTTGCATCTCCAGGAGCATAATTGAACCCACATGTGGAGCATCTACGGAGAGTGAAATCGGATTGGCCCAGATTTAAATGGAACTGCACGTAGCTTCTTTTCCTGTTGAGCACTTGCCCAGACCTCCTCGATTCTGGTTTCCAACAGCCATTTTCTGATATGGGTTTTGTTAGACCAACACTTGGTGGCTTTTTTATGCCTTGTTTTGCGTTACCGCTGATAAAAAAAATCCCAAAAAAACAAAAACAAAAAAAAAAAAAAACAGAGAGACCCATAATCAACAAACAGATTCTTCAAAACAAGCCATGTTTGCAAAACAATGAAATTCCATTATAATTAAGCCTCTCTCTCTCTCTCTCATCAAAAATAAATACCCATTAAAATCGAGAATGAGGAATGACTTCACACCTGTCATGTGAAGCTTTGACATAGTAATGGCGATGGGTCTTTTCACAGAGAGCCGCCGTATCATCGTTACCGTCCCCCAAAGTCAAAAGTGGGTCTTGGGTGGCGGATTTCGTGGTAGAAGAAGATGGGCAAGGGTCGAA
The DNA here is from genome assembly GCA_037832345.1 of Rhizophora mangle. Lineage (NCBI taxonomy): Eukaryota > Viridiplantae > Streptophyta > Magnoliopsida > Malpighiales > Rhizophoraceae > Rhizophora > Rhizophora mangle. The sequence continues at coordinate 1,745,770 of JBAPLJ010002022.1, read as the reverse complement.
GAAACAACTTATTTTCGGTTGCATCTGTCAAATCTCTCTCGCTCTCTCTCGCTCTCTCCGTAAACTCAGGAAATGCATTCCAGTGTTTTTCAGTTTTCTACTGCACTCGTAATGGCGCTAAACAATTTTTTTATTGTGTCCCTTAAAAATAAGTTTCCCGCCCTTTATTCAAACCAAAAGGAAAAAAGAAAATTACGGACAAGCTTCCATTCCCTCCGTTTTTCTTTTTTTTTTTTTTTTTTTTTTTTTCAGAGTTGGCGAGATATCAAAAGTTACCGCTTCGAACCAATGGGACTCGATCAACTTGGAGCCAGGGCTCGTAAGTATAATAGACAAAAGATTATTATTTATTTCAATTGAAAATGTCTACTGTAAACTTACATTGATTAAGTTTGATGTGTTTCAAATATAATCTCATACATTATACTTACTTAATTGTATAATTTTAATCTCTTGATATACATGACCTAATTTATGGATTTGCGTTTAAGACGCATTACAGTAAAATTCTAAGATTTATGCTTACGACCAATGAACGTGAACTCGTTGTGCATTGGGCTCTTTGTTATAATATATAGTCAAAACATTTTCTTTGCTCCAATCATCGTGTCCCCCACCGCACGGCCCTCCGCTTGTTTGCCATGCTATAGGAATGGATTGGTTGCAAGAAAGCAATTTTCCAACTGAAAATGACCTGCATCTTCCTTTCCGCATCGACCCACAAACTTAATTCTTGAGCACTACAGAATAAATCCTTTGGTCCCAGTGTATTTGGTGTGCGTGTTGACATGTGCCAAGGTCTCCTTTTGGGTCTGGCACATGTATAGAATGGTTGTCACAATAATTGGAATGTATTGACGCACCCACTAGGCTTGGAACCATCTTGATGGGCTGCCATATGGACAAGGTAACGGGACCATATGCCTCATTGCCCTAATCAATCTTGGGTAGCGTACTAGTAATGTAGCTGCTGGTGGTGCTTCAAAGAGGGCTGTGGGTAATGGGTCAGAGCTTTTAAAATCGCCGTGATTCCAGGGTGCTCCACCTCAGGAAGCTAAAGACTTGTTCCTTGTCAACATAAAACAGGAGAAATCCTGAATTGGAATGAGTAAGAAATACGCTTTGCCTTGTCCGTGTGAACCACCTTTGGAATGCCCACAAAATAAGCTGTAAATTAGCCCAATTAACAGCTCCACATTCACCCCTCCCAGGGATTGCACGTCCCATCTGTCACCACATTTGCCCCTAAGAAGAGATGAAATCAATGCAATTCCATATTGCACCAATCAATGACCATTGGCAACAAAAGGTATTGTCCGACATTTTTTACTTCAGTTAGCACAAAAACAGAAAATTATGTCCCCACCACTATACATATTGTCAAAACCGTTTTGACCGGGGACTGAAGTGCCCAACTGACTCAATAGTTGGAACAATAACAGATTAAACGGTCTATGTAAACATTCTAACAGATTGGAGTTCTGCACAGAAGATGAATGACACTGCTACTAGGCATGTGATCAACCTAATGTTGATTAAATGCACTTCATCTAAGCTCAATCAAGAAAGTAAGACGGATCATCTGTGATCCAACTCTACGATTGCCTCCATGAACTAGTATTTCTCAAACTCATAGGCAGGAATGCATGGTTAAGAAAATTGGAAAGAAAATTACTGACAGTGCTCATTCACCATAGTTTCTATCTACATCCCCAATGGCAAATAAAATGTCACAACTACAAATTTAATGCCTGCATGGGACCTCTTAAGCATCAAGAACCCCACGCTTAATCCATCCTAAAAGAATGGCAAGGCAGAATTACACAACAGTGCATAACAGACCATACTATATACACCAATCAAAAGGACACTAGTCAATAAGGTAATGAAGTACCTCTCATCGACCATCAGCAGAAGTGAACGACTCTGCAAAACCAATTGGCCTTGCTGGAATACTACCTTTGCTGTCCGTTAGATCCACATGACTCAAGTCCTTGCCCTCTGCTTCTTGCCAGCCTTCCACCATCTGGTTAAGGGGTAGGCTGTAATCAATGCCATAATATTCCTCAGTCTCATCATCCAAAGGTTTCCATTTCTCAACCAGTGGGGCAAGTACATTCACAGCATGGCTCATATCTGGCCTCTGGCTGGGCTCCCTAGCTGTGCAGTGCCCCGCAAGCTCGGCAATCATGGAGATGCTCTCAAATGTTTTGTCTTTCACATCTAGGGCAGGGTCAATTGCAGCCATAAGTTTCTGCTTATCTGATTTGATGTGCGAGAACCATGCAGCCAAGTACTGGCTTTCCTCTGGCCTGTCCTCATCAAGTGCCATTAACCCAGTTAATAGCTCCATCAACACAACTCCAAAACTAAAGACATCAGCCTTGGTTGTGATTTTCCCCATCACTAAAAATATAAGCACGCAAGTCAAAACAACCAACATATTCGTATACACAACAGAGAATGAAAGGATCACAACATGTAAAGGTTAATCAACTTTTCAGATTTAAACAATAAATTCATTTGAGCATATTGACAAAGTGTTAAGGAAATTTCATCAAAAGCAATTTAGATAATAAAGTTTTCAAAAACCATTGCTCAAGTTTTCCTATAACTTCTGAAAAACTCCACACAAGATAAAACCTAAACAAGAGTTGAGTGCCTTTAAAACAGGATGGAACCTTCAGATGAACTGAAAAAAAGGAGTGTATATGCTAAGAATAACTGTAGAAGGTACATGAATTTCAAATACAATGACAGAAAACCAGAATAATCTCATGAGGCAGTATGCTAGTCATTGCCATATGCTCAACTATGAGCCAGCTGCATCAATCATTCAAAACCAAAATAATACTCATGAAGCCGTATGCTAATACTCACATCAATAACTCACAAGTACCTCCAACTTGTTTAGACTTGTACATGTCATTAATTCTTTTTTTCCATTTATTCCACAATAAGTGGCTATTGCCACTTTAACTCGCTGCAGAAAACCTAAAAGAAAATTGGTCAAATGCTTACCAGCATATTCTGGTGCCAAATATCCAAAAGTGCCAGCAAGCCTTGTCACCACAGATTTCTCCCCATCAGGAGCAAGTTTTACCAATCCAAAATCTGAAACCTTTGCTCTGAAATCATCACCAAGTAAGATATTTGAAGATTTAAGGTCTCTGTGTATGAAGCTTTGATGAGCCAGACTATGAAGATATTCCATTCCTCTTGCAACATCCAAGGCAATGTTTAGCCTCCTTTTCCAAGAGAGAGGCTCCAATTTCAAGTTCTTCCAGTGGAAAAGATGCTTACTTAGAGCTCCTTGAGGCATATACTCATAAACAAGGATTCTCTCATTTCCTTCAATTGAGAAACCCAAGAGTGACACCAAATGACGATGACGGACTTTTGAAAGAACTGCAATCTCTGATTGAAATTCATCCAAGGCTTTGCTGCTAATCACAGCAGCCTCCATTCTTTTAACAGCTATTTTTGTTCCATCATCCAGTTCTCCTTTATAAACTACCCCAAAGCCACCACGGCCAAGTTCATTTTCTGCAGCAAAGTTCCTTGTCACATTGCGAAGCATCTGAACTGATATGACCAGATTTCCTGCTTCAATGACATGGGGTTCACCAATACCACTACTATTTATGCTGACAGAACCACTGGCCATTGCTGTAGACATGTTCCCATTGGCATTATTAGCAACAACAATGTTAACCATGTTGGATGGATCCCTGGGGTGACTGCCAAGGGAATTTGGAGCCTTGAAGGTGTCATTTTTCTTCTTATAACAATAGATAAACAGAGGCGAAACCAGAATAGCAACAACTGTAACACTCGCAACAGGAGCCAAAATTGCAACCAATTTGGACCTTTTAGGACTTCTCTGTTTTGTTGAAATCTGTGAAGGCCCACCAAGAACAGAATTTCCATGTACATTTGTTGAGGATGAGTTGTTCATTGGAGAACTTGACTCTCCAGATGATGGGGCTGGTTTCAACTGTTTACCACCAGTTAGTAAAGGATTACCTTCAATGACAACATGAACATTGCTACGGAATTCTGGTAAGTGACCGGAAATATTGTTATTACTAACATCCAACACTGTCAATAATGGTAAAGCAGTCAAGTTTGCAGGAATTGCACCACTTATACTGTTGTTCTCCAGTTTAATTTGGGACAGAGAACCTAGTTCTGCAACTGAAGGGCTCAAGGTACCACTGAGATTATAATTAGGCAACACAATGGAAGAAACTTTCCCCTTGGCATCACAATGCAATCCTAGCCATGATGAGCAAGGGTCATTCCCACTCCACGATGACACAAGCCTTGAAGGGTAATTCAACCCACCAAGAAACTTTATAAGTACCATAACTTCCACTGCACAAGCGACTCCAGGGGTGGATTGACAAAATGCATTTGAAGTGCAAGAAACTTTAGATGCTTTAAAATTTGGGGTTGGGCCCATCAACTGATTATTGCTCAAATCTAAATTATCTAATGGCATATTTACCAAGCTATCGGGAACCAATCCAACCAGTTTGTTACCATTAAGATTGAGATTCTTCAAGAGATTTAAATTACCAATGCTCTCTGGAATTGTACCTGTGAACTGGTTGCCGTGAAGCCACAGAACAGTAACTGAACTCATTTTTGCCACCACATCAATAGTACCGGTCAACCCACCACCTTCCTGATTATTTAGCCACAGATTCTGTAAAGACATGCCTCCCACAAAGCTTGCAGGAATCACACCAGATAATTTATTGCCCGAAAGTTTCAAGTTTTGTAAAGATTGAAAGTTGCCTAGAAAATCAGGCAACGAACCAACCAAATTGCAGGACATACAAGAAAGATTAGTCAATTGTGCAGAATCTTGCAACCCCTTGGGAAATGACCACCCAGTGGTAGCATTAAGATTGTTGTTATCCAGAGCAGCTGATTGCAAACTCGCTAAACTATCAAAGAAATCAGTTGGGATGGATTCGAATTGATTGTCATCCATATAAGCGTACAACAGCTTGGTTAACCCACTGAGGGATGGTAAAGGCCCGGTGAATTGGTTCCGTTGGAGGCTCAATCTTTCAAGCATGGCCAGCTGGTTGAGGTTTTGAGGCAAAGTCCCCTTCAAGTTCATGTTTTGAACCTGAATCTGAGAGACCCTTGAGCCAGAACAGAAAACATGCTTCCAAGATTGCCCACAAGGATCATCACCAGATGCTGGCCACTCCAAGAGCTTAGGGTTCTCTAATCCATCTCTAAATGCCTGGAGGATAGCAAGGTCATTAGGGTCAGTTTCAGTAAACACCAAGGCAGCAAGTGAAAGGAGTGTTAGAAGAAGCTTTATCAAGTGGCTTCCCATGGCGGATCTGCCTAGTTCCATTCTGCTTCTTGAAGGACTACTGGAACTAAGCGAGCAAAGAGAAAAGCCTCGTCCTTTTAGCCTGGATTACAGCTTCCTTGGAGGCCCCATCGCCAATCTTGCATTAGAAGTGACAAAATGACACACATACACACAAAGTGCGCTGACAGGAGGGAGACAAACTACAGAGTACGGAAAAGAAAAACGGTAAAATTAATGCCCAGAGAGTCCCATTTAATAAAAATATAAATTTTTGAATTTTTTTATTTTTAAAATTTCAATTTTTTCATAAAAAATTTAAATATACAGTTAAATTGATAAAATATATAATTAAAAATAAAAAAGTGTTATTAAATAAAATTTGATATTTTTATTGTTTATTTTATATTTTATCTTATATCTTGCATGTTTGAAAATTTTAATTAACATCTATTAACTATTTTAACAAGAAATTAGATAGTGTTTTTAAAAAATTAATATGAGCGATATTATACTAATATTAATATAAAGGCGCGATTTCGGGACCAAAGAAAAGAGTCCAAACGAGTCATAGATTTCCGTTCCTATTGCATGTGTAGGAAAAAGTAGAATGATATTCCTCATTTTAAGGAAATTACGATTCTCAAGTTTAAATAATTAATTAATTAATGATTCTCATTTCCCACTTAATTACCTAAAATTTTAAATTCCTACAATTTCTCAAATTCTTTTATTCACGTTTTGTTCTAAATATCACCACTGCTATCTCATCACGCCCCTTTTCCTTTCTATCTCTCGGTTTTCTCTTTAATTCCTCAATTAATTTAACTTTTTTTTTTTTTTGTAAAAGAAACATATTTCTTCAATATTCTTTTATATTGTATGAGTTAATATTCTTTTTATTTTTAACAAAATTTTTTCCTTTTTATTGAAATGGATTGTGGTGAATTTCTATTTTTATATTGATTTTACGTTGCTTTAATTTTTTACTTTTAGTTATTCATGGAATTTGATTGTGATAGAATTTTATTAATAATATTTTTCTTAATTTGGTTGTTCATGCATCAATCGTTGCTTTATGCTTTATGCGATTTCTTGTTTTTAACTTAATATGATATATTATATTTTTATAAAATTTAAATATTTTATTTTGAAATATTTTTTTAAGATTTTTAATTGTACTCTTAAATGAATAAAACAGATATAAAAAAAAAAAACAAAAACTCTGATTTCATTTTCAAATTGAACCAAACAATTTTAAAGAAATCTAATTTAAAAGTAAATTAAACATATTATAAATTTAATTATACTATTTTAAATTCTACTTAATTAATATTTTTATTATAATTTCAATTTTGGAACATGAACCAAACGAATTCTCCGTATATTATCACTCTGCTCCTTTTAAGTAGGGAGGGGAAGTCAAAACCAACAAGAGGCCATGAAAGGTGGATCTTTGAAGAGTGTAGAGAAACACTCGTTGTAACTAAACAAAACTTAACCCAAAAAAAAAAAAATGTTGATGCGTCCGTACATTACTCGGGAATCTGGGGCGACGTGGCTGGGTGAGCTGCCTTTCGAGAATTTGTGTGGCTCATCTACATTTGTGGGAAGTTGGCTTCAAACAAGCCACGCCTGCCATTTCTCTTCCTTTTTCATTAAAAAAAAAAAAAAAAAAGGGGGTTTCTGGTGAGAAGAATTGACCATAAATCAATGAATTTTAGTCAATAAAAAAAATGATAACAATAACTAAATTTATAACTAAAATAATAAAATATATAACTAAAAATAAAAAATATTCAACAATATATCGTTAAATGTTTTTATAGCTAGTTATATATTTTATATTATTTGTTACATATGTTGTTATTTTAATTATAAATCTACTAATTTTTAGTAAAAAAAGTTAAATTTTTTTTAAAAAATCAATTTTGCATTTTTTTGGGGAATGAATCCTCTAAATATGTCCTCAAACCCTTTTTGGCTTAGCTCCTGCAATATTTGAGCATGGGGCACTCATTCCGACGAATGTGAGCCCGTTCGACCAAATTTCTAGTTCAGCATGTTTCCACGGAATCATTTTCTTAATGTATGTTGAATAATTGGATATATTATTAGATTTACAGACGCATGGTGTCCATAAGAAAAATGAAATAGTTCAATAATGGTACTTATTTATGTACTTTGTTAAAGTCTTCAACTTCACAACTTTTAATTATTCAATTTCAATGATCAATCTATTTCATCAAATTATTTGTATCAATCTTTAACTGATTTTTGTCTAGTCCAACTTTTTTTTTTTTTTTCATATTTCCTTCTCTGTTTCTTGAAATAATCTCCTTCTTGGAAAAAAAAAATTACAGGCAAAATAAAAAAGAACGTTGCTTTTGACTTCAATTTACAATCTTTTCGACTCAAACTTAAATTAATTTTGTGTCCGTTGTGCTCCAGAGGTTGGTATTCCGAAGCATCTTCTTTGAAATTATGCATCGCCCCAACTGAATTTGCAATTCTTCTGACTAAAAAAAAAAAAAAAAATGCAATTCTTTTCTTCTTCAACTGGTCAAAAATATTTTTTCAAAAAAAAAAAAAAAAAAAAACAGGTTTCCCATTATCGATGACAGAGAATGTGACCACCATGTGTTATGCAGAATCTACGGAAGCAATAAAGCCGGCAGTCTGCTGACTCCCGCACAATGGGCCCTCAAAATGGAGATATCTATCTCCATTACACGGATCAACGAAAATAAAAACAAAAGAAATAATGTTTTTCATAATTCATAAGCCATTGGCCACAGTCCTCCAGCATTGAGTGAATGGATGGATCTGAGAGAGCAATATGAAAACAAGTTGCTTATGCCATAAGCAAATGAGGAGAAAAAGACATTGGGCGAGAAGAAAGGTGATCACATGAATCACAACTTTATTTGGCTATTTACCTATTAAACTAGCCAGCTTGTCACTTCTAAACGAGCCTTAAAAAAAAAAAAAAAAAAAAGATTGTGCTTGTAGCCATGTGCTGAATGAATGGTTGTCTAATCAATATATATATATATATATATATATATATATATTTTGTATAAGCTAGAGCAAATTTGTAGTTCCTATATTTTGTGTCACTATTTTTCGTTTGAATGAAATATTTGCTTGTAGTGATCTGAAGCTCTTTAAATATTTTACCTCATGCATTATCGGACCGATCACAAGCTTTAGGCTGACACCCCATGGCACGACCCAAAGAGGGTCAGACCTCACACGTAGCTATTCTTAGAAACTTTTTAATTCACTTTTGTTAGCCGATTATTGTCGTTCTTCGATTGCAAAGCCTGGTGAGGTTTTGGCGATGGTAGTGCTATATGGGTTTTTTGACTGGACTTTAAAGGAATCAAAGGCATGGCGGAAAAAATACGGACCCAACAACTCATCTCTGGTTTTTGTCCCGCTGATAGAATGAACTGGAGTCAAATGAGTCAAAACGAGTTGAGTCCCACCCCTCTCTCTCTTTTTTTTTTTTTTTCCAGAAAAGTAAGTTGAATACAAGATGTGGATAATTATTAGTTTTTTTTTTTTTTTTCATAAATATACAGAAGTAAAAATAGAATCCTTAAAGCACCTTCATGTTTGTTGGGTGAAATGGGATTTCGCAATATTATTAGAATCCTCGTTCTTCAAAAAAAGGGGGGGGACCCAAAGATGGCGATACCGATGATGTGACACAAGAGATTCAATTAATCGAACCATTGCCCAAGTTCAGGTTGTTACGCTTCCCAACTAAAACTATGGGTCGGTGTCAAAATCACCGTCAGTTGTTCTCCATTAGTTGCATGCAATCAATCCATGGCGCACTTCATTGCGATCCAATTGGATTTGGGCGAGCGTTTGGTTGTCCACTATATCAGGCCATAATAAATTGTATAGTACCCTGTAACGCTTTACTACTTCACAAATCAAGTTTAGTCAACTATTTTAATTTCAGTCAACTATTTGCTCTTTATGGAGTTTGAGAATTCAAAACTCAAACTTCTTCAAATTCTAAGAGAGCTCCATATCTTTAGCACATCCTGAGGTGCATTTAATTTTTTTTTCTAAATTATTCTCTCTCCCCTGGATAAATAACAAACAGTATCAAAAAAAAAAAAAAATCAAGAAGATGGGGAGCTTTGTGCGAGGAAACACGTGATTTGAAAATCATTCTTTTGCGAAATAATACTACATGCCTGGTGTTCATATGCATCAAGATTGTTAAGGACACCAGTGTTAACAAGTAATTAACTCACTGATACCACAGTCAACTAATTTTAATAACATTTACAACAACTTTAATTTTAATTTTATTAATTTTAAAATGCTATACAATTAACTAAAAAATTACACAAATAATATAATAATATAATAAACATTTAGTTTCAATCAATCATTAACTTAATTAGTCTAAATTTTATTTAGTTAACTAAATAAAATTTGGATTAAATTTAAAATTGCAAAAGAATTTGGGAGTGAAAATAATAATAATAATAATAATAATAATAGCCGAATTTGGGTTGCCGTATAAATATTATGTATATACATCGGTAGTTTGACCCAAGTCACAAACTACACCAAAATATGAGCCGCTAAAAGCCCTGATTAACGGCGGACCCAAAAAAGACCACACATTAATATGAGAAAGCTTAAAGTGAAGCCCTAAAACCGACCCTGTAGTTCTAAGGTGTCTGTCCGCACCGACCCGCAATCTTCGAATCATCTCTGCTGCATAAACGGGCAAGCTCATTTTCCCCAAATCTGGAAAACCTCTTCACTAGGGTTTCTTCTACGCACACTGCGAATTGAGCTTGGAGCCAAGCCACCATGGTTTGTCTTAGAACTTAATCTAATGCTTTAATCATTCGTCTGTATACATGTAGTTGTTTGATTGATTTGGTTTAACGGTTATTTGATTTTCTTTTTGTAGCCGCAAGGCGATTACATAGAGCTGCACAGGAAGAGGCATGGCTACCGCCTCGACCACTTCGAGCGCAAGCGCAAGAGGCAGGCGCGTGAAGTCCACAAGCGCTCTGAGCGCGCCCAGAAGGTCTTCTTCTTCTTGCTTTTTCATTTTTGAGTTTCTTTTTCTTTTAATTCGACAAGTTATTTATTTATTTTGTGATAATTGATTTTTGCTGGCAACAGGCGATAGGAATCAAGGGTAAGCAGATCGCCAAGAAAAATTATGCCGAGAAGGCCCTCATGAAGAAAACGTTAGTAATTTCCATCTCTTTTTAACGGGCCTTGCTTTATTTAACGTATGGGTCCTTGCACACTGCCGACGGAGGATTCTTGATGCTTGTTCATAGAGTCATTATGAGCATTTTATTATAGAACTCTTAAACCATTCAACAATTATATGCTTGATCACGGAGTTTGATGTATTTGGAGTCCTGTGCAGTCTCTAGTCTACAGGTTTAAGGTATTTGTGCTTGAAGTAAACAATGGAGAAACCCACCTGGAAAATTTGGTTAACTATTTTGTGAAATAATTTGTAGAAGTTTCAAGTTATGGTATTTTAATATGATCCTTTCTTTTTGTCTTTTTTTTTTCCTTTTTTCAATATACTGTCTGGTTATGGTTAAAAACATGCATAAGCATTTGCATTTAGCTAATCATATGTTTGCTTCTGAATTGATTGTTGCTATGCTGTTACTTTGCTTGTTGTGCTTCATTCACTGAACATTTATTGATGAGTGATAATCATGCTTGTGGATAATGTTGTACCATGTCAATAGGTTGGCCATGCATGAAGAGTCAACATCTAGGCGCAAGGTGGATGATAATGTTCAAGAAGGAGCTGTTCCTGCCTATCTGCTAGATCGTGAAACCACAGCACGAGCAAAGGTTGGTGTTTGAAGCATATTGCTTAATAATGGTATGTATATTATGCGGTTGGCTGATTGAGAAATTTATGTCTTGTGCTGTGTGTAGATCCTTAGCAACACTATAAAGCAAAAGAGAAAAGAGAGGGCTGGGAAATGGGAGGTCCCTCTACCTAAGGTAAGATAATGTGATTTCTTCCTTTAGTTATAATTCAGATGCTTCCCAGAATTTTTGCATTTGGGATTCAAGATCCTATCTTCCTCTTTTATGTTTTATATTTTAATGTGCTAGCAGTTCTATTATTGATTAGGACACTTTGATGGGGTTCTTTCTGCTTCTTTAGGTCAGGCCTGTTGCAGAAGATGAAATGTTTAAAGTTATCAGATCAGGCAAAAGGAAGAGTAAGCATGTTGCTAACATTTTTACTTACTGTCTTAAATATTTTCTTTTGTTCTTTGGAAATTGCACTGTCAATTGGCCTCTATGTTCCTTCTCTGTGTGAGATTAAGCTGTGCTGCTATTTGTATCTGCTTACTATTATGATATCATTTTAGAAGGATAAGTTGCTGGTGAGCTCTCTGCTATTGCTTCTCATACAGTTATGTGGTTGCTTTTCATTTTTGCAGCCAAGCAATGGAAGAGGATGGTCACCAAGGTGACTTTTGTAGGACCAGGTTTTACAAGAAAGCCTCCAAAGTATGAAAGATTTATCCGTCCTTCAGGGTTGCGATTCACTAAGGCACATGTGACACACCCTGAACTCAAATGCACCTTCAATCTGGAAATTATTGGGGTGAAGAAAAATCCAAATGGTCCAATGTACTCGTCACTTGGTGTTGTGACCAAAGGAACAATCATTGAGGTAAATTTTTCTGGATTTAATTTCAGATATCAGTAAACATAGGCTGTCTTCTATTGTTTAGATAACAAAACTTGTCCTCCATGTCAGGTGAATGTCAGTGAATTAGGTCTGGTCACACCAGCTGGTAAAGTGGTATGGGGTAAGTCTGTTTCTTCTAATATGTATTGCATTGGCAAATGTTGTTGTTATGGTCTGCTGCTGCTATTGGTTTATCTAATTATATGTTTGGTTACTGCAGGGAAGTATGCTCAAGTAACAAATAACCCGGAGAATGATGGTTGCATAAATGCTGTACTTCTTGTCTGAGATAGCGTTAGAACAGCAAGATAAGGAGAAATGGGAAAATTCTAACAGTTTCTTTTTCCATGTCTGAAGCCGGTCGATCTACAGTGTTTGTTTTGGTTTTGTGTCCTTGTGTTCTACTGTTGGTTGTAACATAATATGAATGTTTCAGTTTTGACTATTTTGATGACCCGTTACGGACATCAGGCTGCCTTGCTTTGACGCAGGGATCGGCTAATTTTTGGTGCTTATAGCTTCTTGTCGAAAAGGAATAGAAATTTCTACAACTGAAAATGGCCTAAATGATTTTCAACTTCATGGTTTTAGAACCAAACTACGCTGACCATAATTCCATAACAATGGAATTAATGATTCTGGTAGACATCCTTAAACACATAATAAAACCAAAGTGCTAATCTTTTACTAGATTGTCAATCGATTTGCTCCGCTCTCAAGCTTATAATTTTGATTTTTATCAACAATTTTCAATACTGAAAAGAGTTTTTTTTTTTTTTTTAAATGTACCTTTTATCTTATTAGTGTAATCATTAGGACAAGTATCTCTCTGTCACTAAGTTCTTAAAGCTCAATATAACATAATCTGTTAGATTATCCTCACTTAAAGCAGGGGCATCACTAAGGCATCGGGGGCCCAAAAAAATTACAACAATAAGTGGAGAATCCGTAGCCACAAATTAAACAAGCCCAACATAATCAATCCAATTGCATCTATGGCTCTCGATGTAGTTGTGGTGGCTGTGGCGTAGGGCCTCATGGTCATGGCCTTTTCACAAAGCTGTTTCCTAGGACCACCCGACATTCTCCCATTCACGAATCCACGCAGTCCTTCGATAAAATGTCTTGCAAAGTTTGCTCTCTATGTGCCGGCTCAAAAAGAAACAAGAAACAAACAAGTTTAAATACAGTGACCCAAAGCTGCAAATTGTGGAAAGCGATTGGACGGTAATAGAAATACAGGAGGAAAGGAAGATCTTGATGGCTGGTGGGTTGGGAAAGTGGTGGATAACGATCTTCCAGATCGTGTCTTTTACTTGGGTGATAGGATTAAATTTTGAAACGTGTTTAGAGTTTGGATTGTCTGGCTTTTATTTAGCCTACTGAAATGTCTTTGATTGGCCACCAATCCAACCGAGCAGCCCCTAGTCCAATGTCGAGCAAGAAGCCATTGAACAATCTGAGTCTGTATTTGGTTCTTTGTGGCTTACACAACTAGAGGGATCGGCTAATATATATATGTGTGTGTGAGTGTGTGTGTGTGTGTGTGTGTGTATATTGGCATCTGAATTCCTCCATTAATTAAACACGGGCCAACAAGAACCAAAATCAAAATTGAGTGATAAATAAATGAAACATCCTATGAAGCCAAAATAATGTTTGCTACAGAAGAAAATTTCTTTGCTTTGGTCACGCTTTAGCCGTCACCTGCCTCAACGCTTCCCGATTTAATATTCTTTATGGGAATCTACATCAGGCCACGAAAATTCTCCACGTCGCCATGATATGCCACATCACTTTCTCAGTTCTACGTGTTCGTACACGTGTTCGCCACCAGAAGAGATACATAGAAAAGTTCTCCAAGCCACCATACGTCTCCGTGAATTTGCCTTTTTTTTTTTATTTGTTCTTCTCACTTTTAAAAGCTCTTCCGCAATCTTAACTTTCTGTCTGCCAAAAACAACCAAATTAGCAAAATTCGTAAGTCGGGAAAAAAAAAAAAACCGTAATCTCGAAACGGTGCAGCATGGAGGGCGAGGCAGAGCAACCGTCTACGTCGGCGAACGCCGCGTTCTCTTTCATATCTAGAGGGTGGCGAGAGGTCCGCGACTCGACCGACGCCGATCTCCAGCTCATTCGATCCCGTGCCAAGTCGTTCAAGAACCTCGCCTCCTCCTTCGACCGCGAGCTCGAACTTCTTCAATTCAGCTTCCAACTCCTTCCTGGTGCCGTCTCTCAGGTCGCCCACGCCTCCGCCGGCGGAAATCGATCTCGTGAAGAAGCTGCGGCCGCGAATTTCGGAGTTCCGTAGGGTTTACTCGGCGCCGGCGATAAGCAAGAAAGTTCTGGAGAATTGGAGCCCCAGGGCGAGGCTTGGGATTGACTTGTCGGCTATAAGGAACGCGATAGCGTCCGAGGCGGAGGAAGGGGACGAAGATGGGATTGTGGAATTTGATAGGGTCTGGAGAGGGAGGAGAAGAGTGAGTTTTAGGGGGTTGTGGGGACAGGAGAGAGAGGAGGGAGGGCAGTTGCGGGAATGGGAGCCGATACAGTCCTTGAAGAGGAGATTGCGGGCATTGGAGGGAAAAAGTGAGTTAGCGGATTTTTTTGAAGGTTTCAAGAGTAGTGGGTTTGTGGAGAAAGTTAAATCCAGCTTGGTACGCTATATTGAATGAGTATTTGTTGTTTTCAGAAATAGACCATTTTTTGGTTAGTTTATTTGTCTTTTTTATGATGTGTTTTAGTTGCTATTAGCTCGTTTAGTAATACTTATATCTGTTTTGGCAGAAATCAATCCGAAAGGAGGCGCAAGAGTCAAAGGTTAGGTGCCTCCTGCTCCCAATCTTTGGCTCGAAATCTGATTTCTTGTTTGCTTATCCCTTCCATGAATTTCATTTGTATAGTATAATTTTACCATTAAATTGTGAGGTATTCTTGGAACTGACTGTTGCTTGCATTAGGCATGTCACATATCTGGTATGGTGTCCCATAGCTCATTCAATTTATTTCGTTTTGATGAATTTTCCAATGGTTGGTCGTTATCATTTTGGGTATTGATTTATGGTTCATGATCAGAAAGAAGCTTATAATCACAATTTTTGGCTTTCTTGCAAATTGCATAAGGCAGTATTTTGTGAGCTTAGCCAAGTCTAGAGTCTTCTAATAATGTTTGAGGCTCTTATTTTATTATTATTATTTTCATGCCTAATTTTGTCTTCTAATGCAATTGAGTTTTTTGATCATAGACGGAAGAGTCCAGTAAATTCTGTAAAAATCTGAATGACTTTTTCCCCCCCTTTTTTTTTCAATAGACTCTTGATTGTGTAGTGAAGGGCAAGCCTTGGTATAATGATAAGATGATAAGGTTATTCCATTGTGACTTGGATGTCACAAGTTCTAGTCACAGAAACAACATCTTTGTGTAAACAAGGGTAAGGTTGTGCATATTTAACCTTTCCAGATTTCATAATGTGAGAGTTTTGTGCACTAACACACCCTTTTTTTTTTTTTTTTTGTTTTTTTGCCCTTGGTTGTATAATACAGCATGTTGTGGCAGCAATACCAATATGCTGAATTTTATTCTATTTTTTATGTGATGCATGGATGCATGAACTAAGTTCTAGGAGATGTATCATTGCTGAATATTTGCTTCTGTGTGTCTAATGCAGGAAGTACAGCCACTAGATATACCAGAACTACTTGCACATTTAGTTAGGCAATCTGAGCCATTTTTGGATCAACTAGGCATAAGAAGAGGCAAGTTATAGGCATTTTGTATTATTTTTGTTTTTATGGCATGCATTTTTCTTTTGCAATGCATAATTAGTAGTACTTGCTCTTATGCTTACTGTATGATGTTCTTCTTAATAGCATTCCATATGTTACTCTTATTCTTTACACTGAAGGTATAACCATTTAATCATTGATGCTGAAAAATGCAGAGGACATTAGTTAGTCCTGTGATATAATTAGGTTATTTTAGTAGAAGGGTAATTTTATGAGAAGAGGGTAATGAATGGATGGGGCAGGCTGCAGATACACATTCTGCTTTATATGTAAAGCTGTGCCAGGAAATCAGACTGATGCGTTCATATAACTGTCCTCCTGATTTGAAAAAAGAAATTTGCAAGTCTCTTGAATGCATTTCTAAAAAGTGTATTAGTTTCATATGTATTGTGCTTCTGAAATTTAATACTGCTTTATTTCTCATATTTATTCAGAGGTATGTGAGAAGATGGTAGAAAACTTGTGTAGCAAACGCAAGAATCAACTTGTGCTGCAGTCACTACCTACTGGAGAATCATCTTTACTGGAGAATGACAATGCAAATGATGAACTAGATATGAGGATAGCCAGTGTCCTTCAGAGCACAGGGCATTGTTATGATGGTTTTTGGACAGACTTCTCAAAGCATAACCCCTTAGATGGGAAGAGGCATGTTGCAATTGTTACAACCGCAAGTCTTCCATGGATGACTGGAACAGCTGTAAACCCGCTATTTCGAGCAGCATATTTATCAAGGTCTGAGAAGCAGCAGGTCACCCTGTTGGTTCCTTGGCTCTGTAAGTTGGATCAAGAGCTAGTTTATCCCAACAAACTCACTTTCAGTTCACCAGACGAGCAAGAGAATTATATACGGAAGTGGCTAGAAGAAAGGATTGATTTTAAGGCTGATTTTAAAATATCCTTTTATCCAGGAAAGGTACATTCATAATCAGATTTTGCACTGTCTTGTCAGTTCTGATATAGCATAGTTAACATGCTATGGTCTTGTTGTTATTGTCTTCTAGTTTTCAAAACAAAGGAGAAGCATAATACCTGTGGGAGATACTTCTAAGTTCATTCCCTCTAAGGATGCTGACATTGCTATCCTAGAAGAACCAGAACACCTAAATTGGTATCACCATGGCAAGCGCTGGACTGATAAATTCAACTATGTTGTTGGTATTGTCCACACAAATTACCTAGAATACATCAAAAGGGAGAAGAATGGGGCTCTTCAGGCTTTCCTTGTCAAGCACATAAACAATCTGGTTACACGTGCATACTGCCACAAGGTAGGCTTGGAACTGCTGATACATGGAATCCTTTTTATTTTCAAGTCATTTTCTCACTTGACTTATTCAGAATTGTTAGCTACTGGAGGTGGTTGAAGTAGCACTTCTTCCAAATGTAGTTTCACCCATTGCTTTATTGAGATTTTGAGTCCTTAACCTTGTTATGTGACCTTAAATTGTTTCTAATTCATTTATCAGGTTCTTCGCCTTTCTGCTGCTACCCAGGATTTACCAAAGTCTGTGATTTGCAATGTCCATGGTGTCAACCCAAAGTTTTTGAAAATTGGAGAAAAAGTTGCAGCTGAAAGGGAACTTGGGCAGCAAGCCTTCTCAAAGGGAGCATATTTCCTTGGCAAGATGGTCTGGGCAAAGGGATACAGGGAACTGATAAATTTGCTAGCCAAGCACAAGAATGATCTTCCTGGCTTTAATTTAGATGTTTTTGGGAATGGAGAGGATGCACATGAGGTTCAGAGTGCAGCCAAAACGCTGGATTTAAATCTCAACTTTCTGAAAGGAAGAGACCATGCAGATGATTGTCTTCTTGGGTAAGGATCTCATGGGAATACTAATGTTTTATAAGAACAGTGACAATTTCATTCAGAAAGAAAGCATAGTATTTGGGATTTCCACATCTTCATTGATATTTCTAGAAATCCATTTTGGTAAGTGGAGCAGGGGTGACCTACTGAAACGTTTTGTGTTGTTGCATGCTAATAAATGTTGCAGCAGTGGACATTCCTCCTACTAATGCCTTATTTTTGTGCCACTCATCCTTTACAACATTTTCTTTTCTAATTTCATTCTGTCAACTCTCTTCTTTGCTTGAAGGTACAAAGTTTTCATTAATCCCAGTGTCAGTGATGTGCTCTGCACTGCCACTGCTGAGGCACTTGCAATGGGGAAATTCATTATATGTGCGGACAACCCATCAAATGAGTTCTTTCAATCGTTTCCCAACTGTTTGACTTACAAGACATCTGAGGACTTTGTCACAAAGGTGAAGGAAGCATTAGCAAATGAACCTCAACCACTTACTCCAGAGCAAAGATACAATCTCTCATGGGAGGCCGCCACCCATAGGTTCATTCAATATTCCAAGCTCGAGAGGCTCTTGAAGGATGTCAATGATGATGCAAAATTGAGCACGAAAGATCAGGGAGGCATCATAAAGGCAGCATCAATGCCTAATCTGTCCAAGATGGTTGATGGAACATTGGCATTTGCACACTACTGTTTTACAGGGAACGAGTTCCTTAGGCTCTGCACTGGAGCAATACCCGGTTCACGCAACTATGACAAGCAGCATTGCCAAGACCTGCATCTCTTGTCTCCGCAAATAGAAAATCCCGTATATGGATGGTGAGTAGGTACAATTGTTGGTCCTGCGACCTCTTATATCATACTCGCACCCTCCCTTGTAAGGTAATTTAGATCCCGGATAGGGTTTGTTATAGTTGGAAGGTATTCAATGTCTACCATTGATGCATTTATCTCCTGAGAGTGTGTATTTGGGATTAGGCGAGAGTCAAATCAAGATTTTGTTGTTTTTTCTCCTTCAAAATATACGGATAGACGCCGAACCATGTAGTCAAATGTCTATACCTTAATGTAACAAAGTTATAATGATTAGTATGTCGGGTGAAGCAAGCTAGACACATCTCTTCTGCGTTTCCTCTCGGTTTTTATGCTCTTCCTTCTATATGTTTGATTTTCTTTTTCTGTGCATGATTAGTATGCTTTTTATCATAGTTCTATTATTGATTTATGACTGATTTACCAGAGGGAGAAAAAAAAAAAAAGATTCACGACTTATACGTAATGGATTGGGTTCAACGACCAACTGGGTAAGCTGGAATGCAATGATGGCTTAATCGGAAAAGGCAAAATAAAAGTCCTTTAGAAAGGTTCGGCGGGCTTGTTTGTTTTCATAAAATGCACACCATAAGCATGGCCTGTCTTGTGTGGACTTTGAATGATAACTAGCAGGCCTGAAGCCCAAACAGTTAGTGGGCAGACGGAAGCGCGACTTGGTAAAGCGAAATTTTGATAACTAACTGAATGCGCCCCTCGGTTGTTTATTATGCGGGGAAATTAGTAAGTAGATTAGGTTTATCTTCTATATGATACACGATATGATTCAATATAGAAAATGTTGATGTAAGAGACACAAAAATAAAAAAAGAAACTAAAATTAATGTATTAAAAACAATTGGTTATTACATTGATTTTGTGAATGCAAAAGGCCAATTCAATACGAATTTAATGGCTCTGGACGTGTAAACGCACCCCATCATTTTTCTACTTCGGTTGTTGGCCACACGCATAAAATACTTTTTGGCTTCCATTTTTAAGGGTTGATAGAGTCGTGCTACAGAAAGTCTGACGGAGCAATGCCGCGTGGAGAGGTTGAAGGCCTAGGGGTTGACTATAAAACACAAAAATGTGGGGAAAAGATATGAAATCAGACAAAAGGTACTTAGTTCACTAAGAATGGTAGATTTATCAACGTGTTCATTTTTGCTTTTTTTTTTGGGGGGGGGGGTGAAATAATCAAAACAAAGTTGCAATTGAGTAGTTATGAGTTATCAACTGAATTCAGTAATGAGAAAATACCAACTCAAAAAGTGAATGAAAATGAACAGAGATCGCCACTCTGCCTAAAGGCAGATGTGGGGCATGTCCTGTTGCGAACAAGCAACAAGGTAGCCCTCTTTTCCGTGTGTGCAAGTGAGAGAGAGAAGGATGGAGAGGGAGGAGACCGATGGGCTGGTCCAGCTCTGGTTTGAGATGGGCTACCTGCTGCACTGTCTGTAAGAGATGGACCGTCAGATGTGGTCCAAGTAATCTTTACGTGAATAGGTTCCTTTCCTTTGCTATATATATATTATCTCTTCTCTTATCTAAATTTTTAGAAAATCCAAGTCAAAAGGTGCAAGTTAAGAAACGAAAAATCACTAAAATTGATCTTTAGCATTTAGTCATCAGTCAATTTTCACTTTGAGAGCTGCTTCAAGTAGAAGTTGCAATTCCCTTGTGTTTTTAAAGTAGATATGGAAGACGTAGAATTTTCTTTTGGTTATAAGGGAAGCCGAAAGGTCAGGAAAAAGGAATCTAGTTATTGAAATTTGAACACAAAATCAAGGAATTTTAACAAAAATATCGAACTAGTTGTCCTAAAATCAAGTGACGAAGACAAAGGTAAATTTGCCAGCAAGCATATGATGAATACATGAAAGACCCAAGCGGAAGTAGATAGAGAAGAATTAAATGATGTAATGGGCTTGGAAAAGTCCTGAGGACAAAAACATGTAGGATGCCACTCCCCCTTATCTTAAATTGGGAATCTCATCATTGTAGAGCAATAACAACAATAAAAACGACAACAGAGACGGTGTTCAGAAAATCATATGTGATCCAGAGGTTCCTCGTGTCTCAAAACATTATTTCAGTGCCAGCAAGTTTATGCACAGGTGTTCCCATTTTTTCAGTTCAATTAATTTACCGACTTTAACTGCATTTAGAACATGTGCTATTTGCCAATCTTCAACTGGGAAACAAAAAAATGTTACATCAAGATTCAAGATGAAAGCTGCCTCCAGTGAAAAAGAAAGATGACGATAATAAAAAGGAAAGGAAACCCGAGATTTCGTTTTCCTCCATTTTTTTTTGTAACTGTGCATTGTTAATTGATTTGGCTAGCATGCTGTAAAGGGGAAGAGAGTGCCTACTTGGGTCCTCCTGAGACCAACAAGGAAACTTGACTAAAATGGTGTTTCACTGTGGATCGTGTCATAACATGTGGCGTGTATCTAAGCTGATTTTAATATTAGTTTCGTCTACAAAGAAAAGAAACATAGCAGAACTACTCGGGATGATTATTTATTAGGGTTTTTTTTTTAAATATTAATTCGAATTTACATTTATTTACTATTTATTATTTAATAATAAATAAAAATTTATATTCATAATATCACATTATATCTAAATTTATTAATATTAAAATTAAATATAAAAAATTTATTAAAATTTAAAAATATTCAAACAATAAATTTTTCTGACGAAAGAGCTTGGGTGCCTTAATCTATGGATGCCAATGCACTTTTTTCGAGGTCAAAAAAAAAAAAAAAAAAAAGCACAGCTGGAGACTGACTAAAAGGTGCAAGACATTTTCTTGACAAAGAAGTGATTAATATAGCACAACAGGGTTGTCTATGCTTTCCGAGGCACTATGCCCTCCGAACAAACACGCTAGTGTTCAATCAAGATCAGAAGGAAGCGACCCATGAATTAATAGAAAATTATTGTTTAAACATACAGTGATTTCCCAATAGCATGTATTAAAAACAAAAGGGTGATGTATGGGTCACTCGGGATCCATTGGATCAGAGGGCGGATTGATTCAAGCCAATTTGTTTTGATTATGGGTTATTTGTAGATGCGAAGACGGACACCGGATTGTGACTAGAAGGAGCCCCCCACTGGAAACGAATGGGGTTGCTGCCTATTCTATAACCTGTACTAGACCTTTTATATGTTGATAAGATGTTAGTGCGTTCTGTCTTTTCATTACACTGCGATAATTATCATCTTCCTAAGTTTTATCAGCAGCAACCACCTCAATTGTCACGGTCCAATTCTTTTTGGACATGGCAGGCTTCTCTCTCTCCCTCCCGCACACCCACTTCTTCAGATGATCAATAAATCAAGAAAAAAAAATTTTTTATTACAATTACATGCAAAATTATAATTAATTTTATATAATAAATAACTATAATTAATTATTATGATAAATTAACATTTATTTTGTGTTTATTTTACATGCATTTTAATTTTTTTTAAAAGGAATCAGATCATAATTACAAGATGAACTTAGTTAGGCGGATGGAGCATAAAATAATGGAAACAGATGGGGCCTGTGGATGAGCTTAGTTAGGTGGATGGAGCAGAAAAGAAGGGAAACAGAGACAAGGACCTGTGGGTTCCACGTCTGAAAAGTATATATTTATATATATATATATATATATATATCAAATAAATAAAATAAAATATACAAGTAAACGTTTTATCATATGTAACTATTCTTTATATATATATATATATATATATATATATATATTTTGTATGATATTGGTTTGTATATTTTATATTATATATTTATTATTATTATTTTTTTAAAAACGTGAGATCTGCAAGTATTCTCATCTCGTCCGATTCCTATCTGCCAGTCCTCTTCTCCGTAGCACATTCCTTACAACATAAAAGGAAAAACCAACGTGCAACGTAGCTAAGATTGTGAGAAGACCAAAGTTAGGCACAGCCATTGTTACTTAATTGGTTCGTACAGATCCCCACTCGCCCGGCAATTTGACGGGTGGGCAATAGTGTTTAGATGATTCTGTTAGCTTTCATTTTATACGGTGGAGAGAAAGGAAGAGGTCAAGGTTTGATTTGTAAGTGACGCTTGTCCTGCCCAACCGACAACTTGTTGACTGAATTGTCGATAGAGGCAAATGCCATGTGCACCATACAATTCTCAAACTACAACACAACGCAAAAATGAACCTTACATATTGGTTATTAATCCTAACACCCGTACGATGTGGTGGGTCCAGAATTATCATTATTTGATTAAATAAAATTAAATCAATATGTTAATAAATAATCTTAACTTAAATTTATAAGAGTGATCATTAACATTTTTATAATGTTTATTTGTAATGTTATAAAAAAAATTATTAAAATAAATTATGATAGGATCAGAGTAATTTCTTTTTCAACATGCTTATATTATTATTATTATTATTACTATTAGAAAAGGCCAATCCGCATAGATGATAAAAAAATTAAAAACCTGATTTGAATGCAGCCAGGCCAAATCTTGAACAACTTTTGTTGGGTTCTGCACTTTATTCATATCGTGCAGTGGCAAAAGAACCTAACCTAACAATTTTCATCTTTCAACGGCAGCTGCTGGTTTTGGGCCCCAGCTAGTTTGAGTGCACCAGCTGGCGAGGCTCTAGGTGGGCCCACGCTCCAGTAAGGGCCTGTGAAGGGCGTCAATCGCCGGGCCTTGTTGTGCCGGCACAAATGTGCGAGCTGTCGGGTTGGTGGAACTTGGAAGAACAGAAATTTTGCAATAGCCTCTTAAAAATATTTTAATAATTAAAATTTTATATTTTAATCTTAATAAAAATAGTGTACAATTTAGGAGAGAAAGACAAGATATGCTGATAATTTAGTTTATGGTGGTACGAACTTTCTAATAGACTAAAAGAATTTTTGTGCATGGCATGAAACACGTTTCTTAGTAAATATTCTATTAACAATGATTTAAATAATATCCGTGAAGAAATATTTTGAATTTAATCATTTGTATAATATCCATTCAAAAATATGTTCTATCCAGTGGTATTAAACAGGAAGAAAGGTGAGAGGATGGAAAAATAATAGAATGATTTTGAAACTTTTCTAAAATTGTTGAAGGTGACGGAGAAGGTAAAATTTTTAAGAAAAAATTTCTTTTATAGTCTACAAAATATTTTCTCCATTTTTGTGTTGAATTGACAAATACAATTTTTATTTTTTCTCATTCTTCTTAGGTTCTGCTTTTATTTTTTTTTTAATTGAAACATAAAAAATATATATATATATGTTTTTAATTTGCCTTTTTTTTTTTTGACGTATATTCTTCTTTGCTACTTTCATTCCTCAATTTGCCTCCCGAACAACGTAATAATATTTTTTTCATTTTTAAGTGATTAGAAAGTTTTGAATCTTCTTAATCCTTTTCTCACAAAAATTGTTCTAGTTTTTTTTTTTCTCTATTCATAGTCTCCATTGCATAACCTATAATCCGGCATTAACAATTTAGAAAAGAAAAACACTTGCTGAACAAAGAAGTAATTGATACAGTTAGACATAATTAATAAAAAACGCATAATCATTATAATTAGGTGATTTTCGTGTATCTTATTTTCTTAAAATAAAAAATTTATGAATACTTTTATATAATTGTATTTATCATATGATGTGATAGATATAAAAAAAAAAGTAAAGTAATTTTTCATATTTAGCTTTCTAGTTTTAAAATTAATTAAAAATTAGTTAATTTATATTTTTATTAATTTTATATAATTTTTACAGTATTATTATTATTATTTTCTAAATTTAATTTAATTGTTTACATGTGTTGTTGGTTACAATGTCTTTCCATCCAACGGCATACACACCCTACCCGCCAACCCCAAAACTGCTGGACCAAGGTACTCTTGGCTTCTCGATGAACGGGCTCAATACGTGGCGCCGCTGCAAGTGGCGTTTGTCACTTCCACAGATGACATCAGATGTCCATACCATTACGGGCATCCTAGTTGAGGTCGTACGCACTTGTGCGGGGCATTAAAAAGACCCATTAAAAAAAAAAAAAATCTTAACAGCGGAGATGAAAGAAATGCTGGTGGAAAGCATTTAATGACGTAGATAAGAAATATAAATTAATTATATGTCATTTGCTAATATAAATAAATAAAATTTTAAAAAAAATTAATTTGAACTTGATTACATGGACTTAAAATTTGAATTTCAGTCTATCCGAATTTAGCTAAACTTTGTCGATTAGTTCAGAGTCCTCTCTTTTATACTTTGTGGTTAGGGTGCGTCTTTTACTCAGTGTTATCCAGCGCTGCATTGTAGAATAATTGATCGGAAAGTTTTGATAATTTTTTTATTAAATTTGACACTTTTCTTCATATTATAATAAAATTTAATTATTTTTTTAAATTTATTTTTTTTACCATCAAATTTTTTAATTTAATTTTTAAAAATTATCTCTCTACATTAATATATTGATTAAAAATATTCTTATTTTTTATATATTTTTTTCTTGACTTTTATATCAAGAGACATATAAAATGTTAATTGATATATTTATAATATTCTAACTAAAAATTAAATAATAAATTTAATAAAAAAATATTTTAAATAAATAATATTAATAAAAAAATAATTTTAAAAATAAATTAAAAATATATTTTTAAAAAATTATTGTAAGAATCTTGATTTATTTTTTTTTTCTTCTCGCAGAGAGACTGAGTGGTGATTTCCGAGAAAAAAGTCGTGGCAAGACAATTGCGAAGGTGTGTACAAAAGGCGCAAGACGTAAGTGTTATAAGCATGCGACACGTGTTCCTATTCAAACTCAAAAGCCGACAGCGACAAGCTTGAAGGCTGTAGTCCTCAACTTGCAAGCGTGAACGCCAAAGAGCGCAGCTGTTGCACCAGAGAGCCAGTCTCCCCACTGATTGGTTGCATTCTTGACTTGTGACACGTGGGTCCCGCTTGTTCGTGGAAGTCTTGATTAGGTTGTGGGGCCACGCGGCGTGACGAGAGGGGCAAGGGGAGGCGAATCTTCATTATTAAAGACCAAAAAGCAAAAATAGGCAAAAGAAAATGAAGAGAAAAAAAAGGATAGAGGGCCTACGCATGTGACGCGTGTATAGTAAGAGTTGGGCAAAGTGGGGTCTACTTTGTTTTCTGCGAAAGTCCAAACCCATCTTCTTTTTGAAAAATCACTGCTTTATTGATTTTTAATGTTGGCACGTGACACGGAGGCGGTGGGACCCGACGGCGTGCCTAACTCGGATTTTCACGTGTGGAACGATCTCATGGCAAGCTACGGTGGGAAATAATCTTAGACTGTTGGATTCAATGCTCGTACGCCAGATAATCTGATCTAAACGGTTCAGCGCAGTTTAGACGCGTTGTCACTAGAAGGAGATTGATAACCTCCGTTGTTGGGAAGCTGGCGTGCCATTTCTTGACACCATTCAGGGAAATTAGCATTTAAGATTTGATTGGACGTGGGAGATTGAGAATTTTGAGCACAAAAATTCAAGTGAGAAAAACGAATTTTGTGGGAAATTTTTACAAGCAGCGCCCTCACGCGGCTAGGGGTGCAATTCAATGTTTGAGCTTGATGGCATGATCATTAGTCTTAGTGTCTGATTTCTAGTAGAAATGATGATTGGCTCATAATAATGATCATGGTACACATTGATTTGCTTTAATAAGATGATGTGCATATTTGCAGAAAATTATTTGAATCATCACTAGTTCAATCATTCCTTCTGTTAAAAAGTATGTAACATGTGTGTGTGTGTGTGTGTGTGTGTGTGTCTGTTTTGTACTAACAATTCTTGTAGAAGCGCAAAATTGAATCCACAAGCCTTGATATGTTCTGCATCATGTACGAATTATACATAACCCATATCTTCTCCTGTTACCAACCCCTCCGCAACCTGAGTTCACTTTGACAAGATAGAACTCATCCATCGATACCCCAAATCCATGTGTCATTCATTTGTCAGCAATGGATTCTGCTTTATTGGCCTATTGTGATGGACCTGTGATTATCTGTGGAAAACTTTCATCACGGTCATGAAAAGAAGATCTCAAAAGTACCTTAAAGTGAAATGAAGTCTATCTTTTGCAGTGTGAATGAGATGTAAAATGGTACATAAGACATTTGACTCGAGTTTTTCTTTTTTTTTTTTTTTTAAGAACAGTATTTGCAGTTTATCCTCTAGACGTTGGCTATACATGTTTGCATATGTAAGATTACACGAAACAAAACCTCAAGCGTGTGTATGTAAGTGTTTGTGCCCGCACACAGACGTGTTTGTGTATTATTTAATATTATTTTTTATGTCGGCATTGTGATTATGGTAATCTAAATACAAGTTGCCATAATTATTAGTAGCTGCTTTATTTTATTTTAATTTATTTTGGTTCTACTCTATGGTGGGTATGGTCATGGTGTTGGCCAATTGGAATTGTGCAATTTCTTTTTCCCGTTTGTCGGTACACTGTCCGGATAACTTTGGAAGTGCAATTGTGGGGATTTCATCCCTATTCCTGAGGGTGACTGAACCATTCAAGAATCATCCCAAGAAAATTAGGCCTATATATATATTGGTGGTTTTGTTAGACATAATGGACAAGAGAAATTAATTCCTACTTTTATAATCCTTCTTACAAATGTATGCGAGATTTGACCATAGGTCTCTAGAATAGAAACCACAGCAACAGACTTTAATTAAGCTGGTTGACACTTACACGATATAGTTCAAACAGGATTGGAGAGGAGTATAAATAACTCTATGCACAAAAATACATGTATAGGGGACCCCTAGGAGTGTGGGAAGAAGAAATGAGATAAGAAAACCAACCATTTAGCTTAACCTTGGAAAAGAGTCGAGCAAGAGGATAAAACCATTTTTTGTTCACCAAATTATATATATGTATATACGGGAACGGAAGTAGCAGATATACACACATCCGTATGTAGAAAACTGTAAAAGCTCAGAGAATGGGATGCATTCAATTCAAGGTTTTACCAACTTCAATGGTGAAAAATTCAGAAGGGGGCCCCCCGCATTCTCTCACATCAAATCGTAAATCGCTGGTATACGAAATATTTATTTCGTAAATCAATCATGGTCATGATGGGTGATAATGATGCAATGATGAAAATTTAATTTTCTCATGTCTATGCATATACGTATTAATTCCACCTTCAGGCTTTCACCTTTGTCCTTTGTCTTCTGTTGTGCTCCCTTTTGAAACATAAAATCGTATAAATTATTTAAGATACGCTCGATCCTTTAGAAGTGGTAGTAGTAGTAGTGGTCATTTTCTATCGAAAAGAAATGGGAATTCCTCAGAAAAGACAACAGTGTCATGAAAAAAATAATGAATTCTCAATAGACACACTTCGGACCATGAATCAACGCCACCTACTAGCTTAAAATATTTTTCACAAAACATTCACCATTAAGCTTAAGAATATTCAATATGGCGGCAGAGGAATCGAAGGCCTGGCGATTACTTGATGTGATATGTGCCACTCATGTTTTGAGGGAATCGACTTAATACCATTAAGGCGACACATCGGTACGGTCATGTACTGGGGGTAAAATAACAATTTGATCTGAAAAAAAAAAAAAAAGAAAAAAATTGTAGAGATGAAAATTTAATTAGACTGAGTTAGTTGTCAAATCAGCGACAGGATGAAATTAGAAATCAATTGAATTAATAATAATAATAACAAAGATCAAACGTATGTTATAGATCACTCAAATAGTTTCATTCAGTTATATAAAACCATTTTGTCAGAGTCGCCATCATAATGGCCAAGACTTTTTCTCCCTCAGATTCCATTATGGAAACTTCCTCCACGTATTGTCTCAATCTAAACCACAAAAATAAAAACAAAGCAACACTACCAGGATATGCTACCTACAAAAAGCACTACTCCAATTAACAATGTGCTGTGACAAGCTAAACCAATTGAGAAATTTGGCCTATTGATTAATTGCTTGCAGCTAGACTTGTTGCTCCTCAAGGAAACACACTGGAAAGTCCCAATGTGGTGGCTTGATACAAAAGTCCGTAAAATTTTGTGTATAGTTTAAATTTAAATGACAATTTCAAACCCAACAAAAAAGAAAGAAAAAAAAAACAGAGGAACGAATGCAAGGCGAAACCTCAACATGGTCAACAGTTTAAGTAACTGTAAAAAAATTTTATGAAACGAGTTTTACTTTTTCTTTAGTAACTTGAGAAAAACTGCCCTGGTTTACTTCTCCGGAGTTCATAGGCATGACAAGGACCACAGTTATTGTTTACCATTTTTTTTTTTTTTTTTGATTGGTGAAGAGGTTGACCTTGCTTTACTTCTCAATTTACCCTCCAAACATTGGCACTTAAAATTGGCAGGTTCTCCAAATTTTGATGAAGATTCTTGCACAGTTATGGTATGCAGTGCAGTGCAAGACCATTAATCTTGCAGTACTGCACGGTTTCTTGAATGCAGATGGCTCGTAATACTCTTGCAAGCGTAAATGTCATGAGTAGCTTAGCTAAGGAGAATCTCTGCAGTGTTACAATATGGGAGATTGTCAGCTTTCCTGCTACCGACTCTGGAGATTGGACTGACTGATCTTTTGTAAAAAGACACAACCAAAATTTTCAAAAGCCTAATCAAGAAAGTTCTGACCAGACGGGGTGCTTACAGATAAGTGAGGTCATAAGCACACTTTTTGTGGCAGCTTTCTGTAGTGTTGAAATTGGTTAAAACCTACCTGGCAGGAAATTTTTTCAATTTCTTCCTAGTTTCCAGAAAAGAAACCTAGGAAAAGCATAAATAAATGCTCAACTTTAATTGGAAATTCATTGCAAAATTAAAGCCTATCTACATATATCAGTACCCATATTTGCGAATTAATTGCGCCAATTACCACATAATATAATGCTGTATACCAAATGTAGCTCTTGATACTGAGCGTCTTTAATTTAAATAATACTCCCATTCACATAAAAACCATAAAATATCATATTCTTTTTTATGGCGATTTTGAAATTTTTTTTCCTGAAAACATTGCTTAAATATAAAGCTTTTAGCGAAAATTAACTAAAAATGGTTTCAATAGACTTCTGGTCATCTTCTTATCCTTTTTCTTTTTTTTAAAATTTTTAATTTGTAGTATTCAGCCAAAGCCTTTAATCATTTCTCAAATTTCTAATAACTATTTTAGGCTCCTTTCGACTTCTTTTCGGAGGTGTTCTAAGAAATAGGACCAAATCATACACATCAAAGAAGCAAAAAGTGCAGTAAAATGATTTTTATGATTCTAAAGATATGTGAAATAAATAACAAATAAATATTAGTTTATTATTATTATTAATTATACTTTAATTATTATTATTATTATCATATATATATATGTATATATTAATAGTAATTAAAAATTAAAATAAATTAATATTTATTTATCTTTATAATAGAAATGTCTATTTCAGTTATCTGTATAACAAGAATGTCGATGATTTTTCATGTTGGTGGGTTGGATTCTTGAACACTCAAAAATTAAAAAAAAAAAAAAAAAAAAAAAAAACAGTGAGAATAATAGGTAGTCGGTGGGCCAAATACATTTAATGCACATATGCTATGCTGATGCATGCATTTGAATTTGTCCCATCATCGAATTTCACATATTTTTCGATTAACTTTGTGCTTTAGTAGACGAATTATGTCAAATATTAGATATTTATGCTCAGTGGCGGTTGGTATTATTAGGGGAAATTTAATTTTGAATCGAGATTAACTGAACTTTAAGAATTGAGGAAGGAGATAAAAGTTGAGTTACCTAACTTTTCTATACAGAATGATACGCTTGCATAAGGGGATGCAATGTGGAGCTCGTATTTCAATATTTATTTTTTTAATTTTGAAATACATAGTTAGATAATTAGATGCAAACCCCTCTGAGCATTAAAGCGGGTGTTGTAGTGGTTGGTTATGCGTTCCTTTGCAATTTAATTGCTTTATCTTGAGACTGTGGCAGGGCATCCGGCCCCGTAAAATGTACCACAAAAATGCAGGGAGAAAAATAAAACAAGGAAATTGAAAAGGACAACGAGATATTTATTATTGATTTGAACACTACGGGGCCCCTCCATTTACAATCCCACAGTTTTCTTCGTCATCATCCTCTTTCTTTCTTTGCTTTCTTTCTTCATTTATTTTCGATTAAGCTTTTGGGGCTAGGAAGGAGACGTTTGCTCATTCTTCTGCTGTTTGTATCTTCTGACACACTTTGTGATAGCTCCTTTTGTTCAAGCCCTTTTTTTCTTTTTAGGTCAGAAAAATCTTTGTTTTTTTATATCATCACTTGCATACACACACACACATACACGTACATCGCCCTCCCCCTCTCTCTTTCTCTCTAGAAAAAGGGGTTCTTGATGGATCATCGAATTAAGTTGCCCAGGGAGCATCAATGGATTTGAAAAGGGAGGGTCAAATCAGTGAAGTTCCCTTGTATTGATCTGTTCTCAGGTACCTAATCTCACTCTAAGGGCCATAAAAGAAAGATGGATAGAGAGAAGAAAAGAGAGGACTTTGGTGTATGGATAACAGACTTTCATAGTTACTCACACAACCCACCTCAAATCAAGCTAAAACCAAGCCATGTACGCATGAATAAAATCTACTCTAGTAGCCACCCAATTGCTTGTCTCTCGGAGATAAGCTCTAGTTTTCACTCTTGTGCTTTGAATTCCTTGGAATTGTGCAAGACAATAGGGTCTTTGTAAATGATGCGGATAATGGTTCAATAAAAAGACGGGCATCCTTTTCTCTTTATAATATCCCTATTTCCTTTTCAGTAGGAAAGTTGCGCAGATTTGAGTCTGACAACTGGCTTTCTGTAAGACCCTGATAATATCTCTATCCCTTCTATGCTCTCAATTGTTGGGTTTTAGGTCATTGTAGGCGAAAATTCTTTCCTTCCTTTGCAGTGCAGATGATCATGAAGCACGTGCAAACTCAGATTTCCATCACAACAGGTTCTAAATTATGTGAAACTATTGCAATAATCAATAACCATCATATTTCCTCTCATCTAGATATGTTACTTCAATCTTTAGAGGATGAAGAGGCGAACAAAAATGATTTCTTTGCATTTTTCAAAATGGAATTCTTTAATCCCCCTTGATTTTCTTGGTTACTCAGCAGTAGGAGTGCAACCCTTTTCTTCTCTGGTCAGCCTCAAACCTTCACTGAGAGAAGATTGCCTTAGCTCCTCGCTAAAGCTTTACACTTCGCTGAAGTTCTGTGTGCATATGTGTGCATTTAGATGGGAAATGAGAGAAAACGGAGTGTTGTGCTTTGTGGCTTTGTGTGCTTTGAATTTGATATGTGGATGTGAAGGTTAACTAACTGACGTGGTGTCTTTTCAGAATAGAAGACCATAATTTTCCACAGAAAACCAAACCCGACGATGGCGACGTTTTTTCATGGGAATCCGGAAATCCAGGCGGCAGCAGCAGCAGCAGCATCAGCAGAGGGCCTCCAGACCCTCGTACTCATGAACCCTACTTATGTCCAATATTCAGAAACTTCTCCGCCCCCTCCTTCCAGCAACCTCGTATTTCTCAACTCTGCTGCCAGCAACCTCTCTGAGCCACCGCACCTCTCACACGCGCCACCCAACACCCAACAGTTCGTCGGAATCCCTTTGGACTCTAGCTCCCATGATGCTTCTTCCGCTTTGCATGGACTCATTCCCCGTGTCCATTATAATCTTTATAACCCAGTTGATGCTGCCTCGGCCGCGCGTGAAACTCCACGTGCCAAGCAAGGTCTCTCTTTGAGCCTCTCCTCGCAGCAGCAACCCGTTTACAGATCAGTATCGCAGGCTCAAGCGGTGTCTAGGGAGGATATAAGGATCTCCGGTGCGTCGGTGTCATCGGGTTCAGGTGCGATCAATGGGGTCTCTGGTATGCAAGGGGTTCTGTTGAGCTCAAAGTACCTGAAGGCCGCTCAGGAGCTGCTTGATGAGGTTGTTAATGTGAATAACCGTGGGGCTAAGAGCGAGTTTCCGAAAAAAGGTTGCAGTATTAATAGCAATAAGGTCGTCGGAGAACTATCCGGCGGAGAAGCATCCGATGGGGGAGAAGCTACCGGGAAGCGTGGAGCAGATCTTTCTACTTCAGAGAGGCAGGAAATTCAGATGAAGAAGGGAAAGCTAATCACCATGCTTGACGAGGTATGTGGATTATGTATGCAACTGCCTCTCACCTTTTTGCCTGCTTTGTGTTGGTGGGGTTTCATAATTTTGTTTATAAAATGAAAGCTGAGTTCAACAGATAAAGACCATGGTTTTCTGGGTTTGCTAAGGAAAATATTGGATAAGAATATGCAGAATTGAATAAGGTCTCTATCAGCAGAGACCCAGTAATGGGAATTGAGTCAAAACTTATGTCAGGTGCTCTATCCAAGAAACAAAGTCCATAAGAGGAGAAGGAAAAAAAAAAAAAAAAGCTTCAAAATTTGACAATTGCCAATTTGTATATATAGGAGCAGAGAGGGCCAAAGCTTCATGTGATTTCCTGAATTTGAAAGCCAATTCCCTGTCAATGGAGCAATTATTTGGAATCAATTTACGTTACTTTCCTTGTTATCTTCAGGTGGAACAAAGGTACAGGCAGTATCACCATCAGATGAAGATAGTGATATCCTCATTTGAACAAGTGGCAGGAATTGGTTCTGCAAAGACATACACGGCGCTTGCACTCCAGACAATCTCAAAGCAGTTCCGGTGCTTGAAAGACGCGATAATGGGCCAAATTAAGGCTGC
The DNA here is from genome assembly GCA_037832345.1 of Rhizophora mangle. Classification (NCBI taxonomy): domain Eukaryota; kingdom Viridiplantae; phylum Streptophyta; class Magnoliopsida; order Malpighiales; family Rhizophoraceae; genus Rhizophora; species Rhizophora mangle. The sequence goes on along the minus strand of JBAPLJ010002022.1, from coordinate 1,712,443 downwards.
AAACAAGAGCCTAGGTGAAGAAGATAGCCTGGGTGGAAAGATTGAGGGTTCGAGGCTCAAATTTGTGGATCATCACCTTCGACAGCAACGAGCACTTCAGCAGTTGGGAATGATCCAGCACAATGCTTGGAGACCCCAGAGAGGATTGCCTGAAAGATCAGTTTCAGTTCTTCGTGCTTGGCTCTTCGAGCACTTCCTCCACCCGTAAGCATTCTCCTAGTTCCAGTACTTGGCATGAAAAACAAGTTACAAGTTCTGTTTTTCTAGTAATTCCATTTGGTCCATTCCCTTTGCTATCTGATTTCCTACATATTGGTTTCTATATGTCTTTATTTTCTCGCAAAATGCAGATTTAGTTTGGTCTATTTTTATCCAACTTTAACTTGTCAACTTGCGTTTCAGTTATCCCAAGGATTCAGATAAACACCTGTTGGCAAAACAAACGGGGCTTACAAGGAGCCAGGCGTGTACCATCTCTGCATTTTCAGGATTTCTGTTTTAATTCTGTCTTGTTTCTCTTGATGAGAATTACGTATTGTTTCTTACAAAGTACAATGTTCCGTGGTTTCAGGTGTCCAACTGGTTCATAAATGCTCGGGTTCGGCTTTGGAAGCCAATGGTGGAAGAAATGTATTCGGAGGAAATTAAGGAACAAGAACGGAATGGATCAGAAGAGAAGACAAGCAATAGTGAACAGAAGGACGATTCAGCTTCAAAGTCAGGCCCACAAGAAAAGAGCTCGGCTGGTGACAGCCAAACCAAGGGTTTCAATTCCTCAGACAATTCACCAAGGCAGAATGCTCCTTGGATTTCAATGTCCAAAAATCTGCCCTCTCTGTCCTCTGTGGGAGTAAGCGAGCGAAACCATTCTGGATTCTCCTTCATAGGATCATCCGAATTAGAAGGAATCACACAAGCAAGTCCAAAGAAACCAAGAAACACTGAAATGATGCAATCTCCAACTATAGTCCCTTCAATAGGCATGGATGTGAAGCCTGGCGAGGCACACAATGAGCAGGTTTCCATGAAATTTGAAAACGAGAGGCACAGCAGAGATGGCTACTCATTCATAGGCGGCCAGGCCAACTTCGCTGGAGGTTTTGGGCAATACCCAATTGGGGAAATTGGAAGGTTCGATGCAGAGCACTTCACACCGAGGTTCCCTGGCAATGGTGTCTCACTCACCCTTGGCCTTCCCCATTGCGAAAGCCTCTCCTTATCAGGCACTCACCAATCTTTATTTCCTAACCACAACGTTCAATTGGGAAGAAGAGTAGAACTTGGCGAACCAAACGATTTTGGAACTGTAAACACGACCACGCCACATCCTTCCAGTGCCTATGACAGCATTGGCATTCAGAACCGGAAGAGGTTTGCAGCACAACTGCTGCCAGACTTCGTGACATGATCTGTTGAACAAGACCACGAAGAAGGGATTGAAAGGGAGGTATCGGTAGCTTGATGATCTCCTTCACTATTGCTTCTTGTTCCATTAATAGGGAACAAGGAAAATGCATGGTAGTGTAAAGAAAGGTGAAAATTTACATAGTATAGGTCTATACTTGGCATAGAACCATTTGAGTTCTTTCATGGCTTTAGGATTTGATAGTATATGATTGAGGATTTTATATTGGTTTTGTAAGTTCTGAATATGGATAGATGGGGTCGGTGTCATAAGGATTTAGCTATTGGGTATACCAATATATATTGAAGTAATATGGTGACAATTGAGTATTTGAATAAATAAATAAAAATAGAGAACATATCTCTATTTTGCTTAATACACACAGGAAAGACCAAGGTGAGTATAATTAAAGATTTTCTTGTTTGTTTCTTCCTATCCAAATGTTGCTTCTTTACCAAGGATACAGATTTTATTTCAACACCTTAACTACAAACAGCAATGCTAAAGGCCGTACATATCAAAGACCGAAGGTTCCTTCCTCCAGTCCTGATTGTCTTGTTTGTGCGTGTGTAACCATCGTATGCATTATGATGAAAAAAATTTGAGAAATTCCAGGCACTTCCGGTTGCCATTAGCATATTGCTCCGGCTACCTGTGCATGACTAGCATCATCCACTGTCAGCATATATTCAAGCCATCCTCTATCAACATATATTCAAGCTGCTCTTTAGAAGATGTTTTAAGATCATTCACATGACGGATAAATTTCTGCAGTTTGAGATCATGAATAAGTTATATTTACAAAAAAATAAAAAATAAAAAATAGACATAGCAAGTACTATTACCAATATTAGTTGAACGGATGATGTTATAAATCTAGTCTCTCTATACCATACCACAGGCCAAGGTTTGAATTTAATAGAAGAAAATTGCATCCCCTATTAGCTCAAATGATTTTCAGAGAGAAACTGAATTCTCTATTATCTGAATCTAACGGCGGTTTTAAGAAAAATTTTCCTGGATGGACAGAATACAATATCATGTTTCACATAGTTCTGAAAAATGGTAAGCATCTTACAACAAAAGAACCTGAAAGGTCTATTTATGGCAAAGGAACTGGAGGAATTAAGACTGGAATGGTACATTGTCAAAATGGGCTTAATCGTGAAACGGGTTTCCTTTTGGGCCTCTTGAAATCCAAACTACATTATCTGGCCTAAAAAGTTTTATCTCATTAAGTTTGGGCTTTTATGCTATCCTGCCGGACCAATTGATATTTGCCATTACTTCCCGCTGCAGGCCTGTGAACCTGGATATCCAAAGGATTACTTGGGTTTTTAATCCTGCAAAAAGCGGTATAAAATTTATAGAATTGAAGATGCTAATGAGCTAAAAAGAGAAAAAAAGAACTAACAAGAGACTTGAAGTTAGAATTCGGATTGAATACATTGCATACATACACGAGAGTTGACTCATTATCTTTTACTTGATTCTCTCAACCGTAACTAAAAAATTTCGTGTCTCGACAACAAGTAGGCTGAGACGCCGATCAATAAATGAGCCAAAACAATATAAAAAAAAGAAATTATTGGATTGGACCAAAATGGGGAAAAAATAAACAGCTTTTCACGCGTGTAATCCGCATTTTGAGAATGATAATTTCCAATTTCAATGTCATACCTTCCTATACAATTTTTAAAAAAGACAAACAACGAAGATTAGGATGAGAGATAATCAAATGGAAATTGTCAATGTGTCTCGATCATCTTTTTTAATTATTGGCTGGCATAAAATCGAGAGAGAGAAGGTTTTATCAGCATGCCGCTTGGTCCTCTGGGAGGGGGGTCCTGCCAGCAGAATAGTTGGCTAAATTATGTGCTTATCACAATCAAAGAAGTTTCTACCATCTGATCAGAGAGAGAGAGCTAGAAACTTCCATGTTGAGGTAGCTGTGTGTCATTCTTAATTTTGTGTTTTCAAAGTTCAAACAGTGATTTATCAATATATATATATATATATATATATACGACCACTGAATGCTTCCTTGAGAAAATGGTGGAAGAATCTACAGTGAGAATGTAAGACCAAGATCAATCCCGATAGTCTCATCCAATTTTATAAATCAGCGGCCACATTCATTTACCGAACATGTGAAGACGAAGCCTTTCTCATGTCCGCCTCAGATCATCAAACTGTTCCGCCATTTCCATTGGGAGCCATTAGCCAATAATAATCATTCTCTTTTTACACACACACACACACACACACACACACTCCATATATCTACAAACTTTTGTTGTATTAGAGGCGTCCTTTGATGGATGATATAGAGATTCCAGAGTTCTTCATCTGCCCAATATCTCTCCAAATAATGAGAGACCCGGTAACGGCCTTAACCGGCATAACCTACGACCGTGAGAGCATCTAACCCCAAACATCATGTTACGCAGATTGATTCAAGCGTGGTGCACGGAGAATGCGTCCCGTGGCATTGATCGAATCCCAACCCCGATGCCTTGCCTCAACAAGTTCTTCATGAAACTCGTCAAAGACTTTTGGCTGCCCGACTTGCAAATGGTTACTCTTAGAAAAATGGAGTTGTTGGCTGCTGAGAATGAAAGAAGCAAAAAGTACATGGCGGAAGCTGGGGTGCCTGTGGCTGTGCTGTCGTTCGTGTTAACATGCTTTAAGAATGGCTAGATTGCTGGTCTACAAGAGGCGCTTAGTATTCTTCGCTATGTCCGAATTCCTGCCACCGAATCGGCGGTGCTTCTTGTTGAGAACGATCAGATTATAGATTCCTTGACGTGGGTTTTAGTTGCAATATGGTCACGTTTTTATTTCTGAAACTACTCCTGGAAGATCTCAGCTCTCCTGTGCTGGAAAGGGTAAAGCCTATATTTTTTAACCGGATTGTTTGTGCTCTCAGAGAGAAGCTCACTCAACAAGGTGTCAACGCCACTTTGCAAGTGTTATCACATGCTTGTACCTCGGGAAGAAATCGAAAAATGATGGTGGAAGCTGGTGCAGTGTTTGAACTCAATGAGCTGGAATTGGGAACACCCAAAAAGAGAACCACGGAGCTGATTTTGGGTATCCTATTTCATCTCTGTTTTTGTGCTGATGGAAGAGCTCAGTTCTTGGGTCACAGAGGTGGCATTTGCTGTGGTTGCAAAGAGGATCTTGACGGTTTCGACTGCCGCCGACGATCGGGCGATTCTAATCCTTTCGATGCCATGCAACTTCTCAGGAACAAGCATGGTTTTACAAGACATGTCCAACGTTAAAGCTGTGTCAAAGCTGTTTCTGTTTCTCCAATTTGACTCTGCACCTTACTTGAAGGAAAAAGCCAGGGAGATCCTTAGATCACATTCTGCTGAGTGGAGGAACTCTCCTTGCATTGATGCTTCTTCTTGACAAGGTAGCCTAGCCTAGATGGATGTATTAACTTGAACATCTCTCCAGCTCCCTGTCTTTCAAAGAGAAATTTCATTAATTGATGAGCTCTTTCTTTTCACGCCTTGAGATTAGGTTGACTTTGATTCATAAAATTCTTGACCCATTAACCAATCAGCCCAGGAGAATAGTAAAAATTGCAAATGTTCACAAAATATTAATTTTAATTCCAATGTACCAAAAAAAAAAAAAAAAAAAAAAAACTTTGACTGAGTTAACTAATTGCTTTATAGGTGCGTTTCCATGGTTCATTAAACTACAATTGCCATGGGATACGCATCCCATGTACAGGAAACAAAGACTTTTGTTTTTCCATTAAAACGGTGAACGTTTCAGTGATGACACTTTTCGGAATAGAATATATAGATATGGCCCTTCATTTATTTTACTGAAACCATTGTTATGGAAAAGCTTAAAATAATAATAATAATAATAAAAAAAAAAGGCATCTAAAAATAGCCAGAAGAGGGAGGGCCGAACAAATTAAAATACAGCTCTCTATGACCATGACAAACCATTATTTTTAGCAGAGACCAATTGAAATCGAATCCTAGAGATTAATTTAGACCCATTAGTGCGATGCTGTTGTGCCACAGAAATATTTTAAGGGGCTCGGTACCGTGCTCGATACAGGTCTAGATTTCTTGAAAATAAAGAAACTGCATAAGTCTCTCTCCTTCATTTTCACAGAGTTGTTGACCTGAATCGGGGTAGTTAATTCCTACTATTAATTTAAGGTTTTAAAGCCCACAAACTGTATATCAGTCAGCATGATCGCTCTCTTGCCATGCAAAAAAATTATTATCCTTGTCATGTCCCTTTCACACACACATACACATACACATACACGTACACACATCCACACATTTGTAAGTGTTTTATTTTGCGCGTACGGTTGCAACAAGCGGTGAATATGAAATGGGTCAGTAGCTGAAGTCCCACCCCTTAGGCCCCCCTTTGAGATTGCGTTCTATCTCCGGTTGTGGTTGATTTTTTTCAGTTGTTTTAGTTTGCGTGTACAATAAATTCTTTACAAAAGCCTAAATTTTTATTTAGTAAATATTTCTTAAAATACTTCATATGGTTGATTTTTTGGTAGGTCGGAAGTGCCCGTTAACATGTTGGGCCGAGGCTACGATGAATCCAAAGATGGACCGACAAGACAAACGCGCATTGCCTTTTGATCTGAAAAGCACAATTTCTTTCTTTCTTTCTTTCTTTCTTTGTTTTGGTTTTTTTTTTTTTTTTTTGGACCTTCCAATTGGGGGTTTTAGATTCAGAAAGGCGCGAACTTGTTAGTGAACCGGGTTTATTATCTAAAAGTTTTACTGACCTTAGGAGGCATATCATTAAATATGCAAGCTTTAGATGACTAAAGCTATTTAGTAATCCATTCAAACACATGAATATCAACTTTGGTAATTTTGGCAAATACTTTCCGGGTTATTCCTGTATTTTGTGTATACATTTTTTTTTTTATCCAGAAAATGTGAAATTAAGACACAGGCGCATTTTCCCATTTGGAATGACCGTCTTTATTGCCCAAATTTAAAGTCGTGTCATTATAACTTGACCAATGCTTTGCATTGTTGTTGCAACTGTTTGGTAATTCATTGGGCAATGTAATTTATATGAAGCTTACCCGACCACATTAGTTGAACCTAAAAAGGACTTTTAAAACATGTGACAAATGGTAGTTTTATGATTCCTTTTCCGTCGCATTCGACGGTTGACAGTAGAAATAATAAAGCCATGAATCCCCCGCCCAATCACCGCTTGTCATTTTTGGGTCTAAGTCCAATTATCCTTTTTACATGCTTCTCAAAGCAACTCTAGGGTATTCTACGAGCCCATCTTTGTTGATAAAAAAATGGCAGTGGCCCTCTTTGCGCTGTGTTCTGAGTCATTGAATACACACATTGAACCACTTTTAGCAAGTAAATCTATTTTCAATGATATGAAATATGATTATGTCCTATTGTTAATGAACTCCGAGAGAAAAATCATCTCCTTATTAAACTCATATCTTTTTATCTATTAGTTTGACTTTTTAAATAAATTTGAGATTTTAAGGTGTTATTTGACAATATTATGCCGCCCCACAATCCTTAAAAAAACGAAATTATTTCATTTTTGCGTCAACTTAATTTTTCATCTAAATGTGGGCTTCACTTTCTGATGGACATTAACCATTCTATCCAAAATCTGCAATTCTATAAATGTATCAAGGTCAAATCTTATTGCGCGTAAGCGTGTGAAATTGGATACCGAAAAGGGTGTGACATTGCGTTTCTTTTATTTTTAAGTTTTTTTTGACCACGAACATGTCACGTTGTGGTATGGTTTGTGCGCACCGGACTAGGTCCATCCCCCCATTTTGGGTTGAAAAAGTTGCAAGATCAAGGAAACCAAACTGCTTTCGTCCTTCAACTCACACTCGGGCCTAATTCATCTTTCCGTAACTTAGAAGGAAAAGAGAGAGTGAACTTATCCAAAAAAAAAAAAAAAAGTGTAAAACAAAGAAATGGTTGTCACGTTAATTATTATTCGTCCCAAACCAACGCTTATGCATGTAAATTACTACTAATTAAATTATTAAACTAAGGTTACTCGCTGATTGAACTATGTGTTAGATTCAAATCTTAAATATTAAACTAATATTCGATTTAGTGGTCGTTGGCGAGCAGACAATTATGAATCCAAATTGTACTTCCCTTTGTTTCTTAATGGGCTTAACAGAGGGAAAAAAAAAAAAAAAACTGTTATTTAACAAATGGGAACTTATGTATTTATGGCAATTGGAATTTGAGTTTTCATTCCACAATCCCTAGAGTCAACCCTTTCTCGGAGCTCATACAGATTCAGTGAACCACAACGCCAAGGTAATTAGCGCGTGCATGTTGTGCGAAAATTCTATAAATAATTTATTTATTGTTATATTAAAAATAATAGATTCAAAATTTTTTAAAAAATTTTTAGTGAGATTAAACATATAATCTTAAAATTTATTTTAAAAAAAAAAAATACAATCTTTTTCAACGAGACTGTAAAATTTCATCCTTGCCTTTGCATTTTCACTCAAAAAATTCCTAGTGGCACCATTAGGTGCTCTAATAACCATTAATTAATATGCACTATATATTTTTATTAACAAACATATGCCCTGTCCTGATTATTAATCAAATTCTTTAATATATAAACACCAAGAGGGTTGAATAATCTTATGAGAAAATGCTATTGTCAGTCTTACTTTTGTGCAAAATCGTTTGTCTGGATAAGGTAACGGTTTTACATTTTTAAATACGTTAACCACCTAAGACCGTTTTGACAGTGACGTTAACAAAAATGAGTGAAAAATAACTGCACCTTCTGCATAGATAATTTATTTTACCCATAAAAGAGAGCTTACCCATGTTAATTATTACCATAACATGCATTTATGTTAATTGTTCTCTCTATCTCTAAACTATTTTCTTTATTTAAAAAGGTCAACGATTCATTAGGCAAAGTTAGTATGAAAAGCGGGAAATGAAATGATTTCATTTATGAGTAAAAAAAAAAAGAAGAAATGATTTCATGTGGTTTTATGCGCCACTTTTTTCTGACTAGGTTGGAATAGGAGTTTGGATGCGGCAGATGAACTTTTGCGGAGGAAATGATCGGTCAACTCACCCACCCAATTAAATGCATCTGCTAATTAAAAGTCTCCATTAATTTCAAGGAGGCCCCGATAAGACCCTTGATGTGCGGCGGTCTATTCAAGGGTTGAGTTTACAAATGAGGAACCGAATCTTGCATAGCTGTCTTACTCTTTGCCTTTTTATTTTTTATTTTTTTTTATCTATTTAACGACATAAAAGTGTACCTTTTTCCATCGCAAAAACAAAACAACTTTCCCCTTTTATATATATATATATATATATATATATCTTTACATGCAATTTCCAAGGCACTTGCATGAAGTAATTTCAATGAATAAAATTTGTCAGTTCTATTAAAAAAAAAAAAAAAACTTCCAACAATCCCTAGAGGAGATTTTATTTTTCTGGTACAAGCAAATTGGACATTTGCCACGACAGTTTTAAGCAACTGGGACCTTTACCTTTATGAGCCACCAACAGGGCAGAGAAGGAAGGAAAGGTAACCCAAACGAAGTCTACGCACGGCTCTTTCTCTTTCTTGAGTCCTTCAAAATTAGGGAATGTGGCTATGAATAATGGATGATTAAAAAGGATAACTGTCACCCACCCTTAATAAAATTTTCTTCAACTCACGCTTTTTTCAAAAGTCTTCGTTGAGTTGGCTTTGGCGGCATTGATTGATGTTTTTGCAGGCGTGGGGTAACTTACTGCCAACCGGCGGATTAAGATTAGACACGGGGGGAAGTTAAACTCCGCCATCTCATCACTTTTGAAAGATTGATGATAAAAAAAGACACGTGAATTATATTCTAGCAGCCGAGCATTGTTTTTAGACACATCACACTCACACCTTTTTTTTTTTTTTTTAAAAAAATATGTTCATTTGTTATTAGCCACCCCTTTTTTTAAATATTTTTTCTATGCTTTTTTCAACAAAAATGTCGCAGATTTTCAGGATTGGATGATAATAAGTCCGATAGAATCCAAATCGGTGGTTTTTGAATGATTCAAAGAAAATTTGGAATATTATTTTTATCCTTTCAACTTTAGGTGGAACGTGCTTTATATCTATCTAACAAAAATGTCTAAATCTCAAATCTCATGTGCTATCCTAGCCATTCAAGTATTAAATAACATAAAGGTAATATTTTATTTCTTAAAAATTATCAATAAAATAGTTCAAAATTTTATTGGTTAGAGAGACCATAAAAAACTTAGAAGAAAACTTAATTTATAAGTATAATTTTATTATTTATTTATTATATAAAATTATTTAAAAATTATATTAAATATTTAATAATTTTTATTTTTTATTTTAAGTATTTTTTATTTAATCAAATATTTTTTAATTAATTATTATAATATTTTTTTATTTATTTTAAAATATTTTTATAATTAATTAAATAATTTTATTTATAAATATGTATAAATTTAAATATTAAATTATTCTAATGAAATAAAATACTTTAATAAAAATATCAATAATATCTTTACACTTTTTTTTTTATAAAATATTATTTTTTAAAGATTAATTAAGTATTAGTTTTATTTTTATTAAACGTTGTATCAAATGATATTAAAACATGTCTCACTTATTTTCATGGTAGTATGAGATGAAGGGAATAATAACCATTTTGTTGATGAAGATTATGAGATGCAAGTCATTTAATCAACTATTAGCTTAAAGGTTCGATCGATTTAGATGTGGATTAGAAATCATCAACAATTGACTCAAAGTTTTCTATGTGGGAGGTGCCAACATGAACTAGAGTGACAAAAGGAATCAAAACAAATATTTTACTCTTGGTCAATCTTTTATCCAACCCATCCTTACAAATTAGTATAGATATTAAACTTATGTGATATATTATGATGAAAATACAAATCTACGTATGCATCAAACCTATGTAGCAGAATTTAGTGATGATGATGGTGGTTTTGGTGACTACTTAAATTATACTACATATGAACAACGATAACCTTGACACACTCAAATATTAGATAAATTTTGGCTAAAGGTAGATATTTTTATCTATGATGGTGAATTAAATATTGAAACTTTTATAGATTGGTTAGCCCAAGTAAAAAAAAATTCTTTGAATATATTGAGATACCTGAGAAATAAAAGTTAGATTGGTAGTTTGTTAACTAAAAGAAGGAGTCTTTGCTTGATGGGAAAGCTCTAGGTAGAGATTGGTATAAAATGAAATAACTTTTGAGGGAGTTTCTTACTCTAGGTTATGAGTAGATCCTTTTTTTAAGAAATACCAATATTACAACCAAGGCAATCAATTAGTTTATAAATAATCAGTAAATTTTTTCAGATTATTTGAGCATAATAACTTGATGGAATCACAAATCTATCAAGTCATGGATTGAAATTAGTTAATTGAGATAAAATCAAAGTTCAAATATTGATGGATATATCTAGGGCTAGGAATATGATGTTGAAAGTTGATATCATGTTATAAGAAAAAAAAAAAGAATGAATCTTCTCGTAAGTATATATCGATTTTAACAAATTTGTTAAAGAAAAATAAAAGTAGAAGTCCCTATAACAACAAAAAAAAATTGTTCTTGACAAAACTACAGGAAAACAGTTATCTGCTGAGAAAATAATAATTTAAAATGTTAATTATTATGAAAAGTTTATCCTTACTACAAGTACAATGAGGGAGACCATCCTTTTAGTAATTGCCCATGCTAAAAGACAGTGAACAAGAAGGAGTAGTTTGAATTAAAGATAATGAAATCAATTATTACTTAGATGGTAAGGAGTGCAAGTACAAAGATGATAAGTTTATATATATGATGAGAAAGCTGATAACTAGCTTCTAAGTAAGAGAATGATACTAATAAAATAAGTTATTCAATAGTAGGTGCACAATTAGTAATACTTAATTTAATTTAATTATTAATAGTAATAATTAAGAAAATATTATTATGATAGAAACTATTAAGAAATTACAACTCCAGTAAAGAAGTGCCTAAGTCTATATACCATTGGGTGAATCAAAATAGTTAGAGAAAATTAAAGTCTATTGTGATGTTATAGAAATGGATGTTTACCACTTATTATTTGGCTAACCCTAACAATTTGACATTAATGCTCAACACTTAGGTTGAAAAAATGTCTGCAAGCTTGAAAAAATGAGATAAAATATATATTATTGGCTATAAAAATAGGATTTAAACCAAGACTTCTCAAATAAAGGGGGAAAAGTTTCTAATAATTACCCATACAAATCAAGAGATTGAGGTTATCATTAAAAAATCAAAGGAGGTTTATGTGATAATGGTAAAAGGTAAGGTAATCAATGGTCCAAAAATAAAACTTTGAGAATTAATCAAGTTATTATTGGAAGAATTCAATAAGATTGTAGTTAAAGAGTTACTAGAAGAGTTGCTACCAATGTGTAACATCCAACATCAGATTGATTTACCTCTTAGAGGTAGTCTTCTTAACTTGTCACATTACTTGATGAGTCCCAAAGATATTGAGATCCTAATGGAGAAGGTAGAAGAGTTGCTACGAAATGGGTATATTAGAGATATCATAAGCCTATATGCAGTTCTAACCTTACTAACTCCAAAGAAAGATGGTAGTTGACATATATGTTTTGATAATGGAGCCATTAATAAGATTACCATTGGGTACAAGTTTAATTCCTTGAATAGATGACATGTTACACCAACAAAATCCATCTAAAGTGTTTTCAAAGATTAATCTTCATAGTGACTGTCATCAAATTAGGATCAAGCCTAGAGAAAAGTGGAAAATTGGATTTATAACTTGAAATGGTTTTTATAAGTGGCCAATAATATCATTTTATCTCTCTAATGCCCCAATCACCTTTATAAAGATGATAAACCATATATTAAATCCCTTCATTGGCAATTTTATGGTTGTATACTTTAATGATATTTCTTATTCATAGTCAATCAATAAAAGATTATGTTTTACACTTGAGAAAAGTATTAGTGGTGTTATTGGAAAATAAGATATCAATTTGAAGAAGTGCAGTTTCATGGTTGACAATTTACTCATTTTAGGGTATATAATCAATTCTAATAGTATCCAAGTTGATGAGAACAAAGTACGTGTAATTCAAGATTGACCACTTTGCAAAATAGTAAGTGATGTATTGAGTTTCCTTGACTTAGTAATCTTTTATTGAAGGTTCATCCATAATTTCAATATTATCATGACACCTATTATTAAGTGTTTTAAGAAAGGTAAGTTTTAGTGAGGAGATGACAAAGAACAATGTTTTGTTCTCATTATGGAGAAATTATATACTGTTTCAATTCTCGTTTTGCATAACTTTGATAAACTATTTGAAGTTTTGTGTGATGTCAATGAAGTTGGAGTTAGTATGTTTCTTTCTTAAGAAAAAAAGTTAATTGCATATTTTAGTGAAAAATTTAGTGAAATTCAACAAAAGTAATTAACATATAATAAGGAATTTTATGTAGTTTCGTGAGATTTGAAGCATTGAAAACATTACCTAGTAGGATATGAATTCATGTTACATGCATGCTAAGTGATCTACTTTCCTACAAAAATTTTCCTTTTAGCTTTTTCACAAAAAAAGGTTAACAAAATAAGGATGTTGATGTCTTAAGGAGGAAAGTATCATTATTAATCACATTAAGAAATAAGATAGCAAATTTTGAATCTCTCTATGAATTATATGAATATAATAAGGACTTTGAAATAATTTAAGAGAAGTTTATTCATAGGTAACTTAATTTTTATATTTATGATGATTATTTGATACATAAAAATCAGCTTTATATTCCTTAATCTTTATTGAGGGAGAAAATTTTTTATAATTTGCATAAAAGTTGTCTTATAGACCGTTTTAGGCATAAGACAATTGTTATTGTCAAGTAGTAATAATGTTGGCTGCAATTAAAGAGGAATGTTGGCAAAGATGTTTAATAATACTATATTTATCAAATAGCTAAGGATTAGTCACAATATATCAGACTTTATATATCTTTACCTATTCTAGATAAAATTTAGAAAAAATTGTCCATAGATTTTATTTTAAACTTACTCTAGACTAAACACCTTATGGATTTTGTTTTTATTATTGTTGACAAATTTTCTAAAATAAGTCATTTCATTCTTTGCAAAAAAACCCTTTGATGTCTTAAATGCAGCTTAATTGTTCTTTAAAAAGATGGTAAGTCTACATTATGTACCCAAAACCATTAGCTCTGATCATAACTCTAAGTCTTTTAGTCATTTTTGGTTCACTTTATAGAAGTTGTTTGATTCATTCTTGAAGTTTGGTAGTATAACTCACTTTTAGATAAATGGTTAGACTAAGTTACTCAGTAAGACATTAGCCAATTTTATTTAAAATATTTGTGGTGGTAAGCCAAAATAAGTTTGCCTACAATAATATAGTTCACAGTGTTATAAGCACATCTTCTTTTTCTATTATTTATATTAAATATTCATAATATACTTTAGATTTAGTTAAACTTCATTAAGTCTTAAGCTTTAGCATTAACATTAAGCTTTTTGCAGAACAAGTGTAAGTTGTTTAAGGTAAGGTGAAACAGAAGTTAGAGATTGTCAATGAAAAATACAATAGAGTTGCAAAAAAATATCGAAAGAGCAAATATTTCAAGAAAGTGACATGGTAATGATGTTCCTTTATAAGAAGCAATTTGCTATTGATTCCTATGACAAGTTATACCTTAAAAATAATGATCATTACCATGTGTCAAAGAAAATTAATAATAATATCTATATAATTAATTTACTTAAAGAATGAGGATTTTGAGGATCTTTAATGTTATAAATATTTATATGTTCTATGTAATTGATGAACCCCTCTATTAAGAGTTTAACTTGGAGAAAACTCGAAGTGAATTTTTTTTTTCAAATAAAGGAGATTGAAATAAAACGGTTAATTCAAAACTTTATTAATCAAAATAATCATTACAAATTCAAAAGAAAATTTAAAAAAATTTAATTTTCAAATATAATTTTAATATTCAGATATTATATAAAATTATTCAAAACTTGTACTAATAATTTAAGAATTTTTATTTTTTATTTTAAAATATTTTTATTTAATTAAATATTTTAAATTAATTATTAAAATATTTTTATTTAAATTAATATATATTTTTTAATTAATTAGATAATTTTATTTATAATTATATATAATTTTAAGAAATAAATTATTTTAATAAATAAATATTTTAAGAAAAATATCAATATTATGTTTTTAATTATTTTTATTTTTAATTTTAATAAAATATTAATTTTATTTTAATTAAATACATCAAAATTTATAACTTTAACCTATCGTATGTCAGCCTAACGAAGCTCTTGCAATGCTTGAGAACTAATTACACTCCCTCCCCTCCCCAACCAACGAAATCCTCTTTGAGATCAATAGTCAATGAACAAATCATGTGGATGTAGCGCAGCAACGTCCATTGAGCCAAATTAAGCCACAGCGTACTTTGGTAAAAAATTCATAGATAATCGTACCCAAAAACAATTTAAAGAAGAGAAAAATGCTGAAAGCTAAAGATCAGTATTAGTGACAGTGAAGGGGCACAACCATTCATGACGACGGGTGAGTAAGAGCTGCGGAGTGAAAGGCAGCAGCTAGGAAATTGCAAGCATAAATGCCCCATTGACTTTTTTGACATCTCGCTCGCCCGTTCATGCCAGTTAAGTCTTAGTCAAAATTATGCATATTATACATGTTTGATACAGAATAAGAAAATAAAAACAAGCTCAGTCAATGCACAAGCTGAGAGAGAGAGAGAGAGAGAGAGAGAGAGAGGTGGGTGTGACTTTTCAAAGTAATTGAAGGGCTCAAGGATGGCAACCTTTACCGAGTCCTTTATGTGTGGGGTGCAGGGGCTTCTTATCTTATCAGGGTAAAATTTTTAATTTAACTCAATTAAAATAATAAAAATATCTAATTTAAAATAATATATTTATTATATTAAAAATTTGAATAAATGAAACCAACGCTTTATTTTATTAGTTAAATTATTAAAACGTTACGCCCTTTTGATTTTCTTCGTCTATCTCTTTTTCTCGCTCTAAGTTATTTCCGTGTTTTGACTTTCAGATTTTGAGCACTACATTCCTACCTGCACGTATAAAACACTGCAACCTCTTTTGCCAAACTTCGCAAAATCAAACCAATTCACACCTGCCTGCCAACAGCGTAGAGGATCTAAAAGCCCATATTCTTCTTGTATTTGGAAGCCTGCCTTATAAGTACTCTCATTTATCATTCGGGTTTTCTCGAAATCCCTTTGTTTTAGCTTAGTCAAGCTTGCAAATCCATCTATTTTCTATTGTGTAGATCTTTTGGGGTTTTAGAGATGGAAGAGATTGATGTTCCCTCATATTTTCTCTGCCCAATTTCTCTGCAAATGATGAAGGACCCAGTTACCGTTTCAACTGGAATAACTTACAACCGGAATAGCATTGAGGAATGGTTTTTCACAAGCAAGAAAAATACATGTCCGGTAACAAAACAGGTCATCTCAGAGTTTGATCTAATACCAAACCACACGCTTCGCCGTTTGATCCAATCTTGGTGCACCCTCAATGCTTCCTGTGGCATTGAGAGAATCCCAACCCCCAGGCCTGCGACAAACAAAGCACAGATTGCCAAGCTCCTCAACGATGCCAAATCGCCGCAGCAGCAGATCAAGTGTTTAAGGAAGCTACGTTCGATTGCTAACGAGAACAGCACAAGCAAAAGGTGCATGGAGGCTGCAGGTGCTGTGGAGTTCTTGGCCTCGCTTGTGGGCAAGTTCAGTTCCTTATCATTTGAGGAATCAGCAGATCATGATGGGTTTGAGATAGAAAGACCAAGTGATGAGGCCTTAAGCATTCTCCACAGCCTCCAGATATCAGATTCCGGACTCAAGAACCTTGCAATGAAGAATAAGGGAGAATTCATTCATTCCTTAACGAGAGTCATGCAACGCGACAGCTACAAGTCGCTGGCTTATGCAGTTTTGTTGTTGAAATCAGTTCTTGAAGTAGCTGATCCAATGACACTCATCACCTTGAGAACCGAGCTCTTTGTCGAAATAGTCCAAGTTTTGCACGATCAGACCTCTCCGCAAGTCTCCAAAGCCGCATTGCAGTTATTGATCAATATATGTCCATGGGGGAACAACAGAATCAAAGCAGTTGAAGGCGGCGCGGTCTGGGTTTTGATTGATCTCCTAATTGACTCAACCGAGAAAAGAATTTGCGACATGGTGCTACATATTCTGGATTTGCTGACCCAATGCGCAGAAGGAAGAGCCGAGCTGTTGAGGCACGCAGCCGGACTAGCGGTTGTTTCAAAGAAGATACTAAGGGTCTCTCAGGTGGCAAACGAGAAGGCAGTGAGGATCCTCCTGTCCATTTCCAAGTTCTCGGCTGCCCCTTTTGTGCTTCAAGAGATGTTGCAGACTGGAGTTGTGTCCAAGTTGTGTTTGGTGCTTCAGACGGAATGCAACAGCAAGACCAAAGACGAAGCCAGAGAGATACTTAAATTGCACAATGGAGTTTGGAAGAACTCTTCTTGCGTACCAGTGAATCTGATTTCTTCGTACCCATCTTAATCAATTATCCCATTTTCATTATAGTTGTCTTTGTAACATGTACATAATGAATTGACGTCGCTGCATGAATTAGAAATCAGGCTATGTGTACTTGTGGACAATATTAAATTGATGGTGTCCACCATCTTATGTTCAGAGGCCCAAAATGGAACACGCCAAGTTTTCCACTTTGATGAAATTAATGATTCGAGATCGTTTCAAGTCACAACAAGTCAATATATTACGCTTTTGTAATCGAAGTTCTTCCTCGATGTTTTTGTTTCTCGTTTCTTGCGATATGCATGGCAGACAAAAATTTGAGGGGCAGTAACGCTGTAGACCCTAGCAATTAGCAAATGAGATTATCGTGTTCACGGAGAAGCCAATATGGCACACACATTATTAGGCCTAAAGCGGTTTCTTTTGTCTTGGTCTCATTTGGGGTACGTAGTTTACTCGGGACTGGGCGAGACAACGAAGACTTTGCTCAGTAACGTACCATTCCTGTCGACTCATATGGCTGTGCTGAACTACGTGGGGTTTGATTATGCTCTTGCCAGTTTATATCAATTCTTCATTCGGTAACAAAAACATATATGATCAGTCTTTTCCATTTCAGTATTGTTGTCTTATAGATCCAATTGTGATGCCAGTCCTGCTTAACCTATGTAACTGGAAATTTTATGGACCCGTTTGTTAGTATTTGATTAAGGGGAGTAAAGCTGACCTGAGACAAAAGACAAAAATGGACAATATCTAATTGGTATAATAAAAAAGTAAAAAAAAAAAAAGGTAAAAAAAAAAGATATAAAATAGATACTAATTTTTTATTACTATTAGTTATAGTTGATTATTATTTTAAAAAATAATATTAAATATGACTAAATATTGATATTTAATTTGCATGTTTTGCTAATAAAACTTTTGGTAGAAAACTATTAGCATCAAAGCAAACATTCTGTGCTCTGATTGCTCTTATTCGACTGGCAGAGATCCATCTTTGAATCTGAATCCTTCTTCCCCTGCTCGCTTGAGGTCAATCTAATCAAAAATTACGTTTTATTTGTCACTGGAAGAATCACTTCTGATGAAGGTCAATACTGAACGCAGCAACCTCAATGGTAAATGGTCTAAAATTTTCATTAATTTTCTAAATTTTTATAGGCCCTTATATATATTTCTCATATTCGAGATATAAATCATCAAATGAATATTATTTGTCAAAAACAGAGTATGTTGGCTGGTTGTTTACGATTTTAGCGGAAAATTAAATTGGATCCCCTAAAGTCTTTGAATTCTAGCATCTCAATCTGGTCAAATCCGGATCCGCGGTCAACCATGCCGGTATATCTTATCATTAGCACGACACAACTTCCACGGATTATAAGGTCACCACAGCCTGCAGATTTAACATGTAGGGATTTTTAATTTAAATTAATTTAGTTTTAAAACGTAAGTGAAAGTGAGATTAAGTTAAAATAAAAAATGATTATAAAAATTTGTAGAATATAAAATTATGTATGGATTATATTAATTAACAAAATATTTAAAAAATAGTAATTACCCCGGACTAATCAGCCATCCACAAGCACGTTTTCCCAGCCTACAGGATTGTCAAATCAGTGTTCCTTTAAACTTAGTCCTGCTGTTTCGATTGATCCATTAATTCATTGAGTATAATACTTGGACGCACAAATTTTATTAATAATATAGAGGCAAGCAGATATATTAAGGTGTTGTAGAACCTCATAAACGTTTTCGTTAATTTCAATCAAATGTGCCCACCTGCATGTGGGTGTCAGCTTCCTGGATCATGGGCGGCTCTGGGACCACACTGTGTGCAGTAGTAAAGTCTTAAGGCAACCATGTGGCTGAGGGGATTAACTTCGCCAGGCAACCAACTTTTGAAAGGAAATAATGAAATATTATTATATGACAGAAGTTTGAATTTGATCATTCAAAGATTCTGGCATGGCAATCACGACTGAAGACCAACTCACAACTTGT
This sequence comes from Rhizophora mangle, assembly GCA_037832345.1. NCBI lineage: Eukaryota > Viridiplantae > Streptophyta > Magnoliopsida > Malpighiales > Rhizophoraceae > Rhizophora > Rhizophora mangle. The sequence goes on along the minus strand of JBAPLJ010002022.1, from coordinate 1,693,339 downwards.
GTGGTTCACATAATATGAACTAGTCGATGAGAGCCTTGTTAGGAATCACAAATATACTTATTAAATAAATAAATAAAATCTTAAAAATTCACTTTTAAAAATTAATTAATTAATTATTATATTTATTATTTAATTATCTTCATGTGATAGATATTATATTTAATATAAATTCTTAAAAAAAATCTTTAATTGATGTTATTTAAATTTAAAATTAAAATATAATAATTCTTATATAAATTATTTACTAGTCTCAAATCTAAAAATTATTTTTATAATCATATGAGAAATTTTATAATTATACAAGTAATATTTTACTTAAAATTTTTTATAGTAATTTAATTTAATAAACTTATTTATTTAATAAATATTTATATATTTGTTTAAGTATTCTATATTTTAATCTATAAGTTTAACTATTTTATTTTTTTTAAAAAAATATATAATATGCATCAATATTATAATTTTATCAATATTTAATCTTAACAATTTATTGAATAATAAATTGATTAATGTGGTAAAAGAGAAAAGGTAAGTGATTTGGTAATTTTAGTCGTGTTATAGAGATTGGTTCAACGTATAGTTCTAATCCAACCTTGTGAATATTTTCATGTAAAAAAAAGTTACTTCTTGATGTAGGTGACACTATCCATATTTATATATACAATATAATTACAAAAATTGAAAATAAAAAGTTAATTAAACACTTATATTACAAAATTTACTTAATTTTATAATTTTTTTTTAAATATATTTTTTTTTTTTATAATATTTAATAATAATTTAATAATTAATTTATAATTTTTTGTTATTTTTATAAAATTAAAATTTTAATATGTATTTTAATAAGTTTAAAATTTTTATATATATCCAATCTTTTTTTTTTTTTTTTACATTATAAAATTTTAAGTATATTTGATTTATATTATTATTCCTTTATTTTTTCTTTCTTTTAGATTTTATCTATCAAATTTTAATTTTACTTGATCAATTTTTTTTCAAATTTAGTACTTATAGTTCTTTTGATTAATATTTAATAGGTTCTATCATTTTGATTGATTTTTCACCATCTTTATAAATTATACATGAATTATATTACATGTTTCTTAAACATAATTATATAATTTAAGTCCTTATTTTTTTAAATACTTACCATTTATATTTTTTTTTTCTCTCATTTACATGAAACATAAGAAAAATATATTTTTTAATAAATAATACATACATACATATATATATATCTGAAAAAAATTTCAGTTATTTTCATTTTTGTTATCTCATCATTTTTACTTATTTGGTTGCTTTTTTTTTAATTTACAAATTAAAAAATAGAAAAAAAAGAAAAAAAATTATTCTAAAAATTCATCTTTTTATTTTCTTAAAAAATTCAAATTTTTGTATTTATTTTTTTAAAAATTATTTTCATTATCTCTATTTTATTTTTTTAAAAAATATTAATAATTTACATTATTTTTATTAAAATTTTTATAAATATCTATAGATGACTAACAACATAATAAACTTGATACATTTTTTTTTTTCACAATCTCTTCTGTCTATAAACTGACAAGGAAATGTTTGAAAATATAAAAGTTTGCATTTCATATTTTTACACTCTATATTATTTTTCTAAAGATATGGTAAATCCTCACAATTTTTTTATTCATTCTTAATTTACTTTATAATTAGTAAAATAATAAGTATAATTTTTATTTTAATTATTACTTACTTTATAAAATATTTCTCAAATCATGCGTAATATGGGAATGAAATTTAGCGGACTCATATAATTAAGTCATACTACCTTGAATTAATCTGGAGCATGTCATACATAGATTCTGTTCTCCAACCCAACCTTGAATTTCATCAATTGCCTCAACCGAACTTAATCCCATCCATTAATCTAAAACATACAGTATTATCGAAAGATTAAAGAAATGCAAAGGTAAAGGAAAAGAATACTGAGTGGAGAGGTTAAAAAAAAAAAACAGGAACTCCGCACTTTTCTTTTTGGATAAAATAATTTTTCTATGCCTTGAGCCTCAAAGGCCCCTAGAGATGCTTGGAAGAGAGGTAAGTTTCTTTCTTGCTCTTGTTACTGTTCTTCTAATTACTTCTTTTTCCACTCTTTTTTTTTTAGGGGGTTCTCAACCCTTGGTCATTCCTCTTTAAGAAAGTTCAAGACTTGAATACCAGAATTTTGTGTTTCTTGATTTCGTTTTTCAAGATAGGTTTTCTTTTCTTCTTTTTTTATTTTCTTTTTTAATTTTTAAGACGTACTAGCATTATCTGTATTGTTTTCTTGAATTTGGTATTTGGTTTCGGATTGAATAACCAGCTTTGTCTTTTAATCTCTTGCTTTATTTTGATGGCTTTTTTTTTTTTTTGTTTGAGAGAACAAGGAAGATTTTTTCAACTGATGCTTCAACCTTTGTGAACTGTTATGGTGGCAGCAGCAACACCGGGAGCGAATGAGTATTTACGGCCACCGCAGAGCACAGCTTCATTTAACCAATAATCGGAATGTCGGTCGGTAAGAACGAAAGGGCAAAACACAATGGCTTCATTTAAGTCCACAGTTTCTTTGCTTCTTTTACTTTGTTTCCTTTGCTCCGATTTTCTCCCTTTTCTTCCAATTATGTTTTGTTTGAGCCTGGGTGACTCTATCGAAGAATAGACTGGGATCTCCTCGAGTTTGAGCCTATGAGGCCCCAAGCACTGGCTGTTGTGTTCGGGTCAGTAGAACTCGGCCACAAGGACCACAACAAAAAGAACGTGTAACGCAAACGATGAGCGAAGGTCTGATAGAATAGGGCCCATGTCTCGATTCGGCCCATATTCCTTTGGGTTCTTGCGGATCTTCAGGTTTGAATTTTGAAAGAGCTTTGTCGGGGAGTCTTTTGGGCTTTTTTTGGGTGTTCGGCGTTTTAGTTTCTGAATTGGCATTTCTTGAAAATTAACTCATCATCTTAATTCTTAATTAATTGCTTCATGACAGCACACAATTTGTAATTGATGGCGTAATTATTGTTATTTTTTTAATTATTTTAGCATTTCGGCGGGCAGTCAAATGTTAAACTAAAATGACCTTACGTTTTTACTCACAAACACACACACACACACACAAAATAAAAAAATAAATAAATAAAAGGGCAAGATAACATAACTGGGCTATTTCTTTTGATTTTGTTACTGGAATCCATTTTCAATTGCGAACAGAGGGGGTCCGAGAAGAAGAAATACGGGTAGTTGGGTTTGGATCCATTGAGAACGAAACGGGTCAAAAGTCATAATCGTCCATTTACATTTGACAACACAACAAGCTTGTTTCATCTATCAAGATTCGACGCCGAAGGCAAAGAGAGGGAGAAAACAGAGAGATCCGATCAACCAAAACACGCCCTACCGCCCTCCAGCCGTGTGAGTTGGCGAGGGAGCGACTCGGTTCTTGCTATGCTACGGATGGATCCGGCGGGGACGCCGCTTGGCAAAATGCTAATGGAGGAGATCACTCCGGTGGTCATGGTCCTCCATACGCCGCTCGTCGAAGAATCCTGCCTCAAGAACGGCCTGTCCTTCATCGAAATGCTTAGCCCCTTCTGTAACTTCACCAACATCGACGGTTAGCCGCTCATCTCCCTCTCTCTCTCTCTCTCTCTCTCTCTCTCTCTCTCTCTCTCTCTCTCTCTCTCTCTCTCTCGCTTTATTCTCTCTTTTCGCATAGTTTTCCCTAAAATTATGTGCGTATATGTTTACTTATAGATGCCTGTGAGGTGGATTAGTAACGGAAACTTTGAGGAGTCTTTCTTTTCTTGTGTGAGTCTTGTGATTGGTTTTTGCCCGGTTGTTCAATGCAGTGCCTGTGAGGACGTCAAGTGACCAGCCCTACAGGCTCCAGAAGTTTAAGTTGAGGTTATTCTACGAGTCTGACATTAGGCAGCCGGATCTGGAGGTAAATGTTATGTTTTCACATGGAGTTTCAATTTTGAGCTCTTGTTGATTTGAAATACTAATAGAGTAACAAGTGTTTGAATACTGGAGGAGAAATCTGGGACTTAATATTAGTCTTTATCACTTAAGCTAGGTGATATTTGCTGATTGTAGATGTGCTGTCATTTTGGACTTTGGAAGTCCTAAAAATAACCCATGTATGTGAAAATCAAAGGGGCTTTGCATTTAGTTGAATTGACTCACGTGACTGTAATGGTGAAGTTCGAAGCAGCATAAGATGGTAGTGCTGATGGCAAAATTCAAGCATCTCTTTTATTTGTCCAACTTGTTAGTGCAAAATGAGGTCTTCAGCAATCTTGTATTTAGTTAAGAATCATGATGGACATGCTGGGCAAAATGGGAGGAATAGTAAATTTACCATCACTTGTGTAAATATGCCATGCTGGCATCAAATTTTGATCTATAAGCTGAGAACTGGAGAAAATTGGCATTTTTGGGTATGGGTGCACTATACTTTTCAGCAGTCTGTCCATTTCAGAAGCCAAAGTTATTATTTTAGGTTTTCACTTTGGCTTCAGTAATTCTTTTTCCATGGTTTGACAATGATTTTGGTTCAACTAGATAGCAAAGGAGCAATTGAAGAAGGTTATTACACAGGTTGGAGAAAAAGATCACTCTGAATTGTCCTCAGACCCACCTCATATTAGTAATGAACTTGCTAGTAAGTCCTTCCTGTAGTATGTGCATTGAGCATGCATGTGAACACACACACAGAAATGCACACTTGCACATGTAAAAATCTTCAAATCTTTTTTTCCTGCTGTTGATATAATGCATGTCACATTTATGTTTCTAGTGAAATGTCAGTTATGCTTTCAACCCATTTTTGCTAATAAATTTATTATTTATCTTGCCCAGAGTGATTTGTCGGTGCTGATTTTCATAGTCGAACTTTATTTGAAATGGCTCTGTGGTCTCTTTTTCCTGTTTGTTTGAATTGGAGAAGTTCTTATAAATTTTTAATATGAAGATTACCATATCATTCTCTATTGGAGATCTGAATTTGTGATCTTAGTTCATGCATGTGATTTGTAATCTGTGCAGAATCTGGTTCTGAAATTTGGCCTTCATGGTTTGAATTTATCAATAAGGAGCTCATACATATGGTATCGTTCTCTGAACATGAAGCTTTTGACCATCCTGTGGCATGTAAGTTTTGAAAATCATCAGAAATTTGTGTTAGTTATTGACCTGCCTGTGCTTGTTTTCATGAGACTTGGCAATTTCCGTCCATTTCTTTTATGGCATGATACATGTTTGAAGATTTCTTTGTCAGTAAATATCTTTGTAAATGTCTTTTGTGCTTGTATCAGATTAAACTTCACATTGATGTGCAGGTCTTTTGGTTGTTTCTTCTGACGATGAAGAACCTATCAACAAATTTGTAGACCTTTTCAACTCTAATAAGTTGCCTGCTCTTCTAAATGATGGTGCAATGGACCCAAAGATTCTGAAATATTATTTATTGGTACACGATAATCAGAGCAGCTCCTCAGAGAAGTATGTTTTTCTTTTAGTTGTGGTTGTGCTTTTGTTCTTTCAGTTCTAGTTATGTTAGAATGCTTTATATTTCTTAAGTATGACCATGAAAATTAACTAATGGTAATTGTCCTAATGGCTGTAACCGCATGGTTGATGATTTAGCTTTATGATCTAGTAATGCCATCTCTCCCCCTGCCTCTAAAGCTTATTCCTTGGCAGCTCATGTTTCAAAGTGTGTTGTCTCTATAATAATGTACTTCAATTTTTTTACCTTAGATTCATGGCAGGCAAGGTGAGGTTGGTGTGGTTGGTTGAGGGACATGTGAATGACAAAACACATGAAACCAGTTAATTACACCAAAATAAACAGAGAGAGAAAAAGGTGAGAGACTAGAAGCAAGTTGGTGGGACCAAAAGTGAAGCATATGTAGGCTTGAATCATTTACTATTTAGCACAAAAGGACCCTTTGCAAAGGTGAGGGAAACTAGTGGACTAGGGACATATCAAGAGTATTGTGCAGGAAGGGAAGTCCTATGAACTACATGGCTTCTTGTTTGTTAATTGTTATTGATTGCTATTTGGAGATATGCATGTGTTGTTGCTGTTGCTGCTGTCACCAAGCATTGTAAAATACCTTTTTTTCATTAGAAGAAACATCTTTTCACTCAGAAATGTCAGATGTTTTATTTTTTCACATGGTGAATTCCAATGAGGGACATTAGGGTTCTGTTGTCTATTGGGAATATGCTTAAAAGAATATACTATTTTTGGTCCTTACATTGTACAAAAATCAGTTTTGCATCTTTTTTTTCCCTAGAACTTTTGAGATATGATAATACCCTGCCTTTCTTATGTTTGAGTAATTAAGTTTCACCTGGCATGACTTAACCTAAAACTATACAATTACATATTTGACTCTATAGCTGCTCCTTTTGACTTTTGCTTTTAAGAGACCCCTCATCTTGCTGATTTTCTGCAAAAAATTATCTTCATTGCTAACTTTCTTTGTGCCACTTATAAAATTTTAGTTTTTAGCATCTCTGTTTTATTAGCCACCTAATTTCATTAAGTTTTGCTATTTCTCTATTTTGATGTGGTCCATACCACTTAACTTGTTATGCTGTGAGTTTTTGAATATCATTGCTTTGTTTGCAGGGCAACAAAAATCTTGACAGACATGAAAAATACATTTGGTTCACATGACTGTAAAGTGCTTTGCATTAATTCTTCTCAAGAGGGGCAGACAGAACATCATGATAATGTTTGGGCTCCCTTTGTATGATATTTTTAATTATTCTTATTTTTCATGTGACCATATCAGTTTACAATTCTTATTTTTACTTCCTTTTTCCTGTTTGACAAATGTCATTCATAATCTTTGCCTTGGTTCTTGTGCAAAGTCAGGGCCACTAATGCTGCAGTTTTTTACTTATGTGACAGAAATCTGATGCTCTGCATAATCAGCATGTTGGTTGTTTCCTCAACATTGATGATATTAGTGAGGTGAATTGCATTTTAGCCAAAGGCTTCTTATTTGTTGCTGACCCCAATTAAATTTGGGATTGAGACTTTGTTGTTGTTATTCCTTTGTGGATTGTTGTTGATCATATCAAACTTGTGCAATCTGGGAACAGATGAAGGATCTGATGCAAGAAATGACATCCAAACACATAATTCCTTACATGGAGCAAAAAGTTCGTGTGCTCAATCAGCAGGTCACTTAAGCTTTCTTTTGTTTCCTTAACTCTGCACATGAGGCTTTTTTCCTTTCTACTGTCCTAATTGTACTTCTTTTATGCATTTTTACTTTTTCTTCTGTTTTTCCCCTTGTTATGTCCATCTCAATTGTTGTTAGGTTTCTGCTACAAGGAAAGGTTTCAGAAACCAGATTAAAAATTTATGGTGGAGAAAAGGGAAAGAAGAGACAACAGATTCTTCCACTGGCTCCATGTGTGTTGCTCAACATATCATCTAATTGTCTTCTCACAACTTGCTTCTTATCTTTCTTTATTTCTTTCTAATTTAGGGTTTGCATTCACTGTTGAAGGTATACCTTTAGCTCTATGGAGTCTCAGATTAGAGTTTTGGGTGACTATGCCTTCATGCTACGAGATTATGAACTTGCGCTGTCAAACTATCGCCTTATTTCCACAGATTACAAGCTTGATAAAGCTTGGAAGCGCTATGCTGGCGTTCAGGTACCTTCATATGTTGGCTCTTTTAACTGTTATCTTATTTGGTGTATTTTGCCAGTCGTTCTCTATTGTATAATATGTTGAAAGTTGCAAGGCTTGGATAACAGAAATAACATTTTTTGAAGAGAATGGAGTGATGTAGTTATTTATGTGGTCACTTTTTTCTGTATATTTTAGTGTGTATTGGTTTGTTGCTGAAAAATTTTGTGATAAATGTTAAATGGAAAGCCAGCTTAGCATAGATTTTAGCTTTTGATGGATTTATATTACTTTAGTAATTTTTGTGGATGTTCTCTGTTGCTCAAACTCATTTGGTTTCAATTTACAAGGTTGATTCACTAACTTGAATATTCCAGTGTTCAAATATCTTTCTAATTACTGAAAAAATCAGTGTTGACAAAGTGGTTTCTTTATCTGCTTGAAGCTCTGTATATGTCCTTATGGAGATCATTTATTCTTCCAATACATGGTTAATCATCCACCCTTGCAGTATCCCTGAGTGTCTATTAATTCGTACAGGAAATGATGGGGCTTGCATACTTCATGTCAGATCAATCGAGAAAAGAAGCAGAGTACTCTATGGAAAATGCATTTACTACTTACTCAGTATGTTTTTGTTTCTTGCTTGATTATCTTGGTTAGTCCTTATTATTATGTTTTGTTACATTGAACTTGATGTTGTTTCAGAGAATTGGTTCAGGTGGTCTGCAAAATGCCACTCGCTGTGGTCTTTTGTGGGTAGAGATGTTAAAGGCAAGAGGACAATATAAAGAAGCTGCAACTGTTTACTTTCGCATTTGCAGTGAGGTGATGCCTATGCTGTCTAGTAAACTCAAATTGATGAGGATATTACTTTCTGTTTCTGAAAAATTTCTTCTTTTCCTTCTTCCTTCTTTTTTTCTTCTTCTCCTTTCTCACTTGCATTCTGTGTGTGTGTGTAAAGGAACCTTTGCATTCAGCTGTTATGCTTGAGCAAGCATCTTATTGCTACTTGCTGTCCCAGCCACCCATGCTACACAAATATGGATTTCATCTTGTTCTTTCGGGAGACCTATATAGAAAATGTGATCAGGTACTTAGAGTAATGTGAATATCTACCTACATCTTTGCATGTCTCTTCTTCTGTTGATTCTTCGACCCTTCTATAGATTAAACATGCAGTTCGCACATATAAAAATGCCACCTCAGTTTACAAGGGGACCAAATGGAATTACATCAATGATCATGTTCATTTCCATATTGGCCAGTAAGTTGTTTCATGTTGATGCAGCTGGGGATTGCCTGATAAATATTGATAGTCTAGAGGTTGCAATTTAAAAGATTTTTTTCCAACTTATTTGATGCAGATGGTATGCTTTACTTGGGATGTATGATGTGGCTGCCAAACATATGTTGGAAATCCTGGCCTGTAGTCATCAATCCAAGACAATGCAGGAGTTATTTCTAAGAAACTTTCTTGAGGTTGTTCAGGTATGTGCTACCTTTTGTTTCCTTTCTTTCTTCATCAGATGTTGTTAGAAAGGGTAAACTCCAATGTCTTAGAACTGTCAAAGACTAACCCTTATCCTCCATGTGGCTTAATTTAGTAATGTGATTTATCTAAGATCAGATTGGATTGTTGCATTTGTGATGTGATAACCTTTTTTACTTTTGATATCTTAATGAAACAGTTAAAAGTTTTTTTGGATTCACTTGAAATGTTGATAGCTTTTGCCTGAGAGTTTAATCCATTCATAATATTGGCTCATTCCACCTTTGCCCTGAGATTTTCATTGGGCTTGTTCTAAAGATAGTCTATATATTTGATTAAGACCTTTTTATATTGATTCAGTCCATTCTGTTGTCATTGGTGTTCTTTGACAGTGCTGAATCCTGTTTTCTCTTTCTGTTTTTAACAAAATCCATCATTTTTCTTCTTGTCTGTTTGTTCTACCGAAGAATTACCAAACTTAAAATACTAGTTGAAGTAGTGGGAGTTGGCTTAGTTATTATCTGTCAAGGTTTAAAGTGCTGCAATTGAAATTCAATTATGGGAGCAGGGGAGTAAAAGAAATACTGAGGCTAAAAATTCTATAATTCCTTCAGTGTAATCATAGAGTTGCACAAAGTCCCACGCTTACCTTGACACATAACAAAATGTGATGGTCCTCCAATAGTGGGGGAGCTTACAGACAGTAATAAATTACTTAATCTGAGTCAAATGATTAGAACCTTGTGACTGTCACTAATTTAGGCAGTCACCCATCGAAGCATAAGCACCATTTTGTTTCCTTTCTGTTTCTATTTCGGAAACTTTCTCCTGAATTTTACTACCTTATTTGTGGTCAATGCAGAAAACAGGGAAGACATTTGAGGTAATGAAACTTCAATTGCCTGTCATCAACATCTCATCTCTTAAGGTCATTTTTGAAGACCATCGAACCTATGCATCACCTGCTGTGGTAAGTTGTGGTTAGTTACCTTTTCCAATATTGTTGGCCTCTTTTCCTTACAGATCTGAGGATGCTGCAGTCCCTATCCACATCTTTGTTAGTTGACTAAGTTATTTATATGGTTCATCCATTCACATTTGTAAGTGTGTTGCTCATATGTGAATGTGCTTGAGTGCATGCATATGCATGTGCAACTGGATGTTTGCCCTTAGTTAAGTTTGGTCCTGATTGCACTAGGTGTGAAACATCTAGTTTTAGACCGCTAACTTTACAGATGCTTATGAGTGCCCGCATTGATGCAGTGTCCAGTGGGTGATGCACATATTTGTGTGTCTGGGTGTTTGTCCTTACTTTAGTTGGGTTCATATTACACTAGGCGCAAAATGTCTGGTTTGCTACAGCTACTTGGTTGACTGTTTTTTGTATGGTGATTATGCCCCAGTTCTCCCAAGAGGGAATCCTGCAGATCATTGATTCTATTTTTTTAAGTATCTGCTAACTGGTTATGCTTAGGTGCTTTTACAAACTTGTCATGGCTGGTCAAATTTAGTGGTTGATTAAGAAATGATATGAATATCTGTTGTGCTTTGAACATCTGAAAAGTGAATCAAACATTTTGTTGATGTTATGAATTTCTGAGCTACCAAATATTTAACCTGTACAGTTATAAATTTGCTTTTATTCCTCTGTTGATGAAAATGACTGGTGAAAGTGGCTTAGATTAATTATAGTTGATCTGTTGGTCCTTTTGAACATTCCTAGGCTGGTGTTAGGGAAGGCGTGTGGCAGTCATTGGAGGAGCACATGGTTCCATCATTGGCTACTGCCAGGACTAATTGGCTGGAAGTACAATCAAAGCTTCTCCCGAAGAGATACAATGAATCAAATATTTGTGTGGCTGGAGGTATGAAGGTGATAGAATTTGACATAAAGTTGTGCTCTGAATATAACACAGTTGCTGATGACTCCTTATGTATGTTTTAAGAAATATAGATGTCCTTTTTCTGGTTGAAGCTTTTCAACTGGGTTCTAAGGGATTTGTAATATTGGTTTGGGTCTCCATTGTCTCGTGGAGTCATGGTCACAGTAGCTGACAGTTTTATGTTGCTTGATTGTACTGATTTTGGCATACAATATTATAAAGAAGTGTTGCTGAGTCCTTGCAAGAATGTGGTGATTTATTTATTAGCTATTCACATAATTCTCCCGCCCCCTTTCTGACTCTGCTTGCCTCTGTGTTTTAGAAAGGAAATATGTGGAAAAAGGGCTTTTTCTCTCGCTTCACTATTCTTTAAGATGCTTAACTACATTTGAACTGATATAAAGGGCAAAGGGCTCTTTGCAATACTAACACTGTATTCATATGTTTCCATATGTTTTTTACAGAAGCAATAAAGGTGGATATTATGTTCGAGAACCCTCTACATGTACCTATTTCCATATCTAGTGTTTCTTTGGTATGTGAGCTTTCTGACAGATCAGATGAGACAAAATCTGGTGAGCTACTTGAGATCTTCCTTTTTATGTTAATATTTTCTGTTGTGCTGGAAAAGTTGGTTGGCAAAAGTGAGTGATCGATATTTTAATGAAGGTGCAGATCCAGATAGCACATCCATTGAAACTTTGGATAAAGAAGAATTTAGAAAATCTGGGTATGTATGCAAAAACTGTTAGCTTTCTGTTTTTCTAAATTTTAAATTCATTTTACATTGGGGAAAAGTCTTAATTGTGTTGCGTGGTTCGTTTTTCGTTTTACAACTGTAAATTTGGATATTGCTTCATGCTGGCAGAGATAAGAAGTCAGACAGTTCGGCATTTACCTTGTCTGAGGTCAACTTCTCCTTGGGAGGGCATGAAACCAATTTGGTAAGCAAATCCCTGGATCAATGCTAAACTTATGAAGATCTGCTTTCTTGTTCAAATAACTAGAGTGGTTTGATGTATAAATGCCTGTGTTCAATCTATGCATGGAAATGAATTAAGTGAATAGTGTAGTGTGAACCTTACCTTTGCTCCATGTTATCTGTCAATTGAACATCTCCCTTTACTTTTTCTGTTGTCAGACTGGTTGATGTGGTAGTTGTTCTGTAACTAAGTAATACATGGAGATTTAAGGATGAGAAATGTAGTCTATAATACCATTTGGTATCCCTTCTGGCAATTAGTCATTGAGACATGTTTAGAACACTGAAAGAGGTCCTGCATCATGTGAACTTACTAATTAAGTGTTCGGTTGTCAATCTTATTTTACCTGTGCAGCTGACATTAAGATTTATAGGAGAAAGCATATGAATTGTCCTACTTTTTGCTTGAAAACCTTCACTTGTTGCATGAGAAGGCACTGAATAGCAGAATCATGTTGAGGCAGGCTTGAATCTTTGAATTTCTGGGTCTCAACCTAACTATTTCTCCTTTCCTAGAAAGTATGCAACTGCAAAATTAATTTAAAGTAGCTGATTAGGCAAAATTAAGGGCAAAAATTTGTGTAGTGGAGTTGCAAAAACACTCTTTGTTAAAAAAAAAAAAAAGCTGCGTACATTTGACCCTTCCTTAGACCCTACATTATGGGAGCCTTGTGTTCTAGGACATCCTTTTGGCTGATTAGATGAAATCCATCATAACCAGTCTACATTTGTAAATGGTTTAGATGATAGTATGTGAACATATTTTCAATATCTGTCTCAAAGTGGTCAGTTGTTGTAAAGGGAGAAGGGCCATATATGTGTAAATAACCAGAATCCATTTACCAATATTATTTTCAGGGACATCTTGTTCTTCAGCTACTATTTTCTATAGAAGTTCTGTTTCAATCCTTGCTGCTTTTCAGGTGCAACTGACAGTCACTCCTGCAGCAGAAGGCGTCCTAAAAATTCTTGGGGTCAGATGGAAGTTGTCAGGTTCTGTTAGTGGCTTTCACAACTTTGAGTCCAGTGCTGTGAAGAAGAAAACAGCAAGAGGAAGGGGGAAAGCTAATCATTCCTCTGCTAATGACATGAAATTTGTGGTGATCAAGGTGCTAGGGAATTCTCTCTTCCTCCATCCCTTACTGGGAGAGCAAAAAAAACCCAAAAAAAAAAGGCGGAAAAGTTTGCCCAACCTTTCCTTTTCTATTGAATAATCGTAGGTCAAGTTGGACCAAACCTTTCTTTTTGTCATTTTTATTTTCTTTCATGTGCAGAGTCTGCCCAGGCTTGAGGGTTTGATTCGTGGTCTACCCGGAATAGCATATGCAGGAGATTTACGGCATCTTGTTTTAGAGTTGAGGAACCAATCCAAGTTTTCCGTAAAAGTATGCCCTTTGCTTCCCTCCTATTCTAGTACTCACTACCAAATGCTAATCAACATCTTGATTACTTGGATATTAAAATTAGATTTGCCTTCTATGTAATTGATTTGATGTTTTTATACTATGTTATTTTACGTGGCAATTTTTTCAATCCCAAAGATAGTACACATTTTGCCTTGGTTTGTCAAGGACAGGTAGAGCTTAGATAGCCTTTATGTTTATATCTAGACACAAGTGAGCATATTTCTCTTTGTTCATAAGGTGGATTATTTCTTGGCAGAATCTGAAGATGAAGATTAGTCATCCTAGATTTCTTAATATTGGGAACCAAGATGAATTGAATGCGGAGATTCCCTTGTGCTTGGAGAAAAAGACAAACATTGAACAAAAGGGTGTGCATGCTAATCCTGAAATGGTTTCTCATTGTCTTTTTCTATTTCCTGAGGTCAGTACTGGAAGCTCCCATGTGTATTCTCTTTTGGCATAACATGAAGCTCTTATTTGGCAATCTTGCTTTTTTATGCCTTTATTTGCCATGGAAATCAGGATATTATAATACAAGGCGAAACACCCTTTCTGTGGCCTCTATGGTTTCGGGCTGCAATTCCAGGAAACATTTCTTTGTGTATTGTGATATACTACGAGATGGGAGATGCATCAAGTGTCATGAGATACCGCACCCTACGCATGCATTATAACATGCAGGTATGCTTTTGAATATGATACGTGGATATTTTAGGGTAGATCTTGATGCCCAAACAAAAATCCAAGTCCATACTCATATTATTCAAAATCTCAATGGGTGCTTGGGACTTGCTGTGAAGCTCCATATCCACTTAAAAGCTTAAGCCTTGTTGCTAAAGCCCATCAACATTGTACATCAGTCTAGGTCATTATACTTGTACCATGCCCCTTGACACATGCTAGGTCCAACTAGCACGTGTAACAACAAAACTTGAACTAGGTAGTGGGCCAAATACAGTTGCTAGGCTTGACTAGTGTTGGGTTAAATTGATTTAAACAGAGAACATGGAAGGGCCTGGACCACTGGGTGTAGACAAGGGAGTGAGTAAAGCTCACCAATGTTGTAAGCTAGGCTATGTTATTTTATTTTTTCGCTAAGCCTAGCACTATGCACAATGAAACTTGAATCGAGTAAAGCGCTGAAGACACTTACTAGGCTCCACTAACATTGGGTTTAAACTGAATGAACACGTGGAAGGGGCCAAACCATTCGGTATAGACAAGGGAGGGTGAAACTAACCTCTGATATCATGTTATGAAAGTCAGTAGTTGGTGAAGCACATCAATATTGTGCCAAAATGGCACTTTTTACTCTTAACAAGACTGGACCAAATATAGAGGGTGAAAATTTGTAAAAATTCTGGTGGATATTTTTGTCGCTAGCAAAGAATGTCTTGGATAGACATGACATTTAACTTCTATTGCATGGCTTTTTATGCACGTGATTCTTCCTTGTTGATTCATGCAAGCCTTAGTTGGTTCGAACTTGTTCCCTTCAATCAATTTGAAATTGTTTATTCTTGCATCATAGGTTTTGCCATCAATGGATGTGTCGTTCAGAGTTAGTCCTTGCCCATCGAGGTTGCACGAGTTCCTTGTCCGTATGGATGTCATCAACAAAACTAGTTCGGAAAATTTCCAGCTTAATCAGTTGTCGTCTGTTGGACACAAGTGGGAGATCTCACTGCTTCAATCTGTTGATACCATGCTTCCTCCACAATCTCTGGTTTCTGGTCAAGCATTGTCATTTTTCTTTATGCTCAAGGTATGAGAATCTATATCCTAAGATATTATATTTTAGATCATTCGTATTGTACGCTGCATTGCTCTGGTTTATTTTACATTGGTTTGTTCACCAGAAATGTTATTTAATGCTTTGATATATTGCCATTTGGTACATCCACATTTCCAGATTTGTCATATTCTAGTGGTACTTGTTTGAGTCACCTTCACTTAGTTTTCCATTCTACATTAGAGATTTCATGCTCCAGATTTCACTTGAACTGATATTTTGGGATGTGGCTTCAATTTCAAAATGCCATTGCTCATATTAACTCGTCAAATAAAGGTTTAGAAACTTGGTGTTCTATATCTTTAACATATCTAGAGGAATTGTTTTGTTCATTTTTATTTGACTGCAAGCAGTATTTAGGCCTGATGGCCTGACTTAATCTTCTAGGTGCATGTAAATTGCCCTGTTCTCATGTTTGGGTGAGTCATGATCCAAAAGCCAGAGGTGGTTATTGTTTGCACTTAGCACTCGTTGGGATTTGGACTGGAGACGTGTGCCTGACCCACCATCTGACTCTAATCCTCCTAGGCCCGTACAACTTGAACCAACCCACAGCATTGTTTTGAATTCAATAAATTATGCTCTGCAAGTCTTTTAGCTGATTCAATAATTGTTTGGGCTCCAGAGTTGTAGGAAATCATTGCCTGCTGAAGAAAAGATTTCATCTCTTTCTCATCTTCATGGAAGTTCCATAAGCTTGGCTCCTAAGGGATACACGGAAGCTCTTTTTGATATATCTCGCTCGCCTTTGGCTGATTTCCATGACTGTGAAAGATTGCAGAAGGGAATGCCTAATCAGGTTGGTAAATCATGATTGTGACCATGTTTGGAATTCATCATTGTTGATCTTTACCATTATTACCAGTACCACCCACCATTGGTACTGTATATCATTTGGATTTTCTTTAAAAATTAGAAATTACTTTTTTACTTCATGCTTGCTGCATGAGTTTTATCAGTCATTGATGAATTAGGCACCTATCCTACTGTCAATTCTTAATTTTTTATTTTTTGTTTTTGTTGGCAAACTGTTTTGATTGCATTGGACTGTCTGTTTACCTCTGATTTCTGTCTTGAATCTGCTTCTGTAGAACTAGAAGTATCTCAGCTTTTTGTTTTGCATTTATCAGGATGCTGCAAATACAGTGGACTTTATTTTGATCTCTCAGCCTCTTAAAGGTGATAGAGACCCTGCTCTCTGTGATCGACCTCATCTTTTTTCTCATCATCAATGTCACTGCAGGCAAGACTCATAAACATGTTAAACCTATAGTTTCATCATTTGAAGTCGTTAATTATTCCATGTTTTGCTATGCTGACTTTAAACTTCCCCCACCTGCAGTACTGCAAGCACAAGCCCAATATCTTGGGTAATTGATGGGCCTCGTACCAGACATCATGACTTTTCTGTTTCATTCTGTGAAGTAAATTTGATGATGAATATTTACAACTCATCAAATGCCACTGCATCTGTGAGCATGATCACCTTCCATTCTACCAATTGCAGCAGTGAATCAAGTGATTTGGGTGCAGTTACTACTGCAAACCAAGCTGGTTGGCACAATGTGCCTCTGGTAAATGACATTAAGATTAATGCTGATGTGCTTGGAACTCGTTTTGGAAACTCACTTTCTCCAGAAAGTGTCTCTCCATTTATTTGGTGTAGCCCAAGCTTCACAAGAGTCCAACTTAAGCCCATGTCCTCTACTGAAATTCCACTTAAGATTTGTGTATTCGCCCCAGGTATATATGATCTGTCAAACTACGTTTTGAATTGGAGTCTTCTACCCGTGGAAGGACAACAAGATTTAGGAGATACTAGACAGTCTTCAGGGAGGAGTCCGGGGTATCCATATTATCTTACTGTCCTCCAATCTGATTGAGATTTTGGCTTACTTGTCTGACTTGTAACTATGTCAGACGAGGATGGTAAATTTTAACTTTGTAAATTGTTGTTTGAATGTGTTAATTATTTTTTACAGAAAAGAATAGGAATCGACAAAAGGCTTAGTGAGGTAGGAACCAAACAACACCATTTTGCTCTTGTAATAATAGCGGAAATGAAGATGAACCCAATGTTTGGCCACATCGCCTTCTGGGGATTAGCCTCTGCTATTCATAGTCATTTTTAATTATATTGATGCGGGTCTATCTGGAGGACTAATTAAGCGTCAGGCTTTGCGCCTGGACAATCTGTTTGTTTGTCTTAATTTTTTCTCTGTACGGATTGTACTGATTGGCATTAGGTATCATATTATTTCCAAATAAAAAACAAAAATTCTGCTTTGAATAAAGATGATTGTAATCAAGATTTAATGGTTCCATGCAGTGTGAGTATCTTAGCAGTTCTATTCACGAGAGCCCAGATGTTCTAACACCACATTTACGTGCATGCATAGCATTATCTTCACTCTTGCATTTATATTCTAAATAATTCCAGTACTGGTCATGTCAGTCGTGTCCTATTTTCTCAACATGTTTTGGGACGTATGTAGCAATGGATGATATCTATTACAGAATTACTATGACTGTTCAACATGATCGATGGTTTGACCACTTATTCTTTGTATCATTCCTTACCTGGAAGCAGCATCAAATCTAAGAATAATTTGAGCAGTGTTGACGGTTCTGAAGCTGTTTATATTGACCCATTGGTGAGTTGTGCCTGACGCATAGTGTTCATATGCGAACCTTTTATGCTTCTTGTTCGTTTCACCAAATTGCTCTCGGCTTATTTCTTATGTAATGATAAGGAAACTATCTCCTATTACTTGTTTCTCCATTACAATTTGCGTTTATTTTGGCATGATGCCTTTGTGCTTTTGTTCTACGTTGACGCTGTGCGATGAGCTGTGTTCATCGGTAGCGTAAGAACAATTCCTAGGGTGGCATATTACCAAAAGAAGCCATAACAAAGGTGAACAAGTTTGTCTACGATTGTCGTGCCGCCTGGCCAAATATAGTCCAGCTCACGTTAGACGGGGGAAAAATCAATGACGACGAGAGAAACGATCAAACTTTTCCTAAACTCTCTCCGAAAGATGCATGCCAATTTCCGTGCATAGAATATTAAGCTTTCTCACCGAAGAAATCCAGTAGGGACAGTTGACAAGAGAATAAAGAAGGTAAACTTCAAATCCATACAACCAAGTCTTATCTATTTATTTATTTATTTATTTTAAACAACCAACTCCTTCCGCTTTCCTTCTATCGATAACGCCCCCACCCCTTTTGCCAAGATGGTTCCTCTTTCATTTTCACAAAGAAAGAAGTTAGCAGGGCGAGGGAGTCTGCGATGGGATTGCCTTGGCAACTATGAGACTCAGTCTGGTCTCACCTTCTTTATGTTTATTTATTTAGAATGTAACGTGGGTATAACTAAGTCAAATGTATATATAGGTAATAATAATGTATATACCGACATATTTACCATGTCAATTTAGACAGCACATATTTTCTTAAAAAAAAAAAAAAAAAAGTAGGACTTGTATGCCTTTTTAAAACACTAAGTAGAGCCCACGTATATACGGATTGTTTGCAGATTATTGTTGTCTCTATACACACATTATATATATATATATTATATACACATCTACTTTGTTTATTTAAACATCGCTTTTTTTTTTTTGGGAAAAAAAAAAAAGTCAATAAGATCCGCGCGATTCCCATCAACTTCTTCTCTCTTCCGCGTGACGACCCCATCTACGAACCCCATCCCTTGTAGCGGGGTTCTTTCGTAAATTTCTTTGTTCTAAAAAAGAACATTCCATGTAAGCCTCCGTCTGCGTGTGCTCAACAAATTGATTTCTCTTCCCGCCGCCCTACAAGACGAAAACGTAAAAAATGAGCAGTTGAATCAGTGACCCATTCAAACATTCCTCCAACCTTTCAACCTATACACCCCATCAAAAACACATTCCATTTCTCTGCTTCTTTACCCCATTAAAAGTCCCTTCCTCTACTTGTCTTTTAACCCCTTTCCTTAAAAACCCAGTTCTTGTCTTACAATTTTTAAGTCCTTTCTGTCTTGTTTTTAACCAGCACTTGTCGAGTATATATAGATATATTTGTTTGCCTTGTTTATGATAGATAATAGCTAATTTGAGAAGATGAATGATCTGTTCTCAAGCTCTGTCTCTCGCTCCCGGGGCGAGGAAGCTTATCCGGATCACCACGTGATCCAGATGTCGGAGGCGGCGGCTTCCAACACCGGCGGCGTCAACCTCGACAAGTTCTTCAAAGACGTGGAGTCCGTCAAGGACGAGCTCACGGAGCTGGAGCGGCTCAACGAGAGCCTCCAGTCGTCTCACGAGCAGAGCAAGACCCTACACAACGCCAAGGCCGTCAAGGACTTGCGGGCCCGGATGGACGCTGAAGTCGCCTTGGCTCTCAAGAAGGCCAAGCTGATCAAGGCCCGACTCGAGGCCCTCGACCCCTCCAACGCCGCCAACCGTAACCTTCCCGGGTGTGGACCCGGGTCGTCGTCGGACCGGACACGGACCTCCGTGGTCAACGGGTTGAGGAAGAAGCTGAAGGACTCGATGGAGAGCTTTAGTTGCTTGAGAGAGAAGGTATCGACCGAGTACAGAGAGACCGTACAGAGAAGGTATTTCACGGTGACTGGCGAGAATCCTGACGAGAAGACGCTCGATCTCTTAATCTCTACGGGTTAGTTTGTTTCCCTTTTTTGTTAATTAATTTGTTCTTTTTTCTCTTTCTGATGATTTTGACTTCTATCTAAAAGTATGCTTGCTACAATATTGTTTTGTCACAATGCTTTGTAAGATTTATTTATTTACCAAACAGTTATGTTATTTGAAAGTATTGATTTGGAATTGAATTTGTGTTAGAAATTGACCCTGAAGGGTGAAGCATAAATTTTGAGATGAGAATTTGATGAAATCTCTCAACGGATTTGAAAAGTTTGGTTTCGATTATGCAGGTGAGAGTGAGACTTTTCTGCAGAAGGCAATTCAAGAGCAAGGCAGGGGCAGGGTTTTGGATACCATAAAAGAGATTCAGGAGAGACATGATGCTGTGAAGGAGATGGAGAAGAACCTCAAGGAGTTGCACCAGGTGTTCTTGGACATGGCCGTGTTGGTTCAAGCTCAAGGTGAACAATTGGACGACATTGAGAGCAACATGCTGAGAGCTAATTCGTTCGTCCGCAGGGGGACCCAACAGTTGCACATTGCCAAAAAGCACCAAAAGAACACCAGGAAATGGACTTGCTATGCTATCATTCTTCTGCTGGTGATCGTGTTGGTGGTACTGTTTACGGTGAGGCCATGGTAAAACAATGGGGGTGGCCGCTCCAGCTCAGACTCCCACACCCCCCCCCTCCCCCGGGGGCCCAGTAGCATAGGTTTGTGGCTTTACATTTTTCTCGGATGCACGTTAGTTGATTCGATCATTTGTTATTTTTTTCCGCGAGTTGAATTTGATGAGGTGCTGTGGTCGGGGCGCATGCATATCATTTGGAGGCATTAGCTTGAGAGCCTTGAATATTTCTGTACATTGTGTCGTAGGAAAGCAGGGGGAATACATGAAATGACATTGATCTTGTCGATGATAAGAGATGCTTTCGCTACAAGTATTTATATTGTTTATGGAATCATCTTTCAGACGAATGTAATTGACCTACCCTCAATTGCGATTTTCTCCTTAATTCATAATTTCGAGCAGACACGCCTTTTAAAGGTTTAATTAAATGCGGGCTGGCTTCTAAAGAGGGGACTTGGAATATCTGTTACTGTTCTCAGTGCAGTGATACTCAAGGCTCGAATTCCTCGTTTGCATCCCGAAGCTTGCAACTAGCAGATCAATAATTAGGAAAAGTAGAAATACACGAGGAGTCAAAGCCTATTCATCCCTCCCTCGGGCCACCCCACCCTGGCCGGAGGGTCTCCGATAATGGAGTCGAGGCCTTTTGGGGGCCCAAGATGGCCTGGTTGCAGATGGAAATAAGTAATAAGACTACTTTCTCTTTTAATCCGGGAATGACCCAACTACACAGACACGTTGTGAGTTAAATACAGATAAATACAATGTAATTCATATTATATAAATAAAATTTAATATTATAAAAATTTTACATAAAAATATTTGATGCTTTTGTAAAACTTTATGATGTGGTATTAAATAATATCTATATATACTAATATTAAATATTATTTATAAGTTGTTAATATTAAATATTACTTATATGATATAAATTATGTAGTGTTTAGTTTTATCTACAAAGTACATATATACACAGTCGATATCCGACAATAAGGAAATCGATTGAACGCTTTTATTTTCCATAATTCCGAATTGCCCTGTTGGCACATTGGGCCAAACAGTAAAAAATAACATCTGAAAAAAAATTAAAAAAAAAAAAAAACATTGCAAAAGCAACCATAAACGGGCCTGTCTGTGAGTTGGCTACAAGAACACTGTCGCTGATGGAGATTAAACGCAGTGGGGTATTATTAGACAGTGACTGACCCAACCCGAAGCTCAGTTTCACAAATTGGGTTAGCTTATTCGGTTCATGGGCCAACTTATTCCTGAACCAAGAGTTCACTTGTATCCTCCCTGCGCTTTGCTGCGCGTCAGTCATGGCGACGGTAAGAATGATAGGCAAGTGCTGCTTGAACCTCAAAAGGCCCTTCCTTTATCATCCTTCGGCTCTCCATCTCTGTCTCTTGCTTCTTCAAGATATTTTCCATCTGACGATTTCTTTTTTTTTTTCTTCTTTTAACTTTTGTGCTCTTTTTATCTCGGCCGTCGTGTTCAATCTCTCAAAACAGACATAGCGGTTAACTTCACAGGTCAGTGGGGCATTTCATCGAACACTTTTAACTTATCTGTCGTTGCCACTCTCACTTAAGTCTCTTTCTCTTTCCCTAAGCAAATGGGTGTTTCAAGATCTGTGCAGATGGCATGTTTAAAGGAATCTACAATGCAAAGCAATACCATCTTGCCGATATAGCCACTGTGTTGAGCCGGGCTTGGAGCTCTGGCGTGGATCGAATCATTGTAAGTAAATCTTCTTTAATATCATTTTTACCATGTTAAGCTCGTAGCACTTTTTCACCCTTCTTCGTCGTTTGCTGTTTTTATTTTTTATCTCATGTAGTTTTGGTAATCTTAAGCTCTTAAACTGGAATTTCTAAGATTATCAATTGGTTTCATAGATGGAGGTGCAATTCTGATTCCTTGTTATAGTTTTTTTTAGCTCGTTTGTTTTCTTCTGAGATGATAAAGTTAAGCTTTCTTTTTTATATTTAATGGCGATTTAGAAGCATAAAATAGTTGAAAAAGAATATGAAAAGCGGAATCAATCGGGCCTTTCGTGAAAGTAGGCATAAAGTTGCACATATTTGACCTTTTCCCGGACCTCACAGTGTGGGTTTCTTGTGCAATAGGATGCCTTTTAAGAAAAATATGAAAAATTATTTATAACAATTTGGTTTCAATTTGTTGTTGTAGGTGACTGGTGGATCCCTGGAGGAGTCAAAGGAAGCTCTTGCCATTGCAGAGACAGATGGTTGTGTTACTTGTTTCTCATGCTCCTCTTCATCTTCTTCATTTTTTTCGGTTGCCCTGTGCTGGGGTTTGGTTGTGCCTTTTTTGGAGCACATGTTTTTGTTCATTCCATAACCTGCTGTTTACTACAGGAAGGCTTTTTTGTACAGTTGGTGTGCACCCAACAAGAAGCAAGGTTGGTTTTTGTTTCTTAAAGTTTGATACTTCGTTTTTTTGCCAGTCTTCTGTTTATGTATGTGAATAGTGCAGTTTGGGTGGACATTTCTTTTGACTCTAGTTCATTTCTGTATCCTTTAAGGAGTTTGAGGAGAGTGGGGATCCAGAGACACATTTTCAGGCTCTTCTGTCATTAGCCAAAGAGGGAATTCAAAAAGGGAAGGTATGTTTCGACAATGTTACACAAAAGGAAATGCTAAGGCATCATAGAATTGATTTACAATGAACGATACAATACATATTTTAGAAATTTGGGAGTTTCCTTGTATTACCATCGATTATTTGATAAAACTGGAATAATGGATGAAAAATTTGGATTTTGTTTATTTTGGTTTCAATGTTTTACTGCCATCTTTTCCAACAACATAAACTGTTAAGCATGAATTATTATGCTGTCTTTTGTTTATGGTGACAAGTTGATGCAATTCTCCTGACAGGGTTAATTGCTTTGATATTAAGTTGTTTATTGGTTATTTTAAAGCAAATTTTCCACATTCCATTATGTGCTTAATGGTTGACAACTCTATCCATGTCATCTGCTATCAGCATTTCATTTCTATTTAGTATTTCATTTCTATTTATAATTTGCGTCTTTGCCATAGTTTATGATGTTCTTTGTACCTGATTTAAGGTAGTAGCAATTGGTGAGTGTGGGCTGGATTATGACAGGCTTTACTTTTGCCCATCAGATGTTCAAAAGAAGTAAGCAGCTACTGAGAGACTTAGTTTCCATGGATCTGCTTTGCTCCACATCGCTCTGATCTAACCATGTAGTGGCTTGTTTGCATCACTATCTATATTGAAAATGCAGGTATTTTGAGAAGCAATTTGAATTAGCATATGAAACAAAATTGCCTATGTTTCTACATATGCGAGCAGCTGCAGAAGACTTCTGTGAAATTGTAGAGCGTAACAAGGATAAGTGAGTTTTCTCTGCTCCACAAATAATGGAATGAAATAATTCCAGATAGATATTGTTGATTGCAATATATACATATGTTCTAACCATATTTGAGGTTTTACGGAATAGCATGTCCTCAGGTTGATGCATGTGAATTGTTGCTCAAATAAAAAAACAAGGTTGATGTATGTGAATTGACTTTATTATAATTATGCAGATTCAGTGCTGGTGTCACTCATTCATTTACAGGTAGTGCTGAAGACCGTGACAAGCTTCTTTCCTTCGGCAGTATGTATATAGGTAATAAATATAGTGAAAGGACTTTGCTAGCTTGGCAATTGTATTCTCTTTTCCAGTATTTTCTTGTTATATGTGTAGACAGAGTTATGTGATATGCACCTGATGGCATAGAATATAATATGCAATCGTGGACAACACTATAGATGTTATCATGAGGGCAAATTTTCTGCCTTAATTTTACAAGTTCTGCTGTAGAGTACTAATTGTGGGGCCCCTAAAATTTGAGCTTACAATACATATATAGGTATAGGTTCTCACAAAGACAAAGGTGCTATTGCAATTCTTAGGGCTTACTTTATCAGAAGCTTGTATAATACCTAAAGTGGTTCCCTTTGTTCTGATGTTACTTGAGAACTGAAGCAAAAAAAATAAAAAGGGTCAAAAGGTGTGCAACATTTGTACTCAGACTGGAATATTCTGGGGAACACACTTCTGCTCTCTCTCTCTCTCTCTCTCTCTCTCTCTCTTTTGCTCTATAATTAAACATGAAAATCATTAAAATTCTGCAAGATTGCATCATGATATTTGGGACATCATGGGCAGGTGTAAGTTTGAAAATCAATATCCAAAATTCAGCTGTGCTCTTGTGCCAAACACAATTTTAATTGTTTGAGACATTGTTAACTGTTCCCTACATAAGAACCACGCATCATAAGAACATTTTGTTGTGGTTTGATTTCCAAGCAATTGGTTGCTGTTGCTTAAAATAGCTCTTTACTGAGTTCCACAAAACAGGTGTTAATGGTTGCTCTCTGAAGACAACTGAGAATCTCAATGTTGTAAGGGGTATTCCTGTTGAAAGAATGATGATTGAGACGGATTCGCCATATTGTGAAGTCAAGAACACTCATGCCGGGATTAATTTTGTGAAGTCTTTATGGCCTTCCAAGAAAAAAGAGAAGTATAGTGAGGACTCTGTTGTTAAAGGACGCAATGAACCTTGCTTCGTTCGGTAAGTGAAGATTCTGTCCATTGCCTCATCTAGTTTTGTTATATGCATTTTCACAAAGCACATTATATATGTCCTGGAGTATCTGAGCATTGAAGACTTTTGATTACATTAGGATATGCTATCAATATTTTAGGGTCTTAGTAACTATCAATTCTACCGCATGATAAAATGACATTCCATTTTTGTTCTCTTATAATGTGAACTTTCTCGTTTGGGAGTGCAGACATTGGGAATCAATGTCTGTCTCCACTTTCTTTTATGCTTAGACAATTTTCCACGTCATATCATCTGTAAACTGTGGATAGCATATTTTTCCTTAAATAATAAATCCTCCTAATCTATAGCTGCTTGTGACTACTGCTTCTTTTAGCAAATGTGCATTTTGTATTGCATTTCAGCAGTTAGAGAGTGGTAGTGGTATTACCTTCATATTTTTTTCTTCCTTTTTTAGGCTCTTGGGTTTCTATGTTTCTTAAGCAATTCAACTGTTTCCAGGCAAGTTCTAGAGGTTGTGGCTGGCTGCAAATGTATTAGTGACATAGATCAAATAAGCAGAACCATTTACCATAACACCTGCAGGTAAGCACTTTTTGGAGTTCCCTTAGTTCCCGTGTTTGTTTAGGTATCACAAAGTATTCCACAAAGCAATGCAACTGTACAGAAGTGGAAATCGATATTTTGCCCTTTTGACCATTTTGACCATCTTGGTTGGTTAATTATTGTAAAAAAATCAAAACCAAAAAGTAAAAAATAAAAATAAAAAACAAAAAATCAAAAATGTAGCTAAGTCAAAGTTGAACATAGGAATCAGGCTTATGGGTCATTTCTCAACTAATGTTGATATTCAAGGTTTTGCCATCTGCCATATACTGTGTTGTTTTGCAGGGTTTTCTTTCCCCAAGACTTGGATTCTGCTGCAGATGCTCTTCTTGCTTGTCATCGTGATTCTCACTGAGTTTCCTAGTTTTGCCCGCATGATGTCCCTAGAATGTTGACATATTACCTGCATTCAGGATCTTGATTCCACTTTTCCATGTGTGGAACCATATTAGGATTTGTCATCCAAAGGTTGTCTGGAAAGTCAGAGAATTTGAACTTGCTGTTCTGTTTTTGATTCAATTGTGATATTCAATGCACATTGGAGGTCTCTGAGTACTAACCCTTTTTCGTTGTATATGGGGTTTCGAAATTCTCAAACTGCATGTTCTCTACTCGTACAACAGAAGATAGAGCTTGTATTGTGCTATATGCTAGGAAGGACAAACCTTCAATCGTCTCGAGTTCTAGTTGCGAACAAGTTAGCAAGAAAAATGCACTCAAGTGCATTTAAAGTCCAAATAGTAATTAATATTAAAATTACATATAACGATTTGATAAGAAAAAAATTAAGTGAAAATTAAGTTAAATATGAAAAGATTTTAATTAATCATTAAACACAATCTAAATTAAGTAAAATATAAAATAATAAATAAATTACAATTTAATAAAAAAATAAAAATAAAATTTTAGATAAGTGAATTTTAAAAGAATTTTTTCAGTAGAATTCTAATATTTGTTCCTTATTCTCGATTAGACATTCATAAAAACCAACCAAACTCAAAATTGGTATGAAACAAAGTTTAAATCTGAAAATTTGGAAGAGAATTAAAATTGATAAACATATCAATAACAAATAGCAAGCCGATCATTCTAAACAACAATGTGTGAAGAACCAAAAAAAAAAAAAAAAAGTGATAGAGGTGGTCGGGTTAAAAGGGATTGCCACTAAACAAGTGGAATATCATTCCCCATCTTGTCTTAATAAGGTAGTGGTAATTGATCTCGTCCACGATGTTTAAGCAGTTTAATTAAAATAATCAAAGTGTTACCAGATTCTAATCTTCATAATCAAGTATTAAATTCTTCTTTGTGGAGGGGACCAACGGAAAAAGGTGGAGTTGCCCTTATTGTTTTGAGTTTTATAATGTAACCATGACAACCTTAGTAAATATTATTGTATCTAGGCATGATAATTAAAGGTGTCCTACAATAATTTGAGCCCAGCATTATGAACTATGCTTAATCTGCAAAAAATTTTAGGAATATATGTCAACCAACTCAATAGGTAACATCTTTTGATGCTTTTTTACCTACACATATAAAGAATAAAAAGATAAGAGAGTAAGAATAAAATAAAATTTGAGTCAGGGAAAAACATAAATTTGAGGGAACTATGGTATAAAATCTTCCTAAAGTTATATGTAGATACAGAGTGTATGTGCATCCGCCACTGGATATGTGAGATCACATTTCATTTGTACTTTGAATTGAGTGTCTGATCCACAACTCGACGCACTATTCTAATGGGCCACCAAAAAAAAAAGAAAAAAAAAAGGTTAATCAGGATTAAAATACCTCTCAAAAATCTTGTAATCGAGAAAGAAATTGAACTTTGGCGAGTTATTCCTGTGCTGTTGCTAACTTATAAAATATGATAGGATTGAGAACATGAGATTAATAAATTTATAGTGGGAATGAAAAATCTATGAGTGTTAGAATTTTAAATATGAATTATGTAATTAAAAATTTAAATTAAAAATAAAAGAAAGAGTATGAAAAGAAAATTTTTTATATAAATTTAATATTTTATAATTTTTAATAAAAATATGATATTAAATTTATAAGTCTCTTATTCTTATTTTTACTCAAAATTTTTTTTTTTTTTTTTTGGCGTAACTTATAGGCTTATTTTCTTAGTCTACAAAGCTTTAGTGGAGAGGCAAGAGACAGTTGGAAAGGATCTTTTATTAGCTGCATTGTTATCGAACAATACGATGATATGACCAATATAACCACACTAAGTCATGAAGCCAGGATCACTGCACTCAGCACTGCTTTTTGGGCGTGGTTCTTGAACGAATTAACAATGGACTCATCGGATAGACACAGGTGTTGACCGCCCCAGTTGGTCCATTGGACTATGAAGAGATCGACTGGTCGCCAAGCCTGCCCTCCTGTGCCACTGGGCTGCTCTGGAAAGGAAACTGGAAATAACGCTGTTGGAAAGGAAACTAGTCTCCAAGCGATCAATTAGTAACCATAGTAGTCATCATGCTCGACTCTGGCATCCCTTAGCATTCCAGGGACATTTGTAAATAATTTTTTATAATTTTGACAAATAGATAATATTTGGGAAAAATTACTGAATTGTAGACATAAATTGACATTAAGAGTTCAGGTGCCTTAGAATAATTTTTTCGGTCAAATCGGAAATAATAAAATTTTTGAGAGTAAAGTATTTCTAACATCCCTCGTGAATTTTCAAATACGAAATAAAAGTGTACATTACCTCGCGTAATGAACCAGGAAATGTAGGGGTGGTTGATAACTAGATATTATGATTTCAGATTATACAGTTTCCACCATGGCCAAATATGCAGCAGATTGCCATAACATTTATGGTAATTAAAACACTTGTGAAAACCCAGGAATGGGGAAATGCTTTTATACACCGATAAATGATATGAACATATCCTAGCGATGACAATGAGCAAATTTTATTCTGTAAATTCATTTAAGGTGCTATAGTCTGAAACATTTTGACGGGTGAGGCTAGCCTGCTGCCAGCCACCCAAGCAAGGCTTTAAGGGAAACACCCCTCTCCGCCAACTAAGCTATAAGAGGACAAAAACGATTTATTTGTAAGATTCGTTAGCAGCACATCATTGTTGTTATTCGTGACATCTTAACTCTACCAATCACAGTGACAACCAAAGTAAAGCAATTGGTTGACAGAGTACAAGCTTGCATAGTTGGCAATGGCTTGCAAAGTTGAAACCTCATTTATGCGTACTACTAATAGCGATAATATGAGACAAGAAGGTGAACTGTTGATTGAATTCTCGGCCACCCAACTTCACCAATTTGATGATTCTTTAAGCTTCATCAATGCAAAGCCAAGCTTTAACCGCAGTAGGAGTCAAATTAAGAAGCCTGCTCTGGATGAAGCTCGGCCCCCACAATCATTTGACTTTCATTAGACATTGCATCAACCTACAATAGATGAACCCCAAGATGGTCAACAGTGAGTGTTATGTCAACAATCTTCTAAAATTGTCTGGCTTTAATTTCTTTCTTTGACAATTCATACTCATCATGTGCTTCTTGTAAAAGCTCTGTTTCTTTAAATAAAATCTAAACTTGACCTATCAGGACAAAAAAAAAAAGTGAAAAAAGATCTTCTAAAATTTTTCCATCACCAAAGAACACTATCTGTCTTTATAGGATGGACCATTTCATTTTTCTCTGCCAAAGATATATTATAATGGCATCAGATGTGTTTGTGTATTAGTAGAGTATTCTCTTTCCATATTCTGCTTCAGTTCATTTTCTTACCACAATCACAGCCTCATTTCCTGCCATGACATGCCCCAAAAATTTATTTTAGATACACGTAACTAGATTTGCGGTATGCACATGTGCCTCCAATGCTGTAGGAAAGAGGCCTAATGATAGTAACTAAGGAGTGCTTTCAGTGCATAACACACTCCCACACTCTGTTTAGAGAAAATAGTAATTAATGCTCAAAAATAACGTATCAAAAAAAAAAAAGTAATTAATGGCCCAAGATACAATGCAGAATATGAAAATGTCAAGCCTTAGAATGATGAGTGATTTGCTATCCAACAGAAAAAAAAAAAAAAAAAAAAAAAAAAAAAAAAAACAAAACAAAAACAAAAACAAAAAAAAAACAAGAACAAGAACAAAAAGAAATCATCTTCAAAGCAAATAGAGCAATTTGATTATCAATATTTTCAGCATAATTAGTTGTTGTAGTGGAAAAAATCATCCTATTTGTTCAAATGCCATCCAGTAAAACACTTAATTCCACATGAGAAATTGATAGTACCAGCTCCCAGGCAATCATATTCGTTCTCAACAATTCAACCTTTCTCAAAACACCATCAACTGTACTCTTTCATTACAAGAACCCACCTTATCCCAAGGATGACAAATCACTCTACGAACTTAACAGCACAGGGGAGGGTCATCTTTGCAATAGACAGAAAGAGACACATGCACAAATGACAGACCTGCCTAGAAAGTGAAGATTATAAGAGGACCTGATTAAAAATACGTGCTGATTGCTAGTCCTTTGCAAATATTGGAATGAGGAGATCATGAAATAGAAAACAATTGTTTTGACGGAGGGCTTAAGGGCTTTGAGTTATTAGCACTACCATGACTCCCCCTTTAAACATATAATGGACTTAAGGGCTTTAAATCTGAGACCGTGCATCAAATCCACACAATCCAAAGTCGCCATTATTACTAGGCACAAAATAGAAAACAACCATGACATGGAACTCACGATGAGACCACAATCCCTGAAGGAGGCTATAGCAATTCAGACAACATTTAGCGTAATATGGAGGGCATGCTATTAAATTATGTAGTTATTGAGACAGAATTTTTTACTTGTGTAGCATTTTGTTGGTGTTGAATTTGCACAAAATCGGGGAGTGTCAACTGTTCCATAATATCAGCATTGTAAAACCTGGCAGTTTGCAAATGTCAGAGTTGCATAAAGCCCATCTCTTAACAGTTATGTCAACACTTAAAACAGATGGGACGAAAATTGGTTACCTCTGCTCTGTATGCTGAATGTTATTGCCTGCCAACGAAGCTGTGGGATCAGGCTGTTCTCTCACCTGGGAATGATGAAAAAATTAAATTGCACGACAGCATTACCAACAGAGAGTTCTATCTTAGTTATGTGTTGAGGAAACATTGACTGGTACGGCTTCGATATGATATCATAGATGGGACTTTTACCCACTGATTCAGTAGTCCATACAACAAGTGCAATTCATTTTGTAGTCCATTAGAAGTGCACCTTTGAAGACACAGTCCAGTCTCATACTCTCATTGTAATGTAGCAATATCACAGTCAGCAACAGTCAAAACATTTTATAATAAGATAATGACAACCTAAAAAATTTGCGTCTGATTTTAGAATTTGACTCTAATATCGCACTCACTTGAATGAAAACAAAAGACACAACGTCCCTGGAGGCTTCCTCGAGAGGCTTATAACTACCTTTTGTATTGTATCAATGATAGTTGGTGCTTTGAGCATATATTAGTAGGAATTCTAATTTTGTGACCGATAGACAAATCTAATTTTATTGTTTGGCTTTAATACTTACTTTCACTTAACTTAATTTTGTATTGTAACACTATTTATTTATTTAATAAAATTAGCATTGACTTATTAAATAAATAAATAAACCTTCCTTGAGACCCAAGCTCGCCATACCTGTGTTTCGGCTACATTTGCTCGATCGATATCTGAAGGTAAATGTCCCCGGATGCGTTCAAGCATCTTGCTCTGACTACAAATCATAATTGGTTAAAAATGTTAAGAGTGTAATCAGGTCTTATTTGCATCAGGCGTGACAAAATTCTGCACGGACGCTGTAACCTAAATTTTGCTAAGTGAGAACAACAAATAACAATAACAATGGTAACATGATTTTAATTTCAAATTTAATTAGAGTGAAGACATAAATATTTTTTTTATTATAAAATGAGTTTAATATGAGTTCGCTTAGATTATATATATATATATATATATATATAATTTAACCTACAAATTAATGGAAAACTTGCATTCATACAAAACTCCAATAACATGCCTATATTTTAATTATCTTGCCCTCATTTTATGAAGACATTATCCTGGGAAATGATATTATAAATAACTGAGAATATCACGCATGCACATGTAGAATCAAATAAAACACAGCAGAAAATATGAAATCCCAATTATGGACTTGCCGAAGGTGGCCCCTCAATCTTCTTTACAAGCACAACAAGTAGGAC
The DNA here is from genome assembly GCA_037832345.1 of Rhizophora mangle. Classification (NCBI taxonomy): domain Eukaryota; kingdom Viridiplantae; phylum Streptophyta; class Magnoliopsida; order Malpighiales; family Rhizophoraceae; genus Rhizophora; species Rhizophora mangle. The sequence goes on along the minus strand of JBAPLJ010002022.1, from coordinate 1,661,353 downwards.
CAGTCTGAGCTGCATGCAACTGTCTAACCATGCAACAATCATCTCATAATCATTTCCTGTCCCCATCCATGAAGGGCGCTCATGATAGGGTAGGGTCGACTTGTCCACTACTTGATCAATATTCCAGCTATCAAGCACTATGTTTTAAAATTCAATGCCCATGTTCTTGTTAGAGATATGTCCACTCTTAGGTGTAGGCATTCCAAGCGTTTCAGATTCCTTCTTCCTTTTCCCCTCGAAAGAAGACCCACCATTATAGAATTGATTTCCACATATTTTATCTTTTCGAGTGAATTCCTAGTATTCTTTTTAATATTCTGGTTTGTTCCTTTGGTTCCGTTCGTGTCCATCACCGCTACTTGTATATGGACCACGGTAGGCATCAGTTTAGTTTTTGTATTCAGTTCTGCAAATTTGAGTCTAGCATGTTCTTCCAGTAATTCTTAATAGCCTGACCTCATTTGAACTCAGAGGATATGGGTAAATTAGTGTCGGTTTCAACTTATGACTATCATGAAGATGCCAAAAGTCTAGATTTGCGTACATGATATAGTCATAGTTGGGATTTATCATAAGGATTACAAGGTTGTTTTGCATTATGGTAGTTATTTAATCAAAAAGTACACATGAAGCTTTAGGATAGTCCCTTAACTCCACTTACCTTGTTCATTCTAGATTTGAATTGCAACTATTCTAGATGTGTATGCAACATAATCAGTTACATAATTACAGTTGCTAATATCGTTAGATATGTAACTTGTTATTTATAGTGTCATTTACATTCACTTTCAAAAAATGAAAAATCGAGCAGGTAGTGTTTCCTGAGATATTACAAAAGTTGCCTTTTTGGATTAAGCATAAAATCGAAGGATAATTGACTCATAAACAAAATAGTGAACAGTACTATAAAGACAGTCATTTGAATAATATATTCATGACCGTCTTTGTGCTGTACATTATATCATTTCCTTCGATAAAATGAGAAATTGAGCTGGAATTAACAGTTGGATTTATGAGCGACTAAATGTTCTTTGTGTTATTGTGAAATCTTGAAAGGGACTTTCTAACTTTGAATAGGCTTTCAATGGCTAGAAATTGAAGTCAACATTATGGTAGAAATTTGGTAAATTATTCTCCTAAATGTTGGTGCAAATGGACTCTTTTGTCCTAACCCATGCTTAGTTTAGTCGTTCCCAAGGTAAGACACAATCTACCATACTTCTTCCCCTACTAGCAGAATTCAATATCCATTAAGTATCTCACTTGTTTACGAGTGCATAAAAAATTAATAAATTTATACTTCCTCCTCTACTAGCGCATCAAACAAGATTAATTCTAGATGCTTCATTTATCACAACAAAATGTTTTACAACAGGGACAAATGTGACACACATCTTTTTTATCTTTGCTTTTCCACCTGGAGTTGTGTCACTCGAAATCCCAATCCCAGACTACAAAGCTCCCAAAGAAACAGAGCACACGACCCCACATCACATGCCACCCAGATAAAGACCACATTTCATGTACATCAAAGTCTTAGTTAAAGGTCATACTTTTTTCACGATCTTGTATATATTACAGAGAAGAAAGACTTACGCTGCTTATTCCCTTCTTGCTTGTTCAGCTCTACGATAACAAACAAGTGGATTGGCTACAAGCTATCAAGGCTAATAGCACCTAAAGTTGGCCAAACAAACAAAAAGGAGAAATAAAGCAGGAAAAAATGATTGAACCAGACAGCAAAGAAACAAGTTATCTGTGCATAAATGATGCGTTTTAGACCAATAGAATGCAGAAGAAGAAGTCTTATATGCACCCCCATCACACAACACACGGAGAGAGGAGAAGAAAAGAGAAAAAAGAAAAAATTAAGTACCCGTCGCGGCCAAAGAACTCAAAGACCTTGCCTTTGCTGGAGAAGACGACAAGGGCAACGTCAACGTCGCAGAGAACAGAGAGCTCACGAGCCTTCTTGAACAATCCAGAGCGTCGCTTGGAGAAGGCGACCTGGCGACTGCTCTTGTCCTCGATTCGCTTCAGCTCCACCTTGCCTCTGGGCCTCATGGCAAAACCCTAACCCTAAGTCATTCCACCGCAGCTACTACCACTTTCACAATTTGTATGTATAGTAGTAATAGTAGGGTGAATTAAAAGCAAAGCCGCAATAGCTAAAGAATTCTATTGCATGGATACGAAATCGACAACTCATCACAAATCATAGTCCTTTTGTTGTAGTTGATTACTCATCACATATCACGGTCTTTTGTTGTGGTCGACACAATCTTTTACGTATTCATTTTGGTGTATTCTTCACCTTATTGTTCTCAAAAGGGAAAAAAAAAAAAAAAAGATTCTACGAAAAGAAGCATGGCGAAGGAAGTGACTGAAGGAGGAACCAAAGCTGTATCCTTCCTTTCCTAGTCCCTAGCTAGCAAGTAGAATAAACCTTTGAGCACGGGGAATAGATTTGGCCATGGCCATGTGATTGTATGCGAATATAATAACTTCTACTTTTTCATTCCGGGGGGGGGGGGGGGGTTTGGGGTGGTCCTCCTGGGGGTCGAGATTCACATTCACTCGCTAAATTTAATTAATTTTCACAAAACCTGTGGACAAATATGGATGTGACGAGAGGCTTCATTTGCTTCTGTTTGGGGGGGGGGGGGGCACTGGCGGGCACATGCTCCTTATATGGTATCATGTCTCTGACTTTCACTCAATGATTCAAAGATGGAGTGCACACAGTCTGCAACAATCACAACAGAGTCCAAGGTCGTTGTTAGAACGACATTATAAACAATCATAGGCAAAATCCACCAGAGTCTTTTGTCCCATAGAAGTGCCTAGGTTTACTTTTGGGGATTGTTGTCTGTTGTTCAACTATCAAAATATTTACAAGGTATTTAGTGACTTCTTCTTTTTTTATGCTATTTATCGTTCAACTACCAATAACAATTGTGCAAGTGTTCGATAACACTTTTATTTGTGTTGCTGTTGAGGCATGTTGATATACATGACTCTCTAATAATAACTAATTGAAAAGTATCAACTAGTCACATTTTAAGTAACCATTTCCTAATATTCAAACATAACTCTCATAAACTAAATTTCTCCTCGTAAGATTGTAATTTGGTTTCAGGCAACAAAATAATTTTTTCCTTACTGAAATACTAATGGCTGGAAAAATGACACTTAATAATTCTAACGTTTGAAGGTTACTAAATTCATAATTTTCTCCTCGATAAGGCAAAGTCAGATTTTATTCAAAGATCAACAATTAGCAATTACACAAGGGTGAAGATGGATAGCAAGTCAAACAGATTGAGAGTGGTTTGTAGCCTCCACAGCAGAGCAAAATTCAACCCCCACCACCACACCCCACCCCCCGCCCGGCCCCACCCCGAAAAAGAAACAAGTGACTAATTCAAACTTGAGCTAGCCTTATTACCGAAACAATAATGACAATATTTTATATATATATATATATTTATTTATTTATTTATTTATAGAAGTGAAAGAATTTATTAAACTAATGTTTTTATTTTTTTACTTTTTTAAAAAATGATACTGACACCACGGTAGTTTCAATCCAAAAGCAGGAAACCTATTACCGAGGTGGTTTTAGTGGTGGGACCATCCACACAGTCACATATTATTAGGTTATTGTAGATATCAGATACCGGGGTGGTTTTAGTGGTGCAAGCCACGTCTAGGGCTTGCCATATGTCAGTTTATTTTAGCTACGCAGCAACGTAACGTACATCTGCCGACTTATGAAATAGTAATAGTAGTAGCAGCGGTAGGGCTAGGAGCACCACAGCCACATCTCAACCCTCCAGTTTCAACATACCTCTTGCCTTTTCAAGCCGTAAAAGGTTTGGTCCAAGGATATGGTGGTCGTACTAGTTACGTTCCAGGCGTATGGCTGCCACTGGGACGCCATACAGGTAGTGCAGACCGGTTGATGGATCGGGGCTGATTTAGTCATCGCCCCCACATTTGGAAGATCTTGGAACCGGCAGTGGTGGCAATGCAACTGGATCAAGGCTAACTAGCTCGTACCGGTGATATCGTTATGGCTGGGTCAGGCTTCTAAAAAAATGAAATAAGGCAAGCATTCGACTCTTATCTCCTTATTTAAACTCAACTCAGATCTATCCAAAAATAAAAATTGCTATGGAAATTCCCCAAGCATTTGGCGCCAAATTGTTTTGATGAATGAATATTAGTATATATATGCAAAAAAATAATGTGACTGTGTAGAAGAAGTGAAATGGTAACCCTTTATAAAAATGTGGTCATTATTTGAATGAAATGGTAACCCTTTATAAAAATGTGGTCATTATTTGAATGAATAAACCAAAGAGGCATACCATGTGTGTGGCAAAAGAGAGCTGTCAACTCTAATGACTGGTCAAACTCACACATAGGTTGATCATCCATTTTGTTGTAGTAGAGTATCAATCAAGTTGAAAGTTCATTCCAGAAGACTATCCCGTTTGTACAAGGAGAATCTTTTATTGTTTCTCTAAACAGTCAAAAATGCACCAAAGTAAAAATATGCCTTAATCATCGGCCATGTTCATGAATGATCAGTAGCTTGCAGGCACGTTTATGAGCTTATGACTATTAGTTAAATTATAAGGCAGGAGATTGTCCCACCCTAACCTTCTTTTGATAAGCAATTGTAGCCTAAGCGAGGCAAGAAATTCACTTACAACAACACAAGGTCACAGATCATTAATCACCCACTGAAAACTAGCAAAACTACTTCATCAGATTTCAAATGAGGGACAAACATCAGAACTCGAATGTGAGATTAACATTCATACTAATAGATAATAAACTTTGTTCCGTTACGACAAAATACAGAACAATCATGTGATTATAACTTATCGACCAGCAATAATAATAATAATTATTATTATTATTAATATAAGCTTAAAAGCATGCCTGCAACACGATGATCGGTCACAAAGGTGACCAACGATTCAGACGAATTTTTGCTTTGAAAAAAATTTGTATTTTTAATAAAATTTTAAATTAAAAAATTATTATTATTAATTATTTTACTTAATTTTTATTTTATTATTTTTAAATTAATAAATATAATTATTTTCATATCAGTAAATTATTAAGATAAATTCAAGTTTATAAATTTATAATTTTTTATAATTTTATCATTTAAATAATATTCAAATCATAATATTTATTAAAATTTTTAACTTATTAAAAATTAAAAACTAATTCTCTTTAAAATATCAATCTTTATCTTTTATTTTTATAATTTTCTTATTTCCAATCCCTATTTCTTCTAATTCTTCATCACATAATATCAAAATAATATTTTAATAATAAACTTATGATAATTTTGAATGAATATTCTAATTTGTTATCATAAATATTGATAAAATTTTTAAAAAATTCATAAAAATTGATGAATTTTTTAAAGAATAACAAATTATATTAGTTAAATTAGACAAAATTAATAAATTTATAAATGAAAAATTAATCAAATAACTTATTTTTTAAAAAAATATGTAACAAGTTTGATGTGTAAGTTAGAATGTATAAAAATTTGTTAGTATAAAAAATAAATTTTTTTTATTAAAAATCACTTTTATTACTTATAAAAAAAAAATAAAAAAATTATTTTTAAAATTAATTTCTTATCAATTTTGAAAAGTATTTTAAAGAATTTTTTCTAAAACAAATTATAGTATTAAATTTAATGTAATATTTTATTATTATATATAAAAAAGTTACGTGAAAAAGATTAAGTTAAAAAAAATAATTTATTAAAATAAATTGTGATAATAAGGTTAATTTAAAGAATAAAAAAATAATATTATTTTATTAATTATATTATTTAATATTTATTTATTTATTATTATTAAATTAATTAATATAATTAATTTTATAATAATAAATTATCAAATTAAATTTAAATTTATATATTTTTAATATTTTATAATTTATTTATTTAAACAATATTTAAATAATAATATTTATTAAAATTTTTAACTTATTCAACATTAATTACCTCTAGCCATTATTAGAGTCTCATCTACTCAAAAAAAATTAATCCCTATTTTTTACTTTCATAATTTTTTTTATTTCTTCTTCGAGTTCATCGCCCAAGAATTTGACAATCAAAAAATTAAATGTAGACTATCAGACAATAGAATCAAGAAATGGGAGTTTTGACTCACCAGTAAAATTCATTGCTGAAGCATCTCCTCTGTCTTAGAGTAGCATCCAGTTGGTCTGCGGGTTTTAGAAGATCGGTAACTTTTAGCCGTTCAGTATTCTCCTCATCAGAAAATCTGGCAGTTTAGCATTGCAAATAATGCACAAACAATTAAACTTCAGCCCACAACATTTCATTAGCATCATTCGACAGAAAAGGTTTTACCTCCCATTCAATCCCACAAAAAGGCTTTTAACCATCTATTGTGCACTGGTTGTTTTATCTTCAAGGGAAGCTTTCAATTCTGGATGATCTTTTTCCTGGAAAGGTTAAGAACTTGTACGACAGCATCTCTGAGCGGAGTTAGTCAATCTGTAAAATCTGTGGACCGGAGGGCCACTGGCGGGCACATGATCCTTACATGGTATCATGTCTCTGACTTTCACTCAATGACTCAACATGGAGTTCACAGTCTGCAACAATCAAAACAGAGTCCAAGGTCATTGCTAGAACGATATTATAAACAATCATAGGCAAAAACAACCAGATTCTTTTGCCCATAGAAATACCTAGGTTTGCTTTTGGTAATTGTTGTCTGTTGTTCAACTATCAAAATATTCACAAGGTATTTAGTGACTTCTATGTTATGCTATTTAACGTTCAACCATTAATAACAATTGTGTAAGTGTGAGATAACATTTTTATTTGTGTTGCTGTTGAGGCATGTTGATACATGACTCTAATAATAACTAATTAAAAAGTATCAACTAGGCACATTTTAAGTAACAATTTCCTAATGTTTTAAAATATTTTTCATAAAATGAATTACCCCTCATAAGATTGAAATTCGGTTTCAGGCAACTAAATATTTTTGTCCTTACAGAAATACCAATGGCTGGACAAATGACACTTAATAATTCTAACGTTTGAAGGTTACTAAATTCATAATTTTCTCCTCGATAAGCCAAAGTAACACTAAAGGGTGAAGATGGATAGCAAGTCAAACAAATAGAGAGTGGACTGTAGCCTCCACAGCAGAGCAAAATTCAACAAACCCCCCCCCCCACAACATTAAAAAAACAAAAAACGATAGTGCAAGTGGCTAATTCAAACTTGAGCAGCCTTATTATCGAAATAATTATGAAAACAATTTTTTTACACAACTCTAAGAATTTATCAAACTAATGTTTTTGTTATTTTCATAAAAACATAAAAAAAGGTTTACAAGACTTGGGAGAAACTGAAACCACGCGCAGTTTCAATCCAAAAGCAGGAACCCTATTACCGAGGTGGTTTTTAGTGGTGGAAATATCCTCATAGCCATATATTATTAGGTCATTGTAGATATCAGATACCGAGGTGGTTTTAGTGGTACAAGCTACAAGTTGGGTTTGCCTTATATCATTTTATTCTAACCACGCAGCAACGGAACGTACACGGCAGACCAGGATTGTCTGCCAATTTATGGAATAGTAGTAGCACGGCTAGCACCACAGCCAGTTCTCAACCCTCCAGTTTCAACATATCTCTGCCTTTTAAGCTGTAAAAGGTTTGGTCCCCAGGATATGGTGGTTGTACTAGTTGCGATCCAGGCGTATGGCTGTCACTGGGACGCCATACAGGTAGTGCAGACCGGTTGATGGAACGTGGCTGACTCAGTCATCGCCCCCACGTGGACAATCTTGGAACTGGCAGTGGTGGTGGCAATGCAACTGGATCAAGGCTAACTAGTTCGTCACGGTGATATCTTTATGGCTGGATCAGGTTTCTAAAAAATGAAATAAGGCAAGCATTGGACTCTTATCTCCTTATTAAAACTTGTCTCAGATCTATCCAACGATAAAAATTGCTATGTGAAGTTCCCAAGCATTTGGCACCAAAATTTTTGGATGAACGAATATTAGTATATCTAAATGCAAAATATAATGTAAATATGTAGAAGAAATGAAACAGTAGCTATTTATAAAAATATGGTCACTACTTGAAGGAATACACCAAAGAGGTGTACGATGTGTATAGCAAAAGAGATGGTAACTCTAATCACTGGTCAAAATCACACATGGTATCAATGAAGTTGAAAGTTTTTCCCAGAAGACTATCACGTTAGTATAGTAAGGCTCTTTTCTTTTTTGTCCAATCAGTCAAAAATGCATCAAAGTAAAAATATGCCTTAATCATTGGCCCACCTTCATGAATAATCAATAGCTTGCAGGCACGTTTATAAGCTTATGAATGTTAGTTATTTTATAAGGAATGAGATTGTCCCACCCTAATCTTCTTTTGGTAAGTAATTGTAGCCTAGCCGAGGCATGAAATTCACTTACAACCACACAAGGTCACAGATCATTATCACCCACTGAAAAATAGCGAGAATACTTCATCAGATATCAAATGAGGGATAAATATCAGAATTAGAATGTGAGATTAACATTCTTGCCAATGAATAATAAACATCTTTGATCCATTAAGACAGCAATTGACTTTAGGTCACAAAGTATAGAATAATCATGAAATTATAACTTATCAAGCACAACAATAATAATTATTATTATTGTTATAAGCTTAAAAGCATGCCTGCAAAATAATGATCGGTCACAAAGGTGACAACCATTGAGAAAAAATTTTGCATTTCAAACAGCTGTTTCTCAAAATTTTGACAAGATAAAGATTGAATGTAGAGTATCAGATAATAGAATCAAAGAATAGAAGTTTTGACTCACCAGTAAAACCCATCTTTTATGCTTCTCCTGTGTCTTAGAGTAGCATCTATTTGGTATTTGGGTTGTAGAAGAACGGTAACTTTTAGCCGTTCAGTATTCTCCTCATCAGAAAATCTGGCAGTTTAGCATTGCAAATAATGCACAAACAATCAAACTTCGGCCCTTAACATTTCATTAGCATCATCTGACAGAAAAGTTTTTACCTCCGGTTTAATCCCACAAAAAGGTTGTTAACCACCTATTGTGCACTGGTTGTTTTATCTTCAAGGGAAGCTTTGAATTTTGGATGATCTTTTTCCTGGAAAGGATAAGAACTTGTACGACAGCATCTCTGAGCGGAGTTAGTCATCTGTAAAAGCTGTGGACCGGAGGGCCACTGGTGGGCACATGCTTCTTATATGGTATCCTGCCTATGACAACCACTCAATGATTCAAAGATGGAGTTCACAGTCTGCAACAATCAAAACAGAGTCCAAGGTCATTGTTAGATCGACATTATAAACAATCATAGGCAAAAACAACCAGAGTCTTTTGCCCATAGAAGTGCCTAGGTTTACTTTTGGGAATTGTTCCATTGTTCTACCATCAGAATATTTTGTAAAGTATTTAGTGACTTCTTTTTATGCTATTGGTTGATTATTCAACTACTAATAACAATTTTGTAAGTGTTAGATAACATTTTTATTTATGTTGCTTTTGAGGCATGTTGATATGTATATAATAATAACTAATTGAAAAGTATCAACTAGATACCTTTTAAGCAGCCATTTCTTAATATTTTAAAATAATTTTCATAAACTAAATTACCTGTCATATGACATTTCTACCACTGTATTATTCTTCTATTTGGTGGGTGAATTAGATCCGTGTCGCTATTTCATGTTTATAGGAAAGTATTAATAAAAGTACAATTTTTTTTCCACCCCTCTTTAAAAAACTTTTATTTTTTGTTTCTAATATATAAAGTTTAAACCTAAGTTAAAAAAAAAAAAAATCTCCTTGTTATTTTCTACAACATTAATTCCAAAAAATCAAAATTATAAAAAAAACAATTAAACCATATAAATGATATATTTTATTACAACAAAATGTCATTTTTAGTTATTTTATTATTTAACATAGACTAAAAAATTAGTCAAATGCTTTATTATTTTTTTTATTTAATAACAACAACAGCTAGTAATAAACAACTAATCAGTAAAAACAAACTATAACAACAATATCAAACAATTAAACCATATAAATGATATATTTTATTACAACATAATATCATTATTAATCATCTCATTATTTAACAATAATAATAGATTAAAAAAATTAGTCAAATACTTTATTTTTTTATTTTTTTTTTCATTTAGCAACAACAACAATTAGTAATAAACAATCAATCAATAAAAGCAAACTATAACAACAATATCAAATAATTAAACCATATAGACTCGTCGATTGTGAGCAAAATGTAAATAGTGGAATTCACAAATATTATTCTCTTGTTTGCAAAATTCTAGCATTTAAACACAAATCAAATTCTTTGGCTTGTATGAGGTGCCAAGAGGAGGCTTATGAGTGAGATTCAAGGTTTCCATAAGATAGTCTACTCCACTAAAAGAAGCATTATTAGATCACCAAATTCAAAAGCTTCCCAAGGCATGAGCTTGTAAGTAGTCTTTCAAGGCAACCTTTGCACGAATGTACCACAAAAGGTGATAGTTGCATGACCAATATTGTTTAGACACGATTGTTTTCCATGGTATTCTGGGTCTTACTCAAACCGCAAAAAGATTGTTGATCAACAGAGTGCATTACAATACAGTATAGAATGTGAGGCATTTAAAAAAGAAAAACTTTCTGCATAAGCTATTTAATAGCCAAACAAGCTGATGACATCTCTTTATGGACTTATTTAACAATGGTCTTTTCATCTATTCTCTTTTTTCTTTTGGGTGAGTATCTTTTAATCAACTCTAATGAACTGTCTTTTCATGCACTAAGTTGCTAACTTGGAGCGATAACAATGTGCACCTAAATTTTTACTTATGCTGGTGCAATTCATATGCCATCTTACACCAATGATTCACTTTATGGATTCAGATCATAAGTGTGCAATCTACATGAGTGTGAGCCCCGCATGTATGTCGAGTTAAAGAAAAAACAAAGCAAATCTCATTGCCTAGCCTTGACTTTGAATGATTTTTCCTACTATCTAGGACTTGTACTAAACTACCCTCTAATTCTTCTTTAATAAAATTGATATAAATTATCAAACAAAAACAAAATATATATATATATATTGCCTACCTTTTTTTTTTTTTCAAATCAAGTAAATTTGTTTTTGATAAATGAGAATTAGAAAGAACAGAAAAAAAAAAAAGAATACACAGAACAAACCACTAAAAAGATGCCAGCTACAATATGCAGCTTGCAAATCTCACCTTAAAGACGCAATAACAAGCATTAAATAGGCATGAAAGGATGCCCAAACAGACTCAAAGAGACATACACAGCTACATAAGCTTTAAAAAGAAAAAAAAAATAGCTTCACCAGACGAGTATAAAATCAAAGTAAAAGTATCGTCCGAAAAAAGTTTAACTTTAGTAAACATTTTCTACTTCTTTTTTTAATTTCAAATTGAGTAAAAATGTTTTTGATAAACGAGAATTAGCAAGAATTGAAAAAAAAAAAAAATACACAGTACAAACTACTAAAAAGATACGAGCTACAATATGCGGCTTGCAGATCTCACCTTGAAGATGCAATAACAAACATTAAATAGGCATGAAAGGATGCCCAAACAGACTCAAAGAGACATACACAGCTACATAAGCTACAAAAAATTCAAGTTTGTGGCAAATGAACATTGATATGGCCCACACAATCTCACAAAAGACACGTAGATGATGCAGGAACTTTATACACCATTCTTCGGTGCGCTTCTTCTCCAGTCTTTTAAAACAATTACGCACAATTAATAGGAAAGTGCACATCCTAAGTAGATTTTGCTACCTTTACTCCATAGGAAGAGTCATATCACAGCTCTATCATCAAGGATCCTACGGGCTATCAATATTGACTTAACTCCTGCCTTACTATGAATCACATTTGCCCTTTTGTTTTGATAACTATTTTTAGAGTTTCTTGACAATTATAACTTAACCATTAATTTCAGTGACCGAAGATAGGAAACACTGGAGAGGAACATAGTCCCCCAACCGTTAGCCCTATTCTCAATATGTACAATGCATCTGGCTATGATGTAGAATATGGAATTCATTCTTAAAGTGAATCTTAAATGCAAAAATAAATTAGAAACGTATCAGCTAACAAACTGTAGTTAATTCTTTCTTAAGAATTTGTACTAAACATGCAACCATTACATGTCATCTCAGCAAAGCCAATGCAAGAACTAAGACTCCAACATAAATATTAAGATTATCGTCATCATTTTAGTACATAAATAGAACAAATTGTTTACAATTTTTAATTGTCTTTATAACTTTCAAATTCCACTTTTTTTTTACCAAATTCCCTTTTGACATCTCTGGTATGCTTTCAGGTCAAGTATACTCATTTCAAAATTTTATTTCTATCTTACTTTTTCTCTATCTTCTCCTCTTTACCCAATATAAGTCAAATTTTAGTTTGGTTATTAAAACTCTATAACATTTTAAAATTCAACTTAGTGAAAAACAAACAATGTTCAACCTCAATTGGCTTAGTTCAATTTAGCTTTTTATTTAGCTATATTAACAGATTATTAGGAATAAACATTCTAACATTGATTTATTACTTTCTAGTGTGAAAAAAGGAACTTATATATGAAATTTCTGGCAAAAACTAATATAGAATACAAATGTGTAACTTCTATGCAAACAAAAATTAGTATTCAATTGGTAAGAATTCAGAAACATAAAGTATATAGGTTCTAATAAAAAGAAAATGAATTCAATTTCAATTTTCATTTTTGTTGTTCCCAAAAGTACAGCATATATTTCAATTTTCAGCAGCTTCCTATGTGTATGAATCAATGTATGCTTATATACATTTCAAAGTATTTGGGCACCCTTCATGGAGAAAAAAATCTAGTTTGGTCACCAATTCATTTTATCGGTGTATTAATAGTAAACACAACCAAATCAACTAAACTGTTGGATAAGTTATCCCAGCAATGGTTGTTATCAATGCCACAGAAACCAACTCATTTTTCTATAATCTCATTTTCCATTTCAGACATTAATAGTCATGATTCACCTCTTCACTGACCTCCAATTACAAGCATAATGAACTTATATCAACCATCAACAAAGAAGATGGTCAGCCTAATTATGTCTCTATGAAGATCACCCTTCCATAAAATGAAATGAAAAACTAGACATGATCAACTAAGATTAATTAAGGAAATTAAGACAATCACAGAGACATTTGAAACTCTTTCAAACTAACCATTTTGTACTCATTCATATTGCACCTCTAATTTGACTTGGACAAAATCAAGGATGAGTTTTTATCTTATTTAGAAGTTATGACTAGCAAGTGAGTGTGACAGTCCTACCAATGAAATTTTTTAATTTGATTCGGTTTTTAAGTAATTCAAGTTGATTTAATGTTAAATATAAAGAAAAACAAAAAATAAAAAAATAATAGGACCACACACATATAACGAAAAACGTATACTTTCCTGCCTTATTACAAATCACATTTGCCCATTTATTTGGACAAGATAGGAAAGACAAGAGGGGAACATGCGCCCCAACCTTAGCCCCATTCTCAATATGTGTGATGTATATGACTCTCTTAATAAAATCTGACCTTAGCTTGTAAAAAAAAAAGTATGATGTATATCAGGCTATAATGTAGAATAGGGAATTTATTCTTAATTGAATCTTACATGCAATGATAAATTAAAACTTACCTGGTAGCAAACTTCAGTGAACATTAGTGAATTCTTTCTTGAGAATTTGTACTACACATAAAACCACCTGTCATATGGGAAAGAGAATATACAGCCGGTAAGACTCTAACATAAATATTATGATTATCCCTATAATTTTGCTACATACACAGAACAAATAGCTTACAAATTTCAATTATCTTCAATTTGTATCACAATCAAAAGCCACTTTTCTTTTACCAATGCCTATTTGATACCTTTTACGTTGTCAGGCAGAATTAATTCAAAATTCTATTTCTATCTCTCTATCTTCTATTCTCTTTCGACTCCATTGAAGTCAAATTTCAGTTTAGTTATTATAGCACTCTATAACATTATAAATTTTAACTTTTTAAGAAATAAACAAATTTGAACTTAAATAGTTTAGTTTAATTTAGCTTTTTACTTAGCTACATTAACAGATTATTAGGAATAAACTTTCAAACATTAATTTGTTGCTTCCTATTGTATAAATTGAATTTATAAATGGAATTTTTTCATAAAAGCTAGTATGCAATATAAATGTGTAATTTTCTTACAAATAAAAATTAGCATTCAATTAGTATGGAATAAGAAACATAAAAAAACATATAGGTTCTAATAAATAGAAGATGAATTCAATTTCAAGAATCAATTTTTTTAATGAATGGCAAAAGTATATTCACCTTCGAGACATCCAAAAAGGCCTCAAAAGGAGGGGAGCAGATTCAAAAAGGTACAGCAAAAGTATATTCACCTTCAAGTCATCCAAAGAAGCCACAAAAGGAGGGGAGCAGATTCAAAAAGGTCCGGCTCTACACCTTTGATAAGGATTAGCAAAGACGAACAAAGGAACTAAAGTTGTAACTCCCTCAAAACTAATACGTCTGTTGTTTCTACAAATTCAGCAATGCTTGCATATATTTCAATTTTCAGCAACTTTCTATACGTACAAGTCAATGTCTGCTTATACATGTTTCAAAGTTTTTTAGGCCCTCTTCCTAAAAAAAAAAAATATATAGCTTTGTCACTAATTAGCATTATAGGTATATTAATAGTAAACAAAATCAAATCGATTGAACTTCTTGAATAAGTAATCCTAGGGATGGTTGTAAACTATGCTACAAAAATAGACTATTGAAGTGTGATGTTGGATCTTGATGTCTAGACCCAATAAAACCAAGATTTGTCAACTATCCAGCAGAGAAAAAATTGAATAAAATCTGATGAGACTCAAATGCAACGAAAGAATTTTCTAGCATCTCCATATCTGCCATCTCCCTAGCCTCTCCAGCAGACAGTCTCCAAATGGAGATGAAATGCAACAAAAGAATAAAAGAAGATTCTAGAAGAAATAACATGGACATGATAGTTCACTCGTAAGAAAAGTCACTTGAGAATTGAGTAACAATTTGTGGTTAAAATTTAGTCACTTGAGAATTGAGTAACAATTTGTGGTTAAAATTTAGCTCTAAACAAAAAAATTTGTTTAGAAAATCTTTATAAATCAGGCCTACGGTGGAAACATAATCAACTCAATTCAAGAAATCAATTAAAGGTACTTTCTCAAATCTAAGCTCTCTCTCACTCTCCCTAAAAACCTTAACAATCTAAACACTCTACAAGCAATATTTAAGCACCCAAATCCTACAACCAGTAATAAAGCATTCCCAAGCTTAGAACAGACTCATTTCTCTATAATCTCATTTTCCACTTCAGACATTAATCTTATCATCTACTTCTTCACTAACATCCAATTACAAGCATGATGAACTTATAACAATCATGAACAAAAAAGAAGGGGCCTAACTATGGCCCTATGTAAATCACCTTTCATATCACGGAATCTAGAAACTAGACACAATCAAGTTAAATTGATTAAGGAGATTGAGGTATTCAAAGTAAAATTTGGAACTCTTTCAAACTTACACTACTAATTTGACGTGGACTAAATTAAGGATCGGTTTTTATTTTATTTTAGGAGTTATGGCTAATAAATGAGTCTGACACTCCTATCAATTCATCTATCTCAGAATTTAAAAGGGTGTTTATGGCATACATCAAGAAGTCCTAATGTCTTCTTTGCATTCTAGCTTCTTTATTCTAACTTCTTTTGATAGAAAAAGAGTTAAACTTTAAAAAGAAAAACTAAAACTATTAGTCATCAAAGAAATAGATTTTTTCATAATTTATTTGTTGTGATGGTTATGCAAATAACAATAAAATAGAACAAACTTAATTCCTCAGTTTTGGGTTCCACTAGCAAGTGCCACGTTATTGAACTCAAGACCTCAGGTGCCACAACATACCTCAAATGTGACATTAGATCACCAATATATTCAATGGTTGGATACCTCTTGAAATTTCATAATATTCAAACAAGGTAATGAAATTTATATTCAATTGGTCAAATACTACATATTTTACCCACTAAAAAACATAGTACCTTTTGTACTTCAAATATGAGGAATAATGTTAATATCAGCACAAATTGCAATACCAACTTAGTAAGACTAACTTATGCTCCTGCATCAATTTCTTTGTGATGGAGAGCATTCAAGCTTCTAACGAGAAAACCTCAAATAGCGAGATACATGCATTTCAGCTCTTCTTCAAATACCTAAGTACTACCTTTCACTAGCAAACTGCAATATGGGTTTCCTCGTGAATAATAAACCTCAGTTCTTGTACACTTATGATAATTTCTTGTATTCATACCCAATTAATCATCCCAGCTCTTGTATGTAGGCTTTGTATCACGTGCATCTAAATCATAGGAATCAAACAAATTCTTAAAATGGAAATAAGACTATTCTAATTATCATTTAGTATAGCTACCACAAAGGCATTGACAACAATTCCAAAATACAACGTAACATCAAAAACCCATCCTCATCAAAAGGAAAAAAAAAAAACAAAAACAAAAACAAACGAAACGCTAAAGTGATACAGTAATGATGCTTCTACATCAAAGAGTGTAGAGTTGAAATTTTGTGGTCTATTGAATTTTTCATTTGGGAAACGTGTGTAAGTTAGGAGAGATGTAATGAGACTGAAAAAAACTTAAGCAGTTTGAAGTAAGGACATGGTTTAATTAATCGTACGAGACTTTTTGTTTTCATCAGTTCAAATAAAGCAGGCTTATGAGACAATTAAAAAGGATTTAATACATTGTTTTATCCCACTTTATTTCCGCGTTAAAAAAAAAAAACACCAAAAGAAAAAATTCAAAAATTGAAACATAGCAAGAGGGCCCCCAAGTCCATGCATGGTGGCAGGACAACTTTTTCAAAACTGGAGCAGATGTGACAAATCTGATATTGCAATCAAAACAAAGAGACGCTCACACTCTCATCTCCCGGAAACAGGAATAAATGTCCTAAGGGATTTCCCACTCCTGCTTCCAAAAAGCAGATGTCATATCCTAGAAAAGTTAAAACTGTCCTATGAATCGTTTTAGCAAAGAGAAAAACCTAGGAGACAGTGCACCACATCAGCTCATTGAAATATGAGCGTCTGGAAGAAAAAAATTTTGAACGCACAGTCCCACTTTCTTTCTTTACTTGTACGGTAAGGTCCAGCTAAACGCTCAAGCTAGTCCTCAAGATCACAACCTGCTATTAAAAATTACAGCTGATCCCAAAGTGCTTCCAAGAAAACAATCAAATAAAAAAAAGAACAAGATTCAATTAAATTAAAGCAAGCAGAAGCTAAATAATATATCTCCGTAGTGCAGTAAAGGCTCGTAGAAAACAAACCAGAAAAAGATCTGAAAGTACCGGCTGCGGCTAAAGTAAGCGAAGACTTTGGTCTCCGTTGGGGAAGACGGAGACGGCATCGGCGACGACAGCGCAGATCCGGCGCGTCCGCTCGAAAAGGCAGCTAACGAGCGTTTCTTTGCTGGATCCGCTTCAGCTATCGTGCCGTGCGCCGGCATTAGTTTCGCCGGCGTAAACCCTAACCCTAGGGAACGGGAGCGATGGACCTTGTGATCGAAGAAGAATCTGGGAAGAACAGAAAAAGAAAGTTGCACCTTTTCTGACATCCATTCCTCGGCTTCCCACCAGAGAGCGGAAGAGTTTTTTATTTGTTGGAGGCTGAAATGTACATAAATCCCAAAAAGGGTTTTCTTTTTTAAATTTTTAATTTGATTGGGGCTTTAGGTTTGGGGCTCTGGGATTGGTGTGGGAGAGGGTTAGGAACCAATCACATAGACGAAGATTCCTAGGCGTTGCACAATATGTGTTGAGCTTCTGTGTGCGACACGTGGCATTGTTCCTTTTCCTTAATTTTTGTGGGGAGGGGAATGACATTTTATTTTTTGACTCTTGCTCTCGGGAAAGAGTTATAGGCAAATGATAATAATTAGGAGGTAATTAGTAAATAAGTAAAAATAATTTAACATAAAAAATAAAAAATAATAATAATTAGTGTTTTCACTGATGAATTATTTTAATCCACTTAAAAGAATGACTCAAAATAGTAAGTACTCAATTTTTGTGTTTTTTTTTTATTCCTCTAATAAGATATGTGTTTTTTATTTTCTATAATTTAATAAAAACACGCTCTATATATATATATATATATATATATATATATATATATTACCTTTTCAAAAATAATTTCTCCGGTTATGCCAGACGTTGCAAAGTCAATAATAATTTTGGAGAAGAGAAGAGAATCCAATTTGGATGGCGTGACTACATTCAAGTTCTCTTTCCCTTAATTTTTGCGAGGGCATTTTAGGTTTTAGCTCATGCTTTTCTCCTCTCTCTCTGCCTTTTGTTATTATTATTTTTTTATATTTTTCGACCATCTAATTCTACTCTAAACATCATTTCAAACCAATCGTCACATTGATGTTGCATGGTTCCGGGCCTAAAATTGTATTCTTATTTCTTTACACACAAAAAAAAAAAAATACTAATATATATATATATTGAAGATTTAAACGCCTATGCTTTTCAATTTTGGCATGCGACAGCGTCGGTCTGACCCTGCTGAGATACTCTTCTGGTCTGAACAATATCCCGTTTCATAAAATAGGTTACAATCTGGCCCAAAGGATTGGACCCTGAATTTAAGCCCCTCCCTTCATGCCAAGACAAAACCTTTACCCCAAATCTGGCAAAAGGAACGTAGGTAAATGCGCCGGGTAGGTATTTCAGTGTGTTTTGCTTTAGGCCTCGTTGCATCAAACAGGTGTTATTGTGGATTTTGTTATCTTAATAGCCAAAACATTAATTCCCTCTCCAGACAAATTTATCTCGGGAGATTAGCTTATGGATTTATTAACATGAATGGAAAATATCAAGTACCTAAAATTATAGTTGTCATGAACTTTGCATCCTCTTCTCCGCGTGTTTCCATGAACCCCACCAGTAGAAAATACACCATTTGCTGAATGTTGGCCATCACTAGTGACTTGAAAAAATAACAAAGAAGACGGTTAAACTTGCGTAGGGAACGATGGTAGTCTGTTTGAAAATTGAGTGAACTTACCGTACTATGTGGTGTCAATGCCATTGCCATCGTCTAATCATCCAGTCAACAGCCTGCCGGCCTTGTGGCCTTCGTGCTCCGAGGCACAACAACTGCAGAGGAGGCTTCAAGGCATGCCGGAAGCGAGTGTTGCCAGAAAATGGTGAACCAAGAAAGTTACCTTAGGTAGAGAGCATGCAAAGCGTAGGAGCAGTGAAGAAAATTCCAAAAGAAAAATAAGGATATCTAGATGAGGGATCTTATGCACGAATTTTATCATCACCAAAGCAGAGGCATTGATGATTTTGGCTGAAGGGAATCGCATTGCTAGGCTTTGACGTTGAGGCTGGAGGCAGATGAAATCAGAGAAAGGGTGGACTAGTTTAAACAGTTTCTCACTATACCGCACAGCCACTTTGCTTGACGAGGCCCAAAGTTGGAGGAGATGAGCTGGGCTAGCTACAATGCCGACGTGGTGGAGAAAATCCTACAAAGGCCTAATTGAGGGATCCATGTTTGATGAAGATGATGAGGAATACAAGAAACGTTAATGGAAGTACTGGTGGCGCCGAGAGCGGCTTAAGACTGCCAAATTCTCTACTGGGAATATGCATCGGCCATGCTTTTGGCAATTTTTCGCTTATCAACAACGATAATTAGTATTCATTAAGAAAAAAACCAAAGTAACAACCAAAACAATAGCAAACTGTACCACCAATATCGAACAACAACATCACCGTCACAGTTTAGGAGCAAAATGCGTTCGGTACAGTTAACAAATACTGGCGTTTGGGGAGGCAATGAGTGAGAGTAGAAGTTTCCAAAAGGCACAAGTTCACCAAATTCAAACTTTCCCAACCCACCGAGCCAGAGCTTGTATGTACCAAAAAACGTTAAACATTTGCATGACCAATATTGTCCAGGGTCTTACTCAAACCACAAGAAGATTGTTGATCAACAGAGCGCACTAGAACACAACGAAGAATATGACGCATTGTCCTTCAGTGACAACTTTGTCACCGGAGTTTTAGAGTCACACAAAAATCCATTGACACATCTGGTCCAAGTCCATGCATGGTCGTTGGACAACTTTGTCAAACAATGGCTGGAGCGAATCGGACGAGACAAACCTGATACCTTATCCAGAAATTTGGAAAAAATAAAAGGAGAGACACTATATTACAAAAGTTGAAGAGGAGATATGAGCCCCGAAAACAGGGACAAAAATCGTAAATATTTGCAAAACTCCTGCTCCCCAAAAAGCAGACGACAGATCGAAGAATAGCAAAAGTAGAAAACTATTCTATGAATCATTTTGGAAAAGAGAAAAACGACAGTGAACTACGTCAGATGATGCAACCATCGAGCGTCTTGGAGAAGTCTGGAACACAGTAACCCTCTCCCTTCTTTACTTGTACGGGAACGAAGGTCTAGCTAAACGCTCAAGCGAGTCCTCGGGATCAGTCGATGCTCCTTTTAAATTACAGCTGATCCTAAAGTATTTCGAAGAAAACAATCAAATAAAAAGAAAGGCACAATATTCAATTAAACCAAGAAAGATAAGATCATATATCTTCGTACAATAGTACAGTTTTCGTAGAAAAAAAAAAAAAAAATATATATATATATATATATATAGAGAGAGAGAGAGAGAGAGAGAGAGAGAGAGAGAGCTGAAAGCACCAGTTGCGGCTAAAGAAGGCGAAGACTTCCGCCTCCGTTGGAGAAGACGACGACGGCGTCGGCGTCGCAGATCCAGCGCGTCGGCTCGAAAAGGAAAGTGGGGCTTTTGTTTTATTTTATTGTATTTTAATTTAACTGGAGGCGTTTAGGGTTGCGGTTTTGAGATTGGTGGGTTAAAAAAAAAAAACAGAAAAGCAGGCTTACAAAAAATAATAATAATCTAATTTAATGACGTGACTACATGGAAGTAGTTTTTTCCTTAATTTCTGGGACAAAATTGTTACTTGTTTTTGGGGGAAATGTAGGGGAGATAGTTGTGTTATTATTAGGGAGCGAGGGTGAGGCGAGGGACAGGGTTCGATCGCATCCCCACACGCCTCCAAAGCACTGCGGATAATATTTTAAGTTGTAACTCCATCTCCTCTTCGTTTAGTCCAGTGAAGCAGATTCAGTTTCATACAACAGGTCACAAAATGGCCCAAATGAATTGGATAATTTTCCCAAATGAAGCCCGTCCCTCCATGCCAAGACGAACCCTTTCGCCCTTTGTCGAAAGAAACCTCTGTAATTGCACCAGGCACTCCAATGGGTTTTGCTTTCGGCCTCATAACTTGGTACGGGTGTATTGCAGTGGGCCCTTTGGTAGAATTACAAAAAATGCTTTCAAAATTAAGAATGTCGGTTCAATTAAGGGTCAAATCTACGAGACCGACTTTCCCGTCCCATGACTTGGTTACAATTTTTAGTGCAATTGGATGGGTTTTTTTAACTCCATGCTCTTAAAGATGGCACATCTCTATTATTGCTCAACGATTCTTATACTTACAGTTTGTAGGTTCGTGTTTTAATACAAATGTTGTATTTTAGGATAACTGATTATGGAAAATACAGATAAATGAATAGTTATTCATTATGATACTCAAATTAAATTTATAATTATATTCAAAATTTTCTTTATTGTCAACATAAAATTGAGATTGTACCAGAAATTCATTTGTAAGTTGTAGATGTAACATGTAAATTAAATTAATTAATGTGTAATTCACATATAATATAATCACTTAAATTCTCAATATTTAAAGTTTGATTCTCAATTTCTATATACCAAAATAATAATAATAATACCGTTAACACCTTGCACAATTAATGAGCTTAATGTTGTATAGAACTTATGGTTCAAAATTTTGGATTTTGTTACCTAAATAGTTAAAACATTTTTATCTTTCTCTTATACATGTTTATATCTTGATGTAACAATTTAAATTTTTAACTACGAATGTCGCTCGAGGTATTTACATGATCTCTGGGTATTCATATATGGGTTTATTAACAAGTATGGTAAAGGTCTCCTATCTGAATTTGTAGTTGTCAAGAACTTTCCGTTTTGTCTTCTGCCTGTCTTTTTATTACTTTTTTGGTCAAAGTCTTCCACACGAGTCCAATACTCTTGTATCTCTGTTGCCACAACTAAAAAATGCAGCATTTGCTATATGACCAGTTATTGAAAAAAAAAAAAAACAAAAAGAAATGACAGGGAAGACGGTTAAACTTGCGTATCTAGAGAATGATGCTGCTAGGAAGGCAAACTCAAAAAAGAGAGCTGGAATGCTTAAGAAATTGAGAGAACTTTCAACACTATGTAGTGTCAATGCCTTTGCCATCGTCTACAGTTCAGACGACAGCCAACCGGCCGTGTGGCCATCGCACTTTGAGGCGCAACAACTGCTGAGGAGGCTTCAGGGTAGGCCAGAGGGGGCGAGTTGCAGGAAAACGATGAACCAAGAATGTTACCGTCAGTAAAGGGTAGAAAAAGTGCAGTTACGGTTGAGGAAAATCGAAAACTAATTTCATCATCACGAAGGAAAAAGGCTTGATGATTTCGGCTCGAGGGAATTGCATGGCTTGGTGTGGATGCTGGAGGAGAAGATCGATGAAATCACAAGAAGGGTGGACTATTTCAAACTCCTATTGGAGCCAGGCATTTTGCTCGTTGAGGCCCTGAGGCAGGGGAGATGCTCGGCCGACAATGGTGTCAGTGGAGGTAGCAGAAATCCTACGGAAGCCAAGCTGTGGGAGCCATGTTTGATGAAGTTGATGAGCAAATACAGATATTTTTGGGAAGTAGCAGTGGAACTGAGAGTGGCATGGGACTGCCAAATGCATATACAGCATTGGAGGCAAAGGTCCTATGGGCCATACTTTTGGGCTTGAGCTGCCTCTTTAGAGAGAGACACTGGGGACATTATTGATTTTGGGCTACGTCGTGGAGATGCTTTGAATCTGGGACTCCCACATGCAAATTTTGCAGGCAATAATGGGCGTGGTGGTAATCCAATTGGGCTGGGTTTGCCTCGTCAGGCCCATATCGGATGCAGTACTTTTGGAAGTAACATAGGGCTCACCGGAATCTCTAATGGAAGTGGTAGTACTAGATCGCCCCTTGATATGAACGGACCATAGCCTAACAAGTTCCTCCAACTGAACTTACAATTTGCATTCATAGCATTTCTTAGGGTGGTTGCTTTGTTACTTACATTCAAAGCATTTCTTAGGGTGGTTGCTTTGTTACTTACATTCATGGCATTTCTTAGGCTGGTTGCTTTGTTTCTTTTATTCATGGCATTTCTTAGGGTGGTTGCTTTGTTTCTTACAAAGTAAAGTAGTCAGTTTTGATTCATGTATGGATTATTAAGCTTTGACCTTTCAATTGAGGTATTACGTTCATTTTTGTGTTGCCATTTCTGTTGGGAATTAATTAAACTCAAAGGGCAAACATATCTTTATTATTTTATTATCAATTTTCATTAATAATAATCTTTAACAAATTGGTTGGTATTACTTTTCGGATGTACCAAAAAAACTGATCTGTTATTTCCTTCTAAGAGCCCTCCGTTCGTTTGCAATGATTAATAGTTGACCACGTTTGTTTGGTTTACATAGATAATAAATGTGCATAGACAAGGAATCGGCATTATAATTTCTCATCACCGTTTTTTGACGACTGCACCCTCTTGTTTCCGCACCCCGAGTACACCGCGTTATTGTCGCCGGATTCCACTCCCAACAGCGAAGAATGAGACCATGGTTAGAAGGACAATACAGTGAAGAACAATAGCCGGGGGAGCATTGGAAGACATGAAAACAGGTGAACCCAGCAGAGATGGGCGATCAGCGCAAGTGGACTTTGGGCACCATTCTTGTCGGCCTGGCCCAATTTTCACTTGCCTGTCTCAAGCCACCAATTCCCAGCAGTCAGTCTTTGCGGGTTTTCATCCACATTTCCCGATTCTTTCCCTCAAAATAGATAAATGGGAAAATAAAAATTTAGAGATTTTCATTTTAATTTTTTATTATAATTTATTTATAATTTACATTATATAATAAATAAAATTTATTTAAAATAAATTGGTATAATATAGAAATATATTTAAAAATTAATAAACATAGTTAGTATTTAAATTTAATCTAGAGTTACAACCGAAAGGGGAAGTTTTACTGAGAAGACCACAAAATTTGTCCTCACCCAGGAAGGCAGGACCAGAATCCTCTTGCATAGCTCAGACCAGACAAACTATTAAAATCCCCAGTGGATATAATCTGGGCAAGTTAGCTACCATAAACGGAATTATAATAAAGCCAAGGAGCCTTGATTCTTTTTTCTGTACAGCAGGTGACAACTACCAGAACCAACCCTTTTGCTCCTGTTTGGCTGTGAGGTAATTATTAGCATACCAGGAATTAGCCAACTTGCGAGCATTTAATAAGATCAAGAAAATGTGCCTAATGGATAGAAAGACGTTACTAAGTATGAACTAGAAGGATAAGAAAACCGTTGACCCAGAAAGGTGGAAGCAGTTGGCATAATATGACATCGAGAAAATGTTAAATGCATTCACATGCATCGCCTTATCGGCCGTTTGCTTTATCAAAAGTCTAAATAGTTCACCGAATAGAACTTAACAGTATTGTTTCTTTTTCTATCACCATTTCATGTCACCGTTGACTTTCTGAAACTTTGGATGTCCCCAGATAACCATTTGCCCTTGAAAAATATTGCCATGGCTGACCAAACCAGTTTTATGACAATTTGCTGTTCGTATTTGTGCTGCTCCACTCAGTCCCTGCTAAGGTGATGGATAATTCGACAAATGGTGGCGGATTTTTTGGTTCTAGCAATCTTGGTGGGTTAAGCTATGGCATTGGAGTTTCCATTGGGATCATCCTTCTAATTACAACCATCACCTTGGCGTCCTACTTCTGCCCTAGAACCCAACAGCCATCTGTGCCAACCCAACAAAGGAACACAGGAGAGCCAACTGGCCAGCAAAGAGTTGTTGTTGAGGTAGGCCTAGATGAGGCCACTCTGAAGAGCTATCCCAAGTTGCGGTATTCGGAGGCCAACCTCCACAAGGCTGACACCACCGCCCGCTGTTGCTCCATCTGCTTGGCGGATTACAAGAACACCGATACCCTCCGCTTGCTTCCCGATTGCGGCCACCTCTTCCACTTGAAATGCGTTGATCCGTGGCTGCGGCTGCACCCAACTTGCCCCGTATGCAGAACCTCCCCTCTTCCTACGCCTCTGCCAACCCCTCTGGCTGATGTGGTTCCACTGTCAAGCAGGCAATATTGACTTATCAGTCTCCAGCCAAGGCATCTTTTGACTCAGGATGCACCATTGTCTCTATCTCATTGGAAACTGGCAGACCTCTTTCAAGATTTCAATCTTTCACATTGTTTTCATTGAGTAGTTCTTTAGATTTGGATGGAAAAACATGCAATTAGATCCAGGAATTTTTGCATATACTGTAAATGAAAAATTGCCTGTTTTCTAGTGATCATACTGTGAATACATTCGATTTATTTATTTTTTTATTTTTTTAAGGGAAATAATGCTTGAGAGGGGTTAATGTTTTTGATTTGATGCTAGAAATCTGACTGAAATTCGCATTTCCTGGTTATCAATAAAAATTCATACACAGATTGTTAAGAGAACAACCAGAAAGGATTTAAATCACAAGGTGGCGATTTTAAAGAGGACATGTACACAGGACATCTAGATCTAGGAAACGACACATTGTTGGTTCAACTGGGCCAAAGTTATTCCAGCTTTAAAATTGTAACCAAGAGAAAGCGCACGCATGTCCAAAAACAGAAAATTCTCGCTGTCACTATAGCCCCCAATGACCCTTTCTCCTCCAACAATTCCCCCTATAAGATGAAAAGTATTCCACCTCTCGACTATGTGCACGGTGTTTGAATGGAGAAGGGAAATGCCTTGTATTAAAATCTGCCCTACATTTGCGACTTCCTCCACAGATTCAATCGTCTCTTTCAAGACTTGGACAACAGTAGGGCAAGTCTAGAAACATTTGAGACGGACCATGCATAACATATATATTTTGAAACTTCCAGTGAGACTGTTGTCCAAGTTGAACTACACATAGATCCACCCATGATCCTAAAGAACCGAGGAACCAGGTACTCCTTGGGCTGGTCAAGTTGATTTGGTTCGATTTTTTCAAAACTCTAATTAATTGAATCAGAAAATGTTTCTAATGGAACCAAATTAAATTAACATTGTAATACCATATGATATTTTTTAAACAATTAAAATTCATAAAAAAAAAAAATAATTAAGCAAATTGAACTGTATTTTGTATTATTTAATTCATATTAACCAATTTGATTATTTCAGATCAATTTTTAGAATAGTTGAACCAGATGGCCACTCTCGAGTCTTTCCCACAACAAAAAAAGAACCAAGTCCTCGATTGTGAATTAAGCTAATGCAGATTCATTTCGCTTTCCTATATAACATGTAAAATATGGATTTACATTGATGAATTGTTTTCTCGCGAACTTTTCATATATGACTTGCTTTTAACTGGAAAAAGTGAACAATTAGTCTGAGATGAAAGACAATGACTAGGACTTAATTTCATGAAAATGAGAAAAAAAAAATGAAAAATCAACAATTTTCTTTTGAACAAACGAGAAATCGAGAGCTTTGATAACGGAAAAATATTGAGCGAGTAGGATAAAAAAAATAATAGTACTTATGTGCTCTAAAAGCATATTGTTATTCCTTTGAACGAGTAATTAAATAAATAATATATTAAAATAAATAAACTCTTCCCTTCCCTTCCCTTCCCTTCCCTTCGTCTAATGTCTGTCCATAGACTTTTCTCTGTTGGAATATCTCCTTATTGGAAAAATAATCATAATAATAACAAGTAAATAAATGATGATGATGATTATTATTATTATTATTTAAAAAAAAAAAAAAAAAGGGTTGCATTGCAAACTAACGTTCAACGCCAACTACCAGCATAAAATTTCAAAGATTCCCCTCGACTCACCAACTAACTCCCACCGGTTTTCCGCCTTGCGGGCAGCATCGTGTGAATTCAGTATCACATGATCAATACATATGAACCGCTCGATTGTTAGGACCCAAATGTCCGACGTCGTGGAACAAAACGAGTTCTTGTTGAAATATCACCTGCATTACCTCATAAAATCACCTAAAAGTCCTTTGTCCAACTCATTACTTAATTGTCTATCTGGAAGCAAACCAAAGGTTTCACAACAAATAAAAATCTCTCTAAAAATCCCCCAAATTCTACAGATTGAAAAATCCCTATATACCGAATTGAATCAATGGAGTCGATTCCATACAAGCTGATCGCAACTCTCCTTCTGTCGATCTTACTGCTCGCGTCATCGACCCGAGGCACTGATATCCGATATTGCGGTCCGTGTGTCTATTACAAATCCAACCCGATATTCAATTCTCTCTCTCTCTCTCTCTCTTTGTTCTTTTAATTTTTATCTTTTTTTGTATTTGAATTATTGGATGCAGATAAGAAAGGGGATTATAGTGTGAAGGTGAAAGGAGTTGACATAACGCCGTATCCGGTAGCCAGAGGCCAGCCTGCGACCTTCAGCATCTCCGCTATCACCAGTATATCTCTCCTATACGAGTCTCTTTTTTTTTTTTTTTAGTCTTCGTTATTATTAGTCTAGTAGTTGCGGACTTACTGTTAGCTAAAATCTTTATAATCCAATAGTAAGGCGCATGAATTGAACGGCAGCTAAGTGGGTTTGGATGTGTAAAAATTGATGACAGGCGAAGAAATTTCAGGAGGGAAACTGCAGATTGATGTTGCATACTTTGGATGGCACATCCACAGTGAGACACATGATCTATGCAAGGAGACGTCCTGCCCTGTCTCTGACGGTGACTTCGTGGTATCTCACTCTCAAGATTTACCGGGATACACTCCACCTGTAAGTCTTCTTTTTCCTTGTCTGACTATACAATTGAAGTGGGTTGCTCGTGATTGATATTTGTTGGATGTAAAATTACTTGCATTGGAGGCTTGAATTTTTAAAGTAAACCCTGGACTAAAGTTTTGAACCTTTATAAAAATCAGTTGAGTTATGATGGCTATGTTGCATAAATTTTGGCCTTGGAATGCATAGCTTGTTGTCGTACTTTATACTCGGTTATTGCTGTGACTAGATTGGCACATCCTTGATGAACCCTAGTGTGATGTAAATATATTACACACATTTGTGTTTACACACTAATACACATACACATATGTGCTGTCTGAGAATATTTCTATGTATTCTGGCATTGTGATGGCTGTGAAGGAGTTTATTTGAGTGAGCCAAGGGAGCAACTACAGACACACTCACACACAAACCAAGTTTCTAACTAGACTCCACTCGAGGTTATTTGCAGCTTTGGCTAAGCTGTTTAAATTTACCAGGAAAGTTGTGCAAATTGTTTGTTTGGCTAATGCACAAACACACCTTAACTAAGGGCCCATTTGGTTACATTTTCAATTTCTTACTGTTGATTTTTATTGTCTAGTGTTCTACTTTTGCTATTTGCTGTCTATTCTATGTTGTTTGCTGTTTACTTTGATATTGTTGCCAGTAATTATTTTTCATTCTTACCAAATTTTTTTTTTTAAAGAATAAGTATCTATATATATGTACACCAATTAATTAAAAGGTTTGTTATAACACGGCACCCTCAATCAAAAACTCTAAACCAATTATTCAAAACAAATTTGACTATCAAAATCTACAATTTTATTAAAGTTGAAAAATTATGTAGACCAAGTGATAACTTGACATTTGTAATCCATACATCCAAACCTCAGCACCAAAAAAAATACATTTTCAGCCCCAAAGAAAATAAAATGAGTGCCCCAGATTCAGGATGCATGCCCTGCCCTGTACACCTTGCCCACAACTCACAGCGACCAACAAACATATCAGGCTAGACCATTAACCCTAAATTGTTCGATCCCAGTCTGCTTCACATTACACATTGATCATCAAAGGATAAGACAAATTGGTATTTGCATCAACAATATGGAGTTGGAGAAAACAAGACCAGGACCACATTCCTTTGCTTGGATAGGGCCATGAAGAATTGATCAAAAGATGTGTTGAAAGGGGTTGGCACACTAGTTTATTGCCAACAACTAGACTATCAAATCCCACTTCCTCTTCTCTGGATAGTGTTCCTTTCATCCTTCACTAATGCATCAAGAAAATTTTAAAAGGAAAAAGGTAAAAGCTTAAGGATGCTAATAGTTTGGCAGAAATACACAGACCTATTTCACCTTGAGATTCTTTTTTTATGGAGAATGAAAATGCAAGACAATGAAAGTGAACTACAAATTAAGAATACAAATGTCTTCATTTGAAGTGTTATCCACCAGAATTTTTCAGTTCTTTATTATAGGAAAGCTTATTATCTTCCATGGGATAACATGATTAACATCTATTTCTCCTTTTTTATTCTTTTTTAACATCAAAGACATTTTAGTCATAGCATCCATAGAAGTTGGACACCCACACCAGGAACCTGTGTATTTACAAAAATAACTCCTACAATGACACTAAATAGATCATTTGCAAAAATGCAAAAAAGCAACAACTCCAATGATTTTGATTAGAAACCACAACTTTACAAAATTGTGGAAAGCATGACAGCACTCCCTAAATGAAAAAAAACGACATGCCAATTGTTCTTCAATAAAGCTGTGTTGAGGCAGCTCCCTCGAAAAATGACAGCACACCATTAACTTGATTCAATAGCACCAAGCATATGTAGGCAACACTGTTCCACTGCAAGGCTAAAAAAGCAGCAGGCTCCTCCCAGCTAGCCTCTTACCATTCTTCATTTTAGAATTGCAAGAAAATTTGATTTGTAACCAACTTTAATAAGAAAAGCAGACCCATCAAAAGCTATACAAGCACCAACTAAAATCACTCCTAGCCGCATGCAAGAATATATACATCTGAGCTAGATTCCAAAATTCTTCACCCACAACAGTCTGCAATCTATCAACCATACAACACAAAAATATATTATTATAATCAGGCCATCATATTATCCTTCCTACTAATTCCTGTTTTTGCCAAGGAGTCTGCAAAGCCATTGGGAGCTTGACTATTTTGGTGCAGCACCTATTTCTAACATTTTAGGTCTAACAAAGGAATCTGCAGATTTTGTGTTGAAACAATGGAACCAAACTCTTCAGGCTTTCAGAAGTCCCTATATAGCTATATTGAAATTATACACAATTAGACAACAATTGGATTCATGAGAATAAAAAAATGCCTTTCACTACCTATTGTGAATAGATGTGAAAAAATTACAAATTGATTAAGCCGGTTAGAGATTTGTGGATAATGCAGCAGCGCAGGTAATGATGGCACTGACTTCAGAGGAGAAGAGGGTTGCAATAGGATTTGAAAAGTGGGGCAACTCTAGTTTTATGGTTTGGGCTTGAAAGAGGACATGATCTGATGGTGACTGAAACAGGTGGGGTGGAGAGAGAGAGACGAAAGGTAGAAGGAGAGAATGGGGGTGTTTGATGTTTTAACATAAGTGACTTCTCTTTAGAAATTGATTCCAAATTTTCAAGAAAAATCAAAATCTCACAACTTATGCTAAACATGCTTCTCGTTGTCTGTGTGTAAATATAACGAAAATCAAAAGATGCTATTGATACTAAAACAAGGCCTAATTTTATTTGATCACTTTCATAATGATAGTTTGAAATGAGGATGTGGAGCCCACGCTTTCATGTGGAAGCTAAGCCATCGTAATCTACTATAATGTTGTTGAGGAGTTTGTAAACTCCCTATCTTTCTGTGCATATCAATTTCTGCTTTACATAATTCTTCCTTTAGAAGCTTTTATGGTTTGTCAGAAGTAGTCTCTTTTCTGTATTTATAGAGGTCAGACTTGTATTTTATATTGGATGATAAATGGATCCCCCAATAGCTGCTTAATCTTTGATTTTCCCTCTGCTCAAAACAAAGCCCATCTCTTTTTACACCTAAAATTCAGTCTTGACTGCAGATGGATTGCATACATTTCAGCTCTATCATTGTATCTACTCTGTATTGATTGTTAGATTGTGAGTTTTAGAACTTAGGTATGCCTACGTAGACTCATTACTTATTAGCAAGCCTACTGAAATGTTGTCTTTGTGTCTCAAGTGCAATGAACCTGTTTTATGCTGGATCAACATTTAAATCAGTCTGGTGCAATATGAAGACATTTTCTCTTTGAACAAAAGAAAAATATTTTTTACATTTGTCTGACTTGTCTCATTTGTTTGACAATCTTGGTAAACTGTAGGGCTCATACTCTCTGACAATGAAGATGTATGATGGAAACAAGCATGAACTCACCTGCATTGGCTTCGACTTTGACATTGGCTTTGCATCATCTGTTGCTGATAGTTAATTGCTTTGCAGAGCTACTCTCCAATGTATTTTATTATCACCATAAGACCACTTGTAAAAGAATCTCTACAGTATATACCTTCCAGCTACTTCTATTTCCCTCTTATATGTGATGTGTAACTTGTATAATTAGGCTCTTCTTTCCCTGATGACACAAATAAATCTTTGGCTATCTCATTGAGGATTTATCGGTGTCCATTTTGTTTGCCAATGAAGGGCTATGATTGTTAGGTGCTATGAAGCAAGGGGAAAGGTTATGGGTGATCATCAAAAGATTGATTGCTTGGCACTAATAAGAGAATCTTGAAGTTGGTTTTTTGCATCAGTAAAAATTTAGTGAAATTGCATAAGAGTAGAAAGCAGTGACTAGCATTACGTGCCAAAATGAAGTAATGATCCTTCGCTTGTTATGAGCGCATTATTTCATATTGGTCCTGGAGTGAGCTTTGGATTTGATGTAGTTGGTGGGAAATTGATTTCTTTTGCTCCTGTGTTTTTGTTTTTCTTTTTTTTTTTATTTGCCATATTGCTACTAGCAGCACCAGAAAAAGAAAGATGAAACTTGGGGAAGTGGGAGTTGTGTGTAGCTTAGCTGTGCAAAGACTCTTATGAGGCAGCTGTTACTAGTTTCAAACTTCCAGCGTATCGTGCTCAGCATTTTAAGATGAGGATGCCTTCATAATTGTGAGAGCTGCATCAGGTTTAGGGCCCTCAATGAGCCGCTAAGCAACGCATACTTGCATTGAAATTTTGGTTGTGCACTTGCATAGCTCGCAATTACGTAGCTGAAATAAGCGTGAATATAATACCAATGCTCATTTTAGCTGGTCGGCCACCTGAATTTTTTAATAGTTCGTCCATACAATTTCGAGGGAACATTTAGAAACTTTTGAAAATCTAAATTTAACTTTATAATACAATATCTTTCAATCCTCGTGCTTTTCTTATTTATGGGTCATTCTTTTTCTAGCATGACTAGGGACCAAAAGGGACAGTGCATTGTTTTTGAAAGAGGGGTCATGGACTCCATTCGCAGTCCCCACAATTTATGCAATTATCAATTCCGGCTTTTTAAAAGCAATTAGACGACCCTTTTAGTTTCTCATTTGTCCAACATTGGAGACCATAAGATAACCATCTTAAGCCCCATGTTCTGCAGTCTTCTCAACAGGTCATTTTCAAACAAAACCTTACCCTTCGACTCAATTTCTTCTAGCCAACAATTTTGTGATTGTCTGCTTCAATTCTGCAAGAAGACAAGCACAAAGAGATGAAATCAATGAAGGGAAGACTCCTAAGGAAGTTGAAACTCATTCCAAGTATAGACAGTCTGAGACAAGGTCTAGTTTCTCAACTGAACTCCACAGAGAAATTCTCCAATCAGAACCTGCAAGATCTGCCGGTTTTCGAAGAAGAAAATTGCAAGAAAGGCTACCTTCAGGAATTTGTAGCTGACAGTATTGATGTGTCAAAACACAATAGAGACTTGAGAGATGAAGAAGTCGACTTGGAACTCAATGTTTGTCAGAAGGAATGCATTACATCCTCCATAGTATCCAATGATAAACTGCCTGCCATGGATGGCTCCTCGGACATCACTGCAAAGCATCAGAAAGTAGCGAATGAAGCCAAGCAAAGCCAAGAACCTCCATCTCTTCTAGACTTCGAAGAGAAATGTCCACCAGAAGGAAGTGAGTCTATAATTTTCTATACAACAAGCTTAAGAAGCATAAGAAAGACATTTGAGGATTGCCAAACCATCCGGTTCTTGTTGGAAAGTTTTAAAGTTAGATTCTATGAGAGGGATGTTTCAATGCACTTGGAATTCAGGGAAGAACTATGGAGGCTTTTGGGTGGCAGAGTGATCCCTCCAAGGCTTTTCATCAAGGGAAGGTACGTAGGAGGAGCTGATGAAGTGGTCGGCTTGCATGAACAAGGAAAGCTAAAGAAGCTCCTGGAAAGGATACCAACTGGCCTGCCTAATTGCCCATGTACTGGGTGTGGCAACCTGCGGTTTGTTGTATGCTCTAATTGTGATGGCAGCAGCAAGGTTTATGCAGAAATGCAGAACGATGAGGTGCAAATTAGGTGTCCTGAGTGCAATGAAAATGGTCTAATTAAATGTCCCATCTGCAGCTGAAAATATGAAGCTATGTTTGCTTCTGCTCTTTCATAACGTTGTAACAATTCCCACCTTCCCTTAAATTGTTCCCTCTATTTTAATGCTGTAGTATCATATAGCCTTATGTGCTTTGTTTATTCCTGTTGCCTAAATTGCAATAGAAATTACCCTTTCTGTAAAACTGTACATTGATTAGGCAATTGGATGTCCTGAATGTGACTGTTGCCCCTTCCAGAACTGGAAGTCTTGTCTCCTTTTACTCTGTCATCTTATACAATATGCCAATTTGCTGCTTAAACGTGAGAAAATCATATTGCACTTTGCTTCTCCGGGGATTTCATCCCATCACTCATTCTAATCTCTGTTGCTTAATTTTTTAGTTCCTTGCACATTCACTTGGAAATTCATAGAGATTACATAATGGGGCATCGATCGAAAGCATGATGGTATCATTAATTATTGAATTTTGGATCGAGTAATTCGTGATTCCTGCTACCTGTGCACCTTGATTAGCAGATCATTAGGTTGTGTAACCATGGCATTGCAGGGTAAGATGGTACAAAAGGAATATTATTTCTTCGTCTTCGATTCTTTATTTTATAATTCGGAGTGAGCATTAGGATGTGTTGTCATGAGGGTAATGAAAAATGAACGTTAAGAAGGAGGCATGATGATGGTAGGGTAAAGGGTCTATTCAGAGTTCATGTGAGATTCCAAGATAAATCATTGTCAAGGATAGATGAGAATGGACTAATGAGCTGGGAACCTGCACATGGCTCGTCCCTCTAGAATAATGAGATATGTAAGGAAAAGTCACCGTTAGGTACCAAAAAGGAGTGTATGCTGCGAAAAAGGTGGGAGGGATCTCATAATGTGGCATTCACGCCATGGCTTTTTACTCAAAGGGCTCTCTTTAAGGCAGCTTTGTGGCTGGGCAAATTAGAGCACCTGTTTCCAGCTTTCTTGCTCTCCGTAACTTCCTCTAAGGACCAGTTGGTGGCAAAACAATCGTCCCGTAGTGAGTGACTTTAAACCATGTGTCAAGTCAGAGTACCACATACATTGTCTCCACATTTATCCTATCAACCAAACGATCCATAGGTTAGAAAGCTTGGCTGGTCCTTAATTTCTTGAATGACTAATACCATTAATAAGTTAGTAATTAATGTTTGTTGATATTTATAAATCGACTGTCAGATTTATAAAAAAATTGAAAAAATTACTATGTAATTCACAACTAAATAAGTTTTTGAATGAAATAATAATAATAATAATAATAATAATAATAATATATTAACATTAAGAGCTTAAATTTTTATTAAAACATTTTGAATTTTAACTGTGTAATTTATAATGCAACAAGTCTTCTAATAGAAAATAAACCCTCTAAATTCTAGATAGACACCATGTATTGCCAGTTCTCCAAGGGGCAAGAGGTATCAATTGGGCTTAGCTCTCAGTGGAGGAGGCCTGAGCCCATGCACACGAAGGAAGCCTACCAAGAAAGAATGCTCAATAGCTCTGGCCCGTAAGTGCCTCTGCTCAGTTGGGCGGTTGGCACTGTTCTTCGATAAGCCGTGCGACCCCGTTCCCTCTAGTCGGGAACTGTTGTTGGCACTCTTATGTTTCCTTGTCATTCTTTATTCGCGGCGTGGCCTCACAGATAAATCAAACACTTTTGTCAGCGACATTAACAAAATCTATATGGCACTCCGAAGCTGGTTCTTCCCGCACGTGCCTTCCACGTGATCATGGCTTCATCACCTCCAAAAGCTGTCGGACCTTGATTTAAACGGAGACAGGGTGACGAAGCATTGAGCCTAATCATTGAAGGTGGGGCCTTATCTCATGTGCCGTTGGCTTTGCTGAGCCTAGAGCGATTCTCGAACAAGGCTTCATAATTTCGGGTTTCAGCACGCTCGAATTCAACGTTGGACTCGAACCCTGTTTAGATCCTGCGTTGACTTGGCCAACAGGAGTCTCCCAGTCTGTAAGAACATCAATTATTCCGGCGTTCCAAATAAAAAGACCCAAAAAAAAAAAGTCATATCCTCTGCATAGATATGCTGATCACTCCATCTATCATTTAGCATTCAAATTTAATATCTTTTGACTAACGAATTCCATCCAATTTTATACTGACTCGATTAAAATTAAAAACTTAGAGCAATAAATCGAGTCAAATATATCTCCCCACCTGTTTGTCCTCTTCGTCAACAACAATCTCCATTATCACTGTCACCATCGATTCTTACACGATTAAATAACCCAAGATATCAGAGTTGAGAATAGACTGATACGGGGTCTGATACGAGTTTTTTTATTTTTTTGTAAAAAAACAAAAGGGAGTGCAATCCACACGTAACGATCAGCCTGCTCCAAAAGAAAAACCCGCAGACGTCCACGGAACACGTGGCCTCGGATCTGAACGATGTTGCCGTTTTTCCAATTAAGCTTCCTTGTTCACGTCCCACGGCCAACTCATTGAAATAAATAAGGGTATGACACCCACCTGGCCACGAGGTCTGATTGCTAAAAATGTTGGGACTAACTCTAGTCAAGATGCAAGATAAGTATAACCCATATAGCAGAGATTGAAGCTAACAACCTCGTTAAGAAAATAGCAACACATGAACAGAGAAGCAAATGGTTGACTCCTTCGTCAACAACAAAAGCAGGAAATACAAACACGGAGGGCGAAAACAAGGAAAAGAAAGATGGTTACACATCATCGCCATGAAAAAATAAACACGGTCCTCTTCTTGGGTCTCTCCAAATGGGTGAAATGAGTTCCTTTGTTAATCTCATTCACATCATTAGACAAACTGAAACGAGTTAAACTAATCACACATCCTAGAATTTACAGCATCTAAACAGCAGGCTCTGTTACTAAAACATCAGTCGACTGTAGTGGCATTGCATTCACTTCTGCCGCATGAGTTTGAGTTAAAAGCTGTGAGCGCTGAGTGTACTGGAACTCAATCTGTAATCGGTGATGAAGAGGTGTTGAAGCCATTAAGCCTTTTCTTATATCCACCTGCATTTCTCTGATTGGTATTGCAGCCAAGAAGCTCTTAATATACTCTTTGCACGAGTCCTTCCCTCGGCACACAGCCTCTCCCTCTTCCTGACCCTTCATTGCTTGCTCAGAATTGGTTCCCACTGCACTTGATACCAATGTCACCTCATTCGGGTTGACCTGCTGGTTTTTGGGTTCCGTGGTAGCTGCCAGAGTCTGCTGTTCACCCATTGTTTTCTCGTTGGATGATTGAACAGCATCTGGCAATTTGTGAACAGTAGTATTGTAGTCAAATTTCAAAATGTATGCCTGGTCACAACCCTCATAGAGCCTCTCTCCTAACGTATCAATGATATAGTAAGCTTCTGGTTCAACCTTGAGAATAAAGAAATGGTCATTCCAACTCACAATGTAAATATGTGGTTCACCATTTTCTTGACATTCTGAAGCAGCATGGCCTATTTCATCCCAGATATTATCAAAAGACATGGCACCATGCAAAAAGTCAAATCTTCCCTCATCCATTCCATCGGGATGAAAAACCAATATAGGACTTGCCAGGAACAACAGACAAAGGACGTATTTTGGCTTGGATGACTGTATCAAGATCAAAATGCTTGTCAGGGAATCGCTCCCTATAGCTTGCATTCTCGCAAAGGTTCCTCCATTCCAATGACCCTTCTCTGATCAGGCTATCAAATTGGGACTTAAGGGGCATGAGGTCACGGTTGTCCTGAAACCAATCAGCAATGACAGCCACAAGGGCAGTACATGCACTCTCACCAGCAGCACGCTCACTTCGTTGATCAATGGAAGCAAAGAATACCTGAGTTTGAAGCTTCATGTGCCCATCACGGCTGATTACTTCTTTTAGTTCCCAACTACCGACTGCAAAATTGTCATCTCCAAACTCAGAAATTGATGATCGGTTGGCAGATGAATCCTCATCTGTCTTGTACCACTGAAAAAAAAAGAGAGAATTTTCATTTGGATTCGGAAGTTAATATAATCAATAAAAGGAATCGTGATAAATGACAAAGAGAAAATAACCCAAAAAAAAGCCTCCAGTGTCATCTTCCAACATAACCCACAATATTTGAATTTTTCTTTGTCAACATTCAGAGTCAGTTAACCCCACTTGATGAGAGACAAAAGCATGCCAAAATTATTTGTTCAAATGTAAAAATAAAGGAAATGAAAGGCTGGTCTTACACCAAGAGCAAGAGCTTCATCAGAGCTAAGTTGCCGACGATCAAAATCAATATCATCCCCACCTTCTTCTCCATATGCCTTCTTCAACAATGGCTCTCCCTTGGCCTTGGGAGACCTGAAGTTCAACTTCCTCTTCCTCCAATACAGTAAGCTGCGCTTTGAATTTTGTAACAGAGATTGCTCAGAAACTAATGATGTTACATCATCAATGTGGGAACAGCCAACATCTGACTTCCGATGGCTGTAATAAACCCAATCCTCATCTTCACCATTTTTCCCTGTGTCGGAATAAAATGATCCTCCAGCACAGTTTGCATAAGCCAGTGTACCATAACTGAATGACTTTCTAACGCTAGATTCATCTTTAACCTCATCCACTTCTCCTTCTTCAAAATCATCAAGTGAATCAGAGTCAAATGGGTAATTATATTCACCATCATCACTCCTAGCAGAGAACCTGCAATCACTGCCCTCTTCCTCGCGACAGGCCTTTTTTGCTCTCCCCGTAGATACAAAAATCTTCACCCTTCTGAGACCAGCTTTGATTACAGACAAATCTTTTTCAGTTGAGACAACTTCCCCTGATTGAGAAGGTGATGAAATAGGCACTATTGCTCTTTGTACTGGCTCTGTTGTTTCTGGAGCAGTTCTTAGCTCCAATAAGCTAAGTGAAATCTGCATAGAAATGATGTTTTGAATAAGAAAATTAAGGAAATACAGGACAAATTTACCCGAATAAAAAGATGCAAGAAAGTTGTTTTTATTGAAGAATGTTCTTTAGTGAAAAGCTCAATAAGATGGGTACTGGAACAAATTTAAAAGCAGATACCTTGAGAAGAGGACGAGGCTCAGCAGCACCAGTAGATAGCATGAGAGGCAGGCTTAATTCAAACTCTTGCTCGGCAGCAGAAGCAAATTCAGCAACGTTCAATGATGTCATTCCCACAGCTGGGACCCTGTTCTTTGGCCCTTGTTTCACTCCCTGAACAAGAAAACAGACGCGAAGCTCTCGTTACTTTCATCATTGAAAACCACAACCACAGGAAACGAGGACATTAAGTAAGATAAAAGCACAGAAACTTTGTAATCACCAAAGCCCTCTCAAGCACCAGAAACATTAAAGGCGAATAATAACAAATATTTTCACTCATAAAAATTTAAATAATCCCCTCATCCAGAATGCTCCCAAAATTACAAATCTTAAAACAACATGGATTCTGACGGAAAAACAAAATTCCATCAATCAAACACCTCCAAACACATTCAACCGATCCAAGTTAGAGAAAATCAGTAAAAGAAAGATATTACAGCGAGAAATCCCATCCTTTAATCAGTGAATATAATTTAGAAGTCTTTCAATTACCAAGAGTTAGTTGGGAAGAGAAATCGCTGAATTGCTTTTAATGATGGATATTGAAAGTGATCTAGATATGCATAACAGTCATCAGTCATAACCCACCAAATCCCAATAGCAACCAAACCCTAATCGAAACATCAACAAAAGCCAAATCCCAAAAAAGTTAAACCGATAATGAAGAAAATGCAGAGAAAATAGAAAACATAATCCATCCAAAAACAATCCTTTCAAGCCATAAAATTTCCAATCTTGTAACCCAAACCCTAACTACCCATTTGCAAGAACAATTTGGAGGGTATGTAAAATGGAAGTTAAAAAAAAAAAAAACCCATAAAAATCTCAAAAAAAAAAAAGAAAAGAAATTTCTGGAGAGAGGGAGAGAGAGAGACTGACATTGAAGACGGTGAAAGCGATCTCCCATGGATGAAACACATTGTCCCTATAAGCCAATAGACTACACAAACTCCGGAACTCCTCATCCCACTCTACGACGCCGTTTCCCTCCGACGAACCCTCCACTTCTCTGGTGAAATTCCTCTTCACCGTCCGCCTCAACGGATTCAGCGCCAACTTGTGGCCTTTCCAACGAATCTCCACCGTTAATTTCTCCGACTTTTGCCCATCAACTGCTGATGACGACGACAACGACGACGTAGCATCCCGCACCACCAGATCCCACCCCTCCATCCTCCGGACAACCAGCCTCACTTCGTACTTCCTCGAAACCATAGGTGGCCATGGCCGCCACCTCATCATCTTCACCACCATTTCTCAAAACCTCCAAAATTACCGTACCCAAAATAAAATAAAATAAAATAAAAAACCTCGAGAATCTTGTTCCTTACTCGCTTTCTTTCACATAAGCTAACGGCTACAAAACTGATAGCCCAAAATCAACATGTGTTTCTTGGGATACTAAACACACACACACCAAGACACACACAGAGAAAGAGAGGATCTTTGTGAAGACAAAAGACAGAGAAGGACTCGGGTTAAATATGCGTTTATCCACAGAGAGAGAGAGAGAGAGAACCAGAGTTAGTACTTAGAGAGAGAAAGTGGAAGAGAGATTGCTGGTCTGTGGGCTCGTGTGTTGTGTTCCTTGTACTATTACACTCCATATTTAATTATTTTATTTTTTTAGTCGTAGATTTGAATGTCTTTATTTAAAAAAAAAAAAAAAAAAAAACGCGTCAAAATTCAATGCTGTTGACGACTTTTTTTTACCTCATTATTCTACTCCTAAACTTTGTGGTCTCCGTTGCAAAGGGGTGCTTTTAAGGGATCGATTTCTTTTGCAGTAAGAGTTAATCCTCCTAATAGACACTTCTTCTTTTTTTTTTTTTCAAAAAACAAAAATATTATCTCTCCGAAAAATAAAATTTTTGAAAAATAGTTGGGACCCTCTGGCTTATGGCTCTCTAATCCCAAACTACTTTATAATGCAAAACATTCATATAATATATAAATAAGATAATATTACGTGGTTTCATCCAATCTCCTAATGTTCTTGGTCAAAAGTTGGTTTTTTGTTGTATCATCATCATCATCCATGATCCATCTTTTGCGTCATTCTCTGAAGGTTTTTGTGGCGGACCAGGATTAATTAATGGGAATTTTAAGTTTTCCTTTTTTTTTTTTTTTTAACTAATTAGTCACCCCATCACCCCCCCCTCCCCCAAAAACAAAGTTCCTTTTATTATTATTTTTTTTCTTGTGTTCCCAATTTTAAAATTAATTTAAATGTATTTAACAAAAATAACAATAAAAAATAATGATAACTAACAAAAGTTGAGATAATTAAAATTGATGGCGAGAGACTTGTTTATCATTATAATTTTTAAAATTTATTTTTTAATTTAAAGACACTTGTAATTTAAATTTTAAAATTAGAGATAAAATTATCATCAGGAGGATGAAAGGCTTAAAATTTTATCTATAAAAATTTTAAAATTTTCAAATGTAATCATCACCAACAGAAAATTGTGTTGTGTTCTTAGTGAAAATTTTGAACAAAAATTAATTTCTTATGATCAACTCAATGGTCTTTTAGGGAAAGGTATTTTGGGGATAATGTTAATTTCTGGTAATTATCAACCCTTGATGCTGTTAGATGAAATCCATTTTTGTTTACCTGCCCTTTAACTGAAAATAGTCTACCCTGGGATTAAGCATCCCATCTTTCTTTTCTTTAGCAATTTTCGAAATCCAAACTCATAATCAGATCCAAAATTTGTATTCGGACCATATAGAATGATTTTTCAATTTCAATCTTTGCTTGCCTTTTGGATTCTTTCGGTTTCAAAATACATAATGGACAACAAACGGTAGTATTAAAAAAAAAAAAAAAAAAGTGCATGAGTCATATTTCAGCGTAAGTAATTTGATTCTGATCACTTAAACCATGCATATTATTTGTTTAAGTATGTTTAGGATTCCATCTGAGCACCAACTAATTTCCTGTAATATTGAACACCCAACAGGGGTTTATGATTAAACGATGAAGTCTCCCAATTAGGACTTGGCACGCAGCTGTTTCCATTCACCATGGTGACGTGGACATCTCCATTATTCGGACAATTTTGGCCCCATTACCAACATCAATTTTGACTTAGTCGTGTACACACACGAGCGCGAAGCTCCGGTTGACCTCGGGCACATAACCTCCACCCTGTGATTTCAGACTACATGTCGTATAAACCTCCAAAATCCACGTTCAACAGCTGAAGCACAAACAAAGTTTATTATTGACGCGTTTGGATCACGCGTAAAAAAAAAAAAAATATATATATATATATATATATATTATCTTACGGAGAATATTTTAATAATTAGAAATTTAAATTTTTATTTTTAAAATATTAAATTTTAATACGAAATAAAAGTTTAAAATTTATAAAAATAAAAATTTTGTTTTTATTATATAATTTATGATTTAATTTTAAAAAATATATATATATAAAAAAATTATGGATGATAGTATAGTACCTTTTT
The DNA here is from genome assembly GCA_037832345.1 of Rhizophora mangle. Lineage (NCBI taxonomy): Eukaryota > Viridiplantae > Streptophyta > Magnoliopsida > Malpighiales > Rhizophoraceae > Rhizophora > Rhizophora mangle. The sequence goes on along the minus strand of JBAPLJ010002022.1, from coordinate 1,618,880 downwards.
CTCTATAATATTAGTTTCATCCATCACCGTCTTGCTTATTAATTAATCACTTATCAGTCCATAATGAATATTTTTTATTTGTCTATTAAAAATATATCACCAACCCATGAATTACTTAATAAGAAATAACTTCACTATTTTTCCTAATCTTCGGTCTCCTCTCAAAATTCAAATCCCTAAAAGACTATTGGATATTATCTATTTTCCACGATTTACTTCTTTGGATAATCCTCTGCACTATGCCAGTTGTATCTAAACCGTACAAGACATTGCCAGCAAGACTCTGCATTTTTTGTCACATTAACAAGAGGGGGTAAAGCCGGAGTAATGACTGTAGAAGCAATGGTCAAGGGAGTAATTTAATTGTTAATGAGCTAATAGCATTTTTATTTAGTATGGAATAGATAATAAATAAGATACTACTTTAGTCTTTATGTAAGAGAAAAACTATACAGATACTAATATAATTTAAGTAATAAAATTTAAATTTTATCATTAATTTTTTATTTTATCTTGTTGTGCAAATACTAAGAAAGTCTCATTGTCAAACAGCTTTTTTGAGAGGCAAAGATTGCATTCTCTCTTTGGCTCCCAGAGCAAACGGAATCCTACACCAGGGACCATGCGAGGAGCCCAGTGACAGCCAAGGCATTGCTGGCAGAAACTATAAAAAGGAATTTAACATGGCAGTTGAACAGAAATGTTTGCACTCTTTACCAAAATAATAATAAGAATAATAATAATAATAATAATAATAGAAGAAATGTGTGCGCTTTCTTGATAAATATTAAAATGATGGGGAAAGCGGGACAATCTCCGATATTCCATTATTATAAGATTCAAAACGTTGAAAAAAAACAAAATGAATTTAACTTCTAGTCACGAAGACGTCTCTCTCTCTCTCTCTCTCGCCCCCATTAAAAATGTGATTTCAATGGAAGGCACTTCATTTAATTTGTAGGAACACGGAGAGTGGGGACGCTACCCAACGCGACATAAGACGTGGAGTGCTGATATATCAAAAATAGTTTGCAAATATAATTGGAACTGTAATTCTTATATTTACAAAGAATTTGCTATTATTGGAGCATAGGTAATTGGAATAGAGATTCTGCCAGGAACCTGCCGTTTTGATTTAATGCACGAATTCGGATGCCAGAAATGAATCACCCTAAATGGAAAAGCCATTTAAACCTATAGTCTTGTCCATTTCACCATCTCAGCTTGTGATTTACCAAGATAATGCTCTCAAAAAAGAGTTGAAAAATAAAAGAAAGAAAGAAAGAAATGAAGCGTGTACGACGATGATGAGATAAAAACTTCTAAGGTTTACATGTCGCAATGATTCCCCTTTTTTTTATATTTTTTTTTCAATTATGGTGTATAATACATAATTGGTTTCTGTAATTTGCTTGCAATGAATCCATTTAGACGAATAATAGCTTATGCTCGAAGCAAAAAATGATTCACTATAAAATATTAATGTGCCAATACAGAGAGCTGTTACCCAGGTAATTGTCAATAATTTATCTGTTAAAATAAAAATAAAAATGGAAATTAAAAAATAATAATAATAAAATGGATGCATCAGAACGTGGCATTTTTATTTGTGCTAAAAACAGAACGTGGCATTTTTTTTTTCCACGTGACAACTCACTGACAAATGACAAGAGCGAATTGCATTCATACCGCAGGATGCATCACGCACAACATTTTAACATAGTCAAGTCTGATTTTTAATTTTCCTGAAATTATTTATTAAATTATCAACCGTAATAAAGTTATTAAAGTAGTTACCAAAATCAGAAAAGGACGAAAATAAAAAGATTCACTGTTATACAATTACAGCCAAAAAATTTCATCGGAGGATTTGAATATTTTGGCGTGAAAGACTCCAAGTTTAGCATTCCACCATGCGAATGCGACTAATATGTACAAACACCACTAAAAAAAGAAAATCAAACTGATTTCTCTCCGGGAAAATACCATGATTAAAAAGTTTAGAACCGTTTTGCAATTTTTAACTTCTTTTATTGTGCTCAATACCATCAATATTTTTTATAGAAATACTAAATTACCCTTTTTTTTTTTTTTGGAAGCGAGGTGGGCGCACCCCATTATGATCACTGTTCCCTTTTTTTTTTTTTGTTTTTCAAATACTGAATTTGTATTTTATATATTAATGTTACTGAATTTAATTACTCATGAACTAAATTGAAAAAGAAAAGCCTTCTGTTCACACTCGCCCACCTGATGCCATACTTTTATCAATTTCTAATGCAATGGGCTGTGCCACGGTGTCATGTCTTGCATTGCCAACTCCAAGCAAATCGAATCTTGATTTTTCTTTTCTTGTTTTATAAATAGAAGAAATTGAATCTTGATTCTTACTTACTCTAGCGTTTCAAATCTTTTAGATCTAACGGAGGAGGCGAGAATGTGATCCCATCTTTGTTCTCACTTTTTTGTCAATGAAGTTTGACTATTATTTATTAAGTTTCTTTAAATTTATTAAAAGACTTATTAAATATTGTATAATGTTCTTTTCTACCATAAACATTATTTTTTCTTTAATCTTTATTTATGGGTAAGATTTTTTGCCAACCGAAATTAAGTTTTTTCAACGATCTGAAGATTGTACTTCTTTGTTACATTTGTCAATTTCATATATATATATATATACATACATATAAAGGAGCTTCTCGCCTTATGAAATTGTCGTAACCGATTCTACCACAGATTTGTTGGTAATGGAGCATTGACTTGCATGTGTGTCACATGTAATTTGGTAACACGAAGATATTTGCTTAGAAGGAGGGGCAAGGATCGTAGGCCTGCCTCTTTAAGCATTCCCTTTTCGGAGCAAAGAATGAGAAGTATCCCTTGTGGATGAGACTTGGAACGACTTGGGATGGAGACTCCCACAAATCAAGCCTTTGCCTTCGTTTATGGGACAAGATGACAGCTTGGCCATTTGAATTGTGGGTGTCTTGGAGCCATAGCTCTTGGAAAAATAAACTTGACTCCAGGTCAGCTTGCGATATGTCGATGTGCGATGTATCCCATTGGCGCATGTTCATGCAATTACTACGATCATCAAGACCATTCTTCATTGTTAATCATGAACCGTCTATAATCAAGAGAGAATCCCTTTTATTTGTGGTCCGATGAGTACAAGCCACAGAACCTTTATTTCAGCTTAAACAGCATCTCTCTAGTTTGCTTGAAGCGAGAAATCAAAAATTTCTAGCTTAAATATACCACTTTTTTTTGGCATAAAAAGACAAGTCAATGGATACACTGTTTTGATGTCGGTCAGTTGTGTGTTTTTTTTTTTTTTTTTGATACATTTCATTTATATACAAATTTAAAATTATATATATATAGCATTTTTAAAGGTTTAATGGCATTAGTTATAGATAGGTAAATTCTCGTTTTAAGTATGTTAATCACTGATTACTTAATCAATTTGTAATGATATATTTCATTTAGGGCTGCACCACCCATGTGTTATCCGAATATTCGAACACATTCAGCTAAGTGTGGACCGTACGATCAAGTGTGTGTAGAGTATGAACGCTTGATCAAAGGATTCACACGCTCATTCGCAGGTGTGCGTCTTACCCATAGACAGGGTCTACGTGTTGTCAGCAGGAGATTAACTCGAGAAGCACGGTTATGGAGGATCTTTTTCTCCTTTTTTTTATTAATTAGTCACGAATTGAATGAATGTGACCCATACGCTTTGCTTCTATATATATATATATATATATATATATATATATAAAATGAATATATCAGTTATTATATTTATAAAATAATATTAAAAATTATTTATTATTATTTTTATTATTTTTTTTATAAAAATAATTTATCATTTAAATATCATTAAACTTTAAATATTTTTTATATTTAATTTAAATATTAACAAATATAATGTTTTATTCAAATATTAATTAAGTATAAAATTTCGCTATTAAACGTGTTGTTCCAAAACGTATTGTGCCAACAACCTAATGAATCAAACTTTAACCAAATTTTTTTTAAAAAAAATACTAATTTATCAGTTAAATTATTATTTTAAATGATATATAGAATATTATCTTTGTCCCGACGCACGTTCACAATCAAATAGTTGACGCAACGTCCTTGTTACGCATGTAATCTTGGTACTCGTGTCACAATTTACCCCGCACAACATTTTCATATACTTTCTTTTCGTTAAATTAACGAAGTGTTGGATTAGGTATGCATGTAAATGGAAAGCTTTCCCTAATATGATTATTATTATTTTAATTGTAACATTTCTATTCTAATTTGATTTTCCTAATCGAAAAGATCGAGGAAAGACAAATGCTTCTAGCCACATCCAAATGACTCCCGGAAAGTTAAGCAGACGAAATTGACATCCGCAAAAACAGAAAAAGTGGCTACAAATGAAAGAAAGTGGCGTAAAAGTGGGCCCGCTATGGAGTGATCAATTGATGATTACAATTTACATTTTTCATAGTGGGACGGCTGTTCAATAGTGTGACACTATCTGGCCCACCAGAACGCCTCTCTTCAACTTTCTCCCGAACCGTCTTCGTCTTCGGTTCATAGCTTTGCGACAACTCGAAATTTCTCGTCTCATTTTATATATTCTATATATAAATAATTTAATGCTACTTTTTTTTTTCTAAGTTTTATCTTAATTTTTAACAATATGCAACCAATAAAAATTCACAAGAAAACTGCTTAAGCTCCGATTAATTAAAAATACAACAAACCCAATCATCGTATATATATAAAATACCAGTTTCCTATTTTAACTTAATTGATTAGAATAACTTTATAGAAATCTCTCAATTTAATACTCAAATTTCATTGACTTTTTGACCTTTTGAATTTTCTTATCATATTTATTTTATCGCTTTCAGTCTTACTCTTCTCCTAAGAGCTGAATCTAAGCTATTAGTAGTTCTATGATATCACTCCACGGGTATGCATCGTTGCCGAATCATGTTGATCATGCCGATTCGTGTTAATAAATTGCGACCAGTTTTGAGGACGGGAGTATTTTATATATTTTAGGAATTTTTGCGTGTCCAACGAAAAAATATAAATTATGTTAAAAAAACTAAATCCCGTGGAGTAATCCAAGGAACAGCTGGCCCCGGTCATGGGTCAGCTTTCCCACGGATAAAATGGAATATCCTAGGCCTAGAGTCATTTTTTAGGTGGAAACAAAAAAAAAAAAAAAAAACACTAAGCCTTTGTGTTTGATTGATTCTTACACTAAAAAACTGTAATACCTGATTAAGCAATCTTGTTACTGTTGGATTGACTGTGTCCTTATTATTTTGATGCATCAGTGCAGGGTCCATTTTTCCAAAGCTTGGATTTGCATTTTCGTCAAAAAAGTGCAAATCCAAGACTTTAACAAAGTGTTTGCTGTATAATGTATATTATACATAAAAAAAAAAAAATTTTCCTTTTTGCCCAACGACAAGTCCATCTCTTTCCGATTGATATTGAGTCTTATTTTAAGGTCCGCAAGGAATATTTAACAAAAAAACAACCAATCAACTTGCTCACTTTTCAAAGGCCTCTAACCATATTGATTTGTGAACGAACGCCTTTGGCATTAGGTGGGCATTGTAGGGCGGGCGCACTGCAGGTGACAAAACAAGCGAGACTATCATCTTTTCTTTAGACAATGCTGTCAGACTACACACAACTTGTGTGGTGTGATAGAAGACCAAAGCAATCGTAGCATTCCTCCGAGAGGATAAAGTATAAACCAACATTTTTTTGAATGGGTTAATTTGAATCCATGGACCGAAATGAAATGCCGGTAAAAGTTGAGGCCCTGTGACCCTACATGAACTGTTTACACATTTACAAAATTTCACTCATGACCTCTTATGTTTTGTCCATACAAGTCACAAGCCCACCACTCCCCAATCCAATACATACATGCTACGGGATCTAATTTTACTTGTCATTCTAGAGCTTATTTCTATATTTTTTTTTAATTAAAAATTTCATTGAATTATAAATTATATAATAAAATTAATTTTCATGGTATTCTTTTAAAGAAGATTAAATTCTTAAATTTTGAAAATAATTTTTTTTTTAATTTTCAACTGTTAAAAGTATCTTTTAAGATTACATTTGTTTTTCCTCTTTCAGTTTCTTTCAGCAACACACGACAAAGGAGAAAATAAAGCCGAGCGAGTGATTAGTACCGCATTCATGTGTTTGTTGCACGTGGAGATCTGTTTTGTTTGCCTCCCTTGCGTTTGTTTGAAAGCCTAGGACTTGTTGTTCCTTACGATAATATAAACCGACTGTATTGAGTTTATCGTTAATGGACGGATTATTCGGATCCACACCACCTTGTTTGGCACGATCTATCCAATAAATATATAGCTGTCCATCTTGAAGCTGTCAAACAAGGCAGGAACATAAGTGGTAGTGTGCTATAAATTAATTTTATTAAAAAAAAAAAAAACACGGTTAGGTAAAGGCCAACCAATTAATTAAATCTCCAGTGGCTTTAAAATGACGCTTTTATAACAGGAATCTGTGCGAAATTAAAATTTACGACTTTTAATTGAACAATATATAATAATTTTTAAATTAAACGGCTCTCTTGTTCTTTTGCTCTAAAAACTAATGAACATTGTAAAACCACTCCGGATGAAAACAAAGAATGAATCTTGGAAAAGACTTGGACAATGTGGAAAAGGACAGAGTTGAATGGTACCCACAAAACCAAGAAATGAGGCAGAAAGGAATCACAGATAAATGCCTAGAAACAAGTAACCCGATAGAGAGAGAGAGAGAGATAAGAATGTAAAATAAGATAGAAATTTTCAAAAATTTAAGAAAAAACAAATTAAGAAAATTTCAGTGTTGGATTGGTAGCTGAATTTTGAAATTTAAAAATATGAACTTTTCGTTACGTTGGAGTGACTCCAATCCCACAATGGGATTGCGTCCAAGTGGGAGCCCTTCAGGTATACGCGGGCTTCAGGGCACCGGCCAACTTGGACCACTAAACGTTTTATTTTTGTTTGTTAATTGGAATTTTTGTCAAAATATTAGTAAAATTAAACGTATAATTTTAGAATATGTATTTTTTTGTAAGACAAATTTTCTTTAGACGGAATTATAAATATTACCTCTACCTTTTTTTTTTTTTTATAGTTTTTTTTAACAAAAGGGAAAATCCAACTTTCGATTATGGATAACGAGAATAATTAAAGCTCGGGGTGTGGCCGAAACTTGTGATCCCACGAGTTTGCTTTTTGAGTTTCAGTTGTTCTTCTCTTCTTTCTATATGTATAATTTTTCTTTCTATTAGATTTGTTAAATTAGAGCCAAGAAAAAGGAATATGCTTCGGTTATGGGTGAGATTTTCGACATTGAAATGGAAGCCATGATTACAAGGCCGTTAGTGGAGGAATAGGGAGGCTATACGGCCCACGTATATTCCACTTTAATTTTCATCCTCAGGGTGGGATTATGCTGGAATCCAAGAAAATTGTGCCGTCACATGGCAAGACATTTTTTTTTTTTTTTTTTTATTCTGTCTCTGCACGTAAACGCCTTCCTAGGGGACGCCATTTCCTCATCAAAGCTTCACCATCATTGCACGAGGGAATACTGTAAAGCTATGTAGCCCATTTATAGCTTTTCCTTGTCAAAACTTGCTGGAGGTTGACTGTTGAATAGGCCAAAGTGAAAATAATAATTCATTCCCAGGTATATTCTTTCGGCACATTATCAAGTATGATGAAATTGCGTGGAATAACTTAAAAGGCACTCCAATTTTTACGAAGGATTTCAACTAAAAGTTATTATTTAATTTATGTTGTAATTGTCAAGTATGTCATCTAGGACCCTAAACATCGATTCAGGCAAAAAAAAAAAAAAAAACGTGGATATAAAAAGCAAATTAAAAACCACTAAAAAAAAAATTTGGTTAAAGGTTTGGTACCTTTATTCAATTGTTGGGCTCTTAAATATTGTTTCCAAGATATCGCAACATAGAAAGAAAGTGTTTTATCATAAATGGCGGAAGCACTAACTTTCTTTGAGGTGTCATTGCCGTTGTGGACAAGATCAGCATTTTGGCTTCCAACCAAAAGCAAAACACAAATGGTCACGAAAAGGGATAGCACAATTAGAAAAGCAAGCCAGCCCCCTTTTTCCGTTTAGAGGGCTTGAAGAGCCCGACAGTGACCAATACCTATTGTCGTCTTCCCAAATGGAAATGAAATCGGTTGAACAAAGCATCTCAGGTAAGATAGACCCGGTAAAAGATTAAATGGAAATAATCATGTCTGGTATATGCGAAGGCATTGAAGCTTGCAATGTAAATAACACCGCTACACGGCTTCTTTTTTTTATTTATTTTTGTAAAAAGGTGTTTGTTTTGTTTACTTTATTTTTTTTTTTTTCAAGTATAATTTACTTATGACATTAATTATAAAATTTTATTTTAAATAAATTTTATAAAATTATGAATAAATTATACTAAAAAAAACAATAAAATGAATCTCCCTGGTAAGAATTAGTAAGCAACAACTAGGAGTTCTCGATGTGGTTGAGATTTAGCTGGATTGCTTTTGGCCCATTGGACGCATGGTAATATTATTGAGTCCAATATTCTACTCGTAAACTTTGGATTCCAAGGCCCAAGATCTTTTGATTTAATTGGGTTGGATTCCTTCGTAATTCCTTCCAAGCCTAGACTCCCTGCGGGAATATGCCAAGTTGGGTTGGGTTCTTTACTTGCAGGTACTACGACAATTAATGATAAAGAAAGCTGGATTTCAGAACCAAATAACTCTCACAATCTATAGATAATACCAGTGAGGTATGGCTAAATAGTATTAAAATCGTCTTTGAATTTAACGGTCTTGAATTTGAATTTTAATTAGTGCCAATTAAAAAAAAAACATCTCTGGATAAGAGCAAACAAGAACATCTTTACAACCATGGATGGCTATTTTGTCCAGACAAAAAAGAAAAAAAAAAATTCGGTTATCTGTTATAAGAGACATAGTTTTTTTTTTTTGACAAGAGCAAGATCCAAACGACGCAGAAATACGACGCCCACAATCGGCCACGAATTATTCCATATTGGGTCTGAGAACAATATCAGACCCACCGCGTTCCTTTTTGGGCCCACAATGAGACTTTTGGGCTTGGAAATGTCGAAGAAGTCACTTCTCCTGCCCACTACCCCAAGATACGGGACCCAAACCAAAGTCAGATGATTGCTAGACTTTCCCACTAATCCGATTAAATTTCCTTTTGACACATGCGTTTTTCAGTGAAATTCCTGAGGACATGAATTTTTGCTTTGCTAGGAGAAAAGGAGAAAAGGAGGAATCGGTATGCTTTGTCAGTGGTACTTTACCCTTCTAAGTATTCCTCTCTATGCATAATAATTAAATGAATGGTATTACAATCACGGCTAAAGTTAAATAAAAAGAAGTTTGATTGGCTGGGGCGGGCGACCTAACACAGACAGGAAAGAATTGAGTTAACCAAAAATATAATGCAACAATATTATAATTATGTATTTATAATTATTTAATATATAACTATAATTAAATTGCTAAAGTAATTATGATATTGGATACTCTTACGGGGTTTGACTCTTCATTTTCACACGAATTTCTGTCGCATTATTAGTTTTTATATTTTTCACTTACAGTTTATTGTTTGGCTTATGCTAGCAGGATATATCAACAGGAATAAAACAGCGTTGTTATATGTTTTAACCAGAGAAAAAAAAAAAAGAGAGAGAGAGAGAAAGAAAATAAGTGGTCTAAAAAAATAAAATTAAAACAAATATACGCGAAATAATCAGACGCACACGCACGCCACGAGAGGCAAAAAAAAAAAAAAAAGATGATAAAAAAGTGTTCGAGTCTAAAAAGTAAAGTAAACAATCTATGAGCCGTCTCACCGAGAACCTCCGGTTCACGCAAATCTCGAAATTGACGTTCGGCTTCTCTTTCAGGCTCGCTTCCTTGCCTCTCGCGACGCTCCGGCTATTCAAATCCCTTTTACACGTCTTCTTCGTCAGAGGCCTATCCGCGTTCCCCTCCATGGACGACGATTTCCTTTCCTCCTCTGGCGACGACAATAACAACTTCCTTGACCTTGATTTTGATCAGCGCTCCTCCTCCTTTGCCTCCGTCGCCACTGCTACCTCTTCCACTTTCAATAACAACCGGCGCCTGCTCAGTTCGTACTCGTGCGTTGACGATGGGGACGAAGATGGCGAGCACTGTCAGGCCGAGAAGCTCTATTTGGTGCCTCACAGGTCCGTTGAAAGGAAGATTTTTGGGGTTGTTTTAAGATATATTGATAAATTAGGTGTCTCTCTCGTTGGAATTTGAATATTAATAATGTTAATTTTTTTTTTCTTGAATGCTTCTCTTAGTCGTTTGCTTCATACAGTGATTTTCTCGGGAAATTTGGGTTTATTAATTTGTTTTATTATGAGAATAGAGCTGTGAAAGTTAGGGCGAAAATTTATGAATGATTGTTATATATGTCCTGGTACTCAGGTGGTGGAGGGAGGCAAAATGTGATGCTGATCAAGTAGGAGTGTTTTACAATGTATCGTGGAAGGAAGTTTCTGGCCATGATCATGAAGATGGTGATGAAGAAATTGTTCTGAATTTAAGGGAGGAAGAAAATTATAGGAAGAATGGTGATGTGGAGGAAGGTTCTTTGGGCAGGGAGTATGCTTTGATCTCTGGAACAATGTGGCTGCAGGCACTTAAACGGTGAGGAGGATTAATTCATTTTATAATTGGTCTCTGTGACGTGCTTCACCAAAGAAAATGGATATGATGTAGTGCTTGCAAGAGCTGCTGAACCTGTGCTGGTTTGCTATTGTATAAATTCACATATATTTCAAATTTAAGTCTGAAATTTTTATTTCTTGTTGTAACTGATAGGAGACGACCTGCATGTGAAAAGAAAAAAAAAAGGAAGTGCTTTGTGGCTTACTAGCAAGTGCCTACCATATTTTTATGTGTTACATTGTATTTGTATTTGCTTAGAAATCCTCAATCAAGATAGAAATAGTTTCAACCATGTGGCTTAACATGGGAATGAGCATACCAGACCCAGAAAAGAAAAAAAAAAAAAAAAAAAAAATAACCCTTTTCCCCAATTGAAGTCTTTATAAGTCCTTATGAAGTCTTTAGGATCTTTGGTCATGTATAAGCAGCCCCTGGGTGAATTGTTTTATAATAAAATCCAGTTATATTGGAAGTAACTCCAAAGGTTTCCCTTTCCTCTAGAAATGCATTGCAAGTTATTTGATTAATTAAAGACTGCATTAAGTACTATAAAGGAAGAAAGGAGGCTAGTTGACAATAATTTTGACCTTTGACATGTTTTTTGATGTTTATGCCAATGACTTACTTTTTTTTTTTTTGGCAACTCAAAGGTTTTACTAAATGGGTGTTGATTTGTTCCACTCTCATAGGCATGATGATTCTAAGGGAGTGGAGAAGGATCTTACTGATCTGTTGGCCACAGAAGATTATTTTCAAGAAATTTTTGCAATACAGATCAGGCTTTCAGTTTCTTGGGAAACGTATTCTTTGGTTGTGAAAATTAGATTGAAGGTCTGTTTTCTGCTCTTGGACATCTTCTTTTCCTTGCACTTATATTATACCTGTGGCTGGCATGTGGAGAATGTATATTGTTGATGAATTGCATTTTTTTCAGGTAACATTTATTGTTTATGTCACTTACTTTTGTTTTACTTTCAAATGGTTAATCTTTAACTCAGTTGAGGGAGGGAGTTTTATTAAGTTAGATGTATATATCATTAATGGGCTAATTACGCAAATGGAACTGATAATTGTATCCTTTTATTGGTTTTCTTTGTCTTATTTGACAAGATAATGCAATTTTTCAGGACAATTTGGTTGTGGTATATGAGAGAGCACACAACATTTTTGGCCCAAAGTCTCAGCTGGTTAGTTTTTTGATGATCATTGAACACCTCAATAAGTGGGATTTATGTATCTGGGCTTTTCCTCATCTAATTAATCTATTGTACAGTTGCATATCGGGGATTATTCAGGGCGGACATCCCAATTTTTATGAACAATAGGATTAACTTGCCCAATGGTTCTCTGGGATTATCAGGCAAAGAGGTGAGCAATTTGATTCTGAATCTATTTGCTATGTTCAGAGCATTATGCTTTCTTCACTGCTGGCATTTTAAAAGCTAGAATCTGTGAGGCAGCAGTCAGCATAAGATCTGCTCTGCATCGCTCCATTGTCTGACAACAGCTATCTATTTGTCTTGTTTTGCATGTTAACCATGCAGATTCTACTTGAACTGCAAGTATACGGATTTTCAGATCGTGTAAAGCATATAGATGGAAAGATTGATGAGACAGTAGAATATAACAAGAGAGGGACTGACTTGAGCAACATTTCAGTTAAACTAAATGGGAGCAGGGATCATAGCAGCTTCTATTCAACACTGACAAACTCCTCACCATCCAGTTGCAGTTATGGGGGATTTTGGTTCCTTGGTTTGACAGGACTGCAGAATCTTGGCAACACTTGTTTCATGAATAGTGCAATTCAGTGCCTGACACATACCCCAAAATTAGTTGATTATTTCCTAGGGGACTATAGAAGAGATATAAATCGTGAAAATCTATTGGGGATGAAGGTCTATTATCATATTTCTGTGTTGTAACAGTCTTGTTTTCTATGGCACTAATTTCTTGTTGAAACTTTCATTGCACTGCTCATATTTTTTAAATAAATATGTCCTTTTCCCAGGGTGAGCTTTCTATGGCATTTGGAAACTTGTTAAGGAAGCTATGGACTCCAGGAGCAAGAGCAGTGGCTCCAAGAATGTTCAAGCTAAAACTTGCAAATTTTGCTCCTCAGTTTAGTGGTTATAACCAGCATGACACCCAGGTTAATATGGTTCTATGATTCAAGTGCAGTTTTGTTCTCACCATGCTATTATCTGCTGGATGAATTGCAAAATAAGCTATCTTTAAGAGACATTAGTCATCATTAGTCTTTGTGACATTGTGCGAGATGATGTTTTAATGCCTGTTTCTGCCTCTGATTCAGGAATTTCTTGCCTTTTTGCTGGATGGGCTTCATGAGGATTTAAATCGTGTACAATCCAAGCCATACATAGAATTTAAAGATGCAGAAGATCGTCCAGACAAAGAAGTAGCAGAGGAGTACTGGCGGAATCATCGGGCTCGCAATGACTCTGTCATAGTTGACTTGTGTCAAGTGAGTCATCAGTTTTATAAGGCTGGCATTTATATTGGTTGAGCCAAAATATTGGTTATCTAGTCATGTACTACTTGTACAATTGTAAGCAGATATTTTCTTGATTCCAAGAAGGCTTTTGCTTGCTACTTATAGTATTTTTCATGTTCCACATGCTAGCTATGAAATTTTCTGCTGCACGGTAGTTTGATGTGTGTCCATCTGCTTGTCCTGAAACTTATGTAGTGGAGCACATGGATGAACTTGATCAGATCTTTTAGCAGATTTGCTCATTATTTTTGACTTTTATTATAGGGCCAGTATCGTTCGACGTTGGTTTGCCCTGTTTGCAATAAGGAGTCTGTTACATTTGATCCATTCATGTACCTGTCGCTGCCATTACCTTCAACAACAATGCGGACTATGACTTTAACTCTTATGAGTGCTGATGGGTCTACTTTGCCATCTCCTATTACAATTACTGTGCCAAAGTGTGGGAGGTTAAAAGATCTTCTAGAAGCCTTGAGCACTGTGTGTTCCTTAAGAAGTGATGAAAGGCTGCTGGTGGCTGAGGTATGCTGCTACAGCTATGTTGTAATTGCAACTATTTTTCATTCTTATAGGGGATATTGTATGTTAACCTCAGGCCTGGTCTGGACCATTTTGGCTGATAACAATGTAGTCATTTGGCATCATATCTATCGTAATGTGCTTCTCTAACCATTATTGATCTGTGGTAGGGAAATTACAGTTTAGTGCTTGCATGCTAGCTAATTAGCTACTTCTTATGCGTTTCTGCTGCTTGCATGAGCAAAGGTGGGTTCCTGAGTACTCTAGTGCCCTAATGAACTTTTGTCAGCTTAGGATCTTTGACCATGATTTATTTTTTGAGTCATTTGGGAAATTTGATGTGAGAATTGCTCTCTTTTAGATTGTAATAGATGAGTTATTTACAATAACATTGATTTGTATATTAAAATTCAGAATTTTTTAAACTTTTATGTGTGAATTCATCTAAGCTCTGAACTTATGTTGTTGTGCAGGTATACAAAAATAAAATTTTCCGTTTCCTGGAGGAACCATCTGATTCATTAGCCTTGATCAGAGATGATGACACACTTGTTGCATATCGTTTGCCAAAAAGTGATGAAGTGTCATGCTTGGTTGTCTTTATGCATCAGCGATTGGAAAAGTAAGATTATTCAGATTCTCAGACTAATAGTTGAACTAATTGAGCTTGTGCTCCTGGTTTAGGACAGTAAACTTAATGTTTGCTAAATTGTTTCATCTTGGTTTTTTTTTTCCCAGGGCTTATAATTTTGAAAGAGTTCCAGCAAATTGGAAGTTGTTTGGCATCCCTCTAGTAGCAAGAATTTCTGGTCTTTTGACTGGATTTGATCTACGTCGCCAGTTTCTGGGACTTCTCCATCCATTTGTAATGCCTGCTGATGATGTGTTAAGTAATTGTGAGGATGCGAGAATTACAGCTAATGGAGATTCTGCAATGGAGGATGTCATCAGGCCTATAATTTCGGACAGTAATACAGGCTCAGATAGTAAGACAGAGGATATGCATTTGGGTTCAGACAGTAATACGGGCTCAGATAGTAAGACAGAGGATTTGCGTTTGGGTGCTGATTTCCAGTTCTACTTGGAACATATTTATGAAGAAAGAGAGATAAATATGAGGGGGCAGTTACCAGTCCCAATATCAAATAATAGGTTAAATGTGCATGTTCTTTGGTCAGAAAAGATGATTGAAAGGTATGATACCTGCCTTCTCACCTCATTGCCAGAGGTTTTCAAGCCCCAGCTGTGCATAAGAAGGCCTCAAGAGTGTGCTTCTTTATACAAATGCCTGGAAGCCTTCTTGAAGGAAGAGCCCCTGGGACCTGAGGATATGTGGTTAGTGTGCTGCTAAGATTGCTTCCTTGTATTCAAGTTACAAACTTTTTGTTCTTGATTTTTATGTATGTAAATATCCAACAAATTTTAGATGTTTGGCTTGGTACAGTCCATGTCATTTACATGCATATCTGAACAATGAAAAGCTACTTGTTCATTTATTTTGTAGCATCACTGATGCCAGCTGTTGTAATTACTTCTGATTTTAGGTACTGTCCAAACTGCAAAAAGCATCGGCAGGCCAGTAAAAAGTTGGATCTTTGGAGATTGCCTGAAATTTTGGTTGTTCATTTAAAGAGGTTCTCTTATAGTCGATATATAAAGAACAAGCTGGAGACATATGTGGACTTCCCAATTGATGACCTTGACCTTTCAACTTACATATCCCATACAAATGCTCAGTCTTCCAATCCATATGTACTATATGCTATAAGTAATCATTATGGAGGCATGGGAGGTGGCCACTATACTGCATTTGTTGATGTAAGTGATGCTCACTTTATCTTTTACCTGTTTCATTTGTGCCTTTGGTACAGAACTGCAGATATTCTGCATTTGCAAACCATAACCTCACACAGACTACATCACATGCATGGGCATATGCATGCACGGACAGGGGAAATTGTTCACCTCTTTAGATGCATTATTTTCATGAGGGATTGACTACCTATCCGTTCCTCGCTGTTTCTTAGTGTTTGACCATCTGGTGGTATCACCTGTCTAGACTTTAATATGGATTGATATTTTTATGGTTATGTTTATTTTTTTAATGCACATTCAGGTTCTTGCTATGCTAGTAGCTTAAATTAATCTTAGAAATAAATAATGAACATGAACCACACAAAAACTAGGAGGTTACCATGAACATGGTTCCCATTTCCTCTAACCCACTTCATGTTTGTGGTAGTGGACGGATGAACTGATTCTTCTCTCTTTTTGTTCCCATGCAGCATGGTCATGGTAAATGGTATGAGTTTGACGATGCCAATGTTTTTCCTGTCAGTGAAGACAGGATTAAATCCTCCGCTGCTTATGTGCTTTTCTACAAAAGAGTTGCTTAACATCGTTGTACAGCTATGCTCAGACAATATGAAATGTGGATAGGCCAGCGTTGCACATTGGAAGTAGCAACGCTTCTGTTTAGAAGCAGCCTTTTACTTGCAGTCCGGATTGGAGACAAGATATGCAAAGAAGAGGGGGTAATATTGTTATATTGTTATGTACAGTTTTAGGCAGGTGTCAGTTGAAACAGGGAAGATTCATACAGAATGATTCAAAGTAACTTTTTAGGTAACACTGGTATATCCGCCAATTTTGTCACGAGGGAGGAGGGGAGGAGAGTTTTTCCCGTTATACATCTTTCATTTAAATCCAAAATATGATATAGTTGGACTGGTGGTTTTCTCCACCATCTCTTTTGCTTCCAGATTATTCAACTACTTTTTGGGACTGTTACGCTTTGTTACCAGTTGTAGCAGCTACCTGGAGGTGGTTACAACCGATTTGAAAGAACGTGTACATGAAGGCTCATTTCTATTTTGGTTTTTTCTTTATATATATATTTTTTAAATTGGATTTATGATCCCGTTGTCCACTTCCTATAAATAAAATGAGGCGAGTGAACTGAAGATACCGATCAATTTTTACAGGTATAATGCGGCTTTCTTAAACAGATTAAATTGCATTGGTGCACAGCATCAATATGTTTGCATTTTGATGACCAAAGATAAGATAGTTAACAGAGGTTTCAGGGAAAAATCAGAAACGGAAGCACAACTTTGAATGTGTGGTTCCTTGTTTTTCAAAAACAGATAGTATTTTATTTCGGGGACGTGTTAGTGGTTAAAATGGTAGATATTTATTTTGAAGTTCACATGTGCTAACGAGGGGTTAAGGAGAATTAGAAGGGTTACATATTACCACTCAAGAACCATTTATGGAATTAACTGATTTGCGGAGTTAGTACGCGTACAGGCTTCTCATTTTGGAATTTAACTGATTTGCGGAGTTAGTACGCGTACGGGCTTTTCACGGGCTTGGCTACATTTTTTGCTTCTCTGTTCTGCTTTTTTCTCTCATCTAGTTCCTTGAAGCTCTGCCTTTCCTAGCGCCGTCATTGCCTCTCGTCGCCGGCTACGTTCCGCCTCTTCCTCCTTGGATTTTCCTCCTTTCTTCTACAGCATCCAGCAGCCAGCTGCCGTCTTCTCGTCTTCTCCTTGTAACTTTTCGTCCTTTTTCCCTTGAAGTTGAGACTTGGAGGGAATAGGGACCCAAGGAGCAAGAGCCACGGGAATTGAAGGTAAAATGAAGCCGTTGGTTGGATTTGAGTTAATTAAATTGTGTCTATGTTTTTACGGAATTTAAATTAAGTGCTAGGGGTGTAGAAATCGGTTGATTGAGAGTGAAATTTGTATGGTTTGGGTAGTGGAGGAAGGGAGCTCTGGCAGCGGCGGTCATCTCCGGAGGACCTGTTTCCGGTTGGACGTCCCACGCATAGAAATAATTCGATTGCACTGAGTTGGAGTCTGAGGGGTGGGGGTGGGGGGTGGGGGAATATCATTTCTCGCTCCAATTCAATTTCTCCTTTTCCCCTCACATTTTGTATTTGAGGTCTTATTATTAGGAAGGATTAGGCCATTCTGCCCAGTGAAAAATTGGGTTTGTCTTCAGTGTGAGAGGGTAAGGAGGATGCTGCCGGTGGGGTTTCTATACATAAAGTTATGTTCTCTCCAAGGGACAGAAAGACGAACACTTTTGGGACCTGCTTCCAGGGTTTTAGTTGATTTTTGTTGCAAAAATCAGTTACAAAACTGTTAGCGTATCATGACATGTCTTACTGCCGAGCATATCTTGGAAGATGGATTCAAGTCTTTTTGGACGTCTATGATTTGGTCCTACTAATTGTTATTGGTCCTTGGACAATATATCACTATATCTCCTAGTAGGGGCATATCGTGATTAACTGGAAAGGCCTATGCACCTGAGAATTAAGATGGAAACATTTGTAATTGTAAGTAGAAGAATGTCAGATCAGTAAGTGGTTATATTGTTTGGGGCATGTTGATATATTGCGAGACATTCATTAGTGGTAGCTTGCCAAGCTTAAAGGGAAGGAATGAGGGCCAAACGTCCAGGGGCGGGGTTGGGGATGGGGGGATGTGAACATATCTCATGTCCTCCATGGGTACCTTCAAAATTTTCTTATTCATCCATATTATTTTGGTGTAGTATTTTGCATTTGTTTTGTCTTTCTAACCCTCATAACAATAACCTTATTCATTAGGAGCAATTATGGAAGATGTTCAGATTACAGGAGGAGACAAGCTCATATTGAGAGGGTTGAAATTCCATGGTTTCCATGGGGTTAAACCAGAAGAAAAGACCCTGGGTCAGAAGTTTTTGGTAGATGTAGATGCCTGGCTGGATCTCAGGGAAGCTGGTAAATCTGACTGTCTGTCAGATACGATTAGCTACACTGATATTTACCGGTGAGCAATACCTTCTTTCATTTCTTATTATGTCCAAAATCTTCAACATGTTGCTTTGGTTCTAACCCGGTTCCTAATTTGTGGGCGTGCTTTTGATCATCCAAAGTTAATCCTAGTCCTTTTTGGCTTCTGATCACCCATTATATTCTCTTCCACAATATCCGTGACATGCACATAACTATTGGCAATATTTGCTAAGAAAACAAAGTTGCATGATCACATGTATGCTGCGTAACTGGCTGAGGTATAGGGAAAGCAACCTTTGTTTAATGGTGTTCTGTTTGATTATCTACTTCCATTTTCAGCATAGTTAAGGAGGTTGTTCAGGGTCCCTCTCATAATCTTCTCGAGTCAGTGGCTCAACAGATTGCAACTACTACCTTGACTAAGTACCCCAAAATATCTGCCATTCGTGTGAAAGTTGGGAAACCTCATGTTGCTGTTCATGACACCCTGGATTATTTGGGTGTAGAAATTGTCCGACACAGAAGCGCTGATGCAACAGGCTAGATTTTAAGGTATATAGAATATTATATATACCCGCTTAAGGCAATCGTCTTTGAGTTGTACCTGTTTTTGTTTGAATTTTAATACGGAAATAAAAAACATTGCTCAAATTCATATGATTTATCTTTTATCATGTCTTTTTCTCTTTCCTTCTTTCCTTTTGCCTCCATGCTTCTAGTGGAGGGAGAAATTAGAAACAAATGAACAGATACATTCTCGACATCTACACTGATGTTTAAAATAGACCCATAACATTTACTTTTGGTTACTCTGTCAAATTTGCTGTTGACCAATGCGAAAATAAAAAGTAAAGAAAGGCAAAAAAAAAAACCAGAAATTCTAAAATATAATTTAAATTCTTTTCTTATTTATTATTATTATATTTGTGTCACCCGACCCTGCTGTTTGACGTATAGGTTATGGCTTCGGTTGGACCAGATGGGTGGCTTACATTCTCATTATTTGCCTAACTTCCTCCTTTGCAGATAGACCTAACTGATACCAACCCAATATATATATATATATTTTGTTGGGCTCAATTGTATCTTCTCTATTCTTCTTTATCACTAGCCCTCGAACCCTTGACATGAGGCTCTCGGCCTTAGACAAGCCAACAAGGAGGGAGGGCTGGTTTAATGGGACATGTTTACCCCCAAGTTCAGCCGGAGTAATCTAGATCCAAATCAGGAGATTCACAGTGAATTACATCCACATTAGCATGCTCCAAAGAATAAAACCTGAGTCAACAAGATCAAGAGAACGAACAATGAAATTTCCGGCAATCATATTCTTGTTAGTCAAATATTAAATTTTGAGATATTTGTTAAGGAAAATCTCAATGTATCAAACTCTCACCAAAGAAAGGAAACGCAAATGATGGGCGGTAGAAAAGTCAAACGAGAAGCAATATTGTCAAATTCGCAACAAAAAGCAAATGCTACATTTGTTTTCCAGCAGCAACATTGAAAAGTCCGCGAGCTTGCCGGCGGACTTCCAGGAGCGAAATTCTTGGACTCAATTATGGCAATCACCATAATCGTTAAAGTTGCTTTCAACAGCTGCTCGTATTGGACCAGCACCAGAGAAAAGGACTAACCAGTTCCGCTGGCACCAGATCTCTTGTTTTTTTTTTTTTTTTTTTTTTTTTTTTTTTTTTTCTTTCTGTGTGTATGTTGTTGCCTTCCTTTGACAGCCATTCATGAATTGTCAAAAGTACCTTCATTTACATTTTAAGTTAGGATTGAAAATGAGTCGATTTATTTATTTCGAACAAGTGTGAGAATGAATGATTAATAAATTAAATTTGCTTAAATCCATGTTTAATAATTTACAAAGCTCATTGTGGGGTAATACAATCTACCGCTAGATTGGAAGACATTCCCCAAATCTCAACCATTTAATCAATATATGAAAATAACATCAACAAGTTAAAAATAACGTAACAATAATGAAAGAATAATAACATCATTACACGTCAACATATAAAAAATAATATAAGAATAATATAAAAATCTTTTATTTAATTTTATTATTTATAAAAGTAAATAAAATATTATTAATTTTTTACTTTTTTATTATTATATTTTTTAAAAATCTTTTTATTTAATTTTACTTCGTTATATTTATTAAAAAAAAGATAATAATAATAATAATAATAATAATAATAATAAAAAAGAAGGGAGAGATAGAGACAACTGCGACGTGTCTGATTCCTGGCTTTTCATTACAGACAGAATCAGAAAGTAACCCTTTTTTTTTTTTTTTTTTTTTTTTTTTTTTTTTTTGTGTTTTGGCATCAATGGCTCCAAACTGGAGGAGTTGTTAAAGGGTGCGCGCGCTACCTGCCTCATCCTCGACTGCCATTTTCGTTCAAATATAAAACTCTACGAGAAAATTTATGAGATCGTGATCTCCTGGTACAATCTCTTTATGACAGAATCTCAATCCCAATTCCAACAACCGCTTTTACTCTTTTAAGAAATTCTATACCCTTTAACTTAACATCAAATAAATAGTAATCAATTTACTCTAAATAAATCATTTATCCTTACACTTTAAATTATTTACTTTTTTTTATTAAGTGGCAGGGAGAAAGGAATTTAAGAAATAAATAATATTAAATATCATAAATTTTTTTTATTAATTTATTATAAAAATGTTATTTTTATTAAGATAAATAATTTTCTATTAAATGAAATAATATGTTAAGATATTAAAAGAAATTATTATTTAATAAAAATAATATTTTATGATAATTTATTTTTTTACCATATTTAACATTATTTTAAAGATTTTATAAATTTTTGTGATACTAGTTGATTAGTCCCGAGAGAAATTGGGAAAGAAAATTGAGAATGAAGAAAAGGAGAAAGAGATGGGAAAGGTCTAAGAATTTATTCATTTATTTATCCAGCCGTGGGTCCAACCCCAACAGGCCACAGCGAAAAGAGCAGGCATAAAGCCAACGTCAAGCTTTCGGCTTTACATCTATTTACCGTTGAAAAGATCGATTTTCTTGCTTTCTTCTTGGTCAAAGGAAGATTGTTGCTTGCTTGTTTGTGGTACTTTTTATTTCTTTATTTATTTTTTTATCTTAATCCTTGGAAGACAAAAAGGTTTACTTCATTGGTGTGAGTGATTCTGCTGGGTGTCAGGAATTCAAAAAAGTCCAAGAAAGGAGTTCATTCTTTGCCCGTCTGGGTGGTCACGGATCAGGTGCCTCTGTCTCACATTCCTTGTAGATTTCTCGTTCTTTTAAATCTTTGTTCTTTTGAGATTCTGATATATTGAGATCTGCACATGGGGCTTTTGAGAATTTACAGTGCTTTTTATTTTGTGGGATGTGTTCAGAGTTCTCAAAGGACAACTGGGCTTATCTCAGGAAGCTTTCATGTGAGTTTATTTCTTTTGTTATTCTTAAAAGTTTCTGGATCTGGGTAATTCTTGGTTAACATATCTTGATAGTCTGTTTCATTTGTGATTAGATTTTTGGGAGTTTCTTGGCACTTGCATGTAAAAAAAATTATGCAAATTTAATATCTTTCTTGTTCTTTCTTCTTTTTGTGAAGGATTTTACTCATTACTGTTGGTAAATTTCCTTAGAGAACCAGATATTGATGCCATAACTATCTATATGACAACATTTGAAATTTGTGATATTGAATTCAGGAGATGGTAATTGTATATTTTACTTGAGTATAATTGCTACCGCAAAGTTTAGAGAGGGATTTTTTTTATCGGTTGGGCATGCAAAGATGGGGAAGAGTGGAAAGATTGGTCAGTATAGAGAAAGGTTGGACAACACACTGGCGGCCTCTGAACTGACAAATATTGATGCGCTTAAAACCCTGATCAGGAAGCAAATTCTACATTCTTCACCTAATGAATATGAAGGTTGGCATTCCTCAATATTTTTGTTCATTATTCAAGCAGATGGGAAGTTCATACTGTGAAATCTCAGTGTGCTATCTAATTGTAAAGGTTGTTTGCTTTAGTCAAACATTAATTACAAGGTTTCAATTTTGCAGGATGTAGTGAGAATGTAATAGAAAAAAGGACTACTGAAGTGTCTAATTTTCTTGACATGTTGAGGAGTGCTTCTATAAGTGAAAATAAAGTATCCAAGACCACAGATGGATCACCCGGTGAATGGAAAGTATGCTTTCTTAGCCTATTCATCATTTTACTCCTTATTGATGTTTTCTTTTCTTTCAGTCACACATTACAAGATCATGCTGATGGGAATCAGCTGATTTCATCATGTTTGTCTATTAGCTCTCGAACTTCCAAAATTCTTGCAGTCTTATTTCTAACTAAGTTTCTCCTGGGCTCCTCTTCTGGAGTGTTTTCCTTTTTTGGCAGAAATTATTGGCATAGTTTCTTAGCTTCTTTTGTTTTGTTTCCCTTGTGCTTCTTTTGAATGGTGTACGTTTGTCAAATGATTCCTAATTGCTGACTAGTGAAGCCAACTTCTCATTATAGTTAAAAGACGATAATGAAGACTACCGTGTTATGTATCGTGAAGGACCAAAGGGTTCACCATTTCATACATTACTTGTTGAAGGCTATGTTGATGGACCTCTGGATAGTTGTAAGTATAGCTGAAACATTGATAAGATTTTGGTTTCCTTTCCTAAAATGAAAAGCAAAAATTTTGAAACTTTCTATGGGTTTTGAGTGCTATGCAATGTTTGTATTATTTTGAAGAGGACCATATTTCCTTGCAGGTTTATGTATATCTTGGGAGTCAAACATGTACAAGAAATGGTGGGTATTATTTTGTCTTTGTGTGGCTTCATTTTGTAGCACAACATGCCGATGGGATCTTCTTGGAATGCTTCATGATATGTTGTCCATCCTGTACATGTTTGTTAATAACATACTATGTATTCAGCTTCAATCTTTTCTTCAACTTCTTAATGAAGATGCTGTTGTTGCACCATCCATGACTTGATGAAGAATTCTTTTCCATTGTTTACCTGATTCTGGGGCAGATAATTGTGCTGCTATCCTGCAATTTATGTGCCTGCATGGTTCATTTCAAATATGACCCTGCATTTCCAAAATTGTGGGAATCATATCACTAGAGATTAAGACTGCTGATTTTTGGCATATTGTCCACTTACAGAGTTTTAGAAGTAGGATGATATATAAGCATCTGTCATTGATGTGTGCAGGAATGGGTTTGCTTGTGGAATGGTATATTCTTTCACATCCATCGATATGTCCTACTCAACTTGGCAAAAATGCATCTCCACATAGGTAGAATTAGATAGTGTTAGTCCCGAAGATACCCAAGAGGAGGTGAATTGGGTAGACAAAGGACACATGATTATAAATTATGTAGCATGAACAATTAAAACAATTGCAATAGAAGTGATGTGTGCAATGTGTGCATCAATAGCAAAGGGGAATAATTAAACACAAAGTAACTGGTTGTCATGTGTGATTGTGTAAAGTAATAAACAAGAGAGAGAGTAGTGAGATACAACGATTTATAGAGATTCAATTCTTTTGATTTCTCAAGGAATCCTTTTTGAAAATTTATCTACCTAACTATTGAACTCTCCAACTAGAAGGAGAACAATAATACAAAAGGTCCTTGGCCTTTCTCACAACTTAACACACAAATTTTATAGTTTTTTCATAATACAAACTCTAGTTCTACATATTTAAAACCTCAAGCTATCCTTTACCTACTAGTTCTAGTTCTACATACTTCAAACTTCAAGTTATGCTTTACCCATTAATTTTAGTTTTATACACTTAAAATCTCAAACAATTTTGTCATTTACTTTGAGCAACACTTGTTACAAATTAAAACATATTCTTTTCTTTCTCTCAAACACTTTTAGACTACTTAAGAATTATTCTCAATTTTGACACTTTAATTGTTTTGATTTTCTAGTATCTCGAAAATATTTAAAATTTTTTTTATATTTTATCCTACTTGTCTTTGAAATTACATGGACTAAAAATTTATCAAAACAATTTTTTCTATATTTCAAGAAAATGATTTGAAATCAACTTTGAAGGCTCCATCTTCTTTAAATGTAGACATAACTTCTCAGTTATGAGCTTTCCTTGTAGAGAATAATTTATATTCTTTGAACTAAAAAATAATTTTAACACAAAGACTTCTTCTATCTTGATTTATTTCCTTTTATGAATATCTTTAAAATTTTCCAACAAAATAGCTTCTCCACCTGCATCCTCAATCTTTTGTGAAAATCTCTTGAGATTTTCTAGTGTATAGGAATATATCATTTGAAATTCAATTACATTCTTACAATGATTTTCTTAGATAGATAGCTACACACACTTATCAAATAGTTAAAAGTATAAAGTAATCAAAATTAGTTAAACAATAAAACCTAATCATGTTGACACATCAAAACACATGATGAAAGCACATTTCTGAACAGATAGGAATCACTTTAGTCATCAGAGCTCTGTGATTGAAATCAAGATTGATGCTGTAAGAGTTTTTCCTTTGGACTAATGCT
This sequence comes from Rhizophora mangle, assembly GCA_037832345.1. NCBI lineage: Eukaryota > Viridiplantae > Streptophyta > Magnoliopsida > Malpighiales > Rhizophoraceae > Rhizophora > Rhizophora mangle. The sequence goes on along the minus strand of JBAPLJ010002022.1, from coordinate 1,593,691 downwards.
CATCATAGATTGGTTATTTGTTTTCTTCATGTTTTTCAGGTGGCCTCAGTATAGTTTCCCGCCATTTAAAATTACCGTTAGCAAATACTTGCAAAAGATTCGGATAGGTGAACAGATATCTTTAGTGAGGTGTGTCCAGTATGAACTGAAAAGCCAGTTATTTGATTCCTTTTGCTCACATTTAAATGCAATTTTATTTGCTGAACTTTTCTCATATTTTGGAAGAAAGGGTGAAGGTAACATGGCCACTGTCAGCTAGGGAGGCTGTTGTGCACTATTTTCTGTTTGAATACCTCCAAGATGGTCTAATCGTTGTTCTTCTGAATACGGTAGTCATTAAAACAATGGAATCCATTTCTTGATACAGTAAGAAATTGTTTTCTACATCTACTTACTGAAGAAATCCATAATTACAATATTTTTTTCAGATTTCAGACCTGGAGGGCATTGATAGAAGTACACATGGGTTTACTAAGGATGGGATCCCCGAACCTAAGGATGTAGTAAGGATTGATGTGGTGGGAGGTTTTGCCCTACAAAAAATGACCTCAGAACAAAGTTACTTTCGGTGAGTTGTGGTTAGTTGAATGGTCACAGTTCATTTCAGTTTCATCAAAGCTTTGCCCCATAGTAGGACAATTTCTCCAGAACCTTTCTTCTGAACCCTTTTTTGTTCAAAAATATCCTGAAATCCTCAATGAAATGCTTAGAAAATGTTTCTTTTTTCCTGTGCTTCTTTATAGTAATGCTTTGATCTGATTGAAATCTTGTAGGACAATAGCAAATATAGATATGAAGTTGGACTTCGTGCCACCCTCCCTAATAAACTTTATATCGAGGCAGCTAATTGGCAGTGGTTTCAGACTGTATCAAAAGGTTATATCTTTATTGATGCCTTTTCCCTTACATTTTTTGTTTAAGATACCACCGTGTACACTGTATGGCTATGAAAGCAATGAGATGACCAATAAGGACCCCTTCTTCTATGGTACTGGTGCCTGTAAGGACTTTCACAGAATTGATGTATAACTGGCACCTACATCTGCAGACCCTTTTTCTGGTGGCATAGGGGTCAAGTAGAAATGCTATCAGTGGGGCTTGAAAATTCCTATCTTTTGGCCCGAATAAACAAGAGATCTTTCAAAGTTCCAATTGAGCAGGTTCTATATCTGATGGCTTATGCCCAAGGAACCATTTTTGCATGCCCCTGATGTGATTTCTATTTAACTTTACACTGACATCAAGCTTGAAACTACTACAGGTAGTGACTTCTCTGTCAAAAGATGACCAAGATTATGGCAAGGCTTTGGAAGATCCATTGTATGTTCGAATCCGCGAAGCTCTTTATTTAACTGATGCACCAGATGGGACTATCCATGAAGCTCTTTGTTCCACTGATGAACCAGATGAGACTATGGAAAAGAAAAAGCTTACAGATGAAGCTAGCCTTTTTGTGCAACAGCAACATTCTATCAAGGTTGTGCAGAAAACTGGGGATGATGTGGAATGGATTGTTCATGGAGAAGATGAATCTGGCAAATCCTTTTCAGAGAATCTGCAGATTTTGCCTCAGACAGCAACTGGTGAGATAATGGAAGAAAAGGTTGAAGAAATCAGGTATTTGAAGGATGAAATGCATGGTATAAGAGATGAAGTTCATAGGAAAACCATGGAAACTAATGCAGTGGCTACAGAAAGGGAAACTTTTAATGAGATCGAGGAAGAAGTGAGAGAAGATGTCAGGTTGGAGAATGGATGCAATGGTGTTGGTCAACCTGCAACCAGTGAGAGTGTGGAGGACAGGTTTGTAAGCTGTCAAAATGTCTTTATCAGTCCTGAGGTGGAACAAGCTTTAGAAACTTTAGAGAAGGCCATTTCTGTTGTTCGCAAACATGGATTTACCGTAAGGCCTTTACCCAGCTTAACCAATGAAGATACTCAATATCAGGGAAATATTACAGAGAAAGAACGAAGTCTTCAAGATGCCAGTGAATTCTGTTCAAATGAGGTCTTCATTAAAGCATCTAGGAAAGGAAGAATCACAGAGACCACTTCACATGAACCCAGGAATAGCACCAGCAATGGTGACATCAGGTGCCAATGTTCCCATATCCTTCTCTTAACCAAGATGTGCCTTTTCCTCATTTTGCTTCATGTTTCAGCATATTTGTTTGAGGAAAAATATTCCATCTTCTTAAGTTTGAAACCATCAATACTGCCTTTCACGTCTGAAAATATTTCCATTACATTTGTGCTGATGCAGGAAGATTCCTTCTGGTTTGATTTGTTCTGCAGGCGGGCAGGATCAAATGCTCCAACAAGGGAAGTGAATTATAACAGAATAGTGCCAGCATTGCCGGAACATTATCTTTCACAGCCTAATGAAAGTTACAACCAGGTTGTGGTGTCTTCTTCCGGTATTGCAGAGGTACCTATCGTGGACACAAGCACGCAAGGCACCAAGCAAATTAGCACCGAGGCATTTGGCAATGGAGAGAATGTCTTGCATAAAAGAAAGAATCTGGGTTGGCGGAAAAAACTGAAGTTCTGTTTCTCCACTCCTGATTCACTGCAAATGAGGCATTGAGATAGTGTGTGTGTGTGTGTGAGAGAGAGAGAGAGAGAGAGAGAGAGAGAGATTAAGGAAACAAAAACGAAAGGGAACAAGCTTGTTTCGTTTCTTTTTTGTTTTCTTTTTCTTTTGGCAAAAACGAATGTTTAATTATTAATATTAAATAAATGACATCGATACATTTGCAAACTTCCTTTTGACTCGTGCCATCCGTCCAGACTCATCTCTGGCTAAAGTAAAGTAAATAGTAGAGACAATCCGTCCAGTTAAGCTGTTGAAATCAGTAATGAAAATTGACACGTCATTGCCAGTACTCGAAAATTAACAACTGATAAAAATAAAAAAGTATTTGGTAAGATTAGCTGAGAATTGGTATTGTTAGGTGTAAACTGACATTAAAGTCATTACATATTATTTATTTTTTTATATATAATAAAAGTATTTATTATAATTATTTTTATTTTAAGTAAATTTTATTTATTATGTAGTATAAAATTATAAATAAGTTATATTAAAAAGATTTAAAATAGAAATTTTCATAACCAAAATCTCTCTCTTTCTTTTTGTTTTTTTATTGTTTTTTAAATGTTATGAGAGTTAAAATTTTTTTTGAAGGGGTGGTACTGGTAAAGATCAAGATAAACGCATGTATACATTTACTGCGAAGCAATTTTATGAATAATAATCTTGTTTTTGGTAAAATCATTTATTGAATGATATATTTAAGAGATTATAAGTTTGTAACTTTCAAGTCTGTGTTGGCAAAGTAAGTAATAGAAAATAATAGAATGATGAGAGCAAAGAAGCTGTGGGGCCTCCTTTCTACACACTTCTTCTGCGACACAGGTCCATTTCTTCATCAACGGCATGCCGTGTTCCCCCTGGAATCGGCTGCTCCATTATTTCTTTCTCTTCCTCCTCGACCAAGGGGAGATTCCACTTTCCCGAGAATCCTTTTCTCAAGTTTTCCGGGAAAAACTTCTACGCCGACAGCTCAGGGAAAGTTGGTGACCGATGTTGGAATTGCCGTGCCGAGCCTTTACCCTTTCTGGTCTGCTCGTCGTGTCGAGCCATCCAGCCTGTCGATCCCTCCATCAATTATTTTCGAATCTTTGGACTGTAAAGTTCCCTTCTTTGCTTCGTTTATTTTAGTTTCTTGTAATCAAGCTTTTTTTTTTGGGTTACCGATAGTTAAAAAATAACGGGGTTGGTGAATTTTGACAGGGAGAAAAGGTACGAGATAGAGGGTGTAAATCTGGAGGGTAAGTATAAAGATTGGCAGAAGAAATTGCATCCTGATTTGGTCCATTCAAAATCTGAGGTACCCTTTTAGTTCCTCTCTACATTTTGAGTTGAAAAAGATCAAATCTTTCTTTGTTTGGAATTATTGATGGATGCCTTTTGCTTCCTTAAAAATAAATAAATAAATAAATAAAGAAAGAGAGGGAATTTGCTGCTGAACAGTCTGCAAGGGTGATTGATGCCTACCGCACCTTGAGTGATCCACTGTCAAGGGCAATATACATTGTAAGCATTCTAGTCTATTTGAAATGAAATTTACATTGTAATCATTATAGTGCACTTTGAAGTTTCTTGTGGGTATTATGTTGGAAGGATGTGATTTGTATTGGGTAATTTTTTTATGTGTACTGAGCTGTTTGTTACTGAGCCTTTCATTCATCTACTTGTTTGTTGGATGAAACCCTTTTGTGTAACAGTTGGTTACAGTCTTTTCTCTTTTCGGATGTTATCTTTTACCTTTGGAATTGGATACCTTCAAAGCACGGTGATTGGTGTCTGTCTCTCTCGGCAGTTTTAAATCATTACTTCTTAAGTGGTTTAAACAATAAAGGTTTGGAAATGTGATGCCACATGTGATGGGCATATAGATTAAGTTGCATCTTCAGTTATTTGTTACCTTGGTCTAGGTTAATAAAATAGTTGCATTCCCTAGCGAATGGTGTCTTTGATTTATTGAATATGCTGAGGAAGGCTAAGTTCCACATTTTTTATCATCTAAAAGTGTCTTTGAAGGGGAAGAAGTACCTTTACTCTTTAATTCTTTATCCGGCCTACATGGTTAGTCTGTTTTTCTCAGTTCATCTGGTTTATTGTCCATGTAATTTTGAAAATTTTCTTGGTGAAATTCTTGGATATAAAGCTCATCCATTTCTATTCTCCCTCTCATTTATTTCCTCCTTTCAACCCTATGTATATCATTTGTCTATGTTTGACAGCTGAGGCTTGAGGGTGTAGATGTCGATGAAGAAGAAACAATTGCAGAACCAGGATTGCTAGCTGAGGTAATAATTTGTCCATTCACGGTGATAAGTTGTTCTTGCCTCCATTTCTGATCTAGTCACCATAGTTTGGCTATTTTTTCTATTCTCACCTTTTCTCTACGTTTCTCTCTGTTATTTGCTTTTGCTCTTTGGTTTCATGTCTCCAGCAGACACATCTTTTAGAGTTGTTACAGCAATTTGTATTGCCTTTTGGATTGATTACTTCATTATCCTTTTATGTGATTGAATATGTGGTATGAGCTGTGTCCTTAGCTGTGTTGGTGGCATGGTGGAACAAGCAGGACTGCTAGTTTCTGACTTGTAATCACCAGCCAAGTCAGTCAACCAAGTGTTGGCTACTTGCTTGATATGCATTGGTGGGGTTTATATTTTTCTCAAACAAAATATCACTCAGTTATATGAACTGAAGTCGCCTCTATTTTAGTGGTATAATGGCAACAGAGGTCAAAGTGGTGGACCAAGAGAGTTTGCCAAGTTTGGTGGCTATCTCATATGATGCTTCTTCTATTGTTGCTATAACAGCTGGCTTCATTTTGGGGAATAAAATTTGATCCTCTTATAGTTGTTTTCCTGTTATCTGTTTCTCCCCCTTCTTCCCCCCTTTTCTATGTATTGCTGAAGTTGCTTTGGTGAAGCATGAATGACTGAATTTGCATGGTTGGCATCTTTCAATCTCTATTTCTAATCTGCAGATTCTAGAAATCAGGGAAGCTGTTGATGAGGCATCTGATGTGAAGGCTCTGAATGACATTAAATCTCAGGTATGACTTTATAGACTTGTAAGAATGATATAGAGTGGTCAAGTTGAGCATTTGAGACTTTGGTATTGTTCAGTGTTGTGTGTGTTTGCTAACTTGCATAATTTTTCAATAATTTCTAAAAGATAATCTGCTCCTTTGTTAAACTTTAAGAAACCCTGTCATCTAGTTGGACTGGTAGAAAAAATTGGTGATGATTGATGGGTAAAAATATATTTGCAAGTTTCTTATGTTAACTCTAGTACATTGTAGTCATGGTAACCTTGTATGTCTTTGCTTGATGTCTATTCAGATGCAGGAGAAATTGAAGCATTGGTCTAAGTCTTTCTCGAATGCATTTCAAAGTCAGAAATTTCAAGAAGCTAGAACTTGCATCCGAAGGATGACCTACTATGACCGAGTAAATGAAGAAATTGTTAAGAGACTTTGAAAAGGTACTTCTCCATCAGGGATTAGACCATTGGCAAAATTGGTCTCAGGAATGGTCTTTTGATGATGGTTGGGATGAAGGAAAAACTTTCTTGTTTGAAATTAAAAAATCCATACTGAATGGTGAGCACGGGACTGTTGGTTGAAGTATTCTTTTTAGTAACATTGGTTGAAGTATTTTTTCTTTTAGTAACATCTCTATTTACCAAAAAAAAAAAAAAAAAAAGCACTTTTTGCAATCAAATTTGTCTACAAATGTATTCAAATGAAAAGTTTGAATTAAATTAATTTCTCTGCAATACGGAAATGCTCATTTAACTGTTTGTGAGTGCTGAGCAATTATAAAGTAACCTCTGACTAGGCCGTCTTTGATTCTTTCCAGGGCTTATGTATGGTGTCAACTTTGGTGATCCTGCAGTGTCATCCTAAAGTCAACCACATTTACCTCCAAAATTCGTTGGATATCACTTAAATGTGATATTGCTGGAGTTTTATAGTTCATTAGGAAGACAGAGATCGCACTTGTGTTTTCTGTGCCTTTCATGTCAGTGTAATTGTCCTGCTGATTATATCTAAAATGTTGATTTTGTCTGAGGTTTTTGTGCTGAATATTCTCGCATTGACGGCATGGAATAATGGTTGGTTGTTGGTTTCAAGCTAAAAAAATGCCTGGGAACGGTGATTTCTGAATAAAGAAGAGATCGCCACTTCAAATTTAGGTTCTTAATCTTTGATTTTCTTCATTTATTAGCTATCAACAATAGAAAAGTAGTATCTGTAGTACAATTTAGAACTTAACAACATAAATGTGAAGGCACTATAATGAAGTTGTGCAGAAATTTACAACTAGTTCCCTCGGGTATTTTCACGAGTGTGGAGGTGCCAAGATGTTTATATTATTTTGCTAGTGAATCGTTGCTGCTTGCTAGATTATGATGGAAAGCAAGCAATAATGGTGCTCGAGAGTGCTGATGTTTGTCTACTTAGTCGTGTCCGTCTACCGCACCGTGGAAGGTGGTGTCTATTATGGCCGTTTTAAGTCGAATTATTCGGGTCAAGGCACTCGCAGTGCCTGTAAATATTTTACCTGGTATTTTGTCATCAGAGCTCGTAGCAAAGCAAAATTTAGCAGGTGCAGTGCAACCAAGACAGCATCGCAAACTGCACTAGCACTATGCTAGCCCAAGAGCGATGGCCTTAAAAAACTTTAAAGTCGAACTTCAAGTTGGTGAGAACCCAATAAACTCATACCTCCTCGAGTCAAATTTTTGGCCTTGCTGCCTGTCCTGGAGAGACGTTACGAGACAATGAGGCAGATGATCAGACTCCAATCGTTATACACAAGTTCAAGCTATAAGCTTTCACGTTCCCAGTCCTCCGCATGCCAGGTTTTGCGCCTTTCGAGCTTTTCTAAATCATCTAAGCTCTCCCGTTTCGAGAAAACTCAACAACCCCATTTGAAACGTCCAGAAGAAGGTAAAACCATTAGCTCACTCTTTAAAGAGATTACTGAGATCTTAGGTACTGGCGATGTCATCCCAGATAAGACCCCATCGGGGATTTCGATATTCAAAGAAACCCATTTGAGAAATGATGTGTTGGACGAAGAATCGAAACTTTGCGCGCCAGTTGTTTGTAGGAATGCTGATGTGAATGACGTATCGCAAGGGAGAGGGAGTTTGTTGGCGTTGAATGATTCCCAGATGCCGGCTTTGGATGAACTTGATGTTAGCCCGGTAGTTCACAAGATAACTGGGATTGTTCGTGCAGAAAATGGAGCGGTTTCAATGGAGGAAAGGTTGGAGAGTCTGGAGTTTCAGTTTGAACCTGAGATTGTTGAGAAAGTATTGAAGAGGTGCTTTAAAGTGCCACATCTGGCTTTCAGGTTCTTCAATTGGGTGAAGCTGAGACCCGGGTTTCGTCATACCACAGGTACTTATAATACCATGTTGTATATAGCAGCGGAGGCTAAGGAATTTTGTGTGGCGGAGAATTTGGTGGAAGAAATGGAGAAGAACTCGTGTCAGAAGGATATCAAGACTTGGACCATTCTTACCATGCAGTATGGAAAGGCAAATTTGACAGGAAAGGTCTTGCATTTCTTTGACAGCATGAGAAAATCTGGACATGAACCTGATCTTAAGGCTTACAGAACTGTGGTGCATTGTCTTTGTAATTCTGGAAAAGGTGAGGTTGCATTGGAACTGTACAAAGAGATGGTGCAGAAGAATATGGAGCCAAATTTAAGTTTGTATAAACTGCTGCTGACTTGCATGGCAAAATTGGGGGATGCAGATGCTGTTAAGTTGGTTGCTGATGACATGATTAAGGTTTCTCATATTCCAGAACGTGATGTTCATCTTTGTGCACTGAAGAGTTTTTGTGTGGCTGGAAGAATTAGAGAGGCTTTAGAATTGATTCGTGATCTCAAGAATAAGGAGCTACCAATTGACCAAGAATACTTTGAGATCTTGGTGAAAGGACTTTGTAAGGCTGGTAGGATTGCAGATGCTTTGGAAATTGTTGAATTAATGAAGAAAAGAGATTTTGTTGATGGGAAGATTTATGGGACTCTCGTAAGTGGGTACTTGAGGGGAAAAGATATGTCTAAAGCAATGGATCTATTCCAAAGTATGAAAGAATCTGGACACTTACCTACAACTTCTACCTATACAGAGTTAATGCAAGATCTCTTCCGTTCAAATGAGTATCACAGAGGCTGTGAGCTATACAATGAAATGCTGGAAAAAGGAATTGAGACTGATGGGGTAACAATAATGGCCATGGTTTCAGGTCATGTTCGCCACAACCATGTACCAGAAGCTTGGAAACTATTTAATACTATGGTGGATAAGGGAATTAAGATCACATGGAAATTTTACAGCATTTTCATCAATGAGCTTTGCAAATTTTCAAAAACAGATGATATTTTGAAGGTTTTACATGAAATGCTGGCTTCCAGGGTTTTCATTCATCGTGCAATATTCAAATCAGTTGTATCATATTTGGAGAAAAGGGGAGATTGGGACAACATAAAAAAGGTGAAACAGATGCAGAGATGTGGACTTCAGTCAGTAGAGGATGAGGTATACCGCAATGATGCCTCTATGGAACATGAGCTTCAAGTGGAGTTGAGACATCACCATTTAGGGCAAGAAACGATAGATTGTCACTTATTGAAGCCGCTCTCTAAGGCTTATAACGAGCAAGATTTGCAAGAAACTTGTAGAATTTTATCATCCTCGGGGAATTGGAGCAGCATTCAGGAAGCTTTGAAGAAATGTGCCATTCAGTTCACGCCAGAACTTGTTGTGGAAGTTTTGTGTAACTGCAGTATGCATGGCAATGCTGCATTGCATTTTTTTTCATGGGTAGGAAAGCAAACTGGTTATTGCCACACCACTGAAACATACAACATGGCCATGAAGATATCAGGCCATGGGAAAGATTTCAAGCACATGAGAAACCTCTTCTATGAAATGAGAAGGAAAGGATGTTTAATAACACCAGATACATGGGCAATCATGGTAATGCAATATGGTCGAGCAGGTCTGACAGAGATAGCTCTCAAGTTTTTCCATGAGATGAAAGCCACTGGTGTTAACCCTACTGGCAGTGCCTACAAGTGTTTAATCATTTGTCTCTGTAGTAGAAAAGGCAGGAATGTCGAGGAAGCTATCAAAATATTCCAAGAGATGATTCGTGCAGGACATATTCCGGACAAAGAATTGGCTGATGCTTATCTACTCTGTTTATGTGAAGTTGGCAAACTGTTTGAAGCCAGAAGATGCGCAGATTCCCTCCGCAAAGTCGGTTTCACAATTCCACTTAGTTATTCCATCCACTTCAGGGCTCTTTGTCGGTCAGGAAGATTGGAAGAGGCTTTATCATTGATAAATGAGTTGGGGCCAGACCAACCTACTACATTAGATCAGTACACTTATGGAAGCCTTGTTCATGGACTTCTCCATCAGGGACGAGTAGAAGAAGCATTTGCAAAGATAGAATCCATGAAGCAGGCAGGCTGTAGTCCAACGGCCCATGTCTATACATCCCTAATAGTTCATTTCTTCAAGGAGAAGCAAGTGGATAAAGCCTCGGAAACTTTCAGGAAAATGCAGCTGGAGGGCTGTGAACCCACGATAGTCACATATTCGGCACTGGTTCGCGGTTACATGGACACGGGGAACGTTGCCGAGGCATGGAAAGTTTACCATTCTCTGAAACAGAAAGGACCTGCCCCTGATTTCAGGACTTACTCAATGTTCATTACTTGTCTCTGTAGGGCGGGTAGGTCTGAAGAAGCACTGCCGCTCATATCTGATATGCTGGACAATGGGATTGTTCCCAGCACTGTTAATTATAGAACTGTCTTCTATGGGTTAAACAGAGAAGGTAAACCAAGTTTAGCTCAGTCTGTGTTACAACAAAAGTTGGCTTTAAAAGCCAAACGCAAGTTCTCAACTTAATTGGGTTTTTACATTTTGTGCCGTTTTCCTGTTTTGTTTTTTTTTTTTTTTTTGCTTTAAAAAAAATAATTTCCATAAAACGTGAAATAAAATAAAAGGAAAATTTAGTCATGCACCGCCCCCCCCCCCTCCTTTATCCATAATAGATGGATGGATGGGACCAACATTTTGGTAAAACTACAACCCACCCCAAGATGTATACAAAATTAAAAAGTGGATGTATGCATTTAGCTGCAGCTCAAAATGTCCTAATCAGTAATTACCCAATAATTAACACTAATGACAGCAAAACACAAAGTTATATGTCTATGGTGATGTTTTACGGCTAGTAACTGAAAAAAGGAAGTGCCAACTGAAATAGAAAAGAAATCTGGATGCGACGTACTCCCCACAATCTGGATACAACTTGAAAGAGATGGGTTCTAAAAACAAAAACGAAGGAAAATCATTGGATCCCAATCCAACGGCCCAGATCGCCTCACCAAAACAAAAGAATCCCTTTTTACCTTCGATAAAATCAACAATGGTTTCTCTACCTTTCCAATGATTTTTATCAAAAAAAAAAAAAAAATCTTTTTTTCTCAAAATTACTTCGAACAAAATTTCTTAAATCTAAATATTTTTTAAAATTATTTATTCATGTATACTATTAATTAAAAATATTTTTATCAAATTTATCACATAATTTTAATTAAATATTACAATCATATTATTTAACATTTTGATTCACATTAATACTACTAATTAAAAAAATTTTAAATTTTTTCATTAATTCCACTCCCGTTGTGGTCATGTAATAAATTTAATAAAAAATAATTCTTTTAAAAAATATAAATTAAAAAATTACATAATATGATGAATAATTTTAAAATAAAAAATATTTAAAAATCATCATAATTATTAATTCAATTCTTTTGTCTTCAACGCACGTTGGGACGGCTCACTCGCAGTTGGTGGGTGGTACGAGGTCGTTCCACGTCAGCATGCGAGAGGGACACGCCCAGCTGTGACCCGTTAGGATTGGAACCCACGTGCGGCGAGAGCCCTCGCACCCTCGCCCCCAACCCCGCGTTGTCCAACAGCGGCCGCTGTTTCTCTTCTTCAATCATCCGTCCGGACCGTACTTACTGTTTTGCCCTTGTTTCTCAAGTGCGTTGATTTAAGTTTATCCCTTCTATGGCAATAATGTCCTTTCATTCACTGCAAATTCTTATCTTTTCTGTTACTCATTTCGTCTTGTTGATTGGATTTTAATGCCGGGTCAACAAAATGGTCAATAAATATTCATAAATCATTAACATATTTTAACAACTAACTCCAAAACGTGCTAATTTTTGTTTGTGATTAATTAGTGAAGTAGGGTGTGTGAATTGCCAAAAAGAAAAGGCAACGAGTGAGACACAAGTCCTAGTTTTTCTTTTTTTCTTTTTTTTTTTTTTTTTTTTAATAAATTCTTAACTCTTTAAAAGAGAAACAAATATTGGCATCCAACCAATTCATCAATGGGAATGGGAATTGCTTGTTTAAATTGTTAGACCGAGTCGTTGTTCTTCGGATTCCTTAGAACGTAGACAAAAGGGGTCATATGTTTATTATCAATGAAACCAAAAGAATATGCGAAGTGATTGAAACGGTACAAATACAATTGTGGGATCCACCTCCATATTTTGCCGGCCTCTATAAACACTTCTTTTTCGTTTTTGCAGATTTCTTGGACCATGCTTAAGTGCAAACAATTGATCTCTCCACATATATACAATAAAATATTTTTGTTCTTTTTAATAAATCTCACGTTCTCATTTCAAAAACTAAAACTCATAATTTCAATGACTTTTGTTAGATAAATGATAAACCTCAATAATTCCAAGTAAGGACAAGCGTTTTCCTAAAGGATGCATTGCAGGCCAATTTGCATACAAGGAGGATCGCACGCGGAGGGCTATAAACCCCTTAGCTGCAACTAAAACAAAGTTAGCCACCCATCTCCTGGCTGTCACAAAGATAACAAGACTTTTGCCCTACAAATCTTTTGACGTCCCACAATCTGAATCTCATTACCAATTAGAAATTGATGATAATTGAAGTTAGGCACAAAGTTGATGAATGAATTGGTTTGAACTCACAACATCCAGTTGGTAAGAATTTTCGAATTCCTGATTTGCCCTTTTGACATCAAAGAACTGTTTCCCTCCATAACTGTTCAGATTTTAAAAAGGCAGTTAATACAAGGAAAGGTACAAAAACTGGCAGTTAAGTTCGATGGGCATTTGGGTCACTGCAGTCACAAGAAAAACCACCTCTCCGCGAATCTATTATCTATCCATTGAAACGGCCGTCCAACTTTTTAAGCTTTTACAAGCCTGAAACAGTGGCAGAGCGTCACTCGCTACCTCTCATATATATCTCCAATCTTTTAACTTGATATTTTCGTCACCTCATTTAAAAGCTTCTAGCTTTGTGGTCTGTCTCAACGGTTAGAAGTTAAAGACTTCACTTCTCTTGCTTTCTCCAGAAGGTATGATTTGGTTTTTCTGCTTTACATGGTTTTAAGGATGTTGTTGCAATGTTGGGATCTTGGATTGTTGGATTCTTGACGTGTTTTGATTGTTTTGGTAAGTTTTTGGTTTAGTTCCTGTGCTTATGTTGGTGGGTTAAATGCCGAATTGTGTTAGATCTTTTCTGTGTTGGATTGATCTTTGATTGTTTTTCTGCTGTTTGGTGTTTTGGTTGGAGTCTGTGGCATTATCAGGGTTTTTCTGGGTTTCTAAGTCTCTGGGGAGAAGCAAAAGAATTTGAATTTGGATAATTTGATTGTATTAATTTAAAGCCCCCCTGATTTCCTTAATTCTGCTGTAAGTTGCCTCAAGATGTTGCTTTTTCCTTCTTAATGATGCTGATCGTTGTGTGAGTTTTGCAGTTGTTGATCTAATTTATTCTGTTTGGCAGTCGAGAAAATGCGGTAAAAATAGCATTTTACTAGCCTGAATTTGAGATATAAGTTTCATCATAGTTTCTGTATCTTACCGTTTTTTAGTTCCTTGTTGAATGTCGACTTATATCCGGAAAACCCAAATGAACTTCTCCGAACACATTTTTGTCATTGTAATGTTGCGTTCCTGTGCAATATTGGCGCAACTGTTTAAAGATCTTTCTTCCCTGATTGATTGTTTTACTTCTCAACCATGTGTGATCCACATTAATTTAATGCAATATAATTTGTTTGCTCCAATTCCATTACATTTACATTAACTTCTCTAATGGTGTTGAGTTCAGTTTTAGAATCTATTTGATTTCTGTTGATTTTGCTTTGATAAGAACTATATTTCTCTGATTGTAGTCCAATAGGTTCCAACTTTCAAGAGAATTGCCACTAATCTTTTGGTTTGTTTATCTTTACATCCTAATTTGGCAGTCCTTCGTCATAAGATCTTGTGTGAAGGAATGGAATTTGGGAATGCAACCGAACTGAGGGATGAGAGTGTCCCTAAGGAAATTCATGTCGATGAATATGTTCATTCTGTTGTGGCACCAAAGAAAGAAGAGGACATTGCTAATAGTGATGTGCCTATAAGTGCGAGTGAAACTTCTGAGCAGGTTCCAGAAACTGAAGGTCTTAATGCTTCTCGGGTCGCAAAAGAACCTGCAGCAACTGTTTCTGAATGTAAACTCTCAAACTCCTTGAAGGTACTATGTACCAGACAATGGTTCTACATCTGTTTAGCTCTTTAGTGGGAATCATTGATGTCATGCTACTGATACATGAAATTGCAAACATTCTTTTCCTTCTTGCCGTTTGGTGTGTATTGTTGTGTGTTCAGGGATCTCCCACTCCAAAAGGTGTGGATTCAAAGAACGGCAAGTTGGCTAAGGATAAACCTAAATTGAAAGGCATTGCTTCAGCTTCCGGCTACCGAAGGTCAATACTTTCACAAAACCTTTCATTTCCAGCAACCAGAGTTCATGCTGATAATACGAGGAAAAGCACTGATGGACTCCCAGAGGAAACCACTTTCAAGCATGCCCAAGATGATAGTGCAAAAGCTCAGGTCCCTTCTTCCAATGGGTCAATTGCTTCAGTATCCCATTTAAGTCTACCAAATAGGCTTGCAGCCACTGGATTGCACTCAAAGGAACCAAACACCAATGCTGATAAAGCCTTTACCAGATGTAATCCTTCAGCAATCATTCCTAGCTGTCAGCGGGCAGTGGTAAGCCTTTGTGTTAGATTTTTCCTTTTTCCCTTTTGCAGATTTCCTTTGAGGAGACTTCATTTCCCTGCTGTTTCATTTACAGTCTGCGGAATCAGGTTCATCTGTTGCAGCTACTCTGGGTTCTTCATCTGAGGTTTCTGAGTGAGTGCATCCTTCACCTCCTATACAGAACTTTCTATTTCTTATTTGTTGATGCAAGCAATCTAAAAGCTTCTTATTAAGGTTTCCATGGTAAGCATTTATGCATCCAACCGGCAATAGAAATCAACATTTGTGGACAGATTAATATCGTCAATTGAATCTTATTTTTGCAGGCCAGCTGGGCAAAATTCAAAGTCTACAACAACCACATTGCCAAGTAAAGAAGAAGATGACACACATTCTATTGCTTCGTATTACTCTTAACTTGAAGCTTCATTTGTTTTGCAACCTTTTTTTTTTGTGTCAAGCACACAATTCATTGATGTGCAATAACTTTGTTTTATAAACAGTAGTGCCACTCCTTGTGGGCAGAGAAGTAGTGGATCTGGATTTTCTTTCAGGTTGAATGAACGTGCTGAAAAACGGAAGCAGGTTGTTGACAGACATTTTGATCCCTTGTCAGCTTATTAAAATTTTCAATTGAATGCACCACATAATTGTATTATGGCTTTTGTTTACCAGTTCTTTTCAAAACTGGAGGAGAAGATTCAGGCTAAGGAAATAGAAAAAACCAACATACAGGAAAAATCAAAGGTGCTGAGATTTTTTTTTCTTTTTTGTTGTTCAGCCGGAGTATTTTTCATTTTAGGCTTCCTTTGCCTAATCCTTAGGAATTCTAATTCATATTTTCCATTTTCCCTTGTGGTGACTTGCAGGAGAACCAGGAAGCAGAGATGAAGCAGCTAAGGAAGAGCTTGAAATTTAAAGCTTCCCCGATGCCAAGTTTCTACAAGGAGCCTCCTCCAAAAGTTGAACTCAAGAAGGTAATGACTAGATTTCAATTATATGCAGATAACGTCATTTCAGACTTTGGCATTCTTTATCACAAGGTTTCAATAATTTCCTGCTTGAGAGCACCAACCAAAATAAATTCTTTGGAAACCTTGAGAACCTCTGAATTTCCATGATGTTTGATATGATGCTAATCAATTTGTCAAAAAAAAAAAAACAAAAAAAGTGCATTATGTGGACTAACAGATGTGTATTGATCTTTCTTTCCATGCATACTGAATTCATCAGCATTTTGGGAGTTCTGGGGATGCATATATTTTAGTAATATAAGCTATGTTGCTTTTAACTGTTTCTAAAGGAATTATTCTACATTTGGTCCTTGGTGACATCTCTGCTACATGTTTTCTTAAGACTTTGATATTAAGCAGGAGCCTCATGTTTTAGCTATTGGTGGACCCAATGGTGTCCACTACTATGTGACCTCCATTTTGCAAATACTTGAGGAATATTCATTTTTTGGTACTACTCGACGATAGATTGATAGTCATCTTATGTCTTATGTCTTCTGCTTTTGGTGGGTTTGAGGGGAGGAGGGGAGGAATTGCATGCCGATATCCTGTCTTCGTCTCTTCGGAGTTGGAAGGGTCATGCCTTCTGCTTTGTTACAATGGAAACTTATTCCTAGATAGATACAATCTCTGAAGAGGGCTAACTAGTTACAGTCCCCACTGTTCTCCCAACCTAGAAGAATGAAATTCACAAATCAGAGCCGCAGTCCTGACTCTAAATGCAGGCAAAGAGAACTTGAACGACCATCAGCACAAAATTTGTGTTCTTAGTACATTTTCACTTCTTTTACTTAGGGACCCTTAATTTCTCTTCCTGTTAATTGTCATAGATACCAACTACACGAGCAATATCACCAAAACTTGGAAGGCACAAGAGCTTTAATACTACAACGAACAGCTCTTTGGAAGGCGGTGGATCCTCTTTGAGCCCAAGATCTTGTCATAGCCCACGGATGAACGTGGAATCAGTCAATTCAGTGAAGGGCATTCAAAGAGACAGTCTTAAGGATGGTGTTGCTTCAAAGGCACCAATGAGGAAGTCTCAAGCTAAGTTTCAGTATCAGAAAAACAATGATTCTAAAACTGAAGGAAAGAGTGTCAAGTCCAAAGCAAAGACTCCTGCACGAGAGAGAGATGACCCCAAAGTGTCTGTTGGAACAGCTGAAGTAAATAAGGATGATTCTCGAAGCATTGCCATAAGCAAGAATGAATCTGACACCGTATCTGCCAGTAATCCTGCTCAGAATGATGGGCTAATATTAAGCGCAACTGATGCCGAACTTATTCCCCCTGTAGTGACAGTTGGAGTGTGATACTGAATTCTATTGTGTGCAACAGATTTTTTATCAGGTAACAGGGTTTCCTTGCAAAGGACTACGAACTTCGAGTTTGCTTTATGCGAATATCAATTGGCTTTTCCATAAAAGGAAAGCGATAATCATTTATCCAGAAACCAGTTATGATTCCATTGAGTTCCTAAGGTGCTGGAAGGATACTTGCAAACAATTTTACTTTTAGTACCTGATACTCCCCCCTGTAAATGGAAATGGGTGCACTAAAATTCTGGTTTGGGCCTGCCATTCAGGCTCTGGCTCGAAAGACAAGCAGTCCACGAGTTTACTGCAGTTCTAATGCGTCCAAGGTTCACCTACCAAAAGTATGGCTCTTCTGTCATTCAAAAAGGTGAAGAGAGTATGGTACACAAACAAATCTAATCTCTAAAAATAAAAATAAAAAAGATATTTTTATAAATAAAAAGAATTATTTCATTGCCTATAATTCATGACAAAAAAAAAAAAAAAAGGAAAAGAAAAGTATAAACAGCCAGTGTCGGTGCAAATTAAGAGACATATGAAAAGAGGAGTTTACTTTGCTTAAAAAGAAAGTCTAATTGTTGTTGGGTAAAGGTTAATTAAATCTTACCTAATTGAATAAGAAAAGTACCCAACGGAATTATTTTTTTCTCTGGGACTAGCATACGAGACCTTTTGGATTAAATACAAGACTTCAATGGATGTCATTGGACTAAAGCTCATTGGTAAAGCAGAAACTATTGACAGTAGCTTTGAGTTCCCCCGGGTTTTAAGTCAGTCCAAATTTAAAATAATATCAATTTGTGGTCATGCTAATTGAAGTTTTCGTGGCCTCTGATCAGACTCCACGACAAGTCCTGAAGAAGCACACAACACCGACAGTGCAGCTTCTAAACAATATAGTTGGTGACAGAAAATCCCAAATTGTCGTTGGTTGGTCAATTTTCTGCAACTACAAGGTATAAGGTGAGCATGAATGTGGCTGGAAGCTAACCCCAGAAGGATTTTAGCAGTTTTAGAGTTGACATTGGACCAAAACAGCTGATGCTGATCGATTGCTTCTGGGATTTAAACTTACTAGCAGATATCTGATGCGTTCGGTATTACGGTGTGCTACAATGTTTGTACAACACCCTGCAAAGCACAACACTTGCCCTCATGACAATCGCACAAATGCGGCATTGCTCCATATGACATCCAAAGTAAGATTTTTACAGGCATGTTTTCACGTTCAACCTCGATTGGCCTTTGTACCGTCAAAATAACTGTAGTCATAATCACTCTGTACAACTCTTGTGTTTCCATCCTATTATGAACCTGAAAAATTCAGAACGTGGTTGAAAAATAAAATAAATAAATAAAAGGCAAATGCAACTTTTATAAATAGTAACTCTCATTCTCTTTTATAAATCTCGCACTCTCATACATTCCATTTAGTTGGTATAAACAGGAAATTACCTAATACAAAGGAGCTACCTTCTTGCAATCAAGTCTGATGTTGACATTTGGGTATTGATACTTGCCAGGTCAAAAACTTAAATGCAAGACCATGTCAAGAAAAGTGAGCTCTTTTTGGCGTTTTTTCAATGCCCAACTTAGTCAATGCACCCATGGAAAAAAGTAGATGCCTCTGGAGAAAGAAAAATACCCACAACCACTTCGATTTGCCTGGCTGTGTCCAGCGCGTATTTGTGGTGTTCTGCCATTGTCACAGCACCACCCCAACCCCTGTTTTGGTTTTCAGATATACATTTTGATTCATCTCGTTTATCATTTTTGTTTTTCTGCTCTTTTATTTTAGAAGTCTTGTTTCTGTAGTAAATTGGAATCTTCAAACGAGCCACACCACACTTCTATGATTGTATCCAAAGCCAACAATAAATTTCTAGTGGCCCACAAAGTCGTGGGTTTCCTCAAAATATTACAAAGGCAAGAAAAAAAATATAAACTGACAATGATATTTTCATTTATCTAATAAAATTTCTCATTTCATTGTTTATTATCAGACAGCGACAAGAGGCACTCCCACCGATGGCCAGTTGCGGTGCCACCTTTAATATCAATACTAATAATCACTCCAGACAACTACCCCCTTCGCAATCCAATGACCCACAACAAAGAAAGGATAAAAAAGAGAGAGAGAGAGAGAGAGAAATAGAATACCAGCGTTCACGTTTGCTTCACGAGCAATTTATGCATAAACAAGGCAAAAAGAAGCACAACCCATGACATGAATGAACAAAGAAGAAACAGGTTCTCCAACGTTGCTAATGGACATAGGGCGGTCAATTATCATACACAGGGGAAAAAAAAAATAAAGAAATAGAGACTGTAATTACAGTGTCTCGTAACAAAATAACCACAAACTCTTCTGTCTTTCTCTTATGTATAGGATTCTGAGGAAAACATACGACTTGACCCATTCCCTTCCATTGTGACTTGTACTACCACAAAGGTCTTCTGTAATTGCATAAGAAAATCGTCAGCTAAAGAAACACATTTTCTGTTGAATAAATGATGTAGAGTAGTAGTATGTGAATTCGATTGCACTTACATTTCTCTATTGTTTTTTTCACGGTTCCATTTTTAATCATTTTTGAGATTTTACTTGTGTATGTTCATTGACATGTAGTGAAATGTGAATCCTGTCCAAAAGCACCAAGCATTCTACAAGCTACTTCCATCAGCTTCCCTGCAAAGACCCATGATTAACATTAGATTCAAGTCAACTCAAATTAATGTATCAACATCACATGCATAAATGAAATTTCAAGAGAGCTACCAACTATCAAGCACATTTTGGACTATCATAATTCAAGGAGGACTATTACATTTCGCTTAAATAATGTTACCGACTATGCATGGAAATATAAAACTTCACGTCAGCCAAAAAGAGAGAAGCAAAGAAAACAAGACAAGTCGTGCCGTCAAAGTAAGGATATATTCCACTCTACATAAAACATAACAGATGGCTCAAAATACGGTGTGCGACTTAATAATTATATACAAGCTGTTACCACATCTTAGATGGGGCAGGGTTCACAGAATGTGACTCACAGCTATGAAACCCTTGATTTGGTTTTTTTTCTTTTTTGCTCATTTTTTTTTTGGATCTCTCGTTTTGGGTACACTAAACACATGGAATGGTAGGTGGCAAGGACCATAGGATTATTAGAAATAATTGCAGACATATTAAAAACCCTCTTTTTATTTCCCAACTAGAGTTGCTAAACTCAATTTGCAACAGTAGCCATTGACTTATTGTCAGGACCTATATGGGTGAAGATTACAAAATCATATTCACCTCTACTCCTCACCGACAAAATCTGCAATTTCTTTTCTTAATGGTTTGTTTTACATGGAAGGATTAGCCACTGCTGAGAGACTGTGTGCCTCAACTCAGGAATTCTGCAACATTTTAACCTTCTGATTATCAAGCTAAAACCCCTGCTTGGAAACCCTTTCTCATAGATGTGAAACAAGCAGTTGACTAGTAGAATTTTCCTGATCTCACTCCCCCAACTTTACCAAAGAACTTAAATATGTAGGAAATGCACTTTCACCCAACTTCCTGCTCAAGCATATCTAGTAAAATTGCTCGCTAAATCAACAATGTTCAGTAAGCCTTCATTTGAGTTGTCAATGCTAGCCCAATATAGAGAAATGCCCCCCCCCCCTCTTTCTTCTGATTGCTCGCTTGTAAGCTGGGGCTAAACAAAGGACCATTCACACTGAAACCTTACTTGCTTGTGTAGTGGCTGCTTGATTACAATTTACAACTTAGTAGTTATCCCTTTTGACCCACCTGCCGACACCAATCATCGCTTCACATACCAAATCCTGGCTTCTGATTCTATCCACCACCACATTAACAATTAACCCAGCCCTTTTCCCTCATTGACATCATATAACCTAATCTGAAAATTACGGCTGTAATGTTAACCAACCGATAATTTTAAGGTTCATGTTAATATGCGGTAAGCATATGGTTTAATTACTCAAACCACGACTAAAATGTCACTAAGTGGACCCTAACAAAACCAAAGACATTCAACTAAACTAGTTATCAATGGTAATCAGTAATTATTAAAAAAAAAAAAAAAAAAGAAAACAAGGACCGAACAAAGCATACCTCTCCTGGGCTTGGCAGCAACCTTAACAGCAGTAATAGCCGGTTTCTTAGTGGTCTCCTTCTCCGTCTCCGGGAACAAAACCCCATCAATTCCCTGCACTGAAATCCTTCCATCCGTGTAAATATCCGGGTCAAATAGATAAGCGGATCCTTCACCCGACCCGAATTTCACCGTCCCATCAGCCTCCTGTGCCACCACCTTGTGCGGCAAACGCAGCGTGTCGTACCTAAGCTTCCCAAATCTCCTCACCGCATTGTACATACTCTCTTCGGTCTGGTACTCTGGCACAAGATGATAATAGATTATCTGCTCGGGCGCACCCGGTTCGCTCAGTTGGTCAGTTGTCAGCTTGGCCATGGCCTCGTCGTTTGGTGCCAGAACGGTGAGGACGTAGCCTTCAGAGACTAATCGGCCCATTTCTGTTGCCAGTGAGGTTAAGTTCACCAAGATATCCGCCATTTCATTGTAGCCTCCGTAAAGTAAGAGTGTTTGGATAAAGTCCTTGACTTGGGCCTCGCCGTCAAAGTGGTGGTGAGGCCCGCCGGGTCCTGGAGCTGGGGCCGGAGCCAGGGAAGGACCCGGCGCCATGGCGTCGAAAATGGGTAGAGCGGGTGGCGACCCGGCGGGTGCCACCGGTGCGGGTTTCTTCAGCCGGTGGGTCCTGGGATCCACCTCCGGTGCGCCCTCGGGGAGTACTGCGGATATGGATCTCAGATTTCTTCTCCTGTTGAAGTCTTCTTGCACGGATTGCGGGACCAGTAGCCGCTCAATCCCGTGGATTACGCCGTCGGGTCGGGTCACATCGTCTGGTCGGACAATCACGGCGGAGTCAACCACTTTCTTGCCCGAGCTCTTGCTCATTAAGTGAACGTTATCGTTGCAGAGCGTGGTGTGCCTTGTGGGCCTGGACTTCTCGCCGGGCCATTCGTTGGATCCGACCCGAGTTGGGATAATGTGGAACATCAAAAGGGTCTGGAGAGACTTGAGATTGCCGGGTTCAAGCAAGAACCGCTTAAACTCAGGGTCCAACTGGCGCTCAAGGGCCTCATTTCTGGGCGCGAAGATGGTGATATTGTGTTTACCCACGGCCTCTTCAAGGGTCTGAAGAAGGAGGGCCTTTTCAACGAGTTCAGCTAACTCAGTGTAATGCGAGTCAAGAAGCGCCACGAGAACCGAGTTGGAGTTTATCGTTTGACTGGCACCAGAAGCAGAAGAAGAAGATGACGATGATGATGAAAGCTTTGAAGATGGGCGATTGCTGTGTACATGCAATGCAGAAATGGTAGATGAGAGAAAGAGAAAGAAGGTGAAAGAGAAGCAGAAGATCCTGGAGACACCATAGATGGAAGGATGCATGGTGCTTACAGAGCAGAGAAAGAGTGAGATATTGAGTTGGGTAATTAAGGACAAGACTTGCTGCAAAGGTTCTAGCTTTCGGGCTTTGGTGATGTAATATCGGCCGGCTGCTGTGTTGGTGAGGGTGTATAATTGAGAGAGCCGGTTGGAAGTGGCGGGGCTTATCTGCCTTTCGTTTTCTCGGCTCGCGTTTGGTTTTGCTTAGGGGAAGAGAAAGGTGTGGGGAGGAGGGGGGGGGGGCACGCGGCGGTGGGGAAGAGTTGGGACGTAAGCTAAAGGAGACGGTACACTTATAAAAAGAATAGTATGTTTTTTAGTTGGAATTGGAAGCCAGAAATAGAGAGAGAGAGAAAGAGAGAGTAGTGAGAGAAGAGAGTGGACTTGGAAGCTTATGACATGACAGTAGAGAGAGAGAGACATTCGGACAGGCTGGAAGTAACCCGGACGGCTTGGCTTGGTTCGAGCATCGTTTAACGTCATGAGCTGCACGCACGGCTTCACAAGTCACTTACCCTCTTATTATGTTTTGGTTTCAAGCCACGTAACTCAACTTACTTTTTGTTGTTAGATTTCGACTCCCTACCTTCCTTTTGAGTTGTTTCTATTATTTTCTGTTTACCTTTCTTTTTTATTTTTTTTTTCAATTTAAATTACTACTCTATAATAACACATAAAAAAAATCTAGATAATAACATAAAAATAGTAAAATTATTTTTATATTTTTTATTTCATTTATTTGTAAAATTTCAACAAAAAAGAATTAATTTATATTGTAAATAGTAAAAATTATATATATTTCGCATACAATTGAATGTTACAATACATCCCTATTACTATTATTATTATTATTATTATTATTATTATTATTATAATACTTGTCTGAGGAAGAAGTAGGAGCATGTGACGAGGAGCTCAAAAACATAAGAGGCGGATTGGGGGGGGGGGGGGGGAGGCAGAGAACATCACATGAGTAAATGTGGCTTAAAGGCAAGGTGTCGGTGTCTGAAAATGAATCAAATGGGCCTTGCTCTTTTGCTTGTTGTGTTTCTACGCCAAGCCTCACATTCAACAAATATCTCTCTCTCCATCTGCGCTACACGCCCCCTTTTACGCGCGCATTAATCCTAGTCCAAAAACGGCGACGTCTCTCCTGCCGGTGGATGGCCCGTAACTTTCAGTGTAGAGAATTGGACCAGACCGGGGAATAAAATCTAAACAACTTGAATTTGTTCGGATTCTCGGTTCAGTTAAATCATAAAAATCGAATATATATGAGAGAATTGGACCAGACCGGGGAATAAAATCTAAACAATTTGGATTTGTTCGGATTCTCAGTTCATTTAAATCATAAAAATCGAATATATATATATATATATATATATATATATATATATATATAGCCAGATCTAGTTGAAGAGGGAAAAACAGGAAAAATGGTGTTCTAACCGATTTTAATTTAATAATGCTAAAAAATTATGATTTAATTTCTTAATTTTATCTCTTTATTAGTTTTTCTTGTCAATAATTTTTAAGTTTAATTATTAAAAATCATCTTTAATCTATACATATGTAGTCTTTAGTTTGCAAAATCCACGACGCTGGTAGCGTTAATGTAAGACGCAATAATTTATAAATCAATGATCAATCCTCATAAATACAATGGATTACATATTTATATTTATAACTTTATGATATTAAAGAATTTTTTATCTATATTTTCACTAAAAATTACTTAATCATAGATCATATTTTTACTTAATTTACAATTTTGATTCAATTACTTATTTTCTTTTTCAGAATTATAAAATTTTATAAAAACAAAAAAAAAGAGATGAATACAAACAAAATTAAAAATATATTTATCAATTTTTATTTGTTTAAATTTAGAAAATACATTAAAAAAATGATACAAGTTAATAGTTTTAAAAAATAAAAATAAAAATTTTTTTTTGATTCTATATTAAATAAAGTAATATATAGGGAATTTTTCTATTTTATTTAGTAATATGTTCACTTTTCTTTAAGTTTAAAAAATGAGATTGTGGACATTAATCAAAAATCGATTGATACGTCAATCAAGTATTGTTTGTCACTGAAATCGACGTATTTATTTTTCTCCTCAACGCCGGCATTATGGGTAGGTTACATCTAGCCTAGTTCTTTCAACCTCCTACGTTTCTGTAAGAGGACAAGCATCAAACCCATTGGTTCGCAAGTCTATTATGCTGCACGTTTCGATTTACAGAAGATTCTTACGTAGTTAATTAGCTAAATAACCTAATTAATCTAAAGACAACATTTTTTTTTTTTTCTGTGAACGTTAAAGTGGAAGTTTCAAATACTTTAAACGTAACAAATAATCAATGTGACCAACTTAGTTATGGACTAAACTGGGCTCGAAATGTCTAAGCCTAGCCCCACCCATATTATGAACATCTCAAATCAAATTGAAATCATAACATAATAAAAAAAGACTAGTCATTTTATATATATAAGTATATATTATCAAAATTGAGAAAAAATTTAAATATTATTCATATAACAATTTTTCATAAATTTATAAATTTAAAATATTAATATATATTATAATTATAAAAATTTGAGTATAATTAAAGTAATATTTTTACAAATAAATTAATATGAATTTAATTGTAATAAAATAAATATTTTATTAATTCATTCAATTTTTTCTTAATTATAATTAATTTTTGTGATTATGAAATTATTTATTGTTCATTTGTAATTTGAAATCTATAAACCAACTAATTAATTAATATAGAAGATTTATTGTGCACATTTTTCGTGCAAGTTAATATGAATTAGAATGGGACCAGATTAAGATAATATATTTCTGACCAAAGCATGGGGGTCGCCGACACTTCCTTTTCATTTTTTTTTTTTCTCTGGGCAGGGCGATTTCACGTGTTGATTATTAAAGTAAACAAAGCAAAGGGGAGACAAAATTGACCGGAATACAAAGCAGATTTGTTCACCCATTTTCCGCGTCATGATCACTGTGGAAATTTGATTGCGCAACTAGGAGGCAAGCACGGCTCTCATTGGCCAACGCTGATGACTTACATTTGCCGATAAAACAATACTTCTTCTTTTTTAAAATAAAAAAAATAAAAAAAATAAAAAAGATGTTCATGTAAACTCAAACTGAGGTCAACGATGACTCTGAGTGGAAATTGTCTATACCCAAGCATGACATACCAAATTTAGAATCCAATGTAAGCTAGTCATAGTTCTCCGAGATTATACCAAAAGATTTTAACTCCAGATTAAAATAAAGAGATAAGTAAAATTACCAATAAACTTCTAATTTGGGTAAAATTGATAATTTTGAGAGACTGTTTTCATTACTAATTAATATTACAAAAGCCTCGCTCTACTCATCACACAAAAGATATATAGACATATATATAAACAGGCCATACACCCTTGATGTCCGATGAATATTAATGGCAAATGTTGTAGATGTCATACGTTTACTTAAGATTCGTGAAAAGAAATATTTGAATAAAAATGACAACATTTTAGTGGTTGTCGTCTAGTAAAATATGAAACAAAAACCGGTTGGCCTTCCACTTAAGAAAAAGGACGAGAAGAACCCTTTGAAGCAGCCATTAGAACTTCGAATAAAGAATAAAGAAACCGAAGCAAAAGGGTCGTGACCCCTTTTTCACTCAAATTTCAGACGTTAGTGTAATATTTGAGGAAGCGTGGAGTAGCCAGTGAACTTCTTTCTTGAGTCATCCCATCTAAATCCAGCCGTCAATGGATTGGGGAGGGAGGGCACTGAACCGTCAACAACCATGATTCAAAGCTTAACTGAAGGTCCAAACTGTGGTTCAAGCGATTCCATGCGATATCACTGTCATAAATTCATTTTTGGTCTCTTCTTCTTTTTGTAATTGTGTATATTTCTATGCTACCTGACGTCCACCAGCGTTTCAATGTATTAGTGGCGGACAAAGCTAAAAAAAGCTATGTTATGTTTTCTTGTGAACTGGCTCACGTACACCCAACTTGCCTGCATGGGAAGAAAACTGGGATTTAAAGCAACTCCAACAAGCAGAGGTCCATACCATTTTCTCCCCTCCAGTTCCAAGTTATTGCTACCAAGGCGAAACAGATACACTTCTTTTTTTTTTTTTTTTTTTTTTTTTTTTTTTGAATGGCAACAAATATTCCTCTACTGGACATTAATCCTCATTTCCATCTTCACATTTTCGTTTTATTCAACTAATTATTCTGCTATGACTCAACTGAACTCCCATAAACTAAGAACGGCCGAGAAATTTCGACGTGGGTCCAACATAAATGAATGTATTAGAAGTCAAATTGTTCGTGCTCTAACCATCCATGTTTTGCGAAGATCTGCATCCTCTTTAACATAAACTTTTTGGATAGGGAGACAAGTCTGAGACATACATGAAACAAATTTACTTACTGAAAGCCACTAAGACGTACATCCACATGGAAACTCTTTCTCAAGACTTCCTCTCACCGCTTATTATCTGAAGAAAGATCATCTCGCGTTGGTTATACATGGCATCTTCTTCTCAGCAAGTAATATTTGAAGAAAATAGTTTACAGCCTGAAAAGGAAGCTCAACTCGTGTTAATTGCTGCTCTTCCCATAACAGCTGGAATAGGATATCACAAGATTTTAAGGCCCTGAATTTTAGATTCTAAAACAACTTCATCAGCACTGGAGTTTCATTTACAATGACGTGGAACTGGTGATGTGTGGTCTTGCCATGTGCAAAAACCAACATAATATACAACACTTAGCATTGCTAAGTGCCAAAATGACATGAATATGCCTACACATGAAAGTGAAAATCTTAATCATAAGGTGAATCAACATAGGAAGAGCACTCAAAAGTATCAAAACATTGAAACGGTGATTCCTCCAGACAGTCTGTGTTGGTATGTGTGCAACTAGTAGTGACAACCAGACTTCATAAGGTAACTATAGGGAGGCCCTTCATAAAAACTACCAATAATAGATAAAACACATGTTTTGCTGGACAATCTATTTATTTGGAAACTGAAATCAACTACAACCTTGTGACTCACCTTCAAAGATGAAATGCTAAGCATAGATACAATCATAGATACAATATTTGACAATTTAAGCAGGGGCTGAAGTTGCAGCACAAGAAGATGTTGCGCTGCTTTCATTCAAAGGGCTATCTCTGCAAGTTTCAGCATTATCTTGTTCACTTTCTGAAACTGAGCAATCAGTCCATTGAGTAGACACAGAAACTTGGTTGGCTCTATCATTATCTCTGGTTTCCAGGTTCTCCATCATACAAGATACACTTGCAATTCCTGCATTCACTTCTTTTGGAACTTTGGAACCAAGATCTGACATGGAACTGTTATGAGAGAACAGCCTCTCTCTCCATCCTCTGGTACTTCTTGAAATTGATTCATTGAATCTTACATTTACAAGTGTTAACAAGAAATGAATATAAATAGAAATATTTTGCAACAGACACACAGGATAAAGAGTAGATTTTAGAGACAGAATCTACCTCATTGAGACTGCAGTAATTCTAGATTTTAGAGACTCTGAGAATGATTGAAATTCTGATGGTCCTGCCCTATTTTGACTTGGTGATGAAGACTGACCAGAAGTGCATCTACAACAAATAAATGATATCAAGTTTTACATGTGAATATGCTCAAACATGACTGGAAAGGTTAAACATATGTTAGATCATATAAAAAACTAGAGGAAAAAAAAATACATAAATACTGATGATTATATATCAATAATAGAAGAAAATTATGTATACCGATTGTTAAAAGAAATTCCTTGATGATTTGAGGGCCTGACAGTAGTTGAGGATGAAGAGGAGCTTTGATCAGTTAGAACAGAAGGAAATTGAACGCTGTGTTCTGATTGTTCATTCCCACCAGATCTATGTCGGGTAGATGGACTGGCTATGGTGATTCCTGCTGGTTCATTTCCCCCCCAAAACCTGAGTCAATGGGGGAGAAACACGGCTGGAAGGTGGTGCAGGATAAGTTGAAAACATCACAAACCGTGGGCGAGCATGCAGCGATGACCTATTTCTCTGGCCTTCTCTCCTACCAAAGGCATGTGACCTTCTCATTTCGGCAGAAACAGCCCAGTGCTGCATTATGGGTTCCTCAAGCTCAACACCACTTACACCAGCTGGTAACTGCATACAATGCAAAATATTGCAGAATCATAATCTGAGTGATCTTTTCCACATGTTTAATAACCAGAAAATGGTAACTACAGATTTAAAGTGCTGATGGCAAACAGACATGCTGCAACTCAAAATCCCCAAGTGAGGGCTGATGAAATATGATAGCATTTCTAGATGGAGCAGTCCTGAATTCCCTCTCCTGTTCCACTGCGTCCAACAATTCTTGACTGCCACAATAGGTGAAATAACATGACTCGAAAGATAACAAACAAATAACAACAGGCAAATATCACAAGCAATAAAAAGCAGAACCAACCTCGTAGGATCCTTCAAGCTAATGCGATGCGAACACATGGGGCACTTAGAGCTTCTTTGGAACCTGCAAATTAAGACCTTAAATAAAGTTTCAAATTATCAACATGATGCTTTACCCTGGTGACCACCTCAAGCCCTTATAGGGGTTTGAGAAGGAGAGGTTGGGAATTCAAACCCTTATCTCTTCTAAATAGTTCAACTGTCAAAATAAAAAAAAAATCTTATTCTACAGGCACATTTTGCGTCTCAGTGATTTGTTAACCATCCACCACTAGTAAATAGTAGTTTCTCATGGTTTTTACATTCACTGAGCCAGGAGATTTTTCAATTGACCAAAAAGACCTGGAGAACAGAACAGATAGGAAAAGAAGAATTATGATTAATGCAGATTGATGCTTAATGAACAATCAATCATAGCAACAATGGCTTAGAGATAAGCCTTAATGAATGATTAATGCAGGCATCAATGGCTTCAAAATAATTATGAAGACAGATCCACAAAGCAACCAAAATCCAGTTCGTCATGGAGGCCTACTTGAGCTGTAGAAAAGTAATTGAAATCCACTACAACAGAGTTAACCTTGCAACAAAAATAGTTGCAAGATGCACAAAAAGGAACTCAAAACTATTGATGATGCTTTATGGAGTTGCCAGGAGTGATGAAATCAGCACAACATTAAGAAATCAAAGAAATCTTTGACAGTTCCTCAGAGGAAACCCGGTCATTAAGAACTTAGACCTCAATTTTCGATGTCTTAGTTCTAATCTTGGGAAGGAGGGTTTGGGGATGATGGGAATAGGGAGAGCTATCTCTTATTGTGTAGTGCATGGCCCAATGAGTCTTCTAATAAGCCAAAAAAAAAAAAGAAAACAAAGAAATCTTTGGCTAAAGTTAGAGGTATATGATATTATACTATAATACTAACTGCCAACGTTACTGCAGACAACCACAGCATTATAACAGCACAAAATATATCAGAAACTATGCCTACAAATCAACTGAACAAGAGTAACAAGAAAAGAAGGACAGAAAAAAGATAATGCACACTCTTATGACCATCAACAGATAAAGAACACTACAAACCACCATATAGCAAGAGAACTAAAATCATCCATGCAGGTGCATCAAAAATAAATCCATCTTATGATTCTTATTCAATACCAGTGACTTTTACCCCAATGCTTTTCAAAGCTCAAATCTTCCCAAACAAAAACTGAACCACCATTAACTTGAAACTAAATTCCAAGGCTACATTTAGCCATAAGTCATCATCTAGTTCTAAGGACAAAAGATCCAACCAAATATATGTATACAAAAATGAAATAAGAGAAAAAAGGGAACACTCCCTTGATGAACATGTTTGCTAAAGTTAGACAAAGAAATGGAAGAGGAAATTCACATTACTATACCATTCAGCGATGCAATGAAGGTGAAACTCATGCTTGCAATTAGTCACCTGCAAGGCAAGAGATAATCAAATTTAGTCCACAAAATATGACATAACATCTAACAAAAAGATGTAATGTCTAGAAGCCCAGGTGAGAAAGAGAGAGGCTAACAGTTGTAGAACATAAATTATTACCGTTGAAGGATCACTTTCAGTAAACTCCTCAAGGCAAATACTGCAAGTATCATCGCATGACTCCTGAATTCCTCCCACAAAAGCTGTGGCTGATGTCCTATGCACTTCATGTTTCTTGGCCTCTTCTGCCTCCAGAACCTTCATACCAAAACCCCTCAACAGTTCAAAATAGATACGTGACACTTATATCTCACATCCATGGGAAATAAGTGATATTCTCTGTCCATAATGCTCACGGAGTGCAGCATGCGTGAGTTAAAAACCAAAAAGAGGCTCCCACACGGGTATGGGAAGGGTCATATTCTTAGGTCAAAGAAGAAAGAGCATTATATTCAAGAACCAATGCGGGTGTCTGAGATGACCTTGAACAATGAAAAAGATAGTGAAATTCATAATTTTAACCAAAATTTCTTTTTTTTTGGGGGGGGGGGGGGGGGGCAAAGAGGAAATTAATCACAGTCACCTGGGTTCGCTACAAAAATTACCTCCGCCAAAGGCTTCATACATAAAAACCTGCTTCAAAACCCAAAACGTCCCATGAAGGAATTCAACGGATAGAGACTGACTTTTCCAACACAGGTTCCTTATATTTAGAAAGAAAAGCTTTCTGTGTTGATCTATTTTAGACGGAATCCAAGTTACATTAACGTTTAGCATCAAAACTAATGCAATATCAAAAATTCAATGGAGGGTAAAAAAAAAACCCAGCAGGAACCATGGCCATACAAATCAAACCCAGATCAGAAATTGATCATAAATTATAATAAATATATATACCTCCAATTGCAACCCATTAAGGCAGAAAGATTGAATCTTTCAAGAACTTTCCCATAGCAATTAAAAAAAAAAAAAGCAAAAAACAAAAAAAAAACCGTTGGAGTTTACCTCCATTGAGAAATTGGAAATGCTCCAGATGATGGGTCTATAAGGAAACAAAAGTTCAAGAAATGCCCGTGAAAAGGAAATGCTGAGAGATCAAATCTTTGGAATGATCCCCCTTTAGAAAGGAAGAACAGTGTCAGAGATCCACGAGAAAACATACAATCCAGGCAACTTGGTCAAGATATGATGATGATAATATAGAGATAATTGAGAGATAGAGAGAGAAAATCAGAGAGGTGGCCAGCTGGGCCTTGTAGTAGTTTTCTTTTATTGGTTGGTTTTTGTCTTTGTTATGCCCTTTTTTCTTCCCTACTGAATTTTTGATAATCTGTTTTACTGCCTTATTTATTTTATTTCATTTTCTAAAAGATTTTTTCAAAGGAAAACAAATTCACCGGGTCCCACTATTGCGACGTTGTTCGAGAATGAGCCTCCTTATTCTTTGCCATCTTTCATACAGCATTGACCTTTATTTTTGTTATTATTGCTCTCATGGTGGACTCCCACAGTCTTTTTTTTTTCTTTTTCTTTTTTTTTTTTTTAAAATTTAGGTTTAATACAAGGAAATTTTTCTTAGGTTTATGTTTTTGCCATTTTTTTTATCTTATTTATTTACTCTCTCTAACCTTTTTTTTTCTAAATAAAAAAAATATGAATGGTACAATTATATTAGGGAGAATTATATTTTACCATAAAAATAAATTTTAAGAAAATATATTTGATTTTACAAAATGGTTCAATTAAAATTTAAACTCATAATTTTTTAACATAATAATAAACAAATTAAATCACAAAATTGGTCCTCTCTAATCACTCTGATAGAACTGTACATATACCGTCTGTTTGTAATGCACGAGGAAAAGGTGATTAGGCCCAAAAAAAAAAAAAAAAAAGTAATTATGCTTGGAAAATTTCATATTCTTATTCTATTACTCTAAGGTATAAAATTTAGATATTAGAGCTTTATAAATATTTTTATCTCAAGGTTCATCATTTTTTTTTTATTAAATGAATGTTGTGAATTAAAATTCGTAATTTTTTTTATTTTGAAAATGAAAACTTAAACTAATAGGTGAATCATAATATATTGTTTGAAATAATAATATAATTAGTTATTTAATATGTCTCTCTTATATTAATTTAACTTCAAGTTTTTGTGTTGTAATTTATTTTAATAAAAATAAATTCATTTAATGTGATGTATTTTTATATACATATATATAAATAACATGTATTGTAAATAAATATGAGTAATTTAGCCTTCTCTTAAAAGAATTCGGTTATCAAAATAATGTTAAAAATTTTGGTTAATTTATCGTGCAAATAGAAAGGAGAAAAGGGTGAAGGCCCAAGCTGTATGTAAAACTCATTGGGCCACTAATCCCCTAAATTGTAGTTGAGACCCCTCTCTTCATCGTTGGGATCCGTGAGAAAGGCATCGACCCACGTTAGCCCCAATCAGGACAAATCTCAACATCAGACAAGACTCACATCACACGCTACACAAGACTTGCACTGAATGTAGTGTGGTATCAACATAACCAAATCACAATACGTGTCGTGTCTTGAGGTCAATCAATTTACTAATAAACTTTCAATTGGCGTGCTTTATGTTTTATTTATGGCGGAAGTCAGTCAATCATATGGGAGGATGAGAGACTGACGTGGGTGTAAACTCCGGTCAGTTGACAAGGAAAAACAATGCTTCTTATCACCTATGCAAACCCCAGGTTCTCTCAATTGACTTTACTTTAAAATATTAGTTTTGGCAGCTTAAAGGGGGAGAAACCCCACAAAATATTCATTCGGCCAAGAATTCTGTGTGTTACACAATAAATTTTTTTTTTTTATAAATCTTTTAATGCCGATCTTGGAGAAAAACTAATGTCTTCATTGAAGTATTGAGTCCCTACACAGATGCATAGGTTGAAAAAACACCCCGTGCCCTGGCCCCTATTTGGGTTTTGTTTTGTATGGATGAGTTTATCCTTATTATTATTGTTATTATTATTATTATTATTATTATTATTATGTGTTTTTTAAACAATGAGCTTCAGATGAGATGAGATGAGATTTCAACTCAAGATTCTGAATCATACAGGTTTTTTTTTTTTTTTAAAAAAAAAAAAAAAATGATATGTGTGTTTCTTTTTCAGGAGAAATGTTAATTTATCAGGATTTGTAGAAAGAGAACGTGGAAAGAGGCCGAAAGGTGAAGAATTATGCACTTTGCAAACGAATGTCTCCGATGCCTTATCAGAAAAGGGGTCAAGTGGATAAGAAAGAATGGTCCACCCAATGTGCCATGCCCTATCGTATCTCATCTATTGTAGGTTGAAAGAAAAATCGGCTGTTGATTCGATGAATGATGACCCTCAATTTAATTAAATGTTATAGTCCTCTAGCTGATGCTTACATTGATTTGGAATCTTGTTTTGGACACCTCTTTGTTAGTTATAGAATGGTTATAAGTCTACATTTTTAACTTCTTTATTTTTAATTTTTTATAAAAAAATTAAAATTTTTAAAATTATATTAAATTAATTCATTGAATTGATAAAATTAAAAATTAAATTGTGATTAAATTAAATTAATTTTAAAATTTAATTTTAAAAAAATAATAATTATATTAATGAACCAAATTATTATAAATTAATAAATTAATTATAATTTTTTAAAATTTAGTTAATTTTAAAAAGTTTAGAAATAATTTTTATTTTTATTTTTTTGTTAAAAAATAAAAATTATATTAATAAATTTTTTTATATGTTTAATATTAAAATAATTGACCAACTAAATTTTAAATTTGTTAATTTTTTTTCATTAGCTTATTAAATCCTTGATAAGAATCCCAACCCCGTCTTCTTTTACCAAATTTAGTAATTAAATAAACTTGGGTGCAAAAGGCATTCAACGGGCGTCTGTTTTGGCTTTTGCATCTTTAAGGAAAGGCTACCGAGCCAATTCGGGGGAGATTGGTTGGTCGACATTAACTATTCCTTCTGCAATTAATTATAATGGCAAATAAACTATTTAAGGAATTACTCTATAAAGCAGCCTACTCTATTAACTATTTCAGTCACCCACACAATGCAGGGCATCGTTATTAAAATTTCGA
This sequence comes from Rhizophora mangle, assembly GCA_037832345.1. Lineage (NCBI taxonomy): Eukaryota > Viridiplantae > Streptophyta > Magnoliopsida > Malpighiales > Rhizophoraceae > Rhizophora > Rhizophora mangle. Next base: position 1,559,055 of record JBAPLJ010002022.1, on the reverse strand, counting down.
TTCAGAGAGTAAAATTGTACGACCCCACAATTATACGTAAAACAGGAGATTCAAATCATATTAAGATTTTTTTTTAGGTAGAATTTTGGTAAAACCTTAATATAAATCATAAAATCGATAAATTCTTGATACAATCATAATCTGATGTTATGATTTTTTTTTTTTTATAATGAAATTTTGAGTTTTTGTTTCTTAAATTGCTCACTTGTTACTTGGTGGTCGGTTTCTTCTCTTGACATTTGACGACGAAAATGAGTTAACTCTCAAATTTTTGAAATTTATGCTTATTAACAATAAAAAATAAAAATACGTTATTATTTAAATTTGAATATTAAATACAATCAAATAAGTAATTAGATTTTAAGACTCTCTAATTTATAAAAATTTATTCTCTTACAATCACAAAAAGTGGATAAGTTATTGAGGGCAATAAACCCAAATCAAATTTATTTTTAGCACGAGCACTACTTACCATCCCCAAGGTCTTAAAATCTTCCAATTATAAGAAGTCGTTTTTATTTTTAGTATGTTCTAATTTGGAGCATTTAATGTTTTATATCCTACATTTTAAAATATAACAAATAAATATTAAGACTAACCACACTTAATTAAAGTAACGATAATGATTAAAAAAAATACTAATATGTCCCTCTTATTAACCTAAGATACTCTTCCTCCTGTCACCGCTCTCCTCTCTCTCCCCGTAGTCCCCTGGATTGAAAACATATTACGACAATCTCCAATGCTATTAAAGAGACAGCAATTAACTTTAAAAATAGAATTACCGCATGAAAAAAACGGAAGCAATTCAATACTTATTTGAATACTTCTTAGAAAGAATAAACTTGCCTTTTTATAAGTAATTTAGTTTTTTTTTCAGAAATTTATAATAGCTTTTTTACAATTTTTTACAACCTCTTTTCCAATTACTTAACAAGGAATATAAATATTAATGTATTTTTTATTACGTCTTAAAATATGAAATATAAATCGTTACGTAATGTAAATAAAGAATATCAAATGTAAATTCTCTTACAAGAATTATGGGGTTACTCCATGCAAGTTGGAGAATTGTTTTCCCTCGTGTTTGTGTTTGAAGAATCAAGCTTTTTCTCTCTCACTAATTACCAATAAGTAATTAATTGCTTGCAAAAAAAAAAAAAGGGAGAGAGAGAGAGAGAGAGAGAAGGGGAGCGAGAGGAGGGAGAGTGTTGGGAAATACAAAAGCCAGGGGCGAAAAGCCAGGCAAAGGAGGGCCAAAATGGTGCCATCCTTGTGGACAGAAGAGGGATTCCAGTTCCCCTACAGACAACAAGGACAGTTCCCACGCTCCATTTAAAATCACAGATCGTAGTTCAGATCTGAACCACCTGGGACTAGCAAATGGTACGGTAGAATACCAACTTATTAAATGAAACGTCCCTGTCCCCAATTGGAAGAGGCTTATGGCAAAGTACATTTCCACGTTGCAATCGACTAGCGGGAAAAAAATTAAAAAAAAAGAGATGGGGGATGGGTGGGAGGGTAAAAAGTACAACATCTGAAGCTAGCAGTTTTCCGGGGGGAGCTTGTGATTTTTGTTAAATAAAGAAGGTGAGAAAATTGGTTGATATCATTTCAAATGTTGCATCATGTTCAGGAACGTAAACCCCCTCCCCTGTCCGCGAGTGATGTGGATAGAGTATCTATAGACATTCTGTCCCAAGCTGTACAAAATTACCGTGCCTCTAACAGCTAATACCCCATTCTGTTCTCGATGGGACAATGCAATCGTCCCCCTAATAAACCTCATTTTATGCCCAAATCTGGAACTTGTGTATTAGTATCTATTTTTAGTAGTCAATACAGGATGGGTATTAGCTTGAGGGTAACATCAAGGTAACGTTTACAAGTAAACATCCTCTCTACTTGACACTTGATGTTGATGATTCACAATAATGAAGTCACTGATTACAGACAGTGATCAATCAAATTAGCTTTGAGATCTCAATACAACCCCAAGATGATCAAAACAGCCCAACAATTTGCTGTTGAGCCAAAAATCTCACCAAAATCCCCAAATCCCACTATTACTGTGACAGGACTCACCGTGACGATATCAATTAATGAAAATTCATAGTGGATATGAATGCGTTTGTGCGGAAACAAGTAGTGGGAGTATGAAATCATCGTCTTTGAACACACACCCTAACAGAAGCAACAGCATCAGAAAAGAGAAGGGGGGGAAAGACAAGGGAAAATAAAAATGCAACGCATGGAAGATGTAGGAAAAGACCAATTAAACCAGATTAGATCATGAAACTAAAGAAACTAAACAACAACCGCAAAGCGGTAACTCAAAGGGTTTGACTTGGTTATGATTTTTACTTCTTTTGGCATAAAGAGAGGACCTTTTGCCTTCTAATTTTTCCAAAAAAGCTATTGTTGAACCTTGGTCTCTCTCGGAGCAGGGCTTCTTCTCGGTGGAGGAGGAGGCGGCGGCGGAGGCTCTCTCTGGGAAGGGCTTCTCCAAAACCCAGTACCGTAAAATGTCTCCCACATCTGCTTCTCAAGCTTGACCATGGCCTCCTCATCCTCCTCTTCATAGGACTTCAACATCTCCAATGACCCTCGATTGAAACTTGCCCCCGCAGGATGCATCTGTATCTCGGTATCGTCGCAGCCGCAATCGCACCGCCTGGACCGTGGCGGCAGCAGCCCTTTCTTGATTAGGTGCTGCCGCCTCTTCTTCCTCAGCGCCCGCCGGCACAGCCCCGCGGGGAACTTGTACATGGTTAGGATCAAGATGTTCACCAAGCTGCATGGACAACAGCAACATATCGCTGCACATTCGGCGGTGGTCCCACCCACCACCTCCCCGAAACGCCCGCTGCAGCAAGAGGAGCCCGACGAGGTTAAATTGCTGTTCCGTAGCAGAGGACGTCGCCTGTTCAGGGACGAAGACGAAGACGAAGAAGACGTCGACGGCGACGAGGTACGAAGCAGCAGTAGGCGAGACATCAAAGAATAAGTCTTTTTGGAGTTGGTGACGGCGGCGCTGCTGCTGTTCTCGATATCAAGAACCATGCCATTAACCAGACTAACCAGCGGCAGGGTTCGGTCCGTTCGGAAAAAGGGTATGTGAAAACCAATTCAAGCTTTCTTGCTATGATCTTGGTTGAATTTTTTGGTTTCCTTTTGCATTGTTCGAATGAATAATCAAAAAAAAAATTTTTTAAAAAAAGGAAAGGCCTTTCCAATTCAACCAAGACCAAGAAGTTTTCTAGGAGAAGACCGCCTTGAGGTTGTCGAAATGAAAACGGAAATAGTGGTTGTGGTGGTGGCCATGGAGGGCCTCCACGATGGAGGAACACACGGCAAAGTTCAGAATCGGAGGTGACGTGAAGGTGATCACGTAGGCCGAGGGAGTTAGGGAGGGGGGGACCAAAGAAAGCGGGCTGCTTTCTTCTGCCTCAGGCGATTTTTGCGCCCAACAGTTTGGGAATTTTAAGCAAATTGGTATGCCCCCTTGACGGACTAGCGTTCTTGCCTTATTTGTGTCTCCTCTCTCAGCTGCGGAGTTAATTCGGGCTTCTCTGTGTGTGTGTGTGTGTGTGTGTGTGTGTGTGTGCGTGTGCGCGCGCGCGTGTGTGAACTTTGACGTGTAGATTGTCGTGCAATAAAATGTTCAGTGTGAAACCCAAACGCTCGAAGACGGGGAAACGTACGTGGGAGTCAGCCGGAAAGGTCTGTTGATAGGCAGCCAGGAACTCAAGGACAGAGGTTATGCAGGAGAAAAGGGGGAAAAAAAGATTCTAATATAGAAAGTTAAGATTAGAGGCGTTTTTCTTTTTCTTCGGAAATTAGAGAATTATTTATTTGTTAGGTAAAATTACTATTCGACTAAAGCCTTAGATATATTTTTTCAATATTTAATATTACAAATATTTTAAATTGTTAATCCAAATACGAAGGGTTAAATTAGATGCGATCTACCATCAACTTTTCAAATGTTATTTAGATATCGAATGAGATTTGATTCCGACACTTTTCTCAAAATTTTTTGAACTGATTAGATTGTTGATTGAACACCTTGAATATGTAGACAAATTATTTGCCTTATTTCCGTGTGTGACGGCTGAGATGCATCCTAATGTGTATAAGACACTTTTGTTATCTATATAGCAAGCGCATTGGTCCGTGGCTTCCAATTTTAAAACTGTAACTAAAATTTTAAGTGGTTCTATTATTATTATTATTATTATAATTATATTTTTTAGTCAGTGATAATTTTAAAAAAATAATAATTAATTACAGATCATCAACGTTAATATCATTGGGCTAAGGCTCATTAATTTCAATTTAAGTTTTAGATAAGCATGCGGGAACCTTAAAATCTTTAGCTCACCCAGGTGTCTTCTTTTGATTTGCCTTCCACATTAATTAACATCGGAAAGAAGAAATCTCAATATTGTGAATGTTCAATAAGCGAAATATTTTAAAACATTCTTTTTTTTTTTTAAATAACATATTTTAATATTCATGACGATTATTTAATAAGCGAATATTGTGTGTATTTCTTTTTTTTTTTTTTTTAAAAAAAAGGTAACTTTACTTACTACATATAGCACAAGAACTGCTTTAGATGGTGGATTGTGAAAAACAATAAAGCTCATTGATTTTTTTTTTTTTTGGGTCGTCGGGAATGTACCCAAAATGCGCAAGAGGCCTGAATTGACCATACCTTTGACCGCTAATTGGAGTGCTCACCGTAATCTCTCCAGCCTTGCTGCACCTTATCGGTTCTCACTCTCCGCAGCGGCCAACCAGCCGGCGTCGCTAAAGATCCAAACGCCCATATCGCGCGTTGGTCTACGACATTAACCAGAAAATCTCGTGTTCCAGACGCGCGTAAGGATATTATTGGTGGGCAGTTGCAGACGTATCAATTCGACTCATGTACGGTAAAGATTGGGCCACGCGGCAGGTTCGGGATTGAGAAGTAAGTGGAATAGTCCTACTGACACCACGTGTCAGGTAAATGGAGGACATTTGATTTTCACGTTTTCGGCTGGACAAAGTGAAATGGAGGTGAACCTGCACTTATTGTCCTTCCTTGTTTGACGACGTGTGTACGGGCACCTGGCATTCGAATTTCTTACCATTAAAATGGCTTGTGTTTTTTTTTTTTTTTCCTAAAAATTATGGTACAGGCAAATTAATCTGCAATTTTTTTTTCCTCCATAAATAATCTGCACTTTTTTTTCTACATTTTTGGCTTTTTTTATTTGAATTATTTGTACGTTTAATTAAATTTCTTACACATCGTAATAATTTTATTAAAGATAATTTAAATAATAAATATATTATTTTATGACTGTTTTCATGACATCATCCATGTGGGTCTCATGTCTAGCCCGATGTGGACGCTGGGTTCCAGGAATGGGACTCTAATATCATTATTGTAGGGGATATTGGGTACTATATATATGTCAATCGCTGTGGACGCACGGTGGGTACATCATTTCGAAATGAATAGACACGTTAGGTCTCGTGAATTCACAAGAATCCATTCTTGCCTCAATGTTCATAGTTCATGATCTGTTGAATCCGAAACATAAGAGATTTAAATGCTAAAATAGAAAAAATTTAGAATTAACAAGTCAAGCACCGAAAAACACCCTGAGGTTGATTCTTCAGCGAAGGAAGTTGCTCACTTTTGCTTATGGAGATGGAAAAAAAAAAAAAAAAAAAAAAAAGGGATCCGTCACTGATGCTTAACTGCCAATATTGTGGTTACAAAGTTTTAATTGAAATTGTATTGTAATTACAAGGTTTTAATTGAAATTAAGACTGGCTTCTCCCAATGATTGATCTTTAATCAACGAGGAATGATTAACACGTTTCTATGGCGATGAATGATATGACAGGAGGACAAAAGAAGGCTCTTACAAAAAAGACATATACACATTGAACTGAGTAAAGGTCAGAACGTCACTGCTTGCTATTGGGGTTATAGTGTCATTGCCGTAACTTTTTCATTTGTCCATTTCCTGAAAGCAACTGGCCTTATAACTATGTGCGTCCCTGGCTAGCTCCCTTCTCCCTTACCACACGAGACGGAAAGGACAAACAAATTAGTATACTCTATAGCTATCATTTTATGCAAGAACGTGGTTGCGTTACGCTTGTCAACACTGGCAGCTGACCATTTGACACTTCATCTATAATGTAAAGCCTATCCACTGATGGAAGTGTGACATTTAAACTACGCACACGACATCGAAACTAAGCTGTAGATTTTGTAAGAATTTAGGAGAGTTGGGGTTCGAACATTCAATCTCGTTTGCTCTTGTTATCAATTAAGCTAGCCTATAATTCTACATTAATCTAACTCGTCTAATTGTCGCACTACAATTAGATCTTTGGCAAAGACTTTAATGTAATATTTTTATTGGTTAGATATTTTCTTTTTTTGAAGGAGATAACGCACAAAACAGCCAATTTAAAGGCACGCAACTTTTTGTTTGTAGCTGAATCCATGAAGAAGAATTATAACTAGCAAAGCAAACACGATCGGAATGATCTAATTCTCTACCTAAAATTGCGATGCGGACTGTTGAGAGCTGGAAAGATGCGTGTAGGACTGCCGACGGAGCGTCATTGACGTGACTTGTTGCTCTAGACATAGGTGTGGTGGGATCCGCTCGATTGGGGTGTGGTGACGATGGATACAACATTGGGGCTTTCCCTTTGGTCTACCAGCGTGATTGGAATTTCGGAATAGTATTTTAAGATATCTTAGTTCCCAACTACTAGAATTCAAACATTGGCGCCGAGAGATCAGAAAGCATTTAATTTATAATGCCTTAAATTAGAATTAAAATTATTTAGAATATATAATCCCCAACAGACCCTAGTTCGAGGCCTTCAAATTGCTTGTGAATGGTTAATATTTGTTGTTGAAGCAGGAAGCAGTGGAAATAAAGAAAAACAATGGACACTGGTGCAGCCTTCCACAAACTAAGCCAGCCCCACGAATGAAACCTGCCATATTGAGGCAAAAATACCTAAATTTACTCCCAACTGCTATTTGAAGCTTTACATCAAACTTAAAAATCCATAATCAGCCCGTAGACACCCCTTATCTCTGACACTCCTCCTCAAGAAGATTGGATCCCAAGTCTATGCTGGAGTTTCAAAAAGTAGATAACAAGTGTGATTAGCCCCATCTGCAGCACGAAGCTTGATGGCTTGCCTAACAAGGAGAGAAATTTATGGCAAGCTTCAAACCAGGTGGAAAGACCATTTATTGCCGGACCAAGAAAAGGCAAGATGACAACACTGGGCCACAATTCCAAAAAATTCAATTAGGAGCAGCACTGCAGCATTGTAGCTGGTCTTTTTCTTGAAGCCTAAACATTTGCGTGTGCCGTTGCTGATTCTCTAGAAACACTGAAATGGCAAAATGAGTTTCCTGTTGAATATCCATCATATACATTCCTAAAAGTTCAGTTGGCAACCTGGCATACCTGTTGGACCAGATTGGTTTGGTCCATGGCTACAATTGCTCAGAATTTTTGATGGAAGTGCAAAGTACCCAAACAAATTGCTTCAATCAATTGCAGCAGACCTGGTGGAGTCAGATGATTTAACACTTAATTTCATTAGGGTGAGTGGTGCCGCCAAATTCGCTCTAGCCACTCTCAAACAACGTTCCGCCCATTTCTATTAGCGAGAGTAGGGTCTTTCTTCCTTTAAAATTCTCATTGTCATCCTTTAAATGGCACTCCAACGATCCAACTTTCTACTCGAACATGTCATGATTTAGATATCATTTTGAAACTCATGTGACCCAGGAGACCTTACGGCAGAGGACTACAGGGACAAACAAAGGTGCTCCTGCCCCGGGGTATCCGTAGCAAGACCAGTCAATTAGTACTATTATTATCAAACAAGCCGATAAGGCCAAAATGTGAAGGCCCCCAAACCTCTCTCTCAATTAAGCCCGTCAGGCTAAGAGTGGGGTCTAATGGAAATACTGAAATTGCCATTGTTGCGAAGTCTTTTTGTTAGTTTTTGGTCTGATGGGAGAGCCAAAGCGTAGCCGGACATTGTTAATGGTCCTTTGTGTGTTTGTGCCTATGCGTGTAAATACAATTAGAGGGTCGATTAACGGATCTCCTCAGGCACTCATTGTTTCAGATTTTTTTGTAGTTAGTCCAGGAGAACATGTAGCTTACGAATCACGTCTGCATTCTCCCTCAAGAAAAACGATGGGAAAAGAAGTTGGACAGCCGGAAAATATGTAATTGATGGGTTTAATTTGTTCTGTTCAACTACACAAACATTTCTGCTCTAAGTATCAGAAACAGGTTGACATGTCATACCCCTTTGAGGGTTTTCTATGCTCAATGATCCCTTTGTACAGCATTTTACTATTAAGTGGTGTGGTATCCAGCGAGCCTCCGCCGCGACTAGCCTTAAGGTTCGTGGCATCCTCCATTTTCAAATCTTGATCACCTTTGGTGATCCTTGTCAAGTGTCTCCTGCGATATTCCGTGTTATTTGAAGACGGCTCCATCACGGCGTCCGCAAATCGCACCCTCTTCTTGGAATGACTTCTCTTTGACCCTATCAATACAGAGCTAATCATCAAATTCAGCATAACGGCAGGGAATTAAAATACTATTAGAATAAAAGCGCTTTTGATATTGCACAAAAAAAAAAAAAAAAAAAAACACACCACTCACGATTCGAGTTCAATCTGCTTCAAGAAATCGGAGCGGAGACGGTTGTGGGATATCTATTGTTTCATTAGGTTCGTGAAGAGAGAGAGATAAAATTTATAAAAATAAAAAAATGTATTTTTTTTTTTTATATTTTACAACTTAATAAACTTCTAAATAATCAATAAAAAAAAAAAAAAGCACTATGGCGCCATTATGAAATAATTTTTATTTTATCAATTAAAAAATTCGTTAAACTATTAATTTTTTAATAAACTCTCACTCGAGAAGCCATATATATGACACCATTATAAAATATTTCTTTTTTCATCAATTGAAGGTTCATAAAGTCATAAATTTTTCAATAAACGATGGTACTCTCTTCTCATTAATACAAAGATATTATATAGAGCCATCATCCCTGTAGTTAGTCATTCAGTAGAACAACCCAGCATGATTCTATTATCCTTTATATAGTTCCTGGAACATAACACTCGGCCTAAGACATTTCGTTTGCCTATGTGTACGTGGCCTGCGGTTACATTATAAGGCTTTTAACATATAGACAGAACAGGGATTTTTTTTTTTTTTAGTATGAAAATTTAATTTATTCTCAAGTAAACATACCCATTCAGTTGACCTTCATGCGTCAATTAAGCCTTTGCAAAATTAAAGAACCACATTTGATTTTACGGTGAATCCAAGAAGCTCAAGGTCGTCTGCTTCCTGGAGAATTGATGTTAAAGCTGCGAGAACACCTTCGTGAGAAGTCTCTAGAAGAGCCAGGCTGATTGATCCTGGGCTCCGTATCCTTCCAACCATGTCTCATGCACGTGGATATAAGTTGCACCCGAAACACCTTCCTCCTGAAAACCCGATAATCGATTATCTATCATATGAGAGATTACCACAACGAAGGAAAACAGATTATAAAGTTTGGATGTTTACCTTTGTATTTATAATGCAAGTGGTCACACAACCTTGCTGCTCGACACCTGCAAGAATTAACGACTTCGTCACAAAGCAGGAAAAAAAAGACAAGCAAATGGAACACCACATTTCAAGGTGGCTTCAATGTTTAAATCTCATGCTGCAGATATCTCTAATGTTTAGCTACCAGGTATCATTGTCTTGAAGCACATGACCTCCCTAAGGAATATGAATCACGCTTAAGCACTCTATGGCATGCTTTCTTTCAGCAGATTCAAATGTAGGAAACATTTCTCATAACTAGTCTGCCCATAAATTTTCAATCGAATGAAGCATTCCACACCAATATGCAGATCAATTCTGTCAACTTCTAGAAAAGCACTGTCCTCCTAAGTCTGTAGGTGACAGACTGTTTGAGGCATCTCATGGCAAAATGCATGTGATATCTGTTTGAGTGGTAAAAAAATGGAAATGAATGGTGCCAAAGGAACTAGAACCACAAATCAACCGAAGAAAAATAACAGGCCCAAAATGCTCCCCTGTAGTAGCAAACTAGAAGGAACCATATAATGATGGTTTTCAAAAGGGTGGCATATGTGCACCACTGGCTGGAGGTGGGGATGAGGGAGAAGACAGAGAAAGGGAGAGAAGGAGGGGGAGGGGGAGGGGAACAATTTTTTATGATTTTTTCTATTATTGATAATGTCACAAGGCCCTCACCATGTAGCTCCCACTTATTGAACTTTACCAGCCATGTATCCAGACCAATCTTCGTAGGTAGTACACCATCCACCCAAACCCGAAAATTGCCCTGTTTGTCGCCATAGCAACTTCTCATTCCATTTATAGAGTCATGAAGAGATAGCTCACTACCTGATGGACTGACAAGGATACCAGATTCATCCTGCCAAAAATGAGAGTAAAAAGTCAGGTGCTGATGTTCTTAGCAAGAAGCAAAAAGCTCTGATAGAGCTCCCATGATGGCAGGAATATCAATATGGAATGCTCAAAGTAGAAATATGAGAAACATTTCCCCAACATTCAATCATTTAACACAAAAGTACCATGCTTGACAAAATTATTTCTGTATCAAGTTGTGAGCACATGAGCAGAGAATTTGCATCACATTTAGCCAGCTAGATTGGCTTAACTGAATGAAGTGCTTCTTTGAAAGCAAAATACTATAGAAATAAATGAGGGCAAATTAATGGACACAAGTAAATAAGATGAATGTGGGCATAAATGTTTTGCTAGAAATAAGATTACTGTAAGCATAAATCTTTTGCTAGATGTAAAAATTAGATGATTATTTATGGTCACTCACAAATACTCAGCTTTGTAAAGATGATAACAAAATTGCACTGAAATGAAATTAAATACTGTATAGCATATGTTCTATGATATGTCCATCAACCACAAGGTAATGGGAACAAAAGTGAAGGACGAGGAAGCATGTTTGTCCATTTGTGCATTATCTCACACTGCAACTATGCAACAGTACAATTTGATAGTGTTTTGAACATAATCAGCCTCAATAGTTGGAAATACCCATCCAAAATCCATATAAATATAGCATCCCAGAGAAATAAAAGAGATATAAACATACAAAATCAGCCTTCACGCTTGCTAGATACAGCTCAGAGTGCTCAACCTCTGCACGCCTCCATCTCTCATAGAATAGGAAGAACTTCACAATTTTACCACCGGCACTAACATTTTCCATCTCATAGTCTGAAAAATCCGTTGTATCCCTTGGAGAGGTATTTGGACCGAGGCTAAAATGACCAATGGCTTGAATGATCCCACCTGCACACCTCTCGGTGGCATGAATTATTTTGGCATTACCATTAGCATTTTCTGTGTGCCACCGCAACAATTCTTCTCGAGCATTACTAACCTGAACCAAGAGGTAGAAAAATAATAAAAGACCAAATGAGAAAGAAACTAAGAGGAACTCCTAAAAGCAGGAATCACTAATGAAGACAACCTCATCTTCCCACTGGAGTGGCGTGATGAGCAATAGTTAAAGTAGAGTAGTCAAAATTACATACCATGACTCCATACACGTCTGGAATACCAAACAACTCCGCATCATTCCCAGAGTCGCCACAAACTAGAGTGTTGGTAGGTAGTTTTTCCTCAGACTTAAGCTTCTTATGCAAGTAAGCAAGAGCTTGTCGTTTTCCAGCACCTTGAGGCAGTATATCCAAATACTTTCCTCCACTGTCGATTATTTTGACATCCAACTGATGGGAAAACACATGGAAAAGCTTAGATAAATAAAACAAGGGAGAAACACAGTAAACCTTAGATAAAGATAACACAATACAACAGGAATTAGTGGCTGCAGAAGAAAAAGATCCCAATGCTACGACAATGTAATTTTGATTTCACCCAAAAAATTAAAAAAGGGCACTTCTACTAAGGACAAGAGCAGGATACAAATAAATCAAATACAAAATCTTTGCTGACTCAAAAGCTGAATCATACCCCACGTTTTCCCAGTATCTCTGAAAGTGCTGTAATCACGGTTTGAGCCTTATCTTCGTTAACATAAAAGCTAACCTTGTGTGGTCGTTGCTCAGTTTCCGACTGCATAAGCCAAGAAGTCGCTCACTCAGATACCGCACACAGAAAGTATTGTTTACAATGAGGCACATCATTAGACTCTTAACAACATTGACAAAGACAGTTTGATGCATCAATTGTCCTTTTGAAGCCAAGCCAAATCCAAAGAACATAGAAATTGCCATTAGTTTATAAGCAAACCTGAAGAGTAAGTTCGGGAAACTTGCTTGCTTCTTCGGACACCATGTTCCTGTCCCATTTCTGGTTCAGAAATTCAACCCAGCCATCATCTGGCACCATTGAGGAGCCATAGGTGATCTCAGTTCCCACAGACATTATGGTTACATCTGGTGTTATCATGGGTTTCTTATTCCTCAACCGTTTGTAAAGTGTAGGGGACCTTCCAGTGGAGAAAACTAGCAAAGAATCATGACGATAGTGGGCTTCCCACAAGGCATTAAACCTAAGAAGAGATGTATTCTCAGAATCATGATGATCAACCTGCAGAAAGAGCATCCAATTAAAAATTACTGCGGCAAAAATGTACAGTATACAATCAGAAACCAAAAATATCATGAAATCTACCATTGTCTGATCAAGATCCGAGACTATCATTAGGCGAGCGGGAGACTTGAGCCGATCCATTGCTATTATCTCTCCAGGGACCTTAACCCTGCAAGGAAGCCGAATAAACTATGACCACAAGCATCCGTTACACAATCAAAAAAGCAGCCTAAAACGTGACAACTAAAGTATCATCAACTGGTGATTACAGAGGTAAATACGCATCTATATATAAGTTTTTAAAGGAAAAATGGAATGAAAAGGCCATCCTAATTGTTCACTCTCCATCATCCACAGAATCTTGGCACAGCAATCAGTTTAAGCTTCTGTTCATACGTGTCCTGGCCGATTCCATATGAGGTGCAAGGATCATTACGAGCCCAACACACTTAAACTAAAAAGACTTCCGTATGCTTACCAAACCCATCACAGCAGGTTGACCCAAAAAAAAAAAAAAAAAGAGGATTAAAGGTCCAGAAAAAAACCAATTAATCTAAGCCTCATTCTCGGAGCCATTCTGCTAATATTTGCTTAAGAATAAAAGACGATGAGATCTACAAATCTCGAAATTCCTCACACATCACAGAGAAAGAGAGGGTGTGTGTGATCGGGAGGATTGGGATGGTGGATTTTGAAAATAAATTAAAACTTGAAAGCAATGTGGGGTAAAAAAAACCAAGAGAAAAAGAGTATAGAGAGACAGCGGATAAGGCTACTTTATTATGTGCCCGGAGAATTTTGAACGTTGAATTTTTTGTTTTTTTCTTTATAGCTTTCAATACCGCGCAAGTGTCCATACCGCACATGTCCGGAAGCTAGGCCATTGGTGGTTAATTTGCCGCGCGGGAAATTTTTCTGGAATGTCACGTGTAAGAACTTCTTTCGGAGTACCTGGCTCTGTAAGTAGTTGATTGAAAATAATTATTATTAGTAATAATATATATATTTTTTATTTGTGGAGGTAAAAATTAAATTTTAAAATTTAAATTAAAAATTAATATAATTTTATTATTAAACATTGTAATTATTAATATTTTTATTGTTTCATTAGATTTAAGAAAGAAGAAATATAGAATTTATAAAAATAAAAAATGTATTTTTATTATATATTTTATAATTTAATAATTTTTTAATAATTAATAAAAAAATTTTAAAAATTTACTCAAATGTCATGGATAGCACAATTATAAAATGATTCTGATTTTATAAATTGAAAAGTTTATTGAGTTATTAATTTTTGAATAAACTATTATTTTTTTTTCACTATTAAAAATTTATATTTTTTACTTTTGAATCTCTTACTTTAAATTTAAGGAAATATATAAAATTTATTAAAATAAAAATAATTATTTTATTATATAATTTATAATTTAATAAGTTTTTTAATAATTAATAAAAAAATTTTAAAAAAACAAAACTCACTTTAAAAACTTTATATGTCACTATTATACAATATTACTTTCTTTATCAATTAAAGAGTTGATCAAGCCGTTAATTTTCTAATAAGCGATGGTACCTTCTTCTCATTAATCACAACAAGGATAATACATAAAGCGATAAGCTCCACTAGGGAATCCCTACAGTGATATAGTAGAACAACCCAAGATGATTTAATTATCTTTATATAGCTCCTGGAACTTAAAGCCTTGAGGTAAGAATTTTTGCTTGCACGTGCATGTGGACCGCGGCGCAAGCGGACTGTGGTTACATTACAAGGTTTTTAACATATGGAAGACAGAACAGGAATTTTTTTTTTGTATGAAAATTTAATTTATTTTCAATTTCTTGAGAAGTAAACATCTCCATTCAGTTGACGTTGGAGCGTCAATTAAATCTTAGCAAAATTAAAGAACCACACTTCGTTTTACTTTGAATCCAGGAAGCTCAAGGCCATCTGCTTCCTGGAGCATTGATGTTAAAGCTGCAAGATCCCCTTCATGACAAGCCTCTAGAAGAGCCAGGTTGATTGATCCTGGGCTCCATATCCTTCCAACCATGTCTGATGCACGTGCATATAAGTTGCACCCGAAACACCTTCTTCCTGAAAACCCGAGAATCAATCATCATATAAGAGCTTACCCCAACGAAAGAAACCAGGATATAGGTTTGAATGTTTACCTTTATATTCATAATGCAAGTGGTCACACAGCCTTGTTGCTCGTCGCCTGCAAAAATTAACAACCTTATTACAAAGCAGGGGGAAAAAAAATAAAAAAGAAGCAAATGGAACCCCACATTTCAAGGTGGCTTCAATGTTTACATCTCATGCTGCAGATATCTCTAATGCTAGCTACTAGGAATCATTGTTTGGAAGTACATGACCTCCCTAATGAATAGCAGTCACGCTTAAGCACTCTATGGCATTCTATGGCATGCTTTCTTTCTGCAGATTCAAATGTGGGAAACATCTCTCATAACCAGTCTGCCCATTAATTTTCAATCAAATGAAGCATTCCAAACCAATATGTAGGTCAATTCTGTCGACTTCTAGAAAAGCACTGTCCTCTCAAGTCCA
This sequence comes from Rhizophora mangle, assembly GCA_037832345.1. Taxonomy (NCBI): domain Eukaryota; kingdom Viridiplantae; phylum Streptophyta; class Magnoliopsida; order Malpighiales; family Rhizophoraceae; genus Rhizophora; species Rhizophora mangle. The sequence continues at coordinate 1,543,770 of JBAPLJ010002022.1, read as the reverse complement.
TAGATGACATACTGTTTGAGGCATCACATGGAAAAATGCTTGTGACATCTGTTTGAGTGGTTAAAAAATGGAAATGAATGGTACTAAAGGAACTAGAACCACAAATCAACCGAAGAAAAATAACAGGCCCAAAAGATCCCCTGTAGCAGCAAACTAGAAGGAACCATATAATGATGGTTTTCAAAAGGGCTGCATATGTGCACCACTGGCTGGCCCCGGGGAAGGGGGGACAGGTGGAGAAGACAGAGAGAGGGAGAGAAAGAGGGGAAGCAGGAGGCAAACAATTTTTTATGATTTTTGCTATTATTGATATTGTCACAAGGCCCTCACCATGTTGTTCCCACTTATTGAACTTTACTAGCCATGTGTCCAAACCAATCTTTGTAGGTAGTACACGATCCACCCAAGCCCGAAAATGTTTGCCCTGTTTGTCGCCATAGCAACTCCTCATTCCATTTATAGCATTACGAAGAGATAGCTCACTACCTGATGGACTGACAAGGATGCCAGATTCATCCTGCCACAAAAAAAGAGGGTTAAAAGTCAGGTGCTGATGTTAGTAGCAAGAAGCAGAAAGCCCTGATAGAGCTCCCATGATGGCAGGAATATCAATATGGAAGGCTCAAAGTAGAAATATAGGAAACACTTCACCAACATTCAATCATTCAACACAAAAGTGGCATGCTTACTTGACAAAATTATTTCTGTATCAACTTGATTGGTTTAACTGAATGAAGTGTTTCTTTGAAAGCAAATACTATGGAAATAAATGCGGGCAAATTAATGGACACAAGTAAATAATAGGAATGTGGACATTGATGCTTTGCTAGATGTAAGATTACTGTGAGCATAAATCTTTTGCTAGATGTAAAAATTAGATGATTATTTATGGTCACTCGCAAATACTCGGCTTCATAAAGATACTAACATTGCACTGAAATGAAATTAAATACTGTATAGCATATGTTCTATGATATGTCCATCAACCACAAGGTAATGGGAACAAAAGTAAAGCACAAGGAGTCATGCTTGTCCATATGAATATAGCATCCCAGAAATATAAAAGAGATATAAACATACAAAATCGGCCTTCACGCTTGCTAGATACAGCTCAGAATGCTCAACCTCTGCACGCCTCCACCTCTCATAGAACAAAAAGAACTTCACAATTTCACCACCAGCACTAACATTTTCCACCTCACAGTTTGAAAAATCCGTTGTATCCCTTGGAGAGGTATTTGGACCAAGGCTAAAATGACCAATGGCTTGAATGATCCCACCTGCACACCTCTCGGTGGCATGAATTATTTTGGTGTTATCTTTAGCATTTTCTGTGTACCACCGCAACAATTCTTCTTGAGCATTACTAACCTGAACCAAGAGGCAGAAAAATAATTAAAGACCAAATGTGAAAGAAACTAAGAGGAACTACAAAAAGCAGGAATCACTAATGGAGACAACCTCATCTTCCCACTAGAGTGGCATGGATGAGTGACAGTTAGAATAGAGTAGTCAAATTTACATACCATGACTCCATACACCTCGGGAATACTAAACAACTCCGCATCATTTCCAGAGTCACCACAAACTAGAGTGTTGGTAGGTAGTTTTCCCTCAGACTTAAACTTCTTGTGCAAGTAAGCAAGAGCTTGTCCTTTTCCAGCACCTTGAGGCAGTATATCCAAATCCATTCCTCCACTGTAGATTATTTTAACATCCAACTGATGGGAAGACACATGGCAAAGCTTAGATAAATAAGACAAAGGAGAAACAGAGTAAACCTTAGATAAAGAGGACACAATACAATAGCAATCAGTGGCTGCAGAATACAACAGACAGATTCAAAAGGGGAAGGGGAATGGAGAGAAGGAAGAAAAAGATCCCAATGCTACGACAAAGTAATCGAAAAAAAAAAGCACTTCTCTTAAGGACAACAGAAGAATACAGATAAATGGAATACAAAATCTTTGCTGACTCAAAAGCTGAATCATACCCCATGTTTTTCCAGTATCTCTGAAAGTGCTGTAATCACGGTTTGAGCCTTATCTTTGTTAACATAAAAGCTAACCTTGTGTGGTCGTTGCTCAGTTTCAGACTGCATAAGCCAAGAAGTTGCTTGTTCAGATATCACACACAGAAAGCATTATTTACAATGAGCCACATCATCGCAATCATAACAACATTGACAAGGAAAGTTTGATGCATCAATTGTCCTTTTGAAGCCAAATCCAAAGAAAATAGAAATTGCCATTAGTTTATAAGCAAACCTGAAGAGTAAGTTCAGGAAACTTGCTTGCTTCTTCAGACACTATGTTCCTGTCCCATTTCTGGTTCAGAAATTCAACCCAGCCATCATCTGGCACCATTAGGGTGCCATAAGTGATCTCAGTTCCCACAGACATTATGGTTACATCTGGTGTTATCATGGGTTTCTCCTTCCTCAACTGATTGTAAAGTGTAGGGGACCTTCCAGTGGAGAAAACTAGCAAAGAATCATGACGATAGTGGGCTTCCCATAAGGCATTAAACCTAAGAAGAGATGTATTCTCAGAATCATGATGATCAACCTGCAGAAAGAGCATCCAATTAAAAATTAATGCCGCAAAAATGTAAAAAATGCAATCAGAAACTAAAAGTATCATAAAATCTACCATTGTATGATCAAGATCCGAGACTATCATTAGGCGAGCAGGAGACTTGAGCCGATCCATTGCTATTATCTCTCCAGGGACCTTAACCCTGCAAGGAAGCCGAATAAACAATGATCACAAGCATGCATTACACAATCAAAAGAGCAGCCTAAAACATGACAACAAAAGTATCATCAACTGGTGATTACAGAGACAAATATGCATCTATATAAGTTTTTAAAGGAAAAATGAAATGAAAAGACCATCCTAATTGTTACTATCCACAGAATCTTGGCACAGCAATCAGTTTAAGATTCTGTTCATAGGTGACCTGGCCAATTCTATATGAGGTGCAAGGATCAATAAGAGCCAAACGCACTTAAACTGAAAAAACTTCAATATGCTTACCAAATCCAACACATCAGGTTGATCAAAGGGAAAAAATAAAAAAAAGAAAAGAAAAAAAAATTCAATCAAAGGTCCAGAAAAAAACCAATTAATTTAAGCAATAGAAGCAGAATTTGATATCTGAAGCCAAATATATGTAGAGCACAAGATTCTCTTTCTCTCTCTCTCTTATTATTTCAAACATACTGATTGATAGGTGAAGTAAGACGGAATAGCCCATTGACGGAATTACTAGCTCAATAAGTCAGTGAGGATCAATATGAATAATAAGAAACAGCATAAAATCAATAACTACAATCACTCAAAGCCTCCATTATCATACTGCAACAATAAAGAGATTGATTTCAAATGCATTAGCTTTGAACCACAAACATCCCGACATGACCCGAATAAGAGAGAGAGAGAGAGAGAGAGAGAGAGAAAACGGGAGAATAAAAAGGGAAAAAAAAAACGAAAACAAAAAAACCCATCTGACATTAGAATACAACACACGCTGAAAATTCCGTATTTTATCATTTCAATCCCATTTGTCGCTCCAAAAACAATAGGCCAACAACACGCACAAAGATTGACAGGAAAATGGAAAAAACCCGATAGAAATAAAGATGAAAGGAGAGTTCTAACAATTATTCTAAGTCGAGAAATTGAAGTAATAAGGAAAACTCGCAACCTTGCTCAATTACTAGAATTATAGAGCTGAAAGAGAGAGAGAGGAAGAAGAAAAATAAAGAAAAAGGAAATGGCGTTGCTTACAATTTTTACAATTCAATAACACACACAAAAATAAGGAAGAGATGGGGAATTGGATCCAAATTCGCTGGCGCTTCTTTTGTGTGTCTGCTGACGAATAACACTTTGTTAGTCAGTGTCCATCGTGGATTCCCATCCAAGTGAGTGAGAACTGGAGAGAAAAAGAAGGATGAGATGTAGGCGTAACAAAAATCACTTACATTAAAAATTACTTTCATGCACAATATTTTTTTATCAAATTTTTTGATTTAATGATTTTTTTATTTTTAAATTATTTTTTTACTTAAAAATATTTATATTCATAATTATGATTGTTATATAATTTTTAATTTTAAAAAAATAAAATTTTTTATAATTAAAAAAAGTTAAAATTAAATTTAATAATTTAAAATATATTTATACCCGTGGACATTTGTGCACCACCGAGAGGGCCACGTGGGAGATGGGCCCACCGTTTGGTCGTATGATGACGAATGGTGGCGTGCCGGTGGGACCCGTTATCCTCGGAAGTTGGGCCTTATTTGCGTGATCCCATTCTTGTTTGTGACAGGAATAACGGGCGCCAAAAACCAACGGGCCCCAGTGGATGTATGGATCGAATGCGCATATTCTTAAAACAAAGTGAAAATCTTTATCCCAAAAAGAAAAAAACAGGAAAACATTTCGACTTTCTTCGCCCTTTATTTATTTTCCGAAAGCCTTTTGTTCCTATTGTGAGTTAATGGAAATGAGTATATACGCCAAACAAGTTGAACACAATGAGTTTTTTTTTTTTTCTAACCTTTTTCTCTAATTTGTTGAAAAAGAAACAGCAATGGGGGTGAATTGCTCATTCTCACTTCTTTTCCCTGTCTTTTTGGCCACTCTGTTCACTTATTTGGTTGGATATTTGTTCTAATAATTTGAGTGGTTGTGAATTTTTGCATCCACGACAGATGATTTCATGTTTCCAACATTGACACTAGAACCTGGGGTGGCGGTGGCAAACAAATTTGGTGTTGAGATGTGTGCCCACTAGCTCATGCTTACTTACTCTCTCTTATTGGGCCCGGTTCAGGCTGGGGCTAACAAAAATGGGTTGCCAACATGAGCTCCACCGTGACATGCAATGGGTAGGAAAGCGAAGAATAAAAAAACATATTTTGTGTATCAGGCTAAGACCTAAGTGTCATGTGACTTTACCTATTCTAACTCCTTGTTATTGGATTCATTTTTAAATTAAAGGTTTTGAGTTTGAGATTCAATCAAAGTAAATTGACTATATATATATATATATATATATTGTAGTTTTTTAATTATAAAATAAATAAGCCTGAGTATTTTATATTTTTAGTACAATTTGTTGGAATATTTTTATTAGAACCTTTTAGTTTAGAACTTTGTCAGCGACTTTGTTCTCTTTAGTTGGTCTTTGGCCTCCTTTATAAGCAGGTTGGTGAACGTAGTACCGAAAAGAGCAATCAATGAGATTCCTTCACCCACCTGTGTCTGATAGAATTTGCTTTTAGATTCTAGGATTAATGCAAGGCATTGTATCAGGAAGGAAAAAACATGTCTACATTTATTTTACACGTTGAACACGTGCCTGCATTCACTTGAGGTATTTCCAAGTCTCAGCTGAGTCTCTGATACATGGTTTCAACCATGAATCAATACAAACGTAACGTATTCAATACCAATTAGAAGCATGGCATGAAGGCTGGAAATTGGCAGTATAAGACATAAAATTCAAAATTTTTCACTCAACTCCGGCACCCTTTTGTCAGAGACCGAGTAGACATCATGCAAAAATTCATTACAAGGTACTTTATTCATCCAGCGGTTTCAAGTCAATCAGGAACGTTTTGCTTCTGAATATTTATTCATTTTTCGTTTTTTTTTTTTTTAACAACATGGTGGAACAATAACATTACATAACAGATCCTTCAGGAAATTGCGCACCGTGGTTCATCTCAAATGAAGTAATAATGTACATAATTAATATGCTTCCACACTTCGAAGAATAATATTAACACATATATAGGACTACAAAGAATGAACACTGTTTCTAGACCTGGAAAATTGCAGCCTAACACAACTAAATATGCTTGACAAGCTGAACGATAATTACATAAAGAGAATGAAAGTTACTAAAACACTCACTCTCTCATCCTCTCTGATGTCTTCCTGATCTTTACAACAGCACCCTCTTCCAATTCTATTGACTAATGAGGGCATATATTGGTCAGTGTAATATAATAGCTCACTCTTGTTTTGATGTTTTTCCATGCCAGGGCCAAGTAAACACTGCTAAGATGCTCCTTTGAATCCAGTATTTTAGTTTGTGACCAGTCTCGGGCCAACACCAGTTTCCTGCATCATAGCCACAAACTCATTGTAGTCGATATGTCCATCCTGAAAAGAGCATAAAAATTAGATTTTAAATATGAAAACGATGTCTATGTCCAAGATTGAATAAAACGACAATTACAATTAGTGAGAATATGTTTACATGATCCTTGTCAACTTCACGTATTATCTCTTCTAGGTGAGCATCGCCTAAGCCAAACTGGTCACAGGCTGTTTGCAGCTCATCCATGGTGATGTATCCACTCCCATCTTTGTCAAAGTATGAGAAGGCTGCATATAGATGATCTTCTGTTTGGATTTTGTTCAGATGAAGCATGGCTGCTATGAACTCCCCGTAGTCTATTGTCCCACTGTTGTCAATATCTGCCTGAAATTTTTAACAAATGGGAATGCTAATTCAAAATCCAAACTAGAGAAGGATTACAAGAACAATAAATGTGGTCAAATTTGAGACAATCACTTGGGACGTTCTAGGTGAGCAAGTGTTAATCTTGCAAAATTAATGCTTATGACGGACCAGCAGTTATTAACTATAGCATGAATAGATTCACGTCTTCAGTTGTTCAAAATCTGACTGTCATACTCAGCTACTATATCTATATCTGAGACTTTACACTTCCCATTCAGTTTACTATTTATAGCCAATGGCTTGGCTAACATTTTTTCTAATTGATTTAAAGGAAATTAAATAAGAATGTTTCATCCAAACATTAATAAAAAATTAAAAAAGGAACTCTGAATCCACTAAAGAGAGATCTGGCCAAGCCTCTGTCATCTAAGCTCAAGCTTGGTTCACAAAACTGTCCTACTATTATTTTCAAGAACACCATCGCAATCACTGAAAGCTTTCAATATAAAGTAAGGCCATAGGAAAGGAAAAAGCTAAAATTGAGATAACAAAAAGCCCTAATCCAAGTTTTCAACAGTGACTTACTGCTTGCATTAACCCAGCAATTTCAGAATCTTTAAGATTAGCACCCACTCTCTCTAAACCATTCTTCAGTTCCTCAAGGGTGATCTGTCCACTTCCATCAGTGTCTATTGCCTTGAACATTTCTTTCAGTCCAGCAATTTCTTCTTCAGACAGGCTGTCAGCAATGACCTACAATATAAAAGCAAACTTATAGTATACAAAGAAACATATGGCAGGCCACTCCAGAGCACGTATGAGCTAGAGCAAAACAATTTCATTGGAGCGTGTCTTAAATAGAGACATAGATAACATTAATATTTCCTGTCTTACATTTCAGATAATAAATAGAAAATGCCAGCAAATGGCTAAGAGACCTCTCTAAAGAGAAATATCTTACTGGATAGTCAATAAATTCCCAGTACTCATCAGAGGCAATTATGCATTAAGGGACTTGATTTTGTAAAAATATATTAAAACTTAAAAAGGCACCACTGCAAAGACTTCAAATGAAAAAGTTTCCGCACTTGCAATGTGACATCGGTAAGATGCCCAGAATAATGCATTGAAGGTTTAGTCCTCACCCGAATTGCAATTTTCTTGATCTTGTTCATCACTGAGAATTGCTTCAAGCGACTTAGAACAGCAGGATCAAGGGGTTTATCAGGAGCAATGCCATCCACCTGCACCCATGGATGACCTACATAATAACAAAAGAATAAGTGACACCTTGCTGTCTTTTGATGGCAAGGGGCAGGAAAGGTGTGACTACCTCGCCCATTATATAACATGCCTAAAACTTGGTATGTTCGCTTAGTTTCAGCCAAGAGAAAGCAAGAGCATAAATTTCTCTTGATCACTACACGACTCATGCTCTCTTACTACATCCAACCTGAAAACTCTTCTTAAGTATCAAAAATGTAATTTTGATTTCACTTTGAATCATATCTGGTGGCCTGAAGACAATGTTACACTAATGTACACAAATAGTGAAACAGAAGACATAAACAAGGGTCAAGAAATAAGTAGTGTAATGACACATAAGACGAAACTATAGTGCTGTGCATACTCACGAAGAACTTCTTGGGCAGTCAACCTCTTTTTAGGGTCCCTAACAAGCATTCTTCGGACCAAATCTTTTGCACTGTCAGATATGCTAGGCCATGGTTCTGACATGAAGTCAAGTTCACCTTTCAAAACCTGCTCAAATATCCCTTGCTCCGTTTCTGGTGCAAATATGATACAGCATTAGAAGAAAGTAAACATATCCCAAAACATAGGTGAACATGGATGAAAACAAGGATACGAATTGTGAGTCTCACCATCCCAGAATGGGGGCACCCCGCTTAATAGAATATAAATGATTACTCCAGCACTCCAGACATCACATTCTGGACCATAATGTTTCCTCAACACTTCTGGGGCCACATAGTAGGGGCTGCCAACCACTTCACTAAAAGTTTCACCTGAGAGAATAAATAATACATTTTGGCCAGATACAAAAAGACTCAATCTACTACAGTGAGAATAATATTGATATGATGATGGAAGAGATTCAGATAAGCATAGTCATTGAAGAGACAGTGACCAAGTTCTAATTATGCCCAGGAATTGGAGGCCGCGTTGGTGATCCAACAAATACATCATTTTCCAAGGAATATTGGCGACAGGAGACACATTAGAAAAGAAATCTCATCACAGCTTGAAAGGTTTATATAAGAAACTATGCAATTACTGCAACGTAATTAACAGCTATTTGGATATCTCACTTATCAGAGGCAAATTAAGCACAATGAGCTTTGACAATATGCTTCTACTAATTGTCAGTGCAGCCATCAGCTAAATAATGAAGATAACTGCTTGTGACATTTTACTCCCATATGTGAATACCTACGTAATAAAGCCGGGGATTTGATTCATTTTGCAAATTATGTCTAAAAGAAAGCAGTGTGACAAGTAAATGTGGTGCATATTATACTACCAGTTTTAGCAAAGTGCTATTCCCCAAAAAAACATAGACACAGTGACTTCAAGGAACATACCAATTAAAACCAACGCTAAAGAAAAAAAAAAAAAAAAGAAAAGATCGATGATAGAGGAAATATAGAACAGTTTCAATTAGTTCTAAAACACTTCCAGAACAAAGACTGAAATCTGATGCACCTGAAATTACTGAAAGAATGCAATGAACGTTGGGCATACCTGGCCTAAAGAACACCGATAGCCCAAAATCTATAGTTTTGAGTGGTGCTTCCTCGTCGTGACTAACAAACAGAAAATTTTCAGGCTTCAAGTCTCGGTGCATGACACCCAAAGAGTGGCATGCCTCCACAACACCTAACATTAATCTAGCAAGCTCAGCTGCCTTTCTCTCTGTATAATGCCCCCTCTGGATGATTCTATCAAAAAGCTCTCCACCTGCACAGAGCTCCATAACAACGTGAACTGCAACGGCATCTTCATAAGCATCCACAATTTTTATTACATTGGGATGACCTTCCAAATGGTGCATTATCCGAATCTCCCTCCTAACATCCTCTACATCCTCTTGCATGGTCAACTTCCTCTTTACAATCGACTTGCATGCATACTCTTTCCCAGTTTCCTTTGCAACACAAAGAAACGTTGTTCCAAATTGTCCTTGTCCAAGCTTCCTTCCCAAACTATACATGTCTTTCAAATTCCCAGTTTTCCTCCCTAACACTGATTCCGTTTGAAGCCCTGCACTGGAGGGTCTCTTCACATGAGCTGGTTTCTTTGGCTTTTGATCCTCGCCAGGCTTATAAATCCCCACTTCTCTCATCTCAGGTTTAATGGATTTCTCGTGTTCTACCACTTTGGCTGGCCCCTCACGGGCAACTTTAAGTGCCTCCTCTTTGGCAACTTTAGCTGCCTTCTCATTGGCAACTTTAGCTGTCCCCTCATTGGCAATTTTGACTGCCTTCTCATTGGCAACTTTAACTGTCCCCTCATCGGCAATTCTGACCGGCTCAGGAGGGGCATTCTGAACATGGATTGAGGGTTGATTTGAGCCATTTCTAGAGCCCTCAGATTGTTTCACTCCATCAGGCTCCGCCCTAGAGTCGGATTTGCCATTGCCATTTTCCCCTTTGGGAGGATGCAGCTCCTCTGGTTGCCGGGTCCGCCAAACAGCGGCGGTAATTGATTGCAAGAACCCCTTATTGCCAAGATTTGGCCGTACACATGTGTTACCCATCAAAATAGCCCAATCTCAAGTCCTTGTCAGCCCTCTTCTTTGAAATGCAGCATCCAAACTATGGAAATTGACCTTATTTGTTCCCCTTAACAATGCAAAAACAATGAAAATCTCAACAGAGCTGAATGATCAGATCACAGGCCTTCAAATGCAAACCCTGACAAACTGCCCCTGTTTGGAAACTCTAATCTAAAATTGGACCCTCGTAAACGCATCAAGCTAAAAGAATCCTTAAAGTTTTGTTTTTTCTATGGCAATTCAATGAATGAAATGAATCCCAAATTAACAGCCAAATTCAAACTAACAAAAATCCCAACAGAAATAAAAAATGAACTGAATCAAATTGGCTACAGATTATAAACTAATTCCACAAAGGCGTACAAGAAGTTGGAATAATGAAAAAAAAATAAAAAAGGAATGAAAGTTGATAGATGTTTGCTTCCAAGTGGAGAGAGAAATTTGAGAAATGATGAGATAGAGAGTGGACTTATATCGCGGGAGCGAAATTGAGTCACTACGTGATAATTAATAGCATTGAAAATTTTTTGATCATTCCCAGAATGAAAGGCGCGGCCATCTACGTCCAGGTTGTTCGAGCAAGGTGAGAGAGAGTCTGAGTAATTATTGGTCTCTAAGAAAATTATTTTATAAAAATCTCTATTTAATAATAATAACAATTATAAGAATTATTATTAAGATCATTATTATTATCAAGATCTTGTGTTTTGTAAAATGAAAATGATTGAATGTGTTGTATTAGGCGTTTTCGGATTATTGCATGCATGCATGCATTGCAGGGACAAACTTTTACGATTAGAGTTCCAATCTGGCCCGACAGTGGCACGTGCAAATAAATATGCTGTTCAATTATTTATATCTTTATTGAGTGAGTGACTGTTTTTTTCAGCTCGGTTGCCATCCTTATTTGCCTGTATGCGTGTTCTCACACAGCATTGCTCTACGAATCTATTTGTGTATTAATGCCATTGAAAGAATCTTGCAAAGTCAACACTAATATTGTTTTGTTCAATTCGACTATTACGATCTTAATTTGCATGTGTACGTGTTCTCTCACACAGTTATTATTGTATGAATTTACCGAAACAAGGTCGGTAAATTAATGCCATTGAAAGAATCTTGTAAAGCCAACATTAATTTTTTAGTTGGAATGGAAAAAAAAAAAAAAAAAAACAAGGATCAGGTCATAAATAATAGTATTAAATAATTATATAAATATTTTAATTTTATTAAATTAATTAATATTATATTATAATTAATAAATATATATAATAATATAAATTTTATATCTTTATATAATAATAAAAAATTTAATTTTATTTAAATAGTAAAATTTAAATTAAATTTATTTTTATTAAAATTCTAATAAATTTTTAATTTAAATAAATTTCAAAATTTTAATTTTAACATTTATTTCAATTTAATAAATATTTTATATTTTAATAGTTTTATTAGAATATTATTTATTTAGTTTTTATATTTACAATATACCAAATAATTTTTTTTTTTAATAAATTGATCTCTCCTTCTATAGGTTAATAAATCTTTTTACTAAATTAATTGTAAAAATATTAATCTTTAACTAAAATATATATTTTATTCAATAAATTAAACAATTAAATAATTTGATAAGTACTTAAAATTACAATTATATATTTTGTTTCATACATTAAAAAGTGCAACAATAGACTTTTTTTTTTAAAAACCATAAATAAACAATAATTTCAAAGTTAAAACAATAACCTAATTTATTTATATGATAACCAATATCTTTATGACAATCATTGTCAGAATAACTTATAAGAATACAATTTTTAGATAAAAAATAAAATAAGTCATAATCATGGATCCATTTTATATATTACATTCTCCTTTTAACAACTTGTATATGGGATTGGGATGAAAACTTCATAAATTTATTAATTAAACCAACTTTATAAAATATATCAGGTCATTTGCATATTAGATATCTCAAATTTCTAATAATTTACTTTAAATAAGTAGGATTAATGGGTGTTTCATTGTCTTCCTTAGACAAGTTAATGTTAACTTGTATAAAAGCTCTTTTAAGGTTTTGGAACTTCTTTAATAGCTTAATAGCATAACTTTTTTGATTAGATAAAAATTCTATCATTTCCTTAAATTATTTCAATACCAAGAAAATAAGACATCAAACCCAAATCTATCATTTCAAATTCATGCATCATAAAATTTTTAAAATTTTCAATTATTCTGAGATTATTATGTGTAAGTGTCAAGTTATCAACATATAGACATATTAATAAAATATCACTATAATTATTGACTTTCACATAAAAAAAACATGTTGAGAAGGATATTTCTAGAAGTTGGTTTCATAGAAGAAATAATTAATGCACTTATTCCATACTCTAAGTATTTGTTTTAGATTATATAATGTTTTCTTTAATTTATACATCTTCTTTTCACTTCTTTTTCTCATCAAATCTAGTAATTATTTAACAAACACTTCCTTTTAATGAGGATTGTTGAGAAAAGTTAACTTCACATCAAATTAATAGATTTTCCAATGAATCTACACATTTAAAGCAATTATAAGTTTAATTGTCTCCATTAGAGCAATATAAGAGAAAACTTCATAATAGTCATTGCCAGGTCATTATTTGAATTTTTTTGCAATTAATCTTATTTTATATCTCTCTACTTCTTCTTAGTTTTGAAGATTCACTTTACATTACTAGTTTTCTAACCTCGTAGAATTTTTGCAAACTCTCATGTATTATTTTTCTCAATTGTCATAATTCTTTCATTCATGGATTTTACCCATTTTGTATTTTGAATCATCTAATCAAATGACATATGTTCACAATTTTCAAACATAGCAAAATCTTGTAATCTAACTTATTATTGGTGATTTTTTTCTTGATCTTCCATTCTCTTAGAAAGTTTATAAAGTCAAGAAAAATTGTCCTCACTCTTTGATCATCTCCCTTTGTCCTTATTATTGTTGTAATATAAGTAATAAAACCAAACACTTTAAGATAACTTATATTAGACTTGAAATCTCTTTATGTTTATTTATGAGTAATATTCTGAATACTTATTGTTAAAAATTTATTCAACAAGAAAACATAAAATAAAATAACTTATACTTAAAAAAGATTAGGTACTCATTTAATCTTTAATGAATTTCTTACCATATTTAGATTAGTTTATGATTCATTATTTTAATAATGCTTTGCAATAGTCCTTAAATTTATTAGAAATTTTTTAGTAATAATTTTCTAAACTAATTTTTTTGTTACTAATTTTCTGAACTAACAACATATTTACATGATTGTTTTTGATACTAATTTTTTGAACTAAAATTTTCCCTTTAACAGTCATCTCTTGAATGAAGTGATATCTTACATTAATATGCTTCGTCCTCTCATAATACATTTGATTTTTAGTCAAATGTATTGCACTTTAATTGTCACAGTGGATGGTAATAATATCTTAACGTAAACCAAGTTCAGCATACAAAACTTTCAACCATAAGACTTCTTTGATAATCTCAATTATTGTTATACATTCTACTTTAATAATAGACAAAGAAACATGTTACAAAGTAACTTTCTAATTAATAATAAAACCACCAACATAAAAGACATAACATCTTTTGTTATCCACACAAAAAAGCCTCTTTCATTGTCTACACAGAAGGCCTCTTTTACTCAATATACATAAACTCTTCTCACTCATCTACCCTAATCACATATGTCTTAGTTTCGTAATATCTACCTTTGTAAATAATGTAAAGACTGCATTAGTACCCATAACTATAAATCCCTTCAAAATATATAAATTTTTAAACCTACAAGCTTTCATGACAACAAGAACACTTTTACTAACTTTCAAAACTCTATATTCACTAATGTACTTGTAATCAAGAGCCTTAAGTGCTCTAAAAGTGATGAGATTTTTCTTTAATTTTGAAACAAGTCTAACTTGTGTGAGTATTCTTATAACATCATCATAAGTCTTGATTTTAACTGTACAATCCTAAAAATTTTATAAATTGCATTGTTGCACATCATAACAACTTCACCTTCAATAAATTAATAGGTAGAAAACTAATCCCTATTAAGACACATATAATATATGCAACTAAAATCCAAAATTTATTAATTAGCAAATTTTAGTTTATCATTGACAAATAAAATAATTCTTTCATTTTCATTTTCTATAATATTAATTTGAATTGACTTATTACTTTTATATTTATCTTCATCTTTGTCTTTTTCTTTATCTTTTAGCTTAAAGTAATCATCATTGATATACTATTTTTTTTTTACTATAATTATATACCAATTTCTATATTTGGATTTATACCTCTAAGTATTTGCATTCCCTTTATCTAATATGCTCCAAACAATCAAATTGTTGATTTGACTACTATTACTCTCCCTAATTATATCCCTATTGATTTGATCTTTTAACTTCAAAATAGATTTAATTTTTTTTCATAAAAAAATAATCTTTTTATCATAAAGCATTAATTCTTTGAAATTTCAAATGATTGGAGAAGAAAATATAATAATGATAAGGCTTCATCCTTAATATAAACATCTATATTACTTAAATCTATAAACAAAAAATCAAATTATTAAAATGTAATAATATGGGTGATCCTTTAGTCATATAAAACATATATAATCTCAATTTTAAATAAAACTTACTCTCCATAATTTTTTTTTATGTATAAAGTCTTTAATTTCTCCCACAAATTCTTAGTAACTAAGTAATTTCTTCTCTTAAAATCTCATTAAAAAGATTTAAGATGATACATGATTTAACCTTTTTGTCAAGACTAGCATATTCCTCATCTAATTTTTTCTCTAGCTTTTTCTTCTTACCTAGCAGTTTTATGTGAATGCCATTTTGAATTAGCATGACCTTTATCTTTAACTGCCACAATTTTCTCCTTAACTAGCAATAATATGTTGACATTGTCTTAAAACAGCATGACATTCATCTTTACTTGCCACATTCTGAAATTAATACTGCCACTTTTTAAAATTGACATTACCACATTCTAAAATTGACACTTTGATTAAATTTATTGAAATAATACTTAATTATTGTGGTAATGGATATTTTCCTGGTGAACCTAACTTTGATATCAGTTTTTTAGAAAATAAACTTTAAGTTATAACAATAATAGAAAATAAAATAAAACAAAAAAATAAATTAAAAATAAGAGACACCAATTTGATCAATTTCACTTAGGTATATAAGTAAAAGTAAAAGCAAATATTAATTAAGCAAATAATATAAAAAACAAAAAACTTTTTTAAACTTCAATTGAAAAAAATTTAAATAATGAATTTAAGATTTTTAGAATTTAACATTCTAATCTATAAAACAAACTATATATACTTTTTATTTTTAAGAAAAAAAAAAAGTCAACCAACTTTACTTAATATTTCAATATGAGATTTTAACCATTAATTTAACAAAAAAGTTGACAACTTCTACTATCAGCCCCTAATTGCACTATGGCATGCAACAAAATGAAGTAGCTACTGTTGTTGCATGCTTAAACCAATTTTCAAGTTCTGTGATAGAATCTGCACTAGTCATTGAGTTGGCAAAAATATAAGGAGATTGTAATGAGATAATTAACAATTATGCAGTTAACTTCATTAACATATATTATTTGTTTTTGTTAATTAATAAAAATGAATTTATATATATATATATATATATATATATATATATTGTCTGGGAAGTTTTTACTTGTTAGTGAAATTATTAAAAGACAAATATATGTTGTACTCCTACCCAATTTTTACTTTAATAGGTTTTTTTATATGCATATGTCTTTGACTGTGTCAATTATTTTTTCTTCTATTGCTTCTCCTCAAAGTATCTTCTTTAAATTTATCCAAATATTTCATCTCACAAAAATAATATATGATATTTATTTTATTTTATTTTATTAAAAAATTAATTATATTAATTTAAATATTTCTTTCATTTTAATAAATTTTAAATTATTTTATAGAATTAAAATTTAAAATTTTTAAATAAAATAATTTAAATTATTAATTATTAAAATATTCTTTTAAGGTGAATATATCAATTTTACAAATAAGACAATATACCAAACACCGTGTTGGGCCTATATTTATTTGGAGTCTGTGGTGGAGTGTTGTGGTAAATGAAATTCTCGAAATACATCCATAGGTCAATTTAATTCAATCCTGCAAAGATACGTTGGGAAAAGCTGGTAGATCTACATATCCCACTTCCTTGGGAAAAGGTAATGGTGTAGCCGACTGAATAGGGAAGGAATTGCACAAACCCTTGAACAAAATGTGTCCGGGTTCATTGGCTCCGTGGTTATTCTTATTAGTTTTCTTGTAACTTTTGCTTGAAGCCTCTGCTGAAAATAAACACGCGTTGTGCAAAGTGTCGCGCTCAAGGGGTCCTGTAGTTAGAATTGAATGTTTCGTATTGACCGTTTAAAAAATTTTCTCACACCGACCAACGCCGTTAAAGACAGGAGGGAACTGGGCTCTTTGAAATTTGTTCAAAAGCATCAAAACCCAAAACAAAAACAAAATTGAATTCACAGTCTTTAGCCCGCGTCCTCTCCCTCTCTCTCTCTCTTTCCCTCTCCCTCCCTCCGTCTCTCTCTCTCGGGGAAGTCGACATAGAACCCTAGTATTTGGGGGGAGATTGAGGAGCTCGTGAGATTTTCTCGATGATTCAGATTTTCTTGGAATAAAAAATAATTCTCTTTTCATTGGTACGCGTTTCATTTTTTTTTTCTTCTTCTTCTCCTTTTTTTTTTTAATACTGGTTCTTAATTTGTTGCTTATAGCAATCGATATCTACAAATCCGAGTCTCTTTTGTGGTTATCGGTACCTGATTGGATGGACAAAATCGATGCGTTTATACATTTTTTTCGTTTTTTAAATAGCTGAAGTAGGGTTTGCCGAAGTGTAATCGTGGATCTTTCTGATATTGAAATGCGTAATGTGTTATGTTGCGTTGATTGGTGGTGTTTTTTACATTGAACTGAGTGAGATTCAGCCTTTGATGGCTTATAAGGTGCTCGATGTTATGTTTCTGAATAGCGAAATTTTTTAAACTATGATTGAGTTGAGTTGGACTACATGTTGTTTCTATTTATATTTCGTATAGGGTTTTGGCACTTTACCTTTTTTTGTTTTGTTTTGTTTTTTTTTTTTTTCTAGAGTTTTTGTGAGGTTACTTTTGTGTTATAATGTACATGCAAAGTATCATTGCTGCTGCACGAAATGTGGAGAATGAGAAAAGCAGTATTTGCTGATACTGCTGTCAATTAGTGAGAGATTGTAGGTAGTGATTTCAACTTTGGAGGGGTTGTGGTGATAATGTTTTCACATCAGCTTATGGCGAAGGTTGCTGCACCTGGTTCTTTACCTTCCACTTCTCTGCCAATCGGAGGGGGTGCTCTGAAGGTCAAACCAATGGTCAAGAGGAAGACCCCATCAGAACTGAGGGTAAGTTTCAGACTCGTTACCTTGTTTCAGATGGTCACTCCAGCCAGTTGTGTATTGTGATGGATATGTAGAATGATGTGAATCTACTAGACCTGATCATGATGCTTTAATATGTTTGTTTTTTCATTGTTGTGTGACCTACATTTTGAGGTTGGGTATTGATGATTTACTGTCACAGTTAATTGACCCTTCATCATCAAGATATATTATGCATGCCCTTGTTTTCCTTACAAACATGGAATATTTCTTATTTTTGTATTCTTCTCACCTGTTCAAAGTAATATTTGTGGCCATGCTCTGACAGCAAATTCCACAAATATCTAGTATGCTCCTCTTTTGTGGATATCACAAAAATAATTGGCACAGAGAGGGATTTGAATGTGAAGTGTGGTTTATCTCATTGGCAGTAGTAGAACTCTAAAAGAGCTTTCTTCCTTTTTCCTTTTTGTTAGACAACCACCAAATACAATTAGAACATTGACTCTAGCATTTATATTTCATAAGATTTATCTTAGCTTCATGCTTACAAGGGCAAAACTTTTGGTACACATGGTTCTTCCAAGAATCTTTCCAAATCTGCTAATGTAATGTTACTGCATAAATCTCTTGTGGTCTTAACATCCCTTTTGACATGCAGGGAGAGCAGCTAAAGAGGAAAAATATCATTGAGCTTGTGGAGGAATCTTCCACCTCATTGCCTGCTTCAATGAAGTCAATTGCCACACTCACCTTTTGTCTTTGTTTTGTCCTTTTAGTTCTTGTCTTCTAACCACCTTCTTCTTCTTCCTAGTGATACTAATAAAGTGGATAATGGACTCAAGAAACCTGATTTATCTAGGAATCCAATATACATAGACACCCGCATGGATGAAGTATTTCCTGTAAAAAAATCCAGGCACAGGATGCTATCTGTAAAAGAAAACATGAAGGTAATGTATGGATTTGTGATATGCAGATATCGTTCTCTGAACATGAGTGCAGTTTACTGCAGAAAAAGGCACACCATCAATTTGTTCAGAACTTTTTGATTTTAAAGCAGGAAAATATCTTGAATGTGCAACCAAATAGCCTGAAGAATCTTTCCATGCTTCCAAATTTGGCTGCAAGGAGACACCAACTTTCATGGTATGTTTTCTAGCACATTGTAATTGGAGGAAAGAAATGATTTGTAATTGCTTAATGGATCTGTTCTACTGGCCCTTGGCAGTCCAGAGAATTCTTCTGCTGAAGTTTCTGGAGATGGTACAAAGAAAGCTCATCAAACACTTGAAAGGTGTAGTCAAAGTGTATTTCAAAGTGTTACTGAGCTTTCATTGGCTGGTGAAAGATCCTCTGCTCAGACTGTTGTTGACATGGTATAATTTATACTATTCTTTGTTCCTTTTCTTTCCCTCAGTCCATTTTGCTTTATTGTGTGTATTTGCTCTAATAAGTGCTCATTAGGATAAAGCATTAAAAGGATTAGTTGCTGGTGGATCCCTTCCAAGTACTGGTGTAACTGCTGATTCTTCCGAATTGCTTGGCAATGACGCATCAACTTCAGGCAATTCATGCCCAGAATGTCATGTATCTGGCCAAAAGCCGCCTTTTGATTTTACTTTGAAAACCAAAATGCGTGTGGTGTCCTCATGCTCAGTAAGTTGGTGAGTGGTTTTTGTAGCTTGTTTGGCTGCCTTGGTAGTTGGTCATGATAAAATTAACTTTTGAAGCTAGTCTGCTTTCCCAGTTAATTCATTTTGTGCACAGCAGGGGTGTGCTTGAATACTCAGTGAATTTTATTCCATGATTCTTTCAGCTTTTGCCATTTATGTTTGAAATTGTGTTTATGAATCAATTTTTGTTGTAACTTTATTGTGCACCTGGACCTGATTTACATTAACATAAAGTTTTACAGTAATTTCAGCTAGTGCTTCAGGTTCAAGAAAAGAGTGCCTTGTTCATACTAATTGAAGAGCCTTTTGAGCAATAATGCGTGATAAGTGGTTTAATGAAAAGGAAATGTGTGCATGCTTTTTCCTGCTCACCATACAGCTGTGTTAATAAGTCCCATATTTGAGAAATTGCATCTTTTTTTCCATTTCTCTATATACTTTTGCTGGAGAAAAGTTTGTGTGACTTTTAATAGGCATTTTTAGTACTTTTTCCCTTTGGCCATATGCAACTTTGATCCAATCAATCTCCTTGGTAAGGAGTGGTGCTGTGCAAATTTGAATTATCAATGTCATATTTATTTCATATCAGCATCTGGAAAATTAACTCTAGCTGAAACCTGACCTTGAATGTGATCCAAGAGGATATCTGTGTTTTTCCTCATACACTGAAATTTAGTAACAATATCTTATTTATTATCTATTCTTTTCATTCACTGTGGTATTTGGTCACCCAAAGGACAATAACATGCATGAAAAATTTGTTGCATCAATATGTCCTATGCACTATATTAGCCCATGGTTTGTGACTGCCAAGTCATTTTTTACCTTTGATTTTTCCAGACTCTTTCAATTAGTTATCTTGCAGCTGATCATGAAGTGTATGTTTCTTTTTATTTAATCAATGACCCTACATGCTGTATTCAAGCATGAAATTGTATTGGTTGATATTGTGCTTTGCAATTTACAGGGTTCATCGGTCAATTGTGTGTAGTAAATACCTTGGAATGCCACATGTCACATCTCAATATGGCCATTCCAACAGTAGTAGCTTAGGAGATGCATTAACCATGCAAATGCTTCATGCTAAAGCTTTGCACTCGTGGGTCTATCCTCAATCTGTGCTACCACCGTCTGTCAGACCATTGTTACCTTCATCGGGAGTAGATGAAGGTTTGTCAAATGTACTTATGCCTTGAAAGCCTCTTATCCATGCCCCGTGCTGTTTCTAAAGCTCTTGCTTCTGTTCAGTGGAAATGGATCTTTTAAGGAAGCGGCAACAGATGTGGGAGGATTCATTTCGTAGTCTTTATTACCTGCTTCGAAAGAAGATTTGCAATATCTTTTATGGTATGGTAAAATACTTTGCTCATTGTGATGCATTATTTTACCTGTTGCATGTAGTAGACTCTTGTCCTTTGCTTAAGTAATTAATCCTCTGTAGAAAATAGCATGTCTTCTAGTATTTTATGTACATAGTTTTTGTTGATCAATTTTGGTCATAGTTAGAAAAATAGACACTCCCTTATTTTATATCTCCTTAACACCTTTATGCTGATCTTGGTTTTGACTTGCTGATTTCGTGTGCTTGTAACACAGTAAATTATGTAAGAGCACTTTGTGCTGTTCTTTCAGCCAGCTAAAGCTTTAGCTCTTTTTCACCTTTACCAATTGTGGTAACTATGGATTTTCATTTTGTTTCAATGGAAATTTTTGTAGTGTGTACTCCGCATTTCGTGGTGATGTTCATTGGCAGTGATGACTCAGGGAGAACCAAACACATATGCAATGCTTACATTTCCCAGTCAACAAGAAGTATGAGGTCATTGTTGAGAGAGCATGTAAGATGGACCTGTCCGTAATTCAATTTCTGCACATTGCTTGTATTTCCTGCTTAAAAGAGTTGGGGAGTTGTAGTCTTTTTATGCTTATACTTTGGGCAGAGAATTATAGTTTTTCAAATTGAGCTTTCTGTCTAGCTGGCTAACAAAGCTCCTCTTGAGAGTGCACATTTGTTAGGCTTTAACAAGGGGGAAAGCAATTATTTTTAATCTATTCATTTTTCTTAAGCTTATACTCTTTTGTGTTTGGGGCTTGTGGGTGCATGCTGGCATGTGCTTGGAATTCCATGAACTATATTGTTACTGTTACTTTTTATGGTTGGAAATTTGAAGTGGGTATCTTTGGGTTTAACTTGAAGAAAACCTGTTTGCCTCAGAAATGATCAAACCTGGATTTATGCTTTGGTTTCTCAGCTGAAGTTTTGGTTAGTTTGAACTGCCAGTTAGTTCTGGTTCTGGAACCACTGCCTTACTTTTGCATGATTTGATTCTCTGGTGAGAATCTCACATGCTTTTGAAGTTCAATTACTTCCTGATAGTGGACTCAGGAAGTAACAGGGATTTACCCAGCAGTGAGAGTTACCATCTTGAAACCACTGATTACTATCACGGGTCTTTATTTTAAAAGTTGTGAGTGCATATCCAATTGAATCATTGTGCCTGAACTGTATATTGTTTGCTTATGAAGAGTTTGGGACTTTAAATTTAGAATGTATTTGTGGCTATATAGATTCTATTGAAGAATGTTAAGTTTATCATTATGGGTGATTGTATTCTTGCATTTTTCCACTGGATCTTGGATGTTCCAAAGAATTGACCCTTAGAATCCCTTAACATAGGATGTTTGCTTCTGCATGCCACTTTGCCATTCCAAAGTTGAGCAAGCCACCACTGAAGATCTAGTTGAGCTCTCAGAAATTGAGAAGCAGAACTTGGGCCAGGTTTGATTTGCTTTCTGCATTTATCCTTTGCATTATTGAACTACAAGGTTGTTAATGGAAATTGAAGTGATCTGAGCATCAGTGTTCCTTCCAATTTTCATTGGGGTTTAATTAGGGATTTTTTATTTTTTATTTTGGGGATGATAAGGTTTAATTAGAGAAACCAAGTGGATTAGGGTTTGTTAAAGTGAAATTGATTAGCTTATGGTTAGGTTTGGATTTGGGGTTTTATTTGAGTTTTAGTTTTGTTTTAATTGGTTTTAATTTCGTTTTAAATCCAGTTTGTTGTGTTAATGTACCTATTTATCCCATTAATCTAGCCTAGAAATCAAAAACCTTTTCCACATTGAGTCCCTTCCTGTCAGCCAAACTTGTTCCTGTCAACACTCATGTGGCAAGGCTTGAGAGATTCTGTTCTGTGGCATTAATGGCCTGTTAAATTATAACAAAAAATTCCTACAATCATCAAATGAATACAAATTTAATGTGGGGCTAGAGTTGGTAAAAATCATAAAGCTCAAGCATTTTTTTGGATATTAGACCTTTAATATATGGGTTAAAGAAGGTTAAAGAACGATACAGAGGGAAACTTGGATGAGTGATTGTGTTTGATTTTGAACTTTTTGGTGGGATTGAAATAACGTGCTTGCTAAACCTCTTGCATTTGTCTGCCTGTCATATCACCTTGCTTGAGAGTTGCATAAGACCTTTTAGTCTCATTCAATGTCCATCTACATGTGCTGTTGTTTTTTTTTTTTTCCCTTTATCTGAATATTAATCAATGTTTCTAATGGAAATTATGTAGACTCGACGCCAAAGTTTGCTGTCTGATGTTGATAATAGTCCACAATCTCTGTTGGCTTTCTATGGGCACAAGGATGTACAAGGATTATATGATTTGTTGCTGAACTACAGGTAGTAATGAGTAAAAGGCTTAACTAAATTTTTGGCTGTGGTTCAGAAGAAATTTCTATCCAATGTTATTCTCACCATCTCTGTATCCTTTTTGTTTGTTTGTCTTTAGGTCTCTTTTGACTTTTTTATCTGTTGTGGATGTTCCCACCTTGTATTCACCAGTTCCATTTGAAAATGCCACTTTCTCTGCTCCGGAGGTGTGTAGCTGTCTGAGCCATTCTGCCTAATCTGTTTAGTTGGATGTCCCATGTCTTTTGAGTTTATACTGGCTCATGTCAGTTTTAGTAATAATGCTATCCTTCTTCTATTGCTGAGTTATTTCTCGTTTTTAAAGCCAAAACTGTTGTCTTTTGGTCTCCCAATCATGGTTGGGGATTCATGTTTAAAACTTGTATAATCTCTGCAGTATTTATTGATTTACTTAATTACATTTGCTTACATTGCCCCACTTTGATGCTGGCTCCAGATCTGCTTTAAAAATATTATTGCATCTTAATATGGATACAGAAATGTTCTGCCAATTAATGTTTGCTAGTTGTCTTTATTGCCACTTGGTACTTATGTTTGGATAGCTGAGTATGTTTTGTTTTACAGATAAGATGTGTTGAGATGAAAAGAACTAATCATACTCCTGCATCCAATGAGGAATCTGTACACAGTTCATCTGCTGGTTTCTGTTCTAGCATTGAAATTAAAGATGATTATCTTCCTTCATGGATTATTTTTCGAGTTTGTGCACTCTTGAGCTCTGAAGAAAAGAGCTTTGAGGCAAGGTATTGTTTTCTCTCAGGAACTTTGCCATTTAGCAAGTACACCAGAACAATTACACGTGCTATTGTTGCTTGGTACTGAACAGTGTTCTAATTTGAATTTGGTAATTATCAATAATTACCAGCTTTGTCACAGAAAGCACCTCAATCGGCTTGAATGTTGCCCTTGGGGCAGTTTGTGAACAATCCAATCCTCAATCTGTGGCAGCCAGAGGCTTGCAAGAAAGCACTGATGCTTTTGGTATTCCAGAGGCGACTCTCAGTCCATGTTTGCATTTAGGCTTCTTAAAAGGTTTGAAGTACAATGATGGCTCTTATACAGCTTCTTTGTCTCCCATATAGTATCTTCTTGTGCAGTTTTTGGAAAGATGCAACATTGGGAGGTTTGCACTGCATGCGGGTGACAAGTTGATCCTATTGAATTGGGCGTTTCATATCCATGTTTGTGGGCAAATCTCTTTTTATTCTTTTCAGTGCGTAATTTTATTCAATCATCGGTAACTGAGTGACGCTATGCCGTGCCTTACATTAAGAGACTTGTACCATGCCTTTTCAAGGTTTGTACCCCATTGTGCTTCTGACATGCTAAAAATACATTTCAACTGAATTACCGCAAAATTAGCCATTTCAATTCTCCAATTTGTGCTGGAACGGTTTCTTGAATGCTATGAATAAACATCCAACTATTCTGTTTTTGTCGAGAAAATGTTTAATTGGATGGTCATTTTCTTTGTTCATACGAGCCCTAGTTGGTCATGAATTAAACGACGCATGCCATGAGTGTTGATGCCCAATGATCTGTGGTCAGGATCGCAATCATGCTTATATATTACTCTTGTGCCCGGCAGGTAGAGCATTGGATTTGCCTTTTTGCTTGCCAGTTTCTATTGGAATAGGAAGCATGTTTGATTTGTAAGATAATCTATCAGAAATAAAAAAAAAAGATAAAACATTATTATATACAAAAGGATGCATGCCGAACATTTTTTTCCCTTTCTCGATCAACAAATATTTTATGACAATTACATAATGCCTTGACAGAAAAGCAGGCTATGGAGCACCTTTACCAGTTTTGCTCTGTTACACGTTGCTGCAATTAAAATTACGTTTAGAAGACAATAGCCATGGTGGCACAGGAAACAGCCTTCTGCATGGCTGTAATTTTAGTATCCATAGGATTGACCATCCTGAGAATTTTGGCTCCATGGCAAAATGCATTAGAGAAAAAATTGAATAAAAAAGAATTAGAACTGTTAACAACTTAAGCTGAGTTTGACAAATTTAAATTTAGTTTATTTAACTAACAAGTTAAACTGAGCTGTGCGTATCTGCTATTGAACCAAACCTTAATCTTTTCATCAACTAATTTAATAACATAGTATTAACAAAAATAATTAAATTTATAAAAATTATTGCTATAAATAAAATAAAATTAAAAAACATTTATTTTAAAATAACTAGTTAAAAAAATTGTTTAATTTTATTGTATGATTGTAAATGAAAAAAAAAAAAAACCTAATGCATACTAAATATTTTTTAATGACATAATAATCAATTTTTTTTAATAAAGCCATAAAATGATCTTTATATAATATTTAAACAAACACAAACTTAAGCGAGTTGAGTATGTTATTGCTTAGGCTTGACTCACCTAATAAACGAGCTTTGATACGAGGCTTTAAGCAAGTTTTTATTAAGCCGAGCCATTGACCTTTCAGCAAACGCGCCAGCCCATTTATAGCCCTGGACAGGACTTTTCCCATGGATATTGAGCTAATAACAACAATGATGACAAGCAGGTGATGAAGACTGTTGACACTCCAATGAGAATCTGATGCTACACTATTTGTCCTGTTCCTACACAGTGGTTTGGTGTCAAGGGGTGTTTCTTTAGAAGCAGAACTTGAAGGCACCAGCGTGGGAATCTGCCACGGAGTCCCAGAAGGAAAACTTCTTCTGTTGGACCTTTTTCTCCTCTGCTTTTTGCATCAAATGGTTGATGGTTCCAGGGAAAGTAGCCTCAATAGCGTTCTTGAACTTACCATGCAAATTTACACGGTCTCGAGTTCCAGACACGAGGTCACTTGCATTTGGCCTCTTAAGAAATTCCAGCACATTCAACAAATTCCTCCTGCAATACAGAATGACAAATAATTTTCAAATCCTTTCCCTATATTCCAAGATTGAAAACAAGAGCAAAATTATCGAACAATAAAAACAGCAACCTATACTTCCAATTCAAAACTACTACAACAATGTACTTCATCATCCTTAATATAGGCCGAACTATATAATATGTGGTCATATTTTGTCATTAAGCAGTGAAGAGATGTCAATATTGTTTCAGATGTTGTCCACAAACACGCATTGCCAATGAGACTACAAAGTTGACATGTGTTCCCCTGTTTATTAGGTTTACATTGACTACAATCAATCTAAATGAAGCAGTCCACAAAGTTAGAAAGAAAATTTTAACTAAGCACCCAGGTCAGACCAAGACAACGCAATATTCCATGAAAAATGTTATTGTGCATAATAATATGTGCAGATGCATCATGTACCCAGACAGCCTAAGTTCCAAGGAGATCAATAAAATAAACAAAACATATGCATCTAGCACCTCAGCCGTCGAGTGGATAAATTGGGAAGAAATTATAGATGCATCCTTGCACATGCCAAAGTACCTAAATAGCAGGAAACTGAAAGCAAGCATCTAATTCAATATATCCCAGAAAATGACCCCATATGCTGTTGAGCAGAGGAAATCATCTAACCATTCTATAGACTTGACAGCTCTAAGCACAGGTTAATATCCAACTCCATGCATATGCTTGACAACTCTAATAGTTCCCACACATCCATGAATTGATATATAGAAAACATGAGCTTGAAACAATTGGTCAAATGGGTACAGGGAGGCACAACGCGAGAAGCAAATATATAATATCCTGTGCCCTCTACTTGTCCCCTCAAGAAAGTTTAAGCAAGAGGAGAACAATCTTAAATAAGATTCTGAAAATTTTTGATAACCATATCAAGTACCCCTGTGTTATCCTGCTAATATCCCTAAAGAAAAGTTGTTAGATCCCTTAAATTCAGAAAGTACAAGAAATTGTCAGTGCAATATACCTGCTAACATAGTTGTGTGTAATGGCAACTGATTCTTCCAAGTTAATAACCAAATGCCACCATCCATTTGGCACAAAGATCACTTCCCCAGCCCTACAGATGCATTCAATGGGCCTCTCTTTCCAATCCTTCGTTGCACCATAGAAGTTCATAAACCACTCTACTATGGAAACAGGACATGCCACCTCTGCACCATCTGGGCTTGGATGTACTCCAGGCGGTACCACATCAGGTGGGAATAAAACCCATTTCTTAGACCCCTTTATCACTGCATTCCAAGCTGATGTAGAATTGGGATCAATGTGAAATGACGAACCAGACCCAGCAGGGCCAATTATAATCCACCTGTAATCTGGCCTCTCATTGCCTAAAACATTAAACAAATCCTCCCTAAAGTAAAGTGGAACATCATATTCTGAACCCAAAACAGGAACCTTTTCTGCAAATTCGGGGTCAAAAAGATATAATGGTCTTTCTTCCCTCACTTGGTCTGAGTACCTAAAATATTCATGTAGCCTCATCTCAATTGGCCCAACTGCAAATTTGACATCGCCACATACCTTAACCAAGTAATCCCTATCCCATCTTCGTAGCGCAGCCCAACTATCCATACATCCTTCCAACAATACAGGCTTGTTTGGTTCCTCAAACTTCGAAATAAACTCCTCAACAGAAATACCCTTCTTTCTAACAATATTATCTCTCTCAAGCCATTCCCATTTCATTTCAAGGTTAGCACACAGCCAACTCTGAAACAGATAATCAGAGTAAAAGTCCCTAACCCTCAAATTTGAAGCAACATCCATTAGAGATACACCAAATGGAAGGTAGCAAACAGAAATATAAGTAGACTTCCATGACCCATTAAACAAAAACCCACCTTTAAGATTATCTAAAACAAGATTCCTCCACAGAGGCTCATGGTTAGCGAAAACATAAAAAGATTTGCTGACAGTGGCCAAAATTCCTAAGTAGGTGGCATCAAGGTATCCAAGAATATCGAGAACAAGCTCATCAGTAAGGGTTTGAAGATTACCCAAACCAGTGTTTCTCGAGTTGGTGGAGACTGGAAACATGTACAGATTGCCAAGGGGCTGGACCCCATGAGTGTGTGATGGAGCAGCTGAGGTTTTAAGGCTAAAACCTTCTCCTCCTTCCTCTCCTCCATGTGCATCTTCAAGTTCTTGGCTTTCTTGGTGAAGCTGGCCAGGTGATGATTTTTGGCTTATAGAAACTGTTCTCGTTCTGGTTTTCCTTTTGGTTTTGGGTTTTTTGTGTCTATTTTTTATGCTTCTAGACAATAACCTTTTGCCGAAGCTTGGCATTGCAGAGGGTATCGCCAAGGTGGCGCTTTGGTTCAAAGAGAAAATTGGCTGAGGCAACGGCAGAACCCAACAAGGGCTTCAGCGAAAAGGGTCATAAAACGAAAATTAAATTAATGGCAAATGTTATTGTG
Source organism: Rhizophora mangle (assembly GCA_037832345.1). Taxonomy (NCBI): domain Eukaryota; kingdom Viridiplantae; phylum Streptophyta; class Magnoliopsida; order Malpighiales; family Rhizophoraceae; genus Rhizophora; species Rhizophora mangle. Next base: position 1,515,272 of record JBAPLJ010002022.1, on the reverse strand, counting down.
GTTGGTCAACCTCTAGATTGACTTCTCTCTTTCTATAAGAATTCGTTTTAATAAGCCATCTCTCGTTGTTAATTTATTTCTTTTTTTTTTTTGGTCAAAAAAATAAAGAAAGTGTTTGGTAATTATATTAATTATCATGCCTACGAACCAAAATCAAAAAATTTTAACATTTAGGTAAGTCTCTTCACATTTAATTTTAACATTAACAAGTCTCAAGTTAATATAAAGAAGAGTACGCAATATTACTAAACAAATTATTACTTTTAGTGGTTTTTGTTAATTTATAAACCTTGGAGCTTTTTAAGGAAAATTTTTTGATAATTTTATTATTTTAACAAAATTTAATTTATTTTGCATTTTATGGTAATAGGATGTATTTACACTTTTATTTATTTATTTATTTATTTTTTAAGGGAAGTAGTAGTTTTATCATCATTGCATACATTTAGAGGGGTTCCCATCACACCATTGTCGGGTCCAAACTTGAAGTTATTTCTGTGAATAATGTGGCTAGATATGACATCAATCCTAATTACAATAGTGAAATTAGAACTCTTAATTTCTTTTGAATTTTTCTGGAATCCAGAATGACTCAACAAACACTTGAAGGTAATTTGGTATCTAACAATCTCTCAAGGAAGAAAAAAAGAAAAAAAAAAAAAAATGGTATCCAACAAGTATAAGAAGTCCATTTTGTGTGGGAAGGTAATAAGGCAGACTTGCAAAACCAATGAGAAAGTAGCAGCAGTTTGAGTGGGGATCAGGATGTGGAAGAGTGAAAAAATAGCTAGGATTAGTGGAGGTGTAGGAGTTGGGCCACAATAGTTGGGACGGCAATTGAGTCAGGCCCAATATTTGGCCCTTTTCTGTTTTTTTCGATAAGAGGGTCATTTTTCGCAGTTTATGAGGGAGAGCTTAAGTCGAACTTCCGTGGTCTTTTTGGCTGGTCAGCCATCTTCTTTTAAATTTTCCTACTTTTTCGTTAAAGTGCAAAAATACCCCTTCCCCCGCCAAAGATTTGATTATTACAACACATTTCTATTAAAATTGTATTTGCAGATTTGCAGCACTCCCAGTCCTTCACGAAAATTGACAATGACTTAAAACATCCTTCGAACCATGAAATGATTACACATTCAAAAAAATGTCAGTTGGTCACCATTGTCCCGACAAAGATTCTGGCGTTCTTTTTATTTTAAAAGAGAGCAGTAGGGTAGGCGAAAAATGAGACATTGGAAATGGCGGCTTTGACTATACACATCTGACCGTCGGATGTGCTGGTCACAAGTCTATCTGATACATGCATTCGCAATGTCCAATTGCTCGCACTTGTTTGTACATCCAAAAACAAATGACAAGTCGATTAATGCTATTTCCCACTGGCCGGGTGGGGAATATGATTGTGATATGTGAACCAGTGATGTTGAACGAAAAAGCATCATGGTTGGATGGATGGTTCGGTCTTTTTCGTTGTCCGGCCCGGTTACCATAAGGGCAGACGCTTGCAAAAGCCAATAGAAGCTGGCACCCAGGACGGCTACATTAATGCACTACTGATTTTTTTAAAAAATAAAAATATAAAAATAAAAAGAAAATCTGGAAATGCCATTTGCACTTTACGCTACCTCCAATGCTCCATCCTTGATTCGGGAAACTACTTTAAGTGACAAAAGGCACCATTAAGCAGGCAGCCATAATCCAATCCAGTTAAACAAGCGAAATGATTAATGCAATGCTATGCAGCCAAACCCTCGCCCTCGGGTTCAATGTTCCCGGGACTAAAGTGTATTTGGTAGCTATATTCAAAAGACAAACAAATTAAATCCTCGAACTCAATCTCATATTTCAAAAACATCACAAAAATGAATCAAAGCAGCAGGCCTAGAACAGAAATCAATTAGCAGCTGATCAGCTTGTCACTCTGTGTGGCTCTCTTTGTGGCTGAGTTTTAATGTCAAAAAAATCAGTTGGACGCCTCTCCTCGGGTTAAAACCCAGTTCACATCTCAATTGTTAATATTAAACTGTCAAATCCTATGTTATCTATTGCTAGCCAACAAATGTTAAAATACACAGCCCCTATCTAGAAACTCCCGGGGGAGAGGGGGGGGGGGCGCAGAATCAATAAATTACTCAGAATGAAACTTGCAGAGCGAGATCGACCATAGCATTCTTCTTGGCCTGAGAAATCATACAAGAATGTGTGCAATATACAAGAAAGGACTGTCAAAAGACTTGCACCTCAAAGCAAGCTACATTCCAGCAAACTGTATGAGCAAGCATTGCCCAAACTGCATCCATGTTTGAGAAATCAAGCAGCAAAATATATTCAATCCAGAGAGAAGAAAATCAAAGAACATTGCACGAAAAGTCAGCAGTAACTATGTCAACAACATGTTTGAGAATGACTTTGGCCTTGATAAATATGAACATTGTTGTCCTTTAATAAATACAGCAAGCAGATTGCTTAATAATTTCGTACTCGTGTCCTTGTAAGACATCTCCACTGCCTTGTGCGAGGCCCTTTGTCTAAAAGCATTCGCAACCCAGCATTGCTTGCCCTGAGCCCATACATATACCTGTCATGACAGAACCAGATAAAGTTAAAACAATAGGTGGCCAACCCGACTAAAGGTACCACATTTGCAACTAAAATCTTCAACCTCATCTCCAGAGTAAACAAATACCATACAACATAATAATTCAGTAAATCCACAGATTCATCTACACAAGAATGTGTGTTCATGAATGTCTGTGTGGGCATCAGTGTGAGTGCGTGCATAATTTCTAAGTATGGCATTCATTCTCCTTCTGCACATTCACCCCTCTCGTGCTCTGTCTCTAACGCATAAATGCATACAGACAAATGTACAATCTTGTATCAGTTTGCTAATGCCAATGCAGATCTTGTTTCCTTGAAATTGAAGAAAAACTACATGTGAACAACTCTAAAGCTTCTTTTTCTCTTTTGACTCCGTTCAGCAACCACGCGAGGTTTTTTTCAGCTCAAGTACTAATGCAGCAGTTCAGCTACCAATGTGAGACACATGAGAGCATGTATATATGCACAGAAACTACTTACTTGCTTCGTCGAGCTTTCTTTCTCCAGAATACAAAGGACGTGATCCACTGAATACAAAACAGGAGGGAGATTAAAATTCCAAATCATCAAGCCATGTGACAACCAAAATGTGAGACAGGATAGAGATGCATTTTTCAACTTTTATAAATGCTCAAGTACAATGCTTCTAGTGAGGTCAATGGCCAGTCCATGAAAGATGACATTAGTATTATCAAAGAACTTGACAACAACATCAATACCAAAAGGTGACAAGAAGATAACTAAACAAGAAGAACATGAACACTACCACATCACATAGCTAAACAAGAATGCAGAACAGTTGCGTGATTCATCAAACAAATATAATAACCAAAAAATTTTGGACCACCAAAAATTATTGTTGCAAGAGCAGAAAAGAAAAAAGAACAATAAGCATAGTCAGATCTCAATAATTAATATTTCTAGATCAGGAAGTGCAGCTGGCACTTGACACTTTGATGTTTGGAGGAAGTCCCCATGTCTTGAAAGGATATGATACTGAAATCATTGTCAAACTACAGTAGGCAGCATTCCACACATTAGTTAATTTAACAAATACTTTTGGAGTCAAAATGTCTTAAAAACTCAGCAATGTTCTGCAGTGAACGTGCAAATGAAGGAGGTTGGTAAAATAAAAAAAGAAGCAAAAGGGAGGGTAGAGGCGACTGAAATTGATCAAGTCTCAGCAAAAGGAATTGGCTAGTCAATAGAAAATGAATGGGCTGGTGACCAGAAAATGATCCAGAAATGGGATGCCCACTGAATATTATAAGGCATAATTATTATTAAGCAACTGAAGTCTCTTTCTCTTTGCAAGGCACTTCACCTAATGAAAACTATCTAATACATTACAGTTTGATAAACAAAAAGAAATGTAGATCTACCTTAAAAATTGACATGAAGGAAAAGCTTCCAAGAATAGAAGGGTTCTTCACTGGCATTGGTCTTTCTGGTGAAACCTCCTTGCACAAATGCTGAGCAATTTCTTTCAACAATACTAACTGAGCTTTATCAGTCTGCATTGATAAAATGGCCTGCCTCATAGATTCCCTGTCAGCCTCAAGTGCCTGAAGCCTCATGTAAAGCTTTTTGATGTCAGGATCACTAACATCTAGTTGATTCAATGTGTCTCTAGGAGTGGAGGTATAATCTTCATACATTCCAGTTCCAGCTTTTGTTTCCATACCACCAGTATGTGAGGCCCCATTATGGACAGAATCAATGGTGTAGACTCTGTCATTCGTGTCATCCCCAAATTCTGATGCATTACCCATGTTTCCCAGGTTCAAGTTTTCCACTGTTTGTTGAACACAATCAGCTTTCCTAAAGCTATTATCAGACTTGAATCTAGGAGATTCCCTGGCAAAATCTGGAACCCCTTCTCTAGACAAGCCAGTGAGTGAACCTGAACTATCTGTGGAAAACCTCCTCCTGTGCCCTGGCCATCTAGGAGAGTGGCCAACTATAACCTTCTCTTGTGTATTCTTTGTGCCAGAAAATTCCCCATCCAGTTGGCTGCCACTGGGACTTTTCTCCATTTGACAGATCCTGTAATCCAAATTCTTCAAATGGTGTCGACCATGAGGAGTCTCCCCAGATGCATATTTCTCAACATCAACAACTTCATCATTGCTCTCCAGAGCAGGGTTCTCATTTATATTGCACTTCAGGGGTGGGTAATTGTATGCTGGAAAATCAAAGGGAGAATCCAAGTTTTCAGACATGCTTGGATTATGGCCGAACCCAATTTCCATCCTCTCAACCTCACCCTCTACTTCTGCCTCTGTAAGCCCAAAACTCAACATTCGATGCTTATAAGCCTGCACCTCACAAGTAAGCGATTGAATGACCTGCTCTCTCTTATACAACATATCTTCCAAAGCCAGAATCTCCTGCTGGTCATGTGCCATCTTCTCCTCTGCAAAACGCTTGAATTGCCTAGCCTCCATTTGAATCTCAGCCTTCTCTCTCTGCAACCTTATTATCATTGACATGGCCTCATTTGCAGCTGAGGAAGAGGCATTCCGCTCCTCTTCCAATTCGCTGTACAAATCCTGTATTGACAGCTGTTGGCTGCTAACCACCTCGCGTAGCGCTGCACATTCATTCTCAACCTCCACTCGTGGATTTGGAAAGAGATCAAAACCGGGTATAAAGAAACGATTGCACTCTTCAAACTCATCGTATTTTCGTTTCACGGACCGAAGCCAAGACCCCGTAGAGGAGGAACGAATTGCCAAAGAACAGCTACATCCACAATTACAACATTTAATCCGAGAAGGTGAAAGCACTTCCAATTCCATAAAGCAGAGCCAATTTTATTTTGGTCCTCAGCAAGCGCTATCTCCCTCTCTGCCTCTGTTCCTCAGTTGAAACTAAAATTTCTCTTCCCACCTTAATTTCAATCACCAAACAACTGGAAAGCCAAAAATGAGCCTAGAGATTAAAAAACCTGGAGCGTATAAGAGTCTGGAGAGAGGTGGATTTGGAAGTCAAGTTTTCCCGGGAAAATCCAATTTTCGTGAGAAACAAAGAGAAAATTGAGAGAGCCTCTTCCAACATTCCCCCTTACTTCCCTGGAAAACAAAACTGACCAATATAAAAAATAAAAAATGAAAGCTGAAATGGCGTTTGGAGGGAAAGTAAATCCACCGGAGAGAGAGAAGAGGCTGAGGAAACCCTAAAATGTCTTTTTCATTGAATTTTTTATTTTTAGGATTTCGAAGTCTGTCATTTGTTTTTCGTTTTTTTTTCTATTCGTCTCGATTTCCGTGCAGTGGGAAAACGGTAATGCCTTATTTTTCTTTTTCTTTTTATTAAAAAAAGCTTTTTTAAAAAAATTATTTAAAAAAAAAAAAAAAAAAAAAAGAAAGAAGACAGGAGAAGAATAAAGTGTATTACTTTCTTACTTTTGTTCTGAAAAGCAAAAATGAGAGAATAATGGATGAATAGGATTAAGATGAAGGGTAGTTGGAACAGAAGAAATCGACAACTAATTTTATTAAATTTAATAATTATATATTTCTCTTTTTTCTTTTTTCTTTTTCGTCGGAATATGTATCTTTAATATTAGTTTTAAAGGATTTAAACTCAAAAAACATTTTAATTAACATCTGTCATAATTTAAATTTATTATTTAAACAGTAATAATTTATATTTAATTTCATACATATCCACATATTTATACTATAATCATTTGTATTTTAAGAAAACATTAAGGAGGAAATTCAAACTTAAGTTGGGTACGTAAAAAATAACACAGAATAACTATCAAATTTAATCAACTTTATTGATGACCCAACATTATTTTATTTGGCGCTCCATTTTAACTAAGAATAACCAAAGTAAAATCCTAAAATATATTTCAAAAGTAACAAAATTTGTAAATAAATTTAGAGGCGGGATACAGTTCCAATTGAATTATTGTTGTATTGGGCAAAGTAGTGTTTGTTTAGATTCGATGAGCGGATTAAGATTCGTTTTTCAAAGACGGCGCCGAAAATGTTATTATTGGCTGACTTAGCTGGCGAAACCAGGATCGGGTAGAGCGTGGGAGAATGCATGTATGCCTCGTGGCAGCAGGCACAATGAACCGACTCAACGAGACAAAGCCCGCCTGTTTGTTTAATTTAAAATGACGCCAGCAGTCCAAAGCTAAAGGGTTAAGACTCAAGACGCCGTCGTTTCCTTTTTTTTTTTTTTTTTTAAATAAAAATAAAAATAAAAATAAGTCAAATACTGCTGCTAAAAAAAAAAGTGTTAACCAGTGGCGGTTGCGGTTTGAGATGGCGGCGAGACGGGGACAATTTCGTCAAATAATTTCCAACGGCTCTTCGCCAAAATAAGACCCGATAAATTTTTGAAGAAACAACACTCTTCCCTCTCCCTCTCTCTCTCTAGAAACAGAGGACAGAAAAAAAAAAAGAACAAGCGAATTCGCGATTTCGGAGATCAAACACAGCAAATCTTCTCGATCTTGAAACACCATCGACAACGACGCGATATTCAATCTTCTCTCTTTCTCTCTCACTGCGTTTCAATTCTTTGGTTTATTGACTCTTTAACGGTTTCTAAGAGTGGGTTTTTGGATGGTGGATTTTGGGTCTTGCAGGTCTGGCTTTCTTGTTCTTTCTTGAAAGGCTGAAGAAATTGAGGGTGATTCGATTGGATTTCTAATCTCGCCTTTCTCAAGATGCAATTCCGAAGCCCTCTTCAAGAACGCTTTCTTTGGAGGAAAAATTCCCGCGAAAACGTATTCGAGAATCTTTAATCCCTCTTATCTTTATTTATGCGGCTTTCTTTTCTGTTTTTGATTTCTGTCAGTTAAGTCTTCTCGTTATGATTAGTTTCCATTTTTTCTTGGTGAAATGTAGTCATGAATTTAAACCTCAATTGCGTTTTTCCTATTTGAAATTTCGTGGTTATCTGATCTCATTAGGGTTTTGTTTTGTTGTATGAAATCTGTTTGGTTTTTATACCATGTAATTTTCCTTATAAGTTGTTTTACTGAATTAAAGGGAATGAAAAGGACGCTAAACTATGCCTAGATGCCGTCTCAATTACAATATTCAAGATTTAGAGATGTGATGACAGTTATCATCTCGGTCATTCCATTGAGAACTCCGTCCCTTACGATTTTTGTCTGAATTTGATGGCTGTTAAAAATTGGATAAATTTATAATTTGTAGAAGCTGTCATGGGTTTCTCATGTGCAATTCTTAGATTGGCTACTTTATCATCATTGGATTCTTGATTCAGTTTTTCTGGATGCCAGCAGCTGGACAGATTTATACCAAATAGGTCTGCCATGGACATGGATTATGCGCGTTATATGCTGACAGAAGGGCGGAAAGGCAAAGAGAATCAGGCTCTCTGGAGTTCTCCGTCGAGAGAGGCTTACCAAAAGCAGCTGGCAGAGGCTTTCAACATGACTCGGACCCGCATCTTGGTCTTCAAAAACAAGCCGCCCATCCCTGTGGACCCAATCCCACGAGATTGGTTTTCATCATCATCATCTGTTCATCAGTCTAAAACTGCCATGTCCCACCGGTACATTTCCCAGGTTTGTGTGTGTTCTTCCCATAATGAGTTTGCTTGATGCTTCTTGTTACTATGGAGTTTTTCGTTTTCATTTCTCGTCTAATGATTTGCCTACTTACTTGGGATTGATTGACTGATCAGAGTTCAGAAAGGACACTGGATGCACCAGACCTATTGGATGATTTCTACTTAAATTTGCTAGACTGGAGTGCCAGCAATGTGCTTGCAATTGCTCTTGGAGATAAAGTATATCTTTGGGATGCTTCCGATAGTTCTACCTCAGAACTTGTCTCCGTTGACAATGAAGATGGTCCTGTCACTAGTGTCAGCTGGGCCCCTGATGGTCGTCATATTGCTGTGGGCTTGAACAATTCTGATGTCCAGCTATGGGACTGCACCACTGACAGAAAGGTTTGTCCTAGATACTCTTTGTTTCTTATGGTCATTTGTTTTGCTTCTTTGATGATGAAAATTTAATGTTTATGAATTCTCATAATCTAACAATTCATGCAGCTACGGACACTGAGAGGTGGTCATCGATTGAGAATAAATTCGCTGGCTTGGAACAATCACATACTTACGACTGGAGGAATGGATGCCAAAGTCATCAACAATGATGTGAGAGTAAGAGAACACATTATTGGATCCTATAGGGGACATCACCAAGGAGTCTGTGGACTGAAATGGTCAACTTCAGGCCAGCAATTAGCAAGCGGAGGGAATGATAATCTTCTTTTTATATGGGACAGAGCAATGGCCTCTTCAAATTCATCTACACAGTGGCTTCACAGGCTTAATCACACAGCTGCTGTCAAGGCCCTTGATTGGTGTCCTTTCCAGAGCAATCTACTAGCCTCTGGTGGAGGAGGGACTGACAGGTGCATAAAGTTTTGGAACACCCACACTGGCAGCTGCTTGAATTCAGTTGACACTGGCTCACAAGTTTGTGCTCTTCAATGGAACAAGCACAGGCGTGAATTGCTTAGTTCTCATGGTTTTACGAAGAATCAGCTCATCTTATGGAAATATCCATCAATGGTGAAATTAGCAGAGCTCAATGGTCATACTTCTAGAGTCCTCTATATGGTTCAGGTATTGAAATTGAAGTAATCTATTTTTTTCTTTTATCTTGCATATTAGAACCTAAAGCATTTTATTCATTTGCTGTGTATGTCATTGCCTTTTCAGAGCCCAGATGGATACACAGTGGCATCTGCAGCAGGGGATGAAACGTTACGATTCTGGAATGTGTTTGGGACCCGAGAAGCAGCCAAACCTACACCAAAAACAAGCGCTGAGCCGTTTGCTCATTTATCACAGATCCGTTGAAGAGATTTGATGGCCATTATATGAAGAGCTAAACCAAGAGTGTGGTCACTGCAGTGTAAATTGAGTCAGAATCATTGTTTGATTGCAGATTTTAGTGTAAATACTGGAAGAGTGTCATCTTGAGTGGGATTTTAATGTCTGCTCTGCATGACTACCGAGCGTCTGTTTTGACCTTTGAATAATTGTAAATATAATGTGTTTAGTTGCTGCAATTTTTTCAGAGTCACTATTGGGACCCTCCATATATGTGATTGCCGCCAGTTCACATAAACTTCCTTGTTAAACTTTAGTTTATTTAAATGTTCTACTCATGGAAACTTCCTTTCTTAACTATACTCTATTTAAATGTTCTACTCATGGTTTTCCATATGTTGGTCTTTTTCCCACGTTGATTTGCTTAAGCCACTAGGTGATTGGAGATTTTCTTTTTCCTTTTATGGTTACAAGGGAGACTAGAAAACTTATGAAATGAGAGCAGAGTTACTGGGACTTAAACACAGAACCAAGAGATTTTAACCAAAGTGTTCCAATCAGTTGTGTTAGAAATACTGGATCTGATTGGAGACTTTCTTAAGAGTTGAAAGTTGCCATTTCCCTTTTACAGGCCACGAAGATCTTCAAGCTCAGCAAACTTGCTTGCCAGGCCATTAGGATGGCTCCACCCCAAGTCCGGGCTGGTTTGGTATCATAGAGTCTGAGCTGGGTTGAGCTAAAATCCAACAAGAAACTTTTGAAACTTAAGGCTCCACAATGAAAGCCCCTTCTCTTTGCTAGGCAAAGTCATCAGTCCCTATAGATTTGGCAGCTCATAATCGTATCGTTTCTACACGTCCAACCCTGTTCCCCGTCCAGGTGACAAATTGCAATGGAAGCTTCTGATTTATCCCTCATTTTTTTGTGCAAAGTTAAACCCAAATTTCTTTCGTAAAAGGCATGCCATGGATTAGCGTTAGAGACTTGGAATCCCATTTCGCCCTTTCATCTCTGAATGATCTCCCGGGGACCTTGGAGTTCAACCATCAATACGGCAAGCCTAGTACTAGATGGGATGACTCACAGATTCAAGCAAGAGTCGCATATTCATGCATTTCAATAGTCTTAAAAGTTTTTAACCGTGGGGTCTAAGTATGTCTTTTTTCTTCGTTTTTTGGTCTTAATAATTTTTTAGATGAAAGAAAATTGTGGCTTGAATGGTTGAACCCATGATTTCCTTTTTATCCTCAAGCAGATTCAAGCAAAATAAACTAAACAATAATAAAAAGAGCAAACAAGAGCTACTCCCAACAAGAAGCAATTTTTTATTCAAGTATGCATAAGCGAACATCTCTCGAATGAAAAGGGCGATCACGAACCACCCTTTCCTCTGGCTTGCTGGTTGTGTTACATTCCTTGCAACAACGAAATCGGAGGATCAAGTGAAGACAATTTTTTGTTTTTTTTTTTTTTTGCGTTTCGTCATATCACAGGATGGTATCGCCACTTTGAAAGAAAAGGGCAATCATGCTTAGTAGGAAAATAATCTTCGATTAGGCCCCTCAAAAACTAATTGTCATCAACCTCATTTCTTGCTTTCCACCTTCCTTGCTTGGTTGTCAACTGTTGTAAAGGGATAAGGATCATATCATATTGGACCAAAACTGTGCTGTATATGTACTCAAATTGTGGTAGATACAATTCACCAATGCGTTCGGTGATTTTGGACCCACCAGAGACCTGATAAAAAGTGTTTGATTTGACAGGCCATTTTGAAGGATTGTTTGGTCAGATACAGAACACCTTTTTCAACGGAGAAGCTGCTTCCACTCGATAAACTCTTTTTATTTCTTTCACATTTTATCCTATATCAAGTGTCAATATTTCAGTTATTTTCGAAATTTCCCATAATTATAATCTAATTCTTTATAGCTGAATAATTGAAACTATACTTTAATAATAGTAAAATAATATAATCATTATTATAAATGTATAGGTGCAGTTCTTACTTGTAATTCCCGATTATAATTTAATCAAATATATATATTCTGTGTCTAAGTGTCTTCATTTGATAAGTGACAAGTATACTTCTATGTTCGACTAGGTTCAACACTTTTATATATATATATATATATATATATATATATATATAATTAATAAAATAATATATCTATTATTATAATAATACAAAAAGTAAGGTAATGAAAAGAGAGAAAAATAAAGAAACTATATTGTTTTCATCACTTTTTTTTTTTTTTTTTTTTTTTTTGTTATTGGACCCAAAATCAAGGCATGCCCCAAAATGAATTTTATTCATTATTTACATCACTTTGGTATGAGTAATGCTTCTTTTATCAAATATCGGACATGTGGTTAGAAGATTTCATGGTTCTCTTTTGGGCAAGCATTCATGCATAAGAAATGCTAGTCACAATTTAAAGGAAACTTCACGTACAACAGTTGCATCCAACATGGTATATTGGAAGAGTCGCTATCATTAGATACAAGCGTGCGTTGGGTTGCTTTTTTTTTTTTTATTGCTCAGAAAGCCAACTGATTGCTACTTCATTAAGTAAATTAATAACACGGTGACAGTGGAAAAATAGCACAAATAATTGGGGATTCACATCCTCGCTCCATCTGTGTATATTATTTCTATGATATAGTTGTATCATGTGGTAAATTTAGACATTTCTCAGCTTTTTTGAGTTCCTACCTCTAAAACAAATAGATTTTTTTTTTTTAATTATTAGTTAATACAAGAAGTGGAAAACACAAAATATTATATACTAAATTTATAAAGAGTAGAAAAAGTACAATTCATAGTTGAAAAAAAAAAAAAAAAAAAAAAACAGAACAATTCGTTAATTCTTTATAACTTTATGGGTTAGTTGATTCTCAAGCAACCATATGTTTCATCTCCCTATTAACTATTAAAGTCTCTATCTCTCTCTCTTATATATATATATATATATATATATATATATACCTCTTAATAAACATTCAATAAAAAAAAGAAAGAAAGAAAGATTCATAATCGACCTATTATTCATCTCTACCAGTCTATGCATTAGAAAGTCACGCTCTTAATATATATATTTGTTTGGACAAAGTCACCCTTCTAGTTTTGCATATAACTCCTTCGGTATCTTCATTTTCCAGAATGCTATAAATAAGACTAACTCGCTGTTTAAAAAAAAAAAAAAAAAAAAAAAAAAGTCATCCTTTTAAATCCTTGATTTAAAACACCCCACATGCCTACCATTATTCTTTAGGTTGGGGGTGTTAGGAAATGCAACAACTCAAAGTTTAAAAGAAATTTAAACAAGATTTAAGTAACTAATCAATTCATAAATATATATATATATATATATATATATATAAAGTTTCGTTAATTACAAAATTCATATTTAAAATTTTAATAATATAACAATAGCATGAATTATTGGCATAGACTTCAAGGGCATTTATTAGTGCTTCATCGCGCATGCACCCTTTTTTTTTTCTACGTACTATGCTCTTTTTCTTCTTTTTGTTTTTTTTTTTTTTTCCCAAGATCTGGTGGGTAGAAATTAAATGTTCTAGGTGCACATAGTAAATGGAATATGGACCCTTCTTTTTCTTCATCGCGCATGCACCCTTCTTTTGCTGTTCATGAGTCCAATCAACATTACAAATTTAATTTCATAATTGGGGACTCAAAGACAAACTGACGTACATGCCCCATTTCGAAGCCCCAGAAACATGTTTAAATTACTCCTTCAATTGTATATATAATAATAATAATAATAATAATAATAATAACAATAATAATGCAATTTATCATTCGGGTGTAGAGAGATACATTTATCTCTCTTCTAAATTTTTTGGACACGACATTTTACATATAGTCAGACCCTGTGGACTATAAGTCAACGCCCTACTCCACGATTTCCCAAGGTTAATCATTAACCAAAGCTTCTGGAGTCCAAATACATGGCCATTTGCTGTCTGATGCGATATTGCACTATCACGACAGTGTGGTCATCGTGAGAAATATGGAAACTTTGCTATTTGCTATTGTTTAATGGCACAATGATTCGAGCAGTAATAAAAGTTGCATCTAGAATTGGCTAAATGCTTCCAAGGAAAAATAATAATAAAAAAAAAGAATTAAAAAACAAAAATGAGGATTTCATTTTGAATAGTAGGAGATAGGCGATTTCTTGATAAGGATTTCGAATAAGACAACCTTTCTTTCTTTCATACTTTACAAGTCATTTTCAGATAAAGGGCAGGTCGATTGTGTCCAAATTACCCGCACCAACTCGCCTCCTTCAATTCTTTTCATTGAAAAATTTCAGAGTTAATCACCTTAAAAAATATATTTTTTCTTTTAATTTTCATGCATTCAAGTTTGTAATATATATATATATATATATATATTTTTTTTTGACCTATCAGAGATATCTCTACCATTTCCATAAATTTTATATTCCTTTCAAAAATTTAAAACTAAAAGATAGACATTTAGTTGCTAATTACTAGAATATCCATTTTATATATATGTATATGAACTTCTACAATATATAGTACAACAAACTCATACATCACGATGACAAAGCAGAGAAGCAAGTTGGAAAACAGAAAGCTACACTGACACCAGAAATTAACACTCGATCGCATTGAGGCGTATAGAATTCTGTGAAAAACTAGCTGTATACAATGAAAGTTGTATATGTACGGCTTGGAGTTTGAACCAGCATGTAAGGTTGAACCAACAGCTGCATCCATACAAGAAGTCATCTTCTAATTATGACATGAATATTTTTAAACTTTAATGACTTCGTTTCCAACTTCCGAGTATGGATTGTTTGTGAAAATACGATGTTGCTTCCCCTCAAATTCTACCTACTTGATGTTCTTCCCCATCTCTTTTAGCCATTTTGCTTAGTCCTCAGCTCTGTCTTTCTAACGGTTCATTGGTGCCCACAATCACCAAGACCTGATCAAATACAAACGGTTGAAGACTCTGGCTGGCCGGTCCAAATGGGTGGTCTCTACTTTCTCCACTGGGCATAGATGGCCTCCAAAATCTGCGAAAAAAATATATCTAAAAGAAACAAGCATGATGACTATTTTTTTTTAAAATAATTGATTGCTATACTTGAATTTTTCTTTTTCCCTCTACATATATTTCAATCAGTCATTTACATATAGAATATTGGCGTTATATATATGGTTTAGGGGAATCGTCTGGTACAGAAAGCATAAAACATTAATTAGGAAAAATTGTACAAATAAAGGATTTTAATCCATTATAAAATAATAATAATAATGACTTGAATATTCTAATAGCTTCAGTTGTCGGGAGAGTGCAACACGAGGACAATACCAACTCAATAAATATTTTAATCGCCATTATCAAAAGCATTCCTTACTTAATTATGATCAAAACACTAAGACGGTAATCTGCCTGTATGAAGGGCACAGAAAGCAACGTCTACATGATTGGGATCTAAAGATGCTTTCATCAAAGGTGATAAGAATTTTTAAGCCTGAATTATGTGGTAATAAATTTTATACTAAAAATAATAAATAAATAATAATAATGTATAAATTTAATAATTTAAAATTTTATATTGAGATGTGATGATAAATTTATAATTTTATTACTAATTTCAATCTTACTATAACGGCATCGGCTTCCTTCTATCCAATAAGCCCGTTTGGTCCCAAATATTAAAAAATTTTGATTTTTGAAAATTTTCTGTTGAAACATGTCAGTATATGCAATAAATATCATAAGATGTGCCACAAATATAATATATATATATATATATATATAACAAGCTTTTAAGAAGTGCAATAATAGTGATAATAATATACAGATGTATTGAATTCAATTAATGTTACAGTTATGCTATCTTCTTACACAATCTGTCCTGTTTTTATTTATATTATCATTGTTACTGTAATTTTGTTTTACAATTTTGTTACACATTTAGATATATTTGTTGGGCATCTTGTCATATTTTGACAAAAATTTTAAATTTCCAAAATATTTAATTTTTTTTTTTTTTTGTAGGTCCAATGCAAAGGCATGCTGACATCATAATAATGTCTCTTTGTTTGATTTTCTATCTAATCTCTCTGCCATATAATGGATCTAAGGAAAAAAAAATAGTAAAACCCAATTTAAAAATTTAAGTAAAATTCAATTTTATAAGATATAAAGTTGAGAGTGTAGTATGATATAACTTGGTGACAATAAGGGTCACAATATTGCAAAATTTAAAATCATGCACGCCTGCTGTACTGATGCATGTTCATGCATCAAGATGACACGTTATAGAAAACAATACGGAAAAAAGAACGGTATTATAGGACACCAGAATCACCCCTATCTCATCCACCCATGTAGAATTCCAGGAAAAGTGGCATTGAATTAGCGTTATGCATACGGCTTGGGAGACAGTGGATACACAGCTGTTATTGCAGCAACCTAAAGATGCTGAACTGACATAAACTTTCGTGATTAAGAAGAGTAGTTCTCAGACATGAACTTTCTAATAATTCTAAGGACTTCTTCTCCAACTTCCGAGTATGGATTGTTTGTGAAGAAACCGTGTTGCTTTCCCTCAAATTCCACGTAGTTGATATTCTTCCCCATTTCTTGTAGCCTTCTTGCATAGTCCTCGGCTCTGTCTTTCAACAATTCATTGGCGCCTACGATCACCAAGATGGGATCAAGGACTACCTGCTGAAGACTCGGGCTGGCTGGTCCAAATGGGTTTGCGAATGGGTGATCTCTGTTTTCTCCCACCGGCAGGGATAGCCTCCAAAGTCTGTGGTCAAAAAGGAAACAAGCATGATGATTTTCTTTTATTGAATATTACAAATAGTTAGTTGACTACTGCTAGTAAGTGTAAAAGAGAAATACATATATATATAACATGCTTTTCTGTAATATTAATTTCAAGAAAATCAAAAATTCTACCGTGTTGCTGGTTACCTATCTAGGACGTCCAAATTCAGAAATTCTTCACTAGGCCCTTGCTCAGAATTCGTCCTAGCATGCCCTCCAAAAAATGGGGCCATCAGGATATAACCTCGAACCCGGACTGGAGTCAGCCCGGTCGACCCAGCCCCGAGTCGAACAGCCATGTGATGCGCAATATTCCCCCCGGATGAGTCACCCATAACAAAAACTTGGTCAAGGTCAACACCACCTGCAGCAATTAGCCATGGATCACCGTTTTCGCTTAGAGCCTGAATCTGTAGCCAATGCATGACACTAAGTCCGTCCTCAATGGCCGCCGGAAGACTGTGTTCCGGAGCTAAACGGTAGTCAGTCGAGACCACAAGGGAATTGAGCCCGGAGGCTAGCCGCAGGCAACAGTTGTGACAATTAGGCCAGAAGCTGGAGCCCACACAAAAGCCGCCCCCGTGAAGGAAAACTACAATAGGAAGTTTTTGAGTGGAGGTTGAATTTGGAAGTGATGTGGGCTTGTAAAGGCGGAGGTGAAGGTTGTGTTTTTTGTCAAAGAGGCAGTCTTTGAAGAGAATGGAGGGGTCATCCATGGCGGCCATGGGGAAGTCAATGTTTTCGGACCTATAAACGGTGCCATCACTGTAGAGTCGAAGGACGCCCAAACAATCTTCTAGTACGTGAGGAAGGGAGCCCATCTTCAATTTTAGGTCCTCTCAATAGAGCTAGCGGAGGGGGCCATATATATATATATAGCCAAGGGTAATGGTGTAATTCACTGGAGATATGCTTGAAGGAAGTGATGGCAACATGGTGACATTATGGTGACGTATTGTTTCGTGGCCATTTGTTTATTTCCTTGATTTTGAGCCATATGAAGATTGGTGGCAACGCTATTCCTGTCCCTTTTTTTTTTTTTTTATAACAATGAGGCTAATGTTTTTTTTTTTTTTTTTTTCTCTCTGTCAGTTCTTTTTGGCTTTTTTTTTTTTTTTTTTATAAAAGGATGCAAATATTTTGTTTTTGGTTCACGAAACGAAAAGAAAAGTTCCATGCAATTCCATGGGTGATGTAAATCTGGCTGTGGGTTTTTTTGTGTACAGAGACCTCAGCAATAATGAAGAAAGGTCAAAAACTCTGCGTACGGATATGTTCATGTGCCATCCACGTTTGATGTTATTTTTTCTGTACAGAGAAAAACTGATGAAATTAAAGCATGTTTTGTCTCGCATGCAAAATAAGGTGTTTATTATCTTTTTTTTTTCAGTAAGTATATAATAATTTATTTTTTAAATTTCAAATAAATTTTACTTAAAAAATTTAATTTTATTTGTATTTTAAGTATTGAGTTAATTTAATCACCTTAAAAATTAAGTTAAATTAGAAAATTTCACGAAGTAAAGATGTTTTAATGGTGAAAGAGACAGAAAGGATGTTAATTTACCATTAGCCGTGGTAATTTAGAAAGGGAAGTGATAGAAGGATGAGAGGGTGTCCACGGGAGTGACGGGGTCTTTTTATTCTATTTTTGAAAAAAAAAAAATACATATAATTAAAGTATGATATGTACAAAATTTAAGAGAGATGAACAAGTAACTATCAAAAAGTATTAAATATATATTGTATAATATTTAATTATATATTTTATTTTCTTTGTTGACACTTTTTTTTTTTTTTTTTTTTGTTTTTGAGGAAAGAAAACATAAAAGTTCCGCTTGGAACCTGTGGGAGTCCCACGCCATCAATCTCTCTTTCTCTCCCTTCCGGTTTCTGTCTCTAGTCCGTGTACCAATGTCCAATTTTTTATACACATTACCAAACAGATAAGGTTTAGATGAGACAGTCCTACACAGAAAAGGCTCAAAGGAACGAGTGAATCTCATGGGTTCGCTTACTTTACAAAATGTCAAAGAGTTTTTTTGTTTTTTTGGCAATGTTGAAATAGCGTACAGATTGGATCCATATAAAAAAAAAAAAACTATTTCGCAACATTTGTTGAGACACATAATTACTGTTCTACATATGTATAAAAAGTACTTTAGGTCTCAAAATTGTAGCATGGTCAATGGCACTGCAACAACGTTTAACATTTGCATTGCCATGAAATAGCTTTCTTTACCGCGAATTAAAGCCCAATTAAGTTGGTTGGATTAGATTTCTGTCGTTGACCTGCAAGCCAGAGTAACGGCAAGCACAACGCGTCAGCTACAAGGAAATGCCTCGGAGTGCAGGGGGAATAAAATGCAAGCCCGCAAGCAAGCCGTGTGTTGGTCTCCTGAGTCTTTTTAATATACAAATACAAGTATTGAGTCCGTATCAATATTTGGGTTAATATTAACATGTGAAAATAGCATAAAAAAAAAAAAAAATTAAGGTAGATATGTAAGGTAACGTGAATAGTAGCGAATTAGGAGAGGATATATGTGGAGTATAACATTGGCGAAGTCTTGAGATCGAGAATGTGTGTGACTTTAAGAAAAGCTTTTGGACGATGAGTGATGGCATAGACTTCAAATGAGAAAAGTATTTGTCGCGTTAGTTCGTATGGTAGTATGCAGTAACAGGCATCAGTAATGCTGGCACAAGTTATTCAAGAAAATCAAAATCTTTTTTTATTAGCTATTCAGATATTCTAATACTCTTTTAAAGGATATATATAATTTATTGGAGAATTGACCAATATTGGGTATGAATAAAGGTTCAGATTAATGGTACATGGGCAAATTGTACGTTGACAAACATATTATTGGGCATGAAATTGGCTATAACTTCAGAATAATTGGTGCACAAGTTAAACTCTAAACCAATGACATGCAATCTGTTTAACATGTATGAGCTCTGGGCTTATATCAAAGATTTACATGTTGCAAATAATATAAAAATTATTGATGCATGAATTTGGGTTTGGGTTGAAGTGTGACATAACTAATTGTAATTTAGAATGAGTTTAGAATGTGGACCAAGTCAAAAAAAAAAATTACATACACTAAAAATAAAGAAATATAGATAAAGTATAATCTTATGGTTAAAGTGACAAATAAAAAATATTTATCTAAATCGATTGCATTTACCTTTTAAGGAAGGGCAACATGGGCAACATGGGGTTATTAAGAAAATAAATTAACTTAATAAAATGATAAAACATCAATTTCTTCTTAAAAAGTGTTGCATGATATAATTAAAAAATAAAAAAAAATATTTTTTTTTAAAAAATAAAACTCTACTATATATGATAGACTTGTTACTATGTCATACAAACTTATATAATTAAAATTATTAATTATAATAGTATAAATAATTATAATTTATAATAATTATATATAATATTTAGATTAAATAATTAAAAAAAAATTAAATAAAAAATAAAATTAAAATATTTGATATTATATTTATTTTTATATTTTTTAAAAAAAAATAAATAAATATATTAAATTTTTTTTTAAAATTTTATATTATATAATTAAAATTATTAATTATAATAATATAAATAATTGTAATTCATAATAATTATATATAATATTTAGGTTAAATAATTGAAGAAAATTTTTTAAATAAAAAGTAAAAATTAAAATATTTGATATTATTATATTTTTTTTATATTTTTTTAAAAAATAAATAAATATGTTAAATTTTTTTTTTGTAAAATTTTATATTATATAATTGAAATTATTAATTATAATAGTATAAATAATTGTAATTCATAATAATTATATATAATATTTAAAGTTAAATAATTTAAAAAAATTTAAATAAAAAATAAAACTGAAATATTTGATATATAATTAAAATTATTAACTAATATAAATAATTGTAATTCATAATAATTATATATAATATTTAAGTTAAATAATTAAAAAAAATTAAATAAAAAATAAAATTAAAATATTTGATATTATATTTATTTTTATGTTTTTTTTTTAAAATAAATAAATATGTTAAATTTTTTTTTGTAAAATTTTATATATTTACGTACACTTATTATATATAATTGTATAAAAATTTGTACTCTTGCGTATATATTAAATTAAAATTTTAAAAAAATCTTAATATTATTAGAAAGTAAAAAATTTAGGTAAGAAGAGTCGCTTCGGTTTCCAGTGCCTAACAACTCTTTTTGGCTTACCATCTTGTCTTTTCCTTATAAGCAAAGATTAGGAGCTTTTTAAAAATCAAACGTTTGGATCACAAATCTTGGATTTTTTTTTTTTTTTAAAATTGACACAGTAATCAAATATTAAATGTGAGAAAAAAAAAAAACAGAGACTTAAGAGATAAAACAGATATCTTTCACACATAAAATAATAATAATAATAATAATAATAATAATAATAATAAGTCTGTTACACATTCTTGTGCTGTATTTTGTCTTTTTCCTTGATTACGTTGATTGTCTCTCCTTGTTTCATGGGGGGAAGCAGCTATAGATTCTCCTTCAGAAATTGTTGAAACAAGAGTTTTATTTTATATCCAAGGCGACAAGTCTCATTGCCCAACCTTACCTGGTTTAGGGTTTAGGGCACTTCTATTTTTTTGCCTTGTCGTTCCTGCATCCTGCAAATGGATCTAGACTATCTCCCTGGACCACTGTATCCTCTTTCTTTCATTTCATCAAATTTCGGAAACAATATCTATGCAATCAGCTCATCAGTTAATGAAGAAGTCTGCGCAGAAACCACTTGAGCGCTCAAGTACCAATCAAGCTTTGAATTTGAAAGGGAGTCTTTGAATCAAATTCTTCTACCTCCTTTATAATTCTCACACTAAGTGGGATGGAGTGCAAAACAACTCTGTTCAAAACCAAAAAAAAAAAAAAAAAGAGAAAAAACTGAAAAAAAATTGTATCTCTTTTCTGGTCAAAGGACTTGAAATAATTCTTCTTTTTATTAACAATTAACAGCTAATCACTGACTATTTTTAAGCTAAAAAAAAAAAAAAAAAAAAAAAAAAGGGGGGTCTGCGCCAAAAACACAGGCAAATCTTTCTATTAACTTTGTGGTGACGGGCAGGTGGAATTAAAGTACCTTACTTTATCCTGCCGAGTGTGAGGGGTCCATACGAAGCATTGCCCCCATTGGCCTCATTGTTTAATATACGACTCATTCATACCCTTTATCTATCCATTTTATTTATTTATTTATTTTTTGGTTGAACGATTTAATGGTATCAGAGTTTTTTTAATTGAGGGATTTTGTGTTCAATTCAGACCATCATCGCAATTAACTGAAAATTTTTACATGTAATTTAGGTTTATTCATTATTAACGCTTTCAGTTAATAGATTTTCTTATAAAATAAGTGTATTAAACATAAATCAGCATAACCTTAAGTTGCACATCATGGTTCTAATACAAAGGTTAGCAAAGATTCATCCCTAAACCTAATATAACATGCATTGCAAGTCTGGAATCCTCAATGAAAGAAATAAAACGAGTGGAGGCCGGAGGAGAAATTAAAAGAAAAGAAAAGAAAAGAATATTTAACATCCAAGAAAAATCATAGTACTTCTCGTGCTTAACTTGTAACCATATATGCACATAGAATATCAGAATTATATGGTTCCGGGGAATCGACCAGCGTAGAAAACATATAACAAACAAAGGATTTAAAAATTCTTTTTTAATCTTTAGAGTAGTGCAACCAGAGGACATTAACACCGACTTTAACGGTTATTTTAGTCGCAATTATCATAAGCAAATCCTTAATTATGATCGAAACTTTAAGACGGTACACGGGGGCCGAGAATCCACCTGTTTGAAAGGTAAGGCACACACAGCAATGTCCGAGTACCCCCTTTTCTATGAATTTTATTATTACAAGGATATAAATATTAGATACAGATATTAGACATAAGTTCATATTACTTAATATTAATTATTAGTTATAATTTAACTATTATTTATTAAAAAATATATTAATTATAATTAAAAGTTAAAATTCTATGCATACAATTCTCACTTGAATAAAACTTTAATTATCGTGTGTCAACCACAGGTTTTAACCACGGATCACAAGTTTTGGTTCAAAGCCTGAACCTGTAGTCACTGCATCACACCAAGTCCGTCTTCAATGGCGGCCGGAAGGCTATGTTCCCGAGCTAAACGGTAGTCAGGCGCGACCACAAGGGCATTGAGCCCGGAGGCCAGCTGAAGGCAGCAGTTGTGACTGTTAGGCCAGGCGCAGGAGCCCACACAAAAGCCACCCCCGTAAATGAAAAGCAAAATAGGAAGTTTCTTGATAGGGGTTGATGTTGAAAGTGACGTGAGTTTGTAAAGGCAGAGGTGAAGGTAGTGTCTTTCGTCAAAGAGGCAGTCCCTGAAGAGAATGGAAGGTCGTCCATAGCTGACATGGGGAACTCTATGTTTCTGGACGTATAAATGGCTAAGTCACTTTAGAGTTGAA
This sequence comes from Rhizophora mangle, assembly GCA_037832345.1. Classification (NCBI taxonomy): domain Eukaryota; kingdom Viridiplantae; phylum Streptophyta; class Magnoliopsida; order Malpighiales; family Rhizophoraceae; genus Rhizophora; species Rhizophora mangle. The sequence goes on along the minus strand of JBAPLJ010002022.1, from coordinate 1,492,463 downwards.
GGATACCCATATGATCTTCTACTTCTGTGGAAGGGAAGCCCATCTTCAATTTTGGGTTCTCTCAATTTGCCTCTGTGTTGATGGACTATGGCAGAAAATGGAGGCAGCGGAGGGGTTAAGGGCACTAGGGAGCAAGTGGCAGGTGGCACAATTAACAGAGAGAGAGAGAGAGAATAGTAGTGTAATCGGTAAACATTAATGGCCCTAAAGACAGAAGGAGCCAGAACTGATGTGGCACGTGGGATTTAATTTTTTCTAATTTTAAGATTTTCAAAAAAGCAAAAAAAAAAAACAAAGTGCGACGAAATAATAAAATATATAATAAATATGATAATATATAATAATATATTTATGCACAACCTATCATTTTTAGTGAAAATTAGATGTATTTAGGACGGAAACTTAAATTTTAAAAAACAACAATAATTTTTAAAGTTGTAGGTCCAAGAAAGATGTTATTCTAGCACTCCAACGTACATTTTTGGCGAAGGAAACACAGGACTATCATGGCAGATTAGAGAGATGACAGGTCAAGGAGAAGGAGATGGTACGTCGACATACACCTCGAAATACATCGCCTATATCCTGATATACAGGCTCAATGTCAATGGGAGTAATTTGGCCAATCCAGCTTAGTCTAGTGCTGGAAGATTTGTTGGGGGTGACACAGGTAAATGGGTGAAAGAATTTTCATACCACTATTGCAATTGTTGAACTTCTGGTCCTACGACAAGGACTAAAGCTATGGTAGAACCGAGAGATATAGAAACTGCTGGTTCGCACAGATTCACACGTTCATGTCAAGCTGTTGAGGTTGCAAGACTGTCAGACCCATCCTCTTGCCCCCTTATTAGATTGGCATGATCCCATTCAGAGGAATTGGTGGTGTCAACTTTTTCATTGTTACCGCGATGCAAACTACCGTACAAACCATTTTGCAAAGTTCGGATATACTTTAGAAGAAGGAATTCATATCCAAGTCTTCCCCATCTCTGTATTCTTTCTTGCAGGTAGATTGGTATTGGAGTCCTTCGAAAAATAGTTTTTGTTCACGTTTTTCATTATCCGGTGTACCCCCACCGAAAAACAAAAAGAAACATCCAGTGAAAAACATCCTTGTAACCATCTGGATATAGAACATCAGCAGCATTATATGGTTTATGGAAATTGTCCGGCACATAAAACTTATAACATAAACAGTGTAACTAGAGGGCATTAACAACTTGGCAGTTACTTTAATAGCCATTAGCATAAGCACACCTCAATTATGATCGAAACTCTTTCAGATGATACAAAGCGGGCAGAGAAGCCAGCACTTTGAAAGGTACAGAAAGCAATACCCCTACATGATTGGCTTCACTATGCAATAGCAGCGCTCTTATTTAGAAGCAAACATGCGGCGGAATTAGCTTTCCAGGATTCATGATATTATTGGGATCCAAAGCTGCTTTGACTTTCTTCATTGTCTTCAAGGCTTCCAATCCAAGTTCCTTCTCTAGGTACTGTAAATCATTTAAGACTAATTATTACATATAGAAGCGAACCGCCATGGACAACTCACTATATTTTTAAAGACTCAAACCAGGAAACTGGTCTCCTGGGGAAGACAGCAGCAGCCAACTATTCCTTCCTAGCTAAAGATTGGACAGAATTACAGAACAAGGCAGTAAAAGCACTAACTATCCGCAATAGTACCTACTATGAAAAGACATTGAAAAAATTAATCCCACGCTGAATTGTTGAGACTACCTACAATCTTGTTGTGCAATTAACCCTAAGGTAGGCCAATATATGATTGACAATAATGAAGTAATACATATTGAAGGTATAATGCTATTCTAATAAAAATTACGTAGCAATTCATATTGCAAATGCTAAAACTAAATAGATAAATAATCCTAAAATTTATGTGTTCCATAGAGTATGACAGTTTAAATGCAAGGCAAATTTAGCTCATATGTGGTGCCATTAAGATAAAACATGGTCTTCAAATCAAAAATTTTCATCAATATTTTCAATCAAACTGCATACAGGCAAAAAGAAATGGACGAGATACCTTCATTTTCCCAGTGCCAACTCCATGTTCACCGGTACATGTTCCTGCCCATTTATGGGAAATGAAGAAAGAAAAATGAAAGAAATTTAAGCAACTGCTCAGAAATCTGACATTTCCATTTTTTTTTTCCAATCTAGTATTTCCCTCTTCTATATGTCAAAGATCTGTACATTCAAATCACAATTTTGTTTTTTTTTTTGGCAGATGCATAAATAGGAAGCCATTTGGTGAATCATCATGACTAATAGCATGAGAAATTTTCAAGCATACATTTCCCAACCCCCAAAAAGAAAGAAAGAAAGAAAAGGGTCGAAAAAAGAATTATATACCCTCCATTGACAAGGCAGCATAGACCATAAACTGGTTCAGTCTTTCTGCTTCCTGCCGCTGCTCCTCTTCGTTAGGGTCAAAAAGAATCACAGTGTGGAAATTTCCATCACCAGCATGAGCAATAACAGTGCTGCAGATTAGGCAAAAGGAAACATCTATGTGGATAAATAACATTAGTTGGAACTGATCATCCCATGGCTAGAGCTGCAAAAAATAAATCACTCAGGACATGTATACCAAACCAATGGTGATGCGTCAAGCTCTTGTTTTGACCTTGATATCAAGTCTGCAAGCCGGGATAGAGGAACACATACATCCTGCATGCAAAGAAGGGAAAAAAAAAAAAAGAAGAATAAGGATGGTAATAATCTTGGTAAGTGTTCCACCAAAGCAAAAAAGGGAGAAAAAAAACAGACTTGTTGTTCAATTGAAGAATCTTAGAAGCAATGAGAATAATGCAATTTCAGATAAGAATCTAGATGAGTGTATGGTAAATATCATAACTTCTATTAAAGAAACAGGAGAGGAAGGGAATGCTTGAAAATGCTTTATTCCCCACACATAATTTTCAATTGATTGTACTGGTTTATTCCTCAACTATAGTATACATTTGATTTCCATCATTCTCTGAAAACCCAAGAAAGTGCTACAAGCCCCAAAGTATTGCAGATATTTTCCCTCTAAAAGTAAAATTATTACGGTTGAATCCATGTGAGATATCAGAAAAAAATTACAAAAGGCATTGAATCAAAGATTGGCCACAATAATACAAGGCAAATGGGAGAGATAATGTACAACCACAACAAAAATCACAACCACAACTCCACTCCATTAATTGGTTAACAGACTAAATTGGCTATTGTGAACTTAATTGGTTTCTGCCCATGCCATTGCAAGTAAAAGCATGCATTCTAAAGTATGAAGCACTAAATTTTCATAAGACCATAAGAAGACAAGAGACCAAATATACATTACCAAATTCATTGACCCCAACTCACCGAAATCATGGCCTCAAATTTTGGTTCCATTGCAAAACAAGCCCATAGAGCTTCCTTCCTTATCTGCATCAAACCAAGAAATAAATCACAAATTTTTTAGACAGAGAGAGAGAGAGAGAGAGAGAATTAAAGGACTAGATTAAAGGACCAAGCCTCCTTCACTGCAACCAAGCCATGCACCCAGTGATTCAAGTTTATAGGTACACAAGGAGAGAAGCTACAAAGATTAAAGGATCAAATAACCACCCTCATTGTGACCATGCCAATTCAAGTTTATGGGTATGATATATCCATTTCGCTTCAACTTTACTTCATTCAAACACAACAAATTGAAAAGCAGAGGCAAAAGCACTATAACATTGGGGGACCACAACCCCCTCCCCCACTGTTTCCAACACGCATCTCACCCCGAAATTTCCAACGAGCCAAAGAGTAAGATTAAAAAGAGAATAAGAGAAATGAGCCATAACTATGAAAGTGTGCTTACCTTCATCATTTCCATGTGCACACTCATCTAAGGTATTAAATTAACCAAGCAGCCAGATGTGGGGGATTCATACAAAATATGTACCATAATGTGCTTCAAATATGTTCACAGCTAATGCAACGCCAACCCATGTTAAACAGAAACAAACAAACTAAAAAAAAAAAAAAAAGACATACAATCCCAAAGAAGGAAGTGAAACCCATAAAAAGAGAGAGAGGTGCATTCCAAACCTTATATAAGAAGGAATATTGAACCTATTATTCAAGTTAGTTTACCTTCCACAGCTCTTTTTTTGCTTGAGGGTCTTCTGCAAATACAAAATCTGAGCCATTGTGCTCAGAAACAATCTGCTGAACGATCAGTGTTTGCTCATGTGCATATGCCTCTGATAATCAGATAAACACAAGACCAAGTCATCAGTGGGTAAAAGCAAGGATGCATTCTCAAAGCACATATCATAGCAATATGTGATGCACTCATCTAGGGACACTCACATACAGCTGGACAGGGGTAACAAAGAAAAAGCAGTTCTTGTTTTAGCCATAGAAACAAGATTCATAAAAGCCCAAGTCAAAAGAAAAGAGCACAATGATGTTGCCTTAGATCTTTTCTTCTATATAATGAATTTTCTATACTAACTGTCCTTGTGGATGTGATTGCAGCATAATTACTACTCTGCCTTTTAGCTATAGTATTCTTAATCCAGATAACTTACTTTTATCTGCAATCAATTAAGTTGGCCAATTTTCCAATTGAAGGAGGAAACCATAAAAGTAATATTACCTCAATATCATTAAGAAATTAAGCTGCCATATTTGGTTCAATAATGCAGGATGACTGAATGTCATCCATCTAATAATGGATTTATATAAAAGTGAATGAAGAAAAGATAAAAAGAAGTGAATAGCAAGAAAAGGACCTGTGCCTATGAATTCAAACATCAAAGTAGGCACTTCAGGCAAGTCTTTCCCATTGGCAATGTTCACAGCCCTCACTTGGACCTCGTCCATTAGTTCTACCCTTGAAACCTAATCCAAGTGAACGGAACATCCATAAACAAATTAAAAGCATGAAGAAAGCCTGCATAAACGACCTACCTGTATACCACATAGCATAGTTGCAATGGCAACATCTGCTGCATCTTTAATTGTAGGAAAATTGCACATTGCAACCTGCAATAAGAACAACTATTACCAAAATGCATGAAGTTCCACAGTTTAACATTGACATCTATTATAAATTCCATAAAATCTAAGAAAGAAAAAAAATTATATATATGCAACACAGAGGACTGGTTTAAAGGTAGGGTTTAATGCTTGATTGTAAAAGTTTCTTTTGTTATTCATTCCACGAAGTCATAAAAACCCAATGTCTACGAATCTCCTGCATTTTTGTTCTTCTCACTTGTTTTTCCACTTACCTGAAGGAAATCAAGAAATGCAGGCTACACACAAGTTCACACATACTTCAACCTATGAGAATTGCATGTGAAAAAATCAGCGAAAAAAGGCATCTTAGTGCATTAGACTCCCATACCAAGGGGTTTGGGAAAGGGTTGCCCCTATTTATATAGTTGTTTCTGTCACTTGAACATGTGACCTCCATGTCACAACAGAATAACATTAGTGTACACAAAAGCTCTTTTCTTGCCAACTAAATAAAATACCTCAGTGACAAAGCTAGACGCCTCTTGCCAACTATATAAGAAGATAGGATTAACCACTTACTTAACTAAGGAAATTAAAAGCATGAGGCAGAAAATTGGCATTAAATTAGAAAGGGGACAAAAACCAAAGAAAAAAAGGATCAACGCACCACTGAATGCTGTGGAATTTTCTGAAGGCGTAGGGTGACCTCCGTTACTACACCAAGTGTTCCTTCACTTCCAATTACCAGGCGAGTCAAATCATACCTTTTCCATGTATAACCAGTAAGATAACACAAGCCACTTTTTTTTTTTTTTTTGGCCATTTTAAGAAGAAAATTTAATTTTCTAAAAGATACTCTAAAGCAAGGAAATAAATCATTGAAGGGATCTTTCCTATGCAAAAGCATACATCATGGCTGAGATTAATGTGTTTCCATTCAGCAAACAAATTCTATATTCCTAGATTAAAATCACAGGGAACCCAGGATGAATAAATTGATTAAAAATATTGGAACACACCCTGCAGCACTCTTTCGAGCACGAGAAGCTGTCTTTACCACATCTCCATTGGCAAGAATGACCTGGAGCATAAAGCGCATAAGAAAATTTTTCTACTTTGCATAGAATTGAAGTTACTGAACTCAACATCAAAAGAGGGCAAACCTTAAGAGAAATGACATTTTCTCGCATAGTTCCATACCTAAATGCTAAAAACAAAATCATTAAATCCAGTAACAAAGCTGCTATTTCTTGAACAGTTTCAAATTGCTGGGGTTTAGAAACAATTTTGAATGTGAAAGTAACCAAAACAGATGGAGCAGTGATAGCTGATAAAGCAGAGCAACTACCTCGCAGCTAAAGATCCAGAGCAACGTGTAGCACACATTCCCCCAATTGTTGCACCAGGCCCTGCTTGTTACATGCATCAAGAAGTCAATTTGTCAAGTGCAAATCTGACTCAAAGAACTTTTGCATATCAAGGCATCATTGTGAGTTATTTGCAATACCAAAACCAACCAACAAAAGTAGATTCCAATTGCCACATTAGCAGATCACAAGGGACATTCACAACTAAAAAGCAAACATCAGGAAAAAAAAAAAGACTCTTTCCTTTTCTTGGCGGAAGGAATTGAAGCATTCTAACTTAAGTTCAGGTACAAATGAACCATAAAGTAAAGTCCTTTGAGGAATATTTTCCATAAACAAGAACATTATTCAGTGAACTTACCCGGGTCAAGGGGAAAGAATAAACCATAAGGCTCCAAGTACTCATTAAGCTCCATCCAGCCAATTCCAGGCTCAACAACCACATCCATGTCCTCAACATGTAATGCTTTAACACTCTGAAATTTGAAAAAGGAAAGCAATATAAACATGAAAGGAGAAGTACAAGATTCCAGATGACAACTAAGTGCTTAAAGCAGTTATTATGTAAGCCAAATAGTTTCCTGATGAGCATGATTGCATTGACAGGATGGCTTTCAGAGGGGCAAATAGTTGATTTATAAAGCATACCGAAGAGGGAAGAATAAACCTAACACCCCTGACATTGTAATGCACACTTATTGTCCAGTAAGTGGCTCTGTTATGAATAATGAAAAGGACTTGCTAGAACTGAAAGCAACTGGAAATAACTTTTTGCTCATTTGAATATGAAAAGTGGTATTTTTTCCTAGCATTTATGAGCAAAGGTGTGAATAACAGCAATACAAAGCTGTAACTCAAAAGAAAAAGGTTCTTAGATATTCTTGAGCTGCAATTTGAATTTAATGAAGAATTATCATGCTTGACTTTTACAGTAGTTGTGAATTATTGCAAAATATCTGTCAGCATAAGTTCTATCAAAAGAATGAAACCCAAGGGTGCAAAGTTCATAGGACAAATTGATGCATACCTTCATCTGTGACATGTCAATACAAACACCACCATGAGGTGACAAGGTGTGACCCTCAATTGAGGTAGCTCCCCCATATGGCACAATAGGGACCTGATTACAAGAAGGGCTTTTTCAAGATCATTGGGATTGCTTACCAACAATGGCTTTACTCAAAAAATAAGGCAAAAAAGAAAGGAAAGGAGGAGAAAAGATTGACTTCCATAATTACTTTTGAGATTTATTGGAAAAATGTTCATATCCTCTGGAAAAGCCATAGTCAGACTTTTTACATAATTATACAAAACAAGAGCTCACACCTTGTGCTTGTCACAACATTTGATGATCTCAGAAACTTCCTCCTCTGACCTGCAAGAAAAATTAATGACTCAGAAGAAATCACATCTGATTACCTACTTTCATAAAAGAGAATCACATTTGATTAGTATATATTTACTTTCAGAAAAGGAATCATATTTGATTACTTTTCTTAACCAGATGTATGGACAAGATTTTGTGTGAGGATTGTAAGGTCATAGTGGGAGAAGCACTTACCACACAACACAAGTTAGTAGTCTTGGATGTGTATTTTAATTATGTGAGGAGAACAAGAGCAAGTACACAACAGTGTAGGACTAAATGATGGAACAAATTAGCTAAGAATGAGGCAAAGAAGTTGTGGCAGTGGCCGAAGCAAATGGACTTAATAATTTGTATGGAAAACTTAGAACCGGGGAAAGAGGAAAGGAGATTTACAAATCCTTCTTATGAGGAGGGCTGGATAATTGAGATGGAAATGTCCGTCTTGAGTTTTGAGGGACCATAAAATTCTTATTAAGTTGAACAATAAATTTTATCAAAGAGCAGTTATTTTAGTGATATTGTACAGTAGGAAGTGTTGAGCTTCAAAGAAATAATACATTACAAAAAATAATGCTTTCACCTAAACACTAATGAGTCATGACTAGAATATTGATCTACTTGAACATTATCACTGCTTAATAGCATTATTTTACAGCTTAATCCATTCACTACAGATTTTACAACTTGAACCATATATCATTCGCATTGGTACTTTTACATCCCTCTCTCAAAACTAGCATCCATTCCTACTAACATCGTGTGACCAGAAGGAGCTAGTAACCCTCCCCACCAGTATCTCACCAGCAACCAAAACCCTGACTCCATTTTCCACCTAAAAAGCAAACAAACCTCAGCCAATATACCAGTGTCAACAATAACATTTGGCATGCCAACACCACCGTCATCCTATTTTTGCAACCTTTGATATTAACGAATGTCCACCTGCACTTGACTCGAGGAGCAGATTCATAGTTTAACCCAAAGCATGTTGGTGTTAGTTACCTACCTAAGGTAATGGTACAACCACTGCAAGTGAAATTTTGACTAGACCAGAAAGGAAGCAAGAGGCTCACTCGACTTGTTAGTAAATGCATCAAGTACTGAATCCTAATTCAAGAGTAATCCTTACCTTGGAAAAACAACTACATCAGGAATGTTCACTGCTTTGTGGAAGCTGTTCTGCGGTTTCCCATGGAAGTACCTCTCATCATAATCCAACGTCACGTTAGCCTGCCAAACAAACATCATTTTAGAACACCCAATAAGCCAATAAGTTGACAATATCCACAAAGATGCATTTGCCCTGTTGAAAATCCAAAAACTTGAAAAAAAAAAAAATTTGATGATTCGTAGCTGAAAAACGTAAGAAGTGAGAAATTTTAAAATTGGAAAAAATAATAAATCTTTAGAGAGAGAGAGAGATATCTGTACCTGACAGATATGTTTTAATACATCAATAAGCTCTTGCGGGACTTCCCTCTGAGAACCCTTTACCACAAACTCCGTGTTGCCTTTACTTCTAAAATCCCAGCCAAAAGAAATGAAAACGGAGGAAAGTGCAAAATAATAATCAAAAACATAAAGTGAAAAAGAACAGACCGAGAATCGAAATCAGAGGCTTCGGAGAGGGAAGGCTGTGCCTGGCACTGCGAGGCAAGCGAAGCAGCCGATGCTGCCAGAGCAACAGGAAGAAGAAGAGAGCTCGAGCATAGCAGGAATGGCCTCCTTGCGCTACCAAAGTTCTCGAAGCTCGTCGCGGAGCTGTTGGGTATTGTTTTTTGAGCTCTGAGATTGCATAAGTTGCGGAGCAGATTGGCAGCGGCGGATTTCGAAGAGGAGCGCAGTCGAGATAGCCAGCAGCCGCCTGCAGCCACGAAGAAAGCCATTTTTCTTTTTCCTTTTTTCTTTGCAGATTGTGCCCACGAACAAAGAAACAAGACCGGCCGTGCTATTATAAGCCATGACGAACAAACTGTTTGTTTGTTTGTTTGTTTGTCCATCGAGCACCAAGCTTTGATTAAAGGACTTCAAAATTTTTATCTTTTTATTGATAAGTAACCGTTAATCACCAATGCTTTTTAATATTTCATATATAATAATTAAAGACATTTACGGATAAGGTTAGATAATCGGAAAAAAAAAAATATTATTATTATTATTATTTAAAACTTTTAACATGTAATTAAATTATAATTTTTTTAACTAATTAAATTGATAAATTGATTGTAAATTAGTTGTTTATAATTTAAAACAAAACAATAAAAAAGTGCTAATAAAAATTGAGAAATAATCGACATTTACTAATATTTTCTAATTCATAATTGATTCAACAACAAATAACCAAAATATGTAACTTCATCCTTTAATTAATAATTAAACAAAAGAAACAAAAGGATGGCGGCCAACAAGAGGGTAGTAGGCATTGGACATTGGACAGCAAGACAGTCAGGCAAAGCAACAACTATGAGAGTGACTTCGAGAAATCCCAACTTGTTTTGTTCAGTTAGAAATTAAAGAAAGAAACTTACTAGTGGCGTTGTTTTACGTACGGTGTCTATATTTTCTAAAACTATTCAACGGTGGCGGATCGACCCGATTTTTGGCAATTTTCATGGCGATCTAGAAAATATTGAAACCCCATATCTTTTTTTCAATCTCTGATTTGGTAGATGATATGAGTTTGTGCGATTTGATTTGAGTTGCACAATTTCTAACAGGTTGAACGGCTTTTAGGTACCCCCCCTAACGTCGGTTATCACAATATATCATAGCCAAAAAGTGGTATAACAATATGCTTAGCCACAATAACATCCGTCAAATTTGTATAATTTTACAAGTGTATAGCACAATTTAGTAAACTCTATTTCATGTTGCAAGGAAATTCATTATACGTATTGCAAGCTTCATTTTGGCATGTCCATAGATGTCCTTTGCTTTCTTTTTTTTTTTTTTTTTTTTTTTTTTTTTTTGTTGGGTTGAGAGTGTCACGTCCATGTATCCCAATATTTCATAAATCGTGACTATCGGAGGATATCTTAGACAAGAAGAAGTTGAACAATATGATTAGCCACAAGACAACACGCTAGATGCTTGGAAAGCTAGGATTTATAATTTCCATGCACTTATGGTCAAGATGAGGATGACGTTGTTTTTACCAACAGGACAACATCACAGCACAGAATCCTCTCTTATTTGAAGCAAAACGTCGGATGGTATGCAGAGACATGCATGGCTATGTATGTATTTTATATCTGCCATAGGAAGGTGGTTGGTCTGTTCATCATACAATTCATCCTAATTTCATACAAGCGTCTCTGCAGATTTGGGCACTTTGCATCGCAACTTGCAGCTCCGAGGCCTTCAAATATTGGTGTGCAAGCAGCTGAACAAGCACATACCTTGCAAAAGAGATGACCGCAGCTCACAGCATATGGATTAAAAACTGCTTCCTGTTAAAAGAAACCTGAACAAAGTGAGATGGATAGACAGTCTTTTTTTCTCATTTGTCCATTTCTTTACCAACAATGCAGTGGAAACCATGTCTCACCAGGCAAAAAGCACAAGTGGGGCTATATTCTAGCTTTGTAGAATTTGGAAGCACCAACGCCATAGCAGCCTCTGTATCATTTATGTCACAAGAAAATTGACCACAGAAATCGCTGAACTTTCCAGCATCTAATCCACTAAAATTTAGACAGAAGGCTCCCAACTCCATCAACCACGGCAATTGCAACAATTATATGTGTCCAGCTCGCACCTTGGATTTAAAATTCTTCCCAGGGACAGAGCAATGCACCTAAAGGCGAAAATTATGAACTCTTTAAATTGCCCTTCAATGGGGCCCAATATGATATACAGAACAGCAATGCAAAATCAATAAAGGAGGACTAACAAAATGCATACGTTGTCATATTTCTTCAGGATTTTCTGAGTAGCAATTGCATTCGTTGTTACGTCGTCCATCAGCATCTCCCCTTCCTGAAGCATGGCTTAGTAATCATCTTTGATACAATGACACAAGCGCCAAAAATATCTATGCATTCCCCTGGCAACGTGATGATGTAGAAGGTGTCTAACTCTGGAAGTGAAAAATCCAGCAATCTCCGAAGCTTCCTTCATCAGCTCAGAAAAGAATATTTGATCACACGTTACATAATTAGAAAACTTGATTAATGTAATTCCAACAAGTAATCAAATCTCAAATTATTAGCAGGTTCAATATCAGCTGCCATGCAACAGTAAAACTGAAAAATAAAGCCGTGAAATTTACTGAAAAGGGGACTTCTTACATGGACAAGATTGACATTGACATAATGCTGAAGATGTGGAGCTATTGTGGTCATCAAGTTCTTGTTCAGTTTTGTAAGAATCGTCTAATCCTCCACAAGTCCTACAGCACTTGTCGAAGAACCACTCCTGGTCTCCATGTAGGTACTCCATGCAAGTCTCTCCAAACTTCATTTTCTCAAAAATCCAATCAAAACCCACCTCAAATTCTGAAATTCCACCCCAAAAAAGTGAAAATTAATTAGCTCCAAAAATACAAAAACAAAAAACAAAAAAGCATTGTCTAACGGACCTAAATCTGAAATTTTCTTTTAAGGAGTTAAAAAAATAATAATAAACATGTCAAAAATTAAACTAACTAAAAACTCAGTTACAATTGTCTCCAGAATTCCTCAACATAACTAGGAAAATTTTATAACAAAGTATAAAGATTTAATAAAAAAGAAAAAAACAAAAAGCTAAAAAGAAGTTGAAACAACCACTTTACGGGTCGAGAATGTACCCTATAGAAGCATCGAGAATGTACCCTATAGAAGCGTCAAGTACATCAAAGAATCTTTTGTTAATTTACAACTAATTTAGAAAGGGGGAGAAAAAAGACAAGGGGCGTTAGGAATGTTATTTAATTGCAAAAATTCCCGATTATATAATTTTCAAAATTGAAAATTCAAAAGACATTGTGTGAATTTAATCACATTGAAGAGTAGCTAGGCCACTGTGGTGACACCTGAAGCATTTGTTCAAAACGGGAGTCATCGGCAAGTCTCAACTCGCAGACGTGGCATCCAACCCACAACTACGTGTACATATAGTAGTAATTGGCTGTCAGTAGCTGTCCAATCATGGCCAAAGAAAATTGTTATTATTTTTATAAAAAAATCTTAAATCTTTCCAGGAGCGTCCAAGCCAGTGAATTTGGATAAGGATACTGCCACTACTCCAATTTGGCACATTAAATCCCGAGACATGCGAATTTGACAGTTTAAAAAATTAATAATTTTAAATTAATTATAATAAATAAATAATGATATTAATTTTTTATAACTTGTCAAGTACTATATACCCAAAGTGCGCCATAAATATGAACTTCCTATAATTTAGATTAAAAAATATTAAATTTTAATCTCATAAGTATTAAAGTGTAATGTTTAAAAAAAAATATTAATAATATTAGAATAATAAATTTTTAAAAAAATTAAATAAAAATAATAATTATTAATTCTAAATCATAATTTATAAATATTATAATTAATAAACTTTTTATAATTTATATTAAAAATATTAAATTTTACTCTCATAAATATAAAAGTACAATGTTAAAAAAAAAAATATATTAATAATATTAAAATAATGAGTTATTTAAAAAAAAAGTAAATAAAAAAAAATAATTATTAATTTTAAACCATAATTTATAAATATTATATATTTAATAAACTTCATATAATTTAAGTTAAAAAATATTAAATTTTATTCCCATAAATATTAAAGTGCAATGTCAAAAAAAAATCTTATATTAATAATATTAGAATGGTGAGTTATTTATAAAAAAAAAAAAGTTAAATAAAAATGATAATTATTAATTCTAAATCGTAATTTAAAAATATTATAATTAATATATTTTTTATATAATTTTATTATTTAAAAAATATTTATTATCTCATTCCCCCGTAAAATAAATTTCTGCCCGAAACAATTTCGATTAATGAAACTGTTCATTTGTCCTTTTCTTTTAAAATTCTTTTAGCCACAAAATGATCAACATCTTGTGCAACCAATCTACTGATATTTGTTATGCAAATTGGGCTCAATCATCTAATTTCTATATTGGTAGGAATGGAGCTTAGTCCATGTAAGCATTGCCCAAGATTCCTCGAGCGTAACTGAACCAACCAGCAAGGCAATTCACCATCCTATGACCGAGACGTTTTTTAGCTTTCTAACCATCTGCCTAGCTAAAATGATCCTCAGAACTGTTAAATGGACCGAGATAAACTGTTCATAATCTCAACAGAACATGATGTTTTGTTTAGCTTGGATAAATAACTGCAGTCCAAATGGATTCCCTCTGATTGCTTGATGTCTACCCCCGAGGAGAAGGAAAACAACGCTCTCTTCAAGCTTCTTCAAGTTGATTCCTATTTCATTGGATAGAGTTGTAGCTCATGAGAAGACTACAGAAAAGAAAAATGGTTCCCTGGTCGCATTTCTTATATACCTATGCCTGATAAATTTTCCCTGCTAGATTTGCAGTCGATAGTATCCTCCTCTGGCCCTGAGGAAGTAGGTGTGTTGCATTTTATAACCAAAGAGTTGTCATCCAATGACATGCGCACATCAGAGATTAGAGTTCCATCCTTAACATGATCCAAAAACTGACATTGAACATCTACCGAAATAACATCATTGTCCTGGAGCAGTTTTGAATTCCTCTGCCTTTTCCAGACCTCCCTCTCTCAAGTACAGCAGAGAGTTAGCCAAAAAGGAGTTGGATTTCCAACCAGGTCCAGATCCCAACATTGCTCTCTTCATATTTTCCACAGCATCTGGAATTTGATCCTTCTGATAATATCCTCTTGCCAGAAAACTCCATGTCCATGCATTAGGTTCTATCCCCTTTGATGCAACTCTATTGATAAGTGCTTCGGCCTTCTCCACAAGACCCTTTTGGCAATAAGCATTAACCAACAAGTTTGGAATACGCATATCACGCTTCAGTTTCTGAAATTCCCACTCGCCAGCCATCTTTTCTGCACTTTCAAAGTCATCAAACTTCAGTAGAGCACTTATGATGTTGCGATAACCTGATTTGTAGGCAATATCATTCTTCTTGTACAGTTCCCATATCCTCAACACTTCATCTTTCTTCCCCATTGCAGCATATTCATTGATAAGGAACTCATATGCTGTAGAAGTTCTTTTGTAAATCAATTTCTCAGATTTCTTGATCAATTGCAAAGCCCTGTCCACAAGCCCAACCTTCCTGCACCCACTTGCTGCAGCAACATAAACACTCCAGTCCAAAACAAAGTTGGGTTCAAGTTCCACCTTGGTCAAAATCTTCTCCATTCCTTCTACATCAGAAACAGAAGCATATGCACTAATCAATGTATTATATATATATTTGTCATATGAGATGCCTTGTTTATTCATTTCTTGGACCAGAGTTTCTAATTTCTTGATGTTTCCAGTCCTATAATACAAATTGAGCATCATATTATAAACCCAGGATGTATTAGCAAACCCCAAATCCCTCATCTTCTGAAAAAGAGCCTCTGCTTTTTCCACAGATTTTACGAGGGAATAGCAGCAGAGAAGTGAACAGTATGCTTCAAGTCTCTTTAACGAATCTGGAATGCCACTGAAATAGTTCTCCACATGTTCAATCCCGTGAACTTTTAACATCAAGGCCAGCCGGATGGCAACATCACCTTGTGTAAGTTCCAATTTCCTTTTGTCAGTCATCCACATTGAAATCTGGTAAGAACAATGCCATTGATAAAATCTTAATGCTTCTAAAAGCTTTAAAAAAAAGGGAAAAAAAGAAAGGAAAACCCAATTTTTTTTTTTAATGGAAGCTCCATTAAAAATTATTCACCATTTCTAAGAAACTCCATCACAATAAGAATTCCTCATTATCATGATCTCACAAATTGAAGCATTCACTGCATTGGAAGTGCTTCTCAAAGCCCTCTGCCACTTAGAACTAATCATCAGCCCAGATAACATGAATGCAGAGCTAGAAGTAACAAATTACTCTTATATAAAATATACAGTTTCATTATGTGCACGCTTGACGCGTTGTAGACACCGCCTCTCATTACACTAATCATCAACGTTAAATGTACGATTGTGGTTGATTGTAATCGTTGAATGCCTATTGAAAGACTTCAAAAAAAAAAAAAAAAAAAAAACAAACGACAGTGCATTGCAAGCGAAGAAATTATCTAATATTTCTGAACAACGTTAGAAAATTCTCAAAAACAATGAAAGATATTACGCAAAACGGAAATCAAAGTGGGAAATATTTATATAACATTTTAATACCTCGAGAGCGTGATAGTACTGCCTATAGCGCTGGAGTTCCTTGATCATCCGTTGGGGCTGATATTTGTACACATATTGTCCTCCGGCGATCCCTGGTCCAGAATCGGCATAATCGAGGCCTTTGGATCTTCGACCGCCGAGATCCGATGGTAGAGCTCCGTTACCGAGTGCGACTCGAGTCGTCTAAACATTTGAGCCAATTTTGGCGTCGGCTTTGGTGCGGCGGTTGTTGAGTAGTGATTTGCATCAAGCCAAGCGCCAAAAGCGTTTCTGGGATTGAAACGACGCGTCGCGTGGAGTACAGTGTTTAACTTGAGAAACTCCATTTGCTGAGCAAAGAAAACAAATAGTTTCAGTTACTGAAAAATAGGACTTCAGAATCAATGGAGGAAAGTGAGAGAGAGAGAGAAAGAGAAAAATTTTTTTAGTTTAGGTTTAGAAGATAGGATCGGACTGCTGGCGATGTTATGGAGAAGATGTTGGGCCTCTCAAAATGGGCCTTGAACCCAATGCACGCTTTTCTACATCAAGCCCAACAATCAAGAGAGAAACATCTTTAGACCCAAATTATCCTAGTAGACTGTTTCATCGTAATAAGTTTATGGTCTCTGAGTTGGTTTGTCGGAGTTAGCCTATCGGCCACTTTTCCCATTTTGTTGAATAAATTGATTCATACCCTTAATATATATATATATATATATATATATATAATTATTTTTCCCCCTCATTTTTCCTTTCAACATTGCTCTGTTTCTTTTAGTGTTCTTCGCATTAATGAACCCACTCGAGGAACAGTCAACAATATGCTAACAGTTAAACCCAACCTAGGAAACATGAACAACAGTTGGGATCACTTTCATGAACAGCATTACTTTTATTTGACTAACCAACAAGCCTGCTTCGTGAACAGCGCCACCAAAACACAGCTCATTTACTTAAAATTTCGCAGTCTCAAAACACATGCACGCAAGTGTTAGCTCGTAAGCCTACGAAGAAAAGGCATATGACAAGTTGATTCAATGAACAGAACTGCAAAGCCTACAAACTTGGCTACTCCTAAGCTCTAAGAACTAGAAACAGAGTACCTCCAGCCCACTCCATTGTCATTCCTAGTTATCACCCACATCACAAGCATCAAAATTTATGACCCCCACCCCCCCAACTTCTTCCATTAATAACAGAAGCATCAAAATAGAAGCTCTATAAGCAATTAATTATCTAGAGATTAATGTGATAATCCAAACAAAAACAGCAAATCTTCGCTGCAGATTACTGGCAACCAAACATCATAATCATTCTCAAAAGTCTGAAAGAGACAAAACTAGAAAAATATTGGGTGACTGGAAATTTTCTCTTCTGCTCCCAATTATTGATTCCTCAACGATTGGCTTTGGCAACTCTTTCAATCTCATCCTTCTTCTTGATGGCATAGCTGGAGGGAGAAAAAAAACAAAAGGCATCATAAGCACACAGAAAAGCACTTACTCAAAAGGACAAATGGATGATGGTAAAAAAGAAGAAACCTATTTGAAGAGCCTTTTGCTGCATTAATAAGCTCATCAGCCAAACATTCTGCAATGGTCTTAATGTTCCTGAAAGCAGACTCACGAGCACCAGTCGTCAGGAGATAGATAGCCTGGTTAACACGTCTCAAAGGAGAGATATCAACTGCCTGACGCCTGACAACACCAGCAGAACCAATACGAGTAGCATCCTCACGAGGTCCACTGCAACCAGTGGAAATAGTCAGAACAAAATTATAGGTGGCCTACTCAATCACAAAAAAATTTTGCAGGAAGATACAAAGGCCCACATAAGCCTCTATATAAGTAAACAGTACAATAGCAGATTTTCAATTTGCATACCTGTTGATCACAGCATCAACAATGACTTGGATGGGGTTTTGATCTGTAAGAAGATTAATAATCTCCATTGCATGCTTCACAATTTTAACTGCCATCAACTTCTTTCCATTGTTTCTGCCATGCATCATCAGAGAGTTTGTAAGTCTCTCCACGATTGGGCACTGAGCCTTCCTGAAGCGCTTGACTGAGTATCTCCCAGCTGTGTGTGGCACGTAGGTGGCATGTTTGGAAGCTTGGATACCAACGTAGTCAGACAGAGAAATGTCACTGACCTACTCCATTGAAAACAAGATATCATCACACAATGCAGAAACCCTAAATAGTCTAACTATCAAGGAACATTGTCCACGCACTAAAAGAAATTTTCTTCAGACAACTGGAGAAAGGAAACATCTGGGTAATATCAAAAGTATAAAGCTTTCATAGAAGAACCTTCTCTATTCCAATGTACTTACAATTAACAAAGCAAACATACAAATTCAATTGTGGCAAAGATAAAAAATATAGCTGGTTCACCCCAATCCTTTATATCCCCAATTATGTCTGCCAAATCTTGACACCATAGGGAATAACAAAAGCAATTCTTAGTAGATGTTCCATGCCCAATTAAAAAAAAGGCAAGTTTGCAACCTCTCATCGATCCTCCATCTAGACACTATTCCCATTAGGCAAAAGAATATAATGAAACATTATAAAAACAAGCCAGAAGTTTCAGACAATTCCCCACTCTGGGATCACCAAAAACCTAATCCTAACTCTAATTGTAACAATACTAACTACCTAAAACTAACTGTAAATCATATAAAACCCATAAAAATAAAAAAGATAATTCACGATTCCAAACATAAGTCTGCTCGCGGTAACAGAGGAGTACAACGAGCACTCGTCCTTCAACACACATAACAACAGATCTAATACAAACCAAAAATACTAAAACTACATTCTTAACAGCGACATTTGGAAAAGGAACAAAAAAAGAAAAAAAAGAACCAAGACGGTCGAAAACCAAAGTAAGGCGAAGAAAACTCGAGTACCTGAACTTCGTCAAAGGACCAGCGATTGAACAGCTTCACATCGTTGGCCGGCTGAGTAGGATCCGAAAGCGTTGCCACAGCGGTAGCCGCCATTGCTTACCTATACAAATATACACACACAAAAACACGCAACATATGTACATATAATGAGATAATATTTTTCTGATTTTAGAAAGTAAGAGATCGATACTCCACCTGCAAATTTAGGAGCTGAAGCGGAGACGATGCGGGCGTCGCAGACGACAAGCGTTTCGTGAGAATGAGGTGGCTCTCAATGCTCTGGCTATTTATTGGTGGCTCGAATTAGGGTTATGCGGCTCTTTTTTGGGGTTTTTCGGCGTGGGATTGGATTCACTTTTGACACGCGGAAGTAATGTCCCTTTGGGCCCACCTTGTTGCAAATATTTTTGTTTAAGTTTACATTCACTTTTTCGAAAACTTTATTTCATAGCAAAATAAACTCACGCAAACGTAATCTCGAATAAAGGCAAATTATTTTTATTCTAAGTATAAAATATAATAAAATAATATAAAATTATAAAAATTTTCAACGTCCTATAAAATATTTTATAAAATTATGTTCCTTCATCAACTCATTACTCAATTAACATTTTTTTTATTATTTTTGAGAAATATTACTTAATTAACATTAAGATTATCCATTGCTCTCCCCGACCATGAGCGCCTGCTTGCCCTGTATGAACCCTTTTGCCTTTGCTGCAACCAAAGCTCAAAACTCCAGTTCCATTATATCTACCTCGGAAAAGTTTACTTCAAGAGTTGAAGCTTCATGTCACAGAAATGACAGGCTAAACCTCATAAAAGCAAAGGCAGGTAAGAACAATCGCTTCGTTTTAGGCTCGGAGGGGTACAAGTTACCTGATGAATTGGGGTTCAAGGAGAAAGGAGAACAACAGCAACTCGAGTTGGATTCAAGAATTGGAAGGGAACCCATGATGGGAAATGGACAAAGAATGGAGTCTAGTGGCATTTTGGATATTCTTGACATGAAGGGTAGTCAAAAGATTAGAGAGAGTGGGGAGGGAGGAGAAGAGCAGGATTTGGCTCGCGCCGGAGATGAAAAGCCGGCGCCGGAAAATGGGGTGGCGGCGGCAGGAGGGAGGAGAGGAAGACTATTGGTGAGGAGATCGAATTTGTTGGCAAAGCAAGTGATCAGCGTTCAATCGGCTCGTAGCTTGGGCTTCGTGTCCCAGATTTGGGTGGACACTGTCTCTGTAAGCCTTGTTGCCTTCCCTCTTGGGCCTGTTTCCTTGATTTTAAAGTTCATGCCTTTCTGGGAAGTTTTATTTTTGTACGTATTCTTTGGTTATGAAAGCAAAAGGCTATTTGATTTTTATTCCAATTTTGAGTTTGAGTTGAAAATGGAAGGTTAGATGTGCATATAAACTTACTGCTTACTACTTCCATAACTTAGTGATTCAATCCCAAAGCTGAGCTGTGAACTTCAAAATGGACTGTTGTACTTGCAGGCTGGTTTTAGTTTACTTGCTATTATAATATGATGATGATTTTGTAATCATCCGTGAAACTAAGATTTTTTTTTTTAATTATTTTATTTTATTTTTATTGTTGTTTGTATTTAGTGGGTGGTCTTGGTCATTGAGGTTAGGCCAAACTTGCTTGCTGGAGAACCGGAGAGGTTTCTTCAGGAGGATGTTAGCCAGGTAAATGTTAATCCATGAGCAACTTGCTGAAACATTCTATCTAAAATCTAATATGATCTTATCTATCTAATATAAATATATAATTTCTAAAGCTGAGAGAAAGTTTTGAAGCCTCGATTACAATCTATGAGTCTTTTTAGCTTAGGTGGAAACTCCTTGCATTGAGGTAACACTAAAGTCGCTATTCTTTCTTTATAAAGAGCAAGACTAAAGATTTTCTAGTAACTGTTAATAATAATGTGGAATTATTGCATAACTGATAATTGTAGCGACAATAGCCTTAAGTATCCTTCATTTGGATTTTGGCTTGGTAACAACAATTTTTATGTACTCTCTTCTTTGCACTCTCTCTTACAACAGTAATGTCTCTCTCAATATATAATAGAAGCTAAAGCTATTTACTAACATTAGAGAATTTAGATGATGATAATATCTTCAATTGTATGTCGTTACCAATTTAATTTATTTATTCATGCATATATTTAAAATTTAAAAGCTGCACATATATGGTATATATTTGTTATTTATTGTTGAATTTTTATATAATATATCAAATTGAAAAATAAATTCATGCAAAGCGTGGGATGCATAGTGAAACACACATATCTTGACCCTAATTCCCTTAACCATGTATAGAATGTGCCACCCTTGCAGTAACATCCTACAGTCTCATTCTAGTTCATATATATGTTCCTTCACTGAATTGCATTTGACCAAGTGCAATGTTGCCTGATTCATTAGCAAAGATGGTCCTTTCTAGCTATTTTCTTCATCTTCTTACCCAAAGTGGGAGTGGAAGATGTTAAAACATTCAGCAGTTGTATTTCAACTCATTGCAGTTAACATTTTCTGGTTATTGATGTCATGCTCATCTTTGGTCACTTGGCATTTTTCTTTGCAGGTTGGTGACGTTATACTTGTTGAAGATGAGAATGTACTGGAGAAAGATTTGAAAAAGGGCTGCCTTGAAACATTGGTATGCATCATTGTTTGCTGGACTAGTCAAGTTTCATGTGGGTGTTTATTGTCTCTTTTTCATTCCTAGGATTTTCTTATGCTAATTTTCTTTTAAATTTTTTTCTGCCTTTACTGAGTTTTGGTCTGTCCACTCTTAGAAGACCTTTTTTGGTATGTGACCTTTAGAATGAGTGGACTTTTGAACATCCATTATACTTCCCTTTAATGTTTGTTACTGCATACGATGCTTGTTTGTTTTAAAATGTTCTGTGTTTTTTTTTTTTAAACTGTGAGAACCTAACCTGTGATGTTTGTCAGGTAGGATACAGAGTTATAACGCCAAGTCAGCAAGAGCTTGGGAAGGTAAGCCAGTCCTACACTTATCAATTCTCTCAGCATAGCTGTTATATCTTTGCAATCACCTTGTTATGTCCATCTTACTGATATTTAGGTGCGGGGGTATTCTTTCAACATAAATTCAGGTGCTGTGGAATCACTTGAACTTGATGCATTTGGGATTTCCATCATTCCATCTAGTTTGGTTGGTGACTAACCTTCGTTTTCTGATATATTTTGTATCTGCCATAACTTCTAGTGGTGAACATGTAATCCATTTTGGCTTATGGTTAGAAACAGTTGTAGATTATCCACTGTAATTACACAATGTGGAATAAAATATTTCTTGTTCTTTATGAGCTCAACTGCTTTCTTTCACTTTTGAATTCAGGTAAGCACATATGCTTTACTCATAGAGGATGTTCTTGAAGTTCTACCAGATACAGTTGTTGTGCATGAAGCTGCAGCCTCACGGATACATAGGATAACAAAGGTATCTCTTTTTGTGCATAGCAAAACCATTGATATTGCCTTGTGATTGAGTTTGTACTTTCTATGTATGCCTAGAAAGATCTAGTCTTGCACAGAAACTCAGTGCTTGTGAGCACTTCATCGAGTCAAATATTTGGGGGCTTGTGTTGATAATTTATTTTTTTCTCAGTGGTGAAAAATAACAGTTGAAATTGGATTCTTTTGCATCTCATATATATCAATAATCATCACTGCTACCCCTACTCCTCTTCTTCTCCATCATGCAGACATGGAGTGAGAAAACTGAGGCCATACACTGGGCTGCATGCATGAAAGCTGAAAACTGTGTGGGTCAACAATTGTGGCTACCACATCCTCACGTTTTTTTTTTCTCCTTTTTCTGAGCACTTTGCATGT
Source organism: Rhizophora mangle (assembly GCA_037832345.1). NCBI lineage: Eukaryota > Viridiplantae > Streptophyta > Magnoliopsida > Malpighiales > Rhizophoraceae > Rhizophora > Rhizophora mangle. The sequence goes on along the minus strand of JBAPLJ010002022.1, from coordinate 1,469,612 downwards.
CGTCAACAATTGTGTTGATGATTCATGTCTTATGGTTTTAGTGCAAAAAACTACCCAACTGTTAGTTTAAACTATTCAAGCTCTGAGATTTAGACTAGGCATGGCATCCAGAGGTAACTTAAATTCTTGGCTTCTTATTTTACTGCACAACTCAGAGGCTGTTATTCAAGAAATGCAACACCTTTTTTGATCATAAATGTTAGATTGATGGTGATAGTGCAAGCAATTAAATTTCTGACATGCTTATACCAGGGTTTCTGGGACACTCATTGTGTGCAGACGTCAATGGATGAACTTGGTGAATTTTCTGATAGTAAAACTTCCAGTAGATCTAATAGTGGTGGAAGGAATCGAAGAGGATCTGGCAGCAAAAATTTCGTCCTAAAACAAAAGATATTGGGGATGACTGGGAGCTTCCGATTGATTACCTATGATGTTGACTTTGATTGTTTCCCTTCCTTCTCCAATGTATATATGTGATATTGAGGACTTCGATTTTAAAATCCATTCCTCTTTCATTTTTTCTCCACCATTTTCACTTTGTGCTCTTCTCTTCATGGTTCCTCTTCTATATGCCCACTCCCATATTAGATATCATGCACTCTGAGTGATTTTGTGCACGTATATAGTGTTATATTGCACAGGAGTGCAAAGGGGTGAATATTATTTGTTTTAATTAAGCATCTGCAAAGCCAATTATACATATGCTTTTCGTGGCCAACAAAGCCTATATGGGCTTTACCTGTTTCATGGAAATGTTTTGAGATTTTGTGGAATGTACCCGATTCCCACACTCTCCACTGCCCATTCCCAAGTCAATACGTTTTGATTCCGAAGGCGCTGTATGGTTCCAATTCCCAATCTTTGAAATTGTAGGAATCTGTGCGGCCCACACAAGTTGATTAACAAAGAATGATTGGGTTGCTTAGGATATTGAGAGAGTCCCTGCAAACGGCTTTGCATCTCTCATAAAAAATTTACGTGTACCAATGAGTTGTATAGTAGTATTCAATCGATGCCTATTGGCACAAAGGCGAAGATCGGCTTAGGCCCCGTCGTTGGAGAAAAACACAAATGGAGGAGGATAGGCCACCACCTATTCAGCTCTGGGCTGGGCTGGACTTCGTAATAAATGTTAGAATATCTAGATGATTGATTATTCTGGACCTGTTCGAGTCCAGAATAACGGTAGTCCCAGTTAACTCTAGTTAACCTGTCTCTTATGACTTCCATTTTCAGGGGTGCGCCTGTCTTGCGAATTTTGATCCTTGCAATCTGTTTGATGATAAGAGTAGTAGACAAAAACCCAACTGTTTACCGTTAATTACCTACGGACACAACAAATCCTCTGTGTCTCAGCGCGTACGTGAATGGAGCTCTCGCTGTCTCCTCCATCTTCCGTCAGAATTTCAGCCATAACCTCTCGTTGCAACTCATCTTCTCATCAGCATATAAAAATACCCATTAAGGCTACGTTAAGGCCAGCATTTGGTTTTCGTCTCCAGTGCTCAAAGCTTCTGTCTTTTACTGGGCTTCGAACTCACACGAGTCAGCCGGAGTCAAAACTCTCATTAAGCAGAAAGTGCAGGCGTTATCCCACCTGGGTATGCTTTGTTTCGGCATCTTAGTTTCTGATATCTCTTCTATATGTGCCGTTAAGTTCATTTGGGCGGCAAAGAATGTAGTTATTGAACGATTGTAAAGTTTCCTGATTACTTGATTAGGATTCTGCATGTTTAAGTGATTTGCAGTTGCAGAAGTTTTTCGTCTTCTGTTCAGGTTTTATTGTAGTTGTCCAAGCTATTTGCCTTTTTTTTTTTCAATTTTTCCCTAAACTCCTCTACACATTGAGGAATACACAAATCAGATTTCGATAATTAAGGAAGCTGGCTACTGAAATGCAGTTAATTGTATTGAACTTATTATGAGCCCGGTGGGATAAGCAACGAGAAACACAGCCTTCCCATAAGCCTCCAATTCCACATCCTTGCAATATCTAAGTCTTTTGGATCTGCGAGTGATTTTAAGGGCTAAGCTAGCTCACACACATGGGTCATGCATATCAAATGGAAAAATGTAACTAACAAATTCCCTGTGAGGAATTTTGTCCAAAGTGATTGGTGTTGTTAATTCCTGCCCCATTTTTGTTGAGCAACTAGTAGAGAGGTGGAGATATGCAACATACAAATTGAAAATGTGTTCACATGTAATCCTTTGCTTTTCAGTTGGAACTTTATCTATGAGGATAATTCTAAATTTAGTAGTAGCATATGCATTATTTATTTGGCAATTGCAGCAGCTTTGCTTAGAATGTTGATAGTCAGCAGTGGCTTTTTTTTTTTTCCTCTTGTTTGGATTGTCAGCAGTATTTTGGTTTCAATAATATTAAACAATTGATTGCCAGACACAACTCTTAATCTCAAAGTGCCGTATGACCTTATACTACAGCCTATTTGTTCGATAATTAACGAGGTAATTAATGGAACAATACTACAATGGAAAAGACAAAAGCCAAGCTATATCCCTAGATACCAGCAAAGGGTTAAGCTGACTGGCTTCAAGCTAAGAATTGTCTGACTCAACCAGATTCTATATGGAGGATAGGCACCTTGTTTGTTCCAGATTCCCTATGCTTTGTGAATCACTCTATTGAAGTCCTTTTAGTAGTGCTTACTCGGCAATCAATATGTTTTGGAAGTTGACCTAGTTAGACAAACTGCCACATACAGGCCTTTACCAGAGTTCAAGCTGCTGGATCTGATCCAACTTTAAACAGAATTTCAGATTTCAAAGATGCCTTCTGGAGATTTCTAAGGCCCCATACTATACGGGGAACAGCCCTAGGGTCCATGTAAGCAATGATTTCCTGTATTTACTGTGTGAACATTGTTGACTGCTATTTATTTCTGCAAATTGCAGTATGCTTAATCTAAATCTGTTGTTTGTTCTCTTGTCAGTGCTTTGGTGGCTAGAGCGCTGATTGAGAACTCAAATTTAATAAAGTGGTCACTGCTATCAAGGGCACTTGCTGGTCTTTTTGCTTTAATATGTGGGAACGGTTATATTGTTGGCATCAATCAAATCTATGATATTGGAATAGACAAGTAAGAAGCACCACTTTCTTTCATAAATTATGCCAGAAATAGGCTAGAAAACACACTTTAACTTCTAATTGTTAACTGCAAAGGAAGATGACAGGTAAAATGCAAAGTCTACATGGTCTGAAGATGAAACAAGTTGGCCTCTTATTAAGGAAATTGGCAAGTTTTTTTAAATGGCATACCACACTGGAGCCACAAATATGTTTCTTCAATTTTCTTTTCTCACGAATGTTGTATGGCTTTTGCCATTTTTATGTTTGTCTTTCTGCATTGACTTAGCATGCAACTCTTCAGTTGGGTCACCTGGCTCTAAACTCTTTGTAACATGTTTTCACCACTTGCTAAACATAACAAATCAATTCTTTGAATCAGTTGGGCACTTTCTCTTTATTTTGCAGGGTTAACAAACCTTATTTGCCTATAGCTGCAGGGGATCTTTCAGTTCATTCAGCAGGCTGTTGGTTATATTGTTTGCAGTGATGGGCATTGTGATTGTTGGGCAAAATTTTGGTCCCTTCATTTCTTCTCTTTACTGCCTTGGTCTTTTCCTGGGGACAATCTATTCTGTTCCTCCACTTAGATTGAAGAGATTTCCTGTTGTAGCATTCCTTATTATTGCTACGGTATGGCTGCTTCTTTTCTTTTTTTTCTTTGGGTTTTACAGACCATGGAACTTATTCTTCATTGCTACTAATATTGGTAAACGACATGAAATAAAGTTACAGGATTTTCATTTGCATACCATTTGGAAGGACACCGATGATGTCTTAAAAATGTTCTGATATATATATATATATATTTGATATTTAGTTAGCACTTGCAAATAAAATCAAGCAAGAGCTAAGAAAGTAAGCTTATTTCTTTGTTGACTGAGAATATCTCATTTCTGAAGCCATGAAAAATCATCATGCATAATTGTTTTGTGCTGTCCAGTTTTATCTGAATTGAATTTGTTCATATATTGTTAACTTGGTGATATATTGCTTAAAAATAAAAAAGGGCTATTTTCAGATGCCATTACAGTATAACCATCTTAAATTGGGACAATCACAGGATTTTTACAGTCCTGTTGTACTGCTATAAACATTATTGACTCTTTGTTATATAGGATGCAAGAGCAAACTGTAACCAGTCATAGCTTTGCAGGTACGGGGTTTTCTTCTCAATTTTGGTGTATACCATGCCACTAGAGTTGCCCTTGGGCTTTCTTTTGAATGGAGGTAAATTACCTTGAAGGCTTATTAATATGTAGTATTGTATTGGAGGAGCAATGTAGTTGTATTTGTGATCGTTTAAACTGGTTGGTGGGCTGATCCTTGAAACTTGAACTCAAAAAGATAAAAAAATAAAAAAATAAAAGAAAAGACAAATTTGAGGCTTTGGCTTAATGTTTAGATTCCCTCATGATACAATCCATCCATTGTGGTGTTTTTGAGTGTTTTTTTCTTTTTTTCTTTTTTTTTTTTTTACTTCAAAAATAAGGAACTGCATTTACCCTCAATAAAAAGGATCTGTGTTAGTATGCAGTTGATTTTGTTTTTCGTGTCTGTCAGTACAGGAATTTTTAAAAAGAGAACAAAAGGTTTGGAAAGCACCATTATTATCCTTATATAGCAAACTTCTAGTCCTTGGGAAGATTGCTGGAAACAGGCCTTACATAAATTAGGTTGAGGAACATTATTTATCATTCAATCTGCACAACTGCCTGATTCTGTACACCAATGTATTATTTTTTATTCTGAAAGCTTTTGATAGAAAAATAATAAATTGGTAGATCAATTTCTCTTATATGTATCTCTATGTAATAACACCATATATTGATACATTATTTTCTTTGAGATCTAGATCACTGGTTAATCAAACATTCTACAACAGTCAGGAGGTTGGTATTGTGTTCCATCCCCTAGAAATGCTTGCCATCAAGATCAGCAGTTTAGTTTGTACATGAACTTCATGAATTGGCCACCTAATTAACAAAAAATTTTAAAAAGAAAAACAAAAGCTTTTGCATTTTCCCAAAAAAAAAGTCTTGGGAATTTCAGTAGTCCCTTGATGTTGATACATTTGCTGTGCACCCCTTCATGGAAAAGGTTCTCATGCCTGCACGTTAATCTCTGCCTGCAGTTCACCTGTGGCATTCATCACAAGCTTTGTCACATTGTTTGCACTGGTCATAGCCATAACAAAGGATCTTCCAGATGTAGAGGGCGATCGCAAGTGAGTTGAGATTTGGATTTTGGATTTATGCTTACAATCAATTTGTTTACTTCTGCAATCTGAGTATTTTCTAATTTTGTTTTGCCTTCAAATCATGATGTCTATGGTGTTGTTTTCTGAATGGTAAGGCATTCATGTTGGTAAATGGTATTTCTGTGTATGGCTGCCAAATGTTTCTCAATGTAAAAGTTTTTCTTCATTTCCAAGTCCAATATAATGATGATTTTTGCTAAGGGTGACTGGCTATTTTGTCTGATGTAAGCAAGTAAGCGTGAGCTATCCCTTAGTGATATATGTATATAATGCAGATTTAACATATCCACCTTGGCAACAAATCTTGGAGTTAGAAATATTGCTCTTCTTGGATCTGGACTTTTGCTGGTCAACTATATTGGTGCCATATTAGCAGCAATTTACATGCCTCAGGTAACAAAGTTATTTTGAAAGCATGTTCTGATTGGTTTGTACATGATTTTATCAAACATTTGATTTATATGTTCTGTGAAATTTTTATAATCCTATTTCTTTTTTGAAATGAAGATGAACCACAATTAATACTTGCACTTTTTGCAGGCTTTCAGGCGTAACTTAATGATACCAGCACATATCATTCTGGCAGCATCCTTGATTTTCCAGGTGTGTATAGTGCAACTCAGAATTCAGAAACATATTTGTGAGGGATCAAATTTCTTGTGTATGTCTTTTGTCTGGTATTTTTCATTAGGTCATCTTTTTTTTTTTAACCATTCTGCAACAAAACACTCATTCTCTCATATGCTTATTAATCTGCATATCATGATACCAAAAATTATTTATCCCTTTGGTGTAAACTTGAGAACTCCAATTTCTGATTTTTAAGGAGGCAACCATGGTCACAGAATGGCTATGGATATTTTAGTAGAGAAAATTAAGTAGGAACACTTGGGGAGTAACATGAGAGCAACAAAAGATGTGGATCAATCACATTTACTTAATTCCACAAATAAATGAAAGTGAATATAAAAAATTATTATACTGGCCTCTCATGCCTACCATGTTGCTTAACAAACTTTGTTATGTAGTGGTGCTCATTTTAGTATCCCAGATGCCCCTTTGCGCAAAGCTCTCTGACTTACCCAGCACTTTTATGCATCTATAATAGTAGTCAGTTTGGTGATTGTTGTTCTTTCTTGGTGTGTGCCGTATGTCTAGGATCTGAGTTAGCTAATTTTGCTGTTATGCATTTGATCCCACAAGCCTACTGACTTGGAAGCAGAAGATTAAATGCTAGAATGGAAAACGCTAGGCCTTGTTGATACTTAACCTTTAAAATTGGATATAAATATGTGAGAGCAACAGCTTTACATGGAAGCGAATAATATGTTAGGATAGCTATGCCTACATTTTGATTTGGACAATAGAGTACAGAACACTTCACTTGGAGAAATCAGAATACAGAATTCTCATAGCTTTTTGTTGGCCAAAGTCCATGAGCAAATGTGATAATAAAAATGCTATGGCAATGGCCTTGAAGTACAGAGATTAAAAATAAGCCTCGAATTATATTCAACCCCAACTCCTATATATGCACTTTTCTTCATCTGGGTACCTCGGGTTCTCTCTCTCCCAGTGAGACTGGCATCTTTCATCCACACTAGCAATCCAAGAGACAACACCTGTGGTTTCATTTGCAAGAAAACTAGAAATATTACTTGACTCAACCAGACTGGCTGCTATTCCATTGTTGCCTCCTGATATTAAGAGAATCCCTCTCTCCATCATCCTGAATGCCACATATACTGCCATTAAAAGTGAACAGGCTGAGTTGTGCTGCCGGTATTTCCTTTGGAATGAAAGAACTTCCAAGTAAAATCTAGCAAATAGGCCTGGTTGCCATTCATGTTTTGCCCTCTCGGCTACTTCATTTTATTGCAAAATCTATGATTTTGTTACTTAAAGAAAATTTTATTGTGTTTTTCAGGCATGGGTCTTGGAACGGGCTAACTATACCAAGGTAATGCATGGGTTCATGAAATGTTTGGAGAACAATGTTCAACTATTATCTTGATTTTGATGAATGATCTCCTTAAGTACTTCTATTCTTGCCTTGCTCAGTGAAGAGTAATGTCAGGATACAACATGTACTTTCAAGGGTGCCACTGAAACATTACTTATTGCACATCAACGAAGCATTTCATGAAAAACAAGACTCTCATTTCAGAATGTGCATTTTTTTTCTCTTTTTTTTTTTTTTTTTTTTTTTATTATATTTCTTTTCTTGACAGCATCATTGGTTTGTGTTTCAGGAAGCAATTTCAGCCTTCTACCGGTTTGTATGGAATCTATTCTACGCTGAGTACATCATATTTCCCTTTATTTGAGAGAACATTCTATAGTTTCCAAGGATTCGGAGAGAGCTAATGCGCATCAGAGAACAATTCACGATGGGCGAAAGGTCAGGAAAGAGTGCTGTAACATTTTGTATCTTATGATGTACCTAATTTTTCCTCTGTTTTCGATCCATTTTTATGTTTTTTGTAGCATGTAACACATGACCTGGCTAATTATTAAAAAACAAAAAAATTCTGAACTTTTAGAATTTTTGTAAGTTAAAATTTTTCTTTTTAGCAAATATATTGATTTTTTTTGTTTTTTTATCCTCTAGAGGAGACAAGATTCAAAACCGCCTCTTTCCTTAACACAAGGCTGTGAACTTAAATAGACAATAGAAATGATGTGCTTCAAGGTATTCAAGACTTAGTCTAACTGAACAATGACCCCAAAAATCTAATTGAAAGTGTGTATTATAAATGATCAAATTAAGCTGAATTTTCAGGATTTAATTTGTTTGTTCGGATCGATTAATTGGTTGAATATTTTTTTTTTTTTTTTTATGAAAATTTAAAACGGTTAAGACCAAAAGAAGCAAGAACTTTTCAAATTTTTCCAAGCTTAACATGAATTTCTTCTGACAATTATATAACGAATTTTTGGATTTGGATCTAAATCTAATAGGCCTTTAAGTATAGACGACCAAACCCATTAACTTTGAGTTACGAAATAAAAATAATAACAATAATAATTAGAAATTTATTTTTTTCATTTTAAAATTTCCTTTTAAATCTAATATCACTTCTGTCTGATCCAAATCCCAACACCCACAATCTGCAAATGCAACTTTAAATCAAAGAACCACTCTCATTTCATCCAACTTTCATTTTTGCTGAATAAAAGCATTCAATTCGTTGGTCACTCATCTTGTTCTTTGCTACCCCTTCGTCGATCATTATCCACCAATCAGGTCTCTGTGGGCAAGGCTACTGCTGCTGATCGTGAGCATGAAATTGTTAAGCACGAGGACGACAGACTTTCCGTAATGTTTAATTTTATTAACTAGAATTTTGGTTCAATTCAATCGATCAACTCAATTTTTCGAGTTTTTTTTTTGTAGCGCCCTTAAATGTGACCATTGGACGGATTCAAAATATTAAGATGCCTTCTTGGCATTGAACTTATATTTTATAACAAAGGGGATGAAAATTGGAAAATGAATTATTTTTACTTTAAGAATGCCTTGTGTTTATGGAATGGAGTATCTGGTTCAATTCTATTTCACAATAACAATTACGATATTCCATAAATTATTCTTACAAATATAGAGATTAACGTGAAATGAATGCCCCTAACTACTAGTGCTTCTTCTTTGTTTGGGACAAACGAGCGTTTCTTTGTTTTACAGGCTATTAGCCATATGTGGGGTTTTGCTAGGGACGTGATGGTGCTACAATTTATTATGTGTAGTTAGGTTTTGACGTACCAAAAGAAAATGAATATTTTTGTTTTGGTTACGATTATTTGACACTTTTGATAAACAAATCCCAAGATTATTTGCATCTTTTAAGGTTCATTTTTGGTACAATTTTCGCATGAAATGTGGCAGTTTCAACTCTAACAAGTGTCTACTTTGATTTTTCAAAATACATCTCAAATACTGCTACATCCCATGACTATTGCACCAAAAAAAAAATAAAATAAATAAATAAATAAAGAAAATCCAAAGGATTTACGATATGATACAACAAGTAGGGAATAAATTTCTATCGTATATGGGGTCAATTTTGATGACGCGTTGCTGCACGTTGTCATCACTCCTTGTAACATCACTCCTATCGCCGATACCGCAGGCAATGTCAAGCAGAGCAGATCCAATAATATTGGCACTACCACTTCCTTGAACAACCTTTTAACACCATATCGATGGATTTTATACAATACAAAATCCAACTCTATGGCATTTGTGGATTGACCCTGCAACTTTTTGTCCTTACTCGGACATAGCTCCGTCGATTGGTCTTTTGGTCTCTCTCTGTATTTTTTGTTTGCAGTTGGCTTTCCCTGTGATATCATCATAACAATCAATACAAATTAGTGTACTTACAAAGAAGGAATTAGAGAATTAGAAGGTGATGTGGAATTTAGGGTCAAGAAGACTCCAAATAAGTTGGGCGGGGGGGGGGGGGGGGACGGAGATGCTACAATCATTGGCTACAAAATAAACTCTCCTACCAATGATGAACCAAAAAGAAAGAATAAAAAAAAAAAAAAAGAAAGTTTCCCAAAAGCAACCAAAGGAAAAAGAATGGTGAAGATAACATGGGTCATTTTTTGTCTCTCTTTTTTTTTTTAAGCTGGCTTTTCTTGTGCCATGTCTATGGCAACCAAGAGAAGATTAATCCTATAACCTCTCCTCATTATCACCTGTCACTCTCTCATTCTCTCTCCCTCTTTTTTTCCCCGACTTTCGGCTACTTTCTCTGTCTCCCCCAGCTTTAGATAGCGAAGTCAATTGCTTGCTGACATTCTACACCTTAAGCCAACATAGAGTTTACATAGACTATAAGACAAGAATCCTAGAACAAATAAGAGATTGAGAAAGGTGAATTTCGAAATCACTTGGAAGCTAAAATGAGGTTAATAACAAATTTGGAAACATTCCAACTAATCTTACTAACATTAGAATATGAAATAAATTCTCGTCTCAATCTATAAGATTTATTTGCTCAATTTGATAAGCATGACAGCTATACTATATGTCGTCAACATAAAACACGCTAATCTTTACTAAAATTGAAATATGAAATAAATTCAATTTGATAAGTATGACAGCTGTAGTTGTGTGATGATTCGATTCATCGACGTGTTGAGCTAAGATTGGTCAATCTTTCGTAGTGTCGTAATCTAATTGGTCCATTCAGGTGTTGCTTTGTGATTGGTGAAATGATGCAGACATTGCCACGTAGTGCACTTTGATCAGTTCCCCCTACTGTGCTATGCTGTGGTTGGTCCTATGACCCAGAAGACGCCGCATGTTAGACCACGATTGGGCCGTAATTGGTTCTGCAACCAGAGAGATGCCACGTGTTGCTCCACAACCTGTCAACTGATGTGTCTCGCCACGATGGGTTCATTGACATGTCGCGTTACGTGTCGTAACACTATTGGTCCGTTCTAGTGTCCAAAGAACATGTCGTATGATGAACGATGACATCAGCATAAGTCATCCCAAGATTTTGTTCCCATCTCCAACCCCTGATTTAAGGGCAAGAACTTGCAGAAATTTCTCCATCCTCTAGTTTAATCGATGTTGAATTATCTAAAAATTTAGTTCGTTCATCTCCAATTGAACTTTCACTTAATCCATATTTAATCAACTAAAAAACTTTAGTTGATTTGGGTTTTTTTAATTGGCTAAACGATTCAAAATTAATATTTTAAAAAAATTAAAATTTATAATTTAAATTTAAATATAAAAAAATTAATTTTATTATATTTATTTATTATTATTTTATATAAAATAAATAAATAATTATATAAGATATAATAATAATTTAAAAATATTTATTAAATATAAAATAATTAAATTTAATAATAATAAATATTAATATAAGAATAATATATATTTCAATATTATTTTATTAAGTTTGCTTGACCATGATTTTTAGGAATTAAAAATTGTAACAAAAGTTTAAAAGAATTATTTTGTATTAATTTCATTAATTAATTATAAAATTTAATTTAAATAACTAAAACCTTAATTCCATCCGATTTTGATCAAACAACTACAATTTCACCGAATATTTATCATAACATTAAGTGAAATTTCAAACATTTGACTATTATTTTATAATAAACATAAGGAAATTTGAAAAGTTAATTTATTTTAATTTAAAAATGTTTTGCTTAGATGGAAAGGAAAACCTAGTTCAAATATTTCTTTGATTTTTTTTTGACAACTACAGTATTTAATTGATTATTCTTACAAAAATATAGATTGACACGAAATTAATGCACCTTAACGAGTGCTTTTTTCTTTTTTCTTTTTGGGGTGAAGACAAGTGATTCTTCGCTTTATGGGTGATTGTAACTATGGATACGGATACAGTGACACAGAGATAACATATACAATGCGACATTATATATATATATATATATATCCATACACTTTTCGTAATAATAACTAATTGCTAAATTAGTTAGAGCTCATCCCACCCTTGTCTAACCTGAAAGTTTTCACGATCCATTGCTGGTGGTCCAACTAAACCGTAAGGTGTGCTAAAAAGAAAAAGCGACAAGAACCTTTAAAAAAAATAATAATAAAAGAAGAGTGAACAAACCCTTTCATTTGTTATTGCAATTTGTCAAAGAAAGAATATCACGAGTTCAATTATGTAATGGATGACATTGCCAAGAAAGAATTAAACGAACGCAAAAAATGACTAGAAAATAACACCATGAATACGCGCTGATATGGTATAATTTATTAAAAGAATCAATAGAATTAGAATAAAAAAAAAAAAAAAAAAAAGAGCAAGTGGGCTTTGTGATAGATTGCGAGTTCTCAATGCGCCTCTCGCCATGTTACCACCTAGTCAAGCCCAAAAAAATTCCCCACTTCAATCAGCAAAATTTCCTGGCATCTGAGATAGTCCAAAAGTGTTGCAGTATGCGAAAATTGAACTTAATTTGCAGCAAGATGGCTTCTGCAAATTGCTTACTTATAAAATGAAGTCGATTTGGAAAAGCGAGATGTCAACGGGGGAGTAGAACTAGGAGTTCTTGACCTTGGTGACAAGTTTGCCTCCTCTAAGACCTGGAATTGAAGCTCCGAAGGGTAATCCCTCATGCAACCTATCCTTGGTCCTACCCCTGTTGTCCATTTGGAAGACAATTGCTTGGCCAATTGATACGACTTCATTCCTTTATGTGAATCTATTCTTTTCAAAATTTTTTCTCTTGGGATCTTTTCTTCTACTTCTTCTTCCTCCTCATCCTCACTGAAAAAGTTGATTTTAGCAAACAGGAAATCTTCCTCTGTCAAAAATGAATCTTCAGCCGATTCGTAGTCATCAACTGAAGGAGAAACAGGAGGTTCATTATGGCAGCTATTATGTCCAAGTGCTTCTTCTGTCTTTAAAATGTCAAATGCTTCATCTCTTGATGGTATTTTGAGCCTGGTAATCTTTGAGCATAATTCACGAGATAAATTTGATGTCTCTGTGTTGTCAGCATTTGGTGCAACTTTTGAATCTCGGGGGCTTGAATCTATGCTATCCCTATTCAAGCTTTCAATATTGGCTACTTTACTGCGTGAAGATAGATCCCCATTTGATGTATTGTCTCGGATTGCATCAACATTGCTCTTTTCGTTAATGACTTCTTCTTCTTCTTCTTCTTCTTCCTCTTCAGCAGGGCTTTCCTGAGGTCCCCATATTACAGGCAAATGTATCAATGAGGGGCATAAAACAAAGATTTCATCTTGACTGATATAGAGATGCATTAGCAAATGATAACTTTCGACCCCTAACATTAAATGTTTCATAGACAGATGTAACTATTGCAGGTATTGCTGACACGGAATATCCTGCTAAAGAAATTTTTTGCACTTCTGATCCACTGGGCATACTAATTTGATATAAAAGGAGGAGCTCGTTTTATCTACCTTTACATTAGTGAGGTCTACGTCATGTTCCTTTAGAAATGACATGAACTCTTGGAAGTTTTCTTCTGTTGGGAGATAATGTCCGCTGTGAGGCCAAACTGCCTATCAAATTTGAAGAACCATACTAATGTGTAAACAGTCCTGTTGGAGAGAAAAGAGAATCTTGTCAAAGGAATTAATACTCAATAATTTCTTTTCTACCTTCAGAACACCATCCTCCACAACTAGCCTTCCAGCAGATAGCGTGGCTCCACCAGCCAGGAAGCTTGAATGTTGAAATGTTCCCTTCTTCTTCTGACCAACATACAAGCTCTTTGATGTACTCAGAACAAAAATCCACTTGGCATCTTTTGGTCCTTCTGTTGTATTAAGAAACTTGCCACTTTGCTTATAGACCAATTTCCTATCGTTGACCACAACTTCGTAAGCTTTCCTTTCAGCCTGAAACATGAACAAATGGCCTTTTGGTAAGACGAGGCAACTGAATAAGCTATCCCACTAAATCAAGCTGAAGCAAAGGGCAAATGCAGAAATGATAAATGAATTTAAGAAATACCGGTATCATATTTCAGTTTCCAGCCACACAGAAGCTATAAGTAAACACAAGTAGTTTATCCCCCAGAAATAATAGTGTTGGATTTATAGACAGGAATGCTTGGATAAACAATAACACCATCTATATGAGGATATTCTGATTCCTTGACTGTTGGAACGTGAGGTTCACCATTGAGATGAGAGAACAATAAAAGGGGATAAAACTCACAGGGCCAAGATACTTTATGCATTGTTGTAGAAGCTTTACTCTCGAACATCTATCAAGATTGACTTCTCTTCCGTCTCCAATATCAAGCCTGGAGTTTATATATCAATTGTGAGAAGTATGTTCTTGGTTGCAATTGGCTTTTAGCTCAAGGAATCTCACCAATAAAAGAAAGGTTGTCTACTCTGGCAGTGCAGCCATTTAACATAATAAAACTGAAGGTTATGCCCATATCGATGCCGGGGATCAATCTGTTCAGAGGAAAGAGTAAAGATCAATGAAAGGTAAAATGAGTACCTTTATTTGTTTTTCCTTTTTTCCTTTTCTTTTTTTTTTTTTCTCTCTGGGTGAATGGAAAGAACATACTGCCTCAAGCCAATGCTGTAAAGCAAGCTTCCGAGCCTTGGCATCCTTGGACAAACCTTTTCCTACCTATAGAAGATAAGAATTTTCAGAATCTAAAGATGCCAGTAGAACATCTGTCAAAGCCTAAATCAAGTAGTTTAGAATTTACCTTTGCAGCTCTCATTCTTGCTCTTGACCAACGTGAAAGAGCAGTCTCAGGTTTCTCAATGTCGAAGAAAGATATAGAGCTTCGCTTAAGCTCAGCAAAATCCAACAGCTTCCACCTATGATACAAAATCCAACAGGATTAATGCCAATCTCACGTTACAAAGACAGAAACAAAACCTACCTTCACTATACAACGTATAATAGCATTTTATTTCTATCAATAAAAAGATAATTGTGGACTTCAATTGGCACGGACCATCTTTGCTCGACAACAACCGCACAATCTGCTAGCTGCCTCCTGGTTCTGAAACTTTTGTACACTTTCTGCAACTTCACCGCGGCGTGGTATTGTTGCTTCTCCAACGTGGGCAAGGATGAGTAGCGCTTACACTCAGATAAGCCATCCAATGTTGTCAATCGGCCATCCTTGCCTCCGTTCTTAGGACTACTTGATCTGCCAAACACCTTGTTTTCCTTGCCTGATGTTGAACCTTTACAAGGGAATGCAGCATTCATCTCCCTCCTTTTAGATCTAAGAGAAGCTTCAAATATTCCACATGATTGCAGCATGGCAGATTCTGGAGGATGGCTGCTATAAGCGGTAGACGGTGAAGCACTCACCAATTTCTTCACTGGTTGAGGTTAATAGGAAGACTGCAGCAAATCGATTATCCCAGTCGTAAAGCTCTGCAAAGGGGAATTAAATTGAAGTATGTGCTAAAGAAGGAAATATCATGTCTTCCTTACATCTTCAAAGGACCAAAGTTATACACGGGGTATGTTGGTAACTGACCAACTGTCGAAACGAGTAGAAATAAAAGAGAATTTAAAGTTGAACACAATGCAGACAAACATCAGATGGCAGAGACATCAATTTTAATTTCCTGTATCCAAAACAGAAGGCCTATCGACACTAACTTTTTACCCCCCTCAATCAAGAACCTAAATCCTTGTAAAGTGATAGAACATCGTAAATTTTAATATAATATTATAAAATTTTAATATCGTGTCAAAAAAAAAAAAGAATTTCACTTAAAAATTTAAGTGAGGACATAAAAAACAAAACTTAAACCTGTGTATAAATAACGAAGGAAAAACTTGAACGCCCCGAGAATCAATTTCTCCCGCATTTCATGCAACACATTTTACGGAAACACAAAAGAAAAATGAAAATGGAAAAGCACATAAAAAAAGTTCATCTTTCATCTATGCAATGAAACAGAATTGTTCGAAGCTAAGGGCCATTTCTTATGGTACCATCCCACAATTTGATCAATACATTGACAAAGGCTTGGTAAAATAATTCAAAAGAAATTGAAGAAAAAAAAAAACCTCCTGGAAAAAAAAAAAAAAAAAAATATATATATATAAGTAAATGGATAGTACGGTACACTTAATTAGTTACCTGAATCAACTACCAAGTGACACCAGAAAGACAGAGCGGAGGACAGAAGAGAGGGAAAGTTTTGAAAAAACCAGAAAAGCAAACACCCAGAAGAGAAAATGAATCAAAATAATAGAAATTATTAGTTTTGAGAACAAATGTGTGTGTGTGAGAGAGAGACCGATTTGGGGTTGGTTCTTTTTTTATT
The DNA here is from genome assembly GCA_037832345.1 of Rhizophora mangle. Lineage (NCBI taxonomy): Eukaryota > Viridiplantae > Streptophyta > Magnoliopsida > Malpighiales > Rhizophoraceae > Rhizophora > Rhizophora mangle. Next base: position 1,453,451 of record JBAPLJ010002022.1, on the reverse strand, counting down.
CGGGTTGCCAGGAACTTTTCTAGCACATTCCTCTCTGCCTCCCTCTCTCTCTCTCTTCTTTGCTATTCTTGCAACAGTCAGTGCATTATATATAGATGATCAAGAGAGAGAAACTTTAACAGGCACAGACACATATCGGGGAGGGAGCGAGAGAAAGAGAGAGAGAGAAACAGGACAGCAGACCCGCGAGAGTCAACACTCGTTCTTCAATTCTGCTAGAGCCCTTCTTTTTTCGACATGATTAATTTTCTAATAAATCCACCATTTTTTTATACGATTAATTTCACCGCCCCTTTTTTTTTTTTTTTTTTTTTGATAGGATCAAATACATATAGCTCATTCCAACCAAATTCCTCGGAGGAGAGGTGAAAAAGCATCCGTATATAAGACATTTTCTTCTTTTATTTCCTCGGAGGAGAGGTGAAATAATCTTACCAACAAGGTAAATATAGGTAATACGATTAGATAGGAATGACACGGTGATATTGTTTATGAGAAAAACTTATATATTAATGATTAAATAATACTATAATAATAATATAAATTATAAATTAATTATATATTTTTTAATCTCACAACTAAGTAAAATAAAAATATAAAAAAAAAATAATATTCTATTTTATTCTTTTAAGCTCATGGGAAGACTTTATACTTTTAAGAGTTTAAAGGGTCGACGTATACATTATATAAATGTAAAGACAAGAAGCTCACATAAAAAATTAATACATTATCATGTTTTATAATAATAGTAATAATAATAAATAATATTAAAACAGAAACTAACGCAAGACCTATGTGGCATCACATTTTTACTTTTAATAGTTTAAAGGTTCCACGGTATACGAATCAAAATTTTATTTTTAAAATTGAAATTTCTTGGTTTCTAATTTAAATTCTAATAATTTTGCTTTTTTTTTTTTCAGTCTTCTAGCATTTTTTTTATGAAAAAAAAAAAGCGTCAAAAAGAAAAGCAACGTGGGAATCTAAACAAGTCAACTCCACCGTCACTGCGCTGCACCGCACTTTGCTTGTACCCCAAAAATGGCACAATTCTCAGGTTGAGAAAACCTCCGCTCCAGGAGGGAAATAAACTTTTATTTCCATCCATCATGTCGCTTCATGACGTGACAGTACGTACACGCTGGATTGTTTTGCGTGGTGGGACTTGACTTCTTGCGTCGGAGGAACTTTTCCCCGCCGCCCCCCCAGCTGTTCTGCATGCAGTACGGACTACGAATTCTTACCTCATGCAGGGCTGTTGGTCAAATTAAATTTTAGAGAACTACCGAACAAGTACAATTGGAGTCTCTTTGGAGCTCAGCCGTTGAAATTACCACTACACATAATTTGAACCCGCCGAGCCGTTGAAGACAAAGAACATAACATAGCTGTGTTCCGCATCTTGTATTGGATTAGGTGTGTGCAAAGATAACAAAAGTAATTAACGATTGTGGTTAAATACTCCAACCTCCTCCGACATGTTTTTTTTCTTTTTTGGTCCACCGGGACCGGGAAAGGCACAGAAATTGAATTTAATGGTTAACTATTAATCTACCGAGTCTCGACCTGGAGAGTGTAGCTGGAATGCACGAATTCGTACGCACAATAATCAACGAAATAGTACAATAACATAACATGAAGACAGCTGAAGTCCCTTTTTTATCGTTTTCCTCCTAGACAGAACTCCAAACGCGTTGAAGCACCGACTTCGCTCTGCTCACCTGGATAACTCGCGGCCTTAGGCACCGGCAATGGAACTGAAGACTCTTAAATGTAACCGACTCTCTTGACTCCTCTTTCATTTAGAAAAATTTTAATATCAAGCGTGTCAAAGTAGGATTGTTCTTCGATGAATTCAATTCACACAGCAATATGACGGTGCAATTTTCTCTGGTGGGACTATTGAATTTAATTCATTTGGATTCTTTTTTTTCTTTTTTAATTTCTTTATTTGTTATTATATGTACCAAAATCACTTTAAAAATGCTTTCTTATTAAATTCTAGTTAAACTAGGTAAGATTAAGTAATACTTCTTGACACATACCGTTGTAGTGACGTGAAGGGAACAATAGCATCAGACTCCTCACTCGTCACACCCATAAAAAAATATAAAAAATAAAAATATGGATGGAAAATAATATGGGATAATGTAAAATATAATAATAATCGTAAAAAAGTTGACAGTAAATTACTTCAACAATTTTCTTCTTGTTTCTTCTATAGATTATTATAACATAAGATGCTACACAGTTGTTGGACGCTGGCAAATTATTCAGTAATCGAAAGGGCCCACTGTCATGGATAACACAATTAGTGGGCCTCCGGAGGTAATCCTAGTTGGGCTGAAACGGGCTCAAAATCGGCCCAAACGACAAAACGGCGTCATGTTAAGGTTGAGAATGGGATAGTCGGAGCATAGGATTTGAATTAGCAAACAGGAGGCAAAGAAGAAAATGAGCAGTGGCAATGCCAAGGCATTGGACCCTATAAAACAGAAACTGAAAAAGTATGAGGACTTAATCAGCAAGTATAGGGAGAATTCCGAGAGTGAGGAGGAATAGGAAGCAAGCAGATACGGAGGAAGAATCAGATTTGGAGTTTGAGGAGAATCTTTCAAAAATGGAGTCTGCTGAAGATGAGGAGGATGACGAGGACCGTCAGGATGTCCAATCTGAGGTGGATAGGGACTGGGAGAAGATGATCAGCAAGAAAGATAAGCTCATGGATAAGCAATTTAAGGACCCTGGTGAGGTTACTTGGGATATCATAAACAAAAAGTTCAAAGAACTTGTTGCTGCTAGGGGAAGGAAAGTAACTGGAGGGTTTAAGCAGGTTGAGCAGCTAACTTTCTTGACAAAAGTTGCAAAGACTCCCGCACAGAAGCTTGAAATTCTTTTCAGCTTTGTCTCTGCTCAATTTGATGTGAATCCAGATCTTAGTGGGCATATGCCTATAAATGTGTGGTAAAAGTGTGTGCGGACTATGCTGGTCATTCTTGACATTCTGGCTCAGTATCATAATATTGTAGTGGATGACATGGTTGAGCCCGATGAGAATGAAACTCAGCAGGGAGCAGACAATGTTTAGAGAATTCGGGTTTGGGGGAATTTGGTGGCTTTCCTAGAAAGAATTGATGGGTAAGTTCTTCAAAAGCCTACAATCCATTAATCCACACACTCGTGGGTATGTTGAAAGATTGCCAGATGAACCTATGTTTTTGGTTCTTGCTCAGAATGTCCAAGAATATCTAGAGCCACAAGGTTGCACTAAGGAGGGTTGAATTGATTTATTACAAGCCACAAGGAGTTTACGATTCCAGGAGGAAATTGGCAGAGCAATACGAAGAAGGAGAAAGTGAAAAGGTTGGGAAGGAGCCTAAGGTTGAGGAAACTAAACTAAGGGCCCCCCAGCATTTATTGCTACTCCTGAACTTGTGCATCGAAAACCCACCTTTCCCAAGAATAGCAGAACTATGATGGATACTTTAGTCTCTCTCATGTACAAGTATGGAGATGAGCGGACCAAAGCTCTTGCAATGTTGTGTGATATCTACCATCATGCCCTACCTGATGAGTTCTCAACTGCCCATGACTTGTTATTAATGAGTCACCCGCAGGATCATATCTAGAGTATGGACATATCAATCCAGATTCTTTTCAATCGGGCTATGGCACAGCTTGGTTTATGTGCTTTCAGGGTTGGGCTAGTCACCGAAGGGCATGGCTGACTTTCTGAACTTTATTCTGGTGGAAGAGTGAAGGACTTGCTGACGCAGGGTGTTTCACAAAGTCGATATCATGAGAAGACTTCAGAACAGGTGCAGCTCTCGTGCGTTGTCATGCTTGCATCCATACTGCAGTGACGTAGGGCTTGTTTCTTAGTTATCTAATGCTTTGATAACTCTGTATTGCTGGGGTTAGTTTAATGCTGTCTTAGTGCTTTATAGCTGCCTATTATTGTCGTTCATTTGTCTAGCTGAGACATATCTAGTTCCACGAAAAGTTCAATGCTTAGAAGCGCCACATTAGCAGTGAACTCTTATGCTAGGTCGTGTTCTTTATTAGCAGTTTCTGGATTAGTCTTCTGATTCAAGGTGCTTTAACTATGCATTCTTGCCTATCATCTATCAGACTTTTATGTTTTTAAATGTTGTTTTGGATTGCCTATCATCTCATGTAATTACTGCTTGTTTCTTCAGGGAGATAATTTTAATCAGCAAAAGCGAGACGGTAATGTTTGTGTTTTCACTTTCTAGGAATATGTTTTTCAGTTTTGCATCCATATGTAGCTGCTTTATGTTTATATCCATGTCCATATGTTGATATACTGGTGTAAATAATGAATTTTAACAAGAAAGGTCGGAAAGAAGACAAAAGATGCCATTTCATTTTGTCTGTGCCATGCTTCTGGAGGTACCGAATATGACAATCAACAGTCATGATGCTAAGCATAGTCATTAGCTAAATGTTTAGGTGGTTGCTTGAGGCGAGTGAGAGGCAAACTTTCGCCGGCCCTCCTGAAAATGTCAGGAACCATGTGATGACTGCCATTCGTACCCTCAGCAAGGGAGATTTCCCAGAAGCCTTTTGATCTTATCGAGTCACTCGATATCTGGAAGCTGCTTAGGCATAAGGAGATTGATCTTGACATGCATAAAGCCAAGATTAAGGAGGAAATTCTAAGGACGTACCCTTTTACCTACTCCTCTTCCTATGATTCCCTTAGCTTGGACCAACTCACGAAAATGTTTGACATCTCAGCAGCCCAGGCTCACGGCATTTTCAGTAAAATGATGATTAATGAAGAGCTTCATGCTAGTTGGGATCAGCCAACAAGGTGCATTGTATTTCAAGATGTTGAGCACAAAAGGTTGCAAGCTCTTTTGTTACAGTTGACATAGAAGCTGTCTGTCCTTGCTGAAAGTAATGAAAGGACAACTGAGTCAAAGATTGGTGGTGGCAGTTTGGATCTCGCTCCAAATTGAAGAGATAGCCTAGATTATGGAGGCACGGGTGGTGGAGGTTACAAGTGGCAAGATCGCTCAGGTTCAGTTCAGGGAAGGCAAGAGACTGGGTGTTCAGGGTATAAAGTTGGTAGTGGGAGACAAGGTCAGGCCAGGGGAGGTGGGTATTCAAGGGGAAATGGTCAATCACGAGGAACAAGAGGAACAAGGTACCAAGATGGTGCATATGGTGGTTCAGGAAGAACTGCTTCTGCACTGAGGGGATCCCACATGGATGGTTCAACTCAAGTGGTTAATCTCAACAGGGGGCCTCACGCTTAAAGGACACCCAGCGATGTCAAGAGGAGCACCAACCAATTTTTTGCTTTCTAATCAGCAAGCTTTTTTTATCTCCGATGGTCATGGACTTGACTAGTATCGTAGAGATTTTTTTTTTTTCTTTGTTCTTTAAAAATTCTCCCTAGAACTGGATTTTGTTGGTGCAGGTGATGCACTATTTGCAGAGTTTGTAATTTTGTTTATTCACTCAATTACGAGTGTTGTGTTACACGGTAACATGGTTGTGCCTCCTTAATCTTGCACCAGGAGAATGTTCTCTGGCAGATTAGAAGAATAAGTGCATTGCAGTTTAAGATGGAAAGGGAACCTTTGCTAACTAATTGACTTGCAATTTTATCTCAACCAATCCATCCAATGTGCAGCATCCCACTATTCATTTCGTCAAATAAAATGGTTAAAAGTATGTAATAATTGTTAGTAAAAAACAAAAAATTATAATTGTAAAAGGACAATTTGGTGATCAAAGCGGGGGCGAAGAAAACCACCCCTATTTCTTAAGACTGAAGCGCTGCTGAAGAAAGGGAGGCGTGCTTGAAAGGATGAAGGGGCAAAGCACAATTGTACTACTTTTGATCTTGGTTTTCATCTACATCTGATGCATGAGCTGTTGCATCCTTCTTGGGTTGTTCACTAACCTTATTTGCAGCCACAGTCAATTCTTCATTAACAACAGGTGTAGCCTCAATATGTTCATGATTATTCTTAGTGGCCTCCTTGGACTTTTCATTTCTTCTCTCAGCAGAATGAACTTCTAATGGCCCAAGCTTTGTTTCAAGATCCTTGATTTTAACGGTTAGGGATCTAACATCTCTGGCTTCTGCTACCTGACCAGAAGATGCCTGTCACACAAAATATAAACATTACCTTTGGCCCTCATTAGATATTGGCAAGAGATAGAATGGCTGTAAAACACCTAAAACAAAAACTATCTACAACAGCAGGCCTGTAATATACAGTCTTTGCTTAGACCCCATTCCAATATGGAAAATTTATGAAAAATGAGGATGACCAAAAAGCTTGTATTGTTGATACGACAAGTTCAAATTTTACTTGGAAAAATTCTATTGCAAATGCTCTTATAAATGCTTTTTTTGATTTCCTCATGGGATAATAGGTTGAAAAAAACTACCCAAAAAGTTATTCTAGAAATTCAAAGACAAATGCTGTGACAAGAATCAAAGTCGCCAAAACTATGCGTCAATGTCTTTTTATGCCACTAAACATCTGCTTGCTCTACAATCATAAAAATAAGTGCAATCAAAGACTCACGTGTACTAACTGGTCTGCACGTTGTTTCAGATCCTCGGAAGATGCTCCCTTATGAATATTTTGAAGAATATACAGGAGGTGATAATGCAAGTCATCTGAAATATGTTGCTGGGTCATACACTGAGGTATGGATGACTGACAACCTACTGCATAGAAAGGACAGTTCACAAGTTTCATTGGACAGACAGTTATGCAATGCCTGTCCATTTCACGTCGCAGGATACTATCTGAGCAGTTTTGTTCACATGGGATTATTTTGAAAGGACAAACTGAATCATGATTTTCCATATGGCTTGCACAAAATGTGGCTGAGCACCCGTCATTTGTGCATCTCATAGGCCTAAATCCACAACTGGTAACATGCTCAGCTAGCTCTTCGGGAGTGCTGAATTTCTTGTCACAGTGAAATATGTTTTTGAAATCGACATTCTTGACCAAACCCTTTGCTATTGCTTCCCTCCTATCAAGCAACCAAAACCCAGCTATTTCCATCTCTTGTACAAAGTCATCTATCTTGTCCTCCCTCTTTTCACTAAGCAGCCATCCTGAAACCCGACTAAAGAAATTCCTCTTTGAACTTGCAAAGTCATCAACAAAATTGGAAACAATATCATGAGGATGATCAGAAACTTCTGCAACTGGACTGCCTTCTATGATAACAGTATCAGCTACAAAACTTTCACTTCTTTGAATGAGATAGTCTATCATTTCATTTCTAATTTCAACAGCCACTGAACCAGGGGACCTAAATATATCACCTGTTGTGTGGTCTACACAAGCTGTGGCTAATCCAGGGATGAATTCTTGAGCTATTTTGTGAACTACTTCAATATCACAGAGGTCACAATATAATGCTGGGCCTCCTTCTGTGCCATCCTCAATCTTCTCCTCTTCTGGTACAAGTTCCACCTCAGTTAGAGGACCATCCATGCTCAAAAATTCCTGTAGTTAGTTCATAACAGAAAAAAGTAAGTTACTGACCATTACCTTAAAGAGAAAGTCGCCTAATGTATCCACCAATCAGGACCAATTCAGTTTACGATCATTTTAAAAGCAATAGTTTTAATTTCACAGGATGAACCTCTAGTACGAATCTGCAGGCCTTTGCAGTTGAAATTCTATGTAACACAAGATACATGTCTCATTATTTGGACAGAAAAAAGGAAAAAAACTCGTGCACTTCCAAACTTCTAGTTATCCATCTTCACCCTGGCTGCTGTGTTTCTAGTTGCCATCAGGACATCATTCCATCACATTTGCTTCCAAATATGGTAAACACTCGCTCTTGTGCAACCTCGAAGGGTGAAGTATGAATTCACAAAAACAAAAATTGATAGGGATAATGGGAAAGTTACAAGAAACCAGGAAGCAGAGCCATTAACTATGGGATTCTCTCCTGCATCCTGACAACTGAGATAACACAAGAATGAACAAAAGTTCTGCCCTCGAGATATACGACTCATTCCATCCTTACAATTGAGGTGCACTTTCATACCTGAACCATTTTTTGATATTTATATTTTCCAATAAAGTCGTAAATTACAACCTTGGAACAATGTAGTACATTGGTTTCTCCCACATTTTTGGAAGATCTCGTTGTTTTGCTTAACAACCACATTTAAATCCACTATAATCTCATTGATATTTCGATGCCATTTTCCTATGCATGAAAATCCAGTTCCTAAAGCAAAATGGGGGACTCTGATGAAATATAAATATATGTAACCCAGAAAATTTACCTGTCTTCTATTCCAGGGGAAGCTCTTTAAGAGATCTGATCAAAGAAATACACCAAATGGGCTCCACCGAGAGAGTGAGGGAGAGAAACACGCACAGGTTCTATTTGTAGCCGTGGCTAATCAATGAATTTTATTACGGAAACACGAAAAATTAATGCAAAATTAGAGAAAAATTCACTCTTTTTTTTTTTTTTTTGGATAATAATCATTTATTATATATTTTTATTTTTTGCCTTTTCCTGACATTTTTGTTTATTTTATTTAATTTTTTTCATTTGGATTTTTTACATCGTCAACCGTACTAATGGCCGTTGCACGTTGACCACTAAGCGTACTCTGTGTTCTGCGTTACCATCCAAGAGAGGAACTGAGAAAGGGCATTAATGGCAGTCAAAAAGTTCCCTCTACACTACGGATTGCGTCGAACGGTCTAGATGACACTTTCCGGTGATTTCAGATACCCCACGGACGGTCCCGATTCTGTTTAAATATAACTAAACCCGCTTCCAGGCTCACTGTAGTCGAATCCAGGTGAAACTTTCTCCATTGTTACTCCTGATTTTCGTTCCGATGTATGGCTTACGACAACGTAAGGGAAAATGAAGGAACAAAACATAGCAAAGAATCTTAGTATTGTTATGCGTTGTTGTTAAATGATTAACGCAAACTCTAATTGCCCGAAGGGATTGAAATTAACCCGAATTTCTATTGTCTTTGTCGCTTCTCGGTTAATGAGTGGAAATTAGGGTTTTTCTTTTTTTTTTTTGTTTATCTTTCAATTGAACCGAACTTGTCAACATTTTGGGCCGTTTTCGCATCTTTTCTCTTTGGTTTATGGTTCAGAATTAGAGTTTGGGATGGCCACAGCGACGTATCCGCCGCCGCCACCGTACTACAGACTCTACAAAGATTACCTGCAAGACCCAAAGTCCGCTCCGGAGCCGCCGCCTCCGATTGAGGGCACCTACATCTGTTTTGGTGGCAATTACACTGTAACTCTCTCTCTCTCTTTCGGATACAATATGTGCGTGCGCGAGCGTGTTTATTTGTTCGTTGATGGATCTTTGTGTGTTGTGTTCTGTAGAGTGATGATGTGCTTCCGAGCTTGGAAGAGCAGGGAGTGCGCCAGCTGTACCCAAAAGGACCTAATGTTGGTATGTTGTGCATAGGGTAATCAGATTGTTATTGATGAGAGTTTTTTATGTTAAATTCTTAATTTTCTGGTAATATTTGTGGCTCTAATTCTGTTTCGCATCCTTTTCAACAAGTATTCTGCTGTAAGTTCTTCAAAGAAATGGAAAAGTAGGATTCTGTGTCTCGAGCATTTGGAAATCTACTTCCTCATTCCCTTACTGTCTGGATGTATGGAGCTGCTGTTGATATCTATTACCCTCTTCTGTAGATTTTAAGAAAGAACTGAGGTCACTTAACCGAGAATTGCAGCTGCACATCTTGGAGCTTGCGGATGTTCTTGTTGAGAGACCATCACAGTATGCTAGGAGAGTTGAAGATATATCACTTATATTCAAGAACTTGCATCATCTCCTTAATTCTTTGCGCCCCCATCAGGTAAATTACTTTAGGGTTTTTTGTTATGCTTTATTTTTAGTGTAGTTATGAGATCTAAGTTCATTATGTGGTGGCTTTTCCCCACAGGCTAGAGCCACATTGATTCACATTCTGGAACTTCAAATACAGTGTCGTAAACAAGCAGTGGAGGATATTAAGAGGTGTGTAATGTAGAACTGCTTCCTATTAAACTTATCTAAATTTATCTTTATTTTCAATGCATCTAGAAATGAATGCGGTCATTTTCTGAACATTGTATCTCCATGGTTTGTTTTCATTGATGTTTTCTATGCTGTGTTCATTTCTTTGATGTGGATGTTGAGTAAGGCCATTTAATTGCTTTTATTTCACTTTTAGTGTTGAGACTGTCATGGTGAAAGCATCTTATTGGCTAGGCTTATGGGTGATTCTGTGAACACTTCAAGAACATGGGCATCTCAGTGCATGGGACCCCCATACTGTAGGGATTGGGAAAGGGTCATATGTACGTAATCTTGCCCCTATTTCTTCTATTTCTACAACTTGAGTCTGTGACCTTTAGGTCATAATAGAGAAACCTTACCATTAAAGTAAGACTTGCCTTCCAAACACTTTGATAGGATCTCACATGAAAATGTAGCAGGCATTTGCAGCTTGGTCTTGCTTATTGCTTTATTTATTAATGAGCAGTGGCTTGTTCACCGTCATTATCCTGTTGTTGTAATCAACATGTCTTGAAATGCATCTGGAAGATCGGATGCTTGTCTTGAAAAGGCCATTCCAATAGAATTTTTTTAAAGTTGTTAGGTTGGCCAAGCGCTGTTTAAGTTGAAGCTTGCTGGTCTTCATGTTTACAGCACTTCTAACTGGATTCATTTAGCAACATCATTACATCATTTTATGACTTTAATATGTTGAGGCTGACAAAAGATGCTGCTTCTGTAGTTCCTGATGTGGAATGTGGTAATTTGTGTTTGCTGAATCTTAGTAGGGATCTTTGGCAAGGTTGCAAGAATTTCTCTACATTTTCATATAAGGAGTATAAGGAGAAGTGTATTCACTTGGATATTCTTCTTAACAGTTAAGCAGGTCTTGAGTAAATACCTCACTTTCCTGTGCTTTCTTCCTAATGTAGTGCACTGGTGTCATGGTCTTAGAGACCTGCTTTATGGATTTTATGTTGCAACACATTACTAATAATGTTGAGTAGGCATGCTACATTTGTATGTCTGTATTTTGTGGATCTGTGTAGGTGAAAAGGGTTTAGCATAATCACTGGGCTGCAATAACCATGTTGGCTAACTGACCCTTTATTTCATTCTACAGCAAATGCCATTGCTATTTTTGTGGTCTTTTCACATCATTAGGATCTGTGGGCAAAGTTATTTTATTAGTTGCCAACAAATGCTTAAATTGATTCACGGTTTAGATAAGAGAGACATTAAATTTTATTTGCGTAGACTTCTCTAACTGCTTCTTCTTTCACTTGTCTAGGAGAAGAGAAGAGGCGCAGAAACTTCTCAAGGAGGCTCTTGGAACCTTAGATGGACAGTAGTATGGTATGCTAATTGTAGATATCTTTGCTCAGACTTTAGATCCGCACTGCATGTGGCCGAAGGTTCTTGGTTTATCTTGTGCGGGCTGAGAGATTTTTTGAAGACCTCAGGATTGCTTTCTGTGTACTAAAAAAAATAAAATAAAATCATTGGTATCAGTATCTAAGTTGTAGAAGTTGATCTTTAGTGGGATATGTGACTCTCTTTTGCTTGTGGGCTTTCGAATTTTGAGATTATTACGAGAAAGAGTTTTCAACGTTTATAAAGAAAAAGCTGTTGGAATGGTGTTGTAAGTTGACCCTCTGTGATCTACCCAGGTGCAAGATTGTGCATCTGGGAACGGTTCAATTAACCACCCAAGATGTGAGCTTCATGGTAAGTCTGCGCATAGCTACACACTCGTCGGAATTCAAATTCCTACACGATATCATGAAAAAATGGTTCAATATGGTATAAGATGTAGATTCAGACCTATATTTAATGTGCAAAATGGACTATGTAAAAATATTAGTGCGTGTTTGGGCCTATAACTTATATTTCCAAAATTTCTCCTTGTAAAAAAAAATCACTGCTATAAGGATGGGTTTGAAGATTATTCTGGTCTGACTGATTTGTTCATCCAAAAAAAAAAAAAAAAAAAAAAATATTGTTGTTAACATGACCCCCTTCAAAAGCCGCTCGAGATTTATTTGTAATTCTTTGCTTGTTGGGTTAAATGTAATTCATTTGGTACTGTGGAAAATTTTTTCTGTCGATTTTGTTTGTCTCAACTCTCAAGTTTGGAGTTCAATCAATTTGATCAAATGTCGAAGCAAAGCCATCAAACAAATAATTTAATATCTTTCGATGATTCATCATGTAAAATGTATTCTTTCCTATATATATATATATATATATATATATATATTTTGGTTATTAAGAAGTTCATTAAAAATAAATTATATAATAAATATATATATATATATATATATATTAAATTTCTATCAAAATTATATATTTTTTGAAAATTAAAATAAAAATTGAAGTTTGCAATCTCTCAAAGATTCATAATTATTTCTTCATAAATCAACCCTTACCAAATCATCAGCGGCAAAACAGTAAATGCAACCATGTTAGATAAAGAAAAATGGAAAAGTCAAAACAGAAGCCCCCACTCTTTCTGCATTCGGAGCCAGTTGGTTCTTCCAGATACGATTTGAACAAGGTAAATGAACACAAGCGCACATCTGTGAAGTTCTCACGGCACCACATGGATCGATGAGGCCAGTCCTTTAAAGATACACAACCTCTCCAACAAAACCCCCGAGAAGCTTCTGCTTTTCTCGAGAAAAAACAAAAAAAAAAAATCAAACAAATTAATTTAGCGTCTGCCGAAGTGAAAGAGAACAAGAAAATATAAAGCCCTAGCTTTCAAAGATTTTCGCTTCGGACATGGCGGTCTCAGAGGAGGAATGTTCGAATGCAAAGTCCCGATCGTCGTCGTCGGCTCCGCCGTCCTCCTCCTCCTCCTCTTCGGCATCGAGAGGCGCTCACTACCTGGCCAAGTGCGTCTTTAGAGGAAGCGTGGTACTTCAGGTTGTGAGCGGTCACATCCGCTCTCCTTCCTGCTCCGACGTCGTTTTTGGCAAGGTCATCTGTTGTTCGTTCGCTTTACCTTTCGAATTTGAAATTGAATGTTGTTCTGCCTATGGGAGCTATTGGGCATTGAGGCATTGAATCTCTATACGTAGCTTCTTGCAGAAGAAATGAGCTTTTTATCTCGTTGAATGGCTTGGTGTTTAAAACGGAGACATCTTTTTATTTTTATTTTCCAATTTGTTTTTCGTGCCCTTTTTACTAGTAGGTTACTAGTTTTTTCAATACTCAGTTTGTTAGGAGATGCAAGGACAACTTCCTGTTCTCTTACGTTCTGCTTTTAAAGAGATATCAGTGACATTGAACTTTCTTTCTTTCTTTACTTAATTTTTAGCTTTACGTTTGAGGCATAATGGCTTTGTTAGCTTCATCTGACAATGATTGAGTAATGAAATTTGTGCAGGAAACATCAATAGAGTTGGTTGTTATTTGTGAAGATGGGATTGTACAGTCCATCTGTGAGCAGCCTGTATTTGGCACAATTAAAGATCTTGCTATCATACCCTGGAATGACAAGTTCCACGCACGAAGCCCACAAGTATGCTACACTAAAATTTGAGGCTCTACTTAGGAAAAAGAAAAAAAAGAAAGGAAAATGGAATTTGAATGGACCATGGTGGCAATTTTCATGATTTTTTCATTTCTGAAAGATAATCCCCTTCTACTGATATTTCACATTGGACCATATGGGATGCTGTTTTCTTCAGCAAGTTGTATACCTGGTTGGTTTAATTGTGGTTTTCCTTCTTGTCTTTTGTAGATGCAGGGAAAAGACCTTTTGGTTGTTATTTCTGATTCTGGGAACCTGTCCTTTCTTTCTTTTTGCAATGAAATGCACAGGTGTCTTTTTTCTTTTCCTAGAAAGTTATTGCATGTTAAATTGTTACTTGTTGTCAGTTAAGACTGGTTGATATTATTGCTGCTTGCCATAGGTTTCTTCCTTTGACACACGTTCAACTTTCCAAACCTGGGAACTTAAGGCATCAGCTTGGGAGGAGGCTAGCTGTTGATTCAAGGCAAGCTGCTGTTTGGAAATGAAAATCTCTTTGAAAATCTGGCTCTTTATTAGGGCTGCAATATCTGGCTGATGAAATTGGGTGAATTAATTTCATACTGTGCAATGTGCATGTACCTTTAGTTGATCTTTTTATTTAATCCATTACATTGATGAGTTCCTTGTGCAATTTTGAAGCACTTGTGGTTATTATGTGTTGTTGAATCATTGAGTTTAATTTACCACTAGGAAAGCAGGTTGTTGGTTATCCTTGATCATTGTTGGCCTGGCGAAAAGTTAGTGATTTGGCAAGTCAATATCAATGTATGGTCTGTTGACATTGTAAACCATGCATGGACCCTTGTTCTAGTGATTTGAATTAGTCTGTTAGTATCAATGGATGTTTGGATGTTCAGTTTACTTAGTTAAACATGGATTTTTCATTTTATCCATTTTTCCAGTATAAAATTTTCAAATTTACCTTTTTGTGCTCCTTTAAGACAAACTTTAGTGAAATATGTGTCAGCAATCTTGTCAAACAAGAGGTTTCGATTTGAAGATCAAAAATTGAGGCTGGGCAACTCCTAAAAGACCAGGAATAAGAAACAGAAAAAGGGTGGACATGTACTAAAATAAATACAAAGGCGAAAAAGCTTATTAATATTGTGTTTCAAATTATGTGGTTTCCTTTTCTTCTCAAGAATGATGAGGGTCACATTGTTTCTGATATTCTAAATGGTTTCCCACTCAACCTTTCAGTTCACATTGATGTCTGTGTGAGAAAATGGTTTGTATCTGCTTAACAGAAGTTGTTTACAAATGTGAAAGAACTATGGTTCTGGATTTACTATACATTGTTCCAAATCTATGCCTTTTGTTTTGCAGTGGTTGTTTCATTGCTACCAGTGCATATGAAGATCAATTGGCTCTGTTCTCCCTGTCAATGTCTGGAGGCAGTGATATGATTGATGAGGTTGATACCACCAAATTGCAGGCTCTTTATATAGCCACATATTACGAAAGCATAAGATGAACTTATTCTATTTACTATTAAAATTCACTTGTTTTAATTGGGCATATTAAAATAATTTCTTTTCCTATCCTCTCAGAGAATACTTTATGCTCCTGAAAATGAAGGGAATGCAAACGTTTTCAGAACTATCCAGAGACCAAGCATATCTGGTACCATATGGAGCATGTGCTTTATTTCAAGGGAGTCTCATCAATCAAGTAAGGAGCATAATCCTGTACTAGCCATTATCCTAAATAGGTATGATAACTGATTGTGTGTATATTATTGTTTGGGAAGCTTCTAATATATATATATATATATATATTTGTTGTGTACAACAGCTTTGATTTGTTCTATTTTGCAAGTGAAACCCTGATATTTGACTGTGTAATATAACTTTTGTTTTTCTTTATATTGCAGGAGGAGAGCACTTCTAAATGAACTGGTATTATTGGGCTGGAACAGAGGAGAACATGTTATAGATGTCATTTCACAATTTGTCGAAGCTGGTCCTCTAGCACTTGATGTTGTTGAAGTTCCTCATTCCAATGGTTTTGCCTTTATGTTCAGGCTTGGTGATGCCCTGTTAATGGATCTTAGAGATGCTCAGAACCCCTGTTGTGTCTGTAGGACGAGTTTAAACTTCTTGCCTACGGCACTGGAGGAGCAAACTTTTGCTGAAGAGACATGCAAAGTTAATGATGTTGATGATGAAGGTTTGTTCAATGTTGCTGCATGTGCTTTACTGGAGCTTGGAGATTATGATCACATGTGTGTAGATGTTGGTAGTGGAAATGTGAAATTAACCAATTATGTGTGCTCCTGGAGTTGGGAGACAAAAAATGATAAAAAACCAAGGATGATGATCTGTTTGGACACAGGAGAGTTTCTTGGTTGAAATATCTTTTGAAACAGACGGCCCTCAAGTTAATCTTTCTGATTGTCTTTATAAACGTCTGCCATGCAAGGCGCTTTTGTGGGTTGAATGTGGTTATCTGGCTGCTTTTGTGGAGATGGGGGATGGGATTATGTTGAAAATTGAAAGTGGAATGCTATCGTATACGAGCTCTATCCAAATTGTTGCACCAATCCTTGATATGTCAGTTGTTGATTACCATGATGAGAAACGCGATCAAATGTTCGCCTGCTGTGGAGTGGCCCCAGAGGGGTCATTAAGGACTATTCGAAGTGGTTTATGCGTTGACAGGCTGCTGAGGACTGCCCCTATTTATCGGGGTATTACTGGTATTTGGACAGTGAAAATGAAAGCAGATGATTTGTACCATTCTTTCCTTGTGTTATCTTTTGTTGAGGAGACTAGAGTACTATCAGTTGGAGTTAACTTTACTGACATAACTGATTCAGTTGGCTTCCAGCCTGATGTCTGTACTTTGGCATGTGGACTTGTGTGTGATGGTTTGCTGGTCCAAATTCATCAAAGTGCTGTCCAGCTGTGTTTGCCCACCAAGGTTGCTCATACTGAAGGCATACCTTTATCTTCTCCGGTTTGCACATGTTGGTTTCCAAATAATTTAACTGTCAGTTTGGGGGCGGTTGGGCATAATTTCATTGTTGTTTCTACTTCTAATCCATGCTTTTTGTATATCCTTGGTGTTAGATTAGTTTCAGCACATCATTATGAAATCTTTGAAATGCAGTGTTTGAGATTGCTGTATGAAGTGTCTTGTATTACCATTCCTCAAAAACATTATAAACAAAGAAAAAGTTCTACCAATCTTGTCGATGATGACTGCACAGCTGTCCTTCCAGTTGGAATTAACATTGGTACTACATTTGTTATTGGGACACATAGACCATCTGTGGAAATTCTTTGTTTTGTGCCTGATAAAGGATTAAGAGTTGTTGCTCGTGGGACAATTTCCTTGACTAGTAATATGGGAACTGCACTTAGTGGCTGCATCCCACAGGATGTAAGGCTTGTACTAGTTGATCGGTTTTATGCCCTTTCTGGTTTGAGGAATGGAATGCTCCTTCGGTTTGAGTGGCCTTCTCCGTCTACTACACCATTAGAATTATCTCATCATGGTTGTCTCACCAGTTCCAGTATAGCAAATACAGCAACTGCAAATTTTGGTCCACAGATATATGCTGTTGATTTAACTGACAATAGAGTGGATGACATTCCTATAAGTCTACAAATGATAGCAACACGTCGCATTGGTATTACTCCTGTTTTTCTTGTTCCCCTGGGTGATTCTCTGGATGCAGACATGATTGCTCTTAGTGATAGACCATGGTTGTTGCAAACTGCAAGACATAGCATCTCCTATACTTCAATATCATTTCAGCCTTCCACACATGCAACTCCTGTTTGCTCTGCTGATTGCCCCAGGGGAATTCTGTTTGTTGCAGAAAATAGTCTACATTTGGTAAGGATCTTTTTATTTGATGGTATGAATCATTCTATTTTTTTCATGGCCATTGTTTGTTGTCCATCTGGCTAAAAACTGTTTCTTCCAGTATGTGCTTGAGTATACTGCTAAAAGGCAAACTGAAAGTTAATTGCTTGGATGCAAATTGATCTATGCGAATGTGACTGTTCATTGTTGCAATGAGGCTTTGATAGACATTACTTTTTTTGGTGTGATGTATCATATTTGATGTCTTTTTTTTTATTTTTTTTATTTTCATTCAGGAGATATGTGTATGCCAATTTTTTCAAAGATATTGGACAATGAGTATTTGATCCTGACTCTTGGCAGTTTAGGGTTCCAAATCCACAAAATGTGAAGATTGTCATCCAATCATTTGTGGAGTTCTGTTGCTTATTCAAATATGCAGTCTCAGTGATCTCCATGGCTGTTTAGTTTTCATGTTACTGACAATAAGAACCTAGTTTGAATGTTAAAGTGATGCCTTGTGCAAACACTTGGTTTCTTGAAAAGTAGCAGAAAGATGTAACAATGGATCATTCTAGCATCTCTATTATTCACCACAGTTTGATGTCATCAAGTTGAATAAAGGCTTGTTCTGTGTATTGTAGTAAGAGGATAATCCTGAAATGATTTACTGAATTTCATGTTAGAAATAGGAGTTGTTTTTTCTGTGAGCTAAATATGCTATTGGTTTACATAGTTGATCCTTGATATGATGATGCTTCAGGTGGAAATGGTGCATAGTAAGCGCCTCAATGTGCAGAAATTTCACCTTGGAGGCACACCACGGAAGGTCCTATACCATGATGATAGCAGGTTATTACTTGTGATGCGGACTGAACTTTGCAATGACACGTGCATATCTGATATATGCTGTGTTGATCCCCTCAGTGGTTCAATAGTATCATCCTATAAATTTGAAATTGGAGAAACAGGGAAAGCGATGGAGTTGCTAAGGGTTGGAAATGAGCAGGTTGTGGTGGTTGGCACCAGCCTGTCCTCTGGTCCAGCAATTATGCCCAGTGGTGAAGCTGAAAGGTACATCATCTGTCTCCTGCTTCTTTGATATTTAGTTAATGATACTTATGCTGGACAATTGACTTAGCATTGCTTATTTGCCATCTGATTTTGAGGGTTGTAAGGTTCCATGCCATATGATTTCCTAACTTAAACTTTCTTGAACAGTACCAAGGGCCGCCTAATAGTCTTTTGCCTTGTACACAAACAAAATTCAGATAGTGGGTCAATGACATTGTGTTCAAAGGCTGGGTCATCTTCCCAGAGAACATCACCATTTCCCGAAATTGTTTGTTATGCTACAGAACGGCTATCAAGCAGTAGTCTCTGCAGTAGCCCGGATGATGCTAGCTCTGATGGAAGTAAACTTGAAGAAATTGAAGCGTGGCAGTTGAAAACTACTTATGCAACCACATGGCCTGGCATGGTACTTGCAATCAGTCCATATCTTGATCGTTATTTCTTGGCATCATCTGGTAACTCTGTAAGTTGCAAATGTTTGTTCTTTTTCAGTTTTATGTTGTTGTGTTGGTTTTGTCTATTATTTGTTTTTGCTACATAATTATAGCAATCTTCTTTCTCAGTTTTATGTATGTGGTTTTCCACTGGACAACCTCAATAAAGTGAGAAGGCTTGCTCAGGGAAGGACACGCTTCATGGTTACATCATTGACTGCCCATTCCACTAGAATTGCAGTTGGCGATTGCCGTGATGGTGTTCTTTTTTATTCGTATCATGAGGTATGTGAAAGGCAGTTTTTTTTTTCTCACTGTATGTATTAAATGGTTTCTTGTTTTGCTTCTTGACTTTCACTTCAAGCTACATTTTCAAATTTTGATGTGAACCTTTTTTCTCTTTTGGAGTAATAGAAATGTGGCCTATTTTTTGCTGTCTGTTCCAATGTCATCGATTCTTCTTTTTCTTCATCTTCATCTTCATTAACATTTTCATTTGCTCCTTTTTATCCTTTTGTTTTCCTCTGTATGCCAGGATTCCAAGAAATTGGAGCAAGTTTATTGTGACCCATCACAGAGATTAGTTGCTGATTGCATTCTTATGGATGTTGATACGGTGGGGGTTTCAGATCGCAAGGGAAGCATATCTGTGCTTTCATGTTCAGATCGTCATGGTCAGTTTTAAATTGTTGTTTTCCATATATGTAATTGTTTGGTTTGCAGTTGACATATTTTATGTTGCTATCAGTTGCTTGTTAATGAATGTCTGCAGTTACTATTGAGTCCTATATTCACAACTTTCATACATAGCTTAAGTAAAAAGACCAGAGTCATTTGAAGCTTCAAATGCTGTAGAATGTTTGCTTCTACCGGCCACGGGAACCTTGATTGGCTGATTTATTTAGCTGCTTATTCTAGAATTGATATTGGAAGCCTCATTTTTGCACAGGGCATATCATTAATTTTTTTCATCATAGGCAAAAACAAATGGAATAAATTGAAAAAGGCTTCGAAGAAAAGAGTGAAAGGAAAAAAGAAAAATTCCTTTAAATATGTTGCATTATAGGCACTTTTATGCTTTGGCTGGGGCACAAGAATTAATATGTTTTACCTTCAGTTTTTGATCTCACATTTTTCCAGGCAATGCAAGTCCAGAATGCAACTTGGCCCTGAGTTGTGCATACCATATGGGGGAGATAGCCATGAGAATTAGAAAGGTAAGTGCTATGGACATAGTAGATTTTCAGAGCCTTTGGTAATATCAAGTAAATTTGGAAAATCATTGTTAACTATTTCCAAGCAACAGCAAATGTACTTTGCCTAGTTATTACTTTCAGATGTTGATTGTTGTCATTGCCTTCACAAAACATGAAACAAATATCTAACCTATTAAGAGGGCATTTATGGAAATATGTGTTTATTGTACAACAATTATTTGGCTCTTTACAATCAGATATTGTGTGAGGTGGTTCACATCTTGTTAATTATTTGTATGCTGAATGAGGAAAAAATGTACAAGGACTTCAAGTTCTGGGAACAATGATTGCTCATAGGAAAAGAAGGGAGAGGAGAGCAAGGATTCATTTCTTCTACATGAGTTACAGAAACTGAAAGAACAACAATTTCTCAGTATCAATATAATTCAGAGGTTTTAAAGAGACAAAATATGACTCCAGTAGGTTATGGATCATTGCAAGCATATGACCAATATTACTGTCTACAGTGGCTTACACTTTATTTCATAACTTCTGTGGAGAATAAGGATTGTAGTCTTCCCAGCTTGCTAGTAGCACTGGATGATGCTCGTCAGCAGGCCACTGTTGTACCATTAGTTGGCCACACAGGTCATTTGGCATCAATTCTCATGGGGTTGGTGTTTGATAGTTCTTATCTTCATGGATTTCTGATGGAGAGAGAATATAAAGTCTGAAGTTTATTGTTCTCCTTTTTTGGTTGGTAATAAGACATAAGAGGGGTCCTTTTTCTTCGTTTCTAAATTTCTGCTAGGTTATTTTGATGTCCTCTCTCTTAAATGTGAATGTTTTTAAAATGCTCTTAAATAGATAATGAGTGGTCTGTGACGTCATAAAAATTGGTTTGATGCTTGCTAAATATTTTGGTGTCAACAGCTAGTTCTCAATTTGTTTATTGCATATCTTGTAGGGATCATTCTCATTTGGACTTCCTGCTGATGATTTGTTGATGGCATGTGATAGCCTAATTACAACAGATGCTTCAAACAACACGATCATGGCTATGACGCTCCTAGGAAGCATAATAATTTTTATTCCTTTATCAAGGTACGTCTTTTGTGTTTTTGTTTAGATTGTACTCTTTTGTGGTTGAATTTTCTTCTTTTTCCCCCTCTTTTGTAACTATGGATGGGTTTTGAGCTGTCTATTAATGGTTAGGTTGTGAGGTCTTTGTTATTACTTTATTCCATTCAGAAATCCCATGAATCCTAGTTGCTGTGAGTTCTTACTTCAACTGCCACAAGTTTTAATGATTTCCAATTCATCAAGTATTACTTTTAGGTACCGAATCCTATACTAGTTGAAAAACTGAGTGCCCACTATCTTTCTGAATGTTTTTTTTATCAATGAAGTGATCTGTCCATGACCTAAGTCACATTTATGTTACTAAAATAAAACTTAACTACATGGGATCAATCTCCATGCTGAGAGCATTGCGATGTGAAGGATGTTCTGGATGGATGCATTGATAGAAAAGCATGCTGTGTCCTTTCCTGTCTCCCTCTACACACACACACACACACAACAATAGCACTTGATTCTTACAATTGCCATTCATTTATCTCATAGTTTTTTTTTTTTTTTTTTTTATCTCTGTTTGTATCCAACAAATATGATTTTTAGTATTTGCTTATAGGGAAGAACATGAACTTCTAGAAGCAGTGCAAGCTAGACTTGCAGTTCACCCTTTGACAGCTCCTATTTTGGGAAATGACCATAGTGAGTTTCGTAGCCGTGAAACCCCGGTAAGCAAGCATCTTTTATTCCTTGTAGTGTTTTTCTTGAATGATTTTCTATTGCACACTTCAATTCTATTTATTTGTGTGGGTTTCGTTGTCACACCCCCTCTCACCAATAAAATATATATATATAAAAGAGACTGTGTGTGTTTCTGAAACATTACAATAAAATATTACTGGCTGTTGTTAGGTGTATATATAATTGGCTTTTGTACAAATATAAATTGTTCGAAGTTTGAGAAGATTAGAAAATTTGTCTGTCACCACACTTTTGAAGGACCTAGATTATGATGTCAGACTTGGTTGTTTTTCTGAAATCCAGTGAAGCACACTGTCCTTGTCATTGTAGGCTGGAAAGTTCTGGAATTTTCCCAGTTTGCTTGGACAACTCGTGTGATTTCAGCCCTTTGCTCTTAGCTGATGAGCATGAAGATGCAGTTGTTGGAACTTTACAGATTGGGGCAACATGAATGCTTCATTTTCACCTTTGCCCCTTATATTTTGGTTGACAGGTTGGAGCGCGTAAAATACTTGACGGGGATATGTTGTCTCAGTTCTTGGAGCTAACAAGCGCAGAACAAGATGCTGTGTTATCGCTGCCTCTGGCCTCTACTGATACATTCAAAACATGTGTGAAACCTGTTTCTTCTTTGCCAATTCCTGTTAATCGGGTTGTGCAAATTCTGGAGCAGGTTCATTATGCCCTCAATTAATTGCATCTTTTTCCTCTAACTAATTGGTGAACGATGTTTAGAACAAAGAAAAGGTCAAAGCCAATGCAGTTAAGCAAATTGCAGGAGTTGTGTTTTTGGCAGACCTGCATTTTGAGTGTGCTATAAGTGCTAACAAGTCAGACACGACGGATTAAATGCCATGTATATGGTAGGGATATACCCATCTGCTCGACAAAAATGGGACAAACTTTCGATTCCCACAGTTCTGCCATCTGGCTATCATGGCAATAGCTGCGGCGTGACCAAGTATGTGAAACAGGAGTAGAGTTTGCTGTTTTTTCATGCAAATTAATGTTCATAGAAATGTGTCTGATCTCCTATTGTATGTCAATGTTAACACTTATTTCTTGTAGTGGTGTATGATTTCTTCTTTTATGACGGAGGTTTTGTATCCTTGTTTGGTTGGAAATGATGTGTAACATGGCCTTATCGGTGGAACAACAAATTGACCGATAGCCGTTGTAAAAATTTTCTGGATAATCAAGATAAATTTTGTTACCGAAATTACTTTTCTTTGTCATTAAGCTCCAGTCTGTGGGCGGCGCGCCAGGGAATTGCTCCGTTCGAGCAAATGATGGAGAGGAAACCTGCAATCGAAGCTGTTGCTCGGTGACTTCGAGCTTTTGAAGATCTAAAACATAAAGATACGAGTAACATTGATGTTTCAACCTTTCTTATTTTTACTTCTTTGTGCAGGTTGATTCTAGTAGACCTACTGGCTAATCGTAAACTTTGATTAGAACGGATTTATCTTGTGTGAGGGCAACACCAAGGGCAATTTAAAACATGGACATTGGAGGATGTACATAAGCCGGTGTTTCTTCGTTTGACGAGGGACAGGGCTACCGTTTAAATAAACAAGTCTGAAAAAGAGACTTAGTATATAACTGTTGACAAGAATGTTAATAATTTTTTTAAAAAATTATTATTATAAATAAAAATTATAATGACTAAATGTATAATTTTATAAAATTAATTAATTAAAAATAAATATTTAATTTTAGTATATAAATATGAATATATATAATATAAAATTTTGAAAATGAATCTAACAATAATTATTTTTATAACATAATAAATGAGTAAGTTTTTAAACAAACGATTCATGACCCTAAACGTGCTGAAACAAACTAGCTAATGTAACGGCTGTAATGTAAGGTAGGGTATTTAATGTTTCTTTCATACTTTTTCTTTCCTCCCCTTTTTATGGGATCATGGCTATTTAGCACCAATGTTTAGTTTATTTCAATGTCCAAGACAAAAGCCAAAAGCCTAAAATGTAGGTATGTCAATTGTTTCAATTTATTAATTTTTAAAAATCTTGTTCTTTTCTACTTAGAAGTTCGTCCCTCTTTTTTCTTTTGTTTTTTTTTTTTTTTTTCTCCTTGTCTCTTTTGAAAATACACTGACACTGCTTACTGGAGATGAGGTATTGGAGTTGTCCAATGCCTCCAAGGGAAGGGTTTCTTTATCACTGGCGTAACTGGGTTTCTTGCTGAGGGTGAGCCACCTAGTTGTTTTAATTAATCCTTTCTCTAATTAGTTTTACCTTTTGTGTTTTTCTCGTTAATTAACGATTATTGAAGACTTGCGTAGTTTGTATTTACAGTCCTTGTAGAAAGAAGATTTTACGATCAGTGCCAGACCGCGGGAAGTTATATCAGATGGTCAAAAGGCTACAGACCAGGAAGCTGCAATGACTGGATTGGAAACCGACGTATACGCTTTTCTTGATTTGTTTGCATGGCACTCACCATGCACGTATCTTTTATATAGTTATAATTGATATTCTTTATAACCTAATTACTGACTAATTTTCTCTGCAAAAACTCTCTTAGTTTTAAATCCTCACCAGGATCAGAGTAACAAATTTTAGCCTAATGAAAGAAACATATACCCATCAGATTTTTCTCTGTGGCTTACACTGATTGAAGAAACATACAACCTTGAAATATAATTCAAGAACTCCTGATCACTTTGCAATTTCTCTGGCCCCGAAGCCTGTGCTAATGGAAAACGTGAAGAAGAAATGTTGGAAAAGCCATTCCCCATGGGACACAGCATAGCATCAGAGATGTTTTAAGCTAGAAAGCCTGTAAGCAACACCAGTTCCTCCATTAGATGCTGAAAGTCGAATAGAATTGGCTTTGAGTTTTAGGGAGGCTCCCAAAGATTATTCATTTGATGATCATCACTAGAAGGTAAAAACTGGGTCTAGAAACGTTCTGTTTCATCAAAATAAATAAATAAATAACACAGAATTCAAACTTTATATCTCAGACTTGTAACGATTTTGAACAGGGCGAAAATGAGAGGTGAAATACCAGTCATCACAATAAGGCCAAGCATTATGGGAAGCACGTTCCGAGAGCCATTCCCAGGTTGGATATCTAATTTATCAATGCAACGCCTTCTACGTAATTAATTATGTGCGGCATCATTTTAAATTGCTGTCAACACAGTTCCCTTATGATCTAGCTTTGTTGTAGGCTGATGGATCCAATAGTGCTGTCTTATGGCAAAAGGGCAGATCCCAATTGTGTCCTTGACGTAGTATGGTAAAGGATTATTGCCGTAACTCATGATTATTATTATTATTATTATTATTTTGCTCTTTCAGCAAATAGATGATTTCCCATGTAACAATAAAGCGCTTTAATGAATGACGAGCTTCTTCTACTACAGGTTTGATGGCAGCAACACCCAGAAATCGCTGGAGAGAACATGTCTGAAGAGGAGGAGCTGATGTTTGGGTTCGACGTGGCAAGCATTGATTGGGAAATATTAAGGAAGCATGTCATGCAGGAAAATAGGTTTTTCTCTAGGGTGAAGCTAAACGTCTAGCGCAATTAATGTCGATGATACGACAATTGTTCTACCAACTCGTTGGAAACAGATGATTCCGAGTTGTGTTGGGCCTACCGTGCGCAGTTCAGAAAGTCGAAATTATGGGGCCCAAAATGTGGGCCTGTATTGGATTTGAGATTATGGGCTTTCATCCATACTTTCATTCATTCTTTTCGATCAGAACTTTTCCAAAGATTGGACTGGTCATGTTATTGCATCTCTTCTGTACAAGACAGTGACCCTTCCGTCACGAAGGATTGCGAACAGGGAAGGGAGGGGACGGGTCGCTATCCTCATTTGCCTTCTTCATTTTTGGTTGGATTTGACAGAGCGGGTCCCCCCCTTAATTTTAGTTTTGGTATTAATGAATATCCCAAGCTTAACATTTCACTCTCAATATAAATATTCATTTATTATAAAATACACAGCACTCAAACACATACTACAAAATAAACATTTTGATAATAATTATTATTATGCAATTCATTCCGATCCCAATTATTATGATAACAAATGGGTAGACTTTTTTTAAAGATTTAGAATTCATAACCAGACAATCCGACGAGTCCTCGTTTTCTTCTTTTTTTTTTTTTTTTTTTTTTTTTTGTTTTGGGTCTTCTAAAATTTAAAGATTCCAACATATTGTGCAACCGAAAAGCCGAAAAAGATCAAAATGGAAATCTTTAATTACTAATATATATATATATATATATATGGTAACAATTAGCGTAGTCTATGTTCATATTACAAAGCCTACCCTATATATGCCCACGTTATGGTCTAAGGCAGTGGATATCTCGGCTGGTAGTTTGCAAGTGTTGGAGGTTTGATGAGCGTACCGGATTAAGTGCGAAAGGGTACACCAATTTAGTTTACTTACAAATATCCAAACTGCAACTGCAACTGCAACTGCCATTGCCTGTGCTCCAGAGATGATGTTTGGCGATCAGGTTGCTCAAGTTGTACGATGCCTTCACTGTTCTTCATAATGAGCTGCGGGGACTGCAAGATCCATTAAGGGGCCGATCAAATTTTGAGATGAACATATCACTCTTGGAAAAGATAATGTTTAAGAATTACGAGAGTCACACTTGTCAAAACCAACCTTATTTATTCAAACGACAGCAACATTTTTGAGTGTCAAGAGGGCGATAGGGGTTTGACCCTCTACTTCTCTAAATACTCATAATTTGTAAAAAATTAGAGATTTTGTTTTTTTTTTTTTTTTTTTTTAACGGTCTCTTCAGACTTAACTTTTATCTCTTTTTTAATAACTAATATGTTAATTACTGCAATTTTTAGTGTTTAAAAAAAAAAAAAAAAAGGTATCAATCCCTTTGATTGGAAGTAAGAGGTCGTTGTACATTTCTTCGAGCTGACATGTAATAACGTGGCATGCATTAGTATTGTTTGTTGGGCTCTTCCCTTTGTTTGAGCAAGTTCAGGAGTCGTTGACGGGCCCCACGAAATCAGCGGCCTCCAAACATTACATCCTTCTCTTCTCGGTATGACATTCTAATTTCATGTTGAGGACTTCTCGACATGACATTTTATTAGAAAAGAAAATTAATTTCTATCCCCAGTAAAGAGACGCATCAAGCATAAGCCGGCGGCAATGGTGGCGGCCTTCTTTTGATTTAAAGAAAGAAAATCGTGGCCTTAACGTTCAAAGGATTTTTGAGTTCAAAGGTTGGTTGATGAATCCCTACAATCCTTTGCAATAACGTTTGAGCTCTTGCTAATGTGATTAAATTACCGGCTGACGCTGGGAGATGAGCTTTCGGAGCCTTTGTTAAGAGCCGCACTTAACCCCCGGGGCTGTTGTTTCTTTTGATTCACAACAGAGTGAGAGCAATGTTAGAATCAGATTCTAATATTATTGAAAAGAAGAAAAAGAAATTTATTTTATCAATTTCGTATCACTCACAATTTTTGAAAATTTATGATTTTATTAATTTCTCATCATCACATCACAATGCTATGTCATGTCAACAAATCAATTATGATTAGAGTTAAAAAGCAAATTAGCGGTGATTTTGATAGAAATGACAGTGTGCGATAAGAGTTTTTGTTAGAATTAGCAATTTGAGCAAAGTTTACAGACTTATTGTTGTAATTTATTTAATTTTTTTTAACCTAAGTAAAAACATGCGAGCATCATTACATGTTGCATACGTAGAAGGTGGAGCTGCACACAGTGATGACTATAACTCCTTTTTTTTTTTTTTTCAACTAGAAAAGTTATATTTCATAAAAATTTCAATACATTTTTATGCAATATATTTTTTAAAAAATCCAATATGTTGAGTCCATATAAAAAAAAAAAAATCGAGTACATTATTACATGTATTTATTTTTACAAAAAAAAAAAAAAAAAAAAAAAAAAGAAAAAACTAATGGACATGGTGGACGGATGGCGAGTCTTCCACACAATCTAATTACGAGGCCAACAAACTTTCTCCAATATTAAATGAGGAAGGGGCACACAAACAACGAAGGCCTTTTCGAGACCGGCATTTAATTCAAAAAGCTCTCATAGCGAGCAACATTCATTCCAGGGCCGCCAAGTTTGTTGGCTTGCAGCTGCCAGGTTTTCGCACTATTTAATTGCTGCCCTCCAAAGCAAGGTACTTGTCCCAATAATATTTCTCTCAAAAAAATCACACAAATATACGATAAATTTTTAAAATTTAGTATTTAGGAATATACCCACGTAAAGTATAGTTGATTTTTTTTTTTTTTTTAAGAGAATCTATGTGTTGTTCTTCAAATTAGCGACAATTTGACATAGTAACTTCATGGCAAGAACAGTCACACCTATATATCTTAAACAGCTATATGTGCTTGCACAAATACCAAGAATAGTCTTGTGCTATCCACGGAATTATAATTGGAAGCTCCCTAGTTTTTTGTTCATTTCTTGAATAAGCTACGTGGGCATGCTCTTGAAGGAATTGCACATTTTCCCACCTTTTTGACCTCTTTTTTTGAACAGTCTTTTCCAAGGCAGTTGGAAACTTTGTTGTTCGTTCCAATAGATTTCAGCCTTTTTATCTTCAACCATATATATATATATATATATATATTATCTGGTCAAAGTTCTTAGGTATAGAGAGTGCATCAGAGTGTAAAGATTATTAGATTAAGGTAATCTATCAGTGTTAGATTCCAATACCGTTGGTTCACAACTGATTCGTACTTTAATTTTTTATTTTTTTTATGATCGCTTATATTCTGATATATTGCAATTTTATTATTAGTCCAGAGTATCCTAGAAGAGAAAGAGGTAAAAATTACTTGCTTATATGTACCTCTCAGATTCTCAGGGCACGGCGCACCTTCAGAGAGCTTCTACTTTCTAAAACTTCTAGCATTGCTTTTACGCTTGCTTGTACTTCTTATAGTCAAAACATGGATGCATTGCATGACCATGGAGGATTTATACTCGAGGCTCTAAATGCTAAGGTGTATGGAAATAACACCGAGACCCTAGTCCTCTCTCATGGGTATGGTACAGATCAAAGTATCTGGCACTATGTCATACCTTATCTGGCTACCTTCTTCAAGGTGGTGGTTTTTGACCTAGTTTTCTCGCCAAATGTCAACCCCAACCTTTTTAACCCAATGAAGTACTCGAGCTTCAATGGATATGCAAGGGACTTGATTAGCATTCTAGACGAGCTAAATTTGAATAAGACTATCTATATGGGCCATTCCATGTCTGCCATGATTGGGTGCACAGCAGCGATAATGAGACCAGACCTCTTTCAACACCTTGTTCTACTCGGTGGCTCTCCGAGGTACTCTCTCTATCTCTCCATGCATAGTTGCATGCATATCTTGTTCTGAATTGTAGACTTTTCCCATTGTATCCTAAATAAATCAGAAACAATCTTGATGAATGACGTTCCTATATCTTCTGTAATCTCTTGTGGTTTATGTCATTTATAGGTACCTTAATTCAGAAGGGTATAATGGAGGCTTTGAGAGATCAGAACTGAATGTGATATTTAAAAGTATGGATAAAAATTTCTCAAGTTGGGTTCGAGCATTTGCTCCAATGGCTATTGCCGTGAACAACACAGGAGCAATAACAGAGTTTGAGAACAGCTTGGGAAGAATGAAACCGAAGATAGCTCTTACTGTGGCTAAAACTGTGTTTCTGAGCGACCAAAGGCACATGCTGCCAAGAGTTTCAGTGCCTTGCAAGATAATCCTGTCCAGAAGGGATCCCATAGTTCCTCAATTTGTCGCCTATTACATGGCAAAAGAGCTTGGAGGTCCTGCTACAGTTAAGATCCTGAAAACAGATGGCCATTTTCCTCAGCTTACTGCATACTCATTGCTTTTGAAAGCTCTAAGAGCAGCTAATGTAATCAACTAATCGAAAACTCGAGCACAATCCATGGCTTCATGCCAAAAGTTGTTCAGAAGATGCTCATTTTCCTTCGTACTTTTGTGCTTTTGCAATCGAATTCCATTTTTAGTTGCTTACTGTTTTCCAAGTTGATTCACCATTAACACCCTGCTAGCTAGGTGTTCATTTCGACAGGAACCAAGTCATAATTTAGCAACTCATTTCACTGGATCAGTGAAGGTAAACTGCATAAACAGATTATTATTGAGCTAAAGGGTAGAATTCAATCTGCAAAGATGCCTCAACCGCCAAGTAGATAAAAGGGATGAAACCCCTTCTTGCCTGACAAGTTACTGAATCAAAATTGTTCAAGAATATCTGAGAATTTAGAGGTCAATCAAAGGGATACAAGTGCAACCTCGGGTTTAATAGGCGAAAAGTAGAATTAAAAAAGGATTTATTTTGCCCCGTCACGTTCACATTGCGTCAAATTTTAGTTTTCACGAGGGTATAGAATAAACCCACCGAGAAAAAAGGGGCATAGTTCCATGAGTGCTAATTGTTGCATAATAGATCAAGTAATGAAATGCAATAACTCACAAATTTTTATGTCATAGCACATCTCTAAATCAGGGCTCATCCACATCCACTATTCCACCCCTAGTATGCTCATAGCACAAGAAGCTAAATATAACTTTCAAGTGCAGAATATCTGTCGTCAGAGTAGCTTTGTATCTGAGCTCTCGTCTCGATTCATACTCACCTCCAATTATATTCATACTCCTCCAATTACTTTGGGACAATTATTGCCACCTTTGATCTAGCTCACAACAAAAACTAAAACGTATACAATCATGGCTTGGACTTATATGGGCCAGTAATTGATCATGGTCATGATCTCCGGCTGAGAAATGGAAAGTAGACAGGAAAAAGTTAAGTAGCAATTAATATCAAGCCAGTGCATTCTCAATGTAGTCCATTGCCTTCTGTTTCACAGCTTGGATTCTTTCTTCCTCACCGAGAGATTTCTCATACTCCATATATTTCTTGAATCAGAACTGCAAAGTTCAGATAATCAAACACAAATGAGGGCCAACAGCAAAGAAAATGAATAAAAAAATTGAAGGAAAATGGATGGCAAACATTCTGCATACTTTCATCTTTTTCAGGGGAAGGTTCAGACTAATTGCCCTCTCAAACAGTGCATGAATCACATCCACGTCTCCAATTCTAATCTCCTGTCAATTTTGTCCCAGAAGTGTAAGATCCACACAATGAGATAAATAATGAATAATAACCAATAAAACTAACAAGATCCTACCTGATCAAGATAAACACTCCATAAGTCTGTTCTCCTAGGATGCTCTCGAAGAATTCCTTCAAAAAATGACTGCCCCCTATTAGGAAGCCCACATTTGAACTCTAGAATAGCTGTCTGTGAGAGGAACTTAATATGTTTATGGCTGGGGAAGACCTGAGATAGCACGCTGTTCAACAGTCTGGGCCCCCTCTTGCCCTTGCTTCAAAAGCCTCTGTATCTGTGTCTCAGCCAGACCTTCAAGTCCATAAAAGGTAGGGCATAAATGTATTATTAATGAATACATGACAAGAAAGTAAAGATTAGTGGAAAATCAATACATACCTTGCATGAATTCTTGAACTTCTTCACCATTTTGTTGCTCAGTTCTTTCATACATTCCCAAGAGGGCCAAATGGACTTTCATGGGATCAGAATATTGCAATGCTCTTTGAAATATCTTTACAACAGATTCCTGTAGGGATATCTGACATGTAAACCACCCCATTCATGCAGCAACATAACAAACATATGAGAACTTCCAACTAAATAGTCTCTGTCACCACTGGGGGAATTCCATATTGATTTTCCAAATTGAAGTAAGCCACCCACACATTTAGCTTTTCCTTCTCTTCTCGTATATTGATAGTTCTCAGAGCCCTTCAAGAAGAAAAAAGTAACACTTACTTGCTTCTCTCCCATAAAATAACCATAAAAGATAAGATGCAAATCAACCGGATGAATAAGAGTCCAATTTCCAATAGAAAATGTGAAGTCTTGATATCCAAAACAAACCTTTCAATGATTGAGTGAGCTTTCTCAATGTCAGCCAAAAAGAGCATGAAAGCCATGTACTCTGTCCAAACAAAACTTGCTATTAGGAGAGCTGTGGACCAGTTTGTCAAGTTCATCAACTTGGTATATCCTTTTACAATAGTCTTCCTTCAGCAGCTCTAATTTCTCACTCCCTGTTCACAGTGTTTCCAAGACTAAATAACTTAAAAAAGGAAAGAAACTGTAAAAGAAAACCATAGAATTGCCTCTGCTGCTTTCTTTCTTCTTGGCATGTCTCTTGTTCTTCTCACTCCAGTGTCTGCCCCATCAACATGCTCTTGAATTTGACTAGTTACATCATCAACATGATATTGCTCCAAGTCATAAAGATTGACTTCAAGAGGAGGAATAAATGCCCTTGATTTTGCTTGAGCAAGAACTGGATATTCTTCATCAGACTCTTCTGCTGAAGGTAAGATTCCAGCATCATCTGTGTTATCAATATTCTTCATCCCAAGAGGGATTCTGTGCCTTTTATCATCAACCTGAAAAAAGAAGTTGAGCAACAGAGAAAAAGATAGGCAAAGAAATTCCAATATTGTAGAGAGAACATGTCAAAGCCATTGATTTACAAAATCTTCACTGAAAGTTTTTAAATCAACTGAGCCTAGTCAAAGTATGTCAGATAAAGAACAGATTGTACTTCCATATTAATTTTTCCAATGTAATCAGAGGCAAACACAATAATGTTGACGTGATACAAGTCTTCTAGGAAACCCTCACTGTCAAAATCCTTACAGTGACCATTTCCCCTGCTTTAATATTTACTTTCAATCTTGTCAACATGATTGCCAGAAAGTTCAGGAAAAAGAGCATATAGAACTAACGAGAATTTGAGGTAAGAATTACAAATTGAATGGTTAACTGTAAATCCAACTTTGGCATGCATGGTAAACTGGTAAGCACTACATTCTGTTGCAAAGAAGTAAAAATGAAAAACTGGACCTTTCAAATTAAAAATACTATCCAACAAAATTCAGGTCATATATCAACTTATTATAAAAGCAATAACACAAAACTCAAATTTAAACTTTCAATTTCAGCTTTCCTTGGAGAAAATAACAAAACAGGAAGATTACATTTTACCTCCATAACCTCATTGTAATTTTGTTGGCCAACTGAGGTAGTTTACCAGTTAACCCATCACTGAAAAGAGAACCCAAATCCTCTTCTCTCGTGTGACCCTTGTTTTGGGACTTCTTCCCTTTCTTCTTCTTCCTCTTCTTCAAATTTGGCTGCTCAGCCTCAAACTCTGCATCAAAATCTGCACAAATTTCTTTGCGTTCTTTTTGGCTCAATAAGCTGCTTCCGCCTGACAATACATGACTAATTAGTCAATTAAGCGACTGAAGCGTAAATGAATCTAAGACCAAATAAGCCCTTTCAGATTTTCAGAAAAAAATTTTTAAAAAAAAAGGGCATAAGCTCCTTGAATTCCCTAAATTCAGCTCCATTTCTAAAGTTGACCTCCGTTACTTATCGAGTCCATTTCTTCTTTCTTTACTCGGTTTTCTCGGTAACCTGAAGGAAAATCGAACAGAATAATAATTTCAAAAAGCTAATTAATCTCAAATTTTCCATTTTGCCTTCTCTGTTACAGGTGACTTTTTTCCTTTTTTTTTCTTTTTTGACTCGGTCCTCTTCGGCAATCAAAATGAAAATTCGAAGAAGAAAAAGAAAAGGAAGAAGAAAACCAATCGGCAGAAAATCCAAGAGTAATGCATAGAACCGGAAAAATACAGAGACACAACAGGAAAATCTAGTAACAAAAACCTAAAGAACAAACTAAACCAAAAAGAAAATCCAAGGAAATACCAAACAAACCAAGTCGAGCCAAATTAAAATAATAATGATAATAAAACACAAGAACAACTCAAGGAACCAGAAGAGCCTCTAGGAAAGTCGGGCGTCATCTTCGAGTTGAAGCACCTTAACGTCGTCGTTTGAGTCCTTGTTCGCTTTGAACGGCTTCTTTGACGCCTTCTTCAATTTCGTACCGTTCTTGGATTTTCTGTTATTAAATTTCTTCTTCCAAGCCGCTGCCATTTTCGGTCAATTTGCAAATTCAAAACCCGGACAATGTGACTCCCTCGTTCTTGTACCGGTCGGGTCATACACATGGATATGGACTACAGTAATAAAAAAATAAATTAAGAAGTATTTAACGACACAAAAATTTTTAATTTTTTTTAAAATTTTTTTAATATTATTATTATTAATTAAAAATATATTTATTATTAAATTTATAATATAATTTTTAATTAAATATTTTTAATTAATAATAATACAAATAATTTTTTAAAAAAATTTAAATAAAAAAAGTTATAACTTAAAAAAATTAACTAAAAATTATTAAAAATTAAAAAAATAATTATTGATTCAAAAAAAAATATTGTGAGTCATTAGAAAAATAATAAAAATATTAAAAGAAATTGTGTCATTTTTTATCTCTTAATTAAGTAAAATTAAATTAAAATTTATTTTATTATATTATAATAATTTTTATTAAAAATTATTTTTATTACAAAATTTTTAATAATTAAAATATTATACAGATGTATTATATAATTTTTAATTTAATATTATATAAAATATAAAATATTAATTAATATAATTATAATATTAAATTAAAAATTAAATAATAAATTAAAAAATTAATAATATTTTTTAAAAATAATATTAATATTAAAAATATTTTTTAAAAAATTATTAAATTAAAAAATTTATAATATAAATAATTCACCGTTTTATAAGAAAAATACTAATTTGTGGGCATAAAAGAACAACAGAAATACTAAAAATCAGGGCCGTTCTCTTATCTCCAGGGTAAGTACTGCACCTTTCAACGGCTAGATGTTGGAGAGCCTATAGTAAGAGAGCCAGCAGCCGTAGTAAGAAATCAACAGAAGCTTCTCGAATGCTTTTCCTCATTTTAAGAACAGGCTTCGGTTCGTAGCCCCTTTAAGGCCCATTCTTTTATTTCTTCTCGTCTGTCTCCAGAAAATCGTCGAGCGAACTCGTGTTTCTCTCATCTCAAGGCTTCGGTCTCTCTCCATAAGGTTTCTTTCTCTCCCTGCATGCGCATCAATTATATGTGGATTTTCTGTTTATTACGAATGATCGTGGATTATCGGTTTTAATTTTGCGAATTTTTATCGCTACTATTGTTAGGGTTTGTTGATTATTGATCTCGATTTAGTAATGGTGTCTTTTTCTATGCTTTGATGACTACTTCCTCTGTGTACTTGAATTCTTGGTTATTAAAAATTATGTTGAGCAGTAGATTCGACAATAGGGAAAATGAAGGGTATGAGTTTGAGATTCGGACGGCTTCTTTACACAATTTTATAATTTTTAATGGATTTCGCGGTCTATATCGACTCGGTTTTTAAGATATCTTATACGAGGTTAACAATGTTGTCTCTTTATGTAAGATGTGGTAGGGATTGTCTTTTTGTTTGGGGAAGAGTGGGGATGATGTAAGAAACTCGGCGTTAGGTGTTGCTTAAATGCATGTTTGAGGTTTCATGCTTTAATTGCTTGCCTTTGGTAATCAATTGGCATATTAGATTGCGTTCTTATGCTGTTTGGATTAAATTGTTGGATGAATGGTGGTTGGAAACAGAAGTGCAACGCCAACTAAATTGGGATGTTTTAATGGTAGCAATCAAAATGGTCTTTAATTGTGGCAGATATTTATTTTAGCATCATCATGTGATCGGTGCATTCTGTACAAAGACTTAATGATAATTCATAATTTTTGTATTTGAGTATACTGTTGAATATATGTCTGTTGCTTATTTTGATTTGACTTTATTACTGCTTGACTTCTTTTATGCTTGTTATGCAATCAAATTCTGTTTCCCATTGGAATGTTTGACTTAAGGCTCTTTACTTTGGCTGTCTGGTGCAGGTAATATTTTGAAAATTATGAGGGGCAGAAGCTACAGTTACAGTCCCTCACCCCCAAGGGGTTATGGAAGGAGACGTCAGAGTCCCAGCCCAAGGGGTCGATATGGAGGTCGTGCTAGGGATCTTCCTACTAGTCTGTTGGTTCGTAATCTTCGTCGTGATTGCAGGTTTGGTCTCATTGCATTCAAGCAGTTGAAATTTATACTGTCAACCACTGATGTTAATGTAGTTTCACATTGTTACATGTGGATAAGTGTGTGATTTGAACCATGAAACTAAGAAATGATGTCAAGAATGTGTTTGTCACATTTGGGAAATAATTCAGAGACAATCTATTATATGCTTGATTTTATATCAGATGTAAGTGGAAAAAGTTTTGTTTTCACAGGCCAGAAGATCTACGTGGACCATTTGGTCAGTTTGGTCCTCTCAAGGACATATACTTGCCTCGGGATTTTTATTCTGGGTAACTATACAGTCTCTTAAGTGATTCGTCCATTTTATATTGTGAATTTAGTTAATTGTATGTAAGCTTATGTTGGTCTGTCTATCCACATGCTTCCCGCAAATGTTTGAGAAAGGGGTTGTTTCTTATATCTATGGGAATTTGGTTTTCTTATTGAAAGTTTTGAAGACACAAATGAAGTAGTAAGAGTACTGTGGGAGACAACAATGAAGTAATAAGAGTATACTTGAAGACACCAATCAAGTAATAAGAGTGCTGTTCAAGATGATCTTTTTGAAAATCAAGTTTGGAGGGAAGTTGGGTTTGTATACATTGTGAAGAAGTTCAAGGGTTGAAGAGTATCGACTGAATAGATATTTTGGCTCCCTCAAGGTTAGCAACCATATGATTTTTTTGAGTGATATGAGATGTCATGCATTTGCCATGAACTTCTATGTTGAAATGGAGTAAGGATTTTTTTTCCCCCCTTTTTGGGTGTCCACACTTTTCTAGGTTCAATTTCATTTGCAAATGCTTGCTTCTTTGCATCATCACTTTGAGCTTTGGTACATGTATGGTGCAGAGAGCCACGTGGCTTCGGATTTGTCCAGTATATAGACCCAGCTGATGCAGCAGATGCCAAGCGCCATATGGATGGTGAGATTCTTCTTGGCCGGGAGCTCACGGTTGTCTTTGCTGAGGAAAACAGGAAAAACCCTTCAGAAATGAGGGCAAGAGAACGTGTAAGGTGTATTTAGGTATCCCTGCTTTAATTAAGCAGATGCTTTTCTGTATTTAGTTCTGGAGGTAAATAGACTGTTGTTCATTGTGTTTGCATGAAAAAAATCAGGTTGTCAAATTTTATGTTTTGGTATAGTGATGGTATATGAACACAAAGCAAAGCTGGTTTATATTTTCCTAGGAAGTAAAAATATTTGTAGAGAACCAAGAAATTCAAGTCAAGCCTGTTGGTACTGCCATTAGTTTGTAACGAGTGTGGAAGATTTCTTTTTAGCAGAATCAGCATTCATGATATGGGACATATAATTAATGTGGAAATTGTGTTCACAGGGGTCGCTTTTATGACCGTGGGCAGTCTCCAGGGCGTTACTCTCGTTCACCACGTTATGGACGAAGTTATTATCGCAGCCCAGTGTATTACTCTCCTTCCCCTAGCCGCAGACACTACTCAAGGTGGACAGCACTTTTTGTCGATCATACTACTGTGTTAATCTTTAGCTTTCATGCTACTGTTTGGATTGCACCTTTTTGATTGCTAACAACTTGACTTGTGACAGGTCAATTTCTCCGAGGGATAGGAGGTATAGAGATCGATCATACTCAAGGTCTCCATATCATCCTAGGAGCCAGAGCAGGACCCCAAGTAGGGGCAGGTAATAAGAGTATAGAGATCGAAAACTAGACATCTTGGTTGATTTTAGGTGTCGTGATGGCTGTCGAAAGTTACTGATCTTGCATCTTTTAGAATGGGTTGTACCAGTTTTATCTGCAGTTCTTTTTCGTTGTTGTGATGTCAACCGTATGGTTTAGATGCGTCACATTTGTCCTAGGAGCTTACTCGCTTCACTAGATTTAGCGGCTCTCTCGAAACGATTAATCTCGAAAAGTAATCATATTAGAGAAATCAATTCCAAGTGAAATCAGTGTGATTTGTTGTGTGGTTGATGAAAAATTGTAAGTGGTAAGCAAAGCTAATGGTGATGCTTGATATGTTGTTTTTCTTTTTAACTTGGAATGCAATGTAGGATTAAACTTACGAGTAAATGTGCGGTTAGAGCATCAACTAGATTGTAAACTCAAATTGTTGCACAACTTTCTTGTATATTAAGCCGAAGATATGGTAGGATTCAAGGCCATTCCTTCATTCGGTCATGGTCCCCGTGGACCTATTTGCTGATTTA
The DNA here is from genome assembly GCA_037832345.1 of Rhizophora mangle. Taxonomy (NCBI): domain Eukaryota; kingdom Viridiplantae; phylum Streptophyta; class Magnoliopsida; order Malpighiales; family Rhizophoraceae; genus Rhizophora; species Rhizophora mangle. The sequence goes on along the minus strand of JBAPLJ010002022.1, from coordinate 1,415,187 downwards.
GAAATGGTATTTAGGGATTACCCTTACTAGTTCATGGACATTTTAATTTTATCTATAACGAGAAGTATGAGGTCTGTAATTTTTTTTTATTTCTATTCCTATAATTTTCAGAAATGTGGGTGCTCGTCTTAGTAGCTACAATATGGTTATATGGTACACTCTCAATGACAAAAAACACAATATGGTACATTAGTATCTTCAATTAAATCTCCACACAGCAGCCCGACAGCAGGAGTCCGGAGAAATCACTCGGCACAATTAATTTCTCCCACTTACCATCAAGCCCTTCCGCTAGAAAGAACCCTTGTGGGCCACCTTGGTAAGCTGACCCAGAAACGAGCGTTCCTTTTTCACCCAATTGGACCCCACAAGCCCCGACCTCTACGTCGGTGCCCGACTCGGTCCAGTTGAATAACTTGCCATTTCGGCCCACCCCAATCCTTGGGCACTGATTCGCTTTCCACGCGTCTTCGACTCGCCTCCATTTCCTTTCACCGAGTTCTATGAACTCGGCGCTGCCGACGAATCCGCCTTGATTGTCGGTGGTGTAACCGCTGACGACCCAGAACTCGGAACCAATCACAACTCCCTGACACTCGTCTCGCTCCTGGCTCATCTGGTTCAGTTCAGTCCACTCGTCTTCAGCCACGTTGTATACAAAGGCAGTGTCCAACGCGTTCTTGTTCGCATCATGGCCGCCGGCGATTATAACGTGGCCGTTTAGCTCCCCTACGGCGAAGAAAGAACGATTATCTGGCATGTCCTTGGCTCGCCTCCACCGCCGTGTGGTGAACTCGTACACGAACACGTGGCTCACTGGCTCATAATTAACTGGGTCCCACCCGCCCAACAACACGAGCTTCCCCTCCGAGCCGGTAACTTGGCAGAACAAAGGGAGCCCATCGGGGAATTGTGGAACCGGGTCGACCCGATCCCATGTCCGATTAACGGGGTCGAATAGGGTCAGTCCATATTTGGGCAGTCCGACCGGTTTCTTCTTCTGATTGGACACGGATTCAGCTGGAATTGCCTGGATCAAGCAAGCAGTTTTGTGGGTGTGGCCGGTTTGTTTTCTGTGGTAGTAAAAGTCCTTGCTTTGAAGAAGCTGGCGCCAGCGCCTGCAAACCTGGGTGGCCACTTGGTGAGTCGAGTAGCGCAACCGAGTCAGGCACTCGAGAGCTACTTCTTCCGGCAGACCCGGTATCAACTCGGTGACTTGGTTTTTGTTATACATATCTAGTAAAAGCTTAAACAGAGTCTCTTTCTACAACACCTTTTGGCGCTTTTGAGTGAAACGAATATGGATATAATATATGTGTGTATATATATATATATATATATATATATATATATATATAGGGAGAGGAACTTGATGGAAACGGCGATTAGAGGTGAAGTGAACCAAGCAATCAGCGGCTGCCAGCTGGTGGACTCGGTTTTGATGGAAACAGTCTTTTGTGGCTTTTCACTTCTCTCGAAAGACACGCGCGCGCGTTGTTTCATCCCATTCACATTAATGTACGCGCAGATACAGATCTTCGGTTTTCTCCCAAAGATCAAAGGTTAAGCTTATCGGTGACTGTGGATTGTATCCGCACTTTCCGTGTGTATTTGGGATTATTAGTAACAGTTTAGAAATCCTATTCCGTGTCAAAACGTTGCTCGATAAGCTCTAAAATTTTGATTAGCAAAAACTTACTGCGACTCAAATATGCATTTCAAAATCAAGGTTTTTTCTTTTTTTTTTAATTGTGCAATTGAGAAATCAATAAACGCACTACAGTTAATAATTTAAGACAAAATTACTCATTATTATATAAGGTAATTACAATTTAACCGTATAAAAGAACTTTTTATTGACGACTTTTGTAATACTTTCAAAACGATTGCAAATTATTACAAAACAGTGAATTACGGTTTATCAACTATAATAGCGAGACTTAACTGCAACAATGTTAAATAAACCAGATCCAACGGGCTTGAAATTTGATCTGGGATATAATTTGTAGAGCAACGGTTCCAATTGGATTAAGGCTAGAGTGTCTGCAAGTTCTGCCGACCATCACGTGTAACCGAGTCATGTCTGTCCATACACTGCAAAATACGCTCTAGTCTTCTAGAAGGGAACGCCGCAGTCTGTATAAAGTATGCCGAAGCGGCGCACAAGTTGATTGATAAAATATTTGATAAAATCCTCAATCCTTAAACAGTTCCCACGGCCGACAAACCTGAAAAAAGAGGTTATAAAACAGCGTCCCAATCAAGATTGGCCTAACAATTTTTTTTTTTTTTGTTTTTTTGCGAACCAATGCAGCAGCTAGTTAAAGCGACTTTCATGACAAGTATATTCTACATCGGTCAGTTACGGTTATGCATACGTCAAGCCTACAAAACATTGTTACTGTGAGAATTGCTCGAAACCTAAAATAAATATTTTGTATTTTATTTGTTAAGTTTACACTATGATTCTAGCGGTCACTTCTCCAAGTAAACTCACACATACATTAAACATCTTGATTTAAATTTTTTACATTAAAAAATTTATCACTCAAATAATAATAAATTCTCTCTCGCAATAAAACATAAATAACACTGAATTCAAATTTAAGACGACACTTTACTTTTTTGTTTTTTTTTTTAATTAAGAAAGGATAGATCTGAATTGGGGGTTTGAACCTTAAACAAATGTGTGATTATAGCTTTCGTGACCCGGTTGCTCCTTAATAGAGGAGAATTGAATGAGTGGTTCCAAAGAAAAAAACAATCAAAGTACGTTGCCCCTTAACGTTCAGGGATTTTATGATTAATTAATTTCTCGAAGCCTTTTTCTTAAGAATTAATCCTCTTCGTTAGACCCATAACTGAAGCGGCACGTTTGGTGCATCTTAAAGTCTCTCTCGTCAACCAGATCAAATGCCGTAGAACAGATGTAATAACCATAATTTGGTGATAAAGGACAAGCGATAGGATAACAATCACTCAAAGTGATCAGTTGACTAATTGACTTGGGATAAGGGTTGGCTAATAGCAGCGTCTTTTATGCGATAAAAAAAAAAAAAAAAAGAGAGAGAGAGAGTAACGGGTGGGGCAGCCATTAATCATTGTGAAAAAACAGCAAATTACAACTAGCAGTATTGTTTATCCATCCAGATCATGGATCGCGACAATAGGATAAAAATTGAGAAATCTGGTGCGGTGACGAGGCGGATAAGTTTTCTTTTGGGCGGCGGGGCCTTCAGGACACGAGCATATCCGCTGTGACGCGAAGGGGTCCAGTCACTTCCTGTCGTCGGTTGGTTACGCAAAAAAACTTCTGGCATAGAACGTTGTGGTGCCTAATTGCCAGCTGCCACTTCGTCGTCTGGTTCTCTTTTTCTGGAAGAACACCCTCTTTCTTATAGAATAAAGCAAGTTAACATACGCAGATACTTTATATATTTTTGTTGTTGTGGAACAATAATAATATTAGCAATGGTGCCAATCAATGGTTTTTTTTTTATTTTTTTTTTACACCACATAGAGGAGACGTCAATACTTTTTGTAAGTGTCACGCACGTAGAATAATAAGTTTAATACCTTTTTTCTTTTTTTTTTTTTTTTTTCAGATCTATCAAACCCGTTATTGTAAGTTAAACATTGACTTTCTTTTGCCACAGGCTTCTTTGGTCATTAAATATTCATCTTTCTAGGAAAACAATTTTCTTAGAAGAATTCGTTGGATATTTAATAATTTCTTGGGATGCAAGTTATTAAAAAATTTTGATGTATTACTCTTTTGTTAACCGAATATTCTTGATGTTTTTAAGGGAAAAAAAAAAAAAAGATATTTTCATAGAACCTTCAATTTAAGAGTTTATGATTATTTAAGTATCAAATTTATCTGTGATGCTAAAGATCGCGTCCATTTCAGTTGTCCATTTGTTGCCTGCTAGTGATGGGGACTTTGGTACCATTGTTCCGTCGTCGTTGTCCCTCCATTGCTTATCCTTTTTTTGGGAGAAAGGCCATAGTATTTTTCTAAAAGGTATAAATATGCAAATATCCGCTGCATAACTTGTTACTAATCTAGCTTCAGCAAGTATACAAATATTGTTGCCCAATATACCCTTTTACCTTTTTAATTTGATGGAAATTTTTTTAATTTAAATGATTTGTTATTTTTTAAAGTTATTAAAATATATTAAGGGTATCTCAAAGAAAAAAATAAAAATAAAAAAATACAACTTACGTCGATATGGCATGCACATGCAAACTTTGTTTCGGTCAAGACAATGCTAATGATCCGTGCTAAAAAAAAAAAAAGATAATGCTAATGATGCTTCCCATCTCGTACAATAAATGGCAAAATCAAATTAATTAGTGGGCCTCACGGTCTGAATAGAGCTTGGTGTTCGGAAAGCTAAAGAGCACATTAATGCAATCAATTTTTGTCTTGGAGTTTTATTATAATTAACAAAATAATGCAGATATCATTTCAATAATATAAAAAAGATTTAATGAAAAAAAATTTAGAAATTTTGTGAGTTTATTAATTGTTTCTAGCTATATTTATTACTTTTGTGTCTGAATACTTGCTCCCTTTTAACAAGACAATTTTAAGGCTTGAATTTTGAGGCTGCCCAACGTTGTTGAATCTAGTAGCTTGGTCATGCGGAGTCCCCATTTGCACGGTCCAGCGAATTACATTTTTATGTACTCTCTTCAACTTACACTTAATCTTTATTTCTTTCTCCTAATAATCATAAGGGAATTGAACTGGTCCATATATATAATGAATCTCACTTCTTCCCTTTTACCCTTTTTTTTTTTTTTTTTTTTTTTTTTTGGGTACTCTTTCCTTTTGCTGAAAAACTTGAATAATGAATCTCTAGGTATTCGTCTCCAAGAGGCCACAACAGAGTGTAAAAACGTATCAATATTTTCCCTATAATTATAATCAGTTAAGCAGCCTATAGCTCCCAAACTAAACACAGTTGTAAATGCTCTCCCTTCCTCAAAATTCCAACGGTAAAACAAAATACTCTGTGACAGCCTTACTATGACTGATATGAAACAATTTTTTACCCCAGTGAAACTGAATTGTCTCAGTTCCATGTTCAAAATTCCCAACCCAGTCTTACTATTGCGTATACCTTCCAGTGTCTGTTCAATCTTGCCGCAAAATTGAACTTTCTCAAAATGATCTTATTCCTCGAAGAGGGAAATATGTTAAATGCATAGACGTCAAGTTCAAGCCCAATAGTGTTCCTAGAGCAAAAAATGTGTGTTTATTTTTTCTTTTTTACTCATCATTCATTTCTCTCACTTAATTTTTTTTAAATAAAATTTTCATAAAAAAATAGGAGAATTGATTTTATATATACACAATTTAATAATTTACATTATTAAATACATTGACAAATGTTTAAATCATGTTCAAAGATTATTATTTTTAATAACAAAATAATGTTTAAATTTATTCCTTCTTAATCAAATGGTATTATTATTAAATATTTAATAAGAATATTATTTAAAAATATTTATAAAAAAAAATTCTAACAGAACATCCGTGGCAATCCATGCGGCGAACGTAAGACCAAGAACAAAACCTCGTTTCCCCAAATATTCTATTGGAAATTTGTGGTGGTGGGCAACTGCAAACTATGATGATAATGATAACACACAACTTGGGTGGCATGACATAGTAGCCTCAACTAGACAAGCTTTTGAAAAACTGAACTTTGATTATACACTACCGTACCGGAAGTAGAACAACCGTCATCGGGAAAATAACTGAACAAAGGAGTCAGCTCTCAGGAACGACCCGGAAATATTTCGGCTTCACCAGTTGGATTAGATTCGGTGTCAGCGAAAAGGGCCTTGGATGGGGAAAGCCTATATGGGTTGGTGTCACAGGAGAAGTCGGCCCATCTGCATAACAATCTAGTTATTTTCCATGAGTCTGGACGGAAAAAATGAAATCGAAGCATGGGTGAACCTTAGATGAAAAGAACATAATGGCTATATTGGATTACGATCCTGAGTTCCTCAAATGCGCGATCCCAAACCCTCGTATTATGTAATTCCCTGATGAATGTAGTTGTTGACAGGTATTTCTAGACAAGATATTTAATTTAAGTGTCTCCTGTTTCAATCTCTGCCCCCATATTAAGGGTGTTGGGATCTATCCGGTGGACTCTGTTCGGCCGGTTATCTTTCCTTCATGTGCCGTATAAATTTTATTTAACATCAATATTATCAAATTTACATTATATAGATAGTAATAAAGATATAAAAAATTATAAAATACATATTATTTATCTATATCATAGAAAAAGATTATTGATAGTTTTTAACCCAACTATATAAAAAGTGAATTAAGTTTTTAATTGTTCATTGCACACTCAATTTTATCACATTTAATTTTAACTCGAAAAAAAATAATAATAATAAAATAATTAATTTTTAAAATTTTAAACATTTATTACTTAAAAATTTTAATTTTATTAAATATTTTTAATTTCATAAAGTAAAAAAAAAGAATTATTTTTACAAAATTTTAAGTTTTAAGTTTCAGTACCAGGCTTTGCTTTGAATGGGAAGTGTCCATCGCCACAAGTTCAGCTTGCTTAGCCATGTCTCTCTGCAAATGGGCGGGAGAACTCATTCATCGACTTGCAGAATTCGGGTGGAGCGCTAATATTAATGGGCCTTCTCTGTTTATCCAATGATGGGTTGGCCTTTGAGTGCTCAAAACATGCCGTGAACAACACTTCGAAAGTCATTGGATTTACGACAGATGAGCCGACTTGATAGACGCTGATGCTCGTTTGCTGGGCCGCGCCGTGCATGGCTATGGCTGGCCAAGGTCGCATTGACTGCCATATCCACTAGGACCCTGTACTAATTCACTCGTTAGATTACATTTCATATAAGGCGGAAATCTAATTTTGTGAAAAAATTTGAACACCACTATGCTTACAATGAAAGCCTTCACTCCGCGCATTATTGTTCCTTCTTAGGTACTGGCGTGCTAGCCTAAAATATCCCTATATATTCAATAAAAAAAAAAAAAGAAGGATATATCCAGCTATGTGGTGTGTGCATTTTTTTTTGCTTCCCTAGAGAGAAATAATTAAGATTTGAGTTCTATTGTTGTGATACAAATAAGTATAACCTTACCTAACTGAATCATAATTACTAATTATTATAATTGATTATTAATATTGTATATTTATTAGCCGTATTTTACCAATATCAATTTATTTCCATCTTCCTAACTTTTTTTTGGATAAAATTATTATTCAAGACATCGTAGAAAAAAAGAACACCCAGATCCAAAGGTACGTGTTAACTCTAGAGTGACCACATCAGCTCCTAAAACTATAAAAGGTTTAATCAGGTGGATGGAAAACTGATCAATCAGGTGAACCAGACGAGATTTGGATTGTTGATTGTAAATTAAAATATAAATTTGACGAGATTTGAATTGTTAATTGTAAATAAAAAAACCAAGTAATCATAATTATTGACAATTTAAAGTCTGTCTCATCGACCGACCTGACATTTTCGTACTATAAAACAGCAATCCCTGCATCTTTTTTTTTTTTAGGTCTGTCAGGATGGGAAATGAGTCCTTAGCAACTAAATAATTTTCTCTTTGTATGTCTAATCTGGGTGTTTGTTTAGGACTTTTTTTATTAGTCCTTAAGGCACGGGACGGTGAATTTCGTTTAGTTTAATCAATTTTTATCATTTAAATCACGTTCAAAACAAATAATATAAATAAAAAAAATATTTGCACAACGATTTATAATAATTTAATTTAAATTAAAAATTTATGTATATTTATCAAAAAAAATTTCTTTTAATCATTCAATTTTATTATTACTTTTTTCTTTTATCACGCATAAATTTTCTGCAAAACTTTGGATGAATCAAAGAACCTAAAGAATATTTGAAGTTGAGTATTGCGAAGAAACAATACTAATAATCCATACTTACTACGTCGAGTATGCAATTAGGATCTGCCAGAAGAGATGCCAGCCGTCCTTGACCGTAAGATAGCACTAATGGATCCAACATCCTACAGCAAACACATAGACAAGAGGAAAAGCAATATTTTGCAAATAATGTTGCACTGACTTACGTAGAAATAGAATGCAAAGACAAAATACAAACCTATTCCCTTGTATCCATCCTGGAAATGGCTCTCTATAACTAACTTCCTTCAATAACGCATGGACGAATTATGACTACTGGTATTTCTCCTCTCATTTCTCCCATAGCCTTTGTGAATGTATATGTATCTGTCCATCCATATTTCCCCGCCCTGGTCAAATATGGTAATAAAGGAAAAAAACAATGATGGGAAGGTAATAAAGGAACGCATACTTGCAAGAAGGAACGTAGTATAAATTTTTCGTCTTAGCATAGGCCACTAAGTAACGATCGATAGGATCGGTAACATGCATTTTAGCATCATTTTAAGAGAAATCATTCTGCCATCTCCAATTGCATGAACCCCCATTTGAAACCCTTCAAGTTTCCCTTTTTACAACAGATTGTACCCATAACTTATGTTCCACTCTTCTTTTTCTACCCAATAGGGAAAGAAATTGACAATGCCAAGATCGCAACTCAACTCGAGAATTCACTTTCAAAAAGAAAAAAACAAAAAACTATCTCGGTATCCAATATAAGGGAGGTTGAAGACAGCCTTTTTATACAAGACTACGAGCAGGGTGTTCCATTTGTTGAATCGTGAGTGACAAATGCCAACTTGTTTGACTTTCTAGATCACCATCAAGGTCCTGATTTGAGTCCCGAAGCAATTTCTTCTTGTCCACCCATTTTCCCACCAAGCACAGCCAGGGGAAAGCACCAGCCTTGACAGTACGGTTGAACGTATTTGATTGTGATGCAATAGCTCTCAGCTTGTGACTTTCTTATTAAGAATTGCACAAATATTTATCGAATAAATTTACAGTAAAAAAAATATATTTTAAAATCAAATTCTAAAAGTGACTAAATTAATTTTTACATATAATTATAAAATTAATCTAAAAGATAAAATTATTATTAAAAAAATTCATAATTCTTTTTGTTTTAGTCCTTTTAGACGTTGTTGCAAACCACCATCCTTCAAACATCTAAGCTCAAATAGTGATTTACATAGATAATTGAAAATAATACTTTAAACTATTTAGGTAAAAAGGAGTTTAAAGTTAATACTATTATGCTAAATTTATTATCTCTTCACTAGCTAATTAGAGTTTTATTTACAGAGATTCTAACTTCTTAAGCCTATTGTGGATATATGTGCAAATTTCTTCTAAATTACATTTTAGTTCCTACATGTTCAAATATCTTTTATTTTATTTCAAAGGTTTCTTAAACCTTTCAATCAAGTCTTCATTATATATTTTCATAATTATTTTTATATATATAACCTATTAGAATTCTAATTTAATGAGAATAAGTGTGAATTATAATTCTAAAAAAAAAAATAAATTAGATATATTTAATTTATTATTAGTTTACTAATTAATCAATTGATATTTATAAATTACAATTGACGTCTAATCACATGCTATGACCACCTAAATATTAAGAATATCAAAAGATGATTTGATATATTTTTTTAGTGCAAGACATTTTTATATAATTTAAAACTTTCATTGTATTTATATTTTAATTAAATATAGAGTAAAAAATTATTATTTATTATATGTTATCTAATTATGTTTATTTTTAAAATTTCATCTATAAAATCATAATTTTTTATAAATATTTATTTCATTTTGAGTAAAAAAAATTTTTAAACCAATATATATATAAAATAGTAAAATATTTTTTATAATTATTTTAAGATGATTAATTTTTTATTAATTGTTGAAATATCTCTATATAGTTAATGCAAGTTCATATAGTTAATATCATGCTCAATGGAAGTCCTCGCAGGTGATTATTGATTAAGGCAACTAAAAGGTGAAATCAAAGTATAATAATTGAGATACGAGATACTTTAGTGATATTAAGTATAAAGATTACTTGCATGTCATATGAACAATTTTACAAACAAGTAAGTAATATTTCATTTGAAAATTTTTATAGTGGACCATTTAATTTATTGAACTTGTTTATGTAACAAGTATCAACATATTTGTTTAAGTATGCCTATTGTATGAATTTTATTTTTAGATTGTACTAATGACAATATCATTATATAAATAATATTAAAAATGCTTTTATTAAGAAAATGTATACATTAAATATCTAATATCTATTTAAATAGCAATCAATTGATTATTAGGACACATGTTAACATTTCTCACGAAATCTTTGATGCAAACACTATAAATGTCTCCCTCAATTGCTGGACCGCCAACAACGCTTGTTGCTCTTTCAGTGCGGATGCTACTAGTGGTAGGCAGCGTTGTGTTTCCCTTCAACAGGGTCATCATTTTCCCAATTTTATTTAGCTTGATGGAAAATCAGAGATTCCTGAGGGGCAAGTACAGCACTCAGAGATTTGTTTTCGACTCCAAGGCAATGGATACTCTTAAGGGTTCGAGCAAAAAGTAAACGAGTGGACAACCCGTCTCGCATCGAGACATTGTCTTCGTTTATATGGAAATGCAGCTCGTCGGCATCTAGATCGAGATATCAGCAGGTTCAGGTTCCTCATTAAGGCCACCCGTTTCGGTTCATGCAGTGAACATAAGACAAAGAGCAAACCCTTCTTTGCCTCAATGTTCTATTGGAAATCTGTGATGGTGGGCAACTGCAATCTACGATGATGGTGTTACCTTGGATGATGATAAAGAGATTGGATTGCAATTGCATGACTTTGTGGCCTTAACTCGAGGAGCTTTTGAGAGAATTAATCAGCCTCAATTTTAATTACGCCACAACAGAAATGCAAGCCGATGATGGCAAAGGGCTTCGAGTTGCACCAAAGTTATATGGAGAACCAAAACCCGGAAATATTCACTTCACCAGTTGACTTGGGTTTGGTTTCAGTGAAATGGACTTTGGATGGGGAAAGCCAATATGGGTTGGTGTCACAAGACAAGTCGGTCTATCCTTCAGGAATGTAGTTATCCTCAATAATCCTAGACTGAAAAATGAAAATGAAGAATAGGTGACCTTATTGGACGAAAACTTAGTGACTAATATTGAAGCATGATCCTGAGCTCCTCAAATATGCTATCCCAAACCCTCGTATTGTAATCACCTGATCGATGCATTTGTTGTCCGATATTGCTAGCTCGCGGCTATGGACACTCTTAAAAGTCTGTGCTTGCTGTCTGAATGAAGCTATAATGCTAATTAAACCTTGATTGCCATGAAACTTGGTCTCAAGTCATGGGATTGGTTTGGTCCTTGCATTAAGGATGTTGCTTAATTCAAGTGCCTTCCTGTTTAGGTCTTCCCTTCTGCTTTATTGCAGGTCTATGGAAGTCTTGCAAGCGTCGAGTATGGAAGGGTCTTCAACATCCAACGTGTCGCACTTCTGTACTTTTCTTCTTCTTGTTTTGTCAAGAACCCATGTCTCTCGTGCATGTAGCAAATGCTTGAAATGTGTTTGATGACCATAGAAAAAATTGCAATGCATGCAGATGACCTTAATGTTATTTAAAGTATGCTTTATCTCTCAGTACATGAGACCCTTCAACTCATTTACTAGATTGGGATCAGGACTTTCTATACAATAATTGCATGAGTTTTGCTGTAGCAAAGATGAGGTACAACATTAAAAGTACGAAAAATTAAAAAATAAATAAATAAATAACTTATCTTATTTTTTCCCGGTTTACCCAAAATATTAAAAAAAAAAAAAAAAAAAAAAGTCTTATTGAAGGTTAGTCACAAATCCAATTCTGTTAAACAACAATTTATTAATATCCCGGATAATTGTGTTATTTTGCGGATTACTGAGAAAGAGAAGGTTAAAGGCATTCGAAGCTGAGATATAAAGAGCTACATCCAAAACAGAGCCATCGTGGTGAGAATGGATGTTATCATCATTTCAAGAGTTGGGGGAGGGAGTCTCATTTATCAGGCCCTCCCCACTCCCACATAGTTTTATCAGACCTTTTTCTGTGGGGTCTGTCCAAAAGAAGAATTAACACTAAAATGCCGTGCCAGGTTAAAAGAATTAATGTGGCTTACATAATTGGAGCATGATTCTAAATTCCTGGAATGTGCAACCACGGGCCCTGTGACTGTAATGCGATCCCCTTGTCTTGCATTGTCTAGCCTTTCCTTGCCGTGCCAGACATTGTCATCGTACATTCATATATATATATATATATATATACATAGAGACACACACACACTAACAATAAGGTAAGGTCTAAAAACGATATGGTATTGAAAATTATTATTATTTTTTATCCAAAAAATATTGTTTTTCTTATTTTTTATACTACCACTTACGACTTTTTTTTTTTTTTTTTTAAATGGAATCGGAAATATTCTTTGTGTTGCAACTTTATTTTTGGTAAACACGCGAATGCCCCGAGGAGCGGAGAGGAGAAATGTTACCGTTGGTCAATTATAGCCGTTGGTTGTCGTTCTTGAAAAACCGGCGCTCCCTAAACACGCAATTTACCGCGTTCTCTTTTGCCACCGTGGCGCCGGAGAAAGAGAAGCGGACTCGACCCGCTCCGCCTCCGATCCGGGTTGCCATCACCGAGTCTGCGGGTCGAGGCGTCTTCGCCACTCGTAGAATCGGTGCTGGAGATCTCATCCACACTGCCAAGCCAGTTGTGGCCCACCCGTCTCTCTCTTCAATCAACACCGTCTGTTACTTTTGCCTCAAGAAGCTAAACTCAACGGAGTCTCAAGGCCACAACGTCGCGTTTTGCAGTCAAGAGTGTGAAGCGAATGCCATGGTATAATGGGTTCATGTTTGGTGGCCACCACATGTTTGATATTTTGCTTCTGAAACAACAAAATCGAGCTCTGTTTAGTCAAGAAATTTTTTTTTTTTTCTTTTTACTTTTATCCTTCGGTGTCAGAATTCGATCTCTAGTCGCGTAATAGTGGAATCATTGCAATTCATTGGTAGCCCTGATGAAAGATTGTGGTGTTACATGTTATTGTCTCAGTAAGCATATTTTTTTGTTGACTGAGCTATTTGCAATTGGTTGTCCTTCTGAGCTTTACTATTTGTCCTAAAGAAAAATAGAGTTTGTGTTTGCATTTGCTGTATTATGTGATGTCATGTGCAAGATGTTCCTGAAGTGCACCTTCTCCGTCTCTCTGTTGTTCCACCACCCTCCGGGGCGAGGGAATGACCTATAGTTTTGGCTTTCATAGGATGGTTCCCTTCATGACCCGAACTTACGTAGCTTTTATTTTCCCATACTTTGTAGGTGTTTTATGATGTTGAGAGGAAGGCAGATTGGTCCGGTTTTGATGACTACTGCCAGTACAAAAGCTTTTACACATGCCATTAATTTGACTTTCTTGTATTTTCACGATGCCCCAAGGTCATTTTGACAAAGAGAAGGGCATCTTCTTGTATATCTAAGTCCTCTGATTCTTTCTTTTTGTGAAGGACCCAGGGACTAAAGTATCCACTTTTGGTTAAACGGTTGGCTTGTGCAGTTATATCAAGTGCTGCGTCTGCTGAGATTCTTGATATACTTCAGCCTTCCAATTTATCCCATGAGATGGTTTTACAGGTAAGAACCTCGCATAAACCTTGCATCCATTTCAGATATCTATTTTTCCTCTCTTGGTTCAACATGTTTCAAAACTCTCCCCTTCATTTAGATTCCTGCACTTGTATTGGGAGTTAAAAGTACCAGTCTGTACTTTTATTGCTTGGAGTGAAGTCTTTTTGGGCCATTTCAAGAATCCGTTCTCTTTGGCAGCCTCCCATCTTAGACTTGAGAAGGTATTTGGGGCCAAGGACAAGAAGTTGTTGCAATGCCAGTAGGGATATATAAGCCTTGAGTAGGATTGGCTCCAACTGGGTGAGAATAGGTCCATCTCTACTGCAGTTTTGTAGCAATGAATGGACCAGTCCAGGTCCTTTCTTAGACTTGTTTGTTCGTATATCCCCTTTCTTACCTTGTTGCTCCATAATGACTGCTCTCCTTGATGTGGATTTTCCCATTGGGAAGTAGTTTGTTTGACAATTGAGGGTTTGAGTCCATCTCAACAAGCTTGACTGCCTTGGAAAGTGAAGAGCTTTCTTGTGATTCCATGATTAGAACATTACCAAGATAGCATCCTTGATAAAATGAATTATTATGGGTTTTGAAGAAGAGGGGGTGCTGGTGTAATTCTTGATTATGAAATATATTGTTGAATGAGCATAATTTCCAGAATGTTATGTTATGATATCTCCTCTTGATATTGTTGCTACATACTCTGTTACATTATGAATCCTTCATGTACAGTGATATTTTGCAGATGGAAGAGGGCTTTAATTTGCTGAGGAATGGCTTTGTGAAAGGAAATTTTAATGGTGAACAGATGGCATGTATCCTCCCAATGGCAGAGATTTTATCATTTATGTACCTTTAATTTTATTGAGCTGTACGCTTAAAATTTATTAGAAAGAAGTTATCTTTGACACCGTAAGTTCTAACCAATCAATGGTACAATGGCGTGCTGGCAAGGATTCGCATCAATGCATTCCGTATTGAGTTGGCTATGGGACAGTATGAAGATCTTCTGTCATCAGCTGCTGCCTGTGTAGAGGCTGAATCTGCGGTTGGAAATGCTGTTTATATGCTTCCTTCCTTCTACAACCATGACTGTGGTAGGGTTTCCATTTATGTCTGTTTAATATGCTGCTACTTTTATCTTGATTTGTACTCCACTAATTCAATTATTTGATGTTTTTCTACTAAATATACGATTTTGCTATGAAAGGAGGTAGGAGATCAGCAGTTACCTTCATCCTTTACACAAATACATGCATCATGAATTCCACAGAAAATGTCTCACTTTAACTTCATTCCAATAAACTAGATTTCCATCTAGTGTTTCTTGAATACCTACTACAGTTGGAAAATTTGCATGCTATTTAATGCATATTGCATGTTTAATACATGTCCCTTCTATTTCTTCAATTAAAGCCTTTAACAGTGCATAAAAAGGTATATTGTGTTGGCCTCATCTTTTGCAAGTGAACACAGAGTAAAGTACCCAATTAGAAAAGCATTCTAATCTTGTGAAATTGCATGACTCTAGTGAAATGCTTTTTCCAACTCTTGAAGTAACTAAATGAGAGATGATATACTGTGATTGGGAAGGCATTCTAATTAGTCTTTGCCCCATACAGTTTATATTGTGTCCGCATTCATCCCCAACATGTCTGCCTGTAAGCCATTCGTAGGATTTTGATAAAACTGACTTACCTAATTATTCACTGCAGATCCCAATGCCCACATTATATGGTTAGAAAATGCAGTTGCTAGATTGAAAGCTCTTCGTGATGTTGAGGCAGGTTTGTCCAGCAAACGGTTTTCTGTTATTTTTACTGATCCACTCTCTGTACTATCTTTAAGCCTGTTGGTTTGTTTGCTGTTAGGAATAGAAGATGTGGACAGTTGATAGAGTACTTCCTTCTTACTTTTGCATCACAAGAAAGAGAGATGGTTTTAAGACAAGATTCAGTGGACTTTTTTTTAGGTCCCAGAGAATCACCATATTGATACAATGCTGTATGAAACATGCATTTGTGCATATCATGCCTGTTAAGAGACTTAATGGACTGAAATTACTGTACAGTCTGATAGTGGAAGCAGTAAAGCGATTTGTTGCTTGTCTGTTAAGAGAATTTTAGTAAGATGCACAAAATTGATGACTGTTATTGTGAAAGCCAAGAATAGTAGAAATTTATGGTCATTTGCTTTTTCGTTGGCAGAAAATGTCTAACATGCATGAGCTAGATGCGCCTGTCTTCTGTGGCAAATGACAGGACGTCTGTTTTAAGTGAAACATGTTTCTGCCAAATGAATTACTTGCTTCAAACTTGTATTACATCTACTTCCCAACAATTTTTTGTCAACAATGATGTGTGACAATGCTGTTAAGTTTCTTGCAGATGAAGAGCTCCGTATCTGCTACATAGATGCGAGCATGGATCACAATGCTCGGCAAACTTTATTGCTTCAAGGTTTTGGGTTCAAGTGCAATTGCCTTCGATGTCTGTCAGGGGATTAATTTTTTTCTTTTCTCTTCATAGTTTTCCTTGGAATGGACTTAGTAGTTTTATCGCTGATGAGAAAGATGTAGTAAAATTTGCCTGTAATAATCAGATCTTTTAAGTCATTGTGAAGGCCGTAGCCTGCTTGTAAGGAAATAAATATGATTTGGTCGTAACGAATTAAATATACAGACAGAGCAAAGATTATAGCGTAACAATTTTTTAACATGGCATCAAAATCCTAATCCATCACCGTGCTAAGATTTTTTTCTTTTTTTAAGCATTGTAGTCCAATTCTTTTTAATATTTGAATTTGTTTGGATATTATAATCTTTAATGCATGTGGTTTCGAAATAATATAACCCTTTGAGTTTTTGTATCCGTGGGATATACAGTTCATTTCAACCGAAAATCAAATCTATTCGTGTTATTCCTTCTCTTATTTTAACACTATCAACGCCTCATGACACTGCTATACTTATAGTCTGACGTGGTTTTTTTGCCTCGCTCAATTCAATCAGGCCAAAAAGGAATATAATCCGATATGGTACGGCTCCTAGAGTATATCGAACTCCTTTAAGTATCTTTTCAACGAGCCAGTTGTTTCAATGCAGCTTCAACTTTGGTATCAATTTTGTCCGCCAGGCGATCCCACTTATGTCTCCTGGAACACTTGTAGCTGCTGCCCGTGAGGACTTGGGCGTTCAGCACTTCTCGTGGCCCCTGCGGGAGGGTCCCTTCAAATCTTATTGGAAGACGCCTGTGGTGTTGGCTTGCCGCGAGCGTTCCGGATGTTCAAATTTTTCATTTTTGAACTAGCGTTTTCTCGCCTCCTTCTTACAGAAGAAAAAAAAATTAAGTAATAATATTTTAAAAAAAAAAATAACTAGAGAATAATAAAAAATATGAATTAATTATATATTATTTTATTTTATAAAATAAATAATATTAAATATTTTATTTTATTACTTTTTTTTATATGTATTATATTATTTAGAAAAGCTTTGTTACGTAATAGTGTTTTTGGACAAAACCAAAAAGCGAATCATGTTCAACATCCATTCCAATGTTTAGGCCGTACTAGGTACGAGGTGGAAAAAAATTTTGACATGTAATCAAGTTGTTAGTGTTGACTGAAGTTGAAAAGATGTAAACATTGAAACAAGACCAAAATTTAAAAAATAAATAAAAAAAAAAGATAAATACCATATAGATATATTATTTGAAGTGTTAGCCTTTTTTTTTTTTAAGTATAATAAATTTATTATTTTGAATTACATATATATTTCTTTTGTTTTAATTATTTCTACTTAAAAATTTTATTTTTTTATATATAATATTGAGTTAATTTGATTTATTTTTTAACAAAGTTAAATTATAAATTTTTATTATTTCTTATTTATTTGATGGATAAAATTAAATATAATGTAATTATATTAAGTGAGAAAATTTATTTTGATTTATTTTTTTAATTGAGTCAAAATAACTTAATACAAAAAATAAAAATAATAATAATTGATATTTTTTATGATAAATTAGTTTGATTTACTAAAAAAAATTAGTCAAAATAATAAATATTATATCATGTAAATAATATTTATTATTATATGTATAATATTTTGCATCATATAATGGAATTAAAAAAATTTTCATGTAAAATTGTTATGGTACTAAATATTATTCTATGTGGCATAAATCATACTATAGTTTATTTGTGTTCATATGTAAAATTGATGTGATACTAAATATTATCTAATGTGGTACAGACTAGACTACACTAGAATTTATTTGTGTCTAACAAATAATGTGTCTCTATGGAATGATCCTAAAAAAGAGTCCAAATTTATATCATTTTTTTTTAATTATAATAGTTTTGGTTAGTAAAAGTAACGATTTTAAAATATATTATTAATAAATATAATTGACAATTTGATAATTTTTTATTATTTTAAAAAATAATAATTTTTTATAAAATAAAAATAATTATAAAAAAATTTATATAATTAAATTTTAATTATTTTATATAATAATAAAAAAAAATATTTTTAGAAATTATTATACTATTTTATAGTATTTTTTTTTATTATATCAAAAATATTATATTTTTGAAACATAAGTTTAACATGTGGTGGGCTTTTGTCAAATACAAATTTTACAATCTATCAATTATTAACAAAATTATATTTGATTTAAATCACAAATTTTCATACTGTAATCACAATCCCAAACACACCTAGCTCTAATCTGTGTCTGTTAGACGTTTTGAGTTGTTAAGGGATGTTAAGGTCAAAACAAAATAGATTAACCAAGAAGTTAACCCATCAATATTTTATGCACTTTCTCCTTAAACATACGTGTAACCAAGAGAAGAGATAAAATCTTCGAAATCTACTTTTCATTTCTTCTTCTTCTTCTTTTTTCTTTTTTCTTTTTTTCATAAATGTGTTTCCTAGAATTATTTACAAATTTTTTTTATTCCAATTATAAAGGCGAGTCCATCACTTCACCATTCACCTCCACACCCTTTCTCCCCTTCCATATTCTTTAAATAAATTCTTGAGAAAAAGGTCATGCAAAAGTAGCATTCACTAGACAAGAACTAATAATCAAATGGTAAATCAAAAGAGAATCTCCCGCCATTTTAGCTCTTTCCGGTAAATTCAAGAGTGGCAAAAAGAGAGCTACGGTAGGAAAAAACCAAAAAAAAAAAAATGCATTGCCTCTAATTATATTATATATATACCTAACCCTCTTCTTCTTCTTCCTTATAACCAAACCAAAATCGTCTCCCATCTTGTAGAGCTTAGTTAGTTTACTAGCTTTTATTTCTTTCACTCGTTTAGATAGTAATTAGCTAAGGTTTTGCAAGCCAACCATCTTTTCAGCTGCAAAAATACTTTAGTTTGTTACCTTTTCTCGTCAATCTCATATTCTCTGGTATTTTAACAATAATGGGGTCTTTGTTCCTCAATATTCCATCACTTGCATCGAATAAACTCGTAAGAGTGTCCACCAAGTATGAAAAGTACATTAATAGGAGAATGAAAAAGGGTGTTTTATACTGCCAAGGTGGAGGAAAGGCAATAGGGTCCCGTACTGGGGTCTCTTCGGTTTTGACAGAAAGATCAACACTGGTTAATGATGATCATGGTGCAGCTGTAACTGATGCAGGGAGCTTGGTTCTGTCTCCCAGTGGAAATGGCCAGGCTGTTACGGATATTGTACCTTATGCTGGACCAACTAGCAGTCATTTAGTGGAGATGGATGATGGAATTGGCATTGTCAAGTTTTTTAGAGGGAAGGTGTTCTTCATTACTGGTGCAACTGGTTTTCTAGCGAAAGGTACGCTAATTCAGAGCTTAGATTAATCTATCTTGAATAACGTTTTCTTATTTTTAAGATAATATTAACATGTATGTTTTCTATTAAACATTTGCAGTTCTTATAGAGAAGATTTTGCGGACGATGCCTGATGTGGGCAAGATATATGTTTTGATCAAGGCAACAAGCAGGGAAGCTGCAATGGCAAGACTAAAAAATGAAGTATGTTATTCAACTTTAACTGATCTATCCATCGATCTAAACTTTAGAGGTTCTAATTTCCAGGTGGGTTCAACCATAACTTAACATATGGCTGTTCTTAATTAGATCATAAACGCAGAACTATTCAGGTGTCTCCGTCAAACCTATGGAAAATCCTACCAATCATTCATGTTGAGCAAACTTGTCCCCGTGACCGGTGATGTATGTGATCTTAACCTTGGTTTAGAGAAAGATGTAGCTGATTCAATTTCAGACGATATTGACGTGATTGTCAACTCTGCAGCTAACACTACTTTTGATGAAAGGTTATAGCCTTCTTCCATATGTCAACGATTTTAATCCAAGTACTAGATGACTTCAAGTTATATGTTGTGCCTTTGTGACATTAGCCAAGTGCAGATATGATGTTGCTATTGATATCAACACGTGTGGGGCCTGCAACCTTATGAGCTTCACAAAGAAGTGCCAAAAGCTTAAGCTCTTTTTGCAAGTATCAACCGGTAATTGGATTCTATTGTAGAGGCTAATTGTATAATATACAATGACCAGTCTGAAGCATCTAATAGCATAACAAGAAATTTTTTTTTTTTTTTTTTTTGTTTTCTTGTCTTGTTGTAGCTTATGTGAATGGACAAAGACAAGGCAGAATTATGGAAAAGCCTTTCTACGTTGGGGAGTGCCTCTCTGAAAGCACACCTATGTTTCCACCTACATTGGACATTGAGAATGAAATTAGCATGGCCTTGAACATCAAGGAAGCTATTCAAGAAAATGAAGTTGCTCAAAAGATGAAAGAATTGGGTTTGGAAAGGTGATAAATTTCCCCTTTCTGCTTCCTTTCAGGTTTCAAGGCACAACAGACAACTAATAAAAAGAAACAAAAAAAAAAGTGTCTTAAGAACAATATTCAGCTAATTGTGCATGAAAAAATAGAAGAAAAAAGGTGTTTTCATTGATTAAGTGATAATAGGTGACACCTTAAACAGGGCACGAAAATATGGGTGGCAAGACACGTATGTGTTCACAAAGGCTATGGGGGAAATGATGATTGATAAGATGAGAGGAAATACACCAGTCGTCATAATTCGGCCCAGTGTCATAGAAAGCACTTTCAAAGAGCCATTCCCTGGGTGGATGGAAGGAAATAGGTAACATTAATTTCGACAGAGACTGCCCCTTATCAAACTTGACTGCTTCAGTGTAGTTGCGACTTTCGTGGCTGACAATCTCTTTCATTCTTTATTTTTCTGTCTCAGGATGATGGATCCAATAGTTCTGTACTATGGGAAAGGGCAGCTGACAGGATTTTTGGTGGACCCAAATGGGGTTCTTGATGTTGTAAGTGACAGGCAACCACATTATGTCATTTTTGTGAATCTTATCTCCAATTCTACCATACTTGTCCTTTGGTTTGACTCAAGTATATTCGTCCTTTAGTCATTAAGAATTGCTGGTTTCCTGGAATTGTTGGTTGAAGGTCCCGGCTGACATCGTGGTGAATGCAACCCTGGCAGCAATGGCCAAGCATGGAATGGCACAAAAATCTGATATTAATGTGTACCAAATTGCTTCATCTGTGGTAAATCCACTAGTATTCAAAGATCTGGCAACACTGCTATATGAATACTACAATTCCTCCCCATACATGGACTTAAAGGGCAGGCCAATCCAGGTTCCATTAATGAAGCTCTTCAGCTCAATGGATGATTTCTCTGCCCATCTTTGGAGAGATGTGATTCAGCGAAGTGGGTTAACAGCAGTAGCCTCACAGAATGAGAAGCTGTCTGACAAACATGAACTTATATGCAGAAAATCAGTGGAGCAAGCAAAGTACTTGGCTCGTATATACGAGCCATACGCTTTCTATGGAGGAAGGTAATGACATAAAATTTTTGTTAACAAAATACAATTCCAAATGCTCAGTCATTCTAGCCCTCATTCAGCAGAGGAGAAGTTGCATATCAGTGGAGTTTGCAGTTAATGTTTAACTTGGAAAATTGGATTGCAGGTTTGATAACAGCAATACACAAAAATTGATGGAGAGCATGTCCGAAAATGAGAAGAGAAGATTTGGATTTGATGTGGGAAGCATAGATTGGAGACATTACATTAAAAATGTGCATATCCCTGGCCTAAGGAGGCATGTCATGAAGGGCAGAGGAATGTGTAGCTGAAGCTGAAAGCCAAGCCACTCATTTCATGAAAAATTACTTGTTATTCAGAGCAACAAAATTGCAATAAGGGAAATAAAACCCTTTCCTTCCTTTTATTTTTTTTTTTTTTCTCCTTTCCTTTTCCTTTTTGATTGAACCAAAGAACCATTTTGGGGGGGCCTAAAAGGGGTGTTGGCCTTCTCCTAATTCCGTACTCAGTTACAACTCGCTTTGCATTAGTGTCAATGCTTTTATTTTGTACTCTACTTGCTTATCCTTCCTGCCACCTGGATCTTACGTGCAGCTGCGAAACTCTTATTTGTTTCTTCAGTAAAAATTAGTTGCCATATGATTTGACCAGAGTGTGAGTCTTGCTTAATTTAAAAAAAAAAAAAAATTAAAAATTTGAATTTTTTATTTTAAAAATTTTAACTTTTTTTTTTTAATCTAAAATAATTAAACATATAACTAATAGGACAAAATGTGTAACTAGAAATTAAAAAAAAAAAAATTGTACAATTAGACAATACTCAATATTTTCATAAGTTTGTTCCACAATCTACTTTATTCGATGTACTTTTTGATAATTTAATTGGATAATTTTTGAAAAAAAAAAATAATATAAATAAGCGTAAACGTCATCTTCTCACTCGCTTCTACCTAGATTTTCAGACCAGGTTACAGAAAACTATTTTTTGAGTACACCGCGTGTGTTGGGGGGGGGGGTATATTTTCACACATTTGATTTGAACTCTTACCCGAACTGCGCATATTCCATCCTCTTCTCTTCTCAACAACTCCATTTATTTCTGTAGTGCGGCGCCATGTGATATCAATTATTGAGCAACCACCAAAAGGTTGCCTTGTTCCTTTTTTAGCTCATTTATCAAATTAAGGGTTTATTGTGTTGTGCGATGGCGGGCCATATGGGTTGGCTGTGGAATTGAATATTTTTGTGCGTTCAATGTCTTCATAAAATATTTTTGTACTTTTTGTATCACAACACTGTTCTTTCAAGTTTTCACGATTTTTGGACTTTAAAATAATACTCAAACCGTTAAATACAATTTATTTAAATTATAAAATATATTTAATCCACTCGCCGGTCTTAATTTGATTTAAGTCGAGTCGATTAAATCAAACAAATTGGACGATTTTATTGTACGGACGTAGTTACCATTTCATTCATTCTTTTTTTTTTTAAAAAAAATTTTTTATATCAAGAAAAAAATATTACAAATATATCAGTGGCATTTATTAATTTAAATTGAAATTAATCTCTGTCATTTTTATTATAAATTTTATTATTTAAATATTATTAAGTTTGAATGAATTTTTTTAATTTGTAATAATATTATTAAATTTTAAATTTAATATTATTAAGAAAATTTAATTTTTAAAAATAAATGTGAATAATATAATCGATAAAAAAATATTTTTTTAAAAAAAAAAAGCACCAGATGAAATTGACATCAACTCGGGGGGTATTTGACTCATTCTTTTGGCAACGCAAAAGTAGCAAAAGCAATCAGCGCACTGGTTGGCTGCGGGCCTCTTGTTTCTGGCGGTCATGCGGCCAATGCCCTGTCAGTTGCCGTTAAACAAAAAAAAAAAATTATAGATAATAGCAATAATAATATTTAATAGTAATATAGACCAAAATCGCAGAAACTAAAGAAGAAAATTTTTGTTTAAAAAATTTATTTCTTTGCATACTTTTTTTTTTTTTTTTTTTTTTATCACAAATCAACTTGGGTCAAATAGAATGCCCCGCAAGAAATCAAAATAACAACAATAATTTTTTTCAAGTGTTTTGACAAAATTCCGTTGGAACTTTGAACACTTGTCTCGTGGTGGTCCTCCTGGTCATTGTCTTGCCAATAACTTTTTGAATTCTCCGACTTTCCTTGCCCCTTTGTTCTGTTTCCCATGTTCTCGTACCCTTTATTTGCTTTGATCGCTGTTTAGTGTCTGTTTGAAACACCCCTTGTTTTTATGTGATTTTTTTTTTTAAAAAAATATATATTCTGAGCTCTATTTAAGGTTGATCGAAAGACACCCCCTATCCCTTTTTAATCATCTATTTTAAGGAGGGAGAAAGAGAGTGTCTTTGTGTGTTTGTCTAATGGAGAGTACAGCATTATGGCAAGGATTGACTCTTTGTGGGATTGTTTCATGGATTATCATGTCTTCATGTCTTGGTGTGACCCAAAAGCTTAGATCTTTTTTACAACCTCTGGTTTCCCATCATGTGAACAATGGCACTCCTACAATTGTCCAGATCCAGGTAATTTTCTGTCTTTTCTTTACCTTTTGGTTGTTTGAATTATGTGCTTTTTTATTTCCCTTCTTTGGTTTGTTCTCTGAATTTCTTTTTCTGGAAATTTTGCAGAAATACCAGCATGGATTTTTGGATGCTTTATTCTCAGCTTTGTCATGTGTTGTTTCTGTTTCCTTTTATACTGCTTTTCTTCCTTTGCTCTTTTGGGTACGATTTCTGCCTTTGAATTGAAATTTCTGGCATTCCATTATGCAAGGTTCGATATGATAGTTTTGTATATCAGAAACATAATTTTATGGTTTTTGGGTTCATTCTGTAGAGCGGGCATGTTAAATTGGCTAGGCAAATGACCCTTTTGATGGCTTTCTGTGATTATCTAGGGAACTGCACAAAGGTTTGTTCTATCTTTCTGATCCAATGGAAGCCGTTTTCTCACATTCTCTTTCATTTGTAACTTAAATGGTGATTTATGTGTCGTAGGATGTTATATCAGCTCCTAGACCTTGCTGTCCTCCTGTTAGAAGAATAGCCACGACAAAAGATGAGGAAGAAAATGCTTTGGAATTTGGGTTGCCTTCTTCTCATACTCTTAACACAGTTTGCTTATCTGGGTATTTAATTTTTTCCCCTTGCATAGACGCTGCCAGTTTTCCTCTATGTTCCTTCTGCTTGTAACACAGAATTATGTGAAGTTGTTCGTGTATATTATGCCAGCATTTCAGGGACAGCAGTGATTGCTGTTATTCCTACCATTGCTTATTGGTGTGACGATGATTTTTTTCCTCTTTTGTTCTTTGTTTTTCAAAATCACTGCAGTTATATAAGTACTTTGTTAGTTTGTTCATTGTTGGTACTTGAAGACTTAATTGTTGGTTGTTATTTGCCTGAGGTTACCATCCATGTTATTCTACATTGCCTCAAATTTTGGACCATTGCATCTATGTGGATCCACATTTGTTCTAAGACATTCCACAGGCCTTAAACTGTTGTACTAATTAAGTGCCTTTCAAATGGAACTTAACCAGGTATCTTTTGCACTATGTGCTATCTTATGCACGAAATCAAGATGCCTCCTTGGAAATTGTTGGATTTGCCATTATTTGCTTGCTTGTAGGCCTCATTGGTTTTGGTAGGTGCAACTGTCTTTTAAGTTGTTGGCTGCAATTTTTTGTTTTTTCATGTGGATTTCAATGCTGAAATTTTGCTTTTGCCTGGTAGGAAGAATTTACCTTGGCATGCACAGTGTAATTGATGTCATCAGTGGCCTGGCTATGGGATTGATCATTCTTTATTTGTGGCTAACTGTCAATGAATACATCGACAACTTCATAGTATCAGGACAAAATGGTATGGGAATTTCTAGTTCCAAAATTCATGAAGTTAAATTTTTTTTAATAAATGAATTGCCGAAGCTATTTTTGTGCTATTAAATTGTCCTCCAGTCACAATTGGTTTCCTAAAATTACATGTAGCAAGAGTTTGATGAGTTAGCACATGAAGTAGGAAACAGGTATGCTCTGGCAGGGGCCTTTTGTCAATTGGTACAGCTATTATTTTCCCTGCCTCTCCATGCCCTCTTTTGGTCCATCTGCATTGGAGGATATACCCAATAGCTTCATTTTCAGGATGGGGTTCAAATGCCAAAACAGAAGCCATAAGCCATGAGCATCAAGGTTGCGAGCAAGACTAAAATATGCAAATATGAAGATGTCATCAGACTAGCTTCCCTTTTAGGAGAAAACTTAATAGAAGGCTGACACAAAACACCCAATCATAGAATCTGTTAATTGTCTAGGATTTATATAACATAACTAGGACAGACTTTGTATTGGTTGCTGGCTTCAAATGATAGTCTCTGAGTTGACTATCTTCTTGTAGGAATTGGTGTAGAACTGCTGAGATCACTGAGCTTGGTTATGAAATTGATGTGGGGCTGTTGATGTCAATTAGCTTCGTTATGCATTTTTCCTCTTTACTCAAGCCAGGTCTCATGTAAATCAGAAGGCTAATTATGACCAAATTGGAGTTCTGTTTAAATGATAGTGGGCCAAATCTGTTCAGTGAACATAGAAATATCAAACTATTGAAACTAGACATTGGGGTTTCAAAATGTGGCAAGCTTGCTTTGTATTCTCATATCTGCATCACAATCTCATTTGCAGTAACAACCTTCTGGGCACTTCTCAGCCTCTTGCTGCTTTTTGCTTATCCAACTCCTGAGCATCCAACTCCGAGCTTTGAGTTCCACACAGCCTTCAATGGTGTTACTTTTGGCATAGTAAGCAATTATTTACCATTTTACCCATAACAACAGTTGCCTTATTTTAACTTCATTTTACATTTTCCTGTGTATCATGTAGCATGAGCTTATTTTGTGGAAATAGGAAGATCAAAGAGATGGGGAGGGGTAAATGGAAAATCTTACCCATGAGTCCTGGCATGGTCATAGCTAACATAAGGTTTAAATGTTTTATATGCCATGGAATTGTCGAGAACTGTGTGACCAAAATAGGCCTGCAATGTGTTTTTTCCACCCCAGCAGCAATGAAACAATTATCGCAGAAATCAAGACTGAAAACATGTCTACTTGCATGTGATATAAATGGGAATGAGTTTTTAGAGACTAATTTGAAGGTCATAAAGAAACAAAAAATACAATGTTTGGAGAAAGTAAATTGATCAAAAATGGATCAATGTCATTTAGGATCTTTCAATTTTGACTCTGAATAATTTATGTTCTAATGTAATCTGCAGCTAGCTGATTACTGAAAATTGACCGCATTCAGTTACTCCTCTCGTTAGAGATACAACAATGATACTCTCTCTTTCTTCTTTAGTATTCTCTTCTTTTCTTTTTGATTTCTCCGGCCTCTTTATAATTTATTAAATTTCTTCCATTCAACTTCTATCTCTCTTTCTTTTCCTACATCTAAGTGTGCTGCTTAAGATGTGCTACTTCTATAATTTCAACTTTATGGTAGTGAAGGCAATATATCTTGTGCAATGCAATATGGACATTGTGAGATGAATTTTCAGCCTGCACCTTGATAGCATGGTAATATGTTGCCTACACAACCATCGTTAGAGTGAGGGAAAGGTAAAGAATGGTCACCATGCATTCTGTGGGTTAGACTTTCTAAAATATTTGTTCTAAATATTCAATGTGTACAATGTGGTCAACAATTTGCAATGGAGAAATATAACATTTTTGCTCTTACATGTTAGTAAGAAATGGCTTTAATGAATATGAAGTGTTGATTTTGGGTCCCAAGCATCTTCTTATTATTTCTAGACTGATAGAAATTGCATAATTAACATCAATCGTAAATTTGCAATGTTATTCAGGTGGCTGGGATCCAGCAAACTTACCACCAGTTCCACCATCAATCTGTGCTGCGCATACCACACCTCACAGTTCTTACCTTTGTTGGGAGAATGCTGGTGGGAATACCGACCATACTACTGGTAAAGTTCTGCAGCAAGGCTCTGGCTAAACGAGTTCTACCTGTGGTATCAAAATCCTTGGGCATCCCTATAAAATCTGCACACTACATCCCCATGCTGAGGGCATCAGCCACAGATAAAAAATCGGATAAGATTAAGCAATCTGGTTATATCCAGAGGCTATTCTTTTTCTCTGAGCAGGATTCATTTGATGTTGACACTGGAATTAGATTTCTCCAATATGCTGGCCTTGCATGGTCTGTGGTAGACCTTGTTCCATCTCTCTTCTCTTATCTAGGTTTGTAGCATCCTATAGCTTATTTAAAAAGGATCCTTATATACTTAATAGTTTCTTCTCCGTCGTTCCACGTATTGTAATTTTTGAAGTATTGGATTATTGTGAAGTGAAAAAACGATAATATTAGTATTACACTTATTGATCTTCATCTCTTGCATTGCATTAATTACGATTGACTCACTTTCCATAACTTTCTGGACAAGCAAATGTGAAATAAAAGTGAAATTGAGATGTGTTTGTGGTCTTGCTTTTACTCCATCTCTTCCATTCCATAACTTTGTGGACAAGCAAATGTGAAATAAAAGTGAAAAATGAGATGTGTTTGTGGTCTTGCTTTTACTCTATCTCTTCCCTGGGGCATAGGATTATTTATTTTTATTTAAATTTAATGTGGGCTGATATAATGGTCAACGAAACTGCAATCACTCTAATATACAAACTTAAGGCAAAGCTTACGGTGTTGAGCTCGTACCGAAAGGGCTATAATTCACATCATCGGCACTCGCACACGCACACAGGCACAGACTCAAAGACATAAGACAGAGAGAGAAAGAGAACCACTGCCATTCCAATAATGCTTGCCGAAAATACAGGGGCAAAAAATAAAGCATCAACTAGATATGCCAAATTCAGTTTTATCTCCCTGTCCCTGAGGCTAGTAAAACATGCATATCCACATATGTTAAACACGCACAATCTACTGCTGATGGTCTGCTTCTAGCAGAGTGTCCAGCAAAATCTGAAGGAAAGATGGAAAAAAAGGCTCCCAACTAGGCAAGCTTTCGGCTCCCGTAATCACCACAAAGAACAATAAACAACAAAACCAGGATAATTCTCGCAACTAAGATCTCAAGTCAAATCTCAGTATGCAGTAGGGAAGGAGGAGAGGCACATGACAATTGACAAAAGGTTGCTTCACAGGAAATAATCAGGTGTTCTACGAGTAACATCAGGTTCTCCCCTCCTTGGGGCTGGCTCGAACTGCAATGCATCAAGAGACAAGAAGTCAAAAGCAGAACACCATATGTGAAATCAGACTATAATTTCTTTAGGTGTGTAAAGGAAGACAAAAGGGAGGGGGAGGGGAAGGGGAAGGGAGAGGGACCTGGATGAACGTGTGGCTGTTGCAGTCATCAACTTCCAATATAGAAGCCATGTTTCCACAGCGGTAACAATAATTAGGTGCACTAAATATAGTAACCACCTTTTGTTCCTGTACCAAGGAAACAACATCATGTCACACCTAAAGTTTTTGTGCACAATGCAAAAGCCGAAAGATAATTATGAATTGCAGGTTACATGTGCCCAGTTGAATCCTTCCATGACAAGCTGGTGTGCTCTAGCGATCAATTGTAAGTTGTTTGTATGATTGAATTGCTCAGATATATCCTGCAGAAAAGTGACAAACAAAAATGCTTTCAGAAACCTATTTGTAGAAATGCAAATGCGACCTTCATGGTAAAAAGAGACAAACAGATTAAATGAAGCTTGAATTAAAAAGGATGTCCCAATGCATGAGGCTCCCACAATGTGCAGTCTGGAACAGTGTAAGATGTATGCAGCCTTACTCTGGTCCTTATAGAGAGGTTGTTTCAATGACAGAAACACAAGTCACAATGGACTAATCTTATTGTAAAACAACACTTGAATTACCTGACCAAAAGTATAACCAGCACCCCGAGGTGATATGCCCCAACCACATCGGTCATCTGGGTCAGACCATAACAGATCACACATGGCTCCTTCGTGGGGAACCTCTTGAACACGATCAAAATTCCTTATGTTATCAAGGGTTTCTATCGATGGAGACAAGCCACCATGCAGACAAAATATTTCTGACTCAACCTAGAGAGAAGAAAGTTTGACTTCAGGAGTACACATATTAAGCATTAATGACCAGCAGCAATAATAATATTAACATTCATCAAACCATTAGCACTTCTCTGTCCATTAACTTCTCCCAAATCCTAAAAATCTAGCACTCTTAAAAACCACATGAACCAAAAAACATTCATCCAAGGGTTCTCAAAATATTGTCAGAGATTTTCCTAATGAAATCAAACTCTGCCTAGGTTGCATTCAACTAACCATTGCTCCATTGGCATCTAAAACTACAAATTAGAGATTTTCCAACAAGTAATCAGTCATTAATCCAATCAGATCATCAAACTTTATATTCCATGCAAGTTTGCATAAATATGCAAATTACCCCAAATAACCACAACCATGGTTTTCTCACATACACAAATTTATACACTAGAAAGAAGCATTTTGCCCATGGAGAAATATAACCAAACCAAACAGTTTAAACAGCTGCATTATAATGTACTAACCAAGGCAGTCAATGGAAAATAGTCAAAGAGGTCTGTGAAGGTCTTCCAAACATTAGCATTGCCATATCTGAACATTATCAGAAGAAATAGGTATCACAAAATTGGATGAGAAGCAAGAACCAAACACAAATTCTCTGTGAATATGCAAGTACTAAAAAACTAATAGCAGCTCATCTCAACTCAAAAGTCCTTCCTCTTAATTTCCAAAGAAGCAAACATTATTGTCATTAGTAGGGCATATTGTATTCCACCCATGCACTAATTGATTTCATCTAATGGGTCACAATGTTGCCCAAAGCAATCACACATCACACTCACAAACAAGTGGATAACAGGAGGATTTTGAGTAGCATAGCATTAGTTGCTGAATAATATGTATGACACAAACTGCAAACTTTATGTACAGAGATGTAAATTAGAGTCTAAACCTCCGTTCAGATCTTATGAACTAGATATATTGAGAAGCTCTGCTTAAAATCGCAAAAGGGCCATACCAAAAAAAAAAAAAAAACAGCTAAAATTCTTAATGTCAGCAGATCTCAAGGGATACAATAAAACTATCAACAGGACACATAACATGAACACCATAATAACATATATCATTTATGCATAAAACGGTCTTCTATGGTGACTTTGTCCGTTGACAAAAAAATGACTTCATTTTGTTTTTATCATCCATCAGATAGGCTTTTTAGATTTTGATATCCATTTTATCAAAAAAATTTATCCTGCTTGACACAAGACCAAGTAAAATTGATTTGGAAAGAAACAAGGTCACCCAAAGGGATCCATTTTTATGTGATGCATTCAACAGATTACTAATAATGGAATGCCACAGACTCTAACAAAAATTATTTATAGAAAACTCACTTCCGTAGACATTCATCATAAAATCCATAAACCTGAGTGATCTGTCCAGAAGAAAGATAGAAAGGATGCAGAAGTTAGCAGCTCAAAACTTAGTCTAAAAGTCTCCAACTGAAAATCAATTCACCAAAATACAGTAAAGTATTTGAGTCTGACAATCCAAAGCAAAAAATAAGCATCTCATTATATAGAACTTTTATTGAACATAACTAATCATAAAGATTTAATTAGATAAAATATGTTTAAAACAGTTAAAATTATTTGACTAGCAGCATTGTGATGTTAAAAGTCTTAATATAATTGATGAGCAGAAATAAAGACTTGAAGCCATAATACAAGAGAAGGACCTGACGACTTTCATGATTTCCTCTGAGAATCGTAATTCTTTGTGGGTAACGCACTTTCAGCGCCACTAAAAGCTGCATGAAAAAAAAGTGATAACAATTTTATATAATGCTTCCATTGTTAATATATTTTCTAAGCTCTCAAGAAGCAATCCAGATTCATTTAGGGGGAAAATTTGAGTTAGGATTAACTTAAATGAGAGGATAAGTATACTAGCATGCATGTTTAACTGGTATATTGTTTTAACCCAAACTAGAAATTCAAGTACCTACTCCACATGCTTCAGCCAGTTGGCCAAATAGAAATTCAAGTGCGTCTAGCCACCATGCAATTGGAATTAAGAAGAAGAAGAAGATCTAACAAGGAAAAAAAAAAGGCTCCTAATTTTCTGAATGACAACACCACTGGTTATATAAAGGTAGACTTGACTTCTTTTTATAAATGTATTCTAGCACAGTAACAGGAAACTGACGAAGCACAGCAAAAACGGCATCTAAACAAAAATAACATATTAATTACTGCATAAAGCATGTACATACCGTCACAGTTTCAACAGAGTAATAGCCGCGGTCAACATAATCTCCCATAAACAAGTAATTGGTATCTGGACACTGCCAATGTCATTTGTGGAAATGATCATAAAATCTCAAACTGACTCTAATAAAAAAGGATCTTATTGATAAAGCCAACACGTGTAATTTTAAAATATATAATTGACCGCAGAAGACACGATCCAAGGGAGATTTAATTTGCTATTTTGCTCAGCCTATAAATCAGCATATCATCAAATAATCTCTCCAGTTAAGCACAAAGACAATGCGATATATCTCAAGCAGACAAGGATAACAATGTTTGGTGAACCATTTTAGGTGCAATATGTCATGATCCAAAAACAACCAGACTACCAAAGTTGCTACAACAACCACAACTCCTAGGGGATGATTAAGGGAAAAAAATAAAAAAAAAAAAAATATAAATAAAAACAACTGGAACAGTTTACGGAACTATGCACAGATTGCAGAAGATGAAAACTGGTGTTCATAGTCGAAATAAACATGCAATGAGGCGAGGCACAATGAATAAAAACATGCAGTTTTCTGACTAGTGGTGATTTACTATGCTATACCTTAGGAGATCTTCAATCTTCAAAAGCATTGGCAGGTCTCAATTAAATTTTTTAGACAAGCCCTCAGCTGAAAAAGAATTGTTAAAAATATAGAGTGGTCAGAGTCAGAAACTGATACCTTCCCTCCCATACGAAAAAGTTCTGCAAGATCATGAAACTGCCCATGAATATCGCCACAGATTGTCACAGGGCTTTTCACAGGCTGTGATGCACACAACAATTTGATGTAATCAATACGTTTCAGATTCATTTAGATGAAGGATTGGCACTTAAAAGCAGTGAACCGCAGAGAAATATAGTAGCCATTTTATTGATAAATCCTTTTTTTTTTTAAAGCTCAAAAATACCAATGAAAATGAATCAAAAGGAACTTTTCTTGAGGGCAAAGGAGAAAGATAAACCTGTACACTGCTTTCCTGTATCAGGATCTCCTTAGCCTTTTCACACAATGCTCTAACCTACAGATAAAAAGAAATTAAAAACAATTAGCCACTCCAATCTCCGTCATAACAACACAAATGCACATAAAAACAATAAAAGACTAATGAATTAAATTGCAGTTGTAATCGGAGAATCCATTTGCATTTTTCTAACCTAATTTCTCGGGAAACAAACAGAGAGGGAGTTCGAACAACCTGTGGCTCTGAGAGTGGCTTGCACTGCATGAGCTGGGAGATCTGCTCGTCCAGATCGGTGATTAAATCAGACGATTGTGAATTGGCCGCCATCCTCTTTGGCTCTCTGCTGGTCTCAAAAGGACCGAACGGGGATAACCGGAACCCGGATTAGGGATAACCCTAACCCTAGATTATAGATTTGGACTTTAATGTTGCTCTTCTTGCTTTGGAGTGCAAGAAGGCGAAATGGAATGGCGCGTGGAGGAAAGGAGCGAGTGACATAGGAAGCTGCTTCGATTATTAAAAACAAACCCAAAAAAAAAAAAAAAATCTTGTTTTCTGATTTTTCTTTTTTTTTTTTTTTTTGGGTTTTTGTTCCTTGAGCCAAAGTGGCTCGAAAGTACACGAAAAAATTTTACATTTTCTGCAAAGTTTATTACAAAAATTAAATTAAAATTTATTTAGTGACAAGTACCAGTGAATTAGCAGTGAAGATGGGTTTCAATTTGCCATAGAGAAATTTCTGTTTTTGTTTTTTTTTTTTCGATTACAAAGAAAATCGAACATAATCACTCTAACTCGAAGACAAAACCAAAAAGTACGCTACAGGTGCATCTTTGGCGTAATGTCCCATTAAATAAATAGTGAGTATAAATAAATCATCTTCTTCCATTAAGTAAACCAGGAGTATAAATAAATCATCTTCTTGGACCATGAGAATATGAATATTTCCCAAGAATTCAGAGATTAAAATTTTGATCCGCCATTACTGTGTTACGTCATCATTTGGTTTCTATCTCGGCAGATCTGTTCAACTTTTGGCTTGACTGCCAAAAAAAACATACAAAACAAAAAACAAAAAGGGATCCTGCAATTTGAATTTGACAAAAATTTTGGTGTGCCCCCAACTATTGCAGAATTATGCTTTATGACATCTGAATTCATCAAAAATGGTATATGAGTGAAAGAGATGGCATTTGTTAAATGTAGGCATCCAACAAAATTTGTTACAATCAGGAATTAAAAGCAAATACCCTGTAGAAATTGAAGAAACAAAAAAGGACATCAGATACATGATGAAATCTGCAGTCATGGGCAGTTCACAGATTTCTTTGACGTATCAATAAGTTAACAAATTGCTTGAACATTAACGCACTGGGCAGTCAACCACATTTTCCTCCCTCAGTAGTCAGCATGCACCTTGGAAGATTTGACTCTCGAGTTTCAACTGTATAGCTATTCCTTTTCCCCCCCCAATTTAACTCATACGAATGCCTCTGCAGCTTTTGCAGCATATTCGCTAGGAAAATTAGCTTTGTTGCTTCTGAACCCCACTGGTCTTTTCAAAACTTGACAACAAATGTCAATTAATTGAACTCCGAATAGTCTCAGTGGGACTATAACAAGATGGTGTTCTCTGCAAATTGACTCCACTTATACTTTCGTTCTTCTTATAGGCTTGGGGTACAGGAATAACTATCATTCAAACCATTGTTCTAGGAGAGCAGAATAATTGAAAATTAACTTTACCTACAAGAAAACAATCCATGCTTACATTTTAATGTCAGAATCCCTTGTCGGCTTGCCCAAACTCTGTCCTCATTTCTTCCCCCTCAAAGTGTAGCAATATAGCACATAGTTAGGAAAATGAAAAACTATTCTTCGTCAGACTCTTCCTCCATCTCAGAGGATTCCATTTCCATGCAACTCTCCTCATCTGTCTCATCACCTTCTTCCTTAGATTCATCATTCTCTGTCTCATCCACATTGTCCAGCAAAACATCCCTAGGGATCAGGTTTGCACCTTTATCACGATAAAGAAGCCCTGTTCTCATCACATGATAAAATTTATCCCTCAAGCGAGCAAGAGGATGAGGATTCACAAGTTTTCCCCGCTGGTAACCTTCTCTAAGAGCAACTGTTGTTGTCTTGCACTTCAAGGAGAGATAAAAGATTCCTGGGTACCTTGTAAACAATCGAGTAAATTTATGCGGAATAATCAATTCTTCCCTCAAGCTTCTCAAGTAATTTCTCTTAGTCTTCTTATGTATTGTTAGGCTCAAAAGCTCATGCAAAACTCCAACAACCCGTTTCTCCATGAGTTCGCTTTTTGCGTCAATTCTAGTGGGGTCCTCATATGGTGAAACATAGGGTAACTTCTGAAACTCCTCCATCCATGCTCTCACCTTTTTCTGTGCTCCATACCCTCTAGGGAAGCTCATTGGGAAAGTCAAAGCTGTTTGGCCTCTTTTAAACTGTCGATATTCATTACCTGTTTCTCCACTCTCATTACTTCTCTGCAATGCAGAAACTGCAAATTCCTCTTGCCACTGTGCAAGCTTCAGGCACCCAATCCCATTTGATGCCTTAGCAAATCGAAAATAATTAGGGTATTTTGGAATCAAAATCTTCTCAAAATTATCTGGCAAACCCAGGTCCCATTTCAAAGGATGCAGTGACTGAAGTGGCACCATCCTACTTTTCATCATCATAAGCAACCTACAGAGCCTTTCTATGGTATCACTTTCATGATCTTGGTGTATACTTTGTTCTTGTGAATCTAGCAAGAGTGCAGTGTCCGTTAGACGAAAACAAGGCAAATTTGCATATCGAGCATGCGGAAATTCATTAAAGAGAGTTGGGTACCTAAACATCAATGGATTAAAAAAATTGTCATTACAATCTATAAAAAAAAAATAAAAAAAACCATTATTTTGGAAAAAAGGTTGAAGCAAATGCAACCTTCATTAGTCCAATAAAAGGCAATTCACATATCAGGTATGCAGATGCCTATCTAAAATAAGGCATTCACATACATTCACTCCACATGGATCAAGCATTTTTACACATCTTACCAATTTAAGGGACAGTGTCGTGTTTGCAAAACCAAAAAGCAAATCACATTAACACTTTCAAAGAGAGGCAAATATGAAAAATGGCAACCCTAAAAACAGGTAATGCTTCAACATTTCTATGGAGTATATACCATCAACACAAGGCTACTCTCAGAATTTCATGGTATATATCCACTTAAGCAATCCCAACCTCATCACACAACTAGATTATCAACAGACAATACAAAATCGAAAAAAGTGTCATTGGTAAATAAACAAAAAGTCCAAATTCAATTGCACAGGCGCAGTTCCACGAACCCAATGAACAACAATGTCTAAGAAAACGAGGAAGAAACAAAGGAAAATCGGGGTTATCAGGCACCAAAAAAGACAGGGATTAAAGAGAAGGCAAAAGTACCTGCGCAGAAATCGAAGAACAGGGACAGTGAGGCCAAGAAGCTTCCGCCACTCAGCAACCGATTTAGCAGTCAGAAACCCAGTTGGAGAGCGTTTAATGGCATCCTTTAGGAGGCAAGCAGCTTTGAGTTCAGTCTCCTTGTCAATAACGTGATCCAGACTGCGGTTCTTTACCCATTTAAGTCTGACCTTGGTAATGGCGCGGTACTGGAGAAATGAGTCGAGACGGTTGCTATTGGTTGCATAGGGTTCAAGTGGGGTTTTGGGTAGAAGGAGTTTTGGTAGTGTGACCAAAGCTTTATGGGTTCTGGAGATCATTGTCTGGTGACTGAAAAGATAAAATTTTGGCGACTGGCCTTGGTAGAGATTAGAGACGCAAGACAGGCTTCTATGTTGTTTTGAATTTCACAACCTAAAATCTAAACCACCGAAAGAGAACAGTCGTGTTTGGTTCGAAGGAAAGTTGAGGAGATGCCGCATGTTTGATGACACTGAGGATATGTGTAAACTAGGCAGTGGCATTATGGGTATCCACTCGGTCTGGCCCGTGTTTTTTATTGGTTTTGAACCCGTTGATGAAACTAAGAGTTCGGCCCATTAACTTTTTTTTTTTTTTTTTAACTAAGAGATTAGATCACATGTACGGTTATTAATGTGCAAGTTAAATAAATTAAATATTAAAATATCTAATATCAATTAATTGAATAAAAATATTTTCTGAACTTCTTCATGAGTCGGGCTTAAATTCAGCACATGTGGCTTTGTCTTCTTGCATACCTTTTGATTTCTTATGTTTTTTTTTAGATATTTTATAGTTGAATTATAAAAATACATAAAAAAATAAAAATCTTAATCAAAATAGAGTTAGGGGAATTAACACACATTCATTTTCTCTATTTGAGGCCAAATTTTTAAATTTCGATTTGTACCTAAGTCTCTCTGCTCGATCCATTTGTCAATACCGTGCAATTATTTCATTGGGTACTGAGGGGAAATAGTTTAAGGTCCAAGTATACTGCAAAATATATCATGTTTTTTTTTTTTTTTTTTTGATTAATTGCTTCACCTGAAACTAAAAATCGAAATCTTTAGTTCTTTGTGTTTGCCTTAATGTGATGGATATATTTAGAAATTTCAAAAGAAAATAAACAACTGCGTTAATTGAATTTTGGCACATGCTGCATTGTGACGGGGTAATTCAATTTCGAGCCTTATTTTATTCCTTACAACAACGTGTTTTCTTTTATAGAATGCCAACACACTTGTGGGCTTCCAACAATTACCAAGCTCCATGTTAGGAAATAATAAAATAAAATAAAAGATAGAAATCACTCAATTCCTCTTTTGTGATCGTTCCCTACAATTTTCAGTTCGACAGATTCAGTACAAATGACTCATTGTTTATACAAAACCCCGCGGCTTGAAATTAATTTTCCATGCCGCCAAACACATAAACACAAGAAAATCTATGTTCTTGGTACCTATAAAATTTATATTCCACCACTCCACATGTATAGCTGCATATGCAATCTCATCCACCAAAAGGCTCTTAAAAAAGGAGTTTCGGCCGTATCATCCTTTTTAGTTGAAAAATGTTGTGAAATATTTGAAGTACATAAATCACAAAAACACCTAATCTTAAGATTTCTTTGACATTATTTTTCTCTTATATAACCTCTATTTCTTTTATATTGTGAAGGTGTACAAAATTAGAACAAAATTATATTCATTTTCTTTTTTTCTTTTGTGTATTAGAGATTAAATTTCAAATTTAAAATTAAGAATTTACACAAATTTATCTTTACATCTTATTTACATAAAAACAACATTTCATTAACCATACGGTTAACTAAATTTTTAATCATAAATGACAACAATACATTATATAATTGAATAAATATCATGTAAAATTTGTTTATATGATAAAATAGTTCAATAATTCATTTGAAATTGGAATCTTCCTAAAGAGTCAAGATGGCTATGAAACCTTAGATTTCTTAGGACGTGTGCAGTGACTTAAAATGCAGTGTTTCAATGTTTACATGAACGTGGGCACGCGAGTTTATTAAGTATATAAGAAGAAAAGTCTTTGACACACAATTATGATTAAGATTAGATAAGACAATAGTAAAATTAAAAAAGCACCTCCTTGGGTAAATCCAAGAATAGTCAGTCATACGTGTTGGGTGTGGATCAAATTTGGATTAAAAGGAACAATTGTTTTTTTTTTTTTTTTGTCTCAATAAAGACAGGTATAAGGCGGCCCGGGGGGGCCGGGAACAGCACCACCACTATCACCCCACCACCAAAAAGGCACACGTCGATACACACAGACTTACATTCCCACTAACTATATATATATACTAGTCATTTTTAAATATATAAATAGACATACGCACGTTTGTTAATGTTCCTATATTTACTGATTCTTGTAAAACCCTAATGTTCGATCTCTCTCTCGCTCTCTATATTTTGGTCGCTTTCTCTTGAATTCTTGGTTGTCTCTCTAATCGATCCACTTCAATCAGTTCACAAACCCTAGCTTTCTCTCTCTGGCGATTGACCGTCGGAACCGGAGACCTGCTTACTGTGGTTTTTAGAGATCTTTAGTGGTTCGATTGTTTCTTGTGATTGGATACATCTAGGGTTTGGTGGTTTTTGTGAGGACGTGGGGGAATCCGCTATAATGCTGGCGGTCATTAGGGTCAAGTGAATGGCGGATCGGCCGAGTGTCCGCCGAGTGCTGATTGCTGGGTTTTGTGGTCTCTGTCTTGAAGAGGAGGAGTCGATAGCGTTACGGAGTGGTGAGGAAAGAGAAGAGTAAAAGAGAAGTAAAAGCATGCTGAGCGTGCTACGTGTGCACCTGCCGTCGGAGATTCCCATTGTAGGCTGTGAGTTAACGCCGTACGTTCTGTTGCGGCGGCCGGACAAGTCTGTCACCACCGATGATGTCCCCGAGTTGGCCCCACTTGACGGTCATTTCCTAAGATACAAATGGTAAGTTTGTAGAAATTTAATCTCTTGGTTTTCTTGGTCTCGGAAGAGAGTTATTTCTTCATTTTAAGGTGGGGGTTTTCTGTTATCTTGGTGTTCTTTCTGGATTTTTTTTGCTATTTGTGCTAGTAAAAGCTTTGTTGAGCTAATTGTTTGGTTTTGTGGGATTTCGTAAATGTGTGAACTTTTTAATAGCCCCAAATCTCTTGGGGCTTTTGATGATTAATAAAATATATGCTTTCACTCAATCTTAAATACAATAGTTGGTTGATTGTTCTCAGCTCAGCTATTCGATTTCTGTTCTTAAAAGTTAAGAACTACTTGCACCACTGAGGCTGTTTGAAATATCATTTTGTGCTAAATCTAAATTTTTGATATGAATAGATTAAATGCATCAGGAAGATAATGATAATAGGGATCTTTCTCCAAACAAATTTCCTAGTACATATGTGGCATTTGTTTGCCATAAATTAAGGTTGAACAAAACATAACATGAGAGGAGGCACGAGAGAGTTTTCCTGTCAGTGATTAAATGTTGTGGCTGATTGGGCTATTTGTATCAACTTAGCAGTTGACCTGAATTTGGTAATTTAATCTAAAGAAAATTTATCCCAGAAATTAAAAAATTCAATTTGTTAGGTGGAAGGACAGGTGAGATGATGGGATTCTGTTTGTGAGATCTGTTGATTTTGTTTTCCTCCTGTTATTCTGTTTAACTTGTTTCCCATTTTATTTCATTTTGAGCACTTAAGGTCATGTGTTGTAATGTGTGATGGCATTTTGGAGGCAATTTGATCTATCAGTTAGTTCTCTTATGGACTTATTGGATAAATGTGTAAATCATGGCCTGTGTTGGGGACTGCATGATTTAATAGGGCAATAGTATATTTGGAGGTTCTAATTATCATGGAATTATGGCACCTAATGAGAACCAGAACTGAATGATCTCTTTACTGTGTGATGCTTGTGATAAACTTTCTTAGAAACACATAATTGATTTCAAGTAACATGTTAAAAAATGTTGCTTGCATTAGATCATATATAGTATTTGGAAGTGTGTTAATCATATAAAGCCAGTGTCATAGCATCTGTGTTCTGGATTCTGAAGTATCTAAACCCTTTTTTAATGGGGAAATTTGTGACACTGAGTCACCTAAGTATGTATTAGATTAAGTAAGAGTTCAGTTGTCTAGGATATGACACATCGAAGTATGACTTCAGTTGCAGGCTGGGTCAGATTTTGCATGCTCAAGTTGTCCTGGATGGCTAGTGAGCTTCATGAGTACAATTGAAGAATCTGTCTGAATCTTTGCCAACTTGCTACTCGGGAAGCAGGTTCATTGGGATATGCAATATGGCATGCTTAAAACTTTACGGTATTTGTAGTAATGATTAATTGCTCTCATTGATGGTGAGGTATAGTTTGGGAAGTGGAATGTGTGAGAGTATTAAAAACTGAAATATGTTTTAGGATCCTTGAAGAACCATATGAAATCCCAAGGAAGGATTTTCTTATAAAATTTCATTATAAAATATCTGCCATGTGTCATAGGATGTAGAATTTAGCAAAAGATGGAGTAAATCTGCATTAACATGTTGAATGAATGTGTTGTCAAAAGTATACCATTGACTAAACTAATTGTGAAAAATAATACAATTTAGCAGACCAAAAACTTTGTGATCCTTGATACCTTATTAGGAACATGATTTGAGCTGTAGGCCTCATAGAATTATTATTTGAAACCTTGATGTGCCACTTGAGTGATTTGTAATTTTGTGTTTACCACACTGTTTGTTCGGTTTTGACATTTTGTACATCTATTGATTGCTGAGCTTGTTGATTTATGGCTTTCTGATGCAGTTGTTGCATTATAGTATGATTAGGTAACATTTTAAGGTGCTAAGATAAATTGATGTTTTAGGCTTTATGTTCTCTGTTGTGATATTTTATCACTTTAATAAATTTAAAACATAGAGTTTGTCTGTATCACCTAATGCTTTGTTGCTGTGTTGATGGCTTTGTTCTGCAGGTTTCGAATACAGAGTGATAGAAAAGTTGCTGTATGTAGTGTACATCCTTCTGAGCAAGCCACTTTACAGTGCCTTGGTTGTGTTAAAGCCAAAATACCTAATGCAAAAAGTTATCATTGTACCACGAAATGCTTCTTTGATGCATGGCAGCATCACCGTGTTCTCCATGATCGCGCTGCAAGTGCTGTCAATGAAAATGGAAATGAGGAAGAAGAGTTATTTGGGCGTTTCAACTCAGCTTCTGGGGTTATTAATACTGGTTTATCTGGTTCAGCATCAAGTGCTAACTTGACAAATGGGTCTGCACCATTGTATCCTGCAGCAGTTACCCAGAGAAGTGGTGAAACTTGGTTTGAAGTTGGACGTTCTAAGACATATACACCTTCAGCTGATGATATTGGCCATGTTCTCAAGTTTGAGTGTGTTGTGATAGATGCTGAAAGTAAATTACCTGTAGGACATCCTAGCATTCTATTAACTTCACGTGTCATTCCAGCCCCCTCTCCAACTCCACGTCGCCTGGTCTCAGTTAGTGGAGTTGATGTCATGGGGCATTTAGATTCAGATGCCCGTATTTCATCAACTGGCACTTTCACTGTACTCTCTTACAACATTTTGTCTGAATCGTATGCTACCAGCGAGTCGTATAGTTACTGCCCCTTCATGGGCTCTTTCTTGGCCATATCGTCGACAAAATTTGCTACGGGAGATTGTTGGCTACCGTGCAGACATTGTTTGCCTTCAAGAGGTGAGCATTATGCAAATGTATACGTGGAACCCTGCTAGCATGAATTTAATTGTGAAATTTAATGAAGAATTTTATTTCATGGGAATACTTTCTACTGTGGAAATGTCATAAACTGATGCAGACCACAGGAAAGATGCTTCAAGCTGGGATATTCTCCTAGCAATTGGCTTTTAGAGATTTAATTAGGGGAAAGCAGAAGGAAACTTTAAATTGAATTACTTATTCTAGTGGTATAAAGGACATCCCAGTACATGAGGCTTCCCCAATTTGGGGGTATGGGGAAGGGTCAAATTATTCATCCTTCT
Organism: Rhizophora mangle; assembly: GCA_037832345.1. NCBI lineage: Eukaryota > Viridiplantae > Streptophyta > Magnoliopsida > Malpighiales > Rhizophoraceae > Rhizophora > Rhizophora mangle. The sequence goes on along the minus strand of JBAPLJ010002022.1, from coordinate 1,372,695 downwards.
CTTTGTTTTAGCAAAGAGGCTGTTTTCAGGATTCGAACCTGTGATCACTAAGTCACAATGGTGTAACCTTTACATTATACCAAGGCTTGCCTTATTCTAGCTGTATGTTGAGCTCAAATGAATTTTGAAAGATTTACTGAGACTTTATAGCAAACTTTAACTATTTATTGAACTCAGAACAATCAATACCACAGACAGACATATGTCTACAAAGAGATTAGTTCCTTTTGAATCTTATATTTTTAGATAGGATGTACTCAAGGGTTGGTTTGTTTGTGATGAGTGTCAAAATGGTTTTTTTTTTTTTTTTTTTTTTTTAAACAATATTTCCTTCTTCTGCCATTGGTTTCACTGTATCCTCGCTGAAAGAAACTCATATGCAGATGTAAGGGTTTCTTTTGGGGGGAGATGGGAGGCAGAGGTGCTGTGTCTTAGATGATGTAGCATGATAAAAATATTCAGTAAATTCTGCCTTTTCTTTTATTCATGAATTAAGGGATTTGTTGATAAGGGAAACAAATTCAAAAAATGAAGTACTTATTTATCTCGTAACTTTTAGCAAGAGAACCTAATCATACTTTCTTGAGAAAAATCTTCTTTAGCATGTTCCATTCAACTTATTTAATGGTTATTAAACCTGCTGCTTTCTACTCTCAGGTTCAAAGTGATCATTATGAGGAATTTTTTGCCCCTGAACTAGACAAGCATGGTTATCAAGCTTTATATAAGAGGAAAACTAATGAGGTTTTTTCAGAACTTCTTCTTTAGTGTCATTGCTATTCATTTTTCTTTATCATCCTTATTAATTATACCTTTTTATTTTTTATTTTTTATTGCAGATCTACAGTGGGAATACTCTTACTATTGATGGTTGTGCAACATTTTTTCGTAGAGATAGATTTTCACATGTCAAAAAATATGAGGTTTAGAATTTTATCTGATGGCATAATTCATTTAACTGTCTTTCATGTGTAATTTGTTCTAACTGGTGTTTTTCAGGTTGAATTCAATAAGGCTGCTCAGTCTTTGACTGATGCTGTGGTTCCAAGTGCTCAGAGAAAAGCTGCTTTGAATCGATTGGTTAAGGTATGTTGATGGCAGTTGACTTTTGTAAATATTTTTTGTATTGCAAAGTAAATGTTGTCCCTATAGTTTCATTGAAATCCTTTTCTACTCATAGGATAATGTTGCTCTGATTGTGGTCTTGGAAGCGAAATTTGGCAATCAAGGAGCTGATAATCCTGGGAAAAGGCAGCTTCTCTGTGTTGTAAGTAATCTTATTTTATGTAATCTGGTTGAGGGTCGATGTTGGTGTGGTTTACTTAGGTGGAACTTGTGTTAGTAACAGTGCTTTTTTTTTTTTCTCCCAATCAGAACAATATTTATTTTCCCATGACCTTGTCACATATTCTTCTTTCTGGTGTGCCATTGAACTAAATTCTGTGTGGTGTCTGCATTGCTTTAAAAAGTTGTCCTAAAATAAGTAACTGGTGTGTATTTTGTGATAGCTTTTTCTACTATATGATTTCACCCTTTCTCATGCTCTTAATAAGATTATTCCTCTTTTGATTGTGTATTGACATTATTCTGACCGTTTTTTAACCAACTTTGTAACTTTGGATTACAGGCAAATACACATGTAAATGTTCACCAAGATTTAAAGGATGTCAAGCTTTGGCAGGTTCTAATCTTGCATTTGCCTTTTGCTTTTGAACATGATGTTGTTTAAGAATGAAAAATGAGGAGAGCTTCTGTTATGTCTTACTTGTCCAACTAGGTACTTACTCTCTTGAAAGGCTTGGAAAAAATTGCTGCCAGTGCTGACATTCCAATGTTGGTGTGTGGAGATTTTAATTCAGTTCCTGCAAGGTCTGTCTACTGCTTTGAGCAACTCGCATTTGCATAGAAGATGAAAACTATTTAATACTAGTCTAAGCATGTTGGTTCACTAAATGGTACCATTGAACTTTGTTACAGTGCTCCTCACACCCTTCTTGCTATGGGGAAGGTAGATCCATTGCATCCAGAGCTAGTAGTTGATCCTCTTGGGATTTTACGGCCTCACAGCAAGCTTACACATCAGTTGCCACTGGTAACATCTCAGTTTGTATTGTATGTATTTTTTACATTTAATGTTGTCTTATTTGTTACTGCATGTTTTTGGGTAAACAAAAAGGCAGTGAATTTTTTTGTTGTTTTCACTGCGGTTGCATTGTTTGATATTACTAACTTGGCTGGCAGCTCTTTTGGTTGGCATCCACTGAAAAAGGGTGTTTGACGCAAATTTAGGAGAGTGTTAGGGGACAGTGATGTCTACTGACATGTTTTTGAACTGTGCTGATTTTGACACAAATGCCATTGCAGGTCAGTGCTTACTCATCTTTTGCAAGGTCAGGCCTTGGTCTTGGTTTGGAGCAGCAGAGGAGGAGAATGGACCCCATGACAAATGAACCATTATTTACAAATTGCACGAGAGATTTTATTGGCACCCTAGATTACATATTTTACACAGGTGAATGGCTTGCAACAATATTGTTAATGAAGTGCATTTTCCCTTGCATCCTGTTCCTAGGGAAATGCAAAAGACAGATTTTTTACATGATGTGGATTACAACAGTAGTTTAATCAGAATCTTACATGTTTCAGCTGACTCTTTAACGGTGGAGTCTTTGTTGGAACTCTTGGATGAGGAAAGCTTGAGGAAAGATACAGCCCTTCCTTCTCCAGAGTGGTCTTCTGATCATATGGCACTATTAGCTGAGTTTCGTTGCAAGCCTCGACCAAGACGTTGATATGGGGTAGGCAATACCTACAATTCAATTTCTGTTTTCATGTTTCTCATTTTATCCTTTATATGTGTGTAAATTTTTTTTTTTTTATTTGAATTTTCTGTATATACTCAAAGATACATAGAGGTCAACTTATATATAAGTATTCTAACTACAAAAGGACTTTACAAAATTGAACCCTTGATGCTAGGGATTTGATAGGTTGATTTTAAAGATCTGATAATTGAGTTTGATTCTAGAGTTTTGACAAATTTCTTTTCTTTTCAACATTTTCCCTTAAGCTGACATGAAGATATCATCTAGCTTTGCTCACTAAGTTGTCAAATTGTTTCTTGTGGAAACTTCTTTGTTAAAATATCTGTCATTTGATCAATGGTTGATATATAAGGCATGCAAATCATCCCACTATCAAGTCTCTCCTTAATAAAGTGTGTATCCACTTTTACATGCTTGGTTCTGTAATCTAAAAATTGGATTATGGACAATTGAGATGGTTGCTTTGTTGTCACAGTAAAGCTTGATAGGTGATGGTATATAGATCTTCAAATCTTTTATAATTCTTTTTATCCACAATACCTCACATATTCCCTAAACAATTGATCTGAACTCTGTTTTGGCACTGCTTCTTGCTGCCACATTTTGTTTTTTACTTGGCCGTGTGACAAAATTTCCTCCAACAAATGTGCAATACCCTGGGGTTGACTTTCTGTCAGTTATATTCCCATTGCAGTTTGCATTTATCTATGCTTCTATTTGCAAATATCTTCTCCTTTTAAAAAGAAAATCCTTTCTGGGTATGCCTTGTAGGTATCTTAAGATTCTAAAGGCTACCCTAAAGTGTACTGAGTAAGGTGAATGCATAATTGACTAGCCATGCTTACTGCAAAGGAGATCTGGCAAAGTATGTGATAAATAAATTAGCCTTCTCACCTGTCATTGGTATTATTCTTGGTCCACTACATTGTTGGGTGCAACTGGTTCTAACTTCATATTGGGTTCAATCTTAGTTTCAACTACTTTACATCTGAGCATTCCTGTTTCCTTTAGCAGGCCAAGAACATTGTTGCATTGAGTCACAACAATTTCTCCTTGGATCTCACAAATTTCATTCAAAGAAAGTATTTTAACACTCCCAAATTCTTAATCTAGAACTTGTTCCCAAACTTCTTTTTAAGTTCTCAATTTCAATATAATTATCACTTGTAATGATTATATCATCTACACAAACAATCAGAACAGCAACTTTAGCACATTTTTGGAGTGTCTGTAGATCATTGTGTGATTAGCATGGCTTTGACAGAAACTTTGTGTCTTAACCAACTATCCAAAGCGATTAAACCATGCTTTTGGGGATTAAGACCATACTAGGATTTTTTTTTAAACTTACACCTATTCACTGCAAATCTTTTTTCAAATCCGATTGGTAACTTCATAAATATCTTGTCCTCTAACTGTCAGTTTAAAAAGGTGTTTTTTTTTATCCAATTGGTGTAAGTTCACAACTGATGAGAGGAAAACCCGGATAGAGTTTGTCTTTTCCATGAGAGTTAATGGTATTTTTTGTTAGTTTATTCCATAGGTTTGAGAAACTCTTTTGTTATGAGTCTAGTTTTTTATCTTTCTACACTTCCATTAGCTTTGCACTTTATTGTGAACACCTATATCCACATTTCATGAGCACATTCATCTCTTCCATTCAAGCTAATTTCCAATTCAGGTCACTTAGAGCTTCCCAAATATTCTTTGAAATAAACATATTAGAAATCTTATATGTGAAAGCCTTGTGATGGTTAAGACAGTTTCTTATATTACACATATTTAGTAATGAAATGTTATGTAAAAGAATGAATCCCTCTTCTAGTAGCTATAGGAACATTTAAATTTGAAAATTCAGCAATAAGAGGTTTATTTGAAGAAGATAAAATACGATTTAGAGAAGAGTTACTCTTTAAGTGTTAGGAAGACCAGGACCATGGGCTGTAGACTTTAATTGAACTTGTGCTGGAGGAACAAAAGGAGCTGTAGGATCTTTTTGAGACTTCCTTTTGATATAAACTTGAATCTTAGGATGAGAATTGTGAAATTCTTGTTGTAGTATTTCTTACTTTTGTTTCTAAGCCAATGAAGCTTGACATTTGTAGATTTGAGAGTTCCTCATTTCCACTATCTTGAACAATTTGCTTATGAGATTGTCTTTTTCAGAATAAATTGATGTAACAGACTTGGTTGGTAAAAAGTCACAATGTTTGATAAAGATTTCAAAATATTCTAAAAGTTATCTTTTTCTCCCCTTAAAAAAAGGTTGATTTTCTATTGTAAAGACATTCATTCTATGGGGACTTTTTCGGTGAAAGGATTAAAACACTTATATCCATTTTTTTGCAAGGCATAGCTAATAAACACAAACTTTTCAATTTTTAGATCGAGCAAAAGTTGTTAGGAATATAAACAAAACATGTACACACGACAACTCTTTGGGGGAAAATTAGAATTTAAGCAGTATGTGGGAAAATTTTTTTTGAAAAATTTAAAGGTGTGTCATACTTTAAAACAAGAGTTGTTATCCTATTGGCTCAATATGATGCAGTGAAATTATAGCTTCATCATACAAATATTTTGGAACAAGCATAAAAAACATGAGAGCAGGTGTTACTTTGAGCAAGTGTATTTTTTCTTTCAGCAATTATGTTTTGTTGAGGTGTCTTTTGGCAAGTAGCCTAATGGATGACACCCTTTTTATTAAAAAAAAAAATGTCCCAAACATGCATTAAAATATTCATTTCTATTTTGGAACATAAAATGCTAAATTTTGTTTGGAATTGGTTTTCAACCATAGTATAAAAGTGTTAGAATAAATGTTCAACATCAAAATAACAAATAAACCCAACATAATCTAGTATGATTATTAATAAAGGCTGCAAACCTCATTCTTATTTCTTGATAAGGTATCAACACTAGGTGGTTTCCAAACATCATTATCAATTACATAAAATGGTTTTGATGCACAATGCAATTTGGTTTGAAAGGTAACATGATCTTCCTTAAATAGATGACAAATTTGACAGAGAAGATCAAAATAATTTACTCATTTAAACAAAATAGAAAACAAATGTTTAAGATATGAGAAACTTGGATGTTCTAGTCTATGATGCCAGAGCTTTATTTGATCAAAAACTGATCTTGAACTAATACTACTTGAGCCTCAAGTGTTTTTATTACCAAAAGAGCTCTTATTGAAATAATAATCTGTTAATCATCCTAACATTCTGAAACATCCAATGGGAATCATAAAAACCAATGCTACAACTAGAGTAGTGAGAAGGTTTACTAATTTATAAGAGATTGCACAGAAGTTTAGGAATGGGAAGGACAGTCTTAAGAGTTATTCTTAGAGATTCATATTAGGTCTTGGCCTACAATAAAAGAGAAACTTTCATCAGATATCTTAATTTTTCAATACCTGAGCAAGGAGGATAAAAATTGAACAAATGAGAGACATTAGTGATTGCTTCTTAATAAATGACCCCAGAAGCAGATTGGGTAAAAACAGACAGGGATAAGTTTGCTACCTTTTTGTGCAAAAGTGACTAGGAATACTAGATGGAATATTGATTTTAGCATTTTTTGGAGTTAATCTATTTGCTCCTGGCTGAATGGACTCGAGTCATTGGCAATGGATGGAGCACAGTTTGATTTGTCACTTAGTCTACTGCTCTTCCTATTTGCTAGTTTGCCATGAGTCTTCCAGCATATCAAATGGGTGTGCCTTGACTTGTTGCAGAAATTACACGACATGAGATTTTTCATCAATCCTTCGTGCATTTGGAATGTTTTTGTGACTTGTATTTGCTTTAGATGCCACTAGTCTGGAATTTTTAATAGATGCACCTGAATTTGGTACTTTCCTTTCCTAGCATCCTGTGTCTGTGGCTTACCTCTTGGCAGACCTCAGTGAATACATAGCTAATTGGAGGAAGGGGCACCCTGCCAATAATTCAGCCACATACCTCATTGAACACAACATTGAGACTAGCAAGAAACTTGAAGACTCCACCTTCATCCACCATTTTCTTAGTAGTGTATGCAATTAGCTGTAGACTTCCATTCATAGGTACTGAACAGTTCTAGGTCTTGCCAAATCCATTTCAAAGGGTTACAAGTATTTTGTATAACATTGTCCTCATCTCGGCAAGCTTCTCTCAGTTTTAACATTGACTTATAGACTTGAAATTGGTTTCCAAGATCAGAGTACATCTGGGTGACATTGTCCTAGAGTTCTTTTGCTGTTTGGTAATATTTTTTGGAGCTAATGTCTTCAACCATTGAATTCATGGGCCAAGTCGTCACGAAAAGCCAGATTTGTCATCTCAGGCAACTTAGTGTACCAATTTTTCCACACCCTTTGAGGTACATTTGAATAGCTGTAGACTTCCATTCATAGGTACTGAACAGGTCTAGGTCTTGCCAAATCCATTTCAAAGAGTTACAAGTATTTTGTAACATTGTCCTCATCTTGGCAAGTTTCTCTCAGTTTCAACATTGACTTATAGACTTGAGATTGGTTTCCAAGATCATAGTACATCTGGGTGACATTGTCCTCGAGTTCTTTGGCTGTTTGGTAATACATGTAGTTGGAGCTAATGTCTTCAACTATTGAATTCACAAGCCAAGTCATCACCAAAAGCCAGATTTTTCATCTCAGGCATCTTAGTGTATCACTTTTTCTGCACCCTCTGGGGTACATTTGAATAACACAGGAAATTGGCTGATCATAGTGATCTGCACAAGTGGGTGTTCAGAATTGGAATGAATTTGAGGGGTTTGGATTTAGGGGTTGGGACCTGCCATTGATGGGCCTCCGAGTGAAGGTTAGACATGGTTTAGAAGATGAACACGGCAGAGAGAGAGAGAGAGAGAGAGAGAGAGAGAACAAGAGAAATTCCCTAGTTATATTCAACGATACATAGAGATCAATATATATACAAGCATTCTAGTTACAAAATTGGAAACTATAAATCTGAACGGTTGATTTTAGGAATATGGTAGCTTGATTCTAGAGATCTAATAATTGAGCTTGATTCTAGGGATTTGTCAAATCTCTTTCCTTTCCAACAATGTGAAACTTTTTTTTTTTTTTTTATCAAATGATCTAGTGATCCTTGGCTCTTTTTCCCTCTTTGCTTGGTCAACATAGCCAAATGAAGGAAATATTTTTCCTAATAAAATTGGACTTGAAAAGTTTAAAATTCTGATATAAGCTTTATGGTAGAAATTATAGTTTTTAAAAAGTCAGGCAATCATGAAACTTTGCAATCAGTATAGGAGTCTCAAAACTCAGCTTAAGATTCTTTGAGTCTGCTATGATTTTTGTTCTTGCCTTACCATGGTAGGACATACTAGTCTGATTGCAAATCCATTCAGAGGGTACTTCCCAGTGTGCTGCATGGAGTGTTCATCTTTTATATTTGGCTGATAATTTTACTCTGCATGATATAATGGCAGAAGATTTGTGCTTGCATGTCAGAAAATGTGAAGGTTTCTTAAATTATTAGTGTGAATCTTAGCAAATTGTTATTGGGACAACCACTTGGATGAGATGATGAATATGAGATGGGACTTATATGGTTCTCAAATTGCTTCCAACATAAGTGGGGATGGAGGCTTGGTTTGGAATAGATGTTGAATATGTTTCTCCATTCATAGTTCTAGTCCTCCTCTTTCTAGAGTCTAAAGTTGGGCTGTTACACCAAATATCCACTGCTAAAAGTGACTAACTTCATTATTGTTCTTCAGTCATAATTCTATTCCTCCTCTTTCCTCTCTTTCTTTCAACGTTAATGTGTAGTTATTGTGTTGAATGACTATAGAGGTATGATGCTTATCTGTCTGTGCTTGGACAGGTCTAGAGATGCTTAACACAGTGGCCAGTGCAAATGGACGGTTTTTAAAGTTGTTAAGGATGATTGATCATGGTCAATGCATTCTTTTCCAGGTATCTCTTAGTGGGTCCATTCTGTGATCTGCCTTGTATCATGCCAACAGTTGTTTCATAGAAAGAAAATCATGTTATGCTTTACTTGTTATCTTCTTTGTTTGTTGATAGAAATGTCTGCCAGGTTAGTATGTCATTGTCCTGTACCATAAATTTCTTGCATGGCAAGTGATAGTGGCATGCCATTGATGCCTCTTAGTTATTGTTTCTGTGTCTCTTGTTCACTATTTTTCCTTTTTTACCCTTTTTCTTTTGGTGCTGAAAAGATTAAAAGTTTCGTCAGTTTTTAGCCTGAATCAGCACAAAAATTTAGCTTAACCTCAAGTTTGTAGTCTTGACAGTTACTGAAAAGGGTAAAAAACAGCTCTTAATGCAGCTTGAACTCGCGTCCAAATCTTGCCTGTTCTGGTTTCCTTGTGAGTTTGCAATGTGACTGGAAAGATGGGGCTTTTGTTGCAAACATCCATCGTGTTATCATCTCTCAGGTTTGGTAGGAGTCTCCAATTCAATATTTGAATGCGAGTAATTTGAAGTAACACTAGTTCTAACCTTAGTAAGGTAGAATGGTCAATTTGTCACTGTAAATATCTCTGCTCTTTAACAGCCAATCAATCAAATATATCATACTTATCTAGTATCTTACCTAATTTATTTCTAGATTCGAGATTAACATGTTCACTTCATAGTGAAGTTAGTATGCCATATAAAAGATCTTCATGCAAACGTGGATTGATTGAGATTACTGATGAATTATATATAAGGTTGCCAAAGGAAGATGGTTGAATTTGCTGAACGGTTATTACTTTTTATTATTGGGGCAAGGGAAAAAATGGCTGCTGATTTTCATTGCTACCGTTACCTTCCGATTATGGTTGAAGGGAAATTTGTAGTAAATGCTTGTCTAACATGGGAGATCTTGGCCGTGGTTGATTCGTGGAACAAAAAACTCAAATAAAATTAAATGATTTTACTAACTGCAGTTATGAAATAAAGAGTAAATTTTCACTCACCAGGTTTCTATGCTTATCCATTTGACATTCCATTAGGATACGCCAAACGGGTGTTATAGAAAAATATTAAGTGGCAATTTATGCAATGCAGTCTGATCAGTGAGTTATGGGGACATCACCTCTGATGACAGCAAGGAATTAACCTCGTCTCTATCAATTGGGCGGGCTTCTTGCCTCTGCGGTGGCTGGTAGTTGGGTTCACGTAAACTTGAAGCTGATGTTTGATAAACTCTAATGGCGGAGATCGAAGTTATGATGAAAACATATTGGATTTCATAGTTAGGGCGTGACTATGGTAATAATTCTACTCATGACGCTCAAGTTTAGCTTCAGTTCAAAAAGCATCGGCCACAAGGTCGTTACCCCCTGTAAACAATAAAATGGTCGTTCGGGCAATCAATGTATAGCATTTCTCGGCAATCGCGTGAATAAACCATTCACTGTCACTTAAGCAGGCAGGCGTTTTCTGATAATTGACAAAAGCATTAGAGGAAGCAAAAGAAACAAAAGGTTTCTTGGCCTCTGTCGGGCTGTGTGTAAGTGTTACGAAAATATTAATCGAGTTGTAAGAACGACGTCGCCATTAAAATATTGAGGAAGAAATATATTGAAATTACTGTGAAAATTTTCCTACTCAACCCTCCAATCCTCGTCTACGACTCGATGAACTAGGGAGGAATATGAACGTCAGATGTACCCATGCACGATCTAGTTTTGACCCCTGATATCAATTTGTTCTGTTTAAGCCAAAAAGAAAATTTGAAACGGAATGTGAATCAAAATTTATATAATATTTTATAAAGAAAAGTAGGAGTTGTCGAGTCTTTCTCTTTATTATAATACTAGTAGTCTACTAGTTTTTGAGCTTACACAAAATTTTTTAATTTATTTTATAATATAAGAAATTTAATGTAAAGATGAAGATTTTAAAATTAAAGAAAATTAAATAAAAAATAAAATTTATAACCTTAACAAAAAAAAAAAAAAAATACAAGGGGCTAGTAAAATAATAAGAAATAGACTTGTAGTCTTTTATTTGTTTGAAATTATTAATAAATAAAGATATCATACATTAGATGTCTTCCGTTAACTTACTATATGCGATTCCTATAAAAACCAGATTCTCAGGAACTTCTATGTCACCTGATGTCATAGAACATGTCATTTAATATTTTCCCAAGTACTATTTCGTAGTGCTAAACTACTGATTAGCTTGAAAGCATCTTCGTCGGTGTGATTATCTCGAATGTAAATTGAGGGAACATTTTCACTATTTTGGTAGACCTGCACCACGTCTCTTGAAAGAAAATCCACTTACCAAAGGAGTTTGTGCAAATTGAGGGGATTGAAAGATTTCTTGAAAAGATTAATTTCTGAGCAGATTGAGCCTTTTATTTAGATTCCAAAATAAGATTCATGTATGACATTTTTAATGGTAGATCTTTCTTTTGCTAATTGGAGGACTCTTATTTACTTATTAGAACATGATAAAAACGTAGAAATTTATAATGCCTTTGCAATTTCACGTTAATTCAAACTCACCGCTTGGTAACGTATTTTATCGAAGAGTCTTTTATCAGTATATATTTATATATATATAATACAAAAATTATAATACAATTTAATCAAATTTTAATTATAATTTGTTTGATGAATTTTTGGTTATTGATATAACATTATATGATATTATTTGAAAAAAGTTATAATTAAAATTTTGAGTTAAGAATATTATTAAATTTAATTATTTTTAAAAATTTTATCTTATAGCTTGTAGGTTTATAGACCATGAGATGCCCCTTCGATGAGAAAATCTCCGTATCGATGCAACTCCTCCACTTGTCGCAACGTGTCGCATTTCCTCAAAAATTGATGTGATCATCAAAATCTCCATATCAATCCTTTCTTTAAAAACAAAGAATTTCCCATGGCCACCCCTCTCTCACACCAATCGTTGTGATTTTCCTTGCGTATAATATATAACTTACTTTGGATATCCTTTGTTTTTAAAGAAAAATCTAAATCTTTAAACGTTTGTCTGATATTAAAGGTTTTGTCTCACGTGAGAAAGGTGAAGCAGTGATTAGCTCTACTCCTACTGGGCCTATATATACCTTGTAAATGTTTTTAGTTCCGTAGAACCATTCGGCGTCAGGCGTAGAAGAACGTTGACTTCTGCAATACAACATTTGTTAGAGATGGCCAATCTTTCCCTCACCCAACTCATTTTCCTCTTCCTGGTTTTCTCAGGTTCTTTTATCATAATTTATTATTGCTAGCATCACAGACATTGCGCCTTGTAATGTAAGGCAGAAAGTAATGGACAATCATCCATTAAGCGATATATACATCATCAATAGCATATTCTTTTAGCATGCCTTAAGCACTTAACTATAGAAAGTCTTTGTTCTAAGGAGAAAAAAAATTTAAAAGCAAAAACCACGAAGCATGAATTTAAGAGTGAACTTGATTGCCCTTCTGATATATTTATTTTTATTTGCTATTTTCATACATATTTTCTTGTTTTTTTTTTTTTTGGGGCGGCGGCGGCGGGGGGGGGGGGGGGGGCAGTGGCAGTAGGTGTTCCCCAAGTGGTCGCACAGAAAAGATGCCAAGAGAAGCTGTATTCTAGCCACTGCACACTCAGTGATTGTCGCCAAAAGTGCTATGACAGGCACCATCAATTTTCGGGCCAATGCATAGCAAACCCTACCATGACTGACTACGCTTGCTTCTGTATCTGGACCTGCGGTTGAATTAATTTAGTCTACAATTAGACGTGGGATGCTGTAAGATTTTATGCAAAATCTAAATGTATCTCTCTCCAGCTTTCTACCGGAAATAAATTTCGCCCAGATTTGCGAAAAAAATCTTATGTTCTGTTTTAATTTCTTTCTTGTTAATTTAAAACACTCTAAAATGCCTCTAATATGGTCCATTATTCAATTAATTTATAAATAAATAAATAAATATGAAACCAGTCGACTCAAACTATAAAATTAGTAGCTTTTCCCTCAGATCCAACTCTTTTCTTGTTTCTACCATCATTTTAGTAATTGTAACTTCATAGAACGAAGAAAATTAATTGTTTATTTGTTATCAAGCTTACTTAGAAGCACATTGCAGAAACCCTCCGTGAGTTCATGCTGCTATGCAACACCAATCGTCGTCCATCGTCACAAAATTGTTAATTGTATGGCAACAATAATAAACTAATGACTTCCAATAATGAAAGAAGGCGATTAATATAATTGTGGTAGAATTAGCAGTATTTTACACACACACACACACACACACACCCAAATTATAATATGGAATTACAATCCAATTCAATTAAATTTTAGTTATAATTAGTTTAACAAATTGCAAAGGCTTGTCCCTTGGACTAAGCTATTCTATTAAAAAAAGGTTGGATGCCGATCTCTTTCTTTTGGGGTTGATCTTGCACTAAATATCGTATCATACATAACTTTATATACCCTAAAAGGTGAACTATCAAGCATAAAGCTAAAATGGAAAGCAGTTTAGCACATCCCGATGGGAATGGAAAAGAAAGAGTAAGAGGGAGATAAGATTATATAATATTATTCAAACTGAATTATAATTAAAATTTTGAATTAGAGTCATTATTAAATTTAATTATCTTAAAAAATTTTGATCTCGTAGCTTTAATTTTTTTGAAACTTTTAGGTTTTTACGCCGTAAGATGCCATAATAAGACCAAGAGAAATGTATTTAGCACTATGAATAGAAAATTTTACCTTCGCAAGGCATCCATGTAATTTTCATATATATATATATATATATATATATATATATATAAGAGTTGATTTGTAAATCTCCAAATGAAGCTATCGGGATAAAAATATTTACTTATAAATATATTTTATCATTTATATTTTATAATTTAAATTTGTATTACTATTTATTTTATATTATAATTAACATTAGTGTTGTAATGTTATACAACACCAATTGTAATACATCCTCACAAAATTGTTAATTGTATAGTAATAATAAATAATTAATGACCCTCTAAAAATAAGAAAATAATTAATATAATTGAAGTAATATTAATAATTTTGTTAAATAATAAATATACATATATATTAGTAATAATTTTGTTATATTAAATATAGATATACACAAATTATAATATAAGTTAATTAATTTTTAATTATAATTTATTTGATGAATTTTTGTTATAAAGACGAGATTATATGGTATTATTTAAGAAAAGTTATAATTGAATTAGAATTATTATTAGATTTAATTATTTTTTTAAAAAAATCTTATTTTATAACTTGTAGGTTTATAGAGCCTATGATGCCCTTCAATGAGAAATCACCGTATCGATGCAACTCCACTTGATGCAACATGTCACATTTCCTCAAAATTCTCATGACCTGTCTTCTCTCACACCAATTGTTGTGATCTCCTTATCCTAAGTAGAAACGCTTACCTTTGCAGGGCATCCATGGGATTCTTTAATATTACAATAGAAATAAACCTAGAGATGGCCTCAATGCATGTGTCAGGATTTAAGGTCCGTAATAGAAATCTACCATACTTTTCAGTGTTACTTGCTATCTAAGTAAACAGATAATGTTAAATGCTTGAGAATGTAATTAATTACTTTTATTGTTGTATAAGTATTAATTTATAAAAATAATGACTACTTTTGTTTGTTTGTTTGTTTCATAGAGAGCCATCTATATTTCCATTTTACCACTCTGTTGGATTGGTGCGTTATTTCTTTGTTGAACCCATTTTTGAAAATAAAATCTTTAAAAATTAGTAGCTTTCTTTTTCATGTACACTAATGCAAGTTGGAGAATCGGTTACATAAACGATGGTTCTACTAGCCAGGTTAACAGCCGTCTGACAATCAAGGAGCCTGGTGTGTTTAAATAGTTACTTAAATGTATTGACAAAAAATAAGTTTGTTTGAATGCCTATGAAAAACTGAAGATCGTATAAATTGCTACCAAGATTGTTGATTTAATTGAATATGTTTTTGTGAGTAAAACGGATGCGTTGGATTAAATTTTAGCATTTTTGTATAGAAATATATTATTTATTATAACTTGTTTTAGCATTCTTATTTTGCTAAATACACTCATTGAATTTTGGTAGAGATTAGATGAAGATAAGTGATCCTTTATATTCAATTATTGACAAAAAAGAAAACACAAAATTTCACCCACAATCTTTAGTCTTTTTTTTTTTTTTTTTTTTTTTGTTCATCGTTCTTTTTTTTAAAATCAATTATCTACGTTTGCTACATCATTCTTTTATACCTTTTTCCATTAGTTTTCTCTTATTTTTGTCATGCGGTAGTCCACGTAGCCCTACGCCATCCCAATTTTACTAGGATAGATGCCACGTCACCCCTTACGATGATGTAATGATAATTATTTTAAAAATATATAAAAATTAGAGATTAATTTTAAAAAACAAAAAAAAAATTCTAAAAATATAAAAATATAAAAATGAGAAATTAAATTTGATCAACATAAAAAAGTTAAAAATATTCTAAAAAAGAAAAAAATTGAATATTTGAAATTAAATTTTAAAAAAATTAAAAATTATAAATTAATTTATATGCATAAAAGAAAGTTATGAAAAGTAGAAATTAATTATGAAAATCATAGGAAACAATTCTAAATACTTGTTAAAAATTATGAAAAGAAATTCTCAAAATAGAAATTAATTTTTAAAATTTACTAGAAATTATGAAAATAATTCTGAAAAAATGAAATTAATTTTAAAAATTTTAGAATAATGGAAATTAATTTTTAAAAAAATTAACATTTGCCTCATTATTGCTAATTATAGCGCAATATTATCTTTTTTCACAATGCTTAGGATAACAATGCTACCACACTATTATCTTTTTCTTATTTTGAGAAACTCATTTAGAATTTATTTCTATTTTTTTAAAAATTAATTTCAACTTTTAAAGAATATTTGAAATTAATTTCTACTTTTAAAACTTTTTCCTATCTTCAAAAATTAATTTAGAATTTTTTCTGCTTTTTAAAATTAAAATTTATTTTTTAAAAAAAAATTTATAAAATTTTGAAATTAAATTTTAATTTCTAGTAATTTTTTAATTTTAAAATTATTTTTAAAATTTTAAAATTTTTATAAATTAATTTATTCTCATGTCATCATCAAATTACTGACGTGGCCTCTGACTTAGTCAAATTAAGATGTCATAAGGTTATATGGACTGTTATGTGATAAAAAATAACAAAAAACATAAATAGATGGTAGAATAAATATAAATGATAAATTCTTGAAAAAAGGATAATAACTAATAATTTTAAAAAAAAAGTGGATAATAAAATCTTATATTTTTTTTCTTATATGGGTGTGTGTGTGTGTATATAATTTTTTACTATTTTAAAAAAAATATATTTTTTATTCTTTTGTTTTGTCTTTATTATTATGAGATGTCAAGGAAAGTGAAAAGAAGGTTATTTCTATTTTAAAAGGTTGGCGTCGGATCCAAATAATCTTGCGAGGCCAGTCCAGCAGATAGGGTTAAATTGCGGGTGGGATTCTTGGATGTCTTCAGAAGTTGGGCTGAGATTTTGCCCTGGAACATGGACACATAGCCCATGTTTCAAAGCCGAACCTCCAAAAAAATGTGAGAAAATATGTAAATGTGATATGTGATTCATGACAACCTCTCCGTTTTTATCAATAGAAATTGAGATGCAAGCTCTTTCACTGACCACTAACCAAAATTTTGTGCAAATCATCTTTTCATAATTGGTTAAGCCTCGAGTTTACTGGATGCAAGTTATTATTATTGTTTGTTGTTATTGATTATTGATGGTTGTTACCAATAGATGAAATAAAAAGATTAAATACATTTAACCTTCTGTGATTTACTTTATTTTTATTGTGTTTTACCTCTCAATAATTTTAATTTACATTATAATGCTCTTATGATTTTTAATTTTGATAATCAATATCCTCTGTCATAATTCCATTAAATTTAAACTTCCTATTTAATTTCAAAAAATTTTACAAAATTTAAATATTATAAGATTCAATTTTTGAGTGATTGTTATTATTATTTTTCTTCTTTTTTTTTTCAATTTTTCAGAATTCATTTTTTAAAAATTTATTAGAGTAACAAAAATTGAACCCATTAAATTTCAAAAAATTTACAAATTCAAAAAAGTTTCTCAATAAAAAAAAATAAAAAAAGAAACATAATCATGATGACTCAAACAGATTACATTCCATATCTGAATTTTATAAAATTTTTTATAATTAAAAAAGAGTTTTAAAATTAATGAAGGAGGGTCACGGTTGTTAAAATTAGAAACTATAAGCATATTATAGTGTAAATTGAAACTATAGGAGGTAAAATGAAAAGGAGTAAAACAACAGGGCTTAAATGCATTTAACACAAAATAAGACTCTTTAAACCAGCATTCCAACTAAAAAGGCACCGAAGAGCTTAATATGGACTATGGAACCTCAAAATGGCCCCCATAGTTTGCTTTGACGATTTTTCCCGTTTAAAGCTATCAGCCAATCGAGGGATCATGAACTCCATTGCCATTAGACCAAACCGTTTGAGGACTTTATAATTTGGTAGTGACGGCCAAGGTTAAGCATAAGCTTTTTTAAAAATTAAATTGATACTAATAAAATCAAAAATTGAACTATAATTTGGTATTATTCATTTTAAAAATTATTAATTTTAAAAATTAATAATTAAATCAATAAATTAATCAATTAAACTATAAATTAGATTAGAAAAAAATAATTTAGTGTCACTTATATCTTAGCATAGAGGAGAAAGTAGCAACTATCCTTTTTTGGATGATATATTCTTTTTATAAGGAAGTTATATCAGGATTTTAACTAGTGATTTTTAATTTCAATTCACAAGGATGCTGACTTACATTACTATGATTTTTTTTTTATTATTATTTTTTAAAATAATAGGTGCTGTGCCAAATTATGGTACCTGGAGAAGGATAAGAGAAAGAGACCAGAAAAAAAAAAAAAAAAAGAAGAAAAAAAGAACAAAAGAAAACCTCTGAGATTCTATTCTTAGATTGGTAGAGCCTTCTTGATCTTCAATAACTGGTACAAGACCAACTGGCAGCCATAGACAATAGTTGGTGTACATGTACAAGAAAGTAAATGGACAATAGTATATTACATGCACACAGTCATGCACACGCTGACATAAAATCATTTATTTATTATTGATACTCAAATATTAACATAAAGTGAGACTATGACCATAGGGAGAATAGTGTGTCTGTATATATATATATATATATATATAGAAGAAGGGTTAGATTGGAGGCTGCTTACAATAATATGTGCAAGAGCATATGGTATCTCTGCACTTTCCTACACCTAGAAGCTGCTTGGAGCATTCTTGGTCACATTTCAGCAGGTCACAGATGTTGATGTCTAGTTGCTTATGGCACGTGTGCTCCGGAATCCTCACCGCATGGACTACACGTACTTCTAAGACTCGAATAAATGCAGCTGCCCCAACCAAAGAAAGCAATTAACAGAATTTAGATACGCTGGAAGAGCAAAAAGTAACGTAGTTGTAGTTTTCCTGTTTAATAAAAGCCTATTTTAGTGATCATTTTGATGAATTTCTGCCAGGAGAAATGTAATGCATTGAGATGGAAGGCAATTGACAGATACGTGCAAATAAATCCATGCCATTTATTAGTTAACAAATTGTAAGAGAAGAACCTGAAACGAGTAGAAGCAGGAGAGAGAAGTTGGCACCAAGTATTCCCATAATTGATATCTTCGGCACCGACTTCGTAGTCCTTCCCCCTGGTAAGGTAAGGTAAGGTAAGGGATGGGGTCCTCAAATTTCACAGCCTTGCACATGTAATAGCAGAGTACTGCTTTTCCCCTGGAGACAAAGCTCCAATACCAGTCAGTCACAAGCATCATTCTCTGACAGAGCAAATTGTGTCTTATATCTCCAAGTCACTTTTGTAGCACTTACGCCAATGAGCTTCTTTTTCTTGGCTGTTAAGAGGACATATTCTTTTCTTTTCTTTGCAGAGACTCAACTCTTTTTTACTCTTCATTTATTTTTCCATTTTTCTTCTTTATTTGCAGGAGAAAGAGAGCTTCGTGCAGAAGTTAAACTCGCAACGAAAAAAGAATGCCGTAAAAACAGGACAGAGAAAGATGCTGAGAATTGCCCGCAATAAAAGCCATTAAGATTTTGTTCTGTTCTGAAATATTGGTTAACGTCAATAAGGCTAGCTCGTCCTTGGTCTCTTTTAATTTGCCCATGGCAGCTTCACAATTGACTCCCAAATTGGTGTCAAGTTACTCAGAACATGCACTTAGCTAGCATTTGCATGCGCAATGATGCGCTAGACATTGCAGCAAAATTAAAAATTCCAGATTCGTCGTCAGAAGATGATATTTTGAAGGAACAAATACAGAGAATACAACTAACAAGTGTCAGAGACACCGATTTCCGGACCTTTAGATCTAATGTGAGTTTTTATGATTTTATAATAACTCAGAAATGGGCAATTGATACTTATACCATGAGAACTACCAATGAAATATGAGCAATGAAGACTTGATTTCAAGATGCATTCCACATGGTTTGGGAAAAAAATTATCATCATATCATCCAACAAACGAAATGAAAATTTTCCATGCATCCTGCTGATGCAAAAATCTCAAAAGGGCTTTGGTGGAAATGTTAAATGTGGTCTCACATGCAGATATGCTAATCCAGTCCACAAGACCAAACAGCAAGATGGGAAGGTAGTAAGAGAAAATCTAGTAACCACCCTTGAGATCGTTAACAACATCATAGGGTATAGGTGTCACAGTCTCCAATGTAGCACCTTCAACCATGAATCCTGGTTTAGGGCCCTCTGGCTGCCTCTTGGTGCTGATAATCTCACCCCTTGCCTTGGCTTCAGTCTTCAATTCATCGTTCTTCTTCTTCCTTAGACGGAATTCCTCGGTGCACCTTGAATGCTGTATGTGCTCCACACGGACATGGATCCTCTTTCTGATTATCCTGTTACCCACCTGCAATGGAAACTCATCACACACAAATTTTTTAACCAACGAAACATTAATCACTTAAGATGTCAATCAATTTTTTATTGAAGACAGGAAAATCCAATCACCAACAACTCGAAAAGTTACAAATAGACTGTCAATCACTCAACAATTAATGTACAACCACGTTCTTCATCAGAATCGGGATAATAGTCACAAGTAACAGCTAGATAACAGACAAATGAGGGCATTTCGCCACATCCCAAAAACAAGCTATTGTGCACAAATAGAGAACTAAGAACTTCAATACCCACGACTCCAGTACATAAATCCAATGCAAAAAGCCCAACAAAAATACTGTCAGTCATGTAAAGGCTAGAAACTTAATCAAACTGAATACACATATTCAACTTGTTTCAATAAACAGGAACCAAAGCAATGCTTATTCAATCCTTTTAAAGCAAGCAATACAGATTTCCAAAGAAGTTAACATATATCTCAATTTAGGAATCCAATCCACAACACAGATAAGATGGTACTCAAATATAAATACCCATTGCAGGACTCTAATCAACAAACCAAAACAAACACACACATTAAAAAAAAAAAAGTCAAAAAGAAAAGATAATAGAAATACCTGCTTGTTGACCTCGACGCCGACGGCGCGCTTGGTGACGTTCCAGACGCGGCCGGTGCGGCCGTGGTAGAACTTGTGGGGCATACCCTTGTGGACGGCGCCGTTAACCTTGACGTCGACGTAGTCGCCGATCTTGTAGGTCCTGAGGTAGGTGGTCAAGGGGATGTAGCCCTTCTTCCTGAATGGCCGTGAGAACAGATCCCTTGTTCGAGATCGCAGCCCGTGTCCTGCCGGCATTTTCGCTTAAACACTCTCTGTTCCGTCTATGTGTGTGTGGGGTGGCTCTTCTAAGGAGCCAGAGAAATATGCCCCATATAAAGAACAAAGTTCAAAACCCTAACTAGTTTTAAATCTTTGTTTTCGGTCAAACTAGTTTTACCATATAAACCTTAGGGTTGGTTTGCTTGCTGTTGTTGTGGGTTTCGTTTTTAAGTTAGCTGGGTTCTGCTTTGTGCTGTTTTAGAATTGGGCTGAGCCCATATGGTCAAATATTTTATGTTAGACTTATCTTCTTTGTTTGTTTTTTTTTTTTTTTTTTTATCTAAATTTCTTTTCTTCACCTTCTGCACTCTTTGTTTGTCCAAATTATAAAATTAAACGATTTATATCTTTTCTCAAGAAAATTAAAAATATAATAACAAAAATTTAATTAATTATGTAAGGAATGAAAATAAAAACTTAATAATTTTATTCTAATATATTAATTAAAATTTGTATTTTAAATTATTACATTATATTATGACCAAAATTGTTTATTTGAATGTATATTTTTGAGTGAATAATATAGAATTCGCTTTAAGAGTGCATTTGATATCAATAAATTGTTAAGAGAATTCACAAATTTTCTAAAATTGAAATTTGTTTTATTTAAGTTGTCTAATTAAAAAATAAAGTATTTAATTATTAAAAAAAAATTAAATTCTCTCGCATAAAAGAAAATTAATGAAGGAATTTTAAGTCTCCAAATGACCCCCAAAGGCAAACTACTTGACCCATATTGTGATTTGATTTGTGCATAGATCTAAGTTCTAGTAATTTATACGCACATTGTTGCCATCCGAAAAGTATTGTATTCAACAATATCTCATAAGCACAGCATATTCCCAGGAACTTCAAACCACATACCTTAGGCGATTCGATGATTATCTTTCAGGATGGTACACTAAGAAAGAAAAATTGCTCATAACAACACCCAACATTTCAGTTTGGCAGTTTTCTAAACTAAGCTAAGGGGGGCCAATCACATCTGAATTTTAGTGGGAGCATTACCGAACGAGCATTAGTGGATTTTAATGTGATTAAAAGACGTATCTAGGCTTACCTCTGGTTGGCTGAGAGGGTTGGCAATCACATCTGTGCCATCAGTGGGTGAGAGAAGCATGACAGCAGTCCCCCCTGCAGACCTGACCAACAATGAAAAATAACAGAATTACATTTTAATAAGTAACACTCTTGACCCGAGGCCCTAAATGCTGCACAATATATGTCGGATGAACTGCTCAATCTATTTGAGAAAGGAAAACTATATGTTCTCGTTGGTCCAATAAATGTTGGCTCAAATAATTCACTATTGTAAAACAAGGCACCAGTTTTACACATAGACATCCCCACTGTGCTGCTTTGGTGAATGCATAAGCGGGAATGGAAGCAATGAACTCAAGTGCAACATACTATTAGGCCAAGACGCCTAGTCTGATCAGTGGTCTTCAGTGCATCATCAGGATCTGCATTCCAGAGAGAGGGAATTAAATTTAAATTGACACGCATTCTTCTATTATATAATATGCAGAGGCAAAACAGACATGGCCATTGCAACGCCAACGAAGTAAAGGATGAGGGCACATCAATTTCATGATTAAACTAGAGATAATCTAATGCCAATGATAAGAAACACGATAAATTCTTACTTACAGTAGGGCCCAAAATTTAGGGGCTAAACTAATAACTGCTTCAGAAGGGCCTGCATAGAGACACACATCATGTCCTCAACCCAACTGCGATATGTACTGTGTCCAACATTATTGAACCAACGAATTCTACAACCTGACCTACAATTATACAGGCTGCAGACAACCTGACTTTTGACATGTTAAGACAAAGCTCATCGATCAAATAATTCTCAACATTGGACTCGGCTCAGCTTCATAAATGGTTTTGTCCATTGTAGCCCTTTGTAGAGCTAATCAGAGGGGAAGGGAGCTGCGGGATGTCGTTGTAGCATAGGCATTGAGGAGGATTTCATGAATAAACATTGAATACTCATGTCTACATTCTCTTGCTGAATTCATTTCTGATAAGTAAAACAGATGTCTAGAACATAGAGCATGTCTTATTTTAGTTTTAGTTCTAAGGTCGCCCTAAACAAGCAGACCTACTAGACTTGTATAAGTTGAGAAAGATTTGTTTCATGCCGCCCGTGGATTATTTACTGGGATTCCCACACCTCCCAATCCAAATTATGATTCCCTGACGAATTTGTGATACTTTCGCTGTTTGCAGTGGCAAAATTCTTTCCCTGATATTAGATGACCTTTTTGGTGCTGAATTTATGGGAAAGGTGTAGAGAGGAACGGAGCACACCTCTAGTGAGAGAAGGAAGAGATGAAAAAGACATGGAAATTCAAGAAAAAGTGCAAGCGTACCTCATGAGCTCATAAAGCAGAGAAAGATTTCGGATATCTCTAGTTAATTTTTTGGACACATCGTAAAGGACCCTAGAAAATGCTTCCAAGTGTACCAAGATCAACAATGACAGACCAAAACAGCCTAACACTCAAATGTGGCACATGCAAAAGTGATGTTCACGTCTCTATATTTGCACTGCAATGAGGAATATTCCCCTTTCTACCTCACTAAGGTTTATTCAGTGGTTGTTGGCTGCCCAATATGCCAATATTGTGGTATCTATGCTTTTCTTGAGGTGAATGCATAAGATAAAACTTGGAATTTTAGCCAAATGGGTTCAAGTCGTAAAGGCATTTCTCATATCTGATTTAGTGAATTGATTGGTTTGGCGGATCATATAGTTGATGAATAAGAACATGTCTGGAGGTTACAGTTGCAAATATATCTTGACTTGGTGTAAATTGACTGATATTTGAGACATTTCTATTGTGTGTATCACGGTCCAATGAATGGATGAAAAAAGTGCATATATGAAAAACGAACCTGGGAAATGGATACTCAGAAGAAGCCTACCGTAAACGATTGCTCAAGCTTTTGTACCTATAATTTGATACTCTGCGTGTGTGAACTCTAAAATTCGTTTTCAGACGTATGCCACTAATGTCAGAAATGCAACCAGAATTGTCGAATTTTTGGCTTTTGTTACCGCTTTATAAGGGTCGGATTAGACCTGGGGAACTGGTGTTTCAATTTTCTTCGGTGTTTTATTTGCTTGGTTTCGGGGGGCGATGGTGCCCAACAAATAACCAAGGAGGAACCTTTGTCATCCTTCCAAAAGTATCTTGAATTTTTTTCATTGCCATTTATTATCAAATTCATGGGGAAAATGGAAAATGAAGGTGACAGTTGGATGGTAACTTGTAACTGCATGGTAATATATACTCTTTCGTTTCATTTCCCACAATCGGTGTCGCAAGTATGCAACTGTGGGATAACTCGTTCATGTTGGCTGACCAACAAGATTGTTGCCTTGATTGACAGAGCTGTGCCATTCCATTTCTGGCCTCTCCTATGTAACTGTATCTTGTGGGGTAAGCATGTATAAAGACTCTCCAGCATCCTGTGCATGCAAAAGCATTCTTATGTCCTCGAGGGTCTGCATTGTAGTCAGCAATGAATTAGCAAATCGTGTCCTTGCAGGCAGCGTCAACCTAACCTTGGCAGAACTCAAGCAAGTGAAAAGTTGAGACCCCGCGTCCATTTCCGAAGTTTCAAATGGCTGTAGTTGGGCTGACAGACTAAGTCAATCTTCGACAACTCTACCCAAGTTACCAAATAGAAGTGAGCGACATTTATTACAGAACGACATATCCACTCTCTTTCAAACCCATAGACGTTGAAAGAAAAGCAAAAGCATTGTTAGGTAAGGTTTCTGCAGTTTTGCACCAACTAGCGCAGGTTAGCTGAAGGATGGGCTACTGTATAAACTTATAAACTATCAACCTCGTTTGCAACTCTCGAGGGTTGTAAGCACCGATGTTTCTTAAATTCCACTGATCTCTCTCCCTCACTTACATATAACAGGAGAAGAGAATAAAGTGGTAGAAGTGGTCCTGATGATGTGTGTACTCTTTGACAAGTCTTTACCGTGCCTCTTTATATCATCTTGCTGATCACATGCTTTCTCCAATATGCATTTACTTGTGGACTCTAGATAGATGGGATTGATATTGACAGTGGGGCTGGGTCTGGGCGCAGGGCTGGGGCTGGGCTGTATTATTTTATTGGGAGCCTTTGCATTTTGACGTCAGATGGTTGCCCTAGACAGAATTACGGCAGTAGAAAAGAATAGTTATTTTGGTTGCTGGTGTGCTGGATGTGAAGATGCACTGTCTTTATGCCTGTGCCGTCAGAAGTCTCCTGTCAATAATAATGTATGTCTGCACTGACTCCTGAACCTTGTTAAATGCTTTATTCTTATTATTGCCATTTTGATGCTTGGAACCACACCATGAACTGAGAATACCTCAACATGGTTCCTATTTTTTTGGCCCTTAGCTACGGGGAAGATATCTCCAAGATTACAATTTTAGGAGCCAGCAATTTTATTGCCTCTCCGAGGGTGAATTATTATCCCCTTGTTTTTTTCTCTTTCCATTCTATACGCTTAACATTAGATTAAAGCTAACTGCCAGAGTAGCAAGTATCATAGTGGCGGCACCACATACGATATTTAGATGGGATGGATACCAAAGTTTCCGAGTAATAGTGCTGGCCAACTCCTTTGTTGCCCTTTTTACAAAATTAGATAAAAAGCACTGGAATAAGAATTTCTCAACAGGGTTTGAGAACAATTCCCCCACCGCACTAATATTTGATATTCACATTAATAGTAATTAGTTCATCCATTCACACCATGACTTTTTGACAGTTAGTCTTTAAGAGAATATGTTATCTGATTGCGTGCCAAATACAGGTTTAGCATAAATGGTATTGCGTTTTCATTTTGATGTCAATTGGTTTGGCAAAGGAGTAATTGTTGCTTGATAGATAATCATAAGGCTAATTTGGTTCAGTTAAAGGCTTCTTTCTCCTTGAAATGCAGCTCAAGAGTTTTTTGATTTAAGGGCTAATGATTTATCAAACTGATATTCCAAATTAGGCATCAAATTACATTTAGAACGATAATGGATTCAGCCTACTGATGACAGCTCTATGAGTTAATCCCACAGTAACAGCATTTCTCAAATTAATGTGAGCTGTGATTGCTCACTTTTCTTGCTTCTACAGGAAGCAATTGCGTGACCGTTAATTTTGGTAATGATAAATTCTCATAGCATTTGACACATAAAGAAATTCTAGGTGGGTGCTCAATCAGCTACAGTACCTTATTTTGTTTTTATTTTTTATCTTTTTCAAAAAATCAAAAGTGTACTGGATCTCTATTGTCTAGCAAAAATAATGTTTTTGAAGATGGCAGCAAATAATGTTTTTTTTTCTCTTTTACTGCCAAAAATTGATGTGGCAATATTTGTTTGACCATAAGTAAGGTAACATTTATGATTGTAGATCTCTGAACAAGAATTCTCTATGCATCAATATATGTCAATATATTGTGATCTTTGTGGAATGAAGGATAAATAAAGAAGAATCGTATTTGCTGTCAAGAAGGTAAAGAAAATACTACAAACTCCGAGAGATGCTTTCACCCAATTGCTTGAAATGGATTTTTTTAACATACCTTTATTGATTTGCTTAAATCCTGTCAGTGGTAATAACTTGCATCATGTATAAGTCAATAAGTCAGCAAACCTTGTAAGAGATATCCTAAGTGGGCTGAATCAGACTGGTCCTTTTTTCTCAAATGTGGCCAGCAATCTGTTCGTTGATCAAAGGTGGAAGATGAGTTTTTGGATAATTAAGATCGATGTCAGTTATATAGATTTCATGGTAAAAAGAGTTGGGGGAGGGGGGAGTTTAAGAACTCTGTTTTGATTAAAATTGCGTGTACAAACATGCAATTCATTTGCCATGCAATTTTAGTCAAGAAGTGCTAACTTTTTCGCATCTAACACTTTTTTTTTTTTCCCTTCTCAAGCAGGAAATAAAATACCAATTTTGTGAATTTTCTCACTTTAGGTCACCAACTCTCAATTTGTCCAATTTGAGTCACAAAATTTGAAAAATGAGTCAACGTGAGTCTTCCATTAAAACTCGACTTTCGTCTCAAACATACGTGACAGTTGACATCGCGAATATAGATCCTTTGTAGGATTCACTATTTGTTGACATGGATTCTTCTCTCTCGATGTCCCCACCGTCCGGTCTTCTCTTCTCCTCTCATTTCTCCTTCGTAAATTACCAATTTCCAAATGAAAACCCTAACCCTATAAATGGCAACTACGACCAGAAAAGAAGGATTGAAACTTCCGGTGCTCAACAGATTTATTGCGAAAAATGTCTCATTTGATTCAAGTATTCTCCATATGGTGAGAATACATGATCTAAACCTTGACAAATTACCAATGGGACCGACATCATGTGAAGGTCAATGCAAGAATATCGAAAGAAGCCAAAGAAATAATCCAGTAATGTGTCTGGAGGCCATCACCACTCTAGGGTTTGAGAATTATGTTGGTCCCTTGAAGTTTTATCTCGACAAATGCACAGAAACAAAGGGAGAGAAGAATTCATTAGAGGACAAGAAGACCGTCGCTAGTTTCCTCCTTCTCATGCTGGCACTCAACATGTTGCTAGTGAAATTATCCGAGTCAATGGTTCTGTTAGAAGTAGTAACAAGTTCGGATTTACAAGCCTTCAATGGTTCTCTAACCTTCTTCAGGAAACTTAGGTCGCAGAGAATCATTTCAATGGTTGCAAAAATCTTGAATTTGAGAACCAAATACTGAAGCTTCCGGTTAGACCCTTGAGAGACTCGCCATCAAACTGCCCGTAACGGACAACAAGCTCTTCTTTATATTGGAAAGGCTCTTTCAACAACGCTTTGGCAAAATTCTCGAGACAAGTTCCGCAGGCTAAGACCACGGAGTTATGGAGAGGGTTAACCAGGAATTTCAGGTCAGCGAGATGTTGAGAGAGTGTATAGAGATGTGGGTCAATGGAAAGAATGGTGTCTGACTCTGTCTCGAGCTCTAGCAGAGCTTTAATGGTGTGGAGGGGGGAGGGCGTGAGTTGGACTGGCCATGCTGGCGGCCACTACACGCCCCCATTCTGTCGGCCATTGTCACCATCCCCTCTGGTGAGCCACTTTCCTGGAAATCGATTTGTACGTTTTCGGAACCCATGCCCCTGAATCAAGCCGGAACGCCCCAAACATCCGTTAGTTTGCCAAGGAAGATGTCGAGTGATGAGAAAGTGGGAGAAGAGCAGAAATAAGGCTTGTGCTCGGTGGCATACGAGGATACTAATGTATTTTCACGCATTCCGTCTATTTAAATTGATTGTTGTTAGTCTTTATATATATATATATTATAATTTTTAATAATTTAATATATATTTTATAATAAATGCAAAATTTTGAATGACAGACATAAATTTTCCATAGAGCCTAGCTACCAATAAAGGTTAAGCTAATAAAGATGGGCGCTCTGACTACCGTGTTCATGTGTTCCTCTAAGTCTCGTACAGCAAACGAGGACACACCGTTTTCTAGGGGGGACAGTGTTAGCCACTTTAAAGCCGTGAAAGCTAAGGTACTTCTACCCCATAGTTGAGGAAAATCTGTCTCATACAGAGGGATGCGCAGAAGTGACCCGTGAAGTCTAGGTAGTCCTACACCTTTTCCTTTTTTTTTTTTTTCCTCTGAATATTGTGGTTTATTACGTTATGAGCAGCTTATGTATACTGTGGCATATTCGCCTTTCCAACTATAAAGACAAATTATTTGTGTGCAAGTGAGGAGATTTCTAGCTGGTTAGGATGAGCAGTCTGGTCCCAAAATCAAATCTTGATTGAAACAAATAAGCATAACTCAAATAAGCACAACTCATTACTAAATTAGAAAGTAGAGTTTCGATGTAACCGAAATATTACTCCATTATGATTTATAGGTTATAAGTTCAGGCTATCCCGCCTCGAATGCCTTTTTTTGTTTTTTTTTTTTTTTTTTTTTTTTTTTCAACCTGATAGCCAAGCCGTGTAATTAATCCAGACAGTCAACACAATTGTATTTAAATATTTGTGTGCATATCGTTTTCCGCTCTTCATTCTGCGTCACCAAACTAACATTTGATTGACATTCGAGGGAGCAGATTTTTTGCTGTTGCTCTAACCACGTTTGGTTTTGTGCTAGTGGTCTTAAAGCTGCCACCTTTGTTCCCTTAGCTTCAGGTCTCCTAAGAGGAAGATCCACCTCAAATCTTCAAGCAGACATCGTCCATCATTTATACTATGATAGGTACATTTCCATGTCTAAATCCAATTCTTTACAGTCTCTCCCCGGGGCTCCCTCCCGCCCCGCTCCCGTTGCAACTTTGCACTACTCAAAGGTTGAACCCAATGTCAAGGGTAAAGGGAAAAGGTAAAACATTAAATTAAGGGAGAATAAAAATTGGAATTGTCCTGCAAGTGCCATGGATAGAAATATCATTTTCTTCCTCAATTTTTTTTTTCTTTCTTTGTTGGTAGCAGAGACATCAAAATCTTATCACCTGTTCTCTCCAATCACTGTTAAACACTTGCACCGGATCAAAAACCCACCCATCTCATCATCCCACTTGTCTGGACAACATACAGAGCGCATACACTCGTGTTCATCTGCAGATGTTCAAGTTGGACTGATACACGCTCCCAAGTCCCAATTGACGATACCCAGTTTGAACATATGTATTCCTCACACGTGCGAGTCACAGCTGACTCTGAATCGGAAGACACATTGTACCGAACCTGATTTTTCTCATACACTCATATCTACAAACAATAATGCTCCAATTACGATATAATATATATTAAGCTCAATAATCTGACACCAAAACCGTCAACGAATTTGTTTTTTTCTTCTTGACGTCTGGAGTCAGCAATTAGCATCTGAAAATAGTTCTAACTTTTCAGTTCTCACCTTTTGTAAGAGCCGACTGCAAAAACAAGAGACTGGTTCTAAACTAATGACAAATTAAAAGAATTGGGCATGCCTTATCGCCTAAGCCTGACGCATTAGCACAGCTTCCAGGTTGAAGATTCTAATTTGTGATGTGGCAATCCGAATCTCAAAGCACGTTCAGTTCACTCATATTCAGCTGCAAGAGCTTATCAAAGTAGATACACAGAGAGGGAAAAGAAGGGGTTTTTAAAAAAACCGTGAAATTGATTAGTACGATGACAGTCAAAGGCGTAGACAAATCTCAGGAGCTCATGTTGTCATATTACAGCATATGCTTGTTCACATTCAAGAGAGCATGTACCATTTAGTTCATTTACAAGATAAAATTGTAACTTAGCTTAGGTGAATCAGCAAGTCTCACTCTCTCTATAATCAAAATTATCGGATAATTAAAGATGAAGATCTAAACTCAGATGTTCTTGCACGCTTGGCTTGGTAATCTCGTACCCGTACCTTCCTTTCGAGGTTGAGCTACCAGCCTCTGAAGGCCCTAGTTCCTCACCGGGAAATGACGGCATCGGATGAAACGAACGGTTAGGAATAAAGGTGGCAACTCTACCATGAACGGCCGGGATCCGCCACAAGCCTAACGGACTCCCACTGATAGGCTGTTGTGCTGTGTAGGAGGAGCTACTGTGGCTGCTGTAAAACCTTGCTGAGGGTTGGCCGCGTCTGTGGCTATTCCATGAAGGGTAGGTCATGGCTGCAGGGGTGGGGCCATCAGCTGGGGCTGTATTGTAATTCACCAAGTGGCCGTAAGGATGGGGGTCAGGGAAGCTGCTGTGGACCATTGTCGACTGGAAGTGGGCGCGCTTGGCTTGCTGGCGCTCTCTTTTGTGGGCGTTTTGGTGGCCACCTAAGGCTTGGGAAGTAGGAAAGTTTCTGCAACAGTAATGGCACTCAAATCTCCGGTTGTTGTTTTCGCTGCCTTTGGTGATGGTGTCTTCATTGGTATCAGAGGACCCAGATTCGTCTGGAGCAGCTGCACCACAACTGTCCTTGCCTGCGCCGAATTCTATGCCAAACAGCCGAATGCCCTTTTCTTTGACGGATGCAGGGCGGATGAAAGGAAGGTCAGAGAAGGATTTCACGTTCTTGAAGTCATGGGTCTCTCCTGCAGCCTTGTCCATTAAAGAAAACAACAGTAGTCTGCTGCTCTGCGCTAGCTGCAGGGCTTAGGTAGCAGCTACCAGCTAGTAGCTAACCCCTCCTCCCCCCAAAAAAATAAAAATGGTGGTCACCCAACCGGAGGAGGACAAAGAATTAGAGTGAAGCAAGAGCAGAGGAGGATTTTTGGGGAGTGGGTGCCTGTTATTGTATTGAGTTTGTGGGTTCTGTGGAAAATGCGACCCTATAAAGAGGAGGGATTGGACGATGCTGACAGGGAGATGAATCATCAATTGGTTGGTAGCTTTGGGCTGAGGACTGACCCATCTGATGGTGCGTGAAGGGCTGACAATCCCACAAGTTCTGCTCAAATAAGAGTGGTTTTGCCTTCTTCAAAGTACCATTTCTTGCTTTCTTTCACTTGTTTCTTTTTTGGGCTTGTCTTGGGAAGTTCCTAGCTATAACCACTTTTGATAATTTTCTTTACACTTTTCACTCCCCTCACATGTATTGCCCTAATATGGAAGCGTGCAGAAGTTAATATCATGCAACAAACTACTTTTAACCAACAATGGTAATATTAATTAGGTCGTTTCTATGTTTCCTTCCAATATAAAAGAACGAAGGTAACAAAAAAAAAAAAAAAAAAACTGAAGGTACGATTTTCAGTTATACTTCACAAACTCATCAAAGAAAACCGTGCTAGGCTGGTCTGATTTCTAAATTTGTCAAAGAAACATACATTTCAAGGGCCTAACAGCAATTAGCTATTATTATAACTAAACATATATATTTTAACCATCTCGAGAAGAAATTGAATGAGACATTAATGCTCCTCCCAATAGAGATCGGTGGTAAAAGTATATAAGATAGTACGACTTGAATTCTAATCCAGAAATAGATCATATTGCCCTTGACTGTTTTCAAATTTTTAATTGCTGCCATTTTCTTCTGCCACTCAAAACACACGTTTTCTTACAAAAGTATTATGATGCTATACATTTTTCCTTTTTCGATTTTGTGGGAGGTGGGACATGTCGAGAATATATCATTAATAATGAATAGGTCCAAGTATTTATATTTGATATTTTTGCGTATTTTGTATAATAAAAAGAGCATATAAATTAGGAAATTTCTCTCTGCAGTCAATTTGTAAATCATATACCAACCCTTTCCTTTAATGTCTTGGAGAGATTAATTTTCCTTGAAGTAAGAACTCTTTGTTGAAAAGAAAAAATTCAAAAAAAAAAAAAAACTTACATAAAGACACGAAAAATTTTGTACTGTTTAAAATTTGAATATTTTTATATTTATAAGTATAATAGAATTTTATTATTTCAAAAGTTTTGAATTATATAATATATATATTAGAATAAAATAAAAAAAAATATTTATATAGAAATAAATTTTATGTTTATTTCTTATATAATATTAATAAAAATTCACTCTTATAATTATTTTTCACTTAAAAGATAGATTATCAAACTCATCACTGTTACGATATAATTAAATTTTTCTTATAATTCATAATTTTAGTGTGATGTCTTCTTAATAATCAACCATAAAGATTAATTAGATTAATTAAAGTTACGCATAGTCTTAATTTTTCTTATAACTATCAAAAATTTGATTCACAACTTCTAGACCTTTTATTGTAAATTTATTTAATAATTTTTATTTTAAGTTATTAATCTCTTAAATATTAAAAATTACAATTAGTATATCATTTATATATAAGAGAGAAATATTATAATAATTATCAAATTTCTTAAAATAACAACAATGTTCAATGTCATGTTCCTTGGAACTACAATTACACATAAAGGCATTAAGTATTAAGTATCTTGTGCCTTTACTTGCATATAAGATTCCTTTTGAGAAATGAAATATATTTTAGTTGAATTATGTAAATACCTCACCATGAAGGAAAATTATTTCTACATTAAATTATTCTAAATACAAATTTTCAAATGAAACAATCCTCAATATTAAATAAAATGACTACATATTTACAAATATAAAGAAAATTTTAGTATAATTAATATGTTCATTTGTTGAAATTTTTTCATAATCAATTTTACCTTATCTATCTTACTGTTATCATATTCTTCTTTGATTCAAAAAACCTTTTTATTGTTTTTTTTATTAAATTAATTAAATTAATTATCATTTATAATTTTTATATAATAAACTCATTTCTTTTTACACGACTAACTTCCACATGCAAAAATATTCAACAAGCATTGTTTCATCCAAGTATTCTAATTTACCTCAATTAGTAATAATAAATAATAAGAGGAAGGAAATAATAACTATGGAGGCTTAAATATTTTATGAATTATATCACTTATGTTACTTATATATAAGGTTTTGAGTATATAGAAATGTTTTTCTTTTTTAACATACTTCCTTATATTGCCAAGTTTTGCAACATAACTATTCTTATAAACATATTCATTAAATATAATATCACTATTTTTAATTATTTTTTTATTTTAATTATCCTGAAGATGATATATAAATTCATTAATTTTATATTTAATGAAAAAAAATACTTATTAAATTTAGAATCTAATTTATCACTCCCCAACTCAACTCGCACCAAATCCTTTATATCTAAAGAGGTATAGAATGTTACAATTTTTTCTTCTCTTATTATCACTATTGTACCTTTGGTGATTTTCCATAACTCATCAATAAAAGTTATAAAATGTCCTTCTTTATCAAATTTCCCTATAGAAAACAAATTTTATTTCAATTGTAAGATGTGTCTAACATTTTTTCAGTTACCACACATATTCGTTTGATGTATTGATATTAACATTACCTTTCTCCACTATATCCAATGATTCATCATCAACAAAAATGAACATTTTTAAATTATCAACAATATAATTCTACATGTAATCTCTATATGAAGTTAAGTGAAAAGATGTGATAAAATCTAGAGTCCACTATTAACACTTAAAATCCAAGTATTCAAGATATATTTAATTGCCATATTTGTAAAATTTTCATCATGATTTTTCTTCTTTTACTATTTACAATCTCTATATAAGTGGCTTTTATGATTATAGTTCCATTACATAATGTCAAATTTTGATTCAGTTATTTTGTTAAATTTTAATTTATCTCTATTATTATCATATTGAGTTGTTCTTTATTTTCCTTTAGCACTTAAAGCAAAATTAGAGTTAAGTGATATACTTAATTCTTTTCTATAGTAAATTATGAATTATACTAAAATATATTTATTGCAAATTAAATAAATTATGTACTACAATTCCAGTAGATAGTTTTTTTTTTTATGTATGAATCAATGTCATCATTAGTCTTACAATGGTATTAATTGGATAAATCCCAGAGGTTATATATTTAGCAACTTGTAGTCCTCTTCACTCAATAATTCTAATTTGTTTCCCGAAAAAAAAAAAGAGTTGATATAATTTTATTTTATATAAATAATCTTTTATCTACATCTTTCATAAATCAAAATCAATACCATTAAACTTGCCAATTTTCACTTTTTCTTCTTTAAATGTCATTGCTCCAACTATCCTTTTAGCCTTCTCAAAACCCAAGTACTAATACTAATTATTGGAAAATGAAATATTCTAAAAAAGAAAAATAGAAGAAAAAGAAAAAAAAAAAGAAAGGAAAGAAAGAAACACATGAAATTTATGTAGTTTAAAACTTAAATGTTCTTGAGTCCACACCACTCCAAAGTTTTATTATTTCATGAATTACAAATTACATCATAAGAATACTTTTTTATGCTAAGAGATAAAACAATTCTTATATGAAGATAAATTACATATTTTTCTCCTTATAATATTAATCAAGTTTGACTCCTATAACACATTCTTCTTAACATTTTTTTTTTTTAAAATGACATAATCCAATTTATGATTAGAGTTGGATTTATCAAATTGTAGCTACTAATGAAAGTACACAAACACAAGTGACAATCAATGCTATAGTTAGAATATTATTCATGGTTATCCATCAACCCTACATCATCAATAATTGCTTCCCGTTTCAACTGCAATTAGAGCATTACATATGAATTGTTAGCATGCAAAAAATAAAGTCTGACTTTATATATAGGTATCCTTGAGAAAATATATGCATGTAGTGTCGTCATACATCTTTTATTTGAAGGCGCCTTGTTATTTTGTGGTAAAGCTGTTTTTTTTTTTTTTTTGGGTCTAAAGTTTCTTCTTATTTTGCGTAAAATTAAATGTGGGAATGGTAAAGGTTAACCACAACTTTCCTTTTTGTTTCTCTCTACTAATATTTCTGTCATGTTTCTCTCGAAAACACCCTTTCTTGCGTGAGAGTATATAATTGTAGGTACCCATCAGTCAACACCCACGCTACTAAGTTCTTTTAGGTTGTAACATAATTACAGGAGTGATTATAGACATGGACGTGGCCCAACTTCATCGATATACAAGTGATCTCTTTCTGTCTCTATCTCTCTCTTGCTAAACCCAACACTAACTAAGGGTCTATTTAAAATTGCAGCTAAGTTTGTTGTTGTAATTGGCAAACTGAGGGTGACAAAACATTTTGTTAGTAAACATCATTACGTGTTTATTTACAGTATTTTGATAAAAAAAATTTAAAAATTAATAAAATAAAAAATAATTGCAAAAAATTAAATTATAATTATTTTATATAATAATAAAGTTTATTGTCTGAAAAAAATTATTAAACTTAGACGTGTTTTTTGCATTTTTATTGCACCAAAATGCTGGATTTTAGCATGCATTTTTAAACAATGATGTGCCTTCAACAAATATAAATTTCATAGTTTATCAAACACTAACAAGATTAAGTTTAACTGCAAGTTTCCAGCCTGCAACCACAATTTCAAACACCCCGTAAAAGATATGTTATATGTATATTTATACGGACAAGTATTATATAAACAGTAATATTATTTTCTCTCTCCAGGACCATGGTGCTGGGTATTTATAGCTGTTGGCTGTCTTCTATCTGCGGCAGGGATTCTGCACCCAGTGGTCCTGGAAAAATGTTGCCAAGAATACACGAATGCAGATTGGACAACAGTTCTAGCTAGCCATCATCCATCCAGTTTCTCTTTCCTCTCTGTTAATTCGGGATCCAACTTACAAATGAACTTCCAGGATATTTTGAGAACAAGTTATAATAACTTGCTAAACATGCTAATCAGTGGTTGATATCGTGCTGGTGGTCAGTCATCTCTAATAATCGTTAAAAGTAATTGTGGTTGATTTCTAGCTCCTTCCTCTTTGTAACCAAGAATAAAAAAATAAATAAATAAATAAGCAATTGTGGTACTTCAATGGCCAGGCGATTTGAATCTGTTCAGCACGTAAACATGTAAAAGTTTCTGTTACTACGGAAATCGTTGCAACAATTTAAAAACAAAACTAATTAACCATCAAATTGAAAATATTAAAAATAGAGCAATTAGCATAACGTATATGGTTTCTAAGAAAACCCACGTTTATGCCTCCTGGGCCCTTTGTCTCCTGGAGAAAAATGGGAAAACCACTTCGGGCACATTTATTGACATTTGCACTGCTTTTCTTTTTTTGGGCAAAAAGGTGGGATATTTTAGGCCAAACTTTGCGTAGACCGTCAACTCATCTGTTAATGAGTCCAGTCAAAAATATATTATTTATTTATACAGAGCTATAGAAGTGGAAAAAATGCCGAATTTCAAGGAAATGTATTTTTAGAAGGATTTTCTAGTCTGACTCCCTTTATAAAAGAATCAAGTTGACTCAACAATGGAACGTAAAGAGCAAAATACTAAGTGGCACTTAATTTAAAAAATAATGATAATAAATGGGACCAATTTAATGAGACATAAAATTGATTTTTGATATACTAAAAATAAATAAATATGAGAATATGCAATGAAAGGAAAAGAAAAAGGCGCAATTCCGTCCAATACAAAAAGAAGTTGTTTCTTTGCTTCTCGTATTTCACGCGCACGAACTTCTTCCCTACTGTTTGGTCAGCTAAAAACTCACGCGCTTCTTCACGGGGCGATATTTTCCTTTGCTTTCAAAGATTTTGTGTTTGCCCTTTGGATTTGCATGCAAATAAAAACATTGTACATATGTGCATCAGAAGTGATAATTTGATAACAGTATATTCAAGTGGTCATGCTGCAAGAACAGTCTGCTTTATTTGTGCTTACTCGACTCGTTTTGCAATTATTCCAAGCCCCAATCCTCTTTCTTTCATCGCTATCTCCAGGGTGTCTCTCTCTCTCTCTCTCTCTCACACACACACACACACACATTTTTCTTGGATTCTTGTCTTTAAGATGGGCACTACTTGAGTTCAGCCACATTTGCACATATTTTTTTATCTTTGGATTTGATGGAAATGCATCTTATGGACCATTCTACACACCTTTGGAAGTGGGGTCCATACCAACCCTCCATGTCTTCGTCCCATTAACTAACCCTAACAACGACAGCTCTCTCCATTCATTCAAAACCCTTTCTTTGCCACACGAGTCACAGTCACAGAGGCTTATGGCTTGGAAGGGGGACCACGTTGATTTCTATACTTAAATGCAACTAATCTGTGTACCCCACCTGTATACATCTATGATGTGGCTATATCTTACGCAACACAAGTGCCAACCAAACATAGGTGGTTCAGTGATAAGAGGGAATTTGAAATTGAACGAAATTAATTATAGGGTGAGTTGGTGAGTGTATGGTTGATTATCCGAAAAGTGGTTTCTCTTCATTACGGTGTAAGAAAAAAAAAAAAAAAATTAATGCAAGTTACTCCTGCCAAGTCAACACATACGACACGAGCGCTTAAGATCTTAAACTAAACATCTATATATAGCTATTTGATTAAAAAAAAAAAAAAGGTTTTTATGGGTAAAAAATGGGTTCTAGTGGCTGTCTTCAAACTTAATATTGTAGATTGATGCTAACATGGATATTGGATAGGAATGCAATTTTGAGTTTGGTGGAAGGAAAATTCAATCAAAGCGTTAACTATAACATGCACTGACTTGTTACATTTATAATTATCACCTCATCAAGCAATCGTGTTTCCTTTTGCACCACTCGTTGCACATTACTTTCTTAATCCATCGCCAAGTCCATTGGGCATTT
This sequence comes from Rhizophora mangle, assembly GCA_037832345.1. NCBI lineage: Eukaryota > Viridiplantae > Streptophyta > Magnoliopsida > Malpighiales > Rhizophoraceae > Rhizophora > Rhizophora mangle. The sequence goes on along the minus strand of JBAPLJ010002022.1, from coordinate 1,334,730 downwards.
CTTCTCATAAACTCCACATTTTCCTTCTTAGAATGTAAACTTGAAACTTTGAAGATCGTTGTCGAGACTCTTCACCACTGGCCAGATACATAACAACCCAAATTAGTATCTTCGACTATATTCTAACAAAATAAACATAAAAATATATTGAGATATTTTAATTAGATAAAAGTTAGTAATGCATAAAAAGAAGACATATAGTTATGCGTAACAAACCTTGTATCATTAAATAAACTATTTGTTACAGTGATAGAACCTTTTTTATGTATTCTTTTTATTGCGAAAAATTTAATTAAATAGACTATTTGTTACAGTGTTTTCAAGACTTCAACCCTTCGTGCAATGGAAATCAAAGCCGTGTGACCAAGCAGAATTCCCAGTCCCAACTTAATTATTACCTACGCCTTCCAACTAAAGGGTCACTATCTTAATAAACTCTAGTTTCAAACAAGGTAGATTTTGGTCTGCCTAGCCTTTCTTACCATATGCTATCTTGTTTCTATGCTCTCTAACTCCCCAGCAGCCGCATTGCTTTGGTCTCTTTTGAGAGAAGAGAACGTCACTGTCTCTTTGTTCTTCATCACTCCATTAGGTGGACTGAATAAGACATTGCCTCTAGACGAAAAACCAAAAAAAAAAAAAAAAAAAAAAAACAACAACAACGTGAAAAATCTGAACAAGTTTAAGTAAATAATAAACTCAAAAACCTAAAATGTTAAATTTTATAAGGTTTTTTTTTTTTTTTTTGCAATTTATATAGCACTTACTCCTTTGTTTTACTTTTGATGTAAGATTTATGAATCATACCATTCACACCAACATCTCCACCTTGTGTTGTGGGTGTATGTAGATATGACTTTTTTTTATTATTATTTAATAAGTTTGTATATATAGACCTCATTTCTCCTGCAAGATGCACCTTGTGTCCCCATGTGTGGACCAACTAAGTGAGTGCAAATGTTGAGTGGTCACATGCTCTAACAAAGGGCTTTTTTTGAATTGAATAAGACAATTTTACCCCAGTATAGATCGCTGCAATCATTTTTTTGACATTAATTTCTCGCTTTGGTCTGCTTTTTTTTTTTTTTTTTTGAACTATATTAGTTCGAGCCACACGTGGTTTATTAATGGCCATCGGCCAATTGCTGCCAACTCCAATTCAAATTAAGTGAGAGGCCCATGTTGTGCTGTAAGATTGGAAACATTATTTGAAAAGGATTTTGATGTTGATTTTTGAAATTTCCCGAGGATGAAAATTCGCCTACTTCTGGAGGCACATCATTGTCCACATTTAATTTTATCTTAATTATTTGTTTGGAGGAAAAGATTGCTACGTAGCCCGTAAATTGAATCACCTCCCTTCTGATAAATATCGTACATTGTGGGTACACGTGACAGATTCCCATTGGTGTACAATCTATGACCCTGCAGCTAGACTACTGTAGATTCAAATCCAGATGCGGATTGATCCCCGGGGGGGGGGGGGGGGGGGAAGGTTTTCAGACATACATTCCCATTGGCGCTTTGACCACATGTAGCTAAAAATTCTGAGCCACAAAGCAAAAATTCATTGTTTCTAAGAGGGAGAGATTTCTTATAGCAGATGAGAACATAATGTAAGAATGTGGATGCCAAAAGGAAACCAAAAGAAATGGAAGTGGAGATGAGAACGCGGGATCCCACCACAACTTCTCTTTAAATGATAAAAGCAATATGACCACATCAAAACACAAAGTAACATGCATGGGGCTAACTCTCAATGATCATGATGGCACGGGGCTTTGTACATGAAATTAAAGACCCATTAACAGTCAATACATGGACAGCTCTTTGAACTCCTTGAAAGCTCGTTGGGAGTTATCATTGTTGTCTGAACTTGAGGCTTAACTTGGACCACAGGAGAGGGGCATCTCCTTTCTGATGTTGCATTAACACGATGTGGGGCAATCTTCAATTATGTGAGATCCTCGATCCTTTTCCCTATTCTACATGTCTTTTTTTTATTATTGATCTCAATCCATTAGCAACTAAATCATTGAATGAAACTAGTAGCTCCAATTAAATGATTAATTATAATATTTTCGAATTGAAAAAGTAAATATACAACCAATAGAATTTGAAAAGGCTAGGATGGAAAATGTGTGTGTGTAAACATATAACTTGCTTCATGAAATTTTTCACTGCAGACACAATAGGCATCTTATCACGTTCATTGAATCTTCACATGGATTTGAAATAATAGAGAACAGGTGGTTGTCTATCATGTCATTCCTCGTGGACGCTTTCCATTCCATGAACTTGGGTATACATGACCAAAATATGGAAGGTGACTCACAACCTTTACCTGTACCATAGGCATTTTTATGACGGCCGTACCTGTACTTTGATTGTACATGCCTACTGGGAGTCACGATTACCTGCAGCTAAATTCTACCAAATAATGGGGTACTGTTGTATTGTCCACTAACAGTATGTGTTAATATACATGAACATACAAGCCAAAAAAAAAAAAAAAAAATTAAAAAGAAAAAAAAAAAGCAATGGTGTGTGCATCCATAGGATATGAATGCATGCTCCTACCATTGCTAATTATATGGCTTACTGTATTGAAAATTAGAGTATTTGAGATGTCTAGGCACTTTAACATCCCACCCAATCTCGTAAGTGCCAAAAAATGAACTGATTATTCTACGTAGAGTATGGATTTTCTCTAGACAACAACGGATTTTCCATAATTTGATTATATTACACTTTTTCCTCTCTTTCATAACAGAAAATTCCAGTCCTGGGTGTTAATACTTGCAATATACTGATGATTAGTATTGTTACTCTGCCTTGGCCATGATTACTTTGTAAATGGAGCCAACATCAACTATTAGATTGGGATGAAAAGACAATTAAAAGGCGGACCTACATATGAACATTTTAATAAGAGACTCGTACTCCAGATCTTACAAGGGAAAAATTCAGGATGACAGATTGAAGAGAAATTTAATCAGTATCTAAATGGATAATAAATTTATAAATTTAATATTATATTTTAATTTAAAATTTTAAGATATTAAGTTATTTACTAAGCATCTTGCCTAATCTCAAAATATGCGTCTACTAATATTTCAAGAGTTTTTGAAATAATCATGCTTTACCTAATTTAAGAGTGTGTGTCTACTAATATTTTGAAAGTCCCGCTTGAAGCAGGCGTACATACCTATTATCACTTTTCTTTTAGAACAAAGTCATCGACAAGCTAATATTCCAAAAGTCATGTTCTCTTGGGACTCGCGTATGCACACCTGGCATCACTTCTTTTCTAGAGAACAAAATCAAAAGGAAACATGAACAGAGACTAAGCAAACAACAACAGAATTTTGAATTTAACAGTATATATCAATTCAAAATCTTATCATATTAAATTTATATTTATTTATTTATTTATTTTACTTTCAATGTAAAATTTATTAATTATATAATTCATACTTAAAATTCTAACATTCACAGAAGTCTTGAAAATATTTTTTTTATCTCACAATTATTACAACCGAATTGCTGACCAATGTGTTGCTTTCTCACGATGACACATATATCATGATAATGCAGGAGAGAGAAAAAGAGAACTCATGCTGTATTAGTTCGACTTCAATGCATTACAGCCTTGGAATCTGAATTCGGTAGTTGCAAGTTAAGGGCGTTCACATGAATAATATTCCCCCCCCCCCCATTTACTTCATTCACCGGAAAAACAAGCCCACATCTTTGATTCCTGATGCTGACATGAGAGAGACCACATTTTGTTGCTGAATAATTATATGATATCTTTCAAAATTTTGTCTAAAGCTTTCAATTTTTGCACTCTTGACGTAGGGGTTAGTCGATAAAGTTATGCAACATTTGTAATAGCTAAACATATGAAATCAAACCATAACTGTATACGGGATGAGAACATACTCTTCTTTTTTTTCATTCCTTCTTTATTTTAATGTTTGCTGTCAGGCTAGAGCTTCCATGCATTAACGGTTGCAAGAAATTTAGCTTATCTTAATGAATTTATGAGAACTTACCCTGCCCCACAGCCTCCAGAAGATCTGAATTCATGATGACGATTTTTCTTTTTTTTTTTTTTTTCATTATTTGGCTCAAAGATCAGTGCATTTTGAACCGTAAAATTGAATTACCTACAAATTAAGCATACTTGCATAAATATGTGCGTTCATGCTGCCCAACTGTAGTCGATTTCTTGGCAAATCAAACTGGGGTATAGAAATCCCCCATGTTCTCAACACGTGGCTTGGATGTGAAACATGTGTGACTTGACATTTCGTTTTTATGTTTTGCAGTCGTTCTGCTGTAGTACTTGTCTGAGTAACCCCACAAGGAGATGAAAGAGAGACAAAGAGAGAGAGAGAGGTATTGAGTTCTTGGCCCTGATGGAGCCAATGCGACACTTTCTAACATGCATAAGTGGTCCCAAAGACAAATCTTCTCATATGTCTTCGATTTTTATCTTTTTATCTTCTTTTGCATTCCTTCCTCCACCCATACAACTCACTTGACGTTTTCTTGCAACATTTAGTAGAGTAGGGCCCTTGATGGGCACTATCTGATGTGAAGCATTTCTGCTGAGACCCTCAGTTTTGATGATTACAAAACTTTGAGATTTGCTCATGTGGTTGTTAAAGTGTGATTAATGAAAAGATTAAGTCAAAGAAACACGATAGGAATGGAAGCAATGCAATACACGAGATGATGAAGATCAACTAATTTCCAGAGGCTCGTGTGATCAGAAGAAGATGAATTACATTATGATCTACACACTATTGGAAAGCAAGAAGTGTCTAGTTTCAGTCGTCACAAGTGTCGCATTGATTGAAGGTTTGTGAAGAGAGTGAAGAGTGTCAAGTCGTGATGACAGGCTGAATAAGTCAACTTCAAATGGATACCACAGACAAATGGAAAAGAATTAGGTAAAATTGAATGAGGTTTCCAAATCCACAAGAAATGCTTTAAGTGAATATTCATGGAGAAAGTTACGGGCCAAACAATGAAACACGTACAAACTGTCAAAATAAACTAGATAAATTAACCTTCAAAGGACATTGTGATTAGCTTGATAAGAGTTATGTTATAAGAATAAAATCTGATTAATATTATATAATAAATAAACATATGAAAATTATTAATTTTTTAATAAAAATATGTTTTTATTATATAATTTTAAAATACTTAAAATAATAAAATTTTAATATAATTATAAATATAAAAATATTTAAATTTTAAATTAAATAAATTTCTTATAATTTTTTATAATGCGCAATCAGAAGTTCAATATTGATACTCAAAACTGAAAATTAACTTGATGGTGTGTACCTAATTAACTGGTGCGCAGCTATGTTAAAATGTAACCGGAAATTATGGCGATGCTTTAGTGTAGAGGTATGACAATAATGGAGAACAACCAATATCACCGTGACCCTCAAAACTGAGGCTTTCGTTCGGTGATTAAATTGAAGCTCTAAGATCAAGATAACTCAAATTCAATGTACTACTTTTCGCTTATAGAATAAAGGAAAAAAATATTTAAATTTAATTTGATTAATTACAAGTGCAATGTTCTTGGAGAGAGATTGTGTTTAAACCCAGCTCCCCCAACTTCTTACGACATATAAATTTTATATGGAAAAAAAAAGAAAAAGTGTACGTGAAACAAGTTCCCAAAAATACACGATAATCCAAAAAGCAAATTAACTACTTGTCAAATAACAATACTATCTAATAATCAGTTATTGCCAGCCAGCCCTACAAGGGCCGGCCATTTGAGGAAGCAAAGGGACGCGCAACTAATTAAGATGCTTTGTCAACATTTGCACACCGAAGCTTAATAAAGAGACGAATGACATGAAATAGGAATGTACAAGGGAAGAAGAAAACAAGCGACATGATTGTTAAACTACAAAATGACTTCTGGCAGGAAGGGTAGGGGACCTTGTTTTGCAATTTAATGTCCCTATTGACTTTTCAGAATCGACGGAATAAAATAATTGAACATAAAAAGCGTCCTTTTAAAAAAATAATAATAAAAGGAATTTTCAAAAAAAGAAAGACCCCATAACCTTTTAGATTTTGAGGTACTAAAGGCAGCTGAGACAAATAATGACAATAAAGAAAACCCCCAGGCGGAAACTTACTATCAAAATTGAACACAATTTGCTCCCGTGAAGCCGAACAATAAAACTGGAATGGTTGGCCCGAAGAAGCCCGTTGAATGATCAAAGGTTTGGTCAACCTTCTTGGGGTCGAATTTTCTTTTTCCTTGGACCTGATTTCGGCCTAACCTCAAGTGCATTAAGTTTTTCTCCAAACTCAATCGGCGGAAAAACCAAAAGTACACTGAAGTCATATATGGGCTCGGCCTCACTGGTTGGGCAAAGCCCATCTAATGGAAACTCAGGTCCCAAACAAGGGCCGATGAATAGCTAGGCTTTTGAAAGGAAATGGGATTACCTTACAAGCCCAATTATTGAGGTTGAGTGGTTTAGCCAGTAACGCAATGATAAATGGGTGTGTCTACAATTTAAACATAATTGATAAATTTTCTTGCATAATTGTCACTTCATTTTTATTTTTATTTTTTTATTTTTTTATTTTTTAGGTTTGATTTATATATCATATGAGTGTCAAACTAGAATGACCTCAACTATGGGGAAAAAAAAATGGAACATGGCGATGGTTCTGTAGAAATTGTCACACCTTTACTGAATAACGGATAAGCATCCTAATTTGATGGGAATTTGTGAATGTGTTCAAATGAAACTGATGACAACAAAATCATTAATACAATTTCCATTGCAAACCAAGCATAAACAGTAAACATCGCTGGGTCTACCCTAAAAGGCACGGAGTCATCTACAGAACTATGAAAGCAAAACACCCAGCACCACAGAAGATGACACACGGACCAAGAGGCAGTGAAAAGTACTTGCAACTGGAAAGTACTCTTAATTCTATGTGTCCTCATCATCATAACAAGGCCCCTTTATTTCATTGCTGCTTTACCGTGTTTCTATTCTTCGACTTATAGTGAGCACCGTGTGTATGGTGGCTGTTAAATAGAAAATATAACTCTTTCCGAAACCTCTGTCAACTTCTCTAACTCTCTATCTTAGCCGCGTCCCGGTGGTTAATAATGGAAGACATAGACATTGTACTCCACAACAGCTGTTCTAACGTCAATTTTGTGGGTTCTTGCCTGAGCATAGCCACGCGCGAACCGAAAAAGCCCGCTGCCACCAACGATCGGCATCTCCCTCACTGCAGAAAACACGGCATTGCGTCCCAAAATGCTAACGGTGCTACCATTATACTTCTCTTCCATAAACGCAAAGTTCAAAACCATCAGTAAACCGATTTCGCTCTGTGACGCGGATGCATAGATACCCTGTGCTCTGCCTACGAGTTTCGAACTGCGTTTCGGTCCAACGGTTAAAGGGTCATCAATCACGGACACCGTGCCAAACCCGGTGGGAGACGTTTCTGTGGTGGGGGAGCGGGCGACTTGGACGGCGGTGGCATTTTGGCCGCTGACTGTGTCGTGGAAGTAGAAGTGGAGATGGCTTAGCTTCTGTCTCTCAAGACCTAGTCTCGAGGGAGACAAGTTTCTTGAGAAAGTGTGAGACTTGGCTGTGGCCAGGAAAAGCAAGAAAATAGTGAATCCAAATGGAAATGGGGAGGTGAGATTACGGATGGTTTTGGCCATGATCAAAATTGAAAGGAGCTAAAGGGGTGAAGAATTGGAGGAGAATCTCTAAGGGAATTGGTGTGTTTTCGGGGTAAGGCAGAGTAATGTAGAGCCTACAAACTGCCGTCCTTGTTATATATCTTTTGTGCATTTAGTTGTGCTGCAATTTTATTACTTTTCTTTTTATCTTTTTATTACTTATTATTGACGGTCATCCGCATCATAATATCATACCTTTAAATATATTTTTTATACAATTTTTATCATTAATTACAATTATATGTTTAAATAAAAAAAATTTAAAATAAGTTATTAATAATTATAATAATACAGTCTATAAATTTACGTGTCAAATTGACCCCATGACCAATTACTTTATTACTATCGTTTATGCAATAAAGTTTCCCATTGCATTTGATTTTCCATATTCAACTTTGTTCTTTGATGACCGTGATCAAATAATATATAGGACCCTTCTAATGTTAATGTCCGACGCAGCAACAGGAAAAGGGTACATTTAAAATTAGAGAAAATATGGGAGAGAAAAAAAGAGAACACAATATATCCATTTGGAGATGCTTAAACTAAAGTTCATCTTACCATTAATACATTAACAGCTGTGGGTTTGGAGGTCACACTAGCCAGGTTTTAAAATTTTTATTTTGTGTCAAGCATGTATCATTAAAAGTTCATAAATAACTGATTTAAATTATAAATTTGGAATTGAGAATAGAGGTAATTCTACCAGAAAACCGAGTGTTTGGGAATGCGTTTTAGTCTTTACAGCTCATTTATAATAAATTATAAGATTTGACTAATACAACTATTAAATTAGAAGAGTGGAATCTGGGAGAAAGCTAAATCAGTCTATGAATTTGTAGCCTGCTACATTTTTCCAGAGGCAGGAAAATGGCACGCATTTTAACGAGAGTCAGCCTCAACTCAACTCAACTCAACTAACGCAATCCACAAGCAATCAAACACGGCGTTCAACTTCTAATCATTTCGTAGAAGTTACTGCAAAATACCGGAGTCCTTGACTATTTTGGCCCCTCGACCCACGAGTCGATGAAAGCCATTGTGGGAGCAAAAATGCAACCGAAATTGGTGTCAGCATGAACGCAGATTGGTATCACATGTGCCCTGTCAAAGCCATGACACTTTGTCCCTACATCTTGTTAGTTTATTATAAAAATCTATCAGATTAAGTTATTCAATAAAATTAATTTTTTTATTTTTATAATTTTTATTTTTTTCTTGTTAGTATTAAAATTTAAGACTTTTATAATAATAATTTAAATTTTTAACTATTAGAATATCTCTAAAAGACACCAAATTGTTATCCATGGCCTCGAACTGCTAAAATTGGGGAGTATTAATGGGGTTTTTGTCACGCATACTTGAATGTAGTTTTCATAACTTGGAAGTCTTGAGTACGAAAATTTCCTAAGAAATGGAAAACAGAAGAAATGGAAGACTCAATGCCAGACAACCACGAGAAGACTGCGAGAAAGCATGGTTAGAAAAATTCCACGATTGGAAGACAGCCTACCAATGAACTCTTTTGGAAAAGACAGCAGGATCAGAATTTAGATTCGTTCCGTTGGACACACGACTTTTCCGAACCCACGAGATGGACAAGTTGACTATCTCTGTGAAACAGCTTGACTTGCAACCCTCCGAAATACGCAAAAGAAAGAGGGAAAATTCCTAACCTTTTTTTCTATGTTTTGGTGCTGTCAGGTGTTCATCCAATTTCGATGAACAATTCAAATCTACATCATTAATTTATTCACATATTTATGAGAAATTATATCTTATTTGATTTTATTGAGCAACAATTAATTCATTTTATCGTTAATTAAATATAACTGAATTTAAATTCGAAATTTTTAATTTTAATTAGAATTTAAAGTTTTACCATCCGAGTTATGAGTTATTATTTTTCTAAATTTTTAAGCATATATATATATATATATATATATATATATATATTTTCTACATGTAGCTTTTGTGTCTGTTTAAAGGTGTGCCTTTTTTTTTGTTTTTTTAATCGGGGTCCCTGATTTAGCCATATCATTAACGTCTTGGGCTAGAGCGAACGTTCGAGTCTGCTAAGCAACCACAAACCCGAAAATTAGACTGGGCCGGATCTGTGCTGGTCTTGGGCTAGCTTATGGATCTTCTAAGTATACTAAGGTAATAAAAAATAATTATAGTAATGTATTTTTTAATAAATAATAAATTATATATATATATTATTTTTTAAAAAAATAATTAATTAATAATTAAATGGTCCGATTAGTACTTTTTTTTCCTTGAAAAAAAAAAAAAAAAGCCTTCTCTCCTTCTCATCCTCTGTGGACGGACACAGTCATCAAAGGTATCAGCTCCGAAGCCCAAGCTGTGGCAAGGAGTACGAGGTTGGTTGATTCTTATGTTAGCTCTTCTTTATCTTCTCTCTCTCTCTCTCTCTTTTATTTTTTTAATTTTCTTTCTCGCCTTGGCTTACATATGAACTTGTCTGAAGGAAGTTCAAAATAATAATAACAATAATCAAAGAAATTTCTGCCTAAGTAATGGAGAATCGAAACTTGGCTTTGGGTTCTTGTTATCTTCTTCCTAATATATGTTGTTTTCTTTTGTATTTTTGGGGACTTGAAACTCTGTTAGAAGTCTTACTAACCAAGCTATCGGATAGCCTCGTAAGGTGGTGGTGCAAGAACTTTTCTGGGATAACTATTGTATGACCCATAAATTGGTTTTGGATTTTGGTGCCAAGGGAATTGCATTGTGGGGTTGGGTTGTTTAGGGGGGGGGGGGGGGGGGAGCTCATCTGATTTGTTCCAGTTGTTAATGGATTCATGGTTGAGACAAGCAGCAGAGTAATAAGGTAGGTTTTGACGGTTGTTTTAATAATTTAATGCGAATGGGTTCTTGTAAAGGTTGGTGCCATGCCATTGTAGTTTGTTTATGGCAGATTGAGAGCATTTTTTGCGAATTCTACATTTATTTTCTGGGAAATGTTATCTTGTATGACTTAAGAACGGTTGGGTCAAGAACGTATCAACTACACAACTCAACTTCACTAAGTCTTATTCCCTGATTCTTTGGGGTTGATTGCAACTTTATGGATAGCTTTTTTACCATTTTGCTCTATTTGAGTTCATTCATTTGAAAGGCGGAAAAATAGAAAAGGTGTCTGTAACATTGGTGAGCCTTTTCTGAGTTGAGTTGGATAAATAAGTTATCTAATTCGTTTGAGAGTTATTTGCATCCTACTTATTGATAAACCTTTGTGCTGGTCACTTGGTCAAGTACTGGGAAGGTTGAAGCAGGGCCTTGTGGTACACATTAATCTTCTAAGCACTTGTGTTCATTTCAGTGACTAAGTGCTGACATTATTTTGTCTTTGTTCATCTACACGCAGTAATAGCTTTTGATGGCATCGATAGTTTCCAGGGATATAGGGACAGGATAATTTCAGTCTGCTGACAAGATGTTCTGAATACCTCAGTGCTAACATTTTTGCTTCGTTCATTGGGAAGAACTTGAACCTACACACTGGAATTTCCCATTGTAAACCAGAAATCTAGCCATCAAAGAGCAGACAAGGATTCTTCAATGAATTCCATTTTGTTACCCTCTTCTTCCATGCTCAGATTACCTTTTCACCATCCCTTAACTCATCATCGACTTCAGTCTCTATACTTTTCCAATGATAGTTGCAATCATTGTCATGCTAATTGCAGCTTGCTTCATTATCCAACTTTTCCATTCAAGTTGCAACGTTCTTTATGCACTAGTCATCAATCAATTGCTGCTTCACTTCCTGCTGAAGAGGGAACAATACCTGTAATGAATTTTGAAGAGTTTGCTGAAAAGGATTGGTCCTTTCTTGATTCTGATGAGCTAAATTCCAATGACAAGCACAACCAAAAGATTGGACGCATAATATCAGCAGGAGGAATTGAAGAAACTTCAAGGGTTTTGGTTTCAATTGCATCAGAAGGATTTGTGGATCAGTTGGTTGAGACTAAACCTTGCAATGCCTTGCTTGTAGTCCATGACTCTCTTTTCCTTTTAGCTGTCATTAAAGAAAAATATGACAAGGTTAAATGTTGGCAAGGGAAATTGACACATGTGCCAGAAAAGTGGGCACCTTTTGATGTTGTGTTTCTTTATTTCCTGCCAGCTTTGACCTTTTCGCTGGACCAGGTTTTTGGGGCACTTGCAAAATGTTGCTCGCCAGGTAATTGTGAATGCTTTTGATTTCTGTCTTCTTCCATTCATCTTTCCAATTAGTTGAATACTTGATCCTGTTGAACCTTGTAAGAAAGAATTTTTCTATGTCATCGAGAAGCAGAAGAAAAAACAACCTCAAAGATTGAGATCAGAATTATTCTTTAATAAACTGTAGTAAATTTCCATTCATAAGACCACATATCATGTATGGTGATAATATGATTAAGGCCTTATTTTGGCATGGAATATGCACTTGCTTCAAAACTATTCCAATTTGCAAATGGGAAAACCTGTTTTTGGCGGTGACTTTTGAGCATTGCTTGTTTAGGTGCAAGACTGGTTATTAGCCACCCCCAGGGAAGGGAAATGTTAGAGCAGCAAAAGAAACAGTACACAGATGTTTTGGTTTCTGATTTACCCGACAAGATGACTTTGCAGAAGGTTGCAGCTGACAATTCTTTTGAGGTGACTGAATTTGTGGACGAGCCAGGATTTTATCTTGCTGTTACATGCTTTTGTGGGTGAAAAACTGAGATTATGTTGGACACTTCTGCATAAAGGGTGCACCCAACTGCTCAGCTCAATAATGTTCCATCTATTGTTGTTCATCTAAATAGTTTTGGCATTCCTTGCTGGTGCTAAGAGATATTTTCCCAGCCAATCTATGGCCTGCAGTTGATTGGTTCTCTCCAACATGTACCATGCTGCCTCAATTATCTGAGGAGGCAACTAGACATAGACGTGATTAGCTGATGTTTTTTGCCATTTAGGTGTTATTTTCATGATACATCAACATTTTGTATACTGTGATTGAGTCTGCTTTTTTCTTAGAGAGAGGTATGATTACATTGTTGGACAAGCATAAATTGCCAAATTCTGCTTATTTTCCTGGAGCTGTGAATGTCTTAAGGCTGAATTGTCTACCATTGATAGTTTTCAAGACCCCTGACTTAGGCAGCAGTTTGGCTTGCACTGGATGGAGGTGTCATTCAGATTCCCCATCTGAATGCCTAAGCTCTCCTCTTACACTCCTAATGATGTGTAGAATATGTATTTGTTTATGTTCCAGAGGCAGCTTGTCCAATATATATATATATGGTCCAATAATTTTTATATATATATATACATATATATATTGGTCCAATAATTTTTATAGTCTGTTTTGTTCTCAAACACCGATGTATTGTGAGCAACAATGAACCTGAATTGCTTTACCCAAAACGACGGGCTGAGCTACCTTTTAAATTTGAATTCAGTTAAATCCTTAGGCAAATGATGGTCAAAAAAATAAAATAAAATAAAGATTGAACCCACACAAACTTTTCCCGGCCCAGTGGATCACAAGGCCATGAACATGCGCAGCTAGATGTGAACCCTCATGGGGAGGAAGCTTGGTTCACCATGTCAAGGCTAATAGATGTCTACCTTCTCACTTTGCTGGGGAGATCGACTACTTCATCTTCATTTCAGGTTGATGGGTGCATTTGTAACGTACCATCTGAGCCCATTCTGAAGTAGTGAACCCGAAGAGACAAAGTTGCTCGCTTACACAACAGGCAATTTTTTTGGGGTCAAAACACGAGAAATGCAAGACCATTAGAAGCATCAACAGCCCCACTAAATTCAGCAATTAAGGGAAGAATAAAAAGCCTCATAACCATATGGCATCTATTGTTTATCTGTACAAGAAATTGTGGTCAAGCACCCGAAGATACGAGGAGCTAATGGAGTTCCAAAGAGTAGATGACTCTACATTAAAAATGCAGGAGGCGAAAGAACAATCTCATTATAATTCATTCATATGAAATATGAATCCAAATAGAAAACCTCTGGCATTATAAAACTCTACCAAATATCTCCCCACACCCCCCCTCCCCTCCCTCCGCCCGCAGAAATGTTATCAATTTTCACCAGGCAACGCTTCTGTCGGATGTGGTCCAGCTGCAGTCATTATCTCAGCATTAGCTTCGATGAGACTTCCCTGCTTCACACGTTTAGGCTTTTTCTCCTCTGAGTTCATGCCATAGCCTTTTGCAACTGCCTGATAAGGTGGAACCAATGGAGACTTAAATATGGGACTGGCCAGATAATGCACTGTTCCATATTGCAAACATGAGCGCAAATTTCCATTTGCATCATAGCCCATGGGGCCGGTATACGGGTAGTGGTTAGGCTGGGGAAAGGGCATTTACCCCGTGAGCTGGAGCTGCTGGCCAAGAAAGTGGATTTTGATGGAAGTAACCAATTGTTGAAGGAGCTTGAAACACTAGAAATTGTAGATTTTGGTTATGCATAGCTGAAGACATGCCTTGATGTTGTGAACCCATAATGTAACTCGGTATTCCAAAATCAGGATTCCAGGGACTTTTTGCTGGCACACTTTCCAGAGAATTATTTCTTGGAGAATATGTTGGAGGCTAAAATTATTTGCTATTCCCAAAAGCCTCCCCACCGTTTGTACTCATTTTAATCATAATTCCTTCTTCAGGACATTTGATGAAGCCATTTCGAATGCTTGCATTGCTTTTTTTCCCCCATTGGCGTTTCGTTATAATCGAAGATACCATTGTGCACACCCAATGAAGTGTTTATTCCTTCTGATTGTTGACTAGCATCTTCAGAATCTGATGTGGAAGAAGATTCCAGATTTCCATTGTTTGATGACACTGTGATGCAATCTCCATCACTAAGGCATGAGGAGCAGACTTTGAAGTGCTACCTATGCGAGGGTCAGATATCGCAGAACTTTTTGCAGGAAGACAAATGACATCCTCATACAGAAGCTTCTATTGAGTAGCAAGGGTCCCTAATTTCCCCTTGAAGTCTATCCTAGACACCTTTTGTCTGATTTAAGACGAGTTTCTCGATTCTTTTGCACTGTCCTCCTCGTGATCATTCCCACGTGAATTTTCCACCACTACACACACCAACGGATGACAAAAGGTGGTTACCATTTATTTTCATTCCTTCAGCCTTGAAAGTTGAAAGTAGATGATCTCTAGTCGACATTGTCGTCCGAGTTGCTCCGAGGGTATTTCTTTCGAGATTCCACGGGCTCCCAAACATTCCTAAAAGGACTCTGCCAGGATAATTATTTACGCCAATGCATTTGCTCGCACGAATGTCATGTATTTGACTGTACTTGTTAGCTCGATAGAATTGCTTGGACATTTCCAACACAGATTCGGACTTACCAATAGATTTGCTCTCACGGCCAACTCTTATTTCAGAAACATGCATCTCAACCTTCGATTTGTTTTCATCGGTTTGGTGACAACTGCAAACACGGAATTCATATCTTTCATTCATCCAGTTGTTGGGACTCTGAAACCTCTCATCTTCAAACACGAAAGTCATATTATTACATTAGTTACTTTCCAGCTTCCTTTTGTTTGTATCGGCTGACCAGTTGTTCGTTTTCCATGTCTTCGTAGTGTTGTCATCCTTTCTTATTTTGGTTAGATTGGTCTACCGTGTTTATCGTCTTGTTGGATAGCACAGGTCGTGCGTATTACACGTCTACGTCTTCATCCCTTTGTTGCTTGTACTATATTTCTTGTTATCATTGTTATATGCAACGTTTTTGTAACCATGCAATGTTAGTTCCAAGCCCGTTTCTTTTAATTGGTGATCAACAGGCTCACTAACAAGTGAAAAAGTCCCACCACATGAACAGAAAAACATACAGAGATGATCAAAAAATGAGATGGCATGAAAGTGCTATACTCTGAGAAATCCTTATTTTTTGTTAAAATTTTTAATTTTTTTTGGTCCAAAAATATCCAGTGTCGCACAGTTGAGTGTATTTTGGGTTAAAAACTTTAAATTTTAAAAAACAAATGAAAATCAAGTTTGGCATCTTTTTGTTCCATTTTCTTCTGTCCCCAAATTCTTTTTACTAAGCCTTTGTTTGGTTTTGTTAGATAATGGTGATAAAGAAAGTAACGAGAAAGTGAATTTTCTTGCGTTTGGATATACCATAGGGAAGAAAAATTCTTGGAAAATTCAAAAAATTTTCTCACATCATCTACTGTTACCAATCTCACCAATTCGGTGAAAAGAAAAAAGAAAGAAAGAAGAGTTTATTATTATTATTATTATTATTATTAATGTTTTTTTGCTGCTAATAATGCAAATGCCCCTTTCAAATCCAAAAAGATAAAAACACACAAATTATTTTCTCAACTAAGCAAAAATGGAAAGTCATCTCATCTCCACCTCCTCTCTTCAAAGCATCCAAAAACATATTAATTAAACACTAAGAATATTTTCCAATCTTTCTTTTTTTTTTTTCATCAGTGAAAATTTCCAATATTAAAACATGGAAAAACTAGACTTGTTTTGTGGTCCCTAGAGACCCATTTGATAGTGCGGTTGTTGGTTTTGGGCTCAAGAGCTACAGATTGCTCCCGGGTTGTTGGAGGTTTCGCGGGTCTTAAGAGAGATGATTCGAACGATGAACGTAAGTGGGTAGAGATGAGTACGCAAGAGTAGTGAGAAATACTGGGATTTGGTCGACGATGATTTTGATGATGAGTAAGAGACAAGGAAGAGGAGAAAAGATACGAGAAGATAATGCTTTATCCCAGAAGAAAAATTAGAAACATGAACCAAAGAGATGGGTGAATTTTACGGTAAACCACACCCCCGCCCCCAATGGGTTAATTAATCCTCAAGCCGAATTCCAATTAGACGGAAATTCTAATATCGAAATGACATCCCCTACAACCGATTTAGAAAAATAAAACAAAATATTAATACACATAAGACAATGGCTAATCTATTCAGTGTTAGGGTGATCGTTAACATTCACCGTTGTTGCCATGCCTGATTAAAACCCCCTCACCCAAAAACCGAAAGAAAAAAGGAAAAAAAAACAAAACCCCAGTGTGCAGGAGGAATACAAGACATAATTAATTCCAAAGGCAGAGTAGATGAGAAATAAAAGTACAGAGGTCTTCTATAAACTTTTCCAGATTAGACATTCTCGTTAGCACAATCAGATTTAACAATGCATTATGATTATGAGAGCAAACGGGCGGATGACGATTGAGTTTGACTCATACTACAATCAGATGGACCAGCTTATGAAAGACAGTCCACGGCACCCAAGCAGCAGGCATAAGCAACTCAGAAACCTCAAATTTCATGACCGGAAGAAAGATGCGAGTAAAATTCTACACATTGTAGAAACTATATAAGCAATCATATGCCAAAACCAAAAACTGCCCGTATCTTATAGAAAATAAAGTCGCGCCATCCTCTTTCAGTATTTTCCACCACAGTTGCATTCCCATATCTGCCAATTACATAAAGCGACCATAAATGGTCAGCCAAAAACAACAAAAATAAAATAAAATAAAATACCCAAGAACGACTGTAAACAAACACGACTACTTTGCAAAATAAAACTTGAATTCACCTGTCCTCCTCCGGAATATCAGTGTGAGTTAGCTTCACTACAGTGACGCCAGGTTCAGGCTCATGAAAACTAAGTCTTACCTGCAACCAGAATTTCAAATCCATTCAGCCAAAAACTTCAACAGCTCAAAGCAGAAGGAAACAGAAGGGAAATCATTACCATGAAACAGATTCTGAGATTCAGCAATATACACTTTCCTATCACCAATTACTTTATCACTGATCCAAAGCCAACATGAAGAAGTCTAATTTCAATCAATATTAACCATTATAACTCTGTCACATACCGTGGAAATGATCCCGTCGGGCCAGCTCCCAAACCTCCACTTCTGAACGATCAATTTCCCTTCTTGCAACTCAACATTTGTTCCGGTCACCGACCCATCAAAAATACTGAATTCCCCTCCAACCTCTTTACCAATCCTGGCATTACTCTGCGTAAAACCTTTCCATCGGTTCTCATCCATCAATATCTCGAACAGATCTCTGGCTCTACAGCTAAACTTCTCCGTCAGGCTTATTGTCTTAAACCCTTTCTTCGACTCATTCTTAGCTTCCTTCTTCGGTTCCACTTTTACCGCCGCCGCCGCTGCAGCATTTAGCATCTCCTTATTTGCCGCCACCGCAGTGGTTTGCGCCTTGGGAGCATTGGCTACCTTCTTGGTTTCAAATTCGTCCTTGGCAGGCCCGCCCTTGGCCATACTCTGTACATAGACCCTAATCTTCTCCTTAATCAAAGGTTTTCCCTTGGCCACCATGGCTTCCTTCAATCTCTTACCCAAGGGGCCGTTATCCTTAACAGTGACCTTAATTTCCGGGTCCTCGTCGGCATTCTCAACGGAAAGATATTTCAAATATTGGGAAGTGTTCATTATTGTATAATTACTTTTATTGATTCAATTTTAGCGGTGATTTTATTTTTCCATTTGTAGCAGTGGGGATTTGTCTTAAGAATACAAAATTCAAACTATAAAGTTTTTGAACATTACAATTTAAGGTATAACATCCAACTAAAGTTTATTTTTCATGTAATTACTACCGAATTATTGTAATTTAGTAATAAAAAGACTTATTTGTTGTAAGTAGTTTTAAATAAAGTTTTAAATTTAAATTTCTCTCAAAACATTTAATAAAACAAAACTTAGGTGCCGTTCGGGAATCTTTGGGGACGACGAGTCACTAGGCGTTTGGCAGCCAACCCGACAACCTCTCAAGCTCTGTCCTGCAAGCTCTTGGGTCCAGCAGGCACGAAATGAAGCCAACTGGGCGACTGAAGCGAGTTGCGAGACCCAAGAAACCGATTCACATTAGAGAGTCCGATCATGACCAGGAAGAACGCCGCCCGACTCAGCGACTCAAATCCATAACCAGCAAAGCCGAGTTCAAGCCCCAGTGTCGGAGCCAGCGCAGTCCCACAAGCACAACTCATTCGCTTCCAACAGTTTCAAAGTTAAATTCACCGTCTTTTGGTGATATGAAAATCTTGGCCCTGGAGTTCTTCCAGATCGACGCCCTCGAACTCGCCCCGCGCTTGCTTGGCAAGTTCCTGAGGAGAGATGATGTTGTTCTTCAGATTACGGAGGTGTGTGTGCAAGAATTTAATTTGCTGACCCTGATTTTATGTGGGTATTTTATTTTTCTTGTTGGAATTCATAAAAAGGTATTGTGTGTTGACTACTTGACAGGTGGAAGCTTACAGGCCAAATGATTCGGCTTGCCACGGCAGATTTGGCATTACTGCAAGAACAGCCCCGGTGGTAAGATTGAATCAACTCTTTCCATATTCCATTCTACAATTGAAAACATTTTATATATTGGAGCATTTCAAGATTTTTGACACTGTTGTTCAATTTTTTCTGGGCATATGATTTGGCTTTCGGATACAGTTTGGACCAGGAGGGCATGCTTATGTTTATCTCTGCTATGGTTTGCATACAATGCTCAACGTTGTTGCAGACAAGGAAGGAGTTGGTGCTGCAGTCCTAATACGCTCTTGTGCTCCCATTAGTGGTAATATGCGACAACTATGCTCACTCAAATTGGATAGAAAAAGAGAACAAAAACGGCAGGATTGCGTATGACTGTCACGGGGAATACTTTTCATAATTGCTTTATTCTTTCATGCTAGAATCTCATTGTGAACGGACTCTTCAAAATATATTGACCCCTCTGTATTTTATTTTTAACGCATTATTATAGGGTTGGAAACCATTCAGAAGCGTCGGGCCCAGATAACTGGGAAGCCTGTCCTCCTTACTGGACCTGGCAAGGTTGGTTTTTTCATTTATTGCCTACCATATAGATACCAGGATGCTAGTGCTGTTTTGACCGCAGTTGAGGTTCATGTCTTGTAGAATTATACCCATGCAGTTATGCCAGTGATGTCTGTGATCTCTTAACTGCAAAATATATGCATGTCTGAAAGAATATCTCAAAAAGTAATCAGGAATACCTCTAATTGCATGAATTGTGAACATAGAATATAGAAAATTGTGAATTTCTGCCCGAATATTACTGAGTGAGTGATCGTGTGACCAAGTGAAACAAATCCTGTTCTCTGCAGATTGGACCCATGGATGGGGTTGAAAGCATAAACACTGCAAATAATTTTCCTTTTCCACTTTCATGCACTGTAGCATCAACAAAATATCCTGTGAAATATAGTTACGGCTTTATGTTTCATTGTTGCATCATTGGTTGGTCAGTTCTCTTCAAAATGCTTAAAAGCTTAATAAATTGTTATGTTTAGATTGGTCAAGCATTGGGGATTTCAACGGAATGGTCTAATCATCCCCTTTACTCTCCTGGTGAGTTAACAATATGTCCTAATTTGTCTGTTAATCTGCTTGGGTTCTCTGTAATACTGCAGTTATAACATGCTGCAGGTGGTTTAGAACTCTTGGACGGGCCACAGCCTGAAAAGATACTGATTGGTCCACGTGTTGGCATTGAATATGCTTCACCTGAACATCTCAATGCATTGTGGAGATTTGCCATTGCTGGTACCCCTTGGATCAGTGCTCCTAAAAACACCCTCAGGCCACCCTGATCTTGAAATTTTTAAATGCAGACGAGCTTTACATGCAAGCAGGAGTTGCAGAGTCCCTCCTATTTTGAAACTATAAATATCATTGTTTGCGGCTCCCCATTGTTGAATGTGAACATTGGCAAAAATGTGATGCTAAAATATGTGAGTCATTCAAAAGCAGCACCAAGGAACGCATTGAAAGGCTGGAGTTGCCCGTCTCATCTGGTTTTATAACTTTAAAATCTAGGTGGAAGGGAAATGTATCGCAAGGCTTCTGTAAAACCATTTTTGAAACTGCATTCTTTTCCTGATAACGAGATGTTTGTAGAGCTGAAGGCTTGACTAATCTTTACGACTGGAAGGCCAAGAGACAGGAGTGCAGTCTCTAATGCAAACGGGCATGCGCTCCACCGAAGCGAGAATTAAAATTTGGGACGTGCGCTGAATCTACGAATGCAATGAGCAATGCAACTCTAGTCATACCCACTTGAGCCAACCCGGGGCTTACCATAAATGACTTCATCCAACATTTGAAGAAACAAAGTTGTCATTATTGTCCGTTGAAAAGCATGGCCTGCTGTTGCGCCGGAGAAGCAGGTAGAGATGGGAAAAAGAGAGGGTAATGAGAAAGGGAGGGGTGAGAGGGGGAAATGGCAAAGAGAGGGAGATGGAGAGTCAAATTAGAAATCTTTCAAATTTTACTTCTAAAATGAGAAGTTAGTTTCCTTCTTAAATTGAATGTCTCTGAAAAAAAGTCCATTTTTTTTTTGTTCTTATTGGTATCCTAATTAGTAACAAGTTTAGCATAGATTTTTTATTCACCGTTACCACAAAATATTTCAAATCCAATGGCATTTAGTAAGTCTGGGTGCAGAAATTTTTAGGTGATGCACCGTATTTTTGCCCAAATCATAAATAAACCCTTGATTCTAATAACAGTTTTGACCAACAAGGTCAAGATCCAAACCATAGATATACAAACAAGGTCAAGTATCCTGCTGACAATAGAATTGGGGCTCCCCTGTTAAGGATTAGGCTCCTTAACAACATTGAATCTCCCCAATAAAAGAACGACACTAGGACTCCGCAGCAAATTAAAACCAAAATCATTCGTATAAAAGGAATAAACTACTTCAAACTCTCTGTTGGCGTCACTTAAAGCCCTTGAAAAGTGCCAGTGCAGTTGCCGCCCTGCTAGGTCAGCCTGCCATCATCGCCCTTATTATCATGGAGGATCAGACTTCTCAGCAAGACCTTGAAAACCAGGACTTTTTCAATCAGACTTGTCAACATTCTAACCAAAATTCCAATGAAACCAATAAACCCTACGATGAGATTTCAGGAAAAGATGGTTGCTGTGACCCCAACGATATTAAGACACCACAAAGAGGCACTGATGATCAGATGAGTGAGGCTTCTCAAGATCAAAACGAGGATGAACACGACAGCAACAACAATTCTCATGCACCGGATGGTGACTCTGATCATGAAGAACCAGAGAGTGAGGACTATAGCAGAGACCTCGGCAGTGAGTACTCGAACGAATCTGAACGATATTATCACTCTTTTGAAAGTGTTTATAATTGCTATCCTTTGTCTCTAATTGGGAAGTCACACTTAGAGCACGGTGACCAGATTATAATGCCTGCTTCGGCATTGGAGAGTCTGCTAGAGATTCAAATTGATTATCCCATGCTATTTGAAATCAGTAATGAATTGAAGGGTAGTATTTCACATTGTGGGGTGTCTGAATTCACTGCCAAAGAGGGTTCAGTATTTTTGCCAAAAAGGATGATGGAAAACTTGCAACTTCAGGATGGTGATCTTGTGAAACTGAAGTATGCTATCCTTGAGAAGGGAACTTACATAAAGCTCCAACCTCACTCCATGGATTTCTTGGGCTTAGTTAATCCCAAGGCAGCACTGGAAGAGGCATTGAGCTCCAAGTTCTTTTGTCTCACCAGTGGAGATACAATCGTGGTCAATCATAATCAGAAGACCTTTCGTATTAATGTAGTTGAAACAAAGCCAGCTTCTGCAATTAACATTATTGACACAGATTGTGAGGTAGAGTTTGCTCCTCCCCTGGATTACAAAGAACCTGGAAAACACGAACAATCTGTGGAAAAGGAGGTAAGCAAGAAGGGGTCAAAGTTCATGCCGTTCACAGGCTTGGCAAGACGTCTAGATGAGAAAGCTTCGGTGGATTTTTCTTCAACCGGTCCATCTTCTGTTGAGGGAGACGAACGGAATTCTGGTGTAGATTCAAGCATCACCATTGATGCAGATTCAAGCATCGTCACCAAATCAGAGTCAATGTCATGTAAACGACCTGGAAAGATGGTTTTTGGTTCCTCTGAGCGTCAAAGCAATTCCAGAAATCTGCAGAAAGGTGCCCAAGCTGAAACTCAGAAAAAGGAACCGTTTCAGCCATTCACGGGAAAGAAATATAAGTTGGGAGGCTGATCGTATTTGATGGTTCACGAAGTTTGTTATAAATGGTAATTAGGAATGAAGGGTTATTAATAATTAAAGAGTCGAACTAAATTTGAGATTTTTCATCCCTTTTTGGCTTTAAAGTAGATTGGTTTTTTTACACTGGATTTCCCTCGTTACTTCTTATATAAGATATGACCCTCGAAAGTTGAATCTCTTTTATGTCTGGCATAACAATTACTTGCACTTGCTCGCTATTAGTTGACAGACAACAGTACAACGAGGTTGGATATACAGTCTGCCGTGATACTCGAGCAGTTCAGCACATTCTAAAATGAACAGAAGTCTTTTTATGTAATTCCCCGTTCTTTTGCTTGCCTTCTCCCTTTTCAGCTCACCCAGCCTTGGCTTCCTACATGTCACCAGGCCAACCGGCCAATTGTGCTGCTGCTTATATGCTGATTGAACCAGCAGACGGTAATTTCAACTTACATTTAACTGATAAGGGCATCATTACATCAGCATTCTCCAGAATATGGGTTCTGAAGCTGTTCAACTTATCTAGTGCTTTGATAGGCTCATTGATGCATTAATTAACTTGGCTGTGCAGAGTTGTTATTTGTGGTATTGCCTATAAAAAGATTTGCTCTGGACATTCGACAGTTCCAAGTTTTGAATGAAGGAAAACTTTTTGTGGAATCAAACAGCACAGAAAATCTACCTTCAAACTGCTATGAAAGCAAAAGAATAAAATTTTTAAGCGACAGATATAATCCCAAGATGATGCAAAAGTAGACAACCGTACAACGTATACTTTGGCATGCAAAACCTCCATCCCCTAAAACAAGATTTGGGCCCAAGCATTTGTGGAAGTTCAATACCTTAAAAATGAAAACCAGAGAAAGAATTATGGCAGCACCTACCGCATTGAAATCCTAAACCCGAAAAATTCATATTGATAAGTCCTCAACTTCCAATAAAATGAACCTCGATCCAGCAACCACAAAATAATAATGAGTGAGATATCATGACCATCCGTCATCCCAGAGGGAAGAAAACCTGTTACAGGAGTGTTTTTGCTGCTCTCTACCTATCACAAATTTACAATCTGCCATTGCAAGGCAGGCTTTCTGGCAATATACAGAATATTTCTTTGTTCTGCCCACATTAAGTTCAAGGAATTTTGAAGAGGGAGACAAAAAAAAGATGTAGAACCAGAATTTCTTCTCACTTCAATAAAAAACTTTGGTAATGTACAAGTTCAGGATATACAGCTTGCAACAATTAGAGGAAACTGAAACCACCAGTAAATAATTGAACTGTTGTAGTCCAAATATCTAACATTATTGTGGCAGCCTCATTTAAGTCATACAGAAATACCTTCAACATGAACCCAAACTTTCACTCAAGCCATCAGAAAAGGGCACAGGCCATCTGAAAAGGTAAAATACAAGTGTGAGACCCCAGGGAAACAACTAAGGCAAAATATGAAATGTGATGATGCATGAAAGAGCTGAGTTTTCCTGTACCTAAAATCAAGAATTGAGATACAAACAGGTTGATCTGGATATCAGGCAATGTACTGCATGGTGTCAAGCAACGTACTGCACGGTTGTTCAGTTGCATGGAACCAAGCACCTTGTCAAACCTGGGCACTTTGTTCACACCCTAAATTGCAGATGACTTTGGACTGATGCATCAGCAGCTTTCCTACTTGCTAGAATATAATCGACTATAGAATTCAGTGAAATCCAGCCGGAACATGAGGAATTTCAAATCAATGTGTTGCTGCACAGGCAACTGAGACAGGAAACCTTCAAACAATGTTGTGTATTCCTTTGCTATAGCATCTAGGTCTTGCCCAATGTTCCGAAGAAATTCTCCAGAACGTTGTGTTAAGGCCTTCCTGCCGTCACCTATCCAAGATCTGGGTTCTGAAGCTTTAATTGTTGTCTGCCTCTGCGATTTATTCTTGTCTTTAGAGGGTAAAGAGGATGTCACAGCTCTGTGTATAGTAACATGCAGCATGTCATTTAAAAAAGAAAACATTCTTTAGAACTGGTTCTGTATCATCATTAACAAAACTATTGGTGAAAAGGGCATCCAAGTGCACAAGCTCCCACATTTGTGGGGTCTGAAAAAAAGGTCAGATGTATACAACCTTACACTTGATTTCACAAAGCGGCTATTTCTGTGACTTGAACCCTTGACCACCAGATCACAATGGAATACCCTTTTTGTTACACCAAGACTTTCCCTTTAATAACAAAAATATTGATAACAAAGTTAAATATGTACCTTGCTTGCAACTCATGAATGCCTTCGTATAACCGATCTGCATGACTTCTGAAACGTAATATCAGGTCAAACAACACAAAGAGTGATTTGTAAAGCAGTTGAGATCGTTCCCCCAGAAGTGATTTCTCCACAATTGAATGGAGGTACTTCTCATGTGCTGCAAGTAGATCATCAAGATCCCTTGCTACATCCATCTCATCTGAAAAATCAGACCAAGACACCTCCAAAACTTCAAACATTATATAATATTGTAAGTTTGTAACAAAAAGATTCATCTCATCCCAAAGAACCTGGCATCGTCTTAGTGTGGAGACCAACTGGAACTTTAATGCACGCTGCAGCTTAGTGAAAGAATGAGAAGTAATACAATTTGGTTTCATGGTCTTCCAAGCACCAATAAGAGCATGTTCTACTCTTCTTAGCTTCCATAAAAAATTGAAGATTCTTAAATATTTTGCCATAACAGACTCAGTAAAAACTGTATCCAGTGGAACTCTAGTGTCATATTCTAGTGAGAAAACATCCCAGCCCCTATCTCCAGTGCCATGAGGCATCATTTTGACCTTCAACCTGTCTAATATGTCAGGTTCATCATACTGAGCATTAGATGCTCGTATTGCACTTTCCAGCAATCCGGCTAGTTTGAAGGAACTAATAGTATTAGCAGGCTCAGAAAGTTCTGGCCCAACAATGTCCATTAGATACTGAACAAAATCACCCTGCCCCAACAGCAAATATCGCTTTATTGCGAGACAATGTTCCTTAAACTTAAACCTTGTGTACATGACATCCAATAGATGCTTATCAATTCTCTTTGCTGCTTCAGCAACCAGAGTTTCCAGTGCATCTGTTTCACCATAGCCAAGACTCCCTCTTCTGGTTGTGGTCCCTGCAGCAGCAGCAGCCTCTGTTGCAGCATCAGCCCAGCCACAATCATCACAACAAACACGAAGGAAATTTATTGACTTCCCGGTCCTTAAAATTCTCTGAGCAAGGGATTGTGAAATAAATGAAGGAAGCATTCCAGCATGAAGCTGGTAACCCTCCCTCCAAAGGGACTCTGCTTTCACTGGTTGACCCACAACAAAGAACTCGGCAAAAATATCCTCTAACTCTCCTTCCAAAACCCAACTCCTGACCATTTCAAAAAGTGGAGAACACACACACTGGAGCAAACTCCTCATGAACTCATGCACAAGTGGATCACCATGTTGGGCATGCAAATGTATGGCCCCAGCCATTGCTCCACCCCTCAAAACTCTGCACTTATCAACCAGCACAGCCATTAACCTCATTTTAACCATTGGCTCTGCAAACCAAACCGACAATCTCCTTAAGGATAGATAGTTCCC
This sequence comes from Rhizophora mangle, assembly GCA_037832345.1. Taxonomy (NCBI): domain Eukaryota; kingdom Viridiplantae; phylum Streptophyta; class Magnoliopsida; order Malpighiales; family Rhizophoraceae; genus Rhizophora; species Rhizophora mangle. The sequence goes on along the minus strand of JBAPLJ010002022.1, from coordinate 1,308,218 downwards.
TGAACTAGCAGTCTCTGAAACCAATGGAATTGCATTCATTGCTTGTGCTTCAAGAACAGCCAATAACTTATAATATTCTGAGAGCTCATCTTGCAAAGCTGCACAAAATGCTTGCCCCACAGTTCCTACATCTTCAGCCGGAAAACAATCCATATTTTCTGAGATGTAAGTTTTAACCTTCCTAAACAACCACCCCAACTCACATAGCTTTCTAACCATAAGCCTAGTGGCTCTAGGAACTTTAATCGAATCTGGCAAAGCATACCCATCAACATTTGCATCGAATTTAACAAACTTCCCATCAATACCTTGGCAAGCATACAACACATCTCTCACCAAGGCCTCCTCAGACACCTCATTTTCCTCTTTAACCAAATTCACAAACTCCCTAAATGCAATTTCACGCAAATTCTCGGGTTCTCTAGTGACCAACAACACCCCATTATTCCAACCCTTATCTTCTTTCTGGCAATGATGGAAAACCCGCGAACCGCTACTGGATTCAGAGTCGTTTAATGTCAAATTTGGCAACAAAAGAGTAGAATTCAGCGCATTTTTTGCAGACTGCCGATCTTCGGATACAATTTTAAGCAAATAAAAAACCGCCCATTTGTTACTGACGCTACCGGGGCCAGTTTTGGAGGCAAACTTGTTGTATAGATCGGCAAAGGTGAGGGCTTGAGAGGACTTACCTTGAGTGGCAAGGCGGCGCTTGATGGACTCGGCGATTGAGGCGGCGTCGGGGGAAATAGAGGGGGTCAATCTGCTGGAGAGTATGCGGAGGGCGTAGCGGAGAGAGCTGTGGAAATCGGTAGAGCTAGGGCTAGGACTAGGGGTTTTGGAGTTAGGGCTTTGTGAGAGTAAGCGATGGACTAGCTCTTTAACTAGATCTATAATTTTCTGCTGCTCTTCTTCCCCTTCCATTTTCCCACCTTTCCCGGTGAGATAGAGACAGAGAGGGTTGTAGACCGACTTCACTTCTGTTTCTACCAAGATAGAATCTGTATGACAGAGCCTTTTTTTTTTTTTTTTTTTTGGGTTGAATTTTATACGGGCGGGGAAATGTGAAATTTTATTATTTTTGAAAAAAAAAGTGGGAGTTTGGTGTTCGCGATGAACTAAGATGGCTTTCAACTCAAATAAAATAAAATAAAAGAAGCACAAAGAAAAAGCTTATGCATATCGTATTTTTCAAATTCATGAAAAAAAATAAAATTATCCATAATACTAAAAGAATAGCTCAAACAAATTCACTTTGTCACATTATTCCCATAAATTGAACCTTAAATTCATAGATAGTTATGAGTTATCCTATAATTATCAATTATTTTTATTAAACAATTTTGATATTATTAACTAATAAGACTATGCAGAGATTTTTAGAAATATAAAACTTATGTCAAAATAAAAACATTAGTTAATAGTGCTGTGTACAATTCAATGAATTCTCCAATAAAAAAAAAAAATAAATAATCGACATATGTATCTTTTGAATTCAATATTTTTTTTTATTTTGAAAATAATTTTAATATTATTAAACTAAAATTTATTGATTTAAATATATGATGTAAAATAATCAGTGGAGTCAAGAGAAACCACGAACCAATGAATGGTGAAGACAACTGAAATCCGAGGCCGGGGTAGGCCGAATGATTAGTCGGTCAGACACCCAACTCGGGGCCTTGATTAATGGATATCACAGTAGTTACAATCTCTGTTCCGGGCCCTTCATCTAGCAAATGCTCAAGGACCCAGAAGGGACCTAGTCTGATTTGATCGCAGCTACGCCATCTTCAAAACTCGGATGATCAGGGTGTGCTTGTTTGTTTGTTTTTTTGTTCTTTTTTCATTTTTTCGACTCAACACTGCCCCTAATGAGCATGTCCTGATCATGGGTCCAGAGACCCAGTACATAACAAGTGAATTTTCATTCGAAGGACGCTCGAAATTCAGGTGGCCAACCATCAAGAGCATGAAATAGCAAAAGTGACAAAGTTTGTTTGCTGGCATAAACAATAGACTTTACCAAAAGTTCTACACGACGACCCTGAGGAGATGGGGGTAGTGGGAACCAACTGCTCTTAATAATTGACATTTTGATACCAATATTAACCTAAATTTTCTGCCAATTTGGACCACCAAGATATATATATATATATATATATATATATATATATAAATGATAAATCATAAATATGTTGTTAAATTGAATAATTTTTTTTCTTATATCTACTATTAATATTGAAATAAATGTTACTAAAAAGTCGAAAATTACCATATATATATATATAAAAGATAAGATGTAAGGGGCGGAGAAAAAAGTGCAGATGGTCCAAAATGAAACGTGGACCTGCTACGGAGAGGTGAAACAGTGAGTAAACCATCTATCCAACCGCAAGTTTGGTTGGTGCCCAGTGCACTGGACGGCTGCACCACGAAGTCATTTGCAGACATGACATTCGAAAGTTTTAGGTTATTTACTAAAAATCCCACAAACAAATTGTGTAAAATACTAAAAATAACCTTCGCCGTTCATTTTGAAGGTAACAGCTAAATTCTATATTTTAGACAATAAAATAAAAGCAGAAAATGCGTACTGTAAAACAAAAGAGCAAATGCACTCGAGCACTCCATTATGACATTGTGTCCCCTGGTTTAGAAGTAAAACGTCAACCCACAACTACAAAAGCATTGTCAGAAATTTCCAATGTTCCGACTTTCCATATCCGCATAATGCGGACCTCGTGCGCTAGTTTTGTCTTTCTGTTCTCGATTCGATTCATTTTTTCGGTTGTTGTTGTTGATTTCGTTGTTTGAGCGTGTTTCGGGCTTAATTGTCTGAATTTGTTGTACGTGAAAACACCCAACCTTAAAATTCTCAACTGGGTACTTTTCTTTTTGGCTTGTTTTTGTTGTTGTATCTGGTTGCTTTGTCTCTGGCTCGGTGGTTGATTTTTGCACTTATTTGAAGGGAACTCGAGGTGGGTTGGGTTCTCTCTCTCTCTGTTTTTTTTTGGGTTTCAATGCTGCTTTGGCGATTAACTCAAATGCAGAAGCTGGATTTCGGTGAAATTATAATTGAGTGTTCGTTGAAACATGGGAACTTGGGTTTCGATATAGTAACAAGGTTTGTTTTCTTGTTCCTGTTCTCGTTTTGTCGCATTTTGTGTTGTTTTATGCAGATTGTAAATGCCAAAGCTAGATTTTGGTACGGTCTAGATTTGACTTCTTTCGAAATGGTGCTGCCCAGGTTAAAATTTTGAAATGGGTTTGGTCTCTGTGTGATGTTCTTCTCCAATCTGCTTTTCCGGTTGATGCATATAAAAGGATGTTTTAGGGCAAAATCCTGCGGTTAGTTGATTGAAATCTGGAGCATAGTTGGAAATGTGAAAATATGGCTCATTGCCCCCTCTTTTTGTCTTCGAATTTTTCTTCTATTTACTCCATTGAAATCAAAGTATACTTCAATTATCTCTTGTAATTCTCTCGGGAATTTTGCACTCTCTTTTTTATGAGTAATTTTTCTCACCCTGTATTATTTGTTCTTAAATTTCTCTTGCAACATGCCTAACTTCATCCCGTCATGTTTTTAACTAGTTTCGGGAATATTGAAAACCCAAATTGTCAAGTCATTCCTTTTTCTTGGGAGTGCAGTTACTATTTATATTTGATTTTCATGGGGCATAGTATGGTATTAAAGAGTTATCCAACAATTTTTTTTCCCTTTTTGTTGTATGCTGGCCCTCGATTTTTTTTTTCTCTGGGCAGAAGAGTGCACTTGATGTGCCAACCAAATTGGGTTGCTGCTATTGTTTGAGTCCTTGAAGATAAGAAGCTGGATGGCTTTAGCAGAATCTGGTGGTTTGGGGACATGGGATTTAGGCACCACAATAACTGCTAGTTGTTACAATTCCCCTAAGCAACCAAGGCCCTCATTTAGGATCTTGATTATGTATTGGTATGGTGTGCTTATAAAGTCTAGTTTACTCGAATAACCATAAGTTTTTTTTCTATTCACAGGTCAACGAAGTATTAAACCTTTTGATAGCAGACAACGGTACTGGAATTGGTTATTAAATTAAAATTTACGAGTATAATGGCTCCTGGAGGCAATGCCTGTAAGGAAGTTCTTGATTCTCAACCAACAATCTCAGACTATGATATGGCATTGAGGAGAGCAGAGAATAACAGTTCATGGACCAAAAATGCAGTTGGCTTGGCTGTGAAGCTCGGAGTTTATTCAAGCAATGGGGTGCACGAGCTCCTTGAGTGCCCTGTCTGCACTAATTTAATGTATCCACCAATTCACCAGGTCTGTTACTCTGTTCTTGATTTTCCTTTCATCATTTATTGGATTTCTTTTGGCTGGATCTTCAATAAATTTATTTAAATATGCAGCAGCACTGTCCACCACTCTCCCTTCTTTTAATTACTACGATTTTTTCAAATGGAAGCATTCAATGTCTTGGCTTTTCTAGTGGTCCTATTACATTGGTGCTTGGAATGGGATTTAGATCTTACTCTTATCTATCTAAAAATATCAAAACTGATGTATACAGAATTCATTGAGTCGCCTCATTCAAATATTGATTTCTGTTATTGAGCTTGGGAAAACGAGAATATATTGCTTGTGCTAATTGATTTTGTCATAAGTTTCTGTTTTGCATTGCTAGGCACTTCTCTAATCAATGCCACTGCTTGCTATTTTAAGTGGGTGGGAAAATGTTAAGTTTTGCTGGAGGGAACTGAATGGTTTAGTTAAATGCAAATGTATCAATATATCAAGACACCCCAAAGTTCATTGACTGTATAGATATGTACGTTCCTTGTAGCATTTCCCAGTTGTAATAACATGCAACTGGTTCCATGAGCATGATAGGTTGATTGCTGCCTCGTATGCATTGTTGTCTGTTGGTTAGGCATATGTGCTCTCAATTAAAGAGACTGTATGAGCTTCCCTCAGAATATTGGAACATTGATGCAGTATGTGAGGCATGATCAGTTGCTAATTTACTAGGATGATTGGATCTGTTGACTTGTTGACCACATGGTTTGTTATGATATAAATTGTGTTCAATAAGGATTAAAGATTCATATTATTGCATGGTATCTGAGAATAATGCCTCTGTCTTCTTTTGGCTCATTTTCCTTATCTTTAAAAAGTATTGTATATGGTACTTGTACCTTCTAATTCATGCACCCTTTCTTTTATGTTGCAGTGCCCAAATGGACACACTTTATGTTCGAACTGCAAGATTAGGGTGCACAACTGTTGCCCAACTTGCCACTATGATCTTGGAAATATAAGATGTTTGGCATTGGAGAAAGTTGCAGAATCGTTGGAACTCCCCTGCAAGTACCAAAGTTTAGGATGCCATGATATTTTCCCATACTACGGCAAGCTCAAGCATGAGCAACGCTGTAGATTCTGTCCATACAATTGTCCTTATGCTGGGTCTGAGTGCCCTGTTGCAGGTGACATCCCATCCCTTGTTGCCCATCTCAAGGATGATCACAAGGTTGACATGCATGATGGGTGTACATTTAACCATCGTTATGTCAAATCAAATCCTCATAAATTTGAAAATGCCACATGGATGCTGACTGTAAGTTCTCTTGTGATACACAATAATGTAAATCTTATTTTTATACCTTTGCATGTGCCAAACTTGCTTTTATAATCTCAAGATGTTTGCTTTTTAGAAGCTTCTCGCTTTTTTAGGCCTTCATTCATGGGAATGATGTTGGAATTGACTCTAGTTATTTTGAAAGAAATGGAGAAAACAATTGAAACCGTTCAATACAGCATCAGAAATGCTTCTCAGTCCTTGCTGAGCTGCAGGTTACTTTGGTTATTCTGATGCTGGATGGAATCATGATCTTTTGGATTGAACTAGAAGTGATGTGATAAGACTTTTTTTTGGAAGTTTGCCATCATTGTGAGATTGCTTTGATCAAACTGTTTGACATAGTTGCACTCTAAATTCCAATAAACCATCCTTTTTGGAATCTGGTGCAAAATCTGATTAAGCAACATTATTGTCTTGTGATTTTCTCTTTAGAGAATTTCAGTTGCTGTTTTATCTAAAACTTTGATCAGCATCTTTATTTTGTTATCTTGTGCAGCTCTTCAACTGTTTTGGAAGACAATTCTGCTTGCATTTTGAGGCTTTCCAGCTGGGCATGGCACCAGTCTACATGGCCTTTTTACGTTTTATGGGTGATGATAATGAAGCAAAGAAATTTAGCTACAGCTTAGAAGTTGGTGGGAATGGCCGGAAACTAATATGGCAAGGAATTCCCAGGAGCATCCGCGACAGTCACAGGCAAATACGTGACAGCCAGGATGGACTTATTGTTCAGAGGAACTTGGCACTCTATTTCTCTGGTGGGGATAGACAAGAGCTGAAATTGAGGGTCACTGGCCGTATATGGAAAGAAGAGTGAGATATGGACAGATGATGGTGAGGTGATTGTACAGTGTGCAAAGTTTGGAGGGATCTTGGGTTTCTCCATCTGACAGTGGATGATGCTGGAATTATTCAATGAATCTTTTCCACTATTTTAACTTGATGATAGTGTTTGTTGTGATTGGTCTCTTGCAATCTTTTCCATTTCACAGCCACATGAAACTGATTCCAAATGAGAGTGTTGAATCAGTGGTTCAGACAGACATCTACACGTTGAAGTGGTTCAGCCACCCAGCATCTTGTATGATACTATACTTTCTTTTTACCTCTATGTTTTACATACCATGTTACCGGATTGAGATGACAAGAAAGAATGGTGAGTTCTCTATGTCCGTGTTCTCTCATCGATTCAAGCACTAATAATCTGCATTTTTGCAGACCTGTATTTTCCACTTTCCTGAATATTATTGTGACCGGACACAGATTTGAGAAATGGTTGAATCTTCTTTTCCCTTCTTCAGCCCGAAGTCTTTCCGTTATTTGGGTTTCAGTTGGTATATCGTTATCTGGGCCGCATGTTTTGACTTATAAGTAATGGACTTGATTTTTTGAGGACCCATAGGAGCTGCCGTTTAGGAATGCATCAGTTGGTGATATCAGATTTTGGTTGTGAGTAACCTGCAATAGTACCAGCATGAGACTGGGAATGCAAGCCATGTTGATAATATGGTGAAAGAACATGATTTTATAATACATGCAACTTCTAAGAAAATTAAAAAGAAAAAAACAATTAATTAAATTAACAATATTAATAAGAAGAACAATTGAGAAGGGGATGATGACGATGTTCCCAGGAATAATGGGGCTAAAGGGGCTGTGAAACAGGGGTGGCGAATCACAAAAGCTAGTCAAAAACTGTTTGCAGAATTTTTTTTCTCTCTGTTTTTTTTTTTTAAAAAATCTGGTTAATTCTCTCTCTCTCTCTCTCTCTCTCTCTCTCTCTCTCTCTATATATATATATATATATATATATATAACTTTTCCTTTTATTGAAATCTAATACAAACTCTTTTTCTTTTTCTCCAAACATATAAGCTCCCGTGACACACCTGCATGAACTCGACGGCGGCTAAGAGGGCGTAGAAATCGACATGGTTGAGGTTTTGAGAAAATAAAACGACGTTGCTTCATGGAAAGAAGCTACCTGTTTGTGGCCTGAGAAATTGCCTTTTTCTTTTTCAATTCCATGTCGAAAATATCGACTTACACGTGACGTATCACTTCAATTATTTTACGGAATACGTTACTATGTTATAACGGGATTGCTAAGTTTGAAACCAAATAATAAATTCGTGGATTCGTGCTAGATTTGGAGATTTTTTAATAAAAAAAAAAAGGATTGTGCTAAATTCCAAATAAAACAGAAAGATCATGTATTTTTTGGGATTAACTTTTTATTTATTAAATATAGAATGCACTATCTAAAGCCAGTCATAACGGAAAATAAACCGGAAAAAAAAAAAAAAAAACTTGGTCGGGGCAAAAATTAATTCGGGCCGGGTCAACCTTTTGGGGAATTTGCCAACTGACCCGTTAAGGCACAACCATCACGGCAAAAACCTTAAATTAAGGCACAACAATATATTAAGTGGAGGGCACACAGAAGTAGAGTTGGTTTTGTCCGTTAAGTTCATAGCACCCTAAACCGAGTTTGCCGCCAACACAACAGGAAACAATAATATCGTTGTTCTTTCTCTCTCGCTCTCTGTGTCCCAGAAACGGAGTCATTGGAATCATCACCATTTCATTCTTTCTCTGTTTTAATTTTTTATTTTTTTCAATTTGGCTTTGTTTTTCTTTTCCATATTTTCTCCATAATTAGCCAATGCCCACCATTCCATTGGGTTGATTGGATCCAAGTCTTTGAGGTGTGTTTTTTATGTGCGATTTTAACCAATTCATAGTGATCCTGTAAATTATTTCTCTGTTTTCTTAAATGGATTGTGGGGTTTTGGTTTGCCAATGGATTACATTTCCATTTTTTCATTGCTTTCATAAAATAATTGAAATTCCTCGTGGTTGTGAGGTTCTGATTAGTGGAAAAAAAAAAAAAAAAAAGAACACATTTCTCATTTTGCTTGCTGGGGTTCTCTTATATTCACGTATTGTTTTTTGAAATGGGGATTGCAGGGCCTGTTTGATTCATAGAAGAGCTGATATGTTGTTCTGTTGTGGAGGCACAGAGGAGGAACCCAGCGGCCCAACTGCAAACCAATATACAGCCCCACCCAAGGGAGGGAGACCCTATGGCGGCGGTAATTTCCTTTTGTCCCTTTGTTTTGAAGATGCATTTGCTTTCAACATTATTTAGTTCTTCCACAATATGTCGTAAGGATTAGGTTTCATTTGCTTGCCCTTGTCGCAATCAACACATCATGTTTGGAATCCTATTACTTAGAAATGCATAAGCCTTAATGTTATGCTTATTCTCTTTTGTTTTTGTTAAGATTGTTTCTCTGGTTTTGCAATTCTTTTCTCCACGAAGATTTTTGGTCCTTTGCAATGAATATTTTGTTGGATTTCCCATGCGCTCAACATGAATATTCTGAATAATTGTTGCAATTTATCAAGATGGAAAGATTTTAAGAGTCTAGTAGGTCCTGCCAATGCAGATTGTTTTTTTTTTTTCCTCCAATTTATTGAACTAGGAGAATAATCCTTCAATTCGAGATTAGAATATGAGTAGTTCTACCATTGGTTCTTTTTTTAATCTGTACGTGGGAACTTCTTTTTCTGGTGAATCGTTCATGTATCATAAGTTCTGATACAAGATTCACTTTGGGTGTTATAGGCGGTGGGACAGGAGAGCCAAAGAGTGCCAATACAGCCAGAAGTGGAGCTCCACAGAAGGTCTTACCAATTGAAATTCCGGCTATGACATTGGCCGAGTTAAATAGGTTGACTGGTAACTTTGGTTCTAAGGCCTTGATTGGAGAAGGTTCCTATGGCCGAGTTTTCTATGCCAAGTTAAATAATGGCGTGCCTGCTGCAATAAAGAAATTAGATACTAGCACTTCAGAAGAACCTGATTCTGATTTTGCGGCACAGGTTATACATATGGAGCAATTCCTCTAAATTCAGCTAGTCAAGTAACTGAAATTTTGAACCAACATCTGAGAATGTTATCTTGGTTGGTTCATGCAGTTATCAGTAATTTCAAGACTTAAACACGAGCACTTTGTGGAGTTGATGGGGTATTGTTTGGAGGCAAACAATCGAATCTTGGTTTATCAGTTTGCTACAATGGGGTCTTTGCACGATGTACTGCATGGTATATCTAGTCAGACTTTATTTCCCTTCCTTTTTTTGTCGATTGAAATCTAGTTTAATTTAGGTCAACCTTATGGTGCAGGCAGGAAAGGTGTACAAGGGGCTGAACCAGGCCCAGTCCTCAATTGGAACCAGAGAGTTAAAGTTGCTTATGGTGCAGCCAAGGGCCTTGAGTATCTGCACGAAAAGGTTCAGCCTCCTATAGTTCATCGCGATGTCAGATCGAGCAATGTCCTACTCTTTGACGACTTCATGTCCAAAATCGCTGATTTTAATGGGTCGAATGCCTCTCCTGACACTGCAGCTAGACTGCACTCAACTAGAGTCCTGGGGACATTTGGTTACCATGCTCCAGAGTAAGCAATATATCTCCAGCCTATTCTATCTCTAGCTAATTTCCGAACATTCTCACTCCGGTTGGACACAAAGCTATTGTTTTTGTCTTTAAAGTGAGAAATACTAGCAAGGTTTTTAAAAATTTATCCTGTTTTCCTTTTCAAATTTCTGGCTTTTGTTATTCCAGGTATGCCATGACCGGTCAGATAACTCAGAAAAGTGATGTTTACAGTTTCGGTGTTGTTCTTCTAGAGCTCTTAACCGGAAGAAAGCCAGTAGATCATACAATGCCTAAGGGACAACAGAGTCTTGTTACCTGGGTGCGTTTCTTTTTATGCTTTTGCCTCAATTATCTTTGTGACCTTCGTGTGTACATCTGATTATTATGATTAAATAAACGCCGCAGGCAACACCAAGGTTGAGTGAGGACAAAGTGAAGCAGTGCGTGGATCCCAAACTGAATAATGACTTTCCTCCAAAGGCAGTTGCCAAGGTGCTTACGAATAACTCTTTTGAAAAGAAACTATTCATGCCATTCCAACTCGTGACTTCCATGTCAAAAGAATAACCTTGTCGTTACATGAAGGCTCGCCCTTCTGTTTTAACCTAGACAATGACCTCAGATTATTTTTGTTCTTTTTGTGTGTGCGTGTGCACGGAGGATCAGACTGCACTCTTGTTTGGATTTTACATACCTGAAGACTTTGTGTGAATCTCTGTTGAAAGCAACTAATTTTTCTTTTGTTTCTGAATTTTGTGTTTGGTGCTGAATACGCCAGTTAGCTGCAGTTGCAGCACTTTGTGTTCAGTACGAGGCAGACTTCAGGCCAAATATGACGATTGTAGTGAAGGCTATTCAGCCACTTCTCAACTCAAAACCAGCAGGGCCTGGCTCCAGTGCATAACTTAGCTTGCATCAGAATCTGCAGGCCCCATAAGTAATTTGCGAACTCTCCCTTCAAATCAATCAAATTTCAGCATTCTGTAATTGATTTAATTGTGACATCTTTCAGATCAGATATTTTCTGAGGGATGATATGGCATTTGATACAGAAATTGGAATACTTGATAGATGATTGTACTTATAGCATTCAACTTGATCAGCAGAAAAACTATGTACCAGTTTGAACTGTGTTCTAGCCTTCTACTTGACAAACAAGAAAGTTCACAAGTGCATGTATGTGAACTCCTGAACCAATTTGAACAACGTTGGCCCCTGTTCCTATTTGTCTGCCCAGGTTATTGTTATTGAATGCTGTATTAATTTAGAGGATTCTCCTCATATCCATACTTTCCTGGCCACTCGATTAAGATTGAGTCTTCTCTTCTGTTGCACACAATAAATATATATATATTTTTTTTCTGATGAATAAATAAGATGCAATTCCCAACAGCAGTAGCTGACAAGGCATTTCAGAGAAACGCTAGGAAAATTATATATGTTTCGATGATCTGTTTATACACACTTGTATTGGATTGTGGCCATGATTCCATTGTAAGAAAAGGAATAAAAACTTGTTAGCGATTCTAAAAAACAAACGGTAATTGGAGGGATTCACGGGGCACCCACCAATGCTTCACACAAATTTTTGTATCATTTCTCTTACTTCCTCAATCACAAGCCATGCCTTGTGTCCTCCAATCACTTCTGCTTTCATCTCTCCATCCTTCCACAGCTGCAAGTCAGATTGAAGCAGCCCCATTGTGATTATCAAATTTTGATATCCATTGTGATTTTGACAAATCAACTATTGTATTGTATAAGTGAGATCTCACCTGGATGGTCGGCATTTTCTGTGGCAGTGAGGCCCCCAAGAAAAAAAAAGAAAAAACACACACACACACACAAAGAAAAGGTTCAAGCCGAAAATAGAGAAAGATGATTAGTGTAAGGTTAACAAGAGAAAAACAGCATGGAGAAATCCAAACTGACTGATGGTGATACATACAGAGATGTTCCCACGCTTCACCAATGACTTGGGTACATTGTTGACATCCACGCAATAGAATTTGATTCTGACATAATCAAGAGGGAATCAAATTGTCAATCAAAATTGCAACCCAAATTCGCTGGATAAAATGGATCCCCACACATTAACACTTAAAACGTGAAAATTTCAACTGAAGTAGATTCTTTTCATAACAAAAATATATAGATATATAAAGCAAATATTTCAGCCATTATACTTATGGACCAAAATTATATCACGACCATTTCATTCAATTTTTCTTTAAAAAACAAAAAATTATCACATAAATATTATTTAATTTGAATAAATCTCTCGTTTAAGTGTTACCGAGTACATACAAGCCTCTACTTACTAAAAGATAAGACGAATAGCTAAACAAACTAAAACGGAAAATAATACCACGAATAACCAACCAAACTCCAACTAGAGTAGATTAGGTTGCTGCCCTTTCTCGAAGCGCCTATGGAGTTTGGTTGGGTTGTTAAAATGCCAAAGGTCAAAAGATATTTATGAATCAATTATTAGAGAGAGAGAGAGAGAGAGAGGATACTTGGCATCATATTCAGCGGCCAATTTCTCCAATTTAGGCTTCAAATAAATGCATTTCCGGCACCAAGCGGCCATCCTATAGAATTAAACAGTGAAAACTAAGACATTAAGAAAATGCCCGGTTTCCTCCATTGTCTTCTTTTGGGGAGGAAAAGAGGGAGGGAAGCTCATACCAATCAATGAGAATGGGCTGGGAGAGTTGTTGAGCCTGGAGCAAGATCTGATCTAGCTGATCAGAGTCGCGGATAGGTTCCATCTCCACGGCAGCGGGTCTGGTCAAATCTGGCCAATACGCCTCTACTCTCTGCCCTCTTTTCGAAATCCTTCTACAGTCTCTGCTGCTTCTACGATCAAACCAAGAATACCCAGAAGTCTTTTGCAATAGCAAGCCGCCGCCACTCCATAGCTGGAGCTGTTGCTCTCTATTGTACACTTCTCTGCATACAACATGAGTGCTAGTTACCAAAGCAGACATTTTTCAATCTCTCTCTCTCTCTCTCTCTCTCTCTTTCTTTCTCTCTGCTTATTTACACTCCCCTCCTTACTTTTGCAAGAAAGAAGGAAATGAATTATCAATCGACCAGGAGGAAAAAGATGACTTGCCCCGATGGGTCAAGAGAAAACTTAAAGAAAAATCATGTCTTGGACGCAGATGTGTAGAAATTTGTGAACTTTGAGAATTGGGTTAGAGTTTAACTTGAACGGTGCTCCTTTCTTTCTAGTTTGGGTTGTGTCTTGTTTTCTTTAATTAAAGCACTGTTTTTTTGTTTTGGCTGCTTCGAAAATGCAGAGAAAATGGTTCAGAAGAAGCTTATCCAGAAGGTGAGTTGGTCATGAGAAGAAAAGCATAGGCAGTGGTGGCCACAAAGCGACAAAGTTGAAGAATCTTCTATTTGGGGCCTCAAAAGCTTGCGGGCCTCTTAAGGACTTTTGATCTATAAACGGCGGCCCAGCTTTTCCATATAGTCAGTTTTCACTTTTGGGCTGAACCTGATTGCCATTATTTTGATAACGACTTTAATTTCTTGAATTTTCTGCCACTAATTTGATCATTTGAACAACTTTATTTTTTTGGGTTCAAATAACTCTTCCGTCAGATTTAATATAGTAGCCAAACAAAAGTCCTGCCAAGTTGGTCAGGATCTTCATGAAGGCACAAGGGACACCAAAGTTTGGCCCATGGGTGGGATACGGGCACCAATTTCCCGGCTCAGCTATGAGAATTCGAGACCAAATTCATAAAGTTGGAGCCCACTCGGCATTGAAGTTCTCGGACATACTAAAATACTGGGCTTTGAATTCACCAGGCTTACGTTTAGAATCCACTTTAAAAAGTCAAAGTCAACATTGGATTGCAACAAAATTGAATCCCAATAACCAAAGGAATAAATGTATGGAGGTGGGGAGGGGGGGGGGTGGTGGAGGCGCAGAGCTTAAAGTTTTCAAGGAATCTGTTAACCCCTTTTCCCCTTTTTTCTGTCCTTACATTTATGCTCTCGTCCTTCGGTTCTTCATTTCTTCCCTTCCAAGTTTCTCTTCAAATTACGAGTGAGTATGTCGGGTACCCTTACGAGTCATTTGACAATTGATTAATAATTGGTCAAAAGTACTTGTCACGCCAATCACTTTACTAACTTAGTGGAGTGATTTTCCTTGCTGCACATGTAATAATCACAGCGAAGAACTGTAATCTATAGCCTGAATTCATTGGTGATGATGCTTGTTCTTAGCACACATTCCGGTAGATAGCCAGCGTGCCTTGACTTGTTAAAATTTATTAAGCAAAAAGTAAAATGACCACTTTTGTCCATTATTCTTGCTGGAGACGACATGAACTCTCCGTATCTTGTACTTGAACCTTTTTTTCTTCTTCTTCTTCTTCTTCTTTTGACCTGTCTTTTGATATTTAGATCTCCTTGTTCACGCCCTGACCCACATGATCATATGGGTCAACTTTTCTTAAATCTCATACATTATCTACCAGGAGGTAATGTGAAGTTTAATGGCAAACGTAAAGAATCTTGGTTGTTTGTCAACAGGGAGGGGCATTCGCATAGAGGATATGTGTAAATTAAATCTTGAACCTCACTGTAATTTTACATTTTTATTAGCTTTTCGATCTTTCTTGTAATATATATATTAAAAAAAGAAAAACTTGATTTTCTTCGTCGCTTTTGCGTTTTTGTAAGATAAACTAACGGCCATTTTCTACCTAAATCTAGAAATTTTAAAGACACCGTACAAGGTATATCAAATCGATACGGAGCAATCTTTCAGGGGCACTAATACTTTTTTTTTTTTTTAATGCTAGTTCTTTGATATTTAAGCAATGCCATAAGATCAAAGTGCAAAGCGTAATTAGGGTTAATAGCATAAATGGTATTTTACCGTTATTTTAACCTGTTGTAAACTTATATTTCACGCACAAAACTCATTCCTTTCGCGTAATTTTTCTGTAGCTTTTACCCTTATTCTAGGCTAAAACTGTCTCTATAATGCCATTCAACTCAGATGCAGCTTTGCATTGTTTGCTAGTAGAAATAGCTACTCCCCCATGTTCTTCTTTTTGAAGTCTGGGATGTGGTTGACGAGATTATTGGTTGACAGAAAGATACCCACTTTTTATTACTACGTGTTCCAAGCTAATGTTATTTAATAAGATCAAAATATGAAGTTTGAATTTTAAATTTTATTCATAATAGAATATATGTATTTTCTTTTCTCAATCTAACTAGACTAAAAAAAAAAAAAAAAAAAAAAAAGAAAATTCCTCGCGTTGCCTTGTCCATCAAAATTATCATGTTTAACATGTACCTGAGGTGCATTAAGAAAAAACAAATTTGGTTTCATCACCAACTGATGGTAAATGCGGCAAACTCGGTCTCCAAACTTAGCCAGAAGAAGGAACAAACAAGCGAATTTTACCAAGGTAATCCACAGCTAAATTAACATTGATGTTTTGTCCGCGTACTGGAGGTTTCCCTTTGGATCCTTCGATCGTGCTAGTTGCAATCCGACCCGACAGAAGCTCTTGAAAGTAGATGCCCCCTACACCATCTTTGTCTCCCATGTCATTTTGTAAGAAAGTCTATCAAAACCGGCAAAAATTTTGCTTTCTCTCTCCTTTTATGCCGACATTTAGCTCCGAATATCTTGTTTTTAATTAGCTTTTTTTTTACATTATTATGTCAAATCTTGTAGCTGTTATGGCTCTTGGAATAGAGAATTCATTTCATCTTTTTTTTTTTTTTTTTTACTTTTGAGCACAGTGTGGCATTTGTTTGCGATATTATTTCTTTGGTTGGACTATATTATAGTTTAATATTACAAATAAACGCTGTAAAAATCAAATTGTTCGTAAGAAAGATAGTAAAAATCTATTCTATTCCACCAAATCTGAAAATAGTTCATAACAGATATTTTAATTTAAAAATCGATTTTCCTACAAAACAAAACGTTGATTCACTGGCATTAGTCTGGTACATGGGCCATGGGGATTGACTCCTACCCAGAAAAGTTTAGGCGAAGTCTGGAGCATGTGTGTACGATCTATACGTGCCCTACTTCATTAGAATCTAGACCAGTGGACCAGCACAATTAATAAATGTTAATTATTTGTGTTAATCACGCTCATCGGAAAGACGACTGCTTTTTTTTTTTTTTTTTTTTGTTAAACTGTAACTCGAACTTTGAACATTCAAAGTCCTTTAAATCTAAAATTTAATTATGAACCCCTTTTTCAAGCTAAAATACGTGGAATTCAAACCAATGAAATATTTAATGTTCTTTCGCCAGGAATCTTTCCTTCCGGAGTTTTAACCACCAAGGACTGGAGTAGTCCTGCATTTGTGTGAACACGTTGGTGATGGAGAAGTAAGAAATGAACCGCTAGTCCGCCAGAATGATGGATCTTTAAGAATAAGATAGCGTCGGCGCATGAATGCAACGTAAAAGCCGTGGCCTGATTTGGATTTAGGATTGAATCGAATGCAGAATTTTGCTAAGATAAAGCAAATTTAATAACGCCCACATAATATATATATATCTGTTGACAAATGAGTATGTTGATTGCTCTTATAAATATATATTTAATATTTTATATATATTATAAATTAATTTAAAATATTTTTTTATTTTTTAATATTATTATATAATAATATAATTATTAATATATTTTAAAAATAAAATTTATTAAATAAATATATTTTATAAAAATAATTATAATTATAAAATATTTATTATATTAAAATATTATTTTAAAATATTTTTAATTTATATATTATTTATATAAAATATCAATAAAATTATAAAATTAATATATATTATATTTTATTTTATAAAAAAAAAATGATTAATTTAATAAAATGAAATATAAATATATTTAAATAAATATATAAATATTTATTAGTTAAATAAATTTACCAAATTAATTTTTTTGTAAAATATCTTACAAAACACATTAATTATATATTAAAAAAAATTTTATATGATAATCATATAAATAATTTTTAAATTTAAAATTATTAAAATATTTCATATATAAATTAATATGATTTGTTATTATTTTATAGTTATCTTAATCTAAAATTGTTTATATAAAAATATATTAGACGAATCATGAATTATTGAATTTATTATTATAAAATAATTATTAAAAATATTTAATTTATTTTTAATAAATATTATAATTTTATTTTTTTAATTAATATAATTAGATAATAAAAAATAAATATTAATTATATATTTTATATATATATAAAATATTAATATATATAAAATGATTGATTAAAAAAAGATTAATTAAATTATTTTAATAATTTTAATATTTTTTTAATTATGATAATAATTAACTCATATGTTAATATTAATATATAAATATAAATATTAATTAATTAAAAAATTTATAAAAAATTAAATAAATTCAATTTATCTAATTACTTGATATTTATATTTATTACTAATATGTTAATATAATAATTGATCACATATAAAGATAATTAAAGAAATGTAAAATATATATTAAATTAAATTAAATTGATAAGTTTTAAAAATTTATAAGAATTAATGTTTATATTAATTAAATTTTAAGATGTGAGAATTATTTATGTGAATTAGTATTAAAGGTCGGATATTTAGGTAATTTACACATGGATAGTAAAAAAAAAAAAAAAGAATATTATTTTGATAATATTTTTTTATAAATTAAATTATAATTATATTTAATAAATAATTAATTTAATTTTAAAAATAAAAATTTTAAATTTTTATTTTCGTTATATATTTATTTAATAGATATATTCTCCATCGTTCTTAGCGACAACATATTAAACTGTGATACGTTGGACATAGATTCCACTAAGTCCTTACCTAGCAAAATTTAACAAAATGCAATGCAGTGGCATAGGTGGAGTTTTTGGGTGTAGGCTACTCTACAGAAGAATATTCGGGCTTACTTATGAAAAAAGAGAGTCATGTTTTTAGAGAAAAAAATAAAGACAAGTTAAAAAAAAAAGTTGACAGAGAACGTGAGATCGCTTCCTGATCATGCTCCGCAGTGTCCACTTGTATTTTGTCTTTAATGGGTCTGTCCAGTGACAAGTTGGCAAAAGCCACCTACTCCCCTTACTGTCATGTCATATGAGCAACTGTGGCATTGGTTTCCTAGAATCCGGACCGTAAACGATCGTCCAAGTCTTGAATCTAACGGTAGGCAGTTACATGCCCTGTCACTCATTATAACTTACGCAATGGTTTGAAAAAAGAAATTGGCACCTTCTATGAGCTTCAAAATTCAAAGATTTAATTCCATTTTTTGTTCTCAAATTTTCTTGAGCTGGTTCTTCAAGACGACAATGGTCTCATCCTAAACCTATGTAAGAAAAGCTTCTCTCTCTCTCTCACACGCACTCACACACCCAAACATCCACATCTAGACTTCTAGCACAACGCTCCCTTGGCTTTGCTGTCCTTCTCTAGTCACTTTCCAATTGCAGCTCTGTAAGAGAAGAGAGACTAGAAAAAAATAAAAGAAACCGAAGAGTAAGTGGAAAAAAGACCATCTTTGGGCCTCTTCCATGGCTGATGCAGCCACAAAGCACGTCTCCGCGATCACTGGAGGAACTCTCATAACAGACGTAAAGCCTCCGCCTGGTCTCTTCAAAACCAGAAGAAGCGTGGCATTTGCGTATTTGTTCATCTTTGCTTTTGTTGCTGTCACTACTTTCTTGGCTTTTAACCCTTCTCCAAACTCATATGCTCCTTGGTTCACCAATATCTTCAGCATCACTACCACCACCACCACCACCACCACCACCAATACAACTGCTCCAACTGGTCCTGGTGGATCTCATTTTAATTCCACTTTCTCTTACATCTTTCACAACACTACTTCTCCTTTGCAAAACGCCACCACCACCAGCAGCAGATCTAAGAACACCCCATCATCTAATTCTTTTGTACCCAATAAAGAAACTTTCGGTACTGCGAATAACAGCACTCACAACACAGGTTTGCAACCAAATGTAACCACACAGCCTTCAATTGTAAATAATGAACTAGCCACCGCAAATAATTATACAAAAAGTAGAGATAGTTCTTCAAAGGCTCAGCCTTTAAAGTCAAATCAAACCACAATTGAAGCCCCAAAAACCCAATTAACAGTCAATCAAAGCGTGAATTTCCCACCAAAATCTGGTGCTTCTGGTCCTGTGTTAAAGGACATTCCGAGCCAGGCAAAGAAAGAAGTGAAAGCAAATTACACGGCCTCGTTGTCTAAGAAACAGGCCAAGGGGACGAAACAGAGTGAAGGGACTAACTCAGGAAGGCAGGGGATCGAGGGGTTGATACAGGGTTTGGTGAATTGTGATCTATTTGATGGAGAATGGGTGATGGACGATTCTTATCCACTCTATAATCCTGGGTCTTGTTCACTGACTGATGAACAGTTCAATTGTATTCTCAATGGTAGGCCTGATAAACGGTACCAGAAATATAAGTGGAAGCCCAAGAAGTGCACTCTGCCCAGGTATATTCTAAGCTAGTTGCTTTGATTACTGGAATACTTTCTGCCTGTTAGTTTTGGTTGCTTAAAGTTTATTCTCCATTGATCTATGTTCATCAGCAACCTGAAATGAACTATCAACTTTTGGTTTTGATTCTGATGCGATTTGTGGAGTCTGCAATTGCAATCTTTGCTCGGCGACACTGGTTTCCGCTGCCTAATATATGAATTTCTTAAGCTGTTCGCTCCATTAATGATACAATTTTCTGATGATCATTGTTGAATCTTTTCTGCAATGCTTCTACTAAAATTAAATAATCTGCGAACCTTTTGGCTTATCTTTTTACCATGGCTGGCTTGTTTTTATTTAGGCTGAATGCTGCCCATATGATGGAGTTGCTAAGAGGAAAGCGGCTAGTTTTTGTGGGTGATTCCCTGAACAGGAATATGTGGGAATCTCTGGTCTGCATCTTGAAAGTTGCGGTGAATGATCAAAGCAAGGTTTTTGAAGCCAATGGAAGACATAATTTTCGAGGGGAAGCTTCATATTCCTTCATTTTTAAAGTACGTTGTTAAAATTCCTTAAAGATCTTTTTCTTAGCACTATTTTCATTCTGGTTCATGTGGCATAACCTGAAGTGGAAAATGTTTGTGTGAATGTTGGGAGTAGGATTATAACTTCACGGTGGAGTTCTTTGTATCTCCTTTTTTAGTTCAAGAATGGGAGATACAGGACAAAAATGGAATCAAGAAGGAGACGCTTCGGCTAGATCTAGTGGGGAAGTCTTCTGGTCAGTACAAAGATGCAGATATCATTGTCTTCAACACTGGACATTGGTGGACGCATGAGAAAACATCTAGAGGGTGAGTTCCTAATTACTTGGCCTATTACTTTATAGGGTCTTCAATTTGGTGATCAAATGGATCTAAGCTGGCAACTTTATATCTTCAGGAAAGATTATTACCAAGAAGGCAGTCATGTATATAACGAATTGAATGTTCTGGAGGCATTTAGAAAGGCCATAACAACATGGACTAGATGGGTTGATGCCAATATAAATCCACTCAAGTCACTGGTTTTCTTTAGAGGATATTCTGCTTCCCATTTCAGGTATTGTTGTAGGAAAATAGAATCTAAATATGTAGTTGTTGTATTCTTTTTTCATCACTAGCAATTGGTTTCCACCCATGTCCATTTTCTGAGATTGTGATGATGAAGGAAATACTGTTTTCTGGCCCAAACTCATGCCTGACACTAAAAACGACGTCCTAATGCACGAAACTCCCACTGTGTTGGGGTTGGGGGAATAGCACAGAGATTTTAATTTGAAATAAGGAGCAAAATGTTCTAGATTTGGAGAGTTCTCAAACATGCAGGAACTTTTTTCTTTTTTGTTTTTGTATTTTTGGTTATTTTGTTTATGGTTTTGCATCATTCCATCTTTGGAGCAAGCAGTTAATTTCGTTGTTGTCTCTGTGAAGTGGTGGTCAATGGAACTCTGGTGGGGCATGTGACAGTGAGGTTGAGCCCATCAAGAACTCAACATATCTTAGGGAGTATCCGCCCAAGATGATGGTGCTGGAGAGAGTGCTGAGGGGGATGAAAACCCATGTCACGTACCTAAACATCACACAGATGACAGATTACCGGAAAGACGGCCACCCTTCTATCTATAGGAAGCAGAATGTATCTGGAGCAGAAAGAAGATCACCATTGCTTTACCAAGACTGCAGCCATTGGTGCCTTCCTGGTGTGCCGGATGCATGGAATGAGATTCTTTATGCTGAGCTCTTAATAAATGAAAACAGGAAGCACCAAACTCAGAAGAGGCATAGGTAAAAACAAACACAGCGCAGATTTTCAGGCTTCACGTAAAATATAGAGTTGAACATGGATCACAAGTACATGATTACATGCACTACAGGTTTTCCTTTCAAATTTTGGGATTATAGAAAAACTGGGGAAGGTCCAACTAATAGGGTATTTTCTCCATAACTTATGTCAGAAACAAGCAAGAAAAAAGTTTAATAATCTGTAAGGTTATATGTCTATATTCGGGAAGAGAAGGAATGGAGCTTTTGCGATGTACCAAGAAAACCAGGAATGGAAGAAGGCAGTCTCTCGCGTTTAAATTCTAAATTTCAGTTGCTTATTATTTGTTTGAATGAAATAATGGGTTGCAAGTATTCGTGCTTAATCCTTCCTCCACTTGATAGATCACCCCACAAATCCAACTATCATTACCTAAATTCATAATGGTCGTCATTAGTCTTTGAATCTAAGATTGTTAAAACCCATCAGAAATAGATTTACTCCAAATCTTGATATTACCTAGTCCTGAGGTTTATGACAAATTAGGTTTTATTAAAAATTGCAACTCAAACCTTTTCAGCAATTTACAAACTCATAAACAATGCATGATTGTATAAATTCTCACAGGTGTGCATAATATGTGAGTTAATATGTAGCAGGCATTTGAATGTCAATCAACTCAATTTATGAAGCTAACTCCAATGTCTACAGAGTAGATGAATGACAAAAAAGAGAGTACATGAATGTTAATCATATATTGAAGATAATGAAAGGACAATAAGAAATGAACAAAAGAAGGGAAAGGGAACATATCTTGCTTTCCTACGCTGAAACCACACTTCTACTTGGCGAGGGCGAAGATTTAGCTGTCTCGCTAGAGCAAGCTTTTGATTCTGAACATCTCTCAAATGGAATCTCATTACTATTATATATGCCAAGCAATTAGAATTACCAATATACAGCATTTTGCAAGATTTTGGGTTCACAAGATTGAGGGTATTGCGGTTGTTGAAGCTCTCTTCAAGAAGAGCCAACTGCTCCTTGGACAGCCTAGGCTTCAACCATGTTCTGATCCCACAATCCATCTGAAACGATGATGTTGCATTGTTTGGTGATGAAACACTTCTCCTTGCTCTGCTTCCTCTACTGATGAGCAGTTCACATCAAATTTCCGACCATCTGCTGAGCCCAGTTCAGACACCACTGTTATATTTGATTTGAAAATCAACAAATGGCAGCCAAACTGTCAAATAAACATTTTAGGTGAACTAATTCTTATTGTTTATTCTCTGTTTTGGAACTGAAACACACTTTGATCGTTTGTTCTCTTGGATTGCTGCCATGGTAGACAGCCACCTCACCATCTTTTGCAGATTTTGTCCCCCTCTTTAGTATGTATTGAGGTGGAATCTCATAGATGTTTCTTTCATTGAGTATTTTCAAGGCATGAACAGATAAGATGCCTTCAGATTCATATTTCTTGCAACTACATGCGATTGTGAGTCCATACAATTGAGTTCCACAAAGAACGCCTTCTTCTTGCTTCCCTCTGATAGCTTGTATATAGCAACTTCGCCATTATTAGGGACTTCGTGCACAGAAGAACGTAGCCAACTGCTTTTCAAGGAGTTTGAACATGGTACTGGTGTATAAACTTGCTGCTTGTTTCTCGGCCAAACCAGCAGGACAGGAATCCAGAATCATGTCGGCCTCAGTTTCATTGCAATGAGAATCTTCAAGTAACTCTTCTCTACACTGCTGCTCTGAAATATAGTTCAACATATGTAGACAATCTCACGGTGTCACTATGACTTGTCAAATTCTGAAATACACTCACAATTCTAGCCTAGCATTGAGTGCCAGCGCTGAAAGATTTTCTCCTGAATATATGACACCATCTGTCCCACGAAGTGTACAAATTAACAAGCCATTCATTTCCCCGAAGATGGAATTTCTCCAATAGAGAAGTACATTTTGACTCAAATTCTTCCTCTGTTTCACAATTAGAGATGCACTCGTCAAAGAGCCTCTTAAGACCTGGTTGTTCAAAACATGAGGATAGGTGCATTGATGCATTCCAATGGATAAGCCACAAACCAATTTGATGTTGTGCTTCTGGCATCATCAACTTGACAGCATCAACCATTGCTTGACCCTCATCAGTGATAATAGTTTTCGGTCACCCATGGCTTCCAAAAAAGTCTCCAGCAGCCAAATAAATGAGTCTGTGCTTTCATCAAGCAAAGAAGCACAACAAAATAAGATGAACTGTCGGTGACGATTGATTCCCATAAATGGCGCACAAATTATGCCATATTTGTCCGGCTTAAATTACCCGTCCAAGATAGTAACATTGCTAAAGTAGTCAGAATCTTTCTTGGACCTGCCTTCTCTCCAGAAGATATTTGTAAAGCGGCAATTGGCATCAAGTTGGGCTGTGTGGAAGAATGATGGATCCTGTGTCTGCAGATGTCTAAGATAATTGATCAAGTTTTGAGCATTTTCAGGTTTTAGACCAGTTGCTTTCTTTATTCATACTGCAAGATTTTACAAAATTTGTAGCCTCAGCAACCCGTTTCATGGCAGCTTCATTGTTGGGATTAATCACCAGGTGAGTTTCTGATCTTCTGGTTTGTGATTCTACATTCATTTGATCTTCAAGGTGATGATTGTGATTCTCGAAAAATTGAGAGACCACCCATTTACCACTTTCAGCTGTACACTCCATCTTGGCGTTGCAACCTGTTCTAGCTTATTTTCTGCTGAATTTTGTTTTCTTGTTGGATTGCTTCTTCAATCGAAAACCTTCTCTCGAACAAAATAAGTACTTCTTTCCAACGTCTCCACTGGACAATCTTTGCACCTTTCCTTTTCTTACCCTGAAACCGATCTGCTTCACATAACTCGTGTAGAAGTTGTTAGCCTCTTCCTCAGAACAGAATTCCATTCCAACTTCTGGCACAGGAAAATTAACCTTTCGCAATCTCTCTCCCGCATCCAATGCTGATTCAATCTGTATTTTATGTATATTGCTGTCTGACGGAAGCATATGATTTCCATTCCTGTCGAGCAACAAAGAATGAATGCCAGGAGTATCTGTCATCTGGTTACACAAAAAGGTAATGGACTTAACATATCAAATCTGGGGCAAATATTGTAGCGTCAAACTTCAAAAAAAGAAAAAAGAAAAGCTTTCCTGCTAGTTGAAGTTCATGTCTGTGACCATCCGTATTTGTGCACGAACCAAGCCCTTCTCCAACACATAAAAAAGTCAAAACAATCCCAAAAGTTTTTAGTATACAACTTTTTTCTTGTAATCACAAATCAAGCACTTCCCTATATTTGGCTAGTAGGAATTTCTTTTATTTTTGTTTTCATAAAAATAATTAAAAATTAAAAATGCTCAACAGAGCGGCTCATTTTCCTCCTACAAATTTAGAGGGGCTCTTCATCTGCTGATTGTTTGGTATTACAGCATTCCATAGAATGACCGAGGGTTACTCAACTTCTAATCCACAACCATCCATACATTCGTTTATATTTCTCCCTACTCTTGCATGCTTCTGCCACCAAGTACCAACCATGCGTTGTCAAAAAGCCAAATGGTAAATGTTAAGAACGTGGCAGACAATAATTCAATGGGTATTGCGGTCAGCTAATGTTTACCTCTCTGGGGTCGTCCGGATCACTTTTCTCCGAAGAACTACGGGAGAAAGAAGAAGATGATGATAACGAAAGACTAAGGTCTGCAGGAATAGCAGGCAAATCCTCGGAGAGAGTCTCTGATGGATCGCTCGCGCGATTGACTGTACTACAGCTTCTTATGTCCGAATTCACCTTTCTCTTCTTCTTCTTCTTCTTCTTCTTCTTCTTATTATTATTATTATTATTATTAGTCCTCTTCTTCCTAGGGGACCGCTGCTGCTGAAACACATGGCTCCATTGATCGTCCCTGATGGAAGGCCATGCATGCCTTCTGCTGCTTGTCTTGCAATTCTGAATTGAACCGCGCATCATTTTGATTGCTAGTGGCGGTAAGCATTTCGAGCCAGAAGTCCACGTTATTGTTATATTTATTGTTGGTGTAATCTTTGAAAGCATCAACCGAGATATCGCTTCCAACCGTGTGATCATAGGGCCACATGTAGTTTGTTTAGCGAAACCCAACCCAGTTACGATGTTAAAAAGTGGACGGAGAGCCCTTGGGCTGGATTTAGGAAAAAGAGAAAATTTGTCTTTTGCCTGAAGCAGGGGAGGCCTGCTTCGTCGAGGGTATTGAAAACTAAAATGAACCGATTGATTAAACTAAACTGATAAAATTAAAAATTATATCTTATTTTATTTAAAAAATTAATAATTGATTAATTAAATTATAAATTAATAAGATAATTATAATATTTTAATTTAATTTATTAAAAAATTTTATAAACAATTTTAAAAATATTTTTTATAATTTAAATTTTTTTAAAAAATAAAAATTATATTATTCAAATTTTTTATATTAAATATTAAATATTAATTTAATTAATAAATTATTAAATTTTTTATTTTAATAATTAATTTAATTTTTAAAACCTTACTTTCCTATCCGCTACTGATTAGTATAATGGTTGGCTCTTGGCTGTGCAGCGCCGACATCCAAGGCCTTGTGATCATGTATTGGTGCCCAAGCACAAATTGATGAGACAGGGATTTGACACTGGAGAGGAAAAAGAAGTCGTAATACGTTGCATGGCAGTAAGCCAAAAAAAAAAAAAAAAAAGAAGGCGTTCGTCGGCTAGAAGCTCGGGCCATGACTTTATGGACTCCACCAGCGCAGGCATGAAGCAAGGTCGGCCCAAACATTTGAGAATTATAAGTCCGTATGTTTGACTCAACAAGTAAGTTAAAAAAGAAGGAAACGGCCGGTGCATCTTTTGGTTTTGGCTTGGAATGTCGGAGCCTGCTCTGCTTTTTGTGGCAAAGTTATAGAGGCATTTATACCGAACTTGACTTGGCGTGGGCATATAGCTTCTGATTCATTTGCTTGGAGGTGGTCTCTTCGCTATTTGAAAAGTCAAGTCGCTAATTAAATGCCTACATAACTAACATAAGAGTTTCAGTGGCTAATGAGCTTTGCACTTCGGTGTTAGAAAGTACCTCTCGCACTCGATGGGCCTGTTCTGTCGTAATGCTATTCCATACGCTTCTCAGGGTTCTCCTAAAGTTGAATAGCGACGCATACCTGCACTGGCGCGTCATTTATGCTTAATAGCCATTAATCATAAATTCTAACGGTGAGGTAATTTAAATTATTAATTTTAGATATAAGACTCAATTCTTAATTTTTACAAATAAAAAAATAAAAAAAAATCTTTTTATTTATTTTTTAATAAAATTTTTTTTGTGAAGATATTAAATATCATCTTATAAATTTTTAAAATCATTTATTATTTTCATGATTTAATCTTTTCTATAGAAGTACTCATCACTTAAATAATGATAGTTGGATTGACATTTTTGTACACTTAATTACAACATATTAAATTTCGTATTTAACAATACGTTTTTACCCTTTTCTTTTTTTTTTTTTCAATTATAGAAAAAAACTGTTAAAAAGATTTGAATTCAAAACAAATACATGAAAAAACACTAAAATACTACTAAACTCAGGGTGAAAAACATCCTTTCCGTTCTATTGATAACAAAACAAACATTGCTGCTGCTTGCTTGTACTGCCTTTCCTATATGCTGACGTCTTCGTTTTGTTCGGTTGCATGCACAAGGTTGCTGGGTGGGCACCAGTTGGGCTATGATGGATGGAATCCGGGATTTAAGCACCACGGCAACCATTTTCTTTTGAAAAGTCATTGCTGTTTATTATTTGTAAACGGAAAAGGATGATAAAAAATGAAATGCCTTAGGGTCTAAGGACTTTTCTGTTTCCAAGTAGTCAATGATATCATCAAATGGGTGGCCCCAGTAGATTGGAAAATTAATTGATTGTAATTTCATAGGATTTGAGATTTCTTAACAAGCGATTGGTTTGGGGTAGACCAGAATCTTTCAACAAATTGCTCAATCACTAATTCCAATTTCCTTCATTATTGGCACATATAATATGGCCACTCTAGTCTAGTCATAGGAATGACAATTGAATTAGTTGCTGAGCAATCTTTTTTTTAAAAAAAAAAAAAAAAAAAAAAAAAAAGGAGAAGAAAATTTGATTCATTGAGCAATCATTTTTCGTTCTATCAAATTTCTGAGTCAGATAAAGACTGATCAAAAGAACAACCAAAGACCATTTCTCCTTTGAACGGCAGGCGGCTTTCCATCAAACGATTATCCCTTTTGTTATTCTGTTTAGTGGTCAGGCAATGAATGTTCATGACTTTTTCAAAGCTTCCCTCCCTGGCGTGGCAGACATGGATCAATCTGGTCATCTCCCAGGATCATGGATAACCAAACTGCAGCCACTGGTTTCTCTCTGTATGTGTGATGAGTTAATTAGAACACCTCCTCCCATTCCGACCTTTGTTTCATTATTTGTATTAATTTGGGGTTTCATTATACCGTTCAACTTGGCGAGTCCTATGGTCATTATAGTGCAATATATAAATTTATGTCTATATAACTTCAAAATTTTGTTGCAATTTGAGGAAGATGAAACTATGAAATTGAATCATGAAAAAATAATTAAATCGGCGGAACATATGGGAATGGGTAAAAATAAATCTCCAAACAGTATTCCATTATTAAAACCAATCAAGATAGGTACTGAAATAAGCTTAACTACCCACAAATCCAACGCATTTCCAACAAAATCTCCTCTACTACATGGGTCAACAAAATACATCAACCATGCAATCTTTCAAACTTCTCCATTCTTCATCGTTCTACAAGAGGCATAAGTCAAACAAAAAAAAATTGACTGGTTTGTTCTTTTCTCTCTCTCTCTCTCTCTCTCTCTCTCTCTCTCTCTCTCTCTTTTAATTAATAAAAAAAGAAAAAAGAAGACTTGATGTCTCGTTCTCAGTGTATTTACAAATGGGCAAAAGGGACAATTTCTTCTTGCATATCATATTTTTCCTGTTGTCCTTTCGACCCGGTGGTCTTTTCCACGGCAAGTCACGACGGTGCTCGGGGAGTGTTGACTTGGGGAATGTGTGATTGGCCATTAGAGAAAGGGCATAACCTAGGCTTAGTGTGCAGGGGCAATGCTGCAGCTATTGAGCCAATGGTACTTGGAGCGGCGGCAGTGGAAATTGGATTGGCGGTGGTGGTGTTAGTGGCGGCGGTGGCGGAGGAGGAGGTGGCAGTGGTCGTGGTGGTGGCCACGCGCTCGCATGAGGGGCACATGGTTAGAGTGGTGGCGGGGAGCTGCATGTAGAAAGGTTGAGAAGCTTTCAAAGCCCTTAATTCTTGCAATTCCTTTTGTAACCTTTTGTTCTCTTCCGTCAGCGTCTCACAGCATCTCTTTAAATACTCACAATCCACTTCCGTCTGCTTCAGCTTTGTCCTGTTTGGTTTCCAACATTCCAAAGACAACATAATCACCCCACAAGCCACAATTGTATCAAAATTGTTGTGTTGGGACCAGAACAAAAACACGGCTTGATGAAGACAATGAAAAGACAGTAAAAAAATAAAGCAAAAAAGGAAAAGGAAACGCCATACCTTGCTCTTCTGTTCTGAAACCAAACTTCCACTTGGCGAGGGCGAAGATTCAACTGTTTCGCTAATGCAAGCTTTTGCTTCTGCACATTTTTATACAATCAACTTGATTTTAAAAGCCAACAGACCAAAGTTCTGTTACCTTTTATGAAAGAGGCGCAAATGAAAATTGCAAGGTTGTTATTGAGGTGGGTAAATTGAAAGGACAAGCAGCCTGGTAGGCACACCAGCACGGTTGCAGGAAATTTATTCATTTACTTTTAAATAAATTATGTAACCCAACAAATTAATATTTACCAACAGCGAGCATTTTTCAAGATTTGGGTCTTACAGGATTGAGAGTACTGTGTTCTTTGAAGCTCTCTTCGAGAAAAGCTGACTGCTCTTTAGAGAGCCTCAATTTCTTCCGGGTCAACCCGTTTTCTTCATCATCACTTGCTCGAGAACTGGCTCTCTGGGTCTCAACATCCTCCAAATCTCTTTTATGGCTTCTACCACCTCCACTACTAGTTATAATCCCAAACTCCATCTGGAACGACGACGCTGCACTGTTCGGCGATGACAGCGCTGGCCCTTCTTCTGCCTCCTCGGCGGACAGCCGGTTCACATCAAATCCCCGACTTGGCCCATCTGCCGGGGCCGGTTCAGACACCACTGTAACAAAACAAAAGGAACCACAAATATCTAAGAAAAGCAAGCAAAGAAATAAACCGCACAAAAAAAAAATGGAATTAAGAGTATAGGGAGAGGGGCATTTACAGTGATCAGGAAGCCAAGGAAAGTGAATCTGTGAAGAGGGTTGTCCACGAGGAACCGGAGAGAAAGGTAAAAGATCAAGCTGGACAGGTGGATCTGATGATGACAATCTTCCCTCATCTCTTTCATCTCCTTTCTCTTGCTGCGATCTTGCAGCAGGGGCACCAAAGCCGGCCCCTATGCCCATGCAGAACCCAAGATCTTTGCTGGGGCTTTTGTCTAGAAACTTGAATGACTTTGAGGTATCTCCTAAGCTCAAAGCTAGCTCCATCTCTAAAACACTAAGTCGTGTTTGCTTTTTTTTTCTTCCCTCTTTTTCTTCCCTCTTTTTCTTCTTTATTTTTCTTTGAACAAAGGCAAAGAGCAAAGGTCCAACTATTTTAATTTGTTTGAAAGGTGGGGTTGAAGAAGACGACTGATGAAAGAATAATAAAAAAAAAAAAAGGTTGCGGGGGGGGGGGATGGAGGAGAGACAAAGAGGAAGAAGAAACCAGCCAACCCTATCCAATATGTTTTTTGATGGTGGTTTTTGACAGTGGAAACCCCCCTAACCCAACACTCCTTTAAATCCTCCCAAGATCCGCCCCCACCCCACCCCTTGACACAAAAGGCTTTCCTTTTGATGATTTTCTTATCTTTTTTCCTCGGGAGATCAGCATAGGTTGACCGACAATTCCTGGGTTGACATAACACACGTGAATCTTTATAAATATACAACGGTTCAAACACAAGAGAGAAGCGAGGAGAGAGAGAGCTTGTCTGAACAACTATCATGTCCATTAAACATATATATATAATAAGAAAGCGATACTCAACAAAAAAAAAAAAGAGATATACCTGTACCAATTTTTTTTCTCTTTATTATTATTATTATTATTATTATTATTTTTGGTTTTCAGGTGAGAACACAATGATTAGAGTATACATTTGTCTTCCTCTTTGCATCAAGATGAAGAATAATAATGCTAGATCTACTTTGAACCGTCTTCGTAAATTTTTGTTTATTTATTAATATGGCGTGCCCTTTATCTGCTAGGTGCATATCATACAAAATCGTAACTATGAATTTTGTAGTTAGAGTCCTACCCAAAACAAAACAAGAATTATATATCACTTCCCATAGTATGCCAAAAACCGTTGACGTTGTTGGCATTATTTGGTTTTGTTGATCATTTTGTTTTTTTTTTTTTTTATTAATTTAAGCTTTAAGAGAGAGAATTGAAATGTTAATAATAATATTGCTAAATTATGTGCTCAATAATGCACAGAAATTCCAATCTCCCTTTTTTTTTTTTTTTACTGGTTTATATCTTAGCGTGGAAGGTTGGAAACTTTTGGATTGGATTCCAAATCAAAAGCGGCACCTGTCTTGACAAAATTTTCTCTTTTAACTTCTTCTTCTGGTAAAAGTAAAAATCGCATTTTTCAATTAGCCAATAATGAGGAGGCTTATTATGACTATTTCCATCATTCCTTTCTAGAGAGGATTATTACCTCCCAATGTTGAATTATTGTGCTCGTAGCCAACTAGGGTCATAGCACCATAATAAGATATAAAGAAATAATCACAAGTCCAAAGAGTCCGCGATCATGCTGCCACATTGTGCTGTTCTCTTGACTAATTTGATTTTTTTTTTTTTTATCGTCATCAGTGACATCAAAGTCATCATAATCATCATTGTTATCGTACTAGGACGAATGTGTCGTTACCAAAACGCAATGATTTTTTTTTTATTGTTTTGTTCGTTTGCCAACGATAACCTAAACCCATCAAAAGTTAAACCCTTTGTTTTCCCGATGCAGCTTTAAAGCTAATTATATATCTAATCTCAATTAACTAGTCATCATGTATTTGAAATGATATCTCTAGACCAAGTTGTCTCACCAACCATCATATTTTAGTTGGCTTTCTTTTCGAGGTATTTGTCAACGTTTAAGACAACACTAGGGGGCTAGGCTAGGCTAGGAGTGCAACTTAAACCCACTTTTGCAACGAAGTAAAGCGTGATGTGTGAACAGAGAAAAACATTGGAAATTTAAAAACAAAAAAAAATAAAAATAAAAATATTAGTCAGATTGGTGTGGGATTGACCATAAACTTCCTCCTTTTCATGAGTTGTGTTTTGTTTGGAAGGGACAGACAAAGAAACCAAACTTTTACTTCTCCAAGAAGAGTTTCTTCCATTGACCACAAAAAAAAAAAAAAAAGAAGTTTTCCTTTTAATAAAGCCCCCATGTTCTTTTCTTTTGTGCCTTTTAAGCAGCTAATATATAACCAGCTATTTCGCTAAATTTCTTGAAAGTTGAAACCAATAATAAAGAAGGGACAGATGGGTATCCGATGACTCCATTGATACTTTACAAAGGTCTCAGGAAAAAATAATTCTTTGCCACTGGCCCCAAAAAAAAAGAAAAAAACTAATAATGTTTTTGCCTTCAATCGATGTCCTTGATGGATTTTTTCCATATTAGTTAAAAATAAAAATAGAAATAAATGAAAATTTGACTCAATTTTTATTAGATCATTTGTACTTGAAGATAAAAATTATAAAAATTGATTTATTTTCAGTTATAATATTAAATTTTTATTAAACTTTAAAAAATATTTAATATTTTTCATAATATTAATACTTATTTATTTTATATAAATTATTAGTCATTTAATAAAAAATTTTAACTTTTATTATACTAAATTAATATTTTTTATACCACAATAATATAATTAATATCAATAAATTATTAAAATAATATAATTATTTATTTTTAAAAAATTTAATTATTTTTTATGTCATTTAAAAACTTTCGTTTTAGACTCTTTCGTCACATTAGCAACTTTGTTTTGTTTATCTACGAGCAAGTGTATGTATCAAGCACGTAAATAAATAAAGAATGCGATCGTTTGAGCGTGTAGGCCCCATTGCGCGTGGGTGGGCCTTTTCATGAGAGTCGTAATTACAATACACGTCCAGAGGGATGTGACCAGGTCAGACATGTCATGCTTTTGGAATCATTGCAATAATTGAAGTCATGCAGGCTTTAATGATAAGTAGGAGAGAGAGAGAGAGAGAGAGAGAGCGAGAGGGATACGTTTTATATGAGTGCATTATTGGACGGGCCCCGTGTTAGCCGAGAGGGATATACGTACAAAAAAAGCCCGTTACACCAGACGGGTCGGGTCATGATGTAGTGATGATGCAACGTAAGCCCCACTCAAGTTCTGCCTACCTTTTTTTTAAAAAAAAAATTATCAAAAAATAAAACATGCAAATAAATATTATATAACATGTACTCAATCTCAACGTCCATGAGGCTCTTTTTTCATAATTTTCTTTTTAAAAGAAAAAAAAAAGCGGGTGGTGGTGCTAGCATATGTGCAAATTTAAATATGCGAAACTTATAATTTAGAAGTTCAATCGCTGACGTGTGCTGATAGGGTGGCAAATGGGTTGGGACATACGGATTTGGATCGTTATGTGCAACACATCATTTCAAATTCTAGTGAATTGGGTTCGAATTATTTTGTAAAAATTATTATTTTTGACAGTTATGGGAAGACTCAAAAGTCAGGTTATTGGATGGAGGCACATTTTTTTGCCATATCGCTCATAAAACATAAAAAAAAAAAAAAAGTTACTAGTTAATGAGTATGCTTTTTTTCCCCTGTCTATCAGCAAGAAACTTTTCATTCATTTCAAATAATTAATTAATTACTATGGGATAAGAAAGAAATTTAGGCCGCACACATCATTTGATGTGGTAGGTTAATTAATATTTTAATGTATATTTTTTGTATTAATTTAAATTTAAAATTTTATATTAAAAATAAATTTTAATATTAAAATTTATTAATAAAATTTTAAATTTATCAATATTAAAATTAATTTCGACTTAAAAGTGTAGTGATGATGATTGATTTGTGTTTTTTTTTAAGGAAAAAAAGAAAAAAGCCACACACAAGCAGGAATCAAGCCTGCAGCTGTCCTAAATTAATTACAAGCTACGTCAGAGACAGAGTGGGTCACAGATAACCCAATGGTCCAAACGCCAAAGCTCCCATTAAATCCTGTGAGAAACTAGGTAGCTCAGATCCAACCGTAAATGCATGGGTTTTTTTTTTTTGGTTGTTTTGCGGGGAGGGGCCCCCCGGGGGTGGCGCCACGCCGGTTCATGGACATGAATTCACCTCCCAACACAGCCTCCGTTTAACCATATAATTTCTAAGTGTTCTCATCTGGAAATTTGGGAAGTTTTGTTTTTATTTTATTTTTTATTTTTTTTTTGACTAGTCAAATGGTGGCCTCAACAAAATTAGAACTTAAATTAGTTCGACCACAACTTAAATCATTCTTATAAAATTTAGACCTCAACCCAACCAAGATCTCAGTTTGCTAGCACAGCCACAAATTTAACGGATGAACTGAAGTTGATAATACTTCATTTTTTTACAATACTAATGTTCTCGATGGGAACAGAAAAGGGACATGATGATGACGATAATGGTGATGATTAACATAACGAAAGATAGCGTGACAATGCTATAATCATATGATTAACATTATAACAATGAATGGGAACGGAACAATGACCCTTCATTCCAGGATTGTATGCCCATTTCTCCCTTTTGTTCTCTTCTTGATAATCATAAAATAATAACCACACTTTGTTTAACAGATTGCCATTTAGCCTATGATTAGGCGGAATGATACCCATCAAAACCAGATGGGCCACGGACTCATAATGGTTGAGTTTTTAATTTCCATCGGGTAAGGAGGACTGCTACGCCTTTAATTCCCAAACACGAAACAGCATTAATTGCCGTTGGGGGTGGGATTCTCAAATACAATAGCTCCTCTCAATAAGCAGTGATGTGCATTCTCAAAAGACGGACAGAGCGGAACTTCTGTTACATCTGTGTTGTTCTCATGACCTTTTTATGATGGAGAAATGCAAGGCAAGGAATGATTATGTCTTATGAAGCCATTATTGACAATAATCCGTATAATCTCATTATTTCCAATCAATGCTCTTCGTTACCTTCCAGTCCATACCAACACATATATACATACATATGCATTTGTGTACTATCTTTCAGTCTAACTATTAATTATTTCAGTGTTAAAAAAAAAATAATTCATCTAATACAAATCAATTCAATTATTTAATAGTGAGTTATAAAATATGTATAGTTATTTATATTTTAATGTATAAAATTTTTTATATATTTTTTTAAAAATTAAAATTTTTAGTTCTCAACAATAAATATTTAAATTCTTAATTATTGAAATTTTCCTTGCTATATACAAATATATGTGTGGACTGACACATGCATGCGTGTACATCCCAGAAAAATGAAAACATGATGCTGATCCCTCATCGAAATTAAAAACTTATGAGACGTAAACCCACGCACTACAACGATGACAAAAGAAGGTGGTAGCTGCTGCTTAGCTGGCATAGAGAAGTTACCGTTGGTAAAAAATTGACTCCCCGACTTAATTGTTAGTTGTTGCATAGCTACTGCTACTAGCGCTTGGGCCATGGCTAATCGGCTATCATTAGAGGTATTATCATCTTAACTGTAGCCCGAATCCTGGCAGGCCATTCTAGGATCCGTTTCCCTCTTAAGTGATAGCATATTATAAGAAAGAAACCGAGGAAAAAAGTTCTCTAAATCCATATAAATTCATCAATTATAAATGACTTATTATGCAACAATTCTCAAATTGTTGGAACCACTTAGCTACATTCAAGGAACTTTTTTTCCTGCTTTTCTTTTGTATATTTAACAACGATGATCATGTGTTCAATGATTAACAAGTCCTAAAGATGCCTATAGTTATACAAACAAAATAATATAGTGTGTATATTATATAAAATAGAATAATACATGATAAGATAAGTAACTAATTCACCAATGACTAATTTATTTTATATTTAAAAGTATCTTAAATAATATAGTTATAATATTTTTAATTATCATTTTTTTCTTAATTTGACTTTATAATATAATAATATAATATTCTCTCTCTTTTCTTCCTTTTTTTAATTTCTTCATTTTTCTTTTTCTCTTTTTTGATTTTATTTTTATCATTATTCTTTGCATATTTTTTTATTCTCTTTCTTTTTTTTTTTTTCTAATTTCTCTACTTTTCTTTCTCTTTGTCTTTTCTTCATTTCTTTCTCTCTCTCTCTCTCTCTCTCTCTCTCTCTCTCTATTTCTTACATTTTTTAATTGCTTTCCTCCTTATCTCATTTTCATCTCAAAATTCTAACTCTTAAAAAAATAAAGATAGTGAGAGCTAGAGAGAAAAGGGAAGAGGGGAAAAAAAATGGTTGGAGATCAAGAAAAAGAGAGATAGAAAATAGAAAGTTAGAATTAGAGGGAAAAGGATAAAGAAAAATGAAAAAGAGAGTTAATGAGAGAGAAAGAAAGAGTAAAGAGAGATAGAATAAAAAGATTGTTGGATAAAAGAGAGAGAAATGTAAATTAGAGTTAAAAAGAAGAAGATGAAAGAGAAATAGAGAAAAAAAAGAGAGGAAGATAAGGAGAGGGAGTGACGCAGAAAGATAGAAGATTTCGAGGGAAAGTGATAACAATAACAATGATTGTCATGATGATAGTAACAACGACAAATGGTCAATTACCAATAGTTATAACTGAAGTAATGATAGAATAAAAATGAGAGATAATAAAAAGAATTTTAGTTAATATTATAAATTTTGAAAATTAAGCTTACCCTATAAAATGGGGTAACTTAGCTCATAAAGATATATAAAAATAGTACTAACCCATAAACATGGGATAACAATTCAGTATCACTCAATCCAAATGATTTGGCAAATATTATATATGATGAGATAAAATTAATTTATTTTATATTATCCTATAATTACTATGAATAAAACATACTTAAAACTTTATTAAAATGTGTAACTAATAGTGCTAACTATAATATAAGTATATATATATATATATATATATATAAGCATTAATATATGCATTTTTTTTAGAAAAAAATTACTTATTATAAAGTTTGCAAACTATTAGTTGGAGATAGAAAGGGAAAGAGAGTTGGAGATAAATAGGGAGAGGAATAGAAGATAAAGAGTTGGATACATGAAAAAAAGATGGTAAAAGGTAAAATAATAATAATTATATTAAGAGAGAAAGGAAAAAAAAAAAGAAAGGAGAAAGAGATGAAATAAAGAGAGAGTTAGAAAGAGATATATAAAAGGAAATAATTAGAAAAAAGGACGGAGAAAGGGGGAAAGAGAGATATAAGAGAGAAAGAGAGATAATGGCAATATGAACAAATGGCCAATGATAGTAATAACAGATGAAATAGTGATAGAAGGTAAAAATAATAAATAATAAAAAAATAAACTAATGTTATAAATTTTTATATAAAGGATATTTTAAAAATTAAACTTAATTTATATAATGAGATAATCTAAGGTCATAAAATTATATGAGATTATATAATGAGATAGTCTAAGGTCATAAAAACTATATGAGATAATACTAACTTATAAAAATGAGATAACAATCTAATACTAATCGATCCAAATAATTTACTAAACATTGAATATGATGGGATAAGGCTAATCTATCCAATATTATCCCATACTATATACTATAAATCATATTGACAATAAATTAAAAAAATTATTAAAATATATATTTAATAGTGACTACTATAATACAAGTATACATATAAAAAATGACATTCATGTATACACTTTTTTAGAAAAAAAAAATACTTAATATAAAGTTAGCAAACCATCAGCCAAATAAATTTATAAAATAGTGTTTCACTTGTATTACCAACGTGACGTGCCTTGTGCACAAATATTTCATAAAGGCCATGGAGATTTTTTTTTAAAAAAAAATTGCTTTTAAGAAAAGGAACAAAATTTGCTTTTTTTAAAATTGAAAACTATTTTTAATTGACTAAAATTTTAAAATGCATCAAATGCCAAAAAAAAAAATAAAAAAAATATTTTATTGCAAATATTTTATGTCAAAATGACCCTATATATTTCTTATTTCTTTTTTCTTTTTTCATTTCGTCATTAATTGTGTTTGATGAAAAAGAAAATAGAAATAAAAAAATAAACATCAAAGAATAAAGTATTCAGAAGCGATATTTTAGATTCTGAAATATAACAATTGAGTGAAAATTCACGTATCAAGAGCTTTTGTTGTCCTAAATAACTAAGTTAAATTTTAGGCTTCCAGTAATTTTTTAACAATTAGAAACATAGAGGAACACAGGAGAACTAAACTAATCGACTAGTAGCGGGGGGGGGGGGGAAGATAAAGGACCTCTACAGAAATACACAATCAAGTCACAATAATTTCAGCGTGGTCGGCCCCACGGAGATTTAAAAGTGGACCCCACAACTTGGGGCCATAGGACCAATAATGATGAAAGAAATATGAGCCAGGTCCACGCTCGCACCGATACGGTCCGATGTACAAATGATTGCTGCTGTTTGAGACTGTCTCCTTAAGGCACTGCACCGTGTCCCATGGTTCTATAAATAATTTCATAAATAATTTAGTTAATAATCTCTATCATCAACATCGGCTTTCTCAATTTTTTATTTTATTTTATTTTTTTTCAATCTCGGTCTTTAAAACCAAAAAAAAAAAAAACGAGACGCTAACAAAAGTTCGAACTTGGTCAGCAAACAAGAGGTGGGGCCGCTTGCCACCCGGGCAAAGCTCGGGCTCTACCCTCGCGACTTTAGTCACGTGATGTGACTTCCCTGCCTTATTACATTTCTTATGCCGTATTGCCACATTATCTATGCATTCAGGAGAACACTGCGGAGCCATTCAATTGGAATTTGGAAGTATAAATGGAGGATAGTTTAATGCAATAAAAGTTGCAGCTTCTTCGTGAAAAGTGGGTAATTGACCAAACGAGAGAGAGGGAGGAGTGTGTGTGATTCCTGCTGTAATTACATCGGCCATCTTTTCATCAAATTGAAAGGAATGCTTCCCACTTCCCACACCGGAAAATGTGAATGACCCCATTTAAACCTGAGCATTTGAAAACAATTGGCATTATGTACCAGAGTACCAAATCTCGGATTAGGTTGGTCTTTTCTGAAAATTCAGGTAGCATATTGACCCAGTGTTACTCAATTGACCGAAACTGGACCGGTTAATTTTGATGATCTAGATATTGATCTTATTACCATTCTAGTTTTCTAATTTAATTTTTTTTTTCATTCCTAGAATTTATATAAAAAAAAAATGTACTAATTATATGTGAATCCTGAGTTAAAACAATTAAAAAACCAAATCCACTAAATACTAATTTATTTACCGTACTTCACAACACACACACACACACACGCACACATTCATATGTTATGTATATATTCATGCAGCTCCCATTTGTAAATTAAAACAGGAGAAGTCTTTACCGGTTTAAAATTTAACAAAAAGAAAAATAATAATAACCATTATGAGTTCATGGTCAGTGTGATTTTGATAATATCAGGACCACCTAATCATAGGCTAAATGGCAATCTGCTAGTCAAAGATTGGTTATTGTTTTATGATTATCAAAGAAAAGAAACAAATGGGATTATCAAAGAAAAGAAACAAATGGGATTATCAAAGAAGAGAAACAAATGGGACAATGTCAATAGCAACCCTGGAAATGAAAGGGTCTTGGTTGCCTTCGCCCACAGACATTATTATGAGGACTTTGTCATATGCTTTATTTCATTATAATAAGCATCTCCATCATCATCATCCCCCGGTCCACTTTGTGTTCTTGGGATCCTGTTTTATGCTTGAAAAGAAAGGGACAGAAGCCCCTTATAAGTGATGAGTCAATTGGCTTGTGTATATCCTCTCTTGTCACAAATAGTTTTAACTTTAAAGTCCTTATTTCTATCCATTGCTGTACCTTTGAACACTTGTGTATTGTTATAAATACAAGTCATCAATAAGAAAAGTGTGGTAGAATTTACTTCATTATCAACATATTGCACTCTTTCCTAATAAAGATGATAATGATAATGATTCACTCATAAAAAATTTAAAAGTTTCCTTTGTTAATTGTACTTTTTCTCTCTCTCTCTCTCTCTCTCTGTTTTTATTGTTATTTTATTTTATTTTTTTTGTTTCATGGCTTGCAAAGAACAAAAAACTCATTTTTTGCCAACCAAAGTTTCCGGGGCATGATGAGAATGGAGCTATGGGGGGTGGGGGGGGGGGGAGGAATACCTTCTCATAATCATTGGTTGAACTGTAGCAATACATCATAGCCCAAATTTGACAAAGTCCAAGTTGCATGACACTTCTTTGCAACATACGTCAACAAATACTAGTACAACTTGCATTACGCTTCTTTGCAATAAATTTTTAAGGGACGAGGAAACTATTGTATCTCATGATCCCCACCTGCAATAGCTCAGACAGACCCAGTTGCGGAAAGAGGACGGCCTCGGTTTAATGGGTCAGCTCATTGTCACATGCCCCACGTTAGAACTGCTTTCCTAGTCCATGTTGGACTTGTATCCACAGCCTGCTATTGTGGTCCACCAGACCCTGTTTTACTTTACCTTATAGTGTGGACTCCAAACGTACCAAGTACATCTGAACTGTGTCCTAATTTCCTAACTACTATAGCTGGAGTTGGTTGGGATGAAGAATTGCACTGATGAAACTAGCAATTCCTCGTCAGAAATTTTAAAGAACACAAATCAGCAGAAATTTGTGGGTCACAAACGCATTTTGATCGGATCCTAAAACAAGCAGACAATTAGTGATATATGACGCCAGATAGACAAAAGCGAGTACAATTTCAAGGCCTTTTCTTCAGATGCCAACTGGTGATATGTTAACAGAATCAAGCTGTACATGCTGTCGAGCTTTGGTAACTTTAGCTTGCCTCGTGCAACCAGACATACCAACGAAAGAAAATAAGTGCTTCAGCAGGGAAAAGAAAATATCATTCAGAACAATCAACAGAAGCGATGGAAAAATATTCCTTGTGGCCTAAGAATTTCAATAAAGCAGACCCCCATATAAATTGTTTTCTGCATGCTACTGTTTCATAATCTCGAAGTTACATTTGACAAGCTAATAAGCAAACTTGTCTTTGCAATAACTAAGGAACTGCATGCTCAAGTAAACAAAACCGTCATATCCTACTCTTCAAGATACTGCAATTAATGCAAGAATTTAGCAGCTATTCCATGAAAGATCGAAAGTTGCTATGTACAGTGAAGGCAACACTTACTCTACTAGAAACTTAATTTCCATTATTGAAAGCAAAAGACCTTGATGAAGTTCAAAGCTATCTTAAACAGCCTATTATGAGCAGCACGGTATTGGAAATTTTGCAATCACATCATACAACCCAGAACTGTGGTAGAAGTTAGATATCTGGAGAGCAAATGCACCAACATATGGGGTGCAGTTGTGTAGGTCTAGGAATGTAACATTTGGGAAGTTTCCAGGGATTTCTGAATGATTCGATTGACTCTTTCTAATTCAATCGTCTCCTCCTAGGTGCACGAGAATCACCACTGTCCACATCTGAGACTCTTGAAGCATCATGTCTTCTCCTAGAAGAAGAGGTTGAAAGGGAGACCATAGAATCAATTTCCACAGCAGTATCCATTTGGCTCTCTGAATTCATAACTGCAGCAATGCTTGAGAAGGAATCTCTATCATCGACAGGCTGGGGCTGCTCCTGATTCCTTCCTGAAGGGTGATTTCGGAAATATGCCTCAACTACCCTTTCAGCAGAACTCAATGCTTGTGATCTCCAAAGTAAAAGTGAATGAAGCATGCGAGCAGGTGCCACCTCAGGGCTGGTTGTGCCACTCTGTGTTAAATCCACTATGTCATCGGGAGGCACAATTGGATTTTGCTCAGCATGCATTCCCCTAAATGTCATAATCCTATTTAGGAAGGAATTGGTTCTATCTGCTGTTTCATGAGCACCATTTGATTCATGAACCTGTGCTGAATCCTGAATCATTTCAAATCTACTTCCAAGGCGCCGAATCATCTCCTCCACAGGAAAACTTAAAGAACTCCTCTGAATGGTTTGCCTCAAACTCTCAATTCGCCTTGCATGGGGACGTAATGGGATTTCTAGACTAGGATCCTCCTCAGGCGAGCGGTTACAAGACCCACGGCCATAAATTGGGGTCACATTCTTGGTGGTCACCTCTCCCTTGCAAACTGGGCATTCCTTTGCATCAGAATGCATGTGTAACCATCGATACAGGCATGGCCAACAAAACAAGTGACCACAACAAGTGACAACTGGGTCTGTAGCCAAATCCAAACATATATTACAATCAAAGAAGCTCCCATCATTGGCAGTTCCCTTCTCAACATCACTTTTCTTGTCTGACACCTCATCTTGCAAAAACCCATTATTATTTTCACACATTTTGGAAATCTCATTTGTTCTTTCTTCAGCAGCAACACTACCTTCACCAGCCTGTAACATGGTAACATTGCTGGAATTTCCTATTAACTGGTTCAATTCTACTGAAAGAGTTTGCGTTGCATGTGGGATTTGAACTTGTCGCCACCTCCAGCGCTGTCGAGCCCTAATTCTAACAGCTTCTCTAATCCTTTCAATAGGGTCATCAACAGCTTCTCTAATCCTTTCAATCGGGTTATCAGCAAGTCCTCTAACTCTCTCAATTGGGTCATCAATCCAATCATCCAAATTCACTACTTCACTTAATGACCCTGATCCTAACTCTGGAGCTGGGCCAAGATTCAAATCAAGGTTCATGATATCGGCTGTTTCATCATCCATCACAAAATGAAGAATCCCAGATAAGAAAACCTAGATTTTCCAAAATTGAACAAAGTCAAATAGAGAATCAGCTATCCCAGGAAAAGAACAAGCCAAGGTAAAATCCACTCTTATCCCAATGGCACAAAACCCAGATAAAAATCCTTACTAAAACATTTAAATTGAAGAAAATCCAGACAAAATGACACCAACTTTGTAACATAACCTAAGGATCCAGGTCAAAAAAAAAAAAACCCAACATGTATCACAAATTACATAAACCCATATGGGAAAACGCATGAATTGGCTTAGACACTAAACGAAATCCATAGAAAGCTCGCAACTTTTACACATATTATCCAATCCTAAAACATTCTCCTGAAGAAACCATTTTCTTGTTACCGAGATGTCAAATTAAAAACAAGACCTTTGCAAGAAATGATTCTTAATGGCATGAGAACGAGATATCGTTAAGTTTAAAGAAGCAAATGACTGACGATAAATGAGACTTAGAAAGAAGAAGGAGGTGAAAAAACCAGGTACTAAAAGGGGCTATTTGGATTATCAGCTTGAGACCCGTTGCTGACTGAATGTCGAATTGGCTCGGAGTTGAACCGCCATACGCTTTTCTGCTTTTACCCTTCGATTTTAATTACCAATCTCATTTTATCCTAGAGAGAGAGAGAGAGAGAGAGAGAGAGTAGCGTGCGAATTATGAAGGGAAAGTTCCCATGGATTGTGAAATGAATCTACTCCCCCAGGGCAAGAAGAGTGAGAGAGAGAGAGAATTGTCTGTATTAGAGTTTGGGTGAATTGTTGTCATCGAACGGCGAGGATGAAGTGGTCCCGCAGCCCCGACTCATTCTCTGTTCAGTTGGACGGGTCAGATTGACCCTCTGGAGGGAAAATCATGATTTGAAAGGTTTTTTTTTTGGGGCGGGGG
Organism: Rhizophora mangle; assembly: GCA_037832345.1. Taxonomy (NCBI): domain Eukaryota; kingdom Viridiplantae; phylum Streptophyta; class Magnoliopsida; order Malpighiales; family Rhizophoraceae; genus Rhizophora; species Rhizophora mangle. The sequence goes on along the minus strand of JBAPLJ010002022.1, from coordinate 1,264,667 downwards.
AGGGGGGGGGTGGGTGGTGGTGGTGGAACTGAGTGATGGTAAGAATAATCAAAGCGGTTAACTAATGACATGGGCCTTCTCAACCTCTCTTTTATATTATTATATTATTGTACATAAGGAAGATACTAAAGCAGGGTTAGGTGAAAAATTGAGAAAATGTAAATTATTTTTTATGATAAAATCACTCCCATGATGTGATTTATCTCATCGGGGGAAGTTTTCAAAGCTAGAAGCATGTTAGAGGTTTGGGTGACAAATGAGCAAAGTGGAAGCATCTTATTCAAATCAAATCAAGTTATTTTAAATCTTAAAACATTCAAATTTTTTGAGTATTTTATATTTAATATTAATCGAATATAGTCAAATTTTAAACAAAATTAATAAGATTGTACAAGTTAAATCAGTTTTTACCGCTTTTAATTAGAGGTTGATATACAGCAAGTGGACATATGCCATGTTGAATTAAAATGCTTCACCAAAAATTGAATCCTGGTAGACGGAATTGGCAAGAACTTTGGCCACTTCGAGGTATCCCTGAAATCGAAACCCTAGTAAGCTTGGACATTAGGCTGTGTCTATTGTATATACCTGATGAGAGAAACATATTTTTGCTCTTAAATATTTTATTTTTTAATATAATTTTAAATTTTTGATTCGTATTAATTTAATATTAAATATTATAATTAAAAATTATATAAAAAAATAAAAATTCATGAAAATAGGATATTGACAGTTGTTGAAGTTGACAAACTTAAAAGAGGTGTTTTTAAAGAAATTGAGCTCAAAGAAAAAAAAAATTGAGGGAGATATTGAAAGACAAGAGCAAGTAAATGGATACCATCCAAGAGTACTTTGTCATTGATGAGGTGCAAATCTAATCCTTTAACTATAGTTGTTCTTATTGATAAGTTTTGGGAGGCACCTGTTCCAAAAGATGATGATAACGACGAGGAGCTGGAGGAAGAAAGGGAATGGGAGAAGGAAGAATAATAAAAAAAAAGAAGACAAGATGATGAAAACAAGGAAGAAGAAAAAGGAGGATATTGTAGAAGAAGTTGGAGAAGATGGGGAAAGTTAACTAGAGCAAAAATTCGTTGATATGGAACGTTTGACTTTTAAACATGGGTCTTCCTATGAAGTTACTGAAGATCATCATATTTAAGAAACTGAAGCAATTGTAGATGTTTTGGAAGTAGAAAGTTGTAAAGACCACCAAGATAAAAGCGCAAGCATTAATGTCTAAGAAGGAAGTTTAATACAGCAAGCTGGAGAAAATAACTTAGAAGTGAGCCGACCAATTGTAGCACAAGCATTTCCACAGGATGGTTGTTTGCTTGAAGAAACTGTAGACCCAGTCGGGGACTCGCAGAAAGTAGAGAATGAAGGCAATGTCATTTAAGAACGCGATCAATATCACGAACAGAAACATGAAGAACAAGATTAAGAACGAGAACATGGACAGGCAACAGATCGATTTTAGTGATCTTGTTTAAGTTCTTCAGGTTTTGGTTACCTCGGTGTCCATGGAGCCAGAACAAGAACTTGATGAGGTTGGTCAAGTGTTGCAGGAAGACCAATTTGAAGACCAAGAATTAAAGCCACTAGACATTGGAGCAGTCATTGAATTAACAACACAAGGCTCCGTAGAAGACAAAGCCGCCATAGACAAGACATGACAAGATGAGGATGGAAAAGAAGAGAGAATGACCCATGAGAGACTCGAACTTATAATAAATTGAAGCACGATGGTTTCAATTGAAGAAGAATAGGGTATTTGGTATTTGGATTTAAGTATCAAATATTTTGTTTTTATATATTTTGATTTTTTATAATTTTCAAATTATCTTCTCTGACTAATTGTTTTCAATTGAAAGAAAATCAAAATGTTTAGAACTAAATTAAATTTATTCAAATATTTAAGATTATGTTAAAAAAAATTTGAAAGATTTCAGACCAAAATTATGCTCTTCCCTTGCAATTTTTCTTGCTTTTTTATTAATGTTTTTGGGTGACGGTTTTTTTTTTTTATTATTTTTTTATTTTAATGGAAAGCATTAGATGGACTCCAGCTCTTAAGTACACAAGTCCAACTTTTACGCGGACTACAGAAAGGGAGTTTACGAATAAAATTGAAATTAAAAAACTTTTTTTTTTTTTTTTTTTCCTTCATAGCTGGTTTCAAGAGCCCATTTTGTTGGTGGACCTCAGAAACAAGATAAAAATAAAGAAATAAAAATTACTCTCAGCCAAGTGGACTAATAGTAAAGCATTTTAGTAATTAGACTTCGAATCCTAGTACTGACGAATCAAAAAATGGAAAAAAATAAAAATAAAAATTAAAGACTTAAAGGCTAATCATTTGTATGCATAAGCAAGTTCAACGACCTTCTACTGTACTCTATTATATAGGATAGTTTACGCTAGAGCAAGAATGGTGTACAAAAACAAATCTATCAAACACGTGAAGCTGGTCCCCAGCTTTTCTCTCTTTCTGGGAGGCACAATGTGGTCATCCACGCCCGCCTTTGCCATTAGTATGCAACTCGACGTATTCCCTTCCTTTTCTATTGGTTCAAACAAACCTAAGGATCCATGGGAATTGTTCAACATTTTCATGATCGTGATCATGATGACCCTTTATATGCTACACGCATATTGCTTTCTTGGGTATATTGTTTCATGTCATTGCTTTATCGGTTGCAATGTGCGTTGCATCACGTATCCATCTTGCGAGGGAAAGCTAATGTGTAATCCCTACGAGCATAATGCGGAGATTAAAAAATTCATTTACCTCCTATCCAATTTAATTACTCTTACTTTCTAACTAACCAGTAATGTCAAAGAATTACATATGATTTTTATGGAAAATGGTTTTCTATAACAAGTTGTAAAGAGTCCATACAACAGATGTTATGTTAGCAATAAATATATGCTGCCAAATCATAAAGGAAATAAAATAAAATAATAAATAAATAAATTAAATGTTAATTATATTGTGGTAAACTTAAAACATTCCTTAACTAGCCCATGTGATTAAAAGTTGAATACTAGTTATTCAAGATGATAATTAAATTGTAACTAATCCATTAAGTTGGGTTTGTTAAACGGCCATCTTGGAATGGAAGGTAGCCTTAAGTCTGTAATGAAGTGTCCCTAGCTAACCACCGCAAGGAAGCATGCGAATTATCAAACATTACACCTTATAAGAAGTTTAAGGTTATAGACTTGAGAGTTGTTTCCAGGAAATATGTTTATTGATATCAATATAATTAAAGGTTTATCTTTCGTTTAATCTAACCTACGACATAACGGTTTGTTACAATATTTCAATTACTACATAGTAAAGTAATATTTTCAATTTGGCATGGGAAAAATATTAATTGGGTTGAACGACGGAGTCGACCCAATTGAAGGTGATGCGAGGGGGGAGGGGGGCCACTTGGAAGGAGAACAGCAAAACATGCGATTAATTAATTACATGAAATGCTTCAAAGGTGAACAATGACGTCGCTTGACTTGATTGAGATTCTGGTCCTAAAGATGTTTCAATAACTCCAAATTGTTAGTCCTAGGTATCCTTGTAATGGTTTTGTGATTAATAATTATTCTTAATGATGAAATCAACTTCACCTATATTTTCTCGTTTGACCATTGATCAAGGGGTTGTGTTCGAGAAAATTGTCGGTTGTTAGTGTCATGAAACATTTTAGCTGTTAAAATCATTATTAAAACGAGAAAATTATTTCTTGTTTTGTAACTTATAATATCAATATAATTGCTTGCGATCCATTTTCATCTACGATATAATTAGTAAACGTTCCTCATCCTTTATTATTACCGTTCACGGAAATAGAAGAGACATTTTGTTTATTAGTTCCTGTCCCCATTGGACCTGTCGGGTGCGTTGATTATGACACTCATGGCTGCTCTTCCCCTCTCCTCCTCCATACTCCCCATCCTCCCCCCCCCCCCCCCCCCCAAAAGTATCTTATAAGAATAATCTTTGTGAATTATTAATTAATATATAGTCTGATATAATAATATTTAATATTATCTTCTTGACTTTGTTTGATAAAATTTTTGCTCTCCTGTTATAAATATGTCATTTTTTGAGCTTTATATACGTGCCGCACTTGGATTATTTTTTGACCTTATAATTACTACTAACAGTTAGCTATACATATTCCATAAATATAATAATTATTATTAAAATATACAGTAATTATTTCTTTATTTTTTCAACTACTATTTCATTACACATCTATTAACTTAGATATTAAAGTAATAACGTGATATGTCAAGTTAGTTTTTTTTTTTTTTTTATTTTTCAATTTTTTTATAGTTAATAAATTTGAACCAATTGTGATATATAAATTAAAGTTCTTTTTAACCTAATTTCATTTGGATTTCATATAATTATTATTTATTTTTTGATGTAATTTATATTTTTCTGTAAAGATTATATTTAATTTTTTTCTTACCCATTAAAATGTGTTATTACTTATTATAAATGGTGTGTTTTTTGAACTCGGATCGATTACGCTTTGGGATATTTCCCCACATTCTGTTCCGTGCGGTGCAATGTCTAGAAGGTAACGGTTTGGTTCATATGTGCCAACAATTGTCTGCTCATAATGTTGGGGTTAAACAGTGAAAGGGAGTCAACCAACTGGCCTCGTGGTGCGTTTGTGTAGGTCAAAATTATGAAATGGAATACAGAGCCAACTCGCTCATCATCATCCTCATATGAAAAACTCCGCAGCCACAGACTTCCACTTCAAAGCAAGTGAAAGAACGGTCACTTGCATTTCTTAGAGGTTATATGGGGCCCACATCGATCCAGGTCCCACATCTTTCCTTCCAAAAAGCACAACCACTCCTATTATTTTGTACACCTACCTCCGTCCCTCCCTCTCTCTCCCTCTCTCTCTCTCTCTCTCTCTCGGGTTCCACCCTGCCAATTAGGCTGTCTTCTGCTCCTCCTTTGAACCGCTAATCCTCCAGCCGGTTGTCCACTCGTGTGTCTTCCGCTTTTCGGCATCCGCACGTGTAATCCTATCCCATCCATATATCCTCATAATTTGATAATAAGTCTTATGAACAGAAAATAATGGACAGAGAGAAGCCAAAATAAAATAATAAATGGATTCTATTAATTAAAATTTTATTTTTTTTAATTCAAAACTTTTACCCATAAATATTTTATGTACAATAAAAATAACAATATGTATAAACATAAACAAACGTGTAATAAAAATAGAACTTATTTTTTATTAAGTTTGTTGTATATATTATCTTAATTGTTGTTTATCTTATCATTTTATATGTATATTAAAAATAATTTAATAAAACTCTTTTTTTTTCTTTAAAAAAAAAAAAAAAGGAGTGTGGATCCCATATGTCAATCAACTCTAATTTTTCTCTGTCTAATCTTTCTGTCCAATTTTTTTTCCCTTAATTAATAACAATAAATAAATAAATATACTAATAGTATTCCTATTCCCTACCTTTTGCTTGGTGCAAGAATAAAAGCTAGAGAGAGAAAGATGCTATAATGTTATGTTATTAAAGGCATACAAATTTTCTTGGTCCTGATGCTGTTGATTTGGCTCTTTCTCTCTCTCTCTCTCTCTGTCTTCCTTCTCTGAAATAAATCTGACTTTGAAAGAGCATTTCTTTTCTGCTTGTGTTCGACTGTTTTTCTGCTCCTCTCTATCAAATCCAACTCTTTTCACTGGGAGCACACGATCTTGTTTTGTACCGATGAGGATCCGGAACAGAAAGGTGCGGCTTCCTCTATCCTCTGTCTCGCCAATACCCCTCTCAGATCCCCAGTACTTGGGCCGTTCTCCGGTGGTGCAACTTCAGCTCCACGATGACCCACATCAAATTCTTCCTCAAGAGGCTCCCAAAGATTCCTACTTTGACCCCCAGCCGTCTAATCAGCCGATCGGTGGAGGAACCAGCGGCGGGGATGGCTCTGATGAAGTTGAGTGGTCTCAAGATGATAAGAAGGTCAACGTCAATTCAACCCCTTTCTATCATTTCTTGGTTATGAATGAATTTTGTGGGTGTTTTTTGTTCTGGGAGTGCACTTAGTCAGTGTATTATTTTATTTGTCAACTAGAAGAGCCATTTTGCTGGATCTACTCCTAAGTTTGATTTGCACCCATCAAAATTACACTATGAATGATTCGCTACAATCTTTCTTCTTTTTGTTTTAATTGCAAGGCTTTGTTGCAAGAAGTAGAGAAGCGAGGAGGAGAGGGAGAGAAGAGTAATGATAACAGGTAAGAAGGAAAAAGTTAAAAACTCATACTTTGTTCTTCTCTTCTTTCATGAATTCTTGCAGTGAAAAGGTGAAAAAAAAAAAAAGAGAGAGACCCATTAATTTATTTTGCCAATTAAACAAAAAATACTGCTAGTGGAAGCACTGTTTTGTTGTTTTTATATCAACTTTGGCTAGCCACCATGCCTTCCTATCTAATATTATCTCTTAAGCCAAATTTTCTCTATTTTGGCAATTTAATTAGCGTACCCATGAGGTGCAATTTCCTATGAGATGCTGGTCCTTGTCCACAATATACAGCTATACATTTGCTTCTTTTTATCTGTATTCTAGATTTCCAGTTACGGTCATTTCATTTACTCGGTATATGATTGCGGCCGTAAGTTTATATAGTTTTTGTAACTTCTGGGTCTGGTCTTGTTTGTTTTTAGAAAGGGTCCACAGGGAGGAATATTAGGTGCAGGAATCGTTGTTCAACAATCAAGTTCTTCACGTCAAGGTAAAAGATATACTACAAAAAAAGAAAATTCAAATTCTACGAATCAACCCCAAGAAAGTAATTATCGTTTTTGTTGTTGTTGCTGCTGTTGGATTGCATCTTATATATTAGGAGTTGGGACATGGTGTGAGGAAGACAAAGAATTTCCGCTAAAGAAGAGAAGAGGGAGTTTCGGTAGGAGATCAGATGAAGAAATAGTCGAGAAAGATAAGAAAATGAAGACGAAAATGAACAAGAAATGCGCGCAGCAAATTGAGAACCGAGGAGAAGAAAGCGCAGATAAGGAAACCAAAGAGGGATTGGATGGTATTAGTAGCACTAGTGCAAAAAAGAGGGGTAGAGGGAGTGCGCTCATGGAGGGATCGCGGTGCAGTCGTGTCAATGGGAGAGGATGGAGGTGCTGCCAACAGACCCTTGTGGGATACTCTCTTTGTGAGCATCATTTGGGCAAAGGAAGGCTGAGAAGCATGAATAGTGTTCGAAGCCGAACCATGGCAACGAGTTGTAATGCAGCAAAAAGCTCCAAGTCGTCCCCGCCATTATCAAGCCCCCAATTCTCTATAGGGGTAAAGGGATCCACAAAACAGACATTGTATGACAGCAAAGTCGATGGTGAAGTCATCGAAGAAGCAGAAGAGAAGAAGCCATTAATGGCTGCTGCGAACAAGAAGATCAAGCTTGGTACAATTAAAGCCCGGTCAATGAGCAGCTTATTGGGCCAAGCAGATAATTTGATGGCAGCGGCAGAGAATAACAAGTAGAGGAGGAAACCCCATGAAAGGATCATGTCATGTCGTCAAGCGAGAGAAAGTTATGGTTGAGGTCTTGTTGAACTTAAATTAGTGGAACGTAACTTTTAGTCTCCTTGTGGATTTGAGAGTATCAATGAAGAACAGATTGATGCTTTGATTGAGCTTTACTTGCTTTCTTTTGACTGTTTGTTTATCTCAGTGATTGGTTTGGTGATATTAGACAGTAGACGAAATTGCAACACTAGCAAGCAACACTGGAAACCTCGTCTCCTGCGTAGCAGGAGGATTAATTGCAGCCTGTCCAACAAGAGTAGAAGGCAACATCGGGCTTATTCTGCGTTTTTTATTTTTTTAAAAAAATTAAATGTTGATTCTGAATTTATTACAAACAATTTTGTTATTTGTTTGGTTTATAAAATTACGCAGGAAAATTTTCGTCCTTATCGATTATCATCTTGTTGTTATAAGGAACTAAAACCCACTTATGGTATATTAAAACAATAACAAAGCATTCGTTCGAATTTAATTTGGGGGAATTAGATGATTTTTTTCTTATATTTTATTTTATTATAAACTAAATTTTATGTGAAATCTACTTGTTAATTAAATATTCTTAAGTTAATTTAAATCATTATCTCTATCATTTTTTTTTTCAACATTTACCAAGATTTAATCATCAATCTTAATTGGAGTATTTATAGTTGTTCAAACTAATCTAAATGCAACTATTTGATAATATAATGACCATTTTTCCGAGTATTCTCATCTCTGCTTTATTTATTATAAAAAAAAAAAAGAAAAAGAAAAAGAAAAAGGGACTTGAGACACATAAAAATTAAAACTCAAACAAACATTAAAACATATATACGGAATTGTACTGCAAATGGAAATGAAGTTTAATAATCGACGAGTTATTCAGAATCAATTGTACTGCAATATATATACAAGGCCCCATCAATTACTTAGAGGCACTTTACTCTGAGCTGCATGTGGACAGGCCTCGCATGTGAAAAGCGATACTTTCTAAATTTATGGCTGAGAAAGATATGCCCCTCGGCCAATTATAATATCTATTGTTGGTTATTGGTTAACATCACCTGTATCCAGTATGATAACCAAACCAACCACTTACGGTTCAATAATTGTTCTTATTTCGGTCCAGTTCTGCTCTTATTCTGAATCTATTCCATTTTTTTTCTTTTTTTAAAGAAAAATAAAAGGGTAAATGACCATTGTCTTTTTATTCTTTTTCCTTTTCATGAAATCGTTGATTCCTAGTTGGTAGTTCTAATTTGGCTTCAGTTCAATTCTTGCATGGTTTTGATTACGCTTGTAGTTGAGGTTTGTGGAGAGGGTCAACTGTAATTTGACTGTCAATTTTGTTCAATTACGATTTGATTTCAGTTTGGACTGGAACAATGGTCTGGTCAACATCCTGGAGTTACTCAAGAAGTATGTCATATTATACATCATATGTTTTTCGAGATTAAACTCAGAAGGCATCATCCTACCGTTAAATTCTAACGAGTCCATTTGCATGGAAGCCGTCGAGGATGAAACTGGAGACAAAGAATCAAGGGCCAATGGTATTTGACACACTGATTTCATAGTTTAACTTTGATTATGTATTGTTTAGGGAATCATTCAATCTGATGAGAATTTAAGTTTTCGGAGCTTAAAGTTGACATAAATGTGAAAGACACAACAGCAGAAAAAACAACCGAAACCAAGTGTAATATATTTCATTATTTGCCTTCATTGTTCGCGAGCATTTTGTAACCATTTGAACACATACTTACGGTCATTACCTATAAGATTTAGTGGTAAAATTCTATAAAATCTTTATTTTACATTCAGTATTCGATGATAAGTTCTTACAAGAAAAATCAAATAAAATAAAAACACATGCTTACTGGCTAGAATATAGCGGTGGAATTGATGAAGTCGTGGGATTTGGCAAATTGTCAAGCAATGGTTGTGGGTTCAACGAACGGCAGTTAGATGCAAGTATAATAGCAGTTGTATCGGTGTGTTTCGAAATGTTTCCGAATCATGCATGTGGAAAATCCTTTTTTTTTTTTTATTCCGCTTCCAATATTAATGTTGCACTTCTTCATGAATTTACACCCAACATCATGGGACTTGTGTTATCATAAGCATCAGCATAATAGGCTTATTAAAATTGTTGAAAAATTCAACGTTGAGTGCGTTCCATCGATGGCAAGAAGAAAATGGCGAAGATGGGAAATTGTACCCAAGTGGTTGAATTGTCGTTTTCTAACTCGATGGGTTCGAGGTTTCTCTTTTTAGTCTATTTTCAATTAAAAAAAATTAAGTGAATTCATAAATAATAAATTTAAGTAAATATATTTAATTTTTTATTATATATAAAATATTTTATATTATATTATTTTTAAATCTACTTAACCAGACTTCAAAAAAAAATTTTCGTTCTTTTAAACACTTTGTTTTGAGCACCTACTTGAGGCTTCTCCCAAACAACTCATTGTTTATCGTCTCCAAGGTAAAATTCAAGTGATTAATTAAAATGTTAAATATTCACAATAAAAATTTTAAATTTAAATTATAAAAATGAGTGTAAAATTTATTACAAATAAAAAAAAAATTTCTCTTTTATAATTTAAAATTTAATAAATTTTTTAATAATTATAAAAAATACTCATTAATCGAGTTCGATATTCCTAGCACAAAGATCAAATATGTTCGGTCAAGGAAGCTCGCAACTTGCAACCACCCTTTAATTCTTTAACCAATCAATGGAGCCTCTGTTTGCCATCCTTTGCTCTTCAATCGCCCCCTTTGTTGGTGGAATAGTCTGATCGGTCGGTCAAAACATTAAAATCCCCAAAAGCAATTTTCGCCGTACAGAACGGTTGAGATTACTTAAAATAGTAATTTAGTTAAAAATTTAGTATATATATTTTTTTTTTAAATTATGTGTTTGATTCAACCTATTATAAATAAGTATTTATATTGAAATATAATATTCAATTTTAAATTTATTAACTTCATAATTAAGTATGAAAAGAATTCACTTAGACTAAACAATACTTACATAGTAATTTTTTTAGAAAAATTAAATAAAAATATTTATAAATAATTTTTAATTATAATTTATAAATATAATAACTAATATATTTATAATATATATATTTTTTTAATTTTTTAAATAAAGCTAATCAAGGTCGTGAGCATATACCTTAATTGTTTTGATTTAGAGGCGCACTTAGATTTGTGAATGATTGGGATGCTTACTTTAATTTATTTACTTTGCCTAGTGGAGAGTCTCGGCCGACAAGCCAAAGAAGAAAAAAACAGTTAAGAACCACACTCAGTAGAGTCTTAATTCTTAAAATCTATACATGGCATCAAGTTACCACATGCCATTTTTTTCCTTTAATTTCTTTCATTTTTACATTATTCTTCTATTAACTTCTAGCTTTTTTTTTTTCTTGAAATAAGTCTCCCTCTTTTAATTCCCATAATTAAGTTAGTAACTATTACAACTCCAATGGTTTTAATAGACTCAAATGACATTAAAAACAATTTAGGAGTCTAAAGAGTCTTTCTAATCTCTTAGCTTTTTCGAATTCCTAACTTTAAAAGCAAGAATCATCATTTAATTTACTAGAAATTAAATAAATGACAAATTGTTGTCATCAAAAACGGGGTTGACGAACCGTTGCTGACGTCTCTTCCAATTTTTTTCCTTTGTGCAGGTGAAATTGAAGAGTTTCTTTTAACCAGAGTAGTGGTTGACAACTTAAAGTTCAAGTCTTCTCTTTATTCATGGATTCAACTAGATCTCAATTCATCAACGACATTTAGATGGAAGGAACACAAATGAGAAAAAAAAAAAAAAAAAACAGGGAATTGGCTCTACTCTTTATATATTTCTGAAATTATTTACACTATTGTTAATTTGCTTAGAAATCCTTATTGATTATTGTTGTATGTACCTCTGGCCACACCCTTTTTTTTTTTTCACCGAGAGGACAATTTGACCCAGTAATGAAGCTGATATTTTCCTGGGACAAACGTCTAGCAAATCGGTTCCTTAATCTCTCTTCGGACTCAATCCCATATTGGTTAAGAAAATATATCGCATTCACAAATGTGAAATGATTCAGAAGGTATTAACTGCAAATTCTCATTTTATAGGAAAAAAAAAAAAGAAAAAGAAAAAGAAAAAGGAACGTCTTATCAAATACTGTTTTTAAAGCTTCTCAAGTCTTCTGAATACAAATGAGTAAACTGACTGTGCACTCCTATTTGAGCTGACATGTAAATGTAAGCTTTATTATTATTATTATTATAATTATATTTTGACAATAAATACTTTTTTATTGAAAACATCTCATAATATATATATATATATATATATATATATATATATATATATATATATATATATAGACATGGCCAACTGAGTTGACAACAGTTCCTAATGAAACGCCGGCACTGCCCTTTATACTTCAACTAGGTTCACCGCCCCATATTGAAAAAGGAAAGGGAAAACTATTAAAAAGAAATTGAAATTTGTACTTCTGTAGATACCCTGTCCCCCTCAATTATTGCTTTAAACGCCACTAACTTTTGAACAAAATTGTATCGTCACAGCTAACCACAACGAAAATTCAAAAGTGGACCAAGTCTCTTCTGTGCAACAGTGCAGCACTTCCAGATTTTCTTTTGCGAACGGCAAACAATAACAGGAACAATGAAGGACAAAAGGCAACAAGTAATATCCGTTTTTCAAGATGCAATATCTGTACATGGTACGGTTTATACATTTTTTTTTTATTTCTTCTTAATTTTCGTTGTATTTGGTTTTGCATCAATTGTATCTGAAGCTGTGCAGAATTTAGAAGTTTATTTATTTGAGCTTTGATGCCACCGAGTGTCAAACAATTTTAGCAATTTTTTTTTTTTTTTGTCATTTGCTTGAATTGACTATGTTAGTTGCATGACGGTGTCTAGTTAGGACATATATAGATCTCCAAATGTTTTGCATTTGGTGAACTCTTTGGAAGCCATGGAAATAAAAACTCCATATAACATATAATTAATTTCTTTTCCAAGAGATCACCATAGTTTCTCTTGAATCTTTCACGTGTTCTCTAAGAATGTGATTTTTATTTTTAATTGTAATAGAAATTCCACTGTTTAGAATTTTATTAGTTAAAGAATCATTATCCATCAATAATCTTCGGAATTAGTCCATGAAACTACCCTTTTATCATCTATCAAAAAACAAAAATGCATATATAATATTATAAAAAATCATTTAAAAATTTCGCGACCTATAAAATTGAACTATATAACACTCAATATTTTATGCATATCCAATTTTCTTGTGAACAAATTTTTCAATACAAAATTATCCGGACGTAAGAAGGTTAGTTAACATTCATTCAAAGCAATATCTTCCCATCGCTATAGATGATAGTAAATTTTTGTTTAATTATTCTTAACAAATAAGAGATTAGCGACGTGTATTTCTATTATCTTTTAATTTCCATACACTAACTCGGTGCTGTGGCCCAATACTATCCACCCCACCTTTTTTTTTTTTTGTACATTTGGCCCTTTGGCGTTACTAAGGAACGAGCTATAGAAAGAACAATGACTGCAAAGAACTTGGAAGGCTAAAGGCAGGGAGGAGCGCAAGAAAATATACCAAAAATTGGAAATTAGCCATGAAAGACAAGATGTCGTTTGGCGATTGGCGAGTGTGCTTTAACTTCCAACCTTAGGTGAGCGATTGGCAACAATAGTAGTAGTATATGACAGATGACCCTTGTAACCATATTCCTTTTGCAATCATGATTTCACTGTAGCAAAATTGCAATATACGACGTTGCAGCCTGTACAGATAGATGAATATGCATATCCTGGCTGGTGCAAGCCACGCTGAGGTTGAAAATGAAGTCTAGTCTTCCAGCTCAAACCACATGGACTTTTTGACCTCTACACCTGGTGCCAACTAGGCGTGGATCACATCCTACATGGTTGTCTCCAGTGATAATTGAGCTACTTAAGCACGAAGTTCTTGACAACGGCCACATCTGGCATTTCGGGTGCCAAAAAAGTTCCAAATGCAATGAATTTTGGGTTATAAAAAGAAACGATGATTTTGTTAGAAATACGTTTCAGTTACTTTTTTGGTGTAAAAATAAAATAATCATTTAGTTATTAATTCGATCTTTGTGGTTAATTATTGGAAAGCGCTTTTTTTTTTCTTTTTTTTGAAAAAAATTTCATTAGAAGATTTGTTAGATGGTAAGTGACAAATAAATAAAATTGCATTTCTTATAAATCTTAAATTCCAACTGAATACTTTGTAGGATAAATATGTAGACTTTTTAAGAGGACCCTCTACTTCTATCTTTCTTCTGTTTTCCTTTTTTTTTTTTTTTCACTTTTTTTAATATACTTTGGATGCAAAACACTACAGATGTTGAAACTTTTTGTTATGTAAGTCATGAAAAACATAAACCCGGAAAGTGTATATTTACTAATTTAAACGATGTAACAAGAAATAAAGTGTCTAATTTAGTCGACAAATAAAAAATTTTATTTAAAAAAAAAAAATGCTGGGATACTAAGATTATCTTCACTCTGGCGTTGTCCGTATCACTGTCTTCTTGTCGCTTACCCGAAGACCCGGTTGCCCTCGATCTATGCAACCTCGGCCACCCGCGTTGGATCACCGCTGGCAATTGGCATTTATGCTATTATGTACTATAACTTAGTAAAGTAATATTTTGATCTAAAACAAAAAAAAGAGTCTAATATGTATATAAGGTGCTGTACCCCAAAAAAGAAAAAACAAAAAAGTTGGAAAGAGAGAGAAAGAGACTTGACCATATTGAAGCCGAAAATTCCTTAGTTGTGTTGGCATTCTCCACCACATCAACCGCATATGGACCAAAAGATGCAAGACTAGAGCATCTTTTCTATGATAATTAGGAGTGCAATTTTATTGTTTTATTTTATTATTTTTTTAACAGTAAGATATGCATTTTATTCAAAAGTAATTCATGGCAACCCATGATTACAACAAAGTCTCATATTTATCCAAACTTACAAAAGAGAGCATCTCCTAACTATTAACAAAAAATAGCCCACCATTCCGACGACATGCCAATCCTAAAATGACCGACTAATACCAAAGTGTTCCACTTTATTCATATATTCAAGACCCATAAAAAAAAAAATAAAATTCTGCATAACACCAAACCAAAAATTGGAACCCTGCATTCTAGCTTTAATGAAAGGTAACCCCCACAATGTGGTCTTGTTCCCAATGACACATAAAAGCACAGCCCCACTACTAACTATTGCCATTACAATCCAAAGACTAAATGTCCATAGCAGGCTAGCAATCAGAAACCAGAATAGTAATAATTTCCAAAACCAAAACTAGCCAGTACATGGACATCCCACTTTCATACACTAAACAGAAAATAATAATAATAATAATAATAATAATAATAATAATAATAAAGATCCGTGTGATACGAAGCAAAACAAGTTCCACCTCTACTCATCTAAAATTGTAATCATGAAAACAATAGAACTTAACATCATGGTTCATAGTAAGGAATTCTATCATGGGATTTAGTAAGAACCTCTAATGTCAACATCTGCCAACAAAAGATCATACCCTATCTTCCTCCTTGATCATCGCCACTAATCTTTCTAGAAGCCTCTGCTCAGATGATCTAATGGGAGTGTGACCCATCAATTTACCTACTTTTGTAACTCTTTCTACTTCTCTGGTTATAGTACTATTTCTCCTGGAAAAACTTCTCATCCGATAATGAAACATCCACACTTCTCGAACCTATCAATTTTATTGTTTTATGCTTTTAAAGCCATTTGTGTATTTCCCCTTTTTTTGTCTCAAATTTTCATCAATTGATTTTGATTGAAACATCCTCACAACCAATTAATCGATTGATCGGTTACCTAATTTTAATGAAACATAAAATTAAGATTGTTGTGATCAGCTTCACAACTACTTTAACTAAATGACCGATTGGTAGGCCATCTGGACACGACAGTGAACTCGCTGCCATGGTGGGTATAAAGATACCCACAATAGCTTTGTTGATTCCGGACCCCACAGTTTATCGCCAGTGCAGTAGCCGGTGCAACCCCACGCCAAGATAGGACAAAATCATTTTATCGAATTCATCAAAAAAAAAAAAAAATTTGTGAGTTTAAAGCAATGTTAGAGAATTGTTTGTTTTTATTAATTGGCTAATTATTTATTGATGCTGCTTTCGGTATCCTAAGACTTAAGTATCGGGAACTATGTATGTCATCTGTTAGTGTTTTGTTTTGTTTTTTTTTTTTTTTTTTTTTAGGCAACGGTCACTTTCTGCCACCTGGGGGTCTCTCCCTAGAAGTCTCTTTCCTTTTTAATATAGTGGGCACAACCCGCACAAGAGCGATTATTTTGGCTTTTATTATTATTATTATTATTATTATTTTGGTATAAAATTATTTTGGCATTCAACCCACAAATTTATAAGAGATTAGGCAATTCTACCAGCATCGAGAACTTCTTGTGCAAGAGAAACTTGAAAGAAGGAATGGATCCCCCCCTTGTCGGTGGATGATCTGCCAAAGCATTATTGAGCGATGTTAAGAGTGGCAACATGACAAAGTCATTCATTGGCATTGATGATGAGAAACTATCTGTAAACCACCGGCCTAGCATGTTATTGCTAAGCCCACAACTTGTCCTTGTTAGAGGCATGTGCCCATAGATTGCACTAGGAACCAGTAAGAATCATAGTCAAGACCCCATGCTCCTTGATGGAGTAATGAAGAAACATTCTTAGCTCTAGAATTTCAAAAAAAAAAAAAAAAACAAGAAAAAAATAGAGAGATGTCTGAAATAGACACAAAGTGAATAAAAACTCATTATAATTGCTAATTATAGTTGATAATTATGCACAAAACTTCACAACCATAATTAATGACTGATGTTGATTTTGTGTCCAGTCTATCCCTTGTCGTATGGAGCTGGAACCATTGTTTGTAATGAGAAAACAACAATTCAACTACAACGAAGACTTTTGCGCATCCAAACACAAAGCTGCATAGACAATCAGACAACTATGTCTCGTGCTTTCTTTCTTGGATATTTTTACCATTCTCTAACATACGCTTTTGCAAATAAATTTTGGCTTCGTATCTACCAAGCCTATTTGCTTGGCCTAGAATTTTTATTGGGCCAAATGTATCGATGTGGGAATGGAATGAGCAATGCTAGAATAGTAAAATCTGTAAAATTTTTATGTTGAATAAAGTGACACATGTCGGGTGATGGAATCCATATAAAAGGAAAATTGCGATTGGACTACATCATATTTGATATGAAATTCTTTCGAACGTTTGGATCAAGCTTCACATTTTTCTTCACCTTCAGCCTCTTGATCTCCATCGCCTACTTTGTAGTTTAAAGTGATGGCTTCGAACCCTAATAATGATGCTTCTTAGCTTTCCATTACCTAAGTGATGCTCACAAAGAGAGAGTATCCCACAAGGGTTTGTTGGCAACTTGATCTTGGGTGGACCCTATATTTCCTACTAATTATGCATACATCAAGTTCCCAGGATAAAGGAGGAAAATTTTCCCTTTTTCTTGACATGCGGCTGCGAGCAAATTGTTTTCTGTAATAAAAAGGACGTCCCAATGCATGCCAGCGGCAATCCAGGCATACTATGTTCGAAGAAATAGAAACTCTTTTTTTTTTTTTCTTCTAAACCTTTTGCCCCTATATTTTCTAATTAATTAACAAACAACGGATAAAGAAGACAATAAATCTTGAGAAAAAACGAAAACGTTTCTCAGAGCTTCACACCCTCTTCCATAAGCAGCAGTCTCACCGGCCTGCATTGCTGACATTTTTGGAGCCTTTCTCATGCCTTGGATTATAGAAGCACGAGAAGAGCTTCAGCCAAAATGGACTGCTAGAACTTGACTGCATGCAAAGATCAAAAACATCAAAATAAGAGGCCTATTTAGTGTTTATTAACATGGACATATATAGCATCTTCGATATAGTTAGCCATGAACCCGCTATTTCGTCCAGCAATTACAAAAGAAAAACAGTAAAATCTTGAAACACTCGCTAAATCCAGTATTGAACATTGTGGCCTGAATTGCTTAAAGATTAGACAAATCCAATTTTTAATGCTTTGGTCCCATCTACCGCAAAGGTTGGAGCGAGAGAATTACGTTTATGTCCTCGGCAGCTATAAATATGAGTATGTTAAAAGGTGATGGTAAACTTTGAAGTTCAGATACAATGACTTTATTCTAAAGATTTTTCAGTTTAAGAGATTGAGTTATATTAGGAGATTTAAAAAGAAAAAAAGTTTTCTAGAATTCCTCGCATAAAAGAATTCCCTGATAATTAAGGAAAAAAAATATGTAACTGAAAATTAAATAGGTCAATCAATTAAGAGAGCAATCTAGCCAAACAATTTAACAATTAAATAAAATTTTTTTTGTTCAAATCTCTCACTTTCTCCAAAATATTCTAACCAAAACACAAATACCTATCAACAAATGGTATTAGAGAAGTATTTGAACTCTTAGATCTTAAAAGGGTCCAAAAAAAAACAAGCTTCTGTTTCAAGTGCAATAGTGCTCCCACAACTAGTGGATCAGCAAAGGAAAAAGAGAGGTCAAAAACAAATCAAACACCACCGGTAGCAGCAATAACATCATCAAAGACAATCGGAGCCTCAATTAGCTCAAGCAACTCCGAGGCACCAAAAAGTCGGGAGAAGAACATCAACAACAAGAGGACACACACTTCCAATTGGAGGCCCAACAGAAATTCACCGCAGGAATGGTAACTCAACAAAGAAGCATACGCTTCCAATTGAAGGTCCAAGAAAATAAAAAAAATAAAAAAAAAAGCCGGATAGAGCAAATGTAGCAGCTCATTAGGGAGTCAAAGCCGAAAATAAAAAAGGGCCTAATGAAGTAAGTGTAGCACTCCAATTAGGAAGCCCTAACAGACAAATGTATGAGGGAGAAGTGCCACTAAAAGGTTCAAGCAGAAAAGACTTGGAGAAGTGCCACTAAAAGGTTCAAGCAGAAAAGACTTGAAAAAGTGCCACTAGAAGGTTCAAGCAAGTAAAGGCCTAATAGAAGAGTATAGTGTTCATAAAGAGCGACAAGCTTAAAAAAAAAAAAAAAAAAAAAATAGTAAGACAAAGAAGAATGTGAATAATGGAAAATGAAAAAAGAAGATTGAGACAGAACAAAGAACAAGGAAGAGTGTTGAAGTGTAAGAGCAAAAAATGAATAAATAAAAGTGAGACGTTTGTGACATCTTCAAGAAGGGAAAGAAAATCGAGAAAGTCACTGGCAAGAACAAAGAACAAAGAAGTAAGTCACCGGTAAGCTGTTGGACCTTGAAGTCCAAATCCAATGAAAATAGTCCAAAGATTTTCTAGTTTAAAAGATTAAGTCGAATTAGGATATTAACGGAAATTGTCTTTTAAAATTCTTTCTATAGAAGAATTCCTTGATTTGTGGCTGAGAATCAATGGTCTAGGCAAGGTCTCTTGTCATCGAATCTATCTATTGTGCTCTGTGAAAAGAAGTCAATTCAAACCCTAAAGGGGTCAACCAACTCCGAAAGCACTGAAGCCAAACAATTTAACAATTGAATAAACTTTTCTCTACGGAGTGTATTGTTTTTTTTATTATTATTATTTTTTATTTTTGAGGAATTTTGAATGTATAAATCTTCTGTTATTTCAAAATCAAATATTCTCTAATTATATTTTCTGAGAGGTAAGTAAGTTAACAGTCGTAAATTATTAGACTAGGTAGAACATGCCTAATAGAGAGAGAGAGAGAGAGAGAGAGAGAGAGAGAGAGAGAGAGAGAGAGAGAGAGAGAGAGAGAAAGGAATAATTGATACTTTTGTGTCGATTGAACTTACAGCATCTGGTTTACGTTTCTGGTGTTTAGAGGTTGGCTTGCTTCCAGTTCCATTTGGCACTTTCTTTTACTCGTTTTGGCTAGCTATGAATGCTTTATTCAACCATTCCTCTCGATCCTTAAAAAGATGATTCGATGCTGCACATTAGGATCAACTGTTTTTTGTTCCACGGCTGCTTGGATAATACCCAAATTCTTCTTAGGCGTTGCCACACTGTCATTCTTAATCTTGGCTTCAATTTGAGGAGTCTTCACATAGTGATAGCTGGAGCCCTTGTTCGGCTGAAATGCACTATCTTGACCTGAATAAGACTTGAGCAAATCTATTTAAAAGCAGAAGTCATTGAATTGGTAACTTGGAAGTGTCAGGTCATTAGAAATCATGATTGATAGATCCCTTGATAGGCCTCCTGGTGCTGGGCTTCTCAATGAGCCAGGCGTGAATTGTTTCATCCGAGACAGTCCCGTCCAGCCACTTTTTGCATTGAAATTCCCTTTGGAGCTGCGCAGTCTTTCCTCGCCCCCGCCTGCGGTGCTATGAGCAGACCCTTGTCCAGCTCTTGCCTCATGATGATGAGTCAGGCAGTACCTTCTGGTCATTTATGGCACGAGAAATATGTGTATCAAATTCACGGAAGCGGCACCTATACAGCCACCCTTTATGACTAGTTTTATGTCACATATCACAGCCGAAATCATAAGGAGGTGAGAATTCCATTTTGAGCTTGTGAGGATGGGAAGAGTTCCCTACGGAGAGCCGCAGCACCGAGCATACAATGTGAAAGTAACTGCCACACTTTGCGCAGCCATAACCAGTGAAGCCATCATCACAAGCCTTGCGCTTGAATGTGTTATTATGGGCGGAGAGGTGAGAAACCAGAAGGGTCAAATTGTGACTGGGATGAGCAGGATGTTTGGGTTTTCTAGGCACGCTGGAGCATTCTCTGTGCAGAGAAAATGACTAGGTGTTACAGGTTTAGTGGTCCTTGTCAGGAAAAATCCTGAGGTTGCACCCATAACAGTTGATGGAGTTTCCAGTGGAAGGCGAGATGGCATGTTCCAGTTTATGCTGATGGCTGAAATGATGTAACGTTCGCTCCTTTGTTTCTTCCATCCCAAATTGGTAGTAGTTCAATTGTGATTGTCCCTCTTTCCCTGTATCTTGGAGTTTTCCTTCTCTGATTCTCTCTTGAACTTCAGCCTTGAGATTCTAAGTACTGAAGACTATATTAGTTAATAGTTGAAAGGCAACTCTTAAGGAGATTTTAAGATGTGCTTGGACAAGTGATTAAATTTCTCTGTTGAGGTATCTGCTAAGACTCCAAAGTTCAATCGAAGGAGGACGGTCCTTTTGCCTTGTTAATGGCACCATAAATACCGAAGGGGTCTAGATCTCACAAGAGCGCAACAGAATGGAGACAATCTATCAGATAAGAACCCTGAAAAGTTATCCAACTTATAGCCGGCACAAGCTCTTAATTATTCCTTAATTTAATTTAATTTTTCTTCTTTTTTAAGCCAAAAAAAAAAAAAAAGGAACTTAGAAGAAAAATGGAATATCCTTGTGCTCAGCACTAAGCTGAGAAAGTAGAAACAAAATTTCTTCTTCTATGGGTGCATATTCGCTTTCTTACAAATTCTCACTTAATTAATTAAATAAATTAATTACGGTATCAAACATCTGCATCCTTTGTTTTCTGCCAAAACCATCATTTTTGGTCTTTCAGTTTTGGTTCATATTTTAGTTTAGTCCTTAAACCTTCTCTACCGTTCATTGTGTACTTTAGTTTCTATTTTATTTATCCTTTGGTCTTAAGGTCACAAGTTTGCATGTAACAAAGTTCATTTGTTTATTTCTTATATAGCTGAAGTTGAAATTTCTAGTTCATTTGTTTATCTTTATAGTAAATTCAAAGAAATTAACAAATATTCTTTAGTAGCTTTTCGATGAACTAAATTCATGGACTGAAGTAGCAAAACCTTTGGCTATTAGGTTTAATGATAGTTAGATAACAATGGGAGGAATGAATTGAAGTACCAAGGGAAAAAATATAGATATTGAAGGACCTTATTAGTAGTAAGAAGAGTGCATGAATCGAGTCAAAAATGACTACATTGTCTTTGTAATTTCCAATATTTTACAGCTCTTGTCATTTCCACCAAATCCAGCGGATTGGAGTGCTAGACATTTTACAGATTGGCCACCACAAATCCAAAATTTGCCTATTGACTTGAATTTCACCGTGGATAGCGGGGTCTCCTGGGGACCCTTGTTTTTTTTACCCCTTGTTCCATTAGCTCGTCAAATACAATAAATACATTTCAAGCAGGATCACCACTAACGTGCCCCTGAGCCCTGACTGGAAAAACCATAAAAAAAAAAAAAAAAAAGAAAAAAAAAAAGGACCCACGCGAATGTCTTGTTTGTTTCATTTGTATTTCTTCCACCAACTGGCACCAGTGTTCCTAATTAATGCAAGGTCTGAATCAAGAAGAAAAATATAAATTTCGGACTCGGCCAAGATCTAACCATCTAGCTTACTTTAATTAGTTGCAAAATAAATAAATAAGTAAATCCCAAAAAAGAAGTCAAATCATAACTCTCTCAAATTTATAGCAAGAAAAAAAAAAAAAAAAAAAAAGTTTTTAATTCGGATGTACCAAAGGTCCAAAACAGACACAGCCGAGGCCATAATAGCGGTCCCGACCATTACAACTTAGGTCTTTACCTGAGAAGATCAGTGAGTCGGGCTAGGGTTTTGAGCCCATGAAGCTAAAACCAACATCAACTAGTCCATGTGTTAAACGTTTTTGTATTGGTGGCCCTGATCCGCATATTATGGGTGGAATTATTGGGTTTTTAGTTACGGAATTGTTTCATTTTTGTATTTTGTGATGGCCATTATGACTCAAGTGAATCATCACCCACCGTTTTGGGGTTTTGGTAGGCAATTGTTCCACAAATTGTGCAAATAGCTCTTATCGATCTTTTCCTTTCCATCGGGTTTCTCGTGCATAGTTGGGAATAAGACCCCCCATTAAAAAAAAAAAAAATTCAATCTTCTACTACTGAAGCACAGCTGGTCATTCCTAATAATCTATGGAAGACATTGCATGAAGGCAACTTTTTCAGAGACATATGCTAAAAGGGTATCCAGTTGCCAATTGCCATCAACTTCACAACCCAAAAAGTCTTTTGTGCCTGCGGTATATAGCTGGATCACCATTGCCTGGCCACGCTGCTAAAGGCTTCTGTTTACATGCGAGGGCCAAACTCGCAATCATGGCTGACTCTGCATCGATCATAGAGTCACGTGCACAAAGCAGTTTACCTTTTAAATTGGATCTCTTTACCTTTCTTAATAATGTTTGTTCGTAGCCATGAGCGGAGTAATTAAACTTGGGTTTGTTTGTTTTCCCATTGGCACGCTCGGGGATGTGTCGTCAAGGACTTAGGTCAACCAAATTACAACAGGATTAAAGTTCATATTTTGATATTAATTCTCTCAGTTTTTTTTTTTTTTATCCTTTTTGGTTGGCTCCCGAAGAAAAATTAAGTAATTTTATGCAAAATATACAAATCAACATAGAAATGTATAATTACTAGTTATAGATTCTAGTCCGTAGACTTGTCCACAAGATTAAGAGTGTGTTTAAAATTATAGTTGTGGTATAGAAGCTTGAGTTTTGACTTAAGTCCAATTTTATTTATACTTGATAAATTGTAGATTAATGGATGAATATTATAGTTTAAATTTATATATTTTGAAAAGATATCATTTTGATGCAATAAAAATATATAAAATATATTTTAATTTAATAATTTTTAAAAAAATAATATTCATTATTATATAAAATAATTATAAAAATATTTTTATTAATTTTTTTTAGTAATTACTAAATGATTAATTATATTTACCAACAACAAATATTGTTATTATCAATTTATTAACTATAACTACAAAATTCTTCTATAATTCCAAACAAACTCTAATTACTCTTAAACTGAATTTGCATTTGCCTTCTCCATTCTTCAAGAGAAAAAAAAAAAAAAAAAATAAAAGAAAATTAAACATTAAAATTTTATTAAAAAAAAACACAAGAAAAAGTAAAATTTTATTATAAATTTTATAATTATATTATTATTATATATTTATATATATATTAATTAATTAAAATTAATAATTATATACGAAATTGTTTTATTTTGTCTAAACTTTTCTCTGCCCGTGGTTATGCTAAAAGTAGTTAAAAATCAACCCCAATTGGCGGCAGATTAATCAGAAGTGGTCAAACCATTCAACAGTTCCGCAGAATAGCGGTGGCGACGACGTTTTCGTTCAATCCTATTATCGTGGGTGGGGAGAAATGCAGGGCAAGTCAAAACCCCATTTAGACATGCACCGCATTTGCCGTTTGATCCTTGACCGGTTCTCTTAGTCGACGAAGACTCGGTTGATGGTGCCGAGAGTGAAGGTGTGGTGGACAGATGGAGGTGTGCGAGTGAGAGCACCTGAGTGGACACGCCAACATGCTCTACGGACAGCTGGAAACGGAATTGTGAGCTGACCAAATCGCTTTGCTTTACGGACACCCACGAATGATAGTCTTAACAAACTCAACTGAAAAAAACGTATATATATATTAAAAATCGCTTATGTGTAAAAAAAGAAAAATAGAAATTACTTATTTTAGAAGGACTCAATAATTTAAGAGTAATTTTATTTTATTTGACTAAATTGTGATTAAATTGTGTGAAACAACTAAAATTATCTCTTGTACTAATTACTTTATTAACGTTTTTACTCCGTTGGGGAAACTCATTAAAAAAAGAAAATAATTATTTATAATTTAAACTTAAGATTGCTAAATTGAATATTTTAATATAACAGAACCCATAAATTAGTAGGGTATTTTTTTTTTTTTTAACGGAGAAAAAAGAAACAGAGAGAAATCGTAATAAAATAGGCACAACCATGCTCCTTTACTTTAAACTTTAAAGCAAGACTAGAATCTCGCATTACCCGAATATGCCCTCGGTTGAGGCGACGAGGTTCTCGGTTAGGAGTCCAAAATTGCCAACAAAGTGAGGGGCAAATCCGTCCTAATGGGCGAAACAACCGAAAGCCAGCGAGCTGGTTGCACCACGAGGGTGATGCGTTATGGGGTCCGTAGATCAGATATTTTAAGCTAACGGCTAAGATCACCCCAGTGGAAATTTGAGGTTCATTTAAGCTTCCATTTGCTTTTTGAGAGCCGAAATTAAATTTCATTTCTTTCTCTCATATCCCTATTGCCTTTTGGGCTTTTTAAAAACGAAGGGCGGGGCGGGCTGCGGCTGAGACAGAGGGAGAAAGAGAACACAAACAAAGCCTTCGAAACCAGAAAGAGAGAGAGAGAGAGAGAGAGTGTTACCGAAGGTAATGCTAATGCCGATTTGCATATGGTTTTGGAGTTCTATCAATCTGGAATTCCCGCCTCGAGATCCCATTTTCGGCTCTTAATTTTTATTTTTTTTGTTAAAACAAATGCTAGCTCATTTGATTTGATCTCATTATCGAATATTAGCTGTTGTTCTAGTTTTATGAACGCTGGATCTGAATTTTTGCATGTTCACCAGTTTAGATGAAATGGGTTTCGCTTATTTTTCTCTGTTAGTGTCTCTATCTTTATGGGTTCTTTTGGTTTATGTAAATTGGATGGAAGATTGGAGTTCTTTGTGAATCCTGGTTCAGACATTGAATTATTATAATCTGGGATCAAAAGGGTGCATTAAATTTTATGATTTCTTCTTTGGATCCTTAGAAGTAGCTCTTGAGATTAGTATTTTATGTAAAGTTGGTATCTTTTTTGTGGCAGGTATTGAGAAATGGCAGATACCGAGGACATTCAGCCACTCGTGTGTGACAATGGTACCGGAATGGTTAAGGTACTTCTCCAATTTACATTTTTTTTGGACCCCACATGTAATATCCTGGTATCTAATCGGGAATTTAAAGATTTTTGTCATTGAAAGGTAATTTTATATGTGATTACATATGAAATTATCAGGCTGGTTTTGCTGGAGATGATGCGCCAAGGGCTGTGTTCCCTAGCATTGTGGGTCGCCCTCGCCACACCGGTGTTATGGTTGGTATGGGACAAAAGGATGCCTATGTTGGTGATGAGGCTCAATCAAAGAGAGGTATCTTGACTTTGAAGTACCCAATTGAGCATGGTATCGTTAGCAATTGGGATGACATGGAGAAGATTTGGCATCACACCTTCTACAACGAACTCCGTGTGGCTCCTGAAGAGCATCCAGTTCTCCTCACGGAAGCTCCCCTCAACCCCAAGGCTAATCGTGAGAAAATGACCCAGATTATGTTTGAGACCTTCAATACACCAGCTATGTATGTTGCCATCCAAGCCGTTCTCTCCCTTTATGCTAGTGGCCGTACAACTGGTGAGTGAATATCTTTTTGGTTAATGCAAATGTCCTGATATGCTTGATCTGATATTATCTTTTCATATACATTTTGGTTTCTCGTTGTTGACTTACAAGAGTGGAGATTTCTGTTCACTTATTCTCAGACATATTTTTATGTTGTCAATTGCAACTAGTTAGGATTTGGAAGACAAGTGAGCATCTTTGATGAATCCAGGGTCTATGCTGAAAATTTATTTAAATTTTGGCCTTTTATTGATTGAGATAACTAAGCAGCTTGAATTCAAAGGTTTCATGGTCAATTTGCCCTTTCCAGGTATTGTTTTGGACTCTGGAGATGGTGTGAGCCACACTGTTCCCATTTATGAAGGGTATGCCCTTCCACATGCCATTCTGCGTCTTGACCTGGCAGGCCGTGATCTTACTGATGCTCTTATGAAAATCTTAACTGAGCGTGGCTACTCTTTCACCACCACTGCAGAGCGTGAAATTGTTAGGGATATGAAGGAGAAATTAGCGTACATTGCTCTGGATTATGAACAAGAGCTAGAGACAGCAAAGACAAGCTCCTCTGTGGAGAAGAGTTATGAATTGCCAGATGGACAGGTTATCACCATCGGAGCCGAACGATTCCGTTGCCCTGAAGTCCTCTACCAACCATCCATGATAGGAATGGAGGCTACTGGCATACATGAAACCACATATAACTCTATCATGAAGTGTGATGTCGACATTAGGAAGGATCTCTATGGCAACATTGTCCTCAGCGGTGGCTCTACCATGTTTCCAGGTATTGCCGATAGGATGAACAAGGAGATTACCGCATTAGCTCCCAGTAGCATGAAGATTAAGGTTGTGGCACCACCAGAAAGGAAGTACAGTGTCTGGATAGGAGGTTCCATTTTGGCATCTCTCAGCACCTTCCAGCAGGTATCGAAGCAATAACAATAGAACTTGAGGATTCTGGTGTCTTTGTTTGCTATAAAAAAATAATGCTTTTGGGTCAAGGTGGTTGTGTGCTTTTCTGATCTCTCCTTTCACATTTGCTTTATTTTTGCGTGCAGATGTGGATTGCAAAGGCTGAGTATGATGAGTCTGGGCCATCAATTGTCCACAGGAAGTGCTTCTAATCATGCGAATTGCAAAGCAAGAGACTATTGGTCAAATCACAGCTTACATTTTGTACTAAGAAAGACTTTTCGATCAAGCGGTTGCAAAGTTTTATTTTATATCCTTGCTATTTCTGCTCTTTTTTCTCGTGTTTTGTACTGTTAAATGCGTGGACAACAAAATTAAGGGCGAGACTCCATTTTTTTTTATTTTTTATTTTATTATGGGATTGTAGAAGAGCTGTGTATTGTAACTGATTTGTTCTGGGCTAATATCAGAGGGTTCATTGCGTTATTGTTTGTGGTAGTGATTTTCAATTAAATAAAACCAGTAATAATATTCCTCTTGCTTTCTTGCGTAGATCATTGGTTTCCTCGATTCCCTTCTGCTTCAATTCGTTATGCAATCATCTGCCAGCTTTTTCATGGTTTCTTCCTCACCCGGAAGAAAATAAATTTTAGTATGCCATGTGACCTTGACATTGAGTTGGCTTATCAAGGGACATTGATTACAGGCCTAACAAATTCTGTGTAGTGGTGGTGGTTGTACTCAAAAGCACTGCAAACATAAATAGTTGGCAGTATAGAAGATGAGAGTGACTGAAATGTGGCCCCCATTCCTGGGCGACTTCTTGTTGAAAAGGTTTAAGAAATGTACTGAAATTAGTCTTAATGGCACAAGCAGATAGTTCATAGAGTTCTCCCTCCAAATATAAGAGAGAGAGAGAGACCTCTAACACAAGGCGACATATGAAAGAGTGTTATTGCTTTTTTAGCCTTACTTTCCATTAGCATCAACTACTGATTATTATACCAAAAATTTAAGTTGTTAGCTAAAGTATAACTTTATTTTCCTAAATATTTTCGTAATCACATTTAGAAACGCTAACAAATTTAGCTAATGCTTTCACTATCAACATCTAATCCGGAAGCCCACCAATAATGCGGTTGCAATTGAGAATATTGTTGCAACCCCCATCGTCGCAAATAAGTAAATAACCATCCAAATATATATATATATATATATATATATATATATATATATATATATGTATTATTATCTGCGCTGGGTGAATTGTTTATTGGTTGGTAAAGGGTATCTGCCAAAATTGGACATGCGTGTATGCAGCTTACCCAATGATTCTCACATAAGGGTGGTGGTGGTGATGATGTTATTCCCGATGCCTAACAGCTAATTTATTGGATACTTTCAATATGGAAAATAAAAGCCAGTTGATTTAGATTTTTTACAAAAAGAAAAAGCGATTAAAGGCAATTATAATAGCAAACATCTAAAGGGATTTTGAGCTAGACCACGTCGTTAATCAATCGTCTATGTCGAGCGTAATGCTTCTCCAAAAGTACCTTGGAAGCTCCTTCCATCGTCTTGTGCCACCTCTGCGTAGAAATATGCTAATTAAAAACCATGTGTCTCACGTAAGAAAAAGAACAAAAGAAGAAGGTCAAGAAAAATGTGGAGGAAAATGGAAAGCCAACGAAGAAAACATGCACGAAATGTCAGATAGAAAAGAAAGCATAAGAATATACTCAATTAATTAGCAACTCGGAAAAAAAAATTGAAAGCTTTCAATTTGTCTGAATTAATTTCAAGTTAATAACAGTAGGTATATTAATTTTTTCATTTCACCTTTTGAATGGCTTTCAAGACTGATTTCTTCTTGATAATCCTGATTCCGAGGTGTGGCTTGCAAGCACCATCAATTCCAAGCTGCCTGAGAAATGTAGACTTCCTTGCAACAGGAGCAAGAAGTGACCTCCTCTCCACCAATGCAGCACCACTATAATGTAATGGACTCTCGAATGCATCACCTTCCTCTCTTCTTGATGTCCTTCTTCTCTTTCTCCTCCTCGAGACCCTTGCTGGTTGTTCCTTCTTTGACTCAAACCCATCATCTTCTCCATCATCCGCTTGAGCAAATTTCCTTAACAGCTCATCGGAAGACGTCTTGCTCACGTGTTGAATGTTCGCAGAAGAACTATTAACGTTGGGATCCATTTTATTTGGACAGAAATGATTGAGAGGGAAGCATCTATATAAACATGCTGTGGAGGACAGTTTTACTCTTTCGTAAAAAGAATGGACCGTTTTCTTTTTTTTTAAAAAAAAAAAAAGGAGAGGGGGGGGGGGGGAATGGACCGTTGGGGAAACCAACAAGAATGCTTTGAATAATTGGGGCACGAGGGGGGAAATATAGCCGTTGGTGAGTAGAAAAGTGTTCCCTAAATGACAAGACAATAAATTGGAATAAACATTTGATTTAATGCAAATTCAGGAATGGCTACGGTCTTGCTGGCCACTCCACACGTTCTTGTCGGTCACATTGACGATATAATTCGAAAATGAAATCGATGTCTTTTTCTCGGTGGGGCCGTCTAAGCAAGGGGCTCTTAATATACGACGTTACCAAAACAGATCTATTTTACCTCATACTCCTCATCATCATCAGTATATCTGGAGCTTCAAATTTAATTTGATCCAATGAATTGATATAAATTTGTTTAAAAAATTTAATCAAAAAATAAATTAATTTAAAAATAATTTAAAAATTTAAAATTAAATTTAATTATAATTTATTTAATTAATTTTCATAAAAATAAAATAAAATAACTACAATATTTAATCAACAAATTTTATTTAAATTTTTTTTATTTTTATTATTAATTTTATGATTATTTATTTATATAAAAAAAAAATTATTATTTATATATATATATATATATATATATATATATATATATATATCAAACATATAAATTTTTATATATTTATTTATTTTATATATGTATGAAAATTAATATTTTTGATGTAATATATTTATAAATATTTTAATAAAAAATTATGTATAAAAAT
Source organism: Rhizophora mangle (assembly GCA_037832345.1). Lineage (NCBI taxonomy): Eukaryota > Viridiplantae > Streptophyta > Magnoliopsida > Malpighiales > Rhizophoraceae > Rhizophora > Rhizophora mangle. The sequence goes on along the minus strand of JBAPLJ010002022.1, from coordinate 1,234,715 downwards.
AAGAAATAAATAATAATATATTTTATTTATTTTATATAATATTATTAATAAATTAAAAAAATTAATTTTAAATAATGATATACCTTCTAAACTGAAATTTGAACTACTCGAACATAAAATAACAAAACTATTACGAGGTCTAAAAGGAATTTAACTCAAAGTGATTCGATACGATGGATTGTTTTGACATGTCTATTCCCATCCGTCCAAAGCTACAAGACGAACGAGGACCACGGGTCCATTTACGTGAGAAACCCATAATTGATTTTCTTTTCGAGGACAGGGATGACTTTGTTTATCTGCTTTTATTTCTGCCTTTCGACCATAAAGATGCAAAGAGATCAAGCAACTGAACTTGGAGGCCTAAAATTTTCTAATAAATGAAAAAAAGATATATATAAAAAGGACTTGGAAGCTTAAAAGGGCCTTTAGTCCAAAGCATAAGCACAGCTCATTCTTGTATTTTGCTTCTTACGACCCATAATGGGTAGGTAAAGCTCAGTTACATCATTCGGTTGCTTAAAGTTATGGGGCTTGACAAGCGGTGTTGTGGATCCCTGTAACAGCAGTCAACCTCTCAGTGGTAAAAATTTTACAATCTAGTGTTTTCCATCACAATTGCTACAATGGAAGGTATGAAAATCATTCGCTATTAACAAATAAATACCTCGTATTGTGTTCTGGCGAGAGGACATGGGAAAGGGATCGAACAATAAGAGGAAAATAGATTATTTTTGTGTTTAAAAAATGTTGTGGGCGTGTAGAAAATTAAATTTTTTTCCTTGACCCACTAAATCTGTTTCTTCTAAAATTAGGAGAATTATCGTTGATTTATTCACTTGATTCATAAAACGATAAACATTAATTATATTAAATCTTCCATTGACACAATCAATTTTAATATAAAAGTAAGATTAAAATTAAATCAAATATTATTTTTTTTCCTCTAACTTTTTTCCTTTTTCTGAAAAAAGAAATAATTTTTAATTCTTACATCACCCAATGATGGATTATTTTCGTCTCATCCAATTTTCATTCCTTTTTTTTATTATTATTATTTTCTTCCTTCAATTTTATTTCATACTTTTTTTATCCAAACAAAAGGTTAGTACTCATCAAGAACACAAGGCTTAACTTTCATGCATTCCTTGCCTTCTTCCAAGTCCCAAGTAGCCATATTGATGACAAACGCCAACAACTTACAATTTGAGCTCCCATGCAATCCAACATCCCGTTTTCAATTTTTGGAAAATATAGTAAACACCGATGCCATGCATAATTGAAGAAAGGAGGAAAGGTATCTCCCATCTGAAAACGAACCGACCAGTAATCATACCGCTACCAAGCAATTCTAATGGGGGGGCTACCCAAAACATCATCTAAATCTTGAGAGCTATAGCACAAACGTTTATGATTTAAAGCCACATCCATCAGTCGTATTGAAAGCAAAGAGTCAATTATAACAAGAAGGAAAAAAGAAAAAAGAAAAGCTAAAATTTTCCAAACAAGCCGGAAAATAATTTCACAAAATCGAACAAACCACAGAAAGGAACATCCTCCTAAGCCCAGCTTAATTTACAGTTCCCTGTCAGTAAAACAACAAGACAGCCCAGAAAGACACAAAATTTACATTCACAAGCCCCTCGTTAAAATGTACACCACCTACGTCAGAGCATTAACAAGTGTATTTCCACCAAAAAATCTTAAAACAACCCAAACCCCACCAAAGCAAATCAAACAAAATGGACAAAACCAAGTGTAATTAACATGTAAAATAACGAAAGATTACCAAAAATAACAAAAGAAAAAACAAAAAAAAAAGGAAAAAAGAAGGTACCAAGGAAATTGGGTTTCCAATGGGGAACAAGAGAATGAAGACCAGCGAAGTAGAATTGACTGTACTGCAGCCGCCTATACGTCTCATTTCTAATCTCAAAAGTGTCATCCGGCAATTTCAGCTATTTTTGAGTTAACTAAAAGAAAAACACCAGAAAATTAAAGGGTTAAAAGTAATAAATAGAGCTGCATTGAAATTTGAAGAAGCCATAAGGTAGTAATATTGAAAGGCCGGGCACGGAAAAATTTAAATAACAAGGAATTGAGTAAAAATAGGAATACAAAGAAAATAATTTGTCAATGGGGATGTAGCTCAAACGGTAGAGCGCTCGCTTTGCATGCGAGAGGTACGGGGTTCGATACCCCGCATCTCCAATGTTTTGAGAAAACTTTGCCCGATTGATAGCTTCTTTATTTCCATCTAGACAGTTAAAAATTTTATAAATCCTTTCTTTTGCTTTCTCTCGCTGTTTTTTTTTTTTTTTTTCTATTTCATAAATCCTTTCTTTTGCTCTCTCTCTCTCTGTTTTATAGTTTACGACCATAAATGCCAACTAATGGGAATGTTAAATTATAAGAAACTACATTTCATAAAAGGAGAGAAGAATTTTCTTTTTTCAAAGTAGTAGTGGGTGAGGATTGGGAGTATTAATTCAAACATGATCCCGAATACCAATGTTATTTTTCAAACTAGTTAATCTGTTGATAATTGATTTTAATAAAAAATTTAAAAAATGTTAATTTAAATCTAGAAAATATAAGTTAATAATAATTTTTATTATAATTAGATTAAAAAAAATACATACTTATAAAAATAATGCGTTAATTAGCTTCGATTAATGGAAATTTACAAAAACTAAAAATCAAAATGATTTATATGAATTGACTTAATTAATTAATTAGAAAATTTACTTGAGAGCTAAACAAAAGTTTAATCCGGATCCGGGAATCACCAAAATTTTCAGTTTTTTTTAATACACAGTGCTTGTCAAAGGCCCACTTCACCGTGTTTAATTCACGTCGCCGAAAAACCAGTTGCTTTCTTTTTTCTTTTTCTGTTTGGTTTACAAATGGCTGCAATTCAGAACTCCTCATTCCCCGCAATTTCCTCAATTAGCTGCTCCCGCTATTCTCTCCACTATTCCTCTCTCTCTACTTCTTCTTCTGTGTGCTTCGCTCTTCCGAGCACCGCCGCTGCCGCCGCTTGGCCCTTATCTCTGCTGGAGGATGGCCGGCGAAGCCCCGCCGTCAAAGGCCGGAGGAAGGCCTGCAGAGCAATGGTTCAGCAGGCGGTGCAGGGAGCTCCCGCCACCTACGCCAAGGAGATGGAGCGGCTCTCCGCCAAGGAATCGTTGCTTCTCGCAGTTAAGTATCTATCTTTTATGTCTGGTTGTACCAAGGAAGTCTTCGCTTCGAATTCGGCTATGGATATTTATTTGTGATTTTTTAAAATTTTATTTATTTTCGTTAAGCTTATAATGTTAATGTCCGGGCCTTGGTTAAGTTAAAAGATGCCGGAGGTTTTGAAGCGCTAGTCACTGGAAAGACAACGGATATGCAGCGGATTGATGTGAATGAGAGGATAATTAGTCTTGAGCGTCTCAATCCGACGCCTCGGCCAACTACGTAGGTGCTCATTTGAACGAAGCAACATTTCCATATATGCCTTGTACTCTATTGTAATATATATTTATTTATTTATTTATTAAAGTTCTCTTAGATTTTCAGGTCGCCATTTCTCGAAGGCCGGTGGAATTTTGAGTGGTTTGAATCTGGAAGCCCTGGACTATTTGCTGCTAGATTTATATTCCCGTGAGTATAGTATGTCTTCATGGATCTGCTCTTCTTTGAGCATGTGATTTTTTTGCAGTTGTAGCAGGTCCTGTCTTTGAGGAGTTTTCACTGAATGAATTTGCTAGTTTGAATGACTGTTATAGTTATTGTTTGTCTGACCATAGATATTGCTGCAGGAGATTACCATTGGATTTGGCTAATTTATCAAAATTAGATGCGGTGATTAAAGATGGCATTGCAAAAGTTACTGCAAATTTGAAGCTATTCTACTCGGTGCACTTCTATCCCTAAGTGTTCTCCTTAGGATGCCTATGTAAATGTGTCAAACTCTACATTATTGAAAGCCCCAGTGGCTTAATTAGTTGATGTAGTTCATTTAGGCATGGCTGGTTATGTTAAAAGCAAAGCCTTTTAAATCACAACTCAAAATTTGAACACTTGGTTATATTGGCATTTGGATAGAAGGTGAATTCAAAGTGGGAGATAAGCTACTTTAGAATAGGCAAAATATTATCTTCATTTGAGGGAAATTTTATTGGTTAACTTGAAATTAAGTTCCTTTAAGGTGGTTTTATTTGCCAGAGAATTCCAGGTTAACAATGGTGGTGATGAGATGACTGAGGCTGTATATAGGGTTCACATAGCATAGCATTATTATTATTTTTTGTTCTCCAATAATTTTATGCATTCCAATTCATGATATGGCCATGTGGGTTGAATATGTATATCTGTTCATAGGGTTTGGATCATGGATAAGGATTGAAAGATGGCAATAGTTTGTGTACTGACTTTGCAAACTCTTGAATTTGGCTGCAATGCTCAATGATGCCTTTTACATTAACCATGCTGCTATGCAATAAATGTTTCACTCAATCTACCATGGATTTCTATGTTCCCTAAATTTGTTATTTTTCTTCTGTTAGAGGGTTTTGAGCTTTGTCATGAATTCTTCTTTTTTTGGTGTACTGCAGATAGAGAGCAAACTTATTGTGTCCTCTAGGTTGTCTGTGGAGGGACCTCTTAGAATCAAAGAAGAATACATTGAAGGGATTCTAGAGACACCAACTGTCATTGAAGAATCATTACCAGAGCAGGTAAAAGGTGCACTTGGGCAGGCTGCTGACACAATGCAACAACTACCTGTTCCTTTCAGGGATGCCATATTCAGTGGGCTGCGTGTTCCTCTATGTAAGCTTTTTCATATTTTTGGATTGTTTCTTCTTCATTTTATTTATATGCTTTTTGTTCAACAATGAAGGGGGTGGTGTCTGAATGACAATCGATCTATGCTTATTGGAAGGGACATGCTTTGCCCTTTGTGTTTGGATATCATAGTTGTCTGGCATCATAGCACCCTAAAGCGGGCTGCAATTTGTTACATTAGTGGCTCTTTCTCATAGGCCCCCATTTGACCTTTACTCTCTATACTACCATTGCCTTGGGTCTCTTCAATATTTAAGGGATGCCCCCTTTAGCTTACTCATTGAGTTCTAGTTATGGGTGGCATGTACAATTATTTGGTCTGTTTTTATTGGTTGCTCTGATCCATCCTATCCATTTATTTTCTGTTCAATAAAGGATTACTACTGAGCTTCACTGAAGATACTGAAAATTTTAACAAGGAATCCTGTCAAGAGGTTTTCCAATTATCAAACGCATGTGTGATTGTTTTTTTGTCAATTCCTTTATTGCTTACAAGTTCTTCAATTTGGGAGGATTGGGTATGGGAACTTCATTGACCTTTTGCACGTATGTACATGTACTTATCTCTTTTTTATTGGATAAATTCCAGCTTTGCATGAATGTGTACACACTTTTGAACTATGTGAAATGAAAATCTCAGCGGGTTGATTTGTGGAACAGCCATTACTAGTCACTAAACCTTGAGCAAGGCTTGTGATATAGACAGTTGATTACAAAAGTGGACTGTGAAATGCTCTTTGATATGAAAGGAATTACCGTAGGTGTCATGCATGCATGTTGGGCATATTTTTGTTGACCCATCACAATGATCATTTTTAAACCCCACAACAGTATGGCTTAACAGCTACAAATATCTCAGAGTGTTGATTCTTTTTGTTAATATGTCAAGAAAATGTTTTAACTTTAAAGATGAAATGGGCTTAAGCTTATTCTAGGATGTGAGTTGTGACTCTGATTTTAGTCCTTTCAAACATTTTCTTAAGATCAATGTTTTGTAAGGGAATAATGTATCAATTGGAGAGGGCATCTAATATGTCAAGAAAATGTTTTAACTTTAAAGATGAAATGGGCTTAAGCTTATTCTAGGATGTGATTTGTGACTCTGATTTTAGTCCTTTCAAACATTTTCTTAAGATCAATGTTTTGTAAGGGAATAATGTATCAATTGGAGAGGGCATCTAATAATTCCTTCTTTTTGATTCCCTTCCCATCTGGCCTGGTTATGTCAATCTTGTCTTTATGAATTCATTCTGATCTCTTTTTTGTTATGCCTGCAGCTGGTACATTTCAGAGACTCTTCATGATTTCTTATCTTGATGAGGAGATACTTGTAAGTTCTCCGTGCCGCCATCTATATATTATGTCTTGGAAAGGAATTTTCAGCCATAGGCACATCTTACGACTAAGAAGTTGCACTGAAATTGTGGATGAAATATTGTGTGCAGTATCAGTCAGCTATCTGACCTTGTTTTGCTAACACCTTTGAAAGAGCTTTTGCTTACAATGGTTGGAAGTAATTAGGGATGAAAATCTCGAGAGAGTAGTGTTTGCCCTGATTGGATGGAGGCACTAGTGGTGAAAATCTCAAAAGCAAAAGGCTTCATTTATATGTGCAATGATAGCAGATTGAACTAATATTCAATCATTGATGAAAAGAGTAGAAATGGAGTATTAGGGCAGGTTCATGATAACTACCAGAATAAAATAGCTGAATAAACAAGAAGAGAAGAAAAGAATTGTTCCCTGAGGAGGGAGAGAGGGTAGACCACTCTTGGCATAGACTTAAATTCCTCTCCATTTGCTGAACTGGAAATGATCACAAAGAATAAAAGGTTAAATATGCAAGAAGAGAAGAAAGGAATTGTAGCATGGGCTGAGAGAGGGGATACTGATCTTTGCATTGGAGTGTTATTCTCTAGTTGCTAAACTAGACAATGTTCACAAAGAATTAGCTGCTTCTCTCAAGATATGTGGGAATCAAGGACCAAAAGGGATGGACGTTATTGTGTTCTTAATTCTTCTCTGGGTTTTGATGCAGATAATTAGGAATACTGCTGGAGTACCTGAAGTCCTTACAAGCTTGGATGCTCCAGCCTCTCCATTGCCAGAAGCCATCACAGAGTACGAGAGCTAGGTATTTGAAAATATACTTTTCATGGTTAGTTTCTTCGAAAAAATATTACAATGTGAAGAGTTTCCTTCTCTCTAAGCCACCTTCAATAAGGCAGATTTCTATGCATGTTATTTCGTTTGCTTGTCCATCGGGGGGTTTTATGTACAGCTTAAATGATTTCTCCTTTGTCTGATTATCGAATGGATTGCAATTGATTGTTACCCGGTATTAGTTCACTGTTTTCACTTTTCACAAAATCGTTGGCCTAAGGCATATTTAAATAATTGAAAAAGGGAAAAGGTAAAAGGCTTTTGCTGCTGGGAAAGATTGCTAAAAACAATATTCGATCTGAAGTGTGAGTTTTGCTGTAATGTTGATGAGGATGCCACTGTGACTTTACGTCACTCTGGAAGACCGTTGCGTTTTTTCAGAGTGTCTATGATTTTCTAGTGGCTATGGAGAACTTCCCTCGTTCACTTCTATTGATCTTTCTCGTATTGACTTCTATAAATCCTAAACCTAAAATTCCCATGTCTTTTGGTGATTCACTTTATCAGAAGCTGACGGAGATGACAACGGCCAAACACCATTTAATTTTGCAGGACACAATTAAGAGGGATCGGGACCATAGTTTTGACAAAGCGGGAGTAGGCTGATGAACAAGGTCATAGCTGGGTCGGTGAAATCTTCTTTGTGCATGTACCGAAGGTCTGAATAAAGCGTCATCTTAACAAAAGTCAGGTCGGGGCCGACTTCCTGTGCTTGGCAGTTCTACTTTTGGTTTGCAAATAATAAGGAATAATGCAGGAAAAATGCTGACTTTGATGGTGCTGATGTTTAAGTCAAGTTGCAATGTTCGCCCTCGGCCACAAACTATGGCAAAGAGAATCTACCAAAATAATTTGGACTATTTGGGATGTACCCTTACCCACAAGTTTGGGTTTTCTTGCCGACGCATGTTAAGTCCTCTGTTTTGGGTGTCCGTCTCTTTCTTGTTAAACAAAATCAGAAAAATCAACAGAATATAATTAAGCAGTCACTTTTAAAAAGACTAATTAATAATTGAAAATGCAAAACGGCCGTATCTCTATGAATATTACCTAATGAAGATCTGATATGTTACCCAAGGAAAATATCGCACATATGTATACTAAATCAGTAATGGGTCATCAGTTTAGGTCGTGATATGTTTCACATTAATGTCTATCATGTTCAATCTATGCATGGATTTGTTAACTCATCAAATCGAAAAAAAGCAATAAAAAAATATATCTACATTTCTTTGGAAAAAATTATTTGACTTAATCTTAAAAAATTAAAGGAAATCACAAATATAAAGTAACTAATCAAAATTTTTCCTTTTTTTTTTCATCACCTTAAAGTAATTAATTAAAATTGTTTAAAAATTTTTATTTTCACTTATATCTGTCTAACCTACACTCAGATAATAATTATCTTGCTTGATTGAATGTGAGACAAAAGCAATAAATGCAGAAACGATTTTAAAAAATGTGAGATATTGCATGAAAATAATGGAAATTGTGATGCTTGCCATAATAATGGAAAGTTTCAATTTCATCAAAATGACAGGGAGAGGCCTAAATGGCACTACTTAATAAAGGGGCTTTCTTGTTTCATCAATTAAGGAAACAAAAAACAAAAGAAAGAAAAGAAGCTTCCAGAGAGAGAGAGAGTGTGTGCATGTGTTTCTCATCTCCCTGAAAAGCTAGGTGATTCGCATGGGTGAGCTGTATCTGAAAGTCGTGCTTCTGATGTCTTTGAGATGTCTGGTTGCATCAGGTAGTGTGAGACGACCTCCTGTAATGACAATCATATCTTGAAAATAAAATTTAGACTTGCAAGAAAGGCAATCCCATTTATCAAATAGTTTTTCTAGTTTATGATTGGTCTGCCAAACAACAAAGACAGAGAGTGCCAGAGAAGGGAGAGTGCCTCACACATAAGACAAGGTCATTGCCATGTCCATATGAAAGATACAAATTAAAGCCATATCATGGTTAAACCCAAAATTCAATTAAAAAAAGAGAACAATATAAGTGAAAAGAAAATAAATAATTTCATCAATTACTAAAAATTACATCCGACAAGAGCAAGATAGATAGATAACTAAACAAGTGCAATTCCTCTGCAAGTGATCAGTTTTTTCCTTGAATGTACAGCACCCTCATTAGTTTGACCCCAGAGAGAATTAGACAGATACACAAAATATATTTGAAGTAGAAGAAATTGTTAAACCATCTGAATGGTACCCATCAAAAAGAAGAGATGCCTCCAGAATCAAGAATTTGCAAGAAAATGCGAAACCACAACAAACCCATTACTTTCATTGGGAAATTTGAGTACCTTCAAGCCCATGCATTTGGTCAGGATCCTCAGGCATCAATGGAAATTCACCAAGGTCTTGAATGAGCCCATCCAAATCAGAAAAAACCCCCAAGAAACCCCCTGAATTTGTCTCATTCCACATCTCCTCTTCCTCCTCCTTAACTCTCTGGTGATCTCTGGAACCCAAGCTAACAAATCCACTTCTTAGCTCCATCGTTTTGGTCATCAGTGGCTTGTGATCATGACGGGCCGAGTAATTACTTCTACTTCTTGACAGGATATCTTCTGTTCTGGCTCTGGCCATTCTTGGCCTCTTTTTGCAGCTCCTTTCAGGGGGTTTCCCTGTGAGCCTTTGCACCAACTCCCTGAAGCTTGCAACATCTGTCTTAATGATTTCGGGAGCAAATATATGAGTTATGCGTATCTTTGGCTTCACTTTGGATATTGTCTGCGAGTCTCTGTGCATGGCTATCGGGGATGCAGTTGAGGTGGGCAGACAAGGTTGCTTTTTGATGGTGTCCTCCATTGAAAAACTTGTGTGTGTGTGTGTGTGAGAGAGAGAGAGAGAGAGAGAGAGAGTGAGAGAGAAATGAATTGGTTTAGTTGTCTAGTGGAAAGGAGGGGGAATGTCTAGATAATATATAGGGGGAGAAACGATTGAAGAAGAGACCATTTGGTAAAGGACAAAGGCGAAGCTTGGAAGAGAAAAGAACAAGCTGTCTGCAGAGAGAAAAAAAAACAAGCTCTCTGCTGAGAGGCAGAGGATTGTACAAAACAAAATCCTAGTCTTGCAAAATGGCCATAGAATCAATAAGAGTAATGGAATTCCTTTGTGCCCTATTCAGTTCCCTTAACAATAAGATTGTCTTAATTGTACATATTTGTTCAAGCATGTGCATCTTCAATCTCGGAAGAGATAAACGAGTTATATGCTTGTAAATTCATCTCTAGTTGAAAAGACTGAAAGGGCCATCAGCCCTGAAAAACTTGTGTTTCGGGCGAAAGCATGGAATTTTCCCTTGCTATTCCCAAGTCTTTGTTGACCTTTTTTTTTTTTTTTTTTTGTTGTCATTACACGTTGAAGATTGCTCCTCAATCTTGAATTTTTTATCATTACACTTTGTTGGGGCTTACATGACAACGTGCAATGACTGGCGTTGAAAATTATGACCCATAGGGTCCCAAGCATTATACGTGACGATAATTAGCGTGCTTACAATGGAAACCCAAAATTGATGGCTCGCATTAACGAAAGCTGCACCACATTCGTGTTTCAGACCTTAAAATTTAAACTTTAGAAGGTTTTTTTGTCAACATTAATATATATATATATTTCTTTTCAAAGGTGTAACTGACGTTGAAGAAACAAAGAAAAAGTAGACTCCTGAGACTCAAGGGGATTTTATTGCCTTCTACAGTCATCATAAGGGTACAGGAACGTTACAAACCAACTCGATCTTTTGAATGGAGTAAAATCGACTCAACCTTGCCTTGTTCAACAACCAAATGGAAAACATGTTGATAAAATATAAGACAAGTAATCCTTTTCTAGTGGCAGTCCCAAAATCCCTTTAGAATGCTTTTTAGTTTTCATTCCAATAAATATGTTTCGGAACATATCTAGAGATCCCTCCCAAAGCAGTTGCCACGTCCCTCCTTGCGAATGTTTTTATTTGTTACCTCTTTATGGAAGCCCCCTCACATTAGTTATGTACATGTTCCTTTTTCAATTTTTTTTTTCTTTTTTTTTTTTTTGGTTGGTAATGTCTAATGTAGCGTTTCAGATGGATGGTTATCTTCATGGATGCTATATTATCGGTGGAGAAAAGTTTTAGATTAATGAAATATACTCGGTCATCGAAGACGTCCAAAAGATGTTCTAGAATTTGATAGATTATTTTGCCCGTCGTGAAGGGTTGACTCAGGTGGTGGTGCCGATCAATGGATGTTCTAGAGGATACCCAGATGAATGATCTTTTCTTGCCGACTACTTGTATTTGTATACACACCTCTAGCATGCCGCAGGAACATTAATTCCCAAAAAAATAAAAATAAAGAAAGAAAGAAAGGAAAAAGGATAAACCAACAACTTGAATCAAAGGTTCTTATAAAATCATTATATTAAAAAATTCAAATTATTAAATAATATAAATTATATATTATATTTTTAAATGTGGACAAGAAGAACGCGTGCATGAAAAATTGCCGTGCCCGTGCCAGTTGGAATTACGATTGCCTGATCCAACAGGCTTAATCTCGTCCACCCCTATCCCCACAAACAGTTTGGTAAAGGCTCAAGTTCTAAATTTACTCACGTATTTATTCAATTTCTTAATCCCTTAGCTGATTTTGAAGTCTAGCAAAATGCTCACAAGAGTAGGACAGCCTAACCCCACAGCCAAAGTGAAAAACGAAAACGAAAAAAACCAGTTTGTGACCAAAGATTTCCTCACCGGCTGTTCCGTACCCTTGTATAGGATACTAAAATTCTCTGTAATAACTAGACAATTCAAGACCATCCAGTCCCTTGCCGTATCAAAACATTTTAGTTTCAAAAAGTTCACTTATACATACATATATATTATCTTCGTAAGGCAGAGTCATGCTTGTACACCCCATTTTTACTTTTACTCCTTTTAGGGATGGAGGAGGTGGGAGAGTTCAACGGTTCAAGGGGAGGAATTTCTGTCTCGGCTGGATGCCTTTAATTAATTAGTTAATGTCTAAAGAAATGCAAAAGTCGTATTCCAAATGGCAAATACCATAGCAATTTTGGTGTATGGCAATGGTAGCCCCCTCTAAAACGTAAAGATGATGATGATGAAATCACAGTCCAGACTCTTTTCACAAAAAATTATTATTACAAATGTATGCAGGAACCCTTTATTAGTTAAATAAGTAACTCATAGCCTATCGTTGAAATTGCAAAAATTTTTTTTTTATTTTAACTAATATGATAATAATAATTTTAATAATAATAAGATAAAATTTTCGTTGTGCTCAACGACTTTTTCCTTGGTGTGGGGGGGCGGGGGGTAGAGGGAAGAATCAATGGTCGGCAAAGCTGAGGGTTAAAAATTGAGGGAAGAGTCAGGGGATGAGACGGCTGGAGGAAGCTGACGTCACGGAAAAAAAAAAAGCGACATTTCGATTGGAGGTTGCCACGTGGTGACGTTGCGGTTCGTCACCCCCCCAAGGGTGTGAGAGACAGAGCCGGAGGGAAGCGGCGCGGGGCGCTGTGGTTGACGTGATTCCAAGTCACAGGCTGCTAGGCTTTGCTCATTCGTGAAAGAAAAAACTTCAGGACACGGAAAATATATAAGAATCTATGTAGACATATTGACCGATAGATATAAATAAATATTTTATTATTTATATTATATAAAATAAAATTTAATATTGTATAAATTTTAAATAAAAAATTATTTTATTTTTAAAAAATATTATGTGATATTAAATATTATTTATATAATATTAAAAAAATTCTATATATAATATAATCACATTAAATTAAACTTGTATTTATTGGATGGAATATTTATTTCGTATTTTTTAATATATAATATTAAAACTAGATTTCCTTTTCAGACGTTGATTGAAAAGCACCGCACCACATAGACGAGGTCATGAAAACAGACCATGAATAAGGCGTGGGCCCCATGCTTATTATTTTTTTCTTTCCAAATATAGTAAACAACTTAATACGTGTAAATAAATATATAAAATAAATGTGCAAACAAAGTTTTTATAATTTATATGTACATTTTATTATTTTTTTTAAATATATTACTTTACCTATTGAAGATATGGTAAGATGTTAATTTTTGAGACAGGGCCCACAGCCCTGTCTGCGCCCCGTACACCCTCTTCCGCCTATCTAGTTTTATCCTTATTAAAAATTTTTGATATAAGTTCAATTAAATATAGGCTGAAGCAAATTTTAAATAAAAATATTGGTTCCGTCAAAATAAAATTTATATACATTTGTAGAGTGACGACTCATTGCAGTGCTAGATGGTGACATCTTTGTGGTTGTAGAGCTGGAGACATCAAGTGTGAGTCAGAGTCCATGCTAGTTTGATGAAAAAACCAAAATACATATTTTCCTGTTTTTTTCTTTGAAAAAAAAAAAGCTAAATATAAAAATCATGAACACAATTAAAAGTAATAAACATTTTATGATAATAATTATATAAAAAATAGGATGATGAAAAATAAACATAGTAAAGAAGTATTATTATCATCCGGATTAGAGGCTTCGGGGGCTTGCCATGAAAGTCTAACAGCTTTTCGCCTGGAAAAAGGTTGAGCTATCATGCTTTAAGTTGACATATCTTTATTAATTATAATTCCATTTAAAAAAAAAAAAAAAAAAAAAAAAAATCCTAAACTTCGGCTTCAACATAGGGGTGATGAAAATATATTGCTGTGGCGAGCAATGGGATGTTTCCTGTTAAGGAGTATCTTATTTACCATGTTGAGATGCGTTCAAAAGTATGAAAGTAAGACTTTGACACCACGAGTTGAGGGGGTCTTTTAACCACCCCACGTAAAGTCAAAGGAAAACAAAAGTAGATGAATTTCAAAACCTACCTTATCCTCGACGCGAGTATGAATGTGGTTTAAACCAATGTCAAACCTGTTCTCCTTCTGCACCCGCTCATCACCGCTAGATCGAATGCATATTGCAGCTGATGACAGAAATGTCGGTGTCCATGGTCGCCTCATGTGGAGCAGAAATTGAATCTATCAAATCGCTTCTTCAAATTTCTGTTCTGACTATTGCTCCTTGATGAATAAATATATTCACGTCTCAGTGCCCCATTTTGCGGGAAGTGTCTTTAACTTCGGTTCTGATGTAAGTGAAGTGGAGATGCCTTTCAGATGTAGTAGGTATAATGGGCATAATATTTCTGACCAAATAAGAGGTCAATTCTTCTTTGTATCCATTTCACCGACCAAAAAGAAAGAAAATGTCAGGAAAACCACAAATATCTCGACTATGCAGCGGAAATTGCACGGTGGGTGCGGGCAACACCTTTTTTTTTTTGTTTCCTGTAATTAGAAAAATAAGCCACATCTTTTATAAAAAGTGTAGTACATATTTTTGACAATGCAATACATTCCTTTTTAAAAAAAGTACATTACATTTGCTCTGAGTATAATACATTTTAAATTTTTATATTTAAAAAAAAAAATAAAAAACAAAACAGAAGTTTTGTCGGCCCAGCCAGCATTTCCAAACCACAACAATGACATACTGTTACGGGAAACGAAGGTGTTTTGGAAACATATAGGCAAGTCTCAAATCGAGAAGGCCCAGGCAGCTAGGTAGAGTCCGGAATTCAAGAGATGGCCAGGATCCAAGGCCTCGTAGGATAAGACGAACCTTGGAGCCGGTTAAGTATGTTTTCCAGTACGAATTGCCACAGCCCACAAGTTGATGGCCAACAGCAATTCATTCCAGATTGACCCACGGCAACCATAACCTGGCGCACTTGAGAAGAGGTTTCTTTTCCCTGACCATTTAATTTTGCCCAAAATTTTCCCCTGACTATTTGCATCTGAGTCCCAAAGTTTAATCAGGTGGGAATCCTTCCAATTGGACAGGAAATGTAACCACTTGAACTATAACTCAAGTAATTGTTCTTTCTCATATGCTAAAATAGCACATCGTGCAAGGATGGCTGACGAGAGGCGATGTTTGAGTCATTAAAAACCACCCAAAGTTTGATCCAACAGAAAGGAAGAAACCCACCCGGGGCTAGCCAATTCTCCACCGAAAAAACAAAATAAATATTAGATTTCAAGTTAATATTAAAAATACTTTTTATTTTTTTATTCATTTTTTTTTTGTTAATATAATACATATATAATATTACACAAATTTATTTAATTATTTTTTATTTGAAATAATTTTTTTTTTCACATTTAAAATTAAAATTAATTTGATTCACATTTTACATGAATCAAATTAAAAATCCGTCCAACTTAAGAATGATTGTCATTCAAAACAACCAAACAACCTAAACAACCAGGAGAGGGAAGCCGAAATTCCTAAACAGGAAACTAAAACTTCCCATAACCGCATCCCTTTTCTCTCTTTTTTCTTTAATCATATCTTGTTTCCGTACCAGAACACACCTTTGCTCTGGTCACCGTCTGGCTCAACATAAATACATTCCTTTGCCTCTCTCCACATTGCCTTGTAGATTGGTGTTCCATCAAACTGGTAGTATTCTTTCAAAATTGGTTTTATAGCCATTGTAGCCTCCATAGCATGATAATGCGGCATGGTTGAGAACAAGTGGTGGGCTACATGAGTATCTGTGATGTTGTGGAAAACCTTGTTCAAGATTCCATAATCTCTGTCAACAGTGGCTAGTGCTCCTCTTAACCAATCCCACTCAGAAGAATCATAATGCGGCAGTGAAGGATGAGTATGTTGCAAGTATGTGATCATAACAAGAAATGCATTGACCACTAGCAGTGGTCCCCCATAAACACAGAGGACCCAAACAAGCCCTTTTACTGCAGCTAAACGGTAGAGCCCATAAGTGACAGAAAGAACACCAGCATCAGAAATATATATCTGGAGCCGTTCACGGTCGGTGTAGATAGGGCCGTGAGGATCATAATGGCAGGCAAACCGATCATAGGGCCTGCCTGACACATTGAATGCAAGGTACAACGGCCAGCCAAGAGTAAGTGTGATGAAAAGTGTGAGGACACGGCCTGGCGGGTTGTTGAGATCTAGAGTACCAACGCATTGCAGATTTCTGCTTGGGAACGAATACTTCATCACGCTCAAGCGAACCCGTGTTAGAATGATGGCGGCGGTGGCTGTACTTCCATGAAAAGTAAGGGACGAGGAGACAAGAGTGGAGGGTCAGGCCAACAGTATCATCAAGCCATTGATAGTCACTGAAGGCATGATGGCCGCACTCGTGGGCTATAACCCAAACGCCCGTGAGGACACAGCCCTGAAGAGCCCAGTAAATCGGCCACACCACGAAGGAGAGAGGAAAAGGAAGGAGCTGGAAATAAGTGGTAGCAAAGTAATAGAAGATAGATGCAATGATCAGGTCGTAGACAACGTAGGAGAATGAGCGGAGAACAGAACGCTGGAAACAATGAGGTGGGATGGCTTTCTTGATCTGACCGAGTGTGAATGGCGGACTCGAGTGGGGAACCCTCTTCAAGGCATCCGATTCTGACTTCTTTGCGGAAGGAGGAACAGACATTCTGCCACCAGCACCCATTGCTTTGGACAACCTGAAAAAACATTAACCAACTGAGTGAGCTACCATAATGTCCTGTCCCCGATTCAGAATCATCAATCAACTTAAATAAGCAGAAATTCGAGCCAAATTATGCACAGATGTCTATATCCTTGAAGGAATGGGGGTTCGGCAATGGACTTTTATTCTACACTAACAAGAAACCAGTTTCACATCCACTCAAACTCAACCTCAACCAATTTACAGTCGTGCAGGGAATACCATACTCTCAAGAAAAAGGTTATGCGCAGAACATGTCATAGCCCGCTTAAGCGCATGTGTAAGAGAGAGAGAGATTTGACTTTAAAGGGATTCAAGCAACTTCAGACAGATAAAAAAATATCTAATGCATATGTCAAGGCTATTTCGTGCATTTGGACCAGGGCGGGCAAATCGGAATGCACATCAGACCTTGTCGGCCCCAATCACTTACTTATGGGCCTAAACAATTTCAATCGTTTACAGAAATTGTTTTTTTTTTTTTTTTCTTTTACTTGTTTTTTGACAAGGACAGTTCAATTGGATTCAAAAGAGAATTGGACAAGGCTTAGTGGGTAACAACTATATCGAACTTGCTTAAAAGCAACTGTGGGGAGTGAAAGATGATAAAGTGGAATGGAATATAATTGACCGGCCCGATTCTCCAATTAAATAAAAGCTCGTTTCAGTCATTGGATATGAGGTCGTTGCCTTTTCCGTCACCAACGAACAAGGTGACAAGGTGTTCAACTTTACCAAAAACAAATTAAAAATTAGTCAAAGCCATCACATGACATTGGTTCCGATGCAATCTAACATTTTTTAATAGTTGGAACAAGATGATAATTCGTAATAAAGAAGATTTCAAGCCGATAATGATGCATTATATGACTCAAAATTGGATGCGAGGATTAAACCTAAAAAAAATTGCCTTCATGAATTTAATATTAATGGATCAAGACGCCAAAGATTAGTAGGTAAGTACCGCCACAAATTGCTACCTCCGAAAAATCAAAGTAGATATTTTTTTCTTTAACCAAAATAAATGCTTAAATTTTTTATAGTGAAATCACATCCTTTTCTAGAGGCGAGAGACGACCATCCCTAGGGCAGGGTAATTGGGCTTTAATTCGCCTTTTCTCTTAGCAACCAAAAACAAAAAACCATCTAACCGATCGAGTCCCTTCTTAATTGACTAAAAAAATTCATGAAGACAGAGTCATGCAGAAGAGACAAAGGCGGCTATCTGTACCAGTCAAGTCACGTTTAAGAGGGGCTAAAAAGGATGCCGAACCTGTATGTATTTTTGTAGCTTATAACTCAGAAATAGGAGAAATAATTACCTATAAACCAATCTTTAACCTGACCTATTACCGGATGTGATAAATAAATATATATATATATATATTTCTGAGTCATGGCATTATTTGCCTGGGTTACTTTTTAAGTTGTCACCCACTAGCAAAAAGATTAAAATAATATAAGCTCCGCTGCTACATGGGTTATTACTTTTCCTGATGCCAACAAATAATTACTGTAACTATTCAGTGATCACTCACTGTCCCGCCCTCCCCCTTGTCCCCGCATTGAGATCCTCTGAAAACACGTTTTCAAAATTTGAATTTTAGCGGACCAAGGTACTCTCAAGGTTAAATCTCATAAACATTTTTATAATTTATTTTTATAAACAAGCTGATTGAAAATGAAAATCTTGGCAATGGGATCCCAAGCATAAAATAAAACAGCTGGTGGTCAATATGTTGAAGAATTATTGTAAACACACGACACAACGTCAATAAGGTTTTGCGCTAAGCCCCATACTTTCAATTAGCAATATTTTCCAGTAAAGCAGGTGGTCCGATTGACAAGGAGACAAAGTGTGCAATCCCATGCAGGCAAACAAAACAATTAAATGCAACGAAGAACTTTAAAAAAAAATGAAATGCGAGGCATTGCTATTCGGATCTAGACGTTTCTCAAAGAAATAAAAAATATGACATCCTGAAAATGGCGAGACAAATGTCTGGGCAACCTTAAAGTCCACGTCCGTTGCAGGAAACGAAAACCAAATCGAACTCGAAAAGTAAGCAAACGTAAGATCCGGCAACGAAAAGTTACGGAAGGAGATGGAACCGATGCATTTACAACTGGATCTAATTAACGACCGTTCGTTTCGACAGATTCACATAAATTTCTCCGAAGATAAAAAACGCGAGAAAAGCAGAGACAGAATAGAAATGTCGAATGCGAAAAAATTTAAAAAAAAAAAGATAAAATATGAAAAAATACCTGATTTTTCAACAGTGGAGCTCTTTCTCTTTCTCTCTCTCTCTCTCTATAGATCTCTCTCTCTCTTCCTCCCTGTACGATGTGGTGTGGTGTGGTGTGGCCGGGAAAGAAACCGGCCTTGCTCTCCAAAGCACGGACAGAGGGCCTGTATTTAAATGCTTGCGGCCTTCACCAGAATTGGCTGCCCCTATGGCGTGGGGCCCACCGCGCACTTGTCATTTGGTGACAGTTTGCTCTCTATGACGCGGGGCCCATCAACTCGTTTCTTGGAAGTTTGCCCTATGGCTACTTTCCTTATTTTGTTTTTAAAGATAAAATCAAAACCGTCATCCCGGTTTCGACGGTCGAGATGGTGCTTGATGATGTGTTACGGTTTTTAGAGTCCTGATTCTCCGGGAAGCAAATTGAGTGGTGTACAGGACGTAACGGGGAAAGCCAGGCAAGGGGATCGAACCAGGGCTCTTTAAATCAATCCGTCCTTTTTCTGCAATCAAGGACTGGCAAGTCTTTGGTGTCTTTGTGACTGGTTGTCACTCATCTATAAGGTCGTATCCGTATAGTTTTGTCAGGGTGGAACAGGCTTCATTAAAACTCCGAGGGGCGACGTCCAGAGATATTCTAGTGATTACTGTAAATTTACCGTAATTTCTTTTAATAAGATTGTAGGGTATTGTACTCTTATTTATTTATTTTTTTAAATTGAATTTTAATATTAAAAATAATTATACAATTTATAAAAAGTAAAAAAAAATATATTATAATAAAAAGAAAACTCAAAGGTGTCCACGTGACAAAAGCGTAAAAAGACAAAATAATTAAAACCCATACATTTACTCAACAGCAATGTCGCTGGCCAAGACCTAACCAAATTGAAGGTCTTATTAATTGAGTTGTTGTCTGTTACAACCTGAGTAGCCTAACCCGATTGTCAGTCATCTCAATTTGTTAGAAGATGAAGGGGAAGATCTGTCCTTTATATTGAAAAAAACAAAAACAAAAAAAAAAAAAAAAGAAAGAAAAACAAAAAACAGTTATTATGAGAGTACAGTACTGTGAGATTCTACCCCTTTTTTTATCATATTAAATATTTGTTGGATTTAAAAGAAAAAAATTACAATTTTTATCTCAAATTTTAAACTTGGGTTTTAGCGAGGTAGAACCACACACATGGCATCAACTTCCATTAAAGATAGCAATACTTGACGGGCTTTTGCTTGACAAGTTTTGACATGACTGGTTGTTATACAATATTCGGTAGAACAACAATTTCTTATAATTTGAACTGTAAAAGTTACACATAAATTGTATATCTTGCTTCTAACTACATCATATAATTTTTATTTGAGGCTGTAGTCTATCAATTTGGTCTCAAAATCCAAAATGGGTTTTCTTCATGTTAAGTGGCATTAAGTTTTTAGTGTGATAGCAACACTGGATGTGACTTTGAACAAATTTCAAAAAATAAATTTATATTTTAATTAATAATTTGACTTTTTGGTGTAATGACGAGCTCTTAATCT
Organism: Rhizophora mangle; assembly: GCA_037832345.1. Lineage (NCBI taxonomy): Eukaryota > Viridiplantae > Streptophyta > Magnoliopsida > Malpighiales > Rhizophoraceae > Rhizophora > Rhizophora mangle. The sequence goes on along the minus strand of JBAPLJ010002022.1, from coordinate 1,214,355 downwards.
GAAGAATATCAAACACGTGAGATATGCATTTTATAGTTCACGGTCCCAACCGCTCCCAACCATGATGGGTACTGAATATTAATGACTTCCAATCCTGTGGACTAATTTTGATTTGATTTTGATTTTTGCAAGTCATAATCTAGTTGGTCCCATAATCATTAATGTAACGAGCCCTTTTCATCGTGTTACACGCACCAAACTTTAGATGACGGGGTATGTCTTCTATCAAAGGGAAAAATAGGATTGCAACGAGAAATATTGGTGCTAAAACTTTTTCTACCACAAAAAACTTAATTATCATAAGCATAAGTTTTGTGTTAAATGAAATGCACGTTTGGGTATAGCCATTGGCTGCAAAAATTATCAAAAATGGAGGGAAAAAAAATTGATTTGATATCCACTATCTTCTGCTAGACAAATCATTGACTCGATAATTGATTGAATTCTATAATTACCTAGTGATTCGAGTTTTCGGGCTTTGCCACAATCTTCGACAGAACCCAAAAGAATAAACAAATCTAGAAGGGAAAATCAAAATATAGGCGTAGAAATATTTCTAGACCCATGTACATGTACAAAGTGATTCGATCCCTCTCATTTATGCAACTATAACTCTTTTGATTTAGGGGCTTCTGTTGACCAATTTAGCACCCGGGACCCGGGTCCCAATTTCCAACTTTTGTTTTAATTTTTCAAGGAAAAACAAAAGTAATGTATATATGAATATCCATCAAATCCTCCACCTCATAAGACAAAAATTTTGGCGGACATGAATTTTTTTTACGGGTTGCAACCGGCGATATAACAATACGCATCTAAGGATAAGAACGATGCATTTGATGGATACAAATGTGCAATGAAATATTTTTAAAGTAATATTTTGATAATAAATTCAAAATACTTATTAGAATGTGTACCTAATAGTGCTAATTATGAATGTAAGTAGAAAAATAGGCACACACATACAAAATTTTTGACCAAAAGTAAAACATATAGAATATATATCGATACAACTGTTGGATCCAGAAATGCATCCAAAGAAAAGTGTGCATCTAGCCATTAATCACTAAGAGGGCTCTACAGTTTTTTCTTCTGTCACGAGAGATTTTGTCGCTTGAGTAATTAATCACTTTGAGTGCAATTAATCAGTTTTTTTCCACATTTGTATTTTTGTTTCCAAAAAAAAAAAAAAAAAAGTTGAATGCTGAAATAGTACTTCCTATTCACGACTGAAATGATTCACATGTCAAGAGATGTGTAATTAATCTTTTTCTAGGTAAAGATTCTGAATGACTGAGGGTAAAAAGAAATTATAAGTTATTAATTCCCTCCATGGCATTGTGGACAAAGTAAAAATTTCCCTTTTTTTTTGGGGTGTGGAGGGGGGGGGGGTGTTCTTTCTTGAGATGAGGTCAATGTTTGTTACGTTTTGTTTTGTTTTCTTGTAGTTTCCTCGAGAGAATCTAAAATGCCAAGGCATCTCAATGTAAGATACTGTATTTGGATGAATTTCTCATACACATTTTGTGTTTTATACGTTCTCGTTGTTCTGATTAAATGGTCTGGCTAACAAGTTCTTTGATTTGTCTTTTCTTTTGTTGTTTTTTTCTTTAATAATTTTTTATTTTATTCATTAGATATTTTCTTCTAAAATAATGATGTTTTGCCTGACTAAGTTACTCGAAATTTGTCTAATTCTACTAAATTGCTTATATGGATAATAATCTTATTATTTTGTCGATCCCTTCTTGCAACCTTGGAGTAGTGCACATATCGCATAGCCTCCTCGATTAAAATGTTGAATCGTCTCCATCCCATTTAGTGCGTTCTAATGAAAGTAGGATTAGAATCAGAAACTTGTTCCAAAAAGGAAAAAAAAGAGAGAGAGAGAGAGAGAGAGAGAGAGAGAATTGGAATCAGAGCTGCAACTTCTTTACAAAAGGTGGGGAGACCGGAGAGGGTTGTTTCGTAATTATGTAACAATCAATGAATTGAATAGCCCATTGCAATCGCCTAGTGATGTCACAACTGGTCTCCGTATCCTTATGATCGTATTAGTTAGCATAGAATGACTGCAAATTTTCAATGGTAATGCTGCAAATGCGTAATTTAAAATCTCGTGACGGCGAGTCGTTTGGAGCTTTCGATTGATGTGCTTTTTTTGGAGGATAAGCTGGGGAGCGGGTATAATCAACTAGCACTCGTTGTAACCTAATAATTAGAAGATTTTGTTCTTATCATGTAATTATAAATTTGAATTCTTGTCAGCACTTGTGTGAAATTTTAGAAATGAATAATAATTTTTATTAAGTACCATAAAAAATAATTTTTTATGAATTCAGTGTAACAATCAAATCTACTGTAGAATGTGAATTAAGGGCAATTCTTCCTGATTTCTCTTTTTTACTTCAAAGAAAAAAAAAAAAAAAAAAAGGTGCAATGGCATGTGAAGCCTATATTCTGTTATCTTTTTGGTCTGACATATTCTGTTTTCTTGGTCTACACAAGCTTAGAATATTTTTGGGCCAACTTATGTGTTGTCGTGTAGCCTTTGATTTCAGAGCGAAAAACTAAGTTTACAGATAAACACAATATATAATTTTTTTCTTCTAATCTGTACAGATAATTAAAAGTTGCAGGATGTTTGAGACCAATGTTACCATTTCTTTAAAAACAATACTTGGAACAAAATACAACGAAAGATTGATTCTTCTGTTTAACATATTACGGCCTTTGGTGTGACAACAAATAAAATTAATTTTAATTAATTTCATATGAGAGAGTGTAGAATTTAATAATCTCAAATTTCTAATTGAATAGAGTGGATAAGTCCTCCTTAATTAATTTTATTTGAAGATAAAAGTCAAACTCGAAAGATAGGGGCCGGAAAGACACGGGTAGCAACTGCGGCTTCTGGTTGCCACGCATCTTGCTAGAAACCAGCCGCGTCCACAATATCTGGGGGATCGCCTTTGAAGTTTGGAACTGGGTTCAACTGCCAAAATTTGCCAGCAGCATTCTTATCCAAATGCCAGGTGGCAATTTCTGGTTAGTAACACGGTCAAATATCCTCCATTTGCAGCCCACGTGTTCAATGGGTTCCTGCGTGTCAAGGAAACCATAAACTGCGTCATGTCTATACAATGAAAAGGAAATTGCCCGAAAATGGCCATCCTTCTTACCAAGTGTTTTTGTTTTGAAACTGAAAGACTGAAAACGCAGTCCACGAAGGAAACCGTGTCCAACATGGCCGCCTCTGCCAAGGCTGGCTTGGAGAAAACCAAAGCCACCGTGCAAGAGAAGGTGATTTTTTTTCCCTTAAATTTTCTTTTGAACTTTTTATGGATGGTTGATGTGCAATGAAATGGGGTTCAGGTCATTTCATCCTTTAGATGATATAAGCACTTGTAGGCTTCAGAGATTAGGCCTTGGCTAACGGATACTTGTTATTGATCATTGGCATGGTAAACTAATAATTTGGAATGCATAAATGCAACTGATTGATTGGAACAACAAATCAAAGAACGAGTGGACCATGACCTCGTATTATTATAACCTAACACATTTGAAATGTCATGCTCGTGGCCCTAGTGTTTGCAATGTCTTTTAGATTCTGAACCACGTTACTGATCACTGTCACGAGTACCTAACAGTTTGGAATGCCTAATGAAATTGATTATTTGTAACAACAAATTAAGGAACGAATGGACCGCTCAACCGATCCCACTTTTTTATTACCTAACACGTCTTAAATGTCATGCATGCATGTGGCCTCGTGTTTGCATTGTCTTTCCCAAAATTTATGATTTTGGTTGAAATTTGTCGTGTAAACGGTCTTTTCCTGAGAAAATTTTTATTGCCGGAAGCTGAACATAATGCAGTGCGATTGTATAGGTGGAGAGGATGTCAGCACATGATCCAGAACAGAAAGAAATGGCAACACAGAGGAAGGAAGAGAGGAAAGCCGGGGCAGAATGCAACAAACAAGAGGCGCGTGACCACAACGGGGGGGGGGGGGGGAGACAGGCTGCATCTGCCACTGGCGGCCAGGGGCGATATACCACAGCTGGGTCACATAAGGCAGGTGGGGCCACGGCCGGTCGAGCTTATGGGAGGAGTACTGGCATTGGTAGTGGCATGGACACCGACTGGGGCCCCCGGCCTGCCCATGGGGACTCACCAGACGTTTGACATGCGGGGCCATGGAACCGGGCAGCCATACGGTGGGCTGGTGGAAGAAGGCGTGGTTCGGAACCCCGCAACAGGGGTGCCCGGAGGGACCACGGACCACAACACTCGTGTTGAAGGGACTGGAGATGGCCTTGATTACGCTGGGACTCGCAACGATCCACCTGGGCCTGGGCATGGGACTCGTGGCAGCTGTTAGTTTAAGATTATATATAAATATATATCTATGTGGTTTCGGTTTCTGTCCTGAGGTTTTTGTTTTTGCTGTGTGACCTCGAATTTCACATTTTGGTGCGTGGACTTGTAATGTTTAGTTTTAGAAATCATTAATAAAAGCAATCATATTATTAGCAAAGCATATAGTGAAACTTAGACAGCCAAATATGTGGAATTAGTTAAGCATATAGTAATTCAAGAGCTAGATCCACTTACATCTGTTTTATTACTTTCTAATTTAATCTTTATAACCGATTATATTAGAATAATAGTATAAAATAGAAAAATTTAGTAATTTAAGAGTCAACTTATCATTGACTTATTATATAATATATTATTATTTATTATAATAAATATAATAAAATATTTTATAATTAACCAAACCAGACCTGCTTTTTTATGTTTTGGGTTTGGCCTTCATAGCACTCATCCTTAGGCAATTAACAATTTCGCGTAGACATTGCCTCGGGAAATAGTTAGAAAAACACAATTCCATCCTTTACCACAACGAGGGCCAAAAGTAGCTCTTGAATCTAAGTCCCTCCGCAAGGGCAGAAGAACTTGGGCGGTTGTTTGTTTTCTCAAAAGTTTGAGCAGGGAATCAAATTGAGAATGATTTAGTATCATTCTTATCGTTTGGAAATAAATATTTTTATTCCCTTAGTCTTAAAAAGAGAATGAAATTCCCCCCCCCCCCCACTTTAGAGAAATTGTGATTTCTTAGTCTAATCCATCAATGATTCTCATTCTTTTTGGTTTTTTATTGAAATTACCTAAAAGTTTAGGTTCTTTTAATTTCTGTCCTCTCCCCATCACGTTCCTATATGGGATAAAATTCGTTAAAAAGAATAAAGCCAAAATTCTCTTATGTTCCCACCTCTCTCTTATCCTGCCCCTCTCTTTTTATTTTTTTTAAATTGAATTAATTTTTTTTTATTTTAAAAGTATATCTTTTCAATATTCTTTTGTGTCATATGAGATAAAATATTTTTCACTTAACTAATTTTTTTTTTTTTTTGAAATGGTTGTCATGAATATTTGTTTAGGCATCGAGTTTTTTTTTTTTTAATTAAAAGAAAACTTTATAAACATAATATGATGTAGATTTACAAATTTTGAATCATATTTTTTAATTTAGAACCAAAAAAGATTTGTTAAATTTCAATGGTACTTTTAAATGAATCAAATAGAGATAAAAAAAAATTGATTCTAATTCCTAATTAAACCAAATAACTCAAAAAGAATTTAATTCAATTCTAGAATAAACTGAAAAAATTATAAATTTGACTATTTTAATTTTTATTTTGGTTGATAGCGATTCTCATCTTGATTTTCATTTTAGATTATAAACCAAACGACCCTAACTGATGCCAAATTGGGAGGATTGTGCATTTAAATCTACAAAACACGAATTTACACTACCACCCACATGTCCTCCTGCAAAGGCATTAACGTTGACATGGGATGCTTGCGCATTCACCCATATGACAGTCCAAAGATTCCTTGCCAAATTGGAAAGAACTGTCATCTTCTTAAAGCATGCAAAACCAGATTTAAAGAAACACAATTACCATCAGATTCCAAAGGCATAAGCAATTTTTTTCTTCCCCCCCCCCCCCCCCCCTTTTTCTTTCTTTGTTCTAAAGATTAAAAGATGAAATAAGAAGCAAAAACTACAATAAGTCCATCAAAGTCGTTAAGAAGCTCTACACAACTAAATTTAAAACAAGGCTTTCTCATATAAGACTCCGCAACAGCTTTTAGTACGAACAAACTAGAATAACAAAAAAGCTTACCCATAAAACATCATGCTTACATAGTTCAACGTGCTCATGTAAGGTAGAGAAACTGAAATAAGAATTGGATTTAAATAAATAAAAAAAAAAAAAAACTAGAGTTAGATCAAAAGAAATAGGATAAGAGTATAGAGTAAACTATAAATGTAAGATTAATATTTTTTTTTTCTAACTATATGTGAAACATTAAGTTTGTGAATTGTTGTCAATTTTAAATAAATTTCCATCAGAACTAATTATTATTAATCTTCAATAAACTTTGACCCAAACTAATTTTAATGTCAAATCATAGTAAGCTTTTACTCCTTTCACTCTCGTTAGTATTGGCAACATTCATAGGCCTCGCCTTTGATATCATAGGCAACTCCTCGAATATATATATTTTTTAATTGTTCCAAAAGTCTTTATTTGTGCTGCCATCACAATTGCTATAATTAGACTTCTTGACTTTGGAACGCAAAACTCGCTTCTCAATCATTAAAATATATTGTAGGGCATCATCTTCACGATTAAATAAACAAATAACTTCCATCTCGTTCATCTCACTTAAGATAGATTGGTTCAAACCAACAATATCACAAGAAACTAGTTGTCTATTAGCTTTGTTCAAACCAATTATGAAGGACAATACTCCCCCAACAAACGTATTTTGTTCTCAAGTACTTAGTTTTGGCTTGTCTTGTCGTCGACGTTGCTCTTCACCTCTCTTCCATCATTGAAATGCAAGGTCTCTCAGCTTGAGTTTGATAAACAATACTCGTGGATTTTCTGTCATTGACTTCTCCTCAAAATAATTGTTCAGACCTACTTCTCAATCAAAATGTCTCTGTCCCATGTAGTGGAAAGCCCAAAACTCCCCAAAATGCCTATATCCTCCACAAAAAGCACTAACCTAATTCCTTTTATACTTGGGATTAAAGAACACTGCTCTATGAGTTCACCGTAACCACTATTCTATGAGTTGTCTGTAAGTTTTCTGCCATCGAAGTTATTCTTGGTTTCAATCTCTCTCAACTTTGTTGGACTCTCCTTCCAATTCCATGGTCAATTTACTCATATTTTTTATTTGCTTGTTAGGGACTCATAATCTTCAGTTCTGTTTTATTTTTCTTTTTTCTCTTAAATAAGTATAGATGTATGACTAAGATTAAATAGAATTTTATTTCATCAAGAGTTGAGATTTATTTTAATTAAAATTTAATATAAATGAAACTATAAAAATGATCACATCCATATGAAACTTAATTTACTTGCTACACAAGCTACTCTTAACCGTGGGTGCATTAGAGCCATCTGGGACAGGCGGTGGAACATCCATATTTCTAGATGGTGGAGTAAATGTTGGCCCTGGGTACATTGTCTAGGCCACAACGTTATACCCACCAGGAACAAAGTGCAGAAAGTGGCAACCCTCACCAAATCGACAGTCTGCAGTACAGTGATACAGATAGAAACCCCCACCCTCCCCCCCCCCCCCCCCCCCCCCCAAAAAAAAAAAGAAAAAAGAAATCAGCTCCAAAAATTTGATAAAGGATCATGCCTAATAGCCAAAGCATACTGCGGCTAAAGAACTTGAACAATACAAATAAGGCTACAAATAATAATTTAAAAGTAACAAAAGGACAACTTGAAGTGAATAATCTTCCTGCCATCGTACTTAAAGGGAAGGACAAAAACTTTACAAATAAAAATAGAATAATTCCTACAAAATTAAAAAAAAGTCCAATTTAGGAACACTGAGGAAGCCTATAATAAAAGAACCCCTCGTATCCATGTTTTGTGTATTTTAGGATCCCAACTAAAAAGTCTCTATGACGGAAACATAAGCCAAAAAGCCTGAGCCACAATAGAATGGATGATAAAAGCAGTTATAATACAATTTTGATTTTCTTACAATTAAAATAATATGGATTTCACGTAATCCAAAATATTTATTTTGGTAAGAACGAATTTGAACGTAAACTAAATAATTTGAACGAATTTGAGTGGTACGATCATTCCCATTTTGTTTTTTTTTTTTTTTTTAGTTATGCCGACGTGGATGAGTTTAAAGAGAGAAATGTCGAATTAATATTCCACAAAATAAATAATCTTATTGATCCAAATCATCTATTCAGCAATTTCATGTTAGTCAGTCGGAAGATTTTTTTTGTAAAAGAATAGGATCATTCTTTTGTTTTATATAATAATATTCTTCCAAATGTGAGTGTTAGACTTTACAGTCATGCTGATGCGGATAAGTTTAAAGAAATAAACATTAAAATAGTATTTGATAAAATATATAATCTTATTTGCTTACATCATTTATTTAATAATTTTGTACTGCTCAGTCGCAAAGATTTTAACATCACTCTTTTGTTTTGATTAATGATATTCTTCTCGAGTGTCATGATCCTTCTCATCTTTTGTAATTATACTGATATGGATAAGTTCAAAGAAAAAGATATGGAATTACTATTTGATAAAAATAGATTATCTTATCGGTCAAACATAATTTATTTAATAATTTCCTGTTACTCAATCCGGAGATTTTGTTCTAAAAAATAATATTACTTATTTATTTTGATTAACGATATTCTTCGCAAGTGAGTGTCACAATCTCTCCTGTCGTCACCCAGATGGAGTCATTGGGTGTTGTGTTTTTTTCGCTATATATTTTGGTTAGTTTGTTATATCTTATAATGACCATTTTGCTAGATGTTACTTCATTGTCGCTTCCGAGCCAGAGCACCCCTCTTTTAATTTTTTTTTTTTTTTTTTCTTGCCGGTATTAGTCTTTCGCTTTGGTCTTAGTCTATCGCTTTGGTCTTAGTCTATGCTGCATTAGTTTTTTCATATAATGTCTTTCAGTTGTTCTCCGCAGAGAAAAAACGAGGGTTCTCCCTCTATTATCTTGGATTATGCTAATTTTTTTTTGGGTAGTGAATGGATATAGTTCACGGCGGCTACTATTGGATGGAATAATGGCATCAACGTGATTCAGCATAAATTGCATTGCTATCTATGTATTCAAATTATTAACATTGTGAACTAGTTCTCTTAGTTCTTTTGATTACCTTGAGTATGATATTGTGGATACCTCGATGGTCATCCTGCGTGACATTCAAGTTTTAAGATGCCTTACTTCCCCCATTTTCATTCATCAGTAAAAGATTTCAATGCTTTGTTTTAGATTTGGTTAGTTATATCTAATATCTTTTGGTAAATAGCAGTAGCTGCTTTAATTACGTAAACAAAATGTGTCTCATCCTTGTTGCAGAAAGTGTTTCGAGACTTGGTGATTGCGTCATGGCTGCAACTGCAACTCCTAGCTTACACACTGAGATGATGAGCCCATGCATTTCTTCTTATCCGGAAGGAAGTACACCAACTGTTGTGAGTTTCACTACTGAGTGCAAAGAGGCATCTTGGATTAGGTTTACTAGCTTCTCTGGCATCCTCGTTGAGGCAGCCGTGGTGCCATCATTTTACTCCTCTTCCTGTGAAATCCAGAGTGGTTGCTATGATATTCTTTATGCGCGCTATGTTTATTGCCATGCCATATCAGACACTATTTATGTCTAAGGTTTTCACGCCATCCAGCTTCCCGTTGTACTTTTTTCCCCCGCTAGACGAGCCCCATCATGCCTCTCTAATGAGCTGCAAGAGCAAACATCTTTCTAAAATACGCGACATTAAGCTGAACCCCTTGTTAGAAAAATCACAGCATGGGAAATTAGGATCCCCAGTTGCAGAGACTTATGGTGCTTGTCCTTTCGGAAGAAGTGAAATCTGTGACTGATTTGAAAACTGTAGAATCAGAAAGCACCACAAATTAAATAGGAGAAAAGCGAATGAACATGATGAGAGGCTATAGAAGGCGAAAGTGCTAAGCCAAGGCAAGGAACGTAATTTTATGTACACTGTGTGCCTGTGAACCTAACCTACCATAAACTATAAGCAACCCATTTTCTGCTAAATCAATGATTCTACTCATTGCCCTACATCTGGGGCAATGTCACCCGGCCTTGCGCTTTCCTTTCTGACTAGTTGCTGCTCTTGTTTGAGAACTATTATTCTCAGGTGAAGAATCTTCCAGAATCATCTCTTCCTGGAAAACCAAGCCTCAGTTTCGAGATAATTTCCGGATAGGAGTTGTAGGTCCTTCACATTCTTCAGACATCATATCTTGTTGTGTATCATTTGGCATATTTGCTTCATTCCTGTTTGGCATAAGCTCCTCCCCAACACTGACAGAAGCTGTCATTAACTGCAAAATTGAATTTGTCAAATATCATAAGAGAATGGTAGGGCTTCTAGAAAGAATGAGAAAAAAGCACATGTTTCTTTACCTTCCAATCGTTGAAGTCAAATCTGAAGATGAAATGGTTGAAGCTAACCTCCTTTGAGGCCACTGCACTAGCAGTGGGAGCATTCCTTGGAGCTGACATGCAAAAATATGTCTAGCTAATAAGAAAAGAATAGTGGGAAAAAGCAGAGAATTATATGAACTCAAGCAGGCAAAAACAGACAGAAGAAAGCATTGATAAGGATCTCACATACGAGATGCCAGCCATTCTGATTCACTTTTACTTCAGCCCGCCCATCTTTAACTAGGAATGACAAGGCAAACAAGTTCTCTACTGTTTGTGCAAATGAATTTCTATTCAACAATAAATTTTCAAGCCTGACACTTCTCTTCTTCTTTAGAATATCAAACATGGTAGCCATATTCTTGTCGGTATCTGTCTTCTCTTTTGCAACAGAATCATCAACCTGCACAACATCAGAATGAGAAGCTAGATAAATTAATCACTTAACAAGCTTGAGTGTTAAATTCAGTATTCTCAAGTGTCTGATAGTGAATTCGTGAAGATATAAGTATCCTGTAATTTAGCAAAAGGATTGCTGAATAACACAAAGATGAGCAATTTAAGATTTGATCACAGGAAAAAAAAAAAAAACCATATTTATGTAGCTTTTTTTTTATTTTTATAATGAGTCTGATCAATCAATTGGGGAGGAGGGTTTTAATTATAAGTGAGTTTTGAGGTTCAAACCCCATATTTCATTCTAAGTTTTTAAACTCGATGGTCACTAGGCTATAACTAGGAGCTCACATCCATAAGATCACAAAAATTATCCTATGAAAAATCACTTTCAGTAAAACCCTGCACAAGAACAAATCCTTCCATTACTAATTTTCTGCTGCATGGAAACAATGCATTTATCTTACCTCTTCAGGTCTGGATGTTTCTGTTGCTTTTACACCTTTTCTAACAACAGCCTTCCGCTGCTTTAATTGGGTATTCATAGGCCCAATCCTAGAAAAGGAATAAGGATGGTAAATAACCATTCAGAATTTCTGAAACAAAAATGACAACAGCAAAACAAGATTGTGTTGCTATTACATTGTGTGGCATCCAGGACAAGTTTTGAATATATCCAAGACTGCAACTCCAATTTCCCTCCAGCCTATTGAGACCCTTTCACCCTCCCTGCCACTACTAGTCCCACCTTGTTGCCCATAGCCTTCAATGAGAGAGTTGATAAAATCTGAAGCAGTTAGTCCATCCTTGCCCTGTGCCTTAATACGCATTACTAATGAGTAAGCGATGTCCAAAAAGGCCTCTGCATCAGCAACTTGTTCCCTAGGCTTCTGCACTGAAAGTCATTTAGACAAGGAATGGCACTAAATAAAATGGCATCCATGACCCATCTCCTCAGAAAAAAAAAAAAAATTGCTAGACTGATTGAACATGAGGGTAATCAAATGCTGACACAAATGAGATTGCAGAGAACAAAGGCCTGGCTGCCTGCAGGATTTTGCAAACCAGAACAAACAGGATGTAATGAAAATGGATTAATTGTTTACCCATTTATCTTTACATTATTTATCACAAATTGCCACTTTTCATCTTATTGAGGCAGCAAGGCAACAGAAGGACCAAGAACAGGGGATATTTCGGACAGATTTCCTATAATTAGGTGTCCTTTAGTTCTTTGGCAAAACTTGGAGGAAATTTAATTGAATAAATTATATAAAACCCCAGCTGCAGGTCCAATTTTAAATTACATGGTCAGATTCTACAGCAGTTTAACTCACTTGCAGAAGAACCCATAAATTCAGACCACATTAACAAAAAGGGAAAATCTAAGTAGGCTCCAAAATAGTGAACTCGAGTGAATACAATTGATTTTTATATTACATATCCACCATTTTATACTGCATTGACATTTTGTATACAGTATAAAATGTCTTTTATATAGTATCAAGATCAATTGTATTTACTCGAATCTACCACTTTTGAGTTCACCTAGTCTGACCTGAAAAAACTAAACGCTTCCATGTAGACTCAATTATACTCTTATGGACACATGAGATCAAACAGTGATATGCTCGTGCACTACGATTCAAAGGATAACACTGAATTGCAAATTAAAATAAATAGATAGACACACACACACACACACACAAAGTCTATATAGAGAGCATTCGATCGATACCAAGCTGGTGCAAGCTCTCCATCTCGTGAATGATGGATGCAAACCTATCAGAATCAGTCCTTCCAACATCATCTCTTTCAGCTGCGCAAAAAAAATAAAAAATCGCACAATTCTCAATTATTAATTACTATCTCTCAAGAAACATAATTAAAAGCCTGCACACTAAACACTCTGTTCTGAACCCCCATAGTTAAAACCTAAAACAAAAAATAATAATAATAATAATAATAATAATCGTTTACTTACCGTTGACAAGGGTCTTCACGATGCGGTAGCGTGATCGGAGGAGTCTGCCATCGGTCATGCCTTGACAATTCTCCTCCGCTGTAAAGGCACCGGCGGCGACGGGAGTAGCAGTTGCCGGTTCGCTTTTCAGGGGATGTTCTGTCATGCCACGCAGTGCTTTGTGTCGAAAACAAGAGGTTTAAAGACTTAGAGTTAAAAAAAAATAAAAGAAAAAAAAAAAACAGAGAGAGAGATAGACTCAGAAAGATGAAAGAACAGACCGACGAGAAGTCCTAGAATTGGGGAATTTGAAGGGTCGGTTTTTCCCTCTCTCTCTCTAAAATGGCTGTAATTAATTACATGTATCAATAATAATAATATGTATGGCGGCTTCCCCTTGACTTTAGGCTCCAAATTAAAAGCGTTTTGCTCTCTACCAACAGACGGAAGTTACCAAAACATGGGAACTGACGTGTCGTCTCACGATCCCCGGAATCAATATACCATGAAGCTCAATCTATACGTCCTAAATTTGAAAAAATAATTATACTACCTGATTTAAATTTAATTTGTCTCGAATTTAAATTCAACTAAAAATAATTCGAGTATATAATTATTGACTCTTAATAGAAAATATATAAGAGGTGAAAAGGTGTTTAAGAAATTGAACTCAGCGGAAAAGAATATGTTAAGAAGTTACTAAAATACTCCGATTCTGTTATCGTGGGGGGATGTAATTGATTTTTCTAATTTCGTGACGTTTTGCAAATAATTTTATTTCTTGATAGTTTAATAGGATTAGGTGCATGCAATTTTATTTATATTTTTCTCCTCAGTGAAGAGGAGTTGGTGGTTTGTTCGGCTATGGTTGTTCAGCTGTGGTGGTTCTGACTCCCGCATCTATAGAAGAAGCAAACTGATTCGGAAGGAAGCTGTATTAGCCTACGAGTGCCATAAATCAAAAGAGTTTGATGTCACGTTCACTCTCAACTTCATTATTCATAACATATTACCTGAATTCCTTCGTGTTATTGTTGTAGACTTGCAGCAGTTGAAGAAGAAGGGTTATTGTTATTGGCCTCTTCTGCCAGCTTGCTTGAAGCGAGGTTACGGAGACAAGCACAGGTGAAATAAAATAAATTAAGTAAAGCTCGAACTCCTAATAAATCTACTTTCAATTGTTCATCCCCTCTCGCCTATCAAATTTCTTGATATTCGCTAATTTATGAATTGTCAAACACCACTCTCTTGTTTTTTTTTTTTTTCAGAGAAAGAGTTACATAAATACAATACAAGATTAGATATAATATATATCGTTAAAATTTTACAATGAATTATAATTAATTGATTATTTAATTTAATAAATAATAAATTAATTGACATACTTTTTAAAAAATAGTGAATAAATTATAATTAATGATTAAAATTTAATAATATAAATTGTTATCTAATTTTTTGTGTCTAATCTTTATATTAACTAATAGAATTCTTTTTGTTTAATTGGTGTTTGCGGGGAAATGCATTAAAATTATGAAAAATCCCAGAGAGCACAATCTTATTAGGGTACATGTAAGCACGTAATGATTTGACATGTTGAATGATTGAAATAAAAAGGCAAAAAAAAAAAAAAAGAAACAGTGACTCTGTGGGTATTGTTTTTTCGGCTAAAGTGTGGCATCAATGGGCCAAAATTTTGATCCAATTTAAAAATTTCAATTTGTATTCGCATCTACGCTGGGGATAAAGTAGGCATAGTTCACAAGCACAACCGAAGAACCATCGATTTTGAGATTAAAGATTGAGATTCATTCATTCATAAAAATTTAAAATTAATTTTTTTAGAAAAAAAAGATCAAAGTAATTAACTATTTTTAATCACTTTTAATTTGATTTCAAAATCAATGATTGATATCCAAATTTCTACCGTTAAGCCAAAAAAAAAAAACGGCATAACGTTCCAAAAAAAAAAAAAAATCCAAAGAGCATTTCAAAAATTTCAAAATTCAAATGGCAAATTCAAATATTATTTTTGGGCATTTAGTAGACAGTTTCTTTATAAAGCTCTCTGGAAATGTCCTCCTGTCCAATGACAAAGCAAAGAACCCGAAAAATCTCACTCAACTCTCTCATTTCATGCCTGCCCCTTTTACTTCCATGAAATTACATTTTATACCCAAACCTCCTTTTGCCTAAGATAAGAATCTTCAGTTCCAGTTCCAGTTCCAGTTCCAGTAACAGTAATCGTCGGCGGTATATACAATCTTCTTTCTGAATTCAACGCACCAAAAAGCCACAACTTTGGTGGTTGGTTGAAAATGAAAGCGTCGTTGAAGTTCCGTGAAGATCAAAAGCCGCTGTTTAGAGCCAAAGTGCCGTTAAGCATCGTCGGCTTGCCGTTCCAGTCGGGGATTGTGGCCGGCGAGTCCAGAGAACTCTCTCTCAATCTCGCTACCTTCTTTGAATCTGGGCCGTCCATCAAGATTGCCTACCGCCCCAACGACACCTGGAACCCCTTCTCCCTTGTGTTCAGAACGGGAACCGGACCCTATGGTTCCCCGTTCTCCAGCTCCATGCTGATGAGCGCCGAGTTCAGCTTGCTCGGCCGGGGAAAACCTAGCTTCATGCTCCATTTCAAGCCTCGGTTTGGGGATTTCCATATCAAGAAGTCGCAGTCTTCTTCGGCTTTCGAGAAGAGCGTCAGCTGTTTCCAGAACGGCCGCGTTTCGTCGGATGATGACTCGTCGATTGAGGTGGTGGAGGCTCCCGTGCTTAATAGCGAGAGACGGGATGAGGACTTCTGCGGGAAGAGATTTGTGGTCTTGCCACAGCCTACGGCCAGCGCAATCGTTAAAGCTTTATCCGGCGTCGAAGTGGCGGCAACGACGAAGCTTCCGATGAGGAGTCACGCTGTAATGAATTTCCGCTGGGGAGTTAGGGTTCCGACGGAGAATGCTGAGTCCGGCGGCGATTCGACGGCTGGGATTAATTTTAAGAAGATCCCTTTTTTGGTGATGAAAAAGATCGGGATCGAACACGTGTACGGAGATGATTCGAATTCGAAAGCGTCAACGACCTTAGCCAATAAGATGGGCCCAGAATTTGGAAATGCCGACGTGGCGGATGCTTGTTTGACGGTGAAGCGACAGCTGGAGGTCTTGCAAGCAGAGAATGGGCTGTTGAAGAGAGCCGTGGATGATCTGAGGCAAGAGATCGGCCCAAGCAAGTTAACCTCGCCGGCGGTGGACTGGAGTTCTGGAAAATACAGGGAAAAAGTTGAGCGGAGAAGCAAGGACAAGAAAATGACTGACGCAGGAACTATGAACGAGCACTCTAACAAAGCAATGAACGGCGGCGGCGCCGGCGAAATTTGAACTAATCGAAACCGCTGCAGATAATATGTATACGTCGTTTTTTTTTTCCGTTATTTATTATTATTTTTTTAAATGCAAACTGTTTGTCTAGTGAGGCAGTCGGCTGCCGATTTTGTTGGTTTTGGTTTAATTAAAAATTAAATGAAACTTCTTGTTTTATGTTGAAAAATATGTTGGCGGTTTTGTCAAATTGGACTGAAGTATTTAGCCTACAAAACAAGTACACAAAATTGCACTCAGAAAGTAAAATACCTGACCCCTCAAGGTGTTTGCGTCTTTAAGCAAAAACTTTTCTAAGACAATGCTTGAAAAAATATCATTTTTTTTTTTTTTTGGGTACATAAAAAAAAAAGTTAAAAAGAGAGAGAAAATTCAAAATTTGTAATTGGAAAAAATAAATTCGACGAGAAGTGAAATTTTAAGGACAAAATTGTGATAAAATCAACTTTGAATGGGAAGAGGAATTATATCAGCATAAGCGCAATAAAACTCGAAAGACCTCCTCCTTGCAGACCTCCAGACACAGCAAAATCAGAGCCCAATCCACTGCAATTCTTCCAACATGAACGGCCTGTTGTCTTCCTTCACGTGATTCGCCGAAATCCAAGATGCTGTTGCAGTTTGCGCGTGGGTCGCCCAAAACTTGCGCGCTGATGGGATTCTGCTGGTCTTCTCCCACCGAAAAAAGATAAAAAGGAAGGTTCTTAAGGGTACCTGGCCTTTAAAGCATCTGAATCATCTATGATTGGTGACCGCTGATTTCAATGGTTGATTTGCTCCTGATGAAACCATGTTTTTCTTCATGTATTAATTAGTGAAGTTCAATTAATGTCCTTAATTTTTAGACTGTCGGAGTTGATGCAATGTGCTTATGATCAATGACTCTGAATTCAGGATGAATTGAGGCTTTTTAAGTGTGTGGAGATGACATCCATTATAGTTTGCATGCATTAAAGGCAAGTACATTTGAGTAACACGTTTGCAAAGCTCAGGGTTCTCCTTATATCCTTGATATCCTTGTATTCACATTCACACGCGACTACTTCGTGGTAATGATCTGTCAATCGAATCCTGAGTGGAATTCAATTTTGTTCGTTAGCAACACCTGGAATTGATTCAGTTTTTGTTATCTACCATCAAGGTAACGGATGAGTAATTTTTAATTGTGAAGTAAAAGAGGTGGTTTTGGGGCCTTTTTGATGGTTCATTTAGCCACTTGTAAGTAGCATTCACTCAACTTCCCTTCAATAATAAAAAATATAAATTGTTCATATTTGACAAGAGATCACATAATTATTTAGTAAATAACATACTCGTAAACTTCATACCACATCTCAACTTAAAATTTTAAATCATTGAGTTTAAAAATTTTTCTCACTTATATGTTATTTAACCTTCTATCTTTTTTTTTTTTTAATATGAGATTTCTATCACATAATTCCCAAATTTATATTTAAAATCTTAACAACATTTACTTTAAAGAGTGAAAAAGATGCAAAGTTTGAAACAATTCTACAATTTTCAGATTTTATAACTCTCCTAACTAGAAATTTTGCAGCAGATTTATCCTTGGCGGCCTAAAATAATGATATCTTTAAAGCATGTTAAGCCGTATTCTCGTAGCATGCAGGCGTTGTCCACTAGAAATAGATTTAACGTCTTTTTTTGTGCTAACCTACTCCAATTCTATTTAAGGGTAATTGTGCTCAATTTTGCGGGATGAGGAGGACAGAAAAATAGTGTGATTTTGAATACTCTCAGAAATCTACCATACGGGGATGCGTAGTGAGCTTTACCTTCCTTAATATTGTTCCTAATCCAATGGTGGTTTCACATCGATACACTCAATCTGCAATGCCACCTATCCTTTTGTATAAAGTCTCTTGCTCAACTACATGGTGTTTCTACCTCTAAGAACTCTCGTTTTTTATTCTCTGTGGTTGTAGGTGCTGCAATTTCTGGTTCTGCAGTTGATGTAGTACTGTACAGCATTGCTCATAACTTACAAGTAAAATGACATATAAAATCAACATTTTAATAATTTTCATTGAAATGTAATGTGAAACTCAAAGTTTAGTTGTCTATACACACACACACACACACACACACACACATTAAAGAGCACCTAAAACAATTGTAGACAAGACCTAAATACTTCTAGGTAATCCTGGAACATCTAGTTGTTAGCAATGCATCATGTTAGGGAAATGAAGAAAATATGACAACAATGGTAGAGAGAAATTCTCTCCAAATGCAAACAGTAGGAACGTTAAAATTTGGATGGTGTCTCATTTTCAAAAATAACTATCATACCACAATTAAAGAAAATCAAGATAGAAATGGAATGCAACATAAATATTGCTATATCCTTGTAAGATAAGATGAAGAAATGATAGAAAACAAAAAAGTAATTGAGTGACACATTTACCTTATAAGTCAAGAGCAGAACAATCTGGAAAACAAATAGTTATGGCAACCCTGTAAAGTATCAAGTAAAGGAGCAGTTTGGCAAGCTTCCTCAATTGTATGGTCCATCCACCTTTTCAGTACAGTTTCAGCAACAACAGACACCTCATGCTGTAAAATAGCTGCACCCAGTGGTCCTATCAAATTCAGCCTTGTTGCAGCAGAAATGACATCTCTCATTGTAATAAACATATAAGCTCTTTGAGAAGTTTCACTATCCATACCAAGAAGTCCACATATGAGCCCAAATACAGGGGCATGATGAAAAAAAAGAGCCCCAGAACTGAGAGCTGTCAGCCTCATGGTTTTAAGAGATGGTACTTCAGTATAGACAGCAGCAGCCACCCTCATGAGTGCTGATCCTTGTGCAATAGATGCTTTTCGACTTACTTCATTTGTTAAAATTGCATCAAGCATCTTGTCAAGCATCTGCCAGTTATCCAAATTTGGACAGATAGTTGCAGAGTATACAAAAGGAAGAAGCAAGCTTCCAGTATTTTCCAAAACATGGATAATGTGAGTTCGAAGATCTTCAACACCCAAGATTATGTGAGCTTGAATTGCAGCCTCAAGACCAAAAGAATGAGCAAAACCACCAGTAGGGAGAATGGAATCAATTAATTGCCACTGGCTCCACTGTAAACCAGACTTCGTACAAGATGAGCTTTTGTTAACCTTTTCTACTTCTGACTCAGCTTCCATCAGACAAATCCAAAAAAAATCCTGTAATGAGAAAATCTAAAGTATATAAACTATATGGATAGAAATTAATCAATAAAAAGCCACTTAAAGATCAAAACTTCGGTATACAATATTCTGTCATATATCATTTGGCGAATCAAGTGACTCATTTGCATACAAATTTTCGTTAGCATAGACATCATTAGAATATATTCATCCATCTCTTTATCCATGTTTTTTCGAACAAACAATCTATCTCTAAGGATAAACAATAGAACTGTTACAAGGACAATACTAGTAATCGGTGCATCTTACCCACGGATGAGTTTGTAAATTTTGGTCAATATCTCAAATCAGCTAATCTTCACAAAATTGACAAATCCAATTCAACCCAAGTCATCATTTGATCATTTAAAGCTCCACTTCACTCTCTTCTCCCAATATTTTAGACCACTTCGCTCTCAACTGTTAACCCACAAGCCACAGGCTAATCAAAGTGTTTGGCCCAATCGTCAACATTCCCAACCGCAGATTAAAGCCTCTATCTTGTTATACTGATTCTTATCATCATCACAGCTTTTGCAATTTATTTTTCTTTTTCCTGAATAACAAGTACACATCTTTCTTCATACCCAGTTTATCTTTCAGATTATCCTTCCAATGGCGACTTGCTTAGAATTTCAAGAAGTAATCACTGAAAAAGTGCTGTTGAGTCTCAGTATCTCCAAAAAAATTTAAAATAAAAAGAAAAATGTAAATCGAAGAAATCATTACCCACTTTAAGCCACGCCCGAAAAACAAGCCTAGCGATCCCAGATGAGAGGCTGGAGTAGCAACTGATAAGCTCATCTAAGTAGCCGGAGACATAGGCAGCTCGCACCGAGACACAGAGAGAGAACGGGGTCCAGTAGTGTTCGGGTCGTAGTGGGGTGGGTGGGGAATGTTATAAAAATTAAAAAACATATATATAAAATAAAAAATAATATTTGAAGAATAAATAATTTTTAATAATTATAAATAATTAATTTAATAAATATACATAATTTTTTTTAAGTTTAAATTTTTAAAAATATTATTGACAAGGAGTTACGGTACAAGCGTCTGCATTTGCCGAAAATGATTCCGAACTTAGTGTTTTTTATTTTTTCTGGGTTCACTTTTCAACAGATCGTCAAATGATAAAACCTGAATATAAATATCTATTGACATGGATGGATATTTACTCGCCAATTGGGCTTCAAGAATTAATGGCGAATTGACCGTTTGACATTTCATTGGGGTTTGGTCAGTACACTAGCCTTAGAAACCCACGTTCTCCTACTCCTAAAGAGCCCGTCTTTCTAACACCTACTCCCTTGAAGATCATCAAGAAGGCCACTAATTCTTTGTGCCATTGCCATCCATGTTTGCAAGGCACAGGAAGTTTAGTACAACAGTGCAATGGGCCAAGAAAGCTTTGGAGCAAAGCCTTCGGAAAGCACCACCAAGCGTCTCTAAACCTATACCGAACAAGTAGAACTACTTCAGGCTCGGAAGGACATGAAGGAAAGATGGATCTCAACAAAGACACAGAAGAGTTCTCTCTGCTAGTTCCAATTTTTTCTCCTTTGTAACTTTTCTAACGCTGTGATTTTGTTCCTTATGACCTGTCGTTTTTTTATATGTTTAAGTGCCAATTTTGTGTTCTAGGAATCAAATCAGGAGCATGTACAAAAAACAAAGAGCTGTAAATGAAAGGCAGATTTAGACAGCGGTAGCAGTTATCGTCTTTCTAAGGTAATTGCTCACTGGCTCTGTGTTTTTACTGATGACACTAGAAGCATCTAAGAATTTGTGCATCTCATGTGAATTGACTTTCTGTTTATCTATTTTCCATTGTCTCTCTACGCTCTCACTGAACTTCTTGTAAAGTACAGTACATAACTCAAGAAAGTAACTCGGAATTCACAAGTCGGGGCTTAATGGTAAGAGACAAAACAACTTCCAAAGGGATAAAGGGTGCTCAATCGCTGAGATTTCAGACTTGATTTCTTTTCTATATACCACTTTCTTAGCAATCGAACAAAAATCTTGCATTCTCATAGTTGGTTTTTGAATCCACATCGTCATAAAAGGAGCACTCAATCCTAATTTGATCAGCTAGTCAAATGGCACATATATATTGACGATGATGTGACTTTCATTTTGAGAGGTTTGGGTTCAAAACCCCACCATCTCGAGTTAACTTTAGGGTCACGGACACCACCAGCCAAAAAAAGAAAAAAAAAAACTAAAGTTTTACGCGATGCAGGTGGACGTGAGGGTTCGAAGGACTATGGGTCAGAGACACCAGAACCCAACAGCTAAGAAAAATATGTAATCCATACTTCACTGTGCAGTGCGTGCACATGATATGATGTTGTATGTTAGGGTTAACAAAAAAAAAAAAAAAAAAAAAAAAAAGGAATGTGTAAAATATAAACACAATAAAAATCAAGTTAAATAAAAAAAAAATTAATATTTGAGATGTGCTCAGTAATTGCATAAATACATGTTCTGCGCAAGTTGGGGTTTAATTTTAAATTATTGTTGTAGAAGATTTGATTGTCTAATGCACAGGAGATTGGTTATTTTATCCGTTGTTGTTTCCGTAACAATTGGATACATTAATTGCTTAAACCAAATCGTTACGCGGAAGCGAATTCTTAACAGGATGAGACGATGAAGAAAATGATTTCAAATGGACATAATAAAATTATAGAAATAACAAATTATTGAGTCAGAATTGGATAAATAGTAGTAGACAAGTAGACGTCAAATGATATTTTTTAACCATAAATGAACTATTAAGTGACGACGTTTTTTGATTCTCTCGCGTGTGTATCCGCCGAACTTCTCCATTCCAAAATTATAAAGGTAAATTATAGAAGGGCTTGATACTACAGTACTTAACGGGCCCGAGCTTCCATAGAACCCATGTAAATTTTATGTGGGTGGGCTGGTCAACATGCCATCCAACAAAAAGGAGGTCAGTAATTCATAAAGCCAGAGCTCGGGCAGGCAGGCAATGTCGGACAGAGGACCTGTGCAGAGTAAAATGGCAATTAGTAATGTTATTTATTTAAAGTAATTAGTAAACTTTCCTCTCTCTTTTTTATTGGCAATAATTAATTGGTTTGGTAATGTCAAATCAAATGTCTTTAGTATTTAATGAGACGACAATATCCACTAAACACTCTGTTTTTTTTTTTTTTTTAAATATAAAAAAATATAAAATTACTTGAACCAAAAACAAAATGAAAAATTAAATTACTGACCCAAGAGAAAGCTATATTTCGTCTAGGATTTTTGTAATGGTTTTAAATATTTTGACTGGGTAGAAAAATTTAACATAAACTTTTTTTTTTTTTTTTTAAAGTTCAAGAATCATTAAGTTAAAATTTTGATCTGCTATTTAAAAAAAAAAAAAAAAAAAGCACAAGAAGAAGAAGAATTGGATGCAATGACCAGTAGCTGCATATGGACATGTAAAATGTTTCAAAGCGGGTGGTTCCAACGAGATACTTTTGCTAGTGATAGATTAGGGAGATGTGGAGGAGTTTTTTCTGGTGTGATTTGTTGCCCACTACCTTGATTGGAAGGAATTAAGTTACGCTTTTGAAGCCACAAACTCAATCTATACCGTATGGTATTCAAGTGATAAGATCCCAAGTAAATTAGAATCCCAACCAGTTCTGGGGACATTATTCTCTTTCTTGTAAAGTCAGCGTGTAAAAAAAAAAAAAAAAAAAAAAAAAAAAAAAGAGTTACTATGCAATCAAGGAAACAAGGAGATCAAATTAAGGAACCAAAATTTGCGCTCCCAAATCTTAAAAGGTTTTGCCTGAAGCTCTCTCTCTCTCTCTCTCTCTCTAACGGTCATATGTAAAAGCTGGACATGTGGGGTTTTGGAATAAAGATGAGAAAAATGGCATAACTACGCACTCTCAATTTGAAAACGATGTAGATTTCAGATTTTTCCACGTAGTTATACAACCCTTTTTTTTTTTTTTTTTTGTGTAACAGATGTTCCTTCATTTGCGACACCGTTTTATGATCTACCAATTCATGAAATAACTTACAGTATTACAAAAACAAGGATGCTGCGGAGTGCAACAATTTGCTTGTACCATATATATATATATATATATATATGGTACCACCTTACCCCTAACATTACCATGGAATCATAATTTTGAAATCATAAAGTATTGACTAATTTGGCCTTACCAATCCCACACAATAATCACACTATTAGCAATAGCTCCCCCACCCAAGCATGTTCCTATTTGCAAGCATTACGATATTTCAAGTGAATAATTGCACGGTTACCCACGAAGACCTCCCATCATGTAAAATTCTCTAGTCCCCGTCCTCTCAAAATAAAGCAAAAGATCAAAACGAAGGAACAAGGAAGAAGGAGACTAAGAAAGGAAATTATGATTATATATTTGCTTTCCTCAACCCATCAATGTACCAAACATGTAAGAATGGGAAAGCAAAAAGGACAAGAAATTCATCAAAATATTCAAATAGACGCCCTCACATTCACATGCTTCTAGCCATCATTTCTTGAAATCTCCTATTGGACTCTTGCTTCTCCAATCTAAACTTTTCATGGCAGCTTGCAATAAACATATCCGCTAGCTTATCGATTTCATTGACACCTCCATGATGATCACCACTGGCGTTCTCATGAACCTTGTGCTCTAGCCAATGAAGGTACCCGGAGAGCTGACTCTCGGCTTTATCCTCAAATTGCTCGCTTGCGATAATTGAATTCCCTGTCGAATCATAATATAAATGGGGTGTAGAGAAGCCCTCAAGAACAGGTTTTGGCAGTGGTAGCACGGGCGAAGAGCACCAGTTATAGTGTAGCCTAAATGAGCCAAAGAATATTTTTTTTCGATAATTCCTTTGCTTCTTTTTTGTGGTCTTCGTAGGATAAATGAACAAGTGTGTAGGTTGGTTTTCTTTGAGAATCTCAATTAGAAAGGATTTTGCTTTGGAGAGAGCACGACAAATTCTGGACACGTGCGACAATATGAGGGCATGAACTAGGGTTTTGATCTTCATGGAGCTTGAGGTAGAAGATGGTGACTTTGAAGAGAAAACTTGAAGAGGGTGCAGGATTTTTGGGTAGGACGGCGTAACCATTTTTTTTTTCTTGGTGTGTGTGGTGGGGTGCTGGGTTCGGGCCTCATTCAAGTGTGTTTAAAGAGTCTTGAATACGAACTTGCCACTAGACTTTTCGGTTATTCAAAAGAGACTACAGGTCATTCGACTTAGCAGATTTTGTAGGATGTCCTTTTCTGCTTTTGTTGTTGGAGATGCAATTGACAACGATCTCAAATAAGTTTCTATAGCATAGCAAAATACCCAATTAGATTTTAAAAAAAAAAAAAAATTGTTATTAATTGGAAAGTGTATCACGCATTCAGGGTAGTCTAGGCTTCACTATGGCATAAGCCGATTAATTAACTCGAGAATGGCCATTATGGCTTAATCTTCGCTGAATTTCACACCCCCTTCCGCTCCAAAAGAAATTAATGTAATCTTTCCAGCTAATGTTTTTGCGGCTCAAATATGATCCTCCAAATAATCTAAACCACAAGCTGCTTCAACACATTTTGGGGTATGATGTAAGTGTTATTTCTTTAAGAATGCCCAATTTGTTTTCACCCAAATGGATTTAGTTAGGCCAAGTCAATAAACCCGAAATTCAGGTAACTTCCCCTAAATTTCTGTGAAAACAGAAATAAAATAAACAATAAGGTAACCTTCTTCATGGTTAAGTGTTTAATTTATTACTCTGAAATGGAATGGTTCAAAAAGATATATTCAAGAGCACGGAATTGTAGTTCTCTGAGGTTAAAGCAGCTTTGTGGCTTCACTTCGATGCAATTAACATCGAAACAATGGTTTTCTCGTGGCATCATCTCACACAGTTGTGTTCACAAAATGCAGATGTCAAATATCTATTTAATGTCATTACGGGTTTCCTAAGAGTACACTATCTCAAATATCTCCCCCAGGTCATCAGAAAGACGAAGAAAACAGAACAAAAGTGCAGAATGAGGTAAGATCTAGAGAAATAGGTTAGAGCTGGCGGTGGACTTCTGTAATAAGGCATTGACTAGTGGACCTAGATGAAGCTACGAATGCTTGAGCTATACATATACTTGATAAACGTTTGTCATTTTGGCAATGAAAGGAAAATGAATCTGAAATAGTCTATTTACAACAATTTTTAATATATGACCAAATTCTAGACTCGTATTTCTTGCAGACTATGTTAATAAAAAAGGTTGACTACATCAAACAAGGTTCAAGATTACATTTTCCAACAACCAATATTACCCTGAATGCTTATTCAGTTACTCATATGAGATTTGCTGGTCTGATTCTACTGTTCGCTGGCTTTGTCCTTATAAAGGTGCTTGCTATATAGACATCTAAGCGACTTGCACCCCTCGGCCCATTTTTTTCTGATACCAAGTTGACCTCAATCTTCTTGGGTAAGCTCTGGCTGGATGATACTTTATCACTATGGAGAGTAATCAAAGCGATTCTCGTCCGTATATTGGGCGCGGAAAGTGATTATGATGTTATTATCCTTTGATGATATCGGAAAGAGACGTTGCTTACTATCTTCTTATTTTCAATTTCACCTCCGCCAAGGATTGGTGTTAAAATGGAACAAGATTTGATGTAACAATAAAATATTTTTATTATAAAAATAAATATAAAGTTATGTATATAATTTTTCTTTTGATTTTATTAAAATGAAAATTTTGAAATATCTAAAAATCAATATTAAGTAACTAAATATTTTGTCACAACCTAAGTGTTCTTCCAATTTCTCTATTAGTGAAAAATGTTTGATTGTCTATTGATTTTTACATTGAGCAAGCAAAAAACCCTAAACCTTTGCGGATTAAAGTTAGGAGATGGGCGCAGGAAATCCTCATCCACTGTATATAACTACCAAGATATAGCAAAACATAATAGAATATCATAGTCTAAATAAGTTCGTAACCATTAAAATGCAGAGTTCTTTTTCAATCCCTATAAATCCAAATATGGATTGCAAGGCGCATGGAACTGTTGCTGAACTCGTAATGCTTAAAAATACTCAATATGCCACATCTCATATATTGCTTCAAAGAGAAGGGTCCATTCTCTTAGAAGGATTTGATGTACACATTGTCAAGTCATGAAATGTTTCTTTGAACCAAGTCCTGCCAATGAATTCAAAATTCGTACAAGGTAAGATTGTGATGTGTTTCCCCTGGCATTAGCAGGTGGAAAGAGAATCTAGAGTAAAGAAATAAAGCAGAGGAGATGGGAAATTTCCCAGGCCAACTTTAGCCTGTAGCAAAAGATGCAATACATTACGCTATGAAGATTGGAACACACAACTTTCCTTTAATATATTCCTCTGAGAACCACTTGTCACAATCAGAGAAAGGTCCATGCAATTCAACATTTCAGCTTTTTATGATCTCGGCAGTTTTGAATTCTGTTCTAGTTGGATTTTCTTCTGCAAGTTGAAAGAATTTTCTATACTCCTCCTTCCTGGTACATTTCACCTAAAGCTACCAGACCCCTTAATGGCATAGCACACACAGAACTATTTGTAAATTTCTAAATATAACCATCTGGAGAGAATGTTTGAGACAGAACCGTGCTAAATACAGGAAAAGGCAACAAGAAGCCAATGGTTTAGAGCACTTTTAAAAGTGTATGATGCTCTAATGGCAATATTGCTGCAGTTATCCAAATCCAACTATTCAGCAACACAAACCTCTACATACAGCAATCTTGCATGCTTAAATCTGACTAGGACTCATCCATCTTAAATCTGACTAGCAAACCTTGGAATTTTCGTAACAATTATACAAAAGATTACTGAATCCCCTCCATTCTTTCACTTAAATGTCCCCTGTTGAAGTAAATCTAAATTAGTATTGAATTAGCATTTTAGTAAACTTTAGATTAATTAAATCTAATTTAATATAATTTGAGTAGTTAGATAAAATTAGGTGTTTGTTATTATATATAACTGCTCATGAGTGTAGACTTTTGTTACATTGTTAGTTGAAAAGTTTTACTAAAATTATTAGTGTGACTTGACGTGTATATTATAAATTTTTAATTTTTAATTATTGTATAATACTCTCAATTTAATAAAATAAATTGTTTATGTAATTGATTAATAGTAATATTAGAATTAATTAAACTCTAAGCTTTAACCTCACTAGCCACAACAATTTTGTAATTCAAAAGGTGCGTCAGGTTTTCATCTTACAGCATTCAACATGAGAGTCATGAAATTTAAAAGATACACCTCAATGACAATGGATTTTTTTTTTTTTTTTTGTGCGCACTACCCCATTAAAGATGGCCCAGTGGTTACACGGTTTCCACTTTTACTTTCACATATTCCTTATCTTTTGTCAAAGTTTCCCATGTATTGGAAACTAAAGGCTAGCACTTGGAACTCAGCCTAACAAAAGTTACCATTTCATTTATTCCACTTACGCATGGGCAAAAGGATTGTGTTAACTACATGGACCCATATCTTCCAGTGTCCCTGCCTTCAAATCCAAAAGAATTTGGTTAACCACATGATCATGTGAGAGTTTCACTTCATCCTGAGTTGAATCTTGTAACTGAATGAATGTAAAAAGGGGACATGGTTGCCAATTGTATTTGGTTAACATGTAACCATAAATCTCATCTTTTTGTTTAGGCCCCTTTGATCATTGCAAATCTATTACATAAGATAATTGTCCTTTTTCACGCGTTTGGAAATGATAACAAAGAAAAATGAATCCCTTGATCATTGACAGCTCTTGTGACTTCTATCTCAACAATCACTTGTGCAAGGGTAGGTTAAGGACAAATCTAGAGCGATATAACCCAAATCGCAAATCGTTTTCCTCCGTGGATTTGGTGGGTTTCATCGGGCATGAATCTGCGCTTAGAACGATTATGTATGCATCAGCGGGGGCATCCGATGGTGCTACGTGCTGCTGTTAAGGACGAACAAACTTGTGGTGAAGAGACAAAAACACCAACCTGAATCTTCAAAGTTGAAGCAGTGACCGTACCATCACAATTTGATTTCTAATTTAATTGAGTTTAGCCTCCAACTCATGAATTACCATTCAGATTCAGAAGAAGACAGACCGGCTTCTCTGCATGGACAAGGTCCAAATTCCAGAGCACTCTCAATCTTAAATATCGAATGCAACCAAAATTGTCAGATTTTCAGATCGTTGGTGCTTTTCATGCACAGAGTTTCCTACAATTTCTCACGCCAATGTACATGCAGTCACGGCCTCCTCAATGGGGTATGTTATCATCATGCAATTATTGAAGATTGCACCTACGCTTCCAAATCCTGGTGCCAGGTTGTATCTCTAATGGGACAAAAAGATTTGCAAGAAATTATTCTTTTTGTGACCTGATAGAATTGAATTTGAACGAAAAAGAAAAAAAAAAAAAAAAAAAAAAAATATATATATATATATATATATATATATATATTATTAATTTTTCATATAGAAAGTATAGGAGAGATATAAGTTATAAATGGATTCTTCCAAGCAAATAGAGTCACATATAACGTTGTCAACATAGCAAAACAGTTGCTTTCCATTATGCTAATACAAACGATATTCCAGCAAATTATTTTGAAAAGATCTCTGCATAAATTATAGGAAATTGTTAAACATATGCACGCAAAGCAATAGCCAGTTACATATTCACCAAAGGCAAGGCTGGGAAGAAATGCTCTATTTACCCGATATAACTCTTTTGTATTTTACTAATCACACGCAAAACTGTGGCTCTGGTGGTTTAGGTTGGAAATGCCGCTCTACTGACCAAAGCAGCCAGCAGGCCTAATTAATATCCCACAATTGCAATTTCTTTTCTTTTTTTTTTCTTTCTTTTTTTTTTGGTGATTTTGTAAGCAACTGGAATGCAATTCGGATCTGCAAAGACCGCTGAAAGAGAATGGGCCAAACCTTGAGCCTAACAAACATTTATTGGTTAATTTGGGGCAGCAACTAAAATGTAAAAATATAAGAGTCACAAATCCTTGTTTATCCTTGTTTTGTTTTTTTTTTTTTTTTTTTTTTTTTCATGGAATCACAAGTCCTAGTAGTTAATTATAGGTTGATTTGTGAGAATCACAAGCCCTTGTCGCACGAAAATAACTTTTCCCAAGATGTTTTAATAATTAAAAATTTTAATTTTTATTATTAAAATTTAGATATAAAATTTTAAAAAATAAAAAAATAATAATATATTGTGTAATTTACGAAATATATCTCTTAAAAATGACAAAAGCATTCTTACTGGACCAAGGAGTGAAGATTTGGAAGCCTCTGTTGGGCCTCTGTCATTCTAAAATTCACTAATTGTATTAAACAGGGGCTGGGCAAGGCAGGCTAAGGCGGATCCCAAAACCCATAAAATAAGGAAGTGTCCTATTAGGAACCGAGTCCGAATACTAGCCCGTCTAATCCGAGCCATTGAACGGCACGTCTTCTTCATACATAACTCGACGACGCGGCACAATGACTAGCGAGGCGACGGCGCAACCCTACGATAAAAGCCTAGTCCTCCGTGATTAGTGCAACATTAAACGACTGTCGTTTTTCCCGACGGAGACAGAGAGACAGTTGCATAAGAGCGAGGGCTTCAAAACAATTTACAAACAAATTTTTTTTCTAAAAAAAAGAATCGAGGTAGCAAGAAGAGGAGAAGGCAAGAAATGGAGGACATGAAGAAGAGAAAGATGGATGAGGCGACCAACGGAGGAGGAAGTGGCGGCGGTGAATTGTCGGCCGCGGCGATTCAGGAGCACCTTCGCTCTCTCCTTGACCCTCTCAATAAATCCCAACTCGTCGATCTTCTCTCCAGACTGTTCGTCCCCTCCGCCCTTCTCTCTCTCTCTCTCTCTCTCTCTCTCTCTCTCTCTCTCTCTCTCTATTTTTCCTGTTTTTTTTTTTTTTGGCTTTTTTTCTTATGGGTTTGTTTCCTTTCTCAAATTTTCATTCTTTTTGGTTCTTCCTCTTGTTATGTTAGTTCTACCGTATGGTTTGTGAGAAATTCAAACTTTAATAGTAAAACAAGCGGGTCTTTGTTTTTTTATTAGAGGTGGGTTTGTTCTGACAAGCAGTCGTTTTAGATTTGAGTTCGATGGATACTCGAGCATATAATCTTTGATTAGCTGTTGTTTTTGGCTGCAATCGTGTTATTGATGCTGGAGTTTGATGATTTAGATTGAATTCTCTATTTTCAAGAACCAATATTGGTCCATTATTATCCCAGGGGAGAGCATGGATTTTTGTGTATGTTGGTTGCAGTTAGGTGTTTGAAACAATTTTGTAGAGAACCAAAAGCCAATGTTTCTACTAGAATTTTTGTTTTTCTTGTTGGATTTTGATTCCCTAGCCTTCTATATCATGTTCTCTAATTTGGGATTTATGGGTAATGAGTTCCTTTGGTTGTATTTGACTACTTGGTTTCTATTTAATTGCCGTGATTATAAAATGCTATTTTATTGACAAAATATTAGGGGTTATTTCATGCTCAGTTTAAAATTTCTTTCATGACTTGGGGTCATTTTTCCGTTTGTCGCTTTGCATCTATGGGCACTACATGATTTGGTGTGATTGTCAGAATGCTCTGCTTGTGCCCATGGAATGGATGCCACCATATGACTGCTGCTCCAACTGTATGAATGTGTGATTGACGCTGTGCATGTGTGTTTGTTTGCATGTTGAGGTATAAAGAGGGTCCCAATATCCTTCAATTGCAGAAGAAATTAAAAGTCTTGCCAGTGCAGATCCAGTCCATCGAAAGCTTTTTGTTCGTGGCTTGGCCTGGAATACCACTTCAGAAACCTTGTGTGCTGTGAGTGCATTGTTGATTGCTGAGTGTGTTTTTGTATGTCATGATGATTTTCCCTATTATCAAAGTTCTGGATGAAGTTATCTATTTGCATAAAAGTCAATCTGTTATGCACTCTTCTTTTTGTTTTGGATGTATCACTTCTCCTTCTGCATCTTTAAGAGACTTAAGGAATGTGTTCTTCTTAACCAGGCATTTCAAATGCATGGTGAAATAGAAGAAGGTGCTGTGATCTTTGACAAAGCAACAGGGAAGTCACGTGGCTATGGTTTCATCACTTACAAGCATATGGAATCAGCACGAAGTGCACTGGCAGCACCCGGCAAAATGATTGATGTAAGCATTTGCCTGTTGAATTGTAGATATCACATTTTTTATGTATCTTGCGTAATTTAAAAATTGCAACTGGCAGAGCATTTTATTGGTGAGAGGTGGTTGCTTGCTTGCTTTTTTATTATCAATTTTTGCTCATAATATTTTCCATTGAGGTTACTGGCATTATTTCGTAATTAGGGATAATCTTACTTCTTGTTGGATATGCATTAGTGATCACCCTGTTTATTATTATGTTCGATTTTCTTTGAAAAATGTATTCCAGGGCCGGATGGCTGTCTGCAATCTAGCTTGTGAAGGATTAGTTGGGGCAAGTGCTATACCTGATCTAACCCAGAGGAAACTTTACATTGGGGGCTTGTCACCAGAAATCACAAGTGAAATGCTGCTAAGTGTTTTCAGCAGGCATGGAGAAATTGAAGAAGGTTCTGTTGCCTATGACAAAGATACTAATGAATCACGGTATGATAGCCATTGCTTTGTGTATGTGCATATGTGGAGAAATTCTATTGCTAACTTTTATCCAGTTCCATTCCATAATATGCAAGTGAAACTTAGTGACTTCATTTTTCTTTCTCCTGCACATTCAGTGGATTTGGTTTTGTCACATACAAGACAGCAGAAGCTGCGAAGAAGGCTATAGATGATCCACAGAAGTTCCTTGGGGTGAGTTGATATGAGGCTTTATATTTTTGTATGAGTGGTCCTCATTAGCATGCTTTCTGGGGTTTCTATTTCTTGCTTCTGAGAGGAGAATCTTCCAAATTTTTAATTAGTAGTTCTTTTCTCATGTGAAAATTTTCCTGCACATGCCTTTTTTAAGGAATTTATACAGATACAACTTAACTGGAGATTGAATGACTGTTAATTTGAGTGTGCATGATCAACTCACATCTTTTCCCTTCTTTTCGGTGGTGTTTTTGCAGGGTAGAACCATCATTGTGAAGTTTGCTGATACCCACAAGGGCAAAACAATGCAGACACAGTTACCTGCACCTATGGTTGCAGTACCCGTACCAGCAGCAGCTGCATACGCTCAGCCTGGCAAAGGACATTCTGTGACTGCCTCTATTGGTTATACATATCCTCAGAATGTGGCATCATACCCTGCTTATTCTTACCCAAGTCCTCCCACAGCACCTGCACCATATCCAGCACAACCTGCCCAATATCCAACACAATCTCAAATTTCATATGGACCAGCTGCTGTGAAGAAAGACTCACCGGGACTTTCCCCACCAACACCTGTGGGTATGGGTGGGTACCCTTATTACCTTCCTAAACAATGACTTCTCTCAGTGGAATCTAGACGATGGATCAGCTAATGCCATTCCAGCTTCCTCATATGATGTTATCAAACAGGCTAGTGGACAATGTAGCAGAGAATGGATGCTTAGAATGGCAAAGAAGCTTAAAATTCTTAGTGCTGAACATGGGTTTTAAATCTTCTTTTATGCTTTCATTTCAATGGTCAAGTTTCATGTTGTTTTAGGTAACATAATCAGATTTGTCTAGTGGATGTACCTTACATACTTGTAATTGGCTAGTTGCAGCATGTTTATTTGTTGGAAGCTGAATGAAGCTCTTGAGCCTTTGCTGTATGATGAAATGTGCTGGCTCTCAAACTAACAAGCTATTTGGAAGGTAAATGTATTTGTACAATGATAGCGAAGACCTCTGCCAAACATACGGTGGAAGGTGAAGTTGGATGCTACGTTACATCCTGCATTACCTGAACCCATAAACGGCGATGACTTTACGAGCACCAATTAATTTATTCAAGGTGTTCACTTTTCAAAGTGGATTTCGACAATTAGAGGTGAAAGTTTTGTGGAAAAGGTCTGCATTGTGATTAGAAATAGAATTGTTTCTGAAAAATGAGGAAGCGTTCTGCCTCCAAAAACCAAATTATGTATTTATTTCCTTTACTCTTTTATCTCCTGCAAATGCGGCAGCTTGAATTCAATACACTGAAAAGGTTAATTAATATGCATTCTGAAACTATACGGTTAAAACAGCAACAAAAGGGATATTTTAATTTAAAAAAAAAAAAAAAAAGGAAGAAACGAGGTGGGGGGGGGGGAACTTTAAATTTTAAAATAAAGAATTAGAGGTCATAAATGATTTGTTTAAATCACGACATGTAAAAATGAAACTAAATAAATAAATGCAGGGAGGCTAGTGAATCGGGGCTACAAAAGTACACTTCCCTAAAATTTTTCTCTCAGAACCCTTAGCACCAAACCTCTGTGAACTTTAAAAATAATGCCGAATGAGCAGACATACTGAGGAAATCTGTAACTAGATGTTCGAGTTCTCTCTGTTAAGAGAGAGTAAACATATCTAATTCAAAAGAGACAAAGGTAATAACCT
Organism: Rhizophora mangle; assembly: GCA_037832345.1. Classification (NCBI taxonomy): domain Eukaryota; kingdom Viridiplantae; phylum Streptophyta; class Magnoliopsida; order Malpighiales; family Rhizophoraceae; genus Rhizophora; species Rhizophora mangle. The sequence goes on along the minus strand of JBAPLJ010002022.1, from coordinate 1,180,271 downwards.
TCTTCTGTGTGTCAACTTTCACATTCAATACGGTTCCTTGCTCACGAAACTTTGTCCTATCATTTGAATTTAATCCGCATCACATCAATCTTGCCATGATCCATTTTCGGAATCTCAGAACACCATCTATTCTCAAATGGGTTTCTTCATTTCTTGTTGATAGCCAGAATACATGGAGGTGTCCGAGCGGTTCATCATTCTATACTGCGAAGAACCCTAGGTTTTATGGAACAAAAAGGGTAGCTGAAGCGGGTAGTAAAAAGGGTATTCCTCGAATCTCACGTGTAACAAAAAAAGAGGCACAGTCTGCATTGTTAGATTACTTTTATTGTACTAGGAACTTGCTTTTTACAGATGCAGAGTATATGAGTAAAAATTCACCCCATTTTCTCGAAAAGCTTTTGCAAATGGTTGAAATAGAGGGAGATGTTGGGCAGTGTATTTCCCGGTTCTTGCGTTATCACCCCATTAACGAATTTGAGCCTTTTTTCGAGAGTTTGGGATTGAAGCGTTATGAGTATGAGCCTATTTTGTCGCGTGATTTAATGTTCCTCAGTGATGATAATGTTCTTCTTGAAAATTATCATGCTTTGTGTGACTATGGTATTGCAAGAAATGACATAGGAAAAATTTTCAAGGAAGCACCTGAAGTTTTTCGATATGGTTCTGGGATATTGGCATTGAAACTTCAGGCTTATGAACAATTGGGACTAAGCCAGTCTTTTGTGGCCAAAGTGGTTGTTTCTAGTCCTTATCTTTTGACTCAGGAAGTGAATCATGATTTTATTAAGGTGTTGGAGGTGCTAAAGGAAGGGGGAATACAGTTCAGTTGGATTGAGGAGTGTCTGTCTGAGAAGAATTCTTGTAACTGGAGCCAATTGTTAGCCCTTCTAAATTTATTTAAGCAGTCAGGCTATAGTAAGGAGCAGTTAGGTGATCTGATAAGCAAGCATCCAGGAATTCTACTTGAGGGTTCAGGAGACAGGACACTTACTCTAATTGGTTTCCTGTTGAAATTTGGGTCCACAGTAAATCACATATTCTCCATATTTCTGGAGTTTCCTCCAATGCCAGTTGGAGAATTTATTTCTAATGTGAGGTGCTGCTTTTTGTTCCTTAATGAGATTGAAATGGAGGTAGATTTTATTGGGAACATATTCCGCTCTCATCCATTGTTATTGGGTTCATGTAGATTGAAGAAAAGTAACACCTTGATTACTAGTCTGAATGTTGGGAAGAAACGACTTTGTAGTCTCATCCGGGAGAATCCACAAGAACTGAAAAAGTGGGTGAGGGGAAAGAAAATTGAACAGATAGATGTTTTAGGAAGGGCAACAAGGTCAAGGAATCTGAAGACTAACTTCCTGTTGAGTTTAGGATTTGTAGAGGACTCAAAGGAAATGAAAACGGCACTAAAGCTGTTCCGTGGCAAAGCAGAAGAGCTACAAGAGAGATTTGATTGTCTCGTGAAGGCTGGTTTGGATAGGAAAGATGTTTGCCAAATGGTTAAAATATATCCCCAAATTCTTAACCAGACTAAATATGTTACTGAAATGAAGATTGGTTTTCTTGTACATCATCTGGGTTATCCTGTATCAACTTTGGTAATGTTCCCAACTTTTCTTTCCTACACAATAGAGAGAGTCAAGCTGAGGTGGGAAATGTATAGTTGGCTCAAGAATCAAGGAGTAATTTATCCCCGGTCCTTGAGCACTGTAGTTATCTGCTCAGATAAATTATTCATCAAGAAATTTGTGGGGCATCATCCTAGAGGGCATGAGGTTTGGCAGAACATGCAACAAAGTTTTTATTCTAAGTGAAGGTTGTCTGTTATTTTGTTTTCAAGTATGGTTTCTGTTTGACACATTAGTTTGTTTGGAGATTTTAATGCCTTTACTTCTAATGGCATGGGAAAGTTTTAGAGATTGAATTCTGTTCACATCTCTATATTGAAGCCAATTTTGTACAATTTAGCTAACACATTCATGACCAAACATACAAAATCTTTTAGAGTAAAGACCAGGTAATTGTTGATTTATTAACCACAACTCTTGTCCTATGCAAATTACAGGGGACTTCAAGTTCTCAATGAATGGTTCATTCTAGTCAACTTTTCTTGCAATAGTTGTGTATGATGGTAAGATGACTTGGTTAATATGGATGTTATTTGTGACATCATTGAAGCGTCCTTCAACTTTCTCAAAGTTGCAGTTAGATCTGCAAACCCTGCCTACACTCTCAAGGTAGAATAGTATTGATGCGGTTACCATTGTCATGGTTTGGCTATCATTTACAGTGGAACTTTGTATCTGATATTTGGAAATGCTTCAGGTACTGCTACTCCTATTGGTACACTTGCCTCCTCGTCCTCAGTTTGGGTGATCATTGCTGTTTCTTACCCAAATACTGCCCAGAACCTGCTCTACTTATTGTATAATGTGAATCTTCCTTGGACCAGTAGCTACAAGGACTGAATTTCATCAATCAGTTGTGGGAATGGGACCCTGAACTTATTTTGAAGGAAATAACATCTCAATCTCCAAAGAATTCCATTGTTAGAGAGTCCACATATTAGGTACAAAAAAAATCACCCAGAGCAAACATATCTTTCTTATTTTTACAAATAAATGAAACTAAAAGTAGAAAAATTATTTTGATGTTTTCTTGTGGTTAGCCTGTATTGTCAATAATAAGTGTGTGATTGCGTAGTGGTGCTCTTGTTGTATTCAAACAGGTGCCTTCTTTTCTACAGTGCATTGTGGATGTAGAAAGTTAAGTAATGTTGCATGCCAGCCACAGAAAAGTTAGGTAACATCACAGGCAAACATATGGGGGTACCGAAAGTTTTGTGTTTGGACATATGTAAAGACTTGGGTTTAGATGCTTGGAATTGGAATGGCAGAAAACTAAAATTTGATGCTGCAACGGTCACCGTTTGTTTCCCTTTTTTTTTTTTTCTCTAAATTCTAACGATTTAATATGCTTCATCGGTTTTTCTTTGTAGTTAATTTTTGCCCAATACTCGTGTGGTAGACTGGGAGTTAATCTATGCCACAATAATCTACCTTCAAATTTGGGTATTTTCTTCCCACTCTGAAAGGCCAAAAAGGAAGCATGAACATGGACCAACCAACCCCGGGCTCGAGTGTTTTTCCTTTACTAACGTGGTGGCTAGTAGTTCCACACATGCACACACTCTTCCCCCCCTCCATCCCCCACGGTCCCTCTCTCTCTCCACTATCTGGGCTGATGTCATTTTCTTCTTTACAATGTTCTGTCATGATGGATCCAAAGCTGAAGATACGCAAACATTTTCTGCACATTTGACTGGATATGCAAGAGTCCACGAGAAGGCTTAACTGTCAAAACCATGCGAACGCGCAAATTGTTGTTGAGTCGGATCTGAAGGTTCATAGGAATGAATGTAAGCAGCGCCTAAAGGTTAAAATGACCAAAATACCCTACCAACTCTCATCTTAATGATCACTTTTGGCCTATAGCCGCCGAAGGTAGGCGCTGTCGCCCTGCAACTTCAAGCAAAGGCCAAAGGCTGCAGACATAAACATCCTACTTGGCCCGGGCAAACCCAGCGGAGATGAAAAGCGATTTTGTAGCAGAATTTCAAAATTTCTATAACCAGTCAATGAATTGAACAACTTCACTAAAAGGTAAGAAATTCTATCAGAAACTTCCCTGTTCATTTCTATGAACCTTATCAAAGATCTTGCCTTAGCTGCATGGTTTCTGGCCATCACTCTAGTACTTCATCTCTGAGACCAATCTGGACATGACTCGTTCGCCAAAGCTTAGTTCTTTATCTATTCTGAGGTGGGTTTCCTCGTATTTGGCTGATAACCGTAAGACCTTATTATGGCCAATGGGTTTGTTCTTCAGGGCAGAAAACCCCAGGTTCTACAGGACAAAAAGGATGGTTGGAACTGATGATTTTGGCAATTTGGATAAATTCTCTCTGGAGACCGTAAAGGCGGCCCAGGCAGCATTGTTAGATTATTTGCATTCCACTAGGAATTTGCAGTTTTCGGATGCAGAGCATGTCAGCAAAAACTCACCTTATTTTCTTGGAAAGCTATTAGAAAAAGTTGATGGCAAGGAAAATATCAGGCGTTCCGTGGCTCGTTACCTGAGATTTCATCCCATTAATGAGTTTGAGCCTTTCTTTGAGAGTTTAGGTTTAAAACCTCACGAGTATAGTCCTTTTCTTCCGTGTGGCTTAATGTTTTTGAGTGATGATAATTTGCTGCTGGAGAATTATCATGTTTTGTGTAACTATGGAATTGCAAGAAACATGATAGGAAAGATTTACAAGGATGCCTTAGATGTTTTTGGGTATGATAATGGGGTGTTGGCAATGAAAATTCGGGCTTATGAAGAACTGGGGCTTTGCAAGTCTTTTGTTTCTAAGGCCATTGTTGCTTCTCCTTGTCTCTTGATTGGGGATGTGAATGAATATTTTAAGAAGGTATTGGAGGTAATGGAGAGAAAAGGCATTAAGTTGAGCTGCATTGAGGAACATTTGTCAGAGAAGAGTTCTTATGACTGGCATAGGTTGCTTGTGCTTCTAAACTTGTTTGAGAATATAGGATGCACTCAGGAGCGGTTAGCTGGGCTTATCAGTCAGCATCCTGGGATACTGTTCGAGGGTTCGGGGAATCAGACACTTGCTCTGATTGGATTCCTTTTCAGATTGGGTTGCACAATGAGTCTGATACATTCCATGTTTCTACGATTTCCAAAAATGAAAGTTCACAAATTTGTTTCAAATTTGAGTCAATGCTTCATGTTCCTGAATGAGATTGAGATGGAGCTACATGAGATTGCGAAGATTGTTTGTTCTTATGCATTATTGTTGGGTTCATGTAAATTGAAGAAAACAAGCAGCTTGCTTACTCTTTTGAGTGTGGGAAAAAGGCGACTTTGTGAAGTCATCCGGCAAAACCCACAGGAAATCAAGAAATGGGTTGTAGGATCAAGAGTTGAACCATTACCAAACTCAGGAGAGGAACTAGTTTCAAAAGAGTCCAAGACCAAGTTCCTATTGGACTTGGGATTTGCAGAACTTGAACAACATTGAAAAAGAACTCAAGCTTTTCCGGGGCAAAGGAACAGAGTTCCAAGAACGATTTGATTGCATTGTAAAAGCTGGTTTGGATGAGAAAGAAGTATGTGAAATGATAAAAGCACGGCCTCAAATTCTTCAGCAGAAGAAGCATGTTATTGAAATGAAGATGAATTTTCTTTTGAATGACTTGGGTTACCCCTTATCGTCTCTGGTTAAATTTCCAGCCTATCTTTGCTGTAACATTGATACAGTCAAGCTTAGGTTTGCTATATATAATTTTCTCATAGACCAAGGAAAAGCCGCTCCAATGCTTTCCCTGAGCACTATTCTTACTTGCTCAGAGAAGATCTTTGTTAGCCGATATGTAAACAGTCATCCTAGTGGCCCTGGAATTTGGCAGGATTTGAAGAACAAACTTAATTCTGACTAAAATTCACCTGATGCACATGACCTATTATGGTTTCTGCCTCTGTGGTGTAGAAACTTCGAAGATGTTTGATCAATAAAAGCCAGAAGGCCCCATGAAACAGAATGGGATTGTGATGATGCAAGGAAGCAACAATCTAAAGTGGATTTCAGACAAGTTGGGCATTTGCAGTGTATGATAAATTACAATTCATTAATTCAAGTTACCAAAGAAGTCGATGACCAAGGAACATACTCACTCTGAACATCCACTTTTGAAGACATATTGTGATGCTTGATCACATCTTTTTTCCACCACCCAAGAGCCCTCTCCCTCTTGGCGGTTTGAAGTTTGGTTTTGGGGTTTTTGTGAGCTTAAATGGAGATGTTCACTTGCTTGCGAACAAATTGGATCCGGGTTGGGCAGAAGGCTAATGGGCTTGGTCCACAATCCTTTCGTCTCCAATTTCCTTTGGACTTTGATATTTTTGGTTAAGAGGCCTTTCCGGCTTCTTGACATCAAATGAAATTCCATTTTCAAGCTAGCTCAAATGAAACTATCAATGAATTTGTTGAAAAATAAAAATATAAGATTTATAAAGCATATCCCAAGTAAAAAAATTTTACTAGTTTTTTCTTTCTATCCTGTGTAAAGCTCAAATGTCAAATCAAATACCGTCATCGTATTTTATTTACGAACATAAAGGTATCTAGTGGAAATCTTTTGGGAATGGTACCTTAAAAGGGATGCTGCTAGTGCACCATCACGGGGCTTGAGTCTACAGAAGATTTTGTTCAGAGGGAAAAGTGCGAGTCGGGGCCCTTTTTTAACAGTGCTTTTGTCGTCGATGAATGCAACAGTTTGGTACCAAGCATGTTTGGTTAGCTCTTGCATGCTCTATTCTCATTCAAAGAGAAGCAACTATTTCACAATGCTGTTAATTTTCACCATCTTCACCCCCTTTTTTTTTTCTTCTTTTTTTAAATTTCGCAAGCAAGGCAAGACAACTGTAAAGATCTAATAAGTCATCTTGGAGGGTTAATTTACAGTCTCCTATGTAGAAAAATCACGTCAACAAGTTGGAGTTCTATATGGATCCAAGGAAAACAATACAAAGGGAAAGACAGAATAACATCCAAAAGAACACTTTACACGAAGTACTCTTATTGTCTTCTGCTTACAAAACAAAAAGGCACCCACAAGTTGGACCTCGTAAATTAAACAAAGATATTTATATATAAATCATTTAATTATGCTTTCATTCAACTTTTTTTTTTTTTTTATAAAAAAAGTTTATTATTCCAGTATAATTAAATTTAAATAAATTTCATCACATCTGATTTTAATATTAACTTTCAATATAAATTTCAAAATTTTTAAAACAGATATTCACTTAAAAAATTTAAATTCAATCTAAAACAAAGAGAAACATATTAAATCTCTAATTATATATCACTTCAAATAATAATAAAAATAAAAATAGTATTCAAATCAAAGCATCTTCACCTTTTTATATCATATGCATACTTAATAAAAAAAATGAAAGGCTATACTTTTGCCAACCACACCTTACTCTCACTTTAATAGTTAATTGTGACAAACAAGCTACATTGGACTTTCAACTTGGACAAAAAAGAAAAAAATCCGACAGATGTTTCGCTTTTGATCCGGCTCTTCCTCCTTTAAAAGGACTAAATTGCAAGTGCACTGAAACCGAGCAGGCATAAAATTATAGCTATAAGAACAATAATTACGATTTTTTTTTTTTTTTTTTTTACAAAAAGAAAGAAATTAATAACACTTGCGAAGTACACTAATGAGTGGTTCCACTGCCAACACCCATGCATACATAAAAAGAACCGAAAAAAGGGAACAACAAGGTCCCTACGTGGTTTCCACAACGCACCCCCATGTTGACCAATGGATCCACGTAACAATTGTTCTCGCTGTCCTTGCGTACGCATCTAACCATCTCAGTGCCTGTTTCTCATCCCCTTCCGTCCTGCCGCTTTGAATTGTAGACTAGCAAGTTCTAAAAGTTCTGCCATTAATTAAATTACACGATTAAGCACGTTTGGTTGAAACAACTTATTCAACTGATGCCCGACTGGGTTGTATCTGAAGTCTTCGAATGTAATTAACATAACGGGAGCCAGACCCTTTTCGCAACTTTTACTGTTTTTGATATATAGGTCACTAGCTTGCAGTTCTTCCAACAGTGGGAAACCACATACTTCTCTAAAAATAGAAAGGAAAGAAGCAAAAATTCCCCCCCAAAACTGTGATGCCACCTGTAATGAGCACAAGTGAAAAATGGCCCCCACCGCCTTCGAGTCTCAAAAGCTTTTGGAATAAACTAATTATGGGTCACAGATGCCAACAGACCCCTAGTCCCCCAGAAGTGTTGACATCCACAATAATTTAAGGGGGGGAACTTCCATATTAAATTCTAGACTTTGATTGTGATCACCAGAATTTTGACTGTCCTGCCCCTAATTTGGAGCAATTCAGGCTGCGCATCAATACTAGAGCCTAGAGATAATGATGCTCATTGACCCACCCAAAAAAAAAAAAAGATAATGATGATAAAAAAAAGGGAACGATGAAGATCCTCTGAAAACGTAAACTTCACAGACGTCTCAATTTTTAAGTTGATCTTTTTTTTTTTTTTTTAATTTGAAGAAATTTTCTCTATGCACTCTCCTCCTCCTTTTTTGTTTACATTTTCTATTGTACATTTGATTTCTTTCTATTTGCTATACTTGGGCTTTCTCTTTCCTTCTATTTCATTTGCTCTCTCTTCGCTCCCCAGTCTTTTGTCTCTGACACCAATAGTTGGTAGACAAAATATATAAAAAAAAAAAAAAAATACAAGAAAAGTAGAGTGAGTGAATTGATATATAAGTTTTATAAATGAAATTTTATTATTATTTTTTAAAATTTATATTTTTTAATAAAAATTAAAATTAAAAAATAAAATTATTTTTAATATGTGAGGCTCCCGTATTAATTAATCTAATCTTTTCTCTCTCTCAAATATTTCCACCCGTGCCCTTGTCTCATTTTATGCACTTTATTTTCTCTCTGCCCTCTCACCATACGTTTCTCTTCTTAATGTCTCCATCACTCTTTTATCCACGCAAAATCTCTCTCTTCTTTTTGGCTTTCCCCATTCTCTCACACTTTTTCCCCTAAGCTCTCTCTTATGTTCTCTTTTTTTTTTTTTGGTTACTTTTGCCTTATTAAATGTAATTAGTAAAAAAATATTTTTTTAAAAAAAAGCATTTATTGATAACAAAAACAGATAACACACAATAAAAACTAACAACAAAACACCCAAGATGCTAACGAGTATGTTTGTCTTTCAAATGATGATAATTGCAACACAGACACATTAACTTCGATTCAAATACATGTACTAGTTGTATTCATTGCATAAAGTTTTCCTTTGCCCCCCCCCCAAAAAAAAGAAACAAAAAAACAAAAAGAAGCACACAGTAATTCTCTTGTTCATTTCCACCTTTTATTCAGCCACAACCCACTCATTCCGGAAAAGAAAGGAAACTGTTGAACGATTCCAACCATCAAATTTCCAAATCAAGATACCGTACAACAAGATATTTTGTTCCTTCTCTCTCTCTCTCTCTCTCTCTCTCTCTCTTTTTTTAAAAAAAAAATCATCTAAAAAACTTATGTTTCTCAATTTAATGAAAAATCAATCAGGAGAGAAAAGGGGGTTTATAACCGTGTCCCTTCGCAAACATTTCCATTAATATGGGCACCAGCCACTCCTTCAGTTCCATCCCCCCACCCCATATGCCTACGTATTTTGAGCCAGTCCAATCATGCTTGTTGGTTCTAAAATTCACAAGAGGATAATACATTAAGTTATAAATATATGTATTTATAAATTATATTATGTAAATAAATAAAAATAAACTTAATATGAATAACAAGTGCAATATATAAAAGGAAATAAGTAAGAAAAAAAATACTCAATAATGACAAAATAAACAAATGATATATGTCATATGTGATGATAAACAATAATAGACAAAATTGAAAAAAAAAATAAAATACGGTTTGAATATCTTGATTAGATCCTCAATTTAAAGAAATTTTCTTAAGAATTTTAATTCAATTAATTTTTTAATTGGAGTAAAACATTAACAATATATATATATATATATATAATTTTTCAACTACTTTCACACCACTTTAAGTGTACAGGTTCACTTCTCACGTACAAATTCTTATTTTATGCAATTACAATGCTCAGATTTTTCTGACTTTTGATTTAACAACACTTACTTTTACAATAAATCATTTTTTTTTCTTCTTTTTAATTCTAGTTTTCTAAATTCATCTTTCTAAGTTATTTAATAAAACAGGTTCATATAGTTTTGAAAGTGAAAAAAAAAAAAAAAGAAAGAAACCGTAACCTAAATCTTAAATTAAAATTTAAAAATTTTGTTTGATTATTGTCGTACATAATTCTAACCAATAATTATATAAATAAATTTAATTTATCATAAACTCCAAATTTTTTGAATTTAGTGTCGGGACTCTAATTTTTTTTTTTCTTATACATTTGGATCAATAAAAACCTTTAAAAAAAAAAAAAGTATGAAATCTTCATAACTTCATCTCAAAACGTTCCATAGACGAAAATTCCAGCAAAGATCGTTTTCATATGATTTAATTTAAATTTTTGCCAACGGACAAATGTTGCAACACGTTTGACTTACACCAACTTGATCTGTAAATTAAGGATTTTCTTTCTTTTTTTGTTTTTTTTTTTTTTTTTTTTATAAAGAACATTAACATTTCCAGCACAAAAGAATTGAAGGATTGTTCTACGGTGATTTTTTGCTCCATACAGAGACGTAATTTTCTTGTGGGACTTTGAAGACCTGTCGTGTGAACAATCTTTCTTAAGCTCCACCTCAACCACATCCAAAAAATTTTCCTTTTAAGGAATAAGACTGAGGAACAAACACTCAAATAAACGGGTTAATAAAATAATAAAATTGAATTTTAAATAACTTGAAACATTAATGTGCTAATAATATTTTTATCAAAAAATATTTTAAAAATTTACAACATACATGAGGTGATAATATAAAGATACAGTAATTATAAATAATTATATAAAAAAATTAATTTACTAAAAAAACTTAATTAAAAAAATAAATACAATAATAAATTGTACGACACACAAAAAAAATCTAATCAACAATAGTGTTAACACATCAAAAATTAAATTAACGAGCACGTGACCTAACAATGCCGCCAACCCGGAGAGACGGAGGGAGAGGGAAGGGCTAAAAAAAAAAGAGCAAATGAACAGAGAACAGGCACTCCATTAACTGCTCTGGCCCAATGACCTCCATTCTCGCCCTTTCTCGCTCCTGTTCTCTTGCTTTGCTCGATGAGTTTTGAGAGACTGAGAGAGAGAGAGAGAGACACAGTGTGGGTGTGTGTGTTCGTGTGTGTGTGTGAGAGAGAGAGAGAGGGGACTCTGCTCACTAGTCAGTCAGTCAGTGAGTGATTATTGTAAGTAACTGGAACTTGCTGGCATGGGCCACTGCGTCACTGTAAGGCGCCAGCTTTTTCACTGCTGCCTTTTTATTAAAATATTAAAGGGAAACAAAAAGGAAGGAAATCAGGGGCAGCAAATCTATCTATATTTCCATCGATCTCTGTACTTCTTTTCTTTTGTTTCCCTCTTCCTTTTTTAGGGTCGCGGGCTTGGAGAACTAGCAGTCTTCCCCATCAGTGGCCCAAAACCCGCCATGAATGAACTGTAGCCACCATTTATGGAAATGGGTTCGAGTTCTTTGGCCGAGTCAGGCAGTTCCAGCCCCTCCTCTCCACCTACTGAGTCAGTAAACGGGCTAAATTTTGGGAAAAAGGTCTATTTTGAGAATGTAAATGGGGCCGGAGCCACGGGTAAGTCTGGAACCGAGTCGTCTTCATCGGGGTCCAGAGGGGCCGCTGCCAGGAAGGCTCGGAGCGGGAAGAAGCAGCCGCAACAGCCACCCAGCTGCCAGGTTGAGGGTTGCAAAGTGGATCTAAGTGATGCCAAGGCTTACTATTCAAGGCACAGAGTTTGTGGCTCGCACTCCAAGTCTCCTAAGGTCATTGTTGCTGGTTTGGAGCAAAGATTTTGCCAGCAGTGTAGCAGGTTGGCTGCCTTTTCATTCTTTTTTAAATTTATCTTTTCCTAACCTCTTTTTTTTTAAAAAAACTGCCTCTACTTTGACTTTGAGTTATATGCTGCTTTTGCTGGTAGAAACGGAATTGTCTTTACCATTTGATGAAATTGCAGGACTTTGTGTTGTTTTAAAATTGGGGTAGCAGGTTTGGTGCTTGCTTGTTCGGCAGCGATTAAGCTTTTTTTTTTTGGGATATAGATGAGAGTTTAGTTTCTCCCTGTCGGGGGTTGTTGACATGACGATGTTTGAAGGGATTTCCTTTCTCTTTTTTTTTTTTTTTAATATCTTACTTTGGTGATGATGTTTCAGTTATTTGATGGGCATTTCGCTTTTTTATTTATTAGGCTACGACACTGGCCATTTTCCACGAAAAAAAAAAATCGTTAGTAAAAGAAAAAAAATATGAAATGGGTCATTTTGGTCGAGGAATTTTTTTTTCTTGTGGTTTCTAATATGTTCATTTACTTTAGAAAATCCCAACCCTTGCTTGTTTAATAAACATAAACCTTTTTGGTAATTCTTGCACGAAAATGGTTATGTTTTTAACAAGGTAAATAAAAAAAGCAATTACAATTTACTCAACTCAACGATACCATTCCTTTTAGTCATATCCCGCGGACTAGATTCCCATCATTCAGATGGTTTGATAAAGGTTTGAGGTTCCTTTTCATTTCCGCATGTGATATCAGATAGTTCAGAGTGCCCTATAGATCAGAAAGAACAGAAAGTGCTACCATGTTGTTTAAGGTGGAACCAATAAAGTTGTTACTACATGATATCCAAATAATGAAATATCGAATGAGAATAAAAAAAAAAAAGGAATGATAGATCAACAGAATGCACGAAAATGAGTTTTATTCACAGAAGAGTGCAGTTTGCTGCTTCATGCTCAGAGTCTTAAATGTGATGTTTTTTTGTCAACAAAGAATCAATTGGGACCAAGAGAGCACATCTGAAAAAAATATTAAGTTGTTGCTGCAGGTATGGAATGACTATAATGACATCTCAATTGAAAGTTTCAGTTTACATTTCTACTGTCACAAGACGCAAAACTGAATGGAGTAGATCATATAGGAATAAAATTACGTTTCTTGATAGTTATCCTTGTTGGGACCTGGTGGTGTAACAAAATTGGTAGACAACTGGATATTGATTGAACTAGAGTTCTTAGAGAAACTCTGCATTTTTTTCTTTGAAAAAGCTTGTTTATAAATTATATCCATTGGTTGATATGTATTCATTGCAAATGCTTCACTGGGCTGTGGGGCTGGAGCGAAGTGTTGTAAATAACCACCATTTTCTTGTATGTTACTGACAAATACCAAATGCAAGATAAAGCAAATGTCTTCAAGAGAACTGCAAAGTGGATTTGGAGCATGTGCTCTAATTGGAGATAAGATGTTTCTTAACCAACCATGCTCGCCTGGTTGGCCACAAGAGTAAGGCTTTTGGGGCTTGTTGGAAGTTTGAACTTCACTTCTCTCAATGTCCCACAATATGTGAGCGGTAATTCTTATGTACCAAAAAATGAATTTTTTTTCTTGGACAGAAGCAGATCACGGTTGTTTGGGAGACAAAAGGTCAAATTGTCAGCTGCTTTGCTACTAAGATATATATAGATACTTTATTTATAAAAGCCATTTACCTTGTTGCATGACAGAACATGATTGTAAGGTAAGATGAAAATCATCAGTATAAATGGTATAAATGTGGATAAAATAAATTGAATCGCATTTGTTCATCTGTTAGCAACTTGGATCGTGTCCTAGGAACGAAATAAAATGTTATTACCAGTTTCCATGCCCTGTACACTGCAGTTGGATGGCATGCAGTTTTGGGAACTGGCTGATAATTGGCATCTTTTTGTGAAAAATTCTGGAGCTCTTAGAGAATGAGTTTACAATGTATTCCTGTTTCTGGATATCTTGAACAATTAAAATGAGAACAACAATCACTGATAGTGTTTTTGCAATTGATTTAGTCTATTGCAAAAACAATGGAGACAATTATTTGTTTGGGCTGGAATGAAAGAAGTATTTTGAAACCTCCCAGTCCCAATTCTTGTAGATTGTCAGAATACCAATCTGACACTCTATTGGTTTGTTGCTTTGTCCATTTATGTGTCATAGAGATACAATTGGCAGTGATGAATCCTTACAACTAATGGTATTCATAGATTTTTTCCTGCTATGTTTCCAGATTTCATCAGCTTCCTGAGTTTGACCAAGGAAAACGAAGTTGCCGCAGGCGCTTGGCTGGTCATAATGAGAGACGGAGGAAACCACCACCTGGATCATTGCTGTCATCCTGCTATGCCAATTTTGTTCAACCACTTTTAGTAAGACATTTATTTCAAGGCCTTCTTGTTTTTTGAAGACCCAGTTGGAAACGAATCTTTTAGCCTGCTCTTTGTTTTCTTTTTATTTTTTTAAAATTATCCGAGGGGCTGATATAAAGATTATTTGTTCCTTTTCTTTTTATCACTGGACTGTTATTTGGCTTTTGAAATGACAGATAACATGAACAGAGCTGGAGGCGTTCTTCTGGACTTCAGTGCATACCCAAGGCCTCCTGGAAGGGATGCATGGCTAAGCCATAGATCTTTGCCGCGGGTGCGTGGTAGTCAAACAACTGGCCCAGGACATTCCCTTGTACAACCATGGCAGAACAGCTCACAGACTCCGCAATCTAACATCTATCTTCAGGGTTCAGCTGGGGGGACTGGCTCTTCTGGTTCCAGAATTCCTTCAGGAGAATGCTTCACGGGAGTCAATGTTGCTGACTCAAGCTGTGCTCTCTCTCTTCTGTCAAATCAACCGTGGGGCTCTAGAAATGGAGCATCTGGTCTTCAGGTGAACAACCTGGCGGATGCCAAAGTGGCACCCATGGCTCAATCAACAGCTCCACATGATTCTGCTGCCAATTGGTACCCGATCCCCTCTTGGGGTTTCAAGGGAAATGAAGTGAGTAGCAGTTCACATGAGATGTGCCCTAATCTGGGTTTGGGTCAAATTTCACAGCCTCTTGACGGCCAGTTCTCCAGCGAGCTTGGGTTGGCGCAACGGAACAGCGGCACTTATGACTCACCCACTATGCACACACACTGGTCTCTTTGAATGGCATTTATCTAAATGGTTCTGAGAATCTTCCAGTACTTAACTCTATAATACTAATGACCTAAAATGTATTGAGCAGGTAATCCTCTGCCTAATTTTGTGGGGTGATAACCCATATGTACTGCTGGACTTTTTGCTTGCTTATGCTTGAGACTGTAAGATGGTGATAATCGAGCAAGGTGTTTAGACATGTTCTAAGAGCTAGAAATGCGTTACTCCTTATGCGGACATCTGATAGGAGTAGGCTACAATGGTCGGTAGAGATTTGCACATCCTTTTAGACTACTTAGCATTTCCGTTGCGATGTGAAAGAAGTCGTACCATTGAAAGGAATATAAAGAATAGCTCGAACTGATAATGGCTGGTCAATGGGACCACCGTGGGTCAAAGCGATTTCTGCCCGAAGCCACGGAATCTTTTTATTTATTGTTTTATAGGCGTTCAGAACGTTATCTTTTTGATCATCTTAACTTACAACATTCAAACCAAGAAGAGGAGCTAAGACGCGGGCAATAACAATAACTATGCCCGATTCTAAACTGATTGCTTCAGGTAGATATGATAGTTTCTCAACTGTTAGATCCGACGTAACATCCCAGTACTCACCTGTCTGTCTGACTTTTCAGGGTGAGCATGTTCCTAGAACACATCGAATCTTTTGTTTGCAAAAACAAACGAACGAGCAAACTTATCTGCCCTCCTGCGTCTACGCAGGTGATAAAACTGCAGTAAAGGGAAAATGAGAAAATTCCCAGATAACAAGCACTTCTCATACCTATAGTTGTTTGAGAAGTTTAACCATCAATATCAGGAAGTCCACCTATGAGCCCAAACACAGGAGCGTGAGAGGGAAAAACATAAATAAAAAGCAAAGCCCCAGAACCGAGAGTTGCCAGTCTTCTGATTTTAGGAGATGGTACATCGATAACAGAATTCTGTTTTGGAGATTATGGCGATTCTTTTACCACCTGTTGTTCCCTTTTTATCTGCGTCTCCCCTTGACAGGCATAATGACCTTATCCCAAGAAAAATCTCAAGAAAGTCTTAAGCACTAACGCTACTACTCAATAAGGCGTTGATCTCTCCAATTATATTAACAGGCCTTCCATCAAACATGGACGAAAGTGTACTCTCGCAAATTTTCTTCAGCTCTCTGGTTTTTGCAAGGACTGCTTCCTGCAGTTCAAAAAGACACTGGTCAATACTTATTTTTCCAGGGGGAATACTACCACTATTTAATTTTATTTCCTTCAAAAATTTGTTTTGAACACACTTTTCCAATATTCAATACAGTTGTGCAAAAGATAATTCATCAAACAATATATAGAATGACATCTTCAAGAGATTCTCTTAAAGCAATGCAATACTGCACAAGTAGGATAAAAGACACAAGAAACCTAGAAAATTTTACCCTGCAACAATGAACAAATCCAATATACCACAAACTCACAAGGTAAAGGATAGTCAAAAACAAAATCACCAAAAGGGGATTCTAGTGTGCCATTCATTGCTCTCCCTACAAAATTCCTACAACTCAAATATGGCCTCTTATGTCTAACAATCCTATATTTACCCCATTTATTTTGCCAATTAGTAAAGAAGACTCAATAGCTATGATTGGAAATTAATCATTTATGTAAATGTGACTGCATAATGATACAACAATCCATGTGCGTGTGCTTAGTCTAATAAACTAATCAACAAATTTACATTGACTAATCAGAAAAAAAATGTTTTCTAGGAAAGGAATCATTAGTCAGAAGAAGAAGAAACTCCAAACTTTGATTTAAAAAATATCCATCTTTCCGGTTGGATTCTTATGTCATAGAACATAAATACTTCCTGGAGGAAGCAGTGATAAGCAGTAGTATCACATCAACTTTGACCCTCCTCACCCCACCAAGAGAAAAGGTTGTCTGAGAGCAGCACAGCTCAAGAAAGAGAGAGAGAAAGAGAAAAAAAAAAAAAAAAAGGAGGACAAAAATCAGAGGTTGTAGCTTGAAAACACAAATTAAAACATAATTGTTTTCCCTTGTGTCTTGAATAACTAAAAATGTTCCCTGTAATAGTGGAAAAACATTCAAGTAAAAAGGAAGATGGATTTACAAAATGCAATGCATCAGAGGAATAACAATGCAACAAACAGAATGTTTGTTCTAATGTAACAGTACAAATATCTTTATCTGGAAGTAGTCATACTTTTTCACTGAAGAAATCCTACCTGCCTCGGCCATGAAGAAGATAGAGAATTGTGAAGCTCCATTCGTTTTGAAGCTAAGTCCTTCAAGCCCTCTTTAAGTTTCAACTCATGGTTCTTCTTTTCCTCTAATGTCCTCACTAGTCTGTCTAGAAACCTGTGACAACACATTGGATTCAGCAACCTCCGAATTTTTTATCACTGTTACCATGGATAATAGTAACTCTAAATGGGTATCAGGAGATGTCAATACAAAATGGGCAAGATATACAGTCAAGATATGTGCATTTACTAAATATGTGAAGCCCAGCAAAAGCAACATCGGAAACCCAAATCCCTGGGAAACATAAACAAATACCTGAATTAACACTTGCCTAAGTGAATGCTCATCATGGAATTTCTATTGGATGTGGCAGGCCAGAGTTGCAATGTCAGAACCGTGAAATATGCAGGATGAATTCAATTTGTGTACAAGTCAGACTGATATTGACTGGTTATTTGGCTGACTTAATGAAAAAGAAAAATTCGGCACTAAAGCAATTTTAAGCCACAGATTCCATTCATATTTATTGGGGGGGGAGGGCAAGGTCTATTGATTACCAACAAAGTATTAAATTATTGCTACTGAGAGTTGGCATTTGAAAAAGCATAAAATAGAATTAAATTAATTAGTAACACCTTTTGGAGTTGAGAATCATGATCATATCTCGTGTTTTCCTATTTGTCAATAACGCAACAGCCAAAGAAATGTCAGATAACATTGTCTCGATGGTATCAAGATTATACTGCTGTAGCACCAGGGGAGCAACAGACTGAACTTGATGTTGCAAGGACAAAGTCTCTTTGCCCCTTAACTCCACCAATCTTTGACTCAAAAAAGCTTTGATCTATTACAAAACATCAATAAAAAAATGTCAACATTTGATCAACATATTCCATGATCTAATGTCAAAACAACAGAACATAGCTAGTGAGTTCTGAGTATTGTCTCAGAGATTATTCATCAGGTTCTTGTGAAAGCAAAAGATCAGAAAAAATTCATGAAACAAAACAAAATACTGCTACCATAAGCTCATGTCCTAAGATAGAGATAATTAAGCAATACCTCATACAAATCATCAAGAATCTTATTCCTGTACTCCGTCTCCAAAAGTTGGCTCCTGTCTCCCTTCACTCCTACATTGTCAGTTAAAGAATGTAGAGCAGATGTCCCATTTTTCATTCCCATGGTTGTAGAATTGGCATCATCAATCACATCAACCTGAGGTGTCTCAACACTAATATCCCAAGATATTTCTGAAGAAGAGACCTGTGGTGGCATAATCGTTTCATCTTTATTTAACAAGGTCTGATCAGATCTTACAACTTCATTTGATGAAGAATTCAGTAAGATGTCACTGGCATTGACTATTTCATAAGGCCCCAAACCATTACCATTATCATCAGTCTCCTCCACAGTACCAATGTCCCAATCAATGTGAGTACCATCTACAGAGATATCCCAGTCAATATTATCCGCAGCAACATCCACATCCCCCATGGCATCTTTTGATCCATCAAAATGTAATTGAATATTTGCAGAATCGGCAATCTCAGATCCAGCAGAAACATTCAAAGAAGGTGGCTTTTCACGAATATCCTTCAAGTTCAACAAGACTGCCCGTGCAGACTTCTGTAATCAAGTTTAAAAACAAGATTAATCTATGATAGAAATCAGATGATCAATGTCAATCTGCTAGCAACAACATATTTTATGCATAGGCCAGATCAATTTGGAATAGAAAGAATGATAAGAGGGAGGAAAACAATCAATTCATACATCCTTTTCTGTGTGAACATCTTTGACAAAGTTGGAATAGTACTCTATCGCCTGTGACATAGAATCTCCATTTATTACTTCCAGAATCTTGCTAAATGCACTCGGAAGGGATTTTGCAGTCTCTATGAGTTCAAACCTTACATTGTTTCCCTAAAGGGGAAGATAACACCATTAAGTTGAAACCAATCACAAGAAAAAATTCATTTACTTAATTCTTCAACCATTAGTCGAGTGAGAGGAGCTAACCTGCAATCCAAGTTCTTGACACGCCTCTGTATATTTAGCTGCTGACAAAGCTGCACTTCTTTTAATATCAGCTTCCTTGCGCTCTAGCTCTGCTAGTTGTTGCTGAATCTTTTGTACCTGCTTCTTCTGATAAGGACTTCACCATATTCAAAAAGATTGGTGAAAAATTAAACCATATTCTCATGACAAGTTTTGCAACATTCTTCACCAAAACCATGGGCAACAGGACAAGTGTGGGCTTACATTTCATAGTTTACATTTTGGATTATTATTTGTGCAGCCTCTCCGAGGTAGATATAATCCTTCTCAAGAGCACGGACAATGGCTTCCCAAGCACCCTTCAAAAATTAATTGCATTTAACGATCATTGCAAGAATTGTTTGTGCAGCGACATGTCTGTGCACTCGCACACATGCACTCATGAGTTTGTGTGTGTGTGTGTGTGAGAGAGAGAGAGAGAGAGAGAGAGATGACTGTCTTACAGCAGCACCTGATAGCCGGCCAAATATATTCCGGCTTTCTGGAGTTTCCTTCACAAGAATATCATAAATTTTTTTGGCCTCTATATACCCAATCCCTGCCAAGCCGATCATAAAGCCAATTATTATTCAACACAAAAATAGGAATACCAAAGAAGTGGATTAAGATTATATCAAAGTCAATGGTCCTGGTCTCATACATGTCAATCACTTTACAATGACTAATTCTAAGAAGCACATAATTTTAGTTCTCAAGTTCTATGGAAATATCTCTATCATTGCCGCCGCTTCCTTACAGAAATTTTCCAGTAACACATATTAGCTATCCAAAAAACACCAACAATGATAGCAGTTGGGATTGTCAAGCGGCAAATTGACCACAAAATGGAAGTCACAAAGACATGAGACAGAAAATATATTCCAGAAGCGGCCAATATTGAAATCAAAGGATTTCACTCAAATTCCAAACCAAGAAAAAAAAAAAAAAAAAAAAACCTTCGGGGTCTAGGGTCTGGAAATAGGGATGGATGTCCTTTGGAAGAGACGGGAACTCCTTGGAAATGCGAGCTCTGATCGCCACAATCCGCTTTCTCCAATCCGCCGGAATTCTCTTCCGATCAACCAGCCATTCTTCAACCAATCAACACGAACCAATAACACACTAATAATAATAATAATAATAATAATAATAATATTACAAATAAAACGGAAAGAGATGGAATTTGGGTGAAATATTAGTATTTACCGCCAAGTCGGGAAAAGGTGATGTCAATGGGCAGATTGCGTATGTCGTCGGGCGTCTGCATCTTCTTCTTCTTCTTCTTCTTCTATTTTGTGAGTCCGATGTGAATTTGGGAGTGCGGTTTAGAGCATACTGTTTTGGCTGGTTTCAGCTGCCCACATCGGGTCGGGTCGGGTCTTGTGTCCTTTTCCTTTTTCTTTTTTAAAAAAAAAAAAAATGTTTCAGGAAAGATTAGTATAGGACAATTCAATCATTTTCTAAAATTTGGAAAAAGGGAAAATTTTTCTCTCATAAAAAATCACATCAATTTCGGATACATTTCGAGAGATTATATAAATAAAAGAAAAATTAGTTTTAGTTTGTGTTGTGTGATTCACCTATCCATTCAGCAATTTAATAGACAATCACGAGTTTTATTTATTTATTTATTATTATAATAATAATTATTACATTTCAATGGTATTTTTTTTTTCTCTCAATTGTAACACAATAACTCATTTCTTCTCGAACTTATATTTTAAAAGTTTTTACTAAAATTTTGGTTATTAAAATAAGTTGTGTTAGTGTAAAATATTAGTCAATAAAATACAAAAAATTGAAAAAAAAAAAATGCAAAGAATAAAGTGATTTAACTTATAACCTTTATTTAAAAAAAAAAGAAGAGATTACAAATATTTATTATCAAATAAATAAAAATATTATAACGTCACGAAAAAGGTTCACAGTACCAAAAGTTTTATTCAATGAATTAACACCTACCATTTTAAAACAATTTTATAAATCTCACAACACATAGGACATGAAACAAAAGAACAACAATTTAGACCTTGATTTTCTTTATATATTTGGATTTAAAGGCTGGGAGGCTGGGAGCCGGAATATCCAAAATATAACACCACGTGGCGAAATCTCATTATCCATCTGGATTTCGTGGGCCACACTTAAAAATTGAGCCGGAAACCCAGGGGACAGGGAGGAAGGAGAAGAGTTTCCAAAACTGGGTGCCTCGTCTGCTCCTAAAACCAACAAATCAAGCACTGTTTCAATGGCTGGGATTGCTTCTTGTTGTTCAACTCTTTCTTCCAGAAGGTAAGTTCACCTCTCTCTCTCTCTCTCTCTCCCTCTGTTTCATTTTCAACCAATTGTTGTAACATTATTCACTCATTCGTGTAAGAAACTTGGAAAATATTCCAACTTGTGAGTTTCTCGCTTTTTGGGGGGGGGGGGGGAGGTGGGGCTGGGGTGTGGCCCCATCCGTGCGATTGAAACTACCAGAGTCGAGAAGTGAAGAGAAAACTGAGATAGCCGATGTAAAGATGGGAACTTTAGTTTATGGACAAATAGGGCAAGGTCTTATTTTATTTTATTTATTTATTTGGATAATGGAGTTTGTGGGTTGCTCCTCTCTGCCTGAAAACAATGTTGTTCTCTTTTTCTCTGTTATTTATTTTATTTTTATTTTTATTTTTTTTGATGGAGATGTCTGGAAATAAAGTTGGGAACTTTCAATAGGCTTTACAGAGGTAACAAACATGGTATGATGTAAAGAACATGAGACCAAGGATACATTGTGTATGGATGTAATGCACAGAATAGAATACTAGGGGTTGAATTCTCTATTGAAACCTTTCAAGAAAAATCAACTAATTACATCTCATTTTTATTGCATCCCACCAGACTTAGTGTGAGAAGCTTAACCCTGTTTTAATGGCCTATTCCTACATGGAAAATGTCACATGCTACTCACATCTGATGTAAGGGAATTTGGGTTTGTCATACCAAATAATGTTCTTGCTTCATGATTTTGGCAATAATTTTAGATTACATGAAGCATTTTGTATTAAAAATTTGCAGAAGTGGAATTACATAATTATGAACATGTGAATAAAGGCTAAAGGTGTGTGCTTTCAGCAATTTCCAAGCGTCATTGTTCAAATTTGAGACTCATCGTAAAAGGGCCATCCCTAGCAAACTGACCTATTTGAGAAGTATTGGAGTTAGAGCAGAAGTGAACTATGTCGATGCAGAAGAAGCAAAGAAGCTTTTATCAGATCAGGGATACGTAGTACTTGATGTGAGGGACAAAACTCAATATGATCGAGCTCACATAAAGTCATGCTCTCATGTGCCATTATTTATCGAAAACCAAGATAATGACTTTGGTAACAAAGCTCCTTTTGTCTTTGGTGGCTACATTTTGTTCCTGTTAATGAATTCATTTTGAATAATTTTGTTCAGGCACCATCATAAAAAGGACCGTGCACAATAATTTTTCCGGATTGTTCTTTGGGCTGGCTTTTACAAAGCTTAATCCTCAATTTGTGGAATCTGTGAAGAGCCAATTTTCATCTGACAGTAAACTACTAGTCGTATGTCAGGAAGGATTAAGGTCAATTACTGACCCATCACTGGTTTATCATGTAATAATGCTGATTTTGGTGAGATTGTTTACAGTCAACTTAGGGTGCATTCAAGATGCTTTTGAAAAATCTCCTTTGTTGATTTGGTTCTCAATCCATAGGACTGCTTTAAGATACGATGAATTACAAAATTGAGAAACGGTGTGACATATTTGAAATGTTGAATTCAACTCTAGTTCTTTAGCTCACTCTTACAGCATCCAGCATTATTGATGGTGTCTGTAACTTGTTAATGAAGGACTGGGACATGCTTGATTTTTCCAATTAAGATTAGTGATTCAGGCGGTGAAAGTTTCCTGAATGTAGGCATGATGTATTTGTTTGTAAAAGTAATAACAGCACATGTATTTAAGATGAAGTGGTCTTATTTTTCAGAAAGTCTTCCTTAAAACTCTTTATGTAATCCTTGTTCTAAAGAACTTGAAAGTTCAAAAATTCAAGGAGATTTTTGCAAGATCTCTAAAATCTTTACATCTGCTAGTTTGATTGGATGGTTTGCATGGATTATTAACCTATACAATTTCACAAACCCTTTTACAAACTTATGAGAAGGAAAGATCAAAGCTTATAAACTTGGTTCTTTAAAGCATCCAAAATAAGGTTTTGAAGAGGTTCCCAAACTGCAGAAAGTAGTTGAAACAAGAAAGAAAGGGAGATGCATAGATAAAATATGATAAATGTCGTTACTCTTGCCCATCATAAGATTCTGTGGTTTTTCAATTGCTTTCAAATTTGGTTCTTTTTGTCCATTGCTGCTTTATACAAGCTTGTTTTTGCCTTACTCGGAAACTGTTTGATGAACTTCTACTTTTTCATGTTAAGGTCTGCGGCTGCAGCCAACAAGTTAGAGGAAGCTGGTTTTCAGAATATAGCATGTATAACTTCAGGGCTTCAATCTGTAAAGTCAGGTTCACTTCTGATTCCAATTTTTCTTTCCAAACCAACTTACCACGAATGCAAAGTTGAAGAAAGCCAAGAATTTCCTTCTTGTAGGTTTTGATTCTGAAGGTTCCACTGAATTACAAGATGCCGGCAAAGCTGGGTTGGTCACCATTCAAGGCAAAATCTCAGCAGTACTTGGAACTGTACTTATATGTAAGTCATTCCAGGTTTCAACACCTCTTACAACTTGCATTAGGGTGAACAAATTCAATGATTTTTCCTTTCTAGCTAAGCCATCGATTTCAAACAGGTGCCTATCTATTTATCACTTTCTTCCCGGAACAAGCAGAGAAGTTGTTTCAGCTGGCCCCTGCTAAGTAGACCCATGGGTCTCCCGAGTTTCGGATCTGTCAATGTTCGGAGAAGTTTAGGCTTTTAAGCACACTCTACGACATGATCTCTTGAAATTGGAAAATTTACTATAGGTGCGCCAAGATGCTATGTGCATTCCAGTGTTTAAACCTGGAAGCTGGACCTTCCAGAATGCAAACCTCCTCGGTTTTGGCTTCTAAGAGGATGTTGTGATTGATAATTCTCACGGTTAATGCATCGTTCCTTTTTGGAATCTCGAGTAGCCCAACTGTGAAACAACTTGAGGCCGATCGAAATCCGAATCAATGGGGAACACAATTATGCACCTTGCTTTTTTGACGCACCTATAAAGTTGATAAAAATAGAACGTAAAGAAATATTTATTAAAATTTTGAAATGAGATCTCGAAGGATGCTAATCAGCCAAACTCGTTTTCATCAATTCTTTCATGAAAAACGAATAAATAATACAGTTATCGATGTTCAGATTTTAACGTTGAAAAAATAAACTAGAAACATGATTAAGACAATAAAATTTGGTATGAATATAAACCAGAAGGGTATATTTTACAACAACTATTTAAAGTAGGAGCAGAGAAGGCATATTTTTTAACTAAAAAGGAAGGATAGAAAACACCCTCCAGCAGAGACTATCGGCTTTAGCTTGGGCTACTAAGTCTTCTTCTACTATTAAACCTTCGAACAGAATAGGTAGCTTTCAAACGATTTACTTGTTTTGCTGATTGTAACACGACCTGATTAACAATGACTAGAGAGGTCAGTAAAGAAAGGAATATCTGTTATAGCAAATTGTATAGCTGAATCCCCAATTAATTCATCGAGTTGTGAATAAAACAACGAACCCTATGCTTTCATGATTTCTCTGGCATCTAAACAAGAAGAAAATTACGAGCCAACAGACAACTTTTGGTTTGGAGAGAGAGAACAAATAAAATTTTGAAGTTACAAGGCAAGAATAAGAGAGAAATAAATTTGGAGAAAATTTTGATAACACACTTTAAAAAAAAAATGTATATATATATATATATATATATATATATATTGATGTGAAAATTTTATTAAATTCAAAAAAATAAAATAAACGTGTAGGAATGGACTGCGTGCACTTTTCAACGTGTTGTTGAGTAGTTAACCCATAAATAAATAAATTAAACTCAAAAGATTACAAAAACCCAGGTTAACAAATATTACAGTATAGATATTTCTACTCCTCTACCCCCTCCACCCCACCCCAACCCCCAAAAAAGCCAAAAAATAAAAAGAAAGAAATATTACCCTGGGATTAAGAGAAGCCAATGTTATTCTGTGCACCGGTATCATCGGATAAATATGTACCACTCACCCACAGTACATAAAGATTGCCTCTACTACCAAGAGTAACGGTGTTGGAACAGCAAACACAATCGACCCACACGCAATGGGCATCCCCACATCAATCACCTTGCAGGCAGTACAGCTGACGGATATTTCCCGAGGCTGTGATCAGGTCATCACCAACAAAGAAAGCCAATGAGAACTCGTCAACTTCTTAGATATGAAGTACTATTTCCTAGCTTATGCAAAGAGAGTTTTATACCCAGACGTGGTCAGATTTGGGAAGATGCAATGATATGGGTTATTTTGTTGAGGGGCTTTATTAGATAGAAACAGATTTTTCAACGCAGGCCATAAGAGTTACAATTAAAATCGTTGGTTGCACAAAGATGACACCAAAAATATGTAACCAACCGATCATAATTGTAATTTTTATGGTCCCACCTCACTCCTGTGTTAAAAACCCGCATCAATCAATCTAACATTTCCCCGCCTGCATCCACCTAACATTTCCTGCTGTTGAATTAGTGACATTTGTAATTTGGTTGAATGCAACAGCTAGCAGGAAATATGAGCCACTTTCGATACAGTGAGTGGTTTTAAATGATCTGGTGTATGAAAAGATTATTGGGAAACGTGGTTAGCTCTGGGTGTACTCGTAAGCAAACTTTACAATAAGTCAAAAGCATCACGCAAAACTATTCCAAACAAGAAAGATACATAAAATTGAGAAGGCCATGATTATCATAGATGCATTCAGAAACAAATCAAACATATGCAAAATGTACTGTGCACTTTCCCTTGTCTCACTTGCACCACATCCTAACAGCAGAAAATTAAATCACTGTCATACCAACAAAAGTCCAGTGCATGCGGGTAGAGAACTGTTTTAACAAGTAAGCAGTATTGACTGAACCACACATTTTCACATTTCAAAAACCAAGTTTCCCACAAGAAGGACAAATGGCAACTCAAGAGGAGATTTCCTGACCTCAGAATAATTTGAACTTTCTATAAACGAAACAGATACCTTCCTTCAACAATCTGTACATTTTATCTTAATGTCATCCAAACTGCAGAACACCAAAGGAATTTGACCAATGCCAATAAACAAGATGGTTGCAGTCAAAAACAATGAACCACATACCATTTGGCATTGACACATGAAAAGCTGAGTTAAAAGAATGGTTAACAACACTCCAAAATTAATATGACGAATCACAAGGCAAAACATCTTGTTTAGAATGGCAAGGCAGGTCAAACTCCTTAGGGGTAATAAGAAATAATGCTATGTGCTTATCTAAGAATATGCATCGTTTCAGAAAGATGATTTTTCACTTCTGGCATACAAACACACAAGGACAAGGAACAAAGTTATAAATATAAGTTAATTACCATATAACCAGTCTTTGAATAATAGATGCAAAGCACACAGTAATTCATGCTTCCGATTTTCTTCAAGAGGAGCTTCCCTCAATAATTGCTTTATCTCGTCCAAATTCTTTTGCTGGAAAAATAAGAGGAGCAGTTCACTGAATCAAACATCAGAAAGAATATCTAAACTCGATTACCATATTCAACATAGCCCAAAAACAATTATACAGCTCTTCAACCATCTTGTTGTAATCAGCACTTGTGCACATACATTTCTTTTCTGAGACTCTATATAAACATCTGGCAATGGAAATGGATTATTCTTGGTTGATCCACAGGATTCACTTCCAAACCAGTTGGGTATCTGAACATGAGGAGAAACATAAACACAAAAATTACATGTTAAGGTGAACCAGGGAAAAAAGGCAGGGAAAGAAAAAAAAAAACAGTAGCAGGGATAAAGCGGATGAGAAGAGTCATACTTGCAGGCCCTTAAATTAGAATGTGTTGGAATTTCAAACTTACAGAAGTTAAATTTGAATATGAGCAAAAACATTCAACACAAGTTTACAGTTCCAGCATACACTTGACTGCAAATTCAAAATAGTTGTAAACCATACCAAAAAATTTGTGAATTGGTCAGGATCCAGTCGTGCAGCAGACTCTGCTTGAACATCAGACACACCTGCAGGGTGAGATAATGAATCATGTGGATCAACCATCCCCAATGTCAATGGTTCATCCCATCTATTGATTGTGGCCCTAATGCCTACTTCAGCCATGTGCTCCTTCAACTCTGAGTAATAGGTGTTGTATGGAGCCACCTGATTTCATAGTGCATAGAATAATTAACAGGAATTTCAATTTATAAGTGTCAAAAAATTTTTAAAAGGAAAAAGAATATTCAGATACAACAGATAAGCTGCACAGAAAGATGAACTTGCCTTTGAGTATCCAGTTTTATCTTTTTCAACAAAAGGATGCATTAGGTTGTCCCAAGTCAAATATTTTGTAAAGTATTTACAGTGAAGTGAATTGCCAGAATGTTAATTTAACACTCATCAAAAGGGTCTCTGCAACCATCAAACTGAAGATGGAACAATGAGATACAAAGAACTGCTTATAAATCTGAAATGTCAACCAGATAGTGCTGAGAGAAGGTGAATGAGAGGTATAACTTGCTGCTATCTTTAGTCCATATTTAATTGCATACCACAACGCCAAGCAGTCAAAAGAAAACAAAGTGAAGAATTTATATGTTACTAATCCTTCAATACAAATATATGGATAAGCAATGTCCTAAAATAGAAATATCACCAAAAGACTGACATTGAATAAATTTAATCACCAAACATAAAGATTCAGGTTGAAACAGTGTAGCTTAAATGTTCAAGACTAGATGTTGAAAGAAACACTAGGCATGCATCCTTGAAAAGCTTTTCTTAACTGTTGCTTTTGATAGCAAAAGATAATACTAGCAATTGCTGCCAACTGCAGGCATTTTTTCATCCAATGCGTAAAAACTCACCTGAATCTTATGGTTATCACCAACAATGAGAGGTTGCTGGTTTACCCCAAGAAAGAAAACACATTCCCGGCAACTGGCAATGCAGACTCGTTTTGCTGCTGCAATCACATGAACTCGCTCACAATGTTCAATTCTTAGAGCCTGTAAAGCTATCAAAAGCAAATGAGACATTTAATCTATAAACTAAAAATTTGATATTTAAAAGGGAAGACTAAAATCCTTTTAGTAGGCATGTAACCTTGCATAAGCATAGAAACTTTCAAATTTAACAGAAAGGAAATTTCCATATTAGGCAATGACATGAATTTGTAAGTTCACATATGAACCTCAAAAGCATGAACAGTGCAAGGAGGATATCCAATTTAGAATCTATGATCATAATAACATAAAACTAGGCAAACAAATCCTACATACAAAATACAACAACAAAGAAGAAGAATGGGTGTACAATCATTGCCATGGACTTTCATATTATAGACAGGAAATGCTTGGACATCAAATCAAAGAAATAAAACAAGAACCCAACTGATAATAACCCATATTCTCAATAAAATAATAACATAGACCATTGTCAAACAGATTCTTATTGGAAATTAAAACATGATAGAAGGAACATCAGAACCAAATTATCAAAGTGGCTTTGGAAGATGGACCCTGCCCTAAAGAGCAGGTGTTTCCATTGCAACAGGACTAATCAAACATGGCATTCACTCATTTTGTAAAACCCATTTCTTGGCAGCTGCTTGCAAGAAAAGGTCTATGATATCCTGCCCTAATGTGCTTTATGAAATAAACCAAGTAAATAAGTATACAATTCAATACAAGCACCCATTTTACATGTGTGTGCTGTTGCAATATGTAATTACATAAATCTCATATATGGGATATCTGAAAAATGTTAGAGTGATACAACCTATACATCAAAAAGAGTAAATGGAGGATTAGTTTAGAAGACTCTTGCATTGTTCAACTCCCTACTTATCCATTCCACACATTGGGTGACTAAAAGAGTAAAAGGCTTCTCAACAAATTTGTACACAGTGACACATTGTTTAAGAAAAACACCAATAGATATATGCTAGCAATTTCCCTTGCCCATGGTTTTTCACCATTTTGTTCCTTATTGCACCAGTTCTCAGCTAGCCAGAAATCACACAAGAATTTACTTTGGCAATTCCTATTCCAACATATAAAAAGGTTCTAAAGTGATATGCACATAATCATCCATAATCTAAAAAAGGATAAAATGGTTCAGGTTAATCATTTCTACATTAATAAACTATTGAAACACTTATTGACCAAAAATATCAAGAAATTTGCCACAACCTTGCCAACAGCTCCAAGAACTATAGTTGCATCAGAGCATCCATAGACAGTTGCATATCTCAAAGGCGATAATATGTAAATGACAGAGTCATGGCAGTTGAGAACCTGCAATTAAACAATATTGTCAGTAGAGGTGTTAGCTGAAAATGTAAGATACCAAAAAAATCACATTTAACTCTTAGTCAGCATAGATGGTAATGAGTTGACTTGGCTGAAATCCTCATACTGCATGTAGGAGGTGGCATGAAAGGTGCCCAACTTCATGGGTTATGGTTATGGGCACATCCAAAAAAATTAAACCCAAGCAAAATAGAAACATTTGTAAGTCAAACATATCTTTCTAAATTCATAGTGCTACTTTGATAGATTAAATGGCCCTTTGCACAGCCATCTCTTTAAAGCATCTTTAACTCCTTACTTCAAAATTACTGTGTAGAGCCAATCATCTTACAAATGGAGATAGTGCCATCCAAAAAATGAGCTATGCTATTTTTTCTGTCAATTTCACATTTTCTAATTTGTTAGCAATTCCTCCAATTGTTCCCAACCCAGGGTCCCAGGGAAGACACGAGGCTTCTCTTCATTCTTGGCAATCATCAACACCATATGGATTTTATGGACTTTCTAACATGTCTAATGCCTAAGCTTCCAACATGTCAGGATGAACCTCATATTTGGAGGTCAAGTTCAGTTCAAATCTCAAAACTGCAGTTAAAATTTGGGCCAAAAAGTCCTTTTAGGGTTTCAGTGTCCAGCTATAAACAGCTCCTCATTTGTTAGCATAAAAACAGTCAGCCACGGATAGATACTAGAGATACCATATCCCAGTTCAAGAATCAAAGATTCCATCAAATTGGATAAGCACTAAACCATTTTTAAGGACAATGGTTAGTGTATTTAATGGTAAACACAATCAAACGTGAATCTGCATTTTGCAGGCTAACCTTTACCCAAGAACCTCTAAGATCCAATGCTTGCTTCACAATTGATGATTTGGAGATCCCCTCAATAAAACTTGAAGCCCTAGCACTTGGCGAAGTCTTGATAGAATTTGTACAGGAATCAGTCATGGCAACATCCTGATCAGATGCACTTGGTGGCCCATTTTCTTTTGCAGAGATTCTTTCAGTAATATGTTCCATAGCAGAAGCTATATTCTGCAAAATCCAATTATGGACTTGTACAGCAGGAACAGGAACAGCAGGCATGTCAGGGTCTGAATTGGTGAAAAAAGGAGCAGCTTGCCTTAGAGGGATGACTTCAGCTTCCTTATTACCAATTTGAAACAGAAATCCAAGGTGCTCAAATCCTTCCATGGTCAGAACCTAAGATAGCAAGGTCAACTAGCATTTTAAGATCAAGCTGAGGAAGATTCCAAGACACAATAAAAATTATGAGGACAGTAAGCAGCACAAAAAGAAATATGGAAAAGGAAACCAAGAAATATGGAAAAGGAAACCAGGAAAGCGGAAGGGTAACAGAATTCACGCACCGGAGACTCTTCGCCTTCTCCTTCCACTGGCTCTGCTAAAAGAGATAAAATATTGGCCAAGTGTTTTTGCAGATAAGATAATTGATGAGCCTCTTCATCAGCCTGTGATGGCATAAAACGACGGCTGTTGCTACGTACAAGCTGCAATGCAACAACAACCAATTAAAGTTTAAAAAGTCTTGTTGGCGTATGCTATATGACAAGCATTTTGGAGAATGATTTGAAAAGAAAAACCATGTCCTAACAACTCACTGTTGGCTGCATAGTTTACAGCACCCCAAACCTGAGAGGCAGTAAAAAAATAATTGATTCATATTAACAATAAAACCATGTATTTCATGGTGCCAAAAAAGAGGCATCCCAGTGCACAAGCCTTCTTCACCATAAGGTCTAGAAAAGAGTAAGATGTATGTGGCCTTATGCCTATTTTCAAAGAGGCTATTTCTGCAGCTTATAGATAAAAATGCCACCTGAAGTGGGGATAAAGCCGACAAGTATCCGTCGAAAGCTGAAGTAGCAGGCCAGACATCTGCCACGGCAGCCGAGTCCCTATGCGACCTTGGCAACAGCTTCTTATACGACTGTATGTACAAAAACAGAATAAGATCACGCAAATCGGCCCCGACCGTGTCAATTTCCCCGGGCAGGGCCTTGACGAGCGGGTCTGAATCGGAGTGGAGCACCGAAGCTAGGGTATTAAGGATCAGCCTAGCGTGGTCGTCGGAGATCTGGAGCGAGTCAACGAGGGCGGCCGAGTTGACCCGTGGATACGACGCTAATTTTTGTCTGAGTTGGGTCAGGGTCAGGGTCAGGGTCGGGTCGGGGAAGATGAGCTTGGGGATTGGGAGGAGCCCGTGCTCGAAAGGCTCGCGCCTCGGGTGGATTAGGGAACTCGGATTCGGGTCGCTCGTCGAGGTCGACGGCGGTCCGGTATCGTCCGCCATGGGTCTAGAGAGAGATTGGAAAGAAAAATTAAAATTAAAATCAGAGAGATAAATGTGAGTTTTCACAGATCTTAGAGAGAGAGAGAGAGAGAGAGAGAGAGAGCAAAGAATGTCGTTTTCTTGCTGTTTGGGAGGGAAAAGCGAAGGAGACAATAGAAATATGACTGGGTGAGGAGGACACCTACATTGGATTCGATTATTTCAGCATGCGAGCTACCTCGTAATTTTTTTACAGTAATTTATAAAATTTTTTAAACAATAATAGAGATATTTTAACGCATTAAATCATAAAATTTTATTTTTTATTGTTATTAAGTTTTTATAATTATGAACGACTTTAAACTTACAAAATAAGACGAAGAACCAAAAATCTGTAACCAAGCAAGTCATTAGGTTAGGAAGGTGCAAATCATTAGGACACCCAGCAAGCAAGTCAATTGAAAGGAACGTATTCCAGAATGTAATTTTGATGAGAAGTTATTTTGCTAGTTCTTCGAGACATTGACTTGTGTTGCATGATGCTGTTCCATGTTTGACAATGGTCCTGCTAACTCTTAATTGAATCTTTTGCAAAAGTCACATTTAGCTAACTTCAAGAATGTACATTTCTTTTCCGGAACCTTTTTCTCTTCAATTCTATATAATTCTTTTGAATGATTCGAAGGGGACAGTCCGGAATTCTTCTTGGTCTGCTATGTGACTTGTTCCTGCTTCATATTTGCTCGGGTTCAGATTGGCAGCTGCAGAGGGACTGGGGTGACACTGGTTTTAGCTTCTGTTGCAGTGCAAAGGAGGATCAGTGTACAGAGTTGAGTCTGGGAGGTGTTGGATATTATTCAACTTGCTGGGGTCTCTGAGGTGGTGGCTGTTTCAACTTTGCAATTTTGTGGAAGAATTTCTGGCTGGTGATTGCTGCT
Source organism: Rhizophora mangle (assembly GCA_037832345.1). Taxonomy (NCBI): domain Eukaryota; kingdom Viridiplantae; phylum Streptophyta; class Magnoliopsida; order Malpighiales; family Rhizophoraceae; genus Rhizophora; species Rhizophora mangle. Next base: position 1,147,379 of record JBAPLJ010002022.1, on the reverse strand, counting down.
ATTCAGCTTGCCGGAGACATTGGTTCGGCTGATGCCATTTAACATTTTTGCTGCCGAGATTATTCATTCCTTTCAAAGCAATGCTTATGAGTTTTGTAGGTGGAGCACTACAGCCTAGATTTCGCAGGAACTGAGGTGGCTATGTATTGGGGGGCTGCTGATAGTTTTCTTTTTCATAGTCTTGCTGGTTTATTCTGGTGCGGTTTTTACAGGGGAGCTGATGACCGAGTTGGCTGAAGGAGATGTTTCTAGTTTTTCGATGTCCGATTCTCGTGGACGCATTGAACGAAAAGTATTTCTGCTGTTGAATAAAAAAAAAGAAATTTTGAATGAAACGTAAATTGGAATGAAAACATATATTATGTTGGATTAACTTTTGGACCTCCCAATAGATCACAAAAAGGATTTCACAATGGAGTCATTTTTTTTTTTTTCCGTCATTCATGTTATAATTACACTTAAGATGCAATAATTTCACAATTTAATTTGAAACTAAAACTCTAGACTTGATGTCTTTTGAGTTATTATTATAAGAAAAATTCTCTGGAACCTCGCAAGTGATCATAAACCACCTCATACACAAGACAATCTTAACAACTCGATTAAATTAATAAAATTAAAATTTTAATTTAATTTTAAAATTTTAAATTATATAAATTAATAATTAATTAATAAATTTGATAAATTTTAAATTAATAAACTAATTATTTTTTATTTAATTAATTTTAAAAATTATAAAAAACTTTAAAATAATTTTTTATATTTAAATTTTTTTAAAAATAAAAATTATATATTAATTTTATTAATTTAATTTTAATTAAAATAATTTAATTTTTAATTTTTTAATTCAACAACACATCCAATTTTTAAACCCTTAATTTAAGCACACTAATAATTATTTGTTAGTTTGGCGAGATATTGGAGGAATAAGAAAAAACGGGTAGGTTGGGCTTACAAGTTCAACAGTATTCATTTGGCCTATTTTTAAGCAAACAATTAGGGATTATAAAAAAAAAAAAAAAAAAAGTCAAAAAGTCAAAAAGTCACGCGTCGCCATTTTGGCACCTGAAGATGGGTCAAAGGGAGAGGCTTATCATCTTGAGTTGATAGCACGCCGATTGTTTTTATAAAGAAATTTGTTAAATTGTGAGTAAAACAATATGTTTAAATTTGTCTTTTAAGTAAATTACACGTGCTTCTGGACGTACGCTCTTAATAATCACGGCGTCCGTCCCTACAAACAGATTCAATCGTTTTCGTGGTTGAAATTTTGGAAGTAACGCTAAATTTTCTTTCCAGCGGGAGTCCTAGATCGTTCCTCTCTCCGCCCTCCCCTCTACAAACGGACACACACTTAACCCCAGGCGTCTGGAAAAGCCCGGCACTAAAACGGGATGATTCTCGGTCAGACAAAATTGCATATTATGGGATGAATAAATTCTACAAATATACATTTTATTTTATTAAATAATTTAATAAAAACCTTAAATTTATAATTTTTTATAAGATAATAAAATGACAGAGAGATAGTGTATTTATAAGTACAGATTATTTATTTTATGTGTAGGCGCTCTAATGCGTCCCGATCCGCAATTGCAAATACGGTGTCCCAACACGGGAGCGGCAACTTGCAGCCCCACCATTGTTTTGGCAAAGTCTCTTTTTGTGTCACGTTGCTTTCGCTCAAGTACCTTCTTTAATAGGTCGGCCTCATGGAACATGCTCTATCATCGGCGATCAAAATCCTATTTTTACTTGCGTTGAAAACTTGGCACCTTCTCAAAGCTTTCTTTTTACTGTCGGCTGCTCTATTTTTACTCTTTAATCGGGGTGCTTATAGGCGTCCGTGTTTCCTAAAAATCATTACGGAAATTGTGTGCCCCACATTCTATACTAAATCATTTTCTGATTGGCTGGTAAATTTGGAAGCAGCAAATAAATCAGGTGGAGCAATCAAAATAATAATAATAATAATAATAATAATAAAAGACCAAGAGACTCGGGAACGAAGAAAGCTTTGACTGCAGGCGGTAAAGAGGGAAGAAAACGAAAAAGAAAAGAAAACTAGGTATAGACGCGGCCCTACCTCCAACCTGTAATGCAGAGACTGCCGCACCAATTCCAAGAATCAATGGTAAAAAAATTTATAGCTTACGGACACTTCAAAATATCAACCACCACTGCCACCATCCCATCAGTTCACTCTCAACCTCCCAAGCAGTTAACTCTATTACATTAGAGAAAAAAGAAAAATTAAAATAGTGTTATTTTGATACTTTTGGAGTAATAAGCATATTTTCCGTATTAAAAATTTAAATTTTTTATATAATCTCAAATAATTTTTTATTTTAATTTAATTTTAAATATTACTATTTTAATTAAAAATTATTATTAATAAAAAATAATAATAATATTATTATTTTTATATAAATAAAATAAATTAAAAAAATTAAAATAAATAAGAATAAAATATTTAATATTAAGATCAAAATATCAATACTTTATTTTTTTCGATAAAAACGTCATCTTCAAAAAGAAATTTATTTTTTAATTTAAATAAAATAAAATTATAATATTTATAATTAAATTAAAAATTTTAAAATATTTAAGATTACGTTGAAAAGACATTTAAAACTAAAAATATAATTATCCCTAGTTTTGAAGCATCGCCACCGGTGAGGAATCAAAGCGAGATGAAACAAGCATATAAAATGGCTAGACTGACCCCAATTAGATCCTGTTCTCTGTTAAATATAAAAGATTTCTTTAAGCTCTCCCTCATAACACGGAGAAAACAATAGGTATTTCCTGATGAAAGCAACGGATAAAAGAGTGTCCATAAGCAAAATCATTGTCCCCAACCTTTAGCAAGCAGTACCCACAAATCCCCACCAAATACTAGTACGTCCACAGAATGACGCCGAAGAAGCAAAAAAAGAAGGTTTCATGCAATCGTTTGTTAATTGCTTTAAACATTGACATAATAATCTGTGCATGGATATCCTTTTTCTTTTTCTTTTTTTTTTCCTGCTCTGATTGTGGAAAAGGGAGCTGGGAATCATATTATCAATCACAAGAGAAATTCAACCAGGACAAGTGGACAGTCCAAGCTGCAAAAGCTTTGAAAGGAAAGAGAATCAAATGTTCCACCTCAAGAAATATCTACTAGCAAGATGCAGTTAAAGCATAGGGGTGGCTCCCCAGAGGTTAAAAGTCTAATTCACAGCCTACAAAATTACAAAATGTAGCACAGATGATTACCAGAGAACTCAAAAAGTTTCAAGCACAAATCCTATTAAATAACTTGATATGACCAGAAAATCCACAGAATCTGCTAACTTCAGAGGAAGGTTACACATCATACCCACACCTGCATCATCTGCCAAATAGAATGACAGCAGGCTCCATTCTTTTCTGCATCTTCACATACTTAGCAAGACAGAGGGAAATTAAATACCAAATGCAATTTCAGATGCATCTGACTCTGTTCACAGCATACAATCAGTTCTTGCTGGCAGCCGTCGGAAGAAATTGAGCGGCACAGAAGGAAGCTTGTGGCGGAACCTTGGATGTCTCAACACATAAAATCCAGTAAGAAGTGCGACAACTTGGAAAGGAGTAACATACAGAACAATAGCAGCCACCAAACAGAAAATCACAAATAGAGCAGTCGCTCTTGGGTCTCGCCAGCTTAGCAAAGACTGCAGCCTCTCCCCTTGAGTAGCTAAATCACCAACCACAGTCTGTATCCTCCCAGCAATACTCCTCAGCCGATCGTATCTCATCCTTACAATATCTGGAGGACGAGAAGTTGGGAAAGTATCAAATTCCTCATCCAGTTCATCAGGGTGTGCAGACTCTGCATGAGAAAGACGAGTGTCCATGTGAGGAGGATGCCTTGGCCTCCATCTATAATACCAAACACCAATCAGGAAAAGATACAGGAATATTGTGGGTAAGATAAGCTCCGGGTAAAGAACCAGTATTATAAACAGTATATGAATCAGCACTGTGGTTATGGGTTTTTTCCAATTGCAGATCTCATCAAACCATTTGCCCACAGCAATTAACCCACTCAAAACCCCCATGATCCTGAAAAAGTTTGCTTTGCTTCTTCTCATGCTCCACATATGTGACCCAACATCTAGCATATATTCAACAATTTCCTTCCTCAATGGTGGCTCTGCCCGGGATAGCCTCATTGACACAATCTGAGTGGCCTGGTGCCTCAAATTATCAAGCTGGCTAACAGTAAGTGGATGTAGATAATGCATCTTCGGAAGCAAAGGTTGTGAGTACATGTGCATCATGTTAAGTAAGGATGAACAAGTGAAACGGACTGCCAAGTGAATTTCTCCCATCTTCTTGACACCATTAGGATGCAGAACCAAAAGCGGATAAGAGTGTGTGTATACGCGATCAGTTTCAAGTGTGGAAAGACGGATACGTACCTTCCCAATTCTCGAGTCCTTTGCCCCTCCGCCCTTGTCTCCTCCATGCAAATGACAATTATCAAAAACCCCAATTGTTATGACAGTACAGGGATCAAAAACTTCCCAAGTATATTGCTCATTCCACTTGGGCATGAAACTATCAATAATAGTTCTTGTACGAACCCACTTCTGCCCATACTTGGCTACACAATATGCATCTGTCATTCCTCGACCATCCTTTGTCTTCATGGGCATCAATCCATGAGCATTGAGAATACCCAACTCTAGGATCCCTATGCTTGGCTTCCATAACTGTTTTGCTGTGGGCCGAAGATCACTGCTATGGTGTGTTGATTCGTCAAGAACATGATAACCACCCTCTAAACAGATCCTCATGTGTATCCTGCTGGAAAACTTAGTTTCCTTCTTCTTTTCCCCTTCTACAACAACATGTTTCTCCAGATTAAACCACCTCGTATTGACAGGTCTATGGTCCAACCTTCTGTCAGCACTCTGTAAAGGAATTTCACGTTTCCCTAGTACTTCATCCTTATTAGGTGCTATTCTATCTTCTACACTCAAAATTAAAGGCTCCTCAAATGGTTCTGCTGCAACAAACATCAGGTCCTCATTCCACATAGGATTAATGCTCCTGCTTGGAGCAATTCTTGTCCTCAAAGCTTGAGTACCCAAAATAGCCTTCACAAACACTTCTGGATACCTGCCTTGTAGATTGGCTTGCAGGTCCTGAGCTTCAATAACATTGACCCTTAAGTACCACAGCTTGGGGGAAAGATAAACCTTGGACCGAAAGTTAGCAAGACCATCCATTCCACTTACAGCAGCAGCATCTGAATGCCAAGCCTCTGGAAAAGCTTCATCGGCCTGTGTTCCTATCCATACAGCTAACATCAATTCCCCCTTAACCCTTTCTGCTCTCCTATCCTCCAACCTGTACCACTGTGGTGCTAAAGGACTATCTGGAGGAACTCGTTTTGGTATCTCATTCAAATCAAAGAAAACCACCCGGCCAACAAAATCATCCTTCACAAAATCCTTATCCTTGACATTAACCTCAAGGATTGAGGCCTGAATTCGATCCTTGGAGAATGCAAACACCTGGTTCCACTCAGGATTGGACTTCTTCTCAAAATGCCGAGTAGTACCCTTATAATTTCCAAGCCTAACTTCCACATAAGGGTCAATGCTACCAGTGACATCTTTTCCAGGCAGCTCCTTGGCTTTAACCACCCGGACATAAAGATATTGCATCTGTTCAACAAGGTCATAGGTGCTTGTGAGCTTGTCACCGGTTACCTGACCCCCTCCAAGGTGAGGTTTGGTCTCCTTCAATAGAAAATCCTCTGGCAGAGGCCTCTGCATCTTTTGGGCCCAGATGAGAAGATACCCCAAATCCCAAACTTTGATTCAAGTTTAAGTTGAGAAGTCTAGTCTTCAAGGAGCCAGAAACCCTGAAAGAAAATAATAGAAAATCCCAATTAGCCGTTACTGACTGGCAAACCATAAGTAACCTAAATGCTCGAGGAAACTGAAAAATAGGAAAGTAATTGAAAACATTCAAAGAAGTGAAACTAACCTTAACGGATACGTATGACGGAGAAAGAGGGTAGTTTAAATGACAGATAAAGGCCCAAAACGACATAGATTAAAGCAAAACTGCAGACTAAAGATTTTGACTTTCCTCGTAGATTTCTGTTTGAATTAACATCTACGAAAATTAATGAATTAATTTTCAGATGCTGCAAGCAGAGATATGTTTCAAATCTTCAGATCTGAACGCTCGAAACCTGAAAGCAGAAAAACAGAGCTACAATATCCCAGGTCGAGAAAGCAGGAAAGCAACATTTCAGTGCTAACTTAGATCCAAAAGAACACAAGGGGTTGGAAGAAAAAGGTTGCATAAAATGCCTTCTCCCTGTTCCGTTGCCGAGAAAAAATGCGCGAATATGTGAGAAATGCAGATTGCATTAGAACATTCCACATACTTTTCTTTTTTTCTTTCCTGTCCTCATAGCCAAGTATTTTGTTTTCCAAAATAAGAAAAAGCCTTAACAAAAAGAAATCATTTCGTCCCTCAGCTTTCTCAGCAACCATAACCAAAAAAGAAAAAAACACAAAACAAAGAAAAATGCCAAACAGAATAGGCATTTTCCAAAAGTTTCCCATATATTGTCATCAACCTTTTCCCGAAAACCAAACAGAAAACAAAGCATAACACAGCCCAAAGTAAACCTGAGAGAACGAGACCACAGAATCTCAAAACAAACCGAAAACAAACAAAGGTCGAAAAAAGAAAAGATAAATTAAAATAAAAAAAGAAGCCCCCAATGCTCAAATACAAAATAAACATGCAGATGTACACAAGGTTACTACACTATCACCATTACCTTGCAGAAGGACGGGTGACGATCTTTACAATGGGCTTTACACAAACTCTAACAAGCTCCACTTACATTGGCAGTAGAAAAATGAACAAAGAAAAAGAGCAGTGACGAGGAGTAGGAAATTTCCAGAGAGAGATAGCCTTTGTGCCTTTTCTTTTTTTTTTTTTTTGAATTTTTGTTTAATTTCTTTCTTCTCTCTTTTTAGTATCTGATGAATCTGCAAGAGTACATTCAGTCATTACCCAACCACCTCTCTCTAAAAACTTGTATTTTTTCTCTATCTATGTCTTTTTCTTTTTCACCTTTTACTTTTTTTTTTTAATATGATGCGTGTCTCTGTTCGTGTAAAGAGACTAAAGAGCGACAAAGCGACAGAGGTTCCGTGGTGGGGACCAGCGTCAAGCGTGTGAAGGACTGTTCTCGGTCGGATGGCACGTGCGGCTACCGTTGGTTAGTGGGTGTGTGTTGTCTGGACGCTCCCCGCTCCACGGAATGACTTGGCGTCAATCCAAAATACATGTCATTGGATACCACCCCCTTTTGGGGCTTCGGCATCCGTCTGCAATTTTAAATTAATTGCTTTAGTTTGGGGAACGGTGTTCGTTTTAGTTTGGAAACTGAGTTTGTGGTTAGGTTTTTGGATTGAGAATAGGTTGGTCGTTCATAGACTTTCGGCAAATGGATTCTTGTCTTGGTTAGGACTTTTATATTTGTTTCGTGTGATTCTTGACTTGAGATAAGCTCTCGGGTGTTGTCACAAGACGTGTTCTTACTTTTCTTAGATAGTTTCCATTAATTTTTAAAATTTAAACTATCGGCAATTAGTCTCAGTTAATTTGTTAGTTTCAAGCATGACAACATTAAAGATAGGACCTGTTGACTAATGGCAACATTAGAATCTTAAGTAATAGATGCCAAGTAATTATGGTAAAAAAAAAAATATTAACGCAATCTAATTTTCACTCAAAGTGGAACCATTTTATGTAAATTTAGCACAAAAGTACATCAAAACTTGGTGCAACTAATTCTATTATAATTTCCAAAATTTAAAAAAAAAAAAAAGAAAAAAGAACAAAAAAATATATATAAATGCATTTTTACTACATATTACTATAGCATAAAATCATTATTCCTGTAGTTTTTATTTACATATCAAAGTAATATTACATGTCTACATTATAATTCATTTTAAACGTTATAATATTATACTTGTTTTCCTGGTTGGTAAACAATTTAACTTGGATGAATAAAAAAAACACTAAATCACCGACCCAACTCACTTACCGTTTTTATTATATTTTGTATTCATACCGTTGATAGTAATCTTATTGTATCCTTTTTATTTTTAATATTATTTCTCTTTTTACTTTTTTGCAAGTGCTATGCATTGTTGGTAAAATTTTCCAACCTAGAGAAGCGTGAACACCGTCGTCAGCACATGTTTAGTTCAGAGTCCCGATTGGTAATTTCGGAGGCGTGCTCAGACGGGAGACCGATATTTGTTTTTGCGTCACCGACACCGACACCAAGGCGCTGCATGCACACGTGTCTTTCTCTGGAGGTGCGTTCCACGATAAGCGTATGCTGCCGTTAGCGTATGGGAACTCCACAAATACCGTACAACGACAAAAACGTGCAAGGAACTGAAGAGATACTCTTACCGTAATTTTTGTTTTTTTAAAAACCATACCTGACATTTTTCTTAAAGAGATATATTCTAATTAGAATTCCCCCCCCCCCGGGTCCTCCCCACTTTTTCTGGATATGCTGATCACCATTTTATTAAAATCATTATCTTTTAAAAATTGCACATGTGTTGTAATGAACTAAAAAAATATCAATAAACATGAAAAAATAATTATGAATTTATGTCTTCATATAAATTATGGGAATTTTTTTAAAAAATATAAAATTATATAATTTATAGTTAAATAATTTTTTTAATAAACTTAAAAAAAAAAGAGTAATGTTTAAAAAATACTAAAATGAAATTTCTATTACATATGGATGCGACTCTAGAAACAGATTTAAGGAGTTGTAAGAAGTAAAGTTTCACTTGCATAGACTAACAAAGGTCCAATTTACCAACTCTTTCTCCTTACTAGTTTTCAACCTTTCAATGATTCATAATTTCAAAGTTCTATTAAGATACATCTAAATGTAAATTGAAATTGGGGTTGGCCAACAACTAGAAGTTGTGGAAGGAAGGAGTCTTCTCTGGTGGCTCTCTCATAATCTTTCGTTTTCCCGCCCTGTCGCGATCACAGGATCTCATTAATTTATGGTTGAACGCTCTTTTTGGTGAACCCTTCTGACTTGAAACAGGAACTTACTGTTGTACCAGCACAAGACCTCAATCTCAAAGATAACAATAAAATAAATCGAAGAAAACAACCAAATAATAAAAAAGGTTTCTCACTTTCTCACTTATATCTTTATATTAATTTATTATTCAATTTATTCATAGTACAATAATTTAATAAAAATAAAATTAATGATCAATTAAAATTTTAAAAATAAAATTTTTAATCATAAAAATAATTATAAAATTAAAAATATTTATTTATTAAAAAATTAATTTTTAAAATTAAAATTAATTAATTAATTAAAAAAATACAATAATTTAAATAAAAATATTTTAATAATTAATTAGAATAATATTTAATTAAATATAAAATAAATAAAAATAAAAATATAAAAAATTATAAGTAGTTAGAATAAATCATTTAATCTAAGTTAAAGTAAGAAAAAATTGAAATTAAATAATATAAATTTAATTTTAATATTATTTAATATAATATTTAACAAAATAATATTAATATTTAATTAAATTTAATAAAATAATTTTAAAAAAATAAATATTTTTATTAAATTATTTATTTATTAAAATAATTTAATATTTATATTTAAAATTATTTAATTAATTAAAAAATATAATCTAAATAAAATATACATATATAACTAAAAAGGAAGGAGTTAATTTATGGTTGTTCGTTTTCCCTCGCTGTCTCGATTACAAAATCTCATTAATTTATGGTTGAACAGTCTTCTTCGCGAACCATTCCGACTTGAAACGGGAACTTACTGTTGGACCAGCACTAGACCTTAATCTCAATGGTAGCATTAAAATAAATAGGTAAAAAAAAAAAAAAGAAAAAACTGTTCGCCTTCATATTAATTTATTGTCTCATTTATTTATGGTGCAATGATTAATAAAAATAAATTAATAATTAATTAAATTTTAAAAAATAAAATTTTCAAAGATAAAAAATAATCATAAAATTAATATTTTTATTGAAAATATTTATTTATTAAAATTTTTTAATTCTTGAAGTTATATGTAATTATAATTAAAATAATTTAATTAATTAAAAAATAATTTAATTTAAATAAAAAAATATTTTAATAATTAATTAAAAAAATATTTAATTAAATATGAGATACTTAAAATTAAAAATGTAAAAATTTCTAAATAGTTAGCATCCACTCGAGATGAGAGGAAAGTGAGGAAAAATGAGATCTAGTAAGACAATTGTAGTTATAATACTATTTAACTCAGTGTTTAGTAAATATAAGATTAATATTTGATTAAATTTTAAAAATAATGTTTCTAAAAAAAATAAAAAAAAAGTTGATATTTTTACTAAATTATTTATTTATTTAAATAGTTTAACCTTAAGTTTATACATATATTTATACCTAAAATTATTTAACTAATTGAAAAAATATTATGATTTAAATGAGAAAAAAAATACTTTAACAACTAATTAAAAAATATATAACTAAATAAGAAATATTTAAAATTAAAAAATAAAAATTCTTCAAAAATAAATATAATTCTCAATTATTTTCTTATAATATTTGAATAATAAAATTATACTTAATAACCAAGTCTTCTAAGATTTTTTTTTTTTTTTGGTTTTTGACAAGTCCTTTAGTCTATGTGATAATCCTTTTGGTTCTATTAATTCAAGTGACAGACCCTTTAGTTTATAAAATTTGGGCTACCCATTCACAACACTTGAATTGTAAAATTATATTTAAGAACCAAGTTTTCTAAAATTTTTGTTTAAACTTTTGAAGGTCTTTTGGATCTATGTGATGATCCCTTTAGTCTATAAAGTTTTGGGTCACTCGTTTTATATCAATCCCCTCCACTTAAGAAAAACTTGAACTTAAGTTTAAGCTAGACTTTGTATAGAAAAACTCATCAGTTGAATAGAATAGATAAATATCTATGATAGTGAAAGTCCTTGAAATCCCTTATTCCTTAACTAATCAATCACATAGGTATTGTCATTAATTCTCTTCAATACCTGATAAGAATTATACTTCTTAGGGTACAACTTGTTGTAAGAATAATAAAAAGTTGCTCCGCAGGAAGGAACACTATCACCATGTCACTCCCTTAAAATAACTTGCTCCAACAATATTTGTTTGTAACTCTCTAATATTTTTCATTAACAATCTCCAACTACTATTTTACCTTACTTTTAATAGATTGTACTTATTTTATAAGATGCTCAACTATAATATTAAGGCTTGGAACTTGAGAAAGTTTAACTAAATCCAAAGCATATTGTGAATATTTAGTGTAAACAATAATAAAAAAATAAAGACCTTCCCTATAACACTGTGAATTACACTATTGTAAGAAAACTTTACTTAAGCTAAGGTAAACTTTTATTGCTTTGATTTGTCTTCATAAATACTTTAAATGAGATTGCCTAAGGGCTTATTCATAACTCAATCTTGCCATTTGTCTAGCAGTGAGTTGTAATATTGAATTTCAAGAATAAATAAATAGCTTTTACAAGGTGATTTAAAAGTGATTGAATAAAAAATGACAAATTTGGGCACTTCATGTAGGCACACCACTTCCTTAATGAACAACTTAACTACATTTGAGACATTATAGGTCTCTCTTCAAAGAATGAAGTGATCCATTTTAGAAAACTTGTTAACAATATTAAACATAGAATCCATATCGTGTTAGGTCTTAGATAAGTTTAAAAGAAAATCTATACATGTCTTCCCCAATATTGTTTGGAATAAACAAAGACATGTAAAGTTTAGTATTTTGTGATAGACCCTTAATTGTTTGACAAATATAACATTGCTAGATAAATTTGCCAATGTCCCTTATCAATTATGTCTAATAAAATCATTTTTGGATAACAATAATTGTCTTATCACACTAAAGATGACATGTATGACCACTTCCATATAAATCACGAATTATTTCCCCCTTCAATGAAGATTGAGAAGTACAAATATGATTTTCACACATCAAACAATCATCATAGATATAAAAATCATTTACAGGTTACCTCCAAATAAACTTTTTTCAAATTATTTCAACATCCTTATTATGCTTATATAATGCAGGGTAATACAAAACTCAATATCTCATTATTCAATGTAACTAATAGTGATGCTCTCCTGCTTAAAGTATCAACAATCTTATTCTATTGACTTGTTATGTAAAATAACTTGAAAGGAAACTTTTGTACAAAAGTGGACTACACTGCATGCATGTTACTACTAATTTGCTTTTAAGTACATAGATATTTCAAAGTCAAGCTATTAAAGTATTAGATGAACTCACTTCCTACCAAGAAATGCTTTCAATGCTTCAAATATCTCACAACTGCATAAATTCCATGACATATATTGATCATAACAGTCAAGCTTCACTGAGTTTCTCATTGAATTATGTACATGACCTCTTTCTTGTGGAAAGAATAACATTAATTCCAACTTTATTGGCATCACACCCAACTTTAAATACCATATTAAAGCTAAGTAAGGCTAACACTAAAGTGATACATAATTTCTCCTAATGAAAGAAAATTGTTGTTCTTTTTCATCTTTCCACTAAAACTAACTTTTTTAAAACACTTAGTAGTAAGGGTCATAGTAGTATTGAAATTGTAGATGAACCTTTGATAAAAAGTTACTAAGTCATGGAAACGTCACACTTTACTTACTATTTTTAGAGTAAGTCAATTTCAAATACTTTGCACTTTATCCTCATTAACACAAATGTCTAAAAATTATTAGGATTTTAAATGTGAATGTATGGGTTATGTGGTTAAAATAATCCCACCTTAGAAAGTAAAAAGAATCTCACATTATAAAGGAAAAGGAGTAAGTAGCATATAAATATGAAAGACCTATAAACCTAATGCCCTAAGGGTTTGGGTTAAGATGTGATGCAAAGGCTATGAGCATGTTACTTACTTAGACCTTGCTCAAGCTTCTCCTTGGTTTAGGGCTCTCATGTTTACCTAATAAGGAGTATTATAGTCAATGGTTCAGCTTTACCATAAGAAAAGAAGAGATTAGCTATACTTACCATAATTAAGACCTAAAAAGAAGTGTAGTTGTAACTTGCATGCATTTTAGATTAGCGAGAAGCAAGTTTGGCTCATGAGTGGGTTTGAAAGAGTGTAATAAATTGTTGGCTTATGAATGGATAATGGGATATTGGCTTATGAATGGGCTTAGTAAAGTGATAATAGGGCTCTTAATGCGTTTAAGGAAAACAAGTTTAATGTGTGAGAAATGTACACTTAAAGGAGAGATTATTAAGATTTCAAGTATGAATATATGAGTTGTAAGGTTAAAAGATTTCCACCTTCAAAAGGAGAAAGAATCTCACATTAGAATGGAAAGAGAGAAGTAATTAATATATATAAATGGGAAATACCCATAAACCCAATACCTTCAAGTTTTGGATTGAGATGTAATGTTAAATCTCCAAGTAAGTTGTTTACTTAGATTCTACTTAAATTTCTCCTTAATTTAGGGCTTTTGTGTTTCCTTAACAAAAACTAACTATGCACACCAAAAAAAATAACTTGTCAATCATAAAATCACACTTTTTCAAATTCTTATATAGTTTATTTTCCTACAGTACCACTAACTCCATTCTCCAGTGTAAAACTAAGAATATCATTTGTAATAAAGGGGTTTAATATCTAGTTCATTAACTTTATAAAGGTGTTATGACATTAGAGAGACCAAGTGATATCATTAGTCACTTATAAAGACTATATCAAGTTTTGAATGTAGTTTTTCACTTGTCTTTAAGTCTAATCATGATTAGATGATAATCACTTTGAAAATTAATTTTTGAAAATGCTTTAGATCCCTCTAGTTAATCTATCTTGTCATCCAATATGAGAATAAAAAACTTATACCTAGTAGTAATCTTGTTGATGACCCACCTATTAATTTATATCCACCAACTATTAAAACTCTTTGGAGTTAGTAAGACTAGTATTATACATGAGCTTATACTCTCTCCAATTCACTTATTTCCTAACAACTCTTTTACCTTTTCTATTAGGATCTCACTCTTTTAAAGACTCATCTAGCCATGCTGCCAGTTAGTGAGACTAACTTTATGAACTAAATCAATTTGATATTGGATGTTATGCATCAATGACAACTCCTATGGTACAATCTTATTGAATTCTTTCAACAATAACTTGATTGATTATGGAAGCTTTGTATATAGATTACGAATTATTTCACCTTTCACCATTAGCACATAAACTTCTTTTGATCCTTTAATGACAACCTTAATTTCTTAATTTAAGTGGGTGACTATTAAAAATCCTCCCATCAACTTGAGAAGTCTTGGTTTGAGACTCTCTATTTACAGGCAGTAACATATATTTTACCTCATCATTCTTAAGTTATGGACATTTAATTGGCTTGAGTGTGGAGTATCAAAATCAAATTACTAGAGCCACCAAACAACAAGTGGTAAGCATCCATGTCTATAATATTGTAATATATCTCATCTATGTATTAGCTAATTAAGAAAAGGAACCTTACATCATTTTGTTACTCATATTTCTCTAACTGTTTTAATCCACTTAATGACATATGGATTTAGGTGCTTTTTTATTGGTAGTTGTAATTTCTTAATAGTTTTAATTTCAATAATACTTTCTTGGCTATCACTATTAATAATCAAATCAAACAAAGTATTGTTAATTGTGCACTTGGTATGAAATATTTCATTAAGTATCATTCTCTTACTTAGGAGTTAGCATCATGTTTTTCACCATATACATAAATTTGTCATTTTTGTACTCACATTCTTTCTATTTAGGCAATAATAAACTTTATCAACTTCAACACCAACTACTTCCGTTTACTCAAATACATTCACTATCTTCTAATATGGGTAATTACTAGAACAAAGTCTTACCTCATTACATTCATAGCACTTGCCAAGTATAGGCTTTGTATAAGGATTATTATTTCAAATTGTAGCTTTCTTAACAAGCAGTTGTTTGCCTATGATTTTATTAGTTACAACCTTGTTTTGGTTGACCTAAGACCTTTTGTTTTTCTTTCTTTGTAACAAATTTGTTGAAATCAAAATAAAACTTACTAGAAGATTTTACCTTGTTTTATTCTTGTAACATTATATCAGCTTTTAATGTCATATTCCTAACTCAGATATGTCCGCAACATTTGAATTTCAATTTTATCTAAGATAACTAATTTCAATCCATCAAAGTGTCTCGAGACTAGTTAGCTTTCTAATTTCACGAGGTTATTATGCTTGGATAATTTGAAAAATTCTACTAAGTACATATAAATTGGCTAGTTGTTTTGGTTGTAACATTGATATTTTTGAAAAATGATCTACTCGTAATTTGAAGGAAGAAACACTCCCCTTAAACATTGTTTCATTTTATACAATTCTTTAATCAAAGCTTTTCCTTCTTTTCTCTTTCAGTCTTTTATTTATTCTAACTAAGTATAATCTCCTCTTTTTAGCTAATAAACTATTAATCTAACTTGTCATTCTCCAAGTATCTCCACATAGCCAAAAAAAATCTTTTTATTTCTACTAACTAATTTATAGAATTTTCAATATTTAATGCATTATTAAAGATATGGATATTTACTTTTAGACAAAATTAATTTGACATTTTAAGATATCGAGTTTGTTGTTATAAGTGTTTGGTACAATTTGAATACTTATCAAAACCATTATTCTTGTCATTAAAATCCACTGTATGAGTCTAACACATATGTGGATTTGTTTCTTCATTAGAATTTACAACAAGAGTTTAACATCTATATAGATTTGCAAAGCTTAGTTAGACGATATGCTAATTGTGAGTAAAATCTTCAGCCAAATTCCTTTCTTCTCTTTGGTTCTCCTTGGCACCTCCCACTTACAGAGCTTTAAATAAATTACTAATAATTTCTAGTCCACATTACAATTGATCAAATCTCTGTCCAATATTTTCTAGTATTGCTTCCTAGCTACAAATGGTTGATTAGATGATGTGCATCTCTTGGTCTTCATTGGTAGAATAGTTGATACTCTCTTGTGTTGCCATTAAAATAGGCGAAACTTGTTCTAATACGACTTAAAGTAGCATTTAATAAAAATAAAATTAATACTTAATTAAGCTTAAAAAAATTTTTTTTAAAAAAGAAAAATAATGATAAAGTCAACGTTTTTACTAAAAATATTTATTTATTGAAATGATTTAATCCTATAACTTATATGTGTATTTTTAAATAAAATTATCTAATTAACTAATAAAATATCATAATGTAAATAAGAGAATATTTCGATAACTAATTAAAAAATCTAATTAAATTAAAAAAAATTAAAAATAGAAAGTAAAAATTTATAAATATTTAATATAATTTTAAAATAATTTTATATAATATTAAAATAATAAAATATACTTAAAAATTAAATCTTCTAAAATTGATAATTCCTTCAATCCATGTGTTAGTTGAGTTTTGGATTATTCATTCCATGTAAATTTAGTTTTAAATGTATTTGCTCATTGAAATAATTTTTAAAAGTTAAAAATATGTAAAAAAAATTAATTTGTTAGGGATTAAATTAAACTAAATAATAATAATAATAATAATAATAATAATAATAAAAAAGTATATATATATATATATATAAAGAAAATTCTTTTCTTTCAATTGAAGTCCCTTGCCCCTCTCACCCCCTTCGATGAAAGAGAATGCCGCCGTGACACCATCATTGGAAAAGATGGATCTTCCCGACCAGAATGTTAAAAAGAAGAATTTTGAGGAGAGTGTAGCCTCTTCGGATACAGATACGATTAAGAATCTTGAGACAATCATGAATGGCTCTCAATGTCTTATTGTCAAATTATAGGCACGCTACATTGACTACAATCATCTACGCAACCCACTCAAGGTCTTATGAAAACCAAAGGGCGAGCTGCAAATCGTAGACTCAGGGAATGAATATTTTAGCGTGCAGTTCACGTGTGCCGATGATTATCGTTTTTCCTTGTGCGGGAGCCCCTAGATATTCATGGGGCACTATCTGTTCTTATCCCTACTCACCTAACCTGCCCAAGTTTGGAGCGGCAGGGAAAGTAGGAGCAAGGAAGGATCAGGGTGCCGTTAAGCCCTGTATAGAGGCTGCCAAGCAGAATTTTGGGGTCTCACTTCTCCTCCCTTCAATCAATGAATTTCTTGATCTGAAATGTGCGAGTTGCGGACAACAAACGCTTGACCCGAACCCTCAGTGATTTTATTCTCCAACATAAACCTTGTTATTGACGATTCTCGAACATTGTATTAAAGCTACGAAGGCAACTGAAGTAATAGAAGGTTTAAACTTTAATGGTATTCATCAAGTAGATCCGACTAGTTTCTTTGAGGGTGTATGGCTTGGACAAAGGCATGGTAAATCTTGAAATGTTAATCGGTCTCAAGCTAGTGGCCTTAATAGAATATTTGGTTTTCCTTTTGTTGATAACTAGGTTAAATACCTAGGAGTTCTTCTTTTAATAATCAATTAGAGTCCCAAATTTCTATGTGATCTCTTATGAAAAGTTTAGTTCGAGCTGAGTGAGTGATTGGAAGGCCTGCTTTTTATCTCTAGTTGGCTGGCTCACACTTTTGCAATCAACTATCCAAGCTATCCTTCATTATACCATGCAAACAAATCTGTTGTCACGGAACGGTTTACGATAAAATTTACCAAAGTAGTAGACGCTTTTTACAGGGAAGCACTCAAGAACAACGCAAACTGAGTCTTGTCGCGTGGGATGCGGTTTGCTTGCCAAAGTGGGCTGGTGGTGTTGGACTTAGAACAAGGATCCGCCACACAAGGTGATTGACAGAAGTTGTCCTCACCATCGTTTCATCGACTGCCTCATTTGCCAAGTTGATTTGTTAATTGCTTAAACACATTAAACATTAAACAACAATTTTTGTTATGCAAAACCATTTTTCCAAGTCGTTATTATTATGTGATCGATTGACTAACGCAAAAGAAAAATGTGAAATTGTTAAGGAAATGTAGAGCTGGAATTTTGTGGAGTTGAAAACGTTTTTAAAATTAAATATCGAGAGGTAAGAAAAAAGAGTTGAATAACGAGAAGCAATTTTATTTGTTATCACCTGTACAAAGTCAGTTCTTGAAATTTATAAAGTGGAACAACAAGAACCAAATAATGACCTCACTCACTCAAGACTCATGAAAAGACAAACATTGACAAACTCTAGAATTTACACCATTTTTGAGTGAAAACTTCATAATTCCCTAAAAAATAATAATAATAATAATAATGCAGTTTTCCAAAGATGATCTATAGAACAAAAGGGCCAACTTCCCTAATTCTATGAAAATTAAAATTTGGGAGTTCAAGTTAATTAATTAATTAATGCTTCGCTTTTTGTAAAGCAACAAGATCATATTACTTGATTGTAAAACCCTAGATAGCATAAATACAATACATAATCACAAATGTAAGAGAATAACTGACTCTAACAAGGTTTCAGAAATGCCGAAACCAAACCAAAAAAAAAAAAAAAAAAACCAGCTTTCATTGAAAGGAAGAGACAATGAAAGGGAGAGAGGAAAGAGAAAGAGACTGAGAGTGGCAGAGAGGGAGAGAGAGAAAAAGAGATATATAATATTAAATCTTGATTAAGGAAAGAGGAAATTGATTTATTTTTTAATCTAATCAATTGGATTTTTATTGTCTAATGCATATTTTTAATGCTTTACTATATATTGCCCCGCATATAAACACAATTTATTTATTAAAATTTTTTCAATTAATTAACTCTAATTGAGTTTCAAATTTGACACCTTCAATCTAGAGAGTGAGTATAAAATTAGTGACCTAAAACTTTTTAGTTATTTACTAATTTTTTTTCCCATTATTTACCTTTTTTTTTTTTTTTTTAAGTCTGTGATAGTGGCAATGTGAGGTGGGCGACAAATGTACTTGTGGGACGTGGCTGGACCATCCATTCTGCTGATATGTCTCACTGTAGATGAGGACTTTGGACTTGCTGGAATGCCTTATTGCGGCCCATTATGGCACATGTGCCTAAAATTAAGTATCCGTTCTATTGGACCCCAAAAAAATTAAAGCTATATATAGCAAAACAAGACGTGAAAAAACGAAACGGTACCAACTTGATGTAATTATAACTGTAAATTATAATTAATATATATTTTTATATATAATAATTAACTGTAATTAATGATCATGATAACATAAGCTCACCACTGCCTTATCCAAATAATACCAATGGTTGATCCCCTTCAAGCAAAAGAATGGTGCCTAGTAGACCCTATATGCACGTGATTTTTATTTCTCTCACTTTAAAGAGTTGAGTGGTTTTAGAATAACAAAAATTTAGTTTTACGGAAAATAGATGCCCCTCCTTTACTTGGCGACCAGACCATTGTGGGAATCAAATTTAAAATGGGATTACGGGTCTACTTAAGTAGGAGTCTGAACCGTAAACCTTCTAGGGACATGGGATTTGACGTTTATAAAGGCAGTAGCCAAAACTAACGTTGGTTCGTTCATATGTGCACGTCTGCACGACGTAAGTGTTGATTTGTGAAAAATTCAGTAAGCTCTACCCACTTTATGTAATTTGTATGTAAAGTCAATACTAAACATTTTCCTAGTTTCTAATATGTGGAATACTATAGAAGACACCAACTACATAGGTATGGCAGTCTAACCTTCCGATTCACCAAAAGTATTCAATTGGATATCTGTACATAGTTATAGAGAAACAGAGTTTTCAAGTGACAAAAAATAGAGGAAGCAGTTAAGAACGGAGGTTCAGATGTAGAAATAACAACAATATCCCTAATACGGCTAACAAATTCTAATTACTCTGGTTAAAACCATAGGGATATATCCATTCTCCATTTGAGACAAACAGGATTGAGAAATACAATATATCGTTGCTCAGAGTATCGCTAAAATAACCTAATAATTAAGGATACTTTAACATTAATTTTCGGAGGAACTAAAGCATAATTGTAATTGGACTTCTTTTGATTGCTTATGGCACACTAGATGTAATAGCACCCCTCTTCTTAATTGTAACCAGTCTTTGTCTTGTGCAGCGACAATTTACCCGCCTCTGAGAAAACTATGTTGTCCCTGAATATTTATTTTCTATGACTTCGAACCTTAGATCATAATGTGAGAGCTTAGTTGACGAAAGTTCCTATTCCATAAGTCAAGCATAGGGATAATGGTAATAGGTTGCTTTCATATGTAGGATGGTTGTAACTAATGATTATGAGGCCTTTAATGCCGACAAGCTATTTTCGTTGAATCTGATTATGCTGTTATTCAATCATTGTCATTATAATTAGGAATCGTACGTTGCAAATATTTATAGAAGCAGACATATTGCTTCAGAATATTCCAATACTTAGTCAGAAAGACAATCCCATTCTCTCTCTCTTTTTTTTTGGTACTTGTGGAATAGCTAATAAGCATAATCACAATATGATTTACCTTCATTTTAATATATCTTCCCTTGGAAAGGAAAATTTAGCAAAAAGAGAATAAAAGGCAGACAAAAACTAGTTGGCACATGCTTGCAGTATGTGAATTAGTGACTAGAAAGTCTTTTGTAGTCTTGGGGGTACCTAACAACCTAAACTTCCAAATTAGAGATGAGAGAAAAGGGAATTTCAAGATAAATAAAGAAGATCTTCTATTTTATGCTTATGCCCTAACCAACCTTCTAACAGATTAAAAATTAAATACGAGTTTTAGAAACAACCCATTAGTTTAAATTTAATGCTTTTGAAGTGATGTTTTTAATTAGAGGAGAGATTGGACAGTAAAGTGAGTAGTAGTCATCATATTAACTAATATGAAGCTAGTTTAAATTTGACATCGAGAAATGCAATTTGATTTCAAATTAATCTCATTAGAATTTAATTTGAAAATTTATGAAATTGAAAAATTCCATTAGGCTTTGACATGATGACCATCTCAAAACTTAAAGAACTCATAAGGAAGGGGGTTGAGAGTTCCAATTCCCACATCCCCTTAGCAAAAAAAAAAGTGGGGGAAATATTCACTTATCAAAAAACAGAATAAATTTGACAAAAATGGAATGTTGATTTTCCACATTGCCTAAATGTGCTTACTTTCAGAGCATAAAGCAAGTGAATCTAAAGAAAAGCTTAGTAACAACGCAATGAAAGCAATCCAGTAGACATGCTCTAATGTGCTATAATTTGGTGAAAAAAATTATGAATTAGCAAAAGAAATGATAACTTATGAGTGATTGGATGGCCTAGGCGTCAAGCTCCAAAACCTATATATTAATTTACATTGGGAATTTGAACGGAAATAGTATGAAAGTCCTTGGGTAACTGAATTGTCGTTTAACGAGGGTGCCCAAGTGTTTTTATGACAAAAAGACCATGTGGTTACTTTTTTGGCCGTCAATTGTGAAACGAATTCTACGTTTAAGTATGAAATTTATTTTACCTGCCACATGGAGTTCGTACTCCCAGTCTTCACTTGCCTATAACCTTTCACAAATGAAACAGAACGATCCTATTATTACTATTAATCATCGTCGTCATCATCACCACCACCACTACCATCATCACTAGTATGATATTCTGTTAGCCAATAATACAAAAATAAATAAATAATCCACTCAAGATGCTATGTTACGGGATGTTGAGCGATGTTTTTTTCTGATGCTTCTAGTTAGATTTGAATTGGATTTATAACCAGTGAACAATAATTACTTTATTTGATATTTTCACTCTTAAGTGAATATTAGTTGTTAGCAAATAGATTTCTTAAATGTTCTGTCATTTTCAAGGAAGTTACTCTATTTAAATTATCGTGATGGAGAAGAAAAAGAAAAACCCACCTATCAAAAAAGAAAAAAGAAAAATAAAACCCCATTTATATCCATAGATAGGATTTGAGTAAAATTAAAAAAAAAAAAAAAGTCTGATTTGTTTATGTTTTTTATCATTTGCCAAATCCCACTTCAACCCCTATTGCCCTTGTGAAAACAACCCTATGTGAGTACAAGGCAAATTAAACAACATATTATTCGGGTTAGGTGTGTCTAAACATGTCCACATGGTGATTGATATATGTATTTGCAACGATTTCGGTTAAAGCCATTAAAGTAGCTAGGGTTTCCACCAACTCTTGTCAGTGGCCGAATAGACTTTTTGAACCTGAAAGTGACAATTAATGCATGCCAAAATAAAACCCTAATTTAATGTCAAATAAAAAATGAGGCCCCTTTTTCCCAAAGATGAAACTATTTGCATACAAAAACAAGTTTTACATAAGGAAGTAAATAACTAAAAATTTTATAAAAAAAAAACCCTAACAGACGATTTTTGATCAGGAAATCTTCAATTGAGGGAAAATCCACGATTTTGTTTTCTGTTGACCATGAGCTATTGAAGTCTTAAAACAGCTGTTGCAGCATATTGATGCCTCAACGAATGTGTGAAACATCTTAGATTTTAATAGTATAAACACTATTTTAAAAGTCTTGAAGACACAAGATTTATAAAAAGGGGACTGTTATACATGTCACTGTAATTGGGAGGGGCTCAAATTCAATTGCTAACTTATGAAGAAACACTGTTATCCGCAGACACTAATTCTCGGCATCTTTCCCACCATCAGATTATGACATGGTTATAGTCGAAAGTATTTCTTTAGTGATGACGTCATTGAACTCTTAATTTTTTCTATAAGACTTCAATTAATTTTGACATAGATGAAACAAAGTTATGGACGATGTAATATAATTTTTTTTTTTTTTTGGTCTAATATGAAAAAATTTCCCAAATAAAATAGATTCACGGCTAATGAAAATATTTTGTAGTAATTAATGAAGAATTTTATTTCATGTATTTTGGTCGTCGGGATTAAACCTGGCTTACTATCCTTGTTCCCGAGGGGCGCTCCATCAATTAATTAAGATCTTCAAATTTTTGAAACTTAAGCTATCAAGCTCGATTTACCAGATGAAAGCGAAAGCAATCCTCACAATATGCAAGATGGTTAACCTTCATTTTATAGTTTACAATTTAATAAACTTTTTAATTAGTCTAGAAAAAGTTGACTATATATTATTAGCCACTTGTCATGGTGTTGCCATTTTCTAAAAATAATAATAAAAAAAAATGTTGCTTTTACCATATCTCTAGAAAATTTTAGATTTATTTGTTAAAAATAACTTTTAAGTTTATTCAATTCATGTGCATGAGTTTTATCATTATATTCTTTTTAATTTTAATTAATTATACAAGAAATGAGTCTCAATCTACGAGACTTTTAGTATACAATAGTTTAACTTTAAAATGTAAAAGACCATGAGGAGAGATTAAAAAAAAAAAAAGAAGAAGAATATTGAAAACCTAGAGAATACAATGTGATAGAGAAATTGTCATTATGTATGGTCATTGCCACTAATTATTTTTCTACTGAGCAATTCTTTATTTATTTTTTTTCTTTGCCGAAATTTATACTACTCTTTTAAATTGACCTTTATGGTGTCAAAAGATTTTTAAAAAAAAAAAATCAACCCCATTACTCTTATTTTCATTCGCTCTTATTCCTTATTACTATAACATTTTATCTTTGACAATAATAATTATTTTAACTATAATATTTTATCTTTACTAATGATAATTTTTTTAAAATCTTATTAATTATCTGACTAGATGATAAAATAAAAAAAGTATATTGTCCTAATTTTCAAGATCATACGGAAAACAACAGGCTAGACAAAAATTATATAGAAAGTGTGTAAAATGTAATATTATAATTACTTAAAATTTTATTTTTAAATAAAGAGTTTAAATTCTAGTAGTTAAAAAAAAGTATGAAAAGTAAAAGAATATAAAAAAAAAAAAACAAGTCTGCTAAGGGCGCCCGCACATAATACAAGCTTAGTATTATAAATGCGTCCTTTTTGTGCTTTTTTTTTTTTTTTTAATTTGATGAATTTTGTATTCTTTTCTTTGCGGTAAGCAGACAGTCTTTATTTTCGGAGTCGTTGAAAAACCGAAAAGCTAAAAATTAAAAAAATAAAAATTCGCGGGAAAGTCGGGGCAAGTTCCAGCGAGGTCCCACTCATCTCTTCTTCTTCTGACAAGGACTTCCGTTTTTTCCACCCACTCAACGTTCGAGCCATCAGATTCTACTCTCTTCATGATCTGGTGGGTCCCATCTCTGTAATTGGAAATTATGTTAGCGTGTCACGTGTTTAATGGTCAACGTGCCTGATTTGCGTTACCTGCACGCCAGCTACCTGCAGAAATCTCTCTGCGCGGAAGACTTGTGCCATTTGACAATTATGACCCTGACGTTTATAACTGCTGTTAATGGAAAGCATTTTTAACGCACAGTTCATCAGTTTTCTATTATTCTGGGCATTTCTTGTTTTTTCCGGGGTGCTGGCGAGTGAAGTGAAAATATTTTAGTTTTTACCAATCTAATAATGTTTATTTAGTCAAGCTGTCTAATCATGTTCGTACACTTTTGAATCCCGGTTCATGATAATTGATCAACATGTGAGAAGCAACCTTTTTCTTCCGAAATTTACTGATCGAAATCATTAAATATTCTTATTTCGTTTTTCTTTTTTTTTTGGGTTGCAAAATAAGTATATTTTTATAGTGATAAAATAATTTCGAAAAAGAAAGACATAAAGAAAGAAAGAAAGGAGAATTGAAGGACGCTGAAGTGGGTAGACTGCATTACATCTGTGAAGTCTTCAGCTTAATCAGAATGTTTGTTAACACATAATTTTTATTGTATTTTATTTTATCAATTGATTACAAATAAGACGTAGCGTCAGGGTTTCAAATTTAGATACGATTTTATTATATATTAGTTAATTTCCCAAATCTAATAGGCTGTCTTGGGTATTGTGCTCCATAATAATCTGCTACTCATGGTCGATTCCATCACGTGAAAGCGATCAATTCGACCTAAAAATTGAATGAAACTCAAATACACAATCATGGGGCAAATAATGCATTTGGGATGCCTCTAAATTATCAACAATTTTTCTATCATTTCGGGCACTAAAAAAAAATTTTTTTCAAAAAAGAAATTCCATAGCCACAAAACGGTGGGCACAACTGTTTTGTTTAACTATGGCATTGAATGAATATAATTTCACATTTTTATCTCATTTTCCTTTTATTTATCGATCTCTCTTGAATTGAAAAGGGTAGGCTGCAACCGCAAACTCAACGGACGATAAATTACAAAGGGTAGGCTATCTACGTGTAACTTTGCATGGAAATGTCAATACTAAACTCCCAAAACAGCCAAAGGTCTTTTCCGTCATTGCATCCAAGTAATGCTAAGCAATTCGGACAAGCAAGGCAGAGGTGGCTCTTCATACACTCGAATATATACATAGTCCATTTTTATCTGAATTATTTTGGTCTAACTCATAGATTGGTATAGAGAGATAAGAGTTCTATAAAAGTCTGTCTTCTATTTCCTTTGATTGAATTCCATTCTTCCCTTTTCTTTTCTCTCTCTCGATTAATTTGTGTGAAGTAAAAAAGATGATCTTCAAGGGAGGAAGAAGAAGGTGTTTATGCCGTTAATGGGGTTTTCTATTGCTCTAGGAGTTGGAGAAATTCTTGAAGAGCTAGCAACTGGAAGCAAAGGTAATAGAGGATTCTCTGATGGAACAGCAGCAGCAACCTCAGAACCATCATCATCAAATACAAGAGAAGACCCATCACCATCATCAACTGATTCCTCATGGAATGATGCGATCATCTTCCTCATCATCCTCTAGCCAAGGGAACTTCATGTAATTTCTCCATAGCTAGTTCAAGCAAAGCATCAAAAACCCATTTAGATGTGCTGGTTCTCTTCTTTAATTACAAAGACTAACATGAGGTCAATCATTTCTGCTCTTTTTGGTAATTTTCGCTTACCATTTTTTGGTGACAGCAGAAGCAAAGATGCTGGAGCATATGACTTGGGAGAATTGGATCGAGCCCTTTTTCTCTATCTTGATGGACAAGACCTTACCACTATTCAAGACCAAAGACGTGGTCCTGTCTCTCTCTCCCTCAACAAAAAAATTTCATTTTGTTCACTCCTTTTAGTTTGAGGAGATTTTCTTTGGAAAGGGTTGTTTTGGGTCACAAGGAAAGCAATGCAGAACCAGATTAAATCTGTCAGCACTTTCTTAATTTGACCAGATTCTTGCTGCAGGAAAAAGATAGGAAAGATTTTCTTCAAATTTTCAGTGACAAATCAAAACACGATTCTCTTGTTTCTTTTTGAATTCAATTTTGTTTGTTTTTGTCTGGAGTCATAGTGTAACAAATCTAAACATATCATTAGGGATTCCTCACCAAATTTCTACATGTACTGAAAAGGGTACGAACTGGTGTATGGGTGGGTTCTCTCTACCTTTTCTTCTTTTGCCTTTACCTGCTCGGTTCCTTCTCTTTTCTGTTTTGATGCCATAGAGCTACAATTGCATGACAATTCCCATGATTCCTTTCTC
This sequence comes from Rhizophora mangle, assembly GCA_037832345.1. NCBI lineage: Eukaryota > Viridiplantae > Streptophyta > Magnoliopsida > Malpighiales > Rhizophoraceae > Rhizophora > Rhizophora mangle. The sequence goes on along the minus strand of JBAPLJ010002022.1, from coordinate 1,120,678 downwards.
TCTCTCTCTCTCTCTCTCTCTCTCTCTCTCTCTAAAGTTCACATATAAGAAGAAGAAATAATAAAGTTCGTGGGAATTTTTGTGGGTATATTCATGTGTGCAGAGGGTTCTGGGATGAGGCATCCAACTTTGAACATTTTCCCGTCTAAGCCCATGCAAGGAGAGCCATCATCCACAAAGGTATCATCTAACCATAAATAAGCTAATAAATATACTACTTTTACCTTTCTTGTTAGTAAGTTAAATGACTTTCTTTATAATGTCAACACTAATAATAATCCTTTTGTGGGTTTGTTTGGATTTGGTAGGCCAATAATACAGGATTAGTTTCTCCAGCAACTAGTGGTTCATACAGACCATCAGAGTCGTTCATGGACATGGAGTTGGCCAACGCAAGAAATGATGCTGCACCCTTTGCTTCAGAACCAGCTAAAGCTCTCAAGGCATAGGAATTAACTTTAGGAGGACAAGGAGGGCTAGTAGTACTACTGGTTCATAATTAGTACCAAAAAAATCATCGAATTAATATTTTAATGAAGAAGACAAGAACAAAAAGTCTGCTATATATATATATAAATATTAATTATTGGCAACTGAGATTCCATTTTCTGAAAATTCTATTTAGAGATTCTGATCTTTGATCTGTATATATGATGGCAGTGCGAAGGGAACCTTAGAGGCCCAACAACTTCATGTTCGGAGCAGGAAGGACCCAAGAAATCAGACAGTAAGGTGTGACTTTTTTGGTTCAATTTTTATGGTACCATTTACATTTTCTACTTCTTTTACTCTCTTTGCCAGAACGTTGAATGTTTTGTCATACACATCTGTATATAGACATTAAGGAGGCTTGCTCAGAATAGAGAGGCGGCAAGGAAAAGCAGGCTGAGAAAAAAGGTTGGTCTACCTAATTTTTGTTCTTTGTACTAATTATTATCATTCCTACAGTCAATTTTCCAAAGAATGTAATTCAACGCATAAAATCACAATGCTTTGCCTATTTCTCTACATCTTCCCTGTTGCAGGCTTATGTTCAGGAGCTAGAGTCAAGTAGAATTAGGCTTAGCCAACTGGAGCATGAACTACAGAGAACAACATTTCAAGTGAGTTTCTATACATGCATGGAATTATAGATCATCACTGTCCTCCATTTTGTTATTTAACCAGTTTAGTTAGTTTGACTTTGACCAATTTTGTATCACCAAAGAGGATACCCAAAAATTGAGGTCTTGTATACGTAAATTCTATAGGGCTTATTCTCTGGAGGAGGAGGCCTTCTAGGTGGAGACCATGGCCTCCCTGTTGGTATCAATAACATTAGCTCAGGTATACTTTTTAACTTCTCTCCGATTTCATTCATTTTTAATTTTTCCTTTCGTCTTTGTGGAGCCAAATAATAAACCACTTTCCCTTTTTTTTTTTTTTTTTTTGGGTAGATGCTGCTGCTGTTGACATGGAGTATGCAAGATGGCTGGAGGATCACCACCGCCTCACATGTGAACTCCGGGCGGCGGTGCAGGAGCATTTACCTGAAAACAAGCTCAAGCTCTTTGTGGACAACTGCTTGGCACACTATGATGTGGTGATGAACCTGAAAAGCATGGTTGCCAAGTCTGACGTGTTTCATATTGTATCCGGGACGTGGATGACTCCAGCTGAGCGATGCTTCATGTGGATGGGAGGTTTCCGCCCATCCGAGCTCATCAAGGTAAATTAACCATTTGACATTATAACCTATCCTTTTCAATTGCATTTTCTTTTCCTTTTTTCTCTGTTTCTTTTGAGTACATGAGCACTAAACATCATATTTGACAAGAAAATGACAAACACAAGAAAAGCATATTCACCAAGCTTAGATTCCGTTAAGAACTTGTACGACTTTCTTGACGTTACATTATTATGAAACTTCTCCAAAAAAAAAAAAAAACATCATCATTATGATTATTAATTTTATGCAAGATTAGGTCAAGTACTATATAATATTGAGACAACAACAAACGCTAATGGTGTGAGTTAAGCACTCGATGTCAAATTCAAATTTACATTTTATGTTTTAAGTGGGAACTGCAAGAGGATAAACCTTGTATTAGTAATCCAGGTTTGCAAGAAAGGATTCTTCGTGAATAATAATAAAAAAATAAAAATTTTGAGATTTCCACAGGAGATGTTTGTGCGTGTGTATTATGCATTTGCTACCGGTGTGGGTGTAAATGATGTGAGGGTACAATTATTATGGGGTGCACATGGTATATAGGACATTATAATTGCAAGAAGCGACTTGTTTGATGATGAAGGCATGGTGGATTTGCGTACAACACTTAAAGTCCAAAGATCAACATCATCAATGAATGACGATGAGGGGGGCATTGTGAAGGTTTCCAATAAAATCTAGAGTTGTGCGTCTATCCAATAAAGCCCATGTCTGGCATTACAGCTTATGGTTGGTTACACACACACTGAAAAGAGATAGTGGGAGAGAATTGCACGGTTCTCTGCCTGCTATCTTCCCTATGTTTTTCTCATTGATGGGTAAATCGCATTTTCAGTTCACCTCTACCATTGCTCTGCAGTGAATAAACAAACAAGAAAATTATGGAAATTAGAGCAAGTTTCAAATTTTCAAAGAAAGGGCAATAGTCCCACAAGTGTATCCCACACAATAAAAGAAAATAAAAAATTGAGGAAAGAAATGTAACAGAAAATGATTCGACAGTCATGGGTGAAATTATATTTTATAGTGGTTGCAATATTTAAACTTGTTGCTATTGTTTAACTTGGTGACAATGATGCAGATTAGTCTGAACCAGATCGAGCCATTAACGGAGCAACAAATCTTGGCTATGTGTGGATTGCAACAATCTACACAGGAGGCCGAAGAGGCTCTCTCCCAAGGGCTCGAAGCTCTCAATCAGTCACTATCACACACGATAGCTTCTGACTCATTGAGCTCCCCTCCTATCATGGCTAATTATATGGGCCAGATGGCCATAGCCATCAGCAAGCTCTCTACACTCGAAAGTTTTGTTCGACAGGTATGGCACTGGCCTCCCTTTCTTCCTGGCTCGATCAACATTTTAGCATGTTTTCTGTTACGAAGTTTCGGAGGGTTTGTCATTGTGCATTTGCTTGTCTGCTTTTTGGGGTCCACACACACCTGGGTCCCAGGAACTGGAATCTGTTCCTGTTTTGGAGGGGGAGAAGCCTAACCCAACATAGAAACTACTCCATGTCCCCCCTCAATGAGGTTGCTGGTGGTTATAATATGGCTTGTGTTTTGTGCATGCAATTATGTGCCTGTGTCTGCAACTTCAGAAAATTTGGGCCGCGAGGAAACTTGTTTTTTTTTTTTTTTTTTTTTTTTTTTCCTTTAACTTGCTACGCTTGAGGAAACTTAGTGCACTTATTAACATTCCTTAGTTAATTATTAGAGTGAGTTTTATTAGGTCGCTGCGAGTATAAATCACTCAATTTTAATTTTTAATTATAATTAATTTATTATTTATTATTAATTATAATAAATAATTTAAATATAATAATATAGACTTATATAAAATCTTTTGTTCTAATTTTCACGTTTAAGGAAGATTTTTGTATTAGAGTATCCTCTCACTCCTTAATTTTCTAATTACTTGAGAGACAATAGAATTCATGCAGAATATGCCGATCTATTTGTGAGTTGGAAGAACATTCGTGGCCAAATAAGAGGGAGATGGACATGCATATCTCGAATATAAAATATTAAAATGGATCATTCATAAGTAAAAAAGAAAAGAAAAGAAAATTCTAAACAGTAAGACCTACTAAAATAATAGTTGATCCGGTATCAAATTCTAGGAGTTTCGTTTTTATTTTTATTTTGAATTTGTATTTAGCCTAGAGTTCTGTTTTAATATTTTGGTAAACCAACTGTTCACAAGAAACCAAGGCCTCGCGTACACCACCTGGGGAGGGGAAGCCGAGTGCTCACACATGATCATGGTTAGCATCACAAAATCGTACACGTGGCCATCTGGCAGAATGTTGGTCCCCACCAAAACTAACCTAAAAGAGATCTGATGGGGCTCGCCCCATGTTCCTCTGCTGCCATGATCGCAACCGATTGACCTATAAAGACAATAGTGTCCATTTCTTTGTTATTCTCTCTGTTGAGTCCATTGCTGAGAGGGGGACAAGGGTGCTCGTATTAAAATTATATATATATATATCCACAAAAATCAGGTTATGTGTACACAAAATTAACAAAATGTGTATAAAACTAAATAAAATATGTATAAGAGTAAGTAAAAAATGTATCACTGTAAATTATCATTTTCTATCTATTTTTCATTCACATTTTACTTCATTCATATTTTAGTTTACTTCGCATATATTTTGTTAGTACTTATAAATATCGTGTGTTTTTTATTAATATTTGTGCACATCGTGTGTATTAAGTATTGTTTTGGGGTTGAGAATGCAGCTGAAAGCCGCGTGCCGGTGTCGTTTTCCTTTATATAATTACGACAAAAGTGAAAAACTCAATCGATGATTTGTTCCAAAGTTTGGTTCGACACAATTTATTTAGAAAAAAAAAAATCTGTTTCAAGTGTGGCCAATGAGCCTTTTTTTTATTTTTATTTTTAAACACTTTAGACAATGGGCATTGTCAATTGGAATCCTATGGAATCGCATCAAATATCACAAAAATCACCTGTGGGAATTTGAACAGTTAGGTTGACCCAGTTTTATTGGCTGCCTGTTGAGCTCTGAATTTCTGATTCTAGACATAATTAGGAATTTACTTTGGATCATGATAATTATAACTTGTACGTACTAATAATTTTATGAATTATTATTCAAATTTATTGGTATATTTTAACAAAAATTTATTTTTTTTAATTTAACAAATTATATCTTTAAAATATTTTTTAACAAATTTAATTTATCATTAGAACAATCATGAAAAGTGCAAAAATCAATGACATAGTATTTTTATACGACAAAAAATGTCGTGTACCAAAAATAAAATTTAGTGAAGTAAAAAATCTCTCTCCCTCTCTTGTCCCTCCAATCTCTTTCTCTTCTTTTTTTGTGTCCCTTTTTCTCCCCCCATCTCTCCCTCTCCTCCCTCTCTCTCTCTCTATTGTCTTTCTTTTTCTTTCTCTCCCTTCTCTCACTCCTCCCTCTCTCTCTCTCTCTCTCTCTCTTTCATTTCTTTTTCACTTTCCTTTCTCTTTCCTTATCAATTTTTGTTTCTTGTACACAAGATATTTTTTATTGTGAAAGCATAACAGGTCATAATTTTTGACATTCTTTTTTTGTTAATAATTATAACATCAAACTAAATTTTTAAGAAAAAAAAATATTTTCAAGGCATAGTTTGTCAATTTTTTAAGGTAATACTAAATTTGTTTAAAAGTTAAAATGCGGAAAAAAAATTGTATATTAATTTTAATATTAAAATATAAAAAAAAAAACTCTAGTAAGGTTTTAATTTCTAAGATAAGTATATTTTGTTCCGTCAAACTTCTAGACATTAGTGCCAGAGGAAGACTTGTGTACCCAATGACAAATGTTTTCAGTTTAGTTAGCGAAGCAAGTACAATATATAGTTCCATCTTGGGATCATGTCGCAGCACAGTTTGAATTCACTAGTTGTGTTCTATTATGAAATGGGTTTACTTTTGACAGGCTAAAAATGGTGTATTTTAAGTGACTTGTGATATGCCACTTAATCTGCAAGATTAAAAAACATGCACACCAATAACTATGAGCTCTGCCAAGTTTGTATAACAAATATGATATTTGGGATTTGATTTTTCCTTTGTGAAATGTGCAAATATGTATGTTCTCTAAAGCTGATGTCGAACTTACTGCAGGCAGATAGCTTGAGGCACCAGACCATTCACCGGCTTCATCAAATTCTCACAATCCGCCAAGCCGCAAGGTGCTTGCTGGCCATTGCTGAGTACTTTCACCGTCTCCGATCTCTCAGCTCGCTTTGGTTCGCTCGTCCTCGGCAGGAATAATAGAAAACCTAGACCATAATTAATATATATGTGTATATTATTTAGTATCTTTTGTTATTTCTCAAGAAGAACATATTTATATCATACGGAGATGTACAGACAGAGACAGAGTAGACTGAATTTCAAGCCATGAAATTTTCTTCACCCTAGCAGCTAGCCCCCCACCCCCTCTCTCTTCCAGAGTCACCCACATGCTCAAACCCACATACTCACTTGGCATCTTTTCGAATAGGCAGATTCAGAGGACCAATGATTTGGCTGCCATTTTTGACTAGAAAGAGAGGAAGAGAAAAGAGAGGGGAAGACGAAGAAGCAAGGCATTGCAATTGGAGGAAGATACCAAGGAGGTTTTATTGATCTGCATTTCTTTTTCTTGGTCACAGTGAGAATAGGACAAAAATTATTTTGGTTTTAGATGCAAAAGAAGCAGCCGGACGTTGGGTCTTATTAAACGCCCACTTGGCCTAGCTATGGCTGCTTCATGCATCTTTTTAGCTATTTCGCCCTCTGATGCAACTGAAAAATTAAGTAACCTCAATTACCATCGGACGTCTGCAGGTTCTTTTGGTAATGATATTAATTTAGACGTCATTATTTAAAATCATATAACATTAGTGTTGATGGCTATTTTTTTATGTAGGTTGCAGTATATGTATGTTTTATTTCTTCTCGCGGCTCGCATTAAATTCACGGACCATTTAATTTGTTCTTAATCTTGGAATTAGTAAACATGCTTTCCTGTTTATTTGAAATCAGCTGGTAGTTCACCGTTTTGTGCCAAGCTGTATGTGACGGGCCGGAAAATGCAGACCTAACCCATCAAAGGGGTTCAAACCAACTGCCAAAGGCCCAAAGAATCTGAGAAGATTTCCCAGCATATTCCCTGTACATAATTCTAGAATGTAATATTCTCTAACATATTCCTTGTAAATATCTAGGATAGGAATGTTCTAGATCCAAGCCAAGGGTTATATATACCCCAAGCCTCATTCATTTGTGAGGACAAGCAAACAAGCATCAATCCAATCTCTCCTTCTCCAAGCCTCTCTCTAATTCCTCTTTACTTTGCTCCCTCTCTCTCTAGGCTTATTAGCAACTTTCCCTTGAAGTTGTCTAGTGCCGCGTGGGTTTAGAGTGTCCGCAACTCATCCCGTGACAGTTGGTATCAGAGCCTTGGTTGCTACCGTTCAGCACCAAAGATGGCCTCCGTCAACGAAGTTTGTGTGGAGGAGCAAAGCCGTGGTCGAGAGGAACAACGGACCTACATCACAAAGCGCGGTAAATCAAAGACCGCTCTGATGGAGGCCTTGGAGTTCCGTGTTGCAGAGTTGGAGAAGAACTTCTCAAGGATCGATCCAGCCCTTGAGGAGCAGGCTGCCCGAATTGACAACGTGGAGACGGAATTCGGGGAAGTCACTAGCGTTGTGAAATCCACCCTTCGGGAGATCAGTCAATCCTTTAAGCGTGATCTTGACGACATCCGACGAGAGGTACGTAATGATCGTTCCTTTACTGAAGTGGAGTTACGAGACCTTAGACGTGAGGTAGATGATGTCCATGCTGATTACAAACAAGCCATTGCTAATGGCTCATGTTCCACTGGCACCACCAACTTTGGCACAATCCAAGTGCCTAAGCCGGCTACCTACAATGGCACTCGCAACGCTACGGAAGTAGAGAACTTCCTCTTTGGCTTAGAACAATACTTCGAAGCCAAGTTTGTTCGAGATGATGCAGCTAGGATTTGCACTGCCCCCACGTTCCTGCGAGATGCCGCTCAACTATGGTGGCGTCGCAAGCATGGCGAGATTGGCAAAGGCATTTGCTCAATCGACACTTGGGCAGACTTCAAGCGGGAGTTAAAGAAGCACTTCTGCCCAAGCAATGCCGAGAAGGAAGCTCGAGGTCGTCTCAGACGATTAAAGCAAGGAGGGACCATCCGTGACTACGTCAAGGAGTTCACCACCCTCATCCTTGAGATCGAGGATATGTCTGACAAAGACTCTCTCTTCTACTTCATGGATGGATTAAAAGATTGGGCTAAAGTTGAGCTGGAGAGACGTAATGTGCAAAGCCTGGACGACGCCATTGCTGCTGCCGAGTCTCTTGTGGAATACAACACCCAATTCAAAGAAAGTCGACCCAACCAGGACGAAAGTGGGGGAGAGAAATCTGGACGCAAGGAGCAAGGGCCCAAGGATAAAGGGAAGGGCAAAGCCTCGTCACATGGTGAATGGCATGATCGAGGTAAGTCTGATCCTCCCAAACCAAAAACTCCATGTTTTATTTGTAATGGTTCCCACTGGATGAGGGATTGCCCCAAGCGCAAGACCCTCAATGCCATCATGAGCCAGTTTGAAGGTGACTCTTCACAAGACGAGCCAGGTCAATTCGAGATGGGGTCACTTCGAATCTTGGCATCCATGAAAGGAAAAAGCACACAACCCCATATCAACCATAAGGGTTTGCTGTACGTCCAACTCACCATCAATGGGAAGCAGTCTAGAGCCATGCTAGACACCGGAGCTTCCCACAACTTCATTTCCATGGAGGAGGCCAAGCGGCTTGGCCTCAAGCTGACCAGTAAGGGTGGAACCCTTAAAGCAGTAAACTCACCAGCAAAACCGATTGCCGGCATTACTAAAGGTGTTCCCACAACCCTTGGTGCATGGAAAGGAAGCATTGACTACTCCATAGTCTCCATGGATGACTTCCAAGTGGTATTAGGCATGGAGTTCTTTGATAAGGTACAAGCCTTCCTATTCCCGGCTTCCAACTCACTTGGAATACTAGAGGGAGGAAAGGTCTGCACCATACCTGCGGAACGTGCTCGACGATTAAAGGGTCAGGCCTTATCCGCATTACAGTTCGAGCGAGTCCTTGAAGAGTCTAAGGACTTCGTGCCACAAGAACTACCAAAGAAACTCCCACCTAGGCATGAGGTGGATCATGAAATGGAGTCAAAGCCGAATGCCAAGCTCCTTGCCTTGGCACCATACCGTATGACACCACATGCCATTGCCTTTACCAAGGAATGTCATGAGCAAGCAGATATTGCCTGGACTCACCCAAAGAAAGCAACTCAGAAGATGAAGAAAGGGGCGGATCACAAACGGAGGCATATCAAGTACAAAGAGGGAGATAAAGTGCTTGCCAAGTTACTCCCACAACAATTCAAGTCCCGCCATAAGGTCCACCAAGGGCTAATTCGAAGGTACGAAGGCCCTTTTCCAATGGGGAGAGTCTCTTACCAAGAAAAACCTCCGCCCAACCTCAAAATTCATCCTGTCTTCCATGTGAAATTCCTGAAGCCGTATCATGAAGGCATGGAAGACCCTGAGAAGAACAAGTCCAAAAGGGCACCAACAGCCGTTACCACCGCCCTCAACAAGGATGTAGAAAGCATCCTTGCAGACCGAAGGATACGGAGAAGGGGTCCCAATTATACAGAGTACCTTGTGAATTGGAAGGGACTTCCTCACAAGGAGGCCAACTGGGAACATGAGGACACACTATGGCAATTCCCCGATAAAATCCAGCGTTACAAAGACAAAGCTGCGACGAGGACGTCGCCGAATCAAGTGGGGGAGAATGTCACGGGCCGGAAAATGCAGACCTAACCCATCAAAGGGGTCCAAACCAACTGCCAAAGGCTCAAAGGACCCGAGAAGATTTCCCAGCATATTCCCTGTACATAATTCTAGAATGTAATATTCCCTAACATATTCCTTGTAAATATCTAGGATAGGAATGTTCTAGATCCAAGGCCAAGGGCTATATATACCCCAAGCCTCATTCATTTGTGAGGGCAAGCAAACAAACATCAATCCAATCTCTCCTTCTCCAAGCCTCTCTCTAATTCCTCTTTACTTTGCTCCCTCTCTCTCTAGGCTTACTAGCAACTTTCCCTTGAAGTTGTCTAGTGCCGCGCGGGTTTAGAGTGTCTGCAACTCGTCCCGTGACATGTAGCTCTTGATTAATGAGCCATCAAGGTCTGTGTTACGGCTCCTCACTTTTACTTTTTTTTTTTTTTTTTTTTTTTTTGTTTTAATTAGAGTTCATCGTCTGCTTTGGAGAAAGAGGTATTTATTTTTAAATCATGGCTCTTGAAATAAATATTTTCAATAGCCATGTCATACCTCTTAAAAGAGTTGGGGAAAGAAGTTTAATACCCTTACCTCTTTTATGTAAAAATAAAAAAAAATAAAAAAAATAAAAACACACACACAGACATTTATGAAGAATGATTCTCATTAGAGTTGCCGTGATCCACTTATTGAAACTACAAGCACATTAATTAAAAAAAATATATAAAGCCATGCACGCAAATGAATAAATAGAATGTAAAAACATTTTATTTATACTAATTAATAAACATTTGGTTTAATTAGATTTGTGAAAATTAAGATATAATTTTTAAAAATAAGATTAATTTTAAAAAAGAAAATAATGAGATTTTTTTAATTAAAAAATTATTATTAATAATTATTTTATTTATTATTTTTAAATTAATAAATAATATTATATTTATAATAATAATTTATTAATTTATATAATTATAATATTTTATAATAATTAGTAAACATTTGGTTTAACTAGATTTGTAGAAATTAAGACATCTTCTTTCCTGTGACATGTTGTCATGAGGTGGGATGAGTAATTTATTGAGAGAGAATTTGATGTCCTCCTAATCTGAAAATGTTTTAAATATTTATAAAATTAAAAGAATTAAAAGGTCTCCTGTTAAGAAATTTTAAATGAGAAGTGATATGTTTATATATATATATATATATATATGACAAAAGGTTTTTAAACTTTAACAATATGAGCACAAAAGGGCTACAGTAGACACTCAAGTGCGGTGGCTGCTGTGTCTTTGCGGTGCTATGGTTGACGCCAAGTGTCTGTGTCACGGGCCCTGCCCTACGGGCTACCGTGCTAGGCAACCCAAGGTCTAAGACCGAATGTCATAGCGCACTGGGCTGGAAGGACTTGGGCTTGGAGACTCATTTCAGGCTGGCTCGAGATCCACTTGGGGAGGTCCATGTATAAAGGACTTGACTTCAGTTCCTATCTAGATTCTCTGCGCGGAGCTGTTAGCAAGTTCATAGGGAAAGCTGTTAGCTTATCGTATTTCAATTTTTTTTTTTTAGAAAAAAAGTTGCACGGCTGTGGCTACTGCAAACAAAACCAACCAAGCTGTTGTTGCCATTAACTTTCTCCCCTTTGGGTCAAGTCTCCTTCTATCTCCTTTTAAATTTCCTGTCTAGAAACAATTGTTGCAAATAGAAGAACACTGACTAATGGTTGCAGTCAGAGCATTTATGGCGATCCCATTAACTGCTAGCCTTAAATTTGAGTATGAAGTAACCAAAAGTTAATCCCACAATATACTTGGTTTTATCCTACTCTTTTGGTGCCTTTATGTTCTTTGTGATTGATGATTCATGTTTGATCATACCAGTTGCACTGGAGCTATCTTATTTCCTTGCTACTTCAATGTGTTGAGATTAGAATTCCTTACTAGCAGTGGCATTCCGTCCTTGCAGTGCTGTTTGCAGTCTTTGAATTATAACAATTTAGCTTGTTCAAATCAGTTTCGGATGTGTCCCATTTTTCTTGGGAGAAGCAAAAGAAAGAATAGGAGGAATGAGAAACAGACGTTAGGCATTGACACTACTCTGGAAAGCCACATTACTTTTATGGACAACAGGATAAACAAACATTGTAGGAACTGGAAAAACAAAGCAATAAGGATTGTGGGAATAGAAAAACAAGGGAACAAAATGGTCTGCCTTCTGTTTATAAGTTTCAAAGCATGCTGTCGGCCCTGGATGGTAACCTCTTGAAGAAATTGCTGGGAACTGAAGGCAGTTTGCTTCGGAATCTAGGATGGCGCAACCAAAATAAGCCTGCAACCATTGCAATTATCCTAAAAGGTGTTATGTAGAGTGCCACGGCTGCAATAAGGCAGAAAATTATGAAGAGGCTGGTTGCTCTTGAGTCTCTCCAGCTAAGAAGTGCCTCAAATCTCTCTCCTTGTGTTGCCACGTCACCCACCACTGTTTGAATCCTTCCTGCCACACTCCTTAGCCTGTCATACCTCATTTTTACTACGTCCTGCTGTTTTGAGGAAGGGAAGGTGTCGAACTCTTCATCTAGTTCATCTGGGTGAACTGCTTCTGCCCATGAAAGTTTGGTGTCCATGTGCGAAGGGTGCCTTGGTCGGAACCGGTAGTTCCATATTCCAATCAAGAACATGTATAGGAAAATGGTTGGCAGAATCAGTTCTGGATAGCATATTAGGATGAAAAATAAAACATGAACCAGAATGGTAGTGGCTGGGTTCTTCCATCGACATACTTCTCCAAGCCACTTGCTTATCGAAATTACACCAGAAAACAGTGACACAATTCTGAAGAAGTTAGCTTTGCTTCTTCTCATACTCCACATATGAGAATCTACATTTAGCAAGTACTCAACAACCTCTTTCCTTAGTGGTGGCTCAGCTCGGCCAAGCCTTACCGCCACAATTCTCGTTGCTTGATATCTCAAGTTGTCTAGCTGATTCACCGTGAAAGGATGCAAATTAATGCATTTTTGGCAGTAAGGGATGCGCGTAGAGGTATATCATACTTGCTAGTGATAGGCTCGTGAATCGGACTGCCAATTGGAGTTCTCCCATCTTTTAGTCCAGATGGTTGTAGAACCAGAAGTGGATAAGAGTGCGTGTGAATTCGATCAGTTCCTAGCGTGGAGAGTCGAATTCTTACCTTCCCAATTCTTGAATCGACTTGAGTTCCACCACCAGAGACTGGCTTCTCATTTCCACCCAAGTGGCAGTTGTCAAAAACCCCCAATGTGATTACTGTGCAAGGATCATAGACCTCCCACGTGTATTGTTCATTCCACTTTGGGTTGAAGCTCTCCATAATTGTTCTGGTGCGAACCCATTTCAGTCCATACTTGGCTACACAATAAGCATCTGTTGTTCCCTTGCCTTCCTTTTTCTTCATTGGAAGAAGCCCCTGAGCACTTAGGATTCCCACTTCAAGGATGCCTATAGGCTGTTTCCAGAGCTGTCTAGCTGTTGGCCTCGTGTCGCTTATGTACAGTGTTGATTCATCTAGTACATGATAAGCACCCTCAAGACATACTCTGAGATGAACCCTGCTTGAAAACTTCAGTTCGTGCCTCTTGTCTGCTTCCAAAATACCAAAGCCGTATTTTTCAAGGTTGTACCACCTAGAGTGAATTGGACGGTGATCCAACCGTCTCTCGATGTTTTGAAGTGATAATTTGATTCTTCCCATGACTTCATCTTTTGCAGGGGTCACTTTGTCTTCAACTGTAAGCACCAGCTGTTCCTCAAAAGGCTCAGCTGCTACGAAGATCAAATCTTCATTCCACATTGGATTGGTTGTTGGGGTTGGGCATAGCTTCGTTTTCAGAACCTGGTGCCCAACTTGAATCTTCACAAAAGCCTGTGGTAATCGGCTCTTGTCATCTGGCTCTACATCTTGAGCTTCAATTACGTTAACTCTGAGATACCATAGTTTCGGCGAAACATAAACTTTTGATCGGACGCTGAACACACCTTCTCCTTGAACTGAAGCAGCGTCCGAGTGCCAGGCCTCAGGAAAAGCTTCATCAGCTTGTGTTCCCATCCAAACTGCAAGCATGACCTCTCCTTTAGCCTTGCCATCCTTCTGCCGGTTCTCTAATCTGTACCACTGAGGTGCCAAAGGGCTGTCTGGTGGAACCCTTGTGGGGACTTCATGCATGTCAAAAGTCACCTTTCCTATGTAATGATCTCTTCCAACCATCTCTTTATCTCTGACAAACACTTCAAGAGCTGAAGACTGAATTTTCTCCTTTGAGAATGCAAAAACCTGCTTCCATTCAGGATTAGTTTTATTCTCAAAATGCTTTGTTTTTCCTTTATAATTCCCTAGTTTCACTTCTACGTAGGGGTCACAGCTCCCAGTTAAATGGTTTGGTGGAAGATTTTTGGCTTTCACTACTCTGACGTATAGGTAAAACATCTGCTCAACAAGATCATAGGTGCTTGTGGCTCTTTCACTGCTAATCCATCCACCTCCACCACGCGCGCCTCCGTGTGGCCATCTCTCTCCAAGCTGAGGCTTTGTATCCTTCAATTTGAAGTCCTCTTGGCGGTTAGGCACAGTCAGGGGATTCATTGCTGCAAACTTAAAGATGTACCACTTTTGGCAGTTTTTCTCAGAAATTCCTTGGTGCAGTTAAATTTATTGTCGCAGAGGAGCAGGCAATTGTAACTGGCCCGTAGGAATTGTGAAAGTAAGCAATGTTGAAGTGATGTGGAAGTTAAGCAATGTTTAGCTGACCATGTAGCCTTAGAACCTGAAACGGGAACACAGTACTGGTATTATTAGTTAGAAGAATTGGTTTACATATGGAGAAGAACACCTTGACCTGCTCTTGTGGTGAGAGAGCAGCCAATTATCCGCAGTGAACTTTTCTTTATATTGCGGCTATGGACCCAGCTTCACGTATGTTTAGTAAGCAGCAGTGAAATTTTTCTTTCAGTGGAAACAAGTTTCAGTATCTTGATTTTCGAGGCATCTGGGATTGAAGTGTTATGGGAGGCTGTTGGTGCCAAAGGATGTTCAAGGGCAGATTGATTTCTTATCTCGAGAAGCAACTTCAGATAACAGGTTAAAACGATTCTCGTCTATTCTTGCACTTAACAGGAGAGAATCTGCCAGCTCCACTAGCAGCTGCACATTAGCTTTTGATTGCTTTAAATGGTAAAGGAATCTAAACTTTAAAAGAGAAAAGATAACAGCAAAAATGATCAAAGATTTCATCGAGAAAGAAGTAACTGTTCACATTTTCCACTGAGGGAAGAGTGAACGGCAAGACATGCCCCTTAGTTGTAAAGAATATATGCAAAATGGAATGGCCCATGATTACAGATATTAAGAAAATTTAATCGACAACCAACTGGTGATCACCGAGTTAGTCTTTAGGATTTTATGAGGATAACACCCATTGCATGCATGCTTTCCTTTATAGATTCCTTCTGCCAAACCAAAAGCTTAAGCTACCCACATTGTCTTTTTTGAGTACAAGTGGGAGTATTGTCTTTTTTTGACCCATAACGGCCTTCCACTTTTGATAGTTCCAGAAAACCTCAGCATTACAGGCCAGAGGCATGGCCACTAAGGGGCGTTACCATTCCACACAATGTGGTAACTTTTACTGAGGTGGCTTATGTGTGGACGGTTATCTTCTTTCTGGTTTCTGTGGAAAAGCAACGGAACAATTAACAAAAGACTATAAAGATCACAAGTAGTGTGGATGTTGAGAATAAAGAAAGCAAAAGCAATGCAAAAAGCTGAAGGCTGCATGGCCTTGCACATAAAGTTGCTTTATCCATTATTCTCCATCTTTATTCTCCATTTAATGTATTTTTTTCTTGCTGTCAGTATGACTTTCCTCCCCCAGTGTTAAATTTCGTTTGCTATTTTCTTCAGCAATTCAGTTCATTTAATTCTAGTGAAAGTTTTTCAGTGTTGGAGATACGTATGCAGCCTTGGAGACTGCAACGTTCTTTCATTGTAGCTGGTGGTGGATACCTTGGGCATTGATAATGGTACAGTATTGGGCTAGACTTGACTCTGCTGGGCCGGGTAAGTCTCAGTCCTGGTTAACCTACAAATTGTGGGCCGGTTTTGGTTTCGGTTCATAAGTTTTTTTTTATTATTATTTTAAAAAATAAAAAGAAGTTAATATTTAAAAATGTTAATACTTGAAGAGATGATTTATAAGCAAAAATGTGAAGGTTTAAAATAAATAATTTAATTTCTACTTCATTAAGTTGCCTATGTGCCCTTACTTGTTACTTTGACCGCTTATTCCCGTGGCTGTACCTTCATCTATGAAGTAATATAAATATTCATTGTTTTCATGAACTATTTTTTGTTGTCAAAGCTTCCTTTTTGACAGATCATAGAGTCATACATAATTCTCAACAGATTCTAATGCAATGTTGGAACAAGTTTCATCAAGAATGTTATCACATTACTGAATGTCTGATTAAAAACAAATGCCATCTCTGATGTTTTAGGAGTATCATACTCCTTGGAAACAAAAGGATAGCCTGAGACTAAGTAAAAGAAAGCATTCATATGCAATTGTGCGATGGTGTAAAAGCTGTTTGACATGCGAGCTTAAGTATCCACACAAGAACAAAACCAGAAACCAAGCACATATCCCCTTTTTGCTTTGGTGTTTACCATTCCTCACAATTTGATGAAATCCGATTTCTGACCTTCGGTGAAAGGAGGAACACTGGAGAATGTAATGCTTGTGAAAATGTTTGCCCGCCCATCAACACACAAAATTATGCACAAAACATGCAAATCTCCAACAACAGTTCATAACCCAAGCTACCCAACAAGATAAATATAAGAAGAACATAAACACTTCGGCAAGAATTCCTTATTCTTATGATTTGCAAATAAACCATGTTTCATTTGATGATACAAGAAGAAACAAGTATTCCACAGAACACCCCAGTTTTCCTTTCTTTCTGATGGGTGGGGCGTTCTTTGATATCAGTGATGGTACATTTTACAAGTTAGGAAGAATCAGATTAGCAACATGGATAATTGTGTAACCTTATTCACACGTGGTCCCTTTCACAACAGAGACTCTTTCCACTGTAACCTGTTTAGCCCATCAATTATTGCCTTACGGAATTCACCATTATGAAGAAGGAAGGATGAGACATGTCCCCCTGTTACCCACCTCACCTCTGAGCCTGGCCAAGCTTTTTGAAGCTCCAGAACAGAATGTTTTGGAATGTAACCATCATCCTAACAGGTCAGATTGCAGTTGATCAGATAATGAAGGGTTATCTGAAAAGATAAAGTGTTTCAAAACTATAAATGATAAAAATAGCATGCAAAAGAGAGGATACACCATGCATACATCCAAAAGATCAAGTGTTCTCAAGGCCTGCACAGATTATTTGGTAGAGACCCTAGGCCTGAATTGATAATCATTTTGCATGGTCTGTACCACTATAATTCAAGATTTGAATGCACAAAGGCAGGGTGTCGACAGATCAAATTAAAAGATGACCAATGTCATTCTAGGCACAATAAACTTATGCAGGCAAATGTAAGCATATTAAACCTCCAATCAAATGCACCATTATGCATACGGTGATTATTGATGCAGAGTAGAGAAGGTACTCCATGTTGCTAGGGGCCTAAGAAAATTTTTCAAAAATATCCACTACCATATTGGTTGAAGAAAGACAGAAAATAAAGCTTGGAGGGATGGTCTAAGCATGCTCATATTCTATGCCAAGGAATATAATGATAACATGTCATGGTGGAAAAACCAAGTATGACAACAAAGATGGAATAATCACAGATTGCCAAGAAAAATAGTTCTCATTAGGTTTCTCAAGAAACATCTTATTGTAATAGAGCAATATGTCACTTACTGTTGCAGCAACAAAAATTACAGCATTGGGATTTTTTGGAATTGGAAAGCGTGTGACATCTGTGAGAGATAATACATTTCGCATCCGCTCTCTCACCTCCTCGAGAGTCATTGCAGTCTTTTCCACTGCAAGATCCTCTCTTAGTGCCTCCCATGCAGTGCCATACCTCAATATCCCCTCACAGAATGCCACAACAGCAGAGTGTGGAGAGAGAAAAGGAAGGGTTGCAACAGGTTTAGGGTGCAGTGATCCTACCATTGCAGCATGGACTCCACCTAGATTCAATAGATTATCAAGTTTCAAATCCAACAAAAAGTCATTAAAACTTACAGTCCCACCAAGGTGTGGCCCTAACAGCTAAAAAATTAGAACAGCCCCTGCACGGAAGTGGCTGCTCTCAAACTTAAACGCACAACATTGCAGTTGCTTGTTTGAGACTTCCAACACAGCAAATAGCAGGGGTCTCCGTTAAAATGCTTAAAACCAACTCACGGGTTCGCCGTTCATATATTAGTGAACGTTGTTAATATCCTAGTACTATGTTAGCTTGAGCAACTAAACTAATTCAAATTTGGGACAGCAAATGGTTGCAAGTTAAAGCTTGAGCAATGTAATATCAAGTTCATCTTACCCATGCTAAGTCCACATATGCCCATCTTGCCAAACCCAGCTTCAGTGTCCAACCAATGTAATAGACCACGCGCCTCCTCAATAGTTGCTCTACCTAGTAGCAACAAGTCACTAACACATAAAAGTTTTGCACCGCGTTGCAGCATAGGCCGCCTTTGTCCATAAAAAGGGCTGCATAGCATTGTAGGTCAAATTGTTAAAACAGTCAAAGGGAACTTTGATATTTCATGTTCCTGAAATAAGAAAATTGCCTCGAACCTCTCTAGCACCATGGTTGCAACGTTCTCCTTCAACAAGGGTCCACCAAGACGCAATCTTCGTTCAAACGTATGGTCCCCAGTTCCTATGAAAAAAAATACCTGTAATTAGCACTGATTAAGTACAAACCATCAAGTTCATCACTGGAATGAAGTTCCAAGAATTTTTCATGCTGAGACCAAAGGCAAACAACACACTTTTCCAACAAGGCAAACATCATATTGACCTGACACCGAACACAGCATCTTTCAGAGTCGTGCAAATCAGAAACAATTGAAAGAAAACCTACAGGGAATAAAAGAATAAATCATTTTCCACAAAGAACAACTGAAACATAAGTCTGTAGTATGCAAGTTACTAATATTAGACTTGATTAAGCCAGCTCAGTAAATCACAAACGGTAGTGCACCTTCATTGTGCAAAGACATTGACTCTCTAGTAAAATGCCAATCCCATTGGACTCAACTCATGAATAAAATTCAAGCTAGAGATTGGCAACTATGCCACAGCAAATAGACATCCAACAAAAGCCTCATTCAAATTTCTGTAGCACATAAGAGATGCCAATCAGTCAACCTTGTAACTCCCAAAGGTAAAACCAGACTATTACATGACATTAGTTATCTATATTAGATCTCAATGAGCCCTAGAAACAAGGATAGATATTCAATCAATCTCCTCAATACCCATCTATTCAGCTTAACGCAATTCACAGCCACAGTCAAGTTAGTAATTCACAGTGACTCTTGTACATCTAGAGTTCTAAAATCAAACTTGTATCTGAATTCTCCACCATGACATTAATAAAACAGAAGTAATTCGAGTAAAGACTAAACATGTACCGTGCTACCTGCAAGGTGAACCACACAGGCCATCTTCTGTGGTGGAACAAATTTCGGTGCAAGAAAAGCGACCCTTGCAGTATTACTCTCAGGAGGCAATGCACTGAGGAGTTGATCATCACAAGGAGTCCTGAAGACACCTTCTCTTAAGCACGCAGTTTTTGTCTCCCAAACGGTTCTCCAAAGGGGTTTTATCAAAACTGGAGGCCAATTTTGGCCCTCCACTTCAGGGAATAGCTGTTGGATCATTCTCTCCAAAAGCTCGAGCTTTGTACCACCCCATCCTCTAGAGAAAAATGGTGGGCTTAATTTGCTTCTGTGCATGAATGCTCCGTAAACGTGGTCTAGCACATAATGGAGCATTCCTAGGTTGACTGTCACCATTGCTTTCAGACAGAGAGAGAGTCTCGGGAATGCAAACACGAGAAAGGAAGAAAATTTTTGAGATGGATGTCCAACTGGACAAATTTAAAACACACCCCAGAAAATAGTGTCAAAAAGAAAAAAAAAAACGTTTCTAACTCAATTTCTTAAACGCACCAGTGAAAACTAGAGACCAATAGGGGAATCCCACACGCAAACAACAAAGAAACTTTGGCCAGAGTCAAAACGCAATGCAAACAACAAAAGAATCGAACAAAATTATGGTTCCCAATGATATTTGATCGTTCTAAAGGAAACCCATAGAAGCTATCGTTTATCAAGCGAATCGATTCTGGCAAGTGAAGTTAAAACTCTTATAAACACACAAAAGGTCACTATTGAAGGATCAAAAGATTAGATCTTTTTTCAATATTTAATTGGGAAAACAAATACGTACAAATCAGATCTGATAAGAACAGAAGCTTTTCACAAATTTGAAAGGCATGGGAAAGAAACAGCAGAGATAATCAGACCCATTGCAAGAAAAGATGAGGAATTGCAAGAAAGAAAGAAAGAAAGAAAACAAGATATTGCCACAGGGATTGACTTGTTGATGACAAAGGAGAGAAATAGAAGGAGATAAGAATGAAGGGTCAGAGATTGGCTGGTTGATTTTGTGACTTTGGACAGAAATTCGAGGGAATTGCCCTGTTTGGTTATCAATCTATCTATCTATCCACAATGAACCAAAAAAGGAAAAAAAAAGGAAAAAAAAAAAAAAAACACCTATGAGAAACAGGGAGAGTAGAGCCGTGGGAGCGAAAGCCAGAAAGGGCGATCTTCCAGGATTTGAAAAAAAAAATACTAGGGGCCGAGAATTTTGACGTATACAATTGAATTGACACTGTGGATATTGTGGACCCCACTTTCAGACAGGCTACTCTGAGCTTGCGTCTACCTTCCGGATGAGGTTGTGGTCGCTGATTCGCAATCGTTTGACGCCAATTTTAGGGCGACGTTGGAAATAAACTGGATGCCAGGTGTTAGCCAGATAGTTTTATTAAGAAATAGAAAATACCCATTCTTGATAATTAGTAAAAAAAAAAAAAAAAATCATACATTTTTCTTTTATCTACAAGATAAATAAAATATTATATATATATATATAACAAGTAAATTTTATAAATAAAATATGAATAATAAATAATTATAATTATTTTTGTATTATAGTTTCAGCCTCCATAATTTATGGTTCAGTTTATTTAAAAAAAAATTGCATTTCTGTCATATCAATTCTTTTTCCACTATCTGAGATTTAAAATAATAATGGTACCCTGCGTTCTGAAACGGATGATCTACATGAACACCCTTTTCAATGTCTCTCTCCCTCTCTAATTATTATAGACAAAAAAAAAAAAATTGTTATAGTCTTGATATTACGATTACAATAATAATAAAATTTTAATTTCGAGTTTAATTAAAATCAGTGACATGAAAGTATAGTCTTTCTTGCAAGATACAAGTTTAATTAGTAGTAATTTTTTCCAATGCTGCACTTGGGCGTTTATTAGGCAAGCAGAATGATAATACGTGTAAATTTGCAACTCTGAAAAAAATGGAAATCGTACGCAATTGACGAGCCGATATGTTCTCATACAAAGAAAAAAAGTTAGCTGGAAAACGAAATCATATTATGAAAATAAGGAAAATACTAGTTTATAATATTTATCCAGGCACATGAAAAATATAAGAATTAGCTATTGACCACACTGCCATTGACATTGCAATCTTCCGCGCATTCTCTTATGATCAAGGGCGCTGAGGGGTGGAGCCTTAGCGTTTCCCTGATGACTGCTCCAAGGTAGGGGAGATTGGGGACGCCCGATTCTTTGATCCACTGTTGGACTCCACGACTGCGTCGATCTCATCACTAAGGTTCTTGAACGTCGTTGGCTTGTTGATCAGCTCTGCCATGGCTCATTGCATAGCTGCCCAAGATGTATCCGTGCCCGCAAAGAATATATCCCGATGAAGAAGCTCACATTCGCGCAAGGATAGACTGACTCACCTAGCCTACGAGTTGATGATCTAAAAATGCCATCTAGATAATTTTGTACAATGATAATCTTTTAATTGTTGAATCCAAAAAGTGGTAGACTTTTGTACATTACAATTAAATAAATAAAAGTTTAAAAATCTATCTATAGTTCTCCACACCAGTGGGTAGGTAAAACAAACATCAGGAGGTCCTGCTGCCAAATACTATTAAAAGAAAACTTCTCAGTTTTAATCAGTTTCTTCAAGTGGGAATAACGTCCAACGGTGACAACCCCAATTGACATAAAGTTCAGTGGTATATTAAGTTCAACTGATGATCTTTTTTTCATTGAGTTGTTTTTTTTTTTTCTTTCCTCTCTTTCTTGAGAGGCAAAGACTGGAACTTGAACTTGTCATATCAATGAAGAAGCACTTTTAACGCCTTAAAAAGAAGAAAATTGTGGAACTCACAAGGAAGAAAGATTTGATGTCTTTTTCAGATAACTTGATTTCAGCGGTGGGGTCATTGTATAGCTCCAACAATATGTCCATCAAATCCTTGCTCTCCCCATGGTCAAAACCCACGAGTGCTTTCTCTTTATGTTCCTTAAGTATCCTGTCGACCAACCCATCATACTTTGTCAAAGCCCCAACTACGGTCTTCCGAGTCCGAACGGACGCAAAATATCCCCTAAGCTTAGCCTGCCTGCCAGGCCTAAACAAGTCTTGACCAACGCCTTAATCTCCTCTGCATCATTCACTACTTAAATGACATAATTTCCCATCTCGAGCACACCCCATCACCGATTCCACAAGCCCAACCTTCTCTTGATCACGTATGTCAATGAACTTGTCTAGTTGAGGAACGGCAAGTAGCCTCGTCATGCACAGCTTCTTCATGAAACGCCAATAGTCGCCATATTGAGCTGTGACAAACCTTGATCCTCTATAAATGAAGCATTCGGAGCTTCCAAATTCAGGCCTGGAAGAGAAATTCAATTCCTGGGACTTGAATATTTCTTTGGCCACAGCAGCATTTGAGGCAACAACACCTGTTGATGCCCCTAGACGGGTCTGGATGAGGGGGCCATAGCGACGGGCGAATGTTTGGAAACACTTTGGTAGGACAGAACCAATAAGCAAAGCCTACGGAGTTTTTAGTTGGGGTTTAGGCTTGTTCATGGGAAGGAGACGTTAGACTACTATAAATAGAGTGCTGGCATCATTTTTTGCGAGATAAATTAAGGGCTTTTCTTAACATTAAATATAGAAGGAAAAAAAAAAAAAAAAAGCATCGTTGATATAGTCATTGTAACTTTTGGTTCTTATATTTTAGACTAAAAATCTAGACAGCTCTAAAATATCTGGCCAGAAGAGTTGGTATACAGAAAAGCAAAGTAACCAAAACAAAAGAAGACAACTGTTGAATGCGAAGAATGGTTCAATGTGAAATTTCGGATTTTTTCCTAAATTTTTGGATTTTATTTTGAATCTTCGTTTTTCTGAAAAAAAAAATGAATTTTTTTTCCAATTTTATTTAAAATTTCAGATTTTTTAATTTACAAATTTTATTTTGAATTTTCTAATTTTTTAAAATTTTTCATTTTTTTTAAATTATAAATGCTTATAGTTTTTGAAATTTTTTCATTTTTTTCCTAAATTTTAGAAATTGTTTTAAAAGTGCAACGTCATTAAAAAAAAAAAAAAAAAAACAGAGAGCGAGAGAGAGCCAAACGCAATATTCAAGACAACATCAAGTAGCTAACATGAAATGTTACATGATACATTTAAAAACAAACAAAACAAAAAAGAAAAAAAAAAGAAAAAAAGAAAAAATCAAAATCTTTGACAAATAAAATGTGAGGGACCAATTTGAAAAAGAAAAAATGTTGCCACTATAATTAAAAAGTAGTTAAACGTAGAGGGTCGAGGGAGGCTTTTTACTAAAAATAAATGAAAAGGCAATTGAGAGGAAATTGATAATGAGGCTGCCTGAGAAATAAAGTAGGTCTTTCCGTACAATGAACTCCCGACGGCATTTGTAGGTCGAACCCAACCTTTGATTATATGAATATTCTCTGCTTCCTTCCACAAGTTCGTACACATCTCGCATGATCCACCTATCACTTCGATGTTTCCTCTCATCGGCTGAGTTGGATCTCACATCTGTTACAATAGTTCCAGTGCTTCTTGTTATAAGCTGGATCTCACTATCCACAGTGTCTGTCAACTTCTCAAGGCAAACCCTTTGTCCCAATGATCAACCAAACTCATAAGTTTGATTCTCCATGGCCGACTTCTTTGCTGGATCCTCGTGCAAACTTAAAGGTCGTCGTGCGGTGTCCTCTGCGTTATCGATGAGGTCATGGCAATCATAGTCTTGGGGTCTGTTTATCTAGAATTTTTTTTCTTTTTTTCCTTGCGACCAATAAAAATAATTTCTTGAACAGTTCTTTCCCTTCCCGTAAATCTTACATTTTCCCCAATAATTTGAAAACCAAGATTGATATCTAAACTCCTTGATAATCCATCACATTATAGAACTTTTATAATAAAACTAAAACCAAAATCTAAATTAAACTTGCAGGTTTATTATCTTGCCGCGAAACTCCTAAATAACAGATGGTTGAATTATCAGTCGAGGACATGATCAAGATCTAGGATGAATTAAATACAATTCATTTTACCATTACCACTTAAAAAACAAAAGAATTCAATTTATTTAAGAAGTTATAATAAACTAGAAATTAAAATTATAATTTAATTATCAAATCAATTTAAATTTAATTTTATCTCTAAAATTGAATTGAATACTACCAAATACTTGATTTCATCCCCTAAAATTTTGTGTTTGTCAATTTCATATACAAATTAATATATCGAAATTACAATTAAAGAAACAAGATATGCAAAAGAGAGAGTTTGGACTATGGACTTAGGCTCATTATGTAAATCTACTCATTGCTCAGGCCGAGTAGATTTACTTCAGTTTCGGCCCGTAATTGGGTCAGAATTGGCAAGCAGGCCCGAGTTGATAGTAATATAAACCTTTTTTTTTATTATTTGAAACTTTTTTTAAACCCCGCACCAAAAAAATAATAAATAAATAAAGGTTATCAATCTTTGGTTTTCTTAATTCCCCTAGATTCAAGAAAAGGAAAAATAAAACGAATTCAACATGTCAAAAATAGGCACATTAACTTGGACCTGGCAAATCTGGGTTGACCACAAGACTCCTAATTCGCTTCTCGCATAAGCTTATTACCATTTCTTCCAGAACTCAACCACCGATCATTGAGCTACAACAGGGTGCCTCCATCAGCTTTTGCAGTCAAAGAGCAGATATTTTATTTCAACGACTTGTCTTAACTCTCCTTTTACTTCTCATATATGGCTACTGAAGAAGAGGATATAGTTGAACGGAAAGATGTAGGGAGAAGTTGCACCATCAGAAGGATCAAGTGGCGAACAACATTTTTCGGCGCAGGTTTGAGTCATTCTAGAAGGCTTGTGTTGCTCTGACATGCAGTATTGTAAATTGAAACTACAGGTTAGAAAAATTATATAAAATAAAACACAACTAATTCAAAATAGAGGTATCAAGCAGCAAGCGTTGATGAATTTTAAGATTTCAAATCAATATTACCAGGCAATAAAATTAGCTCGCTGAAAACAGACTCCTGTTGAAGAGGAATCAACACCAATGACCAAAAACATCATGGTTAAAATTCAGTGTGCTGAACTGAAGCCTCAATGGTACACCAAAAAAACAAAAAGCAAAAAAACACTCGGAAGAGCTACAGAAGAAGCTCTAATCCAAGCCTCTTATTTACAACAGATCAAGACAACATTCAATTGGCATACCCACCTCAACAGAACAAGGCAACAAGAGTGCCCATTAATCCTACATGAACACTTATCAGCTAGTGTGGTTATAAGCAAAAACCGTAAACCTATGCTGCACAGCCCTTAACAAGATGTGAACGGCATGCCAGCAAACAGCCCAGCAAGAAAACAAAAATGAAAATGAGAGCCAATTCAAGCTCAAGGATCTTTGGAAAGATATCATTGAGAGATGATAGATCTCAAAACTGAAAAAATATCACCAGAAGATGATCAACCTGACCGCACAGCTATTTCATGCAAGATCTTGCATTCCAATTCCACTGATTGTCCTCCTGATTCTTTGGACTGCAAATCTCGTCAGAATATGATCAACTACCGCATTGACATAAGAGTACGGACTCGTTTCTCCCTATCCGCCTTTTTAGCAGTAGGAGTTCTCTTCAGTTTTTGCAGCTCCTCCATCACTACTTTCTCAACTGTGTCAATTGAGTTCAGTAGCTTTTTCTGAGGTGTTAAGCATTCCGAATCTCCACTAGCCCGATTTGTGACATCAAGCAAAATCCTTGGCACTTTACCAACAGTAGGAGGACAGCGCTTGGCTCCATGACTTGGAACTGGAGATGATATAGTACAACTGGGCTCAATATGATCATCGGCCGATGGCCCAGAAGAGTCAGAAACTCCGTGAGCCAAAGGAATTGGGCTCTCATTTTCTTGGCCCTCACTTCCTCGCAAGCTTTCTCTTCTCCTTTCAATAGCCTGCCCAAAAAGTTGCCTCCAGACTTATATCAATTGAACTAAAATAAGCAGAACTGAATCCCATCCACCCTTTTTCAGCATTATATGCAGTGATAAGAATCTCCAGAAATAAAGAATATGGAAATTTCTTATGACTTTGAAAACTTGAAAGAAAGATGTCAAAAATGTATTTTGTGGAAGGATAATTGACAGCCATACTTGTCCGGATGCTCAAGTCCAACACCAGAAATGCTTTGAGTGCAATCAAATAGGGGTTGCAAATCAATTATCTCAAGGAACTCAACAACCATAGAGGATGACCGTAAAACCCTTGGATCATTCCAATTTCAATGGATCAGCAAATATGATATTGTGGTTGATTCATTAGTTGCCTACATCATAATATCCAGGAAGGGAAAAATTGGATCGCGGGCAATTTGACCATAAGGATCTTTACATGGTTAAACATATGCTGAGAAATGGAACAATCAACACTCAACTAACAGATAACCAAGCTCTAATACCAAGGAGCAACCTCTGAATCAAACTAATGTTATTAGAAATCAGAGAACTTTAATGCCTTAAAGTAGCTACATCACCTACAATGCAGGCGACAATATATAAGAACAAGTTGCAATGCAATATTATGGTCAATCATAACAAGAAAATGAACATAACAAATACAATAAAAGTTTTGCATCCAATTGGCAAGACGGAACCCTCCAAGAAAAATATATGAACATCGATCTAGGAAGAAAGTGGGCTTGAAAACTGCATTAAAAATGGAAATTCAGAAGTATTTAAAGCTTGTCTTGTTGACAATTACCACATACAGAGTGTAGCAGTATGTATGTATATCAAAAATGCATCCAACCCTTTGTTTTCTGTGAATAAAGAAATATAAAAACACTTCAGATCAAGGAACTCAGAACGCAAGAAATTACATCACAAGCAATAGAAATTCCAAATGTCATCTGCCAAGAACTGCAACAAGCTTTAAACTGCTTTTAGCCATTACACACTAATCATTCTTATTCCACTCAAAAATCAAGGAACCCGTTCAAATTCTTGGCCCAAGAAAAAAAAAAAAAAAACAGCAGAAAGAAACAAAAGAACAAATGATCAGGCAGGGGAAAAAATGTAAAAATGGATAGTGTGTCATAGATTAATCACCAAAATAAACAGAAATCAGCAAACATAATAAATTAAAAGCATTTCGTACAACACAAATACGATCCAAAAACAAAGAAATTCCCAGAAAATAAGAAGGGAGCCAAGAGTACTAGCAACAATTTACCCTAACCACAGCAGTATCACGGAGAGGCGTTCTCGGGTACCAGTAAGGTAACACGCTGTTAGAAGAACGAGCCCTTCCGTGGCCATATCTTCTTCGAGCACTTCCGCCAGGCATGTTCTCTCTGCTCGTTGTCGGTGTTCCGTACATACTCCTGCCTCTTGGAGTGCCGAAACCTCCCCTTCCACGCCCAACGGAACCCGTGCCCACCGTTCCGGTCCGCGGCGCCGCCCTGATTGGTCTCGGCCGTGGAGTACCAAACAGGGCTGCATCGAGCTCTGGCTGGTCTTGAAAAATCTCCAGTAGCCCCGACCTTCTCCTAGCGTAAAGCGCAGCAATATCCACCGGCCTTTGAAGTCTGTCTCTAGACTCCGGCATTTTATTTTTAACTGCCATTACATACAAATGATAGTATTAAACCCAAAGAAACGAAAAATAAAGGCCCTCTGCCTCTCATTCGCAGAGGGGAAATGACATTTTCTTGCGACCCAAACCACAGTTACATTTAAAAAAAAAAATCCTTTTTTTTTCTCGGAAAATGAGAAAATATTCCCACTACCTATCTTTGGATCCAGATGTTATCTAAGCAAGAAAAAAAATCACAAATTTCTTGTGATCCAGATGAGAAAATCTCATTTTATTGATATCCAAATGCCAGATTTTCAAAAGCAATAATAAATATATATAGTGAATCAAAAGAAAAATGCAAAAAATGAAACAATAAACAAGAGAAGGGAAGAAAATGGGTGGAGTCTCTCAGTTTACCTTGCACAACAGTGTGGGTTTTGGGTTTCGATTTTCTTGATGAGGCGCAAGGGAGGAAGGGAAGTGTTTCAGTTTCACTGCAAATGATATAAGAGAAATGCCTCTAGAGGCAGCTTTGGTTCATTTGATTTTTATTTTTATTTTTCGTTCCCTCTGCGTTCGAGTGTAAAAGAGAGAGAGAAGCGAGAATTGGCAAATTTTTCAAAGTCGAAATTTGGGCGGAATATGCATTTGGGTGACTGTGCGAGTGACCAATTGGCACGTGGCGCAATTTCTTGTGCTGTACAAATTTTAAATTTTATCGCATCGGGCGGGCTCAGAAATTCTTCTAGACCTGAAATCACATTTTTACCCCTCCAGTGCTATATCACCTGGGCGGGCCGTCCTTGTTTTTTTGCATTTTTTTCGGACTTGGGTGTTAGCCTTAATGGGCCTACAGGTTGTCGGCAGAGTACTGTTTTTCTAGTTGGACTTGCAAATTTGGTGTCTACGAGCCGGAAAAACGAAGCCGCCAATAATTAAGAACTTAAAAGTTCATTCATAAATTCTAATAAATTATAATTTATTAGTATTAGTATCATTTTTGAAATTAAAAATTTTGAATTTAAGTTTCAATCAAAATTAATTAATTAAAAAAAAATCTCTTAAAGGACGCCTTAATAATTAAGCATTTAGATTTTTATTTAAAGATTCTAGGCAATCCATTGCTATTTCCCAAATCTTAAAATTTGGTGTGGCAAAGTAGGATGACATGCAGAAAGATGCTAAATGCTGAACTTAGGATGGCATGCTGCAGCAGCTGCAGCAACAGCCACGTCTCTTCCCAGAATTATGTTCCTGGCCAGAGACTATATAATAATACACTTTAGTCTGCTAATTAATCTGAAATTTTTTTTTGCCCTTTTGTCTTTGTTTTTGTTTTCGTTTTTGTTTTCATGCCTTATAATCCCTTAGACTTGGGTGAACATTTCTCAAAGAGCATCTGTCGTCATCTTAATTTTTGGATAATAATTAAGTTACTGAGTTTTCAGATTGTGAACGATTATTGGCAAAGCTGATAGTGGGGGTTGATTATTTTAATCTCTATACACTTTCTCCAATGAAAGTCTCTGATTCGTGGATGTGGTACTGATGTTGACCCTTAAAAGACAAGTGGTGCACCCCCGATGATGGTAATTTCATGGTGGTTCGGTGTGGGGTTTTTTTTTTTTTCTGATTAGGTTAAATTTTTTTATTATAAATATAATAATTAAAATAATTAATAGATTTTTTGTTAATAAAAAAAAAGGCAAATTGTGCTAATTAGATCATTTGGGTTCACAAATTTTTAGTCCACGTGGTCATCATCGTCATCCTTATCTTTGAATAGTCCAATATTTTGCAACAGGCTTGCCCGCATGTATGACATATATGTAACGATGGCAATTTTATCATTCTTCTTCCAATATCATTACCGTCTGAATTAATTAACAGTCTAATTACCTAGGAAATGGAACAATGAAGGAGGAAGATCAATTAAAAAGATAAGGAAGTGCTAAAAGTTCTAGCATGTTAATTAACGTAAGAAATTTCTTGTTTTGTTTTCAGATTTTCATTTTTCTTTTTAAGGACTGGACCAAACAGCCAAAAAAAAAAAAAAAGAGAAAGAAAGCTCATGAAATGTAACATTGGAGACAGCAAATTTAACTTAAGCTGCTGCCAAACGAAAAAAATAAAAAAGAAAAACAAATGCTGGACACCTTGATGGGTAGGGCTGGACAACCCTTTGGCGCCCATTGGAATTCCAAAACCAGCAAAACAGAGGGATGACCGAATCGAGTGCGACCGTTGCATATGAATGGTTGTTTGAATATTCATAGAGAGTCGACAAAGTTAAATTTAACGTGGAAAATGACAAGAGCAATGCACCGAGGTTGTCCAGGCATTAAATGGACAGCCCTCGTTGGAAATTTGGTAGTCTTTTTAGCTTCAAGGATGAATGCATCTCGTTAGACAGCTACTGCCCTTTGGACTATTCTAATAAAGTTTGGATTATCTTACCCACCTGTTTTATTTATTTATTTATTTTTTTAAGTACGAGAGGCTAATGTCATTTAAAATCGAATTCGTTTTCAACTCTCAGTACTAGTCAACTAGCAATCGAACGACTCTTAGGATTACTCGACAAACGACCGATTGGTTTAATTATATTGCCCACTGAGAAAGAACAAAAATCACCAAATCAGAAAAGTCCAAGGTACATGTGATGTCGAATTAATGCATTACAAAGAGCACTACATTACAAAACACTATCATTTCTTTATTAAGGTACTGTGTAACCTGAAGCCTCTGCTAGCTCTCAGCATCTGAAATTTTATGATAGAAATTCTATCAACTTGATTGCTCCTACTTCCCCCACCAAAAAGAAAGTAAACAGAGATAAAGTATAATTACTACTCCCTGATACTATTGATCATTACATAGAGATAAGAAAAAAAAAAAAAAAAATCAAAAACTGGTTGCTATCAACATTTTATTATTATTGTTATTATTTTTTATTTCCTGTACATAAGCAAAGGTCAAACGATTTGGTTTTGGGCCGGTTTCTGGTTACTCAAACACTCGCAGTTCGCCCTCCTGTCGCTCAAGTTCTGCCAAAAAGTATTGAATTGTGAATTACAGATGAACAAGTATGAGGAATGACTGTAAGGGTTGGTTAGTTTTCTCCCCCAATATACCTGGTACTGTTTCTGAAGATCTTTAATGTACTCAACTGCCAAATCTAACATGTCTGCTGTGTTTGTTTGCTGCCAAGAAAGAGGAAAAAGAATAAGTATCAGGAATTCTTCAGGAAAATAATCTGCAGATTAGGAGAGAATCTTACTTTGTCCATGTTGGGAACAAGCTCTTGTAGCTTCCTCATTCTTTCACTGATCCGGGTTCTTCTCATCTGCAATAGTTAATAGCTTACAATTGTTGCTCGACCAGTAGACTAATGTTTTAAAGAGATGCAGTAAATAAGGTGACACATGGCTAGATCATTGATCAATCTTACTCTTTCTGCAATACTTCGAGGATGAGTTGCGCAACCACGCTTTGCTCTAATTTTACAAGGAACGGAATCCTGGAAATTGAGGAACTTTTCCACGGTAGCCATCGTTGTTGAAGTCTTTGGTAAGCTCGTGTGGTGGGACAGCAACTGTACTTGATTTCCAAGTTCTCCAGCCTAATTTGAACCAGTGGTTGAGATAAGCTTTTAAGCAAACAACGCATGAGTAGAACTCTACTCCCAATAGACAAAGTAAGTACCTGAGAATTCGTAAATGGCTTTCCACTACACTTTTGATTCCTTTTCAGGCCATTGAAATTATCAACAAAATGTGAATCTCCCCAGGAACTATATGGGAATCCAGCGCTGCCATTTCCAGGCCTTCCACTATCGGGGCTTCCTGCCCCAATGCTTTCATTCCCAATTTCAGAAATCTGTGACAGCATGCCTAAGGAAGAATGTACTCTAGGTGAGAAGCTTAGTTGGCTCTTCAGTCTTGGACTTCCTTCTCCATCTGTACCATTGCTGGCTGCGTAGTTTCCCATACCTTTCATTGTGGCATAGCCTGCAATTTGTTGAGAGAACTTCAATGATTCCTTCTATCTTCTAGTCATCATAAAACCTCTTTTTTGAAATTTATCTCACCGTATAAAACAATCTGAAAATACATGCTATGAATAATACGATATCTAGGTGATCCGTAGCATATCAAATGGATTTCAAAAACTGAATGATAGGAATCAACTGAACTGAACCAAATCCAGGAAAAAAAAAAAAATACAAAATTTTCTTCCCTTCTCAAAATAAGAGAACATTTGCAACCATTCATTAATCCACAGAAGGCAAGGAACACTGGAAACCTTACCACTCAAAACCAGAACTTTCCAACCATACAAACATAAAGAAGAATACAGAGAGCGAAAGATGCTTAATGACATCCATTTAAAAAATAGGATCAAGAAAAATACCATTTTGAATATAGAGGTTCCCAAAAAGTCCAGCAGGGGAGCTATTCTGCCTGGCAATACTCGAGTCAACCACCTGCTCACCACGACTCACCGCCATTGAACCCATCAAACCGTTTGTGCCCTCCATGGCTGATGAGCTCGTGCCAGAATTCTGCTTTGGATAATGCGGAGGAAAGGCCGAGTAACTCTGCGGTGAATTCACATAACTAACAGCTGCTGCTTCTTTCGCTTTTGCTGCAGATTTACAATCAAACTCATGGAAATTCATAACAGAATCATTGCTGACTCCATTATCATTGAAATTTGCGAATTGTGAGCTTGGAGCTGAGCGAAACCGCAATAAACCAGAACTGGGTTGGTCGTTTTGGTGTTGAAAGTTGTGAATACTACTTGAATCCATGAACATAGACCAGCCACTTCTCTGTTTCAGTCCTGTTCCCAGCACCGCCTCTCTCTTTTTCTCCCCTTTAGTTACTGTAGCCTAACGTTATGAGATTTAATACCAGGGAACCATTCCACATGCCTTGATACCAATTCCTGAAAAAAAAAAAAATTCCAGGAATCTTTTTTTCTATCACTTTCTCGAGAAAATCTTTTCCAGCTTATTTTTTAAGCACAACAAGATAAGATCTTGAAGAGGAAGCAACTGAGGGGAAAAAAGTACAGGGCCTTTTTGAGGGTCAGCTAGCGTAGGATAGTTTGCTTAAAGACAAATCCAGACCCCAGCCAGAGGATTGTCCATCCAAACCGGTAAATAAAAGGAATATGAAAGCTTTTAAACCATAGAAAGATTGAAAAGGAAGTTGATATAGTGAAAGCAAAGTACAGGACAAATAAGAGCCTCAGATTTGCTTTTCAAAGCACCGAAAGCAAAGAAGATCCTGAGGCTGCAGGATAAAGTAGAGAGAGAGAGAGAGAGAGAGAGAGAGACAGAGACAGAGAGAGAATGAAAGAGAAAGGGAAGGAAATGAGAGGAGGCAAAATGTTTTTTTTTTTTCTTTTTTTTGAGAAATTTTCTTCTTTCTTTTGTGTGGAAACTGCAAAACTGGAAAATTATGCATTAGGATTAAGGAAATTGTCAATGGACCAGCTTGGAGCTTGAAGACAAATGTTCCTTGGCAGATGCCAGGTTGAGAATAAATACTGTAATTGGCATAAATATCAAAAAGTCATCATCATTTAAAATAAATTGAATAAAATATTCCGCCATTGCAAAGACTAACGAATAGCATATTATATATAAGCAAGGACCCGATAATGTTTTTTCAGACCACCTTTTCTCATTGGAATACTAGACATTTTTAAGATGGTATTCTAGGCTTTCATTCCTCTTTAATATTTGATTTTCATGAGATAAATGCGACTTTCTTTTTTTTTTTTGTGTAATAAAAATTAAAAAGGACAGAAAACACACTGGTGTTTAAAGAGGTCATTGAGATGGTGAATGTTACAGACCTATAATGAAGAAGAATGATAGAGCTTGAGAACAAACAAAACGGGTTTCGTGATGCGGGTTGTTTTGACCCATTTTGTAGGCACGCGTTTGTTAAGAAAACGCCCCATTCCACCCACCATGCACGAATCTACCAGATGGACCTATTCGGTCCTAACTTTGGGGATGCGTTCTGTAAGTTAATGGATTTGATAGAAATTCTAATTAATCTATTACATTAATTTATTATCACTTATATTATAATTGACATATATTTTTATAATTATAATCAAACATCACAAGTTAAGACCAATATTTTTTTATTAAATTTTCATTTTTTTTTATAGTAATCAACTATGTTCATATCAGTACATGGTTACCATCACAATTAATTTTCATTTTGATACCATAGCTTTGAAATTTATTTGATTTTGGCTAAACACTTTTGCACTTACATCTGACTCTTACTACTTCGGATTAGATAAACAAAAACTGTCATAATGTAAGTATTTTTTTTTTTTAATTTTGTTTATCTACTTTGGTCACCCCAATAAGATTGGCTGATCTGTTATCAAAGAGTAATCAAATCTTAATTAACTCGTCATCCTCACATGTTCCCGTGATCCCGACTTTTCTTCCCCGTGGTATCTGTGAAGTAAACTAATAAAGTCAATTAAGAAAAAGAAAAGGGTCGACCCAAAAAAAAAAAAAGAAAGAAACAGAAAAAAGAAAAAGAAAAGGAAAAGTGATGGCGAGAGATACGAGAC
Organism: Rhizophora mangle; assembly: GCA_037832345.1. Classification (NCBI taxonomy): domain Eukaryota; kingdom Viridiplantae; phylum Streptophyta; class Magnoliopsida; order Malpighiales; family Rhizophoraceae; genus Rhizophora; species Rhizophora mangle. The sequence continues at coordinate 1,086,202 of JBAPLJ010002022.1, read as the reverse complement.
GATGGCTTTCACGTTCAGGGCCCCCCCAATTAGAGAAGGTGGCGGTTGTGTGGAGGGAAACAAGTACACGTGAGATTGCATTTGCTTCAATACGCTCCCCCCTCCCCCACCTCTCTCTCTCTCTCTCCATGCATGTGTGATAAAATCATAAAATCTCAAAAAGGGTAAAGAAAGGGCTTCTACTTTAAGTAAAGATTTACTGGGGTTACGGAAGCGAACAACATTTGTAAGTGCGTTGCTGTAATTGCCCTACACTTTAGGGGCTTTTTCTTAAATGAAAATTGGAATTTTTTTTTTTTTTTAACGCTTGATTGCCTTGAACGAATAAAAGTCTAACATTTTTCCCTCAAAATTAGATAGGATATACATATGTGTATATATATTCGTTAGAGTTAGGTACAGGCGTTAGTGTTAGGTAGCTATTTTTGGTAATTTATATGCATTGTTACGTGCCATTATTACATTTAATATCATCACCGCCATTTTTGTCTCCATCTTTGTTGTACGGTTTTGACTAGATATCATGGCTTTTCAGGACGAAGCCTCGCCAAGATTCCACTTCCTGATGTTCTCCATGGAAACAAACCTGTCAGCGTGCACCGTCGAACTTCGACGGCTCTCAACCCATTGGTTGAAATAAGAACAACTGTTTAAATTAGTTTTTCAATCAAAGTGATATCTTGCATGATGATTCTCATTGCTTCCGCCAAGGGTCTTACCTTTTAACTGAATTGACGGCACGATGGAATGACCTAGCCCTCGATGTACACCGAGAGGCTAAGCTGTTCCGTTGACCTTCAAGGAAACAATATACATTTAATAAAAAATGGCTGGATTAGTTTAAGGATCGCTACTTTGATGTGTATTTCATTTTATTAACTCTCCAGCTCATCTTCCGATCTTCTGCTTAGCTGTTGAAAAACGAGTGTGACTAATCCTGTCATGCATGCGCTAGTTAAAAATTAATTGCATGCCTTCAGAAGGGTGTCATAGAATTATGTGCTCGGGAAAATATTACAACTGATGATCCTGGGTGAACCAGATCCAACAAATGACCATGGATCCAATAAACAGTGACAAATCTATCTATTGCCAATGAAATTTTCACCGGGTCGCCTTGTTGGCTGACGTGAAATAGTTTATATGCTGGGTCCATGACCACGTTGGTGGACTAGTTCTCTTAAAGGTTCGTATGGTAACATATTGTATACTAGATCTATGGATGGTGCTCATTTGCTAGGGCTGACAGTGATTTTTTATGATGATAACAGTTGGTACAATCATACGAGGATAGTGGGCGTGATCATTTAAAAGCAAATTATGCTGGCATAATAAAAAGGAGAAGAAAAGGATTGATCTCAACTGACGTAGCTCCGTGTGTAACGGGTGACACCATCTTGACTGAGGGTGTTGTCATAGCAGGTTAAGCAAGAAAAGGAGGCATTATTAACAAGTCCACCTTCGAAACCAAAAAAAAAAAAAAACACAAAAAATAGTTGTCCAAATTCAACCAAAGAGTCTGAAACAAATCCTAATCAAATTAAGTTTAATGAGAGTAAAACGTTGGTCTTAAAGAAAAAAGTCTCAAGTTTATTAAAAATTAATCTATTTCTATAAAATAAAATAATAAATTTAAAATAAAATAAAAAACAAAAAGTTTACCTAACAAACTATTAAATAAAAAATTAAATTTAAATTAAAAGATTATTTAATCAAAAAATTTTAAACAAATCTTAATTAAATTAAGTTCAATAAGAGTAAAACCTTATTCCTAAAAAAAAAAAAGTTTTAAGTTTATTAAAAATTAATTCATCTCTACAAAATAAAATAATAAATTTAAAATAAAATAAAAAATAAAAAATTTACTTAATAAACTATTAAATGAATAATTGAACTTAAATTTAGATATTATTTAATTTATTATAATTATAAAATAACTAAATAATATACATAATTTCTAAAGAATAAGATATATAACTAAGTTTAGAATTCAACCCAAACTCTATAAATAAACTTTTTTTAAACTTATATGAAGTTTATAAAGCTTTAATATACTCTTATTTCTTTTATTGTGCATTGCTTTTAGTCCAAATAAATTCCATAAGTCAATTTAAAGTTTCTCAACTCTTTTTTAGCCTCAACTCTTATTATTGGACATCTATATATGCACAATGAATCATTACATGTGTTAACTTAATTCCCATTAGAGCCTATTAGAAGTACATGCCTATCTAAGGTAACTAAAGGAAGGAAAAAAATTAGATAGAAGTGAAAAGATACAAGTAAAAGAGTCAATGGATAATTGTCATGTTCATATTTTTGTTGCATTCCATAAGATCCAAATCTGCTTTTCTCATGTCATGACAAAGTAAAGCAAAGTGAATTATTTTATTCCTACTACTACCTTTTCCTCTTTAAGGTGAGAACCTTGATTTTTTTGGATTGTTGTGTTTCCCTAAAATATATAGAATCATTAGAAAATGTGATGAAAGATTTAGAGTAGCAAGGTTTTGATTGTAAACTCATGAGATCAAAATTAGTAATAATTGGTTACATTATAAAGAAATAAAAAGAAATTGTGCTACCAAAAAAGCATATGATTGCAACAAAAATAATAAACCTAGAAAAAAGATTGCAAGTTACAACAATAAAGGAGAAGGAATAAGAATTGAATGAGAAAGGGAAGCTAACAAAAGGAATGACTCTGAAGATCAAAAAACTTTCAAAACAATTAAATAAGTTACCAAGAGATTGACAAAAAAGGGGGCTCAACATGCTTCCTTATGGTGCTTTAGAGCAATAATGCATTAAGTTAGTTCTAGATTGCCATAAGATGATGCCATCAAGGAAGCAAGAGGAATGTACAAGACTAAGTTATATATTGGAGAAAATAAGCCAACAATATTAAGGCAAAATAACTTTTTTGTAGTAAGTGAAGTTTCTATTTTGGCATTTATTAATAGAAGTAGTAATACTTGATACATATATATACTTTTTTGATTTTGGCATTTATGAATCTCAACAATTTGGATTCAATGATTTTGGCAAGTTGGATGGTTTGTCAACACTCTAGTTTCTTTTATTGTGTGCGTATAAGTTGCAAGCACAACCTTTACTTTATGTCCAAGTCACTTCTCTACTCATAGTCATTCTTTTTTCTATTGCATACAACATGAACCTAAGGGATTAAATCTTATGTAACTTATGAATGACCATTGAATGTAATCTCTCTTTAATTGCATTTTATTTTAACATTGACCTTGAACTAATTTATAGGCCACTATAGTCAAACTCAATGTGAAGTTCTATGTTTTTGCATAATATGTCTCAAATACTAAATTAAAGTTGCATTTTTTAAAAATTATTTAATGATTTTAACATATTTTCTTTATATGTGTGCTTCATTTTAGGGATAAAATTAGAAATTTTTCAAAAATTACAAATCCTAAATTTGAGTAATAATAAATTTTCTAGACACTTTTTCCAATCTTATTAAATCTTTAGCCCAAGAAGTAGTTGTTAACATTTCATTAATGTCAACTTATGTTATGGAAAATCTTGAAATTGTATTATTTTCTATTTCAAGTTTGAATACACTAAAAAATGTTTAAGAGTTGGATTTTAGCAATGATAATTTAAGTGGAATTATTCCACCATTTCTTGGAAAATTGACATCACTTAGATTTTCCTACTTGGTTGCTCATACAAAATTAATATTTTAAAGTCTTAAAAATAACTCCTTTATAAGTTCATTTCATTTATCCTTCAACTTTATCTTAAATAGGGCAAATAGATATCTTAAATAATCACTTATATGAACACTTTAACAAAATATTGGTGGTATTATTCCAAAAGTAAAAATATTTAATCTTTCAACAAATATTTTTAAAGGTAACGTTTTATTCTATATTAATAGCATACCCTATTTATTTTATTTAGATCTATTTAATAACATGTTTTTAAAAGAAGTTTTCAATATATTAGTAATAAAGAGAAATTTCTGAATTGAATCTCTTTTAAGTTAAATTGAATTTTATAATTAGTTTAAATTTAGGAGAACAATAAGTGATATTATACTAATTTTATAATAATTTTTTTATTTTAAGAAAAAAATGAATGTCCATAAAAAAAATTTTACCTTAAAAAAAAAAAAAAAATACTAATAATTTAAAAATATTGTTTTCATTTTTTAAGAAAATAATAAAAAAAATACAAATAAATTTAAATTATGTGTTTTCTTAAAATAAAAATAAAAAATTCAAAATAATTATTTTTTTTTTTTTTTTTTTCATTTTAAAGAAAATAAAAATAAAGTTTATAAGTAATTTTTATTGTCTTTAATTTTCCTTAATTTGTAAATTTAGACAATTATTTATTTTGTCTTTCTATATATAAGTATGTGTAATGCACATGTTTTATTTTATAATTTAATATTAATTTTATCTTTTTAAAATTTTTAAGATTTATAATTATAATTAATTTTAAAAAAATAAAATAAATAAATTAAATAACAATGTTAAATAATAATATAAAATATTTAAATATATTTTATTTAGTAATTAATTTATAATTTTTTCAAATTTTTTTCATTATATATATATATATATATATATATATATATAAATTTATCATATTTATTAAGAAATATATTTTTTTTTATTTTTCTAAAAAGAGAAAAATAAATATAAATTTAAATTGTGAGATTTTTAAAAAATAAAAATAAAAAAAATTAAATTATGAATATATATATTTTTTTATATTAAAAAAAAAAAAAATTAAAAAAATATTTTTTTTTTTTTTTAAAAACAGCAAGAACTTAGAATTATTTTTTTATATCTTAGAATTTTTTTTTAAAAAAATTTCTTTTATTACATTTACTTTAAATATATGTAAATAATTATTAATATTTATAAATTTTTAAAAAATTATAAAATTAAATAAATATGTAAATATTTTTTTTCAAAGAATTAATTAAAATTACTAATGTTCAGCTTAGTTTCAATAATACTAATACATATAGAGATAAAGATACATATACATATGGATATATATACGCATATCAGCTTTTTGGGTCAAAGAAAATATGAAATATGTAGTGGATTCTCTGGACCCAGTTCTATATAGCAAAATTTGTTGGATGTTATATATTTTTGTAAGATTTGATTGTATATATACATTGTATATTGTTGAGTTGGCGAAGAAGGAATCCCACGTCAGAAAATTTTCTTATTTTTGGGGGGGTGGGGGGGGGTCAAAACATAGATATTCTCAAAGTGATAGGCTTAAATATACATGTGCCCAAGCTTATGGGCTACGTGTGGTATATAATCTGTATATTGGGTTTTGTTGGGTATTGGGCTCATTTAACCCCAGCAAATAGTTTCAGAGCTGAAAGTCAACCACCTCGGATATGGATTTTGATGGCAAATCAAGCTCATAAGGATTTCCATGTAATATTTGCTTCCTTCCATTGGTTAAGATTGGACAAGTGGCGTAGGCAAGCTTGACAACAAGGATCAGCTTAGACAAGCATGAACACGGTGATGAATAAGGATCTCATGGTCGAAGAGCTAACATGTGTAGCCCTAGAGTGGCTCTAGGAGCGGATGGTAAGCATTGGCTCTAGAAGAGCTAATCCAATTCAAACTCGCCCCAAGGTAAGAAGTGAATGGTTTTTATAATGGTAAGAAAACATTGTTATCATCCGTTTTTGGAGTTCAGTATACATGGTCAAATTCCAAATGTAAAGATATGATACTTACATTAAGTAATCGATCAAAAAGTGATTTTAGCATTTTGATTTAATCTGTAATGCATCATAATGACCGAAACCATAATAGAGAACTCTAATGGGGTTTTCCTTGCCATATTCTTGCCCATATTCAGCAATGGATATTAGGCCACCAGCATTCTCATCATACATGTAAACGATTATTGGCATCCTGCAATAGCCTCCATCAGTTCAGTGGCCTCAACAAATTATAAATAGACAATTGCATGCACAATATTCTTGTTCCTGAACAAAATGCCAGCAGGTGATATCAATGCAACTAGAAAGTCTGTTATCCCCTAGGAGCACTTGTGCAGAGAGAGAGAGAGAGAGAGAGAGAGAGATACTTGAGAACATGTGAAGCCATGAACAACTCCGGCTCCCCACCCCAGACATGTGGCCTCCTTATTTGTGAAACATAGGTGTCAAAGTCCCCTTCTACAAACCTGTTGGAAAAGTTTTTAAGCAAGAGAGAGGTCAAGAAATGGTAGGAATTACAATGCTCCCCATAAGCTTCATTTATTGTCAGGGATGCCTTTCTTGAAAAATAAGTGAAAGGAAAATAGTTGCATTATACAAATTACTCAAAGTATGTCTTGCTGGAAAAATGCAGAGAAAGAGACAAAAGCCGGATGACTACAAACTACCAAAGACTGCTATAACCTCTTTCATAGATTTTTACATCAAAATTGACATCAGCATCTGGAAACTAACTTTTACAATTGGCTGACAACAATCAAAGGCCTCTCTCTTTTTACTTCTATATTGACTATGTGCAGGATAGACATTGGTTAGTAAACAGACATCAACAGTTCCCAATCACAGTGCACAATGGTTATAAGAAAGGAACAAAATGGCACAAATGTAGAGCTGAATTTTACCATTCTGTTTCTTGCCTTCTCTTGATGAATTCATCTGCAATCTGCCAAATTAAACAAACAGCAGCAATCAGGGTTCATGAGATGTAAAACTAATGTAAACAACAGTAGTCTGCATCACACATTTAAAAATGGCATCAGCCAATTGCTAGCATTACAGAAGTTGGCATTGGTTAGCATTATCATCAATATTTAGAATAATGCAGAGGGAAATAGTGAAATGAAAACTCAGCAAGTGGTGATATAGGGCAAGTTTTCTGATTGGCAGTCAGAATACTTCAGAAAGAACCCATTTTTTTAATCAAAAGAGAGTGTGACAATTGGAAAGGCACAAGAAAGATACTCTAGCCCGCAAATCATCTGCTAATTCTTTTTGAAGGCCTTCACTTGGAGTGGGTTTTCCAGTGCATAAACAAGCCCCATGAGCCACTGAGCGAAATAAACACCTACCATCTCCAGGTATTCCTGCACAGCATGGATATGGATGTTGAATACAAATAACTGGGATAGAGGTTTGACGGAGTGGTAATATATAAATGGGGAATATATCCAAATCAGAAATATGCTTACCAATGATCAAATAGTCAGTATAGACCTTCTTCCCATGTGACATTCTCATATATGATGCATTACATTCATTGTCCTTCTTTATAGCTGCCTCAGCATGTGTTGGCTCAGGACTTGAATAACAAACCAAGAGACCAAATATTAAGCCAGTAGAGGAAAGACCTCGTGACCAAGATATAGTTCTCATGTTACCCTTAATTTTTGAAAAGATTCCTCGATTGGATACTGAAAGTCTCAAATTTGTGTTTTGGCAGTCCAATGAAACATTCAATTGTCTCTTCAGAGGGCCTCGAGCACTAACTAGACTTCTGAGAGTTAGGGACCGCAAATTACTGCTTTGCTTGGACAGGCCAGATCTAGAACAACTTCTTTTTAATACATGAAAGCCATTACCAGACAAGCAAGAGAATGTCTTTGAGGCAGATAGACGAGCATAATTTGCCCCATATTGTGTGGGATACAAATCTGAAAAACATGAAGTGGATTGTCCTCCAGACATGTGTGATATCATGCTGCCTCTGTTTTGAACCCACCTGCCCAGGTGAACAACATTCTTAGCAAAGGTGCAGGTAGGTGAGAAGACTGTCATTCTGGCATACACTGATAGCCTGAAACACAAGAGCATGCGCCATTTTAAGTGGCCAGCTAGTTACAGGAATCTTGTTAGCAATTTGGTAAGAGCTAAGTAGAAAGACGTGGGTCAAAGTGAACTTATAAGAAGCTTAAAACATAAATATTAGGCCATTATATTTCCGTCTCTAAATTTTGCAGTTCATATGTCCCTAGAAAACAAGTTGAAAATTAGACAGGTCATTCCTTCCTTCATGTAGGATTCATCCAATCATCAGGCCTGAGAAGAATAGAATCTATACACATATATTAATATATTCCTAGCTTTATTGCATATCTTTCTATGTGATTCTGATCATAGTTGCTATTTGAAATAGAACTCCGGCCTTAGTTCAAGACTCATCTTAGTTGATTGTTGAAATAAAATTCTGGGTTTAGTCCTCATAAGATCCAACCTCAAGTTGAGACCATTGTCCCTGGTGAAATTTTGGTGAAATTGTCAATTAATATGTGAACTCTCATTTGTTTAGCTTTGCTGTCAACTCTAACTTGGGACCGACTGCGCCCTTATATGTAATGAAGAATCACAAGAAACATTCCAAAATATGATGCAAATCGTATCACCTTGACATTCAACTTCAGATCATTTTAAAGCCAAAAAAAATTTATGCCCACTGCTAGTAATCGTAATTGAGATGTAGCAAATATATGCACAATCAGGTTTAGAATATTTGAGGTGTCAAGCATCATAACTAATATATCGGAAAACTAAGTAGAAGCATATGGTGCCTTCCGTACTGAGTTGTTTATGCTAGTCGTGTTTGCTTAAAGTGACATCCTTGTGACAAACAATTTTGGCATCAGAAATAACTACCTGATGAAACAACCAGAGGTTGACAAGAAGATCATTTCTGCTAAATGAGACTACATTATATCCTCTTCATATATAACCTACCAACATCCAAAACTAATGAATAAGAATTTTTTCATTTCACATTCCATCATCCTCATCCTCCTTCTAATTACACCCAAAGTCCAACTCACAAAGCATAATCATCTCAAGTCTCAACAACACAAAAGAACTAGATCTTTTGATCTGAGAATCTTGATAGAAATACTATTCTACCTTATTTGCCCCTTTTTATGATAGAAAACCACCATCAGCTTCCCTTAAATTGGAAAAGGTCATTCCTTTAAAGATATAGTAAATCCTTCAAGTGCAACCAATACAATTAAGAAAGATGACACACAGAAAGTCAGGCACATGTCAGCTTCATTAGCATTACAAACTATTCGATATATGATTGTGCAGCCGACAAGAAAATCCCTTCTAAATTTTACAAATTTCCAAACATAAACTCCAGGAGCCGAACCAAAACCATTTTTTGAGCAAGCAAAATATTAAAGCTGGAAACTCTATTATTTTCATAGGGGCTAGACAATCAATAATAATTGAGAGAAAGAGTAGAGAATGATGCCCAGGAAACATTCACAACCCCACTAACCAATCCTAGAAAGCTAATTTTTTAAAAAAAGAAAAAAAGGGTTCTTCTCAATTAACACTACTTGCTATAAATGTCAAGGATTGAGAGTCTGAAATTAAACTAGAACCAATATGAATAACGATACAGAGGCAGCTACTACAGATGGAAAAGAAACAAAGAACAAACCTTCATAAATGAAACAACAACAACAACAACAACAACAACAACAAATAATAATGATTCAAGAAGAAGAAAAATAAGGCTCCGGGAAACAAAGAACCCAGACAGAGAGAGAGAGAGAGAGAGGGAAGGGAGCACGTGTAATCAACCCACCAAAAAAGGCTAATGTCTTTAGGTCCACTAGAGCGTGTAATAATGTTCTGGAACAAGTGAGAAAGTGAAGGAGGTGTGCTTAAGCAAAGAATTATACCTGTCTGCTTGAAGCCAAGTAACAAGAAAGTAGAATGAAGAGGCAATGGATAACGTAATATGATCAGACAATTAATATTTTGATTCAAAGTTCCCTACAAACCACCAAAAAAAACAAAAAAGGTTCAAAGTGTTTGAACAAAGCTGAACACTGTTCTTTGTGTTCCCCAACTGGATCGGTGAACTGGAAGCTGACTCTGCAGAGCTGTCAAATGATTGCCATCCTGTCCTCAGTGTCCTGTGCCGCTGCTCTCCTCCCCACATTCCACAAAGTCAGCTCTTTGTGTGATTCAAGTATAAAATTTATAAAATATTAAATGTTTTTGTTACATAATTTATAATTTAATAGATATTTAATTAAAAAATTATTTTTACTTACAAATTTTAAATAATGATAATGATCTATTTATTTTTTATGTTTTTTTTTTTTTTTTTTTAGATTTTAGTAAAAATAATTAATCTCTAATGACTCTTTTATACCCGTAGTAGCTGAGTTGCTAGGAGATGCCCCATCAGTATTTAACTTTGCTACCCAATAAACTTGACTACACGCGATAGAAGCAATGGAGTGATCGAGGAATAACTGACTTGAATACAAGAATCTACGCATGAACGCAGGATAATAGATTTAAGATAAACAACACAGCATCTTTAGTCAGAGATTTTCTCATTGCGTCATTTCCAAGCCCACTAAAGAGTGTAAGCAAAAGTCGTAAGTCAATCATTTACCTTAAATCCATGACTTGTATATAAATTAACGAGGAACCAATCATGAAAATTGTAATGAAAAAAAGGAAGTCCCTGAGGATAATCTAAGCAAAAATGACCACAGATAGGCAATTGTCTTACAATCCTAAAAAGATGCAATAAACTTTCATCAAAACAGTAACAGATAGAATAGAAGCTGGAAGTGGCAAAAACACGTTTAGACGTTTAGATACTTTTAAGTTTCCAAATGGAAATAAAATATGAAACCTCATTATTATCTCAACACAAGGATAGTGCTGCAGCATAAGTCACTCTGAGGATCCAACGGGTGAACCTTCTCAACGAAACTTAATATACCAATTTCCTTCCTTCTGTTTTAGGCATTGTACTACCAAAAGACTTCAAATGTGACCAGAGAGTAGAGTTTGCAAAAGTAGAGAGTCCCAACCCACCCCGCAGTCCAAAACTTACCGCTAAATGATTTTTTTTAGTCAGCATCTTACTCAATTTTTTAGGCAACTGAATCGGACCAATAGTGAGTTTATTGAGTTTTTAGTCCAACCTTCAATCCCGCCCGATTTCTAAAACAATTATTAGGCCTGATGACTTCTTAGGCTCTCCTCCTATGGACCCGTCATGAGTCCCTTGCCCCTGTGGAGATGGGCAATAAGGTCGATCTACTTGAAAACTATTCCAACATTTTGTTTTGTTTTTTTTTTTTTAATAATAATAATTATTAAAAATTTATTAAAATATTTTTTTTTTTTTTTTTTAAATTTATATTTTTTAATTAAAATTTGATACATTAAAAATAAAAATATAATTTTTTAAAAACACGAGATATCATTAGGAGAGACCCATCTTTGCCCCTATGGACATATGCCATAAGGTCTACTTTAAAATTATTTCAATTATTTTTTATTAAAAAATTTATTAAAGTGTGAATTATATAATTTTAATATTTTTATAAATTTAAAACTAAAATTTAATTTTTTAAAAATAAAATATATATATTTTTTTACTCCCAATGTATTACCACTAAAGTCTTCACATAAAGAGTGACTCTTGTTATTGACATGGGAGTCGTATCACCCACACAAATTTTCCGATGCTTTTTCTCTCTCTTCATTTAATATTTTTTCATTTTTGTTCACCGAATGAATGCAAGTACCAACACTCGAGTCCGGGGCTTGGCAGTTTCTTGTTTGCTCTTTGTTTAGCCCAGGAAGCCAAAACTCATTAATGAGCATACATCCACTGTGAAGTCTCACGAGTGCTTTACTCGGTAGATTCTGCTAATTGGGTCCAACACCCCCCCCCCACCACCCCACCTCCAACGAACACGCATTTCTAGTGCCGTGGGTGGCGGCGGAACCCTCTTTCTCAGTTTCTCTATGTTTGTTCTAAAAAAGGGGTAAAATAAAAAATGATCTGGTATTTGTATTTCTGGTTCCTTTGTGCGCTTATGCTACTTGGCCTCCTCGCCATCCTCTTTTATGAGGTGGTTTAGCTATTTCCTTCCTTCCTTCTCCTTGTCCTTCTTTCACTCTCCTCTCTCTTTAAACCCTATCATTTTAATTCACATGCTTCCCTTTTTTTTATTTTTTTTAAAAAATTTGTTTGAAATTTTTAATGCCTTGGTGTTGCTGTAGCTATTGGCCTTGACGGATTTGGAGGCCGACCAGGTGAATCCATTTGAGGCAACGGCTCTTATTAACAACTGGGTTCTTCCCGAGTTCGCTTTGCAAGGCCTGCTCTGCCTTCTTTTCCTCCTCACTGGCCACTGGCTCATGTTCCTCCTGGCTCTCCCCCTTTCTTGCTACCATGCAATGCTGTAACTTTTTCTTTATTTCTTTCTGTCTATGTTTTTTCCTGCTTTAACTTGTTGTTATGCTATACATTTACCAAAAAGCCTAAAGATTGTCTCTTTCACATTTCGTTTGTAGTTAGTGTCCCACACAATCTCCGTTTCTGAATGTTTCTTACTCTCATTGTAGTCTTCCAAGTTTAAGGATTTTCTAGCTGTGAGGGAAAAAAAATATTCAAGTGGGATCTAGTTGGAATAACAGTTTAATTTGGACCCGACATAAAATAGGTTTTCTGCTACACTCAAAAAAAAAAAAACAAGAGTAAACATGCAAGCACCCCAAGTTTATTGTTGATTATTAAGTTGTAACTGATTCTGAGTTGGTTAGTACAAATAGATTGCTGTTAGTTTGTGTCTTGTTCTTCTTCAAGGATAATTCTGTTTTGATTAGGGTTTCATTTCTGTTTATGACATCTTGGTTGGGTTGGCCTAGAAGCTTCTTTATCTTCTGTGCGATCACTGCTAGTTATTGGTTTTCTTTTTGGTACCAACTTTTGCTCCGGAAGAAACACCGAGTGGATTAATCGAATGGAGTTGTTGACTTAAACTAGAAGCATTTAACAAAACCAATTATGGCTTTTGGTGTTTCTTCTAAGTGGTCTGGGTGTGATCTGTTCTATTTTTCCCCTGGTGATGGGCAATCAATTGCGGTGTGAACTCCCATTTTCCAATCCCTCTTCCCCTTTCTCCCAAGAAAACTCAAGTCCAACTCTTTCTTGTATGTTCCTGCCCAAATTATTCTTTTGATCAAATACCTGGACTTTTGACCAGAAAATCTTGGTTCCAATCCAAATACTCTTCTTCTTGTTCTTGCTGTCAGTGATCATAGTTGGATGTTTCTATAGTCTTGCAAAGTTGCAATTATATTTTACTTTGTTGGCAAAGAGTCTCAAATTAGTTGAAAGCAAAAAAGAGCCTGATTCATTCTTGTTTGTCAGTTGATCATGTAAATATTTTTATTTCATAAAACAATGACCAGTCATGAAAGGATCTGTTGCCATCATGATTTGTAATAAAACTTGATATATTTTATCAAATAGATATGTAATAGCTGGGAGTGGTGAAAAATGTTGTGATATACATAGCTTTTGGTTGGAAAATTGTTACTTTTAAGCACTTTTGAAATGCATATTATTATCATTCTCCTAAAGTTGCCACATTGTAGGAAACTGAAAGATTTGAGTAAAGTAGCTTGTGATATGTTTGGTTTTGTGCTTTCTGTGCTTCTCTGATTATATTTCCATTGTAAAACTCTCTTTCCAATAACTCAGGTTCATGAAACGGCAGCATCTTATTGATGTCACTGAAGTTTTCAGAAGTCTTAATTTGGAGAAGAAGTGTCGGGTGATCAAGCTTGTTTTCTACTCCATCTTCTTGGCCATTATTATGATCAGGTTTGTTGCACCCTTATTATGTAATTGTCCTGTTTTCTGATTAATTGCTTTTGTCTTTCTAGTAGATTTATCCTGATGTATAAGCTTGTTTTGTTAAAAAATTTGCAAAATAATTTTGCTCTAATCCAGTTTGTCTGTCCTGTTTTGAATAGAATTATTGCAGGCATTGTATCGCTATACTTCAATGAAGACTTAGACTTTCGTTCCTCTTTCCTTGAATTATAGAAACTTTGACATTGAAATCCAGTCTGGATATGCAAATGTTTTGCTGCTATGAAATAGGTTAGCATTTGCCTATATTATCATTCCACAGGCCCCTGTTTCTGTTTGTTTGGAATTGTATAAACTGATATTGTGTAGCACTCAACCAATTGTTTTCCAATGACACAATTTCCCTTTATATGCTAAACCATGGTATCTAAGGTTTCACCAATAGGATATTGAAAAGAATTAGTCATCTTATTCTACATTTGTGGTTTTTCTGCTACTTGTATTCTGACCCTGATCGCCTGTAGCATTGGGTCTTATGTCTTGTATATCCCCTAACATTTATCCATTTTCGGAAATAAAAAATATAAAATGGGAAATCCACAACCCCTAAAGTATGGGAATTTTTTGTCAAGAAACTGAATTTTGCTAAACTTGTGTATTGAGAAGTAACTCAAATTTTTTCTAGAAATGACATGTAATTTGCCTCTATTAGTTTCTAAACTATATGTACTAAATTGATAAACATCACATACAAACTTTTTCAAGCAGTGGCATGCGGTTTGACTCTGTTACTGGAAGTGAATGTTGATGTGATATTCTGTTGTTACTGTTTCACTTGATATGTTGATCCACTTGCTATTCATTAGAGTTAATATGTAATTTTCTGTCAGATCTGCTTGAAGTTTTTATATGTCTCAGATCATAAAGAACATTTATCCATGGATAAGTCAATATATTGGGGGAGAGAATAAGAGAGAGAGAGAGAGCAGTCACAATTTGTACCAATACCAATATCCAGAATTTTCCTTGATGTTGCAAAAAATCAGTGTGTTCTAATAGTAGATTTCTTGGTAGTGTGGATTAGTACACAGCATATATATCCTTGTTTATACTGTTCTAAATTTTCCTTTTGTCCTTTTCTATCATGGTTCATCTATTTTGTTTTTCTTTCTCTTTTATTGCTTGTGGATGATTGGGGTTACACTTTCCCTCTGTTTTTGGCAAAGACAGTATTTGTCTGCCAGCCAAGTGAGAAGCTTGGGTAGTTGCTCTCTTCCTCTTTTTCCTCTATTAATATAGAAAATTCTAACTTGCAGGCTTGTATTTACTGCTTTTCACGTTATAAGAAGTGTGGCTGATGACGTTCACGTATCTTGACTCCTACCCACTGACATACACGATAGTTGAACATCAAAAGTGGGTTTTGCACCTATGATTCACAAGAAAGAAAAGAAATGCAAAGGTACAGTTAGCCCCGGAATTTAGATGTTAAAAGGAGCTTCATTGAGATGTTAAGGATATTGGCGAGTGTAGGTTAGTGTGTTTGCCTCAAAGAACACATCAGCTATTGTTCTAACCAATGTGTTTCTTTGTTAGCTTTATATGTTCGCCTGTTGTATTCTGATTTCCTTCTGGCTTGCAAAAGAGAAAAAAAAAAAATTCCCTTTTTGACTGTGTTTCCAATTTCCATTTTGAGTACGGTTGTGCTTGTGCCCAAAACAGTTGCCTGTGTGCCCAGGGAGGTAATGCACTGTCCGCTTCTTTCTCTGTAGGAGAAGTTGCGTTTATTTCTGCATGCTGCCTAGTAGTTGCCCTGTAAACATGGGTTGAATTAGCAAATTTTGAGTTGACCAAATGAAGTTGGACTTGAGCCCATGTGCACGAAGTGCTCTAGATGCTGTCGTCATCTGATGCACAAGTCATTTCACAACCACACCAAATGATGCACAAGTTATCGAAAACTCACACCCAATTTAGGAAAAAAAAAAAAAACATAGAGAGGAAAGGGATCCATTGGCCGAGTAGGTAAAATGTTTGGGAAGAACGTTTTACTGCAAGCTGGGTCTGAAAATGTCTGTAACACGAAAATGGGCCCACTCTATCTCCCCCTCAAGAGTCATAATCCCTACAGCTTGCTGGACCCGACACACTGTAGGCAGCTTAACAACAGCTTGCCTTGCTTTGTACAACCGAAAAGGATACTCGTAATTTAATTATTGGGCGCAAACCAGAGCACAATAATCACGGATCCCATTTGGATGGGGGCCACATTTTCATTGATGAGAAATAGTGGACCCTACCTGCCTCTAGGGGCAACGTCATATCGTTTTCGGGATCCCTGGGGCTTCTGCATTTTCCATGTGGGCCCAGCGTGATGGGGCTCGCTTTCGGCAAACAGTGAGTTAGCAAGGCGGGTCTTGTTTCAGATGAGTCATTATCTGAGTGGGTCCCTTCATGTTGGAGATATCCGACCGTCCGATTCTACCAACCTGCGCCGCTGATAATTGTTACCAAGGGCTTTTTGGGAAACTAATAAATATTAAGGTGAAGCCCACACGCTTGTGTTTTTAGTCCCTCTCTAGCTGCTTCGTTAGAGAAAGGCTCCTTTCGAGCATTTTCCCCGTGTTTTGAATATTTTCTTGTAGCCAGAATCCTCTTGTATGCTTTTGGTAGGAGCAGCTAAGTTAAATCTTTAATGAGAGGATCCATAAAACAGGAGAACCCGGATTTGCCTGGACCCTCCTCTTGTCGGAGGTTCGAATCCCTGTCTTCTGTAAAGACACTCGTGTATTCTGCGAAACAAAGCACAAATTATCAGCAAAGCAAACAAACCCAAAAGGAGTGTCTGTAAAGAGGCCTTTCGTGCCAAGAGGCTCTTTTTTTTTTTTTTTTTTAATCTGTAAAACCTTTTAGATTTCACTACTGCTAAGTAAAAGATGTGGAATTTTCATTTTTTTTTTTTTTTTTTTGTCTACGCATGTCAACCTTTGTATAGATTAATTTTTAACATTTCACCGACGGGATACGCAGCAATATATTAATTAGAGAGAAGAAATAAAAGCCATTGTACAGACTGTTGCACACCTTTTGTCTCGAAAAATCAAGATTCAAGCAAACAATAAAAATTATAAATATAATGTTATATTTTAATATAAAATTTTAAAATATTAAATTTGTAATTTTATACGTCTTTTTATTTATACATTCTTTGCTATTTTTTTAGACTTAGAATTTTTAATCATACATTTACACTTGATTTTTCGACAGGATGAAGTGAGATAAAAGCTTCAAGATTTCGGTCATGTTTTATCTCCTCCGCTCTTCTTTCTCTACCTATAAAATAAAAGGATTTGAAATTGGATGACATGTTAATGAATCGACTGTTGTACAACAAAGATGTTTCTGATTTTTAGTGATGTCTCTTTCTTAATTCATAACGAGAAACCCTGTCCATCAATTGATTTAATCGAATAGATACACTTGTTGCTATTGTCATCATCTACGTGGCCTTCCATTGACGTTTAAACCTTCCTACCGTATCATCAAGTCTCCTTCTACCTTTTTTTTTTCCTTATCTCTTCGATGATAGCCATGGCATGCCCATATCTTCAAGCCTTAAATTAAGACTCCCATTTACAATTCTAAAATAGTTGAGCCGACCATAATCTTTTTATGTTCGTGTTTAAAATCTTTTTACATTTATATTTAATTTTTTTAAAATATATAAATTTAAAAATGAAATTTAGTATTAATAATTATTTAACGAATAAATTAAATTAAGTTAAATATATATTTGTTTAATCAAAATTTATTTAGTAAAAAAAAAAAATATAACAAACAAAATCTTCAGAATTTTTGAATTATTTACGAACAACTTATTTAAGTGTATAATTCTAACAAAAATAATTAAAATAACGAAAATATATTGTTACTCACTCCCACGATTATCCTTTCTCTCTCGCTTCCACATCATGAATGGTTGTTCCTTTTTTTTCTTCTGTTTTATCAGACCTTTTTGTTGCAGGAGTTTTTGTGATTTCCATGATAATTCATTGTGGGACAAATAGTTCACGCGGACAACTAAGTCAGCCAACTCCATCCCCCATTGCCCGAATGTATTTGTGCAACCCCGCCGCACCCCCCCCCCCCCCCCCCCCGAGACCACTCAAGTGGAGCCCCTCAACCACAATGTACGAATTCCACACTCCTTCACTGATGCTGAAACATCTTAGCCCCTTCTTCCTCCTAGAAATCACACCAGGCAATTGAAAAAGGACATTTTTCAGGGAAAAAAATTCTTGCCAAAAAAGAAAAAAGGACCGCTGTAAGTTTAAAGGTGCCTAATAAAGGGTAATGTTCACCTGGATGGCTCGCTGGTAAGTGGCGCCCGCGGGAATAGACGTTCTCCTTCATGTTCTTGTGTGAACATCTAAATTAATATATGGATTCCAGAATTGGGGTCAGAAAATCTTTCAGTGGTCCGACCTCCTCCATTATTTTTTGTTTTGTTTTTTTTTTTTTTTTTTTTTGTCAAAAAATTTTAAAGCAGGATGACACCTCACAATCCCGTCAGTGACTACTTTTGTTTGTAAATATTGTATATTTAATCGTTCAACCATGTACACAAAGAGATGATGGCAGGCGCAAACTTTGCGAGTGTATATCTAGTTTTATTAAGTAATTCAAACTCATGACAATAAATAATTTTCTTATTACTAGACCACAACTCTTTTAGTGGTCTGAACTCCTCCATCCTCCCAACCCAATATACAACATTTCATTATTGTGTTTTTGATTTCTTTGAGAAACTTTGTTTCCAATTCCAGAAGGGCTCTATTATTTGTATTTTTTTTTTTTTATGAACCTAAGTCCATCACCAACTGGCACATTTTTCTCCTTTATATGCTTCGTTTTTCTCCAATATATGCTTATTATTCCCAAATGTTTTATTTATGAGAAGACATAATCTTAATTAACTGAAAAGTCATTCGTAATATATTTACAGTGAAGACAGAGAAAAAGGAGTTGATAGAATTTTATTGAAATCATATTCAAAACAACAGTGGCCATTCATCGCTAGAGCGACTCGCTATGCAGAGTCACCATCACGCAGGCGGGGATCACTTTTTGTGACCAGCCGCCACGCTAGTGGGTGGGTAGCTCTATCCATCTGCAGCACTGCCATGTAGATTCCGTACGCGCTAACACATACTTGGAAAAACAACTTCAAGAATTGTTCAAAACACTTAACAGTTGCACTTGACATTCAATAATTCACAAAGAATCCAAACTCAATGATAGGAGAACAAATCACGTAATCAAGATGAAACTAGATCATTAGGCTCGGGCTATCTATCTTCCGAAGTTTTCAATGGGGTCATTATAACAATATCTTCAAGTCACCCCCAAAAAAGGACACACTTGTTATGCTAGAGCAAAATATGGTTTTGAGGGGAGACATGGATGATGGAAAGCCATCCATAAGAGTTTGCCTGTTTTCTTTTAATGCTCGTACACGATGTCTGCCTCTAAGTTTTGATGCATCGCCCTCAGTTATGTTTTTTTCCCCTTGTCCCGTTGTTTTCAACGTTTGTTGTTTTATTTTCCTTTCTTACTTCTTAACTTCAGTGGGGGTGGTGAAAACAAAATGGATTGCTACTAACCAGTAAGGTTCGCGGCCTTTGATCAGTCTATTTTAGCAACTTGCCAATTGTCATCACGTCGCTATAATTTGAGGAAGACCGAATCCAGAACGGATGAGGAAGTATGCAAAAGCTTGTAATGACATTGATTTTTCTTTTCCAATGAGTAACACGGATGAACTCAACTCTTTACATTTGTTAGCCCAAGGTTCATTTAATTGGCAAAGTGATTATATTCGTTATTAACCTATCTTAAATTCAACGTATACCATTTTTTTTTTTAATTTTCATTTGAAAATATTATACTTATATCTTTAGTATGCAAGTAAATGTAGCTCATCTATTCCATTACGAGAATTCCTAGTTTATGCATTTCTTAAATGGACATGATGGTTTAAAAATAATTTATTTATAAAAAATATTTAATGAAGAATATTTTTATAAAGAAAATAAATTATTTTTTATTATTTGACCATATTGATGAAAAATAATTTTTTATCTTAATTATTGTAAAAGAAAATTAAAATTATAGAGTTGAATATTTTAAAATAAATTACTTATTATTATAAATAAAAATGTTAAAATAAAAAATTTAGTAAATACTCATAAGATATTAAATGACAAAAAAAAAAAAAAAGCTTAATGAGACAATGATAAAGTTGAATTATGATCAATGACCGGCAACTAGCAAAAATAATGATAGAGTAAGTTTATGGCTACTAGAATTAGTGATAATTCAAAGATTACCTTTTCTCTCTCATCTTAATCATAATATTTGTATGGTATGACTCCTATTTGAGTAAAAGTTGTATTTTATATATATATATATATATATATATATATATATATATTTTTATTTCAATGATTTATATTTTTTTTTTTATTTTTACTATATGTAAAAAATAAATAAATAATTTTATAAAAAAATATTTTATTAGAAATAAATAAATTTTTACATAAAATATATTTTTAGATACATTAAAATTTAAATTTTTATTAATTTATTTTTTTTTTGTTTTATTTCCTCTCTAATAATAATAATAATAAAGAAATAAAAAGATTAAAAAAATAATTTAATTTTGAATAATTGACTTCTTGTAATTTTCATTTTATCAAACTTTTGAATGTAAAGCACCTCATTTATTTTTTCTTCCTCTATTTTCTCTTCATCTTATATACTTTTATCTAAATGAGTTTAGGTATGATACTGATTGTTATTTGATCTCTCTCTCTCTTTATTTTAGAAAAACTCAATAGTTATTCTTTCCCTTTTTCTTCCCTTCCCTTTTATTAATACATAAATTAAGTTATCCCCAATTCATATACCTTTATTCAAATGGATTTAAGTTCATCGCTCTTTATTGTAATAAGTTTGAAAATATCACAAACCCTTACCCTCTTCCATTTTTAAAAGTAAAAAACTATATTTGGTATGTATATTTTTAGCCTAATAAACTTGGATAAAGGTATTGATTGTGACTTAATTTTTCTTTATTCATTTAAAAAGAGACACATAACCCTCCTTCTCCTTATCCTCTTTCCTCCTTTCCCTCTTTCTCCTTTTAAAGGTACATGGATCAAATTATACTCGACTCATGTACTATATACCTTTACTTAAATGGACTTAAGAAAAGGTATTAAGTGTAGATAAATCTTTTTGCTTTTATTTTAAAGGACCTTACAATTCCTCATCTTTTATCTTCTCTTTTTAAAATTACATAGACTAAATTACACTTAGTACATGTATGTTTATCAAAATAGACTCAAATAAAGCTATTAAGTGTAACTTGATTTCCCTCCCTTTATTTTAATAAGGCCTCATAGGCCTCTTTCCTCTTCTCCCTATTAAAGGTACATAAATTGAGTCACACTTAATCCATTTACTTTTATCTAAATGAGTTTGGGTAGAGATATTGGACATGGTTTGATCTCCTCCTTTTATTTTATAAAGGTTTCACATATTCATTCTTCGCATTAAAAGTATATGAATTAAGTCATATTATATTTATGTACCTTTATTTAAAAGAGTTTGAGTAAAACTATCAAATATGACTCAATTTCTCACTTATTATTTTAAGAAAGCTTTACAACACCTCTTTTTTTTCCTTTATTTTTTTTTCTCCTTTCCTCCCCTTCTCCTATTAAAAGTAAATAAATTATTTACGCATGATTCATGTAACTTTATTTAAATAGGTTTGGGTAGAAGTATCAAATATGGCTAAGCCTTTTTCTTTTAGTTTTAAGTTGGCTCCATAATCTCCTTTCCCCTCTTCCTCTTTTCCCTTTCCCCTTTTAAAGCTATATAAACTAAAAATACTGAGTGTTGCTAAATTCCTACACCATTTATTTTAGGGGAATCTCATAATTTATCATTTTTTTCTTCATTTGTTTCTCTTTTCAAAGATAAATCAATTGGGTGACATTCAATTAGTATATTTTTATCCAAATGAGTTAGGTTAAAGACACCAAGTGTGCTCAGTTCCCTCTTTTTATTTAAAATGGGTTCCAAAGCTCCTCTTTCTTATTGGATCATGTCACATTTGGTTAATGGACCTTTATTCAAATAAAATTGAGTAAAATTATCAAGTGTGACTTGATCTCTTTTCCTTTATTTTAAAGAAGTCTCGCAGTCCCTTCCCTTTCTCCCTTTAAAAGTATATAAACTGAGTCATATCTAATTTATATAACTTTATCCATAGAAGTTTAAGTAGGGATGCTAAAAGTAGCTTGATTCATCTTTTTATCTTAAGAGGTTTACAATTCCTTTTTTTTCTCTCTTTTTTCCTCCTTTTTCTCTCTTTAAAGGTATAAGATTAAGTTATACTTGGTTCATGTACCATTATCTAAATAGGTTTAGGTAGGAATATTAGATGTGACTCGATGTCCCTCCCTTTATTTTAAAAGGGCTGAACAACCCTTATTATCCTTTTAAAGGTATAAGAATCAAGTTATACTTCACTAATGTACTTTATTCAAATAAACTTGGCTAAGGCTATCATGTGTGCTTTGATTCCCTTTTTTTATTTTAAGGGTCCTATAGACTCATATGTTCTTCTTTTCCCTCTTTTTCCTTTTAAAGGTATATAGACCAAGTCATACTCAATCTATATATCTTTATAAAATGGGTTTTGGTAGGGATATTAAGTGTGACTTGATTTTGCTCACTTTATTTTTAGGAGGCCAAACATCCCCTTTCCCCTTTTCTCCTTTCCCCCCTTATCTTTCACATTAACTAAAGGTATTAAGTGTGAATTAGTCCTCATCCCTTTATTTTGGATGAGCCTCAAATTCTTCCCCCTACCCCTCCCTTTTAAAGGTATATAAACCAAATGTGCTTCTTTTTTAAAAAATATATAGACTAAGTCATATTTGGTCCATAAACTTTTATCCAAATTAGTTTAAGTAAATATATTAAATGTAGGTTAGTACCCTTCCTTTCATTTTAAAGGGGAAATGGGGAAGGAAGAAGAAAAATAGGGATTATATGGCTCTTTTAAAATAAAGTAAAGGGTACAAAACTACATTCAATATATTTACTCAAACTAATTTGGATCAAGTCTATGTACCTTTATTAAAATGAACTTAAATAGGACTACCTAGTATAACTTGATCTCCCTCTATTTTGAGGAGGCTTCATAAGCCTAAAATCCCTTTCTCCTTTTTTTTTTTCCCTTCCATTTTTATTTAAATAGGCTTAAATAAGGATAACAAGTATGATTTGGTTACCCTCCCTTTATTTTTGCGAGGTCCCATAATTTTTTTTCCCTTATTTTCTCCCATTTCCTTTAAAGATACATGGATTGAGTCATATTTAGTTCATGAACTTTTATCCAAACTAGTTTGGATAATTCCTTTATTTTAAGGAGCCTCATAACCCTCCTTTGCTTTTTCTTCTCATTCATCCTTTTAAATGTATATAGACCTAATGTAATTGAAAAATAATGAGTCATTGTAACTTTATCTAATTAAACTTTAGTAGGGTATCGAATATAGCTCGGTCCCTTTACCTTTCTTTTAATGAGACCCTACAGCCTCATTTCCTCCCTTCCCCTCTTCCCTTTTAAAATTATATGGACTAAACTACCATTGGTTCGCATACCTTTATCCCATTGGGTTTAGGTAAGGGTATCAAGTGTGACTCGGTTCCTCTCCCTTTATTTAATTGGTCATAAATACAAAATTTTTGGGAGGGCATTCAACATAAAACATTACTTTTTTTTTAGATTTTCACATAATGTGAGTTTTTATTTTGATGGGAAAAATATTTTAGGTCTCTCATGAAACAACTAATGGTTAAAAATTTAGAACTATCATTATGATTTTTTTTTATTTTAATTCTATGAAAGTAGTATGAGATTTATGAAACTAAAAAGGGCTACTTTGGTCTAAGATTATCCAAAATGGGGTTGAATTGAGTAATACTATAACATGTGATTAAATCATGAAAAAAATGGGCAAACAAAATAATCAATAATGATAAAAAAAAAAAAACAAGTTTAGTCATGTGTGTAGTTAATAATAAAGAAAGTTTAAAAGATTTGAAAAAAAAAATATCACAAATGATTTAGAATAGTTCAATTTTCTCTTTAAGTGTATGACAACTCTTCAAATTTTTTCTTAAGTATTTGCAATCCACTAATGAAATTTTTTTCAATGTATGAAGACTAAATCTCTTATAATTTTTGGTCACTCAACTAAAAGCATATTTGCTTTCTTTCTTTTGATCACTTGATTAAAACCTCACAATAGAGCTCACAAACTCCCTTTTTATGATTGTTTGATTAAATTTTTATCCTATGACTAAGATATTTTGATGTTACAAAACTTAACAAAGTTCTTTTACAAAAAAAGCAATAGATTTTTCCCACTAAAACTTACTTTTTTCTTTCTCCTCTTTTTGCACTTTCAATCTTTAGAGATGCACATTATGATAAAGAAAAGTGTTTTTAACTACTCCATGAAATTTATTTTATGTAGCTTTGAGCCTTTCAAGTCGTTAGATATGGTAGAAAAATCCAGCTTCGGCGTTGGTTAGAGTTTTAGAACATTGATGGATAATGTCTTTTTTAATGCTAGATAATCAATGCAATTAATTGAGAACCCATCATTAGAGGAGAAAATCCAGATTCTTTGATAGAGCTTTTACGAAGTTATAAAAATGATTTTGCCAGAAGATGACCTCTAAAAAACGTCATGGCTTCATCATTTTGCTAGCTCTAAAGTTTCCTTATTATTAGATAAAAATTTTCAGCAAAAAGAGACTTTCCATGCGAGGATAAATTTGAATTATGCCGACTCTCTTCCTTAATGACTTGATTTTATACCCGAAAAAAATTTCCTTGTACAAATA
The DNA here is from genome assembly GCA_037832345.1 of Rhizophora mangle. NCBI lineage: Eukaryota > Viridiplantae > Streptophyta > Magnoliopsida > Malpighiales > Rhizophoraceae > Rhizophora > Rhizophora mangle. Next base: position 1,061,552 of record JBAPLJ010002022.1, on the reverse strand, counting down.
ATAATCTCCATTGGCAACATCATAGATTTTTGAAAGCCTGTCTTCTGCTCATATCTTATTTAAAATGATTGCCATGGTAAGAATAATTTAAACAGACTCGACTCTACTTTCTCTTCAACTTGACAACTTTGACACATCTTCTTTCTTGCATTAGGGAGTAGATTCCTAACATGATTCTCGTTGATTTTGGGACTAGACAAAAATATCTTTCCATCTATGTGGCCTGTTTCATAATTTCGCTCCATCTACTTGTATTATCCGTTTGAGGTTGACTCGGATAATTTTTCAACACTACTTTGGCACTTTTCACACTTCTGGTCATAACTACTTTTACAACTCTCCAACTACTTTCATTCTTATCCTTTTGATTTAAAGAGCATTCGAAAGTTGATTGTCACTGTTCTCGTGTTGCTTCCTCTATATTTATGTGTTTGTTCGACTAAATCTTTTCACTGCTCAAGTTTAGACAAACACATTAGTAACTCTCATTTTGTCGTAATCATCAAAATTAAATATAATATCTCAAGATCTTACCTATATTATATAATTTATAATTTAATAAATTTCATATTAGATTAATATATATATATATATATATATATATTAGCTATTCTTTTTCTTATGAACCTAAGGCTACAGGTTAAGGTTGCGTAGCAATAATGCATAAAATTTCCACATAAACATCATTTTCGGCGTATAAATTAGTGAACGGGTCATCTTCAGCCATAAAAACCATGTCAGGCCTTGTTCATAGCCAGTCCCCGCCCTACGGGACAAGAACAATAACAAAGCTGGCCCACGGTCCGTCCTCTTCTTTTAACGGTTCGGTTCTCTTGCATCCAAATGAAATCGTGTGTAAAGTTGGGTGTCATTCTCAATATTAGGCCTTCAAAATTGTGAGGTGTATCTTTTTTGGTATGCATGATCGGCATGTTAGGTGAAGCCCGTTATTGTTGTCCTCGTCATCCTCTTTTACTTTTTTTTTTAGAAAGATATATTCAATAAGGCAATAGCATACATGTTTTTTCAATAATAAAAAATTTGTCTCTCGTAAATATGCAATAATTAAAAATTAAAAATTTTTATTTTTTGAGATTTCAATTTTTTTTCCTTGAGCTCTTATCTTCAAAAAAAATGAATTGATTTATAAAAATTGAACAATTGTTTGCCTTCCACTGGTTCAACCACAATATGCAGACTTCAAGTTTTGCCTTCCCCCGTTGGCAGTATGGTACTCTCCAATTTGAGACGACTGAGAAGTTTCAGAAAAAGTCAATCAAACAAAAATTAGTATTTTGTTTGTGACTTTGTCATCAATAGTCATCTAATTGATAAATTATCGTTCGTACAACCAACCCAGTAATCTTTCTCACAATTATGACGCTTACACAGTAATTGTCAGTACAACTTCCGCTGAAGTTAAAAACTTACGCCGCTGTATGTACTTCTCCATTTCTTTACTTAGTACCCAAATTTGTAACAATAACTCAAAAAATAAAAATCGTATTAAAAAAAAATATGTTAAATTGTGAATTACAATACATTTCCATATGTTTTATATTCTCTTCTTTAAAATAAAGCTTAAGATTTGCATAATAGAAACCTAAAAATTTTTAATTGTTGAGACATGTATCTCTTAAGGGCAACAATAAAAAAAAAAAATTGTTTAACAACAAACAAGTTCTCCAAAAAAAAAGGAAAAAAAAAAAAAGAAGAGAAAATCAAACTATGGGTACGGGAAAGCCCCAACATGGAATTGAGTTAATTAAAAAAAAAAAAAGGCCTTTTTGTCATTATTTTTACGGCTGTAAATACTTTAAAAAAAAAAGACCTTCAGGTAACAAAATAAAGGGTGAGTCTAACTTTTCAGTGGGTCCCACCTCTTCATCCCAAAGAACTGAACAGTATGAACAGTACCGCCACACACACTCTCTCTCTCTCTCTCTTTCTCTCAGCAATTAAAACAGTAAACGCCCCCCAGTCGAGTCCACAAACAGCAAGGTTGCGTTCTCTGTACTTCATTCAAATGGTTGCACTCCATCAGTAGTCACTCTTTTTTTAGTTATATATGTATATATATAGAGAGAGAGAGATAGATAAAGAGAGCAAGCAACAAACAGAGCAGCAGACCCAACTTGCACCTTACAAAGAAGAAGCAAAGCAGCAATTGGGCCTGAGGCGCCATTGAAGCCACCCCACCCATTTTACTATAACAAAAGCTTCTTACTGTCCTTGGGGCCTTTCTCTGAGACCCCCCAGCTTCAAGTTTTCCAACCCAATTTGTTTTCATTTTTTTTTTCTTGTCTAAATTTTCAATCCAAAAGAACTCAATTTTCTTGGTTTTTGGTTCAACTTCCTTTTTATTTACCGGTTTGCCTGGTTATGGAGCCGCCTGCTGGACCTGGAGCAAGATCCGATGGCTCCGGGCTCGATTCTATCCAATTCGGCGAGGATATCCACCACTTAATCTCTGTTCCACCGGAAAATGCCGGCTCGTTTACTGCCCTCCTCGAATTACCGTCAAATCAGGCCATGGAGCTCCTCCACTTGCCCGATTCGACTATCGGGACCCGACCCGTTCTCGTGCACGAACCGAAACCGTATCCGCCGCCGCCGCAGCGCTTCAGTGCAAATTTGACGTTTCCGAGTAACAGCGGCTTAATTGAGCGAGCTGCGAGATTCTCGGTGTTCGCCGGCGAGAGCTTGAATAACAACCGCAACAATTCCCCTGAGACGAGCTCGGTACCCTCGAATTCCAACGCCAATCCAGAGAAATCCGTCAAGAGCGAGCCCGCCGAGACGGAATCGTTCCTCAACTCAACGCCGCCGCTGGTTTCCGATCCGACGACGGAGTGCGGGAGGCAGAGCCAGAGGTTGGCGAAGAGGAAGGAGCGTGAAAAGAAGGTAGGATTCCCAATTAACATTATGCAGCTAAAATTCCAATAATTTGCCACTTATTTAGCTAATTGGCATCTGCCTGCTTTGACCATGTAGGCAAGAGGGTCAGCAAAGAAGGGCAAAATCACTGAAAATGCGAACTCTGGAAACGGGCAGAATCTTCCTTACGTTCACGTTCGGGCTCGTCGAGGCCAAGCGACTGACAGCCATAGCTTAGCAGAGAGAGTAATGATCTCATAATTAATTAATTAATCAGCTTTGGTTAACCTGAACTTAACGGATAGTCATTCCAAAGTTTCAATCTCTTAGCTGATTGCGACATGGGTTTTTTTATTTGTTTGTTTGTTCTTTGATCCAACAGGCCAGGAGAGAGAAGATCAATGCAAGGATGAAGCTTCTTCAAGAACTGGTCCCGGGCTGCAATAAGGTAACATGCTTAGTAGATATGATTTTTGGTCACCGGTGCTAATGATTAATTAATCATTTGATTAAGGTAACTATAAAAAATTTTGTTATGTGATGAAGGGGGATTACATGTTTGAATTATGTGTTTTAATTATCACTCGCGGTGATTAAATTAGTGGTTTAGTGTATCTTTTCATGTATTGACTTAGATACGAGTTCTTAGGTTATAATTTTTTTTTTATTGGAAAAAAATAAGTTTATGTGTTTAAAGGCATAATATTAAAATTTTAAAATTATTAATATTAAAGTTAAAATACATTTTTATTGTAAAAAAAGCAAAATTATGTGTTTTGATTATCATATATAATAATATTAATCTAATTGATGAGGCAGTTCATCTCTCTCGTATTACGATCATCGATATTCGTTATGCATTTTATTTTTATACCAAAAAAAAAAAAATATATATATATATATATGTTTTGATAAATGGGTTTGCTGCAAGTGGGTATTGCTTTTTTACGAAGAAAAGTGCTCGGTGGGGGCCGCCAAGCCTGCTATTCTTGTAAATTGACCACCTTGTTGCCGGTGATTTTCTTTCTTTTGTGGATGAAGGGGACTTTATTTGTGGTCCTTGTTGGGGGGCTAGTTTTGTCATTTGAAGATATGGCTATTGTGGCCTGCAGTCTTTTCACTCAATTCTAGGCCTGGTCCCCCGGTAGATGATGGATGCAAGAGAAAATGATTAAATTCAAGACCGCCTTAGAAGTACTGTCTCGGTGCTCCTTTCAAGTTGGTTGACTGTGTCTTGATCCGAAAGTCTTTCGAGGGAGGGACGACTTTTAAGTATTTAAGAGCTTGATCTGATTTTCTAGCCAATTCCTATTAGATTACAAGAATACCTTTCAATGTCATTCTAGAGATTGGTTTCCCGGAAATGCTTAGCCGGACTTCTCCTGGAACACTTGTTATTGTGGTTGCTGTAGGTCGAGTGTCTTGGCTTCCATTTCATAGACATAAGAATTTTGGTTTATATCGTAAAGGTGCATGGTGCCAACTCTTCCTTTTAAGTTTTGCATAATGAAAATGTGCCAAGTTCCTGGACATAGCTGGAGGGAGACATGACTTGATAGTTGATAAACAAAATGTACGTCATTGGGTTCCTAGGCAAACCAGATCCATACCTCTACAGTATGTTTTCACCCAATGACGATAACAAATAATACAAAAAAATTGCTTGTGTTTATTTATTAGCTAATGTGTGTATATATTCTCCCATACTTTCTTTAGTAAGTGATAATTGAAGACTAAATGGTTCTTAAGTGAGACGGGCATCTATTTTCTGATAGATTATGATAAAGTGGGGTCTACTTCAAGTTTCTCTCAAGATGAATTTTGATATTGAGCTATCGAAATGCAGTATGGATCTGTTTGGATTTGGCTTCGAGGCCATAAATTGTTGTGTACTTGTGGAAAGGCCACAAAAAGTCATCTTCTTGTGTACTTATTGGTTTCCTAGATCCAAATTTGCCTTAAGAGTCCTTAGTCACGTTAGCAGTTAACAATTTATGAAGCCACTTGTGAACGCCCTCTTGCTTTGTTGACGGTTCTGAAAGAATAGCGATCAGGATACATGCGTGATCAAAACTCATTCTCTTTAGGGCCCTCTTTTTGCTTTTTGCCTATTACTGCCTTCATGGCATGGTTCATGGTGTTGAAATATGTGATTGAACTGAGGCAAAGAATGCTTGAAGTTATGCCCATGTAATCTGGTGCTTTTAGAAGCAATCTTTTAAAGCAGGCATATCCAAGGACTGATTGGGGGCCTTGTCATGCTTATGATTTGCTTACGAATAAATTTTAATTTTTTCAACTAGAATAAACGAGCACTGATTTTAGCCCAAAGCTTTGTTCACATAATGCTTTTGAGGGCCTTGTTCTTCTCTTTCTTCTCTGTTTTTCTTTCTCTCTCCCTGGGTTTACAAAGTGCTTGCTGAATTTATCTTCATAACAGGTGGGCCCCTTCATCCGTATGCTTTAGTTTATCTTGCTCGGTGTAAAACGCAGAAGAATATCTTCTGTTCATTTCTTCCTTGTAGAACCCTTTGAGCTTTGCATTAAATAATCGGTTACATAAAAATTGCTCTTCTTGTGCAGATTTCTAGTACAGCATTGGTATTGGATGAAATCATCAACCATGTACAGTATCTACAACACCAAGTGGAGGTGAGATTTCCTTATCTCAAGCATCATGTTAATCTTAATGGGAAACACACCAAGGGTATGTGGGTATTGGGATTGGCAGGTTTAAAATTATATACTTACCAGAAAGCCTCTTGGAGGGGAAAAATAACATCCACTTTTTTACTGGTAAACTCTGTATGAATAACCTAAATATTGCCTAGCTGCACTTTTCTTGTGTAGGACATCTTTATATTACTCCATTAATAATTGCCATTTTTATTCCAGTTGAAAGTTTCTTTGGTTTTTCAGTTATTATCAATGAGACTTGCAGCAGTCAACCCGATAATTGATTTCAATCTTGACTCTATATTGGCTCCAGAAGTAAGTAGTGTCATTCTCACTTTTGCCCTTGAAAGTTTGGACCTTGTTTGGTGCATGTTGGTTGAGCTAGTTTTATAAACCCTACATTATAACATGAGTACTTTTGTCCTGTTGATGGATTCTTGTTCTACTATATAATCATAGATTTGTGAGCTAAAAAGTGTATACTTTACTATTCAGTAAGCCAAGGCAACATTTATATTTTTAACTGTTTCATAAATTGTGGTTGATGAACGAAGCAAATGTCTTAATCCACTGTAGTTAATCTGGAATGGTGGTCCTCCCATTGGGTGTTTGATAGCAACAATGGCATTACTAATTTATCCCTATAAAACTAGGATCACTGAATGGTCCATTCTAGACCATCTATTAAGCTGCAAGTTTATCAAATTGACACCTGTAGGAACCATTCAACTCTCTTGCTGATTTGTTATGGTCTATAAATAGTGGCTAATACTGCTAATATCTCCTTGAAAACATGCAGAGTGGGTCCCTAGTAAGCAATGCCTCGCCCAGCATTGCTATGCCTGTGATGTGGCCAGAACTTCAGGTTGATGGTAGCCGACAACAATATAACCAGCAATGGCATTTTGATGCACTTCACCAGCCAGTTTGGGAGAGACAAGATGACAATCACCCTTTTGTTACTCCAGAGAACTCTCTTTTGAGCTACGACGACACGGCAAATTCAGGTAGAAAACAGACTGATTGATTCCTCCTTGAATTCTGCCACTCAAAATGTTTTCATATTGTCGACACTAAAAAATTCTATTCTCTCACCATCCCGCATCCGTCTTAAGAATGCAGAAAGGATTTTAACAGGCAATCTCATCTTCATTTTCTTCATAGTGCATATTGCTACAGAGAATTGGAAGGACTTAAGAAACTATAATTCCTGCTGTCCATAACTTATTGATCTATAATTGTTCAAAGCTTTGAAAGTATTAGACACTAAGATTTGGCTCTACGAAATTATACATGGTCCCTGATTGTTGGCTTCCAACATGGCCTTTTCTAATTCTATCATGCTGATCATTCTTTAGCACCTAATGAGTTGAGACGGCAACACTAACTCCATATCGTCATTGTGATGCAGCATCTCTGCATTTGAATCAATTGAAAATGGAGCTATGAAGGCAGAAGGAAGCTACGTTTGTAGCTAGTACGTGTATATATCAAAGTATTAGCATTTAGCAGGCCCTTAAAAGGGGAGGCTTGAATTATTCATCTTGGGTTTCCTTGTCTTCCAAATAACAAGTCAGATGGCAACCCAATTTCTCTCACTTGGAGACGAGAAATTTCAGTGTGTTATTCTTATATGTATGCATATAGTATAATCTATATCATGTTATACATATATATATATATATACACACTAAATTTTGGGAGTCAATTCAATTCAACACTTCATTTGTAAGATGATTTGGTTGGTTGATTTTTATTTGAAGTTTCTTCTCAGTGAGCCCCTCTTCCTCCATTGTCCAGTTACCACTTTGCCAGTCAGGGGTGTCATGTCGTATTCCTAATCTTTTTGTTTTCTTTTTAATTAATAAAAAGCCTTTGATCAAATCTCTACTCCTGATGGGGATTGTAAAGCCATTATCAAAGTGGATTGCAATGAAAACATTTTTAGACCTTCTCATCCCAGGAATGAATATTTGACTTACCATTTTTTTTTTCAAGGGTTAAATGCATTTAATTTCCTTGTGTTTTATCTTTTTTTCACTATTTACCTCTTAATGGTTTCAATTTATACGGCGCTATAAGATCCATATAACTTCTAATTTTAATAATTGAGATACTTTGTAATAATTTTATTAATTTAAAAATATATATTTAAATTTAAATAATTTTACAAAATTATTTTAATTTATATTATATGATAAGATTCATATAATTTTTAATTTTAATATTTAATGTAATTGATAATAATTTAATTTTTTGAATTATTATAATTATTTTTTATTTATTTGAAAAAAATTTAAAGTTTATAATTTTTTTTGAATTTTAATAGATTATTTTTTAATTATTATGATTATTTTTATTTTTTAAAATTTTAAATTTTTTTATATTTTAAAAAAATTAAAATAAATAAATTTTAAAAGAGAGTTTTAATTGTTAAAATTAAGAACCATAAAAATTTTATAATTTTATAAAAGTAAAATAAAAAAAGATAAATTATAAAAAAATTAAATTATTTTTAAAATTTGAGTTGTGATTATTAAAGTAAATAGTTATTTTTAATATAATATATTATTTTATCCACACTTAAAAGTAAAATATTTTTTTATGATAATAATTTTTTTAAAAAAAATTAAGATGTACTTTAAATATTTTTAAAACACATTTATAATTTTTATTAAAAAAATTATGCCTGGCAAAGTTATCAAGTAGCTTAAAGTTTTGACTTCCTAAAAAAATTGAAGCATGTCCCAAAAAAAAAAGGAAAAAGGGCAAAAAAAAAAGGTGAAAAAAGAGAAGGATAAGAACGACGCCGGTTTGGCCAAATATTCTCAGCAGTCAGAAAATACAAAGCTCACTGACTCCTGGATGCTTGAATACTCTCTCCCAAACGCCAGAAAAAAACAAAAACGATGTACTCTCGACAACCCATCACGGCGGCATACAGCATGCTCCGGCAGCGATTGGCATCTTCCCTCCGCACACGTGGCGGTGCCACGGCGGGACCCAGCAGATGGACTAGCCCGGGCCACGAGGAGAGGCCAAAGGGATACCTCTTTAACAGGACGCCGCCGCCGAAAGGTCAGTCGCGGAAGTGGGAGGACTGGGAGCTGCCCTGCTACATCACCAGCTTCCTGGCCATCGTGACCCTGGGCGTCGGCCTCAACGCCAAGCCCGATCTAACCATCGAGACCTGGGCCCATCAGAAGGCCATCGAGCGCCTGGAGGCGGAAAAGACGGCCCTCCCGACTCCGACTGAGTCCGAGTGAGATTCAGCACGATCTATCTTGGGGGGCAGGCACTGTCACTCTTTCTGGATCCAAACTTGTCTGGGTTTTTGGTTGGCTGGTGAACTTTTTTTTCTTTTCAATATTTTCCTTGTTGATAATGAAAATGTTTAGTTGAATAAATGAGTCTTTTTGACTTTAATTGGATATTGGAGCTAATGTATTAGCGGTAATTTGAACGTTTTCGTACACTATTATATATCTCAAAGAACCCAACTTTTAATGGTTTGTTGAATTAAGACTGCAATTTGCGGCCTGACTGTTCCATGACCTTTTTGCGGGTTAATTCAATTAAACCCTGGATTTATTTTAAAGTTCTTGATAGGTGATTCAGTTAAAATTGGGCCGTATATTGGTGCAATCATGTAGCATCACCATTTAGTGTTTGGGTGCTTGATCTCTTTGAATGGTTCTGTCAGATAAGTTGTTACAATATGGGCTTTAGGGAAGCTCTAATTGCTCCTCACTTGGTTGGTATTGATTTCTGCATTTGAGTTAAAAAGAATTCCACCTAGCATGGCCTGCATTGCTTATTGTTGCTGTTCATTGCTTGTCATTCTTTGTGCTTTATTTGCTTGCTAGCTTGGTGGATTCTTTTGAGGTTTGATCAGTTGGACATCAGTGCAGATCTATTTGTTAATGCAATCAGGATGAATGTTTACAGGTAGGTTTCTGGGTTTAGCGTGTATATGGCCATCTATTTATCTTATTTGCTCTGCATGGCTGATTGTGCATCTTTGGACTATGGAATTATGACAACTAATTATAGTTTATTCAAACAATTTGTTTGTAGGTCAAATGGATTAGATTTGAATAAGGTGTTAGGTTTTCACTAACTCCTGAAATACTTGTTGACCTAGATGTTAGCACCTGAATCAATTAATTGTGTCTTCATTCACTCATTTAATTTTGAAATTGTGCTATTTTCAGCATTTTTTGAAGTGAAGCATAGGAGCCTCTGCAAGTTAGCTTGTGATTGTTTTATGACCTTTTGTTATGCTTTCCCTGTTTAAGGGAGTTGATGTAGTTATCTTATTGAACATTGGTTGCACAGTTAATTCATTGCATAGGCTTTTAAGCTGCAATGTTATGAAGAATACTTGAAGTTTCAGAAGCACAGGAAACCTATAGGCTTTTTTACACCATTTTTATCCCTTGAGCATGATGTCAACCCATTGCTAAAATTTGTTAACTTCTTTTAGATCCTTTTTCACAGTTAAGTTAACTATTTTATATCCAGGGTAAACTAGGATTTTTAACATTTAGTCTGACCATTTCTATTTGGTCAATCTTTTCTCCTTATGCTTCATGTCCAAACCTAGGTAGTTTGTGCTGGTGCAGCAGCTACAAGAAAATTTAGTTTTTATTGAAGCTTTAGGTGTTTGAGGAGATGGACTAATCTCTCTCAGGTATGTTTGGAAACTGTTTTATAATTGTGGCATTTCTGAAAACATCTCAAATTATCAAAAGGAATCTCTGGAAGGAGCACAATCTGAAGCTAAACCCTGGCACTGTTCAATTAACGATATATATTACTGGAACTTGTCTAATTATTGTAGACTTGAGGCATTAAGTGAGAGCCTTGGAAGAATGTATTTTATGAAAATATAATTTGTTTTCAGGTGGTTATGAAATTACCAGGACAGTAGAACCGATGGGGAACTCAAATCTTGCAGCACAACTAGGTTCTGTAATTTTATCTTCTTTTGTGTGCTAAAAATTGTTAGTATTTGGTTTACATCGGGAGGGTGATGATCTCAGAGAAAGAGTGTCTGTTCATGGATAACGTTCACTGATTTAAGTGGAAGTTGTGGATGGGGATTAAGCAATCAGGTTCTATTTCATTTCAGAATTTTGAACTATACGGAGTGAGATAAATCACATGAATGTTAGATGGCGCAGGCATAGCTTGCTTTGTTGTCTAACATTTATAAGTCAACTCAATGGTTCAAGGTTTTTGACGTGGTGGCATGGTTGTGGAGAATATCGCATCACTTGTTATGATTAGTTTGTGATCGCAACAGGGATATGGGTGATACGGTGTTACAGAGCATTTAGGAAGTGTTGACGAGTTGATGAAGAGCCAACTGTGTGTGAACTCAGGTGGGGTGCTTGCTTGATGAATGATCTGGGCTTCCTGGTACGCTTTTGAGAATTGGACGAGCTCGTGCTCTATAAAAAAATAATAATAATAATAAAAATTTAACTGTCAAATAAATTGGGTAAGTTGGGCTTGAGATGGTCTTAACTGGGCTGTCTTATATGAGTTTTATTCAATCCCAAGCCCCCATAAGCGTGCAAAGTCAGTCTCGAAAGACAAGTGCATTGAGTTTGATTCTGAGCTCCATTATGCTTGTTCAGCCTTGGTTAGTTAAGCAAATTTTCTTTTATGGCCAGAGTAATGGTGCTGATTGCGGTGGTCTTTACAGCCCTTTTGGCATTTGAATTCTCTCCTTCACCCGCCGACCTGTAAGGTTTGATCGTCATAGAATCAATTCTTCACAACCCCCCAAATAATGACTAACTATGGTAAGCAGAGAATGTACATCAGGCAAATAAGATCTCGGAATTTTGATATCCAATTAAGAACTGTGATTCACTTCAAGAGCTTCTAGTCTTGTCTCAACGGAAACACGTCGATGGTAAATGAGACAATCACTTTTTACATGTCACGATTTAATCACATTTCAGATACAATTTCCATTTCCTTCGTTTTACCTTTTTTAGTGCACGAAAACATGTTCGTGCTTCCCCCTGAGAGTTAGATGGAAATGAAGATGCCCTCATGCGCAAGGAAGCAGGCTCTCCAGGTGGGTTCAAATAAACATTTCAGACAAGTTGTACCTGCACCACATAAATTAATCACCCGTGCTTGAAAAAGATTACAAAAAAAAAAAAAAAGAAAAGGCCAAAAAGGGCTGGCACACGGAAGAATCGCTCTATAATCTGTATATCTAGCCGTCAGAGATCACAGTTTAATAACTTTTAAAAAGTCTATTTCTGTGTATATGTGCAGACAGAATGGCAGGCAATCTTGGTTGTAGAATAAAGATGAGAATGAATTTTTGCTTCAGCACAGGACTCGCTTGGATGTGGTCTCCAGGTCACCTCTAGCCCAACAGGCTTCTTTATTTACTTGTGAAAGTCTCTTATTGGATTCTTCTTAAATTTCGCAGCTAATTTCCTTCGGTTCTATCTGAAAGAAATCAACTTTCTTATTTTTGTATAAGAAATGAAAAAAATAAAAATAATAGCTTACAATCCTCTTAAAAAATATCGTGTGCATTGTAGCTGTAGATTTAGACCCACCAAAGCCCCGACAACTAATGACCTCTACTATTTAAACCACAAGCTTGGCGGTGTTCTTTCGGACAAAGGGGGAAGGTTCGTGACAAGGATGTGCGTAATACCGAATATTCTATGCTGAAGTTGAGGTTGCTAGATGCTTAAATGAAGAATGGTTTATTGGATGGTTATTTGAATGAAAGTATAAAGTAATTCATTCTAAATCATATTATTATGAATTATTATAATACCTATTCAGGAGGCTATATGGATGTATTGTTTAGTGAAAATAGTTAATACTAAAAGTTATAATAAGGGTCTAAGGTCACCGCGTTATTTTACCTTTTTTTCTCGAGAGAAATGTACAAAGACTAGAATTTGAAGAGTGTCTACTGAAATTATAGGGGACCAACGACGAGAAGAGATGAAGAAATTGAAATTCCGTCTCTCTCATTGGCCAATCTGCTAGAGGAAAAGCAATATAGAAATAGTTGTGAAATTAGGATACAGGACCCTTTTCCTTTTTTTTTTTTTTTTTCTTATTTCTTTTAATCGATAAACCGGATAGACATTTTCGGTTTCAAAAAAGCCGCTATGGCCCAAGTTGCACGGTGCATTATTGGAGTATACTGTAGACAAATATTAACATAAGTCAACCTGAAGGATCATGTTAATTAAATTCATTTTTTTAAGTCACGAAAACCAAGAAATGTATTTAAAAAAAACAAAAAAAAATTGTGACAAAAGTCTTTGGTGTTATTCGGCCAGATATATGACATGGTCCGAAGAATTGACTTTTGACTAATAAAATGAGGAATAAAACCATTTGTAAACCGAAAAGTTGTTAGAAATCACTTAACCAGTGTAGCCCGAGTTTGCTTCCCTAAAAATTATGATCAATTTGATTTGGGCACGAACTATATGCAAAATTGACATGTGATCCAATGCCATTAATTGTATTTGAGAGAGCAGAAAAAGGCGACTGGAAAAAAAAACGTTATATTTGTATATGAAAGATGATTTTAGCAAAATGAAAATTAACTTTTTTTTCTTGACCAATTGAATTCGTTTATTTCAAAATTAGTGATTTTTCTATTTTGTTCATAAAATGACTGATTTATTTATTTTTTTATTAGCACTCAGTACTTCTACTCTTAAAATAAAATTAAAATCATAACAAATATTATTTTTGTTCTTCCCACTTTTTACTCTTTTGCATATAACAAATTTTAATTTTATTTTTTCATATTACCCTCTCCCTTTTCCAAACAAATGGAGGACTGAAAAAATTTTATCTCCTCTAATTTTTCTCTTTTCTTATTTCGTTATCCAAACAAAAAGGTAAATAGTTACCATTTAACGGAAAAAAAAAAAAAAAAAAAAGGGCAATCGAGGTGGGGATGGCAGTGGTAGCGGCAGTGGTGCAGGGAATTGAGACACGATACCACGTTTTGGAAGTTGAGACAAAACATGGGTCCTTTTCTCACATCAGAAAGTGAAATAGCTTTTGACCCCAAAATAAAAAATTAAAAAAAGAAGAAGGTGAAGCAGCTAAGAGCGAAGCGTAAGATAACGTCGGTGGCGAGAGTGCTCCTGCCGAAACCGACAAGTGTCGGTGACGATGCGCAGCTGCTCCCGCTTGGGTTACTCGCGCACTCTCTCTTACACTTGTCAAATGATTTAAATGTACAAATCCGGTGTTTGCCGCACAAATCAGACCCAGTAGATATTAATCAATTTTAAAGTTAGTCATTAATTTGATGTGTTGAAAAAATAATTTAATTTTGAAGAGAATTATTTTTTATTATATTTTATTTAATAGTTAATTTATAAAATATACAGTGAAAATTTATATATATATTTATTTATAATTATTATAATTTTTATAAATATTTATAAATAAAATTATATATATATATATATATATATATATATATATATATATCACTATTTTAATTGATATATATTAAAAAATTATATACATATTATTAAAATTATACAAACACTTAAAAATAAATATATTATTTATTAAATATAATTAAAAATAATAAAAATATTAACTTATATAATTAAGTAACGATATATATATTCTAATATCTACTGTGTGTCTCTTTGACACTCTAAAATTTATATTTTCACTTAGTGCATAGTAAGAGACATTTTAGTTTATTTATATTATTTATAATAATATTTTTATAATTAATTTAAATATTTTTTTTTGACAAAAATTTGATAAAATGTATTATTTAATACTGAAATCAAATATTAAAGTGCATTTAAAAAATGGTGTGCCAGTTGGTATATGCTATATAAATTTTTCTTAATTTTATTTTAATATTTAATTTTTTATATATTTATAGTATTTATTTTTAAAGCAGTAAAATTCTTGTAAGTAAAGTATAAATCACTTTAATGACAAAAAAAAAAGAAAAAAAGAAAAGAAAAAAAAAAAATATATATATATATATATATATATCACTTTACGCGGTGGGACTCAATTATGGAAAAATTGCAAATGATAAGTCGATTCGGCCACTAGAACTGGGCCTTAAATTTAATGGCAACCAGCCTGGCGCACCGTCAGGCTTCTGAGCTTGGATTCTTGGCAAGTGTCAATTGACAAGACATTGGCGAATCCTGATCCATCCACCAACATGGCCCCCCATTCAATAAATTCATACAAAGTAATTTGACTGAATGATTAATGACGAGTGCCTAAGCACTACCTATCTGTATCTATCCAGTTGGGTTTGGTTAAAACTCGAAAGTGCTTTAATTGTTGAATCCATATGCATTGTGACCCTCTTCTCGCTTAGGCCATTGAAATTGATGTACTAGAAAATCTAACAGAGATTGATACATTACACCTTCCACCTGGGGTTACGCCACGAACACCCTTTTCCAACGGCTTAATGATCTCTCTCTCTCTTTTTTCTTTTGGCATTCCTTGGAGACAATGATCATTCCGGTAATTCAAGTAAGAAAGTGAAAGGCATTTTAGGTATACCAAGAAAACGAAGCGTCGGCAGTCGGCGGTGGATGGTAAAACGCGTGGGGTAACCGGTAATTCCCAGTCACTTTCCTCTCCACCGACAGCTCCTCCCCCTGTAACATTGTCCGCACTTGCCTAGTAGAGATTTTATTTTATTTTAAAAGGTAAGAAGAAGAATAATAAGATTATAACGTTTTACTTACAGATGTTCTATTAGCTAAAGTCGGGACCAATAGTTTAGATAGTATTTTAATTATTTTTTTTTAACATAGGATTTCAGGAGTTTTTGTAATCCACTTACTTAATGTCATATTATATATATCTTATTAAACAAATTTCAAATATCATTTTTACTAAACATTATTTAAAATAGCATTACTAGAAATAATAACAAATTTTTTTAACAATAAAGACATTCTCAAAAATTTTTTTATTTCATTTAGAATAATCAATGTTTAGCTAGGAAAACAAGGGGATAAAGATTTATCAAAAGAAAGAAATGTATCCAAAAAGGTAAGAGCAAGAGAAAAAAAAAAAAAAAAAAAAAAGAAAACTCTTTTAAAAGCCATCTTCCCGCAATCTGCCACATAGCCCAAGTTGATATCTCTCAGTGCCTATCACATATTTCACATGCCACCTTAGAGAAAGAGAGTCAATATCGGCACAGAGTGAGAGAGATGATCCGAAAGATTGTGTGTTAATTATTTACAAACCCCAATAACGAAGCACAGTTCCTGAAGCTTCGTTTTTTTTGTTTTTTTTTTTTTCCTAACAGTCATTTGGAAGCTGAGAGCTCAAAAAGCAGCGGTCAGTTCCTGGATCATCCAATTCTTTATTTTTATTTTTATTTTTAATTATCCTGTCCACTTGACAGCTTTCCTCTGTCGTTTCTTTTACTCTTGTCTTGTCGTTTTCTATGCTAATAAACACAACCAGCAAGCTGTAGTTAGGTGCATTTGCTGCGACTGAGAGAGAGCACTGTGATATCATTTTGATCTTTCTGTCTTTATCTCTGCTGAGCTTTCGGTGTCTCTGTTACTGCGTTTCTGTACAAGTACAGCTAGACCTTTGTTTTATTTTCCTTGTCCTTGAACCCCTCAAGTTTCAGGCTTTTCTTGCTTATTGCAGAGGTTAGCTTCGAAATTTTCTGATCACTCATAGTTCTGCAATGTTGGCTTTTCTGATTGGATCGATCTCTCCTTTTTTTTTTTTTTTTGGGTGTTAGAATTATTTTTTCAAAGAAATGATTGAAATTTTGAAAATGCTTTCTGGGTTTCCTTTTGCGCAAAACACATAATGATGTGAAGATTGATTGAGATTCCGGCTTTTTTTATTTTATTTTTTGGTTTTGGTCAATGTATATGTTCTCTCTGTTTGGCTGCCTGATCCATTTCTTGCTCCGTAATCTGACCGTTCATGAATTCCAGCTATTTGGTCATAACTCTAAAACTAGATACTTTCACCCATTTGATGTGAGTCACCATTGATTGATGAGTGGTGAAAAATAGCCCTCGTTGTTTACCATTTTGTTGCCACCGACGTGCTAATTGGGTTGAATTGTGTGGATGGTGAATCCATTATGTTGGCTGGTTTATGTTATTATTTACAGTTTTCTCTTCCTTTGCAAATTTCCTTTCTTTTCATGTTTTTGAGGTGTTGTTGGTAGTGATCTAGATGTTTCAATGCATTTGGTTGATTAGCCTTCATCTTGTGTTGTCAAAATCTATTCTTCGTAATTGTCAGTTTATTGGTATGTAACATTCCAAAAATATGCAAACTGCGCCCCAATTTTGAGTATGTTTCTAACGTTTAAGGTTGCCTGCTAAACAAGTCTGTCCTGCATGTTAAGTAGGTGCAATCTCGGTAACCAGCCAATTTCTTAAAGTAGTTCTGATGGAATCCCTCATTGTTACTCTTTCTTCTTTGTCTTGATTTTCAGTTGGATCGCAGTTGGAAGAGATCAAAACAGAAATTATGAAAGAGACGGACACGAGGGGATCTAGCAAGTCAAGGCGCTCTGGAAAAACCAAGGCAAAAGAATCGAAACCACATCAAAAATTGAATGGAAATACTAAACCTGACTTCAGCGTTTTAGTAAGTGATTCAAACATGGGCTCGGAGTCCTCTCAAGTTTATGAAAACTTGGTTATACATTATGTGGATGATGTCAACAGGTTTGAGGATGTACCTAAAGATTCAAATGTTGATACCATGATTGCTAAAGTGAACAGAGATGAGGTTTTAGATGACCATTCTGGTGATCTGGAGAAAGAAACCAAGCAGGGGAAAGAAGAAGAATCGGATTCCGAGACAACAAAAGATTTGGTATCATCTCAAGGGGATTCCTTGGCAGCTGAGGATGAGAAAGTAGAAAGAGTTTCGAGAGTTCCTAATAGTGTTTCTAAGAAGGATTCCTCAGAAAATTTTCCCTGTGGATCAAGAGTGAGATCTGAGCAAGCTAATAAATCTCGATCCAAAGCATTAAACGGCAATCCTAAAAAAATTGCAAAACCAAATAAAGGGCCATCTAGAGTTACTGTCAGCAGGTCTGATAAAAGTTCTGGAGACATGAAATCTTCCTCTGGATCTTTATCGGAATCCTCTGAAGTAGCTGAAGTTAAGCCTGTGGAAGAGTTAAAAGAAATAGATGGTTTGGATGAAGCCTCCAATAGTACCCTGAGTGTTGCAAGTGACAATGAAGTGCTTGATGCTGAAGAAAATGGTGAGCATGAGGATGAAGCAGCTTTAAATCAAAGAATTGAACACATGGAAATGAAAATTGAGAAACTTGAAGCTGAGCTCAGGGTCGTTGCTGCTCTTGAAATATCTTTGTATTCTGTAGTGCCAGAACATGGTTGCTCTGCACATAAGGTGCACACGCCTGCACGACGGCTCTCTAGGCTCTATATTCATGCTTGTAAGCACTGGACTCAAAATAAGCGAGCCACAATTGCCAAAGACACAGTATCAGGACTTGTGCTGATTTCCAAGTCCTGTGGGAATGATGTTCCAAGGCAAGTAAAAAGTTTTTATTTTCTACCACTTTTATTTAATTGTGTTTTTAAATGAGCTATTATAAGCTGATGAGTAATATTCCTTTTGCATTTTTAAGGTTAACCTTCTGGTTGTCAAACGCCATTGTGCTGGCGGAGATCATCTCTCAGACATTTGGCAATTCACGTCATCCAAGTCCACTCTCAAAGCTTGCTGAGTCCAATGGCAGTGCCAGAAGAACTGAAGGAAAATCTATGACACTGAAATGGAAGGGTAGTAAACAAGTTAATGGCTTTGTGCAGTTTGCTGATGATTGGCAGGAGATTGGAACCTTCACAGCCGCACTAGAAAAAGTTGAATCATGGATATTTTCCCGAATAGTAGAGTCTGTCTGGTGGCAGGTATCTATCTGCAAGCCATAATCCAATTTCATAATCCACATTGATGCTTATATTTGAAACTAGGTAACCATATATTTAGCTGCATTGCATGCTTAATCCAGTTAGATTGTATTTTGGACTAACAGCATAGGATTCATCATTCCAGAGAAGGTTATGACAAAAAGCTATTACCAACTGCTTAGTGCATTTATCCCCAAGACTTTCTTATGTATGTCTGCACTGCATTTAGGCTTTGGCTCCACATATGCAATCTCCAAGTGGGAACCTGTCCAGTAAAACCATCGGAAAAATACTAGGACCAGCCTTGGGTGATCAACAGCAAGGCAGCTTTTCTATCAACCTTTGGAAGAATGCTTTCCAAGATGCATTTCAACGACTTTGCCCTGTTAGAGCAGGGGGCCATGAGTGTGGTTGCTTGCCTGTTATCACACGAATGGTATGTGATTTTCATTTTCATTTATCAATTCTGCTTTATGCCATTAGGTTTAATTGCTATATTGAAGTAAGAAGTACATGGAACTGGACAAGTTAAAGCCCCCAAGTTTCCAACTTTCCTTCTTCTCTGCAGACTCCAATATGGTTTGACTTTTTTGTTAATGGTTCCTGACTTTGATTGTTGATTGGAAGTAATTTCTTGATCAGGTAGCAGAACAATGTGTTGCAAGACTAGATGTAGCAATGTTTAATGCCATTCTCAGAGAGTCAGCCCATGAGATACCAACAGATCCTGTGTCAGATCCCATCCTAGATTCCAGGGTTCTGCCTATTCCAGCTGGAGAATTGAGCTTTGGCTCTGGTGCACAACTGAAAAATTCGGTATGCATTAGACTCTTGTTTAGATTTTGACTGCCTCAACTGGTCTGTATTGGCTTAAGGATTTAAAATAGCTAGTAATGTTATCTGGTATCCCCTGTCCTCTAGATGAAAGGTTATCCCAAAATATAAATTTTCTGGATTACAAACTTCTACAAGAATAGTAATCAATCAGGACATCTGCTTAATACATTTCTGTGAGGAAGAGAGTTCCAAATTGAAGGTTTTTGACACTATTAAAACATATGGCTACTGCTTGTCATGCAGGTTGGTAATTGGTCGAGATGGCTTATGAATACATTTGGCATGGATGCTGATGATTCTTTGAAGGAATATGTGCAGAATAATGAGGATGATGACAAGCAAGATTGTGAGCCTAAACCCTTCCCTCTTCTGAATGAGTTGAGTGATCTTCTGATGCTTCCAAAGGATATGCTCATGGACCGGTCAATCAGAAAGGAGGTTCAATATATAATCCCACCAAAATAACAAAATTTTCTTTCATGATCCTTTTTTTTTGTTTTTTTTTTTTTTGAGTTGATCAATCTCTCACTTTGTTAGTGCTTTTTCTTAATGTTTCAAAGGTTTGTCCAACAATTGGTCTTCCATTAGTTAAGCGGATACTCTGCAACTTTACTCCAGATGAGTTCTGCCCTGATCACGTCCCTGGAGCTGTGTTGGAGGCACTAAATGCTGATGTATGATTTTCTTCCCTTTAAAGTTCAATTACAGTTTTAAATCTCTCGATGATGTTAAAAAAAAAATGCTACCAAGTAAGTTGTACAACATAATTCAGCATTGTGGTTGGATAACTCTGTCCTTAGAATTGTGCCCTGGAGCCTCTTCAACGTCATATGGATAAGTTATAGCATGTAACATGCTTGAGTATTTAAACCAAAAAAATGAAAAAAAAAAAAAAAAAAAAAACCTTGCTGTTAGGGGTTCCTGCTGATGTTAAAAGATGACAAATCTCATAGTGACTTTGCTACATTAATTTCATCTGTTAAGAGTATGGTGGAGCGGAGACTGTCAGGAGACTTGGCAAGAAGCTTCCCTTATGCTGCTGCCCAAGTTTTGTACACTCCACCTTCGTGTACTAGTGTGGCAGAAAAAGTTGCAGAGGTGGGAACGAGGTCCCAACTGTCGAGGAATGCGTCTGCTGTACAAAGGAAAGGATATACAAGCGAAGAAGAACTCGAGGAACTTGACTCGCCTCTTCCATCCATAATTGAGAAACTGCCGTCATCTCCAAGTATTGTACCGAATGGTAAACTCAAGGAACCTGCAGTTTCTACAGTCACAAACGCTAGGTATGAGCTTCTACGCGAAGTGTGGTCTGTGTAGATAACGAGAGTGACTTTTGTTGGTCCCTTTTAGGTCTCTTACTAAATTAGTAAATATGAAGAAACAAAAATGGGAAAAGAAAATGCTTGCTGAGAATAATGGTGGAATCATGTTGGCCATCAGCTTTCTTGTATTCATATAGCATTAATGAAACATTCCATTCTGATTATGCCCTGTAAATCTGTATTTCGTATTGGAGACATAATATAATTTTATCGTTCCCACTTTAATCTTTTCTTTGCACCCCCAGAACATGAAAATTTTTGGCTCCGTTATCCCGAATGAGTCCCTATTATACAAATATCGTGTGCGCAACAAAGCACCTGCACTGACATTTTTTATTTTTTCTATACATTACTTGCATCACTTGATGCCCCATGCTATCACATCTCATCGTTTTCATCTTATGTTTTTCCGATTTATGAATATGAACAGCATTTTTTATACGCAAGGAAAAATTATCATTTGAATTGTTAATAATAAACATTAATAATTTTTTTAAAAAAAAAAAAAAAACTTATTCGTGCATTAAAAAAAAAAATATAAAAGAAACTTACTTTGATAGAGAATCAATTACAATTTTTTCGGATCAAAAAGATTAGCCGCAGGTGTGGGTCCCTATGTGTGGACCCCACTAATTAAAACAGACGTACAAGAAGGAATCGACCTGCGGAGCAAGAAACGTCCGCTAGCACAAGAGCTGTTTGTCCATCAGAAGGCCACGTGAAAATAGGTCTGATTTGGATTTAACAGTCTCAAACGCAATAATAATAATAATAGATATAAAATAATAATAATCATGAAGTTCTTGCTCTAGTATTAGCCGAATTATCCAAGGCTTTTTAAACCCAATTCCAGCAGAGAAGAGTATCCCATACAAGCACATTCTTTTCGCAACCATCGCAGAGACAAAGTAGGATGAAGGTGATGAAATCAAGCTGCATTTACATAAAAGGACAACGAAGTAAAAATGGGCGATCCTTTTTACTTTGACAGATTAAGCAGGAACACAATGCTCCTCTGAGGTAAAGAAGCTTGCATCTGGAAAATGAGGCTTTGAGGCCAAGGACTGAAGTGCTCTCGTCACTTCAGACATCAGTGGTCGTTTCTCCGGCATCACAGAAGTGCAACGGATAGCGATATCCAGAGCTGATAGCATCTCTTGTTGGCAAGATTTCGCTATCTTGGGATCGAGGACTTGGACTGCTCCATTTGTTAGGTTGATTTTCCTTCGGACCCATGTCACAATATCAAGAGAGTCAGGTGATTCTCCTTGCTCAGCTCGTCTCCCAGCTATGAGCTCTAGTAGGACAACACCAAAGCCATAGACATCCATTTGTTCGGTTGCTTTCTTACAGTATGCATATTCTGCAACCGAGAATCAAGCTCATAAGATTTTTGGTATCAAGTTGGTTGCATAAGACAAAACAATAGTCTACATGAACACAGCAACATACCCTGGCCTAAGCCTCATGTTACCTATAAGTTGTAATATACTTCATTTTATATCAGCAAGAATGTGTTCCCAAGTAATTGAAATGTGACCGAAAACTGATAAAAATGGACTTTACACAGAACATAGTCTCAAAAACCACACTTGGATTTATAAACGCAGCTTGAGCTGATCTTAAAACTCGCCTGAAGGGAATACAATAATCACACTGTATTTCCTAAAAATTTCTAAGCAGAAAGATTTCTGCAAGTGTTAAGGTTCGTAATCTGAGTCAGTCATGCATACATGATCTCAACAATTATTTAGAATCAACGAAGATTACCAGGAGCATAGAAACAGGAGTCTGCACATCCCAAGGCAATGGTAGATTGAAACGCAGCTTCTCCCACAATCCGGTCAAGAGCAAAATCAGTGAGCTTTGGCTCAAAATCAGCATCCAGAAGAATATTTGTCGATTTAACATTTCGGTGAAGTAGATGTGGAGAATAATCCTTGTGAAGGTATGCCAGTCCTTGAGCAACTCCAATGGCAATGCTTAATCTAACACCCCATTGCAGCTGAAAATCTGGTCTGCTTATCAAATCTCCTAGGCTCCCCTTTGGTAAGTATTCATATATTAGAAAGATTGATTCTTCTGAATGGCAAAGGCCAAGAACTTTAACAATGTTCTTGTGCCTGATCTTGGCTAATGTCTTCACCTCAGCCTTCAATGCTTTTGAAGATTGGTTCCCAATATTGACCAGCTTCTTTATGGCAACCAGTTCACTGCCTGGTAAGCTTATCATGTATACTCCACCAAAAGTTCCACCATTCCCCACAGCACCTTTCTTATCCATTTGAAAAATCAAATCATGCTCAGTGACTCTCAGAGGATAGAAAAACACTGAATTCCAACCTCCCATTTGAGATTTCTGCTTAGAGAATCGATGGAACACAAAGAAGCCAGCAGCAACAAGCAAGGTTCCAACCCCAAATGCTATGGAAATCAGGGAACATGTCAATACACTTAGGCCAACAGAACTATGCCGTCTTGGCAACTCATCGGAACAAGGATGGGGCAATCCCTGGCCACAAAGCCCAGGATTTCCATCTAAAAATGAAGCAGGCAGACCTGAGATCAGAGCAGGAGGGACCTTACCAGACAATTGGTTAAAAGACACATTGAAGAGAGCAAGCTTCAGATCTTGAAGCCCTATTGGGATCGAACCAGTAAGATTGTTATCAGACAGGTCAAGGTAAGTTAGCACAGGTAGGTCAGCAAGGGATGGCGGAATTCCTCCATTAAGACTATTGTCTGCTAATGACAAGGAGACAAGTTTCCTGCATTTTTTCAGCTCTGGAATTTGACCGGAAATGGAATTGTGGGAGAGGTTTATGATGCTCATAACTGGGGAATCACAAAAATTTTGAGGCAATTCACCATAGAAACCATTAACAGATGCAGAGAATCTGTATAAGCTCTTAACCAAACCAAGACCTTCTGGAATTATACCACTGAAGCTGTTGTTGTCGACCTGAATTTGCTCCAATTGAGCTGCCACTGACATTGAATCAGGTAACTTTCCAGTAAATCTATTGTTTTCAGCTCTAATGAGCTTAATTTTGCGTAACGACCATAACCCATCCGGGAAATTACCAGAAAAGCCGTTGTCCTGAACTTGAAACTTTTCAAGATTCAAGCATTCAGCAATTGAGTTGGGTATTGAACCATTGAGGGAATTTGTGTGAAGACTCAGGTTTATAAGGCCCCGTGCACTACATATGCCGTTTGGGAAAGACCCTAAAAGCCTGTTCTGTGAAACGTCAAAAGAAACTAAGCTCTTGAGAGAGGGACCTAATGTTTCAGGAAGCACACCACTTAGATTGTTCTGTGACAAGTCCAAAATACTTAGGCTTTGCAAACCCACAAATGAATCAGGAATTTGTCCCTGAAAACCAGAGTTTTGCAACAAAAGCTGCTGAAGCTTGTGAAGCTTCCCAATTCCGCCAGGAATGTCACTCACCAGATATTGATTGTCAGACAAGTCGAGAACAACAAGCTCAGTGAAATTCCCAAAGACAAAAGGAACGCTACCTGACAGTAAGTTGTTTCCTAGGTTGAGGACTTGCAGGTTTACTAATGAGCCAATGCCTTCTGGGATCTTTCCCTCAATATGGTTCCTGCTAAGATCAAGAAATCTTAAAGACACAAACTGAGAAACCTGATCTGGGATGGTACCCCAAATGATATTGTTGCTAAGATTCAGATTCTCCAGGTAGCTACACCGAGATAAGTGCAGAGGGATAGGCTGATTAAAATGATTGTCAGCGAGATTGAGAACAGTCAAATTGGCAAGTTGACATATGGAAGAAGAGATTTCACCAGAAAGATTAAGACTTTGAAGGTAGATAGAAGTTACAGTGTGTGAAGGTGTGGTCTTGCAGGTGATTCCAGTCCAGTTGCAGTAATGGGCGTTTGAGTGGTTGGACCAGTTTGAGAGAGAATTCTCGGGGTCTAAAATGGAGGCCTTGAAGGAGAGAAGAGCATCCGCTTCACTTGAAGCTGTACTAAGAATGAGGAGTGAGAAGCTAAGGGACACAACAAAAGTTAGTATGCAGGAATATGAAGCCATTGAAGAAGACTCAGAGAGACAGAGAAAGAAAGAGAGCCTTGCTGTGTTGCTTTCAATCTTTTCTTCGTGCCAATGGGGTAAGACAGTGAGTGTGCGAGCGAGCATCAGTCGGAGAAATGTATAGCTTGACGGTGACGGCTCAGTTAATTTTTTTCCATTTTTTTGATCAAAGGATCGGGTGAAAAGTCACGGTAAACTTTTCGGATTTTTTACACAGTACCTTTTTTTTTTTTTGGGGACAATTTCTTTTTATTAACAACAGAAAGTGTTGCATTGTTTTTTTTTTTTTTAATGCTTTTTTCTTTTTTATGTTTTTCCGTGTATCGCCACTGTTTAGTGTCAATTTTTCTGACGGGGTTGATTAGATACATATTAATCTCCCATATCATCAATGAGTGAGTTTTTCACGGCTGTGATGATCACAGGTCAAAGGAGTTTTACGATGATGTGTCCGTCTGCTTGTTTTTTTTTTCATGTATTTCAACGGTGGAGATCTTATCAGGGCCACCTTTGACTTTGCAGTGAAGCTCCCGTGTTTGGTCCCCCGCCCAAAAAATTGTCAAAGACGACGACTGAAAACTCGAGATTCCCCTCTTTTTACTTCTGTCTCATTCAATTACCAAGTGTGATAAAGACAATATTCAATAATCGAGAATCATAACTGCTGTTGCAGATGGCATCCTATGTAACCCAAAAGACGACACTCATAATGTTAGTTCAGAAACTAGTAATATAATATGAGTTAGAAGAAGAGTCAATATCGGGAAAGCCAGTTGATTTAAATTTAAGATTAAAATAAATATTATTATTTTTAATATTATAATAATTTTAAATTTTTTTTTAATTATTCTCTAATATATAAAATTTTTAAATTTATTTTTTAAAAATCATTTCACATATTAATATTATTAATTTAAAATATATTTTTTATTTTTTAATTAAATTTACTATATTATTCTTTCTTAGTACAATATAAAATAAAAAATTGATTATTTTTTATTTTTAAAAGATAAAAAATATTAATTTTTATTATTAAAAATAAAAAATATTTCAACTATTTTTATAATAATTTTTTTAAAAAAATAAAATTTTAAAATTAAAAATATATCTTTTAAAAAAAATATTAATATTAACAATTTTTTACCTATCATATTAATATTTTTTACCACGCTGTTGCCTAGATTCAAAAAGGATTATGATTACGGCCTGCCTAACTTTTTGATGTGCCCACCAAAAAAAAAAAAAAAAAAAGGCGTTGTGACCTTTGGTCCATTAGTTGATCAATAATTTTGTACGGTTGACGAAATAATGTAAAATGACTCCACAAACATGACGTACGTTAAATTCATTGTAAATGTAGCACTATTACAACTTGTCATCAATCTCTGGGGCACATGCTTTGATTCTGTATTTAGCTTTTTTCTTTTTTCTTTTTTTTGTCAAAAACCCAAAGTATTTAGATGTTAAAGAGGTTTTGACGTTCAAACACCACTGGATCGCCCAACTGCTAATGAACTTTAATGCACTTTGATTGCCAGTTTATAAACTCATTTAGAAAGTTGAGAATGAATTCTCGTAAGTGACAAGGCATCACACTTGGGGTTGTTTACCCCCAAAAAAGAAAAAGAAAATAAAAAAAAAAAAAGGCCAGTCTATTACCCTAATTTTTTTGTCTTTACCTAGGACAATTTTTAGGCTATTTTTTTTTTTTTATGGAAACTTTTCTTGAAATCTTTCAAAATTGAAATTCATGTTCTTGTGGGAATTTATGGAATTTTAAGTTTAAATCTCTAATCGTCTAAAAACTTTACTCTTGTGATAATCCAAATTAAATATGGATAGTTGAACTTAAGGCTAACCTTTTTATGCTACCGGACTCAGTTCACCGCCTCCATTGAAAATGTCTATATACCGTGCCGTGCAAAACTAGAAGACTTTGAAATATATCATTTTTGTCCCTTTCCGTCCCATTTTTCTAGCAAGGGATATATATATATATATATATATATATATATATATATATATAGCTTTACTTATTTTTCCCCTTAGTTGACTTTGGCATTTTACTTTTACATGTCATGTGAATGGCAAAAGAAACTGAAGCAGCAAGGACAGAGATTATTGGACAAGCAGTCAGGCGGACCGCAAAAGATGTAGCGATAATTTTCACTGTCAGATCAGCATCCCAAGAAACTTCTCCACCCAGTAAACGGAATGGCTTAGGACTCACGGGACGTTGGGGGGTAGAGAGAGGCAATAAAAGCGAGCTAGTTGGCATGGTCAATTTATAATTGAAGAAGCAGATTAGAGATCCACTTTTTCCATGTCGTACGATTTAATTGCATATTTGCTAAAATGGATGGAAGCAACGCTGTTCGCCCATAATTTGTGGTAGTGGTTACTGTGCCACAGCCATGAACACAAAAGCATTGCTAACCCCCCTCCACCCCTCTCTCCTTTTTTTTTTTTTTTACTTGTGTATCAACCCACCATCATTTTAACAATCTGAAATCATTGTTATGTAATCAACAGTGCTGATAAAGAATTGTAAAGTATTTCTGTTTTTCTTTTCTTTTCTTTTCTTTTTAATGTCAACCTGGCTGCTCAATTTTAACAGTCAAAGTCCTTTCTCTTTATGGGACATGCCGTTCAAACACATCCCACAATGTATTCCTTGGAATTATGATCCTGATTTGTCTCTCAAGCATCACTCTTTTTTATGGCTTGTAATCTAATTGGGAGACGTTTCCAACAATAGAGAAAAAGGGTTTAAACTTTGTTTGGTAATGACTGATTAATTAAGGTTCTCGGGTTAAATCGACCGGTTACTTGAAATTATAAAAATGAATTATTAGTTTGATGCATTTCGTTTTGCTCCGTTTCAAAAGGTTTTGCATGGACATGCTGAAATTCAATAGTCAACTTCTTAAAAGAGAAAAAAAAAAAGAAACCAAAGAAAGAAAAAGTTCGAGGAATCCAAAGACATGCTAAAAAGACACAATTTTTTTTTTTCTTAATTGTTAAAATATTTCTAGATTAAAAAAGGAGTTGTGGTTGTTTGTGCTATTGGTTGTTTGTATAATATTCCCTTGATGAGAAGCACCTCAAGTTCCAACAAAGGCTTTGAGGGTACCCTTTTTGTCTTTGATGAGCAAACCCAGACATGATCGTGAGGTGGGTCTTGGGGGAAAGTTGCCATTATCAAATTACACTTATTGCATTGAAGAAAGATATAAAGAACAATAATACCAAGTCCTGAAACACCAAACATTGCTTTCACAAGGCGGTGGATGGGTTGGTGCACCATTTTCGTCAAAGGCCCATCCTTTCCCAATATCATTTATTCTTCACATTTAATCACCGTCTATGTGTATAAATACATACAAGAGGTTTCTGTCTTTGCTTTCTTATTATTTTTACATTGTCAACAGGGGATGATCCAATGTTTAGCCTTGCATATTCTAAACCTTGCTACTCGCTTCCGTAACACAGATAATTGATGATTTTAAAATATGAACCTTGTCAAAAGACAAGGTAAAAGACACTGTCCCAACAGCCTGAAGAGCAGAGAATCCTGCACTTGCAGTGGGTCTTGGATGACAAAATGGTTTCAAAATGACAAGAGGCAAAGCCCACAATCTGCCGATTCTAGCGCTTTGTGAAATATGAAAAATAAAAAATAAAAAAATGTCCATATCGCCTTCGGCCTAATGTTTTGAAAATTGGACTGTTCATAAAACCCCGCAAATCATAAGGTCAAGCATATGGGGTTTAATCGGGATTGAAAATTTAAACTAGAGTTGAACTGTAACTTAATTATAATATATTTTTATATTAATTTTTATAAATAATTGCATATTGGTAATAAAATATAAGTAATAAATTCTATACATGGTATTTTTATAGATCTACTTATAAGTTTAGATAAATTCTAAATACTAACTTGTAAATTGTACAAAAATTTAGTGATAACCTTTTTGACCTAGTTTTTGATCAGTTTTGACATTGAATGGATTTTGTAACTCACAGGGAACAAGAAATTTGATGCTTTTTTTTTTTTTTCCCCTGTTTTATTGGTTGATCTGAACTTGTTTTCAAATTTTGGCCAAGCATACTAGTTGATGAATGTAAACCAATTCATCGAATTTCCAAATTATCACCGAACAACTTATAAGTATTGGCCAAAATAAAAAAGAAAAATTTTATAATTAATAAGAAATTAGAGATTAAAAATAAAACATTATAAAAATAAAATTAATATTAATATTTTAAATGAATCATGGAAAATCAGTTTTCAAATTTGATAAATATTATTATTTGAATGAAAATATTATAAAATATTACAAATATATATATATATATATATATAATTTATTATTAGATAAATATTATATTTATTAATTTTAAAATAATAAAAATAAATATTAAATAATATAATTAATAATAATAAAAATAAATAATATAATTAATAATAAAAATAATTTTTTTTTTAATTAAAAATTTTATTATTTATTATTTTTTAAATTAACCTTCCTCTCAAAAATTATATTTTATATTTTTCAGTTTGATTATCATTCATATAATAATTGAGTATTGTCTCAATTTTGATACCATATTTTTAAAATTTTTTATAAAATATATTTTAAAATTAATAAAAAAAAATAAATATTTACAAGTAATAAAAATTGAGTCTAGGCAAAGAATTTAATGATGAAAAATCCTATTTATGGTCGGGTAAGCAGAAGGGCAGACGACAGATTTGGAGAACATAATTATTGCATATCTGGGGGGGATATTGCTGGGGCCCTGCGGGCTATAAATAGTTGTATCGAAGATGGATGGTGAACAAGCAAAAGCATAGACTAGCTATAGTTTTGGTGGCTGCGGGAATTTACTGGTATGGAGGGCAAGTGGTCCGGGACGTGCACCATGTTGGTTGTGATAACAATGCTGTTATTGAGGCCGTCGTCATCGGCAGCAGGTCCTAAATGTTTCCGTCGTTGCTACAAGCGTTGCCCGTATATAGGAGAAGCGTGCGCTCTGATTTGCCAACGAATCTGTGGACGTAGACCGCCGCCCCCCGCGGCCGCAGTAGTTGCGGACAAGGATGAAGAAAATGTGAAGCTTAGGCCGTCACCTTTAGTTCATTGATGGGGGATTAAATGCCATTTGGTTTCTTGCTCCATGGTTGGACAAGTTGAATCTGGCATGCTTATCTGGATGATTTGAGCAATCCCAAAAATCAAAATTACTAATAAACGTACTCAGTACCCTTTCGCCACATGTGACTTAAGTTGATCTACCTTTTTTTTTTTTTTTTTGACTAATATTTCTTTTTACAAGCTTTAAAAATTAAATTTAAATGATTTAAGAGAAGTTTACTGTAAATAATAATTAGTTTAATAATTTAATTTATTTTTTTATTGACTCAAAATCTAATTTATTTTTTAATATTTATTTTATCAAATTTAAAAATTTTCATTAAATTTTAATATTAAATCTTAAATTCGCATATAAAGAAGAGCTGCTCGTAGACGCGAAGATTTAAGTTAACACGGTGCTTTAACCATTATAAATTTAATTATTCAAGATAAATAGGATTAGAAAAATATTGTAAGCACATGGGCTTTTGATAACCCGTGACTGACCCAACATATATTTGGCGGGCCTGATATTTGAGGCCGGAACCAGCCATATGAGCATCAACCGAACACTCCCCACCGTGGTGACTTGATGATGTTGTTTTCCTTCATTTTTCACGCTATGATAAGTTGGGCCCTCTCCACAGCCGACGGTTGAGATTGAACATGACTCATCTGCTGACACTGGACCAGCGAACACTAGATCATCCCGGCGGGAAATCTGCGTCGAGTGGCGGGAACCAAAAAACGAAACCAGACAATCAATTAAACACCTTCCTCCTCTTTCTTTGTTTCCTTATTTTCTGTATCAAAAGTTCTTCTGCGTTTCTCTCTGTCATTATCGATCAAAAAATAGTAATAATAATAATAATAACAGAGAGTCCATAGATCTGTTCTTGAAAGGCTTAAAATGGGTAAGAGAAAGAAGTCTAGGGCTTCTCGCGATGAAGAAGAAGAAGAAATAGAAGTGGAGGAAGAGGAACAGAAAGAGAATCTGAATCAATCTTCTGCGAACGAGAAGAGTCTCTATGAGGTAATTTTTTTATTTTTTTGTTGGGGGGTTGAAAATTCTTGATGATTTCTACGGTTATATTGCAAAATGGCTTAATGGGGTTTGTTTTATTGGTGAAAAATTGATGGGTTTTGTTTCTTCCCCGCTAATGGACTTGTTGTGTAGAAGAGTTTAAATACCCACACACACACACAAACACACAAACAATGACTGGGATTTTTCTTACTACAGAGGAAAATTAGGGTTTGTATGCGATGACCTTGCGTTTTTTCCGTCGGTCATGATTTCTGATTGGTTTTTTTTGGGGGTGCCAAGCTGGTTTTAGGACATGGTTTTAATTCCGAACTGGTAATACTACGTTTATTTTTAGGGTAATTTAATGTTCAAGTGTATGAAATTGTGAATTGAATTAGGAGAGAGTTGGAAATGGATACAGATTGGTAACTTAATTTGGGAATCATGTGTGGGTGTTAACAAAACTTTTGCACTTAACTACTGAGATTAGCTTTCAGAGAGCTAAGATGATTTCTTGCCAATGAAATTTGTCCCCTGGGAACAGATTGTATTGCAAAATCCTGAACTGGGCATGTGTTTTAGTTAGACATAGAAAAGACTTCAAAGCAGCAGCCTTTTGAGCTGTCTATTTTTGCGCAGTCTCCATTATTGTGGTCCTGTTATTTGTGAATATGTTCACACGATCAAATTTCATGAGTAGGATCAAATCAAAGAGAATAAGAGGCGATGAGTAATGATGATCATAAAGATTTCTGGTGCATTTTCTGGTCTTCTTGCTTTCTTCCCAAAAGGAGGAAAAGAAACATAAAGTTGACAACATATTGTGGGTCTACTCAATATGTAATTTGGTCACCTTGGATTTTGGTTTATTTTCCTTGTTTTTCAATTTTGTGGAATTGCTCAATTCAGAAAAAGACAGTTACAAGCTTTTTGGGCTCTGCTTATTTTGGGGTAAAATTCTGTGTGATAGCTTTAAAATTGCAATCAATCTTATAGTATATTTGTGTCTGTTTCTACCTTTAGATGATTGGAGCGTCTGATCCATAGCATCAAACAACTTCAAGGAAATTGACTAGCTCTTGTAGTTGTCTTTCAGAGCTTTTGTTTCTTAAGGTTTTCTCTTTTTTCCCATGGGTTTTTACAATGAAGTGGAAATCTACAGAAGCAAGCTTGAAAGAGTGCTTTTGAGCTTTGATACTCACCATATGAGAAGCAAGCTGCTTTAGGTTCTTTTGTGATTTCTCTACATTTGTTTTTTTTTTTTAATATATATACAAATAATCTCTCATTCCCTTCATTATCTTGCCTGGTATTTTGTCCTGGTTAAATTTAGTGTGTGGTATGAAGTCAAGCAATATCTAGCAAATAACGGCCACTGCATGCAGGTTCTAGGTGTTGAGAAGACAGCATCTCAACAGGACATAAAGAAAGCATACTACAAGTTGGCCTTGCAACTTCACCCTGATAAAAATCCTGGTGATGAGGTGACTACTTTGGTGCTTTCTTGTTTTTTTTTTTTTAATTTACATTTCTATCAATTGTGTCATTCGTTTGTGTTTTGTCATCCTATAGGAAGCTAAAGAAAAGTTTCAGCAATTGCAAAAGGTGATGTCAATTCTAGGTGATGAGGAAAAACGAGCAGTCTATGATCAAACTGGTTGTGTGGATGATGCTGTAAGTGCTAATGAGAAGTGCTTTTGATCATTTATTTTCTAGCCTTCAAAGGCAAACACAGTCTGCTATTCCTTGTAAAAATTTGGCCGCTCTCACTCTCTTGGGAAGTTGAATGTGTCTTTTTTATCAGCAATTTTGGTTTCATTGTCTTTCATTTTGATCAGGATCTTGTGGGGGAAGTTGCTGAAAATTTGAAGGGTTTTTTCAGAGCCATGTACAAGAAGGTCATATCATTTGTTCATACATATTTGTGGTTCTGTGTGTTATTCTCTTCATTTCTTTTAACAAATGATGATGCAACACCCATTCAGGTCACTGAAGCTGATATTGAAGAGTTTGAAGCTAATTATAGGGGATCTGATACTGAGAAAAAGGATTTGATTGACCTCTATAGGAGATGCAAGGGTCACATGGACAGGTATGCAACAAGTGTGGCTACCATATTTATCTAGATTTGGTGGTTTGATATTTAACGGTTCTTTTCAGGCTTTTCTGCTCAATGCTTTGTTCTGATCCTAAGCTTGATTCACACCGTTTCAAGGATATACTTGATGAGGCAATATCTGCAGGTCAGAGCTTGTACAAGTTTCTGGTTTCATCACTTTTTTACCAAAATGATTCTTGTTGACATTCATTAATAAAGCTATAAGACGACTTTGATTCTATGATACCTTTAATGGTTTGGTACTTTAGAGCACACTATGTTAGTCTATGATGCCAAGTTTTCTCAACATATCTTTTTCAGGAGAACTAAAGGCCACCAAAGCTTACCTGAAATGGGCAAAGCAAGTATCTAAAACAAAACCACCAACTAGTCCTTTGAGAAGGAAGAAAAAGTAAGTGATAATCATGGTTCTTTGTTCATATCCTGTATGTTATTAACCTGATGCTGTATAAATGACCATCATGTGATAATCCATGCAGATCAAATAAACAACCAGAAGATCTACTTGCTATCATATCACAGCGCCAAAGTGAGAGGAAAGATCGGTTTGAGTCCATGTTTTCTTCTCTGGTGTCCAAATATGGTGGGAGTAATGCAGCACCAGAACCCACTGAAGAACAATTTGAAGCTGCACAGAAGAAACTTGAAAGCCGGAAAGCTTCCAAGTCGTCAAAGCGGAAGTAACATTGCCTCATGATAAATTGGTAACCCATACCTTAAGCTTCTCTGAACTCTTGTTGCCAGTGTCTTTATGTTAATAATGTGACTGCTAATGTTCATGTCTACTTTGTGAGGAGTATTTTGGATGTATTCTTCTTGCTCCAATTTTAAATGTAAAGCAAGATTCAGTTGTTGTCCTTGTCTTTGGCCCTTTCCTGGTAAGGGGTGCAGCCTCAAAGGCCATTAAATTTTGGAAACAATGAATGGTTGAACTTGGTACTTGCTCCCACCTCACGCCTTTAGGAAACCTGTATGCTAGTATAGGACCTCAAAGTGCTTGGTAAAGCAATTGCAAATTGCAACAACTGTTTGGCTCGCCCTTATTTTCAACCCTTTGAAGCATTTTGTGGCTTACTGCCTCCTTCACTCGTATTTGGGTGCCTAAGTATGCATTACTCGTTACTCGTTTGTGGGTTCATGGTGCAGGATTTTACTACTCAAGCTTCATTACATATTAATTACCAATATAAATTTGTCGTGACGGGAGTTTTTTTCTCATTATCTTTTCTTTTGATGAATAGGTGTTAGATAAGCTAGCAAAGTTCTTATGCTCTAATTATCTCAAGGTATTTAAAATCAAATTTCATCTACACTCGAAGTGGGAGGACTAGGCAAATGGGAGGGATCCTCCCTATTGTGCTAACTTTTCTCTCAGGTCTCAGGTGTGCCTGAAATCGAACTAGCCTTGGAAAAAGTTATATCATAGGTTTCGTCCAAAAATTGAATCGATTACTGCTTATTGTTTTCCAAGCAGGCGGGCAGCCTAAATTTGGCGCACAGAGAGAGATTGTAACTTTGCCAAGGAAATGCACCAGAGATCCCATCCTAAGAAAAAATAGGACATGAAATGTGAGGTATGCCCAAAGCCCCGTATGGGTCAGGTGGCCCCTTGTCCCATTTTAACTTGATTTTGTTGGATCCCCTTCTATACTGGGGCTCTATTCGTAGGCCCTACCTGTTACTATTTTTCTCTTTGTTTTCATCTCCACCCCGATTCCCTGCACGAGGAAGAGCTTCCGGTTTTAATGTGGGGTCCTTCGGCGCAGAGTCACCTTCCACGCTACCACATTCACATGACACCAACCACTTCTCTTACAATTGCCAGATAAGGTACAGTTAATTGACAAGAATCGAATAGTCGAGATTACAAAGC
The DNA here is from genome assembly GCA_037832345.1 of Rhizophora mangle. NCBI lineage: Eukaryota > Viridiplantae > Streptophyta > Magnoliopsida > Malpighiales > Rhizophoraceae > Rhizophora > Rhizophora mangle. The sequence continues at coordinate 1,026,661 of JBAPLJ010002022.1, read as the reverse complement.
AACCCTTGGGGTTTGTTTGTAAAAACATGGCGTACCAAGTTCTAATTTCACTGCTCGAGTCACTAATCTTGAAATTAATGTATGCGAGGGTAATGCAAAAGGCTATAAGGGCCCCATAATTTATTTTTTCGTTTTTTTATTTTTAATATGCACACTCTTTTTGACTTTGTTCTTAAAGGGAAAATTCAACGTTTGTGGACAAGTGTCCAGCTTTAGCATTGGAGATATCCTGGGATTGTTATGGTAAAGAAGAGATCCCATGGCTGCGATGCAAAGGTTTTCAAAAGAACGTGCCAAATGCTCAATACCCTTTACGCCCAAGTGCTGGGTACTGCGATTATTTTAGGAACAATACTTAACCTCGAGGATTAAACCAGTCACAAGAATACCAATAGCCACAAAATTTCAGTTGTGAATTGGCATTAGCTTTTTACCATGGGACCTGGAGCAAACATATGCTAATGAGCATTTTAGGTTAGCCAAATCGTGTACTCTCAATCTTGTAAGGCAATTTCCAAAAGGCATGGTAAGTTCATTAATAAAGTATTATGAGGATTGCTGTTATTTGCATGCAAATTTTAATTTTTATACACATGTAGCTTTAAATATGGAAAACATTGCATCATCCACCTAAAAATAATAATTTTGTGTGTTTAAGGTCAAAATCTGAGTGTAAACATCAATTTCCTAATATTAGTGGTAGTTAGTAACTTTGGTACTAAAAAAAAAAACTTTGGCGCTTGCCTCTTCCAAATGAGTATGGTTGGTAATCGCCTTTTATTGTCTGCCCCAACAAAAATGCATTTCCAAGAAAACCATGATTACATCACACCCTGTAACGTAAAGATACAATATGAAATTAATAATGTAGTTTTGGACCCAAACAAAGGTTTAGAACAATTCTTCATCCTATTTATATGTCTATAAGCCAAAAAAAAAAAAAAAACCATACGCAAGGAAAAAACGTATGCAGAACTTTCCCGGAAAGTACTTGGCTAACTCCCCAAATCCAAAAATTCCGGTGTGGGATACTTTTTCATTTTCTATATATTAGAATTTCAGGTTGTGGGGATGGTGACATCGCAATTTCTTTGTTATGAAACACTCCTCTGGTGTACCCATGAGTGAGTGATCCCTAGGCCATGAATCTGCCTGTAAATGCAAGCAAGCGCCTTTTGCGTTTTTTGCAATTGGACTTCCACAGTTGTCAATTTGACCCCTCCTCTCTCTCTCTCTCTCTCTCGCTCTCTCTCGCCTTCCATTTGGTAGATAATAACCACCCATTAGTTCTAAAAAGATAAAACAAAACAGTTGCGCATATGCGAAATTAGATATGCAATTCGTTTATATTATTAAATTTTAATCATTAATTATAATTAATTTATTTTTTTTAATAAATAATAAGTCAACTAACATAATTTTTAATAATTGAAGGATTGAACTGAATAAACGTCTAATTTGCATATTCAACGTTCCGAGGCAATGAAACTTGAAAATAAAATAACACAACCAATTAGAAGAGTGCTACATGTTACCTATCTTTTGACTCTCTTCCTTTCGTTGAAGAGTGTTCCGTCCCTTTTCCTGAATTAGTCCTCCCACCTCTCTCTCTCTCTCTCTCTCTCTCTCTCTCTCTCTCTCTCACACGCACACAACGGCGACGAAGCCAACAACAACAGCTCATAATTATGGAATGTAGCTTTACTCAACTTTATGTTTCTCGCTTATAGTTTCTCTCACCCTTCGATTAATTGTTGGTGTACTCAATAGCTTTTGCGGTGTTTGCCCTTTCTCCTTACAGACTGGTCCCTTTTTTTTTTTTTTTGGTTTGGTTGTCTTCTCTTCTGTTGGGAGAGGCTAAAGTCCTTATCAGGAATTACCTGCAAAACCGAAAAATTCGTTACATATGGTTAAGATTTGTCGGCTTGAAGTATAGAGTTCGAAATTTGCAGTCTTTGTGTGGCTTCTGTGGGTGTCCAAGGTTTTTACAATGGAGACAGAAACCAAGTCAAAGATGGAAGATTATGAAGTAATAGAGCAGATTGGGAGGGGGGCTTTTGGTTCTGCTTTCCTTGTTCTTCATAAGACTGAGAAGAAGAAGTAAGAAAATTGATCAAATTTTCTTTTCAAGTTTCTTTCTTTATGCTTTTCAGCTTTCTTTGATGAAGAAACTATGGATCTTGTTTCTTTTCGTTCTACGGATTTAGAGTTACCCTTTCATCCTCTATTGTGTGTGTGTGTTTGTGTGTCTGTTTATGGATCTCCAAGAATTGGTTTCTGGGTAATGGCAGATTGAAGAGGATGGCCTACCTTTGCTATTTTGTTATTATTATTATTATTATTATTATTATTTTAATTTGCAATAGACAGTGATGCCACCTTTGTTTTTTTTTTTGCAATAAAAGAATTTTTAGATCTCTTGGCTGGTTATATGAACATGGTCTTAACTCCAAATATAATTATTGGATTTGTTTGATCAAAATTGAGATCTGCTGCCTCTCCTTGTCGGCACGACAGCTTTGTCTTTTAGCTTTTATTGTCTTTTAACTTCCAAGTTCTTGATTTTTGAGGTTCTTCTTTTTTTGTTTTTTTTTTTTTTTTCAATTATCTTTGCCTTCTTGTTAGGTATGTATTGAAGAAGATTCCCTTGGCGAAGCAGACACAGAAGTTCAAGCGTACAGCTCACCAGGAGGTCACCTTTCCTTCCCTTACATTCACAGATTTTCCATTTGTGTTTTACCTTTTTTTTTTTTTTTTTTTTCCTTTTTTTGGGTAGCAAGGGATTTACTTTCCTCCTCTCTTTTTATTGAGAAAACGATGGTAATGGCCTTCATTCTCATTTATTTAGGATTGTATGACATTTTGGTTTGCATGTACTGCAGATGAACTTGATTGCCAAACTTAATAACCCATACATTGTGGAGTACAAAGATTCTTGGGTGGACAAGGTAAGCACATACCTTTAACATCCACATTATAACTGTAAGATTCTAGAATATTATTTAGTCTAACCAAAATGTTTATTGGCCTACCATTGTGTTTATGTATCTATATTGTTGTATATAGGGAGACTGTGTATGCATAGTAACGAGCTATTGTGAAGGAGGAAACATGTAAGTACTTTCAGGAATACATCATTATTTTAGAGTGGATGGGATGGTATGTAGGATGCTACATACTCTAGGCATGAATCTGGGTATTTTATTTTCAAATCAGTCACTGAATTAGAAAGCTGTTTGCTGGCTTATTCATTTTTACATAACTATGGGTTTACATATTCTACGAAATGCAATTTTTCTTTCTTTGGGAGTGGAGAAAACTGCTTTAGCATATTTTTTGACACATGTTTAATGTTTAATAAGCACATCCTTTTTATTAGTAAGAAATGAAGTGTTCATATCAAAAGTTAACAAAAATTATTCTATATTGATATATTGTAAAGGAAAATATTTATTAGCATAGCATGGTAGGACATTGATTGGGAACGGATGAATGAGGGATTCTTTTCTTCTCTTTTGCTTCTCCAATCAGGGCTGAGATCATAAAGAAAGCTAGAGGAATATTCTTTGCAGAGGAGGTAATCAGTAAGATTTCCTTGAATTTGAAATCCTCTTTATCTACAAATGTCTCATTGCTGCTCTGTGTATCAGAAAATCTGCAAATGGTTTACTCAGTTGTTGCTAGCTGTGGACTACCTGCATTCTAACCGTGTCCTTCACAGAGATCTTAAGGTATAATTGTGCATTCCTCTATGTGATGAAGGAATGTTAATGAATTGTTTCTGATGTAATCTGTCCAATTCCAGTGTTCCAACATATTCCTTACAAAGGAAAACAATGTCCGCCTAGGTAAGAATTCTGAAGATCATTTAGCAGAAAGTCTTTTCTGTACTGAGTTCTACACCATTTCAATTTTGCTGCATTCCCTTTTATGTGTGGACCAAACAGGTGACTTTGGACTTGCAAAGCTCCTCAACACAGAAGACCTTGCTTCAACAGTATGGACTTAAATATGTTTCTATTTTAACTACTATTATGTGGTCAAATTGCCCCTTTTTATGGTCAATCATATCCGTGTAGCGGACATTATTGACCATTAGATTTTGTTCATGACTTTTGAGAGCCGATATTAAAGCTGCTGATCTAATTAGGTTGTTGGCACACCCAACTACATGTGTCCTGAACTTCTAGCTGATATTCCTTATGGCTATAAATCTGATATATGGTCTCTAGGTAAGAAATCTGATGCATGGTCTTTAATTTATCAAATCACCTATTTTTTTGTGGTTTACTATGAATTATTTCTGCTTGCTGTTTTAGGATGTTGTATGTTTGAAATTGCTGCGCATCAGCCTGCATTTAGAGCTCCTGTGAGTACTTGCACATGCTATATAACTAGTATGAATGCCATTCATTTACTAGCAAGCACCTGTAGTGTGTCTACTATGTATGAGTTCTGAAACACCATAATTGTAATATAATGTGGACAGGACATGGCTGGACTTATAAACAAAATAAACAGATCCTTGATTTCACCTCTCCCAATTGCATACTCCTCCGCACTGTAAGTGCTTTTTACTCCAGAATGTGTCTGGTTCTGCTGGTTTGTCCATGAAAAAGCATCAAATCCAGGCCCTATAAATGTCCTGCTGCTATCTCTCTTGTGAAGTTTGAAATATTTGACTAATTATGCATGGCTTGTATGCACACAATGGTATTATTGTCACAGGAAACAAATTATGAAGAGCATGCTAAGGAAGAACCCAGAAAACAGACCAACAGTAAGTTTGACAAAAACATAGCTTGTAACTTTTTAACTCTGACACACCAGCCTGTTCTTATATCCGCAAGCATTGGCATGTCAGGCTGCAGAACTGCTAAGACATCCACATTTGCAGCCATATGTCCTCCGTTGCCGCAATGCATCATCTGCTTTTCTTCCAATAAAGCCTATAAATGACTTGAAAGAGAGATCACCTAAAAAATCCCTATCTAGCAGACTTGGTGGCAAAGACAACAGAGACAAGGAACCTAAACCACTAAACAGTCCAGGAAATGATAATTCATTTTTGATAAGTGATTTGCAACAAAGCAATCTGCCTGTCATAGGCAATCCACCATCAACATCAAGTGCAGAAGACAATCTTGAGATTAAGGGGATTGATCCTACTAGCTATACATTGGAGATGTCAGATTCTATCACTGGTCCAAAAGATAGTTCCACCGATTCTGAAACAAGTGTCTGCAATGGAGAGAAGCAAGTTGACTCTAATAATCTACCTCAGGAGAACAGTAGCGGAATTGCATCTACATCAGAGAGCACCCCAAATTTGCAGTATGAAGGAGAAGAATCCACTGTGGAGCAATTGCAACAACTGCAAGGTATTGATTCTAAGATTGTGCCTATAAAAGATGAGGGAACATGTTGTGACCAGCAAACTCTTGAAGTTCACATAGAAGGACAGGCTCCAAAAGAAAGGGAGAATGGGACGGTGAAGATGGCTAATCTAAGCTGTCTCACAATTGAAGCATCTCAGGATGATAAAAGCTTACCATCAGCAATAAGTGATGTAGAGCCACAATGCCAGTTGCAGAAGTCCGAAATTCCTGATCTATGTATGGAGGGCATTCAAACAGACGCTGTCTCATACGAAAGTATTGATAAACTAAAATGTAGAGATGAAGTATGCATGAAACCAAGCGAGGATGATAAAAGCTTACCATCACCAATAAACAATGTAGAGCCACAATGCCAGTTGCAGAAGTCCGAAAATCCTGATCTATGCACAGAGGGCATTCAAACAGACATTGTCTCGTATGAAAGTATTGATAAACTAAAATGTAGAGATGACGTATGTGCGAAACCAAGTGAAGACGATTGCTCCAAACATACCGAGAAAACTAATGGTCATATGACCAATTTTCAGGCAACAAGTGACATTTCATTGCTGAGTACACTTGCTGCATTGAATGTTGATGAATTAACCAAGAGCGGGTGGGAGCACCCAGGTCGGGAAAGAGCTGAGGCCCTAGAGTCTCTGCTTGAGCTATGTGCACGATTACTTAAGCAGGATAAAATTGATGAGCTTGCTGGCGTGCTGAGGCCATTTGGGGAAGAATTAGTGTCATCTAGAGAAACAGCAATCTGGTTGACAAAAAGCCTCATGTCTCAACAAAAATTCAATGCAGGAAACTAATGTTTCATTGCAGGTCGTTATCCACTAATTTTATTTGAATACTGTGGGATGTTCTAGTTGATGGTGTGGTAGACATTAAACTGTGTTTATTCCACGGTTTGTTTGGTTGAAGTGCATAATTTACGCTTGTATTTTACAGGTTGTTCGCTCGCCGTAACCTTGCTCTATGCACAATAAATTCACTTCTTTTTTCCTTCTTATCCTGTATTCTGCTTGCAATTAGATCAACTCGTTTGCTTCATTTCCTTGCCATGATTATCTTTGGTTATATCTTCAGGCAAATGCTTAAAGCGAAGTTGTATCCAAAGTTAAAATTTTAACTTTGTTGACTGCTGTGCTGCTACTAAATCTAGAATTTTAGTTGCTAACCTGCATCTTTGTCTACATAATAGAGTTCCATCATCTGTACACAAGATGGTCTCTCCTCAACAACATCTGAGTAGTGATCCCTTCACTTCAACTGAAAAAGCCACTGCTAACACGTAAAATTAAACGAAAAACAACCAATCGCACCCAAGAAACTAAATAGATTAATCTTACATTACCGTTAATCAATCGTACCCTCTCCTATATTCTTCCTTTCGTTTTTTTTTTTTTTTTTTTTTTTTTTATCCCTTTCGTCTGTTTCTACTTCGGTTAGGTTACTGCAAATAACAGGCAATGAATGACACAATGGAAGCCCAACCAAAGACCCAACAACGGATAAGGCTGTGGAGACCCCATTGGTGCGGACGGGCACCAGAGCTGAGACCTTGATCGGCAGCCAAGAACGTGCTCATGGAGGGGTCAGCAACGGCGCCGGAGATCTTCTCCAAGTCCATCATGATGAGAAAAATAATGAGAATAGCTGCCTAGACCTGCCTTCGACGTGAAGAATGGGTTTTAAGATTGATTCCTTGTATTATATGGTTGTGAATAGAGGAAGATTTTAAAAATTAAATTAATTTTAAAATTTAATTGATTTAATTGTTTTAATGATATTTAATATTAAATATATAAAAAATATAATAATATTTTTTTTTATTTTTTTTAAAAAATTTAAATATAAAAAATTATTTTTTAAATTTTTACAAAATTTTTAAACTAATTATAATAAAAATATTGTGACCGTCTAATTGGTTGGTTGATTGATTTGGTAATTAATTTTTAAAATTAACAAAATTTTAAAAGTAAATCAAATTAAATTATTATTTAATTTTAATTTTATCAATTTTATTTGATTTTTAAAACCTTGAAATTGAGAGGGGCGGTCAAGATAAATCTGAGGTTATTTTCAGACCAAAACGGTTAGTGTTAGTCTTGCAAGGGTCGGTCTTGCACGGACTGTCATAAGTTTTTGGAAAGTTGGGCTTTTGGGGCGATAATTGTGTCCTAATGTATTTGTTGTACAAGTTTTGTACGATGTACAATTTTAAAGCCAGTTTTACAAGTACTCATAGGGATTTTTTTTTTTTTTTCTATGTCATCGTTTCTACTCCTATAGGCTCATTTTTTGGCGTCTTAATTTAATTTTTTTAAAAAAAAAAACTCAAAAAAATAATAAATTCCAAAGAAAGTGCACTCTAATATTTTTCAAGGAGAGTGCATCGAAGGTATTTGAACCTCCCATAAATGCATAAAAGCACACGGCCGATTCTTCACGTCGGGGGTAATAATAGAAGTATTTAGGCAATTTCATTTAAATTTTTTTTTGGTATGTATTATAACCGATAAAATTAAAAATTTATTGAGATTAACTACCAAATAAATTAATAGGTTCTGGGATCGATATATATTTAAAAAGTGGGTTCTTGGTTCACTTCCCACTTCCAAGAAATTCTCAGGAAGTGGGGATAATTATTTTGGTGCCCTTTCTTTTTCTGTTGAGGTTTATATCAGAGAGAGTTTACAGATATTCGCCTAACGTTTTGGTTTAAATCCACATTTTAATTCCTAAATTTTGATTTTTATTGGCAAACGCATCATGGGTCAAACTGATCAAAATTCTTGTTCAACATTAACAAATATTTTTGTTTAAAAGTCTTAAATTTTAATTAAAAAAAATAATGAACTATTTAATAGGCTAATATATATATACACGCGCAGTTTTACTATTACTGTCTTGGACTTGGGATGTTGTCTGTAAATTACGCCTGGGTTGGAATATCCATCAAATATTTTTTTATTTTTTAAGCTTTTTTTTTTTGATAATTTATCTGACGACGATGACTTTCCACCCACGTGCAGAAGGGGAAAAAGATAAAAAACAAAAAGAAAGGACAAACTGAAAGACCTAACACGGGAAACAAATATTCCTGCTAATTGCCTATTGCCACGTATCAACAGATGCATGTGGCCTGTCTCCACCTGTTCGCAGCCTGCATCTTGTGTTTATTGCGTGTCAGCCAAGAACTTTGTAGGGGTGGGTCCTGTACGCCAGCGGCTCTGCCGTCGTTCTGCAATGTGGTCCCCACAAGACTTGACCAGTAAATGTGGGATTCACTCAATTCCATGATGAAGACATTTTAACAGTCAACACACAAATCTTAAGCAAGATGCCCAGCCACGACAGTTACATCCCATCTCGAAGTCTCTAGTTGAAGGGCTTTGGGTCCAAACAGATAAAATTTACGAAAATATCAAAAAATTAAATACTCAGACTTATACGCACAATATTAATTTTTCAAAAATATTACACATAAAAATTACCAATAAATTATTTCCATATAAGCCTAATTTGATAATTTTAATCAACAAAATAAAGATATTTATATTATTTAAACTGATAATTTAATTAATAATTTAATATGACTTCTTTTATATATATATATTTATTTATTTATTTAGATTTAAATTTATGTATTAAAACTTATTCTAATTAATAAAAGTTAAGAGTTTTGACATGTAATAGTGGAGTTTGAAATTTATTAACATTGATATTGATGGTAAAGAAAATTTATTTAGCCATAACAATACTTACGTGGCAAGTTTTCTCAATAAGAAAAGTTGAATAAGAACACTAATTTTTAATTTTAAATTTACAGTTGTAATTATTAATATATCCATGATACACATTTTTTTTTATTGTTAAAAGATTAAAAAAAATAAGAATGCACATACTATTTCAAAACAAATTTGTTGAAAGCTTAATCGCACCAAATAATGATAAAACTTTTACTTTGCACCAAAGATTATAAGCCTGTTTAAGTTTTAACCACTAAAGCAAAACTCCTCATCATTACGGAGGAATGGAAAAAAAAAAAAATTGAAAAACAAAAAAGTGAAGCCTCATTATATATTCATAGTGTCTCGCCGTTCCCCGTTGCAAACTGTCCTAATAACCCTGCAATCTCTCTCTTTATTTCCCTCAAATTTTTGAAATACAATTGATGGCAAAATCTAGTACTTTGTTTGCTCATATTGTCGTCGTTTCCATTGTTGCCGTACTGATGCACGATGTTGGAGTACTGGCACAGGGCATTCCTCCACTGCCAGCAATGGACGCTGGATCTGCCATGTCATTGCCAATATCTATGGCTTTAGTACTTTGTTCTTTCTCCATTGTATCCATTTTCGCTCTTTAGTTCCATTGAATCTGAAACCGTTTGTGCTTTGTATATTGTTTCATTTTATCTGTGATTTAAGCCATATATATATATATATGTGTGTGTGTGTGTGTGTGTGTCTTTTGTATAATTAATACCTTTATTGTTGTGGATTGAGTGGTATCATAAATAAAGCAATACACTTTCTGGTTGTATCTAGTTTCTTATTAGAACAGAAGCATGACTTACACTAACAGGTAATTATGAGGTGTATTTTCCATTTCATTGTAATTGAGGCTACAATTTCTGTAATCTCTCTGTTAGACAAACGATGCAATGCCATATCTGGGTTCCAAATTCTGACCGCTTTACAATATTCTGGATGACTTCGCCCATCTCCCTCTAGTATCAAATTCTTAACCCCTTTTGGTTTTTATTTTTTTCTATATAATTTTTAACCTTATTGACAACCTCGCTGTTCCTTCCTGTATATGCAAGGATTTCGAAACGTAGGGACAAAGAAAAAAACCTTTTTCACCATCTGATCACTAAAGACCACAATTCTCAAGAGTACTTTTTCTTTCACTCTGTTTATTTATTTATTATTTTTTATTAGACAAAGTCTAGATAAATTTCAGTATAAAATTAAGATTTGCTCTATTGTAACCTAAATGCTACAATTTTAAATTATAAAAATAATTTCTTTGTAAATAATATATATATATATATATATATATATGTTTGACCCTTCTTATCCTACAACGTTAGAATCTTGCGCAAGTGAGATTTTTTTGCAGTCGGTTGGTCATTTCCAAGAATGTGGATGGTAATCGCCGCCAAAGCCATGAGGGCTGCACATGGCAGCAGCCAACAAAATTTTTTTTCCTCTAATGCTTTTGTTAAGCTTTTGGAACCGGTAAACGGAATGATTGACACTCCAAAGTCTCGAACGATAAAACTGTAAGAAAGAATTTTAAAAGGCACGTAATGTCCGTGTTGAATATACATATCAGAAGAATGACCTTAGATATACGCAATATGTTTAATGAGTCAAATAACGTTAGAATTTTCGGCCTTGTATATTCAATATATAATTAGTGCCAAATCAATTTATTATTCAAAACTATAAACAATTAATTGTTTGCGAGGTGTGAAGAGGCTGACCAAAGTCTTTCTAGTTCCAAGACCACTTCCACGTATTACTATTACATGCCCTCTGTCAATGATTGTGCAATTAGTCTGCGTTCAATCCCGTGTTCACGCAATAGAATTCAACAGCACAAACGTCCCAAGAAACACGGACAGCTGTACTGTTAGGTGAACCGTTGCCAACGCCAAAACATTACAAAAGCTACCCTTTTGCGTCTTAAGCTGTGTCACGTTACACATTTGTAATATTTAATATATAATTATACTTATTTAAAAAATTAAAATATATATCTAACAACTATAATAACTTGATGTACTATCGTCCCGACAAGACGTGGTCATACAATGACATAGATGTACTTCCTTGATGGGGTCAAAATTACAACAGGAATAAAACTCGGTTTTAAGTCATGTGATCGACCCCAGTTGCAGGCCCACGCCATACATGGACAGTTTGGTAACGTATTTTCATTTTCTTAAACCGGCCGACCGACTTGACAAGTTAAATGCCAACCAACATTTACCTCGCATCAGGCTGCCCAGCCACACATTTTGTGGGCCAAACATGACGAAACAAAGAGACAAATCTAAGCTCTTCAACATTCCTAGCCGGCGTCTTTAACACTGTAAATTATATAGCTTGTCTAATACTAATTTCATAATAAAACAAACTGGCGCAATTTTTATGTTTGCAATAGCAGCTGTTGCTTGCAAAAGGGATTAAACGCAGAAAAATATTCTACCATACGATATTCTGTACAGCACGTATAGCGTTTGAATCATTCATGTTACGAGGCGTATGATTGATTTTGCTCTCCGTAACTATATTCGCTAATAAAGTGGGGCTGGAAGGGTTATGCTTTGTGACATTGTATGGTCGTGAATCTACACTTTAATCTTTGCTAACATACTCTGTACAACACGTGGGGAATTAATCATTCAAGATGTAAGCTATGAAGTTGAATAGCTGCAGATTCTACCTTCTAGGATGCACTTCTAGCTGCAAATTCCACCTTCTAGGACGCACTTACGCTGGATTCTTTTGCGACTAGCTCATGCTGCGCCACCATGACACAGGATTCTGCTTCAAGGGACGAGATTGAACTTTGCCTTTTCAACATGGATTCTTTGGGTGAATTTAGCATGTTAGTTGTGCACTGCACGTCAGGCGTTATGCCAACCTGATCTATGTCATGAAGCACTGGCGATAAATACTTTGCCACGGTGATAAACAGAGCTCATCCATCATGCAACTCTGTCACACTCTGCAGGAAGAAAGTGATTCAAAACTATAGGAAATAATCTTTTGCACTTAAGGGCATTGGCATATACTAGAATGTCTGATTCATTTCTGGGGTGACTTAAGATGAATATTTTTTGGCACATAAACTATAGGAAATAATCCCAATAATGAAAACATTACATGATTGATTTTTCATTAAAGGATGATATTGCTATGAAAGGTGAGACTTAGTAGTAGGATGGAAATGTTGTGGGATAGAATATGTACCCATTTTTATAAGACTCCTCCATAAGGTTATCTCTTCCCTTTCCTTTTGTTCGTCCTCGATTCATTTCTGCAGCCGGAGGTAATCCCTTGCTATTAGAAGTTCGAAAAAAAACCCATGACTGTAATGGCAACAATACTTGAATTTTTCCTTTGCCAAAAGTTTTGTGCCCCACAAGGATTGCCCGACCGTTGTCATGTCGAGCTCCAGCTAAAATTTCGCTTGCTTGCACTTTCTTCATTGAGCTGTTCCAAAATGGTGTAGAGTCAATAATGTTATGATTAACAAGAAAAGTCAACCATTAGAAATAATTTATTCATAAAATTAGAGATAAATCTATATATTTGTTTGTGTGTTTTGATCCTTCCTATCCTACAACGTTCTAATCTAGCGCAAGTGAAATGCTTTTGCCAAGCTTTTGGTACCGGTAAACGGAATGATTGACACTCCAAGTCCCGAACAATAAAAACGTAAGAAGGAATTTTAAAAGGCACGCCATGTCCGTGTTGAAGAAAGAATGACCTTAGATATACGCGATAAAAATTCTAAATTATGTTTAATGAAACAATAAGGTAAAAATTTCCGGCCTTCTATATTGAATATCTAATTAGTGCCAAATCAAATTATTATTCAAAATTATAAACAATAAATTGTTTGCGAGGTATGAAGAGGCCGACCAAAGTCTTTCCTGTTCCTAGACCACTTCCACGTATTACTATTACATGCCCTTTGTCAGAGATTGTGCAAGCAGTCTGCGTTCAATCACGCGTTCATGCAATAGAATTCAACAATTTCAGCACAGACGTCCCAAGAAACACGGTGAACCGTTGACAACCCTTGTCCGGACCCGACGCCAAAACATTATAAAAGCCACCCATTCAGCATCTCAAATTCTCACGAGCTAGCAGCGCACAGCACGACAGCCTCTCTGACTCCATTTCTGTATTTCTCTCTCTCTCCTCCTCCTCCTCTGTCTCTATCTATCAATCAGAGGCAAATTTCTTTGTGGATTTTAGCAGAAAAATGGCCCGAGTGAGCATCTCCTCCAAGACATTCTTGCTCGTCTTCGGAATGATTGTGGCGACGGCCGTTATGGTTTCGGCTCAGGAGAGCGGGATGATGCCACCCTCGCCGGCGCCAGGGCAAGACACTGGATCTGGGTTCTCTCTGCCTGCTTCCGCAGCCGTAGCCGGATTCTCTCTTTTCGTTTCTTTCCTAGGTCTCTTGAGGAATTAATGTACTACACAGCTTCTGCTGGTATATTAATTATTTCTGTTGTGTATTTTATCTAAATAAAAATAAATAAATAAATTTAATTTATAAATATTAATTATTTTAAAAATTAATATTTGTACTGTAAAATTTATAAATTTATACAAAATTTTATTAAAATTAATTAAATAAATTATAATATATATTATAACATAAATAACTATATAAATTAATTAAATTAAATAAATATTATAATTTTAATTTTATTAATAAAATAATTATTATATTAATATTATATTTAGAGATTTAAATATCTGATTTTGGATGGAGACGGTAAAGTCGGTGTCATTTAATACATATTTAATGGAATAATAGTAACTGTTGTTGGATATAGCTTCTTTATTAATTATCTCAATTTGTTTTTCTTCTTTTAAGATCTAATTTCTCTCTAAAATGTTGTGAACTTTAGTTTAATAGTAATGAAATCATTTTGAAGACCGAAAGTCTCAAATATATATCTCAGTAGGTGCCGATCAAATTGACAAAAAAAATTCTCTCTCTGTTTTATTTTAATTTATTTTTTTTATTAGGCCGTGAAAATCTTTTCTCTTTAACCGCTAGCAAAATAATGGATGTTGCGTATCATAAGAAAAATTACCCGTCGAACACTGCCTATTCTATGGGTGTGCCATGGCGGACGGCCATGCCTCCATGAACACGGTTTTTTTGTTTTTTTTTTTCTTTTTCACTGTAGTTTAACGTTCTCAAAACGATACCCAAAATAGACGCATTACGTCAACAGTGGACAGGAAGTTTTCAAACTTATTTATTCCAAAATAAATGTTTCTTCATATCTAATATAAATTTGCTTTTCGAGATGTAGCTTTTTAGACAAGAATTCTGTGTTCATACACTAAAAAGAAAAAAAAAAATGATAAAACTTACAATTATGAATATTGTATATTCTGCTACCTCTCCGCGTTGTTATACTTTTCACCTCTGCTTCCATTACCGTAGCGTACGAGTTTTATTGGCACAGAACGGAAGTGGACGTCATAAAATGTATCACGTTTCACATCTATAATATTTAATATATAATCATAATTTGTTATAAAATTTAAAATATATACCAAACGATCGTTACAAGACGTGTTCATGTAATGACACAGATCTACTTCCTTCCTCGATGGGGTCAAAATTACAACGGGAATAAAACTCTGTTTTAAGTCATGTGATCGACCCCGGTTGCAGGACCACGCCACACATGGACGGTTTGGTAAGGTAATTTCATTTTCTTAAAGAAACCGGCCCGCCGACTTCACAAGTTAAATGCCAACCAACATTTGCATCGTATCAGGCTGCCCACGCAGCGCCACTCATTTTGTGGGCCAACCATGACGAAAGAAACCAAGAGACAAATCTAACCTGTTCAAAACTATAGGAAATAATCTTTTCCATTTATGGACATTGGCATATACTAGAATGTCTGATTCATTTCTGGGGGGAATTAAGATGAATATTTTTTAGGTACATAAACTATAGGAAATTATCCAACGATGAAAACATTACATGATTGATTTTTCATTAGAGGATACTATTGTTCCGAACGGTGAGCCTTAGTAGTGGGACGGAAATGTTGTAGGATAGAATATGTACCCATTTTTATTAGACTCCTCCACGAGCTTATCTCTTCCCTTTCCTTTTGTTCATCCTCGTTTCCTTTGTGCATCCCGAGGTAATCCCTTGCTGTTAGAAGTTTGAAAAAAAACCCATGACTTAAATGGCAACAATACCTGAATTTTTCCTTCGCCAAAAGTTTATTGAACTGCTCCAAAATCGTGTAAAGTCAATAATGTTATGATTAAGAAGAAAGTCAACCATTAGAAATAATTTATTCATAAAAGTAGAGATAAATCTATATATTTGTGTGTGTTTTGATCCTTCCTATCCTACAACGTTATTATCTAGCGCAAGTGAAATGCTTTTGCCAAGCTTTTGGCACCGGTAAACGGAATGATTGACACTCCAAGTCCCCAACAATAAAACCGTAAGAAAGAATTTTAAAAGGCACGTAATGTCCGTGTTGAATATACATATCAGAAGAATGGCCTTAGATATACGCGATATATTTAATGAATCAAATAACGTAAAAATTTTCGGCCTTCTATATTCAATATCTAATTAGTGCCAAATTAATTTATTATTATAAACAGTTAATTGTTTGCGAGGTGTGAAGAGGCCGACCAAAGTCTTTCCAGTTCCTAGACCACTTCCACGTATTACTATTACACGCCCTTTATCAAATATTGTCCAATTAGTCTGCGTTCAATCCCTGTACAATTAGTCTGCGTTCAATCCCGTGTTCGTGCAATAGAATTCGACAGCACAAACGTCCCAAGAAACACGCACAGCTGTTACTGAAAAGCATGCCACTGTTAGGTGAACCGTCGCCAACCCTTTTGTGGATCCTCGCCAAAACATTATAAAAGCCACCCATTCAGCATCCCAAATTCTCACAAGCTAGCAGCGCACAGCACAACAGCCTATCTCATTCCTTTTGTGTATTTATATCACTTTCGGTTTCTCTATCTATCAATCAGAGGCAAATTTTTTTGTCGATTTTAGCAGAACAATGGCCCCAGTGAGCATTTCCTCCAAGGCATTCTTGCTCGCCTTCGTAATGATTGTGGCGGCGGCCGTTATGGTTTCGGCTCAGGAGAGCGGGATGATGGCACCCTCGCCGGCGCCAGGGCAAGACACTGGATCTGGGTTCTCTCTGCCGGTTTCTGCTGCCGTAGCCGGATTCTCTCTTGTTGTTTCTTTCCTGGGTCTCTTGAGGCATTAATGTATTACATAGGTTCTTTTTGTTTTATATCAATTATTTATCTGTATCTGTAGTATTTTGTTTAAATAAAAATAAATAAATAAATTTAAATTATAAATATTAATTTTTTTTTAATTTATTTTTTTAATTATTAATATTTGTATCTTATGAATTTTAGATATATATAAAAATTTATTAATATTAATTAAATAAATTATTTTATATATTCTATTATTAATAATTAAAATAGATATATATTAAAATTTTAATTTTATTAAAATATTTAAATTATAAAATAATTATTATATTAATATTAAATATTAAGAAAATATATTTTAAAATTATAATTTATTATTTAAATATTTATAAAATTAAATAAAATATGATCGAATAAATATTTTACTAATTTTTCTTTTAAAAATAATTATAATATAAATATAAATAAGCTTGTAAATTGCAATTTCTTGCCGAGGGATTTAAATATCTGATTTTGGGTGAGGAAGGAAAAATCGGTGTTTTTGTATTGGATTCATTTGTTTATTATTTTTCTCATTTAATACATATTTAATGGAATAATAATAACTGTTGGTTGATATAGCTTCTTTATTAGTTATCTTAATTTGTTTTCTTTTTCTTTCTTTTAAGATCTAATTTCTCCCTAAAATGTTCTGAATTTTAGTTTAATAATAATGAAATCATTTTTAAAGACTAAAAGTCTCAAATATATATCTCAATAAGTGCCACTTAAATCGAAAAATAAAAATTTCTCTCCCTCTCTCTTTGTTTTCTTTCTTTCTTTTGAAAATCTTTTCTCTTTAACCGCTGGCAAAATAATGGGTCAAAAATAATCGGTGCGCTACGTACCATGTACCGAGTCTAAAAGTAATGGGTCATACGAAAAAGTATACGTCTAAAGTAATGCGTGTCATACGAAAAAGTGTACTGGAAGTTTTCCGGTTAGTAATTCCAAAATAAATGAAGTTTTCCGGTTAGTAATTCCAAAATAAATGTTTCTTCATATCTAATATAATATAAATTTGCTTTTCGAGACGTAACTTTTTAGCCAAGAATTCAGTGTTCATACACTAAAAGGACAAAGAAAAAAAAGAGATAAAACTTGCACTTCTGGATATAGTATATTCTGCTACCCTGTCCACGTTGTTCTACTTTTCACCTCTGCTTCCTTACCGTAGCGCACGACTTTGTTGGCACGGAACGGAAGTTAACCTCACAAAATGCGTCACGTTGCACATTTATATTTTAATATATAATTATAAGTACTTATAAAATTAAAATATATACCACACGATTATAATAACATGACTTTCATTGACTTTACTCTGCCACAAGACAACACGTGTGCAAGTAAGGGAAACATGCTAGATTTTACGTGGTAGCCTATGATTTGTCAGAGAAGCATCCGGGGACTAGACTAGATAAAGTCCTCCTTCGACCAGGCCAGGCCCACTTTAAGATAAACGGAAAAGAGAAGACAACTAAGCCATCAGTAAACAGAAATTTTGTAAGGCACCCAACGCTGAATATACATAGCAGAAGAACGTGTACGCAATAACAAATCTAAATTATGTTTAATAAAATGAATAAAGTAAAAAATGGCGGACTTGTAAATTGAATTTCTAATTAGCGCCAAATCAATTTATTATTCAAAATTATAAACAATTAATTGTTCGGACCAAGCACTCTCAGCGACTTGTCAAGACTCAAGAGGCCGACCAAAGTCTTTCTAGTTCCCAGACCACTTCCACGTATTACTATTACACGCCCTTCGTCAAATATTGTGCAATTAGTCTGCGTTCAATCCCGCGTTCATGCAATAGAATTCAACAATTTCAGCACAAACGTCCCAACTAACACGGACAGCTGTACTGTTAGGTGAACCGTTGCCAACCCTTTTGCAGACCCCACGCCAAAACATTATAAAAGCCACCCATTCAGCATCTCTAATTCTCACAAGCTAGCAGCGCACAGCACAACAGCCTCTCTGACCCCATTTCTGTATTTCTGTCTCTTCCTCTCTCCCTCTCTCTCTCTATCTATCAATCAGAGGGGAATTTCTTTGTGGATTTTAGCAGAACAATGGCCTCAGTAAGCATCTCCTCCAAGGCATTTTTGCTCGTCTTTGCAATGATTGTGGCCGCGGCCGTTATGGCCTCGGCTCAGGAGAGCGAGATGATGGCACCCTCGCCGGCGCCAGGGCAAGACACTGGATCTGGGTTCACTCTGCCGGTTTCCGCAGCCGTAGCCGGATTCTCTCTTGTTGTTTCTTTCTTAGGTCTCTTGAGTCATTAATGTATTTCAGAGCTTCTTCTTCTGTATTTATTATTTCTGTCGAGTATTTTATTTAAATAAAAAAATAATATATAAATTTTAACTATAAGTATAGATTATTTTTTTTAGAATTTGTTGTTTAATTATTAAATTTATATTGTATAAATTTTAGATACATATAAAAATTTATTAATATCAATTGAATTATTTTTAAAATTTTTTACAATTTTTTAAAGTTAACTGAATAAAAAAATTATTTTTCAAATCGTTTAATTGCTTTAATTATTAATATTTAAATTTAATAAAATTTAAAATAAATATAATTTAATTATAATTAAATTTGTAATTTTATTAATTTAATTAATTTATTCCATCTGATTTTTAAAATCTTAATTTTAGGTTGTAAAACAGACGTATTAAGTTAACAGTGAACTGGACGTTTTCCAGTTATTTATTCCAAAATAAATGTTTCGTCAAGCCTAATATCAATTTGCTTTTCGAGATCTAGCTTTTTAGACAAGAATTCAGTGTTTATATACTTAAAAAAAAAAAAAGAAAAATAAATAAAACTTGCACTTCTGAAGCTTGTATATTCTGCTACCTTGTCCACGATGTTCTACTTTTTACCCTAGCTTCCATTACCGTACCGTACGAGTTTATGGACAGAGAAAGGAAGTGGACGTCTTTAAATGTGTCACGTTACACAATAATATTTAATATATAATCAGAATTATTTATAAAAATTACTATCGTCACGGCAAGACGTGGTCATATAATGACATAAATCTACTTCCTTGATGGGGTCAAAACTACAACAAGAATAAAACTCTGTTTTTAAGTCATATGGTGGACCCCAGTTGCAGGCCCACGCCACACCTGTACAATTTGGCAAGGTGGTTTCATTTCCTTAAAGAAACAGGCCGACCGACTTCGCAAGTTAAATGCCAACCAACATTTGCTTCGTATGAGGCTGCCCATGCAGCGCCACTCATTTTGTGGGCTAACCAAGACAAAACAGAGAGGCAAATCTAAGCTCTTCAACATTCCTACCCGGCATTTTAACGCTGGAAAGTACTTAGCTTGTTCATGATAGAACAAACTGGCGCCACTTTTATGTTTGCAATTGCAGCCGTTGCTCGCAAAAAGAATTAAAAGCAGAAAAATATTCCACCATACCAACACATGTAGCGTTTGAATCATTCAAGTTACGAGGCGTTTGATTTTGTTCTCTGAAACTATGTTCGCTAATAAAGTGGGGCTGGAAGGCACATTGTAAGGTTGTGAATCTTCACTTTAATTTTTACTAACATACTCTGTACAACGCGTGGGGAATGAATCATTCGAGATGTAAGCTATGAAGTTGAATAGCTGCAGATTCTACCTTCTAGGATGCACTTCCGCTGGACTCTTTTGCGTCCAGCTCATGCTGCGCCACCATTACACAGGAGTCTTCTTCAAGGGACGAAATTGAACTTTGCCTTTTCACCATGGATTCTCTGGGTCAATTTAGCATGTCTGTTGTGCACTGCATGTCAGGCGTTATGCCGACCTGATCTATGCCATGAAGTGCAGGCAATAAATACCTTGCCACGGTGATAAACATAGCTGATCCATCATGCAACTCTGTCACACTCTGCAGGAAGAATGTGACTCAAAACCTAGGAAATAATCTTATACACGAGCATTGGCATGTAGAACAATACCTGAATTTTTCCTTTGCTAAAAGTTTTGTGGAGCTCCAGCTAAAATCTCACTTGCTCTTGCACTTCCTTCATTGACCTGTTCCAAAATGTTGTAGAGTCAATAATGTTATGATTGACAAGAAAAGTCAACCATTAGAAATAATTTATTCATAAAAATAAAGATACATCTATATATATATATATATTTGACCCTTCCTATCCTACAATGAAATTTCTTTTCAGTCGGTTGGTCATTTCCACGAATGTGGATGATCTTCGCCATTAATCGCCTGCACAATACTTACTAGTTAGAGGTATAAGTTATTGGGTGTCCTCTGAACCCCATGATGGCTGCACATGGCAGCAGCGAGCAAAATTGTTTTTCACTAATACATTTGTACCGGTAAGCGGAATGATTGTCCCTCCAAGTCCCAAAAGGGGATTTAATAATATAATTGTAAGAAGAATTTTAAAAGGCACGCATGGAATATACATATCAGAAGAAAAACGTTACATGTACACGATGACAATTTTAAATTATGTCTAATAAAACAAAAGACGATAAAATTCAGGGACTTGTGTATTAAATTCTTAATTAGTGCCAAATCAATTTATTATTCAAATTTATAAACAATTAATTGTTTGCGAGTTGTGAAGAGGCCGACCAAAGTCTTTCCACCACTTCCACGTATTACTATTACACGCCCTCTGTCAAAGATTGTGCAGTTAGTCTGCGTATAATTCCGCGTTCATGCAATAGAATTCAACAATTTCAGCACAATCGTCCCGAGAAACACGGACAGCTGTTACCTAAAAGCTTGATACTGTTAGGTGAACCGTTGCCAACCCTTCACGCCAAAACATTATAAAAGCCACTCATTCTCCATCTCAAATTCTCACAAGCTAGCAGCGCACAGCACAACAGCCTCTTTTACACCATTTCTGTATTTCTTTCTCTCTCCTCCTCCTCCTCTCTCTCTATCTATCAAGCAGAGGCAAATTTCTCTGTGGATTTTAGCAGAACAATGGCCCCAGTGAGCATCTCCTCCAAGACATTCTTGCTCGTCTTCGTAATGATGGTGGCGGCGGCGGCTGTCATGGTCTCGGCTCAGGAGAGCGAGATGATGGCACCCTCGCCGGCGCCAGGTCAAGACACTGGATCTGGATTCTCTCTGCCGGTTTCCGCTGCCGTAGCCGGATTCTCTCTTGTTGTTTCTTTCCTAGGTCTCCTGAGGCATTAATGTATTACATAGCTTCTTCTTCTGTATTTATTATTTCTGTCGAGTATTTTATTTAAATAAAAATAAATAAATAAATAAATTTAAATTATAAATTATAAATATCATATTTTTTAAAATTTTATTTTTTTATTATTAATATTTTTGTCCTATGAATTTTAGACACATGCAAAAATTTATTAATATCAATTTATTAATAATAAATTATAACACTGCCTATTCCATGGGTACGCCATGGCGGACGGGCATGCCTCCATGAACTTGGTTTTTTTTTTTTTCACTGTACTTTAACGTTCTCAAAATGATACCCAAAACGGACGCATTAGGTCAACAGTGGACTGGAAGTTTTCAACTTATTTATTCCAAAAGAAATGTTTCTTTATATCTAATATAAATTTTCTTTTCGAGTTGTAGCTTTTTAGACAAGAATTCAGTGTTCATACACTAAAAAGACGCAAAAAAGATAAAACTTGCACTTCTGAATATTGTATATTCTGCTACCCTGTCCACGTTGTTCTACTTTTCACCTCTGCTTCCAGTGCCGTAGCGTACGAGTTTATTGGCACGGAACGGAAGTGAACCTCATAAAATGTGTCACGTTACACATTTATAATATTTAATATATAATTATAAATATTTATAAAATTAAAATATATACCACACGATTATGACTTTCTTTGACTTTACTCTGCGACAAGACAAGTCGTGTTCATGTAATGACATAGATCCACTTCCTCGTTGGGGTCAAAATTACAAAAGGAATAATACTCTAGGTTAATTTTTGGCTCAATTCCCACTTAGTACTTTTGAAAATCAATGCTAAAATCTCATATTAAAAATAAAAAATAATTAAATTATTTTTATTTTTTATAAATAAAAATATGTAATAAATTATATATAAAAAAATAAAAAAAATAAAAAAAATTTAAATTTTATTTTTATGAATTTTAATATTTAAATTTTATTAACTAAATTATTAAATTTTTAAATTATATTTTTTATTTTAATAATATTTATTTCTACTTTTATTTATAAATATATATCATATCTTTTGTTTTTAATTATTTTTCTTACTTTTATTATTATTTTCAAGGGTTATAACTTGAAACTTATTCCCCAACAAACTGATATCACAATTTTGATTTTAGTTTTTCAGGAAAATAGTAATTATGATAATAACTAAGTATTATTCTAAGAAATTCAATCAGAGTGTCAATTTTGATAAGTGACAGCTGAAAATAAAGGTCATGATAATTTACTCATAACTTCTGGATTTTGACATAAAAAAAAGGGTTGTAAAAACAAACAGACATGTGAGAATTTGGTCCTAGCTAGTGGAACAAGAAAGATATGGATCTATATTCAATTCAATATGCAATCAAAGGAATTCTCCCTACTTAGTTTTCGCTCTGCTCGTGTGTGGAACTCCTTTCTCACAAAACGGCATATCAAAAAAAAATTGATAAATACTGAAAAAAAATGATAAATACTGAAAAAGAAAGGAGTTTGCTTCAACATAACGCTACTAGGGCGACAGAGAAAGTAAGAGAAGATGTCAAATGAGGAGTTTGCTGGTCTTGACAAAAAGGTTAGATCAGGTATCATCTTAAATATACTGAGGTTACTTCTAAAGATTTGTAAGAGAAATTAAAATCTTTATATATAAAGAATATAATGGAGAATAGATTTTATTTAAAGCAAAGTTTGTATAAATACTTTGCATGCCTGAAGGATCATATATATTGTCACATTTAGATAAATTTGATTTTTTGTTTTTAGATTTGAGTAATATAGATGTTAATATTGAGGATAAAGATCAAGCCTTGTTATTATTATGTTCTCTTCTCATTCGTTTATGCTAGAGAAACAATGCTTTATGGTAAAAAAATTATTTCTTATAGAGAAATTAAATTTATTTTGAAGTCAAAAGAACATATCGAAAGGGATATAACTGGGGAGAATAGTAGTAGTGGTCAAATTGACAGTTTAGTATTTAAGGGCGGATCAGATAAGAAGAATACAAATAGTTAGAGGTCTAGTAAATCTAAATCCAATCATATAAGGTATTGAGTCAATTCAAACTAGTGTTGTAGAAGATAATAGTGATGAAATTATCTTCTTTGTTAATGATAAATG
The DNA here is from genome assembly GCA_037832345.1 of Rhizophora mangle. Lineage (NCBI taxonomy): Eukaryota > Viridiplantae > Streptophyta > Magnoliopsida > Malpighiales > Rhizophoraceae > Rhizophora > Rhizophora mangle. Next base: position 1,002,903 of record JBAPLJ010002022.1, on the reverse strand, counting down.
AAAGTATACTTATGAATGAATTTTGGATTTTGGTTGCACATGCCATATGTGTCTCAATAAGGATTGGTTTTCCACTTATGAATCTGTTGAAAGTGGAGTTGTCATGATGGACAATGATGTAGTTTGCAAAATTGCTGGGATTGGTACGATTAAAATCAAGACTCATGATGGTGTTGTAAAAACACTTACACGGTTCAGACATGTTCCAGAATTGAAGAAAAATCTCATCTCTTTGGGAACATTTGAGGCTCTTGGGAGTTTTAGAAGTTAATAAAGGTGCTCTCGTTGTCATGAAAGCTTACAGATTTAGAAATTTATATATTCTATAGGAAACTACAATTATGGATTCTATTATAATGTTTACAGAGACAATTGTCAAAAGGAAGGTTTCAATTCAAAAAATTAGTATTAGAAATAATCCTGTAGATATGTTTACAAAACCTCTTCCAGTTGTTAAGTTCAAGTAGTGATTGGACTTAATTAGCATGCTACGATGATTTGGAAGTTTATGAAAAAGGTGGAGCGTTGTTACTATAACTGCATATGAAACTTGAGTTAAGGTGGTTTAAATTCAAGTAGTGCTTGGATTTGATTAGCATGTTACGATGATTTGGAAGTTGATGAAAAAGGTAAAGCGTTGTTACTAAAACTACATGTGAAACTTGAGTTAAGGTGGTTTAAGTTCAAGCTTAATTAGCATGCTATGATGATTTGAAAGTTTATGAAAAAGGTGGAGTGTTATTACTATAACTGCATGTGAAACTTGAGTTAAGGTAGATATTTATTAGTTTTTAACTCAAGTCTCACATCACAACTTTTGAGGGTAAATATCAAAATCTTACATCAAAAATAAAAATATGATTAATTACCTTTATTTCTTATAAATAGAAATTATATAATGAGTTATATATAAAAAAATAAAAAAAAATTAAAAAAATTAAAACTTTATTTTCATGAATTTATAGTTCTAATATTTAAATTTTATTAACTAGACAATCGAATTATATAAAATTTATTATTTTTTATTTTTAATTATTTTTTTTACTTTTATTACTATTTTTAAGGCTTATAAACCGACATGAAGCCCATTTCCCAACACTCTATTTTAAGTGATGTGATCGACCCCAGCTGCAGGCCCACGCCACACATGAACAGTTTGGTATCGTATTTCCTTTTTACTATCAAAAGAAACGTACAAGCAAGTATTGAATCTCTCAAGCACAGGTGGATCATGTGTTATGGCATGCCTGTTGACCAAGTTAATTGGTAACTGTTTCCCTTCCCTATCCTTTGTGTTCACAAAGGTCTAATCCCCATCAAGCCATATCTGGGCAACATCAAGTCCTACTTTTACCAGGGCAGGCGCCCTGTAAGATAAACAGAAAAGAGAAGACAACAAAGCCATCAGTAAACAGAAATTTTACAAGGCACCCAATGCTGAATATACATAGCAGAAGAACGACGTTACATATACGCAATAACGAATCTAAATTATGTTTAATAAAATAAATAAAGTAAAAAATTACGGACTTGTATATTGAATTTCTAATTTGTGCCAATCAATTTATTATTCAAAATTATAAGCAATTAATTGTTCGGACCAAGCATTCTCAGCGAGGTGTCAAGACTCAAGAGGCCGACCAAAGTCTTCCTACTTCCCAGACCACTTCCACGTATTACTATTACACGCCCTTCGTCAAATAGCGTGCAATTAGTCTGCGTTCAATCCCGCGTTCATGCAATAGAATTCAACAATTTCAGCACAAGCGTCCCAACAAACACGGACAGCTGTACTGTTAGGTGAACCGTTGCCAACCCTTTTGCAGACCCCACGCCAAAACATTATAAAAGCCATCCCATTCAGCATCTCTAATTCTCACAAGCTAGCAGCCTACAGCACAACAGCATCTCTGACTCCATTTCTGTATTTCTCTCTTTCTTCCTCGCTCCCTCTCTCTCTATCTATCAATCAGAGGCAAGTTTTTTTGTGGATTTTAGCAGAACAATGGCCCCAGTGAGCATCTCCTCCAAGGCATTCTTGCTCGTCTTCGTAATGATTGTGGCGGCGGCCCTTATGGTCTCGGCTCAGGAGAGCGAGATGATGGGACCCTCGCCATCGCCAGGGCAATACACTGGATCTGGGTTCACTCTGCCGGTTTCCGCTGCCGTAGCCGGATTCTCTCTTGTTGTTTCTTTCTTAGGTCTCTTGAGGCATTAATGTATTACAGAGCTTCTTCTTCTGTATTTATTATTTCTGTCGAGCATTTTATTTAACGTATAAAAGACTTCTATCTTACCCATCTCCCAGCTAGACTCAAGTCCTTTCTTTTTTACAGTATTTTATTTAAATAAAAAGATAAATAAATTTAAATTATAAGTATAAATTATTTTTTAAAAATTTTATTTTTTTAATTATTAACATTTATATTTTATAAATTTTAAATACAAATTAAAATTTATTAATGTTAATTAAATTATTATATATATATATATATATATTATTTAAAATTTAAAAATTAAAATTATTTTATTATTTATTTAATTAATCAATTTAATTATTAATTTTTAAAATTAATAAATTTTAAATTAATGTAATTAAATTATATTTTATTTTTAAATTTTATAAATTTAATTAATTAATTTAATTTAATTTTTAAAATTTTAATTTAAGATTCTTAAAATGATACTCAAGATAGGCGCATTAAGTTAACAGTGGACTGGACGTTGCCAACTTATTTAGTCCAAAATAAATGTTTCGTCAAAAATCTAATATAAATTTGCTTTTCGAGATGTAGCTTTTTAAGGCAAGAATTCAGTGCTCATGTACTTACAAGAAAAAAATAAAATAAAATAAAACTTGCACTTCCGAATATTGTATATTCCGCTACCTTGTCCATGTTGTTCTACTTTTCACCCCCTGCTTCCATTACCGTAGCGTACGAGTTTATTGGCACAGAACGGAAGTGGACGTCTTTAAATGTGTCACGTTACACAATAATATTTAATATATAATCATAATTATTATTAAAATTACTATCGTCACGACAAGACGTGGACATTTAATGACATAGACCTACTTCCTTGATGGGTCAAAATCACGACAGGAATAAAACTCTGTTTTTAAGTCATTTGATGGACCCCAGTTACAGGCCCACGCCACACATGGACAATTTGGTAAGGTGATTTCATTTTCTTAAAGAAACCGGCCCATCGACTTCAGAAGTTAAATGCCAACCAACATGTGCCCATGCAGCGCTACTCATTTTGTGGGCCAACCAAGACGAGAGACAAATCTAGCCTCTTTAACATTCTTAGCCGGCATGGCATCTTTAACACTAGAAACTATTTAGCTTGTCTAATATTAATTTAATGATCGAACAAACAGGCGCAAGTTTTATGTTTGCAATAGCAGCTGTTGCTCGCAAACAGGATTAAACCCAGAAAAATCTATATATATATATATATGTTTGACCCTTCCTATCCTACAACGTTAGAATCTAAAGCAAGTGAAATTTCTTTTCAGTCGGTTGGTCTTTTCCATGAATGTGGATGGTCTTCGCCATTAATCGCCGGCACAATACTCATTAGTTAGAGGTATAAGTTTTTGGGTGGCAGCAGCGAACAAAATTGTTTTTCACTAATGCATTTGCCAAGCTGTGGGTACCGGTAAACGGAATGATTGTCACTCCAAGTCCCGAAGGGCGATTTAATAATATAACTGTAAGAAGAATTTTAAAAGGCACGGAATGTCTGCGTGGAATAAACATATCAGAAGAAACGTTACATATACACGATGGCAATTTTAAATCAAGTCTATACTAAATTTTTAATTAGTGCCAAATCAATTTATTATTCAAATTTATAAACAATTAATTGTTGGCGAGTTGTGAAGAGGCCGACCAAAGTCTTTCCACCACTTCCACGTATTACTATTACACGCCCTCTGTCAAAGATTGTGCAGTTAGTCTGCGTATAATTCCGCGTTCATGCAATAGAATTCAACAATTTCAGCACAATCGTCCCGAGAAACACGGACAGCTGTTACCTAAAAGCTTGATACTGTTAGGTGAACCGTTGCCAACCCTTCACGCCAAAACATTATAAAAGCCACTCATTCTCCATCTCAAATTCTCACAAGCTAGCAGCGCGCAGCACAACAGCCTCTTTTATACCATTTCTGTATTTCTCTATCTCTCTCTTCCTCCTGTCTCTCTCTCTATCTATCAATTAGAGGCAAATTTCTTTGTGGATTTTAGCAGAACAATGGTCCGAGTGAGCATCTCCTTCAAGACATTCTTGCTCGTCTTCGTAATGATGGTGGCGGCGGCTGTCATGGTCTCGGCTCAGGAGAGCGAGATGATGGCACCCTCGCCGGCGCCAGGTCAAGACACTGGATCTGGGTTCTCTCTGCCGATTTCCGCTGCCGTAGCCGGATTCTCTCTCGTTGTTTCTTTACTAGGTCTTTTGAGGCATTAATGTATTTATATATATTAATTCATTATGTAGAATATTTTATTTAAATAATATATATATATATATATATATATAATAATTTTTTAATATTTATTTATTTATTTTAATTATTTATATTTATATTATATAAATTTTAGATATGTGTAAAATTTTATATTAATATAAATTAAATAAATTTTAATATATATTATATAATAATTAATTATATAAATTAATTAAATTAAATATATATTAAAATTTTAATTTTATTAAAATATTATAAAATATTATAAATATTATTATAGAAGTGGTTATGACATTCTTATATAATATGAATATAGATTAACTTGCAAAGTGTAATTTCTTGTTGAGGGATTTAAATATCTAATTTTGGGTGGAGACGGAAAAGTCAGTACTTTTTATTGAATTTATTTGTTTATTACTTTTTTTTTTCACTTAATACATATTTAATGGAATAATAATAACAGCTGTTTGATATAAGATCTTGGTTAATTATGTCAATTTGCTTTGTTCTTTTCTTCTTTTAAGATTTAATTTCTCCCTAAAATGTTCTGAATTTTAGTTTAATTGTAATGAAATCATTTTGAAAACTGAACTATCTAAATAGGTGTAAATAAAATTGAAAAAAAAATCATCTTTTAACTGCTGGCAAAATAAGGGGTCAAAAATAATGTGTTACGTTATTCTAAAAGTAATGGATCATAAGAAAAAGCAGGCTTCTAACAATTGCCTGTTCTATGGGTGTGCCATGGCGGACGCGCACGCCGCCATGAACACGGGTGGTTTTTTTTATTTTTTTTTCACTGTAGTTTAACGTTCTCAAAATGATACCCAAGATAGACGCATTACATCAACAGTGGACTGGACGTTTTCAACTTATATATTCCAAAATAAATGTTTCCGTTAAATCTAATATAATTTTGCTTTTCGAGACAAGAATTTAGTGTTCATACACTAAAAAGAAAAATATAAAATAAAATAAAACTTGGCACTTCTGGATATAGTATATTCTGCTACCCTGTCCACGTTGTTCTACATTTCATCCCTGCTTCCATTGCCGTTGCGTACGAGTTTATTGGCACAGAACGGAAGTGGGCGTCTTAAACCGTGTCACGTTACACGTTTATAATATTTTTAATATATAATTATAATTATTTATAAAAATTAAAATATATAAATAACAACTTGACCGTACTGTCGTCCCGACAAGACAAGACGTGGTCATATAATGACATATGTTGATGTACTTCCTTGATGGGATCAAAATTACAACAGCTAGAAAAGTCTGTTTTTAGGTCTTGTGATCCACCCCAGTTGCCGGCCCACGCCACACATGGACAGTTTGGTAACGTATTTTCATTTTCTTAATGAAACCGGCCCACCGACTTGACAAGTTAAATGCCAACCAACATTTGCCTGCCCGCGCAGCGCCAGACATTTTGTGGGCCAACCATGACAAAACAAAGAGACAAATCTGATCTCTCCAGAATTCTCTGCCAGCGTCTTTGACACTGGAATTTATATAGCTTGTCTAATATATAGAACAAACTGGCGCAAGTTTTATGTTCGCAATAGCAGCTGTTGCTCGCAAAAAGGATTAAACCCAGAAAAATATTTTACTCTACGATATTCTGTACAACGCCTGTAGCGTTTGAATCATTCAAGTTAAGAGGCGTTTGATTCTGTGCTCTGAAACTATGTTCGCTAATAAAGTGGGGCTGGAACGCCTCTTCTTTGTGACATTGTAAGGTCGTGAATCTTCACTTTAATTTTTGCTAACATACTCTGTACAACACGTGGGGAATGAATCATTCAAGATGTAAGCTATGAAGTCGAATAGCTGCAGATTCTACCTTCTAGGATGCACTTCCTCTGGATTCTTTTGTGTCCAGCTCATGCTGCGCCACCATGACACAGGAGTCTGCTTCAAGGGACGAAATTGAACTTTGCCTTTTCAACATGGATTCTTTGGGTGATTTTAGCATGTCAGTTGTGCACTGCACGTCAGGCATTATGCCAACCTGATCTATGTCATGAAGTGCAGGCGATAAATACTTTGCCACTGTGATAAACAGAGCTGATCCATCATGCAACTCTGTCACACTCTGCAGGAAAAAAGTGATTCAAAACTATAGGAAATAATCTTTTGCACTTAAGGGCATTGGCATGTACTAGAATGTCTGATTCATTTCTGGCGTGCCTTAAGACAAATAATTTTTTCATACATAAACCATAGGATTTAATCCAATCATAAAAACATTACATGATTGATTTTTCATTAGAGGATGATATTGTTCTGAACAGTGAGCCTTAGTAGTAGGATGGAAATGTTCTTGGATAGAATATGCACCAATTTTTATTAGACACCTCCATGAAGGTATCTCTTCCCCTTCCTTTTTTTCATCCTGATTTCATTTCTGCACCCTGAGGTAATCCCTTGCTATTAGAAGTTTGAAAAAAACCCATGACTTTAATGACAACAATACCTGAATTTTTCCTTTGCCAAAAGTTTTGTGCCCCACAAGGATTGCACGACCATTGTCATGTAGAGCTCCAGCTAAAATCTCACTTGCACTTGCACTTCCTTCATTGACCTGTTCCAAAATGGTGTAGAGTCAATAATGTTATGGTTAACACAAAAAGTCAACCATTGCTCTTCAAACATCAAATAAATAATTGCATTACCAGTTTTAATTTGTCAACAAGAACTTTTTGTTTTACCACACTAACAATGAGTGGCATATGGTATCTAAGACATAACAATTTTGTGCCAAAAGTGCACCTGTTTGGTCAACTATGTTGAGCCCCTTTCATGAAATAAGCTTCAGTCCTAAATTTAACCTATACAAGAAGAAACCTGATGCTGGAAACATGTTAGATGTTACATGGTAACCTATGACTTGTCAGAGAAGCTTCCAAGGACTAGACTAGATAAATGTGTCTTCAAATGCATCTGATGACGCTAAAAAATGGTCAACCGATTTTTACTGCATAGGGCTTAAATGTTCTTGAATTTCATTCTTCAATTCCATTAGCTTATGCAAAGAAAATATAGTCCTTTTAATGGTGTACTATAAAAAGAAATGTACAAGCAAGGATTGATTCTTACAAGCACAACAAGTGGATCATGTGTTATAGCATGCCCGTTAACCAAGTTAATAGGTAACAATTTCCCTTCCCTATCAATTGTGTTCACAAGGGTCTCATCCCCATCAAGCCATATCTGGGCAACATCAAGTCCTGCTTTTACCAGGCCCCCCTGTGAGATAAACCAAAAAGAGAAAACAACAAAGCCATCAGTAAACTGAAATTTGAAGGCAAGATATCAACTTCTTCTCTTCCAAAAACACAAATTAGGAGCTCACAGGATTGTTTCGCAAATCCAAAATGTATGACTGTACACCCTGTGTTTCCATTTCATTTATTGCATTTGCCATGTCAGCAGCAGCATTCTGGCAAAATGGAACAAAAAGACTTCCACATCAACTCAATTCACAGCAAGAAACTTAACAAACCTTCACCAAAAATAAAACTTAATATATGCAAGTCAATAGAGGAAAAGTTGCTTCTAAAGGTTTTCTGTAATCATTACCTGAGAGAAGGCTGACAACTTCACATAACCAGTCTTTATGATTTGGCCATCTGGGGTTTTATGAGGGATGATGGCACTGGACAGCAAGGAAAGCTTAATGTACTCACGTGGTAAATTGACCTTCAGCAGAGAACACATACATCCATGTCATCTCATCACACCAAATATCTAATGTGTGCTTATTCATCAGGCCACCTCGGGAATTTTTCAATATTTCTTTATAATGTCTCAGAGAGACACCAAATGCATGATGCCACTGAAAATTGCCTGTGCATGCCATTATAATGCAACTAGAGAAAGATGATGTACCTCTCTGATACTAGAATCACTTGTTGAACTGCTGCCCTAGACAGAGGTTAAAAAAAACAATTCCATTCAGAGATTTCCAGAACAAGGGCAAACATAGGCTGAAAAAGGGAATAAAAGTGAGACTGTGATATCAAATTTCTAAGAAATCAATAAATCATATTATTGAGATAGAGATAGAGACTTACGGCTCCACCTTGATCAAACAGCATATCCTAATCTCCTATTTACATTGCACATAGCAAGAGCAATACTTACACTTAGTAATTTTACTGTAACAAATGTTCCGACATGGCCTCTAAGCTTTTGTGCTGCAGCTTCACTGCCAATACCATCAAGCCTCTCCCCTGATATTGAATGACAAAGTGTTTGATATTAATATAGTTAAATTTGAGCATAAATACCACAAGAAGAAAAAGAAGGATTGTAGTCATTCGCACATGATACAAATGTCCTAGCTCTAGAAACATAATTGTCTTCTCTCATTACCAAATAACCAGGAAATAATACAAGATTAAGCTAGGTAGCTGTTGTGTAACCTAGCTGTGTGATCTACAGAATCATGAGCCCACCATATATTCATAGAACACTTTTTCAGCTCATGAAAACGAAATGTCAATGCATAACAATTCAATACCATTAATCTCGATCAATTCATCCCCCTCATGTATACCAGCACGAGCAGCTGGGCTACCCTCCACACAAGACAAGACAGTCTGTCAAATCAACAACAAAAATTAATTCTTCCCAGCTTGCAGTGTGAAATGCATTTAATCCTAGTCAACTTATGGTTATGTGACCAAAAAATGAGAAATTCATTAAATCATAATGTTGAGAGCATGTTAGATACCTAAAAAAATAATATATAAAAGAAGGCAAACGATCACAAGACACAACATGAATGCACTAACCAAATGGCCAGTCCTTGGTTCCATATTTATGAAGATGCCCACACCTTGCAAATTTCCATCATTTCCTATTCTAAAACTTTGGTAATCCTGCAAATTCAAGAACAAACCAAAGCAGAGAATAAACACATGTTGTTTGCTTGTCTTCAGGTCAATATGCAACAAAAAGCACTCAAAAAGCGTGACTAAAATCATATACAAACAGCCATAAAGAGCCTGAGAAATGTCAGTTTTAAGCTTATATGGACAAAATATTAGATTTGATACAAAAGAAGCAAATCCTTCGTAAGACCTTTGGACTGATAATCCGAGTAAAAGGGTCCCCAAGAGTTGAAAGCATCCCACTAATCTTATTGTAGGCAGCATCAGCTGAACTTAACGGAAACATTTCCACCATTGTTTGTTGCAACTTTAAATCCCAATCTGCACCCCACAAAAAAAATAAAATAAAATCTCAACCTAAAACAAAAGCCCTTATCAAAACAAATAGAGATCCAACCAATTTTCCTAGTTCAGAAACATCAGAAGACCAACTTCCTCAGCGATTATTGTGTATCTTATCTAAAGTAAAATATCAAAACTACAGATAATGATCTCAAATGGGTCATGCTGACGAATAGTAACATTCAATACCTTGATGATTAAATGTGGGGTCGAAAAATGTCTCTCTAATCAAACCCCAAGTCTCCACTAGCGTTCTTTGAACTGTATTCACCTAAAAATGAAAACTTAATTCCCTCAGAACAAATATACTGGAACACAAAAACCACTAATATGCAAAACCCACCCCCAAGAAAAAAAGGATTAAAATCGGTCACCTCGCGAGTGCGGGAAACAGGAAAAGCGACCGTTAAGTATCCCGCCAACGCCGGAGGATCATAACAAACCGACGCCAAAGCGGTAGCGGCGGCGGCAAAGCCAACAAACTTCTTTCCGAGCGAATTGATTAAATCCTGACCGTCGGTACCTGGCTTGAACTCCGTCTTAGCCGTCAGCCGACATGATGCGCAAGGCAGAGACACACACCGTTTCAGGGCCCCCGAAACAGCTTTGCCCCTGTACAAAGCCGAAAATCGTTGCGTGAAGAGCGGCAGCAAAGTGGGTTTTGAGGGTTTCGCCGGTGACAGCATTAAAAGATCCAAGCTTGAACTCAGAGGCTCCATAGACCCACTTTTTTTTCAACTTCCCAGGGAACTCTGAGTCTGTTGTAGTGTGTTTATTTTCTGTGGAAAATGGGATGGACGTTGAATTTTATGCTTTTTCTTTTCTTTTCTTTTCTAATTTTTGAACCGTTTTGTCGCCAGAGATTCCTGGGCGGGTCCACAAGAATCTATTTACTTGTGGCAATGGGATCTGTTGCGTCTCGTGTTTGAGTATCCCATTTTATTTTGTACACGTGTTCAAGGTTAGCGTCTGCAGAAAACTCTCAAGGAAAAAACAAAAAAAAAAAAAAAAATTTATACCAACCTGACTCTTTAAAAACGCCCTAACTAGTTGCAATGTTTTGTACTGATGCATTTTAATAACTAATTTCATCATCACATTAACCAATACCATCAAAGGTTATAATTTAGTAGTGGTAGTAGAAAGATTATTGTCATACTAAACTAATTGTTGTGAATTGGATTCTCTACCAAAACTCACAAAATTTAATTTTTGATAGCGCACGATTTTCATGGAGCTCAAGTTGGAGGAATTCTTTCAGCCCAATGAAAGCTTTTAGCTAATAGCTACAGTATCTTCTCCTCTCGTGCCCAAATCCCGCAACATCGGCTGGCCCGGAGCCCCATTGTCACCCACTTTCCTAATGAGTCATGAAGGGCATTTGATGCGGCCCATTAATGAAACGAACGATGAAAGGGCTGGTATTCAAACATGGTTACAGCCCACATTCGTTCTGCTCATACGCAGGCTTCCCTGTTCCATCGATTGAATTAAAAAAACAAAACAAAACAAAAAAGACTATGTATGTTAGAAAGAAACCTGGTTATTGGTGGCTCTTCGGCTAGGTTATTGATGGATACGAATCGCAACAAAAGGGTTTCGAACAAAAAAAAATGTGAGGAGGTAAAAACATGTGGGACATTGCAATAAAGACTGTTCGTTCAGCCATGTTTCTAAAAATAATATAAAGATGTTATTTGATTGGAATTCAAAAAGCTAGAGGAGAAAAGGGTAAGGGAAAGAGGAAGATAAAGACACTTTCAATTAAAGCAAAAGGACTTAAAAGAAAAAGAATAAACTCAACTAGATGAGATGATTTTGACAAACATTGACGTTTCAACTAAGTAATTAGAAGGACCAATATCTTAAAAATTAAATTAGACTGATTAATAAGGTATTAGAATGCATGAAGAATCACTCAGACTTCTAAACTTGAGATTAATCAGACTCCTCAAATAAGAGCCGGTTGATTTGCTTGATCAACTCCATGTGATTTGATTCTTAATTATGATGCTAGATTTTTGAATGAATAGTCGTAATCTCCATCATAAAAATTGGCGGAACCCATCTTTTCTTTGTAACATTCTTGAGTAGCCAATGTACAAGGCGCTCCTTTCATCCTTCAATCCAGGAACGAGGCTCACTAATTTGAGTGTAAACAAGATAGATGGAATGGAGGCCATGGGCCCGGGCAGCGAAAGACCCTACATGGCCGATCGATCCTTGTGTCTAAGTGATGTGTAAATTGGGAAAGGACATAGACACATGGCTATAAGCCCTAGATTTACAAGCGCTCATAAATGAGTATAAAGCATGTAAGCATGTCCGACAACAACGAAGGGACCACAAATATTGTGATTTAGCGATAAGAGAGTTCATTTGTTGTTATGTTAAAGGTCATGAATTCGAGTCTTTTATAAGACGTGTAAGTTATAATCCTCTTTTCCCATTTTTTTTGTGATTTAATTCAAAAAAAAAAAAAAAACAACAACAACAACAACAAGGTAGGGAATCAATGCATAGATCATCATCAATGGTCAAAAAAAAAAGGTGTTCTTGAGAGGTTAACCTTCAAGCCAACTCTCTCAAATTTCTAGAAAATATGAGCAAAATGTGAGTTTCATTTTGAGTGTACTGGAAAAAAGTATATGCCACACCATTAATTTGTTTACATTAGCATGCACATGACGAATCTACATGTAAGTCAGTGGAGGAAAATGCCCTTCCCAACCCTCTACCCACTCCCAATTTACTTTTCCTCCACATCTTTTCGTTTGTCCCCACCGTAAAAAATTCTAGGCTCCGTTACCGACAGCATGCCATGTTGATATAGGTTTCCATCTATTAGCGTTGACGGGATGGTAGATTCGATATTATTAAAAATAAAAAATAAAAAATCTATGATCATTAAATTGATAAAAAAATGAAATTTGTTAAATATGAAAAAAATTGGAATGGTTTTTAGTAATATATATATATATATATATATTTTTTCCGGGCAAGTAATATTAGTTTTTTTTTTTTTTGTTATAAGAGAGCAAAAGGTTTTTTTTTTAAAAAAAAAAATAAGAGCATCTCAATTAACTGTATTAGAAGCATGAGACTATTAAAGTATCTGTTGATCATATTTATTAGCTGGTGATTGTCGTCGGCAATTAGCAAAAAAAATAAAAAATAAAAAGAATCCTTATTGATTTCTTTTAACTCGCCTTTCCAAAGATCCTTTTTGTTTCAGGATTAAAATGTTAGCCAGGATAGGATTCTTCCCGGAAGCTGTAGAAAGTTCTTTCCGAAGGGAAAGTTCAACCTTGTGTGTGTTATATTTTCCGAGAAAGATACAAAGATCTTAAAATATGAAAGCCATCATCTTCAAATGGGGCCATTTATGTTACCTAAATATTAAATATGATCTGCCGGACATATAAATTAATTAAAAATTATCTAATTGAGATGGTCACCCCAACTTGGTTGTGGGACAGAGCCGGGGAGCTCGACTCCTGAACCACTCCAAAAAAAAATCCACAAACGTGGGAGACGGAGATTGCTTCCTTGAGGTACTTTGTACTTCTTGTAGTATTTTCAGACCCGTTTTTGTCTCTTCTCTAATATCTAACAAACTAATTATTCATTATTACTGTATTAAAAAAAAAAGAATCATCAAAACCTAAGATTAGACAAATGTTACTACATTTTTTAATTAGGTCGGTTAGAGACTAGACATAAACAGGCATTAGTGCTACATTATTATTATTATTATTATTATTATTTTGATAATAGACTGGACTCATTAGTGCTATGTTCTGTGTCAATTTGCCATTGAATGAGTTGTTTTATGATACCATCATAATTATGTTTTGTGGCATTGTCAGAGACCACTTAGTTATTTTTAAATGACTAATCACACTCTCCAAACTTCTTGTAAGCACTAGAGGTGATCACGAGACTAATTAGCCTGATCAGTCTAATTAATTATTAATAGCAGTTTGTGATATATGTCGCCTTCTCGCCTTGCTTAGGGGTTATTTTTATTTTTTTCCCCTTAGGCCTCCGTGAATGTAGGATCGTCTGAAAGCTGTCTTTGATTATACGTGTCAAACAGTGATTTGAAGAGTTATACTTGAACCCATGCATCAAATGAAAAGAAGTTCACACACCCAATTGATTTGATGTCCATGAACATCAAGGGTAGCTTTTTCTTGTGCAGAGAAAAAAGCCTAGAGGTGCGCTCTCTCTCACACTCTAATATTGTGCCTTTTTTTTTTTTTTCCCTTCTCTCTTAAGTTTTTTTTCTTCTCACTGAAGTTTATTCCCCATCTAAAGATACCCAATACCTACAATTGGGGGAATCTTCAAGCCCCAAAGCAGAGTGACCTTGGCAGAAGAAAATGGATCAAAGCAAGCATATGTCACGGATAATGATCATGGCAAAAGAAAGGATATCTCTAGGTATAGTCCAAAAGAAGGATTTTTGTACCTTCCTAATTATTTTTTTACCTTTTAACCCTTTTTAAGGCTACGTGACAGTAATGGGTCAAGATGTCAAGATTATTTTTACCATTTTCCCCTTTCCTTTTGCTCACTGGGGCCTCTCTAACAAAGTTGTCTCCTACATATTTTGAGGATCAGTCCACCCTCAGCTTTTCCTTACAGTTTTTGGTACATAAAATTTAAAAATCGTAAACTTGTGGTAGTATGCTTATGCTATGGGGCATAGAGTGATGATGACATGACCATTATTATAGTCTAAAATAAAGTGCAATATACAAAATTGTGTACCGTGGAACTTTTGCTAGTGTGACATGGTGCATTAACCTCTAGATGCCTACTTGGGCAGCATGGCTAATGGTTCCCAAAGTACAATATATAATTCTCCTTCCTTTTTCTTCTTTTTGATGTTTTTCACCATTTAATCAAAACCTTGCCTTAGATGATAAATTTATTGAGATTTTAAGTATAAGTATTATAAATGAAAAAGATGCCTTAAGATTTAAAATTAAAATGTGGAGTGAAAGTGAAAAAAATGTTTTAAAATTTAAAATTAATATATGATGCAAATCTTACAAGTCTGTTATTTATTAAAATTCTACTTAAATTTCTTCTCATACTGTTAAAATCGATATCTTGGCAATCTTATGGGTAGGATGCTCCTTACTTGGATCCATTGAGGAAGCCAACATTCTGTAATGAAATGAAATTAATACTAAAAAGAAAATAAAATACAAGCACAGCATAGCACATGACCAAAATTAATGAATAATATAATAAAGGAATATATATATATATATATATATATTTAAGTTGTGATTCGAGCCCAGGGAGACAATCCTATCCACTTTGTGTTGGAATATGAATACAAAGTGTATCATAGAATTGTGTAACAATTCCCTCGTGTTGGTTGCTTGGTCTCCCAGCGGCCAAAATCAAGTCCAGCACTAAATTATTGGAATTGTGTATGTGATTAAAAAAAAAAAAAAAAAACCCTCCAAAAGGCGGCCTTGGGATTTTAATCAAGCAAATTGCTTTAAGAAGACTAGAAAAATAACAATAATAATAATAATAATAATTAAGTTCTTCTGCTAATTGCATGTAAAGCTGTGAACTGTTCTTGGTTTTGTAAATCTCCCATGCATGCAGCCCATCACTTTCCTTTTCGTTTAATTATTTTCTTTATGTTCTTACCCAAAAAGGTATCATAAATCTTGCAAATCATGTCCTTCCGATTGATTTTGTAGTCTGATTTTCCAAGGAAAAGGAAAATAACGTGCAAAGTTTCACTGATAAATATGTTGTTTCAGTATCTCGGTATCGACATACAACTTTTTCCTTTCTCTTTTATCTGATTTAAGATATAAAATAGCATTTCCGTACAAGAATATTTTATATTTTAAAGTTAAAAAAAATGGTTAAATGTATGCAACATTCTCGATTATTAGAGTGTTCCTTACGTAAAGCGTTGATATAACATGTAAGTTTGTAAGCAAACGTTAATTAGTGAAAAGGCAGGAAATGCATTGTTGCAGCCATTCAAGTAAGTAACAACAAAAAGCTTGAAAATTCATTCGGCCTTTTATTCCTTCCCACGTTCATGTGCAAGTGTAGAGCAAACGTAAAATTATTATGTACCAAAATTTCAAAGTACATGTGGCTCTGGTGCACTAGGAAGAAATTTTTCAAGCATTGAATGCGGAGAGAGAGAGAGAGAGAGAGAGAGTTGTGTCCTATGGAAAGAGTAGTGGCTCGTAGGGTTGTGTAGGGTTTGGCCTTCCTTACAAAGGGGAATATATTGATTGCCAATAAATGCAATTGCACTCTGGTACCTTTAATATTGGCACGCTTTTGTGGTTGATCTACTTGACTATGGTATTGCACAAGTGTAGAAAATAGGAAGTGGCAGCCCACATGGCTACCAACTGGCAATGTTGAATTTACCTCCCGACTCAGCCCGTTCCCAGACAAAATATGCTTTTGATGGGGTTCTGTACTCATTCACAAATTTTCTTGATAAGCAAATAGAAATCGCATTAACCAAAGAAAATTGAATTCAATTTTTTTAATTTCAAAACCCCAATTTAGATAAGAAAAGGTTGTATTATAATTCATTGTCTGGTGGATTTTCAAGAGCAAAAAAGATATCTTAAAATGGTTAAAGCAAATTAAACTTGGCGAACAAAATAAAGCCACAGTTGGAGGACAAAATAATTATAATATGTTCCGAAATACCAATCAAAATTGATTCTTAATCCGAAGATCTATTAATTACCAAATTATCTTTCTACAATAACGAATTTTCAAAAAGTCCGCCTAGCTTGTGTATGTGTGTCTCTTTCGTATAGTGCCTCCTGTCGAGATGCAATTATTATTGCATGTTCTTCAACACGGGTCTAAGCCTACGCTGGTGTTATGAATTCATTAGAGCAAAATGAATCAAAGTTGTCAGAGAGGAACAGACAGAGAGAGATGGTCAAAGTGTCATTGATATGTCGTTTCAAACTACAGTTGATCATGAGTAGAGATTGTATATATGCACTGTAGGAGGCATCAGTAGATGATGTTGCCGTTTTGTCCACTCTATTGCATATTTTACCCAGCTCTTTGCCCATTCCTTCACCCCCACCACCTCCCCCCCTCTCTCTCTCTATCTCCCACACGCGCGCGCGCACACACACGCACACACACAAAGCACACATGCATCACAATGCAAGGAGCCTCCCACAACACACGCACACAAAATAAAGCTGCCAAGAAGATCCATTCCATCTCAATCTTTCACTCCAATCCTAAAAATCAGCTTGAACAACTAGTCCGCTCATTATTGCTCCCAGCAGACCCATCTTTCTTTCAACCCTCTCTTTATAATTAATAAAATATCTTCACTTCTAAAAGTTGCTTGGGATTTTCCCAACCAATAGTGAACCCCAGATGGTATATGTTCCATCAATCAAATGAACCCTCCACTATCCAAAGCACCCTCCGTCCCCCCCCCCCCCCCCCCCCCCCCCCCCCCGAAAAAAAATGATGTGCTTGTTGCATGAAAAGCCTATCTCAGTGATGTATGAATTATTATAAAGCTACCTATGTCCTGAATATCTCACGGAGATGGACACTATTTTTGTTCATTTCCTTAAAAAAAAAAATATTGCTGCCTAGTGCCAAGACTTCTGCAACTGTCTGATTCTGATGCCCAATGGAGTGACTGTGATCATGCTAAGTGCAAAGTTGAAGAAATAGACAAATAATGAAAATTGAAAACCTACGAGTTGTCTACACTGTTATATATATAGTCAATGGGAATAAATTTCATGTTTAAACCAGCATTCTGAGATGTGTATCTATGGTTTTCAATGCTTCTTCACTCTGCACCTACTTGGTTTATACATCAAATTCTGCAATGGTTCCTTATGTATAATTAGCAGTTATGATACTTTCCTTGGCTCTCCTTTCTAGCCTTTTGCACTAAATTACAAATGTTGGAGATCCGATTGACAAAAGAAAAAGTCATCTTGAAAGAAGAATGGGTTTACAAGTACGTACCTATCATGATGCATTTAGGGTACTATAAGGTGCTATGGAAACAGAAAAGGCAAACCAGAAAGAGAAAAAACAATGAAAAAGGAGGCTTTCAAAGCAAATGTCTGAGGATCATGATCATAGGCTTCGAACTTTCTAAGGTTCGACATACAGCAATGCCAATATAAGCCCCTAAACAAAGATTACATCTCACTAATATTTGTCATTAATTTCTTTCCATTTCACTGCATGGATTCATTATCTTGTTCTACTTCAGATGCAGGTTCTTCTTCTTCTTCAAATCCATCAACTCCATAGGCTGCATGGCCACTCCCAAAAGCTTTTATGTGGTCCTTAAGTGATCTCTTGTGCTTAAAATCAGATCCACAAACGCAGTACCAAAGCTTACCACAGTTCTTCTCATGGGTTCTCCAATCTCCCCTCACAGCAAAGGCCTTACCACATTTTCTACACATGAAAGGTTTGATACCGTGCTTCCTCTTGTAATGCGTTTGAAGGGTTCTAAAATCTTTGAGCGGCTTTGCTCTCGGGTGATCAATGTTGTTCTTGCAACCCGGTGCGCAGCAATAGCAAGGAAGCCTAAGCATGCCTGTTGGCTGAGTTCCTCTTAGAGATTCAGGCCCTTTCCTGTACTGAGATCCATGGCCCCACATATGCATCTACAAACAATTCAAAGTTCACGTCATGCCTGTTAGAAGTCAATTACAGCCGCGGCCAGCAAGCCAAGACAACAAATCCAAAACAGCCAAAAGTGTTTTATCGAGTCCCAATGAAACAGTGGGGAATTTGGAAGCCTTTCAGCCACTTGTATGAAAGTAGGGTTTATATAGATTTAGGAGGGATAATTTTGTTTATTGAAGAGCATATGGAAGATGTTGATATTTGGTGCGGGAACCTTCTACTCTTCACTGCATCTGCAATGTTTCATTACCAAAACAGGCTTGTTAAAGGAAAAGTCTAATAATTATAATAGCTATATTGTGTTCAAATGAAAAAGAAAGGAAGAAAAAAATGACAATAATTGACCTATGACACAGAATGGTCTTTCCTGTTTTTACTCCAGGTTTCCAATAGTAGATCAGCAGATAAAGAAAGTGAAATAACAGTTTTCTTTTTCTTTTTTTTTTATTGTACAATTTAAAGCACGAAGGACCAAGTTGAATCCTGTACATTTGCAGATTTTAGACACCACAGGATGTGGAATTTCATGATTGTATTCTGTTCTTCTCTAGCAGAGAGTAGACTGTTGACAGAAAGTTCACACAGGGAGAGATTTGTTGTTAGATTATAAGAGCCCTGGTAAAACAGCAAAATTTTCAGTTCAACACACCTGCCAACATTTATAGCACAAACTTCAAAGTGCTCAAAGCATAAAGAACATTGTCTGTGTTGTTCAATCAATAAAGCAAGGTACTGATCTCTGCCTCAGTTAAATCAGAAAATTTACTGAACGAAACACATAAACAATACAGAAAATTGTAGAAATAGGCAAAGTTAAAAAAAAAAAAAAAAAAAAAAAGAGAAAATACAATGAGTTCAGGAAAAAAAAAAAATTGAATTAATAAGGTAACCACAAACGAATCCCTTTCATCCAGAAAATAGCTTTAAAAATGTGATTAAAGATTCAAAGTATTCTAGGAACCTTTAATGAACAAAGAAAAAATAGGAGTGGGACTTTTCTTTGTATCACGTTCGAGTCAAAAGAGGAAAAAAAATCGAACCAGAAGGAAGAAAAATGATCCTTTAAGGGGGGTCATATGGCATAGATCGTAATAAGAAAGATGATATACTTACTTGCATGTTGTTGTATCTGTTGAAGGTCTTGAAGCAAACAGGACATGAGAACTGAGTAGGTCCAATTAGAATCTGGGAAGGGGTGGGGATCCAATACTGACCTTTGTTGAGCCTGGTAATGGGGTATCCAGAATCATCACCATCTCCATCTTTATCAGTGACCTCCGAGAAAGAAGATAGTACAGAAGCCATCTCCGAAGCACTAGGGCTTGGAAGCCCTATGTGAAGAGCCACAGTAACACCCTCATCTTCATCATCATTATTAGCACCACCATTCCAAGTGAAGCTTTCCTGATCTTTGGCTTTAGCTTTACTGATCCTGTCCACATCCATAGCGGTGCAACTTTGTTCTTGATCAACTTCGTCATCATATTCTTCTTCTTCTTCTGCATGTTCTTGGTCCTTTTCAGGCCTTGCTGGGCTTAATCTCAAGAGGGGTAGGGCTTCTCTGATAGGAGGAGAGAGAGGAGCTTCTTGATAGTGGAGGTAATTGTGGTCGCTATTGAAGGTGTTTGTGTGCAAATTATGAGTATAGGGAAGTTGTGGAGAAGGTAAACTTGGATTGGGAGATGGGTAATATGGAAAGGGGCCGTTGTTGAACCTCAACCAACCGGGGAAGAAATTTGAGTGGGGGTCAGCCATGGTTAAAAGTTGAAAAGTTGTGAGAGGCAGTGGTCTCACCCTTTGCCTGATGGGTTTGCTTTTATAGACGAGAGAGAGGGAAAGAGAGGGAGAGAGAATACAAGATGACTGAAGAGAGTTTGGATGGTGGAGATCAATGGAGAGCGACTAGCACCACCAGTAGCGAACAAAGTGAAGGGCAAAAGGAAGAGAAATAATCAATTACGTAGTAATCAATGGTATGGGGGAAAAAAGTATACTGTATTTTTTTCCTTCTTTCCTTTCTGTTGATTAGAGAGAAGAATCTAACTGAAAATTTTCTAAGCAAAATATGAATAGAATCTCTGAAATATACCGTTACTGGGAAGCTTTTTTTTTTTTTTTTAAGGACAATGAACAATTTGTTTATGGTCACTGTACAGTAACCATAAATATATTTTGAATATTTATAATTCAACTTCTAAATTAATTTTTTATTTCGATCAAGTCTTTAAGCTTCTAGAATGGGCTGGACTTCAATGAATAGAGAATAGAAAGTTAAGGAATCAAATGCTAAGGGGTCAATTCGAGTCATGATGGCAGGTTGGATTGGGGGTGGTTCGCGCCCCATGTCTAAAACATTTAAGAAAAATCAAAGGGTAAATTCACTCTTAGCCACCGCCGGTGCATTGCCCTCACGTTGCCCTTTCAGTCTCTTACTATTACTCACTTGTAGATATAATACGAAGTGTACGATATTAAATTTTAAATTTATTAATATTAAAATAAAATATGAAAAATATTTGATATATTTATGAAATATTTTTTTTTATTTGGTCAAAAAAAATTATCATTTGTCTGCTCAATATAACAACTCGAAATTACCTTTTCCTTCTACTTTAGGCTTTGTTAAGGTGTACTCGTCCAAGAAAATTTTGCAATAATTACAACACATTTCTACTGTCATTAAACTTCACTGAGGTTGAACCAAAAATAAATGTTTTCCGAAGGCTGGAATTCTACTAAGGCAACGCTTTGCGTCCCTCAATAACAATATTGGGCATTTGTGAAATGATATAAACAATTTTTTTTCAGAAACAATTATTGAAAAAAAAATTATATCCTATTGAGAAACGAGTGATAAAACCAAACGCTTAATTTGAGGCCTTCTGCTAGAGAGAGAGAGAGAGGAGGGGAGGGGGGGGAAGAAAAAAGGGGCCATAAAGTGCACAAATTTTGAAAAAAAAAAAAACAAAAAAAAAACCAAAAAGTTAGGGAAGCCTGAAATTAGACATGAACTATTAATTACATTTA
Source organism: Rhizophora mangle (assembly GCA_037832345.1). NCBI lineage: Eukaryota > Viridiplantae > Streptophyta > Magnoliopsida > Malpighiales > Rhizophoraceae > Rhizophora > Rhizophora mangle. The sequence goes on along the minus strand of JBAPLJ010002022.1, from coordinate 981,444 downwards.
ATCATTTTGTATATAAAAATATATTTATTATAATTGATAATTGTGATAGACTTATGTCTAATTTTGTATCAATTTCAAGTATTTTTGTAATAATTTCAAAATAAATATAGTCTGTCTTCCATCCTACTGAAGCGTGTAACGGAATATCTAAAATCAATTTCACAAGCAGGATTTGGAAGATTATATTGAATTCTTGGAATCCCACATACATAGACAACAAGTGACAAGTAGCAGTAGTTTGGATGTCATCCCAATCCCCACATGTCTATTGGTGTGCGTACACTGTTCGCCTTGACCCTGCGAGTACAAGAGGCTGTCTCAAACCCCATTGCTGTTCCTAACACTGTTCTCTGGTTCAGTGCATGCCCTCTCTCTATCACAGCCATGTTTTTAGGTTTATCTTTTCCTTCTCTTTACTTATATACCTTAGAAATCATTCTTGGACACAAATTTCATAAATTTATTTAAACACAATAAAATTTTAAATTACATGTAAAATGTTTTTCATTATATAGATAATATTTTATATCATATAAGGAAATTTTATAGTGATATATTAGGTATTAGTGTGAAATCCTTTTATATTACATAAAATATTATTTGTTTAATATAAATTGTTTTACATGTAATAAAATTTTATTATATCCAAATGAATCCAAAAACTTGTGTATCCATGTAATCCATTTATCTTTCTGGTGTCAACATGTAATCCATTCAAAAGCTTAATTAAATGTACGAATAAAATTTAACATGTGAGACCCTAATTGCATTTTCATTTTTTGCTTAATAAAGTGTATACATGTTTATATTTTTTCATCAGAAATGTTCGTTACATGTAAGTGTTTTGAATTTACTAGTAAAGGGGATGTTGAGGGGGAAAGAGACATTAGACTTACTATCTATTCTGTCACCTCGATTTTCAGTATTCGGTGGTTTTGTAATTGTCAATGTGGGCATGCTGAAAGGGAAATCTTTGTTCCCTTTGCAATTTGTCACCAGTGAAAAGATATGTTTGAAGCTTAAATTTAGGCTTTATTGTATTCATCTCCATCACTAGTTACCTTTGATGTTGATCACATATTGAAGCCAAGGAACTATATTCCAATTTCTGTTTTTTTTTTTTTTTTTTCAATTTATTTTATTTTTTTTTTTTTTTTTTTTTTTCCCTTTAAAGCAAAAGGGGATGCAATGGGCCATTCGTATTGTGAGCATGTGCAATGTCTAAGAGAACTTGAACCTCTCATGATATGCCCCCCACAGACATTGAGCTATGATTTCCATGGCCTAATGAAGCAGAACCTGCCACAGATTATGTGCTGCATGTACTGAATTTTATGAGGTCTTTACAGACATTATCGTCCTAGCATTTCATTTGTCCCTCTGTTGAAACAAAAAAAATGCATTAGGAGATGTGTCTTTTATTTTTCTGTTTTTTTTTTTTCCATTAAAAAATTTATTGTGTTATAAACTATATTAATTCTCTTTATTCTTATAAATCTCACAACCATTTCCAAAATGTTAAAACCCCAGATCTCAATGATAGGATTCCAAATTCTTAATCATTGAAATATTCAATGAAAGATAGATATTTCTTTTATTACTTCTAGGTGTAACCATTTTTCCATCCATTAACTCTCTCTCTCTCTCTCTCTCTCTCTCTCTCTTCATGGAAAAGTGATCTCAAAGGTGGATATAGATGACAAAATGGACTAAAATGTGAATATTGGGATTAGGCTGTAAAGAAGAAGCTTTTTGGTTGAGTAATCCCTTAGATAGTATGAGACCGGATTAAGAATATGAACTTTGTGTGATGCACAAAAAGTAGCATGCAATGCCACCTCTTTGAAAAAAAAAGAAAGACTTTAGGCCCAGCGGATTAATTTTGAAGTAAACTGTTCTTTGATATGATAATTGAGCAAAAATCCAACGTGAAAACTAAAAATTTACATGTTTGTAAACCAATCTTCAACCTCTTCAATTTGTTAGCATCCGTTCGTTACTGGGATTAGGAAGGAAGACCACAAATCTCTTGGGAAATCTAACATTCTAGCATAACTTAAGTACAAGGAGAAAACTGACTGCAAGAAGCACAATAAGCATCTGGATATGCAACTTTTGTAACATTCAATAGATCAATTGTTATGATTCCAGGAGATTTTGCATCCCAGGTACAATGTGAACGTATTTAAAGGAATGTAAGTGGAAAATTTTGGGAACAACGCTATTAGAAAAATTTACATATACGTGTTCCCAAGATGGCACAAGCATGGTTACATTAATTTGTTGTTACAGGCATCACTTTTGAGTTTCCATAAACATGTCTTGCTTTGAAATTTCCGAACATCTCTCTCCCTTGTTATTCCAAACCCTCGTAACCATGCCGGGGGACTAAAGCTTCTCCTCCTTCTTGCTCTTGGAGTTAATCCAGATTGTTACGTTTCTAGTATTGAATTAGAAATAGAGGTAATATAGTAATTAGAAATTTGATTATTTTATTTTATTGTATAGTTAATTGAGATATGTTATTGGTAAAGTTTGATATTCATATTATTTGTATATTTTTCAATTGTCTCATAACATTTTAAAATTAATAAAATTGAAAATTGTTCAATATAATTTATTAACAGTAGAATCAAAATTAATTAAATTTTGACACTTTTATTACGTCTATGTTTCTTTTGCTGTGTACCACCTGTGTGTATCCTCTGTGTATTTGTTTACACTCCATACAATCAAAGGATGACTGTTCACATCTAGAGCACGAGGCTTATGAGAAATATCACCTTCTCACGCAACTCCAAGGAAGGACTAGAGATAAGATGAATACATTTAGTTTATTAACTACGGTCAGTCTTTTAGCTTTCTTTACATTATATTTTACTACTCTACACTTAAGAAAGCTCTTGCGGCATTGTGGCAGGCTTCAAATATTAAAAAGCTCACGTACTATTGTGTTAAAAAAGAGTCTCTTTAACAGTTTGAACTTTTACAAGTAAATTGCTAACGAGTCTTTCTTTAATTTGACTCCCCTTAATACCAAATGCGATGAAACTGGAAATCAAAAAAAAAAAAAAAAAAAAAAAAGACTAAATGGGTTCTATTAAACATAAAATTGGTGTATACTAATAAATAAATAAATAAATATAATGAGTACCAAAATTAAATAGAGTGGACAGTGCAATGTAAACAGGGTGGCTACTTTGACCAATATCCAAAGGCAAAGAGACCCGTGACCTTCTCCTTAGGGAGTGCAACTGACGGCTCCTTGTCAAGGGCCAGCGGTATTCATGCATGCTCTTCAACAGAAAAACGGTTCACACTTGCACATCATGACACACTAAACTTGAACATCACGAAACACTAAACAGGCAAGAAGGCCACCGCTCATTAATTCAATCTCTGCAAGAAAAAAAGGATTATTGAAGAATATTCAAACATAGAATGGTCGAGGGGCACTGTTGGCTCAAGGGTAGGACGTATCAACTGGTCCCAAGGCTTCCACTTCAGGTCGACGAAGCAATCAATAAAGTTGAGGGTTGGGCATTTCAGAGTTGGGGGTTGGGCATTTTGGTTCATGACAATGACTATCCGAGATACATATACACACATATAGCTAAGAGAATATCGGTACTTAATTTTAGATAATATCTAAATATTTAATTGAAATTTTAATTTTTTTTAATAAATTCTTATAATTTATAATTTTTTATATTAATTTAATAATTAATTTTTAAATTTTTTTAATAGTTTAATGGAGTTAAGATTTTAATGTTTTTTATTTATTTAATTTATAATCTAATATGAATTATAATTTACTTAATTTATTTTAATAATTTTTTACATATATCTAAAACATACACAAAGAAATACACATATTTAAGAAAAATAAAAAATATATTTTTTTCTTAAAAAATAACTTTAAATTGTTTTTTTTTTTTTTACTTTTCAAAGAGAAAAATAATTTTAAATGTATCTTTTTCTTAAAAAAATTTAAATGTTTAATTACTCTCAAATTTATTTTTTTTTTTTTTTAAAAAATTATAATTTAAATTTTTTATTTATATAATTACTCTCAAATTTATTTTTATTTTTCTTAAAAAATAACTTTAAATAGTCTTTTTTTTATTTGATTTTTAAGAGAGAAAAGAAAATTCAAACTTACTTTTTATTCCTAAAAAATTATAATTTAAATCTTTTTTTATTTATTTTCTTAAAAATTTTCTTTAAATTAATTTTAAAAAAATTATAATTAAATAAAATAAAAATAAAATATTTTTTAATAAATATAATAAATTTATAAATAATATATGTATAATATATATATATATATATATATATATATTAATGAATATGAACAATTACCACATCTGTCAAATATTTTGTGGATGGGGTAAATTCCTTTTTATTTAAGTTAGTAACTATTCGATTTTTCGAAATTTCGATGAGTAAGTCCTAAAATATTAGTGGTGCGCGCGGGACTTGATAAACATATAGACAAGGACACAACAAACCGCAGAATTCACCAAGGAATCGCAAACCGAATCGATAAACCTCCACCCCCACCGGCGGAATATTAGTAGAAAGTAAAGGAAATGACCAAATATTCCGCAATTACACTTCCACAACCGTCCGCGTCGAGCTCTGAGCTTTGATCCCAATTATAGACCATGCATGAATGTTCTCAAGGAATTATTCAGACCGGACAAGCATTACCTGTTGTTAATAGCATGACTTTCTTTTGACTTTGTAACTCTCTTCGATTCCCCAGGAGAGTGATTTTAAAAACCAAAAGGTAAAATGATAGGCGTCCGTGCTTTAACAGTTATATGTATCTTTCTCGAAATTTTAATTGGAGAATGCAATGCCAGGCTCTTTCTTTCTTTCTTTCTTTCTTTCTTTGCCATATAATATTTGTGACTTAAAAAATGAGATGTATGTGCCAGAGAAGTGGAAAAGAAAAAACCCTACCATTCTTATGTTTTGGTCGAGATTTAAGATGTTGTTAGCTCCTTAACCTTCATCTTTTCTGGTTTCTAGGAAAATAACAATCAAAGATGGATGCAAGGCTTCCAGGGAACAAATTAAGACAAAAATAATTACCAGGAAAATCTCTCTCTGTCTTGTTTTTTTTTGGGCCAAAATTTGGAAGCAGCAGAATCGAAAGAAGGATGTAAATTTTTTGAAAAATAAAATAAAATAAAAAGCAGTGTTTTTTTTTTTTTTTTTTTTTTTTTTAATCGGGGCCCAATTAGGTGGAGCCGTCAGATTTTGTGATCTAAACGTAAGAAGAGCTGCCAGGAAAAGAATTTGCCGGGAAATTTATAAAATCCTTTCCAGCCGTCCAAACAGAGCACAAAATAAAAACTCTCATGGAGGAGAAAGAAGAAGAAACCCTAGCAGACAGAAATTTCCCTCTATTTTCTAAACCCTCCAAAACCCCTAAACCCCTTCAACAAGCACCTAAAAAAACCCACCATAACCACAACGCCCAAAACCCCAAAACCCCCAAAATCGAAAAGGAAAAATCCACAAACACTGACCCCAATTCCTCCACCGACACCGCTGCTGTCGCCAACTCCTCATTCTCCCACCTGGGTCTCGCGGAATGGGCGACGCAAACCTGCAAGGAGCTGGGAATGAAGAAGCCGACGCCAGTCCAAGCCCACTGCATCCCCAAAATATTAGCCGGGCGGGACGTGCTGGGCCTGGCGCAGACCGGGAGCGGGAAGACGGCGGCGTTTGCTCTGCCGATCCTCCAGCGACTGGCGGGGGACCCATATGGGGTTTTCGCATTGGTGCTGACGCCGACTAGGGAGCTGGCGTATCAGCTTGCAGAGCATTTTCGAGCCCTGGGATCGTCCTTGCATCTGCGGTGTGCCGTGGTGGTCGGTGGGATGGATATGCTGACGCAAGCGCAGGCTTTGATGGGTAGGCCTCATGTTGTTATTGCTACCCCTGGGAGAATTAAGGTCTTGTTGGAGGAGAATCCCGATATCCCTCCTGTCTTATCTAGAACAAAGGTCATTTAGTTTTCCCTTTTCAACTATTCTCTTATTAATTTGCTTTTTGCTTCAATTTGTTTTTTTTTTTTTTTGTTATTTGTTTTGTTTGACAAGTTGTTTCCTGCTAGAAAGTGCCTACATTTATAGCAAAATGGTCCACCTAAGAGGAGGGTTGGTGGGTGGTTGGGAACCTAACTTGTGTTAAAGAACTGAGAATTTGGTTAAATTTATCTGACCACTCACCTTGAAGACAGGATTTGAATGTTATAATACTCATCATCAATATGAACAATGAGGATTAAGTAAACAAATTTAGTTATAACAAGGAGATCCTATAAATGGTCTTCTCACGATTTCAAGCTTCTTTGGGATTTGGATGAAATGGCAATTTTCTTCATATTGCATGCCAATGATGGAGGAATTGGCATTTCCTTTTCTGATTTGAGATGGATGCCTTTCATGCATCGGGAAGTTCATCAGGAGAAATGAACTCATGTGAATTTGTTTCTGCATACAACAGAATCAATATTTTCTGGCTCCACTTTTAGGATAAGTACTTTGCACACAATGTTTTATCATTTCCCTGAAGTCAAAATCAGTGGCTTGGAAGATATCTCTTACTAAATGTTTTTTATGACTTAGGCTAGTCTCAGCTCTTAAGAGCAAGGCTTCGTGTATCAATAAGGTTACTCCTTTTGACCTAGAGTTCATCGGTTCAAGTTGTGGAGACAACTTCTTTGTGAAAACAAGGGTAAGGGCATAAGGCTACATATATCTAACCCTTTCCTAGTGCCCACATTGTTGGGAGCCTCATGCACTATCACACCCTTTTATGTCAGACTCAGCTTTATTCTGTTCCAAATCCAATTGATCATTGCTTATATGTCCCATTCTTTTGTTTTCATACTTCTATCAGTTTTTGGTCTTGGACGAAGCCGACAGAGTTTTGGATGTTGGTTTTGAAGAGGAACTACGAGCAGTGTTTCAGTGTTTGCCAAAAAACCGACAAACATTATTATTTTCTGCAACTATGACAGATGAGTTGCAAACACTTCTTGAGCTTTCTGCAAATAAGGCATACTTCTATGAGGGATATGAAGGTTTCAAAACAGTAGAGACTTTAAAACAGCAGTACATTTTCATGCCTAAGAAAGTGAAGGATGTTTATCTTGTGCACTTGTTGTCAAAAATGGAAGACATGGGTATCAGATCTGCCATGATATTTGTATCAACTTGCAGGTATATGTTTCTTGGATCTGAAGTTTTTAACAAAAACACAGGCATTATTATGCATGCACTTGATTATTGCTTTACCTTTTACACTTGATTATTGCTTTACCTTTTACTATTTGATCAAAATTTTGTTGAAATAAAACTGCTCTTTGTGTGAAAAGAATATTGCTGGTGGTGAAAGAATTAGAGAAGAAAATTTTCTAGGTTGTGAATTATGGCTTCACAATTAGATGCTGTTAATCTTAGTCCACTACCTATTTAGAACTCCCATCATAAGTATTTTGTAACAGATATAAAACTTTTGTTTGTTCAGCTTTTTCTCCCTTCTTTTATCACCCTCTTTGTTTGAAAAAGATTTTTCTTCTATCCATAATGCAAATGTCTGTCTTTCCTACCAGAGGATGCGAATCCAAAAAAGTTAAATTCATTAATTGCCTTATATTCCTAAAACTTTATGTAATTTGTTCTGTGACTTGTTCCATGACATGTTCTGTTAAGAGTTTTTTTTATGAGATTGCATTGATATTACATGCATGAAGGCAAACCTTGATGAAGAAAATTTAGAAGAACCATTTTACATACCTGTTAGTTAACAGATAGTGATAACAAACCAATATTGGCATCTTGTGTCACTCGTAGCAGTTCATTTTCACCCATTTGAAGCAGCAACATTTATCTGGCCTCCCTAGCCACTACCATGGGCTGTGTTGTTTCCACTTTCTCATGAAACCTTTGCAAGTTAATTCAGGAATTTTGACATGAGTCTTGAGAATCATCTCCGATTTTGCTGCATTTCACTGCTATTGAATCCCATCTTGCCATTCTTTCCAGTTGTCATATTAATCATTGTTGTAGAATGATTGATATTTGAGATTTGAAAACTTTGGAATACTTAATGTGTTTGTAAAGGACTGGTGTCTTCAAATATCTTAACTTTAGAAGAAGTTGAATCTCCTGTACTCGTATAACTTTTGCAATGTGAAAGCAGAACTTGTCATCTTCTAAACTTATTATTGGAAGAGCTCAATCAGGAAGCTGCAGCACTGCATTCATTCAAATCCCAGTCTTTAAGACTGGCTGCATTGCATCGATTCAAATCTGGACAAGCTTCTATATTAATTGCAACTGATGTTGCTAGTCGTGGTTTGGACATTCCTACCGTTGATCTTGTCATTAACTATGATATTCCAAGGTGATCTTCACAAACTTCTGTTTTTCTTTCTGGCCTTCTCTGGTAAAATGTTTCTGCAGTAATTTAAATTTCTTGTTGTTGCAGATACCCTAGAGATTATGTTCATCGTGTTGGGCGTACTGCAAGAGCAGGGAGGGGAGGCCTGGCTGTGAGTTTTATTACTGAGGTAAACAGGGGAGGCCTAACCTTCTTTGGGTGCCTGATTGTGCATGGCTCATGGTAGCTGTTCTTTGATATTACCTGGTATACTAGTTTGTCCCAAGATTTGAACAACAATTTAAAGAAGCAAATCTATGTAGTTGTTTAATTTTGGGGCACATGGAAGGTTGCATCTTCTAAACAAGTGATTGAGAAAGATTTTGTACCTTTGAGAAGCTTTCACCTAGTGCCTTTTAGCATGACTCTTTGTGGTTTATGAGCTGCTTGCACATGATTGAATTCGCATTAGAGTTTGTAAACTATCATGTGTGCATCTACCACTGATAGGAGACAGGGGCATTTAATCTGGAAGTTGTAATACATCATTACCATGTTATAATTATTTATTACAATGAAAACTAATGGATTGAAAGTGTCATTATAGCAATGATATGGTAACTGAATTGAATTTGTCATCTCTCTCTCTCTCTCTCTCTCTCTCTCTCTCTCTCTCTCTCTCTGTGTGTAAGTTTATAGGGTGGTTGTTATGTATCATCTTTTGTTTCACATGTAGTGGAGATTCTTAGGTGCGTGGGATTTGTTATTTGCATTTGAGTCAACTTTGTGTCATGGAATTTGCAGAATGATGTTGATCTCATTCATGAAATTGAAGCTGTTGTTGGAAAACAATTGGAGGAATTTGAATGTAAGGAGAAGGATGTCCTGTCTGATATTACCAAGGTGTGATCCTTTTGACTATTTGTGTGGTGATGATAAAATATTTGCTTTATTTGTATGCAAAAATTTGGCTCCTTTTAGGGTTTTAGTTTATGCTTTCTTTAGGGTTTTTGTGCATTCTTTTAGACATTGCCCTTTCTTTTCTTTATTCCTTTTGTTTATTTTTTCTGGATATGGCGGAATGTGGATGCATAAAATTCTGGACTATCAGTCATTCTCCAGTAGAACTGTATCACAGAGGATGATAGATAACTTTTCTTGGGGAAGTCTAGTTGCTAAACTGGTTTAGTGGTTCATGGGGAATTAAGCAAGAGTTGAGCTGATACTGTTGTTTAACACCCAATGGTTTGCATTTATCAGGCAAAAATAAATAAATAAATAAACCAACAATCAGGCACGTTGCAGAGGTGCGCAAGGCCCTTGTCTCTCTCTCCCCTAACAACCTTCGTGTCTGAGTGGGTTCCTGAATTATGTACTTGTTTCTCTGTCCTAAAAAGACTCAATTGAAAATTGAAGTGACCATTTTCGAGAGCCCAATGAGAGTGGTGAAGAAATGTTGTTTGTAAATGATCATGACATGTTGATGGCAAGTGTGTAATATCCTGTTTTGCTTATAAGTTTGAAATTGTCTTTTGCAGATTTACAAGGCTAAACGTGTGGCAACTCTGAAGATGGTGGATGACGGCTTTGAAGAGAAAGCAAAAGAAAGGAAAAAACAAAAATTGAAAACACTAGCAGAGAAGGGACTGCTGAAGAAAAGGGGTAAAAAGAGAAAAAGAGAGAGGTCTGCAAAATAGCCAAAAAAAACTGTGTTAATGTGTATCATCTCTGTCTCAATTCCACTGCAGAAGAAAGCTGCATTTTCTACAGCAGTTTCGCGGTGCTGCCAAATGATGAGAATTCTCTTACATCGATTCTTTCTCCATCAAGACAAGCGAACCTTGTTCTTTATAGAGTAGTCAACCACAGCATGGATGAGAAAATCTTCTCTTTCTAATTTAATAGAGGTAGAAACATTTTTGCACTTTCCTTTCGGAATTGCATTCTGAACACCTGATGTTGGCGTGGAATTGCAAATTTGCAATGACAAACAATGACAGTCTAAATGAGGAGCTTATTCTTTGTGTAAAGGCTCTCAGTGGCCTTTGTCAGTTGAAATGGCAAGTTCCAAAGTGGAATTATATGTGCTTTTTTGGGGGGGTTGCTTGTTGAGATGATTGAGGAAACCAAGCATATGATTGAATAACAGAATCAATCGCTATGGGTATCAATCGTTAGTCCTATTTAGAAGTTGCAATCATCCAAACCAATGTGACATAACGCGCCTTACGGTACCTCCACTTAAAATTTTATGCTGGGCTCCCTATCTTCTAACGCTCCAAAACCCACCTAAACACGAATTACCTATCCCACAAGTGCTTAAACTACGTTCCACCGTTTCACATGGTTTAAACAAGGTGAAAAGTAATGACCTTTATTATTATTATTATTATTATTGTTATTGTTTGGTATTTACGGCTTTAGTCCAATTCTGCCAAAGCCACTTTTGTTGTTCATCAGCCAGCAACATTCTGCACCCCAACATTGAAAAAAAACAAAAGCCCTGAAAAAGATTACCTTTTTCCGTCAACATATGGAATGAAATTGTTAATGGCTGATTAGTAGGCGTTGATCCTGGAGATGACACAACCTTCAGCGATACTTGCAACAGCTAGCTATGATCACGCTATCAAGTTCTGGGAGCCCAAAAGCGGTCGCTTTTATCGTACTATTCAATACCCCAACTCGGTATTTCTTCACTTTACTATCTTTCTCTCCTTTGATTTTACCTTTTTTTTTTTTCTTTCACTCTTAAAGTTTCTCTTCATTGAGAAAGTTCAACTGCGGGGCTTGATCAGCCGTAGCTAGTAAGTTTTCTAATGGGTCTTATTCATTCTTCTTGTGCTTTTGTTCTTTTCGATTTTCTGGATTTGGCTGGCAATGCAACGTGGGCAGCAAATAAATCGGCTGGAGATAGCCCCAGATAAATGGTACCTGGCAGCGGCTGGAAATCCTCACATTCGGTTGTTCGATGTCAACTCAAATGGCCCTCAGCCAGTATATCTGTCTTGCAATTTTGTTCTACTGATTGTAATTGGAATATGCATTTTATATTATATATGTGATCAACATTTGTAATGTGGTGCATTTCTGGTGATGAGCTATGATTCACATACCAGTAATGTCACGACAGTGGGGTTTCAATGTGATGGAAACTGGATGTATTGGGGATCTGAGGATGGCACTCTAAGGATTTGGGATTTGAAGTGGATTCAGCACTGCCTGAAGATTATCTGTTTTATCTGTTGGGTTATTTCTTTGCTCAGTAATTTGAAGTTTTGAGCCACAAACAGGGCTCTGGGATGTCAAAGGGGATATGAAAGTCCTGCTGCCGTCAACACCATTGTTTAACACCCAATTCAGGTTAGCTATTATTTGTCTGGTTGAAACACTTGAGTAATATCAGTGAAGAAACTTTTGTATGAAGGAAATTTGAATTTGTTTGATCAGGTCCGCATATATTGGATCTTGTAAAATTCTAATTTTTTACTAGTGGAAAAAGAATGAAGAGGAGGAAGAAAGAATTGATTTTTCTGATTTTAAAATGGTGTTAGGGATTTGCAGTCCAAATTCTGTATTATATCTGATACACCATGCCCAATCCATCCTTCATGTCTTGCTTTCTCCTTTTTCTTGGTGTTGCCAGGAAGCTGGAAAATTAAGCTATGAGACAGATTTGTAAATAAAGACTTCTATCAAGAGTTTTAGAAGCGAAAAGGTCAGAGAATGATAGGCTTTGCTAGCATGGGTATGTGTTATACCAGATTGAACACACCAATAATTTCAATCATTTTCTTCTTAAAGGACATACCTTGCTTATTATTGTCTTACTAAGTATCATCCTCCAAAAATATTGTAACTAAAGCAGTGATCTATGGTTCTGCCAATCATTTGATGTGTTGCATGTCTGACTTTGCAGACTGAGCTGATATCTGGAGACCAAAAAGGGACCATTCATGTGTGGGATTTGACAGCAAATTCATGCAGCTGTGAATTGGTATACTTTGAGTTTGTGCTATTGTATGTGACTAAAGTTTCAGAGTTCCAAATTTTGGATATCTACATGGGTTAATTATTTACCGTGTGGACCTAGGTGCCAAAGGTGGATACAGCTGTGAGGTCTCTAACAGTTATGTGGGACGGGAGCTTGGTAGTTGCTGCAAACAATGGTGGAACTTGCTATGTTTGGCGCCTGCTCTGAGGAAACAGGTAGCTTCCTAACTCCACTATCTGAAAATACTTGCATGGAACTTGATTGCTCTGTAACCTTGCATTTTAGTTTTCTTGTAGACCATGACCAACTTTGAGCCACTTCACAAGCTGCAAGCACATAATGGCTATATTCTCAAATGTCTACTATCACCAGAGTTTGTGAACCCCACAGGTTTCCATTTCTCAGACTCCACCCTTCAGATTTGCATTTTCTTTTTTAAATTTTCTGCATTTACTTTAACATCGTCCAGTGGCCCCTGAGTTGTGTGATGCCAGACTAATTATTGTCAAAATTATCTCCTGGATACCTGGCCACCGCATCCTCTAACCATACTGTCAATATATGGAATGTCAATGGTTTTGCATTAGAGAAAACTCTAATTGGTATGTCTGTTGTGAATGATAAGATTTGCCACAGTTAAAACTGTTTCATAGATTTATCTACAATGTTTTATGTCATTTTTAGGTCATCAACCCTACTGTGTTCTCTCCATGGATGGTACCTACTTAATAACAGGTTCTTTGCCTGGTTTCTGGGGTATTAATGGAATTTTAATTTATCTTATTTCACTGCTAACCATTTCCCATAAACAACTGAAATGACTAGCATGTTACAAATTATAGTCTCGACAGTAAGTGGAAAGTCTTAATTTTAACTATTTCCATGCAAAAATTTAGTTTTATGATCATATAGAGCTAGAAGAATGATGAGTCTTGATGTATTGTAACCTAGAGGTCACAGATTTAAACTGCAGAAGTAATCTCTTTGTAAAAAACAAGAGTAAGATTGTGTATATTTGACATTTTTTTTTTAAATCCCACACACAATGTGAGTGTCTAATGTTCTGGGAATGCCCTGTTTTTTCAGAGCCAAAGCAGTGATTTAACTGGAGCAGTGTTAGTTTGAGATTATCTATATTTTGTTCCTCTTCATCTTTCCCTTTGTTTTGTGTAAGTTCTCCATGTGGGGCAGAGATAGAAACTGGATGGTTTAACATCACTAATTTCATTCAGTGAAGCTATAGGAGGTTTGCAGACTAATGTCACTTTATGGTTTGATGCCCTTTTGTAAAATGCTTTTGGCAATGATCCATGCAGCTTCATCAGATAAAACAGCGAGACTTTGGTCCATGTCCAGTGGCAGGGACATCAGGGTGTGTCAAGGGCATCACAAGGCTGCTGTCTGTTGTGCACTCCATGATGGAGCAGAACCTTCCTCTTCTTGAACCCTCCTCCGCCACCCCCCAAAACAACGACCACCAAAGAACCCTGATTGATTGCCCTTTTCATTTGCGTAAGTGCAAACAACTTGATCTGTTTTAAGTTTGTACATGAAGCAATGATAATCGCATCCATTGGAAGCAAACAACAACCAAGAGTTTGTGAAAAGTCATTCACTGTCGATCTACCATTTTGCCTGTAAAAATATCTGAATACCTCATCTGGACATAGGTCTTGCACGTTGACTTGTAATTCTTGTTAGGCTAATGTTTTGTTGTTAAACGCGATTGTATGAAAGGTTGTTTCGAAGAGTCTCCCATGCACGCTCTAGTCACAGGACAAAAATAAACAAATAATAATAATAATAAAAAAAAGCCGCGTCTAAGAGAATGCCAAGTGCAGGCTCGAGAGAGTTATCACCTTGGCCTGGTGCTCTACTAGCTAGACCAATGCACCTACACTTGAATGTCACCGAACGGCGCTTAAGCAAACCATACGGTTATTTCCAGCACTTATTTGTACTAGAGGGACTTGATTGACACCTGAATGGTGCAAATTTGATTTTGTCCATCAGAAAATTTGCCCGTCATGAGCTATGTATTTGATTTCTCATTAATCCGCGCCTCCATTTAGGATTCAGGACTGAGTCCTCTAAGATACATGCATTTACATCTAATTTCTTACCACAAGGTCCCTTTGAGGATTTAAACAAGCTTAGAGATGGAATGGACTTCGCAGCATTCTCTTCCCATTCCTTGGTGTGTACAAAACATCATCGCCATTAACAATCTATGGAATTTACGCACCATTCTAATCATCAACAAGAAATCCTTAATCAACCAAAATGTTCAAAGGATAAAAAAGGAGCCAAAGCAAATTCAGTAGAAGTCAAAACAAAAGACAGTCCCCAAACACCGCATCTGACATCAGGGATAGCTCAAAAGGCAAAGCGGCCTATTATGAGCATTCGTGGGAACAGAGCTAAGCCATTTTAGATGAATGTACAGCATTAATATAACTGACTAGCCAAATAACGAATTGAACTTCGCACAAACTGTGTATTAACACTAAAACCAAACAACAACACTAAAATCAAACAACAATCCTATTTGGGCTAGTATAAAATTAAACACACAAGATATAAGGCAGGGGTGACGCTTTATATGTACCATCACAAAAATGATTATCAAGGAAGTACCCATATGTGCTTGAGGTATTGGCAAACAAACTTTGCCCTACGTCTAATTGCCCTGTCCCATCACCGAGGCTTCTCCATTGGTCCTGGCCCTTGACGGGACAACTTTAGCTGGGGTTGAACGCTCTGCCTGAGAGAACCGTATCAAGATATTCATAAGGAAAGTTACAAGGGCCATGCCAGACATCGACAAGGCAATGCCTTTCCATGAGGACAAAAGCGAAGACCAATGGAGGAACTTCAGGGCACCAAAAATAAGCAGACATGCCCAAGATGTAACGACCTGATCCAACATGGTGACATTATTTTATCACAATGAGGACTACTACTTAAGAGAATTTAACAATCATATTAGAATACAAGGATTTTAAGATGCAGATCAGATGGTTTGCTTGAACCATTAACTCACCACAAGGGACTTAATTGGTCGGCCAATATCCTGTAATTCTTGGTCACTGAAGGTGTCCTCCGCTAGGTGTCTATCCAGCAATGCATCCTAGTATGCCACAAGCAAACAGTAGGGCAATCATAAAAAGGGAACTAGCGCACAAGTTACTGCAAAAAATGCATAGTATGAACCTTTTACATGTAGGCCTCAAAACACACATTTTAAAATATTAACAGTCGCTTTTTTCTTCCATAATGAATGAATTATGTGTATCCAAATATATAAGTTGGCAACATCACACACCTTAGTGACAAACATATCTCTACACCATTGAGCAACAGCATCATCTGTTTCTGGTAATTCACTCATCAAACGTCTCTTTATGTGTACATGAACCTGCAACAAATTAGCAGTGCATTGCTTCCATTAATGACATGTACGATGGCTAGAAGACCAAACATTAGGATAGACCAAGAAAGGAATGATATTGAAAAATTAAACAGTAATGTTAATGACAACCTAACATTCTTAATTAACATATGTGATTCTTTGTAAGTGAATACCAAAAATTACTTCAGTTTATCAGTTCTTAACATAAAAAGGGCTGAATAAGAAAATATACCAAAACAGAAGAACGTGAAAATAACTTCAACATTCAACCATACATGCAAACTGCTTTGTGCAGCTGAATAAACCTTAGATTTGTTTGACATACCACAGAAGATTGCCCCTTGAATAGCCTGACCATTGTAGGTTGAGGTGAATTTTTGGGGATAGCTACTGTTATATCATAAATTGCTGGGACAAATGAGCGCATGTTACTTACTGCTGCAACAAAGCCCTGAAAGCAATATGGATAAGCAGCTGTCCACACCATTAAAACATTAGCCAGGCATGACAGATACAAAGTTAGAGAGAAACAATAGGTGGTTGCTTTCTTTCTCATTGTTGGGAACAACCATCCAGGATTTTTTTTGGGTGCATGTGTGTGATTGTGAGTGTGTGCGTGTGTTTTTTTTTTTTTTTTATTTACCCATTGACATAAAGAAATTTATTACAACAATCACTCCTATTTGGTCTATCATTTACATTACATCATATTTATCCCATTATCCTGCTTCCTGAGCTCAAAGTGTTAAAAAAATAATGAAAATATTTGAGGAAAAAAAAAAGGACAAAAAATTAAACATTCAAAGAAAAAAATAGGGCATTGAATTAACCTTAGTACGAGGAATCAAAACATTTCTAGGGACGGGCAACCCAGTTGAAGCAGCATACTCCTGAGCTGCTAAAAGCTTTGCCTGCGTAAAGCGAGTTCCTTCAACAAAAAGAGCCAACCAAAACGGGCGAGGGAAGTCCTTCAGCTTTCTGTAACCTGACTGCAGATAGAGTCCACAGCATTCAGAAAGAGATCACCAAACACACAAAATGCAAAGACAAATATAATGGATATGTATGGAACAATTTATTCTGTGCAAATGCATAGTAGTTATACCTGTTACACATATCTTTAAAATCCATTCACTCATACCTTTAGAGTATTTTCATCCTTGGCCCAGATTCGTTCCAGGAAGAGGTACTCAGAGAACCACATGGACCAACCTATGACCTAAAATGTAGGTTGCACACACCTATTATTCTCAATATATAAGACAAAAATTAAGTCAATCATATAACCGGCAAAATATGAATGCATAATTCCATGAAAATGACAGAAGCTCCATCGCCCACCTGGTCACTACAATAAAATGCAAGATGAAAAACTTACTGGAAGTACTTTTGATGATTTCTTCATAACAGCTAGTGCACTTCCCAGGCATCCTGCCCGCTGTCAAATGTAAAATCTCAATAAGTAATGAAATTATATAAAGCCAAAGATGACACCAGAAATATCAATTTTCAAAGCACACCAATATCTTTTTTTTTCTTGAGAGAAAAAAAGAGTACTTCCCTGAAGCAAGCTAAATTTTTGAATTTTGACATTATTGTATCGATGTTTCCATGTAGTTTCTGAATAAAATAATGTACCTACAGTGACACTATGTGAGTACTTCCCTGAAGCAAGCTAAATTTTTGAATTTTGACATTATTGTATCGATGTTTCCATGTAGTTTCTGAATAAAATAATGTACCTACAGTGACACTATGTGTTTTTGCCTGAGTACGCACGTTTTTATTTTATGGTTTTTATATTAATGTCTACACATCCATAATAGTATATAGGAATTTTGAAATGTGTTACATTGTTCATCAGTCACGGGTGCAAATAATATGCCATGTGTAAATGTTGCACCTGAGCCAACACCCATCCAACAAGCCAATCAATGTCACTTCTGTGGTTGCATACAACGAGGGCATGTTCTTTACCTGAAAATTCATAAAATTAGCAAAAATTAAGTCACTTAGGATATATCAGTTTAAACTAGTATTATATTGTCAACAAGCATACTGACAAAAGTCTAGCCTTACCCATCATACGGAAGGTCTCCCTATCTGTAAACACCTGAATCTGCAAACATGATCATTCAGATGATTAAGATTCTATTTCCCATTGGTGTAAAGACTAAAAATGCAAACCCAAATGTCAGAAGAAAGTTTTGTGGCTACGAATTCCACATTCCTAGTGGCGCATGAGTAAGAAAAAAGGCATCAATAGAAGCAAGTTATAAGGAGGGTAAAAGAGAGAATCAAGAAAAAAGGAGAAATTTGGGAACTGATTGACCTTAAGTGAACTCCTGTGATTTGGAAATCCAACTACAATACATATCACAGAAATCCACCATACATAAGCAAATTGGAAGAAGGGTAAAAGCAAGAAATAAGAACCGTGAGAGAATTTGGGAAAATATGATCTCAAGAGAGCTCAGGTTTTGGAAGTCTAAATGCAATGCCCATTCACTTGAATATAATTACCAGAAACGAAAGACTCTCAACCAACTGAAAATCTGCATCAAATCATAACAAAAGAGACTAATTTTTTTGGTCTAATGCAATAATAGATTGTGCAAGTTTAAACATCTTTTATATCTTATTTTTCTCTTTCAAAAAAGTAACTGGGAAACCAGTCAAGACAAGAACAATGCACCCATACAAAATGTAAAATTACATAAATGAAAGTCATTACGAAATCCTCAAATCACAATAATATGGTTTAGATTTGAATGGTTAGCTACATGTTCATAGACATCAATGATGCCTATGGATATACTTCAGTTACATGACCTGCTCCCTTTGTCTTCCCTAGACAGAGACCACTAAACCAAATTCTCAAACAAAAACAAAAAATTTGTCAATGATATGCAAACAGCAGCAAGAAAGGAGATTATGACAAAGACCGACCAATAGCCGAGAAAGAGTGTCTCTCTCATCTGCTTACGAAGTGCAAGATGTTAGACCATTCAATCCTCAACAAAAATGGAAATGGAAGATAGCTAATCCAAGAAGTCAAAAACAGCAAACAACAAAGCCTTAATCCTATATTCAATCGAGGTCGGCTACACAAATCTTTTCTAGTAATTCAGCTGTATTGTTATGAACTAAGTTTGGAATTAAGTGAAAGGGAGCTAGGCGTTTATTGTTGTTGTTGTTGTTGTTGTTGTCAACCTTAACGCCGGCCCACCAATCGACAATCCAAACGAGTTCGAGCCAAAGCAACTCGGCTAGTGATCTGTTGACGGTTCTGTAAAAGTTCTTTGACAGCGGCCGGATAAGGACAAAGCAAACTGCCTGCAAACTTAATCGATTCAGCCCACATTCAACTTAATTCAAATCCATTCATTCATAAACAATACGATATTTTACAAGAGAGAGAGAGAGAGAGAGAGAGAGAGAGAGAGAAATTATGAGAGAGAACGACAAGGAAAAGAGAAATAAAACCTATAATTGAATGGCCGAACCAAAATAAATAAATAAATAAATAAGAGAAATAATTGAAAAAAAAAAAAAAGGAAATGATTTTTCATTGAATTTTGGGGGGGGGGGGGGAAGAACCTGAAAGAAATTAATGACCAAGCCAGAAGCAAAGAAGAGAAGGCCCAATGGGACGATGATTGCAGCTACTAAGATCCCCATCCCCTTCCCGCAATCAAAGTGCACCAGCTTCCACAAAACCTAAGTTGTTTGTTGCAGAGACCAATCCTTTGTGGCTGTCAAACACAAGTATGAGATAGAAAGATAGGGAAAGAGATGTAAAGAGGGAAAGGGTGATAGATTCGAAGCTAGAAGAAGAATTAAGAAACAGACAAAAGCAATACTATAGAGAGAGAGAGAGAGAGAGAGAGAGGGATGAGAATAATAAATGGGACAGATGAGAGGAGCGATCATGCAGCGACAGCGGTAGAGGCTGGCACTGTGATTTGAGGTGAAATGGCTTTTCCATAAATTTTGGCTCAAACTTTGGATCATTTTTTTTTTTTTTTAATTAAAAATGTAGGTAGTAATAGTTCAAATCATATAATAAATAAATTTTATTTTAAATAAAAAATAGTATAATAAATTTATGAATTATAAAATTATAAATAAATTATACTTATAAAAATAAATAAATAAATAAAATAAATACTTCAATTTCAATGTAAAAAAAATAAAATTAAAATAAAAAAACTCATAAAACTTGAAATTCTAGAGTTAATTAAAATTAAGGAGGCATCATCTTAATTTTTTTTAATGTATAAAAAGTTATTATGTAAAATATTTTGAATGAATTTAAAAGATATCATGTAAAACCCTCAAAACCACCAAAATTAAGACTGACCCAAAAATTGGGATTTGTATTTCACCCTTTCTCTTCAGGAGTATAGGAGGCAACTTAAAAATCCACCATAGCAGTGGTATAGTGTTCGCCAAAAGAACAGCCCCTTGGATTATAGTTCATAGTCATAATTAAAATTAAAATTGAAATCAAGCAAAAATGGAAATGAAATAACTAATTCTACAATATATTTAATTTATTGTAAAAATAAAATTATATTTTCTTTATAATTATTTGGTTTTAATTAAGTTTAGAATTAGAATGAAATTTTATTGTATAATTGTTTGGTTCGGTAAAGAATCGTACCAAGGTACAAGTTTGAACACGTTCTATTAAGAGAGCGCCTCTTGATTGTGAGATGGAATGAAAAAAGTGATTAAGGAATATTGCTGACGAATAATTAATTTCTAAATTGAGAGGAATGTGATGCTTAATATTAAGAATAATGGAATCACCTTCGATTCTCACTCTTAATAATATCCTCTCTTGACCAAAAATGCATCATAAGTAATGACGTGGAAACTAATTATTTAGTAATTAGAAACATATCACATGGGATCATAATAACTAGGCAGCCCAGCGTCCACGTCCTAATTGTTGTTTGTCTTGGTGGGTTAACCATTTTTTCAACTAATTCACCTGCGGAGATCCCTGGGCATGGCATTTGCAACTAAAACCCCAACAACCCCACCGCCCTGTCCTTTTTTTTTTTTTTAATGTGAAGATGAGACATTGAATGGATGGCTCTTCAATTTGTGCACGCACATGGATCTATCGCTGGCTTAATGTTTTGTCATCTTCAATTCCTAAGGTTAAGGTTCTAGCTGATAACTTCTATTTAAAGTTTGGTTTTGGTTTTGGCTTTGGCTTTGCACCAATTTTCTTTAGAGTGCTGCTGATATTGTGGGGAGGACCGCACGTGTGAATGTAACTTATCATGGTGTAAATTTACTGATCATTTCCAATGGTGTAACTTATCAATTAGTTGAATACAGAAGAAGAAAGATCTTTGGAGAATAGGAACTGAATCCTGGCCATTTTGTGGTGCAAGCGAAATCGAAGTGTTTGTGTTTGTTGGTAACTGGTTTTGTTGGGGGATTGGATTACATGTCATTTGATCCCATATTCATAGTCACTTCGGGGTGGAAAGCCACTTCTTGAAAAGAAATATTTGGTCCTTAAAAACCAGCCCAATCGTAAGGCAGGGCAAAAAGGAAAACGTCCTGCTGTAAAGTTGGGCTTCGCGTTTTTAGGCGTCTTATGGATATCGAGCTCGGTCGGAGACAAAATAAACAGGGCTCTGTGGCGTTTGTAGTATATAAGGCTAACAACGAGGACTCCCTGGCTTATAGGACCTTTGTTTCCAATTTATGTTCAGTTTTGTTTGTTGGAAACGGAATTGTCTATGACCCCCCCCTCCCCAAAAAAAAAAAACGCAACACGACCCAAATGGAATTTTGGCTTTACATGTAACATAAATCACAACTAAGTAATAACATGTATGAAACATAATACGGAATAACGTAAAGATAGTATAATAATTTTATAACATTTAATTTAATGTGATAAATTTTATATTCTCCATTTAAAATTTGATAATTTAAAAGTTACGAGAATGGGAAGAACGTTAACAAAATTAAAAGAAGAAAAAGAAGAAAAATACTAAAACAAGGGTTGAAAGGAAAATGAGTTTTGCTTTAGCCCAAAAAAAGAAGGGGAAGAAAAGAGAACACCGTGAAGGAAAAACAAAGCACAGTGGAAGGCAAGAAGAAGAAGATAGAAAGGCAATCAAAGCCTCCAACGGTCGGAAAAAGGTTTTCAAAGACCCAACAACCAGTTGCCACTTCTCTCTCTCTCTCTCTCTCTCTCTCTCTCTTCTTGGTTGGTTTTATCTAGCAAAAGTGCCTTGACAGAGCCTGCCAAAAATCTCGTTTCTTTCTCTGGCACCCCAGAAACCACTTGGTTCTTCCATTGTTTCCATATCACACTTCAAAACCTCGTCCAATATTTCTTTTTCTTTCTTTTTTTTAGAAAAACTTTTTAATTTTATTGTGGCTTTTGCATTGCAATATCTACTTGTGAGGCAATACAGTTCACACCGTTGTTTTTCTTTGCCCTGTGGGCGGTATCTTTTGCAGGAACTTGGAAAGGAATGGAGACAGAGACCATCGACTGGAACAACATTGACTCTGTGTTTGTCGTGGACGACACCTACGAGAACTTGGGTGCGCCTCAGTGGGTCGATTTCTCTGCCCCGGAAGACCCACCCCTCGATGTCGATTCTTGGTTCTGCAAGGCCGGTTCGACCCTTTTCTCCTCTCTCTTTGTTGTTTTGGCAAGTTTGATTGCTTTTTGTTTGGTACCCAGAGGAATTAACCATTTGTAATCTCATTTTCTTTTGAAACTTTTGAAGCTAAACGCTTTTAGTTGCCATAGATTTTTGTTTTTCTCTTGTGTGTGTGTGTGTATTAATTTTAGCCTTTTTTTTTTTAACTGTTACAGACTGCAAGCATCCAAAGACTGCTGAAGATCATCTAAAATTGACACGCAATTCGAAGGTTTTACTTGTGTTTCATATAGTTTAGATGCCCTCACTGGCACCAATTCAGGCAAAATTGGCTAATGTGTCTGTTTCTTTTCAGTTGAAATTTCTAAGGTCGGTTAGTATATCTGAAGTGCTACCCTTCAGGAACAGAAGAAGTGGCAGGTATCTATATATTTGAATCAAAGTGAAAGCTAAGAGCAATCGCTTCTATTGTTTCACTACATTCAATCCAACTGAGAAGTTTCTCTTTTTTGCAGGGATGGCGAGCAGAGAAAACCAGAAATTCCAAATCCACAGACCCTCAAAGCCAGAGGGTCCAATTCCAAAGCCGCCGCACAAAACTTCAGAGATGACAGTGAAAATAAAAATCCAAACGCACCCACTTCACCTCTTGTTGACAAGAGCACGTCAAAGAAAACAGTGGGCAAATCAAGTGCCAAGAAGAGGCAAGAATTGCACGACTTCCATGCAAGTTTTTCAACAAAGCCAAAGCTAAGGAGTACATTTTCATCGAGGAACTTGTTAGGAGGAAGGGAGATGTTGAATCAGATCACAGAATTCTGCTCGGAGTTGAAGAAACTGGCGAGAAGGGGCTCGAAAAAAGGGTCCAAAGATAAGGCTTCTGGCGGCCTTTCCCGCGAGACGAGGGAAAGAGTGACAGGAAAAGATAAGGTGCCTCTGCTTGAGGTTAAAGAGACAGGAGGAGGCTCTCAACAATGATGGGGGGGAACATAGAAAACAGAATGCATAACAGGGGAAGCTGTGAGCCAGTTTGATTTGGTCAGACGCAATCCTGGTCAGTTTTTGGTTTCTTCTTGTTCATATTTTTTAACGGTAAAACTGCTTGTCTTGCACATTTAGCTACTAACTTGATTTTAGATTATTCTCGGGTTATCTGCAACCCATGGAAATTTGTAGAAGACGCATGGGTGTCATTGATGACGATCACCCGAATCTTGGCATAAGTACAGAGCATATAATCTGTATTAAAACAAGCATTTTGGATCATAGACCGAGAATAAAACATGAATTCTCTGTTATTGCATTTGTGTGCTTAGGTCGGACTCACTTGGTGAAGTCATCATTTAATTTTTTTAACCGAAGAATTCACTATTTAAATATTATTAAATTTAAATAGAATCAATATATACTAATAAAGTCATTATTTTTTTATTTTACTTTTTTTTAATAAAATTTAGACCTTAAATATTTTACTAGGTGTGTGTGGGGGGAGATTAGACCAATTAAATTGTCATGGTATAGGGCAAGCCTTGGTGTTTTCCAAAATTTAAAGTTAACAGTGTGCTTTGCAAGATTTTTCATGCCAATGGTCTTCCCAATGTGAAAGTCCCTCTGCTTGTTTCTAGGGCACACTTGGCAAGGATTTCTGGATGTTCCAAAATTTCTAACAAATCATTTTCTTCGTGCAATAATGGACCATCCAGCAATGCTTGAAGACTACTTAAATTCGGCCCGTTAACTGATGCGGAAAACTGGAACGCGGAATCCTCCGCGTCACAACCAGGCATTGCAACATTGATTACCTTGTGTTTTTATTAATTCATCGATAAATTTTGACAGTTTTAATTTATGTAAAAATGCAAAAATTGTTCGTTGATATTTTTTCAGCATTTACTAGTAAAAACATGGAAAATTTATTGTTCAATATTGAATTTAAAAATATAAGAAAAATACAAAAAAAAAAAGGGGACTAAGACGTGGACAATAGTCTATAAATATATAATCATAATTACTATTAATATTACTTAAAAAAACATGTTTACAAATATATATTTATGAATTTATATTTAATCTTACATTTATTTTTCATATCTCTCTAATATATTTTAATTAAATTAATGTCAAAAAATGCAACAAAAGTATTGTTGCGTTCATATATTTTATGTGCTACTATCCTTGGCAGTTGAGACGTTGACCGAACGAACGTGGATATAAATTCTAATTAATATAAGAATGGCCGGCATTAATTAGTAATAAATTAATTTAGAAAAAAAAAAAATCAAAACCCACTAACCAGAGGAGAGCTAGAATTCCCTAACTTTTTCCTTCAACAGCAACTCCAGCCCCTATGTTAAAAAGACTTTGATTCCTTGTGAACGTTTTTAACAATATTAGTAATATTAATATCCTGGGCAAATGACAATTTTGACTTTCCAATGAACACACCTGGACCATCCATTTGCCCCAACCTACTTTCCACGGTACAATAGAAGGGATAGAACATTAATAATGCATTGCAAGACTAATGGTTTTAAAATTCAATTAAAATTGGCTAGTTATGCGATAAATTTAATTTAATTTACTTTAAAAAATTATTAATTTTAAAAATCAGTGTGTGAACTCACTGATTGAATAGTGGGGGTTTCAAATATTAGCTCTCCCAAACTCCTAAAAAATAGATTATAATACACATGTTCAAAAACAAAAGGTTGTATGGTATGGTGAGTTGCTATCCCGTATGCGTAGTAGTAACAAGTTAATCTAATTTGAATAAAATAGCAATTATAACAACAACAACAACAATGATAATAACATCAATCATACCATAAAAGTCTATGGACTTGTCAAGTGATATTTACTTTGGGTCTCATATATTTAAAAAATAAAATTTAAAATTTAAAAATATTTTACCTAAATTATCTTGTATTTGTAATAAACTTAATAAAATGAGTATTAAGAATTCTAAACACGAATAACAAGATTTCAAAAAAAAAAAAAGTGTAGCATTAATAAAAATTATAAATAAACGTATTAAATTAATTTAACATTATAATTATTATATTTTTTAAGATTTTTTTACGCATATTTTATCATATTTTGTACACGTTATAACTTTTATAACATTCTTGTTTTTTGAAGTCTTGTTGTACATTTTTATAACGGTTGCTGTATATTTCTACGTATTTATTGCACAAATTATATATTGAGACAAATATTTTTAAAATTTAAAATATTATTTTTTTTAATTATGTGAGATTTAGACAAACATTCTAATTTTGATTGAGTTTTGATTAGAACGTCAACTATGAACTGAAGCCCATAATAATAACAACGGTAGAAACGTCACTCTCGACAAACGTCACTTCTCTTACACTTTGTATGGATTCTACTTGATATGAGAATTAAAATTGTAAGAAAAAAAAATAAAATGAAAGAAATTATTGAGAAAGATAATAATTTTTTTTTTTTAATTTCTCGTTTGAAGAGTATAAAGAAAATGGACAAAAATTTTAAAAATTATTTACATATTGAAGAATGTGAAGAGATAAGAATTTCATTTTATGTACTCACTTGATTCAGTTTTTACCCGAGCATCCTATTGTTATATAATTAAGGAAATTAGGTAAACTCACAACTCAAATAATTTTCTTAGGTTTTTCTCACCAAATTGGTAAGAAACATTTATGGTGACCTCTTTAGTAAATTTTCCTATGCTTTCCCCCACCCCACCCCCCCCCCCCCTCTTTTTTTTGGGTTTTCCCTCACGGGACACTGATCCGAATGTTGGGGTGAATCATGTGAGTGCATAATGTTCATTGAACGTGCCAGAGTCCACAGGGAAATTTGAGTTCATGACAATGTCGCTTTGACCTGCCAATCGCCAACCTTACATTACAGCCTGTTAGGGTGTAAAACAAAGGTGGTAGCTCCGTGTTAGTGTTTTGTAACTCATAATCTAATGTTTTCCATGCTAATGAAATATTCAATCAAGTATTGATTATACTCTCAGCTCAGTTAAGCTTCCTGTTTGAATTATTTTCAGGATCCCTCTTGAAAAGCACTCGCAAAAAAGTGTTGAAAAGCAGCTAATGATTTCGTTTTTGTTGTTGTTATTGTTTTTTTTTTTTTTTTTTGAACAAGCATCAAATTTATTCTATTAAAAAAATAATTTAGGAGCCTAGAAGAAAAGAATATAGGGTGGATCCGGATAATTAATAAATCTACAGCTGGCTTTGGAAATTTTAATTAGTTGAATTCGATTCTTTGAATCTCCTTATAGGGTACCAAACCAATTAAAGCCGATTGGATTTTTTTTTTTTTTTTAAATTCATGTAAGATATAGTAATAACTTTTATCTTATTGATCAAAATTAATTATTTATTAATTTATATACCAAATAAGAAAAAATAATTTAACATTTTAGTTCCCCAAAAAAAATCATGAAAATGTAATTTATTGAATCAAAATAATTGAATTTTATCTTAATTTAATTGATCCTAATGGACCAAAAAGATTCCAATGGTAAAGAAGGATCTGCACCACCAAATTCCATCAGAGTACAACTATGCACATATCCGCAGGGATTAAGGAAACGGCTCACGTATTTAATTTTTTTTAAAAAAAATTATATCACACATCCCAGTATAAGGAAAACACGCCTTATAAAAAATCGGTTCCCGTAACAAAACACATAGAAAACAATAAAAAAATTAAAAAAATTTCTTTACCCTTAATTATTATCAATGCTGAAAAAAAATAATCCCTTTCTTTTATCCACGAATACGTAAAAAATCTTAGTGAACATTAGACAAATTGTTAAAATAACATAAGATCTGCTCCATCACAATCGCAAAAATATGTCAATAGTACTTTTGAATTTTGCAAAATTAGCAAAATAATTGCTCTCCGACATCATTTTTATGTCTAAAAACTTGGAAACTTAAAATTGACATTCTATTTTTTTTTTCTTGTGTTATTTCATTCGCCCAAGAGTTAAAAAAAAAAAATTAATGTGAAATGTGTCAAAAGAAGTTCGGTCAATATTAACTTTCTTTTGGATCTAACGAAGATAGTTTGGTGGACTTTTGTTAATTATATTGATATTTTTATAATTATTTTAAATATATTCTATCAATTTAATAAAATATGATTTTTATTATTAAAATAAAACATTAACATGCAATTTGTCATATTTAATAATAAAAAGACAGCTTATTAATAACACTTTTTGTACGAATGCGTGATGTAATTTTTCTAAGATTTTAAACCAGTGCTGTCCAAACGCTAACTAGTGTCAGCAATACGTGCACAAAAAAATTCAAATGTCAGCGTTACCGCATTGGCCTAAAAAATAACGGCGTGGAATCAGGTGTCAGAGCATCGGTTGCGGCAAAAGCTGCTACTTTCAATTTTTCATTTAGCTTACTTTTGTTTTTGTTTGGCTGTATTAAGTTACTAGTTAATATAAGTATATCAAGTTACTAGTTAATATAAGTATATGGAGGGATGGGTGAAATTAGTTAATTTTATTTTTTATAAATAAAATATATAATTTATTAAATTTAAAATTATTAAAAAATTAAAATTATTAAATTTATTATTTAAATTTTTATTAATTAAATTTTAATATTTTTTTATTTTTTATTTTAATAATATTTATTTTATTATTAAATAAAAAATTAATATTTATTTATTTATTATTATTATTATTAAAAATTATAAAATTAAAAATTTTGATGAAAAGTTAATAATAAAAAATACAATAATTATAAATTTTTTTTTTGAAAATTAAAATTTTAATAATTTTTTAAATAATTAATTTTTAATAAATTTTTTAAAAATAAATTTAAATAATAATTTTAAGAAATTAAAAATATATTTTTAAAAAAATTAATTTTATTTTTTTTTTAAAAAAATTAATTTTCAATAATATTTTTTTTAAAAAATCATTCTCTATAAATTTAAAAAATTAAAGTAAATTTTTCATAAATTAAAAATTTTGATATATTTTATTATTTAAAAATTATATATATATATATATATATATATATTTAAATTAATTAAAAATAATTTTTAAAATATTTTATATTATGATTAAAAAATAGATTAAATTTTTTATATTATAATTTTTTTTATAATTTTTTTAAAAATATTTTTTAAAGTTAATAAAAATATTATTTATTAATTTTTTTATTTACACATTTATTAATTTTATTTAAATTAATTAATTTGATTAATTTTTTAAAATAAATAATAAATTAAAATTATTTAAAAATATAATATTATAATTAAAATTTTTTTTTTTTTTTTATATATTATTAATATATTTTTTAATTTAACAATTTAATTAATAATAAATTTTTTAATTATTTATAGTAAGTAAAAAATAAAATAGTTAAATAGTTTAAAAAAAATTTTAAAGATTAATTTTTTAATATAAAATAATTTTAAATTTTTAAAAATTTTAATAAATTTTATAAAATTATTAATTTTTAAAATTTTTTATTTAATAATAATAATATAAATATAAATATAAATAAATTTTTTAAAAATACTGTTGGATATCAAATAAGAGATTATTTATTTTAAGCATCAATTTATTATTTTGATATTAAGATGAGTTTTTAATAATTACTTTAAAATTTTAATAAATTAAAAGTTAGGATATATTTATATATAAAAATATAACTTTATTACTCGAGTAATAAATGTTAAATTTAAAACGATATAATAATAATTTTTTAATTTAAGTACATGTATCAGACCTTTGCGAGAAAACAAGGACCGCAGAAGGAAGATGCAGTGGCTGGAGAGGAGCTCAGGAGGCATTGATGCGCGGGGGGAAAGGCGAGGATGGAGAAGCGTTAGGACCAAGAGCTGACGAGGAGGTGTATTTTCTGTAATTTTTCCAATCCAGCCACCATTCGCTCAGAACCAACTGACAATGTTCAAAATTCAAACTTTCCAGCGAGGGAGCATTGGCGGCTTTTGTTTTGACGAACAAATTGTCTACCAGGTGGGGTGGGGCTTTTATTTTTTTATTTTTAATGAAAATTGAGGGTTCATTTCTTCTTTAATAGGAAAGATTCCATTTTAAGCTTGACGTTTACCGTCTGTACAACATTCTCTCTCTCTCTCTCTCTCTCTTTCTCTCTCTGTGTCGCTCCTGGGATTGAAATACTGCAACCTCGGATCCTGTCAGAAGGTCTGTTCAAGGTTCTCCAATTATCAAGAGATTCCAATTTTTTAGTCTTTTTTTTCCCGTGTTAATTTCCATTATTGCTTCTTCACTTTTCCACTTTTATTTAATTTCTATTGTGGGAACAATTTTTTTGTTTTCAAAACTTGGTGGTTTTCGTATTCTCAATTGAAGTGCTTTGTGCATTAAACCTCTTGGCCAACGATCTCTCTCTCTCTGACTTTGAACTTGAGATCAGCTTTGAATGTGAAGGTGTGTTCTACTGCGTTAAAGTTAATTTAACTATGCATTTAATGGCTTGGATGCCTTAAATCTTGAATATTAGTGTGTCTAAATTTCAAGTGGTTATCTTGTCCTTTTGTTCTGATCCTTTAGCTTGGTTGTTTCAAACCATCATCAACATCTCCTTTCTTTCTCTCTCAGCATATTTGAGATTCTTGGGGACTTGGGATTTTTTACACCCCCTTTCTTGCTTATGATTATAATGCTTATCTGAAAATTCATCTTTGTTTTTGGTTGCTTGACATACAGCCATACAGCTAGATCGCGAGGAATGAATCGGCTTGCATAGACTGATATAATTCTGTGTGGTTTTGCAAGAGAGGATTTTAAGGCCATGATTTTCATTCAGAAATGTGGATGCTCTTGGTCTCTGATAGCTGCAACTGCTTCTATTGTAGTGCTGATTTCAATAGTTCATCTGTTCCTGTTCCCTGTGGTGCCTCCTTTTGATTACCTCAGTGCCCGGCAAATTCAGAATTCTTGTGCTGCTGTTAATGAAAGAGTTGACGGAAACAGGAGCAACCATACTTGGGAGAATCTGTCACCAGTTATTGATTTAGATCATAGGTTCCCCACAGATTTGCACAAAGCAGTGGCTTATCGTAGTGCACCTTGGAAGGCTAAAATTGGGCAGTGGCTTTCTGGCTGTGAATCTATCGCCAAGGAAGTCCACATTGATGAGGTAACCATAAAGGAAACTCTTTTCTCATTAACTGATGCTTTGTACTTGTGGCATGTATTTATACGCTTGCTATGCATACAACTATAGCTGGTGGATTCCATATGGTCTATAGGATTTAGGACTTTCATAACATTCTCTTTCCTTCTCATGTAAATATCTTCTTACATTTCAGTTGCTTTTGTGTTCCAAATGTATGGCTTAAGTTATATCATATCAATTTCACCATTGCATTTTTTTTTTAATGTAAATAATAAATTCTTTGCAGATAATAGGTGGCAGAAACTGCAAAAATGGTTGCAGTGGTCAGGGTGTCTGTAACCATGAACTGGGGGAATGTTGGTGCTTTCATGGATTTAGCGGTAGGCCCTTTCCTCTTTCTTCTTGTTTTGTCATAATTTTCCCATTTTCTTATTGATTTTTTCCTACTTTTTTGAGTTGATAAATTAGCCAAATACATTAAATATGAACTATTAAACGCAATCAGACACCACATTCATAAGGTTCCCCATATTTTTTGAACTGTTCCCATGATTGCTGAGCTGTTAATGCACATGACAGTTGAAGCTGTGATATTGAAAAAGGTATACTATTATCTGGAAGTTGATTTTACATATGGCAAATCATATGCACAAATCATTCCTGTTCCAAACTTTGCCTGTGTTAAGAAATTGCTTTTGTGTCCCATTGGCCAGTGTTTATTGTTTCTGATTTCTAATTGCTTGAAATATAATTACTTTTGTTGGAAAAAATATGAAACACCTGTTTTATATATAGTTTTTATGCAAAATTGCCCCATACATGAATACATTGACAGAGTGATAGTGCAACCCATTTTAGGTCAAATCATTCTATAAGATGAGTAGCACCTTAAAAGATTGTTGGCCTTTATATGCATTGATGATCATGGAAAACAATTAAGGTGAAGAATACAGAATATTCACATGACATCCTCTTCTTATTACTGTTAATGGTGTTGGAATAGGTGAAGGATGTTCTGAGAGACTGCACTTGGACTGCAATTACCCCAAAACACCAGAGCTACCATATGGCCAATGGGTTGTTTCCATTTGCCCTGCTTATTGTGATACAACAAGAGCAATGTGCTTCTGTGGAGAGGGCACAAAGTATCCGAATCGCCCTGTGGCAGAAGCATGTGGATTTCAGATGAAGTGAGAGCATTTAGATTAAAGTTGGGATATCTTCTTCTTAAAGCCCTGTGCAATAATGACTAACACCTGCTTCAGGTTACCTTCTGATCCTGGTGAACCCAAACTAACTGATTGGGCAAAAGCTGACCTGGAAAATATTTTCACAATGAATAGTAGCAGACCAGGCTGGTGTAATGTGGACCCAGTCGAGGCATATGCTTTCAAGGTGAAATTCAAAGAGGAATGTGATTGCAAATACGATTGTCTTTTTGGGCAATTCTGTGAGGTTCCTGTGCAGTGTGTATGCATTAATCAATGCTCTGGACATGGGCATTGCCGTGGTGGATTTTGTCAGGTACTACTTCCATCTTTCTTTTATTTTGATTTTATGGTCATATAAGTTCCTTTTTTTTTTTTTTTTTAAATAAATAGATGTATAAGTATGTAGCTTAGTCTGAAGCTGAAAAGAGGAAACCCTATACATTGCAAGCACAGATAGGACCAGGCTCCATTGTGATTCCCTTGTGGAATTTTCATGAGATTGTTCTTTTGAAAGGTTTGGGGCAGAGCCAGAATATCAACTGCAGTGCTGCACAGGAAGAGGGGCCTGTTGTGGAGAGGAATTTCATAAATACAACAACAACAAGGCATTAATTCCAACTTTGATAAAAGAGTCTGTAGTGCCTATGAATAGGGGGAAATGGACAAATATCAGCAGATAAACAAATAGTCAGCATAATACCACAGATAACTTCACTTTAAGTTAATAATGCAGCGTACAGAATTTCGTTAAATTTATGTTTCCTGTATATTTTCATTTAAAGATTAGGTATCATTGCTAAGAATTTGAACCATTGTTATCTTCTTGCAGTTCTTGCATCCTATCATCTAATCATATCCAATTTTGATTTGCAGTGTGACAATGGCTGGTATGGAACAGACTGCAGTATCCCGTCTGTTGTATCATCAGTGGGAGAGTGGCCTCAGTGGCTTCGACCTGCCCAATTTTACATTCCTGATAATTCAGATGTCACAGGGAAGCTAATCAACTTTAATGCTGTGGCAAAGAAGAAAAGGCCACTTATATATGTATATGATTTGCCCCCCAAATTCAACAGTTTGCTTCTTGAGGTGAGAATGTTGTTGCCTTCAATTTGTGATAAATGTTACTAGCAAACATCTTATGTCTGCTACATATGTGGTAATGTAGGGGCGACATTTTAAGTTTGAATGTGTGAACAGAATCTATGATGACAAAAATGCAACCGTCTGGACAGATCAGTTGTATGGTTCCCAGGTACCGTTTGAACCAAAATATAGACCAACAAGTGCTCTTATAGTGGAAACATACCTTTGAGTGTTTTTTCTGTTAACATACTTGCAGATGGCATTCTATGAGAGTATTTTAGCCAGTGCACATCGAACCTTAAATGGTGAAGAAGCTGACTATTTCTTTGTTCCTGTTCTTGATTCATGCATCATAACACGTGCAGATGATGTGCCTCACTTGAGTCTGCAGGTAGACTTTCCAGAACTTTACATACATTTTTCCTGGTCATAGGGAACTTTCATGCATTCTAGGAATGTGATTATATTTTTATTTTCTGTTCAATAATGTGAGATAATGGGACCATGCACTTTTGTTTCTGCTTTTTTATAATGGTTTCATATATGAATTAATCAATTCCTCTGAGTTTTCAGATGCTGATTCCAGCATTTTCTTCAAAGTGCATTTATGGTATAATTCATGCTGGTAATTTTAGTATGTTTACATAATACTTGTACTCTCCTTATCCCTGTTTGTTAGTATTGGATTGCTTCTTTCCAACTGTGCTTGCATATCTTAGATTTTGCAAATGTAGCTTATTATCTATTCTTGCTAGTGCTCATTATCTAGATCAGAATCAAATACCTTGTTTTTTATTACCGAAAATTGCATAGAAAGCAAGAATAGAAGCTGTTTTTATTACGTTTGATTTCCCATCTGACAGGAGTGTTCTACTTGCTGCTGCAACAACAACAACAAAGCCTTAATTATTTAAAATAAAAGTTTAATCTGTTCAGAATAGAGCATACCTTAAATCCTATTCAGAGGTGATTCTTACAAAGAAGAGGGTTGGATTCTCATCATTTTCAGTGATATAGAATATTATTGTGAATAACAAATGAAGGTCCATTGTAAGTGGATTAAATGGCAAAGAATTTGATACAACTGGGTATGATGATACATATGTCTTGAGTAGCACTTGAACCTTGATATGGTGAGAAGGAAGACTATGAAAGACATAGAGGAGGGTCAGCAGAAGAAAAGAAGGATTAGAGATGTGATAATTCTGCTTAGATATAAATTTGAAGACTCATATATATGAATTGGTCTTGAAACTTAGTATCCTGTAATTTCTTCATTCCATTTCCATGACATACTGTTTAGTAACATAAAAAATATTTATGACATTGAAGAGCAAGAGGAAGACTCAATAATAGAACATTGATTTGTGAGTGCATGTCAATCTGTTCATTGATATACAATCCGGGTTGATGTAAAACCAAGTAGGCTAATTCCAGTTCATGCCATTTTGGTAAGTTATAATTATATAGCTAGTGAGAACTAAGCTGAACACATAGCTGTAACTTTGCATAGTCGCAAATTTGCTTGTCTGTAGCTATGATAAACTGAATGGTTCTAAATTGGTACAAATATTTTGTACTCATATATAATAATAAGTCCTTGAGAACATATCTTAGTTTGGGACCTTTTGTTCAGATCATAATAGAAGTGTTTTTCCTTTTCCTTTCCTTTTTTTTTTTTTAAGTGTTCAAGTAATTTACATTGCTGCATCCTTGTTACACTGTACTGCAGGAACATATGGGCTTGAGGAGCTCTCTAGCTTTGGAATATTACAGGAAGGCATATGACCATATTGCTGAGAACTATCCTTATTGGAATCGCTCATCAGGAAGAGATCATATTTGGGTATGAACTAGTTGTGGATTTTCAATTTAGAGCTTGTGAAGAAACTGACAGAAGCAATCCCTGAGTTTCTTTTCTTTATATCACTAATATCCCAGTATGCATGCTAATTGTGTGAACTTTATATCTGAAGGCAGTTTTTTTCATGGGATGAAAGTGCTTGTTATGCCCCTAAGGAAATATGGAATAGCATGATGTTGGTTCACTGGGGTAATACAAATTCAAAGCACAACCACTCAACAACAGCCTATTGGCCTGACAATTGGGATGAGATTTCTTCTGTTAGAAGAGGCCAGCATCCATGCTTTGATCCAGATAAAGATCTTGTACTTCCTGCATGGAAACGTCCTGACATCAATGCCTTGAGAGAAAAACTTTGGACTAGGTATCAGTGCACATTTTTCAGTGCATAATTTTCCAATTAATTACTCATCGCTCTTTGTTGAACAATGTGGCCACATTTTAAGTCATGCAAGTAAAGGTGAAACTGTTATGTCATCTATGGCCAGGCCTCTTGAGAAACGGAAGATACTATTTTACTTCAACGGAAATCTTGGACCAGCATACCAGAATGGAAGACCTGAAGATTCGTAAGTAAACCAAATAGCTTGTGGGATTAATTTGAATTTACATGACTAGAATTGTAGATAGATAGACTCCTAGGGGAACATGGATTAGCAAATGCATCCTAAATCTTCTCCCTCCTTCTCCCCCTTCCCTCTCTATGTTTACACACTCATGTACACACACCCACATTTTGATTCTGTGGGTGTGTGTATGAGGATGTGTATGCATGCATCTGTACAAAGATGACACACACACACACACACACACAACATAGGACAAATGCCCTGTTTGCAAGTAAGTCACTTTGAAATAGTTTATGGTGCTCATCACCGACAATATGGTTCAACAACTTTATGTGGCCTATACCGTTAGTTTTATAAGGTTATCTCATATTTGATCATCAATCAGGTTGAGTGCCCCAAGCAAGTGTCTTTTTGGCTGTTGGCCTTTCCAGCTGCCTATATGTGTTTCAGTTATAGTAAAATTTTCTGTGCATGTAATAAATTCTGGTTGTGCAGGTATAGCATGGGCATCAGACAGAAACTGGCAGAAGAATTTGGATCTAGTCCTAACAAGAATGGAAAGCTTGGAAAACAGCATGCGGAAGATGTGATGGTGACTCCATTACGTTCTAGGCACTATCATGAAGATTTAGCTAGTTCAATTTTTTGTGGGGTCTTGCCTGGAGATGGTTGGAGTGGCCGTATGGAAGATAGCATTTTGCAAGGGTGCATTCCTGTGATCATTCAGGTACCATAGTCTTGAACAGGCTGAGAAAATTAATGACCTGGTATTTAAGCTGAGCAGAGGCTGAGTTTGCTTGCCTGATCATGGCTTGAAATTTTTGGTTAGCAGTAAGCATTTGCCTCTTGTTGATAATGAGTTATTGGGAAGTCCATCCTAGTCCAAGACTTCTCATTTTGAAAAGGCTGTTGAATTTAATCTAGGCACTTTGCATGTCATAGGGAATAGCACTGGTTTATGGCCTAATAGTATATTCAGCATATTTCTTGCTATCTGATCACAATGCAGAGTTATAGATGGGACTATAATTTTCAAAATTGAGGAGAATGATGCAGCAAATAAAGACAAAGTTTTAATACTATGTTTGTGATGACTATATTTGAATTTCTTTTTGTAGAATTTAACTGGAAATTTTGCCTTTGGTATATCGGATACTATTCTGTCTTATTTTTTTGTCTACTTTATTTGTGTTTCTCTGTGCTTAGGATGGGATTTTCCTGCCATACGAGAATGTGCTCAACTATGAAAGCTTTGCCATAAGAATTTCAGAAGATGAAATTCCAAATTTGATAAATATTCTTCGGGTAATTCCCTTTCTTCATAGGCATCTCTGTATAAAGACTCTACCCTGAAGTTTGGAACTTGACTCCTTATTGGGCTCACATCCTCCAGGGCTTTAACAAGACAGAAATGGAATTCAAGTTGGAAAATGTGCAAAAAATCTTTTCAAGGTTCTTGTATCGTGATTCTGTTTTGCTTGAAGCTGAGAGACAGAGAACTGCTTTTGGCCATGTCAAGGACTGGGCAGTTGAATTCTTAAGACTGACGGGAGATGATGTCTTCAATACATTTATCCAGGTATACTTCATGTTTGCTTGATATGAAGCCTGTTCAAGTCATGTTTATTTAACATTTTTTCTTCATTGAATTTTTCAAGTTATATATGTCCATCTGAACTGCACAATTAGGTTTAGCCTTTCTTTCTTTTAAATTCTTGTCCACTTGTTACTGAAGTAGCTCAATACTTGAACTGCCTTCTTGCTCTTAAATCATCTGAAAGCTAACCAATGACATCAAAGTCTCAAATAAAATGCTAGTGCTAGTGGAGCGGATAATGGCAAAGAAACACTTTTAATGACTTTGTCTGGGGGGTTAGCATATTTTGTGTTGGTCTTTGATTAATGAAATTGAACCTTGTAGTCTACTAAATTAAGATGGTAATCACACTTACCAATACACAAAACTTTCAAGGACTAAGTTGTACAAGAACAATTATTGCTTTTGCCGTATAAACGTGAAACTGAGATGCTACTTAGTACCTGATAAGGAAACCTTCATCTGATACACCCAGTGAGCTAATGTATGGATTAGTCATTTAATTCGAAAAATTTTTTATATCATCACTGAAAGGATTGCAACTTAGGCCGTGGAATTGTCTACATCCCAGACCAAAGTATATGTGCTGTTTTATGACAAGAAAATTTGAAGTCAGGGCATGAATGATTGAGGTTTTCTTTGGTTCATGTCTGAAATTGAATGTGCTATTAAGATAGCAGTCCTGTTTGGAAGCTCCATTAGTCATTATTTAAAATTCTTGTAAACGTGGTTGAAGTCGTGATCTCAGTTTCTAAGTTGAAGATGACCCTTCAGGAATGTGATACTGGTTTTATGTTTGTTTGTGCAAACACAAGCTCGTACTGCACCAGTTGAGTGACATGTATGTTGTTACTGTCTTAACAAGGTTCTGCATTACAAGTTGCATAACGATCCCTGGAGGCTACAACTTAAACATTTGAAGAAAGACTATGGGCTGCCACAGGAATGTTTAGTAAGCACCAAATGAAGAGGTGCAAATGGATATGACTTTAATGTGCATAGATTGCTGCAGCTGACGGGCATCCAATGTGAAAAGAAGCATATTCTAGGATGTTTGTTTGCCTGCCTGTGCTTCTCGACCTGCTCGCAAATGGCCAAGCTGTTGAGATACTGCCCTAAAGCCAACTTCTCCCGAGTGATATGCCGAACATTTCTTAGCACATAGGTAGACAAAGAATAAAAAGTTGCTCCATTAATATTCTTTAGGAAAGAAAATAAATCTCTGCCTGCTATTCATGCAAGATAACCCATTTTCCTTTTTCTTCAACTTAAATTGTGTATTGCCAATGAATTTGAGAGAAAAAGCAACAGAATTCAGAAACATCTTTTCTGCAGCTATTTTCATGTCAGTAATACGACGTTGTTTGTCGAGCTTGAAGTGTATTAAACGCCGGTAAAGTACTGTGTTGTGTTAGAACGGAATGGTTGTGCTCTTCTTCCCTCTTGTTATTTCTTTTGAAGACCTTGCAGTTGCAGGATTCAGAATTTTCTGTAAACCGAGGGATGCTGTTACTGAAATGATCATTCAGGTCAAATTTGCATTCACCTAGTTCAAGCTTTCTTGTTAACATCTCGTGAGCTGGACTTGTTCCTGACAAGCACCATAATTTCCTGTTTTCCGTATTAATTCAGTTGGTTACTAATCAAACATTTGTGTAAGATGTAAAAAATCAAGACTAGTGTGTGCATTGAATCCAAGTCTTGTAGCCATCAATTCGTGGTTGACAGAATTGACGCAAAACTCTAATCCTGCAGGCAGCAAACAGGGGATCGAGATCCCCCGTGCTCCCAAAAATTTTCCGGAAGCAGGAATCTCTCTCCCTCTTCCTTTCGTAATGATTAAACAAAAATACATAAAACATCTTACGGCGCAAATTCTCAAGACGGAAGACCTCATCGTTTGTTGTCAATTTCATGGAGAAAAATCATTATATTTGATTTCTTAAAGTCAAGAAATTGAAAGTGGGCACAACGTCTACGAATCGTGTATGGGAATTGCCCGCCCCCGCCCGCACGCACGCTATTGCTTTTATTCATTTTAATCTATAACACGAAATATCAAAGTAATTTTAAGACCGTAAATAGCCACAAATATTTGAACACACAAATGGCTGTAAAAGTTGATTTATATTATATTCAAAATAATTTATACCATTCAAACAATATATATATATATATATTTAAAAAAAAAAAGATATAAAATATAATATATTTTAAGGATAAAATGTCATGCAGAAGACTTAAAATGCAGGAAGCGCTTCAGTAAGTTTTCTTTATGATAAATAAAATCGTGAACAGAGAATGAGAGAGTCCTGCTCCTCAGCGTCACTGGACTATTAGAGGCAGCCGCTCAGCGAGAGAGAGAGAGAGAGAGAGAGAGAGGAGAGAGAGAGGGAGAGAGCAGAGAAATTAGCATCGGCAACGGCGATGGAGGGAGAGAAGACGAAGAATAAGAAGAAAGCCTTTCCTCTTTCTCTTCAACAATTCGTCTCCATTGTGTCACCTTTGATTGATCTCGAAAAGGTTTCTCTCTCTCTCTCTCTCTCTCTCCCACTCTCTCTCTCTCTAATATTATTTCTTCGCTTAGCCAAAGTTTAGCAATTGAAATGTCAATTGATTGTTTATTATTATTATTATTATTATTATTACTATTTTTGGTTTTTAGGAAAAAAGAGTTCTGAGTTTTTCTTTGGGTGTTTGAAATTGGATCGATTGTTTGGGTTCTTGATTTAAAAAAAAAAAAAAAAGAATATAATTTTATGATTCGTCATAATTTTCTTATAATGATAGGAGGCTGAGATAACAGCATCTATTAGCTCAGGGGCCTCCAGAAGCTTGGATTCTGCTCAAAAGAGGGGCTCCACCATTCTCAATTTGAAATGCGTTGATGCTCAGGTTTCATCTTTGTCTTTTATTAATTGGGTTGCTGTGAAAATTTAACAGAATTCAAGAAAACGCATATTCCCTCTGTCTGTTTATAGTTGAATCTGCTATACTTTAATTAAATGAAAGTAATGGAAGCTAATCTCTCAAAAGAAAAAAAAAAAAAAATTCATATAATATTTTATTTGTTGTTTTCTGTTGTGGGAATAGACAGGACTAATGGGGAAAACTCTTCTTGAGTTCCAATCTAACAAAGGAGATGTTCTTCCTGCACACAAGGTGAACAGTCCCAGAGAACATTTTAATTTCTGTTTTATTATTATTTTTTATTTTTTGGCTTCTCCCTTTGTAATATCATTTTCTTTTGTTCTTTGTTGAAGGAAGTTATGTTAAGGTCGAGCTGAAGTATTGAATCAGTCCTATAAATTATGTAGCTATTGGTTTACCAGCCTGGACTATGGATGTGAAATCTGTTGTATTTTTCTGTTATTTGTTGCACCTTAAGTACACATCCTGCTTGCGATTTCCTGCAATCTGTCTACAATTGTATTTGTGGGGAATAGGAGGAGGAATGGTTATTGGTTTGACATCCCCTCATCTGATAAGCCTTGCACAAAAAGAAAAGCAAGAGCCATGCAAATTTGCTTTGCAAGGAACTCAACTGGCATACCATATAGGACTAGTAGTTATGAGCTTATGTAATATATATATAGATATATATATATACATATATATTCAATTTTTAAGATTAGTATTAGAATTATCATTTTTTCCCTTTACATGTGGAAAAATACAATTACCTTAAAGATTTACTGATGCAAAATTCTATGAAGTAATGTTCTAGCTAGTAGCATGAATAGTTCATAAGTCCTATATTATGGGGAATTCTCTTAAATATTGTAGCTACTAATGACCATTTCTTTATCCCTTTTTTTTTTTTTCAGTATTTGTTCATTCTTGTTTGGGAACTCATCATATGCTTTTATGTCCCTTGTTTCAGTTTGGGACTCATGATGTGGTTGTTTTAAAACCAAACAAGGCTGACTTAGGATTCCCTGCTCTTGGTCAAGGTGTGGTTTATCGGCTAAAGGTAATCCTGGCTTTCAAATGCGGTACTTGTGATTACAGGGATTGTCTTATTATTTCTAGTTACAAATTATCTCTCTCTTCAGTTCTGATGGCTATTCGGTTTTCATGTTTTGCAGGACTCTTCTATAACTATTGCTTTTGACGATATTCCAGAAGAGGGTTTAAATGGTCCCTTGCGTCTAGAGAAAGTGGCAAATGAGGTCTAACTATTTGATTTTTCTAACTGCTTATACATTGTCATTTCCCCTTTTTCAATTTTAATGTCCTTAAATGTTTGTGTTTGAATGAGCTTTACTTTTCATGGTTGCATCCTTGAATTTGATTTCATCTCAAATCTATTCTTTGCTATTATTCATAGGCCGTTTGACTTAGGTTTACCATGTGAATCAATCATGCTATTGTGATTTTTATAAATAATTACAATTGGGAATCATATTGAGTATTGATGGTCAAATCTATAACATCCTAATGTCTATTTGAATATAAATCTTGTTGTCATATTATGAAGGCTTTTTTTTTTTTAATAAAAAATGAAATCAAAATATGCTTATTGTCAATAAACCATTCTATTTAAAAGTGTAAGCTGTCAGATGAGGTCTAGGTTACAGATCATATATTTTATTTCAACTTGCCTCTTCATGTGAAAGTCCAACTCACTTGGAGTGTGATTCGATCTCATGATTACTTGTCACGAAGGTTTTGATACCATGTCAAGAAACCATTCTACCTAAAAGATTAAGCTGTTAGATGAGATATACGATATAAATCATATATTATAATCCAACACTTACCAAATTGGATTGCTATGATTTTGATTTTTCATGCAGGTGACATATCGCAGGATGAAGGATGCCTTGATCCAATTGAGCAAAGGTGTACAGAAGGGCCCTGCTGCTGATTTAGTTCCTGTTTTGTTTGGAGAACAACCACCAACCATGTCAAAGAAGGACATTGCATTTACTCCATTTAACTCCAATCTTGACCACTCGCAGGTGTGTTTGTGTGCACCCATGTGCATCAGTGCATGTGGGTATCTGGCAGTTCTTGCACAGACATGTGTCATTGTAATTCAATCTACCATTTGGATGAGACATTCCTTTGTAACCTTTCAGGCCTTTTTAAGACCATTTTATCTTACCATTAAAGCTGCAGTGATAAGTTAAAAGATAATAGCATTGAAACATATTGCCTCTCTTAAATCAGATGTAGGTCTTTTCCAATTTTTTACTGTTGTTTATGCATTCAGTATAAACATTTGAAGTCTGAAGATGTTGTTTTATCCCTTTCTTTGTTTACTCTGTATTTTTATCCCCTGTAGGGGCAAATTCAATTTTCTGTTACTTTATCATGTTGAGGGTTTGCATGCTAGAGTCTTGAATGAGTAAATGCTAAACTGATGTTACATTATTGATGTATAATGTCATCACAAATGCAAATGCACTTTCAGCTTAATATATGCATTTTAGGATACTTAAAGATTTTTATTCTGTTCTGTGTATTAAATTCATGCTTTCTTTTTGGCAAGAAAGCTGCAATTTCCAAGGCCTTGTCAGCAAAGAATGTATTTTTGTTGCATGGGCCTCCTGGAACTGGAAAAACCACAACCGTAGTGGAAATCATCCTACAAGAAGTGAAACGTGGATCAAAGATTCTTGTATGTGCTGCTTCAAATATTGCTGTTGACAACATTGTAGAGCGACTTGTTCCTCACAGGTAGAGTTATATCTTAAATTAACTGCTCTATTTCAATGCAATCAAATGTCTACTCTAAAATCCAAGTGGTAGTCATTCTCTGCCCTCCTTACCTGCTCAGATGTTGTATAGTTGAAAAATAGAAGGAACTTTATGCTAATAAAGACCAGTAATCCTTTAGGGTCTGATTTTTGTTTAACCATACTACTTACTTCAATGGGCCTGTTGTGTTGAATTGCAAGTGTTAGTAACTGCCTAACTAGTTAATCCTTATGGCATTGTTGAGCTGAATTGAAGTATTTTTCCTGCTGTATATCCTTCTTTTAAGCAACCCCCACTGAAACTAAATCAATTTGATAGGCAAAGTTGACCCACTAAAGTATAACTTTGCATGGACCAAGTGGTGGTAGGCCTTAGCTGTTTGATCTCAGTTGGGATACTTAGGTCAGCACAATTAATCAATTAATAAAAATATTATTCTGCTGCTTTGTCATGCATACATTGTGTTACATGATATGGATGGATGAAAAAGCTACGATTAACTGATTTTAAGCTTTTTAAGTTTGATGGAAATTTAATTTTGCTTATTTTAAAAAATAATAAATAGAAAATAATAATGAAATGGAGATTTCGTTGCATCCAAATGACATTGAAGCAGATGATGCTTTATAGCAATAGATCAAATGACATCATAATGTCGTTGAAGAGAGAAAAACACAGAAACATACGACATGAAACTGAGGGAGGGGATGAGACAAATATTTTAGTGTCTCATTCTGTTCTTGACAGCTTTATTGACCTGAAGTTACATAGATAATTATACCATCTATTCTATAGGTTATTTATAATGTCCTGTATGCTTCTTTGTACTTCCCATAGGTATCAAACAAAGAAAATCACTCTTTTTCTTTATTTTGAATTTTTCCTGTGTTTATCTTCTTTAAGAGGCTTATCAAGTTGAATGCATGATGCATAAGAAACTTTCTGGGAAATATGCTGGCCTTGACAAAGTATTTGAGATAGCTTTAAATCCCAAGCCTGCATAAATTATCATTAAATTGGATTTTTTTTTTAATGTAAAAGACCAGGGATCAATTCCTTTATTTGACCAAGTTGCAGCCAGATAGTCATATTAACTTGCTAGACACCATATCACGTTTGCTGAACATGTTGCCATTTGGCAATGAGCCTTTTTTCTGTAATTAATAATTTATTTGGTTTCATCTAATGGGTTTCTTACTTGTACTTCCTTGTTTTAATCTCCCTTTCACATACAGAGTAAAGTTGGTGAGACTAGGGCATCCTGCACGGTTGCTGCCTCAAGTATTGAACAGTGCGCTTGATGCGCAGGTACATTGACATACATTTTTACCAGGGGAATAAAAAAAAAGGAAAAATAATGAAATAATGGGTTTCTTATCTTCATGCTTATTTGTTTAAGCTTCATGTGTACATGTTTTCCAGTTGTACAGTTCATCTTTTGCCTGGTATATGTATGTCTTGCAATCATTGATTTTGTGCATATGCACATGGGGGCGGCATTTCATTCATGCCTTGTGACTATATGGTTTTTATACATTATCGGTGTACCATCATTTTTACTTTATATCCAAAGCTTCTTTGATGATTGTTGTCAAACCACTTCAGATTCTTCAGTGCATTATTTTCACAATTGATTTGCTTAGTCAATAGTTTTAAAAAAGTCCATCTGCTATTAGCACAAAAAGAAAGCTCATTTATTGAGGTAGCAATCAAAATTCCACTCTTTTTGGTTCTCATGTGACCCTTTTTATTTTGGGTGATTCCAATAGATGTGATTTTGTTAGTATTCAAGTGTTTTACCACATGCATATTCTTTTACTTTGTTGTCTTAACAATGGATATAGTGACTTGGTTGACAAGTTCCTTTATTATTATTTTTTTTAATTAATGTTCTTTTCAAATGGACACAAAGATTTTCCAATGCAACTGTTTTTTCTGCATGTTAAGTCCCTTACAATTACAGATTTTTTTCTTATATATCAGTTCTTTGATGTTAGGTCTTAATGGGGGACAATAG
This sequence comes from Rhizophora mangle, assembly GCA_037832345.1. Lineage (NCBI taxonomy): Eukaryota > Viridiplantae > Streptophyta > Magnoliopsida > Malpighiales > Rhizophoraceae > Rhizophora > Rhizophora mangle. The sequence goes on along the minus strand of JBAPLJ010002022.1, from coordinate 936,797 downwards.
CAGTCTTGCAAATGACATTCGCAAGGAAATGAAGGTATAAATTCTGATTACAATTGTTACATGCTACAAAATCCTCCAATGTTGATGTTTCAAATAGATGGTCTTTGTGTCTTATTTTGTTCAAAGAGATGTGATTTGAGGCTTTGTTGTCAACATAACAAGAAGCTCTATTCTTTCACTCATAAGTCTTCAATCACTTCCTTGATGTTAAACTCCATATAGTGGTTTTGTTTACATGTGTAGATCTCTTCATTGACTATTTAACCAAAATTCAAACATATAGTAAATCAATGCATCCGTTTAGTTTAACTTGATGTAGGTCACTTATTATGTGAATAGTGAGATATTTGGAGTCTAGAAATGACTTCTAAGTCTTCAATTGTTGGCTAACCCACTGGGCCATTGAATTAGAGCAACATGGGGGATTATGCCCTTCTAAACAATCTTTGGCAGTTTACTTCATTTCTTTGTGTCTGGTGGGATGTTTATTCCCTTAAATTGTGAATATGATTCTTTTCATTAAGGATTATGCAATTTTCATTAGAACATTTGAAAATGTAATTCAATCAAATGTATTAAACAATACAATGGATGATTTAGGTGAGTGACAGGATGAGAGGAGATAGATCTCTATCGGTGCTTATGGCTCTTTTGGAAATAAGAAGGCTAAATATTCCTCTCAGCAAAACTAATTGAAAAAAGGCATGCTAGTGCAGGTGACTCTCACACTATGGGATCTAGGAAAAGGTTAGATATAAGCAGCCTTACCTTGTTTCTTAAAGAGGTTGTTTTTGCAACTTGACTCTGTGATGTCTAGGTCACAATAGGGTAACCTTACCATTACACTAAGGTTCACCGTTCAGCAAAACTGATTAAAGAGGTAAAGAATTCCTTAAAAAGGATGGGGAAAAAAGAAAGAAAAGAAACTTCATCTTCATGCAAGTGGAATCAGTAATGTTGAATATTCTGTAAAAGTAGTAGGCTTCTGTGTCGCAATTTGCTACGATCGCTGGTTTTATCAACATTGCCTTCAGTGCATGAAAAGAATTAGGGGATAAAATGGCCATGGTTTTAGCATTGTAATCCATCCTCTCTAACAGTCAAAAAGAAACAGTCAAGTGGGTAATCTTCTTTATAGTATATTTTTAATGGTGAGTCTTTGCCTGGCCAGTATTTTAAAGTTTAGTTACATTATTTGAACTTGTCCTAACTGCATTTCTTCAGGCATTAAGTGGAAAGTTGATGAAAACCAAAGACAAGAGCACAAGAAGAGACATCCAGAGAGAGCTTAGATCTCTTTCAAAAGAAGAACGCAAAAGGCAGCAGCTAGCTGTGACAGATGTGATAAAAAACTCAGATGTTGTCTTGACAACTTTAACTGGTGCATTTTCTCGCAAGCTGGACAATACTTCCTTTGATTTGGTGATCATCGATGAAGCTGCACAGGCACTTGAGATTGCTTGCTGGATTGCTCTATTAAAGGTACTAGGGTTGTTGTGTTGAGTGTAGACCCATGCATAATGCATATGAACTTAAAAATTTGCATACATACCTTTGTTAATTTATTCAATCTGCATCTGAAGCAGTCAGTAGCATTCAAATTATTAAATGCAACTTGATGATTTAGGTCATGTTTTTACAGGGGTCCAGGTGTATACTTGCTGGTGACCATCTTCAGCTTCCTCCAACTATCCAAAGTGTTGAAGCAGAGAAGAAAGGGTTGGGACGAACCCTCTTTGAACGCCTTGCAGACCTGTATGGGGATGAAGTTACATCTATGCTTACTGTTCAATACCGAATGCATGAGCTTATTATGAATTGGTCGTCTAAGGAACTTTATAACAGTAAGGTGCCATATCATCTGTTGATGTTGGTTACATGGTGAAATAAGTAAATAAACATCATGAGCATTCTAAGAGTCTTTTTTGATTGCCATTCATGCCTTTCTTCTGTTGTGGTGGAAAATATCTAGATCAAAGCTCATCCAAGTGTTGCTGCACATATGCTTTTTGATCTTGAGGGTGTAAAGAGATCATCTTCTACGGAACCAACCCTTCTTCTTATTGACACAGCTGGGTATGTAGAATGCATTTCATCAACAGAATTCTGGTTTTGAAATTATAAATGAAGAGTATTGTTGTGTGAAGTTAAGGGTCAAATTAGACTACAAAAGCAAGAAACAATTGAAATGCTGTGGGAAGCAAGAATGATAAAATTTTGTGCCCAGATTATTCAGGGGTTCTTGTGTTGTCCAATACATCTTGATTTGTCAATTTAATACCATATTGATGCGCTTCAGGTGTGACATGGAAGAAAAGAAGGATGACGAAGAAAGCACATTCAATGAGGGAGAAGCTGAGGTTGCTTTTGCTCATGCAAAGAGACTTGTTCAGAGTGGAGTCCAGGCATCTGACATTGGAATTATTACTCCTTATGCTGCACAGGTACAGAAATTTTTCGTCTTCAACAAATTTCTTATAAGCTCAAAAAGTTCAGTAGATATGGTAAAAAAGAATTAAATAACTACAGATAAGTTACCTTAATGCCAATTCTCAAGTTCTTTGAATAGTTTCTCTTACATGCTTTAACTAGTGCTGCAGGTTGTCTTACTGAAGATTCTGAAAAGCAGCGAAGATAAACTAAAAGATATGGAAATCTCGACAGTTGACGGTTTTCAAGGTCGGGAGAAGGAAGGCATCATTATTTCAATGGTTCGATCAAACTCCAAGAAAGAGGTATTTTGAGCATCCAAAACATAGATTATTGTTTGATTTCTATTAAATTTTCTTAGAATTATGGCATAGCTGGTTTGTCCGTAAATTTCAGGTGGGGTTTTTGAGTGACCACAGGCGAATGAATGTAGCAGTGACACGGGCAAGAAGACAGTGCTGTCTTGTTTGTGATACTGAGACGGTGACATCTGATTGTTTCTTGAAGCGATTAGTTGAGCATTTTGAAGAGCATGGTGAATATCTAAGTGCCTCTGAATATTGCAACGAATAAGCTATCGGCCCCATGGAAGAGGGCTCACTGTAACTCTTTTAGAAATATGACTGCAAAGACGTCCTTGAAATCTTTACCAAAAAGGAAAAAAAAAAAAAAAAAAAAAAGGGAAAATTCCTTGCAACTATCAGCTATATATGATTCTTGAAATCACTTGCTGCCTGATTGTATTCGGCATCGTTGGAAAACCTTCACTGGTGGGTTGCTTAGGCACAATCTCTATCCAGTTATTACTTATTCTGTCATCCAAGTACCATAGTAACAAAAATTTGCTAGTTATGTTTCTTTGAGCCCAATTTGGAAAAGACCCAGTGTTATTAAATTATGTCTTTTCGCATCAGAAGTGATTGGTTTGAGGATAAACGAAACTATATCTCTAAAGGCTTTATAACTAAGCAATAATGAGAGGTGACCTGTGGGGTAGTTGATCTACCAACAAACTAAACAATGTCCTAGTTTAAGTGTCAAACTGGCAATGGCTGACCGAGCTAGTTCATTGTGAAGTTTACTCAGTATTTGATTCCCCAGAAGTTCCAATTTACGAAAGATCATAAACCTGGAAGCCACTTCCTTCTACTATGTGGTTATCTGCAATCCTATGCATCGCAATCAGTTGATCCCAATTGAAAATCTTGTCAGAGATTCAGGCATAAGAGTTTCTGTGTAATCATAAGCTTCTTCTGGCTGCCTTTAATCTTTCAGAATGACTATTTGCTTAAGGAACTCATTCAGATCAATCTGCGATTTCTCTGCCTCGTTGATTTCTACAGCTTTGTCTGACAATATTTGGACTTCTTTCCCCATAACCAGAGGATCTTCTACGTATAATTTTTCATTTACAGTCTGAACATCATTTTTGGAACCAGAGGAAGATGATGTGGGAGCATTATGTGTAAAGGATTGGCCAAGAACCCCACATTTTGCTTCGGTTATTGAAGCCTCTGGTGAATGATATGAACACTAAGTTTTGCATTGATACTGAGCAACCCACGAGAAGGAAACATGGAAATCAAGCTCTTCAATGGCTCCCTGATTTCTGCCACCCATTTGCCCCAACTTCTCTGGCGAAACGTGGTACTCACACGGGGCATTTTGAGGGCCACCTTTGCCTCCTTTCTTCCTTGGCTTCAGTGGAGATTTTCTGCGGTTTTCCATTGGATTTTTATTGCTAAAGTTGTTCGCAGATAAGAAGCACGGTGGAGAGACTGAGTGAGAGCTGGGGAGTGTCAAAGCTGTGGGCTGGAAAGGGGGGCTTTTGTAGAGAGGGTGAGTGCAGCTCTGATTTAAATGTCGTCACGTCTAGGCCGAGTTCCCGAGTTCTCGTTGCCCATGTTATCGTTTGTGAGTCCTACTAGATACTTTCAAATAAATCCTTCAATCTTATTTTCATTTGATAAAAAAGAATTATTTTTGGTGATTTCATTTTCAGGTGTCCACCGTTGATAACATTTTGTTACCCAACTAGTGCTCCTGCTCGAGTCTACAGTAAGTTGAAATTCTACTGAAAGAAAAATACCCATCTCAGAACAATTCCCATTTTCACAAGTCTTATTTCACATGTCGTCCAGCCATTCTCAACTTGATTCCCAAGGCCCAATTCACCTTTGTCCAATGCCATCCCCTCTCTCTCTCTCCCCCTGCGTTCCACGTATTTATCACTAAGTGACAAAATTGCCGCTATTTACAATTATCCTTTACAACAGTGAAGAATAAGGAAAAGGAAATGCTACACCAAGCAACCATGGCCTGTTCCTCACCACTACCATCTTTGGTTATGCTCTGCTTAGCTCCAGATTTATAATCACATGAGTAAAGACCATGTTTGGTTCACGATGGAGTAATCCTAATAACAACAGGCAGATAGCAACCCGCAAACACAGCTTTGTCTTATGCCAAGATGACTTTCCTCTCGCGTGTTGAACTTAATTGCCTTTTAGCTACAAAGAAAGAAGGAAACAAAATATGTAAGCACAGGAGCAACCAAGATGCAAAAGTTTGGAATAAACCAATTGTCTCACGATCTTAAACAATCAGAACGCAAAGGTTAAGCACACACCTAATGATTGATAAGGACATTGAATTAGAGGCAGCCGAATATAAGGCATCCATATAAGTATACTGACCATGTCACAAATCTCTATTTGGATTTAGGGCTCCCTCTGCACATGTTCCTCCATTTATCTTTGAGGTCCACTGCAGTACGACCTTTCATAAATATAAAATCACCATACTCCAAAATTTTCTTCCATGGAATACTTCTGCCATTATTAGTTGAAAATTTTTGCACTCCCTCCTGCAGCAAATAGTGCCCAAAGATTCAAATCAACAACAAGAACAGAGAAAAGCTCAGCACATACGGCATATATAAACTAAATACATCTCAACCAAGCCTCAGTGATTGTCTTCAAAATATTCTATTTCCTGACAAGTCCTTTCACCAATATTTATCTGGCTAAGACTACACATTCTGATGCTGTTGTGACAGAATATCCTTTTCTAACATATCTGCTGGGATCTTGTTGGTTCATGTTGTTTCTTCTGCACCCTCACTTCTTAAATGCACTTATTCTTTCGCAACAGTGCACTCACATGCTAATTTAGGGAATGGCAAGACCATCTTAGATTCCCACACCTTAAACTTCTTGTCAATGTGGGTCACCTCCAAAATCAGTATTTTCCTGTCCCCCCGCAATACCTCTAAAAATAGGAAGATGAAAAAGAGAAACAAAATGCCAAACCAGAACCACCTAATATCTGGAGAAGAAAGATGAGACAAAATGCACATGTGCATCACAATATTTGGAGTTTCAGCAATACTATCAGTGGTAATGAAGCAATATATGCAAGAAGGTAGTACCTTGAGTATTTCTTCCTCTTTGGCTGTCCATGGAACTTTCTTTCGTCTCATCTGAGGCATTGCAGGGTATGTGCTACAAACCAGTAATGCATATATGTCAATTATCCATTTTGATCGAAATTAAATGCTTACAGTTTAAGTTTTCCTTCCCCCTTTAGAAAAGAAAGTGAAAGGTGCAGGAAGCAAAGCTAGTGCTTCCAAAAACAGGCATATCTCCCACTTTCATGTTTGAAGTGCAGCCAAGATGTTCACCAAGCAATATTCATTGATCCCCGTTTCAACTAATCAAGAACCCTCTTTCTCTTCCATTCATTCAGCTTAAGTCAAAGCACGAGTTTTATTTTGAATTAAAAATATTTTTGTTTTGATGACATTGTTCTTGGCAGAACATGAAAAGTGGTGGGTATGCATGATGTTCTGGGGACCACAAAAGTGAAGGCTTTATAGATGTTGGCATTGCTCATGACTTGTGTACATCACAGGATTAAATGAATTTTTTCTGAGCTTATATGTTTGTTATGAAATCTCATCTCCAACCCCAAAATCTAAAGCTATTAGGCAGCTGGAGCTGCTGGACAGAACTTGAACCATAAGTGACCAGGTGCAGACAAGGGGAATGAACTTAGGCTCTAGTACCATGTCCTGAAACCTCATGTCCAACCCAAAAACTTAAGGTATTGGGTAGTAAAATTCATAAATGTTATAAACCAGGTTATGTCTCTATTTTAAGTAGGTATAGGACTTTTATACCCATAACACTATTCTTTGGGTTTGAACTTTGCAAGCTGCTCCACCTTGGGTTTTCGTATGTACCATGCTTCCAATTGGTTTATTACAAGATTGGTGAAATATCTTGAACATATATGTTGCCCATGTGTTTCCACACGTACCCTGCTCCTATTGATTACCTCCTTTCCTCTCCTCTGTGTATGTGTGTGATTATATAAGAGCAGATGGACATTCAATGGGATATTAGTATGAAGGTATTCGTGGAGTGCAGGCATACTGAATGTTTAAGGAAGTGGGCATATCAATTTTGAGTATAAATGCAATGAAGGGTATATGCAGCCAATTGATGGTTTTTCAAAGGTATGACAAGCCCATATAGGGTTTTAAAGCAGACTGAATGCATGCCAATTTTGTAAAAATATTATGATCAGGAAGAAAACCATGAATGTAAGAACACAAAAACAATTAATTTGGCATTCTGGTAAAAAAGGCCAAGTTCTTAGAATGACAGCTCACTTAAGCTACTGGTTCTTGATAATCTTGAATAGAAACAGAATTTGAAATTTTTAAAACAAAAGGAGACACAGAAAAACACCCAAAAAAAATTGCAGCCATACCAAATGAATCCCAAAGATTCCAGAAAGATATGAACCTAAAAGGCAGATCTATTCTACTCCTGAAAAAGTGCACAAAAGAATCATGGTAATAAATCCAGAAAGCACTTTAAGTAAAAGGATACTTACTATTGCCTGTCTCCCCTACGCAATCTCATGGAATAATTAGAAATCATTGATTTTTTATTATCAGTCCTATCTTCTCCACCAACATTAATGCTACGGAAATAAGCAGGAGTGTCTGGCTCAGAAGCATCCCTCTCAGCTCCTCCAACAACATTTTCGTAGGTTTTACAAAGATCATTATTATCTCCATTATGTCCCAAGTTGTCATGCTCTGTAGTCTGTAATTGACTGCCATCAGGCACATTGTCTCCATCAACATTAATGCTACAAACAGGTTTCTTGGGTGAATCAGTGGTTTGCTGATCTGAAGATTCCCTCTCAATTCGTTCGCCAACATTTCCCTGGGTTTTGTGAAGATAATTTTCATCTCCATTCCGTCCTGAATTGTCATGCTCTTTACTTTGCAATCTCTCAGCAGGCTTCTTAATTTGATGATCAGAACTAGAGCGAACAAATGCAATTAGTTCCTTCTTGGCTAATGAGGCTTTCCTCTTAGATCCAAGATATTCAGACATAGCACAAGAATAAGCACAGAAAGGGCAGTAAAAGTTGCCACTGTCATCAGATTTCACTGAAGAAGCCAAACAGTTCACATGAAATGCCAATGGGCAACCAGAAGCACTACAGATTAACAACTGACCAGCTTCTCCACATTTTACACACACATTTTGCTCTGTCCACTCAGCTGTTTCCAGGGAATCGTGATGTAACATGCATTGTGAGCTCAAGAAATGACTCTTCTTCTTAGCAACATCAACCTCATGACGATGTTCATCGCTATCACTTGATGTATCTTCTTCAAGAGTACGTGATATTTCACCTTCAACTCCAATACCAGTATCACTATGAGAATTATTCAATGCTGCAATATTTATAAAATTTAGAGGATAGCCACGATCACTATCATCTTTAGCTTCATCAACAGAACCTTTATGCTGGCTTCTTACAAAGGGAGCACTGTTTGATGTCATTAATGCAGCATCATCAGCTTCATCCACCAAAATACAATGATCAGGCCCATCTCCGGAAGTGTCTTGTGGAATTTGGCAGGAAAAAACTGTAGCATTATGTTCATGCTCAAATCCATCATCACCATCAGCATCATGACTCCGCAGAAGCCTCACTGCAACATGCCCATCAAAGCCATCCTTCAAAGGCACGTTTTCCTCAAACCCTGTAACTTGAGGTTCTTTTTCCATCTCTTTATCTTTTTCTTCTTCTTCTATAATTTCGACTGTCCTTTCAGAAGAATCTCCCACCAAGTCCATACCATGTATGGGAACTTGCTCAATAGACTGATCAATACACGAGGCACCCTGCTTAAACCTCTTAGCATTTAAACGATCATCACCATCACCCACATGGTGTAGTTTTTCTTGGTGGTTTCCAAGCAAAGCCTCTTCATCTAAACTCGCTCTACCTCTCTTAGAAGGAACCAAATTCCAGTTGTGCAAATCATCCCCCACCATTCCAATCCCATTTTCAACCAACAAAGAAGAGGTATCTTCTGGTGCCATGTCCTGGGCAACATGATTGTTCCCAAAAATCCTCCTTGTTTGCCCATTATCATCAATATCATCCACATAAATTTTTTCGTGCTCATCAACTGTTTGCACCAGTCCACTAGGTTCCTTCAGTGAAGCAGCACATGGATGTGAACCTCCAATAATTGCACCTTTTATCTGTTTGTTAACAACAAAAGAACCAGAAGCACAAATGTTTGCTAAGCATCAATGCAATTTTTTTTTTCTTTTCTATTTATCAATCATAGAGCTATGTTTGTAATGAGCAAACATTAATAAAACAATGCTCTCTTCCAAGTGACAAGAATAGCAAATAAAGAAATTCCCCAATAACCTGTTCTAAAGCACATTTAGGCAAGGAAGCTCTTTTATGCATAATGAAAGGGTGAATATCCCATCTCCACAGCTCTGCTTCGGTCCAATCTGGTACTGAAATCTGAGATATCACAGCAGCTTCCATGTGACATTGTTTAAACATTTTCAAACTAAAACAACAATAATAATAATAATACCCAAGCACCATTACGTTTTGCAGTACTGATTGAAGAACATCCTCACAGCTCTCAGCCAAGTCAAATGTATATCTTTGCTCTGATGCAGATGCAGAAGAAACTTCATCAGTGAGTCCATCACTGCAACCAAACAAATCCTCCAAGCATCTCAGAGCAACCTTCTCTCTCGTATTTTTCGACAAATCATGAGGTAATTCCGGAGCCGCCTCAATCAAATCTGAAAGAACACAGGGAGCAACAGCTTTTTTAATTCCAACAGGCGTAAACCTAATTCAGCTTGAATTCAAGAAATTTGCAGGCATACCGTGTAGAATTGAAGAGTCAAATTTCTGGAAACATGCTAGGTACTCAATGACCCATATCCACGCCATGGCCACGTCAGTTACTTTAGTTTCAGCCATGGCAGCCGTCATGTACCCAAACCAATTTAAAAATCACCACATGGAATTCCTTATAAAACGAACAGACGATCCGACTTTTCCCCCACTGGGTTTAAAGAATTGCATGCGTAATTCAAGAAAACAAAAATAACTCGAGAAAAGGATTGAAAGAAAGAAAAGACTATTTAAACTGCTGTTCAATTTTCTGGGCAACCAAACGGAATATACCAGAAAATTAGGGTTACAGCACGTAATTTTATTTTCTTCGACAGACAAAGAAAGAGAAAAAAATAAAAAATTCGCAAAAAACATTTACTCTTTCTTATTTATAATTTTTATTCACTATTTTCTTTTAAGAATTTGTTTACTACATTTATTCCGTATCCTTTTTCTACCTTTACCGTCTAATAAACCCTACACAAGAACCAAGCAACCGCTACATAAAAACAATCATATATTATGTCAGTAAATTATTAATAATATAATTATTTTTATAAAAATTTTAATATTAAAAATTTAAAAATAAAAATAAAAAAGTTTCAAAAATATCATATAAAATTTAAAAATTTTAAAAATTCAAAAAAAAATTTTCAAAAATTCAATAATTCAAAATAAAATATAAAAATTTAAAAAATATTTTTAAAAATCTGAATAAAATTTGAAATTGAAAATTTCCAAAAAAATATTTAAAAAATAAAAATTAGGAAAAATCTAAAAAAATATTTTGAAGAAGTTTGAAATTTTTTGACAAAATTTGAAATAAAAAAATATCCAAAAAAATTTTAAAAAAAATCCAAAAATTAAAAATAAAATCCATAATTTAAGCAAAATTTTGAACATATTTTCAAAAATACAAAATTTTTCACAAAAAAGTGAAAGATATACAAAAAAGACTTTCAGTTTTCAAAAACAAAAAATCTAAAAATAAAAAACAAAGAAAAATTTCTCTCCTTTGCACAATATATCATTCTATTTTTTGCTGAAATTTTCATATATTTTTAAAAATATTTGCAGAATTTTTCTTGATTTTTGGATTTTTAAATTTTTTATGTATTTTTTATGTCAAATTTTCTTAAAATTTTTTTAATATAGTTTAAAGATTTTTTTAATTTACAGATTTTATTTTGAATTTGTAGATTTAAAAATAAATTGGAATGTTTTTTACTTCAAATTTTGTGGAAATTTTCAAAATATTTTCAGATATTTTTTAATTTTCAAAATTTTTTAAATTTTTGTTGGAATTTTTTTTGTCTTAGATTTTTTTGAAAATTTCATACTTTTTAAACATATTTTAAGATTTTTTTAAAAATTTTTCAAATTTTATATTTTTTTCAAAAGTTTTTGGAGTTTTTTGAATTTATAAAATTTTATGATATTTTTTAATTTTATTAAAACTTTTATTTATTTTGTCAATTACCAAATAATCAATAATTTGCCAAGATGACATGTGATTATATTTGTGAGGTACCTGCTAAATTGCTAAGTAGCGTATATAATAAAAAATTAATAAGGAAAAGTGAAAAAAAGAAACAAAACAAATATAATAGATAATTTCTAAATAAAAACATGATAGTAGGTAAAAATAAAATAAAAAGTATAATAATTGTAAGAGAAATTTCAGTTTTTATTTTCAATAAAAAGAGTGAAAATATTGCTTCTATTAGGGCTTTGTTTGAGAATAAATGATACTTTGACCTTAATTGTAATTGAAGGAGAACGTGGGATTGAGAGAGAGAGAGAGAGAGAGAGAGAGAGAGAGAGAGAGAGAGAGAGAGAGAGAGGAAAAAGAATTAAGTTAGTAAAAATGCTTCAGCGAGGATAGAGATGCCACGTCAGACGCCATGTCATTGTTAACGTTCTCTGTCAGCAAATTGACGTTTTTAACAGTGCAAATCCTATTTAAATAATTTTATAATTAATGACTCAAATTTCAATAATTTTAATAATACTTAGCCAAAATTGAACTTAACTCATTACTGATACAAAATTGAAATTAGCTAATTCTTTCAACTTTAAACAGTGAATGGGCTTTTACAGTTCTCCTACACGGATTTTAAATGCTCCTACCCAAATTTGCATGATAATTTTTTTTCTTTTTCTTTTTTTTTTTTAAAAAGTTTCCCATCGAAATTAGATTTCCCTACTGAGAAATTACTCATCCGCGCAATCATCAAAGCTTGGAATTTGGCGGCCGGAGCTTTCACTTTGTGGGTTGTGTCGGTAATTATGCTCATGGCTCATCAATTCTAGTTAGTCACCGCTTTAATCAAACCTTTTAGAATTTCATAATTTCCTTCCCTTTACCTTTTTCAAATTTAATTACTTGCTCTATTCTCACTTGTTATTTATTAACAAATAATTTATTTTAAAAAACTTAAGATATTAGGTATGACTCAAAAATAGATTATATTTGTCAATAAATTATTTAATTTAAAATTTTAAAATATTATAAAATTTTAAAAATAAATTATTTATTAAATTCTAATATATAATTTTATACCAAATAAATTACATATGAAATTTTAATACAACAAAGTTATAATAAATTTTATTCTGATTTTAATTATTAAGTTTATGGCTGCTGAATTGCGTTGCTTTGAATGAGTTGCAATGAATAATGGGGTGAGATCCGTCCATTTGAATCTCCAATCAATACAGACACACACACCCGTTCAGTGCAGTTGAAGCGAAGTAAAAGACAACTGTCACAACATTAATAAGCTTTAACATTCATCACATGCCCTGCTCATCTTCTCGCCCTTGTTTAAACTCGTGACGCCATAAAGTATAGCGGGTCAGTTGGTGAAAGCTTTGAGAGAACGTAAAAACAGGCGAGCCTAAACAAGAACGTGAGTTTAAAACTAAGGCCTAATGAAAAGGTCAACTCCTGATCCTTAGCAATCGATTTTTTTTATTTATTTTTTTATCACTTAAATATTATTAAATTTAAATAAAATTTTTTAATATTAATAAATTTAAAATTTTGTTATTATATATCTAAACACTGAGTTTAATAAGTAAAAATACATATTAAATTATTAATTAAATTATCACCAAATAAAATTGCAGTCGTGTGAATTACCCTAGAGTGCATGTGCACGAGGCCTTTCTTCTCACAATATTACCATTTGTCCATCCCAATTTGTCGCCATTATTCAACCTAACAAATAAATAAAGAATATACGACGCAGGGAGGCAAGACAATGGCTGAAACAAAGAGATAATCTTTAAGATTTTGCCGTTACAACCAAGTGGAATTACGTATAATGTACTAAACGCACCCACCAATTCAGTCTGACTAGAGGCAGTCACCTAGACTTCCTCGTGGCTCAAAGGCAAAAAACGTACGTATACACGTGCCACCCACCTAGACCATAAAGGTCCAAAGAGACAACGTCTGACTTCGACTCGCAAGAAACCAATGAAAAACAAAAAAAAAAAAAAAAAAAGGGGGGAAAAAACACATACTGTTCAAAATTCCAATTCCTTAAGATGGAGAGAAATTCTGGTACAACAAGAAATCCCGGAAGAAAATTAACCTACGCAGTACACGAAAGGTTTTAACAAAAGAGTACTTGCTATACAGCCGGAGCATGCGATCACTACAGAAAAATATCGAATAAATTTTCTTAGCCATAATTATGACGGAAGGTGTTGTGTAAGAAGGCCAAAAAATAAAAAACTAGCTTGAAAGGCGGAGAATCCGAAGATCATGTTCATCTAGATCAACATCGGTGAAAAAAAAAGGAGGGGGGGGATTGAGCACTGAGAAATTAGTAACATAGTTTCTTAATCAAAACGACAATTGTCAGAACACAGCGAACGACTACACATTCGCTCAAAATAGCAAACATTTATAAACGCAGGAGCTCAATTGTTGTTCCTTAACGAAACAAAACAAGTGCCGCCTTGTCCTAATCATGGGTCACTTCCAAGAAAATGACAATCCTCAAAACCCAATTTGTCTAAAGGAGGATTAGAAGACAGAAAAATCAAACACGAGAAATTACAAGAGAAACAAGGAAATCCTAATTGAGTTTGAAAAGAACCCAATTGACATGCAGGGTACAACAAGCACTTGTGATTTCTATGAATTATGCAGACAAAGAGGATATTGATTTTTTTTTTTTTTTTGGTTACAACAACAAATATGGGCTTGGAAGATAAAAGGGAGACAATTAATTTGTGAAAAGCGGCAAGCCGAAATGGTGGTGGTCTACCTGGAGGAGACGGAGGAGACGCGGAAGAGATTGGTGAAGAATCGAGAGAAGGCGAGGCGGAGGCGAGGGTTGGCTCCGAGGATGTACAAGTTGGTGTGGCGGAGCAGTCTCTGGATGGTGTCCACGAATAGGTTCAGAGATCGAATTGGTGGGATGTACAGTGTCAAAGGCACCGACGAGAAGGCCACCGCGAAGAACAGTTGCAGCATTTGTCTTGGTTGCTTTGCTTTCCCTTGAGAGAAAAAGATAAAAAGTTACAGAGAGAGATAGATAATTAATAAATGAGATGATGAGATTGGTTGCCGGCAAAGGTTTATTTATAGATGTGACCCACCGACCGTTTGACACTAAAGAATTTAGAATTAAATGCATCTGATTTTTTATTTTTATTTTTATTTTTTTTTGTAATTTATCGCTTCTGGGTTTTATTTTTAAAAAAATATTTTAATTTATATTATAAGATTTTTATAATTTTTATTTTTATGATTAAAATATTTTATCATGATTTTATTACTTTTTAATTTTTTATTTAATTCTAAATAATTTTATAAAATTTAAATATTATGATATTTATTTTTTAATCATCATAATTATGTATTTTTATTTTTTTTGGATTTTTTAAAATTTTATTATAATTGAAAAAATTAAATCTATTAAAATTAAAAAAAATCTAAAAAATTTCCGAAAAGAAAAAGAAAATAATGTTGATGACTCAAAAAGATGAGATGTCATAATATTTAAATTTCATAAACTTTTTAAAAATTAAGAAAAATTTTTAAAATTAATAAATTTTGAAAAAAAAAATACTAAATGTCAAAATTAGAAATTAGAGATTTAAACTATATAAAACTTAAATACATTTAATTCAAATATGTATATTGTGGTATTATTTTTAATTTTTAATTTTTCCTTTTAAAGAAACTTAATTGGTAAGAAGAACTTGCAAACTGGCAGACTTCTCATCTTTAGAAGTTCTCATTTTATTAATATTAACTTATATAGATGGACATCAAAGAGTGTTTATTTTTTTAAGAATATTTAACTATCTAAAAATCATATAAATTATAAAAAAAATTAAAATATTTTTTAACATATTTATAAATATTATCAAATCTAAAGATTAAAAGATCATAAATTTTAATCAAACTCCAACAAATATAGACTTAAAAACAAATTAGTAGACAATCTCAACAGGTAGTTGATGTTTAAAACAAATCATATCAATTGACAACTGCAACGGAAACGAAAAAAAAAAAAAAGTCCTAATCAACACATACTTTCGTGATAAGGCTGGACATGACGGTTGAATGCGACGTTTCTCTTTTCAATGTTGTTGTGCTACAGGGTCCGAATATAGAAACGATAGCCATGTTTATTCAAAGAAAGCGGTGAAACGATCCCGTGGAGTTGATGCTATGATGGCCATCACTTCCTCACATATTACTTTTATAAGATGACAAAAAACTTTTGGTCAAAAAGAAACAAAAAAAATTATAATCGAGTCTGAGTGCCATTTATAATGTTTCCTTTGGTTGACTTTTTTGTTTTTATTTTTTTTTTAACGAGACCATTATATTGTAAATTAAATGATAATAATTTATATTTTAATTTTAATAATTTTTTAAAAAAATTTAATATTTTAAAAATAAAAATAATAAAAATTTAAATTCTTAATTATCATAATTTTATGACAAGAAATTAAAAAATAAAAATAAAAAATTATAAAATTAAAAAAATAATAAATTATTATTTTTAAAAAAAATTAAATTTTAATAAATATTTATAAATAATTTATTTTTAATAAAATAAAAAAATTAATTTTATAATTAAAAAAATTATTTTTAATAAATATGTTATAAATTATGTATATTAATATAAAAATAATTAAAAATATATTAAATGATCTCATGAATAATAATTTTATAATTAAAATAATATTATTTTTTTTCACTTTAAAGCAATTTTGTCTTCGAATTTGATTAAAAATAATTTTTATAATATTTTGTTTCCATCAATTATCTCTTTTAATTTAATATTTTTTTATATAATATTTTTTTATATGATAACCAAGTTTTGCATTGTGTCTAACACCACAATTACTCTTTAAAAGATTTTAAGAAATATCTTTCAAAATTGACCATAAAATTAATATAAAAAAAATTGTAGGCTTGTATAGGTAATAAAAATTATTTTAAATAAAAAATTTTATCTTGACAAAATTTTTCAACTATGACTTGCACCAAAAACATGTCACACAACTTTGAAGAAGTGGGTTGTTTGGTAATACACCTATGAACTTGTTAGTTTTATTTGAATTTATTTTTTTTTTTTTAAAGAGTCATCAATTTTTATAAATAGTAAATAATAATATTTAATTAAAAATATAATAAGTTCTTGCCTTTCATATTATTATGTTATGAATTAGTGCTTTTCAATTTGGCATATGATGGTTTATTAATATGTTTTGTTTTTCTCATAGATTCGTTATTTTTTTTATTGATAATAATATATAAAAATTAAATTTTATTTAAATAAAAAGTTTTATTTTTTATATAATAAAAATAATTATAAACAAAAAATTATCTTATAATAACAAATTTTTACAATTGTAACTGATAAAATTTTATCTTATAATGACAAATTTTTACAATTATAACTTACTCAAAAACTTGTCATACATATTTAAAGAAGTGAGTTATTTAGCAATATTCTTACCTATGAACTTGTTAGTTCTGTTTGAATCATTTATTACAACAACTTGCTCTTATTTGAAAGACTCGTTAATGTCATAGGTGATAGGTTATAACATTAAGCTCCGTGTGATATTTGCCTTTCAATTATCATGCCATGAATCAACGTTTTTCAATTAGTATATATTGGTCCATTGGTGAGTTTTGTTTCCCTTAACTTAATGTCAAATCCATTATTTTTTAATTAATAATAATAAGTAAAAATCATTTACTTAAATTTTTTAATAAATATTTAAATAAGAGTTATTAATTTTTTTTATACAAAATAAATTATTTTTGAAATAATTTAATAATATTTATAAAATTATAATAAATAAATATTTTTTTATTTAATAATTATAATAAAAATATGTAAAAGAAACAAAATTTTTAAAATTATTATATAATGAAAAATTTAAAATTTAAAATAAAAAATTATAAAAATAAAAAATAATATATTAATTTATTTAAAATAATTATTTTTTATCAAATTAAAATTTTTATATATATTTAATTATTTAAATTAAAAAATTATAAAATATGATATATATATATATATATATATATATTTATTTATTTATTTATATATCTCCCCTTATTATTATCGATCGATCAAATTTAAAACTCGACGGAATGCGACTCATAAATTTTTGTAATTTTCTCAAAATCAAAAGAATGTTAGAAGAAAGATTCGATCAGTATAACAAAAGAAGAAGTCACGTGAAATCTGCGGCAAACTCAGATCGTGGGGTTGCTTCTTGGAGCATTTGGCTCACGTGAACAAGAAAACAAAATCAACAAAAGTATTATAATTTGATATCCACAAGTGAAAAATTAGATATTAACCAACCAACTCAGTTTCAGTCGGCTACAAAATGGATTTTAAATTTCGCGTACCAACAAATTAAAGCATTGGTTCCTACCTAATAAAGTTCTTTTTTTGGAAGTACCCTTTGTTAAATGTATAATTAATACAATACAATAATGTATACATTATTATAATTATATAAAAAGTATATATATATATATATTGATTACATCTAATTGTGTCCATCAATTAATTTAATTTTTATAATTCTTTCTATTCTTATAGGCTTTGAATATTTTGAAAATAAAGTTTAATTGACACTTTAAACTGTAATTTACGAGTTCTAATAAGTCGAAAGCCACCAAAATAGAAGAGAGAACAAGGGAAATCTTTTACTGATGCAATATTAGAGACGTAAATAAATACATAATAATATAATTTTTTTTTATATATATATTGTATAAAATATTTTATATGTTATAAAAATATTTTGTATTTATTTGTGTTAATGAAATCACACATTCCACTTATAAAAGAAAAGAGGAAGGAGAGGGAGCCAACGACGTCGCATAATACTGGAACTGAACAGTTATACCCTTGCTCGCTGGCTCGCGGTGTGCTTGGCGGCGACCTTTTGGTGAAGGGCTGCACAATTTGGGGGGCAAAATGGAAATCAACGATGGGGAGGAAGAGGAATACGGATTCTCCAGGAACTACTTTCTGGCTAAAGAGGTGGGCGGGTCGGGTAAGAAATCAACCCGCAGGATATCCGACATTGATCTCGTTGATGAACAGGTTCTCTCACCATAAAAAAAAAAAAAAAAAATCATGACTTTTCTTTTTAATTTTCTTATCATTTTTATTCCCATTTTCCGCTAATTCTTCCAAATGCAGAAGCTTTCTTCTTTTTATTTTTATTTTTTTTTGGGGGGCGGGGGCGGTATCTTGACAAAGTAAAAGCCATTGCTGCATGCAGGAGCTAAGAGTAGCTGCAGCAAATATCGAACCAAAGCACGAAAAAGAGATTAATTCTCTTTTGGATGGTTACAAGAGCTTATATCCCAAATGGGTTTTCGATCTTAGGTATTATACTGAATGCTTTTTTGTCTTTTTTTTTTTCTTTTTTCCTTTCTCTATTGTTCATTGTTTGATAAAAAAATGCCAAAGTGAAGAAAATGGAAGCTCCCCCAACTTGTGTAAATTTATGCAGTGCATTTATTTTCCCACCTTATCAATGGTTTTGATGCTCGGATTGTGAGCGCGTAAAACCTTTTGTGCTTTGGCCTTTTATTTGTCTTCAATTCGAGCAATCCATGAGTTCATAGGATATCAACCGGAGGGAGTTGGGGTGGTGGGGTGGGCGCTCAATATTCTTAATAGATTAGCTACTGAATAGTAACTTGTTGGCATCCATTTTTTATTTAACTGATGCAATTATAGAACGATACATGTAGTTCAGCAGAAATTTGAATAGGCAAGATTTGCAAATGAAAGATGCATTCTTTAGCAGTAATAGTGGAGCTAGTTATAAGTGCTTGCTTTATGATAGATGTTTGCATGAATTTATCCAGTGAAATGGCTTCTTCTTGATTATATGCAGGTCTCTTTAATTTTTGTGTTCTGTTTTTTGAGATTTTCTCTTCATTTTGAACCAGGTGTGGTTTTGGCCTTCTATGTTATGGATTTGGGTCTAAGAAGGCCTTGATTGAAGATTTTGCAACTTCAGCGCTAAATGATTATTCTGTGATTGTGGTCAATGGATATGTTCAGTCAATAAATCTAAAACAGGTACTGGTACCTTTAAATAGTTCCCAAGTTGAGAAATGAGTATGAGTTTAGATGCTGCTATTGCCTGTCTTTATGAACTAGTAAAGAGTGTTGGCTTAGAATATTGCAAGCACTAGTTGATAGCCTTGTGGCCTCTCCCTAATATATAAGTAAGGTTTCATTTTCCTGCCTTGGCACTTAATGGCATTCTTTTTATATATTGGCTTAGCATTTCCTTTGCAAATATGAGGATTAGGCACCATAGGGGTGCTAATGTATTCTCTGTTTTTCTACATCTTGCTAGTTGCAAGCCCATATTGCTGTGATTGTAGGTATTGACGGCCTTGGCTGAAGTTTGGTGGGAACAAGTCAAAACCAAACGAAGGACTCCATCAAAGATATTGCCTAAAGTTCAACAACCTTTTAGTTCTAGATCCATGGATGATCTTCTTGCGTTTTTAGATTCACCACAGGAGGATGCAACTGATTCTTTTGTATCACTCGTAGTTCATAACATTGATGGCCCTGGATTAAGAGATTCTGAAAATCAACAGTTTCTTGCAAGAATTGCTTCTTGTTCATGTGTTCGTATTGTTGCCTCAATTGACCATGTCAATGCACCCCTTTGTAAGTATATACTCAACTATTGCAACTATGCCTGTATCTTTATTTGTTGATTGTCTCTTGCTAACCTTATCCATCAGTCTTGTTCTCGTAATTCTATTGTTATGGCTATGGTCTTTGGAACAGAAATTACTTTCAGGTAAAGTTGTTTCCTATGAGAAAAACAACTCTATTGTGGTTTCTTTTATATAGATGATGTAAGGTACTTGGTGTGCTTGTTAAAAGTTTGATGTTTGAATTTACTTCATGAGGAGGGAGGATGATGTAGGTTATGGGAATTGTTTATTTACCACCTCTGTTAGTTACAAGAT
The DNA here is from genome assembly GCA_037832345.1 of Rhizophora mangle. Taxonomy (NCBI): domain Eukaryota; kingdom Viridiplantae; phylum Streptophyta; class Magnoliopsida; order Malpighiales; family Rhizophoraceae; genus Rhizophora; species Rhizophora mangle. Next base: position 916,594 of record JBAPLJ010002022.1, on the reverse strand, counting down.
CACGAGACCTATTCTGAAATAATAGGATTGATTCCTGGGAAATCAATTTATATATATAGACACACTTTCTTTTTCCTGATCATGCATCAACCAGTTCCACATGGAGATATCCCAATCACTACATCAGGTTTACCTTTAGAAGCTGATATCATGTTTCCCAAATAACTGCTGAATTATTATTGGCCACAATTGATTGATCCTAACCATAGTAGCTGGGTTTTGCTGTTAGTGTGGGACAAGCAGATGGTTCACACACAATTTAACTGGTGCTGGTATCATGTTCCTACATTCGCACCATATAAGGTTGAAGGGATATTCTTTCCACCAATCCTTGCCCATAGCAATACAGCTAAAAGTGCAAAAACAGCTGCAATAGTATTGCAGAGTCTGACACCCAATGCTCAGAGTGTGTTCAAAATACTTGTAGAATATCAACTGTCTCATCCTGATGAAGAAGGCAAGTAGCTACATGTGTTTTTGAGCATTATGTGTTATATTCTAGTCTCATGGTGCCTTTGTTTTTGTTGCTTTCAGGCATGCTAATTGATAACCTTTACACAGCCTCTCGAGAACGCTTTCTTGTGGGTAGTCAGGTTACATTGAACTCCCATTTGACAGAATTTAAAGATCATGAGTTAGTCAAGATAAGAAAGCACCCTGATGGTCAAGATTGCTTGTACATACCTCTTGCAACTGATGCACTTGAAAAGCTGCTTTCTGAAATCAGTACCTAGTGTAGTTCTTGAATCAATTGAACTACAATGAATAGTGTGTCTGAGTTTGTTTCCCATGGTAGAAGTTATACATACTTGCAAAGTCTCTTGAATGGCCTTCACTTTTGAGTTACTTTTGCTGTCTGCTAGTCTATAACAGGCATCTGTTCTATTAATCCTTATGCATAAACAAGTTTGCATTGATTGCAAAAAGCATGTGGGAAATATACAAGAGTTGAAACTGGTTTACCCTGGAATGAATTGGGAAGTGGACTGCTCTAGGCCACTTTTTTGATAAATGAACTTTGCTTTTTAAGTGAACTTGAAGAAATAATGAACCTTCATATGCCTCTTTAGTAGCAACATTTCCTGTCAACCATTTGGATCAATTCGTTGCTTCAATTGGTTGAGCTACAACTTGATAATATTCTCCATTGGATGCTTGGGCAAAACTAGCAACGAGTTCATGGGTACGAAGACATTGCCGTTTGGAAGTTCATTGGAAAAACAACATTTTTAATGCATGTCTTTATTCTATAGTTAGAGAAATTTTGTAACATACTAGTAGCGTTCACTTCTGTGTGCACATATTAGAGATAGAAGAGGGCCACTATTTTTGTTTTTTCAATTTAGTAAGATGTTCATTAAAACCATAAACTATACAATAACAATACTTTTCTCATTTCCATTAACTTTATATTCTCTTATCTAGGATTATATCTAAGACACTCAAAAATAAAAATTTAGATCATGCACTAAAAGACTTGAAGGTAGACTACCAAATGGGCTGCGTGATGTTGGACTAGAACATTGCATATTAGTGAACTCATCCAAGCCCAATCCTAGCTTCCGCTCAATTAAAAATCAAAAGCTTGAGAACAACTGAAGACTCGTGAATAGGTCTCACGCTTCACAACAAAATAAAGCCACTATTGGTGTTTAACATGATCAGCCCGTAGCTCCGTCATACAGCATATGGTTCAGGCAGCAACATGCACGTTAACATAGGACTATACTTGACAAAGCATGCTTTTCACTCACAATCACGCTTAATGTAGAATGCTTTCCATCATAAAGGTAAGCCCTCCGCCATTCACACCCACTGCCAATGTCTATTTAGCTTGAATTATACAGATAGCCTCTCAGTCAGATTTAACACAACTGTGTATACACTTAATGTTGGTTTTCACCTCTTGGTAATAGTAATTGAGAAAAAAGAAGAGGACAAAAAAACAAAAATTACATATTAGGGGACATACATTATAAGACGGTCACTATAATTTTAGTGTATGTCTGGATGAAATTGCCCTGGAAGAGAGCTACTTTGATATGCCCTTTGAAGATGAAGCCTTAATGAGTAGTTACTCAGCTGCACCGTAAAACAGATTAGACCATCAATTTGTATAATCAACTAACCACTTATATCGATCATCAACATCAACAATGACAAAACCTTTTCAAGGTGTTCCTCACTGGCAAAAGGGCATCCCGTTCTTTCCCTTCCCCGTGATTATTAAGGTTCTAATTTTCTCCTTGACAATCAACTCAATAAAAGACCTAAATCAAAACAGATGCAAAACCATATAGCATCTAGTTCATTTGATGAGAATTCAGAGATTGTGAACCTCAATTAAATTGATCCAGTCTTCTTTTGATTTTCAAAGAACATAAGGAACCATCAGTAGCCCCAACAAAAAACTCTCCCATCAGACAACACTTGATATAGAATACAAAAGATAAGATCATTGAATCTAGCTGGTGAAAGAAGAGTACCTCTAAACCTCGAATTTGCTCGTGGCACTGATTTAGCACAACCTTTAAGCTTTGTGCTTCCCTCATCTTGTCCTCTTGCTCCAAGATGCGTTCATGCTGGACGGCAACTGCTCTCTTCAAAATTTGGTTATCATTTAGCAAACTCTGCAGATGCTGTTTCAGTGAAGCATGCTCCAGCTGTTTTGTACAAAAATGAATGGGAAAGTATTATATGAATGAGCCAGTCGGTAGCTACAGAAATCAGGTATCAAGATGAAGCACATATTACCTCCTCTGATGCCCTGGAGTGAGAATGCATATTTTGCTCAAAAGCTTCTAATATTTTGGCAGCACGTTCCCTAGCATCGTCAAGGTCTACAGCCTTCATCATTTCCTCCACAAATACATCCACCCACTTGGACCCAACTTTGGTATTATCAAAATCACCAGATGTCTTTTCAGATATGCAAAAACCTGGATAATACATATAGGGAAAGCATGAGGAACTGATCCTGAGTTCAACCCCAATATATCTTTGAAGCTAGAGCTATACAGCATCTGCCAAAATTAATCTAAGAACATATCCAGTATATGAAGAACTACCCAGGAACTTACATGGAGCTGTACTCAAGGCAAGAACAGCATCACAATTTCCAACAGTTGAAGAGCCAGAGCATTCTGATTGATTGCTTTCCACAACATTACTGGACGAAATTTGCCTTAAACTCTCAACAGCATCATCAACCATATTATTGTGATTCCCAACAATTGTACTGACCAACTAAGCACCAAAATGAAACAAAGATTACCACACCATTGAATAAACAAAGACAATTTGACTTAACGAGTGAATTGGAGCAAACTCCTGCATTATATGCAGTCATACTAATTTTCACTTTACCATACATACCCATCATTATAAACATTAAAATGAATGAAAATGAACAAATGCCTATCAGACGGAGTGTCACTATCACCCTTCACTGCATTTGCTATCTAAAAGACATGAAGCCACAAAGAGGTCACAAGAAAACCTCACTAAACTTCTGGTGGGGAATTTAATCCCACAAGTCTTACAACATTGCCAAGATAAACCAATACGAAAGATCAATAATTTACCAGAAATTTAAAAAAAAAACATTTGAATAATAAATAGCCGCGATTGTAGGCATAAATATAGGTTCAACAAAATTCACCTCAGGATCCAACGCAGGGAACATTTGGAGTAAGAGGTCCAAAACCGGGTTGCCTTCAGATCCGGACCCGAGTTCGGAGGACCCAAAAGTAGACCACCTAGATCTTTTAGCAGACGGCGAGGATCCGAAAAATTCCTCGAACCCGACCCGCTTCCCACAAACTCCGGCAGACATAGCGGCCCCAAAACCCCCCTTGGAGGATTTTTTGCAAGTTTCAGACAAAACCCAATAAACAGCAACAACAGCAACAGCCTCCCCAACCCACCCCACCCCCCCCCCCCCCCCTACCCAACTTTTTTTGTTTTTATTCAAATTCTCTTCAGTGGATTTTCAGACAACTAAAAATCATTGTTTTAAACAGTGGATTGCACCTTACATACACAGTCGGCGTTGGTTGGGGTACGAGGTGTTGTTGCGCTGCAGTGGACTCGCCGTCAGCTTTTGAATTAGTGCTTCTCGGAAAAAGTAGGGAATGGGACCTTAACCGCTGTCATGTCGTACCAGATCTATTATATCTTGTTGCTGTCTACTCAATAAAGTATGACAACGACAGTTTTATTTCCACATTCCCCAAAAAATGAAGACGAAAAGTAGAACTGGCTTCGCAGAGACACCAGACACAAGTACAACGACTGTTTTTTATAATAAATAATATTTAAATCATATATAAATAAAATAAAATTTATTAAATATTATTTATATAATATAAAATACTATTTTATATAATAATTTACTCTATATTTAATAAAATAAATTGTGCTTGTTACGTAAATGCCATGAGATACAAGCTCAGTTCGCTCGCAATGGAGTTAACGAGGAAAGACTATATAGCATGGATTCGGGTCTCTGCTTCGTACTCCTGATAATTCTTAAGATGATTTTTTTTTTTTTTTTTTGCCAATCAAGCCAGCGTATAATTCTTGATTCGGTCTCTTACAATGATTTACACTTTTCTGCTCACCACAAATTCATGGGGTTCAAAGATATTTGTGTCCAATCAAGCACGGGTCCTCGGTAGGGAAAAAGGGCAAAACTTTCTGCAATGACTGAGACTCATGGCGCGATGGCAGATTCAATTAGCTGCGTTTCATAATTACAACTCCAGGGAGTCCATGAATTGTGATGAAGCCAGGTTATGCACATTCTTCAGTGAAGGTCAGGTTACATAGCTTACAGGAACTTAGGGAGAAGTCATGCATGCCAGCAATTTCTTGCACACAAATTGCACGTCCTGAGAAGGATCCGACGCAGATATTCTCGACAGCACAGATCTTGCTTCTAGCAATTCCCCTGATACGGTCTCCAGAATTTCATCTTCACTGCTCATGAGAGAGGCCATCAGCTTTGCACCCGCCATCCTTTCCTGATAACAATAGAATTGCAACTTCCAACTCAAAGATGGAACGGAAATGAAGAATATTGGAAAGTGGAGTGTTCTGGGAAGAACAAGATACTGAAGAATAAAAAGCTATTTGTACTCAGTAATTAAGGACAAAGAGATTGCTTGCATACAATTGTTCAATTAGATTACAGGGGGCCTAAAGCCAAATGGTGCAACTGTGATCTTCAAAAACCAGACCTAAAATGTTTAGTGGCCTAAGATTTTTAATATTTAGCCATGATACCATACCAAATGTAAGCTAAACTCAGCAAGACTGGCAAAGAGCATCCTTAGACCCAGGTACACCTAAATATAGGGTCGAGAAGAGTGCCCTTATAATTTAGATTTCGAGTTCATTCAGTGCAAGTTCTTGAATAAATGGGCTTGGGTTGGCTTTGCTTTTTTTTTTTTTCAAGTTAGTGGAGAGTTGCCAACAAAACCAAGACATTCAAAGAGCACAAGCAGACATTCACATCACATATTAAGTGCACATTGAGGTTAATCACACATAATTCCAATACTAAAGCATACAACAATAAGCCACAATTACTACCACCAAAATTGTTTAGAACTTATACCTTCTCTGAACTTTTCCCAAGAAATCTAATAGAGAGTTTGAGCAGATCAGATGAATAAGGGGAAACAGCAGATTTCAGGTGGAACACAGCTGAAAACATAACCTGAACACAAGCAGCTCTAATCTCTGGCTGCATTATTACCTGCATTATTTGACATGATCTGATTTTCAGAGGACAGACAAAAACTGACTATAGTAGAATGGATTTGAATTCCTTACAATTTTTGTTTTTGAAACTCAGGGCATGGATACCAAGTACCTCAACGGAGCGAATCAGACAGGGAAGAGACTTCTGAGCAAGAGTTTTCTTGCTAGGTTCTGAGATCTTCTGGCAGGCACTTATGAGAACATTGGCCATGCAAAGACGAAATGAATGAGGGACTGGTAACCCAAATAGATTGTTCTTGTTGCCTGAAGTAGAGGGAGAAATGACTTCATTCTCATCATTTACTAATTGATGGATCACATAATTGAGAATAGAGTTTCCTGATGCTACATTTCCTGCATTTTAAGCCAAAAGATGCCTCATTTTCCCAACTTGGTAGCATAAACACACATAAAAGAAGACAAACCAAAATTACCAGTCTTTCCAACATAAGATTTCTTTGAGGGACCCTTAAGCGATCCAAGAGGTTGGAGTTCAGCGCATACAATTAGTGCCAGACAGTCAATGCAGCCATGCTGCGCTTTGGAAACTGTGGCAGAAAATCAAATTTGCAGGAGATAAATGTGCAAAACAGTAATGGGATGACAAAGGTACGGTAATGTCTACCTTCATCACCATCTAAAGAAGGCCATAACAGAATTGTTTCTATTGTTTTCTTAATTTGAAGAATTGCAGGATGGGATATGGACTCCTTGCCTCTAACCTACAGGCCATAACAAGCATTCATATCAGCTGCCACATGGTTGAATAAAAATATGCTTAAAATTACATCAAATGGAAATCAAACAAGCCTTCCAGGGCATTAGATCACAATAATATACAGAGCAGTGATAATTACCAGCAGTGAAGTACAAACTGAAAACAAACAAGCTTTTACTTGCAGCACCTCACAGCAATCTGCAGCATGTTCTAACAGGGTGGACACAACTGGAAAGAGCACCTACAATATCAAGACAAGACTAGAGCAATTTGCAGAGTCTTGAAGGAATCATTAAAAGAGTGTTCAAATGAGAATGAAAACTCACCAACCAAAATAAAACAAATCAATTTTTTATATTCCCCATCTTTATGAGCATTTAATGTCTATACCAACTACTCTGCTAAGTTCTTGCCAGTAAATATATATATATATATAGATTCCAATAACACAACTATCTCAAGGGTTTATGAGCTCTAACTCAATAAAAGCAACTTTAAACTCTGACAATAAGAGAAACAAGATGAGAGAGAGAGAGAGAGAGAGAGAGAGAGTCCTATCTGAAGCTTCATATAAATAAAATGATATCAAAAGGAACCTTATGGGTGGAAACAACCTTGATGTTTTCATCCCTCAAACCAAAAGCTATCTATTCCCAAATCATCTTTGAAAAGATTGCTCATGCGAGACAGGAATAAGCTATTTCAGTACGTATGAATGAGGTTATGCTCCCATTTGACTAATAAGAACTGCAGAAATTATATAGTTTTTGATGCAAAAGTTATTGATACGTACATGGGGATGTAAGCGGCCACAAAGCTCAGCAGCAAGTTTTTGTACATCTTCAAATTCAGACTTACTTATTGCCCTAAAATGTGAGGCAAAAAAATACAGAAAACATAAGATTAATATCCTTTATTAAAGCTCGATGCTGTGTATGCTGGTAGATTTACCTTTTCAGAAGGAATGCAGCAATACAAGCTTGGCCTCTAGTGTTGACATCTCCACATTCTGAAAGCCTCACATAAAGAGGGAGTTAGTTGCAAACATGCTATCATCAGAAAAAAGGTACAAAGTTGAAGAAAATCAAGCAGCTGCTTCTGTCTAGAATTCTCATACAACTAATTCACAAAATCAAATAGGGGTGAATAAATATGCCCTCACAATCATCCCATACAAAGTGTAACAGGTTACTCATAAAGCAATTTGGCAAGATGAAAGCACACAAGTCACAAGGGTAGAACATTATCATTACTTGGACCTGACAGTGAGAGTCTAGGCAATGATTAGCTATGAACTCCACTTCTCAAGATCATAGCCAAATGTGGAGCATAGAATTGTTACAACAAGGTTGAACAAGAGAAGAGTTCCCAGAAAGCATACCATATGTAATGCCTTCATTGGGGAGTTGACCATACACAACAGCTGATTTGAGGTCATCAAACACTCTCAGTGGAAGCAAACGAATTATAAGCAATGGACAAAGGCGCTCAAATAGACATTGCTGTATTTCCACCAAGATTTCAGGCATGCATCTTTCAATCTGCCGTCTGGACAATAAACTTGCATCAGTCTTGCTAAAGAAAATTGAGGTCAGATAGAAAGCACTACCACCAACAGTAGATGAAACAATGGAAATCACCAGGACTGCAATACATTATTTAAGCATAATTCTGAACAGGAGAATATTACTATGAAAAGATGAGCAAAAAGCATTACTTTTGGCTTCAAGCAGAGTCTAAAACTACAAAATAAATTAATCTGTTTATCATATATCCTGTTAGCAGTTAAAAGAAAAAAATTCCCATAAATAGAGCAACAGATATAACAATTGCAACACAAGACACTGAATCAGACATATGTACAAGAGAAGCAAGCAACTATAATACTGATTGCAAAAGATTTTTCTGCTACATAATACTGATTACAAAAGCACAATCTGTAAATCACAAAAGGAAAAACAAATGTGACACATGGAAGATACGATTGACAGAATTCATTTAACAGTTCTTGCACAGTTTTTAATCATTCTGCTGCAGCAGGTATATCATCAAAACTATCTAGTAAAGAGACTACTCTGGTAAGCTGGAAGTAGCCGTAGAAAGATCACATCCACAATGGCAGGACTTCAAATGTCCACACTCCAGTCTTAAAAAACAGATGGGAGGGTCATATTGTGAACATCCTATCAGAGGTCAACACTAAACAATTGAAATAGCAAAAAACACCTAATTTGTCAAACTAAAAACTTGAAACAAATAATATTCTCCAGAACCAAGAAACAGTTAGTATTAAAGTAAGCAATGACATGCACTAAAATTAAGAACATTGATAAAACCTCATGTTAGGATGTACAGAATCTTCCTGCCCCTGAATCTGCAACAAAATATGATTGAGGACTGCATCTGCAACATCTGCTAAGGGTTCACTTATGGAGCTTAAAAAGCGAACAATAGTTGCATTTGTTGGCTCAGAAAACATCTTTTCAATCAATGGTCCAACCAATAATTTCCAGTCTTGTACCTAAAATGTTTGACAAAATAAAAAAAAAAAAAATCCAATGAAGCTCAACTGATCACTGCAGAGATAAATGCAGAATGACATTAATTCATACTTGACAGAAATAAGAAACAGAAGCAGCTAAAAGTGAATGCTTGAAATGCAAGGTAATATAAAGGGCGTCCTAGCGCATGAGGCTTCTAAACTATGAGATCTGGGGAAGGGTTAGATAGAGAAATGTTAGAAATAGAAACAGAAAGGCAGTATCAAATGGAAAGTTAGCATTATCATATAACAAAAAAATTATGTAAGAAGGAAGCTGAAAGCAATACAAACAGCTCAAGGAATGATGACACCATATAGCAACTAAACAACAAGCCCTGCTACAGAAAACAAGAAAAAATGATAAGCAAATTATTTTATACTTATAACATTTGCTTTTCTCTTTAGAATATAGAAGTATTGCTAACGCAATACATGGCCAATTCAAAGTTGATGCCTCATGCATCAAAGTGATAATTTTCATGCCACAATAAAACAAGGCCTTTTCACCTTCAAATTGACATGAGAAATGTAAAAAAAATTGAAGGTAGCAGAAAACAGGACCAAAGGAAACAAATACGTGCCCACACATCAAGGAGAACGGATTAAAAAAAAAAAAATACAAGCACAATGCCAGAGAGCCTGCATTGTTTTGAGAAAATTTTGCACAATAGAATTCAGATTCCAGAAATTAGATCCAACTACTGTAGCTTCTGTTCTTACACTTTTAGACCACTCTGGAATCAGCTTCAGTACTCGATCATCATTCTTTGGTCCTGCAATAATGCTACCAAACATGAGCACCAAACACACAATTGGTAAGTTTTGCCCAGAAAGAAATAACTGGACTAGCTATGGTACAGAACACTTGAAAACAAGTACTTGCCTAGAAAGTGCTAAATGAACTCACTAGTGTACAGAACCTGAAAACAAGTACTTAGTGCTCATGACTAAGGTAAAGATACACAGATACACGCACACACAACATAAATACATGCAGAGACAGACCCACAGATGGGGCAAGGCAGGGGCCAGGTGTGGTGTGATTAATCCTACAGTACAGCATTCTTCAAGAAAATAAATGTCAATCCTTCAACATCATTGTTGACACTTCAACACATAAAAACTAACCAAAATAGCCATCACACAGTGGCTTGAAATTTTAGCAGAAGCAGTTAACAAGAAGAAAATGAAGAAGATAACTGACTGAATTGTATGACTTCTCCACATTCAGTAACAACCAAAGAGATGCTATATGCAGCATTATTAAATGATTGAAATTAGGAAAATTTCTATAAGCAATAGCATTGGTGTATTGGTCATTTGCTGTGGTAAATTAATTATTCAATCAGAGAAACTGACACAGCATTAAATGGCCACTTGATCTACCACATTTCAAAATCAAGTAAGAAACACACCTTCTCTTACATCTCTTGTAGTGTTTGGAGTATCCAGGCTTTGGTTGACGTTGCTATGGAATATTAAAGAAGAAATAATCAGTAAACAGGCAAAACTTCAGTCCCGGCATGATTCCGAAGTAGAAATCCTTCTATAAAACTCGAGAAAAGAGAGATGATCATTTTATTTATTACTTCTAATGAATTAATGTGCTATTAATGGAAAAAGAAACACATACCTAAGGCAGTCAAGCAACAGACATATAACTTCAGGTTTCTGGTTATGATATTTGAGCATTTCAATCAAGGCAGAACTAGCCGATGACTGCCCCTCATCATCTGATGAGTAAACTAAGTCAAGCAGTGCAGGCAAAAATAGTGATGGGTCTGCAAAAGGCAAGAAAGAACTAAGAAGAATGAGAATGTTAACAAAAACAATAATCTTTGCTAGAATCAAAAGTGCAAATAATATAAGCAATACCACAGCCCTAAGGAGACTTTTGTCCAATATTCAAAAGAACTGCAAGCCTAAGCAACAACATAAATAGCTGTAGCTTGGGAAGATAAAGATATGGGCAGGCCATAAAACAGCTTGTTCTTCAAAGAAGATTATGATGTTCAAAATTAATTGGAAGGATATGAAACTTAAAAAGGCCCAACTAATAAATATCAGAAGAATGACATGGATGCCTCAATGTATGCAACAGAAAAAAAGGACATACAAGGCAGTCTTGATACAGCTTCAAGTGACTTCAGAAGGCCTAAAAATGACAAGGCTACAAGGACCTCAACATGAAGTTATGATGGTAATGAAGCCCAACAAAAAGATCACAAAAATTCCAAGCTCTAGAGAACCAGAACCATCCCCACAAGCTCAAGAAACTACCAAGGCAATCTAATAATGCAAGCAACCTCAAATATGTAAATTAAAATTGTACTGGGATCTGATACTGTCTTCATTAAACAAGGTTCCATGACACAAGTTAATGGAACATCTTGGCAAAAAGATGTATGTGTGCACAAATCCCAATCTCACATCTTGTCACAAAAGAGTGCATGATTTGGAGACAGCTGCCAGCCCCCCAAACACCACACCCCCACCCCCTGCAGGGCCCAACTCCATAGTTAAAGAGAGTTTGCACCTGCAAACATTCTCTTCAGTACTTTGCCTCATACAAGCACATACATGACACTGAAGCCCTAATAGCTGTTGGTGAATTGACAAAAATAGCAGAAATTGATTTAGAGAGAAAAAAAAATCCCGAGGATTTTAATAACTCGGGAAAAAAAAGTTTTCAATGTCAGTACTAACCCATCCTTGAAAGCAATTTAGAAGCCTGTTCGCGAATTACAACTTCTTCATCACTCAAGCACTCGAGCAAGTTGTTTACTATGTCTTGCCTTGAAGACCAGCACAAGGAGAGTATGAAAAGATAAGAAATATGAAAGCAACTGGAAATTGCAGAAAACACAAAAGTTCCAAGATGTTATACCATGTCACATGAGAAACTTTGTTCTCTGAATCAGATGATATGCAAACCAGTTCTGATATTACATCAATAGCATTCCGCCTCTGCAGCAAATTTCCAGAAGCAAGGCGCTTCAGAACTTGTTGAAGGCAGTGATGGTCAGTACTCCTGGCAAGATTTCAATATGCAGGTCAACATTCTGGTTTCCAACACAAAGCCACAACATTTATCCATGCTAACCAGTGCTGGCGGGCAACTAGAAAAGAAATTACATGGAGCAATATTCTGCAATGAGTACAACAACAGCTCTGGCTGTTCCATCCCTCTCATCTAGAAGTTGAAGTAGCAAAGGAAACACCGCATACATTTGTCCACATTCAACACTGCTTGCAGACACATAACTTGGTTTAACTATGGCTGCCTTAAATAGGAAAACAGCCCCAGCAACTAGACCTTCATCAGCAGATTGAAGCTTCCACCAAGAGAAAAGACAACAGAAGAATAAGAGGAGAAATTTATATGTATGGTTATGACTACAATTAAAGTTGTGACTAATTATACAAACATTAGACACAGCAAAAATATCCAATAAAATCCCCTTATAGCAGAATCCTGCCTATCTCAAATAGGCAAGATAAATTTCAAAATTTTCTCATGCCATCCGCTTCTCACAGATATCAAAATAAAATCCCATTGTAGTCAGTCATACAGTAATTTGTAAGGAATGGTAGATATTCATCAGACACCCTCTAACATCAAATATTGTGCTCACAAGACAAATAAAATAACAGAAGAGAGGAAAATTTCCAGCATATTTCGACCTATTTGTCATATTGTTTTCCTTCTTAATTATTGATATCATAAATCATTATCAATGCATCAATACGACATTGCTATCTCCCCCCCCCCCAAAAAAAAAACGGAAAATTGTGGCACCATTAGTCCTACATGTTGATGGAGAAAGCACCTCAAATGCATTAATATCCATAAATAATTCTGTGTTTGTTATTATATATCCAAGTTAGCAATATTCAAAACATATCAAAAGGTGGCAATAGCTATTTGGACCATCCAGCCCAGAAACTCCTGCTGTCTAAATTAGAACCAAGTAGACTCCACGAACCAGTTATATACTCCTAGGTGATTGAATGTACAAACATGTAAACGACTTGAGAAATGATTATTTGCACAACCATATAATTGCATATGGGTACTTTTCTGATTTAGTACTATAATAAATTCACAAGCTAAGGACATTTTACCTGTGACAAAAGGACATGTGATAGCTGTACCCCGTACTCTGACACTGTTTTCTCAAATTTTTTGCTATCAAATCGTCCCAAAAGAAGGCACATACAATTCAGGAAAAACTTTCTGGTCTCTATGTCGCCATCCTTCTTCTCTACATGCCCCTCAGTATGGTTATCCATATAATACTGCATGTAAACATTCCCTTTTATTGTCACAGGCATTTTATCAACTACATCCCTAGGGAGTGAACCATACAGAAGAAACATCAGCAGAAACAGTTCAAACACATAGTGGATGAGGGAATATAAGTTCCGAAGAAGCCAGAAGAGTAACATAAAATTACATAAGACCATTGGTCCAACACTTTAGAGGGCCATTTCAGTTATAATTACTTATCTCCAAACATAATCCCAAAGGATGACAAGGACATTATCCCCAAACATGAGTCAAAACAATACAGAAGCTTTCAGGAGTGCTGGGACTAGAACAAATTTTGTGGACATTTCTAGTTTGATCTTAGCTACATCCAAATTAACATATGCTAGTTGAGAAAAAGTATCTTACTGCCCGTATCTGTAACACAAATAATAATACAAGAACAAAATAAAATTTACTAATTCAGATAACTAGCAATGAAAAGTTCCTCTAACCTCAGTCGGTAAACCCATCTTTAGTAATTTGATATTTTTAGAAGGAGGAAACCGAGAAACCACTTTATTATTTAAATAGATGAAGAAAATGACAATTTGTGGGCTGCATCCTGATGCCCCTTGAAATGAAACCAGAATGAGCCTTAAGAAAGGGAAACAATTTTAAGACTATTGGAATTTTGAGAACCAAAATTCATTGCAATAAGGCTAATTACAAACTTTTGGCCAGCCAAAATCTGTTGTCATCAACCTCAGAACTCATCCATTGAAGCTGATTCAGATGATATGGTTTCTTGTAGTAAGAAAAATATATGAACAAATATTACCTGGATGCCAGAGATATACTGGTCCAACAATTCATTGCAATGCTTACTAAAACTACAATCTTCCAGGTGCAATAGAAGGCCATAATGCTTCCAACAAGAAGAAAGCAACAAAACTCCAGTTTTGGGAACACTTGCACCTGTCTTCCATATTACAGTCAAATAAATACTGATGAACAAAAAATAAGATATTGCTTGATATATGAAATCCTACAAAGCATGCTACTGGGTTACCTCATCATGTACACAACTGTAGTGCCCTTTTATCTCTTGCAACCATTTAAGCACATCCTCCACCCCTTTTGCATGTAGAGGTCTACTTTTTCTACTCCACTGCAGGGCACGCAAATACATCAGCATGCCTAATAGATTATTTGTGCATTAAAATTTTGGAGGCTCCAAAATGTAGTCAAATTGGCATCGGTAGTTCCATAATTTGAATAATGGAATCAGTATTGTAATCCAAACATGCACTTTTAGGTCCAAAGCAAAGATCCAAAATTTGATAAACATTTCTGCCACAAACAGTAGCATTAGCCAAAAACACCCAGCATTTTCAGCAAATATATAAATGGGCCTTCACAACATAATGGGAACGGCATAACACTTATGAAGAAGAGTTATGCAGGTACAAAATATCAGAAAGTAACTTAGTGGGCTAACCTACTTAGACACATATGGCAAATGTAAGCAAAGAATAGGGCTACGCCTTTTGGCTATACTGAACAAAAGTTTGCATTGCAATTCTTCAATATTGTGTAACGTGCTTCATCAAAATGTTAGAGAAAAAGATTCTCAATAAAAAAATATTGACCAAATAAGTTCATATCGCAGATAACTAGTTTTCAAACACAAACATAAGCACTCACAATAAATACATAAATACATGCGCGCGCGCGCACACACACAAAAACAAACATACATGCATACATACACACACATACATAAATGCAAAAATATATGTGTATATATAGGCTTAATAGTTGTGTTATAGAACTGCAAAAGGACACCAAGAGGCAGTGGAAAATGAGACTATTGTAATCAACAAGCACACCACTGGTTTGGAACCCCAATTCAAACAGTAAATCTAGATTGGAGGTCAAATAAGATAAACATCATATAGAGCATACAGCTAGGAGTCTCTGCAGCAGATTGATAAGTTCATCTATTTGATTCCAAAGCAAATATGCCATCTCAATATTTGGGACTTCTGGTGGTTTAATTGTCGGTTTCACTTTCTTCCCTCCCATTGCAGCAGGAGACAGAGCTATAGGCTGCTCTAATGCAGTTGAATTTAATGATTTCAATTCATTACTTTGAACCTTCATCTTTTTTGCTAATGCTTCACTGAGGGCTAAAATACAATCAGCAGCAGATAATGAAAGCCGAGAGGGCAACTCAAAACCATCCTGCAAAAAGCTGCAGAAACAAATGGTCAAGGACACAGAGGAATATATTTCTTGATGTCTGAATGTCATTGTTGAACAACAAATTCTAACACTTTCTTAGAAATAAAAGTCAAAAAAAATCAAAGCAACAATAGAAAACTAAACAGGTCTCATGTGGACACAGAGATGAACATCTTTTGTAGAATGATTCCAACATAAGCATCAGTCCCCAGCATATGAATCAAAGATTCTCCCATAGAAAGGATGGGAACAAAGAAACCATGATTTAAGCACAAAAAAGTTGATATGAATGAAAAAGAAGCTACATGGGTCCAATTGTGCACTCGCAATAAATGTGGATTGTGGAGTAATAATTTTTTATACCGATCAGTAGGATTTTTTTCTCAAAAAAAGTGTGAATCTCATAGCAGTACTACTTAGAGAGCATTCTGGCACTTATCCAAGCAGCAGATAATATGTGGTAATGAAAAATCTACAAGCAGCAACAAAGAACTGACAAATTATCGAGCCTCCACCCTTTCATATACTACAGATTTAGACAGAAGAGTGTGAACTCATAGAGCCATATCCACAACTGCAACTGAATCAACATAGCAAGTGATTTACTGGCATCAAACCCTAAATACATCCAATGGCAAGTAGCAACAAAACATTTCCCATTTAATTCATCATTACAGCAAGCACCAAATAACTTCCTTCAACTTGCATGGAGTCATCAGACAGCAACAGAAATTAAAGGGGTGATTACCTAATAAGAAACAGATTCATACCTTCCCTTGCTAACAATGCATGACAAATGTGGAACATAAGAACAAAGTATCTTCAACAGAGCATTGTAGTTCTCTCTTATCCCTAAAACAAGTTTTGAAATAACCAGCATAAACAAAAACTTCGATCATTACAGGAAACAACAGGAAAGAATGCATCACTGTAAAAACAGGAAGGAAAAATAAAAAATCTTAACTACCGCTCAAAGTAAACTGATCCAGCAACCGCTCATACTCCACAAGACGACGCACAAGAACACACCAACCCAGAGCTACAAAACGATCTTCTTTCCTCACAAGAATGTCAGCAAGTTCTTTAGCAACCGATTCAAAGAGCAATTCATCTTGGAACAGCCAGTTTATCAGTACAATTTCTTGCCCACCGTGCTTGCTCCTTGAATCTTTGTTCCTCAAACACTAAACATAACATCCCAAATTATTAAAGATACTCCTTTTTTTTAATTAAATAAAGAAAAAGGAAAAAAGAAAGAAAGCAAAACACAGATTAACAACAAATTGACAAATTGAGAAGTAGTACATGCTGAATAAGGGGAACGAGAACGTCGTCCAATTTGTCACCCCTGTCGGCAGCATCTTTGACGTAGTTTTGAACAAACCACAGCGAGTCCTCCAAAGAAACTTCAAGAACCATCCAATTTGAAAGAAAGAAAGAAAAGAGAGAGAGAGAGAGAGAGAGAGAGAGAGAGAGAAAGAGAGAATAAGTGAAACAAAACAAGAACAAGAAAGGCGAAGATCTTTGACGATGGGGATAACAAAGAAAGAGTACCGAGTGAAGAAGGTTTCTTGAGGGAGTTTAAAGAGAGTTGGGAAATGGAGTCTTGGAGCTTTCTCGAAGAGCGAGCCCCCAGAAGAGTGGCCATCGCTCTTCCAATCGCCACCAACATCATGGATTCCCGCTCTGATTCCCTTATTATTAATTCTCCTTCTTCTTGCCTCTCCCCCATCTTCTTCTTCTTCTTCTTCTTCTTCCTCCTTCGGATTTAATTAACTCTGAGATTGCATAGTCTTCCCCACCCCAAAATAAATAAATAAAATAAAATAAGATAAAAATGAACTCGAGAAAAGCGTGCGAGAGGAAGAAATTACACACCAGAGGGATTCTGAGAGCAACCTGTAGAACCAAACCAACCCCCAAAATGGAGAAGCCTGAAGAAATATGCTTTCTTTTTATTTTTTATTTATAGTGTTCATGTACACTTGCGAACGCAGCGTTTTAGTCATAATCCGAAACGCGTCGATTAGATCATTTTTGGAAACGCACCGTTTTGCGGCTGTAAATCGAAATGGAGGTCCCTCTGCCCCCTTCTTTCTCCGGCTCAAACTTCTTCTGGGAACCTAGAGCCTCAGCTCTCTCTCTCTCTCTCTCTCTCTCTCCGTGCAAATGCTTGTAAATGCTTCAACATGTACGAGTATCAAAAAGAGCCGTACAAGCCCAGAAGAAGACACAAACAGCTCTCCCAAGTATCGTTCAAAACCTCGTAATTGAACAATCCACAACAACCTTGGACCTTCAAAACGTTAAACCCCGTCAAAGCCCATCGTCGGTTGATCCGAAAACCTCGCAACACCAACCACAAGATCCACCCACCCAGCTCTGTTTCGAAGAAACTGAGACAGAAAGTTACAGACGCGTTTGTAGTCTCCTCTTGTCTCAAACCCGATCGAGATGCCTCGTCAAGGGCCTCCAGCTCCATGCCTACATCGTCAAGTCGGGCCTGCAATCATTCCCTCTTGTCTCCCACAACCTCATCAACTTCTACTCCAAGACCCAGTTGCCCTTCCTTTCCCGCCAAATTTTCGATGAAATTGAACAGGAACGGAGATCGGCCACCACCTGGAGCTCGGTCATTTCTTCTTTTGCCCAGAACGAGCTGCCGGTTCTCGCCATTGAGTACTTTCGTCGAATGCTCGGTGACTGTGTCAGGCCTGATGATCATATTTTTCCCAGCGCCACGAAGGCTTGCGCCATTTTGGGTCGATGTGATATTGGGAGATGTGTGCACGGTCTTGCAATTAAAGCTGGGTACGGTTTTGACGTGTTTGTTGGGAGTTCTGCGGTTGATATGTACGCGAAGTGTAGTGAAATAGGCGATGCGAGGAAACTGTTCGATGAAATGCCGGATAGGAATGTGGTTTGTTGGAGCGGAATGATTTATGGGTATGCTCAGATGAGTGAAGATGAGGAGGCTTTGAGGCTTTTTAAAGAGGCTTTGTCGGAGGATCTAGATGTGAATGATTTTACATTTTCAAGTGTCATTCGGGTTTGTGGTCATTCCACACTGCTTGAACTTGGGAAGCAAATACATGGATTGTGTTTGAAAATGAGCTATGATTCTTCGACTTTTGTTTGCAGCTCTCTGATTTGTCTGTATTCTAGGTGTGGTGTTATTGAAGGAGCTTGTAGGGTCTTTGATGAGGTGCCTGCGAGGAACCTTGGTATGTGGAATTCCATGATGACTGCTTGTGCCCAGCATGCACATACATCCAAAGTGTTTGATTTGTTTAAGAAAATGGAAAATGACGGGATGAGACCAAATTTTATTACCTTTTTGTGCTTGCTTTATGCCTGCAGCCATGCTGGGTTAGTTGCAGAAGGAAAGAAATATTTTGGGCTTATGAAGGAGTATGGGATTGAGCCAGGGGATCAGCATTATGCTTCCTTCGTGGATCTGCTTGCCCGTGCTGGAAATCTGCAGGAATCACTTTCTGTTATTAATGAAATGCCCATACAACCAACAGAACATGTGTGGGGAGCTCTTTTGACAGGGTGTCGGATGCATGGGGATACTGAGTTGGCAGCTTTTGTAGCTGATAATATCTTTGAACTGGGCCATGTGAGTTCAGGTATGCATGTGCTGCTGGCTAATGCTTATGCAGCTGCTGGAAGATACGAGGATGCAGCCAAAGCTAGAAAGACACTCAGAGACAGAGGTGTGAGGAAGGAACTTGGTTTGAGTTGGGTTGAGGAGGGAAACAGAGTTCACACATTTGTTTCAGGAGATAAGTCTCACACAAGAACCATAGAAATTTATCAGAAACTAGAGGAATTGAGAGAGGACATGGAAAAAGCTGGTTATGTTGCGGACACAAGTTTTGTGCTACAACAAGTGGATGGCAAAGAGAAACTTCAGGCAATTAGGTATCACAGTGAAAGACTAGCCATTGCATTTGGCCTAATTACCTTCCCTCCTGATAGGCCAATTACAGTTATGAAGAACTTGCGAGTATGTGGTGATTGTCACACTGCTATCAAGTTTGTGTCCAAGTGCTCAAGAAGAATAATCATTGTGAGGGATAACAACAGGTTCCATCGATTTGAAGATGGAAAATGCTCATGCGGCGACTACTGGTGACTCAAGTGCAAGAAAAAGTCATCTTACTCCAACCGAGGGGAATGTGATAGGTGCAACATTCACCAAAACAACTGGGGAAATAATTCTTTCTCTGGGACAAACAAAGATAGAATTTTCTTATTTCTTATCCTTATTGTTTTTATTCCAACTCTGTTAAAAAATAGAAAGTTTTTAGCCTTGCTCTATCTCTTTATTCACAGACTGTACAGCTGTCGAATTTACTGTACAGCTGAGCTATGCTGCTCTGGTTCTAACCATGAACTACGGACCTCGGTTGCCTAACCCTGCGAGGAGTTTGTGGTTCCTTGTGGAATTGTGATGTACAACTCCATTGCTTGGAACTTTCAGTGGAGAGCAGCTTGCTAGGAATGACATAGAGGCCATTATACATGGTTTGCAGATAAAATGCAAGATTTTTGGTAGGTAGTGCAACATTCACTAGATTACCTCTTTTGTGTTCATCATGGATGTGATGTGAGATGAATCAAGTCGGGTTGCCAGCTAATGTCATTTCACTGGGGTTTGATAATTCAAATTACCTGAAGCTGGATAAGTGACAGCCTAATAATGTCTCGGGTGTTTGACCCACCGTGGCTGACTGGTTGGTTGTGCATCTCTCGTTGCCCTCTTCTATTTTTCAGAGAACTCATTTTTCTAATGTTCTATTCTCCGCAAAATAAAAATACTTAGTTTTGCTTATCCAAAAGGAAAATCAATAAAAATGCACTGTCTTACATATATATAAAATAAAATTTTCTTCCAATCGTGTAAACTTAAAAAGAAAATTAAATTAAATTCAAATAAATTAATTTTTATTATGATAAGTTTTTAATTTAAATTAATACCAACCAAGTTGAGTAACTGCACCAAAAAGCACAACGGAGCCCCTCTAAAGATCGGTCAGAGTTACCGAGTACCCTGTTTGTATTTGTATTTGTATTTGTATTTGTATTTGTATTTGTGTTGTGTTTCTGACACATTTGACTATGACGCCTTGATTAAAATTTTTATTAGTTCCGGATTATCCTTTTCCTGGACCGCCTCTTCCGCTTAACCAAACAATAATAATAATTACATTGCTCCATTTTTAACATATCTCCTCCAGGATTGGCCTCTGTCTGTTTATATTCTTCAACTCTACGCTCCTCCCACTCCACTCATCTTTATCTCTGTCGTTAATTTCACTTGGTTTCTGGATATCGTGCACACCATGCGTTTGTTGTAATGCGTACGAGAAGTCCGCTTACCGTTGAAGATGGCTGTTTCGCAAAATGACTGCATCCTCCTAAACTCCACCTTCGTCCCACCAATTCCTCATAGCTTTAAGCCCCGAAATCGTGTACTACTACTTACTTGTAAGCCTGGCGGTAAGAGTAACGGGATGGGCTCTTTAACCATCACTTGTTCGTCTCCCAAAACTGTGGCCAGTCCGTCGCTGGACAAGCATGTTGTGAAGCAAAACAGGATACGATTTGTTCAAAAGCTGAAAACCCTTTTGCTCTCTAAACCCAAGCACTATCTTCCCCTCCACATTCTCTCAAAATGTCGCTCCTATCTTTCCCTCTCCGATGACCGTTCCGTTCGCTCCATGATCCATCGCTATCCTTCCATTTTTGAGCTCTTCTCAATTCCAACGCCGCCAACGCCCTTCAATGCCACGAAGCCGTGTTTTCAATTATGCGTCCGCCTGACTCCGGCTGCGTCGGCCCTGGCTGCCAGGGAATCTGATCTCCTATCAGCTATTTCGCTGAACTTGGCCGAAAAACTTCAGAAACTTCTCATGTTGTCTTCTCATCGGCGGCTTCTCTTATCAAAGCTGGTTCACCTTGCCCCTGATCTTGGTCTCCCACCTAATTTCCGGTCTCGCCTCTGCAATGACCATCCGGATAAGTTCAAGACAGTTGACACCTCCCATGGCCGCGCTCTAGAGCTTGTATCATGGAATGCACAGCTAGCTAGTCCAATGCCTCTTCCTCCTGAGGTTGCTCACGGGTTGATAGTGGATAGACCTTTGAAATTCAAGCATTTGAGGCTTCGAAGGGGGCTAAATGTGAAAAGACGTCATCGTGATTTCTTGATCAGGTTTCAAGAGTTGCCCGACGTGTGTCCTTACAACTCCTCCTTGGAAGAAATTGGGAAAGAGTCTATTGAGGCTGAAAAGAGAGCTTGTGCATTGGTACGAGAAGTGTTGGGTTTGATGGTTGAAAAGAGAACTTTAATAGATCACTTGACGCATTTTAGGAAGGAATTTGGACTACCCAACAAATTGAGGGGGATGATTGTAAGGCACCCAGAATTGTTCTATGTGAGTTTGAAGGGTCTTAGGCATTCTGTGTTCTTGGTTGAAGGCTATGATGATAAGGGTAGGCTTATGAGAAGGGATGAGACTTTAGCCATTAAGGATCAGTTGATGGAGTTGGTTAGAGAATCGAAAAGGATAAGAAGAGAGAGGAGAAAGAGTCATAAGCAAGGTGTCAATGTTGTGGTCTCTGCTGGTGTTGTCCACAATGAACTTGATAACACTGACGATGAGTATGATGATGGTTTTGAGGATATCTTTGAGTCTGAAGATTCGAGCTTTGATTATGTTTTAGACACTGACAATAATGAATGTTATGAGGTTGGAGCTTTTGGGGACAGCATAGAATTTTGGAATTCAAATGCTTCAATTAATCATGACAATGAGGAGGGAGGATCTAGGGATCCTTGGTAGTAATGGATGGGAACAGTAAGTGATCTCTGGATTCCTGGAGAAAGCACAGAGCTTTGAAGCATGAATGCTTCCTCTGTTTGTATCAGTGTAGAGATTGATCTACACACACTTGGTAATGATAGATGGCAATACTCTTATCTTTCTAGAATGAGACCATGTTAGGTTAATCTCACTAGATGTGAATATGTTGATATCGACACCCATGTACTATAATGTAAGTGGTTTTTTGAGGCATTAATGATACAAGAATTCCTTTGTACACTACTGGTTCTTTGTTGTTTTCCCCCTTGAGCATGTTGGTCTTACCATTGTGTATTTGGTAGATGAATCAACATGAACTATCAGTTGCTATTTACATATTGGAAAGGAAATCACCTCATCATCTTCTCCATTCTGAAATGGACTTTGCATTTGTTGCATTTAAAGCAAGTATGAAGCTCCCATTGTTTAATTCACATTGTCTTTTTTTCCGGTAACTTAATGTTAAAAATTTATATTCTTTGTTTGTACTTCTGTTTATGTTATAAATAATGATTTCAATTCTGAACATAGCTGGCAAGAGGTAAGGTTGTTTCTTAATTAAATTGTGTTGAAGATTGATTTCACTTGGTACTTGCATAATGCATATGTATCATTTTCCACCTTGGGCATGTATAATTGGCAGACTAACAGTTGTTATCAATGGCAATTACCATTTATCAAAGTCTTTGTAACTTTAATTGAATAGAACTAAGCATTACTTGGCTCTACTTCCTTTTTCACTCCACATCCAGGGCTCACCATTCCAGTATATTATTAAGCTTCTTGGCTGATTTTGATGTAGTTCTTGGAGATGCAACAAATATTGTTTT
Source organism: Rhizophora mangle (assembly GCA_037832345.1). Lineage (NCBI taxonomy): Eukaryota > Viridiplantae > Streptophyta > Magnoliopsida > Malpighiales > Rhizophoraceae > Rhizophora > Rhizophora mangle. The sequence goes on along the minus strand of JBAPLJ010002022.1, from coordinate 893,367 downwards.
GGATGCAATATTTATATTCATATTTCGTCTGAATGTCAGTGGTGCAGCTTTTGCCAATGTTATCTCCCAGCAAGTTCATTCTGTTGAAGTGCAAGTTCCTTTCTAGATTCTGCTTCTTGATTGTACTTACATTAAATAAGGAAATATTGTGTTTCCATGATTTAAACTTGCTTGTCTTTGTTTTAGGAACTTGATCTCCCTTATTTTACTTTGGAAGCTACTCGAACTTGTTGATTTATTGCCTCCAAGCATTAAAGAGCTGCAATTGGTTGGTTTCTTAAAAATGGCTGTGTTTCAAGTTTGCTTGCAGATTTTTTGGGCAACTTCTCTGCTTGCTGATGGTCTGACAGTGCCTGCACAAGTAAGAAGCCTTTTGCACTTTGGCTACTATAATGATCATACACCATCATTGTCATGCATCCAGTTATCAGCAAGCACACCACTCGTTACTTGTTATTGAATGCATACATTGACTAATTTTAAAAGGACTATGTATGACAGCAAGCATGAACCATATATTCAACTTTTGGGTATCTATAAAGAACTTACATGGTATGTATCATGACATTAAATATAGCCAACCCCAACTAGATTGCAATCAAGATAGAGTGATTTATCATTGTGCTTACCCTGTTCCTCTAAAGACACCCAAATTGACAAAAGTTTACAAACTTCTCAGTTCTATTTGGAACAAAATCATAGTTTTTTCCTCCAAGATCTTGTGGGAATTCTCCTCTTAGTTAATAGACAAAGAAATTTGTCCATATCAGAAGCATTCTAGAATCAGGAAGCAAGACATACTGACCATTTAATTTATTCTTGACCTGACTTTTGATATTATTGTCTAACCTGGTTTTCATCCCAAATGCAATTGAGTTGAAGACCTCTCTAAGTGACAAATCAGGGTAATGAGTTTCAATTTCTATAGGCACTACCGGCAAGTGCTTTTGCAAGTAAGGATTACAACAAAGCTGTAGCCATAGCCCTCTCACGTGTTGCAGATATTTTAATTTTCTGGCATATAATTAACCATTTCACTTGTCATGTTGTAAATCCTTTATGGCTCCTTTGCAGCTTGCCGTGGTTCTCGGGCTGGTGCTCCGCATCATTCTTTTAGTTGAATTGCAGTTTGCTTCAAAATTATTCACAGAAGACATCAATTTTTCAAACCTTATCAGTGTTGGCATATCAGTGTCTTTGCTTCCTTTCATCTTACTGCAACTACCACGCAGTTTCTTTTGCATGCCAGGGAATTTTGTCAATCTGCCCTAAAAATGTTTTTTTTTATTTTCTGTTTATTTTGTTGCAGTAACCCGACCCATCAATGCCTTAGCTTTTGTCATCGATGGAGTCACCTATGGGGCATCTGATTTTGCATATTCTGCATACTCCGCGGTTTCATTGCCCATTACCCTGCTTAGCAAGTTCTTTAAAGTACCAACTACACCGCCGCCCCTCTCCAACACTCCAATTGTGTTTGACAAATCCACTTGGCTGTGGATTTGTCCTAAAGGAACAATCTTGAATCATATAACATTAATAGCCTGAAAAACTAGATAGGTCCAATTATTTTTTGTTTACTGTTAACTATGCTTCTTTTTCTTCTCTATCATAGGCTTATTTGCACTATCCTCAAGGCTTTACTGGGATCTGGAATGCACTAACAATTTTCATGAGTTTGAGTCCATTCACTGGTTTTTTGAGGTGATAGCCTAGATTTGAAACCTTCAAACCATTGCTTTCTCCATAGGACTGCCAACATTTTTTAGGCTTGCGGGAGAGGAACTGGTATTGGACCGTTGGAGCACTCTCGGAAGCTGATTGTCCTCTCTGTAGGTATACCTGTAATACTCCTGAAGTATTTCGTTTGATGGTTAGTCCAATTGAAATCCTTGTCCAAGGAAGAAGAAAAGCAGATAATTGTTGGGATATATCCCACCTGTATCTGCATTTTCTGTTACCTTGGGACAGTATATAATGCAGCAAATAGATGTGCACATAACCTCATATTAAATGAGAAGATTACATTCTTTTCTCCAATGTACTATGAGGTATCCATTAGGAAGGCATCCAGTGTCCTATCAGGAATTCTCGAGAATCCAATACCAAGATCAGATTCTCCTGCACCTCTCCACAAGTCCAGTTTCTTCCTTCCCCTTGAGAAGAAAGTTTCTTGGAATAAGAACTATTCATAGAGATAATTCAGAAATTTGTTATATTTTTAAAATTTGTTCCCTTTCTCAAATTCCACTTCATGGAAGCATCGGAATGCCCTATGATCCTATTCATTTCATAAATATAATTAAACATAACTAATAAATTGAGTTAATTATTATTATAATAATAAAAAATTGAGTTAAACGAAGATAGAAAGAAATAAAGATTATTTTTTGTTTTAGTAGTTATGTCAAACAGTCCACAATTTTTGTGTCCGTATTATTGTTTATTATTATTACTATTCCCTTCCTGTTTGAAATTCTGAAATGTAATGTCAAGTCTTGAATTGGGAATCTTTGTCAGGAGGACAGTCTGCCCACCTACCCACAGAGACACTTTAGTGGAATTGTAAATTTCTGGGGACACAATATTGTTCTTAATAATAGAGATATTGCAAGCATATTAAATGCAGCTGGTGCAATTATGATGTATTAATTTTTTTCTTTAATGAATTTGATATTTAAATGTATTGTGGGAGTACCTCTGCAAAACATGTCACGGGCACAATGCCATGTTCAAAGAGACTCTTACGGTTTTGACCTATTTCCGGTACTCAGGTAGGCAATTCAATTCGGTTTAGTTTAATCAAGACCAAAAATTGCAATTAAACTTAAAATTCGATTCCCATCAGTTCAGTTAACTAATTATGAAATTGGGGTAACCAAAAATTTTAATTTAGTCCAGTTCTGTTCCAATTGTTTTGGTCTTTCTAGCCATCTCTAGTTCCAGTCTTTGAAGATGACAATGGGGTGGCCTCTATCCGTGTCTCTCACAGGACCGAAGTAGCAATTTTAATTTCAAATTTTATAGATTTTTCCAATTGGGATCCAAACTACCCATTGACTCCTCAAATTCAAGAGGAAATATCATACACGTTATTTGGAGGAGATTACATTGAAGTCATGTGCCTTATATCGGACACCTATTTATTTTCATGGAGCCGTCCCCTGTCATGCGCCCAGGAAGGTACGTGCAATTCAACTATTCAGTGTTAAACCACTCTCTCTGACAACAATTCAACTGTTTATTTTCATGAGCCTGTGAATTTGGTTTGCCCATGTCTGACAGCCACACCAACTTTCCAACTTCCAGCAGCCCTGATTACGCACAAAATATATAAGATCCTTATGCCACAGTAGCGCAGGAAAACGATTCCCATGAGGTAAAACCCAATTAAAAAATAAAATAAAATTGGTATAGTCAAATAATATCTTAGAATTTTAAGTTAACCTTAAAAAAAAATTCAAGTTAGTTAATGAAAAAATTTATAGAAATTATATTTTGTATTAAATTTTTGTATTTTAACAATGTAAGACTTCTAAATTCTTAACATTAACACTTTTTTTTAACTTGTACTAATTTTAATTAATTCGTAATATAATAAAATTAAATTAAATTAATTATAATTAAAATTTTGAAATTTAATAAAAAAGATTAAATTATTAAGTGATAAATACAAATAAAACAATAAGTTAAATTATGATATTTTGTCAAATAATTTTTAAAATTTAAGATTATGCCAAAAACTCAAATTTATTAATGAATATTACAAATCATGTTACATCTTATTAGTTTTGACAATGTGTTACTTATAGATACATCAATATTGATACACCAATGTTACAAAATATAGGTGACATGATAGATTTTGCATATGAATTGACCGTGTAAACTAATTGGATGCGAGCGACTTTTTAGTTGTGAAATTGAATTTTTGATTTATTTATAATGTTTATTAACAAAAACATTATTGTCCTTTTTACAATTCCAACCATTTTAAGGTACTAACCATTTATTTTAACGAATGTAAGTTCATATAGACGTAGTTCTTAAATATACTCAAAGCATAGTTTAGTCAAATAAGGAAGTTGTCAAATTCTTAGGATTTAGATTAATACCCAACAAGAAATGGGGTTAAAATTCCATATCCAACAAGAAATTCTCCAACTCCCAAAGTTATAAGTTTTCAAATCCATGAATTCGTCCGAATCCATTAATTAAAAATAAAATAAAACAAAATCCCCATCACCATTAATAGCCATTTTAAGTAATCCTCCAGCAGCTTCCAACAAATGCGTAGGAGAAAACCAAGGACTTAAAAATGGCATTAAGTTGAGTTCCATAACCAAATTCACCTTTTACAGAAGAACCCCATCAAAAGAAACATGACCTAACCATTGACAACGGCTCCCAACGGTCCAGGATATATAATCACATTCTGTTCACCAACACCACCTATTCTAGGATTGTTTCCACATCTCAAAAATACCCCGAGAAGTTGGTAAACAAAAGTTTGTATTTAACATCCACTAACCACACCCTTTTCTCTCTTGGGGCATTAAAAACTAACATGCGAAAAATAAAAGAGAGGAAAATGAGAGCTGAAAAAATAAAGACAAAAGAAAAATAAAAGCATTATCATTCTTTTTTTTTTTCTGGTCCTGAATCCATGTAGGAGAACATTGCGAGCAGCTTTCTTGGGCCTTCAACTACTACGGAACTATACCATCTTTTTAACTCTTGCTATTTTTTTCTTTTATATTTTTAACAACAAAAAAAATTGTAACATACTAATTGTAATATTTATAATTTGTATTCTGTCCTTTCTCTTCTAATTCTTGTGCTTGTTTGAGACCCAAGAAAATGGTCTTCTTCTTTCACTTTTTATAGTTTGGGTCTAATCCAAAAATAAAAAAATAAAAATAAAAGAGCCGTATGACGTCCTATTTCACCCACCAAGTTGTTTAACTGATGACGAATAAAAGGACAAAAGGAACTTATCAAGACATCCACCGAAAGGTCCGTCCACTTTTCCTCGTACGATTCAAACTAACCCTTTTTTTTTTTTTTTCTTATGTAAACCACATTATTTTCATCTGATAGTGCCTTGTTTATTTATTTAAACCCTTTTAACAAAAGATTTTATAAGTATTTTGGTCAATTAAAAATGAAAAAATAGGGTAACATTTCATCATCTCACCATAAAAATTATGTATTATTTCTTAAAAAAATATAAATAAATTTTATAAACATACATTTAATCTCATTAAATACCTTAACAAAAGTTTAAACTCTTGATCTTTGAAAATACTTTTTATGTTAAAGACTTTGTACAATTTTTAGTGAGTGTAACAGCACATTTTTTCTTATGGGACGCCTAACATTATACTCCTTTTATGAAGGCGACAAGACAAAATGAAGAGGAAATATCACACCATAATTTTAGCTTTTGGACAACCAAAATTGAATTATCTAGAGAGAGAGAGAGAGAGAGAGAAACAAAGCTACCAGCTTTACCCCTTTTTCTTTGTTTTTTTTGTTTTTTTTTTTTCCATTTTTATCGTTTCAGCGGAGAACATTATACCAGAAGGCATTTCTCTAATTTTAGTAATGAGAAAGATAGGCAACTTCACTCTCACACTAGAATTATAGACGTTATTGCATCAAATCAAATGGAAGAATATAGTGGCAATGCCAGCATATATCCCCAACAAAGCTTTCACCCACCACCCCATAAAGTGAAGAGCCACCACAACTCCTTGGGCATTTGCAATATTGTTTTCTGGCATCTCAGCTACGTTGAAAAGACCAGCAACAATCAAATATTAAATGCCTCTTTTCCCCTCCTCATCTCTCCCAAGCACGCGTCCTTCAGACTCAAATCCGACTCATGGATTTGGAATCTAATGCACAGATCTCCAGTCCCCCACTACATGATCCTCTAGAAAGAGGACGAGTGACAGTTTAAAACTTTGGCATGCACAAAGAAAAATTAAGGAAAACTCTTTGAAAAAGAATTATCATTTTAGGGAAACAGTACATACATTTAATAAAACAATACGTAAATTAATTTTGTAAATAAAAAAAATTAAAATAATCACAAAAATAATAATTATAAATGACTATAAACAATTTTTATATTATAAATAATTTATATTATATTGATTATATATATATATATATATATATATATATATATATATATATATATATATATATATAATATAAATTTATTTACATGTAATATAGAATTTGTTTACAACTACTTATTGCCACCATTTAGTCTCATATGCCCTGGCCTTCCCCCCGTTTGAGGGTTGGCAGCATCTGGCATTGATACACTACAAAAAATAAAAAGTACCATATTGCCACCCCAAAAAGAAAATAGATGGACGCTCAAGGAGCCATGCAGAGCGTATCCCGCAGCATCGGAGAAGCTGCTCTCAGTAAATCAAACATCAGCCAGAAAGACAGAACATGACAACTGCGATTTTAATAGTTAATTACCATAAACTGACAGAAAAAGGAAAATGACAATAGTTGCAATTTAAAGTCCAAAAATATTGGTGAAAAAAATACACTTAGCTTAGCTTAACTTTTGCAATTATCGCCAAGAGGTTGAGATGCCATTTCAACCCCTCTTCTTTTTTTGTTTTTCTACTAATGTCTGCTGTAATAACAAATGATCAAAATGAATTTCCTTTCAAACTTACTTTCCTCCCCACCACTTGCTCCTCCTGTTTTGGGTTTGCCTTGAAACAACAGCCGCTAATACATCCCGAAAAACATGAAACTATTTACTAAAAAGCTTTTCCTTTTTTTCCCTACATCCAAAGCTCAGTAAAATCAGTTCCCATTTTGCTGAGCAACAAGCTGGTCAATATGCCAGTGCTCCACCCAGGCTGCCGCGGCATGATCAACTGGCTCAGTCTGAGAGGTCAAATTCAGGCTTTCGCTTGAAGAAGCACTAGCTGCACTGCAGACATTTGTTGCCAACTTTTCTTTAATCTCCGTTGGAGATTCTTTAACAAGAGACTGAACCCATGACAGATCAGGCTCCTCCCCATTACCAAGCTCAAAAGAATTTGATCTGCGAAGCTTACCCAACTCCTCAGCACTAACAGTCCAATCCAGTTTCCCATTGGAGGAACCCCATTTTGACCAAGAATTAACTGGTGAGCCAACCATGGCTGCAGAGTTGGATCCCAGTTCTCGAGAGCTGAGACTACGAAGCTGCTGATGCTGCTTCTCCCGTTGAGCTAATATGGACATTCGAGGGCTCATTGGCGAGATAGGCTCCACATTTCGTGGGGACATTCTGCCTGATGCAAATGAGGCCTGTAATAAGGGGTGGTCAACATTTTTTGGACAAAAACTGGTGTTGATCGGTGAGAGCAGGCTTTGCTGCTGCTGAAATTGATTGATCACAGCAGATTTGTGAGTTGGGGAGAAAACAGCTGAAGCCGGTGGTTGATCAGTATACCTAGGAGATAAGCTCTCCGCAGAAAAACGATCGTCAAGATTCGAAGGTGTTAGTGCTTTCAACCGACCAGAACGGCTTAATGAGTTGTTATTCAAAGATGGTTGAGAAATACCAGACAACTCATTTAAGAGCTGCTGTTGCTGCAAATCCAAATCAGGTAGCAAATTGTAGTCCTCCGTTGGGATGTCCCTCGCATTAAGGGAAGATCTCAATCTACTGGACTGAAGATTGCTTCCTCCAGAGAGGTGGAGGGCTGGAACATTTTGTTGTGCCCAAGCAACGGATGAATGAGGCATGGCATTGGCAGACGGAGAAATGGGTGGAGTGAATGCCGTTGGAGACATGACAGACACTGATGAAGGAGAGCCTGGCAAAAGGTTCATGACTGCAGCAAAATCCATGGCAGTAGCACCAGAAGTACTCGAACGAGGAGATGGAACTGCAGAACCAGTGGATACATATAATGGACGAAGTTCATCAACAGTGTGAGCAAAAAAGCACACTCTCCTTGCACAATTTGTACCATCTTTGCAAAGGCGGGTTCGATATTGAGCAGGATGAAGCCAGCACTCAAAAACCCCATGAGCATATTCACACATATCCCCGCGCCTACAAGCTCCCTTCCGAAAATCAGGACATGGAACACAACTATAATGATACTTCCTAGGATCTCTTCGTCGAGCATTTTCTCCTGGATGAACAAAGGGGCACTCAGTCCAATCATGGGAATAGGCACGAGAACATGGTCTCACCTTAAAGGAATACATTCGGAATTCATCGGTTGAATAAATGCTATTCTTGATGTCTGGAAGAGATGGGTCAACAGGGTATTCTTTCTTCTCTGATGCCAAGTAAGCAGGTCCATCATTGAACCTTGATTTCATTGGAGAATCTGAAGCAAATAAGGGAGATCCACTTTCCATGGTTGGGGAAAGTGGTGGAGAATTTGAATTTGATGCCACTGTTGAAATCCTTAGATTGCGCTCAACGACAGATCCATCAGTTGCAAGAAGTTCTTTGAGAATTGATTTCATATTTTGGAGCTTTGGTGGAACAATAATGACATCACTTGGGCGATGACCACTGCCATCTACCAAATTAGGATCAGCACCTGCTGCTAAAAGAAGATTAACAACATCGACAACATTTACAGCCCCACCTGATGCAGCACAGTGAAGAGCTGTGCTTCCATCATGGCCACAGGAACGATTGACATCAACATTTGTTACAGAAAGAATAAGCTTTATAACATCAACACTACCATATGTGGCAGCAACCATTAATGGTGTCCTCTGCTGATTAACCATTTGCTTGGAGCCCTTCTGACGACCATACCATAAGCCAATTTCATCAACACAAGAAGGGTCACGCTCAATTGATCGCTTAATGCCTTCTACATCATTGTTAGCTGCAAGCTCAAGCAAGCTTGCAAAAGCATCTTCAGTTTCAATTGTCAAATGATTCATATCTATGTCTGTGAGTCTACTTTTGTCAAAGGTAATTGTGGCAAGTGTCTGAGATGGTAGGGGCTTTAACTGCTCCAATTCACAGCACATACTTTCATTTGCTAAAAGTACAACTGAAATTGAATACCAACCATGTTAGCATAATCTTGCAGACAAATACAATTGTCAACAATCACGACCAAAACTTACATGCAACCAACCAATAAGAAATTCACAGAGAGGAAGCACTTGGGATCTGCAGCATAAAAAATCAAGGCCATGATGCAGCATTTGGAGAGATTTCAAGGAAATGAAAATAAAAAGCAAAAACTGGATTTTTTATCCACTCCTTCTTGGTACGTTATGACATAGAAGTGAGTTAGTACAAAACTAAAACATTAGGCAAGTTATCCCGGGTAACAAAACGCCATATTATAAAGGATCCATGGGATACCATAAAGGCTAAACGATACAAATCAGCATATCATGCTGCAGGGAAACAACACCCAAAAAAAACCCAGGAGGATCCCTTTATTGCTCAGATTTTAAGCCCGAGATTTTACAATTTTCTTTCTAGATTTGGCCAGGAAGCAAGTTAAAAAATCAACTAAAAATGGCTTACTTTCGCAGGAATTTTTCTTGTCGTATTTATACGAAAACCAAGGGGAGCATATACCGTCGTTGTCGTCATCATCATCACCACACCAAGATTGCAGCCTTTCTAAAACATTTCGGACCTAAAAAATAAAAGGATCGGAAATTTTGTACTTTCCCCTGCCCGCTGCCAATGTGTAGGAACACAAATACAAGGGATCAAAATATCCGGCTTTCCTAAGCTACTCAGTTATTCTATTTATAAAAAAAATAAAAACAAAATATTTTTATTTTCACTTCTGTGTAATCAATTTTTCTCGAAATCCAAAGAGGCAGCACCAAAAAACAAAACACAAAACACAAGAAAAAAGAGATTAAGTAAATTGAGACAGAAGTCAAGGGATTCAAATATCCTCCTCCTCCTCCTCCTCTCTCTCTCTCTCTCTCTCTCTCTCTCTCTCTCTCTCTCTCTCTCTCTCTCTCTCTCTCTCTCTCACACACACACACACAAACAAAAACAGGTCGTTCATACACCCAGATATGGTCTAAAATCTCATACAAAGCAATATATTACAACACTTTAAGCAAGAACCAGAAGGGGCTAAAGTGAAAAGATCAAAAACCCAGTAAAAAGATCTAGTCTTTGAAGGCAAAAACCTCGTAGAATATAAACCCCATAAAAAAATAATCAAAACCCATGAAAGGCAAGGAAGATCTTCGCATCATGTGATCAAAAACACACTCATTACATCCAAACAACCAAAAGTTGGGCGAGCGTAAAAGACAGGCAGAGAGACAGAGAGAGGGACATGTACGAGAACATGAAATTACATGAAACAGAACAAAAAAATGGTTTTTAAGGTTAACAAGAGAATCTTACCAGTTTCCTTGTAGTTCCAGCTAAGAAAGTGAGAGATGTTTCATAGATCTAACTCTACTTTGATGAAAAGGGACTTAAACCCACTTCACAAAACACCATCAACAAATTAAATTTTTCCTCTTTTCTTTTTTTGGGGGGTCACTCTCAAGAAATTAAATTTCTTCTTTCTTGAAAGAGAAAGAAACAATCTTTAGAGAGAAGATGTATCGGAAACAGAGAGAGAGAGAGAGAGAGAGAGAGTGAGTGAAGGAAAGGGGGAATGGCCTTCTGCTTTTGCTATTAACCATCTCCAATTTCTACACTTTCTTCCATACTTGCTTTCATAGAAAATAACAAAAATCCTTTAAAAAATTGGAAAACTGAAAACACTTCCCTCTGTTTTTCAACATTTCCTCTCACGGGGTTTTGATAAAAATCGCCTAATCCAACGAGGAGGAAGAGAAAATATTTTTCTTATTTTTATAATTTTTAGTAACCAATATATTTCTAAAAGGATATAGAAAATAGAGATTGCGGCTATTTGAATATTCCCCCCCTGTAATTGCTCCTTTTTACTAATTCACCATAAAAATGATGCCACGTCATTTGCGTCACGGACAGAATTTAGCAATTTTCCCCAAATGACGGGGATGATAATGTCATTTCACGAATATTACCCGTACTCTGGCGGACGAGGTGGCGGATTTCCATTCGTTAGCGATTCTTTGGGTAGCCCGTGAAAAGGGAGCTAACACGGCCCTCTGTAATAATTTAACCCGTCTTTTCGGAGGTCAAATTCCTTTGAAATTCAACCCAAATTCACCCCACATGAATGTTAATTTCCCATGCCAACAAATCAATACAGCGGACCAAAGTCGAACGAAAATCATTCTGCTTCACCGTTAAAACTATATACCACGTCATCAATATAATGACACCTTATAATAAACTACAATTAATCTCATTTACTATTATATCTTAGATAAATTTAATCTATTTCACAATTTTATACAAATGAAAAAAGATCATTGGACAGATTTTTCTCCTAATCTAATATCGCTTGCGTAAGCTTTTATTATTATTATTATTATTATTATTATTATTATTATTATTATTATTATTATTATTTAATTGTTTGTCAAATTAATTAATAAAAAAAAAACACAAATGAAGGTTTAGATTAACTCTCTCTCGATGTTATCGTGTTATCATATTATAACCTCAATTTTCTTAACTTATGGAGTAAGTTTATCTATTTACACAAATTTATATTAAATATATAATATTAAATTTTAAATTAATTAAATATTAAAATTAAATTTAATAAAATTTATTTAAATTTAAAAATATTAAAAAAAAATTCAGTAGGTTATATTTGTAAAAATATTAATAATGTTATTATTATAAATAAAATAAATGTACTTTTAGCAATTATGAGGGCGGACCGGATTAGGTGACTGAAGTTGAAAAGAACTGACGAGAGAGCCGGTGACCAGAGCGCGTGACTGAGCGCGTAAGTGTCTAGCCAACCGATGAAAGAGGAATGTGGGGCTTAAAGGATTTAGCTTCTGTAATCGTACGAGACGGACTTCAAAGCTTTAGTGAATTCCAGTTAAATGTCAAGTCAAATCACAAATTTAAAAATGCGTGAGGAAGCACTGACAAAAAAACAAAAGGAAGATAAATAATGATATTTATAAAAGAAAATTGATTTTAATTACCAAAGGAAATTTTCCACGCTGGACTTAGCATGCAATATATAATATGCAAATTGAGCTCATGTGTCTGGGATTTAAAAAGTTAATAGTCAAATAAATTTGAATAAAAATATATTTTTTATATTTCTATACGCGATAAAATGAGGAATACGTGTAAAAATTTAAGCTGCGGAAAAAGTTGTACAAAGGAAAAGTTCACGAGAAAAAACAAGATGGCAGGACGAAACAACCCATTTAGTTTAGCACGTCGAATTCAAAAGAATAATCACTAATTAATGAGAGTTTGATAATAATTTATAATATTTTTATTTTAATTTTAATTTATAATTTTTAAAATTATTTTATAATTAATAATATATTATTAAATTTTAATTTAATAAATTATTATTAAATATAAAATAAAATTATTTAAAAATATTATTATTTAAATAATAAATCTTTTTATAAAAAATTAAATTATGATATTAATAATAATTGATTTAAATTTATCAATGCGATAATTAACATCAATGTTATGTTTTCAGTTAAAATATAAGAAGCTAAAAAAAGGTAATTTAATCGATCAACATATTTCATTAGTCTCTCTCTTAAATAAACTTAACCAAATGTCATCATGGTATCCCTAATTAGATTTTTTTAATTAACACAACATGTGTAATTAATTTTTATTAATTAAAATTAAAAATTTTAAATTTAATATTATATTTTGTAGTACAAATAATTGTATGTTTTTGAATTTCAATTCTTAAGTCAGATGAATTTAATTACATTTAAAAAAATCTGATAGATATCACTTAAATAATTTAGGTAGACATATCATATGATTTTATTGGTTTTATTGTTGTTGTTATAGTATTGAAATAGTAATTAAAATTTAATAATTTAATTGTAACAAATTGAATTTAGGTGATCCAATGAAATCAAATCATATAACTATTATAACTTCTAGTTTACTTTTTTTCATAACACTGTATTTAATATAAAATCACTTTCTTTTATCTATTTTCTATTTAATTTCTATAATAAACTTGGTAGCGAGAAAAGTTTATTTACCAGGAAAAAAAAATCTTCATCATTAAGTTTAAAGAACAAATTGCCGGAAAAAAAAAAAAAAAAAAGATGCATTGACCTGATTACATGCAAGATACCAATTTCTGGATCAAAGAAATTAATTTATTAGACATCTCAGGTTTGACAAATTTTCCTTTTGCTTTTAAAATATTTGAGAGATGGGAAAAGTCACTTTGTCTAACTTTAGTAGTAAAACACATGATAGTCAAATGTGACATAATAATAAAATTTAGTAAAAAAAAAATACTAGTATAATAAATAAAATTTAAAAATAAAAAATTATGTCATTCTCTTCATTCATACATCTTATTTATCTCTCTCTGTTTTTTTTTTTTTTAAGTGTTGTCACGTAATAGTGTTTTTGAGAGCTATACAGAACCAGTCAACTTGACGCAAGCCGAGAAAAATTTAAAAAGGAAAATAAATAATGTTTTTGGTTTTTATTTTTATTTTTTTTCTCATAATGGTGTCAATATTTTGACTTTGAGGTTAAGTAATCAACATGCGTGACGGATACGGGACCCACTTCCGCTCGCAGAATCGAGGGCTTGCAGCCTTGGAGGTACGTACTCAAGCTTTTTATGGCCAGTAGTTGCAGGTGATGACCTAATGTATCTAAAAGTTCTCTCATTCCTCTTTTAGCTTGCAATAATTTCATAAACTTATAATAAAAAAAAATTAAGTTCATCCTGTAGACTAATTAAAAAGCAATTTAGTTGATAAAAGCAACCGTGGAAAAAAAAATTATTCCTTTGTGGTTTGCTTTAAAAATCAAACTTAAGTCAATAACTTTATATTAAAAAAAATATGCTCATCTCAGTAACTATGTAAATGATTTTGTTACCCAATAATACAAATCCTTAGAGGGCATTAATTTCAATAAAGCAACATTAAGTTAAAATCCTTATTATATATATATATATATATATATATTACATGAGTTATTGAACAATATACATGTAAATTATTTATTGCTCGATGTCTATCTATGCGTTTTCCACTTTCTACTTGCCAAAAAAATTGATTTTTTTGAGGATTAAAAATAATAATAAGCTTTTTGCAGTGCATAATTGAAATTCCATCATCTAGCATTAATTATTAGCATTATAATTTTTTTGTGAACATCTGCCCAGTTGTCCAACCAAAAAAGAAGCAATCGAGTTCTATGAATTTTGTGCTAAACAAGGAGATAAGGAATTAAATCTCTCTCTCTTTTTTTTTTTTTTTTTTTTGTCTTTTTTCATGTATGTTTAGGTTATAAAACTTTGTCTTTAAAAAGAAAAAGGCAATCGGGATGTAAATATGCTCGTTTAAAATATAGCTTAAAATATTTTAGGTAGCTAAAAAGTTTGTTGCCAGCTAAGTTTCAGACTAAAATGCACAAATCAAGGGAAGGAGGACGTGTTTTTCTGAAAAACCAACAAAATTAAAATTTATTTGTTTTTTATTAATTTTATCAATTAATATAATTTTTTAATTTTTTTAAATATTTCAAATAAAATAAAAATTATATGTTTATAAATAAAAAAAACATATATTAATCATTAATTTTTTAAAATTTTAAATTTAATAATTGAAATATATTCATATTAAAATTAATTTCATATAATATTTGAATAAAAATAATACAATAATTTTTTAAAATAAAAATAATTAATATTTATAATTAATATTATTAATACAGAATATAATTTTTAAAAATAAATTAAAAATTTTTATAATATAAATAAATAATTTTAAAAATTAATTAAAATTATTATAATATAAAAATAATTTTTAATTTAATAAAAAATATTTATTCTCAAATTTATTCGAAAGAAGTCAAATATTGTTAAATATTTAAAAACTAATCATTGTAAATAACGCTCACAATGAATTTCACGCTTTGACTTTTTGGACACCGCAGACCATTCTTTTATTTATTTATTTATTTTCCATTTCTTCTTTTCAAATGAAAGCACCATGAATTGAAGCATCAACAGATTTACGGGAGGGGATCCGAATCCACTTGAAAACTGCACATTTCGTGTCTGCTTTTTGGCCCCTGGAATTGACAACCATCCCAATACACATACGATCGTACTGGAATAGTATCCAATACCCTTTTCTGAATATATATATATATATATATATAAAAGAAGAATTTGTTCCTGGGTTGGAGTTTATCTTCTACGTCTTTTTTTAATTTTACTTTTCTCCCCTTCATACTTTTCTGTCCATTAGTGGAACCTATTTGCTTTTTTGTAGTCTCATACTGTCACAAATCATCTTTTTAATGGGCATCTTTAGCATCATGCCACTCTCGCCTTGCAAGTTTGAAAAACAATCAGCTATGCTTAATTTTATATATATTTTTTCGCAATAAATTGTTTTTATAATTAAGTTTATAACCTTTTAATTAAAATATAATAATTTTATCGTCGTATTCACACTTATTCTTTATGGCAAAGATAGAGAGAGATTTGCACCATGATTTGAACTTTGATCAATAAGGTGTTGCAATCAAAATTATTGAGTTTCTTTTTTTTTTTTTTTTTGTGTTGTGGTTTATTTTATCAAAAAATTAACGCCGCCCAAGAATTTTTTCAGAAAAAAAAAAAAAAATCCACGAGGAATCGCTCCACTTTGCTAACTATGTCAACGCTTTGGGATTTGAATTTCGTTTTTTACTGTATAACCACTATTATATGCTTATAAATATATATATATATATATATATTTCTTGAACCGCAAAACTAGCCACGACTGTGTACAAGCAGGAGAATAGGCATCATCTTGTAGCAATTTCGTGTGACTTTATCTACTCACGCAACTTGAAATTATTCATATAAATAACATCGTCTGATGAATTGAAAGTGGATGCTTAGCATTTTGTAGAAGACGAATGATTTCTACATCCATCAAACGGGATTAGACGGGTATTGCTCCCTACAAACTTAAAGTAATGTAGCGGGCTGCTTCCAGTTAATATTAATTATATGTAGAAAGCTTCCGGATTATCATTGTATTTTAAAGATGTATTAGGTGGACCACCGAAAATAGATGTGAAATTCAAATAAAATAGACACAATAACTATTTAATTTCTATATACAAAAAAATTATATTAATTATAACTGATAATTATATTATTATAAAATTTATTTTATATCTAAATTTAGTTTTTGTCTGTACATTTCATATTTTAACACACGAGGAGGAATACATATGAAATTTAATTTGTGTTTCTAGAATGTTACATTCGAGAACCATCTTTCCAAATTTTATTGTAGATTTGAAGTTTGTCTGGGTAAAGAAAGGCCATTTTTTCTCGTCCACCCGCCCCGCCCCGGCCCTCTCTCTCTCTCTCTCTTAAAAGCCGTGGGATTTAGACACGGACAAACTCGGCGAGCGCATTCACTTCTATATAAAGTTTATTTTTTAAAAAATATAAATTATTTATAATTTTATACTATATAAATTTATTTTAAATATATTTTATTAATTATATAATATAAAATTATAAATAAATTATACTTAAAAATTAAAATCTTCAAACAATTGAGGATAATTCTTACAAGAACATGGTCCCAAAGTCCCCAAAGTTTCCAAAAAAAAACTTAAAAACGAAACCCATAGAAAAGTCCCCACAGACCGAAAGGCACTGCCGTTGTGGTAGACCAGGTGCCAAAATGGACTCAATTATCTTCTGTCCAATATTCTCGTAAGGATACATGACATGACGTGAAAATATTGTGGCCGGCTACATTTATTGGAACCCTTGGATGGCGACCCAAAAGAAAATGGACCCACCCGAATTCACCGTATACACTTGGCAAGCTCTAGTTGCCTCGGCGGCTTTAATCAAAGAAGAATGTGGTTCCCTCTCTCTGTGTGTGTCCGGACGTGAACTTGCTACATGCTCTATTTTTTCCTATTCGGTTTTCCAATGTGCTCTCCATTAAATCAGAATGGACACTGGTAAGAGACTTTTATTTGTCAAAACATGAACAAGTGGGTTGATCCTTATATAGTTACATATCATATGTCTCAGTCACTTTCATGCAAGAAGTATAGAACTTAGCTTTGATAAATTATCAATAAATAAATAAATAATATAGGTTCATTTTTTAACCTTGATATTATTTTCTTCTACTTTTTCTTCTCTATCGAAACAAAGGAAAATTCTTTGACCTTCTGACTTTCTTTCCTTTTTTTTTTTTTTTTTTTTTACTTTCTTTCTCCTTTTCATACAACCCAAACACATTGTTAGGCGATCCCGTGGCATTTAAAATCATTTCTCATACGGATTGTGTTAAGCTCAACTCCCTAATCTAATAAAAAACAGATTATTCACGGTAATTCACAAAAAAAAATAACTTGGTTCTATGAGAAAAATGCCTATTATTTTCAAATAAAGAAATTAAACAAGCTTTTTTCCCAGGTTCAATGCCAGCAATTCAATGGGTAATACCGTGTGGGTTAAGGAACCTGAATGAAGCTCTTCCGCACCAGTTAATCTGGTTAAAAAAAAAAAAAAAACAGAGAGAGAGAGAGAGAGAAAAGAGAGAAGAAAAATGAAAACTCTCCCATTAAAAAGGTTGAGGTGGCCAGCCGGACAAAGCTCAATGGGCTGTCTATTCAGCAAACCCAGTTGGATTATCCTGAACAAGCCCAGTTGACAAACCCATGTTAACTTGGATTCCAACGAGGAATCAAGCAATCTGTCTCAGGGATCCATTAGTAACGATATGACATGTCTTGAGGAGAATTACTATATACGAGAATTGAATGTAAATTTATATCATTTAATTATTGATTATTAATATAAAAATTTGTGTTAATTGTAATTAATAATTAAGAGTGAGTGATACTAAAAAATACATAAAAGATGAGGTGGTTGGGTAAAGAGATTGACTCGGAGGAGGAGTGGTTTACATACATTTAATTAAGCGTGGCAAGGGATATTTGTTACTTGCACAGGGGATGTGAGGAATTTACAAAGGGAAAAAAAAAATACCGTGTAAATATAAGCAATTTTACTCTTACTTGCATCATGAAATTTGAAATGTGAGGCGAAGGTGGTTGAGTTTGGGTTGGGGAGGGTGTCAGTTTGGGGAGAATTTTGGCAAAGATGGTGTTTGATATTGGTCGCTATATATCTGTTTCGAGTTGTCGAGATGATGTTTCTGATTTTAGTGGCATGGACCCGTGAGGAATGGTTTGGGGGCCACCCAGAGAGGGTGGTAGACAGAAGAATTGACAATGGGGCGGACACACAAGAGCTGCACACAAAAGAGCTGGGCCGAGTATTGAGGATCGCTTTTTGGTAACGTCAGACCCAGCCCACCGCCATGGATTCCAGCTCGATTACAAGAATTTAATCTCTAATCTGTAACGCCATTCTTCTTTTGTGAAACACCCTTTTTGCCAAAAAAAGGATTAATAATGATAATAATAAAAGAGGAAAACTGTCTGGTTTCCTGTGGGAGTGTAATCTGGCAAACTACGGGATCTTTCACGCCAATTTCCCCTCCCCCAACCGTTCTTAGGCTATCAAAGGGTTTCATTTAAAAGATTACAATCTGTCCAATCGGTGATTTTTGAGTTTTTGTTTTTGATAATAAAAAAATAATTTGTAAGTAAATTAAGATGGAAATGTTTGTTGACTTGTGAGTGAAATTTTTTATGAAAAAAGTTTATTACTTAAATATTATTAAAATTAAGTGTATCTCACTTTTAATTTTAATATTAATAAATTTAAAAATTTAATATAATACGGTCAGTTGGCGGGGGCTGATCTCATCCCTCTATTTGTACGATAAGGGCGGATATAATATATAATATAAGAAATAGAGAGAAAGTGTTGGGAGGGGTTGCCTGGCTATGGGAAAAAAGCGTGCAACCTTATCAGGATTTGGTAGAGGCCTTGAATAAAATTTTCGATTAGTGGTAGCAGTTAATTGCTGCGGTAGTATGGTTTTGTATTTACTTGATCCATGACGGCTACTTTTAACTTTTCGAATCATTATTTAAGCGGGGGTTCTTGGGATGTTTCTGTTGCTATCTCGCAGCATCTGCTTGCCTTTTACTTTTTGAAGAAATGATATTATATAGTCAATTTTTCCTTCCCTTTCCTCACATCCAAAACATTCATAAAACATGCCCACAACATCCACTTGAAAGCAACATTGACTCTTACAGGCATGCTTACTCTTAGATGGCGCCATCAAGTGCAAGAAGAGAAGGGAAGCGACACGGTTGGTCCAAAAGCTTAGAAACACCACCAAGGCATCACACTCGTAGTTCTAAGAGCCCAAAAGCGCCATGCAGCACGACCACTACCAACGACCATGGCGACACAGACACAAGTCCAGGCTTCTCTACGCCAAAGGCTCACAGATTTTTAATACCCGGGAGCTTATCGTGCCCGCCGGCTCCAGTGAAGAAGAGAAGGATGGCTCACAGCTTGGAGTGCTCACCGAGAATGTCTCCCACCGCTTTCTTTGCTTCTCCGGAGATCGAGATCTTCTTCTTCCTGGCATTTCACAACGTCGCAGCTTCCTAAATATGTGTATGCGGTCAAGCTCATCGATCACTAAAAGGGTCTGAGTTTTCCTTCCTGGCATGTGTGTTAATAATAATTTGTTTTGTGTGACATAATCTCATTTGCTCTGAGTATCTTCCAGTGGATGATCTGTTTCTAGCAAGCCTGCGAAAGAAAAGGTGGATCTCTTTGAAGCTGCCACCGTTTTCTTTCTTTCTTTCTTTCTTTTTTCTCAAAATTGAAATACCGACCCATCGATTCCCATTCTAAGAAATATTTTCCCTTCAAATAAGTTCAATTTGGCTGAAATAAGAACAGTCTCTTCTCTATACTAATTTATTAACTCTTATAATATCGTCAAGGTTATTTAGGACGTGTCACATGACCGGAACACCTGAGCTTTTAAATAAATAAATAGATAAATAAAATGCTGTCCAGCAAGGTCAAAGTTAAAAAAATAAAAAAGAAAAAGAAAGAAGGAAAAAAAACAAGCTCTTTTGCACCGCATCTAAAAACATCTACATCAAATATTAATTGAGCCACACAGATCAATCCTGATTGTTCATGCCTTTTTCCAATTCTTCTTCACACAGCAATATGTTGTTTTGCAGATACCGAGCAATTTAAATGTTGTTTTTTTTTTTTTTTAATACTTTAGACAAATTAGTGAACAAATTTACATGATAGGAATGCCATCTTTGTAGTGGCTAATATCCCACCATGAGAAGAAAAAAAAAAAAAAAATCGTTTTTATCACAAAGGAGCAAACCCACTTAAGTTGCGACTTAATGATATGGCTTAAATCATGGACGAGAAAGTGCCATATTCCAATGATATTTGGAGGGGCTCAGGGTTGACAGGTCGTCTGGAAAGTAGGGCCCGGGTGAGATGTGGGCATCAAGCCCATGCAATGGTGACAATGTCCTTATCAAATGCCATTATCCACGTCGAAGTCGCACACAAATGCACAAGTGGGTATTTACATACCAAGCATGCACATGTTACCTGCACTGCTGCGCTCTCATACCCTATTGCTATTTTCAATCCAATCCCACTTGAGTCTTTGAAAGAGGAAAAATCTTAACAAGAAGGAATGAATGCACGTCATGCTGACTGCAAACACTTCCCTTTGCCGCACAAATCTTAATTTTCTTTCATTGCTCATTAAGGGTGTAGATTTGTTCAAACATTAATTTGATGTGGACGAATTAGCAGAGACTTACTCAAACTACCAAAAAATAGAACCAAAGACACAAAGACGTAACATGGAATTATGACCACAAAGTTGCAATAAAGCTTATCATTGCACCCTCTAATACCTGAAAGGAAAAAAAAAAAAAAAGCTCACAGTCCAAGTTAGGTCGGCTTATTGATCTGGTTTGGGCTAACTGAAAACGAGTTGATAGTATACACTTCGAGCCCTCTTGTCCGTCCAGGTGCCCCTCCGTTAAGTGAGGATACATCCAGCACAATTCTGCTCAATTCCACACAATGATATCCATTTTATGCCATGGTAATTAAGGAAAAAGGAAAAGGCAAAACACAAAAGATTTAGGCAATGAAACTTACAATTTCTCTGGTTCTTTTTGTGCTTCTGGTGTCCCACAGTTGATGATGATTTTGTCATCAGTTCTGGATATTGAATGATCCACAGGCAGGTCAATCCCTTGAGGTGCTGGACCATCAAAGCAAATTGTTGGTTATGCTTCCAAGGCGTAAAAGTTTGCAGACACAAAAAAAAAAAAAAAAAAAGAAAAGCAAATAAAACATGAGTATTCGGTCTCAGGGGAATCTTACATGGTTTACTAGGAGCTCCTGCAGTTCCCTCTAATTGCAGGAGTTTCTACATAAATTGAGGCACAAAATCAGAATCTAAGCACGTCTGGAAAACTGTATAGCAAGTTAACAGGGTTGACAGAGAACTACCTTGAGGTCCTCATAACATTCTTCAAGTTTATCATTATATAAGATGTGATCAAATATGTCTGATGATTTTCCTTGATCAATCTCTGCCTCTGCATTTCGAAGTCGGTTAAGAATCTGTTCCTCTGCCTCAGTTCGCCTACCAAAATTTTTTTCATGCTAGAATGAGTGTAGGAAGATACAAACATGAAGATATCTAATTAGAGTCAGGCACTTTTGACTCACCTTGCACGGAGGCGCATCTCAAGCTCTTCCATAGATGGGGGGCAAATAAAGATGAAAACTGCATCTAGAGAACTAGCCCTCACAGATCTTGCCCCTTGAACATCAATATCAAGAATGCATCTCTGCATCTCAAAATAGAAATGACAAAATCACATTATAAGGCTTTTAAAGACAAAAATATTGGATTCATTATGAGAAACAAGGCTTTGCATTTGTTCAACATACAACTCCAATTTACTCACAATCAGTCAACTCCACTAAAATGCTAACAAGATGCAACATAGAATCCAACATGAAGGGCTTCTTCGAGAAGCCAGTTCTAAATTGAGCTACAGAATGTTTAGAATTGAACATCAATTTGGATTAGCTTGGCACAGAATATGTACAGTATATGCAAAGGTGGAAGCAATCTACCCATTTCCTTTCGAACATTGAGCTTCCTGTAGTTCATGTAAACTGGTATACCCAAACTGGCTGAGCCTCTGCCCACCCTATTCGTATCTACAGTTGGGAAAATGGGTCTAAATAGTGGGCTGCATCTTTTGTTTGTTTATCAAATATCTAACATCGTTGAAGTAATAAATATCACGATTAGAGTTTTCCACAACCTTTATGGAGTTTCTATTTAAACATTTGCCAAATACAAGCTGCATGCATAAAACAGATAATTTTGGTTCAGTGACCATGTAACCATTAGACATTTGCATAGTTTGACCACATCAATACTAAAACAGGCATGCACAGATGCATGAATGAACATAAGTACATAAATCCTGTATACTTTTTACCTTTCCTGCATCAGCCACCACCTCAACAGCTTCAATACTGGTTCCATAGAGGTTTCCATGAACAGAAGCAAACTCAAGGAATTTCCCATCCTTTATCTCTTTCTCCATAACACTCCTCTCTGTGAAATGGTAATGAATTGCATCCTTTTCCATTCCACGAGGTGCACGGGTTGTGTGGCTCACTGAAAATCCAAACATGGATGGAAATTCCTCCATGAGCATTGATATCAATGTCCCCTTGCCCACTCCTGAAGGACCACTAATGACAATTGGCTTCTCAGCAGTACCCATGACACCCTTACTCCAGGCAACAACATCAGTTCCCAACCTTTTTTTCTGCTCCCTGACATAAGGAGTGTCCACCTGCCAATGAAGCATGTTAAACAACCTAATGATCATAGCTTACTAGGGAATCACATAAAATTCACATTAAACAGATCAGAAAATACAGATACTTTAAGCCAGCTAAAGCTGATGTAATATACATATACAGATACAAATAGAGCTCATTATTTTAAATGACCACTGGGACAAGTTTATTTTGCATTTTCACATAAGTTCAAAACTTGTAACATCTTTTTGGGCCCAGCGCCTATATCATTGAATCCTTCCATTCAGCCAATTATATTTAAAAGTGGGATACAAACATCTTTTTGATTGCAAATGTGAATAAAAGAAAAAGAAGAAATCATAATACTCCCCATTTTGATCTCAAGAAGAACAAGTTTTGAAATACCAACCTCAAGGAACCAAATGCAGTCATCTGGACTGGATCCCTTTTTAATGATTAAAATTCGATCTTCATTTGCTGATACAGCTGAGTGGGCTTTGCATGGCTCAGGTTTTGTTCCTAGCACGGTAGGAGTTACCCTGGAATACGCTACCATAAATGAGTAATCCAAACTCCAAACCAGAAACCAACGAAAGCAAGACTGAGCAGAGCCATCAACTCACCAACTGCCAGAAGCTTTGCCACATATTTGAACCCCAATAGATAATGCGGATTCATCATCTCCACTGCCAATAACATACTACCAATACAAATAATTCACAATTGGCAAGAAGACTGACTAGATTAATCACTCAACAAAGGAGGAAGGAGAAAATAAAAGTTAGTACTGTTTTATCCCCAACGGTAATGGCTGCCTCACAGCCTTGGGATTTTGAACTGAGTCCATTCTGAACTCCATCATGCAGATCATCAACAACGAAAGCTGGGGCCTCTCCCTGATGACCAGAATAAAATCTAAAAATCAAATCACTGTAGAGTACCGTAACCATCCACGTGTACATGTTCCTTTGCTTTAGCATTCAGAGTATTTTGCATTGCTTATGAACTATATATGAAGCCAAGGAGAACACAGAAAGAAAAACATAAGCTCACCATGGGGAAACTATGCCTCCAACATAAAATTCAAACCTGAAAAATAAACAGGGAGAAAGAGGAGATCAGATTAAAAGATCCATCTATCTTGATCTATCCTAGGAAAACAAGATACTATGTTTTAGGAACACAAATTGTCGGAGCTCATATATGCAAGAGCAAGAAACTTCAAAAAACCAGACTAAAATGAACTCCAAGATGAAAGCAAAAACCCAAACTCTACAAGAGAAAAAGGAAAACCACCCAAAAAAACACTCCCATATTCCAATTTAGCGGTAGATGGCAATGCAACAATCTGCATACACAAAACCATATAAGATGGAAAAACCAAAAAAAAAAAAAAAACAAGGGAGAGATTCAATAGAGTTTGTCTAGATTTTACCTGAAAACTCTCAAACAAAACTTATCCCAGAAAAAGAAAAAGAAAAACGACACAAAAACACATTATTAAGAGAGCCAATGACATCATCTAATAACAGAACGGATTGCAGACTACAGAGATATCAACTTGCGTTAAAAGAAACCCACCTCACAGCAGTTACAATGTACTGATGAAGACAAACAATTTTCTTTTCTTTTCTTTTTTTTATAAAAAAAAAACAGTTTCCAAGAAGAGGACGAGCTTAGAGGGGGATTGAGACCCGTGTTATGAACGTACCTGTGCGTATATAAGCAGAAAAACCTCTACAAAACCTGAACTTTTTCTGATTGCTGTTCGATGTTAATGTAATGGAAAATAAAAAGACAAAAGGCGCAAAATTTATGTATTATTTTTCAAGCTTAAAAGCTGTCACAGGGTCTTCTGTCTGATGAATGCAAATTTAGGACAGAAGAGGAAGGCGCAAGACAATTTGAGCAGCCTTCTCATATTTGTAGGCAAGCGAGTTGCTTTGAATTTGAGTACAGAACACCACCCGGAGAGAGAGAGATACAGAGAGATAAGAGAGAGTGGGGTAGGGGTGGCGGTGGCGGGGGAGACTCTGGGTCCCATGCAATTCAGGAAACACCTATGGTCTAAGGACCACCTCTAATTACTTTTTCTCTTTTTCTTTTTTTTTCGTTTTATTGTAGAGCTGTCATTTGAATTTTATTATTATATTCTTATTTTTATTTTAAATTTTATTAAAAAGACTCGAACATTGAACATAAATTGACTACATACTTTTATTATCCAAATCATTAATTTTATAATTAATAAATATAATTATATTTTTATATAATTTACAAATAATAAATATACATATAAAATTATAAAATTTCTATTTATATCGAGTGTTTAATTTCAATGTCTCTCTAAAATTTTCGTTATATTTTATTGATAGGCATATGCAAATCTGAGAATTGGGAACTGTGACCTCAGGAGAAAAGAAAAAAAGAAAACCTTGGATTCTCGAAATGGAGAATGTGCATGTCGGCCGAGTGAATTCCGAGTGAAACGGCAAAGCCATATTCGTTTGCTTACAGCTAAAGCGACCGTGATTGCGACATGGGACGGTCGGAGTCGCAGAATTTCTTTTCTTTGACCTGTTCATGAGTCATTGTGAATGCCAGTCATTAACAGCTATGACTTGGTCGACTGGCATTTACACTTGGTTTGGGACATCTGGAAACCACGGAAAATAGAAAGAAAAGTATCAGTGTGCTGTTATTGTCATTATTGTCTCTTAATTTTCAATTATTCAGGAATCTCTACCTTTTAAATGGGTTAAATCTGTTTTTTTTATTTTTTTTTTTAATTTAAATTTTAAATTAATTTTAGATTAACTTAATCCAATTGAGTACAGGTTTATACCATACAAAGACCCGTCCGGCCTAAAAGTCCAACGATCCTGGTTGGCAATCTTGTTTTAACTCGTTTAGCACGCAAGCATGTCGTGTCAATGGGGTTTGACGATTTCGTTCGATGAACATATAACAGTATATTAGATTCTTGATGAAAAGATTCATAGAAAATATTTTTATTTTTTAAAAGTCATATTATATTTATAAAAATAGGTAAATTTTATAATTTATTTATATATTGACCCTATATTTATTTAGGGCTTTCAGTGATAAAAAAATTATATATATATATATATATAACTGAACTAGCTTAGTTGTGACGAGCAATAACTGTAATTCCGTTAAAAAAACAAGGATTTGAATAAATTAGGAGAGGCTTTGACCCAATTAAAATTAATGACAAGGTCGGCAGGATCCTAATCATGAACGGAGCCCTCATTTTTTATTTTAGTAGGACCTTTCTTGGCATCACATTGTGAAAAAAAAAAAAAAAAAAAACCAATCGCTTTACATGGGAAGTTTATATGTGGAATTTGGTCCCCATGATCGTAGACCCCATTTAAGAATCCAAAACAGTTTCATAGTTATTAACATTCAAAGGTCGATTTGTCGTAATTTTATTTTCTAACCATTTTGTAGATTTGATTCATTCAAATGTGTCTCGTTCTTTGTGTCTTAACACCTCCAATTAAAAATTTTTACACATTGAGATATTCTTTTCATATTAATTAATTTTTTCAATAACTTATGGTTTATTATTATTATTATTATTGTCTTAGATTAAGTGAAGTTAATCCGACTAATAATTCGTGAGCTTAATATCTTGTTCTTCTCTTTGAATACCCAAGACAAGAAGTAGCTGCTAATTCTGCTTAATGGACAAAAACGAAAATATATGTTTAATTTGAAGCCGGCGATGGGACTCTATACTGAAATAACAAAATTGCTTTTGGGGTAAAAGCATTTGGGAATTTGCATAAACTCCGTCCTAATGGGCCAGTATATACTAAGTCAAAGATTAAAGAGCACCGCCCCATGACAGTGACATTGTAATTTTCTTCGGTCAAATTACATGGTTAAGACTAGTAAACGCCTTTTTTTTTTTTTTTTTTTTTTTAATATAAAACAACTGAAACGCTGCCATCATTTATAGATAATTAGGTTTGTTTATTATTTAAGAATGATTATATATAAATCACTTAACATAATATCTTGATTAAAGTCAAAGATTGGGGCGGCGATTATGCTCTTCATTTTGCACTTTTTTTCAAAAGCCAGTGGCACTTTGGTTGCCGAGTGATCGATAGGTACATGAATTTGTTTCCAAAAGAGTAGGTTTCATCCGAAAAGGAATTTAATTTATGGTTTAAGAGCACAAACGTTCAAAACAAAAAATCTTTAACAGTTTTTATAATAATAATCTATGATGGAGAGAAGTCTAGGAGTTCGTGGTCATCTTGGAGCGTATATCCGAAGTCGAACGCAAGTTTCGAGTCGTATACGCCTTCAATTTTGCGTATAAACGAATGGCTGCGGGCGTGCAATTGAGTTTGTGCCCCTCCCCCATGACAAATTTTCTGAGACAGAACCAAAGAAGCCAGATAAAAATCCTTACTTCCTTGAAATGCACAATAAAAATCTATTAAGCTTCGTGCTTCTCAACCTCCTGACAATGGTAGTTTGTCATGAGAAAGCTGGTGTCAAAACCCTGCTAAGTGAGGGATCGATCAACAAATCCAGGACTCCTCAGGGTCTTTTATGAATGACTGAAGGGTTCTTTCTTATCCAGTATCATTTCCTCTGCATTCAGGTATTTTGCACAAACCAAGCCAAGTTAGAAGATTAAGTTGTAACGTAATTGATATTTCTCAGCATAAAGCTATTGCCATTAAGAGCTATTGCCATTAAGACCCATTTGATTGCAAAGGATAACATGATCCAAATCAAGTCTAAGGAAAATATAATTAACCAAATTGATACACTGTATTCATATTTTTCTTGAATGATGAAAAATTTTTGTTGTCATGCAATGGCTAAGAAATGTTACGTAAACAAATTTTTTTTTTTTTTAATAAAATGACACATTAGGGTTTCTCGAAAAACATCAGAAGAAATTAGTTAGCAAGATACAACACGTGACTTCGAATAAATTGGTGGAATTGTTAACCACGAAGGCAACGACTATTTATTAAACTCGTAATACATTATGATGACGACACATGTATCTAATATTAACTTTTAGTTGTATAATTAAAATATATATTTATTTTTTATATATTTTATTTTTATTATGTGTGAAATTTGAAATAATTTTGTGATGAAGGCAAATAAATTTTATTATAAAAAATATTATATTAATTTTAAAATAACTATAGCATTTTAAATTATTGTAAAATTAATGATTTATATAAAAATTATATTAATATATAGTTATTATACTATGAATAACATTTAAAGATTGTAGTTAGTGCTATAAAATAATTGCAATTAGTTTTATAAAATAAATTAGTCAATTTCATAAAGAGATATTTATTTTATTAAATTAATTAAAATAAGATACTAAATTAAATATTAAAATTAAATATTTCTATGCCTACATATATGAAAAATTTGTATTCTAATGTTTGGTTCATTAGTTTTATTATCAAGTATATATAAATTCAATGCATTCAATGACTTTTGTCTACAAGAAAGTTTGAATTTATATTTTTTGATAGTTTATTGTTTTATTGTATTAATTTATGTACAATTCTTGGTTAATGAGGTTGTTTCTATTGTTTATTATAATGATTATACTTGAATTCTAATGTTGTTTGGTGTTATTTTATAGGCTAAAAAGAAAAAGTCTTTTCAACTTTAGGGTGCATAGATGTAGATTTGACTTTACACATGGATCAACTACTTGTTCCTGCAATCAAGTACACGAGTTATATATAATAAGTATAATGATCTAATTACTTAAACTTGATGATCATTAAGTCCCACATCATTAGAAGCATCATAAGTTCTATTTTTGGTTAAGATAAAGATAAAGATTTCATAAAATTTATTGAGAAATAATTTGTATAATTTGATAAGGCATTGACCAATACCCTTATGAAGAAATTTTTACGAAATAATCTTAATATTTGTAAAAGTATACATGAGTCAATATGAAAGTTTCATTATTGATAATAAGAATTACCTAGCATGTAAACTTAAAAAAATCTATATAAGAGCTCAAGCAAAGTTCTTAACACTAGTATATAAAATTTCATAAATATAATACTCTTATATGATTTTATAGGAAATATTGTAAATTTTG
Source organism: Rhizophora mangle (assembly GCA_037832345.1). Lineage (NCBI taxonomy): Eukaryota > Viridiplantae > Streptophyta > Magnoliopsida > Malpighiales > Rhizophoraceae > Rhizophora > Rhizophora mangle. The sequence continues at coordinate 864,270 of JBAPLJ010002022.1, read as the reverse complement.
GTATATACTTTAAAATTAATAAAAAATATATATTATTTTATTTCTATACATGAATAATATTTTATTTACATATAATGATTTGAAGTTATTATATAAGATTAAAAAAATACCTTTCTCAAAACTTTGAAATGAAGTTTCTTTATATCATTGATACAAAAATTTGCAAAAATAGATCCCAATGAATATTAACATTATCTTAGAAGGCTTGTATTAAAAAAATTTTAAAGTGATTGATGATAAGAAGTTGTTCTTCTTTTGTGACCCTATAATCAAAGAAGTCAAATTTAGTTTTACACAATATCTTTAGAATAACTTAAAGTTAACATAAAGCCACTATCATATGCATAAGCAATTGGTAGTCTCATGTATGCATAAGTCTACATTAAACCTAATATTACATTTGCAGTAAGAATATTACGAAAATACTAAAGTAATCTTAAATAAAAATATTGAAAAGTTGTCAAAAATAAATTAAGAAGTATTTACAAAGAACCAATATTTGTATTGACCGTTGAGAGTAGTCAATTATTTATATGCTAATTTCACTAATTATGTGGACAATAGAAAGTTTACTACTAGTTATATTTTTATACTTATTGGAGGCATTGTATCATGAAGAAAGATTAAGTAAACCATTATTATTTCTTACATTATATAAGTGAAATTTATTATTTACTATGAGATTATAATATAAACTTTAAATTTAAGAAAATTTATTATAGGATTATAGATTATAAATTTTATTTTTAAAATCATTAAAAATATAATTTAGTTGTAGTGTTCTTTTTTAAAAATAATAAAAGTGAAAATAAAAATAAATATATTAATATAAAATATTTTAATTATTAAATATTATTTTAAAAATAAACCGTTGTAATAAAATATATTAATATTTAATTTATGATTACTTGTTTTATTATAAAATGATTGTTCGCTAAGTCATATAAGGATTATATTGAGTGTATGAGACTTGTTATATATATTTAAATTTTATTTTACATTATGTTCTATAATATTTTGACATTTTAAAAATCTTTTGGTTATTTGCAACTAAAAACTTATTTTTTATAAATAAAAATTATTGGCATAAAATTCATATGGAATCTAAATGGATTGAGGCCCAAATTTTTTTAATTAAGAAAGATATGTTTCAAAGGTGTTTAATTAGAAATTTACTAATGTTATAATACATAAAATAAAATATTTTCAAGAATGTTGCATGCTTACTATAATCCATTTATAGAGATTTCTAATTAACTAAATTATAGTTTCAAACTAACATTTATGGGTGCTACAAGTAACGACCGTTAACAAGCATATCACTTATTTGGAATTATGCAGACCAACTGAATGAATGTTAAAATTATACTTAAGGTGATTCATATAATTAAAGATAAATATCAAATATTTATTTTTAATATAATAATTAAATTAATAACTACTTATTTATTTATATTCTTTAATCAACAATTAATAAAATTTCATATCTAGTATATAAAAGTGAAGCATGTAAATCATTAGCATATATTTTTAAAAAATATCATATAATAGATTAAAAAGTTTAGTTAATACTACAAAATTTTTATTTTTTTAAAATTTGTGAGTTTATTTTGTTAATTAATATTATTAAAATATATCATTTACTCAATTTTATTAAGACTCACCATTGTCTATATTCTTACATGTTACAGTTAATAGGTGAATACAAAGGTATGTGTAGTTGTGTTTTAGTTCACAACCATAGGTATTATTTTTTAGGATGTTGCTACGAAACGAGTAAGTGGATGTTGTAAGTCTTGTAGGTGCATGTTCGGTCAGTTTACCCCTGTGAAGGGAACGAAGAGTTATTTTCAGCCATGTTCGTAATGAATCAGTGACTGATGTCAGAAATCGTGGGCATTTGATGTAGTGACGCAACTCTGGATTAGATGCAAGCAGCGAGGCCAGCCCCGGAGAAATTGCTGACTTTGGTTCAGTGCAACCGGACCAACGTAACATAAAAGCTGTGTCGATGCAATGCAACTTACTCTGAGACCTTGACATTGGGCAACTTTCTAGTAAAGTCTAGCCGTCCCGGACACACCGGACGCATCCATCTAGATGCTTGCTGGAGTCCAATTGACAAAAATTGGATTAACTGCACACATGAATTGACTGGCCTTAATGGGACCATGCCCACTCCTAACTAAACCATGGAGGACTTCATCTGTTGTCACCTTCCCGTGGACTTTTCCAAACAAGGTTAGGTACATCAGTGACTTAACAATAATGTTATTAACTTCACGTACATCAACTCCGTTTGGTTTCCCACGTACAACATACGAAGTAAGCACACACATAGGATCACTCGAGGTGGTCGTTTAATGATATTTTAACTTTTTTTTTTTTTATTACTCTGAATTCGATTATTTTTTTATAAATATTCATTTTTAAAATATTAAAATTTATATTAAAAATACAATAATAAATTTTAAATTTATTAATATTATAATTAAATAATTTTTTAAATTTAATAGTATATTAACAATGAATTCTTTTCATAAAATTAATTAAATGAGATGAATAAAATAATCAAAAAAATTCACATAATACAATATATATATATATATATATATATATATATATATATATATATATATATTAAAAATATTTATTATTTTTAATTATATTTCTCTAATTTATATTTTATAATAATATTTATAAATTATTTTTATTTTTATTATTTATAAATTTTTTAATTATAATAATTTTTAAAAAAATTACTAATTAATCATATTTATTGAAATTTGTAATAATAAATTAATAAATTTAATTTAATTAAAAATTATTATATAAAAAAATAAAATATATAATATTTCATATATATATATATATATATAAAAGATATTTTTTTTATGATACCCTTTGATAAATTCAACAGTCAAACAAATGATTGTGTATTCAAAGTCGAAGTCGTCGAGTTTGACCAGAGAGGTATCTAAGAAGAAACTTTTTTTATTTTTTGGTGTAAGCCCCGAGGTTGGAAACCTGATTCCTGAATACCATTGACTGCCGAAAATACCCTTTTGCAGCCCATGTGGACAGAAACATGGCCTTTTTTTTTTTTTTTTTCTCTATATTATATGGTTTTACAATTGCATGTTGATGATTAGCCAAGGACAATTGTGTCATTTAATGTACTTTTTGAATAAAATTTAAAATATTTATTGGGCCAAATAAGCCTTATATTTTCATTAAATTATCTTTATTTTTTTAATCTACTAAAAAATTCATTAAATTATACGACTCTCTTTCTCATCCTCATAAAATCAAATGCTCATACCTTCGTCCCAATATTCAATTAAATTATCACAATTACTTACTTCTTTTGTAGATATCTTTTGTAATACTTATTGTGTATTGACAAAATAAAAATTAAAAAAATTACTACAACTCCCCCAATACCAAAAAAAAAAAAAAAAATTCATTAGTCTCATAATAATGATAATTTCAAATAAATCATATATTAATTTTCTTTCACTAGAAATATTGAAGAAAGGAGTTTGCACACCAATATCCCCCAATTCATCAAAATGTAAAAATAAAATAAAATAAAATAAAATTGGAACCAAAAATATTTTTAGGGACTCAAATATAATAATATTACCAACTTGTTTTTGGTACATATCCTCAAAAACATATAAACGTTAAATGTATGCATCCAAATGAAAAAAAAAAAAAAAAAAAAAATCCAATGTGCGAGAGAAAAAATACGGACGAATATTCGAAAGACAAATAACAGACAATACATGTGGACACAAGTCGGTCAAAAACAGTACACACAAATCATTGGTCCAAAAAGTGGTTAGACGCAAGTCGTGGGGAAAGGCTGCTTTGGTTTTGTTTTTGTTTATTTTATTTTATTTTATTAAAACATAAAATTTGTTTTTGACATGTCGGGACAACAACAGCATGACAGTCGGTTTTGCAAAATATATAAAAAGTTGATTACAAATTTTTATAATTAAATTAATTTTTTTATTTTTATATTATTTTTAAATATTTATTTTTTAATAAATATATTTTTTAAAAATTAAATAAATTATTAAATATTCATATTAAATTAACAAAATTTATTTATTATTTTATTATTTTTTGATATTTATTTAAAAATATCTTAAATATTTTAAATTAATATAAAAATTTTTTAAAAAAAATTAAAATTTAATTATAAAAATTTATATTTATTTAAGATAATAAATTAATGATAATTTAAAATATTTTTATATATTAAATATGTAATATTAAATTATAAATTAATAAATATTATAATTAGATATGAGATATTTAATTAAATTTAATAATATTTAAATAATAAATTTTAAATTATATTAATAAAAATATAAAAATATAAAAATATTTTTTTATAAATTAAATAAATATAAAAAATTTAATAAAAATTTGGAGAAGTAAAAAATTTTATTTTTATTTTATTTTATTTTAAAAATATAAAAAAATTAAAAAAAAGGTGTAAAATGGAGATCCACACAATTAGGAAAATAAAAAATAAAAAAATAAAAAAACAAAGGGTTTAGGAGGGAAGCCTCCCCGTGAGCTGCTTTTTTTTTTTTTTTTTGAACTTTTTTCTCTCTCTGTCTCTTTCTTCATCTCGCTTTCTGTTGTTGTGTTTGAAAACAAAGCCAATTTGCAGCTGTTGAATTGTAAATGATGATAATGGTTGTTGCCTCGACAATTTCTCCATTCATCCTCTCATTACTCTTCCACCCATAAATTTGCACCTCTCAGCCTCTCAACTTTCATGTCTGCTCTCAGATTGACATAGATTCGAGGTAAGGGCCTTCGAGGAAAGAAAGGACTAACAGAGAAAAATATCCCTTTTTTTTTCTTCTCGAATTTTTTTTATTCTCTTGATCTATTTTCTTGGAAAGCTAAACAGCCTTCCTAAAGTGTCAAATTCTCGACTTGCTTCAATCTTGTTCCTTCCTCGAGAGTCAAAATCTGCAGGGAATTTAAGGTTCATCGTTTTTCAGGTGGATCCTGGATCCTGCAAGGTGGATCTTGGATCCTGCAAGCAAAAAAACAAAAAAGAAACCAAAAACAAAAAGGTTCAAGTTTTGATTAAAAAGATCAAATTTTGATCTATCCTGATTGATATTTCTCTTCAAATCCGAATACCCATTTCGCCTGAAGCTAGAAGAAACCCAATAATAGCGTAACTTTTGTTATCTGATTCATGGGTAATTGCTGTGCAACGCCATCATCGCCGTCTAGTCATGGGAAGAAGCATCGCAAGCAGAAGCAGAACCCATTTGCCCTCGATTACGGCACAAACAATGGAGGCCACCACAGTCTTATTGTGTTAAAGAACCCGACGGGACGAGAAATCGAGCACAGATATGAGCTTGGTCGAGAGCTAGGCAGGGGTGAATTTGGAATCACATTTTTGTGCACAGACAAGGAGACTGGATATAACTTTGCCTGCAAATCAATATCTAAGAACAAGCTGAGGACAGCAGTGGATATAGAAGATGTAAGAAGAGAAGTAGAAATCATGAGACATCTGCCCAAGCACCCCAATATTGTGAGCTTAAAGGATACTTATGAGGATGATAATGCAGTGCATTTGGTGATGGAGTTGTGTGAGGGAGGGGAATTGTTTGATAGGATTGTGGCTAGAGGTCATTACACTGAGAGAGCTGCTGCTGCGGTTACAAAGACCATTGTAGAGGTCGTTCAGGTAAGCAAGAGATTGTGTGTGCGTTTTGCTTCTTGTGATTGGAACCGCTGATTATAATTGTGGGTATTAGTTTAACAGTGAAACAATAGGGTCTTTGCCTAAAATTTCTTTCTGCGTTAATGGAAAATGGGAACAGCTTCCTAACTGTGGTGGCATGTGGGCATTGACTTGTATATGCTAACAATTGCGTGTTAGAAGCACTTAGAGTGGTAAATAAGGCTGCAGATGTAACCATTCATACTTCTGCAGACACGTCTTTTGGAATTTCCAGTTTATGAGTCGTTTTACAATTTAAATGTAAATCCTTTTGTGTTAGGGAAACTAGGATTTGATTCATGTACTTGGTGCATGGATACCTAGGACATAGTCAAATGAGGTAATCAATAAATTCTATTCTGCCAGAAGTGATTGATAAATGGTATCTACAGAAACTTTTGATGTTTTTGTCCTTTTTATTTTATTTTAGCTTTTTACATGGCATGTATATTCTGCCTCTCTGTATTCATTCCCTTGTGCTTGATTACGATAACCTTTAAGTGTTTTCTCTTGATTTCTTACCTATTACAGCTTCATGAGTATTTTTTGTTGCTGTTTAGAAATTGCAATCAGTTTGCTTTTTGGTTTAACCAATTCTGTATTTTTTTGGTCTCTCACCTTAAGGTGGACCCTATTGGTATTTATCAGGAGCTTCCAAATGGTTTTGTTAGCACCAATAAGTTTTCCACCATCCAAAGTAGTGAAAAAAAACAATAGCCAATCCATGCCTTAGTCATATTACGGGAGTCAGATACTGTTTTGACTTTCAAAAGTTACATTTAGTTTGGAATAACTGTATTGATTGAATTTAATGTGGTTCATTTTCTTGCAGGTTTGTCACACGCATGGGGTAATGCACCGGGATTTAAAACCAGAGAACTTTTTGTTTGCAAACAAAAAGGAGAATGCAGCTTTGAAGTCAATTGATTTTGGATTGTCAGTGTTTTTTAAACCTGGTAATGTCTTATGCTTGCTTATTGTATTGCTATCTACTGTCATTGGTAGGTTCCCTCTTTCCATGTGGATTTATCAAAGCTTTGTTGCTTTCCACAGGTGAAAAATTTAATGAGATTGTTGGAAGTCCATATTACATGGCTCCTGAGGTGTTAAGAAGGAATTATGGCCCCGAAATAGATGTCTGGAGTGCTGGTGTTATACTTTACATCTTGCTTTGTGGTGTCCCACCTTTTTGGGCAGGTTGGTGTTTTGTGGTTAAGTCAAAGAAGATCCATCATTAGTGTCCGTATGATAAAATGTTGATTTTTGAATGGGAGTCATTCCATATGATTGTACTTGATAAAACTTCCTCTTGCTTTTTAAAACATCTGAGCCAGACATTTGTCAGGGCAACATCTTTTTTCTGACTGAATTTCTGTAATAAGAGGTGTGTTAGTTGTCAAGAACATGGACTGGTTTAGTTATTGAAACAAAATAAGAAAGAGCCATACTGACCATTGTCTGATTTTCCCTGCTTAAGACATATGAATATATACATTAATTTTGTCTAGCTGATGGCCTGATAGCTCCAAGGCTCAAATTCATGTGAAATGGCCTTTATGTGAGAAATTGTATGTTTATTGTACTATCTAAACTGAACTGTTTTTCAACACATTATGTGCATGCACCATCCAAAGCCAGCATCTTTTTTTTTTTTTTTCATTTTTATTTTACTTTTATTGCTGTTAATAATTATTTTCATCATCATCATGATCATTATGATTATCTCTTACTTAATTCTGGTATTTCTCCTTAAATTTTCCAACCTATGCAGAAACTGAGCAGGGGGTTGCGCAAGCTATCATTCGTTCTGTTGTAAATTTTAAGAGGGATCCATGGCCCAGAGTTTCAGATAATGCCAAGGACCTTGTGAAGAAAATGCTTGATCCCGATGTAACTCGTCGGTATACAGCACAGCAAGTGCTTGGTAATATTCATATCTAATCTGCAGTGCTACATTAATAAAGGTTTTGCAGTATGTAATGTGATTGGATTCATTAATAACATTTGTTAACTTTGGTGCATCTTTAAGGTTCCTTGTTCTTTGAATGCAGAACATCCTTGGTTGCAAAATGCAAAGAAGGCTCCTAATGTTTCTTTAGGTGAAACAGTGAGAGCCAGGCTCAAGCAATTCTCTGTAATGAACAAGCTTAAGAAAAGAGCTTTGCAGGTAAAGTCTCACATCATTCTTCAGTTAAATAAATGAACTTTCCTTTCCAGTCCCAGCAAAATTTGTTCAGGCCTCTGGTTAGATATGGCTGGATTATGGTTCAAGTCCCATCTTCTAATTACTTCTGTTATTTGATTTCAAATGTCTAGGTAATAGCTGAGCATTTATCAGTGGAGGAAGTGGCTGGCATAAAGGAGGGTTTCCAGCTGATGGATATTAACAATAAGGGCAAGATTAACATTGATGAGCTTAGAGCTGGTTTGCATAAGCTAGGCTATCAGGTCCCAGATGATGATGCCCATATTCTAATGGAAGCTGTAAGTACTGAATGCTATGCTGAAAATTAGGAGCTTTTGCCTTCTGTGGAATGGTTCCCAGGTTGGAATGTTATGACAATGTGCTTTTTTGTATCTTCTGTCTGATGCACTTAAAATGACTCTGCGATAAAAACTTTATCACTTTATAGGAAGCATTTTGAATGTGTTTGAAAAGTGGCTATCAAGTCAGAATGGAAGGCAGACTCAGCTACTGTAGTTTGCTGTACCATGGATCAGAATTTTTGCCTGCAAATTTTGGTGAAAACTCCCAATTAAGCATTCACAAGTGTTTTGTTCACTTCATTGTGAACAATGTGGTTAAAAAGCTGCAAAATGTTCTCTTTTGAGCTGACAACATTTGAAAGAAGCTTTATTCACTTCTTGACTTTTCTGAAGAAATAAGTAGTTCAAGAAATGAGTTTTGATTTCCTAGATATGCAGCCTATTGATTGCTTTGTGACCATGCAGCAAAATGAAAAATCTTCTGCATCCTTAGTGAAGTAGGCTTTCCGGGGAAAAAATTGGCATGCATTTAATAAAACTCTTTTTACAGGGTGATGTAGACAGGGATGGACACCTGGACTATGGTGAGTTTGTGGCCATTTCTGTTCATCTGAGAAAGATGGGCAATGATGAACACCTCCGCAAAGCCTTTGAATTCTTTGACCAAAACAATAATGGATACATAGAAATTGAGGAGCTGAGAGACACCTTGGCCGATGATGTGGATGCAAATAGTGAAGAAGTCATTATTGCTATTATTCACGATGTGGACACAGATAAGGTCTGTCTCATTTTCTCATCTCTCAATTCTAAAGTAGTGCATCTATTAGCTTGTTTGCATCTAATGGCAATAAATGCTTATTCAAGTATGCAAGGGAACATACATTACACAACCATGTATTTGTAGATAGAGGTATCTACAAGTTACAAATCATGAAGAGTAGTTTTGTTAATCGTTTATGAAACTTGAAGATTTGTTCCCAATATCTCTCGTCTTTTCTTTTACATCCCACCAATTGCATGTGTGAACAAAAGTCATAAAACATTGAGACTGTATTACTGTATGGGCACTTTTAGAGTCTTTTTCAAGCATTAGTACTCCTCTTTTCATTAACACTTTTTATGATTGGCAACTGGTAAAGTGTTTTCTTTCACAAGTTTGGATTTTGGAATCCTTTTTGAGTATTTTCTATGAACCTGCAGGATGGAAGAATAAGCTATGATGAGTTTGCTGCAATGATGAAGGCTGGTACAGATTGGAGGAAAGCATCAAGGCAGTATTCACGAGAGCGGTTTAACAGCCTCAGCTTGAAATTGATGAAGGATGGCTCGTTGCAGTCAAACAATTAGGCTAGATAATTCAACTACTTTGTGAAGATTTGAACTGTAGAAATGTATTATTTTTCTTCCTTAATTCTCTTTTAGGCCCTCTAAATATTTAAGGGCTTTTTGGAGATCTATCCTCAGTAACTCGCCTTTGGGTTTGGTTGTTGGTTGTTTCCAGAATTGCATTTTTACTTTCGTTTGTAGGAGAAAGGAGTTGCTGAAGGGTCTGTCATCTGTGGTTGTAAATATGGTGGTTAAATTGTTATTTCTATTGTTGGATGCTTGGGTTCAGTTTGGGTGAAAGATGTGCGTGGTGTTTGGATGTGAAATTAAAAACAATGCATCCCACTAGGCCTGATGCCTAAACTTGTGCCATCCTCAATTTTTCTGGTGACAAATGATGCGTGTATGCTGCCAAACTGGGCCTTAACTGAATGTTGCTCAGGGTAAACCTTGTCAAGCAACCAATCTAGAAAAGCAAGAATATTTTCTATTTCTTTGGACTAAAAAAATTCCCTTGACTAGATCCTGCGGATGTTTTCTGCTGGTGTTTATAAAATTATAAGTAACCAATCTAGAAAAGCAAGAATCTTTTCTGTTTCTTTGGACTACATAAAAAATTCCCTTGACTAGATCCTGTGGATATTTTCTGCTGGGGTGTATAAAAATATACCCACATCGGCAATGTTCACCAACTACATATAAATTCTCTTTTCGTCTAGCCATCCACTTCACCCTGTTTTCCATTACATCTATGGGAATATAATCATTGTGAAAGGATTTACAATGCAATTGGCTGGTGGGAGTAGCATCTTTAGTGAGCCTATAAATGGGATGTGCCTAACCATAAGAAATGAGTTGGCGTGTCAGCGTTGTTCTTTGACACTTACAATTACCAATAACAGTTGGCTTAGAAGTTACAGTAATTAGCATTTACATAATTGCATACAAGTACCAATAACAGTTAATTAACACCTTAAACATTGTGATTCTTTTGTTCTTTATCATTCCCTGTTTGTAATTTATGATTTGATGTATAATTGACACCAGAGAACATGATAATTTATTGTTTATTTATACGAATAAAATATTTAGTGGAGCTCAACGCATTGCAACAACATTATTTGCCACTCAAACCAACTCTTAGGAGCAGCCGTGGGACCTATCCTTCACTGTACATAATACCATAAGTTTCATGATCCAAAACGTAGAAGTCTAAGTGTGTTTGAGCAGCGACTAGGGACCCTGAGGATTAGAATCTATCAGTTCGTTGGCAGAGCTTCTTGGGCTTCCCTGTACACCATCTGAAAGATAGTGTTTCACTTCTTGGCAACTAGGGAGTTACTGGTGAGTGTGCTAAAATGGTTGATGGAGATTTTTCTGAGAATTCTTGGATGTAACTCTTGCTTGTTTTGGAAAAAGTAACTTCTCAAGGAAGCATTTTTTTTTTTTTGGTCTCAAAAAAATTACATTCTTGTTTTACTGATTTTATGAGGTCCCTCCGACTATGATCATTATGATGGTTAGATTTCATCCTGGACTTGGGGCTTTAAGCTGCCGCTTCTGCTGCTTCTTTTTTGTTTTCTTTGTGTTGACAAAGAGGGTGATGGGATTCCTTGAGATTTCTGAGAAGTTTAAAGCTTTATGTATGAACTTTAGATTGAGGCCAGACATTGCATGACATGCTTACATTAATTTAAACTTTCTGTTAGGCCTCTCTCTCTCTCTCTCTCTCTCTCTCTCTCTCTCTCTCACACACACACACACACACACACACACACACACACACACAATATGTCCCAAAGCGTAATGATTCCCTTGTTTTTCTTGGAGATGCATTTTCCACGAATATGGGAACTAGACAAATGGTACATTTCTGGATTCTGATTGCTCCTTGTATAAGTATTGGAAGAGTCGAGGAATAATTAAGGCCAATTCATTCTTAGGGTAGTCTGCAGTTAAAGCTTCTGCAAAAATCTTCCAAATGCTCTATTGGCCATTGTAGATTTATTTAGAATTGACGTCAGCTTTTGCAGAAGGAAATCATACCTCTGTTGCTTGAATTTTAAGATCTCATTCTGAGCTCTATGTGAATGTTCCTTAAAGGTGAATGTTTTCATGATTTCTAATTCAATCTGTGTGTTTGATACGACCTGATTTGGGCCTCTGTTTGCTTCGATTTCTGCTTGTTGAGTTCATCAACGGATGGTACTTGTTTCTATTGTCAAGGACAGTAATTGGGTGTGCTCAATGGAAAAGACTACAGCCATGCCAAAGATTTCAATCAATGATGGGAATCTTGTTGTTCATGGGAAAGCTATAATAACTGGAGTGGCGGCCAACATTTCGTTTACACCAGGATCTGATGTTGGCCTTGTTGCTGGGGCATTTGTTGGTGCCACCGCATCCCAGAGCCAAAGTCTACATATTTTCCCTGTGGGTGTTTTAGAGTAAGCTTCAGTATTCCCTTCAAATTCTTATTTTCAGGGAAACATGAATTCAAGTGAGGTTAATTGTTCCCTTTGGAATTGCAGAGTTGGTTAAATAAGACTTGTTTCATGCACAAATTTGATAATGAATGATGTAAAGCTTTCAGTGATCCAACTTCTTTCCAAACTAATACCTTAGTGAAGTAGCTCCAAAGTTGTAGAAACAAGCAGTTCTTTGGATCTATGTTGTTGTACTGCCGGGGTCTTGGTGTTCCATCTTCTCTGACTGGAAGAATAGGAGAGCCTAAACTGTTACTCTTCTTATGACAAAATTACTTAAGTTTTCCTTCTCCCAGGAATTTTTTCTTTCCCTGCCTTTCTCTTCTACCAACTACCATACCAAGATGTCCTTTCTGTCTGGTAAGTAATATTACACTGCTATAAACAAGCGATAGTTAACATGAGAATACTAAAGATTTGAGCCAACACGATTCAGTCATTTGATTGAATCAGTACATTAAATCTAATTGATTTTTATTTTTTGTGTGTCCAAAATAATTTCAATCCAACTCATTACATGAATAACACGTGCCCAGATTAACCAACAAACAAAGCTACTTGTTACAAAGAACATTTTGTTGTTGCATTGAAACATACAAATGTTGACCAATAGTTTTGAAACCTACGTTTGGACACCATAGTCATGTTTAATTGTGAACTTGTGAATCCATTTTGTTAGTATTCTTTAGTCTATTCCTGGATCTTAGACACTGGGATGAGCTGTAAGTGCATATTTGTTGGTTGACATGCAGAAAGAGTTGCAACTGCAAATATTTTCACCTTTGATTTTTGTTGCAGGGATTTTCGTTTCATGTGTTGTTTCCGGTTCAATCAATGGTGGATGACTCACAGAATGGGAAACTGTGGGAAAGACATTCCACTGGAGACTCAATTCATGCTAGTGGAGAGCAAGAATGTTGTTGAAGGATTGGATCAAGGTGATGCCCAGACTGTCTACACTGTCTTCCTTCCCCTCCTTGAAGGCCAGTTCCGGGCTGTCCTGCAAGGCAATGACAGGAATGAGCTCGAGATTTGCCTTGAGAGTGGTGAGTGTCTGCTGTCGCCAAATCTTGTAAACTTATATGGTGGAGTGCTTATCAATCAGCCCATCATACAGAGCAAGTGCTATTCATTTTCGCCCTGTCACATTAGAAAGAAGACTTGCAATTCTGAAATTGTGCAATGGAGCTGTTGTTGATGCTAACAACTTCAAAACATCAAACCATGACTTTACCACCATATGAATTAGTTTTGGAGAATTGCATCATTTTGAGGAAATATAGAAGGATCCTATGTTTGAAAGAATATGTCACATGTATTTCCTCTTCTATATGAGATTTTCCTGTGCAGGAGATACAACTGTTCAAACCAATGGGGGCTTTCACCTTGTGTACATTCACAATGGGACAAACCCGTTTGAAGTCATCAACCAGGCTGTAAAGTGCGTCCTCATCTTTAGATTAAGATTGACTTATGAAGACAATTGATTATTTGAATGTGGTTTCAACAAACTATAAAGCTATTTACACAGCATTCATCAGATAATTTTATCCTTTCTTCTGTTTACGCTAAAATTTCTCCTTTGAGCAGTTTTTCTCTTAATGGTATTGGATCAATGAACTCTTCCACATGAAACAGGACCATGGAAAAGCACATGCAAACTTTTATTCATCGAGAGACTAAAAAGGTAATGATATTTGTGCATAGTTTTGTAAGAAAGAATTTTGAAAAGAAATATAACAAAGCTGAAGGCGTCTAAATCTCATATTCTGTTTGGTTGCTTTGTGCAGTTGCCTTTCTTTGTTGACTGGTTTGGCTGGTGCACCTGGGATGCTTTCTACACTGATGTCACTGCTGAGGGCGTCAAGGAAGGTCTTAAAAGGTGATTCACAAATGATATCAGAGTGAATGAACTTGTAGCCATAGGTGAAAATCAAGATTCCAAAAATAGCAACAATCTACAGTAGAGGATTGATTCTCTGTGTTCTGCTTACATTTGCAGCCTATCAGAGGGAGGGACTCCTCCAAGATTCCTGATCATAGATGATGGTTGGCAACAAGTTGAAGTTGCAGCTGAGGATGCTGACTCCATTTCGGGAGAAGGTGCACGGTGGGCATCTCTCTGTTTTTCTAATTGAATCTATGATTATAAACAAGAAAATAAACCTCCCATCTGTCAATAACTTGCATGAACTATGCAGTAGTTCATGTTTTTGCTGGCAAAAGTTTGCAGTAAACCATGGAGGGAAAATCAAATGGGTCATAGGCTTGCTCTCCTGTAAAGATATCTGTGAACCTTTTATTATGTTCTGATGAGCTACTTTCTGTACCTATTATTCTGCATATGATTCAAGGAAGGAAAACAAAAGGAGAGCAGATGAAACCCCTTAGAAAGATAAATGTCATTGAAAAACAGCCACCAAGTTAGGCCAGTAACACATAAAAGTTCTGTTGACTTGACCAAAAGCAGATGGAATTCTTGTTGTCTATGTTAAAATTAGTTTGAACCTTGGACTTCATCTCATTTTCTTGGTATCATATAGGATAATATGCAGGATAACCCATTTTCCAATTTCTTCATCGGAAAAGTTTTCTTGTGCAATTCTTTGATAAAAGGTTTGAATACTTACATTTTTGGCTTTTTTGTGCTCTTTCCCTTGCAGATATGCAATTAGACTTACTGGAATAAAGGAAAACACAAAATTCCAAAAAGATTATGAGAAACGTGGGCATGTTAGAGGGCTAAAGCATGTCGTTGAAGATGCCAAGAAACAATACAATGTCAAGTTGAGTGATCTTAATTCTTTATGAGCTTGCAAATTTCACTTTGCTGCTATGGGAGGAGGTGGAGTGTGGGAGAGAGCAGGAAGGGAGTGGGGAAAAAGAAGAGCATTAACTTTGAAGAAAATGCTGATTTCTCCATTTTTACATTATTCTCCACTGCAGATATGTGTACGTATGGCATGCTCTGAGTGGTTATTGGGGAGGAGTAAAACCAGCAGCTGCTGGTATGGAGCAATATGAAGTTGCATTGGTATATCCAGTGCAGTCCTATGGCATTGCAGGCAACCAACTAGACAGTATTATGCAGAGCCTATCTATTTGTGGCATTGGTTTGGTGCATCCAAAGAAGGTTTTCAACTTCTTTAATGACCTCCATGCTTATTTGGCATCATGTGGTATAGATGGAGTAAAAGTTGATGTGCAAAATGCTATTGAAACCCTTGGTGTTGGCCATGGGGGAAGAGTTTCCCTCACCCACAGTTATCACCAAGCTCTTGAGGCCTCAATTGCAGCAAATTTCCCAGATAATGGATGTATTGCTTGCATGTGTCACCACACTGATGGAATATATAGTTCCAAGCAGACTGCTGTCATGAGAGTTTCTGATGACTTCTTCCCTTTGGATCCTTCCTCCCACATGATTCATATCTCCACTGTGGCTTACAACACTTTTTTCCTTGGAGAATTTATGCTACCTGATTGGGATATGTTCCATGTAAGTCAAACATTTTTTTTTTCAAGATGATTATTCAGTTATGCGTATACCCAGCTTTTACCCTTTTGTCTTGCATTAACTATAGATGAGGCTAAGATTGTATTCTCAATAAAGCTCCGTTTTTTCACCTCATGTAATGATATGGTTGCAGAGTTTACACCCTGCAGCGGAGTATCATGCTGCAGCTCGTGCCATTGGTGGATGTCCAGTCTATGTTAGGTATTTCTGCTAAGGCTTGTTTTCGTTACCTACCAAGTCTGAATTAATAGGTGCAACAGGAAACATTATTCTGACAAGGAAATGTGTCGGTTGCTGTTTTATGTAGTGACAAGCCAGGCAACCACAACTTTGAGCTGTTGAAGAAGTTGGTGCTGCCTGATGGGTCAGTTCTACGTGCCAAGCTTCCTGGCAGGCCAACCTGTGATTGTCTTTTTGTTGATCCATCAAGGGATGGAGCCAGGTCCTACCATTTCTTCTTCTGTATCTCCATGTTGAGTAGGCTTTCATTTAGAATTCTGATTCTTTATATCTATTTGCAGCTTACTCAAAGTATGGAATGTCAACAACTACTCCGGAGTGGTCGGTGTGTTCCACTGCCAAGGTGCTGGCTGGTGCAAGATCACGAAGAGGACACAAATTCATGACGCATTTCCTGTTTCTCTAACGGGTTCTGTCTGTGCTGCTGATGTTGACAGCATTGCTCAAGTTGCTGGTGCAAATTGGGAAGGAGAGACAATAGTATTTGCTTATAGATCAGGTAATCCATTGGAGTTGGTAGACCCTTCAAGAAAAGTGTTCTCTAAATGCCATAAAGACTTCAGTTTTTAGCTCTAGTGTTGGCATCTTATCAATTGTAGGAAAGATGGAACGGCTAGCTAAAGGTGTTTCTTTATCGGTGAGGCTGAATGTTCTTGAGTATGAACTCTTCCATTTCTATCCTATCCAGGTCAGTTTTTCAAGAATAAACACCTTTCTGCATTGAACATCATGTGTCAACAGTTTCCTCACTGGTGCTATTATTTATTGAGGGCACAGGAGATCGCTTCCAGCATTTCATTCGCGCCCATAGGCTTGCTTGACATGTTCAATACCGGTGGCGCTGTGGAGCAGGTTGAAATACACACAGCTTCCTCCGACCAAAAAGAAACCCCTGATGCCCAATTCTCCTCTGAGATGGCTACTTCGGTCAACAAAAAGCAGTCTCCAACGGCAACCATTAAGTTGAAAGTAAGAGGGTGTGGACGTTTTGGTGCATATTTGTCGCAGCGGCCATTGAAATGCAGTGTGTTACATGCCGAGGTAGACTTCAGCTATGATTCTGCCACTGGTCAGGTAACAATATCTCTCCCTGTGCCAAAGGAAGAGATGTACAAATGGTCTTTGGAGATCCACGTTTAAGTATGTTTTAAGGTTGATGCTACTAATTGAGTATGTAATAGAAAATGCAATAATAGAGGCATTTTCTTGCATTTTCTCCCTGGGCCATAATTTTCTTTTTCTTGGTAATTTCTCCCCTTCTTCAATGACAATATATTATGTTTGAAGGAAATTTACTCTATTCCTTGTAATCTACCTGAGCATGTATTTTTCTCAATTTACTATTATTGTTGCAGACTTTTTGTGAGACGTAATAAACATAAAAATCAAGAATTTAAGTGAATGTAAATAGTTTTTATATTATATATAAAATATTTTATATTGATATATGTAATATAAAATATTTTGTACATAATATATATATATATATATATATTATTTTTTTTTTCTTGTGTCTATTTATTTATTTCCACTCCGTAAATTGTTCACTTGATTGCACCTGTAGATACCATAACGTCAGCAGCCGTATCTACTATTGTACAAAGGTATTCGTGCAATCTACTGGGCAGAACGTAAGTACACCTTATTTCTAAGTTCATACAGTGAATGTATGCAGTTTAATATAATTGTACTCACCAATTTTTTTTTTTGTTAAAAAAAGTTTATGAATTGCATGTAATGACCACTGAACTTAATTTATTTAGTCCAGTGATAAAATTTGAGAGTCTCCCTTTGAAATTTCAACAAAACATTAATACTTAATATGAGAACTGTGGTTTCATTCCGATTTCACTTAAATTTAATTTTTTTTTTTTAAATTCAAATTGACAAAAAAAAAAAAAAGAAATTTCAGCAAGTCAATTGATTTAAAAATAATAAAAAAAGGGTCTTATATCATCCCAATTTTTCTTAAAAAAAAAAAAAAAAGAAAAAGAAAAAAGGGAATGACTGCTCTTTCTTCCTGTCATAAACATAACCGGTTCTCGAAGCCCGCCTTAATTATTTATTTTTGGTTTTTTGGTTGTTAGGATTAATAATTGCCAGAATTATTAAAAAAAAACAAAAGCCACAACTAGTCTTGTCAGGGAATAGCCGCCACGATCAAGAGTCGAGAGAGTGACACCACAGTAGTAGTACCTGGACTACTGGAGACGAAAGTACAGCTAAAGTTTAAAAAAAATTAAATAAATAAATAATAATAATAATGTGCAGAAGCAGAGGCTGTTACTGCACGAGTATCTCCAAACTTACACTTCTTCAAGTGAGGTTTTACGCTTTTTGCAGCCTTCTTTGCTTTCTAGTAACGGTAAAACTAAAAAAAATAAAAAGAAAGGAAATGAAAGAAATACGGAGGTGGGGACAAACAGTGTCGATCTTGTGTCGGTCGTTGTCCGCTTCTCTCTCTCTGTCTTTTGTCGGCGTGGCTAGAAAGATTTTTACTTACTTTATCATTGTTGGATCATATGATTCATGACTGGCATGGCATCAATGACCACCAAATGACTGCATTTCTCCTAATACAATGACCCGTCTAGAAATATTTTTGTGGGTTGTGGTTGGATTTGTTTGTGCCTTGAAGATGAGTCCTTGAAGTTCCTGTGTCTGGGGTGGATCTGAATCATGAACATTGAATAATAAAGCAATTGATTCTGACAGTTAAAGAGAGCAATGGATTCAGTAGGAGATGCTGGGGTTAGTGCTGCACTGAAAATCTCTGCTTAATGTTTGATGGGGTTTTATGGGCATCTCTGCTTTTATATTGATTTGCCAGTTATTCGTTGGATACTGACGTCAAGTGTTTCCTTTGATCAATTGCATTGTAATCCACTGTTCATTTCATTAGTTATTGCACTAATTTGGCTTCAAAGATTCTAACTTTATCCCATGTTTGAAGAAAGGCAAGTAAGATTGCTTTGCTTGCCTTTGTTCTCGCCTTCAATATGGTTGGACGTGAATCATTTGCCAAGATTTCTGGGGTTTTTCTTTTTTTGGTGTTTTTTTCTCTCTGTGTTTCCTAGATCTAGACGGGGGTAGCATGTATGGTTTCAAAGAACTTATTCCTCCATTTTTCTGTTGTTATTTTTAGTTTTATTATGGTCATTCTGATACTTTATCTGACAATAGTTAACAGTGTTATTTTGTTTATTTTGAATTATTATCTGTTTTCTGGAGCTCTTCCTGGTTTTAGGCTTCTCTAAACATTGTTTATCAACGTGAAATTATTCAAACATCTTGAAATGTCTGCATTTTTTTTGCTTTTTCCTGTGCAATTTGTAATCTGGTCCTAAAGTG
The DNA here is from genome assembly GCA_037832345.1 of Rhizophora mangle. NCBI lineage: Eukaryota > Viridiplantae > Streptophyta > Magnoliopsida > Malpighiales > Rhizophoraceae > Rhizophora > Rhizophora mangle. Next base: position 845,087 of record JBAPLJ010002022.1, on the reverse strand, counting down.
TATCATTGGATTCACTTATGAATTTGGAGTTCTGTTTTTCTTGTTGTGTAGACAAAAAATGCAAAACAAAACAGTCTGCAAGTCTGTCAGATCTGCAGTGATGACCTTGGCACAACAGTGGATGGAGAACCTTTTGTTGCTTGCCATGTTTGTCCATTTCCAGTTTGCCGTCCTTGTTACGAATATGAGAGGAAAGATGGTAATCAGTCTTGTCCTCAGTGCAAGACCAAATACAAGAGGCATAAAGGTTATTCCCAAACCCTCTATTGCTCCTTTCACCATCAATGCACAGATAGATTCAGAACAAAGTGATAAATTTTAGTTGTTCATCTCTATCAGGTAGCCCTGCCATTCATGGGGAAGAAGTGGAAGTTGTAGATGATAGTGATGTAGCAAAAAAGTCAAATCCCAATTCATCAGGTATTGAGGATGAAAAATATAAGATAGAGCGCATGCTGGGTTGGGATGCAAGCTCTGGAAAGAAGGAATATGTTGCACCTACAAACTATGACAAAGAGGCTTCTCTCAATCACATTCCTTACCTGGCTGGTAGACGCTCAGTAAGTGGCAGAATTATTGAATTGTTGTCTTCTTAACTTTCGGTTGTCTTTCCTTGATGAAAGGCTAAAATTTGGCTATGTAAATGTTGCAGGTTTCTGGTGACCTATCAGCTGCATCCCCTGAGCGTTACTCAATGGCTTCTCCTGAAAGTGGTAGTAGAGGTAGTGCTGTATTTATGTTTATGGAATCCCTTCATCACTTCATATATTCTTCTAGTTGCATATATCTTTTGGCTTGACTTTTGATGTCAGCACTGGAATTTTTGCAGCAAATATCAGAATGGTTGACCCAACCAGGGATTCTGGCCCATTAGGGTTCGGAAATGTAGCCTGGAAAGAGAGGATTGATGGTTGGAAGATGAAGCCAGAAAAGAGTGCTGCTCCGATGAGTGTTAGCCATGCACCATCTGAAGGCAGGGGTGGTGGAGATTTTGATGCTAGCACTGACGTGCTTATGGATGATTCTTTGCTGTAAGTTCCTCAATCTTGGGCATGCAATGTGGAATTGTTCCCTTTGTGCAGACTATCTTTGTATTTGTTGCCCAATAACACACAAAGTTTATCCACTTGACTTTTGTCTGCCTCTCTTCATTTCCCTCCTCCAAGCCATTGCCTTCCCTCAGACCATCAGTTTCAAGCTTTGGGAATTGAGATCAAATTGTTTTATTTCAAATTACATGATGAGACAAATAAATGTGTTGATGGTTACCTTTCTTTGGTATGACTTGGCGGGACACATCATGCATTTTGAATGCATCCAGATATGAGTTAGTTATGTCCTTTCTTTTGCTTTCTCTTCCTCCTGCCTTAACACCTATTCCTCACTTCCTCTCTTGGCTGTAATGTAATATTATGAAGTATGATTGCATTCATTTAGTTCAGTCTTGTTATCGCATAATTCACACTTGGCTTACTTGCACGGTTAGGGAGGGGATGGCAAAATTTCCAAGATGATGCTCTGTGGCTTACCCTGGATTGCATTTTGTAGGGGCATGATACATTTTATTTTTTTCCATGTTGGAATTCACAGTATTCAAAGTTGACCTGCAGATTCTATGAGTCCAAATCTTGATGAACAAGTCTGGTTTTTCCTCTAAAGACATTAAGTGCATTGTTTTGATACATTGGACATTAAGTGCATTTAAAGTTATATTCGTTGTGCATACCTAAAGGGTCATAACATGTTTCATACATTAAGCAGCATTGATGTTAAATAGGGTGCCATTGTCTTGCTTTTTAAAGGAAAAACAGTGGGTGAAGTATACTTTGTGGGTGCCTTTTTTGTTATGTCCATTTAAAGTTAATTTCTATCTTCATGATATTTTATTGTAATAATGTTGTGATACAGAAATGACGAAACACGTCAGCCCCTCTCGAGGAAGGTTTCTGTTCCTTCTTCTAGGATTAATCCCTACAGGATGGTCATAATGTTGCGGCTTGTTATTCTCTCAATTTTCCTACACTACCGTATAACAAATCCAGTGAGGGATGCCTATCCTTTGTGGTTAATGTCTGTCATATGCGAGATATGGTTTGCAATATCATGGATATTGGATCAATTTCCGAAGTGGCTCCCTGTGAACAGGGAGACATATCTTGACAGACTGTCTCTTAGGTATTCTCCTTAGCCTGTTATCATTGTTATTATATTCTTTAAGATCCTTAAAAAATCTAATGTTAGACTTTTTGACACCTCACAGATATGAGAAAGAAGGAGAGTCATCTCAATTGGCTGCCGTTGACATTTTTGTCAGTACAGTTGATCCTTTAAAGGAGCCTCCACTTGTCACTGCCAATACAGTTCTATCTATCCTTGCAGTTGACTATCCAGTCGACAAAGTTTCTTGCTATGTATCAGATGATGGAGCTGCAATGTTGACATTTGAAGCCTTATCTGAAACGTCTGAATTTGCCAGAAAATGGGTTCCTTTCTGCAAGAAATACAGCATTGAACCACGAGCTCCGGAGTGGTACTTTGCACAGAAGATTGACTACCTAAAAGACAAAGTTCACCCATCATTTGTTAAAGATCGCAGAGCTATGAAGGTAGAGATTCAATGTTCCATTCAATAATTAACCTAAATAAATGCTTTAGGCTGAGTTGTGCATATTATGTGCCTAACTGCAAATTATTCCATTGTAGAGAGAGTATGAAGAATTTAAAGTTCGTATCAATGGGCTGGTAGCAAAGGCACAGAAGGTTCCAGATGAAGGATGGTCCATGCAAGATGGTACACCTTGGCCTGGAAATAATACCAGAGATCATCCAGGAATGATTCAGGTTTGTCCTTCTCAGTTTAGACTACTATAATACCTGCAAGGTTTCCTTTACTGACTATTTATTGTTTAGAGGTGCTTCATAAGACAATGAAAGATACTTGGGAAAAGCTCACATAAAATCAAAGATTCCCACAAAGTTTTGTACTAGTTGTGTGTTAACACCACATGCCTGGGCCGTGCTTTGTTCAATCTCCTGGCCCATTTTCCTTTTAAAAGTTGGAAGTTTTCTCACTTGTATTCTTCTTCTGCCTGGTTTCAGAGTCTGTATGTGTTGTCTGTTTATAACCTTTATAGTCTATTTGTTGATAGCAATTTTTGTTGCAGCATAGACTGCGTAGTCATCTTTAGTTCTTTACTTTTTGTTGATGCTGGCTTCGATCAAGATATTTTTTCACATCATAATTTGCAGGTTTTCTTGGGCAATAGTGGTGGACTTGACAGTGAAGGCAATGAACTCCCACGTCTAGTGTATGTTTCTCGTGAAAAGCGTCCTGGTTTTCAGCATCACAAAAAGGCTGGTGCAATGAATGCACTTGTAAGTAGTTAGCTTGTGAATCTTGGAGTTCTTTGTCTAGACAGTTATTAACACCAGTTAGGTATGGTCTCTTGTATAGGTGCGTGTTTCAGCAGTTCTTACCAATGGTCCTTTCTTGTTGAATCTTGATTGTGACCATTACATAAACAATAGCAAGGCTTTGAGAGAAGCTATGTGTTTCCTAATGGATCCTAATCTTGGAAGATCAGTTTGTTATGTCCAGTTTCCCCAGAGATTTGATGGGATTGATAAAAATGATCGTTATGCCAACCGTAACACTGTGTTCTTTGATGTAAGTTCATATCAAGAATCAAAACTTTTCATTTGTTACACTATTTTAATCTCATTTGTATCTTATCAAAGTCCTTTTGTGGGATTTTATGTGGTGTTAGATAAATTTGAGAGGACTGGATGGCATCCAAGGCCCGGTGTATGTGGGTACAGGGTGTGTTTTCAATAGAACAGCCTTGTATGGCTACGAGCCTCCTCTTAAGCCTAAGCATAAAAAACCAGGAGTCTTTTCTTCATGTTTTGGTGGATCGAAGAAGAAAAGTCCTAAATCAAGTAAAAAGGACTCGAAGAAAAAATCAAGCAAAAATATTGACCCTACTGTGCCAGTATTTAACTTAGAAGATATAGAGGAAGGGGTTGAAGGTAAGTATATATATATATTTTTCCTTTGAGAAGAACTACTGTATCTTGAAGGGATCCTAAATTAATGCTTGGTACATCCATTAGCTATTTTGTTAGTTGTTACCCTGTACCAAGCTTTCTTTTGCCCAAGGCGTTAGTTTTTGGCCGGTGTTCCACTTGAGTTACTCCCTCCATTTCCCTTTCCCCATCCTTCGCAGACCCACTAAGCCAAAGTGTAATGCAAAGTGGAGTGAAAAAAGGGGAGAAAAGTGTATCTAGGAAATTTAATTCTCTAGGTGACTGGTGCTCATGAAGATCATAGGAAATGACACTACAAGAATGGTAGTAGTTGCTTTTTTATTTTTAGTGAGAATTGATTTCTTTAAATTTATTTTGTTATAGGTGCTGGATTTGATGATGAGAAATCACTGCTCATGTCACAAAAGACACTTGAGAAAAGGTTTGGTCAATCAACTGTATTTGTTGCTTCAACACTGATGGAAAATGGTGGCGTTCCTGAATCTGCCACTCCAGATTCCCTCCTCAAAGAAGCTATCCATGTCATTAGCTGTGGATACGAGGATAAGACAGACTGGGGAAGTGAAGTATGTGAACCATTTTTCTCTCTAATGCTTAGTGATATGCTCTGGTCTTTAAACACAGATAATATGCTTCACATAGGAAATAAAAACGTGGACCTGGGAAAATAAGAACTAGTATGTCCATCTTCTGACCAACTGAAATAAAAAAACAAAGGGAAAGAAAAATGCCATTAGCTTTTATAGGGTTATAAACAATTCCTAACAAAATTTGTGATATTTATTAGTGCAGATAGGGTGGATATATGGTTCGGTTACAGAGGATATCCTTACAGGATTCAAAATGCATGCTCGAGGTTGGAAGTCAATCTATTGCATGCCACATCGCCCTGCCTTCAAAGGATCTGCTCCAATTAACCTTTCTGACCGTTTGAATCAAGTCCTTCGGTGGGCTTTAGGTTCAATCGAAATTCTGTTTAGTCGACATTGCCCCATATGGTATGGCTATGGTGGAAGGCTAAAATGGCTGGAGAGATTTGCTTACGTTAATACAACCATTTATCCAGTCACATCTATTCCTCTTCTTATCTATTGTACCTTGCCGGCTGTCTGTCTTCTTACGGGAAAGTTCATTATTCCACAGGTAAATACAGTTGCATTGATCCCTTGCAAAGCATCATTTTCCCTCTTAAATGATATTAGTTAAACTTTCAGGGTGAATTTTTGCTCTGAAAGTGGGAATCACTTGTACATTGCCACATGTTACCTAATTTCTGTACCTAATAATTTTCTAGGATAGCATCATTTTACTCACAAACGTAGACCTAGTATCCAGAATATCAGTTGAAGTTACATGCTTGATCTGTGTTTGTGGCATTGCAGATCAGTAATCTCGCTAGTATCTGGTTCATATCCCTCTTTCTTTCTATCTTTGCAACTGGTATTTTAGAAATGAGATGGAGTGGCGTTGGAATTGATGAGTGGTGGAGAAATGAACAATTCTGGGTTATCGGAGGTGTGTCATCTCATCTATTCGCTGTTTTCCAAGGCCTACTGAAAATCCTTGCAGGCATTGATACCAATTTTACTGTCACTTCAAAGGCATCTGATGAGGAAGGGGACTTTTCCGAGCTCTATATGTTCAAATGGACTACTCTACTTATCCCTCCAACCACTCTCCTTATAATCAACATAGTTGGAGTGGTTGCTGGGGTCTCTTATGCTATTAATAGTGGCTACCAATCTTGGGGCCCTCTCTTTGGCAAACTATTCTTTGCTTTCTGGGTGATTATTCACCTTTATCCCTTCCTCAAGGGTCTGATGGGACGCCAAAACCGAACACCCACCATTGTTGTTGTTTGGTCAGTTCTCCTGGCTTCTATCTTCTCACTGTTGTGGGTTCGTATTGATCCTTTTACGACGCGGGTGACTGGCCCAGATGTTGAGCTGTGTGGAATCAACTGCTAGAAAAAAATGAGGATGGAAATGAAAGCTTATCATAACACAGACAGATAAAAGTTCCAGATATTTTTGTTCCAAGAAACCTCAATCGGAAAAATCAATCTTGAAGGATCATGCACTTAGCTTTGTGCAGACGGTTGCTGAGGTTGTAGGTATATCAAAACAATCCTATGCCCATTGCCATATATTATTCTGTTTAAACTGTTCATTTTGTTTCTTTTCATGTGAATGTTCTTTGTAAATTATTGAGTTAGTCTGTTGAAATGATTCATAAGTTAATAGCTTGAAGATATTTTCTTGTGTAAAAGATACTGTTCATCTTTCCCTGAATTATGTTTTTTCTTTGTTTTCTAAGAAAAATTCATTGCCAAACTGTTTCTGCTTTCTCCATAGGACTGACACACAATGTTGAGGTTCACATTTATTCTGATGTTTTTTCCTTGAATAATGCATGATTTATCTGGATAGTTGGAAGGATAACCTAAGCATTGCATTTAAGACTTTCACACAGTATTCATAGGAAGTTCAATCTGATGGCTAAAACATATATCTGTAATATAATGCTTGGAGAAATTTGCTAGCAGAAGTTTCAGGCGCCTGGTGGTTTTGTGGTTAGTTCCTGTTACCAATCCTGACAATGGTAAAAAACCAGCCTTTCTAGGATGACAGTTTTCAGTCAATCAGTGATGTGAATTACTAGGTACTTTCAGAGTGTGGTCTGCAAATAATATGAAAGCATAACATCATGATAAATGTGCATATTAATGAAGTATGAGAAAAAAAAAAAAAAAGAAAAAACAAATACTAAATTTAATAACTAAGAGAGAAATGCTTACAAAGAAAGAGGAAGATCTATGAAGAGGATGAACACAAATTTTAATAGAAACTCTGTATCTCCCCTTGCCTTTAAGAATTTTTAAATCTGAATGTTGTAAGCTCTTATATCAAAATTTTAATAATTTTATGGTAATGACAAATTTTTTTTTTCCAAAAGTCATGACTCTTTGGCTATAAAAGTATCTAATTAAATTTAAGTCTTGATTATTAAAATATAAGTTATCTGACTTTTTATCTCCTCATTACAGATATATAATAATATCTCTTTTAACCTTTTTTTTTTTTTTTTTGTAATTTTCTCAATAGAATAATTTAATGCTAAAAAATCTCGAATTTTATTTTTAGTGATAAGAAATGTATAACATGTTTTGCTGCTAGAGCCACTAAATGTAATCTTTTTCAATTCTGTTATAGTAATCAATTACGAACATCCTTTTATACTAATTTGTCTTACTAAGGACAGATTATTTTAATACTCAACAAGCCGGCAGTTGCTAATTACCTCAATAGAATAATATATATATATATATATATATATATATATATATATATATATATATTTTTTTTTTTTTTGGGGGGGGGGGGGGGGGGGGGGGTTTACCAACTGAAAATGCAAGGCTTCTTCTTTTGAAAATCCATTTTCTCTGTGGAGTAATTCTTCTTTTTCCTTGAAACATACAACTGGTAAGCAAGGCATCATGCGTCCCAGTCTTATGAAAAAAAAAAGGAAAGAAACATTTAAAAAAATGGAAAGAAATTAGGGAGTCAACGGGAGAAGGGAATCTACGTCATGTTGGAAATGGATTCTGACACCCTGCCGTGTCGGAAGAGACTTTTGTCGCTTCTAAATTAAAAATCAACCTCCGTAAGAAACATGCAAGAACAGCATTTGAAAAAAATAAATAATAAAGAAAAATAAAAGGCATCGTTGCCTTGAACGGCTACTTTGGAAAACGACCATCTCCATCTCCCACGAAGTCTCGGGTGTTTTGAGGGGTGGGAGTGGGGTGAGGCTTTTCTATATGATATATGCAGAGCAAGGAATCGTGAAGTCTCCGATAATGCAAGGCCCCACCACCGCCAGCGCCAATCTCGCCGCTTTAAATGAATCCTCTCTTTTTCTTCAAAGAAAAGATTCTCAGCTTTGATTGATTGATTGATAGATAAGAATACAAAATAATCATCACAAAAAAAAAAAAAAAAATCCAAAAACCCAAGAAAGAAAACAATGGGAACGCCAGAATTCCCAGGTCTTGGAAAGCATTGCACCGTCGACGATTGCAAGCAGATTGATTTCTTGCCTTTCACCTGCGATCGCTGTCGCCAGGTACAAAGATTGTATTTTTCTTCTTGCTTTTGGTTTAATGTAGGATTTGGCTTTTACTTTCGGCTGAGCTTTCATATTTTTGTTTTGGGTTTTACGGACTTTGTTGTCATATAATTAAGAACGATTTTCTTTTTTTGGGAATTTGAAAAGAGCCGGAGAGAACGAACGCGGTTCTGTGTTTTAATGGTTGATATTGGGTTGGCCAATGAAGCTCCGGTTCCCTTTTTCTATTTCTCTGTTTCTTTTCTTAAGGGGAGGTGGGGTGTGACGCTCTTAATGGAGCAATGTGGGCTATGGATGAAAATGCATTACGAGGTGTTTCTAACATAAATTTAAAATCTTTTATGTCTGTAGTAAGTTCAGATAAGTTGATGCATTTTTACCAGATGAATTTTACAAAACAAAGCCTTAAGAATATGCATACTGTTTGGAATAAGTTGAATTAGGAAAAAACTTCTTTAGATTTTGCATTCCTTGCGAATGTGTCCCAATGCACCCCCAATATGTTTATGGTGTTCGCGATTCCAAGTTGATCTTGGCTGAAGCTCTGTATTGTGAAGTCAATTTTATGGGAAAGCTTCTGATTGCCATATTTGGCAGTCCAAAATTTTGAAGTCTTCCCCTCAAGCTTCTGATTGTCCTGTCCTTTATGACTTCAGCTGGTCTAATTGTTGGAATGGGAGGGGAGAGTTAGATCATTATTGTGCTTGTAATCTGCAATCTGCATATAAAACTTTATGCCTGACATTTTTTTTCTTTCAGCTTTGTTGCTTTCTCGCACTATGATCCATTATTCTACCAGCAATGACATCTTCAAGTTTTGCAGAACTTCTTGATTTATGTTCAATGTATGTGCCAAATTTGTTGCAGGCATTTTGTTTGGAACACCGAAGCTATGTTGAACACAAATGCCAAAAGGCTGATAGAAATGATGTCATAGTTGTCATCTGTCCACTATGTGCCAAAGGAGTGCGCTTGAATCCTGATGAAGACTCAAATATCTCTTGGGAAGTACATGTTGATACTGATTGTGACCCTTCAAATTATGAGAAAGTTACAAAGAAGGAAAAATGCCCCGTCCCTGGCTGTAGGGAGGTTCTCACATTCTCAAACACAATCAAGTGCAGGGACTGTACAACAGACCATTGCTTGAAGCACCGATTTGGGCCTGACCATCATTGTATGGGACCCAAGAAACCTAATATAGGCTTTCCATTTATGGGTCTTTTAAGTAGGCGGAAGAAGGAAGACTCAAAACTTAATGATGCTCCATCCATGTCTTCATCTAAATGGGCAACTAGCTTTGTCAGTGCAGCTTCAACTGTTCGAGCATCAGCTGGAGCGGGCATGGCAAAATTGGGTACTGAGATTAGCCAAGCTTGGCAGTCTGCAAGGAATGGGGTGGGGCAAAGTAGCAGCCAGGGAAGTGGTGGATATGGACTGGAGGAGTGTCCACAATGTGGCGCAAGGTTTTCCTTGGTTACAACTCTCGTAGAACATGTGCAGAAGGTTCATGAAAGGAATGGGAACCAATCTCGTGTCTTGCATTTGCCAGAAGACGTATGCCCCAAGTGCAGTAGAGGTTTTCGTGATCCTGTGGCCCTTGTGGAGCATGTTGAGAGGGATCATCGAGGTATTTCAAAAGCTTAGAAGTCTCCAGCCATCAAGCCGTAAAGTTTTCTTCTTGGAGTAGCTTCTGTATTCATTTGTGAACTGTTTCCAATGATTTAAGGCATCGAAGGCCCAGATACGCTGTGGACGTACAATTTGTATACTTTCAAACTTCAATCTCTGATACAAAGGTTGTGAATTGTGCATAACGTTGATCATCAAAGCAATTTTCCTGTTTTCTCTTCCAAGGGTGCCATATTTTGTGCCATAATTTGAGCATTGTTGGCAGGTGAGAACTCAGACTCATTGTGGTGTGAAGGGGCTGGAGAATTGTTGGAGTGTGTGTGTGTGTGTGTGTGTGGATTGGAATTGTTGGCATCTAATAATAAATCCTACCTTCTTTATTTATCAAGGCAAAAAAAAAAAAAAAATTCCTACCCACTTTGCTGTCTATTGCAAGTTACTTGAAACTTACAGTTTAGATGCACTCTGTGATTTTATTGGAAAACAAAGTAGGTGGATCCCTCGACTTGTACATATTTTAAATTTCAAAGCCAGCAGACCCTTTCAAGGTTTTTGACCACACAGAAAAAGTTACTGATAAGCTGTTGAGTGAAGTTTGTTAAAATTCGAGGCACTGGAATGCTACATTTCCTAAGGTTTTACTCAAATAGTCCATTTTGTTTAATAACAAAACGATGATCATTTCTCTTATTTGGCTGTAAAGTCTGCTTCCAGAGGATGTTTGCTCAAATAAATAAATAAATAATGAAAAAAAAAAAAAAAAGAAAATTTTGGGCAGTTCCAACTCGCAGCAGTTTTGATGCGTTGCAGAGGCAATTCCATGTTACATTCTATAATCGTGATGTATACACTTATGATTCTTCCAGTCAACTACAATCATGCACATTAAAAATTTGCAATTATAATTTGTAAACATACGATTGTGCAGCTTGATGTGAGGAAATAAAAATATTAAAATAATATTTTGTAAAAATAATAGATAAAATTATTTAAAGAGCACTCATCATTTTTCTTGCTAAATTTTTGTTACATCGTATGTTCACTAAATTTCACACCCGTTAAGTAATTTTATTTTATTTTATTTTTTTTCTTAAAGTTGCCAATAGAGTAAATAAAATGAGTTTGGTGTTAAAGCCAGCTGGGCGTACCGGTTAACTGCAAAGGTAAAAATAAATGATAATAAAATAATGAGTGTCTAAAACCGAAAGCGCGCCGTCTCTGATGATGGTTAAACAACGTTAAAGAGATCGAAACCCCCTTGGTGGGGTCCATTAACAGATCATTTTTTTGGATATAATGATTTTAATTATTAAAAAAAAAAAAAAAAGACCGTTAAGCAGTTTTGGCATTGCGCCGGCTCATTCAATCATACATCATAAATCATAAGACGGGCTTTATATGTTGTTTATGTTTGGAGAGAGAGAGACGGAGGGGGGAAGGTGGGAAGGAGAAGGTACATTAAAATTTTAGCGGTTTGGGGAATGCTGGAAATCCGGTGGGGTTGTTTCCATGGCATCCTAGAGCGATTTTGCAGCCTCTGGTCAGGCCTTTGTCGCATCTGATCCAAGGTGATCATTTTTTTAATTCTTTACCCTCATTCTTGTTTTTGACGTTTCACAATGATGTCCCAAGTCATCAAATTTTTTTTTTTTTTCATAAAGTTACTGTCTTTTATCGAATTGGCAATCACATTGCTTAACGTATATCTTTTCTTGATTTTTTTTTTTTTATTTGTGGGTTTGGGTTTAATCAATCCTTTATGTTGTGGAAGTTGTGACTTTTTCACCTCAAATTGTTGATTACAGGCTGGTCATTCAATTTTGAAGGATACCCACTTGAGTTATTGATTCTTTCTTTCCCTTCTCACCGCCCAAATCTTGTATTTTCTTCTTGAGGTGGAAGGGAAAGAAAGAAAGTAAGAGAGAGAGAGAGATTTTGAGGCCAATATATTTTTCTTTGGGATTTCTTTCCAAGTCTTGAGTTCGACAATGAGCGTAGTCTCGGGTCTAATTTCTAGGCAAGTATTGCCTGCATGTGGTAGCCTATGTTTCTTTTGCCCTTCTATGAGGGCAAGGTCTAGACAGCCTGTCAAGAGATACAAGAAGCTCATTGCCGATGTTTTCCCTCGAAATCAGGTTGGTAATCCCTCTGTGCGTGTGTTTGACTTTTTTTTTTTTTTTAACTCAAGCCCTTCATTTCTCTTGTCAGTTATCACAGTTCGCTGTGTTGGCTGCTACAGAATTTGAGTGTTTTCCTATTGCTGTGTTTTTCCTTTTGACAAAAACCTCACCTGGGTTGAAGTGAGTCAATTTCATGGGTTGTTGCTCATTCTAGCATCATTTATTATTTTAATTGCTTTGATTTTGATAAAATATACCTAAATATTTATTGTTGATGCGGTATATAGCCATGCCATTTTTCAAATTCTAATGTGTTATCTGCTGCATTAGTCCATTAATCAACGTTAAAGTATATGTGACTTTTCTTGTCTTAACTAGTTTTATAGCAGTTACAGTGTGTTCATTTAGCTTCTTTTTATGATAGTTATTGTAGGCAATTAATGTTATTCTGTTACAAGGCACATTACTCGTTCTGATGTAATGTATATTGATCTAATGTAGGCATGTGTTTCACTTTGCACAATTTTTACAGCTTTGTATGAAGTTTTTTAATTATCTATTAGGTGCTATAAAGTAGCACCATTGTTGGTTCAGATCCTTTAGCAATTAGTCCTGAAGCAGTTTGTTCCAACTAGGCTGCCATGCTAATAAATCTCCTTTAATTTTGGGGTGTGTTCTCCTTCTCACTTTTGTAAATTCTTTTGGCAAAGTTGTTCCCTCCTTCTGGTTGACTGCCAGCCTTTCCTCTTTCTGTCTCATTGAGGAACTTGAGCTTGCTTCTGCTGCAGTGTAGGTTAATTTGGACTTCTATACCTTTGGTTTTGACTTACACTTTTCTGTCATTTATTTTGCAATTATAAATTTTTACTGGTATTAATAACTCATGTCAAGCCAGTTTTTACAGAAATACAATGACTTGTGCTTTTGGCTCTTCTTGAGAATCATGCAATCTAAGATGTTCATTTTTTTTTTTTTTCCAATTATGCATAATGGTTTGGTCTTTATGTCTTTTCTTCTGAATCTTGTACTTATGGGATACTCAATGGCAGGAGGAAGGACCAAATGATAGGAAGATTGGAAAACTTTGTGAATATGCAGCTAAAAATCCTTTGCGCATTCCAAAGGTATAATTTATTGCACATGAATATATAACATGCATGCACACACATAAAGGCACCATGTTAGGGAATTTGTGCTGTGTAGTTCATTCTAATGGGAACACTTAAAATATAAATATTCATTGTTTATAATTTTTTGCTCATGTAAAGTACTCCTTGTGTCATGAAACAACTGGATGTCTAAATGCTTCTCCTCAGTTTATTGCTTTTACCTTAATCGATCACAAATGAGCTTCTTTTGCTTTTTTTTTTTTTTTTTTTTTTTTTTTTTTTTTTTATCTTCTTAGTTGTGCCTGCTTCATGTGTCCCTCCATTTTTCGTAGTGGTTGTCAATTTTGCTTCAATTTCATTTCTTTTACAGGAGCTTCATTATTGAACGCAGTTTATGCAATATCCTCTCTCTCTCTCTCTCTTTTCCCCCCACCTGTTTGTGTATGTTTTGTTTTATTTCATGGTGAGTCACAGTTATACTTTTCCTCTGGTGCACAGCAAGTCAATTTAATAAAACTTGTTGGTCTGTGAGGGATGTATCTCTCTGCCACTACATTTAACTTTTTGCATCATCTTGTGTTTGCTTAAATTGACCAGAAAACTGAAGCTAGAAGTTGTTTTAAGCATACAAGTATTGTATTATGCATCTCTCTGCTTGCTGCCAATGCTATTGTGGAAATTATCTCCATTCATGATGTCATTAAGTTTTCCAGTGAGGGAAGCACATTAATTATGAGTCAAAGTCTACAAATGATAAATAATTCTTGTTCAGTTAATGAAAGCTGCAAATTTGGTGACCAGATCACAACTTGTCTTGAGCAAAGGTGTTACAAAGAGCTCAGAAATGAGAACTTCCAATCTGCAAAAATTGTGATGTGCATTTACAGGAAATTGCTCAGCACTTGCAAGGAGCAAATGTGAGTGCATCTTTCTTCCCTTTAAGTTTTTTTCCTTGCATTTCTGACATAACTATATTTAGTGGATTTCTTGATGACAACATTAGATTATTAATTCTCTCTCTCTCTCTCTCTCTCTTCTGTGTGTGCTCTCTCTTTGAATGCACAAATCCTCTTGAAACATTTGTTGGTATTTGGAGTTAATGGCTCTAAACACTGCCGATATAACCCACTCCTATACTGGCAAACCTCAACAGGCACATCACTTTTATGCTTAATTTTTGGGATGTTTGTTCAAAGTATATGACATTTTTCAAGCATCATTCTTGAGCTCAAAGCACGAGCAGTAATTTTCCATTCACACTACCTACTCTAATACTGCTAAGTTTGCCAATGGTGGTATTCTAGCTAATAGAGGGTTGACTCTAAAAAGAATATAAACAATTTTGTAGCATGAGGGAATACATGACAACCTTTCTAACATCCCCATTTTATTCAATAATGTTTTTTTTTTTTTTTTTTTTTTTTTTTTTTTTTTGTGTAGGAGGAAATTCTAGCTCAAATTGTTATCCAATAAAAATATGCAACAAAAACATCTATGTCCTATTAATTAGGTGGTAATTGAGATCTATAATCAAAGAAAGCATTTGATGTCTCCTTAATCTCCTAATCAAAGAACCATGGCTAACTTATTATTTCTAAAATTGTGCAAAGTGCAGTCATGTTTGAAATCCATGCCATATTTACTGATGCTGTCCAAAGTTCTGAATACCTACATTGCATTGTGGTATCAAAAAGTAGCAGAAAAAATTCTCAGTGAGCAAGGCTGCAGCATTCTAGGGTCTAGTTTGGGTCAAATGTCAAATTCAGCAGCCTTCCCACCTAATTCACTATAGCTGATTCTGGGACTTGAACTCATGTTCTCCAGGTTACAGTAGGGTTGCCTTCCTGTCGCACAAAGGCTTCACCTGTAAAAGGAGCAGAAGAAAATGATAAAAGCTTAAAAGCATAAAAACCTAACAGCCATGTGTGTAGCTGGTGAAGGATTTATGAGCTTTGTGTGATCTGGATTAGGTTGATGTTGAACCTATTGTTTCTAAAGCTCTTATTTGGGTATTACAGTCATTAATGCTGTTAGCAAAACAGTGAAAAAATATCCTGGTTTATAGTTCTAATATTCTTAGGCCATGTTATGTAGTCCCAGTGGCTAGAACAGGGATTTTTGTCTCTATATATTCTTCCCTTTCACTACCATGGATTTAAAGTATATTATCTCTATTGGCCAGTTTTTCACGTGTCTATTTTTATGGTTTTGGACCATTTTGCAGGCCTCTATTTGCAAGTAGCTTACTGAGTGTTATGCACACTCTATTGGATCAAACACAACAGGATGAAATGCAAGTGATAGGATGCCAAACTCTTTTTGAATTTGTAAATAATCAGGTTGGTGTGATTGGTAAGCTCAAAATTTCCAGTGTACTGAGTAACTTGCAATTAGCCTTACATGAAAACATCAAACTCATCTAATTTAGCTGGCTTTTGCAGAAGGATGGAACTTGCATGTTTAACTTGGAAGGCTTTATCCCAAAGCTTTGTCAGTTAGCTCAAGAATTAGGGGAAGAGGAAAGGGCACTGAGTCTTCGTTCAGCTGGGCTGCAAGCCCTTTCATCAATGGTATTGTCATTACATAGAAGAAACTTGTTTTTCCTCTCTGCAAAATTGAATAGCTGCATTTAATGAATTGGTGATATCAGTCAAAGTGTACTCTAAATAAAGTGCTAATGCCAACCAGTAGCGGTGCCCTCAAATACCATATTTGTGTCATCTCAATGTGCCTCATCCAAATGCTTCTCAAATATTTTGGTTTTCCAAGGAGTGTTTGGAATGCAATTGTCATATCATCGGAGGAAAAAGAACTTTAGATTGTGGTGATCACCTGGGAGGTTTATCCTTTATATTATTGTTGCTGTTGACATGAGGGTTTGACTGCTGTGTTGTTGAGCGGAGGTCCTGTCAATGACTCTTTTGTTGTTGAGTAGGCCTGTTATTTTGAATCTGCTTAGTTCATGATGTTCTTAACAATACCTCTAGGTGTAACAAATCAATAACCTATTCTTTGGACCAAAAAGCTTGTGTGGATGAGTGTCTTAGTTGTGTGAAACCATATGCCCTTCGTCATCTTCTGCTGATTATTGACTTTGATTTTGGATTAATGTTTCAGTTGAAAATCTACCTGGACATTTTGTTTCACTTCCTTCCAGACATCTTGGAATGATAATAAGTGCAACATATCTTCTGAAAACTAATGCTATGTTTTCAACTTTGTAAAGCACAGTGCATCTATTTTTGTGCTTTATATTTATCATTTTTATGTGATTTTCTTTTTCGTTTTGCTGTGTAGGTCTGGTTCATGGGTCAGCACTCTCATATTTCAGTGGAATTTGATAATGTGAGGAGACTTGGACAAACTGGATTGCATTTCAAGTTTACTTGCCTGTCCTGTAATCTGATGCATCCTGATCAGCTTCCATCTTTCCTTAATCTTTTTGCAACTCTTCATTTTTTTTTTATTATTAATGTTAATCAATTAGTAACAATATGATGCAGTTAGATGCACCATGTAACTGAACATCCAGAATGTTGTAGCATTCTTTTCTGTAAAAACTAATTAGAGGTGAAAAATGTATGGCATCTGAGGGAGCTCATAGCCCTAGGTACTTGGAAAAAATGTGGGCCAAAGGAATTGTATTGCAAAGAATGATATCAAGGCTGCCATAGGAGAGAGCATCTTAGCAATAACATAATCGTATTTTCCTACTAATTTTTGTCACATTGCAAATATCTTGAGCCATAGGAGAAATTGATCTGTGGAGAATGGTATTCAAAGATACCCCATTCGTAATGCCCTTCGTGGTGTCCTCTACAGCAAATAATTTATTGGAAAATTTTCACCATAAATATTCTCTTACATGATTTATTTATTTTTCATCTTCTTGATTTCTGCAGCAGTGAGATAAATGTTACCATCTTAGTACTTTTCATATTGTTGCGCAGATTGTTTCAGTTGTGTTGGAAAATTATGGAGCTTCTAAGAAAAATTTGGATGATGTTGCCACTGAAAAGCAAGGTTCTCAAAGTCACTGGGTGCAAGAGGTGCTCAAAACTGAAGGCCACATCACTCCTTCTCCAAAGGTCCATTCAAAGATTCCTTCTTGGGAGACAGTTGTGAATGAAAAAGGCGAAGTAAATGTGACAATGTAATCTGGGAGCAAAGTTCTCTGAAAAATACTATATTTTAATGTTGTGCTGTTCCATTTACTTTCTGATTCTTTGATTGTTTTATGGTCAGGGAAGATTCGCAGAGCCCCTACTTTTGGTCCAGGGCTTGCTTGCATAACATGGCCAAGCTGGGGAAGGAGGCTACAACTATCCGGCGTGTTCTTGAATCTTTGTTCCGTTACTTCGACAATGGAAATCTGTGGTCTCCTGAGCATGGGCTTGCTTTCCCAGTCTTAAATGATATGCAATTTTTAATGGATAATTCTGGTAATTTCCGTATTCATTTTGCCAATGCTGTCTATTCCTTCAATTTTAGCTGTTGTTGATGATGAACTGATCCTTAACATTTTGTTATTCGTGTTATGTCATAAGGGCAAAATTCACATGTTTTGCTATCAATTCTGATTAAGCATCTCGATCACAAGAATGTCCTTAAACAACCCAACATGCAGCTGAACATTGTAGAGGTTACGACCTGCCTCACTCAACATGCAAAGGCTGAGTCATCTGTAGCAATAGTTGGTGCAGTAAGTGATGTCATAAGACATTTAAGGAAGAGTGTACATTGCTCACTTGACGATGAAAATCTGGGTTCTGAATTAAGAGAATGGAACAAAAAGTTTAGGGAAGCAGTGGATAAGTGCCTTTTGGAGTTATCAAATAAGGTTGTGTGCATTTTCCTTATGTTAATTTAAATCATAACTATCAACTTTCAGTCCTATTTATATCACCTTCTATGTAGTTGCAAATGTTTTGCTATTGTGATAAATTACCACTTGATTTTGATTGAGATACAAAGCTGGTTGCTGTGTTTGAGCAGGTTGGGGATGCAGGCCCAGTTCTTGATGTTATGGCTGTGATGTTGGAGAACATCTCAAATGTCACAGTTATAGCCAGAACTACAGTTGCAGCTGTTTTTCGTACTGCTCAAATTATAGCCTCAATGCCAAACATGTCATATCAAAACAA
This sequence comes from Rhizophora mangle, assembly GCA_037832345.1. Taxonomy (NCBI): domain Eukaryota; kingdom Viridiplantae; phylum Streptophyta; class Magnoliopsida; order Malpighiales; family Rhizophoraceae; genus Rhizophora; species Rhizophora mangle. Next base: position 826,907 of record JBAPLJ010002022.1, on the reverse strand, counting down.
GGCAATGCAGAATAACACTTTTTTTCCACTTATCAAGTATGAGCAACTACCATAATTGTGGCATATTTTAACAAATTTTTCCTATCTTCAGACATTCCCAGAGGCCTTATTTCATCAGTTACTCCCAGCTATGGTCCATCCTGACCATGAAACGAGAATTGGAGCTCACCGCATCTTCTCTGTTGTTCTTGTGCCATCTTCAGTGTTCCCTCATCCATCCTCAACAAGTCTTGAATCAAAGAAAGGTGTTGATCTTCTGTGGACCCTCTCAAGAACTGTCTCTGTCTTTTCATCTTCAGCTGCTTTGTTTGAAAAGCTAAGGAACAAGAAAACTTCCAGTATGGAAAATGCATATCGAGCAAACAGTGAGAATTTTTTTCCTGAGGATGGAAAAATCAGTAATGGGATCCTTAGTAGAATGAAGTCATCTTACAGCCAAACGTACAGTACAAATTCAATAGCAGATGAGAACAATGTGAAGGATTTAAATAAGGAAACAGTAAGTTCTGGCAATGTCATTACCATCTCAAATTTCTTATCTATCATATGAATTATAGCTACCTATGCTTCTGTAAGCATTTTTAGTAGGTCCATGGGCTTTCAGGATCAAGTTTGCTATACCTAATGAACTTCTGGAAGTTGACATCTGGGATTGTGATTCACCTTGATGCCTAGTCATTTTGGTATCATTCTAACTGTATTCTTCCTAACTCCTCTGGCAGAAGTTTCTAGCAATACCTGGAAACAGCCTACCCGGAAGAAATATTTCAGTCAGAGACTTTGTATTCATCTCTGCATGTGTATATTTCTAAAGGACTTCAGTATGAGGTTTCCTTAGTTTGGACTGTAGTAAAGTCTTCTTTGACATCTAAATGTTTCTCACCTTAGAAATTAAATGTCTACCATCCCTGAAACTGAGATCGATTCAAGCCATCAGGACACTATACCAGACACGATAAGAGCTTCAAAGACAAGACATGTCTTTAGCTAAAGGGGGGAAAATTCATATTGATATTCTACAGAGGGGGAAAATTTACATTTATATTATCTGACAATGTTAGAAGTTTATTCAACTGTCAAAATTGCTCCAACCAGCAGTGAAATACTGCAGATTCGAAGCCAACGATATTCAGCTTTGTGGTTGGTTAGTACAAATTGTCCCACCTTAGTCCTGCATTGATTTGCATGAGCTTTTTGTGCTTATTGAATGCAGGACATCAGTTCCCTAAGGCTGAGTAGCCTCCAGATTAATCTCTTGCTTTCATCAATATGGGCACAGTCCATTTCCCCTGCAAATACACCTGAAAACTACGAAGCAATTGCTCATACATACAGCCTGGTATTGCTGTTTTCTCGATCCAAGGTAACTAATTCCGAGGCTATGTCGATTGATTGTAGTTTCTCAAACTAAGATGTATGATATACCTTTTGAACAGATCACTATTGTAATTTAGTAGCTGTATTTTGCTGGTCAAGGTTTAAGCTTTTCATCTTGATGACATGCATCTGAAAATTGTAGGAAATATAAATCTATATGCTGGAATTCTTTTCCTTTTTGTTTAAACCCTTCATTTATTTGTATTTACAGCTGAACATATGATTAATCTTCCATGGCAACTGCTTGCTGCAGCAGGATTTTTATTGTGATGACTTTTTTCTTGGAATTCAACTTAATAAGGGGCCATGAACTTTTAGCTCTTTTAATTTATAGGTCAGAGTGATGTTCATTTGGGTTTCCCTAGGTGCTTATATTGCTGTTGGTGAATATGTATTCTACTTTTCTTCAAAGATTGGACAGAATTTCAGTTAGCTCCATTCACTCTTTCATGTTTATCCCCTTGTATTTTCTTGGGTTGGGTTTCCTTTTACTCCATTGTCATTATCTTTTCCAGAATTCCAGTCACAAGGCTTTAATTCGAAGTTTTCAGCTTGGCCTTTCATTGAGAAACTTAGCTTTTAATGAAGGAGGTAAAGTTTTGAATTTTTTCTTTCCTCAATATCTTATGGATCTTAGTTTACTGGGCTTGAATTCTCTATAGGTAGTTAATTACAAGATGTTTTCTGGATAATTTCATTCCCTTGTTGTAATCATCTCCATAATGTTTACGATGCTGACTTCAGTACAAACATATATATGTCTTGGGTGATTTACTTCACCATGACAATAACACACTTTTTTTGTGGTCATTCCATTTAAACTTTACTTTGATGACTTTAAGACACCTAATAAATGAAAAAGTATCAAGTTGGTCTTCATATTAACATCATTTACAATTGCATGCGTATTGATCACATAAAATTTGGCCTTTTGAACGACTGGTTAGTGTGTGTCTTGTTTTCATTTCATTCACTTTTGCATTTTAGTTTTTCCACGTACTCACATGCTAATGAGCAGCGAATTAATTGCAGGGACGCTCCCACCTTCACGTCGCAGATCCTTGTTTACCTTGGCAACTTCAATGATTCTCTTTTCCTCAAAAGCATATAATATTCTTCCACTTGTTTATTGTACCAAGGCAGTACTTGTGGAAAGAATGGTGTGTGGATTATGGCCATTCTAAATGTACCTGTTTTTCATGTTACCTCGTCTTCTAAGTACAAACAAAGAAGCTGTGTTCATAATGAGGACTATCCTTATAGCTTTTAAAGACAATGAATTGCTTTTAGTTTCCTTTCTTTTTATGTTTGTTTTTAACATTATCTATATTTGAATTAGGTGGATCCATTTTTGCGCTTGGTTGAGGACTGCAAGTTGCAGGCAGTTCATTCATCTGAGTACCCACAAATATATGGGGATCTGAAGAGGATGATAAGAAGGCCTTAAATTCTCTTTCAGAAATAGATATCAAAGGAGATCAAAGCAGGGAATTCTTTGTGACTGAGATTGTGAAGAGTTTGCCAAATTTATCAGATGTAAGCTTTAATACAAATTTTATAGTATTTTGGACTGTCATAAGAATTTACTTGAATTGGTTAACCTTCTTTGCAGTCTGAATTCTCCAGTGCCCGGGAACAGCTCCTTGCGGAATTTTTACCTGATGATGTCCATCCCTTTGAAGCCCATCTATTCATGGATACCCCAAACAAAATAAATCCAGCTGACCCAAAAGATGATTCCCAGAGAGAGGTTACTGCTTGCATTGGATCTGCATTTTTAATTTCTATTAACCCTTGACGTTCCCCTGAAACTGCAATGGTGAAGCCTTGCAGATGGGATGGCCTTTGAATTTGTGCTTGGATTCGCATCATGTTGTTGGTATTTTTATTGTGCAGAGTGCTCCAATTTTTACAATTGAAGATGAAGCTTTCCAAGATTCATATGAAAGTGATGCCAAAAACAACATGGAGTTGGTTGCCCAAAGCCCTGACCTGCTTAGTGTCAATCAACTTCTAGAAGCTGTATGTTAACCAATGTCATGCTCTTCACTAAGTGTTGTTTGTTAGGTGGGCATTGGGGGGGCTTTTCTTCATGGAGTAGGAGAAATAGACAGAATGAAATTATCCGTCATGGGCACATCTATCTATTTTTGTTGACTTAGTTCTAGAGGCTTAAGCTTGGAACTCTTCCTCTATCACGCTAAATCATGCCAGTAAATAGTAAACAAAAATCATCTAAAGCATAACTGCTAATAGCATGTGTTATGTACATAGGCATTGGAGACAGGACATCAAGTTGGAAGATTGTCTGTAACTGCGCCTGATGTGCCTTACAAAGAAATGGCTCTCCACTGTGAGACACTTCAAATGGGAAAGCAAAACAAGATGTCTCTTTTAATGAGTACCCAACTGGGGCAGGAGAATTTGTTTCATTACTCTGTACAGAATCTTCATTGTGAGGATGGGAAGGTGACTTCTGATCAGCACTTTTATCTGGATTCCACTGTTGGTGTTCCTTGCATAAGCATTTATACCCATGAATCATGCTTTTGAAGCTATAGTTCGATGTGCATTTTCATCCACAATCAGCTTAAATGAATCTGCCTTCGTGCCTTAACCTAATTTTACTGAAAATGCAGCCTGGCAATCCTTTCCTTGACCCAGACTCTTCTGCAGTTTCACAAAGACCACCTGTTGCCCCTGTTCCAATGCAGTGCGTAGCCGAGCTACAGCATCATCCTAACTTCTTCAGGCTACCTGCGTCAAACCCGTACGATAACTTCCTAAAAGCTGCTGGTTGTTGATCTTCAGGGATATGAGAAACACACTTTTTTGAGAACTGGCCGGGAAGGTGTAGTAATCCGACAAATAATCGCTAAAAGCTGAGGGTGCAAGCACCCTAGTCAGTTAACTGTAAACCAAAGGCAGGCACTTCTTATTTTCTGCCAAAAAATACCTGAGATGGGAACAAGATGGGTTTCGTCAAATTTCTCTGCGATTCTTTCATTCTTTATCTTGTATACATCTCTGCATTTTTTTTCACAATGATTGCTTGAGGGTGTTGCGCTTTGCTGTTTGCTGCTACCCCCGGCAGCCACCGGAATATTCCATTTCCCTCTCCCGTTTATATGTAAAGAATTGGTATCCCAGTTCATTGTCCTTTCCATGGTTCCTTCGGTGGCGATGGATATATATATATATATATATACTGTAGACTATCTTCAATATATACATACATGTGTGTGTGTGTGTGTGTGTGTGTGTGTGCGCGTGCGCGCGCGGGCGCCATGTTCTTTGTTCTTTCCATGAATGGCATGTGTTCTGCACAAGCCCCTCCAGTCAGTTCATTATTCTTGTTCTTATACTTTTGAATGTGAGTTTAATATATATTATTTATTTATTTATCTCTGTGTTTATAACGTCAATTTTTATATTTTATTTTTCCTTTGAAATTATCAGGAAGACTTATAAGCATGACCCAAAAACCTTAAAAAAGGAAATCCAAAATGTGAAAGACGACATCGTTATATTTTCCATCGAACGACGCCGTGCTGATCTTCATATGTCGTTTTATTTATTTATTTATTTTTCAACGGGAGACGAGAGAAATTGAAAGGAAGCGATCAAAACATCCCATTTCAGAAGGTTTCAAGAGAAGAAGAAACCACTTCTGCCCGCCCGCCAATCTCCGCCGCCGCCGCCGCCGCCGTAGATCCAGAATCCCTGCTTCCTCTTGGTGACCTTTATTTTCCCTCTCTCTCTCTCTCTAACGGTCGCCTCGTCAAGTGAGGTTAATTTTTAATTGTGTGTGGTTCTTGGGATGATCAAAAATCGATTGGGTTTCATTAGTTTGAATCGAGACTGGGCCTCCTAAAGCGTTTTCTTTTTATATGTGTATGCTATATTGTGATTTTGATGCTTTCCTGTAAGATTCGTTTGTTCATGTATTGGGCTGTTGTATGTTGGTTGGGGTGAGCGTGATGGTTTTTTCAGTTAAGGCGTTGCATTGAATTTGATTGAATTTTCCCAATCCCTGATTTTTGTGTGTGTTTCTTTTTTTAATTGGTTAACCTTTAATTCCAATGAAATTTGGACTGGTTCTTTTTGCAGTAGAAGTATGGTCTACAAAATTATCTGTGTATGCAGTGCCACCTGTAACTTTACCGGATCTTTTCCTGGTCCATCTGTTAGACTGGGCTGTTATTTATGGCTAACAAAGTGACTTATTTTAGTATTTTTTCTTCTCCTTTTTGCAGGTTGACAATGGGAGCCAAGTACATAATTCCGTCTGTGTTGGGTTCATTTGCAGTTGCATATGTTTGTGACCGGCTTGTTTCTGATGATAAGATATTTGGTGGTGAGTGAGCATGGGTTTCCCTTTCTCTTCTTCTGGAGAAAAACAAAAAAAGAATGGTTTAGGCTTGACGCCTAGTGCCCTTGCTTCACATCTACTGATACAATTTAATCTTAATAATTTGAAATCAGGAACTACTCCACATACTGTTTCTGGTAAGGAATGGTGGGAGGAGACTGACAAGAAATTTCAGGCTTGGCCTCGTACTGCAGGGTCACCAGTGGTAATGAATCCCATCAGCCGCCAGAACTTCGTTGTCAAGGCTCGTGAATGATAATTTGGAGTTAAATTGCAATCTGTTTGTTGGTTTCAGTTTGTTGCTTTGCTGATATCTTTATTGATAATGTGGACGTGGCCACACTTTGCTGAAATGCTACCTTCTTTCCATTTTTGTTTGCATACTTGAATGAAGTTTGACAATGATGTCTTAAATCTCTTAAATAATTTGTAGTGTTCCTTGTTTCTTCTTTCTTGTGATTAATGCATGAGTCCGGAATATGACCAGGCTGGTCACCAAATGGTTTGCCATGAATGTAGCCATTGTGTTCTGCTTGATTCAACCAGTAGTTCTCTGCAGTATTTTGCTTCCATTAGCTGGTTTTTTATTATAAGCAATCATATTTAACTTGGTTGGAGTTTCTGATTTTGTATCTACTTTGGTTGGAATTCCTGATTTTGCATCTACTTTTTTTCAATCTAAAGAATTCTGATTTGCAAGAAGAATGGCTGTCAACATATGTATAATTGTTTAAATGTAGCCTGATCTTTTATTGTTAAGAATAATGGTGAAATAGAGGAAGACTAAAATGAGGATGCAAAATTTTTATTTCACCAAAGTGATCAACTTTCAACGTTTGGCATTAATGCTTTTTGTAGAAACATCTGCTTAATTAAATGAGCTTTGAGCTCTTGTCTACATTCTGTTTGTTTTTATTATTCACAAAGAAAACTCAGGAACACTTAGCATATGTGAATGGTTGCTGTTTGAATTCGAATTAAAATTGATTCGTGCTTGCCTGTATATAATTCTGCTAAATGGGTCTTGCCTCTTTCAGTTGAAGTCAGGTACTTGGATCCATTTTCTTCAGTTTGTTCTATGCAATTATGTTTGATGTGAATCATTGTGATATTGTAAGTTTCTTTTGACGGCTTTAGTTCAATCTATCTTTAGTTACTTTCTTAGACTCATATATTTGAAATAGGTCACTCGGTCACATGGGTGGGTATATACATGTACCTTCTCGCTCCTTTTTCTCTGTGCTATATTTGGTTTGAGATTATTTCAAATTGAATGGGAATTGCTAGATGCTTGCATAAAATGGCTGCATGCATGCAAAACTGTAGGCAATGTTATTTGTGTGTATTTAGTACCCAATAGAAGTTGCCCCAATTTTCTCTCATATGCTTTTTAGTTTTTATTCGTCTTTGAGAGAGAGAGAGAGAGTCTTGTGGACAGGCATTGCTTTGCCTGGACAATCAGGCAAACAATGAATTAAGAGCTCTGTTGCATGCAATGGAACCAAATCTGGGCGTCAAATACAATTCATTGCAATGCAAACCTGGTGACGTAAATTGCATGCATCTCCTCCGCAACTCTTTGGCTGTTTGGGAAAGAAATACGAGTTACTCGCAATTGAGGCAAACGAGCTATAACCGAATTTTGGTTTGCCATGGATGGTGCAGTGTTGGAGATTCTGAGGAAATTGGCATACAAGGAGATTTGATCAGCATGGGGTCTCCTCAGATGGCTAGGGAAGCTCGACAGAATCATCTCTAACGTCGATGCTCTTCTGCAAAGAAGTAGGACAAACAACCCAGAGATCCGATCGCATATGACTCTTGCCTCAAACCAAAAAAAAAAAAAAAAAAAAAAAAAAAAGGATCACATGCATCATAAGAGGTAATTTTCATATAATAAACTAGACGAAGACAGACGAAAATCAAAACCTCCATCGAACCGGTTCCTAAAATAAGATCATAGGGTCCAAGGCTTAATAGTCTGTGGTTGCATTCCACGGCGTTGTAGGAGAATTCTAGTCTATTGTCTGGTACTTCTAAGACAATTGACTACGTGTGAGAAATTTCAATGAGCCTGTTCTCATCTTTTAACGCTCTGACTTCCCTTGTAACCAAAATAAAAAAAGAAATCTAGTTTATTAGAGCTTTAAGCACTGCCAGTGTCTCTAACGCATCGTTAAAACAGACTAATCATAAAATAAGTATATAACATGTTTGTTTATAATTTAGTTATTAATATCAAATTTGTATAATATATAAATTTATTATATTTATTAAAAAATATATTTTTATTTTTATTTTATTTAAAAATAATTAAAAAAACAAATTTAAAAAATAATTTTTTTCTTTTTAAGAAAGTTAAAAAATTTTTAAAAAATTAATTTGTGAGTAATTTTAAAAAATATACATTTTTCTCTTTATAAAAATAAAAAATATTACAATTTTTTTATTTTCTAAAAACTATCTTTTTATTTTTTTAATTATAATTATTTATGTTATTTAAATTTTAAATATATGTAATTTTTAAAAAAAATTAAAATAATTATAATATATATTAAATTATAATTAAATAATATATATATATATATATAAAAATTTTAATTTTATTAAAATATTAAAAAAAAAATTATAAATTAATATTAAATATTAAAATTAAGTAAATAATATTATATAAATATTTAATTAATTTTGTCTTAATTTTATTGGTTATAATATACTAATATTAGATATATATAATATATAATTTATTATATTTATTAAAAAAATAATTTTTTGTATTTTATTTAAATATAAAATATAAAAAAAATTATATTATAATTTAATTTTAAAAAAATATATTTTTTAAAATTATTAATATTTATATCACAAAAATTTTAAATATATATAAAAAATATAATAAAATAAATATAATATTTTAATAAAATTAAAATTTTTAATATATATTTAATTTATTTTAATTAATTATAATTAAAAATATATTATAATTTATTTTATTTATATTAATAAATTTTTATATTTATTTTAAAAATTTTTAATTTATTTTTTTAAAAATATTAATAATTATTTTTTATTTAAATAAATTTAAAATAAAAATTATATTTTAATTAATATAATAAATTTTTAAATTTTATATTTGTGATATAAGTAAAAGTAAAAATATATAAATATATGCATAAGAAGAAGAAGAAGAAGAAGAAGAAGAAGAAGAAGAAGAAGAAGAAGAAGAAGAAGAAGAAGGAGGCTTGAAAAAAAAAAAAAAGAAAAAAGAATAAATTGACTTGCTTTTTGAACGCGTCAATATCTGAGTGGTTCAACAGGGAAGCCTAATAAGAACAAGAGGACCACTACACTGCACGGACATATAACTTTGTTTCTGTGTCTCTGGAGCTTCGTCTTCGCTATAAATTTCTCTTCTTGTTTCTTTCGTCTACCAAATAAGTTCGTTGACTGGCCTCTCGTTTCTTGGACGATCGCTTCGTACTCATCCCAGGTTTGCTTCTTTAATCGTTCCCGCGTCTCTGCAATCTCTGTTTGTCAGGGTTTCTTTTTTCGATTGATGGGCTTCCAGCACGCCATTATCGGCCCGGTTCCACCTATTACCGCCAGCGTCGATTACGCTTTATGGATTTTTAGGGTTTCGTTTGTAGATTTCTATTTTAGATTCTTAGGGTCCGGACACCGGCGGTTCTGTTTTTTCGTTCATCTCCATCCGTTATTGGGTTTTGTTTTGAGCCAAGCGATTGGGAATTTCGGTATCACTTGACAGGCGTGGTTTTCTTTAGGGTATATAAATTTTCTTTAAGTCGTTTGGTTTATGTCATTCTTGGTGGGCTCTGCTTTTGCATAATTGGGGTCTGATCATGTGCTGAGTAGCGTCTGAGGAAGCTGCTTGGGCCACAAATTGTTGGGTTTCCATTGGTATCAGAATGTGTATCTCGCTCTGTTCATTTTGTGCTATGTTTATGTCTTTATAGTATGGGTGTTAAGACTTTGGTGATTGCTGAACGACTTGGAGGAGGAGCTGCAAGCGAAAGCACCGTTTGCTATTTCTGGAAAGTGGGAAAATGCAATAGAAATCCCTGTAGGTTTGTGCACACAGAATCGCCAGCTCCTAATGTTTACTGCAGAAACCAAAAGCAATCACATGCTAAAAGGAAGAGCTCCAGTTATAGTTCCAAGGACCGAGAGAGGATGAAGCCCTACTACAGGTCAAAGAGAGCATTAGCCATAACATCCCAAAGTAGTGGGGTTGAAGATGAAAACACTCGGAAGAGCTTTTGTCATTCTACTGAAGATTTACTGAGGAAGCGCCCTGTTGTTGATCACTTGTCAGTTTCAACTACTGGAGGCATTGCCATTCAAGACACAAGGTCCCAAGGCAGTATTAAATTGGTCACCAAGGACTTGCAAGGGAAGAAGCTAAACCATTCAAAGTTGCTTGTTTTGAGTAATGGAGATGCTGCCCCTGTAGTTAAAAGTACTCAGAAGAGCTGTAGTCCTGAAAGTGAAGAAATAGGTAAGAAGAATATAAGGCTAGTTCATGAGCCCCCTAGTCACATGCCTGTAAGCTCGTTGGTTCTGACCACTGGGAGCACTGCACCTGAAGTTAAAACTTTTCAAGAGAGTACAGAAAAGGCTTGTGAGCATTCCCTGACAACTTCATTGGTCTCGACCCCTGGGAGTGTCACATCTGAAAATAAGGCTACTAAGAAGAGTCCACAAAATGTTTGTGACAGCTGGATGTCAGGCAACTGTGTGAAAGGTGATGAGTGCCAGTTCTTGCATCCAGGGTTTCATGGGGATTGGTTTTTTGATCTGGCAAAGCTTGCTGAGCATAAGCAGGTGATCTAACTTGTTTCTTCCAGTTTCTTGTTTCTTTCTAAGTTGAATATTTTAAAATTTTTATTTTTTTGTGTGAAGATTTTAAACTTATACTTCTATCATTAGATGCAGGCTCTATTAAACATTTTACTTTTATTTTGAGGTGTGCAGACAACATGGTATATTCAATGCCTATTGTATAGAACAGCATTATTATGGTTGTGTCAAGAGTACAAGGACAGAATTTATTTGTTGTCATATGTTCATGCATCTGGCATTTTTGTGTTATCCGATCTCACTAGCTCAAGGAATCCTGCTTCTGCTCATAATTTTTCATTTTGAAACTTATATTTAGAAATTTGGTTTTGCTTTAAGCCCTCAACCTCTACCTTTCTCTCTCTCTCTCTCTCCCTCCCTCTCTCTCTCACACACACACACACACACACTATGACCAGCTGGATTTTATTGATGAGATTATTATCACAGGCTGTCTCAGGGATTGCACTTCCGTTAAGATCTGACAAGCTTTACTCAAGCAGCCATGATGGAACAGTACGAGTTTGGGATTGCCATACTGGCCAATTAACAAGGACAATTAATCTTGGTGACAAAATTGGCTCTTTGATTAGTAAGGGCCCGTGGGTGTTTATTGGCATGCCAAATATGGTTAAGGTTAGTTTGCATTTGATTTGATTTCTTACTCTAATTTTGCTTGCTGCTATTTCTGAGTTCAGGGGGTTCTCATATGTGGTTGTGCAGGCATGGAACATTGAGACAGCAGTTGATTTCAGTCTTGGTGGGCCTGCTGGGCAAGTTTATGCCATGGTTGTGGCTGTTGAAACTGATATGCTTTTTGCAGGGGCGCAGGTAATGAAATTTGAGTTATTTTCCTTTACAATTTTCAGTAGCAATCTGGGCAAATCTCTTTTTTATTTTTAACATGAATAAAACAGAGAATCTTGTAAGCTTATGCATTTGGCATTCACTGTAGTATGGGGGTTTGAGTTGTTTGTGCCATTTACTGTCCTTAATTTTCATGAAGAAAGTAGTAAAAGATGTTACATATGATGATGTTTTCATGTGAAAAGGGTTCAGTTATATGCACATGTGTAATTGTGATTTGTGTAGCTACCTTCGGGAATATGTTTATGATCTTATAAGAAATACATCATTTGTTTTTCTTTTCATTTTTGTCTTTCTAGGATGGCGTTATTTCAGCATGGAAAGGCAGAAGTGGGGACCCAAATCCTTTCCAAATGGCAGCTTCTCTAAAAGGCCATAAAGGGGCTGTGTTATGTTTAGCTGTCGAATCTGGGAGGATTTTTTCAGGTTCCTTGGATGGTACAATAAGGGTAAGAAATAATCCAAAAGTTTCTCTGTTTAGGTTATCTGTTGCTTGCTGCATTTCCATTTGTTTTAAAAGTGCTTGTTCTTTTCCTTTTTGTCTGTCAATTTGGACTTCATATTGCATGGCACTTGAAATACTCTTTTATGAGGCTCAGACTAAAGGTAACAGATGATTTTCATTTTTCTTCTTTTATCAGGTTTGGGACCTTGACAGTTTGCAATGTATTCATACGCTTAATGGGCATACAGATGCTGTGACGTCCCTGATTTTCTGGAATCAGTATCTGTTATCTTGTTCGTTGGACCACACGATAAAAGTTTGGGTTGATACCAAACAGGGCTGCATGGAAGTGACTTATTCACATCAAGAAAAGCATGTAAGTAGATGATTTCCAGTCCATTTTATTGGCATTCAAAATTTAGTAGCCTCATTTTTTGCACTTGAGGGGTTTATTGTGATTTTCAAATATTGTTTCTAGCTGGTGATTGATTGACAAGTATATGATATCATGTTTTAGAATATATGGAAGGCCCATGTAGACTTCATTCATATCACATTATCACATGTAGTCGTAGGGACAGTGACCATGGTGTCTGTTTATGTTTTCTAGTCAGGCGGACAGTTTACTTTTTTTAATAAGAAAAAAAGAAAAAAAAAAAAAATGAAAATGGGTCTTCAACTTTCTGTCAATGATGCATATTGTATTGTCTAAGGAGCTGAGTAAAGGATAATACTATGCAGGTTATGTGGTGATTCATATATATGTATACATGTATCTCTAGTCATCTTGGAGTTATAAGGATACTTACTGATGACTTGGCTGAAATAATTGATGACAAGCCTTAACTTTCATCTAATTTCTTTGTGTTTTGCTTTATTTGTTGATTACATATCAAATATTTATTTGTGAACCTCCAGTAGGGTGGTCATAAATCAATTTGGACATTGGTTAATTTGCATGTAAGTTCACAATTGCGCAAGTAACTGGACCATCATGTGCTCATGTGATCATGCAAGTCCCTCGCTCCATCTCAAGCAGTCATTTGTGCATGCACTCCCGATTGTGCTAGTCCCTAGGCCGTCATGCATGCATGTCACTTGGGATTGTTCCAGCCTTCCTAGCATGCCTTCTTTTAGAAATGGCCAAATCAGGATTATGATGATTGTTTTGTGATTTAGTTAGTCAAGAAAAGACTTGCTTGGCTCAACTGCCAACATTCTCTGTTGGCAACTGTCTGTATCTTTCTTGTTTTCAGTGTATGTATATTCTGGATGATTAAGCTAATTATTGTTAATGGTGCTTGTTACAGGGTGCACTAGCTCTTTGTGGCATAAACGATGCAGAAGGGAAGCCAGTTTTGTTATGCTCTTGTAACAATAATGTTGTCTGCCTATATGAGCTACCATCGTAAGTAACCTCAATCCTTATCAGAGGTATTTTGCGCATAAAAAACAGACCTTCTAAGTGGCTTCTTAATAAAACTCATCCTCATTTTTGCGCAGATTTAGGGAAAAAGGAAGAATATTTTCGAAGCGAGAAGTTAGAACTATGCAGACAGGTCCTGGCGGTCTCTTCTTCACGGGAGATGGGACTGGCATGCTGACCGTGTGGAAATTGGCAGAATCAGAGGGGCGTTCACCAGTGGCATAAATTTATGTTGCTGCCTTTGGCGTAGCCCAGTGGGAAGAAAGGGATTTGGAAGCTACCTTGTAGGGGTACATACTGCATATTAAGAAAGTATCTAGGCCTCAATTGCTGCTGCGGAACTCCGATTAACATGGTACTGTTTATTACTAAAGCATTTTGGGATATCTTGTTTATCTCTAAGTCAATGTGAATCCCTTCCATTAGAGGGTCAATATCTGTACGCACGCGTTGCGCTTGGCTGTACCACACTATGAAAATAATCAGACACCTTTTGGCTTTGACATCTAATTTGTTCCCTTCCAAAAAGGTAAAAATTAAAAAATAAAGAAAATAAAATTTGACTTTGCAATTGGGGTTCAGTACACCCATTCTTGTATTCCTGAAACGACATTCAGGTTTCTAAGATTTATGGAAGGAAAAGCCATTTTTCGACATGAACAACGGGCCATCTGCAACGTCCCAGCCTCGCGTGAAGCCGCCAATCAACGGAACCCTAGACCTTAGAAAGGGTGTCAAACGTGTTCGCCGCTTACAAACGATTAATTAATCTACCCAATCAACTCCCAACCCGCGTTGCTCAAACCCAAAATTTAATAATAATAATAATAATAAAAAAAAATTATGATCATGCAAAGAGAGAATCTATATATGTATATATATATATATAATATTATTATTAAAAGAAAACGAAAATATTATACTAATATTTTTAAATAAAAAGTAAAGACTATCAACAATTTGAACGATTCTCATCAAACCCTAATTTCAATTTCACAGCCATTAGTTAGTTCAAAATGCCTTCATCATTACTATAAACTGAGTCCAAAATATCGATAATATATCTCAATATAACAAGGTATCAATGGTAAGATCAAATCATTGGAATCTAAAAGTCACAAGTTTGAACTAAAAAAAAAAAAAAAAATGGATAAATTATTGTTTAAACTTTATGATACATTTTGTAGAGTATGATCACCATCTAGTCTCACACAACTACAGTCATAAATTACAGTCCCTAGCTACAAGAAAAAGGAACCATAGCCACTCTTAATATCTATAACATTTTGTAATTTTAGACTATATAGTAAGTAGTTCATGAGAATAATTTCATTAAGATATCATTAGAAATTTCTTCAAATCAATTTTTCTTCACAAATTCGCAATAATTTGTAAGAGTATTAGAAGAGTTTGGTTGCCATGCTAAAATTTTCTCGTTTTATGAACTACCGATTCATCATAATTTTTTTGGTGAAAAATGTTGGTTAATAATAAAATGATAAAAGAGAATATAACTTTCTAATAGTATTTCGATTTATTATGAATTTTGAAAGAAGAAATTAATTTTGAGAAATTTCTTGTGATGCCTCAATGAAAATTATTTTGTCCTGGTCAGAGGTAATTAACAAAAAAAAAAAAAAAAAAAGAAGAAAAAATTATCCTAATAAACTTAACTATAATCTTAAAATGACATACAAAATCTCATGAATCACAATGTTAGAAAGATTTTCACATACCGTGTAAGCAAATCATGAGCAATGAATTGTACATTCTTTGCACTAAAAGGTGTCTATTACGGTAGATAATACTGAGGAGAAGATAATAACTCAATACTACCTTCTTTACTTTTCTCTCTTTCTCTCTCTCTCTCTCTCTCTCTCTCTTTTTGAAATATATATTCTTTTTTGGGTGCATTAAGGACTGTAATACAGTAGAACTGGAAGGATTTGGGATTTAAACCTCCAATCTCTCCCCCAGAAGCTTTGCTCTTATGTCTAACTGAGCTAATTCGGTTAGCTAATACTAACATTTACATCTCAGTGAAGAAACAACAATTGGATCACAGTGAAATTAAAAATGCCAGCAACAGCAATTCAGGTACCAATAAATAGATTGAAGGGCATGGAGAAAATAGAATACCAGGCACCAAATCCAGTCAAATCCATTCACTAATTTTCAACTATAGAAACGAAGGTTTCTCTCCTTTCCTAAAATAATTGCTACCGAGCCTGGAAAATGATAGAGGAGCAACCAAAATGCGTTCATTTCATAAGTTTACAAGATGTAGTCCAATTTTCAGCATTAAGTTTCAGTCACTGATCACAATCTCTGTTATCTAGCACAAAGAGCTCAAGGAACTGGGTTTGGAATGTCATGCTCCGTAGGATGACCAGGTCCATTGTTACATTGCTGGACATGACCCTGCTCACCTCCATGAATGGAGGTTGTGGTACATTGCTAAATGGACTGTCGTCTTGGTCAAAATGTTGTTCGGGGATTGATGACCTCACTGGGATATTTTCAGCAACTGCATTGCGTTGATTCTCTGTCACTTTCACATTTTCATGTATCCTACACAAGGCAATACCGGATTTCATCAAATAGTGGGTAAGAATGACACCCACAAATATTTAGCTTTAACTGCAAGCCAGGAGCCAACAATCTAGTTAATTTGTTGCGTTTTGTCTCTGTCCATGACGGTGTAAACAGACACAAGTCTGACAATTTAAAAACATGCAAGAATGAGATTTGAGAATACAAGATGCATGCTTATACATCTACATAGAACTAAAGATTATAGATTCATTATTACTAATAAAGCTTCACTAACCATGCTGTGCAAAAAGTTTCCATACCAGACTCATCTACCCAAAACTTTCTATAAAATTACCTAGGCAGGCAGTGATGCCCCAGGTGACTACTTGCATGCGCTCAACAACAAAACATGCAAATGTCACAGGTTAAGCCAAAAACATTGATTAATTTGGATAGCATTTTGCGTATGTATATATCCGAAGACAATGGCAATTTTATAGGGACAGGGACAGAAAGTACACGTTCATAGCGGCATAGCGAGCTCACCTAGTGAAATGACAAGTAGTCACTAATGGGTTATGGACAATTCTGAACATCAGATGTGAGCCAAAAGATTAAACTATAGGCAACAACCTATGTACCTTGGTCGCATCACCATCGGTCGTAGTCGAACTTGAAGTGCCATTTTTGTCGACTCTACATTCATGCATGATCCAGTTGGCTTTCATACTTCGTTCATATTACACTAGAACTGTTTTATACCCAATAGTACGCCCTTCGTTTTCCACAGAATTAGCAGCTGCATTATCCTTCCAAAATCCATCGCCTGCTTTCCGGCTAGAACGAGCCCCATTTGAGAACATGCGGAGCCTCGGACATAAACTTCTTGTTTGCTGTTTTAAACTTACCTGTTCATGCAGGAATAGAAAGGACAAGTAAGTTAGTTTGCATGAAAGTTCAGAAAAAGCGTTTGATAACAAATTAACACTAAATAGACAAAATCAGCAATCGGAATCATCTCTGTCATCTCTCTTTTTGTTGAATTTCATGCTGTTTTACGATAAAGCAGAGCGAAGGAACAGATAACATAATACAATTTTTCATGCACAAACACATGTAAACAAAAGTAATGCATAAAAGACATTGGCCAACTTTTGGGGGGGGGGGGTCTCCAATTACACTTCCCATACCAGATGTAAGGGTTGAAAAAAATTAAGTGGGATCTGGCTGAAAACACAGTGAAAATAACAGGAAAGAGAAATGTTAAAAAAAAAAAAAACAGGAAATATGATTGAAGTAAAAATAAAATAAAAATAAAAATAACAACATGCACTAACAGCTGAGCTGTCGAGGATGGCATCCATAGATATTCAAGGAAGGAACGCAGTCCAAGGGCAAAAGGTCGATTCATGAGCATGTTCTTCAAACAATGCTCCAACAACTCATGATGGTGAGGATCAAACCTATAACCAGGTGGATAGACATTGCTGCCAATGCCATGATGAGTCCTCCGGCTTGCATCAACCAGCTTCCTGTTATTCATTTTATTGTCGTCACCCTGCATGTTTTCTTTCATGGAAGCTATCCTATTCATGTGAAGCTTCCTACCATTGGCACACGCACTTATATACACACGTTCATTATATTTTTATTTTTTTAAGTTTTCAATGATCTTATAATATATTTTCTGTTTTTTTTTTTTTTAAGTAGTATTTGGTAGTAGAATTTGAGAGAAAGTAGGATAATTCTTCGGATATGTGGACAAGGAAGGACACATAAAACTCCCCGATTCATGGTATTTAGGAGTTCATCTACGTAAGTGATTGGTACATTTTTTTTCTTTCTTGTTATTTATGAATTAATTACTACAATTCCACCTCAATCAGGATATATGGATGTAATAAAAATGAAAATAAAAATAAAAATAAAAATACAACATTTTTCTTAATTTGTAACGCTGATATTTATGATAAAAATTAATCATATATATATATATATATATTTACTTTATTTTAATTATGTGTGAAAAAAAAAAAAGTTATGCAATTCATTGCATATATTTTATTTTTTAAAAATTATGTCTGAAAAAGCACCATATAACTCATACATATGTTAAAAAAAAAAAGACAAAAATGATACTATTTGAATGCCTACCTTCTCCCTAAGCACAAGACCAACAGATCAGCTTCTCTAAACCCTTCACTCATTTCTCTATCTAGACAGTTTCGATTTGGGTTTTAAGAACTGGGCCTGCAACATCCCTGGCTCTCTCGAAACCCCAACCAAGTCTCTCTCTTTAATCTCTGGCCCATTGGGCTCCATCCTCCATTTAATTTTGGGAATGCTTGTCGTTTCACAAGCGAAGAGGGAAACAGGAGACTTCGCGAAATGCGCCGCTTAAAGAACATATAAGAACAAAAACATAAAAAAGACGAAGGGGATGATACGACGATGGATCGGCCATGGTTAAAATTTCAAAAACCATTCAGAGCTAGAATCCCGTAATTGGAGATGAAGATGACGAGTACTAATACCACGACGAGTTTGGAAAATTTTCAGTTCAACCACACCCCTTCGTATTGGTAACTTAGCGCCACCTACCACGTACTTGTTATTATTACTTTTTTTTTATTGCTTAATTTTTAAAATAATTTTGTGTATTTATTAATTAGTACGCATGAACGGAAGATCAGTTCCAGTTAATATTTTACTGTTATGTATATGTTGTAGCGAGGAGAATGTGTACTTTCTTTGCAAGAAGCTGTGCGAGGTGGGAGTAGCAGATGCGGATGGCTTAGATCTTTTTGTGGTTTTCATTTCCAATGAAAAGAAACAGGCACGTCTCATTTTTTCCCTCTTTTTTCTTTTCTTTTTTGTGTTTTTTTCCCTCGGTGGTTCCAGTGAGTTTCTAATTTCTGTTTTTGTAAGTAGAATTCATTATTAAGTTGTTGATGTTGTTCAGACAAATCCACTGGGACAGTTTGATAAATTTTAGTAGGTGAGTTCATTCCAATGAAAGCATTAGAAAAATTAAATTGTCCAATTATTATCTCTTTTGATTGAATCAAACTTGCAATTATTTCTTTTGTATTGTAACTGCTCTCCTTTTAATGTGACAAGAACTAAGATTTGATAATTAGGGATTGGAAAGAGGGGTTAGGAATTAAAGATTTGAAATTAGGAAATTTATAAAAACAAAGGATATGATTGATGCCTTTGAGGGAATCAATCTCCTATAATCTCTCTCTCTCTCTCAGAAGAGACAAGTTAAAAATTTTGATAAATATTATTAATTAATTGAATGAAAAAGTTATAGAATATTATAAATATATAAATTTGACAATTTATTATTATAGAAATTATTATACATACTAATTCGAAGATAATAAAATACAAATATTAAATAATATAATTGATAATAATAATAATTTTTTAATTAAAAGAATTTCATCATTTTCCTACTATTCAAATGAATCTTGTTCTGAAGGTTTGCCTTGATTAACTATCTTCTTTAATATCAAATTAGAATATTCAAACAAAATTATAATAAATTTACTAAAATTTTCATCGTCCACAATGTCATGATCTGAATTAATATCATCAACATCTGGATATTTGATGTCATCATGTGTCTCTTCAACTCCCTTAACTAGCTTAATCATTAAAAGTTTTTTTTTTTATCTAATATTAGAAGGACAAACATAAGAGGATAAGTTGGTGTTACTTTCAATAGATGTTTTTTATTAACATTGTGGTATTTTAAAGGCTCAAGGTGCTCAAAAAGGTCTTTGGTAAATGTAGTACAAGTTGAAATTCCAACACACGTTTCGAACCAATTATACCATTGAATCGCATCATCTTCTAATTGAATAAAAGTAATTTTGACTTTATAATTTTTTACTATACAATGAACACGTTTCGAACCAATCATACCATTGAATCGCATCATCTTCTAATTGAATAAAAGTAATTTTGACTTTATAATTTTTTACTATACAATGAAAATGAAAATGTTTTTCAACTTTGAAAATTCAATTTGCAGGATCACTCTCATCCCAATGGAGAAAGTCCAGTTTTAAGCATAATTGCATATAGTAATGATAGGTGCATCAACAGGACTCTTGGTTACTAGTAGATTTAGAAGTATTGTCTCTTGATTGATTTTATACTATAGTAAAGGTTATTTGTTTGAACCTCTTAAAAGAGGCTTGTGTGAGAGGCAATAATCCTTTAACTCGAGATATTTTAGCGTTAGAATAAGATGAGTTATATGAAGATATACTGTAAGATTGCAATTAATGATACCAAATATATTTTATTTTGCTTTCAAGTAGGGGGCATAAACAATTTCTTTTTTTCTTTTTGTATGGTAAGAATGCCTAGCTAAACGCAACAGAAAGGAAAAGAGCTCAACGAAAAGCAAAGATCTCTCATATAAGGTGCGTGTGTAGTGCCATGGTAGCAAGTGTTCTGTAAGGAGCTGGGGGACTAATAGAAAAGGCTCTTTGCCATGAAGGGCTTGTTAGCAATTGAATCAAAAACAAAAGACCAAGTCAAGGGGCATAGTGTCAAAGGCATACACCAATAGCAACTAAGAACTAAACTAACTTCTAACTCAAAGGCAAAGACAAAAAGTGCCTTCACCTCTCTTCTAATGGAGATAGGGCTGCTCTGATACTAGATGATGAGGATATAGGAATTGGAAATAGGAATTAAGAATTAAAAATTTGGAAATAGGAAATTTATGAAAATAAAGAATACAATTGATCTCTTTGAGAGAATCAAACTTCAATGATTGCTTCAAGGGAATTGAACTCCAATAAATTAAAAAATATAATGAATATTATTGATTATTTGAATGAAAAAGTTATAAAATATTACAAATATATAAACTCGAATTTGACTTAATAGTCTACAAAAGTAATTATTCATATTAATTTAAAAATAATAAAATAAAAATATTAAATAATATAATTGATAATAATAATAATTTTTTAATTAAAAAAATTTTATCTTAACATAATAACAATTATTATAGGTACCGTTGTGGCACCAAAAGGCCAGTGCGCGAGCTGATGGGCTTATTGTCTGGGATTATCATGTTATTTGCATTCAGGTTAGAAGCTAAACTTGTTTTATTACAGCTAATCTATTTGGGGCACTTAGGATGATTGAGCTAGTTCATTTATTTATTATTTATTTGTTTCTTTTCAATCTTTGTTTCCCTGTCTTTGCTGAAAGATTTCTAAATTCTGTTTGTAATATACAGAAGAAACTCGATGGTGACCCTCATCCTTTAGTTTGGGACTTGGATTCAAGCCTTCCCTTTCCTTCTCTTTTCACTTCCTACATATCTGAAACCCTAAGGCCTTCATTTCAGCTCTCCTCTGATTATGAAAGGTAATTTATATCATGTTATAAGATTGTGTTTTTGTTATGAGGATGTGAAGACAATATCAGCTAGGCCTGAGAGCAAATTATTTAGAGAAACAAGATTCTAAGCAGATGTAAATAGTTTAGCTTAGGTTTTGTACAGTTGGACTCATTTTAAGATAAGAAAATTATCTAACATTGGATGGATGGTGAATTTTCTTTTCTTTTTGATAAGAATATAACTGGCATGGCAAGTTGGTGTCATTTCAAAGCTATAGAAAAGAAGAAAAGGCAACAAAGATAACTTTACCAAAGACAAGAAGTATTACAGAGCACATTTTTGGGTGCTAGATTTCTGCTTGAGGGTAAGGTTGAATGGATGATGGAAACTGAATCCCTTTTTGGTGTTTTTTCTTAGGAACAATGAATCAATGAAATAGCCTTTTGAACCTCTTGAACAATCTGCTCAGTATATTGGATTTGCAATTGAAGAAAGCTTCTAGAGTTTCCATAGTCAATAGTTGATGCCCTGTTCTCTCTCTCTCTTTGCCTCTCTCTATCTCTCTCTCTCCCCTTCTGCCTCTCTCTTTAATGCAGCAGTTGGTAGTGTTGTATTTAGTCAAAGAATTACCTAAGGCCTAGAAAAACTATAAAAGAAACAACCTTAGTTTCATTTGTGTATGCATGTCAAGTATGGGTGACTGAAGAGGCAAGCTGACTGATTTACTTGTGATAACCTTTTAGGCTGCCCATTTAGCCTATAATGATTGTAACTACTTCAGAACTCCTACTGGGATAGGAAGTAAGGCCACCACCCAATGCCATGAAAAGCAAATAAAAATATCTATGGAAGCTGGCTAGTAAGGGTAGTCACACAGATGTGCTGGGAGTGGAGAGAGAGTTGGGGCAGGAGTGAGAGATGTTCCTTGCAATTGCTGTGCATGTTCTGAAGTTATAATGAACAGTCGGTTTGCATGGTATGAAGGCTTTTATGTCTTTATGCTTATCCTGTTTGTATTATCTGTTAAGACTTAGTTCCATAATCACTCTTTGATTTGAAGAATTTGCCATGATTAACAATTATGTTACTGGATTCTAGCACTTGCTAATGAACTCTAGCTTCTGAATGATGGCTTGAAATGCTTTTCTGAAGAACATTTTAGCTGTATTGTCAATGATTTATTTTTGACTGTGAAAGCAAGGGTTGAGGTAGTATCAAACTTTGATTATTAATCGGAATTACAAGAATAGATGGGTTCATTTTAGTTAAGATCTGACATTTTATTTTTGAATATTATGACTATTAAAGCTTTGTTTATTTATTTGCTTTGCCCATTCCAATTTGGTTTGCTTGGCATAGGTTCTTCCGGATTGTGCGTGCTCCAATGTTCCTTCATAGCTTTGCATCTGATAGAAGACACATGAAAGATCCTGCTGGCAACTGGATCGCCCAACCCCCAGTATATGATCCCATAGTTGCCAAGGGTATATTCTTTGAACAGATAATGATCGACACTTTCTACATCAATGTGACATACCAGGATCCAAGATTATAGTTTTTTCTTTCTGCCTTTCTTCCAGTTGTACTATTTTGATCTGAAGCATGGAGCTTGAAAAGCCAAGGGGTTTATGGATTTTGATTTTCTTTTTCTTTTATGTTATCTGTTTGTCAGATGGAACTGTGCACAACTTGAATGAATACATGGAGATCCATGCCCCCAGTGAGTTGCCAATTGTGAAGATCAATTTGGCGGCTTCTATGTTCGACCAGAAATTTGGCGTGGTGGTAAGTGAAAGTCAGCTAGAGGAATTCTTCGGTGAATTCACCATCAAGCACTCATAATCTTTTCTATGGTTCTTTCCCTTTATAGAAATATTGAGCTACAAGCATCTTTCATATGCCAGTCATACTTGGATTATGAATTATGATGCTGGAAAATGATACCATTCATTTTGGATTTGTTAATTGCATAATCAAAAAGGGTAGTTGGAACTGCAAGACACAAGTTCTGAAGTTTTCTGTTCCTTGGATAATCTTGCTTATTTGAATCTGCCAAATGACCATGAAATTGACAACTGGCTAAGGATATACCAATGTGTAACTGGGAATATAAGAAATCCATTTATGGAACAGCAACCAACAAGATAGATTACTACAAAAGTTATGTCTGAAGTTTTTCACATGAAATTAAAGTTCAAATTTTAACACTTGCTTTCTAATATTTTCTCTGTGACTGCAATGTAATTTATTTATCAAATAATATATTTTATTAAATTTTAAGTTTTAGGCGTTGAATTATTTTTATAAATACTCAAAAAGCAAATGGGACAAAGCGGAGCGCCTGCACTTTAGGCACCAAGCGAGAAACATATACATGATGAAGACAATTGAGGACTGCAAGCACTAAACGCGGTTACTTAGTCAAGCGAAAAAATTGACATCAGCAATTGCTGCATTCGGTAGCTACCTTACTGGAACTCTTCATGAACCAAGTATCAAGCAATTGCAAAGAGATCGTCCGAAGATAAGGGATACCAAGTTTAATTTTCATCATCGTTGTCTAAAAGTAAGCAATCTTCAATTTGCTCCCTGCAAGGAGAAGCATCATTTTCAGATGACATCCAAATATGCAGGAAACGTTGGACACCCAGGGTTAAAAATCAGCACCATCGAAAGATATGAATCTTGGCACAAAGGTGAAAGAATTCAGAATTTCTGCAAGCCAAAGCTTCGACCCAGTATAACCATGATAGGAGAAAAACTTGGATCCAAGCTATATCTAAGTTACAGATGCAAAATATTGAGAAACGATGCCTTTGATACTCACCTAAGGAAGTTAACATTGGCAGGGGTGCCATTTTTAGCTCGGGAAACCATTTTCTGTGGCAAAAGCAAATGGAACTGCTCCATTGATGAGGGATCCTTGGGAATTATTTGGAACTGGCAACTTGAACAACAACCAGCACCAAAGGTTGAGCCGTCACAAATCTTGCTGCTGCTCAAACTAAATAACTCAGACTTATTGAGTGGGCTGTTGCAGATAGGACAAAAGGATTCCGAGGGAATAGATTCCTCGGGCTTCAGATTGTATCTCTTTTGACGCCTTCGGGTAGCTAAAGGGACCATAGAATCATTAATTTCAGGGATCCTATTGAAATGGAATGGAGTAAGCTTTCCAGCTGTTCGGACAATAGTGCACTCTCGAGAAGGATTTTCTTCCTGAAATTGAAAATCTTTATCAATGATTAGCTAAATATTGTTATGTTCCATATAAACTTGTACAAGTACAACACTGATGCTAAATTGCTGAAAGAAGAGACTAGTCAGACATCTGATTAAGAGTTAGTGATACACTTCACACACTCTGCCTTTAAAAAGTCATGACAATCTTCAACCAATTGATAATGACACCAATGCAAAGAAGCAATCCTTGGAAATTTCCAAGAAATGAGCATTTCATTCAATTAAACAAGCATTGGCCTTCAAGAGATGCACAAAGTGCAGTTTACTGGTCAGTAGACATTTGCCTTTGTGAAAATTGTCCCTTAAGATGATGCTCCCTAAGTGTAAGTCATGTACAGAATAATATTCCTCACCTGCAACAGCGATACAAATGAAGACACCAATGCATTGATCCCAAAGGGAGGGCTTTTAAGCGACTTTACAGTCTTTAGACTGCCCTGCCAAGATGAGAACACAACTGTCATCTGCAAATGATCTAATGATCTAATTCAAGTCTGCTAAAAATTTATAAAAATCAGAAGAGAATTATGTAACCAATATATAAAAATGGCACAGATCACAAACCCATCAATGTGGCATAGCAAGTTCAGTTCTTGTGCTGTACAGCCAAGAAGTGGGAGCACTATTGGGATCTCCCACCTCGCATCAACATACTGAATATCTGCTGATAAAGAATATCCTTGGCCCTGATAGAAACAAATAGACCAAGATAACTAAATATGACACAAATAATCAATCTACAAACACCTTGGATGGTCATCAACAATAACAGGGCAGATTCTTCCTTATTCATATCCTTAGCTGCTATCAGTGATAAAGATGTAAGAATCTCCGTCTTACAGTTGAAAAATTTCAATGGAAAGGAAATGCACACTTAAAGGAACCCCAAAATGTAAAGGCTTAAAGACAAACCTTCACAGTAGCTGAAATTACATGGCAAGCAATCCTTGATGTGCATGATCCTAAAATAACTCTGTTGTATCCATTTTGCATGGCGACCTGTGAAATTAATAAGCATCCTGCATGATATAAATCCACTTCCTTTTGTTTTAGGCATGCAACAGAAACATCACAATTGAAGACAAACCTTTTGTAAGGTCAGTATGCGCAAATGAAGAAGAAGATCTTCTTTCCCAGTGGCATCATTGACAGAATTTAGTAGCTTTTCCAATCTATCCTTGCCATCAATTAAATTTGAAGCATATACATCTTCAATTCGAACAACATGCAATTGCTTTATTGGTGGAGCTAGGTTAGATACAATTACTCTTATTTCTTGAATTGCTTCCTTAACTTTGTTTGGAGCAATTGGATAGGCAGTGCTTTCATCAATAACTGTCACTCCAACACCAAATACTGGCAATGATCTATCCTTATTCGCATCAAAGTTCTTCTGTGCTCTTTGTTGCATCTCATGTACAAACTGTAAAGCCACCCTAAGATAAAATGGTCTTCTCTCAGAAAAATAAATTACCAAATACAACATTTCACCCGTCCACAAGGGATATACTGTACAACTTATATAAAATTTTAACTATAGTAATCATATATAATGAGACACTGATGGGGGAGCAATCTGCATAAACAAAAAAGATTCATACAATCAACCCAGTCACTCACTTACAATAAACTAGCAACAAATTTTTGATTGTTTATTTTCTCAACTATCACCATTCAAAATAAGAGAAATCACCATTCATATAACTTTAAATAAGAAATAGATTAGGTTATAATTGGTCCAAAAGGCCAAAAAATCCTATTCCCTCTATCCACATCTGATCTGCATAAGATATCAGATGAAAAGTGCCACTGACAATAAAGTTATGAACTTTGGATCAAAGCAAGAGTATGCCCCAACTGACCTTCTAGATCATAACAAAAATTTTATATTCCATAAGACAAAAAGAATATCTTTGGATTTCAATAACGATTTGTATCTCTCACACAATCATGATCTCAGATACTTCCTTAATTCAAAGGTTACAGAACCAAACCCAATTGGGCAACTTACCTAAATTCAATAAAAAAGAAAAACCTTATACAAAGAAGAGAGAGAGAGAGAGAGAGAGAGAGACCTGGAGGAAGGGCCACCAGAGAAAGCAACAAGGACATTATCAGAAGGGGTAATCATGGCATGGGAAGTAACAGCAAGCCTGAACTTTGCATAAAGATTACTCCTAAAGCAGTCTCCACAGAACCTGCCTTCATCTCCACCACCCCCACCAGCAGCAGCAAAGCCTCCACCAGCAGCAATTGGTAGGTTGGCCTTGCACTTCACACACAGATTCTTCTGTTGCTGCTGCAAAAACTCAGCTGTTGTTGTTGTTGTTGCTGCAGTATTCTTGTTACCGAGTGTTTGGACAAAGTCCTGCGGCTCTTCATCATTGTTGTAGCAATTGGACTGGCAGCCTCCTGAGGAATTGCTGCACGCCATGGCTCCTTTTCAGTTTAGGTTTCTACTCCAATAAAGGCGGCTGTTTATTTCCTATTCAAGCAAACTAAATATTGTTAAGGCTACAGCCATAGTGATTGGGACCTTTGGGCTCAATTGAAAAGGCCCAACATTTTGGGCCTCTCCATCACAGCCAGTCATCCACCATAGTTATCATGCTAGAAGCCCAAACCTGTCTCCCATCTTTATATATATATATATATATATATATATATATATATATATATATATATATATGAAATATGCGTATCCTGTGACACACTTTTCATGTATTTTTGCTCCTTTTTTGCCCCCATTCCTTCATCATCAATTGAGAATCAATTTGACTTAATAAGCTTAATTTCTTTCAAAACGTATAAACTAACATTAAATGTATAAATAAAAATATAACAGTAAATTAAAAAATAAGTATGCGGGTAATATTTATTATAATTTAATAATTTCATAGTATTTTAAATTCTTTATATTTACATTCATTATACAATCCTTTCGGGCTCTTCCTTGGCAGGTCCTACGATATAGGGCATTTGTTTTTTATTTTTCTGCTGCCGTAAAAAAAGTGTGATTTTGATCTACATATTGTCGTGGCCCAAGCAGATATCCCAATGGCATCATATGCATGGTGGCTCAAATTAGTCGTTTTTGGAGGCATGCATATTAGGAATACACTTGAATTAGAACTTTTTTTTCTTTTTATATATATATAGTTTCCTTCGTAATAACATTAAGTTTTAATTTTAATTATTCCTTAATTTATTTTTTTTTTTATTTGTGCATATATTCAAAACATTATTTATACTACCAACCTAATTAATATTGATAAATAGGTATTTTTAAAAAATTTTTATCATGCATACGTGCATATTTTTTGTACTTAGCTCTTGAATTTTATATTATAAAATATTTTTTTTAATTTTCTTTTGTAATATTGTATTTATACTTTTAATTATTTTAATATTTTAACAAAATTAAAAGTAATATAGAGTATGTATATTAAGAATATGTTTGAATTAACATTTTGTTTATATATATATATACTTGCTCCGGATTCTATCAAATCTAAAACTTAATAAATACTATAAAAAGAAAAAAAAGAAAAACACACTAGATCACTAAGTAAACTCTGGTATGGATGATTAATACTTTGTCAGCTAGCGACCATGCTTTTTATTTGTCAAGTTTCCACTTTCTCAAATTTCCATAAAGTCAACTGAGCAAATGATCCCTCGTATTATGCTAAAACATAAACTAAATTTGTAGGGGCTGTTGCTTTTGCTGATGGGTCCGCACTGGCAAAGGTAGATTCAACTGTTGGTGCTTTCCCCTTGCAGTGGAGAATTCGTCATTGAATGATGAGAAGCAGCTGCTAGACATGTACTTGAGCCGGAATTTCTTCGCCTTTGATTGTGATGCCCCTGGTGCAGGCACGATGGTGAGGAGAAAAGTCCTTTGAGATGGCTCTGAGCACAGCAGGTGCCACTTTCCAGAGCCTTGATTCCTTGGAAATCTCTCGCAGACCTTAGCCACTACTTTTGACTCAGAGCCAACAAACCTTGTGCAGAACGTAAGGAAGGATAACAAGAGGCCTCGTGCATACATTGCAGACACACCAACAGCTAATGCTTAGGTTATCAATTCAACAGCTTCTTGAATTTCAGACTGTTGTCTTCACAGTTTCAGAATAATCAAGTTACTT
Organism: Rhizophora mangle; assembly: GCA_037832345.1. NCBI lineage: Eukaryota > Viridiplantae > Streptophyta > Magnoliopsida > Malpighiales > Rhizophoraceae > Rhizophora > Rhizophora mangle. The sequence continues at coordinate 798,263 of JBAPLJ010002022.1, read as the reverse complement.
TCTGTGCCGTACGATTCTAAATTGGTGGCCAATAGGGGTGGACACTTGCTGAGACAGTGCTGCTTAACACAAGAACCAAACTGCTAAACCCCAAGTGGTAGGAAGGAATGATGTATGAGGGAGTTCGTGAGATTGAAAATCGGCTTACAAATACGGTTGGATGGAGTGCAATTTCAGGACAACTTGACAACTGGGTGTGCGAGGAGGCCAATTCAGCTTTCATTCAAGGAAGTTGGTGTAGACCTTCTTAGAGGCCAATGGACGTGGGTGTCGGGAAACTTCTCAGGAAAACGTTGAGATGTCAAGGCAGTTGTACTCAGAAATTGAAGACAAGATTGGTTGCATTGATAATAGACAGTAAAAATAATAAAAAGTAATTTTTTTTCAAAAAGAGGGAACTTTGAAACTCTCTACAATACAAAATATTAATTGACAATGTGTCCCCTCTTCTCAATTGTCGAAATGGATGTAAGCATCCTCCCGAAACGTTTGGCACGTAAATTTTGTTTGAGACCAACCCTTTGATTCAAACCTTCTTTCAAAACACAATCTGGTTACTAGATGTTAACCCATCAAAAAAATAATCTCACGTCAGCCAATGGAAAACAGCAAAGCCATCCAACACTACTCAAAATTGGCTAAATGCATATCTAAGAGTTTAATTGGCAAACACGTATCCAGGCGTTTTATAAATGGAATATCCACCTTGGAATGAATCATACAACAAATGAACAAAGAAATGAAATTTCACACAGAAATTCTCGTATTCTTGAGCTAGAGGCATACAAGATTAGCATTTCTTTTTTTTTTTTCATTTGGAGGGAATCCCGTCTGTAAATGAATCATACAAGGTAAATCTACACAGAACTTACAATTATAATAAAAGAAATTACATCAAAGGGAGAAAAACAAAAAAGGAACTGCCCTTCCGTCTGACTGAAAATTTAGAGGGAAAAAAAAAACAAGACTAACAGGTTTTCCATGTAGTACAAGTTTCCTTTTTCCTCTTCCTCATGTTTTCTTGTGTCAAAAGTTGTCTTTAACTTCAAACTAACTCCATTAGGAGGGGGTCACCTTCTGCCATTATTCTTATCAGCTTTATGAAATCCTGTTCGCTTGCAACATTCCATGGGTGAACAGCAGGTGCTTGGGCAGAGTAAATGGTTGAATTTGCAGGTGGTGGCTTCTTCTTGTACACCATAGTGCCAAGCACTGAATCAAAATTCTGTGGTGAATCCATGGACAGAAAGAACATGGGGATGGCGACCTTGTGATGAATTTCCAGATCACCCACCAGGCCAAGAAGATCTAAAAAGTCAGCCACGAAATGCCGAGGAATGTAAAATATCTCAGAGCTACAAATCACAAGGCTCTGGTCACCCTTTGTAGCTTCTTTATAGTTGACTTGGAAGTGAACTGGCATTGAACTCACGACTTTGGTCACCATTTCTGCTTGTTTTGCAAACCAATCTGAGTTCCCATTGATTGACACAGTAGTCCATGACTTGGATACCTAAACCCCATGAAGCAAGTTAGACAGCATGCACACACACACTCAGAAAAAGAGAGATGGAGAGAGAGGTGGCTAGGGAGTATATTGATCCATGAAATATTAGTAAAAGCAAATCCATGTACTGTCTATACAGCTGCAGTATTGACACATCCTTTTTGCCAGTCAACAATATCAGTGTACTATGATAATATATAGAAAATATCTGTGTTCAAATATAAAAAAGAATCCTTTTTATGGAGAAAAAAAACCCTAAGAAGTGAAAAATAAGCAAAAACAAATGTCATTTAGCAATGCAATGCAATGGTCCCATGCATGGCCAAAAGCAATATACAATCTGTGAAGCATCAATTTTGCTAATTGAAGGAAGCATGATAAGAATAGAGAGAAAAATAGAGAAAATAAAAAGGGGGGAAAAAGAAAAGGCAATAATAACTTGCCTTGTCAGTGATCCACAGCTTGGTCTTGTCTGCTTGAAGTAAATTCCAATAATTAAGGATGGTATCATCCTGAAGGAATAAAAAGCCCTCTGCACTGGTAAATCGATCAAATATCTTGGGCAGAAGTCTGCAACAAATATCACAATAAAAAACAGTAGAAACATGAACTCTGCTTTGTACCATTGAACAAAAGCATCTCCAGGGTGAACAGTTGCAATTTAAGTTAATGTTCATTGCCTGAGTATAAATAGTAAAAACATGAGCAAGCAAAATCTGAACAAGATCACAACCACATGTAGAGTCTAAGAAATCTATAATAAAAGAGCCACTAAGGAAAACCAGAAAAAAGACAACTCCAAATTAGAGTTAGTGAAATAAGAGAGGGAGAGATTGCAAAAACTTGAATGACAAAGAATCATTAATGAAAAAAGATGTTTATATAATAGCACCAATATCCTCTTCTTGAATTCAGTTTTTCTCGTAACCACAGAAGCCTAAATTACCCAAACTACAGTGTGATGCCAGTAACAGAAATCTAAGCATCCTTATGAATTAAATTGGAAATTCTCATAACCCATCAATAAATATGGTGGCAGAATAACATTATTGTGAGGATATGACCAGCACTCACTGTGACCCCACACTATTTAAATACATGCAACACACACTGCATCCAGGTCCTCAAGACCACTTCTCGTAGAACTAAACTGCATCTTTAAGCAACAAGAACTTCTTATCTGCAAGGTGATGCCATTTCTTTAAGATATGGTGCATGGGGCTAAAAAGACAACTGAGTGAGGAACTTATGTGCAGGACAGGGCAATGTCAATTCAAATTCAAAGCCAGGTTTCAAATGACAAGTGGCTAATGAGGGCAAGAACAGGTTATGATTCTAGCTGGATGAATTTGACAAAGAAATGGACCCTAGACCAACTTCCCAATAGAGAGATTGTTTTTCATTCTGAAGCAAGAATCCTGTAAACTAGCACGTTCTTAGTGATAATCTCCCCTAGCTACAAATAGTATTGCATAACTTTCAAAATGCATGCATCTGTAAGGTACTTGGCTCAAGGCAACAACAGACAAGGAGTCCCAATGCAAGATAGTCAAGCAAGCAATTGCCAGTAAAACTCAAGCCAAAACCAAAACCAAAACCAAATATTTGGATGCAGAAATTTCAAGACTATATGGACTTTTCTACTGGGACAAAGTCAAAAACTCACAAACATCCCAGATTTCTAAATGACGGTAGGCCCACTATTGATTTTAAACATTCAGGAGTTTGAATAGTGCCAAATAGCAACATATAGACAAAGTGCATACTCTGTGAAGTTGCAAGAACTACCCATTTTGCAGAATTAAATCTGGATGCAAAACAACCCAAGTATGTTAACCATAGTTGTCAGCCCACAATTCTCCTTTGACATTTGCCATGGCAATGTGAGAATGTACCCCTAAGATCATGGATGCGTGACCCTTTTTGTTTAATAGAATTTATGCCAACAATTTGCACAGACTGAAAACTAATATAAGGAGGCAAAGTGTGAGTCATAATTATATAGAATAATGCAACCTGCTTAGAATATTGCATGATCAATATGCATGGTAATCAAATTTGTATGACACTGGTTAGATAAAGATTTCTCTTTTCAAACAAAGATAAACCTGCAACAAATCTTTTCCAATGTTAAATTGACAGGAGATAAACAGAGGCAATAGTCTATACTAACTATAAATAATTATAACAATAAAATAAAATCAATAACATATTAGCTGCTTACTTGTAAATCTTTTCCAAATTTCCTTCTTCAACAGCCAGATCTTCATTCTTCTGCTTGGACAAAATAATCACAGTTTTAAATATCCTTCCATAAAGCAATCGCCATTCTAGAGCAGTACGTTCCACAGGCCCATTGCAGAACATAATAAGAACAATGTTCCCGAAATTCTTCCTCCAGTGAATCAAATTGCTAATCTCAGAAATCACTGTCCCTGTTTCCTCCACTCCAAGATGTACAGATGGCAACTTTCCAGGGATAAACTCCTTACGATCCCCATGACCAATAGTAGCACGTGGCCGGTCTAATTCCAATGACATCAACCTAGGCTGCTGGTATCCAACAGCAAGCAAGTCTTGTAACCAAGCAGCAGTAAACTTCACATCCTGCTCAGTCCAAAACCCTTCCTCTGCAATGGCAAAACTCAGATCCAGAATCTTCTCAAATATTCTATGCTTGCCTGACCGCCATGCAACCAAGAACTTGATTAACCTCCCAACATTCACATGAAGATCTTTCTCCTCTGAAAAGGGGTATGCCTCAATCCTATCATATCTATGCACGGTAGGTGGATAAACAACAACATAGCCACCAATCTCCCACAATAGCCTTTGGCCCCAATAACCCCTCAACACATCAGAAGCCATTGTACTAACTGAAACTGGAAGCATCAAAGCCCAAAATGCAGAAGAATGGTAAATGGTATTAAACGAATTGAGTGGAACCATTAACCCCTGAGGCAATGCCACTTTTGGGGCATGCTCATCAAACCTGATATCAAACGCTTCAAGACCTGATTTTCTTGTAAAATAAAATACAGAATCAACATCAGGCAGTCCGTTGGATATACCTTGCTGTATGAATTGCCTCCCACCAAAGACCTGAGTGTAAAACTCTTCATGCCCAATTTCTCCTACATTCTCCAAAGGCAAACCTCTAGGCCAAACTGACCTCTGCCCAAAATGAATGTAGGGATTGACCACAGTCCGATTTACATTATCATGGCTGTACTGCAATATGGTCTCTTGCCTAGCACTCTCCCCAACCAATTCCACATCAAAGTGCTTCCCCAAATCATCTCCAATCACCTCGGCGCGATCATCAGCATCAAAGATCTTTTTCGCCCCGTGCTGGATCGCAAACAAATAGCCAACACTTTTCCTCACATAGGAATCGTAAGGCAAGTAATCGACGACCCTGTACCCCAAGCTCGCTTGCTGCTCCAAGGACAAATAGATAGCACCCTTCAGCGCCCAATCACTTGGGGTTTTCGAATTCCCAATTGCCAGCACCTGCCACCCCTTGATCTTGACAAGCTTTTTCAGGGAATCTTTGGGGTAATCCGAGACCGAAACGACGACCCATTTCTCGGACCGGAAATTCGCATAAGGTGAAGAAGTGTCGGCGATTCCGGGGATGTTGTTCCAATCAACGTGGGGTAAGTGGAGGGTCTTGTCAATGGACTTGGCTTGGGACTGAAGGCAGTTGAATCCGGCGTCATATCCATAGTTGCGGAGGCAGAAGAAAACGGTGACTGCAGCGATGAGGAGGAGGAAAGCGGTGGCTTTGTAGAAATTATCAAAGAACCAGGTGGAGAAATCGAGGGACTTGGACTGGGAGAAGCGGTGGTTGTGGAGGGGGTGATTGGGGTGGATAGTTGGAAGGCTGGTTCTGCCGGTGGCCGCCTTCGATTTGGGGGACTTTGGGGAATTGGGAGCGGCCTCCCCCGCCGACGCCGCAGCCGCCGCCGCAGCAGCCGCACGTTCTTGGACCAACATTGGTGACAACCCCACAACTCCTTCAACCAATTGAGCCTTTTTTTTTGTCACTGCAATTCTTGCATCCCTGGTTAAAACTCCAATATTGACTTCTCTCTCTGTAATTTGAGTTAAAAGTCTTCAATGTTTCTCATTTATTTTTCTTCCTGCGTCAAAATCAAATCTTGATTCCTTTAGTTCTCTCTCCAACTAACTCCGAAGTACACTAAGACACACAACCTCTCTCTCTCTCTCTCTCTCTCACACACTAAACGTATCTCATTTGTTTTTCATTTCTTTTCTTTATTGTTTTATTTGCAACAAATAAAAGTAAACCCGCCACCCTCCACACACTCAAACCCAACCCCCCCCCCCCTTCTCTCTCTCTCTCTCTCTCTCTCTCTCTCTAAAACTAAGACATTTTTAATTTTCTCTTTAGAAGGGACTAGAAAAGGAGAGCTTTATTCGTTGACAGGGAAATTGAATCTTGGGGCATGCGACAGATGTTGGTTGATGATCCACAATAAGAATTAGGAACCGACGTGGGTTGCCGACAGTAATTGTTGGGGTGCTTTCTTAGGCTTCAATTCTATTCAATGTAATGTTAACATTACTCCTACTAGTTTGGTGGTGGGGTTGTGACTTGCAAGGCCCAGCTGGTGTCATTGTCCTTGTAATCTTGTCATTTCTGTTTTTTCTTCTTTTTTTTTTTTTTTTTTTTATTTCTCATTCCTTCCCATTTTTATTGCAGTTGGTTGAATGATAATAAAATACAACGACCAAATGAGTACATTAAAAAAAATTATAATATATTTTTATATTTTATATTATATCACTATAAATGATTATAATATAAAAATTAAATATAATATAAAATTATTTATATTTATTTAAATTTATGATATTAACACTTTGATCTAAATTTTTTTAATAGAATGGTAGCAATCTCAACTCAATCATCGTGTTATCATTATTCATTTGGGAATCAGTGGCTAGATCCTCTCTTGCAAGCTTACCTGTCGTGTAGATCTTACCTGTTTCCTCCAAATAATTTAAAATATATATAGGAAAAAAAAAAATTGGTGGTCGTCACTTGTCGAGTTTCAACAAGTCAACGTCGCAAATTCACACGCAACTTGTCTGCAATTCCGCTGCTACGCTGCTGGATTAGATCAGATTGGCACCCCAGAATAAAAAGCTCTGACGGCAACAAACGAAGTGTGGCTGTTATAAGTAGCATGCGTGCGGCATTGATGGCTTGCAGCAGGGGCTTATGACGATACTGTAGGAATGAAAGCGAGCTTTACTTCCTGCAGAATTGATCATAATTAGCCGTCGAAGATGTTAGTAAAGGATACCGACTGCAATGGGAAAGTGACGGATATGCAGATGGCTTTTACCATGCACGAAGTCATGAATATAGAAATACATTGAATGTAGAGGTAGTAAAAATAAAATTAAATAGAAAAAATTAAAAATGTTAAATATCTTTTATATTGTTTTTAATAATTATTTTTTTATAAATAATATTTTAATATAATAAATTATAATAATTATTATTTTAAAATATAATAAATATTTTTTATTAATATATTTTTAAAATAGTGAAATAATTAAAATAATATTTATTTGATTAGTCTAATAATTTTCAATTAAAAATAAATATATATATATATATATATTTTTTAAATATGTTTCTAAATCAATAAAAAAAAAATATATTATTTTTAACTTAATATCAAATAAAAATTAAAATAATAATTAATTATAAATTAATAATTTTTTTACCAAAATAATTAATTTTATAACAATTAATGATTAAAAAATATAATTTAACTAATACAATATGAAATATCTCAAAAGTTTGGACTTAGAGTGGACTAAATAAACTTAGTCTACATATATTAGGTCTTGGTTTGGTAAACCTAGAAGAAAATAACTCTTGTGTATTCCAAATTTTGAGATAGTGCAACTAAATAATAGAATGATACTTAATATCTTGGATTGACATATGGTAAACCTAAAATTTAATTATGGGTAAATATAAAAAATTTATTAGTACTTAAATTTTATAGTAATAACAAGTTTGATGAAATTTTAGGTTTGGCTAAAAAATAATTTGATTATCATCTTATTCCAATAGAAATTATGAATCCATCCTACAATGATATTGTTAGTCAAGCTCCAAATTTTGATCTAAAGGAGAGAGTCAAATTGTTGAAAAAAATGAGATTCTTCAAACAAGAGAAGAAAGGTTGATCATTAATGTTGTTGGAGTTGAGCAAATTAACTTCTTGTATGCTAGTGAAGATTCTAAGGATGAACATCGAGAGATCACTCTATCAACAATAAATTCTACCAGGTTAGTCAAGTTAGATGAAGATTTCATAATCCACACGTCTTAAGATCTTGTTACCAAAACAAAGAATAATTTTATAAGTCATAGGTTCTAGGATCTGATTAATTCATTACTTATCGTATTCATTAATTTTTTGGTAGCGAATAATCAAGCAAATGATTATTCAATATCATTATTTGTTAATATTATTGCTCATGATTCCTAGAATAAACTATTGGGTTATGTTAAAGATATTAATTTATTTTAAATATTTGTTATTATGATATGAAAGACATTAGTTCTTCATTATTAACTCAAAGTGAGTTTTTTTCAAGTGAAGTGGCTTGACATAGGGCACATTATGAAGATTATTGCTTATTGTCTTATAAATTATATTGTAATTATAATTTTGTGATTTATTTACTTATTTTATAATATTTTAATATAATTATGAGTTTTATTTAAACTATTTAATAAAAAATATGAATTATTTAAATATTTTTAATTAATTATTAAAAATTTTATTATTTAAATTAAAATATTTTCTTACTTAATTAGATAATTTTAAAATATGAATTATTTATGACTTAAATTTTATTCAGTAGTTATTTTACTAATTCATGTCTCAAACGAATATGTTCATTATTCCTATTATATGACTTGTGTTTTACTTAAGTAATAGTGACTTAATTATTACAATAAGTTGACATTGACGATGTTGGCTTCGCTTATAATAAAATTTCTATCAAAAAATTTTTCAACCAATTTGTCTAAAAACTAATCATCTCTAAAATTATAAACTTAGATTTCATAATAGGCTAAGCAATAATTATTTATTTAACAGATTTCAAAACCATTGTCTCACTTTAAAGGATAAACATATAGTTACTTTTAGATTTTATTTCATTTGAATCAAGGATCCAATTAGCATTATTATATCCTTATAGTACAACAAAAATTTACTATAAAATACATCATGAGCATTGAAATGAGCTTGTAAATAATGCCATTTTTCATAAAAATTTGACAATAATTATGAATTGTACTATTTTACCTTATCCAATCAAAGTTAATTTGTCTCTTAGTAAAAAGTTCTAATGTATTTAGAATAGTTATTTATAAAATATATATAAAAATATTCGTCACTTTAGTCTAGTATTCTTCAAATCTCATAAATCAAAATGGACTAAGTTAACTAATTTAGTTTCATTGAACTAATTTACAACTTTTTGACTAATTTGATCTTCATACAAACCTTATACATGTCCATGTCACATCATAATTTTTTTATCAAATCAAGTTATTTCAACTTTTAAATATAAGAATCGCTCATATGTCTTAACATATAATAAATCATAAGAGTTAATAATATAAGTAGAAGAAGTAAATACATTTTCATTATTAATAACAATAAGTACATTTAGAATAAAAAGTTTTTAGTTACAATAATTTTTTTCCACAAATATATAATTCATAATAATGACAACTTTATCAAACTCAAAATAAACCTTTACTCTAATTTTTTTTTTCTCACAAGAACATAAAAACTAGATTAATACGAATTTTTATGATATCAAATATATTATTCAAGGATAACATCTTTCCTAAAATAAGCTTGATAATGACTTTTCTTTTACCTAGAAAAGGTGTTATTCTTAAATTTCCCATGAAGATATTTTCTTTTACATTCCTTACTAGTGTATAGAAGATAAATGCATTTTTATCCTTGCAAATGCGCTTTATAAGACATAAATATATTGCTCACTCCTTCGAGTTTATGGCAAGATTAAGTTAGAAAAATAACAACAATAATAACATTTGTTTATACCAAATTAACTTTTGGTTTGACAATTATATCATTATCTTTCTTGTGCTTGGACTGAGGGATATGATGTTCAAGTTTTCCACACACTTAACAAATGCCTTTTGTCTTAAAGGTTAGATTAGTTTTGGGTTTATTACACATTTAAGACTTGTTATTATACCTTTTCTTATTATGATGGTAATAATGATTGTGGGTTTTTTTTTTTTTGTCCTTTTTCACCCTTCTTATGTTCCACATGCTTTAATGACATCATCTTCACCTTTGCTTCTTTCAATCATGTTTTATTCTTATTTTTAATTAAGATATGCACAATAACATCCTCCAATGATATGTGTTTCTTCTTACACTTAAGTCACTGCTTATACTCATTTCGATGTTCTCATTCTTAAAGTCTTCCAATAGTTTATAATACTTATTAATTTGATTTTGTACACTCTTCTCATCTGTCATTTGAAAATGCAAATGATAAATAACAACAAATTTTTAAGTACTAATGTTCTTGATTATATACTTTTTGTTCATCTTTTCTCATATTTCTTTAGCTTCTTTTGAAAAACAATAAACATAAAAGAAAGGTTATTGAAAAATGTAGTGAGAATACAATGATAATAAATGTTATTGACTTGTTGCTAAATAAGAAGTATTTTGTTATAATTTTTTTAATCATATTTTGGTTTTGGTTTAGAAAAAGCAAAAGCAATTCTTAAAATATTTAAAGCATAAATATATATATATATATATATATATATATATATATTTTAAATTATGAATTAGTGAAAATTTTAATTATGAAGATGTCTAGCAAAAACTTGGGAATAAAAGAAACTAATTGAATTTGAGAAAAAAAAAAAAAGGATTGATTAATTAATAACAAAAATTATTTGATTAATAATTATATCTATTACAATAAAATAAGAAAAATTATATTTAAAAATAATATCAAATACACCTTATATTTTATATTTTTTATACTTAATTTTACTTTTTATTTATATTTTATATATTTTTATATCTTTCATCAAAGATATCCTTAAGCAAGGAGAACTCAAAATTTTCATGAACTTTATCACTAAACTTCCGACGAAGCCCTAATTATCATGTTATCCGACTCGTTGATTTCCTGATACGTGCAAGTTTCCTTCGTGGGATCACATCTTTCATCCTTTCAATGGCTAGAATCAAAGATTGGGGAAAAAAAAAACTTGTATGGGCATCTAGTATAGCTCCAAAGCACCAATTGTTATGGTGTAGTAATTTGAAGCATTCTTTTAAATATTTGTTAAGATGGTCATTGAGGTTAAATGTACGTTCGACCTTATAGAGTATGAAAATAATCAATGACCCTTGCTAATTTTGGAGTTTGCCGCCTCATGCTCCGGTATAGCAAAGTGTTTCTGGTGCAATTCTCTCTCACAGGATTATTGGGTACCACGACTCGACCAACCTTGCAATGCCTCTCTTGTACAATCCTCTTTGGTGGAATTATTCGGTATCACTCCCATTTTACAATTTTTTGTTGACAAAAAAAAAAAAAAAAAAAGAAGAACTGTAGAAAATAGAAAGGACTTTGATGAAGTCAAAGTCCCGGCGGTTAAATTTGGGCCACTTGATTCAACTAACATGTGACCCATTAAAGCGTGGCTCATTTCGATGCCGGATGTGCCCAGTCGCATTGCCCACCTACCCTCCTCTTTGAGTTAAAATTAAATTATATAATTTTTTTTTTAGTTAATATTGAAATTTATGTCATGCTCTCACCAAAACATTAATTATGACACTTACGCTTTCTTTGGAAGCTATAAATCTCATGATTTATTTGTTTCACACACTACTAAATATTGCTAATAAAATTTCTATGGTAATTTCTAAAATTACTAGTTTTAATACCTTTATGTTGCACGTGATGGACATTTGCATCATAAAAGTTATCATTTTTTATTGAAAATTTGATAGTAATGGATTTTCATTTTTTTTTTAATTATTATTTTGAGTCAGGAAGGAAAAAAAAAAAAAAAAAAGAATTCAAATAGTTTGAGGATACCCGCCACTTTCAAAAAAAACACGAAAGGAACGTTTCGCGTTTTATAATGAAATGAGAATGGCTCCGTTTCCGTCTCCCGTCGAACGCACCGCCGCCTCCGCCCTTCTCCACCTCTCCACCACCACACTTTCGTCTCCCCCACCGCCGCCTCCGCCTCCGCTTCCTCCTCCACCTCCAAAGTAAATTCTTGAAAATTTAAAACTCGTTTTGAAACTTCTAATTCAATTTTTTTTTTTTTCCTGAACGTTTCTCTTGTTGGTTGCTTGTTGTGCATTTGAGGTGGCCGCATGGCTTCGACGGTAAATATGTAAGGAAGAGAAATGATGAAAGCGAGAAGGAGAGCTTGAGCTTCGTGACGAGTGGCTCGAAATCCACCTCTGCGTCTCTTAGTAGCGACGGCTCGTCCAAGGAGATTCGCCCTCGCAATCTAGTCGTCGCTGTCGTAGCTCGCTGCCATGATATGAAGCTCAAGGTGATCTGACCTCACTTCCTCTCTCTCTCTCTCTCTCTCTCTCTCTCTCTCTCTCTCTCTCTCTCTCTCTCTCTTCTGTTTGGCTCACTCTCCGTTGATCTAAAATGGCTCTCTGTTTGGAATAATCTTCGAGCTGATTGATTTCATATGCTTGCTGTATCGTTTTCTTTCAATGTAAAGTTCTGTTCGGTTGATTTTAGCTGGAAGCGTTGCGTTAACCGTACTGATTGAATCACAGAACATTTAAATAAATGCTTGTGCGAGTTATTGTCGATCTGACGATCTCATATCTCCGATTTCTACTCTTTCAATTTCCACACTGTAATTAGCTATTATGTACGCGCATGTTTGTCGTACTCAGTCTTTGAATTAAAGTCATTAACTCATTTCCGTTGTAATCATTGGATCCAATGATTCCAATCGATATATACTTTCCTGGTCCTTCTACTTTCAACTGTGATTTTGGATTCATGTTCATCTTAGCTCTTTAATTTCATACTCTGAAGCTCAAGTTCAACCTGTGCTTGCATTCTCGCTGAAAATGTGGCTCAGTTGGAGATTTAAAATTTGAAATTCTGTTTTCACTTTTGTGCAATGATGCTTTTGTTAATGTCCAATTTTCAGGTAACAGACGCTTGAACCTTATTTATTTATTTATTTTGATTCGCTTCCAGGCTCCTCTGTTTTGGGTATGAGTATTTGTTACAAACGCATCATGAATTTTCTATGACTTGGAAAGACGAACTGGTTCGATTTTTGACACAAAATTGAAATTTTTGGTTGCTATATACCATGTGACTTTAAATTGCATTAAAATCTTGTAGGTGTTTCGGAGGAAGCGCTCGGAGGTCTGCTGGAGCTCCGGTGACCGTAAAGTCGTCCCATCTTTGCCGGTGACAGTGACCTCTGAATCCACCACAACGACGGAGGCTTCTTGCCTGTCAAGTCACTCCAGCGCGGCTTCAAGTGCGCGAAGCAGGTTTATGAACAGAACATTGGAAAGGAACGAAATGAATGCAAGTGAAAAGCCGAAGAGGAGGCAAGTGGCATCCGGCCCCGGCTTGGGCCCAACTCACTTGAGGCGCCGAGCCGAAGGGATTTTGAAAATGCTTTCTGGCGGCTGTTTCTCTGAAGTGAGGATACGCCAAGTGCTCGGTGACAGTCCTGACACAAGCAAAGCTCTCAGAATGTGAGCTCTCTCTCTCTCCCTCTCTCTCTCTCTAGTTAACTCTGATTTTCTTTTTCTTGATCATCAAGTTAATCGGATTATGTGTGCTAGTTTTCTATTTCTTATTTGATATGTTAATGGATTTAGACTTCAGTAAATATATTTGGTATTGGATCATCTCAAAACTAGATTTCACGGGAAAGGAAAAATTGAAATGCAAGTAATAAAGGGTGCCCTGCACGTAGAATTGAAAAAAATAAAAATCGTCATAAAAGGAATGTCAAATCTGTTTTTATTTAATCTTGGACTGCGAAAATGTTTGTGTGACTTGTCATGGGATTACTTTCCTAGCTGGAGCTTTTCAATATTGTGGTGTGAATTCAATTAGCAGTTTTGTGATCATGTCGATCAGAATAACCCATGAAATTGAATCTACTAGGATACTAAATCAACAAATTGTAACTTAGATCTATCACCTGCAGGTTGTTAAAACAGGAAGAGATTAAAAGATCGGGCTCGGGAGGGCGTCAGGACCCCTATATTTACACGGTAATAATGCTTCTCACAGTCTTCGGTGAGTATGCCTTGCGAGATGGAGTGGCAATACCATGTAACTAGTAACGAAGGCACGATTTATATTCTCATTGCCACCGTTGATTTATCTGTTTAGTTATAATTGGAACAGTATTCTTCTTGCAGATATCGAGGGGACAATAGGGAGCTTGGCCAGCAATACTAGGCCACGGTTTCTGTGCTCTGCTCACCCCATTAATCAGAAAATTTTGGCTCGCGGATATGTACAGTTAACGGTAGGACCATTAAACAGTGAGTAATCCAGTGGCATGAAGTCCTAGTTTCCTCCATTTCTTATCTTTTTACACAGAATTATATCCAAAGATCTCACCCAAAAGAGAGGTGAAAAAATTGTGAGCACTGAAACGGACTCTTTTGGGTTGGTTTCATGCCCCCGTGACAATTGGTATTATAGTATTTTTGACCTGAAAGGACTCTATTGGATTGGAATAATAGTGTTTGGACCAAAAACATTGGATATTATTGTGCATTAGTCTTTGCATCGTTCTGTACAAGGATATTCGAGTTATCCCCATATCGCCGTCATCTACTTGTTTGTGGGCATGCTTTGGCAATCTAGAGGAGTAATAGTCATGTACCTTTTGTTTCCATAGGAAGTGTCATGCTAGGTATACAAAAAGTTATACTAATTTGTTTTTTTATTTTTACTTTTATTTTTCATTTTTTTGTAATGCATGTCATATTAGGTGATGGAAGTCTACCTACAAGAAAAAAGAAGAATGGAGCACATCACATTTTGTAAGGAAAGAGTTGAGTGTCACTAACGTTACTCGTCTAAAAATGGGCAATTTTTGGTGCGGGCAAGTAGGTTTTTTGGCATTGATTCAACCTGGTTTGATGATTATTGTGGATTGTCTCGTGGCAACTAATTTTAAATCTTAGATGTCGTATTTTAACCATTTTGAGGAAATTAAATAATTTTAAAAACAATAAACAATTATTCATTAACTAAATTTCATGCTTGAAAGGAAGAAATATGAACCTATATATTCAACCCGAAATGTGATTGAGTTTGTCTTCCGCAAGGATTAAGTAAACACCCATTTCAACATTACAAAGCCTTGCTCAGGGATAAAAAAATTACTTATACCCACATGAAGTTATCATCGAAGAGAGGTAGAGACCTTAACATCGTCCAAGACAGGGCCACACAGGTGACCAAAATCATGCACACTAGTATGATAGTATGCACTGTAAAATGTGATCCTTGTCCTGGCTGAAGTTGCTCTGAACCGCAGGCTTGCAGTCTTGAACAATCCCTTTCCTTGAGACGCAAAGGGGACTTTGATTGTTGCATTGGCAGCAAATGCATCGACCATCATGGATCCATGGCAGCCATTCTTTGCATCCCCAATGTTGAATGAGAGGGTGTAGTATTTGCCAGGTTCTGTCCTGATAACTTGGGCAATGGCGCTCTCTCTCCCTGCCACCAGCTCCACGGCAGCGAACCCTGACGGGACATGGAAATGGTTCCTGTCAATGTATTTTACAGGCTTGAGGGATTCAATGATCCAGCCTGGGAGTGGTGAAATCAAGTCTTTTTGCTTGGGAGGGAGGAGGACTCCAGTTGAGAAGTTCTTGAACAGATGAGGACCCGTTTCAAAGCCACTGTTTTTAATTAGGTTGCCTGCATCATAGAGTAAAAGAACCGGGTACACTTGAGTAATTACTACGTAGATTCCAATTCACTACGTGACATTAAATTAAATCAACTGATGCATGACATTACTTTTGTCATTTGCGTCACATATTCTACCACTTCACCATTTCATACTAAAAGTCAAAATTTTAACTAATTTGAATTAATTTCTAAAAAAATTTGATGAATTTAATAATTTTTCATGAGAATACAAATGATGCTTTTTGTGACATTGAACTTATGTGTTTATATATTCGAGTGTAAATTTTTGACAAAATAATAATAAAATTATGTTTTATTTTTTAAATTGTACTATGTGAGAGTTTTCTATATTGATATATTATTTTTAATAATTATAATTTTTTTTTGTTTTGCTTAATTATACTTATTTTCTAAAATTTTGAAATACTATGATCATTTTCAGGTGCAATTTTGTAATCAAGCAGCTGTCTAGACTTCTTTAACCTATAGCAATATGTGGACAATACAACACTTCCAAATATTGAAAAGGCTTTTTCTTTCAATAATTGAGCAGTGGTTAATTGTTGTTAGTAAAGGAAAGGAAGGGCTTAACCTTTGGTATACTTAAGGGGTTGCAGCTCCTTGATAGCAATAGCGTCCAACAGAGGTCCACAGGAGGGGTCTTCTTGAATACCAGGGTTGTGAAATGTCACCATAGCAACTTTGGAAATTGCCTTGAAAGCAATGGCGTAAGTGTCACCCCCATTACTGCTATATAATGTCTGGAGAGATAGGTCACTGGATTGACCAGGGACTGAGAGCCTTAACACCTCATCTTGGGCACAGGTCCTGGTGGCCCCAAATGTGAGGGCATAGATTGAGCCTGGGTTTACAGCAACTCTCTGAGAGATGGAGGCCTCATTGCCCAGCCTAACCGCATGGTGCCCACGAGGGATTGGTAGGTAGAAGCCACCTGGTTGTGGCCCACCTGAGACATACTCTACCAAGCCCTGGATTACCCACTTTGGGAGCGAGTATTTTCCTCTGATCACTGTTTTGTTGAGATTTGATTTCGCGGGTGCCTCGTCAAAGTTCCCATTTGGAAGAAGTCCTGAACCAAAAAAAGCAGAATAAGTTGGAAAAGGAGTGCTACCACACACACACACACACACACACACACACACATAATTAATGTCACTGAGAACATGTCCACATGCCTAAATGCTGGCAAACTCAAACACCCTTTACAAAATATAAAATATAAACAAGGGAAAAAGGGATGATAGATTGCTTACCATCAAGATTGCCAGGAGGGAGAGTGGCAGCAGAGAGTGAGCCATGACAGAAAAAGAGAATGTATGCAAGGAAAAGACAGTAAATCAAAGACATTTTGTGATTGTGTTATTGTATTGCTTGTTAAGAAGCGAGGGGGAGCAGCATTATATTAATATAGGGAACAAAAAGGACCGACGCCCCAACTCCCAAGTTGGTCAAAATATTGCCAAAAAAAAAAAAAACCCGAATGGTAAACAATGACCAGCACAAAATTAGCCGCGAGACGCGCCTGCGTGTCCTTTACTTTCAAATTCCCACACTCGAATTTCCGCGTAGCCCCACGTTAGAATAATACATCGGAGCCCCCATTGCCCCTTTTATTGGTTGCCGTGATTTGCTCTTTATCTGGAATTCTAGGAAGCATCATCGGGCGAGCCCAATTATCAAAATCCAAATTCCATCTTCTTAATCATATAAAATAGTAATATAGTTAATAATTTAATATATTGATTCATGTTTTAATTTATTCTAATAAAAATAAATTCAACTATTTAAATATACAATAATAAAATTTTATACTATATAATATTAAATTTAAATATAAACAAATTTATTCAGATTTTAAAATATTCAAATAATAATTTTTTAAAAAGACAAATAAAATAAAATAAATAAATAAATAATTCTAATTTTAATTTACAAATTCAATAAATAAGACAAAATGATATATTTCTTATTTTATATATATATATATATATATATAAAAGAAAATTCATCATTGTGTCTACACTTCTACCCAACAATCTAACAGCTTGTGTTCCGACCACTCCACTTAGGTGTTTACACACTTAAAATCTTGACCGCATTATTCTAATCTCTAAGCTATGATTTGAAATTAAAAGAAAAAGGTAGAGAAGGTGATCGAATGTCGTGCAAGCGATGCAAAAGTTCATTACATATTTTTTTTTTTTACTCAATTTGTCAAAATATTTCAATAATTAAGAATTCATATTTTTATTTTTAAAATTTAAACATAAAAAAAGAAATTAATTGAATTTCTTCCATTTTCAATGATCTAAGGAAAAATAAAATAAAATCGTGACAATTTAAATCCAACTTTCAATCAATGATATTTCTACCCAAAAAAGATGAATTAATGATATTATTAACAATTTTTACAAATAAATACTATAACTAAAAAATCTTCTCAATGATATACATTTACAGTTTTTTTTGCAGTTCACTCAAATTTGGTTAATAATGACATTAAAATAATGAAAAAAAAAAATCACGTATTATTCTTCCCAGCATTAGCGGGGGAATGCCACTAATGGGATAAATGTCTTCCAGTCATTAAAGGTATTACATATTCTAATTAAATTTAAAATTAAAATAATTAGAATGTATAAAATTATTAATTACTGCGTAATTGGTAAGTTTTGTGCTTTATGTCAGGGCTCACACCTTATTGCAAGAAACTAGGTTGTCGGAAGGCGAGGGGTTATAATTAATATTTTTAAATTTTAATTTTTAGTATTATTATTATATCTGGATGGCTATTCCGTCATTTCCATCCACTAATAATTGAATCACGTCGGCCACGGATTCCATGATTTTCTTTTGAGTCCCACACGCCGTCCAATTAATTGATAACGTGAAAACCGGTGCAAAATTTGGGCATAAAATAAAAATTTTAAAAAGTTTTGTATTTTTGCCCAAACTTTTTATACAAATACAAACAAAAAAAATTAACTTAAAATTATAATTATTAACTTTAATTTTATAAATAAATTAAAAATTTATTACTATAATAATGTATAAATTTTTATTAATTTTTTTGATATATTAATTATAATATTTTTTATTTTTAATTAATTTTTATTTATTAAAAATTTTATTAAATTATAAATTATGTATTTAAAATAATTTTTTAATTATTTTTATTTTTAAAATAAAAATTTAATATTTTATAAATAAAATATTAAAATATTAAAATTAAAAAAATTATTTAGATTAAATAACTAATTATTTTTTTATATTAAGATGATATTTAATTATTTTTTTTTTTTTTTTTTTTATTATATATATTTTATAAAAAAATTTTAATTTAATTTATTTTTTAAAATTATTTTATATATTAATATTATAATTTATAAATATTTTTTATTTTTATTATTTTATCAAATTTATTATTTTATTTTTAATTAAATATTATATATAAAATTTAAAATTTAAAATATTAATTAATATTATATATTAATAATATTAATATAAATATATTTTTTAAAATAATTTATTTTTAATTATTAAATTTAAAATTTTAAAAAATATTATTATTAATATTTGTTAAAATATATTTTTTATTTTTTAATTTAAGGTATTATAATGATATATGAAAGTTATTATTATAATATTAGTATAAAAATAATTTTTTTAAAAAATAAATAATTTATTAAAATTTTTAAAAAAGATATTTAAAAAATAATTTTTAATTTAATATGTAAAAAGTTTAAAAAAGAAAAAGGGTGGTATCTGCTATTTAAAAGAAAGTGTCAATCCGGAGTAACGGTTGATGAGTGTTAAAAGCGCTATCCCTGTAAACTAGCGATTTTTACGCCTCTCCTTGAGTTGCTCTCTCTAAATCAACCTCCCAACACTTCCAGATTGAGATTTCTAGGTAAGTGTTTCTCCTTGTTCTTTCATTTTTATCATTGATCTCCCGCTCTCTCTCTCTCTCTCTCTCTCTCTCTCTCTCTCTCGTTTTTCAGTGTGTGTTTTCATGATGTGGGTAGTTTTGTTCTTCTTATGTTGTTGGTCAGTTTTGGTGATCTGAGCTTTGATCTTATTGCAAGTTTGGTCTGTTGTCGTCCTTTTGTTGCATAGGTTGTGTCAATTCTTTTTGTTTCTTGCCTGTTTGTTGCTTTTGTTTGATTCCTCCATTTGATCCACTAAAGATTCTTTTTTTTTTTTTTTTTTTAATGGAGCTTAAGTGCTTCTGCAATGAGTTTGAATCAATAAAATAAAACGTATGCTGTGGATAATTTAATTTGCAATTGAAGCTAAGAGCATCGTGAAGAAAATGAAGTGGACTTGATCATTCATTTTGAGGCTAGTATTAGAAAATTATGATTCCGGATTACTTGTTATGATCCAAATTATGATCCGTTTCTGTGGATGGATAGCTTGTAGACTAATTTGACTGACCTTGCAAGAACTAAGTTGGTTTTGTGGATGTTGGGTTTGAAGGAAGCCACTGATTTTAGGGTCTTGGTTGCCAAACATTACACATGAATGCCAACTTGGGAACAGGGTGATTCCGCATGGATTTAGTTTAGTAAAGTGTTTCCCTTACTAGTTAAGGTGTTTGGAGAGTTGAAATTATTAGAGCTTAAACTGTCAACCAAGAAACAGAATCCCGCATGTCTGAATTTTGAGATTCCTGAACTTGAAGTTGATTATTATGAAATTTCCCAAAATTTTATTTTACTTGAAATTGAGGTATAAAATCATCTTTTTCGTTTATGGTAGAAAGGTTGGCCATTTAGTAATTGCCTAGGTTATGATTTTTGACCCTTACAAAGGCTATTGTGCAATTTCCAGATACCTGATAGCTGGAATTTCTTTTGTCTCTTTCCCTAGAAGTCACGAGGTAAATTTGAGACAATGTCTAGCTCTACTGAAGTCTTAGATCCTGCATTTCAAGGGGCAGGGCAGCAGCCGTATCCTTTGATTTGATGAATGAGAAACTTCATAAATTCCTAATGTTGCAAATTATCAATTTAAGTTCTATCTTAGTAAGGTTGAGTAGGCAATGTGTGGTACACATTAATAAATCTTTTGAATTTCAAACATGCTTCCAAAATCCACTTGAAGACTGTGAACTTAACATGCTTAAGCGGGACTGAAATATGGCGAATCGAGAATTTTCAGCCAGTACCTCTGCCAAAATCTGAATATGGGAAATTCTACATGGGGGATTGTTACATTGTATTACAGGTATGAACACTCTGCATCATTCACTCCCTCTCTCCCTCTCTCTCTCTCTCTCTCCCTGCCCCCCTACCTGCTTCCAAGGAAAATCTGCAGCAAATCTGTTGTCTGGTACTTTTATTTTCTCCATCTACTTTTAAATGAAATGGCCAGAGATCAAACTCAATATAGCTGGTGTATTTCCCTTTTTTCCTTGAGTAAAGAGCAATGCTGAAATATCAACACACGCATATAGTATACAAACTTATACATATGTATATACATATACGTGTGGTAAATGGTATGTGCATGTAGAGCTCAGTAGTTTTTTTCTGGAATGGCTGTCTAAGACGGTATCTTGAATTATATGTTTTGCAATTTGGTCGAATATTGCTTAACATAAGTAGATGTTATCTTTCTATTACTATGTATCCTTGCTATCATAGTTCTCATATTCACTGTGAAAATAATTTTACTTGTGGCTTCGTGGGCAATACTCTCCATCAAAGCAATATCTGTGTGTACAGACACTGATCACATAAATTTTATGACTCTTGGTTTTCTTGGTTATTTTTGCATTCTCGGTCCATTGTATTCTTGCTTATCTCATTTTTTGTTCATTTGAAGACAACATCTGACAATGGAGGTGCTTATAAGTATGACATACATTTCTGGATTGGAAGAGAGACAAGTCAGGTATCCATTTCACTGTATTTTCAGTTCTCTCTGTTAGATCCTGTCTCCATGTGGTATTGAGAATTATCTTCCAGTTCAGCAAGAACATATTGATATTCTGCTCTCATATGGAATAAATCATCATAGGATGAAGCTGGAACGGCCGCTATCAAAACTGTTGAACTTGATGAAATGCTTGGCGGGAGTGCCGTGCAGCATAGAGAAATTCAAGGGCATGAATCTGAGAAATTTTTGTCCTATTTCAAAGCTTGCATTACACCATTAAAGGGTGGTGTTGCATCTGGATTCAGAAAACCTGAGGAAGAAGAATTTGAAACACGGCTATATGTGTGTAGAGGCAAAAGGTCTGTCAAGATGGAGCAGGTAATATATTCCCTTAACATGAACCAAAATGAGATTTGCTTAATTGTGATTCTGCAGTGGATCAAAAGATCATATCTCTGCACTTTTCTTGTGCAGGTTCCTTTTGATCCCTCCTCACTGAATCATGACGATGTGTTTATATTGGACACTGAAAAGAAAATCTACCAGTTTAATGGTGTGGATTCTAGTATCCAGGAAAGGGGGAAGGCTATGGAAGCAATTCAGTTTTTGAAGGATAAATATCACGAGGGACATGCGATGTTGCTATTGTTGGTAAGTGCATATGTATTTATGATTTCATGATTCTGTTTTGCTCTCCTGTGGACTTATCAGCCAGCAGACTTCACCTGGGCATCTTTAGATTTCATTGCTATTCTTGATCATTCTCTGCCAGTTACTTTTGTACATTTGTTTCTGCATGGCAGAGGATGAAACGTCGGATACAGACTCAGACTCTGGTGAATTTTGGAGCTATTTTGGTGGTTTGGCTCCAATTGGCAAAAGGCCTATCGGTGAAGATGACGTCGTTCTGGAGAGTACTCCTGCTAAACTTTATAGGTACTTTAGCTTCAATAGTTCTGTTTGTCTTAAAAGCAGCATCTCAGAATTTTTTGTGCATTGAAGAAACATGGATTTTTTTTTTCTTTAATGGAGACACAAGTTATTTTAATTTTTTATAGCTTTGTTTGTTGCATAAAAGTGGAATGTGGTACTGAATTAACATAGATTATTTTGCCTATTTCTCGAGTGCATCAGATAAATTGTTTGTTCTATGTAAACATGGGCTATTTCGATCATTTCATTTTCCCTTTTTTTTTGTTATGATCAGGGTCTCTTTAAAAAATTAGTTTAAATATCACTGAGCGTATACTATCCAACTGTGAGGTTTCTTTGCTGTCCTGGCATAACATTGGAGGTTTCAGTTCTTAGATAAAATATCATCACTGATTGCTTGGCCCTCCATTGTGACCAAGAGATCCCATCACAAAAACAGCCTCTTTATGAAAGCAAGATAAGGCTGCACACATTTGCTCTTCCCTGGACTCCACAATGCGGGAATCTCATTCACTGATACACGCTTATTAATTGCCCATCCCTTGAAAGCTTATGAAAGGATCATTATGGTATTGCTTCAGGACAATGATTGGTATTCTTGTGGATATTAACTATTGAGCAGAGAAAACAAGTGCCCTTCTTATAAAGAAAATTTGCCTTATAACAAGAACTATCTACCACCCATGGACCATCAGACACTGTCAGACGTAAACAATTAGTGTTGAAATTTGGGTTACGTCTTATTTTTATCATTCATTTTGTCTTCAAATGATTGAATTTCTTCACCATCACTTACCTTAGCAATGTTTGCACTATATCTGTGTTTATCAACAAAGTTGTTAATTCTATATAATAACTGCTTCCCCTAGCATCATTGATGGTGAGCTGGAGTTTGTGGGAGGTGAACTGTCTGAAGACATGTTAGTGGATGGCAAATGCTACCTCCTGGACTGTGGTGCTGAAGTATTTGTTTGGTTTGGCCATGGAATAAAACTACAGGAAAGAAAAGCTGCTACCAAGGCTGCTGAGGTATAAATGTGCTAATGCATTATAAGTTTGTTCCTGATTAAACATCTAAACAAAAAGGAATTTCATCAACAACTGTTCCTGCAGGAGTTTGTTGCTAGCCAAAAGAGGCCAAAGTCTACTCGTATAACTCAGCTTACACAAGGTCATGAGACGGATTCGTTCAAGTTGAAATTTGAGGAGAAGTAAAAGGTAACATGTGAACTGGAATATCTCGTTTGAGCACCCCACCAAGTCCCCCTTTCCTTTATTTGAAATTTTTTATGTAGTTGAGTTTGTTTACGTTGTTGCTTGATGGCTTTGTCCGTGTGCGCGTGTAACAATTTCTGTGCAACTTCTTTGCGAGAGTGTAAACTTAAAGACAAAAAAATTGGCGATCCTGGTGATGTATTTATAGCAACTCTAGTCTCTAGCCTATGTGTTTTTGTGCGGACTTCTGTACTGTGTGATCATGATGGGACAATACTTTGGACTATGGATTATGGATTTATGGATCGTTGATCTTCAAGTGTGCAGAAGAAGTCTCATTGAAGAATATTCCAAGCCAAACGGAAGTTGGTTCATCACTAACATTTATTTTATTTTATTTTATTTTATTTCATTTCTTATATATTAAACAACTTATTATATCACGGACAGCATAATAAGAGTAGCTATTCTCATTTTTGGAAACCTCGTACTCGTTTCTCAAAATGAAAATTTGAAATCTCAAAAATAGTTTTACAAGTTTTCAAAACGATCGTTTGTCACTTATTTTTTTTTTTTTATTTTAGGTAAACAAAGGGATCACTAGTCCGGTTAACAGACTAAAAACCTCCAACCAGCATTTTCAATGGTGCCAACATACCCCAATGGCATCCCGTGATAACGAAGAGAGGACTCCTGGTGGGGATTCGTTCAACATATGAAATCCTCGGTGCAGCGAGGATACAAATTTTGTCATTCGATCTGCAACCGTATTTCCTTACCTGGGATTGTGGGAGATCCTGACTGGCAAGTGCCAATGGAGCAAGTCTGGGTGCTCCTTGTTGTAGACACTTAATGGGAACAGCGGAGTTTGATTCAGGGCAAACTTTTCGAAAACCAGACGTTCGCAAGATCCGATCCACCAAAGATGCTAAATGATTCCGCAACTTTCACACAACAAGTCCCAATATAATGAGCATAGACAACAACTATCCAATCTCCACTGAGATCATTCAAGACACCCTCTGTTGTTGGCATTCCTGGATTGCCCCTTGAGGCTCCATCCGAGTTCAGTGTAATTCGATCTTACATCTTAATGCATAATCTCGCAGGAGGAGGTTTCCACCACGAAATTGTAGATTGCCTATGACTTAGCACCTTGCCTTAGATGGCTTGTTCGTTTCTCAACTTCCACAACCACCAGCACGTGGTTGCGAAGAGAATGGTCCATTCAACAAGACTTCGGAAGCCAAAGCCAGTTGACAATTTTTGCAAAAGCCAATCTGTGCCGTTTAAGTTGGAGAAAAGAGCTTGTTAGTGGGGAAACCATGGTGCCCCAGAGTTGCGCTGCTCACCGGCAATCACGCAGCATGTGGAGAAGGGATTCCACTTGCTGACCACACAGCGTGTAGAGGGGGTGATTGTGTGAGCCCTTTGTGCTAACGCTCCACATTCGTCAGAAGTCTCCTTCTAGTCATCTGACGAAGGAAACAATCTATATCTTCCCAAGTACTTGGACTTTCCAAATTTATAGCTATGGCATCACGAATCCCCAACCCTCCAGCCATTCTCGGTTGACAAATAGCATCTCATCTAACTAAGGACACTTTCCTATGTTGTTGTGTCTCCTCTCCCCCCCCCCCCCCCCCGGAAAAAAAAAAAAAAAAAACCGATAGTTCAGTCTATCTAATCCATCACAGAGCAAGGCCGGGAGTGTCATCATTTGCATTGCGTAAATGGAAATTACCGAGGTTATGGATTTTTATCAAGGTTAACCTGCCTGTAAACAAAAGCTATTGTGCTTTCTAGTCCATCAGTTAGCACCCTGTCTTGCATCAAGTTTTTGTCTTGGGTTTACCCTAACCATCTCCTGGTGACCTCACAATACATTTTTTCTAATAGTACATTACATTTTTTTATTTTATTTTAATACAACGCATTTTGATTGATTGTAGAAAAAAAAAAAAAAAAGAAAAAATGCACCTCGTCCCAGTGCCTCATAGCACCACTTTAAAGTTCCATAAATTTCTGGAGAATAATTCCATGGTATTCTCCGACCAAACCAACAAGTTTTTCTTTTTTTACGCATCATGAAAATATGTATGCGAGCAAAACACTCCGTTTGGTGAAAATTGTTGACATTAGATGATACGAAAAGGATAGAAACACTGAAAAATTCTATAAATAGAGTAAACAAAATATTACTTAAATTGTAATTGAGGTTAAGACTCTCCCAGTCTGGCAGAAAGAAATATCCTTGGAATGTTCGACTGTCCCACCACATCCCCTGTCTCACACAACATTTCCTTAACACGAGGTGCGTCACTGTCATCCATGTTCCGTGCCAACAAAGTTGTCGGGGAGGTGGACCGATCTAACCCCTTTAATTAAGCAATATTATTTTCTTTTTTCTTTTTTTTTTTTTTAAATCATAATTCCTTGGGCAAAAACCAATTTATATGACTTTAATTTACTTATACACAGAACATGCAACTGCAAATAGATAGGACCCTTTCACTCTGCAAACTACATCTAAGATTATTAAAATTTTGATTTATATGGTAAAATTATACTATTTTAAAATTTTAAAATACTGATTGAGTTATATTAAAATTTTTTTAATTTAAGATTTTATCAAAATTTTAAATTAAATTATAAAATTAATAGACCATAATTTAATTATACAATTTTTAATTTTTTTATAATAAAATTTTAAATTATATTTTTAAATTAAAATATATTATATAAATAATTTATTTTTTTTTTTTTTTTTATTATTATTTATTATTATTATTATTATGTACTTGTTTTGACATTTGATAATATTTGATTTTTTAAAATTTATAAATTTTAATGATATAAAAAAAATTAAAAATATATATTTATTTAAATTTAAATATTAAAAATTAAAAAATAAAAATTAAATGAATAAAATTTTTAATAATTATAAAGATGAAAAATATTATTTTTTTATATTAAAATAAAATTATTTAAGTTAATATATATATAAATATATAATTTATTTATAAATTAAATCATATAATATTAATTAATTTTTATTTTTTTTACTTTTAATACAATTTTATAATTATACAATTTTGATTCTATTGATCGGTGCTTAAAAATTCAAATCAATACCAAGAGACTTCGGGGTTTCGCAACATTCTTCTGATGCTCCATAACAATTCTTTTTTTTTTTTCTTTTTCTTTCTTTCTTAATTTATATGAACTAAAAATTTAAAATCCAAACTTAAGAATTCATATAACTTTTTCGCACAACCTTGTGATTAAATAGCCGATAGAAATTCTTGACCGCTACGGCAAGCAGCCAATCTCAATCGTTTAAGTCTTGGTCGGGGGGAAGGGGAAAAAAAAAAAAAAAGAAGAAAAAACAAGAAGCAGCTTTTGAACTGGAAGAAAAATGTGGAAAATCTTGTTGAAAACTAACAACTCACCCACCTCCTCAATAGCCAGAAAAGCAAGTCATCTTCCCAGTTTATTCATATAGAAGAGATAGATAAAGATCAAGTGACCTCCTCCCTTGTTTCAGAATTTCAGTACAAATGAGAACGACCACCTCCCGAGTTGTCAGGTTTAATTAAAAAAAAAGAAAAAGAAAAAGGAGACCACCACTTAAAACCCCACAAAATAGGACAGTCTCAATAATTTACCAAGAATATCAATGATCATTTTATAAAAGAGAAAGGAAGACAGTAAAGGGGGACGATTAGCTGGCTCGTGGCTCACCCTGGTGTGGACCAATTTATTAAATATATTTACACGAAATTGCTTTATATATATATATATATATATTTTCATGATCATTGTCTAAAAAATATAAGAACATTGGTTTTGTATTAAACGAATTATTAAATGCATTTTCTTTGAATTATAATAAAATGAGGAACATATACCGAATAAAATGCACGTAACAAAACTGCAAAACAGATAGACAGCACACGGGGGGCCGGGGCGGGGGTGCCCCAACGTCACCGGATCTCTCACTTTCTATTATTTCTTCTCTCTGCCTTCTCTCCATACCCGTCATCATAATTCATTCAATTTTTTTTTAGTATTTTTCCCATTTCCATTTCTCCATGCAAAATAAATCGAGTTTCCTTAAATTAATTGATATCTACACATCATTCGGATTAGTGTTATAATAAAAAAAGGAAAAAGGAAAAAGGAAGCGACCCCAACAACAACAATGTCGAAGGAAGAACAGGGGACATGAGAGAGAGAAACCGAACCCACAAAAAGCAATAATTCGACTTTTCTTTTGGGCTTTGCAAAGTTGTGTAGGCAGTTAAGTATCTCATCATATTCATAATAATTCATATCTTATTTGCCAGCTCTACTTCTTTCCCAGTCCCCTCCTCTTCCCGCTTCTCCTTTGCCCCCATGCCTATAAAGATTTCATCTTTCTTTTTCTTTTATTTTTTCCTTTTGTAAAAAATATATATATATATATTATTTTATTATATATATATATAATCTTTTTTTTTGATATCCTCTTTTTGGTTTTTGCCACTCTCTCTCTCTCTCTCTCTCTCTCTCTCTCCCTCTCGCTCTTTCTTTCTTGTTCAACTTTCCTCGCCAATTCATTCTCGTCGTCATCATCATCCTCCAGGGGTTACAGAGACATAGATTTTTCCGGGTACTTGTGTACGTAGTTGTGCGTTCTTGGTGGTCTGTTGGCAATCTTAATGGTGGCAATTCTGTTTCATTTTTGTGTTCTTTGTTGTGTTTGATGATCTGGGTATTCATGATCTTCTCTTTCCTTGGTGGGTCTTCGGGGGATCAGAGCTTTGATCCAACTTTGAGTTGGGAATTTTGTTGTCATTTAGTTGCTTGGCTCTGTTGTCATCTTTTTGTTTTCTAGCTTGTTCGTTTGCTGTCTGTTATTTTATTTTTTTATTTTTTGATCTTTCTTTCTTACCTTCCTCCAGATTTAATTGATAATTCTTGCTTAATGAATGATATCATCTGAGACTGAACTTGACGTCGTTATTGGTGTTTTCCAACAAAATAGGGTGCAGTTTTCTGTTCCATAAAGGGTTGGTCAAAAAAATTGGTGGATTCTTGATCACACGATGATTGCTCGTGATCAAATGATTTGGACATTGTGCCATTGAGGGTTGATCACAAATTTTCTGGGTTATTAATGTCATAATCATTGCTTGTGATCAAATGAGTAGATCCAAGGTGGTTAGTACTTTGGAATCGTGATTCACATCAAAGGTTCTTGGTAATTGCTTGTTGGGCAGCAGAAAGCTTGCCCCTGTAGAATATGCAATTATTTTGCTAAAAGTTTTCTTGAGAAGCTGGTTTGAAAGATACTGGCTTGGATTTGGAGCAAGCTTGTCAATGAGGGTCTTCATATTAGTTTATAGCTCTTGCATGGTTGCAGTAAAGAGAAGGTTTATCAATATGTTGTTATTGTAATGCTGTGCAGCCAGCTCCTGCTTGCTTTTTCTTTTTTTATTTTTTATTTTTTATTTTGATCAAAACAAGCTCCTGCTAGTTTTCAGAAGTCAGTTCAATGCTTTTATGGTTAGCTGTTCTGATGGGCTGAAGCCATGCACAAATTAATACTTCACTATATGGGGTCTCCCATCATTGAGAGCTTGTCTTTGGATTCTGCACTGCATATATGACTGCAATATAGTTCTGTAAAGGCAGCTTTACCTTGGAATCCAATTGGATATTGTCCTCTGTACAACAGATTTCTCACATTCACCAGATCCTTCAAATTAAATATTCCAAATAATGCTTCTTGGTTTGCTTCCTGACTTTCTATTTGCCAGTTTCCAAGGTTATCATGCTTTACTCATCACAAGATGACAATAACTTCAAAAGGCCTGACTAATTGCATGTCAATTTAAATTCCTCCAAGCCCACACATCCATATGAATTTGTATTTTCTTGACACAACTATTAAGTTACAAGAAACCCAATGCACCAACAGAAAGTAGTATCCACCTTCAAGTCGCAAGAAAAATACTTGTGCATAAATTTATGGGAATAACAAAAATAAAAAGTTCTCATTGAATGGTGTCAAAGCCCAAGGGCATGTATGGTCACTAGGAAGATAGAAGCAGAGTGAGAATGAACCCATCATTTCAATTACCTAAAACTTTTAGCTTAGAATGAAGTCAATGGAGGAAATCAATAAAAAATGTGTCATTTTTGCTTGATTTAATCACATTCTGATGGAGGTGCAGGGAACGGTTATAAAAATACAAGAACAGAAATAAGAGACCATTCTTCAACAACTCAGCCTTTACAAACTATAGCTTGTCCTTATACAAAAAAACTGTGTATTGTAACAGTGGTGTAAAATGTCTTTAAGCATCTGCTATGTCCCTATGGAGGGTAGGAAGTCATTGACTTAACAATTATTAGTAGTGGATAACAATTATCTTGTGGATACATTTTTCTTATTTCTTATTTCTTTTTTTTTTTGGCATTCCTATATGTTGACATCAAGTATTATGCCATCCACACTCATTATAAAGGCTAGGTTTTAGCAGGTGGTTTGTTTAGCTAAAATGTGGAGAGGGTCAGTATTATGGTTGCTCAAACCATCACCAAAGGATTAAATTCCCTTTTTATATGATTCTTGCTGAGATTAAATGGAATTTCTGAGGTCATTAGTCCCACTCCTAACTGGAATATCTGAGGTCATTAATCCTACCCCTCCCTGTTTCACAGAGTGTTCCGGTGATTACTCCTTCCCACTTCCAGTTCATTCACTTCTTGGATGGATGTCAGAAGTGTTTGTCTTACTTGGATAGAGTCATGTATTGATGTCATCAGGAACATAAATGCACAAGAGTAGGAGGCAGGGGAGGGGGGGATAAAAGTAGCCATTATATGAACTGCATTATCGACTAATCCCTGTCTAAATGGCTGGTCAATTTAGGCTTGGCATATTCATATGGAAATTGGCTATTAGGATACAAAAAATCTAGAATAACTACCAATCGAGATGGCATGATTCATATGCACCTGTATAGATCAAATGAGATAACATTTTAGAGACTTTGGCAGCAATGATGATTTTGTATGGATTTTCTTAAAACTCAATGCAATAAGCCTTAGTCTTGAATTAGTTTTTGTCTGCTTAGACTCCATGGTTTTGTTTGAGTCTATCTAGTTGGGAGAATCTGGCATGGAGCAGCTTGTGATTCTTTAACTTGAGGTATTGTGTAATTGCCTGAAATGGTTTTAGCTGGATATTACAACAAAAGCCTTCTTAGTGTTTTCTGTTGGTTGCAGAATGATGCTGTTTATGTAATTGTCCAACTTATAGCTTTCAAATCTTGCATTGAACTCTTGTGCAACTTGATGATAGCAGATAGCTGGAGTTTCCTTTGTTGTCTATCAAGAGCCATAAGGAAAATTTCTGGCAATGTCTACCACCACTAAAGCTTTTGATCCTGCATTTCAGGGAGTGGGTCAGAGACTGTATCCTTTGCAGAAGTAGCAAGTTCTTGATGTTATGAACTTTCATGTTTTGTTCTATTTAGGGTTGTATAAATAGCCAATGTGTGTCAATGTGTGGCTTAAAAATCTTTTTGAGTTTTGAATGTGCTTCTAGTTTCCATTTTAAGGCTGTTAAACTTAACATTCAACAGAGGTACTGAAATTTGGCGAATTGAGAATTTTCAGCCAGTTCCATTGCCAAAATCTGAATATGGAAGATTCTACATGGGTGATTGTTATGTTGTCTTACAGGTATAAACAATCTGCATCCCCCCTCTGTGTTTGTGCATATATTTTCTCAATATGCTTACATTAGTAGCAATGCTTGGAGTAAACTTGATATATTTGGTGTATTCTCTTTGCAAAGAGTGTGTGGTATATATTCTGTTTTCAGTATATCATCTGCAAAGATACCATCTACCTGGTTAATACATTTTCCTTAAGTCTACCTGTTGTGATGTGATTCTTTTTTTTTCACCTGTGCATCATTGTTATGCTCCTTTTGCTGAATATCTTTGCTTGTAGCATGGTGTGCAATTTGCTCCAACCCAGACACAAAAGCTGTGGCATTCACTGATTATTTATATCTCAAGTTCTGTTTGTTTCTTGCCTTTTTGTCTTTGTTCTAAATTGAGAGCAGAATTGAGGTTGTATGGTAGTAATGGAGTTCATATATCTATTTTAATTTGCAAGAGCAAGGGATTTTTGTTTTCATTTGTTCTTATCCTTCTTTACAATATGTAGACATCTTCTGGCAAGGGCGGTGCATATCTGTTTGACATACACTTCTGGATTGGAAGAGATTCTAGTCAGGTATGTCTTACTGCATTTTCAAGGCATTTCTGTCTTCTTATCTTCACATTATATTGATAATTAGATTTTAGTCTCAAATTTTGTGACTTGCTATAGGATGAAGCTGGAACAGCAGCTATCAAATCTGTTGAACTTGATGCAGTGCTTGGGGGGCGTGCTGTGCAGCACAGAGAACTGCAAGGCCATGAATCTGACAAATTTTTGTCATATTTCAAACCCTGTATCATACCATTGGAGGGTGGTGTTGCTTCTGGATTTAAAAAACCTGTGGAAGAAGAATTTGAAACACGGTTGTATGTTTGTAAAGGAAAACGTGTTGTCAGGATGAGGCAGGTAATATATTTAGATTCTTTTAGCATGAAAAACCAAAGGATCGATGGATTGAATTATAGGATGATGGTCCTGCATTTTTATTTTTTATTTTTTTTTGTGTGCAGGTTCCTTTTAGTCGGTCCTCATTGAATCATGATGATGTGTTTATATTGGATACCGAAAAGAAAATATATCAGTTCAATGGTGCAAATTCAAATATCCAGGAAAGGGCCAAGGCTTTGGAAGTGATTCAGTTTTTGAAGGAAAAATATCATCAGGGGACATGCGATGTTGCCATTGTTGGTAAGTCTGCATGTATTTAACATTTTATAAAGGTATTTTGCCCTTCCAAGAATTTTCAACAGGATAACTTTGTCAACTATCATTCATTTCCATTGTTGTTGTCAGTAATTCTCTGCTTGTTACTGTGCCAGATGATGGGAAGTTGGATACTGAGTCAGACTCGGGTGAATTTTGGGTCCTTCTTGGTGGTTTTGCTCCAATTGGCAGAAAGGTTATTGGTGAAGATGATGTGGTTGTGGAGAGCAGTCCTGCTAAACTTTATAGGTACTTGTGTTATGTTGCTATGTTTGTATAAAACAAGTTAAAAACCCAGGACTGGAAAATCTCTATTAATTTAAAATTGTGATGCACATTTCTTTATGTGCATTGATGTGGGAACGTTCTCCTTTTTCTGGTGGCAACATGAGTTGTAAGACTGGAAAATCACTATTAATTTAAAATTGTGATGCACATTTCTTTATGTGCATTGGTGTGGGAAGTTTTTCTTTTTCTGGTGGAAACATGGGTTGTTTAAATAACTTCCTTTTATAATTATAGATTTTGATTGCATTTAGTATATAATAATGGAGTCAATTTTATCCATTTAATGACAATTGTGTTACCTTCTTTGTATAAACTTGAGGCTTGAGGTTTAATTAGTAATTTTTCATAATTGTTTGGGAGCCTGCAAAATTATCTCAGCTGATCTTTAAAAGATTTATCTTGCTACGTTTAAAATGGCTTGCCTTCTTCTGGAAATGAACTGTTTAAGTCTTTTTCTCTGAAGGGTGTTAGCATAAATTGAGTCTTGTCTGGCCATTGACTATTGGGTAGATGTTTCATCAGCTTATTATTTTTTGCACCATGTCTCTATTTATCAGCATATGGAGCTAAATTTGTAAGTACTGCTTGTTGCAGCATCACCAATGGTGACCTAAAGATTGTAGAAGGTGAGCTGTCCAAAGGCATATTAGAAAACAACAAATGCTATCTTATGGACTGTGGTGCTGAGGTTTTTCTTTGGGTTGGCCGTGTAACACAGTTAGAGGAGAGAAAAGCTGCCAGCCAGGCTGCTGAGGTATGAGCATACTAATGTAGCCTAAGTTTGTTGCATTTATGAAAAAATATGGAGTTTAATTTTCAAAGTTTTTCTACAGAAATTTGTTTCTAGCCAAAACAGGCCAAAATCTACCCGTATTACTCGGCTTATTCAAGGTTATGAGACATATTCATTTAAGTCCAATTTTGATTCTTGGCCACCTGGGGCTGCAGCACCTGGTGCTGAAGAGGGAAGAGGAAAAGTAGCTGGTAGTGATCTCATGCCTGATTGTTGGACTTAACTAGAATATCTCTAGTATTTTTAGCCAACCTAAATTCACTTTGGTCTTTCATATAATAATAGCTTTGCTGAAGCAACAAGGTGTTGGTGTCAAGGGTATGATAAAAAGTATTCCTGTAAATGAAGAAATCCCACCTTTGCTTGAAGGAGGGGGGAAGACGGAGGTACATTTGTTGTTTTTCTCTTATTGATTGCTTTTGGAACCATTTCATGCTTTAGTTTTGTAACATTGACTTATTTAATAATGTTGAATATTATTTGTTTCCCAGGTATGGTGCATCAATGGTAGTGTGAAGACTGCATTGCCCAAGGAGGACGTTGGTAAATTTTATAGCGGAGATTGCTACATCATACTTTATACCTATCACTCAGGTGATAGAAAAGAAGATTACTTTCTGTGTTGTTGGATTGGAAAGGATAGCACAGAGGTAATCTATACTTTTTCCAGACTTACAATGAAGATAATAAGGACACCTTTAAATGATTATGATGTGGACAATGATTAGTGTTGTAGATTTCCACATCCAAACTATTAAGTTGCTTAATTATCAGTTGGGCACAGAGATATGCTCATGTATTTAGTAAGAGCACATGGATTGCAAACATCTTCTGATTCTCTACAAGCTTCTTTCTGCTAGAAATGTTGAACAAAGGTGATTGGATTTTGACCTTTGAGTTTGGATATGACTAATAATGTTCTTTTCTGGTAGATATTTTATGGATCACTTTAGTGTTAGGAATAAACTTAAACTGCAGTTTATTGGCCACTTCAATCTTTATCAGTCACTTATGTAGTCCACTTGAGATTAGTGCTTTATACTTTCTTTATTTGCTATCTGAATCCGCATAGTTTTTTTGTTGCTTGATTGTGTATCAATAACAATGGAAAAGAATACCTACATGAACTGTTACTGTCATTTTTTATGTGATGAAGCCAAGCTCCATTTATCTTGTTGGAATATTGAGTAGTTGCTTGGCTCAATCATTTTGACATACTTATTGTCAACTTGTTTTACATTTAAAACACTCTACTTTTTCAATTACAGACAAGGTGGTACTATTCATGACACAAATTTTCCAATTTTTGTGACTGACAAGTCATGAGCATCGATCACACCTTGTTGGCAACATCATCTTATGACATGTCTTTCTGATCCCAGCCTTGTTCGTACATGAGCATATCTTGTTGTGTGTTACCTTTAACCATATTACTATATATGAATTGCTAAAATATGGTGCTTAATGTGATATTTGCACTTGCTCTTGCTCTAAAAGGGCATTTGTTTTTGGTTATATGCTGTTGAATGTACTTATCTGCTTGTGTTCTGATGATATACAAGAGAAAACTGTCATAACATTTATTGTTTTTTGGCTTTTCATTACTGGGTGACTTTTTGTTGGTGTAATTTTTGATTTCATAATCATCCAATTCAGGATGACCAGAAGATGGCTACTCGATTGGCTAATACAATGTTCAACTCACTAAAGGGCAGGCCTATTCAGGTGTGGCATCATTTAGAGTCAACTTCTGAGATTTCTAATCTAGAATTGCATATAATATGATGTTCTTGTAGGGTCTTATTTTCCAAGGTAAGGAGCCTCCACAATTCATTGCACTTTTTCAGCCTATGGTGGTCCTCAAGGTATATTCTGAACTCTTGTAAATAAGTGTTATAAATTGTCAATTCTACACTCAAGGTGTGTAGTTGACTATTTCATTTGATCACATCAGGGTGGTTTGAGCTCTGGGTACAAAAAACATGTAGCTGAGAAAGGATTGCCTGATCAAACCTACACTTCAGATGGTGTTGCACTTCTTAGGATTTCTGGAACTTCAGTTCATAACAATAAGATAGTGCAAGTTGATCCGGTACATAATCATTTGTTCTATCTCTTTCTGCATATTAGCTTCATTAATTTTTTAAGGACAAAAGGAGATTAATGCTTCCTTTGCAATCTTCTGCTCCTGCATGTTTATGGATGTCACATGTTCCGACTAGTGAGTCTTCCATTTGTTGTCATGGTCTGTTCGGTTTTAGAAAGCCTGGCTTTTTCCCAGTCAAAAATTTATAAATTACTTTCTTGTTTCTTATGATATTATGAAATGAGATTATTCAATTGGTATTGTGAATCAACATGGCATTAGAGCCTTCATGACCCAGAGATAATACAAGGCACTGGAATTATCAAATTTACACATACAATGTAATTAGTTTATCAGCTAGTGGTGTAAAGCCCCACTTGACCAGTTAGACCAATTGAGCTTCTGTTGGACCAGTTCGTGATAATGATTCAGGAGTATGAGCTAGAATATTGGATGAACATGTAGTAGATAAATAATGTTAAAGGCAAGTGGGATTTGATGCACTTAGAAAGTATCAAAGCTTGATGATGTGAAGGTGAAGTGTTGCACAAAGTAACATCGCTCTGTTATTTTTTGGCTGCCAGTGAATTAGGTTTGTCAATATGAATATGGTGGGTAAAGTGGTAAGGAAATAGGGAAAAATAGAGGATATTGCTCTGACAAAAGACCATATTCTAGGTTCTTTATTACTAGCAATCAGTGAACTACAGGAAGAAACCAGACGTATTCTCCCTATTCTCCTCAGGGCTCCAGATAAACTGAGATACTAGAAGAACAAAATTTTTGCAGGATGTTCTTTCTGCTTCCATAGAATTCACCATTTAATCATCAGATTGAGGTCATATTTAGAAGTATTAAATTTCAACTATTAATTGTATGACTCCACTTATTAAGCTAAGCAAGCATTGCCTCCACTGAAGGTTGAATGAGCATTTACTTTAGAAGCTTTCCAAGCTAAATTGGAAAAACCCTTTGAATTTTCCTTACTTGCATCACAGGTCTTGTGGGTTCTATGCTTGGTTTCTTTTTGCTATCTGTACGGCACTATCAACAAAACTCTAAGGCTTTCCAAACATTGTTTGCTTTGCTGTGAAAACCCTCTTGATTCCAAAGACTAGTTGTAGGGGTTACTCCTTTTGCAATTAGTAGAAGCCAAATGCTGCACCAATTGGAGCATGTTGGAGAAAGTATGTTACAATGCCATTCTCTTGAGCAAAGCATAATGTTCTTTTTGTCTGCCTAGAGACTTGAGTTGCGACAAACAGAAAATTAGTTTAACACAGCTTCATGCAAATCTAGCCCCTCAAATCTGGCAGATTGAGGGGACAACAATTTCTGTGGTTGACCAAACAAGTTTTTCTTGAGTCTGAATGTCTACTAAAGCTTGTTGGAAGGGAAACAATGAGGGCCAAGTTATCTTCATGTGGTGTAAATTAGTAATGACTTGACATTTTTAGATGCAATTTTTAATGGACAATTCTCTGACATCATTACATTTTATTCCTGAACTTGTTTTAAACTGTATTTTTAGCTGCTGTTATAAATCAAGATATACAAATTGTATGCAATGCATGGATTTTATTCACCTAGCTC
Organism: Rhizophora mangle; assembly: GCA_037832345.1. Lineage (NCBI taxonomy): Eukaryota > Viridiplantae > Streptophyta > Magnoliopsida > Malpighiales > Rhizophoraceae > Rhizophora > Rhizophora mangle. The sequence continues at coordinate 760,979 of JBAPLJ010002022.1, read as the reverse complement.
CTACGTCGTTGTTTTAAAAGAATTAATTGACAAAACCATGACAAACAGATACTTACCAATCTATGAGTTATTCTTCATTAGGTTGCAACATCATTGAACTCTACAGAGTGTTTCTTTCTGCAATCTGGCTCATCTGCTTTCATCTGGCATGGGAATCAGAGCACCTTTGAGCAGCAGCAATTAGCTGCTCAAGTTGCTGAATTTTTGAAGGTAGTCTTATTGCCACTACAATAGCTTTATCACATTTGTTGAAACACAGTGCATGAAAACACTATAAATGAATGTCTAAAAGGTCAACTTGTTAAAGTGGCTATAATAATCAAATGTAATTTAAATCAACTGTGCTGTAGCTAATTCAGTCATCTTTTCCAATACCTTAGCTTAGCATTCAAGTGTAAAATGATTTTCAAGAAAGGCCAATCATTGTGTGTATGTTTGTGAAATTGATCTAAACATTGTTTGCGAATAAATTTGATGCCTCAACATGAATTGGGTTCAAGTGTCAAATAAAATGATGACGGTATAACTATGATGTAAAATGATTTTGATTCCATAGTTATTTTCCAACTTCATGGGACTTGGTTTGTTTTACTTTCTATTGAGCATTTAATGTTCCTAAGCAGGATATGCTGTACATGAAGTTGAATTCTAACATCACAGTGATAACGTCTGAATGGTTTCTTGGTCGTTATAAGACGCTTGAAACACAAATACAGGTTTCATAGAGGGCCATTTGTCTTCTTCCTTTGATTTAAATTGTCATTGCTTACTAATTCAGCCAGGAGTTGCATTGAAACATGCTAAGGAAGGAACTGAAAGCTCATCTTTCTGGCTTCCACTTGGAGGGAAGCAGAGTTTCATGAGCCAAAAAGTTTCTCCAGAAATTGTCAGAGATCCCCACCTATTTGCATTCTTTATCAACAAAGGTGTCATTGGTTATTCCAGAGTTCATTTGCTAATTTATCTGTGGTTATTTCATCCTGATGTAGCATTATCTTAAAATTACAAGTACTTTGATACTTTCTAACTGGCCTTTAATGATCACTTTGCTACCATGTGGATGCAGGAAAATTTCAGGTGAGTTTCAGACTTTGAATGTGATTGAACATTCTTCCAATAGATATATACTTACTTGCTTTCTGTACTCTGTTGAACAGGTTGAGGAAGTCTACAACTTTTCTCAAGATGACTTGCTCACTGAGGATATCTTGGTCCTAGACACTCATGCTGAAGTATTTGTTTGGGTTGGCCATTGTGCAGACCCCAAGGAAAAGCAGAATGCTTTTGACATTGGCCGGGTACTGTTTAAACAGCCTTTCCTTCATCATATTTATCATGTCATAATGTACCTATTCTGTCTGTCCTTTGCAGAGATACATAGAGATGGCTGCATCACTGGAGGGTTTGTCTTCAAATGTGCCATTGTACAAAGTCACTGAAGGAAACGAACCATCATTCTTCACCACATACTTTTCATGGGATCCTGCAAAAGCTAGTGTATGTGCTGCATTAGCAATTTTCTATTTACCTATGTATCAAGATGTTTCTTGTTAACAAATCATTCAACCCAACAACTTAACCTGTTGGGTGAGACCTAAGAATAGATCATATATTAAATATATTAAACTTGAACATACCCTCTCACACCAAGCTTGTTGGGCTAAAAGTGTGAACAAAGGACTGACCTACCTTACCTGTAGAAATTTACAATTGAATGTCAGGGCAGTATGGTATGAACATGAGACCTCTCGGTCATAAGGCATTTGATACCATATTAACAAACTATTTGACCCAATAGCTTAAACTATTGGGTAAGGCCTAGGAGTGGATCATATATTAAACTTGAAGTGAATGGATTAGAATTGGTTGTGACTATGGAATTTTTTATTATAGGAACCTAGAAGAATACCACTTTGTACAATTTCTAAAATACTATTTTAAGAAGCCCAATAATGTTGATACTTTCTTGAATTGGATAGATGACTGTTGGTTTAATGCTTGTCTTATAAGGATGTGTCATATTATAAGTTTTTAGGTTACTTATTCTTGCAGCATGGAGTCTGGTTCATTTGAAAATTCAGACTGAAGAGTGGTGACAAGTTACTTTCTAAATGTCATCCATTTGATGTCATGTGCTTTCTGCGTACTTTTAGCAGTTTCCTCCATTATTGCAGGTCCAAGGAAACTCATTCCAAAAGAAGGTGGCATTGCTCTTTGGAGTGGGGCACTATGCTGTGGAGGTAAGTGCTTGGTTTTGTTTATATTTCTTGAATTGATGCTTCTTGGTTGTGTATCTGAAGGAAAACAAAGGCTTGATGACACTTAAATCTGAAAAGTGCAGCAGAGTTAGAAAAATTGCAGCAGAAAAGATGAACTTTGAAGTAGAAGGAGCAGCAAAGAGGAATGAAATTGTTAAGACAGATGACTTAATAAGCTCTAGAAAGCTTGTAAGGACAGGAAAATCAAAGAGACATTGAGGGGCTGAAATAAGAAGACATGAGTGTAGAAACTATGAAAATGCATCAGAGTATGTGTAGCAGAAAATGGAAAAAATGCAGCAAGAAATGAAGCTAAAAATGACTTAGTTCCATTGATTCGTTTACTCCATTATAAAAGAGTATTGAGCATCATAATGATTACAAAAGATCAAGTAACCTAAGCATGCAAGTTGCTTGTTATACAGACCAAACTTTTCAGTGTTTTCTGTCAGAGATACAAGGCTCAGTGCTTGCTTTTTCCAGTGACTTAAACTAGCTTAATCAACACAAGATGCACCCTAAATATAGAGTAATTTATCACTAATACAAGAAACTTGAAACCCCAGAAAGATGAGTTGGAACAATGCTGCAGTAGTTGGAGTTTTTTTCAGCCAAGTGTCATCAACAACAATATTAATGGATGTACATCTATTGTATAGACATATTTCATAACATGTGTTTCTACAAAAGCATTAATTCTTATATTGCATTTATGCTTGTGACAGGAAAGGTCCAATGGAAATCAAGGAGGGGGGCCAACACAAAGGGCTTCAGCATTGGCCGCCTTATCCTCTGCATTTAACTCATCTCATGAAAAGTCCGGCCTGGTATTGCTCATGTTGCTGACTTTGTACAATTACTCCTTTTACTTTTTGTGTTTATGGCACTGTAGGACTTTGTACAATTGCTCCTTTTACTTTTTGTGTTTATTGCACTGTAGGACTTTGTACAATTGCTCCTTTTACTTTTGTTACGTGACCCCAACTCCTCAGTCCTGTTCTTTTTTTTTTTTTTTTCCTTAGTAATTCTGTTTTGCTCCCTTCTGAGTTTGTCCTATGGTTGAAGTGGCCTTTCTTTTATTCTGTCTATATTTTGTCAAATCTAACTTCCTGTCAACCATGATCAAGTAAAAAGGGGAAGAGATATATTACTGAGTTTAACCATGTCATTTGTATTCTTTTTCCACCGGTTATAGGTCCACAGTGTCAACAAATTTTTCTAAGGTCTCCTTCATTTTTGTTTGGATTCATCTGAATTTTTGTGTGGTCTTCATTTCTTAACATTGACCACTCATTCTTTCACTTCTTTAGTTTGCATGATGTTTTATCTCATGTACCCTCAAAATATACAGTTTAAGAACCTAAATTAAAATAATCCTCAAAAGAGTACACAAGGAGAAAATTGTTGTTGACTTGTGGTGCTAATAAAAGACATCAATGAATTACCTTATCCTTGGCCTCTACTTCTCTTTCACTTTTTTATTTTGTAACAAAAGAATTATTTTGATGCTAGCATGTGCATATTGAACATCAGTTGTAGGGATCTGAAGATTTTAGAGAATTTTAGATGGGATTGTCATATTCCACGACTAATACTTGGAAAACACACAATACAAGAACATTTATGGGCTGTTCAACACTAGTTTTTATCTCCTAATCTTGAGATTCTCTACATATACCCATTGATAAGTTGCAAAGAGTTTAACCATAGATAATCCCTTAACCATCCCATCAAATAAGTAGAAAAAGAAACAAAATAGGAGAGATTTGCTCTCCTTTGAACGTTGAACCCAAAAACAGAAACTTGAATATGGTTACCAAGGATTTTTTTGTATCCTAAATTCAAGTAAAATAGAAGATTATAGATAACTACTTCCCTAAGAGATAGGAACTGGATTTCTACAGGATCATTATTCTGTTCTGTAGTTGCTATTCACGATGGGTGTTCTATATGTTATCTGCATATCTACTACTATATTGGATCAAATTTTTGGTGGCTTGTGTTTATTTCAGCTCTGCTTCTTGCTATTTGTTGAATGTGTGCTCTGTTACCAAGCTTTCCTGCCTGACTTTTTGTTTTGTGTGATGGCTCCTTCACTGGACGGACTTGTTTGCTAATGGGATGGATTTGGTATAATCTTTTTTATTACAGTCGCCAGATAGGTCCAATGGGTCAAGTCAAGGAGGACCAACACAGAGAGCTTCAGCTTTGGCTGCCTTGTCCTCTGCATTTAACTCATCCTCTGGAACAAAGGCTACTCCTCCAAGACCATCTGGAATGAATCAGGGTTCACAAAGAGCTGCAGCTGTAGCTGCTCTATCATCGGTTCTTACTGCTGAAAAGAAGCGAACACCAGAAGTCTCTCCTTCCCACAGTCCTCCCTCAGAACCATATCTTCCAGGTAAGAATGCAAAATATTTTCTGTTTGGAGTAATTTTATGTTAACTGAAGATATCACAATTGCTTTTCACAGATATCTGAAAGTATCTCGACCTTATTCTTGCACTTATGCATCCCAAATTCTGATATGTAAACATGTTGATGCACTAACAGCTGAAGGAAAAAGTGAAACCTCTGAGGCAGAAGGTTCTGAGGAAGTTTCAGAAGTCAAGGACAGAGAAGAAGTTGCATCTGTATCTGAAAGCATCGGGGTGGAATCTGAGCCAAAGCAAGGTGCTCAGCAGGATGAGAATGCTAGTGGAAGCAGTCAGAGCACATTCAGCTATGATCAATTGAAGGCTCATTCTGAAAATCCTGTGACTGGAATTGATTTTAAACGGAGAGAGGTTGGTCCCATTGTGCATCTTTTTGTTTCACTTCATTTTTATGACAGTTATTGAAGTTATTTCACCATATCAATTCACAGGCCTATCTATCAGATGAGGAGTTCCAGGCAGTATTTGGAATGACAAAAGAAGCATTTTATAAAGTGCCAAAATGGAAGCAGGATATGCTGAAGAAGAAGCTTGGTTTATTCTAGCAAGGTCACTTATTGAAGGGAATGATCTCTGCCCTTCTTTTGTGCCATAAATTATTAATCTCAATCAATACAATTTTCGCGGTTGAAAAATTGCAGTTGCAAATGCACACCATCCCTGGCTTGCTTTGTCTTGGCTTTTAACCAGTTGCACTACATGAAGGTAGGTGTGACTAGCATGCATGTTTATAATCATGCATGAAGAGTGAGTTTTGCCCTAGTTTTCCATTTTTGAGGCCTGTGAATCACCTTCTGCCTTTTGTAATGATACCAGATTGTAGTTTTGCGGGCAGTTGGCAGGTCAAATTCTTTTATTTGGTCAGCGTGTATTCCATTTGTGGTTATTCAACTTTTTCTCACCTTTCTTATTTGTTGAGCAAATGGGGGTGTGTACGTATTGCATTGCTACACAATTCCATTATTTCAGGAATGAAATGTTTGGTATACCATGGTTCCCATACACTATACATTAGCACCAAGCATTGCATCAGTACAGAATAGTTGCTGTTGGACCCTATTTATGAGAAAGAAGCATTTTACTCAATTCTTTGTAGCCAAGTTTATTTGTGATTCCTGCCCTGGAAGTTTCCTGCACTACCAGAGGATAAAAGAGGATAAAGAATAATCAAATTGCCATACGTATCCGGTTGTTGTGGTTAATGTTGGTGGTTAAATTATTTTAAACTGGAAATCATAGCTGTTGGCATTTAATGACAGAAATAGTCTCTCTGAAGAAAGTTACAAAAAAAAAAAAAAAAAATGGTAACATGAACTGAAGAGGAGAATAAATGCTGTTGTTATTGTTAGCTAGCAGCCCCTTAATTTTGTTCTATTAGGGGAGTGAGAAGTTTGCTTCTCTCATGTCACCCAGATTCTCCAGCTCTACAAGGCTGTCAAGAACCAAGAGTTAATACGGTTAGTTAGGGACCCTTCAGAATCAAATGCCTTCACCCTAAACAAATGTACTTGTTGTCAAGCCATGGATTATGTTTATTCCAACAACTGTTGATTATCAATGTGTAATTACGTGTTTGCTACAAATCAAACTATGTATGAGATTGTAATGATGCAAGTCATTGTCCTTGTAAACTCAAGTTAGAGTTCCAAGCCTGGTTACATACAGGTTTATCACCAAACCCTCTACCTGAGGCAATTTTTAAAAGCAGAGTATGTCATTTAAATTGTTAATAGTTCACAATGGACGCCAAGTTAAAGTGTCCCCGCTGCTTGAATTTCTTGACGTTGAGATGTATGGACATGGTGGCTATACTTTGGATCAGCTAATCTTAGCCTGAGAAAGCCCCAATCTTGATGTCTAATTTTAGGGGTCTCGTTTGCGTTATTGTATTGATTGCTTACGCTTGCTGTAGGGCCCTTGGTCGCCATCACTGCTTCAAAAGCATTTAATTAAATATGCTCATGACGTGTGGGTTCAATGATCGTTGGTACTCTGCTCCACGGTAAAAGAACACACCCTCGGTTATATTAGTCTCATCTCAACCAAAACACTTGCAATACAATATACAACTTATCCATGGCTGTCACTTTAGTTGATCATTTCAAGGGCCAGAGGCATGGCATGGCAGCCTTTATCTTGCGTTGGTTGTTAGAGGATCATCATCAGGTGGTGGGCTACACAGTGCAGAGTAATCTTTTATTGTTCTATTAAAAATCTTCCATACAAAAGTTAAAAGTTTCAACCATTGGACTGTATGTTAAAAAAAAAAAAAAAAAAAAAAACTCATTCACAATTATGACTCTCTGTGTTTCAAATTTGCCTGCCAGTTTCAAGGTGCTTAGGGGGGGCTCACATGTTAGCATCGTCAGAGCCTTTCATGGCCGAGGTGTATTATAGACCTTGCAACCCCACCATTCTATACCTTTGCAAAAACACCATAAATGACACCCATTCAAAAAATTCCACAGCCTCAAGCCATTCTCTGCATAAACAAATTAAGCAGTTCAGTTCCCTGTTCAAAACGCCACGGTCCCTTTATTCTAAAGAATCGGTTCCTGCAGCCATCTAAAGAGAAATTTCGATCGACAACCATACAAGCCTTTCAAAAAATTGTCGACCAAAAGCACAAACCAAGTGTCACAACAATTATGCATTGTGAAACTTTACATATACCCACGGAAGAGGAAAGGACTTGTAATTAACATTTGACCATCGGTTTTGTAATTAATTATGGAGTCGAATACTAATTAAAAAAAAAAAAAAAAAAGCCTTCATGAATTGTAAGTAATTTGGTATGTGAATTCGAACAGCAAGTACTATTTTTCCTCCAAAAAAAAAAAAAAAAAAAGCATTTCAATTGACCGAAAGAATGTTCGAGCTGTTACTTGCTAGGAGTCAACTCGTGCGCGATGTCTGAGCCTGGAACGTTTTGGATGCGTGAGTCGGAATGTTTGAGTTGTGGAGTTATTTCCCCAAGAAAACTGGTCAATATGTACGACAATACAGATTCATGTGCTATGTGCCACGCGCTGTTGCAAATGTAACGCCGTGTCTGGGACCATTGACAAAAAAATCACAGCTAAGCAAATTGTGCCGGAAAAGCTTCCCAGTCCGGGTCTTAAAACGAAGGTGGAGCCTTGTGTCCCGATGGCATGTGTCCACAACTACAATTTTAGAATTTTCTTGATTTTTTTTTTTTTTTTTCTTTTTCCTTCCCTCCATTGCAGTCCACTCAAGAGGAAAAGCAATCTGGTCCAATCCCCTACACATTCTGCCATTTCTTTTCTTTTTCTTTTTTGTTTTTTTTTTTTTTTGTCTTTGCTTCGCCGACGCCCAACAACTGTGGCCGGCCCCACACACACGAGTAATATTTAAGCTTGCTTGAAATGGTTGTTGGGGGGTGTGGGGTTTCCAACTTTCCACAAATAAAAATAAGACTACCCTTGATTTTATTTGTTTATTAAAAAAAACAAAATTGTGATTACATCATATATTTTTTTATATATTATTATATCTCAATAAATATTATTAATTATTTATTTAAAAATTTATTATTATTATTATTTAATTTTTAAAATAAAAAGATAAGAATTGAGGACCAAGATCACCATTTGCCGGCTCCACCAAGCTTCCCACGTTTAATGCAATGAAATTCAGGGATCAACGAGCTCATCCTGCGGATAATGGGAAGACACTTGCTGACACATTTGAGTGTCGGTTGATTGGACCTTTTGGTAATGTACGGATTGAGGGAGGACACGACTCGCTGGGGGCCCGCATCCGAAGCCGAAGCTTCAATGTTCAAGGCTTGGACCCATGGGGCACCAAATATGATTCTGTGCACATTGTAATTACATAAGTCAATTCAGATGGGACAAATATACATGACCCCATAATTTTCATTTTTAATCAGATAACTGTTGAATTTTAAATTTATCTGTTTTTGGTGAGATAATTAACTTATGAGAATTATTTATTTGACCCTCTTTCCATTAGATTTTTGTAATTGCACTAGAACCCTAATAATAAATAAATAAATATTATGACATTTTTGTAATTAGGTGTAACTTAATAAAATGTATTTTTTGTTATCACACTTAAAATTTAGTATTTTTTTTTTTTTTTAGTTTTAGAAATACATGTGAAACATAGAATAAGGAATGTAAATGGCCCATTTTTAAGGTTAGTGGATAAGTTTTGCTTTCTAAGAAGGTAAATGTTCACGAGCCACTCCAAATGCATCATTTTCAGGTTGACTAATGGGAAAAATTCTATTGTTATGCAATGTAATCGCCCCATATGCACACATCCTTAGGAATTAAATGCTCCCCAAAATGAAGTTTTCTCGTTGAGATGGACGATAATGATATTGAAACGGAGGTGACGTGAAGCCAGCACTGTTTTCCGTTGCTGCAACCCCAAGCTTTTTTTTATTGGTTGCTTGTAGGCTTAAAATTAAATTATATGTTAATTTTTTAAAAATATTAATTTTAAAAATTAATAATTAAATTGTAAATTAATAAATTAATTATGATTTACTAAATTAGGTTGATTTTAAAAATTTATAAAAAAATTATAAAAATATTTTTTATTTTTTATATATTTTTAAAAAATATAAATTATATTATTAAAATTTTTTATATATTTAATATTAGATATTAATTTTATTCTAATTAAAATGAATAAATTAATTAAAATTTTAAATTTTTTTATTTAATGACCCTTGGCTTGGATTGTTAAAGCCTTGTTTTAAAGTTTTAATTGTTTATTTCATCGACGTACATCTTCGCGTGGCCTAACCTCTTTCTAAAAGGTCAAGAAGCAGAACATTTCAAAGTGCAAAAGGGAAGGTAAAAAAAGGAAGGAAAAAGTAGAAAAGGAATAAAGATATATTCTATGGAATAAAAAAAAATGGACTCGATGACAAAACCTTGTGAATTCTTGTACGCATCCGCATGCTTTTCCTGGTAGAATGCTCAAAGTTCAACATTCACTACGTAATCTTTTTTCCAGAACCACCGGCGAAGTTTTCCAGGTTTGAGTTACCGTGCGATTTGCTGGAGTGATTCATCATATTTAAAAATTCCGGGAATTATGTCTGAGATACCGTCATTCAGAATTTATATTTTTAAGCAGAAAATTGACGTTGAGTTTCCAAACAAAAGGCATCGACGCTGTGGTCCCTTTGTCCTGGTGGAGTATCTGCATGCCTAGTGGGTACCAGTTCAGGACTTTGTGACTGTAGTGAACGAGGAAGCCTTTAACATGTCGGCCATTGAGATTGGAGAAAAAAATCAGTTTGAGACTAGCTCATGTCCTCGGAGGTTTTTGGTTTTTCAACTTCCCAGTTCATTTAAGAATATACAACAAAATTAACCTTAAATTTTTTATATATATAATTAGATTTTCAGCATTTTTTGCATTTTAGTTTCACTCTAATATTTTTTAAATTTATTTTAAATCAATTTTTTAAAGAAAAAAAAAATCAAAACAGTTAAAAATAATATATTATTTTTTAAAAAAAAAATCATTATGGGCTTCGTTGAGTGCCTGCCAAAATGCATCAGGACCTTCACCTTCAATTTCTTTTCTCCTTTTCGGCGCTTGGTCCAGTGGGATTTGCATGATGGTGTGCCATGCGTATACCTTGACTATTGTGGTTGTTTTTGGTTGTAAGAAGTGTGCAAGCAGGAGCGCTTAAATAGCCCGTTTTAATTGCTTTTTGTGTCTCCAGAAGTAGGCAAAAAAATAAAAAACAGGGAGAGATAGAAAGAGAGAGAGAGAGAGAGAGAGTAAAAAACAATTTAAAACATAACACAGAGAAGAAGGTCACAAAAATTCACAATCACATGGTGGCTCTAATCAAAATGCTCACATCTCCCCCCCCCCCTCTCCCCCCCACGAGTTGTTTCCTCTCCACAACTCTCTCTCTTGCTCTCTCTCTCTCTCTCTCTCTAACTTAATTTTATTTGATTTTCTTTCTTCAGAAAAGCAGCACCCCAGTCAAAACTGTCAGCCTTTGCTTTTAAAAAATTGGTAGCTTTTTTGAGGGAGCAGCATTAGCGTGCAAAGTGACTACAAATAGTAACTAGAATCTAACCATATGAATACAAAAACAATGAATTCAAGTAAATAAACAAAATTATATTATGTATAAAATATTTTACATTACATAAAAATAAATTAATGCAGAATAAAATGCTTTATACATACTATACAAATTATTTTTATATACTTAAATCTACTATTTTTGTATATGCGCAATCAATTTTCTCTTTTAATTACTAGGTGCAGAGCAGAATATTCATGTACAATTTTAACACACACACATATATGATTGTTGACCGCGTGGATGCTTCCCAAAGGTATAAGGAGACAATCGGGAGGATAACAATGACGATGACGAGGTCAATTAATCAGATAAACAAAGAATTCACATAAATACCTTTTGTTGCAACAAGATCTAACCATTATACTTATTTGAAATCATGTGTGTTTTTAGTATTTGTTAGTAAATTCTATTTATCAACAGGACGCGATCCTCCCCATTTCTTCTTAAAATTTGAACGGATTTAACAAACAATTGGATATTATATACAAGTAAAGACAAAGGTAGACGAGGAAAATTGCAACCATATGGAAACAAGAAAACTTACATCTCTCTCTCTTATTGACCATTTTTCTATCCCCTGATTTATTTTATTTTTATTTATTCAATTTTTTTTCGTTTTAATTTTGAGATTTGCTGGCTACTATAGCTTATGACAAATGACACTCCCTATAAACAGAAGAATCCACTTCACATGCACATATTTGGTTCATAATGATTGAGTTAAGAAGACCAGGATCAGCGTTACCCCGCTGGATGATCTTGTGATGATTCCACAAAGACGAGTTTGACCCGGAGGGTGAACTCGCGTCCGGGATTGACTCGGCCGGCGTGATCAAGCTAACGCCCTTCAAAATATGACTGCCGCTGCTCACTAGTTGACTCAGAATCCCTGACTCGGTAACCGGGCCCCTTTTTTTGTGTTGCATGGTGACTCGGACTATTTTGGTTAGCATTGCGTTCGATAATCTCCGAATCCCACGAACTCCACCCATCAAAAACACTGAGTTGGCTTGATGATGGGACTGAGTTTTCTCTGGGTTTTTCCTGCTATGTTTGCTTAGTTCTTGCCTTGATGACGGTATGTACACCGACTCGGGACTCCGATTCCTGACTCGGCCGAGTGGATCCCCGAGTAACACCGAGTTCTTAACGTCCACCAGGATTACGTGCTTAAACTTTCTCCTGACGCGACCCAGTAGCAAAGGATAACAAGCCCATCTTCTCAAACTCATTGGCACTTGGTCTAAAAACCCAGCCAGTGAGTTTTCTGGGTCAAGCTCACTCGCTTCGAAACCCACCATCGATCCATAACTCAGACGAGTCAACTCAGCTTCAGTCTCTCCCGATTTACTGTAGTTGTTAACCCGAATTCTCTTACCCCACAATGGCTCTGCCATTTCCTTGCTACCGTGCTTCATACTGAACTGAGTCACTTCAAAACTCGATGCTGCCACCGAGTCTTGACTCGTTCTGTTATTGGATTCCTTGTATAGACGAACGAGCTTCAAGAATGAGGCGTTCTCTTCTCCAATCAGTGCATCGAATCTTGAAGCAGATGAGGAAGAACCAGAGATGAAAACTACGTCAGCTCTTGCCGTGAGACCAGACCTGTGCAAGACTCTCAAGAACAATCTGAATCCGTCTTCATTAGTATCTTCCACCACATGGGCGACCACAAGATCACTCATTGCTCTAGTGCCTCGCCTGTAAAGCTTGCCCATTCCCTGTAGAGCAGAAAAGGGGTCTCTTCTTTTTCTGTCATTGTTTCTGGGTTGGTATTGGTTTTTCCAAATGGTGGTAAAGATAGAAACTTTGTTCTTCTTTTGGAGCTTGGTGAGAGGCTTTTCTGGAAGTAAACTTCGTGGGATTTTAGCAAGAGTTGTGGGCTTGGGGACTGTCGGTTCAAAGGTGGAGAGAGCGAAGAGAAGGAGGGAAAGGAAGAGCAAAAGAACGCAAATTGAGATGGTGGATTGGGTCTTTGAAATAATGGAGTTATTGGAATTGGTTCTTTTGATGGTTCTTGTAGTAATATTTTTGTGACTTGAAGAAGAAGAAGATGATGATGATGATGATGATTGCGAGGAAGAAAATGGATTGGCTTCATCAACTACAGAGGCGGCGGCGGCGGCGGCGGCGGCGGCGGAGTTGTCTTCGGGGAGGAGGACTAGGAGGAAGCCCATGCCCCAGTTTTCACTCTTGGCCACGGACTCTGCTATGATGCCCATAACCAACTATTTGAGACTGGCTGGCTGGAAGGTTGGCAGTTTTGGGGTTGTTGCTTTCAGCTCGGTGGGCTATATCGCTTTGCCAAATCGTGGCCAATGGGAGCGACTCTGTTAGGCACTGAGGCTACAAGTCTGTCTCTGTCGATCCCAACGCTCCGTCAGGCCATTTTGGCAGGCTCTATTGCCGCTGACAGTGACTCCTAATTAAGATTAATATTTCAGTTGCATCTCCCTTTACTTCAGCGAACCTCTTTCATTCATTTTGGAGAGAGAGAGAGAGAGAAAGGGAGCATCAGTTTGTACTGTAGTACAAAAATAGCTTGGTTTATGACAGAGTAAGCAAAGCACTACCGTTGAATTCCAATTGTAATTTATCTTACATCCTTTGCAAATGAGAAGAATAATAGATTTATTTTTTCAAAAAAAGAAATATTGAGTGTGAGAAAATTGTATTATGTTACTTGTGGGAATACCTTATTTATAGGATTTCATGCACCTAATTAAGAAAACAATTTACCACTAGAGATTACTATAATACGAGGAGATTACTATCATCGTATGAATTGAACAAAAATCAGAATCATATCTTATTACTTGATCTACCCATGAAATAAATCAATCCTACTGATCTACTAAGATAAAATGATAATAAGCACAATGTGTTGTTACCATGCTTGTAAAAAAAAAAATTATTACTGAATAACCTGAATGAATTAGCATTCTAATTGTCAGGATAGGACCTAAAAATTATACCCCATATCATTGAGCAATCATCAAAACTGAATAGGTTCACATGTTGCATGAGGTAATGCATGCTATTCCACCTGAATAATATAATGTACTACCACTGATAAGGACAACCATAATTTATGAGAGAACCAATTTTCTTTTGGCTCAAAAAAAAAAAAAAAAAAAAAAAAAGTTGAATTTACATTTTAAAGTAGGTCGAGTTGTTAAATTAAAGCAAAATTTGTGATATTTAATAAGAATCATTGGTTAATTTGAAAATAATATAAAATTAAATATACATTTAATTTTTTTTTTAAAAAAATTCTAACAAAATAGACGAAATCTTCAAATCAGAATCATTGGATTTTGTTAGAATATGGTCGATTACCAAAAATTAGTATAATATCATTCTTTCAATAATTACATCAATATCTTTGACTTCTAGAATGAAGAATGAAGGGCCACATCAATTCACGAGCTCCAACAAGTAACCACCAACTAAGGTTGTCAGTTTATAGAAACCGGCCCCGTGCCATATGCCACAAAGCTGATGGGGAGTAGCAAAAACTGAGAGATAGATAAAGAGCTAGAGAGAGATAAAGGGGCATTCCAGGCTAGTAAACTGCCATTTTGTTTAGCTTGCTGACTTTTTTTACCCATCTAAGAGCTAATGTGACATGTGTCGATGATATAAAACCATGTTTAGGGATTAGACAATGGAGTGAACTCTTTTTTTTTATTATTATTTTTAATCGAAAAAGATAGAATCAAACAAATTAATCCTGTGTTTTCAAGTTTGACAATTTTTTAAAATTTTTGGATGAATTCAAAAGATATTAATTCTATAATTTTCCTATAAAATTCTCCTCCTCTCTCTCATTTGTACTAAATACTTTAAAAATGAAAGTTTAAATTCTTAAAGAAAAGGAAAATTGATAGACACGGGAGAATGGACATACTCATACTTGATGAACACTAAATAAATAAATAAATTAAATTGATACTTGATTTAATCTATAAATTCACAATATTGTAATAATTTTAAGTTTCAACTGTGTATAGTCTCCATGTCAATGTATTGGACATCAATTATTACTTACTGAAATCCTGACTCACTTTCCCTTTGCCAATCCAGCACAACTGGTCCCAAATTTGATCCAATCAACCCCCGTCACGTCCCAGTTCAGTACCTTGTAACAAGGCCCATGAAACCCACAAACCTTCCTCAACCTGTTTGTTTCTGGAAACACGTAGTCTAAGGTATCAAAATATTCAGGCAATGTAAGGTTGTGTTCTTTTTTTCTCTGTAGTCCGGTCAAGCACTTTTTTTTTTTTTTTTTCTTTTTCTTTTCTTCAAAATTTTATAATTTTATAATTTTTAGTTTTACGATTGGCATACATCAGCTATAATTCACCAGGAAGGACAGGAGCTAGTCAGTTAAATCAATAATCGCAGAGAATTCTCAATATTATAATGGAATTAATTTCCAACAAAAATTCCAGGGAGCTTTTGAAGTGTGTAGGAATTCTGATGGTTAAACGATTTCGGATCTACTACATTGGATATTGACATTTTTGACAAAAAAAACAATAATGGGACATAAACGAGTCAAACGTTTGCTGATGTGGGTATGAAAGCAAGGCCCAGAGAAGTTCAACTCGGCTAAAAATCCTAGTATAACAATCTACGGAGTCAAAGCCTGCCCCAAGTTTTTTGATACTTTCATTCAATATGCCCGAAATCATCACACCCGCACAATCATACACATGAATAGCAGGAAAAGAAAAATGAAAAACATCTAGGCTGTAATGCAAAGAACATAACTTTCTAACAATAGCCTGGGGAAAAGATGCTTTGAAATTTCTCCATGATGGGATTTATGTTCTTTTCCCAACTTGATTAACATTTTGTTTGGAAATAAACTTCTTCAACTTCAAGGACCAGAAAGGAAGGGCTTCTTGCCATGCAGCAAAAGCCAGCAGCAGCGTAGTCAAGAATTTCTAACAATGGGAGTAAATGGGGAATGAGTCATTCCTGAGGGGTATCTCCTCCCTTAGGAGAAAGGGAATGAGATGAAAGTTTAGCAAACATCAAGAAAAAGAATGAGAATGAGTCATTCCCATTCCAATTCCCATCAATATTTTTACGGAACCAAATGCCTCCTTAGTGCTTGTGATAGAGCTATATCAGATAGTTAGATGCTTCTTCTATTCCTTGCTCGCTTGATCTTCGTTGTCCATTTCAATGCTTGGGATATGCGTATTTTGGACCACTCTTTACCGTACAGTTGCTTACTCAATTCTGGGCATATTTGGATCACCAATTTTCGGAGCTGGGTGCGAGAAATGCTACTTGGTAATGTAGCCAGCATTGGACAACCATTAATCACTAACTCTTCAAAAGCAGAAAGGTCCTCCAAGATGTCCGGCACATGGGCTGTAGAGAAGCGAGGTCTCTGAGGACTGTAGGCTGCGAATCTAATTCTTCACAGTAGAGGATTCGTAAATGCTGAAGAGAAGAAAAGCCTTTCATGTCGTCGGAAAACTCAGACAGCAGCCTATCACAACAATACAAAGTCATCTCTCTGATAGAATATAAAGCTCTAAGAGGCCGAGGCAATATATGATGATAATCAGAGATCACAATTGAAGAGAGAGACATCTGGTGTTCCAGTGACAATAAAAGCCTTCCATTGCAGTTCCCTAGTGCTTATTTCTCCAGATTTGGAACTTTCGGAATTCTAGATATATTCCAGCATCCTGCAATGGTTAAAGATTTGAGGCAAGGAAATGCTGCTTCTCCTCCCTCCAAATTGAACCTCCATTCCACTAATTGTGGCATATCATAAAGCTCGAGGCGTTTTAAAGATGGAAATCCTTTGATACCATCACCTGCTCCATAAAAATTAGTCTTTTATCTCCATTGCTCGCATTTCTTTTAAGTTGAGGTATTCGAGGTTTGGTAGCTGCCCAAGTGGTGGAGCTTCTTTACAGCTGCAATCGATTAACGAAAGGCTCTCGAGATTTTGGAGGAAAGAGCTCAACAACCGTGATGCATAATTGATATCTCCTTAGGTAGTAATACACAGGACCTTCAACTCCCTGGGAGGCTTCAGGTTTTTTAGCACTTCATGACTCATTTCTCTATGATGATCATTCCATGACAGTTTCAAAGCGTGGAGATTTTGCTTCTCAAACAGTTTTACATTGCGAGCATCCTCTGGCCTTCTAACGTACTCAAGATTCCTTATCTCGAGTTCACCTCTAAGGTCTAGCTCACGGAGCTCATCAATGTGACTGCAACCATCAATATTGCTCAAAATGAACAGCAGCAATTTCTGGAGATGTCTCAGCGTGCTCATATGAGGTGGCATGTGAGACAATGAGTAACATGACCGAATATCCAGATGTTTTAGGTTAGTTAACTTGCATATTGAGTTTGGTAACTTCAGAAGCCTAAAGCATTCAACAAGCTCCCGTGTATACCAGTAGAGGAGTCTCCAGAGGGAGCTAGGCAATGACTTAATTTGAGTCCGGGACAATTTGAGATATCGTAAATGTATCAAGTCGCCAATGGATTCTGATAACGTCTGAGTGCCACTTCCACTTAGATCTAACGAGTGCAGGCACCTTATCATAGCTCAGTTTTAGAGATGGTAGAACAGAACATTCAAGCCCAGGCAAATTCCATATGTCGTCATTCTTGCCGAGAAGCCACCGAATCTGTTGTTCTCTTCTCCGGCGCATCTCCATGGCAAGAGGCAGTCCCTTGCACTTGGCAACAAGCCGCCTGTGAAGCTGTTGCTCAGATTCCTTCGTTACATCTCCGGCAGAAAGAAAGAAATGCTTCACGCTCCAAAAGTGCCCAGCTGTCGTCATCTGACAGAAGTCTCGGGCTATGCCGCCACTCCACAGTACCAAGCCGCATGGCAATCCTTTCACTGCGGGTGGTTACTACAATTGCGGATCCTCGAGCCGCCGTTGAAGTAAACTAATAAGCAACACATTCCATTTCTCTGGATCTTCATCCCACACGTCTTCCAGAACGATCAATGCTCGTCCTGCTCTCTCCAAGCTCTCCAGGAATCGATGTGTGCTGACAATCATTTCCGCATCAAAAGACTGCCCTACATGAATCCACCGCGCAGGATCAAAATAAGCACACACACCGCGGGGCCGTTACATGCCAAACCGTGCAAGCATGGTCTTGCCGAGCCCGGCCATACCCACAAAGGGCACGACCTTCGGTGGCCATTCTTCAACTTCAACCAGCAATTCACGCAGCAACATATCCCGATCGCTTTGCATTCTTCCGTATCAGGCCAGGTGAAATGTGTTTCGATTATAATTAAATCGAATTGAAGACTCATTAGCCGTTCATAGACAAAAATATAACTCTAATTATTGTTTTTTATTTTTTGGTGATTGATCGGCAAAAGTAGACAAATCAAAAATTTTCGACCGTCAACTCTTTAATATGACTTTTGCTTACCAAAAACCGACCCAATAAGTTTCATTTCAGTCGCCCCAAAAAAAAAAAAAAAAAAAAAAAAAAAAAAAAAGAAAAAAAAACTGAAATCTCGCACAAATGGGGTGAGTTGACCTGCAACATTCGTAGATAATTGCATTATTATAATCGTTGTTGGTCGGACATTTTTTAAATTTTTGACGAACATTAGATATTGAGAATTAAAAATTTTAAAATAAAAAATAAATTTAATTTAATTTTTTTTAAAAAAAATTAATTTTTAATAATAACTTTTAAAAAATCAATAATAAAGACTTTTAATATAAAAGTTATGACATTACAAATATATAAATAAATATATATTTTATTGATAATTATTATAAAAATAAATATTTTTATTAATTTAAAAATAATAAAAAATAAATATTAAATTTTAATTAAGGGGAGATATATACACACGTATATAATAGGACAAGATTTGGGGTTGATTGGAGTATCCGTTAGCCAATTGGACTAGTCAACTGCCCACACATGGGTTTGGTTCATTTTAGGTGTATTTTGATTGAGTAAAGGAAACCCCCTTGACTGACTTGGCAATCTTTCGTCTTGACGATGTGTAGATCTGACGGACTGACTGACCGATTCCTTTCCTTGCTTAATTGTTGAGTTTGGGCCAGATTCAGATCCATCAACCGTGAACCGGAAGCACCTCATCTGAGCCGACAACGAGGAAATTTTCTGGTTAGTTTCCCTTCTTGTTTAATTCTCTGGTTTTTATTATTATTATTTATATTTTTTCTTCCTTCCTTTGATCCTTTCTGATAGGAGATAAGTGCTTCTAGCCAAAATTGAACAAAAAAAAAAAAAGAGGAAAAGGTATGAAAGTTGCTTGTAAGATAAAGGTAAAACAAAATTGTAAGCCTAGCCGTTTTGGTAGAACGAGATAGAGATCATGTTAATATGCTGCAGCCCCTTGAGGCTTCAGTGATGTAAAATCAATATGAAACTGCTAATACACAGGTGACATGGGGTATTCCAAGAAGTTGACTGGATTGGCTCCATTTTGTGGGCAAAGGCGTCGTGTCAAGTACCGCGATCAGGATGTTGATGAGCAACATGAACGGGAAAAGAAAATTTTTCTGTCTAAGAGGCGGGCTATGGAAGAAAACATGATGTATGTATTGTCCATGGGCCCCGCGGCTATTAAAGAACGCCTAAAATGGATGCGCAAGTTGGAAGAAATGGGCCTTCAATGGGACTCCAGTATGTCTGGAAGAGATCGACCCAGGTATCCGTTGAGTTCCTCCCTTGATGATACGCCGAAGTACCTGGAAACATCTTCACCATATCAGACAATGAGGTTGCGGGCTAAGAAGACTGAGAGTCCTGCAAAGATAGTGAAAGCTAGGCGAGTTATGGAGCTTGAGACGAAAGACAAACAGAAAATTGAGACGGCGTCAAGAAGGCCCACGATGGAAGAGAAACTGGACATTGAGACAGCATCAAGAAAGCCTGAGATGGAAGAGAAACAGAACATTGAGACAGCATCTATGGCAGCCTCTGTAAGGATTGCCTCGAAAGCTGAGATAGTGCCTTCACCAAGGAAGGCAGCAGAGGGAGGTCTAATTACTGGACCGGAGGGCAAGATGACACCGGTGGAATCCGAGTCAAGGCAGTTGAAAGAAATTGAAGCAGGTGATCATGTGATACCTTCACCACCGTTGATGCCCACCTTACCAGCAATTGCATCCAGTTCCAATCCCAGCATAGAAATTGAGTTAGTGGAGAACAGAGATGATATCCAACCTAGGTTGGAATCAGAATCCACCCAGGCTATGGAGTGGTCAGCAGAGTCCAGTCTTTCTTTTGAGGAGGCTTGGCATTTGTTTCATCATCAGGTAGGTGAAGTTATTGGTAATCCAGATGTCCACCCTTATGCCCGGGGAATAGTGGAGCAGTGTTCTGGCTCAGCTGGGCGAAAAATGCCAACCTTTGAAACCAAATTTGCTGGTGCTCAAGCATTATCGGAGCCTCAAACAACAGAGATTTTGCCCACTTCACCGCGTAGTGTATCCATTTCTGCTCCTAGCCAATCAGAATTGATGGAAGGTAATGTGGGAACTGTGGCACTGTTCTATACAGACAGAGATTTATCACCACATAAATCCAGGACTTTTGATGTTACTTGTGAAATAACGAAAGAAAATGAAGCAGGTGATCATGTGATACCTTCACCACCGTTGATGCCCACCTTACCAGCAATTGCATCCAGTTCCAATCCCAGCATAGAAATTGAGTTAGTGGACAACAGAGATGATATCCAACCTGTGTTGAAATCAAAATCCACCCAGGCTATGGAGTGGTCAGCAGAGTCCAGTCTTTCTTTTGAGGAGGCTTGGCATTTGTTTCATCATCAGGTAGGTGAAGTTATTGATAATCCAGATTTCCACCCTTATGCCCGGGGAATAGTGGAGCAGTGTTCTGGCTCAAAGCTGTTGATTATTCTCACAGGGAGGGCTTTGGCGGAGGCCAAAGATATTACAGTGTGGGAGTCCACATTTAAGTATTTTTTGTCGCCCATAAAAGCTGGGAAATCTGGTGCTGAATCCATAACACCAAAACTGAAATTCATTTACAACAGATTAAAGACTCATGGCACAAAGAAACTTGGTACAAGGATGTGTGATCTTCAGGGTTGTTTTCTGTACTGTGCATTATATCCACAAGATTATCAGTTCAACATATCCACATTGGTAGAGTATTGGATTCGTGAAGGTCTGATTGCTGGGAATGCAGAAGATGCACGCAAGATTGGGCACAAAACAGTTACAATTCTTCTAGATGCTGCTCTGCTCCAGAGTGTTGAAGATGGCCATGGCATTAAAATACACCAAATGATCAGAGATTTTGCATTGAAGCTAGTACTGCAGGAAGTGGAAGCTCGCCGACTTTTGGTGACAACGAATTTCAGTTTGATGCAGCTGCCTCGCCTGGGAATTAGTCCATCATCCAGACCTCTTTATCAGAATGTTCTTGATCAGAATGTCTTAAAAGCTGGTGCAGGCTTAATGAAGCTGCCATCGGAAGAGAATTGGGAACAAGCAAGGATGATTTTCTTAATGGATAATGAGCTATCCAGTCTGCCAGAGAGACCAAAATGCCGCAACTTGTTAGCATTGTTCCTGCAAAGAAACCAATGCCTCAGAGAAATACCTATCTCCTTTTTTGATTGCATGCCTTCTCTACAGGTATTGAACCTAAGTGGAACTGGGATAACTTCTTTGCCAAAGTCAGTCTCAAAGCTCAAAAGTCTTAAAGAACTTATGATTAGAGACTGTGACCATTTAGTCAAGCTCCCATCTGAGGTGGGAGAGCTACAACATCTTGAGTTGCTTGATCTTCATGGCACGGAGATTGACAAACTTCCCATAAAAACTGGACAGTTAGCTTCCTTAAAGTACATGAAAATATCGTTTTATGGATCTGTTGATCCAATGGAGTATTCCAAGCTTCCACCTAAATTGCTTTCAAAGAAAATAATCTCAAGGCTCCTTTCCTTGAAAATTCTTGGCATTATTGTAACACCAGGAGATCCACGGTGGAATAAGATTGCAGAAGGTGTCACAAGGGACATCAGCAAGTTAAGCAACATAACTGACCTCCATTTCTATTTCCCTCAAACAGAGCTTCTTGACATATTTGTTAAAACCAGCCCATCATGGAGAGGAAACAACTTGGAGAATTTCAACTTTGTTGTTGGTCATGATGTGAAGCGCATGATATCTCGTGTCCCACACAACATGAAGCACATATATAATCAACATGGTCGATGCATGCGATTTGTGAATGGTGAGACAACACCTGAAATTGTTATTGAGGTGCTAAGTCGAACAACTTATTTTTATTTAGACCATCACCTGAAGATACGCAGCCTGTCAGAGTTTGGTGCCAGAAACATCTCTGGGTTGGAAATCTGTGTCGTGAGAGAATGTCCTGAGATGGAAAGAATCATTGATGGTGAAGAACTGACACTTCCGTTTCTGGAACGCTTGAGCATTCATTATTTGGAGAACTTCAAGTGTATTTGGCACGGTAATTTGGCAGTTGGGAGCTTTGCTTGTCTAAAATATTTGCATGTGCGCACATGTCGTCAGTTGAATTTTGTTCTCACCAGTTCCATGAGCGAACACCTCGCTAACTTGGAAGAGTTAGTCGTGGACGATTGTCCAGCCATGACGGCGGTTATACAAGTTGATCAGGGCAAGATTGTCAAACCTGGTGATGCCCTGCTGCCACGGCTGAAGAGCTTGACACTTCGCTATCTACCCCAATTGGTCTGCGCTTGGAAAGGCTCTTGGCCCTCCTTGGAACGTATCAGCTTTTACCATTGTCCAAACCTGAAGAATCTTGATATGGACTATGACACCAAATTGAAAAGTTCAATCAAGCAGATCAAAGCAGAGAAAGATTGGTGGTGTCAATTAGAATGGAAAAACCCTTCTTTGTCTCAAGAACTTCAGGCTTACTTCACGTCTTTAGATCATGAACTCTTGTAAATTTGTTACAAAAGATAAAAAAAAAAAAAAACTGTAACTGGGGCAATATCTATTCCAAGTTAATCGAAGCTGAATTCCGAAGATTTGTTCCAACTAAAATTGTTTTCTGGATTGAAGTTTACCTGCACTCGTGTGACTTATAAGGCGCATTTTGTACGCACATAACATCTAACCACGTACAGCCCACCAAAAGCATAGTATTTATTCAAGGACTGGTGAGATGAAGAACTAAACCCAACTAGGAACTCGATTAGGACATGTATGATTAGCAATTTAGTGAGTCACAAAAGGTTCAACTCGAAAGTACAACAAACGGTATTTGTAAAATTTATCTACCCATATGCCTAATGAAATAATATTCTTGGTTCAAACAAGTACTTTGCCATCATGGGTTAAATTATCTACGGATTCTCTGCCTTTTTTTTTTTTTTTCCGTGTGTGTGTGTTCCTAGGTGTCAAGATCTAAATTATTTATAAAATATGAAAAAAAAAAACAGAAAAACTATAGAAGTATTATCTAACAATGTTTTAAAGCAAAAAATATGCTGAAGCATTAATGACTGATTGAAAATATAATTGCTGAAGTACTTGTTGGGCATTGTATGATGCTATTTGACATTCTGTCTGCATTAATTTGAATTCAGCTTCCATGATTTGTTGCTGCAAGTGAGATATTAATAATACACGTCCATAAACTGGGGCTGCCCCCTGGGAAGTTGCCTCAAACCACATGCAACCTGCTGCCTCTGCTCCTAAATGCACTGGAAGTTGCTGCATGGATACAACAGAAAGATCCATTTAATTTCGATCTCAAGAAAAAGAGGGTCTTGAATTATCTACGTGTTAATGTAATGGAATCTTCACCATTAATATCATAACTGCACAATATGCTTGATTGCATATATATATAAACACCTAGGACATAAGCATATCTACCTTTTGGTTTGCATAAGCAAATCCGAAATCCAACACAGAATTAAAAGATTTTAACATGAGTGTTTTAATCTAAAACTGCGCATCTAGTTGAAATGAAAATTTTTTCTATGTTCAAGAATCTACTGGCAACATCTTCACTCAAAATCTTTTGTGGAAGAGATCTAAATGCAAGCCAAGAGATCATAGTTCCATTTTAGGAAACGCTAAAAGGCTATAATTTTTTGAAAGTTCAAACAGAATATATGGAAACTTTGTGAATTATGCAAGTTAATTAGAGGATTGGTTTTGCTAAATCTTATTGCGATAATTATCTTATTATTTGCATTTTGACCACTAATGTCAAGACAAAATGCATTATCTATGTGCTTGAATCACAATTTGGCCGTACATTTGAGTTGGGAGGCAGTTTTTTCATGGAGAGACACTAAAAGGGGGAATATTGGGATTGATTAACTTGTAATTGCATCGACTTCCCTTTTGATTCTTTGCTCTCAATGCCACGGTGCCCCATTTTTGCAGCTTTGTATTAGATTTGACTCACGTTGTTTGGAAGAAAGAAGTTTTTAATGGCCAATGACGACTAGTTTATAAACTAGTTGAACGCATTATTTTTAAACTATTCCATTCAATATGAAAAGAAAACAAGTACTCAGATAACCGGGGGGGGGGGGTTGTGGCAATGAACCTCTACAAAAATGGGAAAGGATTCTGGCAACACAACTCATTTTTCCTTTAGCATCGAGGTGTTACACAAGGTTGGTTTTATATTTGTTTTTTTTATGTAACATATGATTTCAAATAGTAATGTAGATAGACTCTTAATTATTTTTAGACATTTATACCAGATTTATGCTCCAGAGTTTTATTAACAAAATTTTATGTTAGAATTGGGAGCAACACAACTTTCTTTCGAGTACGTATATTTATAGAAATAGAAAATTTGAGTTCTCCGTATTTGAAGCAGTTTTTAACTTTCTATGCATTTATTCTCGTTTGTACTTACAACTTGTATTAAACATAATTGAGAAAAATGTCATATCCTTTAACAATTACATTTAAATGGAACTATCCTGGCAGATATTGTTTAGCATCTCTGATTTTGTCAGGTTACTACTGTGATCATCCTGGTAATGGTGTTTTGGGAGCCAAATGAATTAAGGTATCCTGCTCGGATCTTAGGTTCCACTTCTCATTTATCAGAATTAATTACACTGCAGTTGGTTAATTGAGACTTGTGGATGTTTATCATGTGCAAACTTGGAGATTAACGGGCAAAATCCAGGATCTTGAAGAGGAGGGGTTATCGTTGCATCTCAGCAGCTTCACTTGTTATGTTGCAGGATTGGTTCCAATCCAGGCATCCTCATATTTGTCTGCGGTTTGCTCTCCAACCTCTCTTGCAGTACCAATTGTAACCCTTGACATTAGAAGAGTAGTATGCGATACCCCAAATTCCAGTGGTGACATTTTCAGTGTCCACTACTTTCCATTAGTATATAATACCCCAAATTGCTCACAGCCGTCAGTGAGGTGGCGATATGATTGTCTTCTTTAATTTTTGTGGATGTTTTTAAAGTTGAAACTATTGCTGCTTATGCTCGTTGTCCTGCCATTAATCTTGTGAACTCCAAAAGTTAAATGGTGGTAGAAGCTAATTCTGAAACCTTACCTTCGGGTAACTTTGCATCCCTATAAGTGGCCTCCATATAATTATCAGGATCAGGAAAAATGCAAGTCCCTGGAACCCGTTTCCAGGCAGCCTTTTGTCTCCTCCTCATTACAAGCCAAAACAAGCCCCTTGGTGGACGATCCAAAAATCAAGTATTCATACAGAAAAATGGGAAATGTTCAGGGAACATTGGCAGCAAAAATCCCGTCCGACAGTCTGTGCGTACTTGAGCAGGGCCCAGCTCCTGCTCGGGCCGAGATTGGTGCCTCCTCATAGCACTGTCCATATTCTGTTAGACCAATGTCCACAAAAGTAGAACTCCAACCCATTGGACCTAAGTTGCGTTACTGTTTACTTGTACCCAATTCTTCAAATTCAGCCCATCTTCAACGAGCCATCCTGGGAATCGAAATGTTTTGAGTCCTGAGTTCTGACGTCAATAATGTCCTTCAAAGATGAAATTGTACCTGTTATTATTCATACAATTATTGAGTGCGTGTTTCCAAATAGTACCATCAAGAAAACTACTGCATTCTTTTTGCATTTAAGTTCACAAAAAGGACACACACTGTAAAGTAAAACTTTCATTAAAAAAAAAAAAAAAGGTAAAAGAGAAATAATAACGATATATATTATGACTCAATTTTTTAAATTTATTATTAAAATTTTATTTTTATTTCGATAAATAATTTTTTCATATTCTAATAAGTGATTTTATTCAATAAAATTTATTCACCTGAAAAAATTTATAATAAATTTTAAAAAAAATAAATTGTAATATAAATCATTATTTAAAGAGATACATCGACCTTATCAATGGCCCCCGTTTCAAGGAATATCCTCCATGGGATATTCCAAAACTCTGAGGAATAATCCCAAGCATTATTTCTCCTGATCTGGGGACTGGTTAACCAAAATACTTTGAAAAAAAAAAAAAAAAGCTATATCTGACTGGCCGTTGGTATGGGTTGTTGGAGAAATTCAGAGGCTTTTGAAATATTAATAGAAACTAAATTCTCTTCACTTATACTTTATTTAATTGTTAACTGAAGTATAAAATGTAAATGTCAGGTTATAATTTTAACATTTGGCGTTTGCTTGCAAGAAACACAGAGGGGTGGATCATCTTAAACCTTTAGTTTTCCCTCTTATCTTCAAAAAGGGACGGTGGGTTCCTTTCCTTTCACCTTTTTATTTGTTTTCTCTTCTTCCCTAGGCGAACAAAAGCAGAGTTCCCGATGGCGACATCGAAACACCCCACCCAACATTTCAAGACGTGTTTGTGACTTTGCATGCGCTAACTACGGGGCCCAGCCCAACGATTGATTAAGACGATTTTCTCATTCTTTCCATCGTGTGAAAAAATGGTGTTTGAAGCTTGTGAGTTGCGCGGGCATCGACACGGACGATGGCTTCGGGTACAATGCTGGGAGGGTCCCGACGCGTTTCAAAGGTATCGGAGCGTGTCAAAGAAGGTGCACGTGCAGACGTAGAAATGTTAGAAATAATATAAAAATGTATTATAAATTAAAAAAATAAATATATAAAAAGAACATCAATTAAAAGCATCGCATCCATTCTGATTTTTTTAAATTTTTTATAAAATATAAAATAAATTTTATTTTACAAACATATAAATCAAAAATTTAATTTTTAATATAAGATTCCGACGACCTGACATCCAACGCATTCCGCACCAACGTGGCGGCGAATGCAATGCAAATGTCTTTTAATATTCGAATTAAATTAATTAATTAATTAATCAATCAAGAAGCATTTATTGAAACATTCATTGTTATTGAAGGCTCCGACTACCACGAAGCACATGGCAACGGTGAAAATGGGATCCAAGCTTTTGATGATTCGAGCTTTCAAATGGGATCCTAAGTCTTACATTTTTGTGTTTTCATTCTTACATCTAATTAATGTACTTACATAAACCCAAAAAGAAAGAAAGAAAGAAACAAAGGCCCCTCTTGCAAGGTATGTGTTTCACCGCGGAAGACGTCCACTTCGTGTTTCCATCAAAATTCCGTGGCGGCTTACAGGGCGTATCCTGCTTCCCACCACATTCCTTTTGCCTTTCCTTTTCTCATATTTGATTAAACGCGTCCACCTCGCGTTCCATCGAGATCTATACCGTACGCACCGCTTCTCCTCTATTAAAGTTATGCAAACGTTTAAATTAAATCCTCCATGTAATAGGTGCTAACAGAGTTCTTTTATCATGCTATCGCCCTAAGGAAGTGTGATTTTAGATGATTGGTCGGAACCAAAATTAAAAAACTAAGCAAAACAATACCTTAATCCCAAGCTGGATCCCAAAATGGTCTGCACGTGACCGATACCTTCTTAGATTACTTCTTTTTTATCGTTTACGGTGAAGGGCGTGATAAATTATTCAATTTAGAAGTTGACTTGTTCAACGATGATTAAAAATATACTATATATTAAATTTTAATATATTTATTTATATATCAATTAACAGATAAATATTTTACAAATTTTTATATTATATTAAAATTTATAATTAATTAAAAAAAATAGAATGATAAAATATAAAATTTATAAAAAATTTAATTTTTCTGAATAGCTATTTTAAAGCGGCTGATCATCAGGCTAAGTATTAAAGGAGGTAGAGGCTTGAATCTCGTTTACTCCATCTTTGCTCCCCGTATGGGCTATGACCCTCCTTAGGACCGAAAAAAATGGGAAAAAAAAGTTTCTTTGTGTGTCATGTGCAAAATGAAATCAATGGCTGCTGGACGATGAAAACAGCAAGGATTCAGGTGGCGCTCGGATAGCAAAACGACCTTTAGATGTGTGGTCACAATAAATGGCTGCAACATAAAAGTCAAAGAAAGCAAATGAATCCAAATCCATTCCACTTCTTTATAATCGGTTTTTATATATATATATATATTTCATATGACAAAATTTATTTTCAGTTCAAGTTCATAATTCTAACTTCTTGTTTCTGTTTATGTCTGTTCCCTTTGAGTGTTCAAAATCCCCAAAAAAAAAAAAAAATTCCTTTAAGCAATTTTAGTATATTTTAAGGTTTTAGTTGGGTTTAAATTTTCAAACTACTTATTCACTTAAATTTTATTTTAATTAAAATTTTTAAAATTTCAATGTAAATGTAAAAATAAAAATTTAAAATATTCTTTAAAAAATTTAAAATTAACATTATACATATAAAATAAATAAGATATTATTTAAAATATAATAATTTAGTAATATTTATTTAATGTACATAATTTTTTATTAAAAAAATATAATTATTATATATATATATATATATATATATATATATATATATATATATATATATATATATATATTTTTTATTATTTAATTTATCTAATTATTAAATATAAAAACCAACATTTTAAGTTGATTCTATTGGTTAATCAAAATTTTTAATTTTTTTAAATATATTTATTTTTATTACTAATAATTATATGTCAATTTAATAGTGATTTCAAACTAATTTAAAGAAAATTCTAACTCTTTCTTTAAAAAAAAAAAAAAAAAGAGTCATACATATAAAAAACAAAGAAAAAAGTCAAGTGAAAGCTCGTAAGGGGGTTTGTAAGTCTGGAATTATTAAAGTATAAATAGGTCATAGATTGTTAATTTCATTTGACTTTAATCGTGCATCTCATCCCTCCTCTTGTCCATTTGGCCCTCGGCATTACCAGCCACAACCAATTCATTTACTCTCGTAATCAAATTCCAAAATTAGATCCCTAGCGAGACAAACGAAGATGATTGTCCTTTAAAATTAGTTGGTAAAAACAATGAGAATGTCTACCTTGGCACACACACTACCTATCTCGAGCAAAAACATTACTAAATTAGCAATTGTCGCTTGCATCTCAAGCTTCTTATTGAATTCAGAACTGAATTAAACTGCTTGGATCCCCTGTGATGGGATCGGAGCTCCCTTCCCTAAATCCCCATCAGGCCCTCCAAACCCAAAAAAAAAAGGAAAAGAAAAAAAGCTGACGGGTAATTGAGAACGACCCAACTTCCTTTAGCATAAATAGCTCATTTCCTTCCCTCACCAGGTGCCAAAGGCGTGTACATGCAGCTGTAAAAAATAGTTGCGCAGGTGAAACTATGTGAGGGTTTGGTGAGCTCTAACAGAAGCTTAATGTAAAGTTGCATTTTATTATTAATCTAATGCTAATCTAATACCACGACGACGGAACAATATTATTTATAATACTAATTTTATTGCATGAGTGCAAAATAATTTATTTGTAATTGACAAGTTTTAAGAACGCATACTGTGGTCCTGGGCAAAGCCATGCAATGTCACTCAATCGTGTTTTGTCACTTTCTTGTTGGAACAGTTACTTAAATTTATCACCTGCTTTAGCTCTAATGGCTTCTCAACGCGATCTTAACTACTAGGCCATTGATGTCTGACGAGCCAACCTTTTCTGTTTCAATTCCCAAATATTCTCTTTTGTTTTTTTATTCATTTTTATTTTTATTTTTTGACAGGCGACGTGGCAATACCAATACCGGCTATGGATAATAACATTCCAAGTGTTGACATTTTTACCTTATTAAAGAGTTTCTCTATCTTGTTTTCATATTCAAGGAACTGTGGAGTCCTTTGGGAGATTATAACAATAATTTTTTTGAATTGAATCCACTATGAACATTTAGAGAAAAAGGGTGGAAGATAAAAAGGAGATATTATTTTTTTTTTTTAATTATTATTATTTTTTTTAATACTGGGAAGTCTATGTAAATTGGGATTAGCAATGAATTGGATGAAGAGAACGGTGGCAGAAAGTCAAATTTATAATAGTTTTAAACTACTAAACTTAAAGGGTACCGGGAAGGTGGAAGAAAAATAAAAACCTTTGTTACGATAAAGCAACATTGTTGAAGACAAGAAATGAAAATAAAATAAGGAATATTCAACTTGGCCGCCATGGCGGCCCCCAAATAATTTATTTAATTTTTTTTCTTTTTAATTTTCGTTATATCCCATATTTTTTGTATTTGAGTTTTTTTTTTTTTTTTTTTTTTTCTCTCTGACAGGGTGCCAATTGCCAACAACCACAAAATGACAAGAGAGAGGTCCGGAAGTGGGATACCCCCCTATCAAAGCACGGTATTCCTACGCTAACGATTCAATGCATGTGAAGTGTTGAGAATGTAATTATAAAGACATCACCACTATCGACAATTTCCTGTTAAAATGAAAAAAAAAAAAAAATCTCTGTCTGAAAATATTTTTATTTAACAGAAGAGTAAATTTCATAAAATTATAATCGAAATTTCATGTGATAGGACAAGCAAAGTTCTGCCTTTTTTTTTTTTTTTTTAATGAATAAAAAAACTTTGTAATATACTTTTCTTTTATATTCTTGCAATATTAAAAAACAACTTGGGGGTGGTCTTAATATATGTCGTTAGTGTCAAGATTCAAACGTAAGCAATTGCCCGTCCATATCCTGCTTAGAAAAAGAAAAAAAAAAAAAAATAAAAGGGGCATCCACATGTGGTTTTAGTTTGGAATTCATGTAGAATAATAATAATAAATAAATTAATTAGATGGCAGAATGTAGCCGTCAGAGTCTAAAATTCAAAATCTCTCAATTTGGTCGTAGCCTTCTCGCGAAAAATACATGGCATTGCAAAATGTCATGTTCCAACAGAAAAACAGAAAAGGCTTTGATTCTACTCAACCACGACTTATAGCCATTGTTTGCCACTGCCGTTACCACCTGGTCTTCGTCTTTCTCTTCTTTTTCCTCTATTTCTCTTCTATGTGAAGTCTCTTTTCATTTGTGCTTTTTCTGTGTGTAAAGAAAGCATCTTTCTGTTGGGTTTGAGAGGGGGTTTTGGAGGAAGAAGAGGAAGTGAAAGGAGGAGCCAACGGCCAACTATCATCCATCCATCCATGGGGACTTCTGGGAGGCAGTTGAAGGCCATGCTTCGCAAGAATTGGCTTCTTAAAATTCGCCACCCTTTTCTTACTCTTACTGAAGTATATGCTTTCTTTCTTTCTGTTTTTATTTTTATTTTGATTCCTTATTTTAATTGTCGCCATGCCCAATTTTCCGTTTCGTTTTCTATGTTTGTGTTTTTGTGTGGGGTTTGATTTTTGCCTTCTTCTTGAATCTTTATGGGTATTTTTTTTGGGTTTGATTGTGCAACTTCTTGAGGGTTCTTGATGGGTATCTTGTTGGTTTTGGGTGTCTTTTCTTTTTTTTTTTTTTCCTGTTATATGTTTCTGGTTTTTTTTTTTTTTTTTGGGATCAGTGAATTCTTTGTTACGATAAAGTTTCTTCCTTTTTAGGGTCTGTTAATGACTCTGAAGAACTTTTTATTCTGTTCTTCTTTTTAATCTGTCTGTGATTTTTGGTTCTTGTACTGTTTGATTCAATTAATGAGCAGAGAATTTGATTTAAAAGGAAATTCTTGTAATTCTCTCTCTGTTTTTTTTTTTTTTTTTTTTTTTTTTTGTTGGCAGATTTTGCTTCCCACGACTGTAATGTTGCTGTTAATAGCTGTGAGATCACGAGTTGACACGCGTATACATGCTGCCCAGCCGTAAGTCATCATTTTGTTTCCCTCTGCTTCAATTCCATGTTTTCTTGAATCCCTTCTGCAAATTTTGGTAAAAAAAAAAAAAAAAAAAAAGAGAGAAAACTGACTCAAATTAGCTGAGCCAAGTTCTCAATACTACTAGCTCTACCTATTGCAGTTGCCATTTTGTCTTGTTATGGGAAATGAATAGCATAATGCTTTTTTGCATTGGTCCAGGTATATAAGGAAAGATATGCTTGTGGAAATAGGCAAAGGTATGTCTCCTAGTTTCCCGCAAGTTTTGCAAGGACTGTTGGCAGAAGGAGAGTTTTTGGCTTTTGCACCAGATACAGAAGAAACAAGGACAATGATCCACTTCATGTCGATTGAGTTTCCCTTACTGAAGGTACTGGATTATCATCCTTTTCTGACACTTTTAGAAATGGTTGATGCCTTAGTGATGGGCTCAAAATTTTATCTGCCCACAGAAATATAACTTGTGCAAGTAGTTGCTAGCATAACTGCTATATTGATGTTCTCACATACCAAGAATAAGGGAATTTTTTCTTTTTCATATATATATATATATAAACTAAAAGCTTTGAAGTTTGCATTTCTTTTTTCAGCAAGTTTCAAGAATCTATAAAGATGAACTTGAGCTGGAAGCATACATACGGTCAAAAATGTATGGTGCCTGCAATCAAGTCAAGTAAGTGGTAGTCTTTGGCATTGGGCATAAAACTATTGTCTATGCTCTTAAATGATGACAGTTAGCAATTTTCTTAAATTAAGATATAAACATAACTCGGCATTATATGTATTGCCTGGGTAATTGTTAATTTTTTTTTTTTAAATTATTAAATCAATTCTATGTTCTTTGAAGGGAAGATAGAAGAAAGTTTACCAAGGAATAGTGCATGTGCCCAAAGTAATGTTGAGAAAGCTTGGATACAAATTTTGTATTAATTGGAAATTAATGATTTTGTGATTTTGACCTAATTATTATGCGTGCCCTTTGTGCAAACTCATTTCAAATGTTGCACATTTTGAGCTATGCTTGGAGGACTATGGTTAATTTAAGTGGGGAAAAATTGTGGCCTATATATAACCCATTCCAATCATGTCCATGGTTTTGATT
Source organism: Rhizophora mangle (assembly GCA_037832345.1). Lineage (NCBI taxonomy): Eukaryota > Viridiplantae > Streptophyta > Magnoliopsida > Malpighiales > Rhizophoraceae > Rhizophora > Rhizophora mangle. The sequence goes on along the minus strand of JBAPLJ010002022.1, from coordinate 727,895 downwards.
GGTGGTTCTAATGGATATTGTGATATTAAATTTGTTGCAAGTATTAGGCTATTAGTGTTCCGTATATGCAGTCAAAATCCTTGGCATTACTCACAAAAGATTTCCCATTTGAGATGACCACAATAGTTTTGTTCCTGCAATTCTACAGTAATGATAATATACTCTAAATGTTGCCTAGGTTATTCACATGCCTCTTATAATCTAAAAGCTGTTTTTGTAGTTATTGTCTAATAAACCCTGATGTAACTGGGTCCTTTGTGCTGGAAGCCTAAATTTGGATTGAATGGCAGCTAGTTTTTGAAACCATGAACTTACTGACATGTAAGGACATCAATTGGTCCCCTTCCATTTCATATGGTAGGTAATCTATGATTTTCTAGGATTACTTAAGTGAAGTTGTGCCACCATCTTGCAAGCTTGTTGATATGCTATTACAACTAGGTGCTTGTCACTCACATCTTTATCTTGCATGCATGGCAAATGTCTACTTTTTTCCTTCTTGGTATTATGATCTATTCAATTGTGGAGATTGAAATCATTGATTTTAGGTCTCAGCAATATGAATTTAATGAATTAGTTTCTTTTTTGTTTAGGGATTGCTCAAATCCAAAAATCAAAGGAGCAATAGTGTTTCATGATCAAGGTCGTCAGTTGTTTGATTATAGCATACGCCTCAATCACACATGGGCTTTCTCTGGCTTTCCAGATGTTAAAACTATAATGGATGTGAATGGCCCTTTTCTCGATGACTTGGAATTGGGTGTTAGTACTGTACCTATAATGCAGTACAGCTTCAGCGGATTTTTCACTGTATGTTTGCTTGTGTCCGTTTATTCTATTTTCCTTTTCCCATGTTTTCTTCTTTGAATCTTTCTTCTGAATTAAGTTTTAGATTATTGTTAGGTTGAGAGACTTCTTAGTAGACAATGATGAATCTTTCCTTCGAAGTTACTTTTATATTTTTGGTCAGTTGTTTTTTTTTTTCAATATTTTCATGGGGAACATATAAGGGCTCTTTTGTATAACTAGATTCTCACTCTCCACTGTGTGACTGGAATGGCAGGCAATTCAGTTGTAGCTGTTTCCTGTTCTCCTGTTCTTTTATTATTTTGTTCTTTTATTTCAAAAGTGCATAATACAGGTTGATGCCTTCTGTGCTTTTTGCAGCTGCAGCAGGTAGTTGATTCATTTATCATATTTGCTGCCCAGCAAGCTGAGACTAAGACTGCAACAGAATATATAGAACTTCCAGATTCATCTGGCAAAACTTCCTCGCTTAATTTTTCATGGACACAATTTAGCCCTTCAAAAATTAGGATTGCTCCTTTTCCAACCCGTGAATACACCGATGAGGAATTCCAGTCTATAATAAAACGAGTCATGGGAGTATTGTATGTATTTCATTTCACGATTAAACATTTACCTTGATCTTTGTCAGTTGGCATTCATTTTATGACAACTGTCTTTTGTTTTCCTGGATGTTATGAGCAGGTATTTGTTGGGATTCCTCTATCCAATTTCTCGGCTTATCAGCTATTCTGTATTTGAGAAGGTTTTTTGATGATTGTCATTGTATTAGTTTACAGCAATCTTGTAGTGCTTACCTTAGAGTCTATCCTGACATTGAAAATGAAGGAAACACATGTTTCTGTCTCATGCTGTCCTTTTATTTTTTATGTTTCAGGAACAGAAGATAAGAGAAGGTCTTTACATGATGGGTCTGAAAGATGGGATATTCTATCTCTCGTGGTTTATTGCATATGCTATTCAGGTGAATTTCCCATTTTGTACTTTGATCAAATCACCAACACGGTACCCTTATTTTCACTTTTCTTGAAGGTCTTTTGATGAGGATTTGTGCCTACTTTGTGTTGTTTTTGGTCTAGTTTGTCTGTGATGGCAGTCTAAAATCATTTTTTTTTTTTTCAAAAGAAAAAAAGAAAAAGAAGTTTCATTCAAAATGCTTCTATGCTGAAAAATGTAGTCTGTCATTTCATTTCATTTCAATGAAAGGTTCATCTCAAATTTTGATAGTTCTCTTTTCATTTTTATAATTCCTGACATTTCAATTCCTGCAGTTTGCAATAACATCTGGGATAATCACAGCTTGCACCATGAATAGCCTTTTCAAGTATAGCGACAAGTCAGTTGTGTTTGTGTACTTTTTCTCCTTTGGACTCAGTGCAATTATGCTGTCATTTTTGATATCCACATTCTTCACACGGGCAAAGACAGCTGTTGCAGTTGGAACCCTGTCATTTCTAGGTGCCTTTTTTCCTTATTACACTGTCAATGATCCAGCTGTCTCTATGTAAGCACTCATGCTGTAAACAATCTTACGCTGTTAGAATTTACAGGAAAAATGCTATTTAAGCTGTGTGAATGTCTTCAGAATTTGTTAAATAATCTTGGTTAATACTTCTCCTTGTTTTTCTCTTTTTGGTCTGTAATAGGGTACTGAAGGTCATTGCATCCTTACTTTCACCAACAGCCTTTGCCCTAGGATCAGTCAATTTTGCTGATTATGAGCGTGCTCATGTTGGAGTCCGATGGAGCAACATGTGGCGGGTATCTTGGATAATTTACAGTTTCTTGTCATAACTGATTGGCTACTGGGCGTCCTAATTGTCTTTCTGAACTTTTAATGCAATATTGGTGCAGGAATCATCCGGAGTGAATTTTTTGGTTTGTCTCCTGATGATGTTGCTTGACACACTGTTGTACTGTGTTGTTGGCCTATACCTTGATAAGGTATGTCTCTTAAATGCCTTGTAGATGCTGAAATTGTCTTAGGAATTATATGTCTTTGTCATTATGTTTTTCAATGGATAAATTGTATATTTTAATATCTGTTTCTCCCCCCTGTTTGAGTTTCTTCCTATTTTCATACCTTTGGTCATGTTGTTAAAAGGGGTTCCATCTTCATATTTTATGTTTTGCTGGGTAGGTTTTGTGAAGTAATTTGTAACTTCTCTATATACACTTAAAAAAGAGTGTCCCAGTGCACAAGGCTCTATATGCACTTGCATTGTACAAATATTTCTTTCCTTTCATTGTTGTCTTCATTGCCACAATATTTTCAATTTTTTGAACATTTTCTGTATTTTGATGGACTAGCATTTTTTGGAAGGTGGACAGAATTATGGTATTATAGTTGCTATGGTATTATAGCAGACTGTAAATGCTTTTTCACATTTTGTAATTCTGATGATTTTTTGTAAGCAATTGATGTGTGCATCTTGTGACTTCGTGCATGAGGTGTCATTACATCAAATTGTAGTTGCCAATTGTGTAACTGTGATGGAGAAAAAAAAAAAAAAAATCATGGCTGATATGTGTGTGACAAAGAAAGACATGGATTGAAGAGTTCTTTCCCACCATGCAGCCTGCCTTTCCAGTGCTATGTTTGTGATATTAGTTAATCTCAACAGGTGCTTTCCATGCATTACCCTTGGAACTTTTTATTCCAAAAGTGCTTCTGGAGAAAGAAAAGTATTATTACAGATTGTGCATCCAGTGCAGAAATTAAAAATTGTGGTACATTGTACAGTAGAAAGGAAAACAGTTTGGATAAGGATACTCTTGGTCCTAATGTGGAGGCCATAAGCTTGGATATGAAGCAACAAGAACTTGACAATAGGTATACACACCCAAATTTGAAGACTCCACCATTTCCACATTTTAAATGATTTTCTCTCACAATTCTTGTTTGATTTGTAGATGCATCCAAATTAGGAACCTGCACAAGGTGTATAATACAAAGAAAGGGAATTGTCGTGCTGTTAATTCGTTGCGGCTTTCCTTGTATGAAAATCAGATTCTTGCTCTTTTAGGTAAGTTGTACATTCTACTGGCCTTACTTTTGCTTTTACTTCTTCTTTTACCTATTGTGCTTTGAATTTTAATTTTGATGGCTTAAAGCAAATTACAATTTTTAGGAAATTTTGTGTTTTCCCAACAGTTGTGTTTGAGTCAACAGCATAATCTCTAGGAAAATCTTTGTGTGTGCAACAAAACAGCTTCTATAGTTCCGACTGCTGCTTACCTTGATCTTTCTACCTTCACCTCTAAATCTCATCCTTTGGTCTGCTTACAGCAATGATTTCTCGATAAGGAACTGCATGAATCTAAGTTCTTGATCTTAAATTTTGAAGAATGTGAAGTTGGATTTTCATTTATAGCAAGTTGATAGGCAGTGGCCTGTTCATCATTTACTTTCTTGTCATCATGGTTGATAATTTTACTATGTCCACCCTGTTTCAGAGACCTTATTTCCTAATTAGTGCAGTAACTTTGGTGAACGCATACAGAATTCTTTGTCACTGCTTCCTTGGTGAACATATATGTGATTAATTGAGTAAGAGCATATTTAGCTCATGATTAATTGTAGACTTGGAGGGGCATTACTGTTATAAGGAGGAAAATTATAGTATTCAATTAGTCTGCTTGCTATTTTTTGGTTAGTACGAGGGAGTGATTAGTGAAGCAGATGAACTTTTGAGTGGAGGGAAAGTCCCTTTTGGTTGTTGTAGACAGCTGGCTTAGATCTAGTTGTAGTAGTGGACTCCTCATTGATAGTGCAGAGGATGAGGAGTAGATACTGTTGAGTTTTCTCTTGGAAATGATTCCCATGATTGTGCTTTGGTTGCACTTGTCCATTGGTGTTCTTCATGTTATTTTTCTTCGTAAAGACAAAAGATAAAGAGGTTACTGCTTCTGATTCTTCATGGTGATTTTACAAAGTTCTCCATTTTCATAAATGGTTGTAACTTGTAATAGTGACTGGTGAGGCAATTTCTTGTATCATGGTTAGCACTTTGGGTAGATCCCCTGCAATTTAGCCTTCTTGTTATGTATGCATCTAAGCTGAAAAGGTATTTAGGAAATTGACTTCCCAAAAGAAATACATTATGAAGCTAGAACAATGCGAGCAATGGGGTAAAACTCCCATTTGCCTTTTTGAAGGATAATTCTGTTTTGTATGATGTACTGTGATTATGTTTAAGGACACAATGGAGCGGGCAAAAGCACAACAATTTCAATGCTTGTTGGTCTTCTTTCTCCAACGTCAGGGGATGCTCTGGTTCTTGGAAAGAATATCACAACTGATATGGTAAACACATGCTTTATTTTCTTTCATAGCAGATCAATGTTTCTTCTTCTGTAACAGTTTTCTAAGTACTGCTACATGGCTTTTTGGTTGGTTGGTTAAATGAGCTAATGAGATCCTTTCCTTGAGTAGTTTTTCTTCTTCTTCTTCTTCTTCTTCTTCTTTTTCTTGACTATTTGATTTGCAGTCTAATATGTTTAGGGATCATCCAAATCCTATCCAGTGCACTAATGCTTGTCAATTTGCATTGTCTGTCCTGATTAATTTCCAATTGTTATGCATGGTTTTTCCCCCTTTTCCTTGGAGCAAGTGGTATTGGTTTGAATTGATTTTTCTTTTCAAAATTTTATTGGAGCATCTTGAGCCATTCTGTTGCTTTTGCTTCCAGTATGAGGGCACTGAGTTCATTGCAGATGATATGCTTTCTCTATGTATTTGACTGTCAAGTATGAGAGGATAGATTTTAAGCCATTGGAATTTTACTATTTAAGATATTTGTAATGATTTTGACCATAGTTTTCCATTTGTGTTTATTTTCCTGATTGTATTGCGAGTTTGATGCCTTTTTAGTATTATGATCAATATTGTATTTTTGGCAGGATGAGATAAGAACTGTACTTGGTGTATGTCCTCAGAGTGATATCCTTTTTCCAGAATTGACTGTACGTAAGCAGGGTGCCATATTATTCCAATTTGCATATTTCTGTAAATATGATGTTATGTTTTGAAATGCTGTTCGGAAGGGCGGGTATACTCTACTACTTTGATATAATACAGAGTTGTTTATTGATATCATTTACTTGGAGAATGCTGGACAATTGGGTTAGACTTGCATATTTACACCACCAATTCAATTTGTTAATGTGTTGCATGTTGCTCCTCTGCAGGGTTGCATGAAGAGTCTTGATATTTAGGACCGTAGTTGGGAAACTTGCTTGATATTAATGAATGATTTCATGCACCATCATTACCATAGAGATGTAAAAAGCAATATGTAGAACATGAAATATTATTGCATTTTTCTTGAAAAAAGACAAAAAAGACTACATAGTAGGGAATGGCTGTGATGCCTTTGCAGTATGGAGTTCCTTTTGATTGAACTTGGGAAGGCTGGAAAAAAGGGGAAAGGATGATTCATAATGTTTTGGTCTCTATGCTCCCCTCTCTCTCTCTATCACACACACAACAGTCCCTGAACCCTTGACCTGAGGAATATTGCTTTCAACCCAAACCAATGGGCTACAAGGGGGGCTGGTAGTAGCCCAACCCAAACCCTTGACATGAGGACTATTGCTCTCAACCCAACCCAAACATACCTGATGAATATTACTCATAATGGTAACATTTCCCTTTTTTTTCCCTTTTCTTTGAGGAAAAAATTGTGGTGCTTCTCCTTGTTCAGCTGATTACAATAACTCTGAGTAGTGATCAGGTGCTTTCCTTTTGGAACTTTAGTTGGAAGCCTTTGACTGAATGGGAAATGCTTGGATAAATGGAAAGAAAGAGATTGAAATGGGAAAGTAAGGAGGAGGTCGGCCTGCATGCTTGCAATGGTTGCCTTATTTGTTGCCCTATCAGCTTTTCTTGTGGGGTATTCGAGGACAGCTATTCAATGATAATACATCTGGAGCTTCAAAAACAAAACAGCTATTTAATAATGGCACCCCTGAAGCTCATGGTTCTAAATTACATTCTTAATCAACTTTTTGAGTAACTATTGCTAGATTTAATCTTTTGTACTGCACTTTCTAGTGATTTAGTTAGGGGATTACTGCTACTATATTTTCTCTTATCTACCACTGTGGTTTTTATACCAATCCATGTGCTAATTTATTTGTGAGGCTGCAGATATCTCCTACCTTTTTCTTCTTCTTCTGATACCAACTGTTGAATTTCACTAGTTTGCAATAGCACCATTTAATTTGGTTATCTATTTGTACAGGTCAGGGAGCATCTGGAATTGTTTGCCACATTGAAGGGTGTGGAGGAAGAAAATCTTTGAAAGCACTGTAACTGATATGGTCGACGAGGTAAGTTTTTCTATATAATTTGGGTCCCACTTGCCTTGTTTACTTGATGTCCTGATATATAACCTTCCTGAGGTTGAATATTTTCCTATGGAGATTGTTTTCACAATGATGAATTCATGTGTATCCTACTGCCATCCCCATTGTTGATTTTTTTTCTCATTCACTGTTCTTAGTGAGGGTGAAGAGATCTTTTATTAATTTTCTTAATCCTTGTGATGTGAGGAATGTCTATATTAGCTGATGTGGGAAAACATCCTAGGGTTAAGAGCTGGACACATGTTCTGTACTAGCCCTTAGATACCCTACTTTTCCTAGTTCTATAAGAATTTTTTCTGCTTAATACAAGCCCTCAGGTACTCTACTTTTCTGCATTTCTGCAGTCAGCTGGCTTTATTTCTTTTCTTTCTTTATTTTTCCTTTGAAATGGGTGGTAAGGAGCAAAAATGCATTTTTATGATTTAAATTAGAAGATTCGTATTGCACAATTATCTTCTAGTATTCTCCTCCTTTTTTGGTTGGTGAGGTTAAGATGTAACCATAACCAAATCTTTTGTTGTGGCTAGGTGGGTTTGGCTGACAAAAGTAACACTGTTGTGAGGGCACTTTCTGGTGGCATGAAAAGGAAACTATCTCTTGGAGTTGCACTAATTGGAAATAGTAAGGTGATAGACAAATTTGAATTCATATTCTTAGTCTTATTCTTCTTTCCAAAAATTTTAAATTTATTGTTGAATGCTCCTTTGTGGCAGGTTATCATTCTTGATGAACCTACAAGTGGAATGGATCCATACTCAATGCGCTTAATTTGGCAGTTAATAAAAAAAAAAAAAAAAGGGCAGAATAATTTTACTAACTACACACTCAATGGATGAAGCTGATGAACTAGGTGATCGGATAGCTATCATGGCTAATGGTTCTCTGAAATGTTGTGGGAGGTTTGTTATTTAACATATTTTATGGCACCATATATCCTAAATAGGAATTGATCTCTACAAATGAATGTGTAAATTGAAAATAAATTTTTAATTTGGTTTTTACACGCTGCATTTTTTTTAAGCTTGAATTGTTCCCTACATGTATTATTTTGCATTCTTCCCCGTTTTTGCCTATAATATCCCAATCTGTACATTGGATGGACATGTTAGGGGCCAATTCTTTGGTGTATTGCTATTAGGTATTAACAAGGTGCTAAATCAAGAAAAGGACTAGATCTTCTTTCTTGCAGTGATCTAGAGAAAGATGAAAAAATTCAGACCATCGGGGTTGAAGCCTGATGGAGGATTGGGCTATCCTATCTCATTGGTTGCAAGTGATTGTATGCATGAATATTATTTCTAATTCATCTTCAAGCATCATTTAGTTGTGTAACTTCCATTCTTTGATCAAATGCTAAAACATGTTTTGAGCATAATGTGGCTAATTTTATTTAGTATTTAACAATTATTATTGTCCTTATTGTTTTTGTCATAAATATGTGGCTTTTGCTTTGTTAACATTTCAATGCTTAAATCTTACAGTTCCCTCTTCTTGAAGCATCTCTATGGCGTTGGTTATACATTGACATTGGTGAAGGTTAGTCATTATGTTTTGTTACCCATGGATTTTCTTGAAAGGTGACCTCTTTCTATTCTTTGGAAGCACCATGTACCTGATGGCCTTATTTTTGATACATATTTATTTCAGTCTGCACCCACTGCCTCCGTAGCATCTGATATCATTTATCGTCATGTTCCCTCAGCAACGTGTGTGAGTGAGGTATCCATCTGAACTTGGAAGGGTTATGATTTTTGTGTTTACAGTGTTGTTTATGTGTTACATATTTACCATGTTGTCCAGTGTGAATGACTGTGATGATGATTGCCACTGTAGAAAGTTTATGAATTGTTTCAGACATTACCAGACAAAATTTTTTTTTTGGCCATGCTATGAATAAATTTGTGCTACTATGTCCTATAATGTAAAATCTAATATTTTAGATTGGAGTTGATAACTGTTGTTTTTGTATTCTATGCACGCCAATCAGAGGATTCTAATATCAGGATTATGGGACTTGTTCCCAAATAATCCCTCGTGTGTTTTGCATGCTCTATATATTTGATGCTTTTGTTAATTTACCTTTGGAAATCCTCTTTTATAATAACCATATTGGTTTTCCTTCACCTTCAACATTTGTTTTGTTTACTTCTCCAGGTTGGAACTGAGATTTGTTTTAAGCTTCCTTTGGCATCATCAGCTTCCTTTGAAAGAATGTTTAGGGAGATTGAAAGTTGCATGAAAGTATCAGCTTCTGACTCGGACACAAATAGTAATGAGGCAAAAAATAATTTTGGCATTGAGAGCTATGGCATCTCGGTCACAACACTGGAGGAGGTGTTCCTTAGAGTTGCAGGATGTGACTATGATGAAATTGGTGATCCAAAGCAGAGGAACAACATATCTTCATCTGATCATGTGTATTCTATGGCTTCTAACAGTAATATTTACAGAAGATTTTCAGATTCCAAGATTCTTGTAAACTACACAAAGCCCGCTCAGGTCATGTATGCAATAGTTCGGAAAGCCTGTGGATTAATGCTTTCTGCAGTTTTGAGTTTCATGAATTGTTTAGCTATCTATTGCTGTAGCTGTTGCATCATCTCGAGCTCAACATTTTGGCAACATACAAAGGCACTATTTGTGAAAAGGGCAATATCTGCTCGGCGGGACAGGAGAACGATTGTTTTCCAACTTTTAATTCCTGCAGTCTTCTTACTTTTTGGTTTTGTGTTTCTCAATCTTAAGCCACATCCTGATCAGCGGTCTGTGGCATTGACAACTTCACATTTTAATCCTCTCTTAAGTGGTGGAGGTGGTGGTGGTCCAATTCCTTTTGATTTATCCAAGCCTATTGCTAAAGAGGTTTATATTCATCTTCTCCTGATTAATTGTGATGTTTTCTTTCTGTACACAAATTGAAATTGTTAGTCCAGGTATTAATATTCAAATTCTCAAAAGCTAATGTAATGCAGGTTGCAGAATACATTGAGGGGGGTTGGATTCAAAATTTCAAACAGAGTGCATATAAGTTCCCTGACTCAGAAAGAGCCCTTGTTGATGCAATTGATGCAGCTGGGCCAATTTTAGGACCGAAATTGCTTTCAATGAGCGAATTCTTAATGTCTAGCTTTAATGAATCTTATCAATCAAGGTGTGTTAATCTGAAGTCTGAATTAAAACATTATCCATTAACTTTATTGTATCATAGAATGCAATTAATTGAAATATGGAACATTATGTCACGACTAGCATTTTGATCTTTTTTTTCTTTTTTTTGTCAATATTTTAACTGATTGTTTATCCACTTATGGCTTGTGCCCATAGAATCAGGCTTCAGTCTGGCTTATTTCATATTATTTCATAGTGTGGACGGTTCACCTCTTGTATGCCATAATGGCATAGGGATGATAACTATAGACTTTAATGACATTTTGGTTGGTGGGTATAAATTACATTTTCTGTCAATCTGCCTGATTATTATTGTAAATTTATATGAAATTATTGTGATTTCCATTTGATCAGGTGCTTTTTAATTTGTCACAAGCATCCAAGTGATATGTTAGATGACTCCTTCTCATGGTCCTGATTCATTTTGACTTCTTGCTTTAACTGTGACATTGAAGTGAGCATGGATTTTTATTTTGTCTCATTCAATTGATATAGTGTCGGGTGATTCTTTTGATTGACATTATAGTTTTGCATGTGTGTTTGGTGCTCTCATGGCAATGCTTCATGTTAGAACTATAAGTTCCATTTCCATGCATAGAGTAAGCCTTCTTTTTGTCTTTTTTTACAAGCATTTATAGCTGTCTAGTGCTATACATTATTTAACATACAATCATTTGCAGGTATGGGGCCATTGTGATGGATGATCAGGATGATGATGGAAGTTTGGGCTATACTGTGCTGCATAATAATACTTGTCAGCATGCTGCTCCTACCTTTATCAATGTTATGAATGCTGCTATTCTTCGGCTTGCCACTGGTGACAGAAACAGGACAATTAGAACACGAAACCATCCTCTGCCACTGACATACAGCCAGCACTTGCAACGTCATGTATGCATTTTTTAATATTTTATGCTCAATTCTTTCTCTTATTTTTACTGTTTGTCTTTCATCTTGGTTATTATTACTTTAATTTGAGGGGGGGCAGTGTTTGGGCACAGCAGAAAGTTTGCGTCTGACATGAGGTCAGACACATGACAACAGTATGAATGGTAATCCTGTTCTTACTTACAAGGAGATCAGCCTGGCATTGCTGAAGGATGGGTGAGGTGGAAATAGAAAAGGAACAAGAGAGAGGGCCAGAAATAGGTGCAAGAATTTAGTAGGGAATACATAAATTAAAGAACAAAAAAGCATAATGTAGAGTAGAGTGAAGATAGCAGTTGGCTAATTTCAACTCATAACTGAAGTTAAAATAATTTGATGCCATGAGATGGGAACCAATGCATTGCAAAATAAGAAGCAATTCTCAGTGTTAGCCAAATGTTTAATCAAGTAATTCTACTCATGCAAGATGAGGAATCATAATCAAATATTCTCACATAGCAAAATGATCCCTTGAATACAGAATCTTCAGTTGATTTTCCATCTATTTGGGGAACTATTATGTGTTCTGACTGTTACAATCTCATTAGATCAAACAAGCTCTTTCACGGAGGTTTTTTAGTGTTTACATGCCACGTGTTATCTAAGAAGGAACATCTTTCTCAGATGCATTCTTACCTCATCCCTGGCCTTTTGAACATGTATAATTTTGTGAAAGAATTTTTTAAATATACATTCTTTTTGTGAAGTCATTTATTTATGGATGTCAGCATATTGATCCTATCCTGTATTGCATATAATATTGTGCAAGATATCTTCATGTTGTGTAGTGGTTCTATTGTATCATTTGTCTTTGACATGGAAATTTTGTTTAAGAAAATTCATGAATGGTCTAACTTTCAAATCCTTGGATTATGCAGGATTTGGATGCCTTTTCTGCTGCTATTATCGTGAATATTGCTTTCTCGTTTATTCCTGCTTCATTTGCTGTTGCCATAGTGAAGGTACTCTTTCTGAGAATCTTTTCTTAATGCCAATAAACATTCAACCCAAAAGCATAAGTTGTTGGGTGAGGTGATTGAGGTCCATGAATAAATTGTATATTAAACACATCCCCTTCTTACCTTGTATAGAAGTTCACAATTAATTAGAAGAATGAGGCAACTTGATTTGAATTCATGACCTCATGGTCGCAAAGGCTTTGATACCATATGAATAAACCATTCAACCCAAAAAACTTAAGGTGTTGGGTGAGATCTAAGTTCGGATCATATTGTCAAGAGAAACCATTCAACTTAAAAGTTTGAGTTGTTGGGTGAGATCTAAGTTCGGATCATATTGTCAAGAGAAACCATTCAACTTAAAAGTTTGAGTTGTTGGGTGAGACTTAAGATATAGATCTTATATTAAATTTTAACAAGCTCCCTTATGTGAAAACCTATTGGGCTAAAAAGTGGAATGAAAGATAGATCCATCATGCTTGTAGAAATTCACAATTAAATATAAACGTAGTGTGATTTGAACACAACATGAAGATATTAAATAATTGTAGAAGGCATTGTTGTATACCAAACTAATACCTGTAAAAACACATGATACAAGAACATTTATAGGTTGTACACTTGCTCTTATCTCCTAATCTTGGGATTCTTTACACAAAAAGCAACAAAATAGGAGAGATTTGCTCTCTTTTAAGCTTTGAAATGAAAAACAGAAAATCTGATCTGATATGTTTGCCAAGGATTTCTTGTAGTCTTACACTCAAATTCATGTAAAATAGAAGATTAACCACTTCCCCAAGGGATAAGAACTAGATTTCTACACTTTCCCTTAAGTTGGGTTATGGGTATTGATCTTACCAACTGGGACTTCAAATTATCAAAATAAGCTTGAGGAAGTGAGTTGATAAAAATGTCTGCAGTTGGTTTGCTTGTAGGCATGTACTCAAGTTTCATAATTCTTTCTTCTACTTTCTCTTTGATGAAATGGCATTTAATCTCCACATCTTTTATCTTGTCATGATGAACTGGATTCTTTGCCATGCTCATGGCTGCATTTTGTTGTCATAGAACACCTTTATGGACTCTCCAGCTATAATTTTTAACTCTCCAAGTAGCCTTCTAAGCCAGATTCCTTCACATATGCCTTAAGACATAGCTCTTAACTCAGCCTTTGCACTACTTCTTGCTACAATAAATTGTTTCTTGCTGCACCAAGTAACCAAATTTCCCCATGCATAGGTGTCTTAGAATTTGATGCATTGCTCCTAAATGTTGTTTGGTTGGACTGTTCATGAATTGGCTCACCATGCTTACGGCAAGACCAAGTCTCATATTTGAGAGATGGATGAACTTCCCAACAAGTCTCTGATATGTACCATTGTCAACATTTTGACCTTCTTCTTTTACTCCTACTTTGTTGGTTGGATCCATTGAAGTGTCAGTCTATTTACAACCAAGCCTCCCAGTTTCCGTTAGTAAATCAGGGACATATTTTCTGTGAGAGACTGATATGCCATTTCTTGACCATACCACCACCATAACAAGGAAATATTTGAGATAACCCAAGTCTTTAATGTCAAATTCTTTGGCAAGGAGCTTCTTTAGATTGTCTATTTTGTCCTTATGGTCTCCTGTAAGGATTGTATCATCTATATAAACAATAAGAATTGTCATTTTCCTTGCAGATGAATGCTTAACAAACATAATATGATATAACTGACATTGTAAAAAGCCACACTTGTTTACCTTTTTGTTAGTCTATTGAACCATGCACAAGGATATTGCTTGAGACCATAAAGGGATTTTCAAAGTTTACATACTTTGTTGACATTGTCTTGAGTTTCAAATCCTAAAGGAATCTTCATGGACTTCTTCTTCCAAGTCACCATTTAGGAAAGCATTTTTGACATCTAGTTGATGAAGTGGGCAATCTAAGTTTGCTATGAATGATAACAAAACTTGAAGTGAATTAAGTTTAGCTATTGGGGCAAACATTTCCTTGTAATCAACTCCATTAAATTGAGTAAATCATTTTGCAACAAGTTGTGTGTGCTTTGAATCTGTCCACACTTCCATCAGCCTTATGATTAATTGCAAAAATTCATTTGCATCCAACTAGATTTTTATCTTTTGGCGGGTCTGAATTTCCCGTGTTTTGTTCTTTTTTAGGGCTTAGATTTCTTCCCTAATAGCTATACTCTACTTTGGTTGGTTGAGAGCCTTGTGTATGTTGTTTGGAATCTACAAGTTGTTGAGTGTGGTTGCAAATGCTCAAAATCTAGGTGAAAGCCTTTCATAAGAAACCAAGTTACTGATTGAGTGTTGAGTAAATGATCTCAGACTTTTTCTCAAAGCAATTGGCAGATCAATATCACTTGAAACCTCAGGAAAAACAAGTTCAGTAATAGTGTTACCTAGAAAATTTTGAAGAAGTTTTGGACTCAGTTCAGATTCAAGGTTTTGCTTGAAAAGTTTTTGATCCTCCAAGTCCTTTTGAGTTTGCTGTTATCTTATAAACAGTCAGATCTTTGTTAGCTCTCTCTTGTGTGGTCTTTACATTTGGACTAGTTCGGTGATACTATCTTGAACCTGTAATATTATTGATTCTAGATGGTCTCCAAATATCAATGAAAAAGGGTGAGTTGATTTGTATGACTAGTTAGAATAGGTATTATGAGTGTGTTTAGATAACTAACAAATCTCACACTGAAAAGTTTTTGAATTTTGATTGAATAGAGATGGGAATAACTTTTCAAAATAAAAGTAACTTGGATGTTCTAATTGATAATGCCATAATATGACCACATTATCTTTATTATTCCTAGCAGCTAAAGCCCCACAAGAAGTCTTCTGAAATTGTTTTTCTAGATCATCAACTATATGGTGATAGAGTCCTGCACTCATCCTCGCATTGTCAACCTTGCTTGAATCCAAATTTTACAATTCTCACATGTTTGGAGAAAATTTAGTAACAAAATTGAGATATCTTGTAATTTTGCTTATGGATAACAAATTACAATCTAAGTTTGGAACAAATAGGACTGATTCAAGAATGAGGTATTTTGAAATCACAATAGATCCTGTGCCAGCCACTCTTGAGAGTGACCCATCTACGATCCAGACACTGAAATTACCATAACATGGGTCTTATTTATGAAACGTGGAAAGATCTCTTGTCATATGATATGATGCCCCTAAATCCACAATTCACGAGTTTGATTTCTCTTGTTTAACACTTAAGGCACTTAAAAATCATCTTTTTGTGCTAGAGAACCAACCAGTACCAACTATACTGGCATTGTTTTGTTGGGTTTGTTGGAGTATTTTTTGCAACATTTCCAACTGTTCCTTACTGAATGGCCTTGAGTGGACATTGAGCTGAGCCTCTCCAATAGCTAAATGACCATGGCTGTCATGGTCTTGGAAAGGATGTGACGGCTTCCAGTCTGCTGGCTTTCCATGAATTTTCCAGCATGTCTCCTTTATGTTGCCTAGTTCAGTGTGGTCTTCCCTTCCTTTTTCGGTGATTAGAATTGTTATTGAATTGAAATCCCCGAGCAGCTAGTGCTGATTTTCCAGGGTAGAATAGTGGTTTAAGATCCTAACATCACTTCTTCATGCTCTCTTCTCTTTGGACTCCTGAAAATACTTTTTGAGCACAAGTTAGTGGCTTAGTGCTGAGAATTCTTCCACAAACTTCATCAAGATTTTTATTAAGGCCAAGGAGGAATTTGAAAATTTGATCATTTTCAACAATTTCCTTATATTTCTTGCATTCCTCAAGACATTTCCACTCAAATTCTTCAAAGATATTGAGTTGCTGCCAATGCCGTGTCAGAATCTTAAAGTATTCTGTCACTGGAAGATCAGCTCGGTGTACATCATGGAGGATGCTGTTGATTTCAAAGATCTTGTTGCCTTTGTAGGAGTAGGTTTCCTCTGCTATATCCCAGATTTCTTTAGCAGTCTTGTAATACATAAAGTTTTCTCCAGTCTTGGTGGTCATGGAATTGATCAACCATGACATTACCATGCTGTTCTTTGTCTTCCAGTGGCTTCTAAAGTTTGGATCATCCACTTTTGGAGGAGTAGTAGTTCATGTGAGATAATCTTCCTTCCCTTTACCACAAATAAACATTATAAATTAACATTTTAACGGATTGAGTCCATTGAAGACAATTTTGTTCATTGAGTTTGTGACCTGTGATTAGAAGAATTGAGTCTTTAGATTGCTGAGAGTGCTGGTGATGACAATTCTTGGGTTAGATATAACTTCTGATGTTGAACACTCCCCTTTGGTAGTCATGACAAATTTTAAATTTCAAGATAATGGTGCAAATCACGAGCTTTGATACCATGAAGATTTTAGAGAATTGTAAAAGGGATTATTGTATTCCACACTAATACTTGGAAAAACACATTATACAAAAACATTTATAAGCTGTTCAACACTAGCTCTTTTCTTCTAACCTTGAGATTATCTACACAAAAAGCAACTAAATAGGAGATATTTACTCTCCTTTGAACTTTGAATGAAAAAACAGAAAATCTGATATAGTTACCAAGGATTTCTTTTTATCCTAAATTCAAACTTAAGTAAATAGAAGACTATAGATAATCACTTTCCTAAGAGGTAGGAATTGGATCTATTGATCATAAAGTTTTGATATCATGTCAATAAACCATTCTCTCCAAAGTTTAAGCTCTTGGATGAGACTCAGGATATAGATCTTATATTAAACTGTAACATATATATTCAACTCTAAAACTCAAATATCTACAACTACTACAATTGATGGGTTCTTTCCATTAAGAAGATATTATTTTGGAGATTCTCTGAAAGATTCTGAAAATATTATGATTTGTGGATTGATTAAATTTCACTTGTTGGGATCACTAAGTATCTTTGGTACCATTTAGATTTACCATGTTACTATTTATGTTGTTTTGGTAATCAAGGTACTGTTTATCTTTGGTACCAATTTACTCTGACAAGGTGCTGTACACTGCCACTAGTTGATGCACACAAACCATTTTGGGTGACCATAAATTGTGGGAAGCCAGAGCACTGAGCACAAATTTCATTACTGCTACTTGAATGACCATTTATTTCCTATAGCTTTTTGTGATTGACCACTTAATGATAATGCACAAGATGCAACTATTAGAACTTTCACTGTGTATCTCAATAAGTTGGCTTGCATTTAACCTAAACTTTCTCTGTGGAACTTGCTTATTCTTCTGCATTTGTTGGAAACAATGGGGGAAATCTCTATTTTTAATGGGGATTATTTCATTCCATCTTATTTGATTCAGGAACGTGAAGTGAAGGCCAAGCACCAACAATTGATCAGTGGGGTATGTTTGCTATTGGGGAAAATGTTTTGATACATCAATTTCTGATTGATTTTAATTCTAAAGGGGAATAAAAAGGCAAAAACTTATTCTAGAATTGAATGTCTCTTGCTCTTAGGTTTCTGTACTTTCATATTGGATTTCTACATACATGTGGGACTTTATCAGCTTTTTGTTTCCTACATCTTTTGCGATGGTTCTCTTTTACATCTTTGGTATGTTTCTATCCTCTCTTTCTTGTCTAATACTTGCAATGAGTATGTTTAAGTTACATAATTTTCAGGCTAAACTTGTTTCTCTAACATCACTAATTTTAATTAATGTCATTGCCATTTGGTTGATCTCTCCAAATTTTTTTGGCTAATAGTGGCCAACTGTTTGGCAATGTGGTGCTACTAGAAATGCTACAAGCAAGTTATCACTTATCCTAATGGACTTTTGCATCATCAAAAGTTATTTATGTGTAAATGATTGATATAGCTATTTTTCTTACCATTGGTGATATTCTTGTTGAAGATACACCCTGTAATTTCTTATTTAATGAGGCAGAAGCCTCCCTATACTCGGAATTGGCTGCCGATGTAAAGTTTCATTTTGATATCTTAACATGTATCCTTATCGACCCTGCTTACAAATTACTGACCTAATATGACATTATAATCTAACAGTTGGCGAATTCTATGGACTTTATTGCATCTTATTTATGTTAATTGTGGCACTTGATAATCTTAACACTCTTAATGGCTTTGTTGCTGTGAATTTCACAATTGATAATTTGTTATTTTTTCTTTGTTTTGGTTTTAATAATAGTGCTAATGGTGTCTGTAGGTTTGGAACAGTTTATTGGAGGGGAAAATTTTTTGCCAACACTCCTTATATTCTTGGAGTATGGACTAGCTGTTGCATCATCAACATATTGCCTCACATTCCTTTTTTCAGAGCACACAATGGCTCAGGTAGTGCGTTCTCTGTCATTGTGTTTTCCTGCAAGGAACTACTTGAAGCTCAGATTATGTTTAATGTTGGCGCTTTTGATCTTTGTGCAGAATGTGGTTCTGTTGGTCCATTTTTTCAGTGGACTGATTCTTATGGTTATTTCATTCATCATGGGGCTTATAGAGACAACAGCACGTGCAAATGATTACCTAAAGGTTTATTTCTGTTTCATAATATTGGATGTTTTTCTGTTGAAGAACTAAATATCATAGTTCATAATAGCTTCAAGCCTATTGAATGCCAAATGTCTAATTAGGCATTACAAAAAAGCTAAACACAGATCTTTTTGCTTAGAAATTTATAACTCCTACATGATATAAATAGGTAAAAGATTTCAAGGAGAAAATAATCCTATTTGACCACTATATGTTTCTAACTTCAAAAATAGAATAATTTAGAATTATGAGTAACTGGCCAAGCTGCTAAAGTAGCTAAAGTTTAATCCTGTCATGTCTCTGATGATTGCAAATACTATATCATGATTGCAAATTTTATATTCAGAACAGTCCCGTATAATATTTGGATAGAAGGCTTTATGTGTGGGAGCTTGAGCTCTTAAATTTGGTTTTCTTATGATGGTTGCAGGCCGTGATATGGGGTTCTGTTTACTTTTGTTTTTTTTTTTGTTTCCATCTTGTGTGGTAGCACATTCATCGGTGTTATCACCCTGTTCTGCTCCTGGAAGTTTGTAGTTTTGCAAATTATTTTGGGGGGGTGGGGTGTGGGGTAGAGTTGTCAGATTATAGCATGTGCAGTCTGAAGATATGACCTGGTCCAAATTTATCCTAATAGTTGATGAGATTGAACGTGAAGCAAGTCCTTAGCATATGCTGATTTTTTTTTTGGGTACATTACATATGCTGAATGGTTGAAAGTCATTTATCCTGACATTTAGGGTATACTTTTTCAGAACTTCTTCAGGATAGCACCTGGGTTTTGCTTTGCTGATGGACTTGCTTCACTGGCTCTTCTACGGCAAGGGATGAAAGATGAAGATAGCGATGCGGTTTTTGATTGGAATGTCACTGGTGCATCCATTTGTTATCTTGCAATTGAGGTTAGTTTTCTATGCTCAATCTTAGGCTATGATGCCTATATTTTTTTTTAGTGTCTTGAAAATGCTTGCTGCAAGTCAGGTTGCCCTCTGCTGCTTCTTTCCTCACTTGATTTTTGGATAGTAGGATTTTTGAAGGGGAGATGTATTTCCATGTTATTAGGCTTTGAACCAGAAAAACCTGTACAATTGAATGAAATAGGTGAAGGACTAGTGGTACCCATTTTTTTCCAAGAGATTTTTTTTTTTTGGGGTAGAATTTTGGTTCTTTACATATACTGCAACTGTTCTGGATGCCCCCTGTTGATATGATTGTGTACTGATCAAGGAAAAAAGAATCTTGCAACAAGAAAATTCCTTTAATACTGCCATCTAGAGATTTTCTTGTTTCCTGGGCACTCATCTATGTCATGCTGATGATAAAAATGTACATATGGTAGATAATCTGCTGCTTTTCCTCAAAATTTTTTCATCAGACAAAACTTGATTCATCCATCTGTCAGCATATTCAGATTGCCATTAGAGATCTGTCTATATCTTCCATAACATATAGACAACCATAAAGTAAAAATACTTTGAAAGGACCTATTGTGCATTTAAAAGAGCAGCAGACACTCTGGATAACTGAGGAAAAATTTCAATTGGTAATGTATTTTGCTAACTGTATAGGCATGGGTAAGAACTTTAGAAGATGCAAAAGTAACTTATTTCTTCGAGGGAGACTTTTGCATCCCTGAATTATTGACTAGAGTTTGGCTAGAAAAATATGCCCTTCTTCATCTTCGTCATGCTATTTTGCCCCAAATGTTTATTGTTCTTAAGTTGCTCAATAACTGATTTTTCTTGATTTTTAACTTCATCCCAATGGAAATGATATCTACGTTGTCTCCCTTACTTTCATATGTTGTCTTGCTGTGTTTTGACTGGACCATATTTCAACTTTGTAGGACATATTTTCACAAAAAGCTCATTTTGTTGGAAAAGATAACTTAATAAAAAGTTAACAATAAAGTGTTTTCGCCTTCCCCAATCCACTTTATTTGCTGTGGTCTCATTTTTTTTTCTTGGAAGTGATGTTCAATTTATATCTAAGCCAATGCTAGGGTTTCACACAATGGGCTAAGCTTTGTGTTGCACAGTACTTCAATATTGTATTAAAGCTTTCATGATGGAGTGGCCAGAAGTTCAAAATTCTGTAATGCGTTCTTTTTTATCACTTCTGAATTTTATGGTGGTTGGCACTTTGTTCTGGCTTTTAAAGGGCTTATGAATGTGGGGTCATTTTAAAATTAGCACATAAACCAATCTTAGGACTTAACTCATTATCTTAGCTTTTGGGTTGAATAATTTCTGGTAGAGAGACATTATTTTTTGTTCTTACAGACATTCGTCATTATTTTCTCCAATTTATTATTCATACAAAGCTATATCAATGGAAAACCTCTAGCACAACTTTGCATTATTTTATTTTATACTTTTACTTGTTTCATGTTTTGAGTTATAATGTAGATGTATGTCAAAAATGTACTTGCCATTATCTGATTCAATTTTCTCACTTGTGTTTAGAGTATCATTTACTTCCTCCTGACTCTTGGACTTGAACTACTGCCTCTACACAAATTGACTTCTGTGGCAATTAAGCATTATTGGAGAAATATAATTGATTTTGGCCATGAAGCTTCCTCCAGTTATTCAGAACCACTTTTGAAATATCCATCTGCTTTTGCTGACCTTGATGAAGATATTGATGTACAAGCAGAAAGAAACAGAGTACTTTCAGGTTCAGTTGACAATGCTATTGTGTACCTGCACAATCTTCAGAAGGTATTTTTTCATGGTCCTTTCTACTCAGCAGTTTTGATGCAAGAAATATGTTATTTACCATGGCAACAATCATGCAATTTAGGTGTACCCTGGGGGAAAATATGGCAAAAAGGTTGCTGTACGCTCATTGACTTTTTCAGTCCAAGCAGGAGAATGTTTTGGCTTTTTGGGAACAAATGGGGCTGGGAAGACTACCACTTTATCTATGTTATCTGGTATGCAACAAAATTTTACCAAGACATCACAATGGCATGTATGAAAAGTTCAGATTACCTAACTTATGCTTGCCAAAACTGTCTACAATTATCTGGAAATTGTTGCAGATGTCATTACCAAAGCCTATACCCTTTTTGTTTGGCATTCAAATTATTACATATAGTTTATTTTACACTTTTCTTTTCTCTTTTCAGGAGAAGAAACTCCAACTGGTGGGACTGCTTTTATTTTTGGAAAAGATATAAGTTTAAATCCCAAGGCTGTTCACCAGCATGTATACCTTGATTTCTCTTATTCAGTTTCTGTTGACAGATGTTTCATTGAAATCTGGCTAACTTGTCTTACTTTGATCGTGCGCAGATTGGGTATTGCCCCCAATATGATGCATTATTGGAATTCTTAACAGTCCAGGAGCATCTTGAGCTATATGCAAGAATAAAAGGAGTTCCAGACTACAGAATTTATGATGTATGTTGATCATTTTGCAGTTTTGTTGTTTTAAAGTGCTTTTGTATCCTGATTGTGTGGTTTGGAATCCCTGTCTTTAGATGGGGGTAGAACCAAAAGTTTCCCTCAAGTTGATTCATGATAATTCAACTTGTGACAAGTGTCTCCCAACGATGAGATTTTTGTGCTTCTGAGTGAGGATGATTGACTGAGTTCTAATGCCTCTCAATCCTGCGAACAGATTGTCCTGGAAAAAATGGTAGAGTTTGACTTGTTGAAGCATGCTGGTAAACCATCATTTACTCTAAGTGGGGGAAACAAGCGTAAGTTATCTGTTGCAATTGCGATGATTGGAGATCCTCCAATAGTCTTCCTTGATGAGCCATCAACTGGTAATCATGTTGATCCTTCCTTGCCTCATTTTGTAATATTCCATGAAAAAAAAAAGAAATTCGGTAAGGAGAAATATAAAGGATATGTACAATGTCTAAAGCAATAAAATAGTAATAAAAATATAGTCCTGCTCCCTAATTAAGAGATGATATTCAGCATATTTAATGTCAAATAACCACCAATTGCTGCTTATTACTGATTTTAGGCATGGATCCTATTGCTAAACGATTCATGTGGGAAGTGATATCTCGTTTATCAACCAGACAAGGAAAGACTGCAGTTATTCTTACCACCCACAGCATGAATGAAGCTCAAGCATTGTGCACTCGTATTGGAATTATGGTACTATTTCCTTTGCGATTCACAAGATTTAACACCTGATAATAAGAATTGGTTGTTTATCGTGTATTGTGCTTGTTTCTTGAAGGTTGGAGGTCAGTTGAGATGCATTGGAAGTCCCCAACATCTGAAAACACGATTTGGAAATCATCTTGAGCTAGAGGTATCAACACATACTGCTGTCTGTTCTCATATAGAATATAAGTATAATTTAACATGAAGAGACTATTTGGAGAGAATTGGGAAGCATTTACTTGAGAAGGGTTTTATAGCTTTCTTCTGGGAACATGGAAACAGTTGGAAAAAATAACATGCAAGATTGGATTTTCCACTGTTTGCTGTCTTTAACTTTCTCTTGCAATATTGCTATCTTGTTATTCTTCTGTATGCCTCAAAGCAATTGGATTCAGCAATGCAAAAGGCCCCATGCACATTAGACCTGTTTTCTTATATTCTGCTGCCAGCAAAGATTAACGAAAGGAAATAAGGGAAAGCATTGTTGTGATGTGAGATAATTATGTGGTGGTTCCAGGGGAAAGTAACCAAAAGAAGCTTTGAAAAGCCACTAGCATACCACTTTTAAAGGAATTTCACTGGATTTTATATATCTCTACGTATTCTTTATTCTCTCCTCAGGTTAAACCTACTGAAGTCAGCTTTGCGGAACTGGAAAGCCTTTGCCAAATGATACAAGAAAGGCTTCTAAATACCCCTTCACATCCAAGAAGCTTACTTGATGACCTTGAAATTTGTATTGGGGCTACTGACTTTGTTACATCTGAAAATGCATCAGTGGCTGAGATCAGCTTGTCACAAGAAATGATAATCATGGTGGGACGTTGGCTTGGCAATGAAGAATGGGTAAAGATATTTTTATCTTCAACACCCATTTCTGATGGGATCTTTGGTGAACAATTAGCAGAGCAGTTGCTCCGAGATGGTAATAACCCTTGCATTTAACTGTATGCATTCTCCATTTACTTGTTGGATCTCCTATATTTTGTTGAAAACTCTATGTTTATCAATGTATGGGTATTTACAGAGTCTTCATCATAAAAACATTGCTATTGGATGGGAAGACAAGGAATTTTACTCAGTAAATTATTACAGTGGCTAAGACATTACAGAAGAAGCTCATTGGACCAATAAAGATTTTGCCTTTTGTAATAAATAGAACAGTCCTATCTCTCTTTAACAAGATACAGTTATGCATGGGTGCAGGGTGTTTCCTACAATCTTCTCTTGAATATGCTATTCTATTCCTTTAATTCTACTAGTAATTGTTCTTATCAGCCGAATATTTTGTTATCTAAATATTTATCCAAAACACTCTTGATCACTCTGTCAGCAAAGACTGAACTTTTCTCTTGCCTGCTGCTTGTTGGGATTCATTACATAATCTCTGTCATTTAGAAATTTGTATGTTATAGCTATTTTCAATGTTCCCTTTGTTATATGTTGATTGGTTAACTGGAATGCTGAGTATTTCTTCATAGTTATGATCTAGAAGTATATATAACAAATCTTTTTCTTGTTGCATTGGTTATAATTCTTTCACTACTTGGTGAGCCCCCCCAAGGAGAACTGATATTTCTCTTCCCACAGCTAGCTTTTGGATGAATTATTTAACTTTTGTATGTTTGTTACTCCATGATTTCTGTGCTTATGTGTTATTTTTTCTAACTAGAAATTTGGTCATATTTTCTGAGTGACTTTTAGGTGGTCTACCATTGCCAACATTTTGTGAGTGGTGGTTAGCCAAACAAAAGTTTTCGGGCATTGATTCATTTATTCGGTCCTCATTTCCCGATGCAACATTTCAAGGATGCAATGGTCTAAGCATTAAATATCAGGTAACAAAATTAATACATCACATCTCTTTGTTTTTTGGTTCAGTTGGTTCATGTATTTTCTTATTTGGATGAGACTAATATGCAGTATGGTCAGATATGTTTAGTGGACTGCGATTTCTAGAAGACTAAAAAGAACCAGGATATAAGTAGAAAAATATTGCAAAAGCCTAGTGCTTTCTTTCACTGTTCTGATGCAGTCTTCTTTCATTTTGCTGGTCCAATCTTTAGGTCCTTTCCCATTTACCTGAATATGAAAACTGAATTATATGTTAGGTTCTTCAAGAATAAGAGATGCAAAGCATGATAAATTTGGTAGGAAACTTATTTCCTTGTTTGTCTACCTGAGGCCTCTCAGCATAGACCTTTTCTGTTGCTCTCCATTTTGTTCATAAATACTCTGTTTCATGATCAAGATCCTGATTGTAGGCATTGTCTAATGCCTATTCTATATAATCAAACTGTTAAAATTTTTCAATGGTGAGTTTTGATATCAAATGGAAGGAGAATTACATGTGATGGGCAAGAATGTTGGGAAAAATTTGGCCTAACAAAAAATGGAATGAAAGTGAAAATTGTGGATTTTGTATCCACAAGGAAGATAACAAGAGGCTTTATCAGTTTATTAGTTAAAGTGCTTACACATTAGATATAAGTCTGTTGTTTCATGGTTTTGGTTGACCTTGGAAGAAAAGGAATCAGGAGATTCAAGTTTTCTGTTGAATTGGAAGCAAATTTGAGTAAAAATGTCCACCTTTATCTGCATGCATCTTACTTCATGTGTGCAACTCTTTGCTGTAGTGTGTGAACAGTTTTACATGGGAAGTATTGGATTCTATTACGTTTGAATTCAGTCTAGTTATGTGGAATGAGACCAATAGTTTCCATTGAAGAAACTTCTTTCAACCTGTTTGGAGTTTGCCCTTACTGGCATGCATGCAACATCGAGGTGAAGACAAACCACTATGAGATAACAGTAGCAAATATTGCATCTGGGGCATGAAACAGAATTCATCTGATTTTTAAGAATATGAATGTAGATCTTGGTGTGTTCCACCAGTCATACTGTCAGTATTATGTATCTTACAAGCAAATTTTGCCACAACCGGAAGCTGCAGCATTATGATGATTGTGTGCACCATAGATTTTGTGATGGGAGGGGAAGCAGGTGTATGCGTGCACTTGTTTTTGTTAGGTAGCATTGTTGGTGGAGCCTTTTTACTTCTATTTGGTGGGGGGAGGAGGTGCCTGGGATGGGAAATTCTTGCCATGATTTTCTCACTTCTTGCTAAACTTTAGGCACAGCTCCTACAGAGTGACTGATCCGAAATTGTCTTGCAGTTGCCGTACCAAGAGGGCCTTTCACTGGCAGATGTTTTTGGGCACCTGGAGCAGAACAGGTGAAATACAATTGATGCCAATTTATTTCCTCTTCACTTCTCCTGTCTATCCTGTTGTTTTTCTCGCTACTTTTGTTTTAAACATTTCCGCATCTCTCCCATTGTATTCCTGCCTCATTCATACTGGTGATCTTTTACTGTTCTTCAGAAATCAACTGCACATAGCAGAATACAGTATCAGTCAGTCAACTCTGGAAACCATTTTTAATCATTTTGCGGCAAGTTCATGAGCTACCATTGATCGATTTCTCTAACCAGGCATTCTATTTCATTAAAGGGATGGTATGAGATACTTGTATCACCTGTCAAAGCAACTTTTTTAGCCCATCTGTATCTAGAATATGAAGTGTTAGCAACATTTGCCATGCTGCAACGTAACAAGAAATGCTGTTGATTACAGTAATATTTCCAAAAGAACTCGACATGCTTGTGCAATATTTTTTTTTCCTGCACAATCATGCCGAGCCGCCGTTGAATTTTACCCACAGATAATCCAAGCTTCTTGATATGAACTAGTGAAGAAAAATTGCCTGTTCCATAGTTTCATCTGTATTTTGCACTACAAGTTTTATGAACCATCAAAATGTTGTAAGAGATTTGTTTATGTTTGAAAACATGTAAGATTGGAACCAAAATGTGGAAAAGAAAAAAGATTCTTTTTTTTTTTTTTTTTTGGGTCAGAAAAGGAGATATAAAGCCAAAAGAAAGTGAAAGAAGCACTAATTAACTAGTATAAGAGGTCAACAGGTTCTTACCAAGTTTTGTTGGAGCAACACCACTATAATAGGAGATGGATTATTGATAATATGTACTCTTGCACTCAATGAAAGTGTATAGCCAGCTATTCAGCTTGTTACTTGATTTCTTTAATGATAAATATGAGTTTAAGTGACTCTAATCTTTCTGAAGTGTATCATGATTAATTGTAAATGAGATTTGAATGTTTAGAGAGAGAGGGGCCTTTTCGAGTATATTTTCTAGTACTACCTTAGAATTTGCTTCTAACCATGTCACAGAACTTAAATGACCAAGTAAGCTCTAAACCTGTAAATATTTTCCATAATTCTGTAACACAGGTTGAGCACACACTAATGTTTTGGGAAAAACTCTATCAACCATCAACCATATTGATCTTTAATGACTCCTCTTGCACTCACAGCAGCTGGGTCATCCATAAGATGTTCCATCAATATTTAGCTTGACTTCAAATTCAATAGGTAACTGCCACCCTAAACATTGGTGGGTGGATACGCCACTTCCAAGCCCAACAAAGAGTGTAAGCAAAAGTTGTGGGCCAATCATCTACCTTAGCCCCATGACTTGTAAATAAATTAGAGAGGAGTCAGTTGCGAAAAATTGTAGTGGAAAAAGGAAGCCTGTGAGGATGGTATAAGCAAATATAACCATAGATGGGCAATCATCATGCAACTCCAAAAGGATGCAATAAGCTTTCATCAAAACAACTACATATAGGATAAGAACTAGTAGGTGCAAAATCATATTTCAAACGCTTGAGATTTGTCATGAGACACCCATGAGCCACTTGCCATAGGAAGCACCAGATACGTTCAGGGACTCTTAAGCTTCCAAATGGACATAAAAAAATAAACCCCATAATTGTCTTGACACGGGGATAGTGTTATAGCGTAAGTCGCTTTAACGAAGAAGGATCCATCGGGTGAACCATCCCATCGAAGCCCATCTAGGTTTCCTTCCTTCTGCCTTGGGCATCATGCTACCAAGAGGCTACGAATGTGACTAGGTAGTAGAGTTTGCAAAAGTGGCCAGTCCTAACTAACCCCCGCAATCCAAAAACTAGCCTAGTATTAATGAGTTGTCATTAAATTCTCTTTTGCAGCTCATCCATTATACGAGACATAAATCTCCATGTGTGGGAAGCAATCTACTTGTAAGTCAGAGATACCTTCACTATTTTGCAGTATTTCCCATAAATCACCCTTGACCAGAGACTCTTTGGTTCTATGACAAAAATGAAATCCTAGTTTGGTTAGAAGTGCCTGATTAGCTAATTTGACACTTCGAATGTCAAGTCTGCCATTAGCCTTAGGTTGGCAGCATGTTTCCTAATTTACCAAATGAATTTGCTTTCCTTGGCTAGTGTCCCCCCACAAGAAATTTTGATTCAGTTTATCCAAATAATGATACATAGAGGTAGGAAAAGGCAACTGTCTACATTGTATAAATAGAAAGGGATGAAGTGATAACCTTGATAAGTGTTAAATGTCCTGCAAAAAAAAAGTTGTTGTTGAGCTTTTCAACCTGCCAAATTTCCCTTGACCTGTGCAAGAAGTTCATTATAGCTTAAGGGAGATTGTCTACCATTGATGGTAGGCATTCCTAGGTAGTTACCCAAGTCTTTCATTAATACAAGCCCTACTTTGCGACTCAAATGTCTTGCATCATGCCGTTCAATATTAGAGGAAACAAGCATCTTAGATTTATGCAAAATGACTTATTGACTTGATGCATAACAGAACTGGTGTAACACTTGTTTGACCACTGAGACTTGATTGACACAAGCTTCCGTAAAAAGGATCACATCATTAGTAAAGAAAAGGTGACTTAAGTCCTGGACCTTGCTGAACTAGAAATATCAGCTTCTACTATCCTCGTACATTTGCTTCCTCAATCAAATGACCTAGCCTCTCCATGCACAACACAAAAAGACATGGCGAAAGTAAGTCCCCATGCCAAAGCTCATGCAATGGTCAGAATTGCTTTGTAAGGTTGTCATTCCAAAGAACATGTATGGACACTAAAGAGACATAATGCATAATGAGATTAACCTAAGATAGAGGCATTGATCGTATTACCAAAGTTTCACATATAAAATCCTAGGAAAGACAATCATACACATTGGCTAAATCAAGCTTATAAAGCATATGCTCCTTTTTGGTTTTCAAACTTCTCATAGAATGCAGGACTTCTTATAGAATCACAATGTTATCAGCACTATGGTAACTCAAGATGAAGCTATCTTAAGTAAAAGCCACCCAATAAGAAAGAAGCGGAAGCCAATTCACAATGACTTTAGTTATGAGTTTGTAGCTAATGTTGCATAGACTAATAGGTCTGAAGTCAATAATTTTTTCAAGATAAACTAACTTTGGAATCAAGACAGTTTCATCAACCTCGGGATCAATTGCAGCCCCTTGTAGCACTTTAATGATAAAACATGACACCGAAGGTCCCACAATGTCTTAAGATTTTTAATAAAAGAGAGTTGGGTACCCATTGACACTAGGAGCTTTCAGCAAATTCATACTAAAAGGGGTGCACCTAACTTCCTCCTCTGTAAAGGGATGATGTAATTGCTGAAGTTATCTAGTAATCCAAGGCTGAAACAAGTAGGAGTGGGACAATGACCTGCCCCCCTCAATGGTTTAGTTATATAGAGTCTGTGAAAATAGTCATAAGCTAGACCACGCAGAGCCCTTACATCCTTTAGCCAAAACCCAGTATCATCCTGTAGTGCTTCAATTTTGTTTTTCTTTTGTAGATCGCATTAGTAGAATGGAAAAAAAATGGGTGTTGTGATCAACATCAGAGATCTACCATGCTCATGACTTTTGGAACCGCAAGAGCTCTTCTTGTTCTAAGAGTGGATGCAGTTGCTACTAAAGCTTTTGCTCTAAATAGATAAGTCTAGGCCGATAAGACCATTCAAACACAGCTTGGGCACGTCGAAATATAGGCAATTAATCATTGTTTCTTTAAGAAAATGTTTCCAAACTCCTAGCAATTCCAAGTTGAGAGGATTGGAGTAAGCACATACAAGACAGAAGGCACTAGAGCCTCTCTATTTCGAGATTTGTGTAGTAGGCTTTGAAAACCATTATGAAGATACCAGGTTGCTTAAAATGAAAGGGCCTAACAATGGTGCTCGAGGCAGCGTTACCGAAGAGTTTAATCAAAGGGGGTTGTGATCTAATTGTATACGCTGACGGTGGTGCACCATAGCTTTCGGTTAATGAAGCCTCTAATGCATATTAACTAGAGCTCAATCAAAATGAAAATACACCTTATTTCAAGTTGACACACCTCTTGCCCAAGTGAACTAAGATCCAATAAAGGCTAAATCAATAAGAGAAAGATCTTCAATCCAATGAGCAAAAGGTTCCCATCTATAAGGCTTGAGATCCTCACCACCTATGTTTTTCTCTGGTGATTTAATGGGAGTTAAAATCACTAGCTATAAGCCAGAGCTCAAACATGGATTGGTGAATGGTTTTAAGTTCCTCCCATAATTGTTGTTTTCTCTCATTAGAGTGACCTACATGTACTGTCATCAAACACCAAGGCAAACTGTTGGGTTTTGCAATTTGCAAGTGGAGAAATTGGTCATTCTTTAGCAATAACGAGACATTAAGCAGCTCCTGTTTCCACATGACCCAAATGCCACCATTAAAGCCATTTTCCTTTTGCCTTATCATACCTAAAAGCCTAATCTGTTTACAAACTTTATCAGGGGCCACTTACTTTTGGCTCATCCAAAATTATGATCGAAGGCTATTGAGTTTAAATAAGCAACTTGAGCATGTGTATAAATCCCATACTCCTAGCTTCAAAAACATTTCATACTAGGACATTCATCAAAGACATATATAGAAAAAAAGAAAAAAAAAAAAAAAAAAAGAAAAAAGCCTTGCATACTTGCACTGGCGTAGTTAGCCTGTTGGTAGTCAAACCCACCTTGGTGACACCCTTTAATGTCATTTTGCCTGACTGTATTAGGAACTTATGAGTCTAGGCCCATTCTATATTTAGCTAAAGCATCACAGTCCATCTCTGTCATGTGATTAAGATGAATTCGACGATGGTGATATAAAGTATAATGTAGCATGACCAATCTCATGTATGTTAGGACCTTTGGGCTCTGCATCCAGCCCAATATTCATGTCCATTGCAGCTCGTTGGGCTAGGAAGCCCAGGGTCAACTTAGTAAGGTCCACAAGAGTTGGCCTACTAAATGTGAGATGTGCACGAAGGGTGAGCACGTGAGAGTACCAAAATTCTAGTCAGACGGCAATTAGTGGTTCTCCAATGTCTCTTTCTCCCTTTTAAGGTGTCACGCTGACAGTACCAACTCCAACGACAGTAGATTTTTCGGGAGCATTGATCCTTTTCCAAGTTCTTGTTAGTTAGTGTAGGGGCTTGTTGTTTTGTTTGTTTTTAGAACGTGATCTTGTAATACCATGCTGTGGAGATGAGTTTCGTGCCATGTCTTTGCCCAGTTGTTTAGCTACCACCGTCACCCCATTTTTGTGCCCCACCATTAGTGCCATATCTCAATATCATGGTCAGGTTCTGGTTCACCCAATAGGACATTAAATCAAGATCCTTCCTTGTCCTTGTCCTGGCTCCCTACCATTAGGGGTTTTTATGACCACCCATTGGGTGTCGCTGACCGATACCTCAATGACGTGACCATTGTACCAGCATCTATGGCCCGTACCCTTCTGTTGTTTGGTCAATCATTAAAAGGTTCTCCCTACCCTATCCTTTACCTTTTTCATCATATGAGGACACATCCCTCTCATCCTACTCCTCCTTGCAAAATCACAATAGACTCCTTACTCCTTCCTTGAAACATATTCAATGAAAGAAAAGCATCCCAATAAGAGGTCTTGCGTTGGGGTCCATCTCCAAGACACATCGCATCTCCAAAGTCCAGTAATACCCATGGGTGTGGTAGCCACATTGCGACGCCTTTCACAAACTTTGATCTTTTTATTGCTTCTTTCTTGTTGATCAGTTTCCTTCAGTGATTGTTGTAGATCATTCGCTTCCATATTATAGCCCCTCTCTCTACTTTTTCTTTCTTTTAAGAGCATCAAGTCTTGTGCTTCTTTGAAATGGGCCCATGAGTCCAATAATCAACAAAAAAGATTACTTTATTTTATTTTATAAGAAATAAAAAAGGACCTGTCCATTTGGGCCTTTTATGTCTGACCTATTCATTTAGATCCTCTTGGGTCCAACTCAAACCCTAAGCTTCGAACTTGAAACAAGTTAGAATCTCTGAAAGTTACACCATATTAGAGGCCTAATGTCTCACATCAAACTAAACCCACGTCACGAGACCTCAATTATTTCATTTTTCCCGTCATCATCAAAACCCATTACCAAAATGTTATCTCTCCCTTTAATGGCCATGTTTTATTCCCATTTAGATGCTTTCCTTAGCCTCTTTTTTATTTTTTTTGGTTCACTTAATTGACAACAGTTATATACATGTCTAAGTAACATAGACAAGCGAGATGTCCATGAAGTTTAAGTGTAGGATGAACCAAATCCTCATTAAATTTTGATTTTGATTTTCCATTAGAGGGGGCTTATATGTGAATACTCCACCTATAACACAGTCAATGGATCCAAGATGTAAGTTCACAAGTAAAATGTGTTGAATAGATTTTAGTTGTCTTTCAAAGGCTTTTCTTTTCTTAATTTTATATTGCTTAGAAACAATATTCTTTTATATATTATATGACCATTCACTGAATTGGTTACTAACAAGAATCATAATATCTCTTGAATCTAATAAATATAACTTTTTAAAGTATATTTTGTTTTTTTTTTATCAAGAGGCACATTTCTTTAACTTCCAAATAACTAATTATGTGCCATTTCAATATTATGAAAATGTTCCAACACTTCTCATTGCACAGCCACATGATTTTGTAGGGGTCCATTTTACTCATGATCACCTCCTTAATTGTTAGTCTCAAGGGCATCAGGGTGGGTGAATTGAGTTGTAGGGACACGTATCTATCAAAACGAGTAGCATAAACAAATAAAAACAATCATGGCATGAATAACAATAAAAAATTGTGTATGACGTGTGTGTGTGTGTGCAGAGGAATAAGCAATCATAAAATAAATAATAATTCGTTGTTGTTTGTAATTATGTTTAAAAAAAAAAATTAAAGAGAATAAAGTAAGAAATGATAATTTTTAGAAATTTAAATCTCTTTATTCTACGTTTGGTCCATAAGAAAATCTTTTTGAATTGTTTCAATTTTACAATTAAACTTCCCAATTGAGAGGAGAACAATACCAACAATACACACACAAAAAAGTTCTTTACTTTTTATTCATTTCACTTGTACAAATTCTTGTACTACACTCCGTAAACCGCTCAAACTTTTTCTCATATTTGTTGTTACAAAAGATCACTCATTTCTTCTTTTAGGATAAAGACTTGAAAGTCTTGTAGCTGCTGGGAGAAGATTAAATTTTTTTAACTGGTTGGAATGTTAGTTTAGAGTATGGAAAATCTAGAATTTTGAAAAATCTAATCTTTTCTTTCTATATATATGGCTATTAATAGATCCAATTTACCATAAACTCAAAATCTTTCAAATTTGGTGCCAGAATTTTAATATCTTTGAACAGCAAAAACTTTCTAAAATTAAGTCGAATTTTTATAACATCAGTTCTGAGCCTTCCATTTTGATGTGGACAAAAATTCCAACAAAGATAGTTTCCATGTAAAGTGTGATTTGAATTTTCACCGGCTAAAAAAATCATTTTTCAACTCCAAACTTTGAAGTCTCTCTATACGTGAGAGTCCCTTTCGAATTTTTCAACACATACGAACGTTTCAACGTTGGTCTATTTTTTTTTTTTTTTATCGAAATTAATTTGCACAAGAATAAATTCCTCGTTAGCTTTCAAAACAGGGGGCCACCGGTAACCCTTTTATAAGCTCCAAAAATCTTTTGATCTGGTAGTCAAACGTGTTGTCCCCTTTCATAGAGAGCAAGACTAAGGCCACAACATCTTAATCAGAAAGATTAACGATATAATGAAAAATTGAAAATTAAAAATAGAGTAACGTATAAGCGTGTATTGTAGCAATGTATGGCTATATCATCAATCAAAGATGATAATATCCAATTAATGTTGGCTCAAAAATTCAATCAAACAGCACATGATGTAACATTAACAATCCCAAATATATGTTAGCCACGTAGTGAGACAGGTACATATGCTCATAAACAAGCCGCTCCAGTTTTATGTAGCTTGCTTCATTGTATCGATATCGTTTACACTAATAATTAATTATTATTTGATGAGAGCTGAAATGTTTTATTTATTTGCATGATTGAGAAAGCAATGTGCTTGCGGTTGCTCTAATAATCTCTGCCCTTTGTCTCTTCTTCTCCCTTTCTTCTTCAACTTCCAACCTCACACCAAACAGCATCGGCCTCTCATCATGCTCCTCTTCTGTCTCCAAGTGTGCATATTTGGTCACCAAATCAAGGAGTTCCTTGCACTTCCTTTTCATGCTAGTAAGCTCCGAGCTTAGGACCCCATTTTCTTTCTTGAGACGCTTGTTTTGGTCCATCAGTGTACTGTATTCGGATGATATTGAGGTTGATGACGATCTTTGTTCTTCTTCGTTGAATTCCGGAACTGGGGTGGCTTGACGATGAGTTGGTGGGGCAGGATTGTTTTGTTGCTTGCTGCTAGACCATGCTTTTCTTCGACGAATTTGGCATAGCATCTCTCTTTCTCCCTTTCGGAACATGTCATTGCAAAACTCCCATCGGCTTGTGGCAACCTTGCGGAATCCCTGCACAAATAGATTCATAATCAACAATATAACAACTTGCCGTTTTGTTTAACCAAAAATAACATGCCATGGAGATATTCTAAATTAAATTGCTTATATATATATATATATATATAAAGAGGAAATTAAAAGGCATAGAATATCATGAAGAAACTATATATTTATTTCCCAACTGCATCTTCATTTCCCTTTTCAGCTTTCTTCCCCCAGCCCACAGGGCCCAACTTTAATCCTTATGCTAAAGCTTTAATTTAATTTAATAATTATTTTATAATTATATGGTTAATCCATGGTTTCATGGTCAGTTAACACAGTTAATGGATGGAAAATCCATTTGCCACCTACACAAAGATTTCAACTCCTTACATTTAACTCTCTCTCTCCCTCTCTCTCTCTCTCTCTCTCTCTCTCTCTCTCTCTATATATATATATATATATATATATATATATATATAAACTAAAATTGATTGCAACTTTTGTCCTCTATCTCCTCATGTAATTCCTTTCCTCTTTGTTCTATTTCCTGATCATTTTTTCTATTTTTCATCAAATATAAATCAGGTCTATCAAACAAAAAAAAAAAAACTTTTAATTATTATCTATCTCTTATTTGGGTTTCAAAAGCTTGGCAACTTCTGATATATCTATGTATATATATATATATATATATATAATAAAAGTGAGGGTCGTCCCATGATTTTATCTGTTGAATCCGCTCAAAAACAAAACTGTAATTTATATATTCCTTTTTCCTTGTTTCCTTCAATTTGTTTTAATAGAAATAACATAATATACAAATGCGTAACAAGAAATCTTGTGACTTGACGCGTGTGAATTTTTAGTTTCCCGACTAGGCTCAGTAATAATCAAATTAGTTTAATATACCAAATGAAGAGCGATGATGATTAATATTAAAGCAGAGTTAGGTCAGACATGACCATTTAACCAATACTCTGTATTTGAATCACCTTGAAGATTCAAATTCTCTGAATTAGAGATTAAGTCAACTCGACCAGAGCAAGCAAAAATTAAAAATTTTGGACTCCCCCCCCCCACCCCCCCAAAAAAAAAAAAGAAAGAAAAAAGAAGAAAGAAAAGGGTTACTAGAGCAGGACATACATAGGTGTTGAGTTGCCGGACAAAGCTGGAGAAGTTGCTATGCTTGAAGAGTGTTGGGAGGAGATCACGAGAAAACTCTGCCGTCTGCCAAACCACGAACCCCTTCCCGTCACCGTTCCACGATATTACGTCGTCGGTCGCCGGATCTTCCACCAGCATGTAGGTTTTCATTAAGAACGGTGGTGGACTTACTTTCCGTACATATTCCAACAAACCGTTATTTACATTCCCCGGAGGATCCATTATGGTTTCGAGGAAGGAAAATAAAAGTAAAAATAAGAAAAAAAATAAAAAGAGGGAAAGAAGATAAAAGAGAAAGAAAAAGATGAGAAGAGAAAGAGATGAATCAGAGTAAGAAGATTAAATATTATATTTGACTAAAGAGAAGAAGGGCAGTCAAGAACTCCCAATCCCAGCAATAGAAGCCCAACACGACTCCACAGTTCATGAGAAATGCAAGAGCTCTTTCCTTCTCTCTCTTTCTCTCTCTCTGAGTTTTAACGGCTGTTGGAAAGAAATGGCTGAAACGTATGCGTTAAGGCTATTACTTCTCTTATATATACATGGGGATAGTCAGCTAAAACATGTCATGCAGATTATTATTACAATAACCTATTATTATTATTATTTAATTAGCATGTATACCAACCAACTTGCGCGTTATCACTAATAATAATGCGAGGATGCTTCTTGCTCATGATCATTTTCCAAGTATGGCATCTTCTGGCCCCTTCTTTCATTAGATTGGTCGAGATCAACGGCTAGGACCTTCAGTTTGACTCGTCAATGAAAAGAGCCTCCAAATCTTCATTTATGTCATCTATTATATATATATATATATATATATATTATTTATTTTTTTATTTTTTTATGATCACTGGAATGTATAGACATAGCATGTATAATTTGTATGAATCATCATGCTATGTTATATTAAACAAACCACAGAATGTTCTCGTGAATCAAAATCCGCATTCTAAAATTGACAGACTTGCAGGATCAAGTAGTCGTAGGTGAGATGAGAAGAATATTCAAACCAAGCAAATGAATGACATTGGTCAGCTGATGATGAACGAATGAGATTAGGAGAGAGGTTGGTTTGTGCTTTTGATGAGATAACTGCATGGCAACTATCTTTTTATTTATTGATTTATTTTCATACAATTGTTTAGTTTCTTCAGGTGTGCTGCAACTTTCCAATTTTTTATTCCGTGTGAGCCGTGCCATTTCCTCCATCCACAAATGTCTCGGCTGTGTGATTTTCGATTACTTTGGATTTCCCCTGGCGATCCTGGCTCATAGCATCCAAAAATCTGTGCAATTTTCCAAGAAGACAATCCAACTTTACGACTTTCGTGACATTATTGAGTTTGTGTGCTTTTTCATAATCCCCAGAATTCCACGCCAGGCCGATCTTAGTCGCATACATGAGCGTGTTATGTGCACGTATAATCCACACTTATTTGTGTCGTTCGCTGAGAGCTCCCCCAGATCTAACTTATTGGTGTCACCCCCATGTCAACTACCATTAATACATCCAAAGGAAATATATATATATATATATATATATATAATTAACAATAATGATGATAATATAATCTGTATATTTATATTTATGATGTACCAAATCATTCAACGGTTTCCATATGTGAGTAGCAAAATACAGGTATTATACATGTTTTTTTTTTCTTTTTTCTTTTTTTTTTTTTTTGGGTGTTTATGTGAGACTTATTACATCACATAGTATCTTTCCCATTGTGTATTTAAACTCCTTGAATTCGTCAATTCAGGTTGAATTTTGTATACCCTATTAGGTTAGTTATTAGTTGGCAATATGGCAATTAGTGCGAATTCGGTTGTAAGTTGGACAAATGAATTAGGGAACCAAAATTGAATTTTGTAGTATTCAAGCGAAAATATTTCTAGTAGAGAAATACTCAAAGTCATAATTATTTTTGCTAACATAACATGAGTTGAACATGTCCTTTGTATTGTTTGACTTGTAGATGCTAACAAGAATCATAACCAAATGCATTTGTAATTATGCTATATATATATATATCCTCCCACAAGATACATTCGTTTGATTGGTCAATCAAATGAGATAAGTAGATAACAATGCTTAAGGAAACAGCACGATAATAATAAAAAAATATGAACTAATCACATTTTATTTTATTTTATAAATAAATAATGATAAATATATAAGTATTTTTATATTATTTTTTATATATGACTATGTAATGATATTTTTTATAAAATATAATTGTTTTCATAATAAGAATATTTTTACAAAAATTAAAGAGAGAGAGAGAGAGAGAGAGAGAGAGAGAGAGAGAAAAGAAGATTACAATAAAATTAGGTAGTTCGCTATATCTACAAATTAATGAGGACCCCGCGTTTCAAAGGGATTAGAGCTTGTATCCACGCGCTGCTGGAATGGGTGAAAGGGAGGAAAAGAGAAAATTCAGCGGACTGGGACACATTAGAAGGTTCTGTCTTTGGTTGGGCAGCTGAGCTTTCTCGATTTCATTTAAAAATATCAATTTTTATTGTTGTTTTGTTTTGGGCTTCGTCTTTTTATGAAATTAAGTGGCAAGAATTTCAACGACGTATAATTCCACGTTGATATGTCCATGTCCATCATAATTTGTGTCACTGTTTAGCTTCACCAACCACAGTTTCGTTTCCCCATTTGCCAACCCAAGTGAGACTTTCTGTGTGTGTGTGTGTGTGTGTGTGCGTGTGTGTGAATGCCACTCTGAATTGCTGCCAATGCTTGTGGCAAAATTCAACGTTAATAGGTACACTTCATGTACTAAAAAGTCTGAAACCTAGAGTTGGACCATATCCCAAGTTTGTTTTCTTCTTTCGTGTTTCAAAAAATGTCCGGCCTTTTCTGACCTATTTAATACGGAGTCTCTCCAAATTGCTTGATTTTGTTTTTGGATGTCTCATATTTATATTTGGAAAATAGGATGAAGACCCCATTTCACCGTGTGAACCAGAAAACCTTGTTTTCAATGAATCAATGCTAGAGGCTAGAGGATAGATCCGCTATGTCCAAGAAGGGTGAAGACTTTTTTTTTTTTTTTTAAAATGTATTTTGGCAAGAGTTGTTGAGAAACCGAAAAAAATGAGAAGGGAATGAAGAAAGTAGTTTCAGATTGGCAAGCACAGCCAGCAGTGATGGTGATAGAGGCTCATACAACATGTTTACATCAGCTATAATATCTAATTCCACGTTCATTTGATTTGTGCTTAGTTGGCATAATTCTTTTCTCAGCAAAAAATGCTTGCCGGTGGGAGGAAGCAATTAGATTCATTATGATGGGTATTATTCATTATATTTATTCATATTATATATAATTTATTTATAATTTTATATTATATAAATTTATTTTATTATTTTTTATTTTAAATAAATTTAATTTGTTATATTATATAAAATTATAAGTGAATTTTATTAAAAAATTAAAATAAAAATTTATTCATTTAGATAAAAAAAAAAAGCACTTGTCATATATAATTTTTAAATAAATTTGTAAGTTACTTAATTTTAATGGTATTTGTTTGGCTTTTATGTTAACAAAATAGAGGGAAAATAAAGATAATTTCTCTCATTCTATTTCTTATTTTATGTTTTTTCTTTCTTACTTTCGTGTTCACGCCCGTTCATTCCATGTGGATATGAATTTAGTTGCCAAAGAAAGTCTTCTTTGTGGGACGTTAATGCAAATGGTCTTTATTTACATTCTTAGTTCCTCAACCTTGGTTACCAACAAAGGAAGTGAATAACTAAATACTGTTGGGAATGGGCTTTGGGTTATAGCAAAATAGGAAATAATAAATTTTACGACTTATGTTCATAAGTGAAAGTGAGAGTAAATATTACTAAAATAGAAAATACAAAAGAGAGACTTAAGAGTCTAATTAACAAAATTCAAATACTGAGATTATAGATTCATTGAGATGAAGTTTTGACTATCTTAATTTTTCTTTTTCTCTTCTACATAACTCATTACATGAATCTTATTTATAAGAAGTAAAAGTACTCAACCATACTCTTATTCCCGATGTGAGATTTTGACTTTCACTCTTAAAAGTCTCAATGTGGGATTTGAGCCAAAAACTAACAAATCTCCACCTTAACTCAAGTTTCACATACAACTATAGTAACAACGCTCCACTTTTTTCATAAACTCTTAAATCATCATAGCATGTCAATTAAGTCCAAGTACTGTTTAAATTTAACAACTGAAAGAGACCTTGTAAGTATATATGTAGGATTGTTTCTGATACTAATTTTCTGAATCAAAACCTTCCTCTCGGCAATTGTCTCTGTAGAAATTGCAGTAGTACCCACAACTGTAATTTCTTATAAAATATACAAATTTCTAGATCTACAAGCTTTCATGACAAAGAGATCACCTTTATTAACTTTCAGAACTTCACCTTTACCCGGTGTACCTGTAGCCAAGAGTCTTAAGTGTTTCCAAAGAGATGAGATTCTTCATCAATTCTGGAACATGTCTGACCTGTGTAAGTGTTTTTACAACACCATCATGAGTCTTGATTCTAACTGTACCAATTCTAACAATTTTACAAATCGAATCATTGCTCATCATGACAACTTCATTTTCAACAGATTCATAGGTGGAAAAGTAATCCCTATTGGAACACATATGATACGTGCAACTAGAATCCAAGATTCATTCATGAGCAGACCTTAATTTATCATTAGTAAAGAAGATAATTCTATCACCCTTATCTTCTGCAACATTAGTTTCAATTAACTCATTACCTATGTGTTTCTCTTTATCCTTAGCTTTCAATTTCAAACAATCAGCTTTGATGTACTCTTCCCTTTTACAATAATTATATACCAAATTTTTATGTTTAAATTTAGATCTACTGGACATCTAACTATCTGCATCATTCTTATCTGATCTGCCCTGAACCACCAAACTGTCAACTTGACCACTACTATCAGTTATATCCATATTGATCTGTTGACTTCAAAATAGATTTATTTTTTTTATAAGAAATAGACTTTTTATTATAAAATATTATTTCTCTGAAATATTTAAAGAAATAAAAAATAAAATACAATAATAATAGGGTTTGATTCTCATCTTCAATATAAATATTTATATTATTCAAATTCAAAAACATCAGTGTTCCCTCTGAATAACTAAATACAAATTTTCCATTCAATATGATGTGATCCTAAATGGGACCTAAATGACTACGCTTAAGTTATCTCCTTAAACATCGGCTTTTCCTCTGTTTAATGTCAACCTTGACATCATGGGTGTTTGATT
Source organism: Rhizophora mangle (assembly GCA_037832345.1). Classification (NCBI taxonomy): domain Eukaryota; kingdom Viridiplantae; phylum Streptophyta; class Magnoliopsida; order Malpighiales; family Rhizophoraceae; genus Rhizophora; species Rhizophora mangle. Next base: position 686,749 of record JBAPLJ010002022.1, on the reverse strand, counting down.
ATACTTGAGCTTTTATACATGGCGCGATTTTTGGGTCACATTGTATTTGGGTTTAACTAAAATGGTCCGGCTCACGTTCGGCGAAGCCCAACCCACACTCTGAAATGTTCTGGTGGCATCTGGTAAAGGCCGTGTGACTTAGCTTACAATTGTATTTTCTTACTGAATATTAAAATTTATAAAAAAAAAAAATTCTAAGTGAGATTTCCATTATTTCACATTAGTTGCATGAAAATATTTCATCTGTGTGGCAGCTTTAATAGTATGAAGTCCACCGGTTTTCTTTCTCATTGATTGATTTGGTAAGGAAGGCCGGGAAAATGGGGCACAAAAGTTGGTGTAATAATATATGTACTAAAGTGCACTTAATCGTTATCTCAAACTGCGAATCAGTGGAATGAGGATTTAAGCACCGAAAAAGAATCAAAAAAAGGAGAAGTGCCAGAGAAATCCACATCTTGACTGCCCTCTCTTTATCACTCGAATTTCCTGCACTTATTTTCTTTCACTTTGTCTATTGGTTCTTTCTTCTCATAGATTTGACTTAGCGGGTAGGCAAAGAATCATGAATCACTAGATGCTTTTTGTTATTCCTTTTTTAATTAGTCTTTTGCTTGACTCGCTATTTAGTTCTTTTTGAGGTCAATTGCATGTCTATACTAATTTTTTTTTTTTTTTTTTTTTGGGTGAAGTGTGAACTTATATATTGATTTTTAATTATTAATTATGAATTGTTTTTTTTTTCATAAAAATATTTATTTCAAGTTATTTTTAAATTTGTGTTAATTTTTAATTATGAATTGTTTGTCTTTTTTTTATAAAATATTTATTTTAAATTATTTTAAAACTGATACTAATTTTTAAGTGAGTTTTTTTTATATTTATATTTAAGTTTCCATTTATTGCATAATTCTATAAATTTTGATTCAATTGCATATTTTTAATTGGTGGATTGATTATTGAATTGAAAGTCATTTATGATTGGTATTTCACACATGGGTTGAGGATGAGAGGATTGGGAGTCATATTTATTGCAATAGTTTTGGTTCTTGCCACTCTTCAAGGGACAAGGACACCATTTTACAAACTATGACCAGAGATTTATTTTTTCTTTTCCGTTTTTTTTTTTTTTTTTTTTTTTTATATTCCCCTGATGTCACTCCTATTCTCCCTGTCTTTCTCCCTGCCTCTCTCTTGCATGTACCGTTACATTGTATTGAGAAAGTATGAGGTCTCAATTGAACTGAGATTTCATATGGGTGGCTGCTTAACAGTGTGGCACAACCACGAGCCAAAAACATGCGCTTCATAAAAAATACGTAAAATTGAACCTTAGTCAAAAGTCTGTGTGCATTATTGTTGACCCTCCAACTATTTCATTTCTTGTTCTAAGATGGTTTTGATTTCAGAAAATAATACTCATGCATCTAAGCATGCAGGCAAATCAGTCTTGCAAAACACTAATGAATGAAACCACAGAGTCTTTTTTTGGCAATTTTTTTTTTTTTATGAGAAAATTCATGCCATCTATAACCATGTTATAGGTTATGAATTAACCTGCTGCTTAGTTTGGATTTGGCATGACATTTACAATGCTTATGCTTACAGCTCCTTTAATTCAAACCTTTAAAATAAAATGGAGGCATAATTCCAAGCTTATAACTATTATCTTAGTTTGTGTAAATCTGAACTTGAGAACTTAACAGTAGCTCTTAGCTGCTACAACTTGTTGTGAGTTCCGGAATTTGAATTTTCCTTTGCCGAAGATGCATGTGGCAGAAAATGAAGGCATATTATGCTGGCTTATGATGAAAATTCATTGTTCGTGCTATGTATGGTCACCGTAGGGGATATGGTAATCAATTGTTGAATACAAACTTTTTTTTTTTTTTTTTTTTTTTTCCCAATTGAGTTTGAAGTAATGTAAGCAATGATCACATAACGATCAAACCCCATTCCAAAACAATGATTAGATTTAGATTAAATGGATCCATTTTCTGCAAAGAAACAAACCTCTAGAAAATTGGAGTATTACTCCTAGAAAATTCACACAGATCACCTGATTTAACTCCAATATCTAATTCATACATGATTATACTTTGCTTTTGTTACTTCTAAAAATGAGATTTGTCCATGTTTTTGCTAATTACATGATCTAGTTCTCTGAATTATTAGATATGCATGTAATTCATGGTGTTGATTTTAGACAAATGGATAATGAACACATCGATGATGTTAACTGGGTGCCAAGTGGTGATCTTACATTTGACGGGATTTTTGAAGGGACAATCACAGCACGCCATAATTGAAACATTTGCAAAAGTAATACAAACTCATGGGATGTTGGTGGGTGGGTAAGTCTGTAGGACAAAACACTATCCATGAAAGGAATCTTAAACGACAACTAAAGAGACAACTCATTGAAAATAAAAGGACTTGTCGTCGAGATTTTGTTCCCAAGGGTCCACAAGCTTTCACTCAATTTTGTGCACTATTAAGAGATAGTGGTCAGCTGAACAAGTTGCCAAGCTTTTGCATATGTTGGGTCAAAATTTTTACTTGGCATCCATTTATGTATTATCTCATTTTAAGATTATCACGTCTATATTACTAAATTTTTTACTATTTAAAAGATTACGTAAAGATATTGCTTGTTCCGCGAAGGATTGTGTAGGGGCAACTGATGGAACAAATGTTAGGGTAAGGAGTACCACAGTCAAATGCTTCTAGACACCGACAAAGGAAAGACTGCAGCAACGAGAGACGACAGACTCATCATTCACAAGAGTAACTATAAATAAAAGCAATTAGCTTCTGGTTAATTTCTATACTAACCAAGTTATTTTCTGCTTCGGAAAGTTTAATCTTGGTGACGCAGGTTTCCCATTATAGAGTGAATCGCTTACGCCATATAGAGATATCCATTACCACTTAAAACAGCACTTAGGGCGTGCTCCTTAAAGCATGCCAAAGAGCCATTCAATTATCGTTATGCTTCACTTCGATATATTATCTAAAGAGCACTTGGTATGCTTCACCCCATTACTCATGTGACACATACCATGAGTGACATCATGTTGGCCTGTTGTATCCGACTTCATTTTCTGATAGGTGTTGATTCTGATGGAAGCATAATTGCTGAAGTGGGTAATAGGGCTACATTACCAGATGAGGCACACACAGACATGATGCGGGTGGATCAAATAGCTTGGAAGTGGATCGTAGGCAAGATGATTGCCGAACGTATGTAGCTAGATTGTCAATGTAACTGAACCCCCAGATAGTGGTTGTCAATGTAATCACTTAATTTATGTGACATCCATTTGTATTTGTTTTTCTTGTAACTTTGTACCTGGATGCCCATATGCAATTTGAATGTCTACGTGAGTGATTGTGTGTAATTTATTGTTACAAAAATGAATTAAATTGTCACTTCAATTCTTAATTATGAACTTTTCATCAAAATAGTGTTCATTGTGACGTCCCTTTCCTCTTCAAGCTGGCTGTTGACTGGTTGTATGATGCTACTGTCATCCACACCGCCCTTGCTTCTTAAAGTCAACGCCATTTATTGACTCATTGTTCTCTTTGTGACCCTTGCTTCTATCCTCCTCGTTAATGACATTGCCCACTCTCTGCGGCTTTTGCTTGAAACGGTATTTATTTTTTTTCCTTCTTTCTTTCTATATATAATATATACACATACAATTGTGATACAGTTCATCCTATTTCTATGTATTAATTAGACTAATATTTCTCCAACAATTTAATTTCTTTTTTTTTTTTTGTTGTCACATACTAGTCGGTGCTTTTTGTAGTTGTGTCAACTTTTATGTGCTAAAATCAAGATTTTGAAAATTGCTTAAATTAATAAAATTAAATATTATATTATAATTTAATTTAATTTATTTTAAATTATTATTAAATTAATTAATTAACTAATTAAATTATAAATTAATACATTAATTATAATTTTTTTAATTAAATTAATTTAAAAAATTCGTAAAAAATTTAAAAAATATTTTTAATATTTTAATTTTCTTAAAAGTAAGTTATATTATTAAAATTTTTTTATATATTTAATATTAAATATCAATTTGACTCTAGTTAAAATAATTAAACTAATTAAATTTTAAATTTTTTAATTTTTTTAATTTAATAACCAATTTACTTCTTATACCCTTAACTAAAATTGATGACTATTGGCTTTTTTGAAGTTGCTCCACAAACAATCCCATTAGTGAGTAAGGAAGCACAACTCACCTTATAGTTTTTGTCATTGCCATTTTTTGTTTTCTGGTTTTGTAAAAGCATAGTACTCTAATGTATTTTCATTGTCATTTCTAAGGTAAGGTGGACGATTCAAAGGACCGAAAAAAGTGACAAATCAAAATAGGAAAAGCTCTATGGAAAGGGATGATGCTTCCCATGCAAGGCCTGGTACTGCGTAGCAAGACAACAACTTGGTATGAACAAGTGAAATGGACAACATCTTGACACACTACTTGCTGGAGGAACAACACAAAGGTAATATACCTGAAGGGAATTTCACTCGCACTGCATGCTTGAATATGGTGAACAACTTGCTACAACACCTCGGGCCAGTTGTTCATATATCAAATATTAGGAATAGACTGAAGACTCTAAAAGGTCATTTCAGTGATTGCAAGGATTTGTTTCATGCTCTAAGTGAGTTTTCTTGGAATCCAACCTCTGAGAAGTTTGAAGCTACAAGTGAAGTATGGGAACAACTAATTCAAGTACAACTGATTCTGGTTTCCTTTCTTTTTGTCAAATTCCAATTTTCCTTGTTTCATTGTTCTGTTTTCTGCTTATGGTATAGGATCATGAATGGAGGCAAGCCATAACTGCTGCTGGATCAGGATGTATTGCTGCCTTATCAGTCGAGAGATATCTTGTGAGCAATAATCTGCTTGTGGAGTTCCACCATGTACTTGTTTTTCTGTTTGTTATCTCTCTGCCACTGAAAAGGATCGAAAAAAATATCAAAAAGAACAAGAGTGCAGTGGAGTTGTTATGAGTGGTATTTCCTTATTGATTTAAACTCAAAACATAGTGAGTTGCTTAAGATGCCATAAAGGCCTTTTCTACAACTTCTGCAAGTCTGTAGTTCATTCTTGTACGGTCTTGTTCCATGGCAATACCTAATCATATGTGCCTCCGTGACTCTATTTGTTGTCAGCCTCAAAGAGAAGAGGTTAAGAAGGAACTAAGTGACAGGGATGTTCAAGAGAGCTTTGACATTACGCTTACAAAGCATAAGGGTCAGGTGCATGTTCATGCACTAGATGCAATCATAGCATCATGCTATGATAAAATTTTATGTTTATGGGCATTTTATTCGGTGAAGTTATTGTTTGTGTGGCTGGTTAATCCTTGGATCAGAATTCTAAATTTCTACTTCTTCATTTTCTTCTCAGTATTTGCTGCGGAAGCTGTACCACGAAAGTCCAAGGCTTATATGTGTGCTGTATACATCACCTACCTGTGGTCCATGTAGAACAACATTGAAGCAGCAAGGTCTGCTTTTCTTAACTCTGTAGGCATTATTGAGTTCTCAAAGTCAAAGCTAGCATATGTCGGCATTGCTGCTATGATCTTTTCAGATACAACCGGGATGTGGCTTTGTGTTTCTCTAGGAACAGTCTCAATTTTCTGTAGCTTCTAACCAGCGGCACTTTTTTTGCTATTATAAAGGAGATAAAAAAAAAAAAAAACCTGTTAATATATCAAAGGTTTAGAAATGTGGATGTTTGAGGTGCAACACACATTGTGCATGTGAAGCATGTGTCTTACTTGGAACTCACATTGCACAGATTTACACAAATAATTTGGAATTTCAGTACATTATAATATCCTGCAAGGCTTGTTTTAATGTAAAGCAAGTGCATTGGGGGGTTTTGCCGTAACCTAGACTTGAGGGCTGCACCTATTCACAAGGTTAAATGAATAATTACATCCAAGTTGAATATCTTGAGAAAACTTTTAATTCTCAGTGTTATTGAGAAATGTGGCATGAGAGATGAAATGGCAGCATTGAATCCCAAAAAAACAAAGTGGAAGAATAAAATGTCCCTGAGATTTGCTTGACGCTAAAGCACAAAATGTCAATAGAAATTCATCAACTTCCTTGGCTGCTTTTTACTAGATTAGATATGAGAGGACAACGAGATGTCCAAAATTCCTTGTTGATGTGCAAATACACATTGATTTAACTTAAATTCATGTCTGTTTTAGATACTCTGTTCTCCCTGGGATGGAAATCCTTAAAGTCCAAAGCTTGATGATGACAGTTTAGCAGGGAAAGAAAATGAGGTAACAACTGATTTAATGCAGGTTTAATTTCAGGGCACTACACAGAAATTTAAGGATGCCCCGCTACTTTGTTTTAGATGTTTCGGGTCATCCCAGCATCTCTGTTGTCCATGGGTTCAAATCTTAATATTCTTACCCCTTTTGACCAAGCATGTTTGCCCTAGCAAAACAAAATATTAGTTTTATGGCATATTTGACCGTACCCTACTGTGTAAATGCCCCGCTGGTTGAATCCACCAAAAGCAAATGTAAAGCATGAGTACAAGCACAGGATTTACTTGGATTTCTCGTTTGTAAATAGATCCTTTCATATGTCAGCGTTTAATGGCTGACAGGTGATTGATGAATTTGATCAAAGTGTTCATTTTGTGGAAATTGATATCGAGGAAGATCCAGAAATAGCAGAAGCAGCTGGAATTGTGGGCACACCAACAGTGCAGTTCTTTAAGAACAAGGATATGCTCAGGTTGGCTTCATTTTGTTATTTGTAGCATCCTTTACGAGGTCATGTTGACTGTTTACTTTGCTGGCCTTCATTCTTTGTTCTTGTTGATGGCATGGAGGCTTTCATCTGTGTGAATTGCTTACATTACTTTCGTTCCATCACATTGCCCCATGTCTAAATCTAGGTGTCTGGAGAAATACATATAATCCTGCAGTCTCCTCAGTAACTCTGGGGCATGCATATGCATATTGTGTTCTGTACCATCACGTGTGGCTCTGATTTGTGCTGTGGGATGCGTTAATTATTTGTGATGCTTATGCAGAGCTGTATCTGGTGCCAAAATGAAGAAAGGGTATAGAGAATTGATCAAAGTCAATAAATGAGATTAGTTCATGTACATGGCCAAGGTAATCATTCTGTAATTCAATTTTGGTCCTGCTGAATTGGTCGGCCAATAAGAGTGTTCCGTTCATCAGATAACATCTTTGTATCCTTCTAATACAATTCTGGACCTCACATGCAAAGATTCCAATACAAAGTCCAAATTTTGAGTTTCAAATCGTGTGCAATGATCTGTCTGTATGAACTATAGAGTTTCAAATTAACATACCTAATCCATTTTGTGCTCTCAGGTAGCCTAACGTGGAGGGGACACTGAATTAGTCCTTGGGCTTGTGAGCTAGTTTGCATGGTGCCTCTGTGTGACAGAGAATAAGCTAGGCAAGTATCCTTATAGAGTACGTTTGGAGAAGGTAAGCTAGGTAAATATATATACACAGGAATTGCAAAAGGAAGCGCTTTTTATTAAGGGCCTTTAGAACAGAGACCGGTTGACACGCTAAAGTAATTTACCTTGGAGAGCTTTTTGATTGACCAAATGATTCATGGTAACATTGGTACACCAGTTTTATCATTGTCCTACAGTCACATAGCAACAAAGGCAAGGTATGACTCAGAGATACTAGGGCACCAGCAGCCGCACTTAACATGGGGTGTGGTGATTCCATGGCTGCTTTTTTACAAACAACGGGCAGCCAGAGTCATCGAGTGACGGGGAATTGAAATGACTTAATAATGAAGAGTTTGGTGGTGACCACCCATTGATTTGCAACGGATTAATGACTCAGCTACGGTTGCTGATGATGATGCCATGGATAATGATCAAAGCTGATCAACAGGTGATTAGGGTTGGTAAATCCTCGTACATTAGATGGTATGTTACGCCATCTTTCAAGCTAAAGCAAGACTCAAACAATAACAACAATTTTCTTTATTTTATAAAAAATATGACGATGATTTATCCCTCAAACCTCAAAAGGACCCCTCGTTTTTGAGAAATAATTTCTCGACAATTTTTTTTTTCATTAAAAAGGGCCAGTATGAGATTTATTTTAATGGCTTAAAGAGAGCTACTCGCTTGTTCAGTTGAAAAATAGTGAACAACCCACTTGTAAGAGGACCGAAATCTTCTAACAAGTTGCTTAAAAAGAGAAAAAGAAGCTCTTAAATCATTACACAAAGACATTAATTCAAGCATCACTTATGATCCAGAGCCAATATCAGGGACATCATCGAGGATGAAAGGTCCCAGCTTACCATTCCGAAATAGTGTAAGAAACTTCTTTGATACCATCAAACGAGCTTCGGATGCCTTGTGAGGTATCTTCAAGGCCTTTTGTAGCACCTGAAACTGTAGTTCTATAAGATTTTCCAAGTCATTCTCGTCTTCCACGTTACCATTGAATTCTAATAAGGTTTTATACAGTGCACATTGGACTTCTGTTACGAGATCCTGTAAATAAACAGAAGAAAAATAAATCAACTTTCTAAAAATCACAGTCAAAACACAGCGCAATGTAACAAAATGAGCCTATATGTAACAACATAAGTAATGTGCAGAAGATCTACGGCTCATGGTTCATTTATGCATTTCACAATGGCATAAAATTCTAAATCAAATGCCAACAGTAACATGAAAATACAGAGATACAGAGAGACTTTGTTACCTCAACATATAGCAAATCTGACACATCTGGTATCTTCCTCCTTTTTGGTCGAAGGTCTTTAAGATCATATTCATGTTTGACTGGAGATTCATACCGGATTCCTTCCATCTTTCTGTTATTCCAGTGATTCCAGTGAAGTGGAGTCCCTCGACTATTCAAAACTGCCAATAAGTACTTAGCAATACGCTCCTCGCCCACAACTGAATCCTTCACGGATCCTACACATGAATTGATGCACATACCTATTTTAGATGGTGTATTATGCAGTAATATGTGGCAATAGTGATTGGATAATAGCTTTATGGCAGATTCAGGTTTATTTGACAAATGACAAAACTGAACTCAGCAGTGCTCGGCATATTTGGTTGCATTTCTAGCTGAAACCATACAATTGATTGCCAACTTTAAAGTGACATATGCACAAGAAAACTGTTAGAAGTGGGACAGTTTTGCTGTTGGAAGTTAAAAGAGTCTGGGCCCTTCCAAAATTTACTGGAAAGCCTAAAGCATGTAAATTAATGTCTGGGGATCCTAAGATAAATATATAAGAAAGTAGTCATTTGCATATGCTACACTTAAATCCTAATTTCATATGCTCAAGAAGAATATCAGCACTGAAAATCCTGACAGCCAATCCAACAAGCTGAAGAGCATTCAACAGTGATACATGGTCTATGTTATTTATATATTGCCCCAATGGAATGAAGTATACACAAACATTTATTTATCGAACAAATATTCCCATTCCAGTAATGCCTACAGAATCCCAACAGAAAAAGGACAAAACACTTAATTGAAAACCTCAACACTAAAAACAAATCCAAAATTTCCTCTTTCTTTTGGGGAGGGGGGAGGGGGTGAAGGAGGGGATGGGTAACCTTACTAGAACTAATAATTCTCCTTTTCTTTTCCTTAAAAATTAGAAAATCTTAGCAATTAATAGTGAGAATCTACGCTTCAACTCCTTTTCAGCCTAGAAGAATAGGAAAGATTTGCTGTCCACACACCTAGCGTGAAATCAGACCAAAAATATACCAAAGAAAACAAATAGGTTTAAACCTGCAAGAGCTAGCTTTAACCCTGTTTCTATATCTGGGATGCTGGGAACCAACACACCCGGGGTATCAAGGACATATATGCTGGGATGATGAGCAATCTGCACAACAACATCAATGGTATAACGTTTTGATGGAGGAAAAGAAATGAAATTGTGGAAAATAATGAATGAAAACAATACGGGACAGACACTAGCAAAACAACACAAGAAAGGACGAGAGTGAGCTAGAAAACTATTGTCTCCATACCATAGAGTCAAATAGAACATTTAGAGCTAGAAACAGTTCACCTTGTATCCTGCAATATCTTGAGTAACACCAGGCAATGGACCCACTGTGGCTCGCTTCATTTTCTCCTGCACTATGTATAAAATTGAAGCTATCATTGCTAAACTATGTATGAATTCAATGTCATGGACTAAGTATCTGAGACTTTGATGACTGTGTCACAACAAATTACCCCTCAAGATAATGGCATCTTATCATAGTAACACCAGTTATGTCAGCATCATACCAGGAAAGCGAGATGATGCAATTTGATGGATTGAGTTTATCAAAGCTGATTTCCCAACATTTGGAACACCAACAACAATGACAAGGAGAGTCGGTTCCCTTGTGATCGCTTCCTTCAATTTCAACTCCACAAGTTCAAGAAGCTTTGACACAAACACAAAGAAAGGTTATGGACGAATGTAAGATGTAAAAGCACTTCATATTAAAAAACTCATATTGTCATGAGATATAGACTCATAGAGACAACTACAAAAATGCATGCAATTGCAAAGGATGAGAAATTTTCAATCTACTGCAAGTTTCGCTCAGTAAATTCATCAACAGAAATCAAAAGCACATTATGCTGGCATGATTGCAATAACTACAAGAATTCTGGGGACATTGCCATCATAAAGTCCAAAGAAACTTGTTTTACTCAAAGAATGATACTAAGTTCCAACAGCACCAAGTATTTACCAAAATTTCCAACATTAAGAGGACGATCAAAGAATGACAATAACGCAGCAATTCTAACTAACTAACCAACCAACCTTCTGAACAGAACTCCTGCTGCGGGCGTTTATTGGCATGCAATCTTGCTTGCAAGAATCAAAGTACTGAACCCATTTCTACAAGAAATCCAAATATAATTATGATCACCGAATTCAATTGAGTTTACAATTATATATAAAGAGAGAGATAGGTAAAGGTTAAAGGAGAAAGAAGAAGAGGGTTACTAAAAATATGCCTGCATAATATTATTATTGGCTAAATCTTTCTTGTTGAGGGCGATAACGCGGCGTTTGGCAGAGAGCTGCAGCTGTAAATCCTCATTTGCAGACGATAAGGGTATCTGTAACAAATTAACGTTAACAATTATCAAACAATTCACAGTACCATGGCATGTCATTTAGTCATAATAATATATGGATGAGGATGTAATAAATTATGAAAGACCAACAAATCAAAGAATAAAAAAAAAAAGACAACATAAAGCGGAGACCGACACGGGAATCGCGAACTTCAACGACAAGGTCGGCGAGCTTGAGGCGTTGGCGAATGGCGCGGGTGGCCACCGCCATGTGACCGGGGAACCAATTGATGGCTCCACCCTCTGCATTGAAAGCCATCTGTCCCAATCCCTTCTTTGCCAGCCTCTTCAGCCCTCTCATTTTGTATCACTTTCGCAGTCTCCTCCCTCGCTTCCTCCCTCTCTCTCTCTCTCTCTCTCTCGCTCGCTCCCTCGCTGTTTGTGGGTCGCCGGAAGGGGCAAGGCAAGGCAGAGGCTGAAACCTGGAAGTCGATTCGGCCCGAATCACAGGTAATGACTTACGACCCAAATCCGAATCAGCATGGCAGAGATTGGTCCGAGCAAAACAAAAGTTGATTTAAAATTCGGCTTGGCCCGTTCAGGTCATCAGATTGGGCCAGTTTTAACTTGGTAATTCTTTCCTTTTTTTTTTCTTGATGGCAGCGGCACTCTTAAGATTAAAGTCCTTTTTTTAAAAATTTTTTTTAAAAATTTATTAGATAATAAATTATATAATAATATATTTATTTATATTAATTTAGTATATTTAAAATTTTATTTTTGAAATATTCATAATAACAATCAAATTGAATTAAGTATCTCTTTATATTATTTAAAACGGAAATAAATTATAACAAAGGAAAGTTAATTAATTGTATATAAATTTTATCTAATTATAATATTATTGTATCAATAATATAATTAATAATAATATAAATCAGTAAATTAATGTAATATGATATAATTTGATTATCTTTTATTTTAATAATAGTAAGAATATACTATTAATTTTATTTATTAAATAAAATTTATATTGACTTTTAAATTATTTAAAATTTTAATTATATTTAATATATTTTTGTTATTATTATTATTATTATTATTATTATTATTATTATTATTATTATTATTATGTGTGTGAATGGCATTGGCTTTGCCTGAGCTGTGATTGTGAATTGTAAAAAAGAAAAGGAAACCGAGAAGTTATACTTGTTTTGCATCAAGCATAAATAGGCAACCTATTAAAGTTTGAGAAGAGCACAAATTGATAGACCCAAATAAGCATCCTGCAATTTTTTAACTATTATTGTTATTATTATTATTATTTATGATTGTCTATATAAATATTTTGGTATTCTACCTTTTTACAAAAGGGGGAATAAAAAAAAAAAAAAATTACTGGGGCCTTTTGTGACACTCTCATAGCTTGCAATCAAATTGCAACCGCATCTGTTGAGAAGACATTGGTTTCAAACAATAGATCCTTTTGAGTTTGCAAAATGGCTTTTTACTAGTCAAGGGAAAGCTGATCTTTCTCCTGTTTCCATCTCAAGCTTACATAACGCTCCTCATCCTTATGGATTAACGAGTATTAGTCTGACCTACCCAATGAAGCGGTTCTCCAATTCAGACCGTCCTTTTCCCCAGATAAAGCCTTCCAATCAAGGCTTTTCTTGGTCCTCTTCGTAAGATACGGAAAAGAAAAAAAAAAGGGAGTGAATTCGGGTGAGGATATCCAAAAGAAAGACCCGAAGATATCGAATGATATTTTTGAAAATTAACGATAAAATGGCAATTATATTAAAATGAGCATGATCATCATTTAATTGATATAAACATTACAACATTTAAGACATTTAATTTTTGTATTCAAATGAAATTCACATAAATAATGCATTCAATGCACATAATATATACCCTTTAATACGAGTAATTAATTATGAAATGCATGTACCCATATCACACGAGTTGCGGTAATAAAACGGACCGTCAACCGGGACTCAATCTTGATACGTGCTCATATTGGATAAGAAATTGTTAACATTGTCGAGAGTAGATCACGTGTGATACCCTTTGTATTTTTTATGTGTTCCCAACAACACTTGATTTATGTCCATATGTTTAAATTATGTTTCTATATATCATTAATTAATTAACAATATGTGAGATATGTATAGTTATTAATTTATTGACCCATATTATTTTAATTATGATTTTTAAATTTAAACTTTAAAATAAAATAATCGTTTTAAAAAATTATAATTTTTTTTAAATTTTTTATTTTAAAAAAATATTGAATGAAAATTTGAATCATCTTATATAAAGATAAATGTGTGTATATATATATATATATATATAAATTTGGGACTAATTAATTGCAAAAAGAGAAAAGAATGAAAAACAAAAAAAGAAAAAAATTGAAATTTTATGTTAGTCGATTGGAAAGGTGTCTACATTCAACCAAATACTAAGAAGAGTTCAAGTTATGAAGGTGCAAAGCGTTACAAAAATTCTACGTTGGCTGACTAGACTGTAGCTGTGATTGACTTGTGTAATTAAAAGGTTTAAAGTGCGGAAGATTGAAAAGTTACAGAAAATTTAACACGACTAAATTGTGCCGGCAATTGGGCAATGGAGCTAAACAACTTGATAGTAAAAAAGTTATATAGATTTTAAACCAATCATCCTATAATCAATTGATATAAAATTATTTTTTTAATTAATTTATTTTTAAAAAATTAATATCTAAGAATTCAATAAACTCTTTTACAAATGACTTTTGAAAAATTATATTAAATTAAATGATATTTCAAAATGAGTAAAAATAAAAAATAATATTTAACGATTAGTTTTTATCTTTTGTTTACAAGAAAATTTGAAAAGTTTTTTTTTTTTTTTGTGATATATGACCTTGAGAAATTGAATTAAGTTAAGAAATAAATCAAAAAGAGAAAAAAATAATGAAAAAAAAGACTCTAAAATAACAAAATTAACTCTATAAAAAGAGTAAAAATATTTTAATAAAATATATTAAAATGTGAATATTTAAGTATTGTAAAAAATTATTAATTTTTATAAAAATTTTATAAAAAAATTGTTATAATTAAATTTAAATAATTAAGTGTAAAGAGTTATTTTTATTTTACAAAATAAGAAAATAATATTAAAGTAAACTCTCAAAAAATTTTTTTGAGAGATTAACATAAACTCCTGATTTAAACAAAATTAATATTAATTGTTATGCATTTAACTCTTTTCTGATTTTTTTTTTTAGTTTATATTGTTTGCCTTATTTTTAATTATTGTTTACTTTATTTTCAATTATCCTTATTTTGTTGTCTCTATGAAATTAAAGGTGGATTGAAAAGATCAATTTCATTCTCATTTTAACATCGCCTTAAGGACTAACAAAAATGCAGTTTATTTCCATTGGCTTGATAGTGTTACTTTTCATTGACTGCAGTTTTTGTCTTTGCCAAATGCAAACAAAAGAAGAAAACATTTTACTGCAAATGAACGGAACTTAAGTCTGACTACTGTGGAACTTTTTGCTAAATATCAATCCATAAAATTTTTTCCCTTGAGAGAAAAAAAAAAAAAAAAAGAAAAAAGAAAAGAAAAGACTACATTGCGATATCTAAAATCCTTTTGGTAAAATGGAGGAAAAGAAGGCATTTTTTTTTTTCTTCCGGTATTTTTCCTTTTCTCATTTTACTGGGAGAACAACATTAATGATTGTGACCATACTATCCACCACTCAATTGTTAATCCAACTTGGATCACTTGAATAATAATATTCTTCTCATATGAGTTTCCTGACTTCTTACCTGATTCCACTGTTGTTGTATTCATATAAATAACATTGAACAGATAAACCTTAAAAAGTTATGAATAATGGAACAATGTCATTACGCATGGTGTCAACGAGCTACGAGAATAAGTTCTTATTTCATCCTGGGGAGAAACACTAAAATAAACCTTAAAACAGAAGAAAAACACTGCTCCAGGGAACTAAACCAAGAAAAAGTTCGCTCTCATTCTGATGAGGCCGATTGACTCCCTGACTCCTGGCCGATAGATTCAATCTTACCCATCTTCCTCTTGCGACCAACGTCAGTGGACAATCTGAGACAATAGTTCAAAAAATGAGACCGAAAAATGTGTCGAAATACAAGTACAAATTAACATTTTATGAATTTTGACTTTGTCATTAGCATGTGATTTCAGTCCAACCGATTGCAATGCATTGCAAAAATAAGATGGTCGCATAAAATTGTTGTACCCCAACTGCAATGAAGTGTCAGAAGTATTAACTTCTTCTTCATCATCATCATTATCCTCCTCATCATCAGCTTTCTTAGGCATGGGAAGACCTTCTTTTTCTGATCCCATAAAGGAAAATTTCCTATCTAACGGTAACGGATCAAACTGTGGGGGTGGCGACCTGGACGCTAAGCTACGTTGAAGCTCCTCCACCTAAAAATACATTGAGGCACATGTAGGTTAGACTTTCATAATTGATCGTGCATGTGAAAGTTGATGCTCCAATTGTTTCTGCAACAATTTACAATCAAATGTGGCTAGATAATGAACCAGTTTTTGCAGAGCTTCATTCTCTCGGTTGGCCTCCTCCTCCTGAAGTTAGAAAGGTTACGAAAAAAAAAACAAAAAAAGGAAATAAGTTATATCTGTATTAAATGTGATTAATAGGAAAGAACATATATAATAAATGGCTAGGATCATAAGAGCATAATCTTTGTTTACCTGCACCCTTGACATTTTAAGCTGATCCATTAGAATTGTCTCCTACAACAGAAAGAAATGGCTTTATTGAAGGCATTAAGAATAATAATGTTAGCAAAAGACCCGTGGAGAGGACCAACGACCCAATGACCCAGGTCCTTACCTAGGTTCGTGGTCACTCTAGTTTAATAACTATGATTGAAGAATGTCAAGGATGCGTTCTAATTAAAATTATGAACGAGCTTCAATACAAGGGTAACCATAGCAAGCAATGGCACAGGTCGGTTAGTAGAGAATAGGCTAGGTGCGCGACATATGTCTCTATGGAATTCGCCAAAATTGTCCTGTAACTCCAGGAGATAGATTAGATGGGGCGGGGGGAAGGGGGGGGGGGTGATGGGCAACTTCAGATGTACCTTCCTGTCCCTTACACACTGGATTCCCTCACTTAATTTGTTTTCCAATTGCTGGAGCTCTGCGAAGTCCAAGCTGTCTAATTGTTTACCCGTCATCTGCCTGGCAATCAGAAATCGAAGAATCAGAGAACCACTGTAAAATTATGAATCTCATAGCAAAATCTGTTTGTTCATAATGAAATTAATTTGCAGGAGATTGATACCAATTTATGATTACTTACGAGCATTGTAACTGTAGCTTTGAGACTTCCTCTATTAGTGCATTCACTTCCTCAGACTGCAAGTTCTGTATTGAAGAGAAAAAAAAAAAAAAAGAAGTATATAATTATTAATAACCAGTTACAAAGAAAATGGTACGTTGTAGTTAAGCTCTACATTTTATAGTTATTTGAAAAAACAAAAAAATTGAGATTTGACTCTAATTTTCTCTCAAGAGTTCGGCTTTTGGGTCCAAAGCATATGTGCATAAAAAGTTGACAAGCAGGGCTTGCCTCTGTTACATGGTCATCTGCAGGCTTTTCAGGAAAATCCAAATCCATGCCCCGGCAGTATCTTGCAAGCGTGCGTTCCATGCTGCATGAATTGAAAAAGAACAACTAACGAGAAAATGCAAAAAGATATAGTTTCGTCTAAAAATTATTGTAAAATGTCATGACTCCAACGAGAATAGGTTAGCCCTTATGTTGTACAAATAAAATTTTGTGCAAAATTGCACATGGTCACAAAACCGAAATGAAGTGTAATGACAGAATATATATATATATTATGACTAATTTTGTAATTTTAGCGATCAAGGACAAAATTGCTATTTGCAGTCTCAGGCCTCGTCTGCCATGAACTTAGAATCCTTGGAAACCCCTAACCCTTAAATCTTCACAATAATCATTACCATTCCAAAATTAAACCTTCTCTGATATCCTGTCAAATCTCAATTGTAATTATGCACTAAAGAAAAAAATAATAATAATAAAAAAAAAGACTACTGCATAGTGCAAGAAAAGTTTTTTTAACCGGATTTTCAATGTGGGAGTGACGCTGGTACATAAAAAATTACAGTTATTAGTTGTACAAAGATGTGACTTCAAATGTGCAACATAACACTTTTTTTTTGTCTAATTTAAAAGTTTATGTCCACCTAATTTTCTAGAAAATAATAGTAATTAGCAAAATAACAGAAGAAAGAACAGTAAAACGTACCTAGTGCTGGAGAATTCATAACGTTTGCCGGTGCTAGAGAAGACAATCACTGCAACCTCTGCGTCACACAGAACCGATAACTCCCTGGCCTTTTTGAGCAACCCACTGCGGCGTTTGGAAAATGTCACCTGCCTGCTGCTCAAGTTTTCAATTCTCTTGATCTCAACCTTTCCTCTCCCCATTCTTCTGCATGACACCATAAAATAAGGGGTTGTCAAATTCTCTCTAATTACCTAAAAACACTGCTAATAGTTTAACCAACAATGAGATGCATGCATCATCAAGTATGAAAGTATATATGAACACCCCCAACAAAACTAAATTGCCAATATCTAGAATAGAAAGATGCGGAGAAGAAAAAGAAGCAATATCTATTTATAAGTATGATGCTTGGATTGGTAAGGATTCTTTGGGGGTCTAATGAAGGAAAGAGTTACTAGAATTAGGACACGCATATGATGGAAAGTTGATAGATGGGTATACTATACGTAGCAGTTATCCATTATTGGTATTCAGATTTTACTTGAGGAGTGAGTCTTCCCATTTTTGGTGTATCCATATCTCGTTGCAGCGTAAAATTAGAAAGAAAAAAAAAAAAAGTTGAAATAGTGGATATCAAATTTGTGCTTACTAACTAAAGTTGAGTTAATAATAATTTCCCATGACTATATTGATGGCAAAAAAAAAAAAAAAAAATCTCCAGATTGAAAGCCCCAATAGGGCATTCTAAATCCTATCTTCTGGATCTCGCTAGCTTAGTTTTCTGCACTGTTACAATTGTCCACTGATTCATACAAGGTAGGACACTCCTGAGAAATCCTAGCTAGGCCAAGTTTAATTATAGTTTTATTATTATTATTATTATTTTGGGTTGTATCACTTGGGATTCTAATTTTATAATACATTATTTATTACTTTTAGTAAGTTCCGCAACATATCTATATATATATATTAGACAGCAAAGCTATCTATCCGACCATATCCAAAATCATAAGAGCCTTCGATTTTGTAGGTCCTCGAGGGACCCACATGTGGACCCACAAATTCAAGGGCTGTCATGATTTTGGGCATAACCCAAAGAGCACAAACAAGCATTTTTGTATATTAAATTAGGTTGAAGTTCCGGTAGGTAGCAGATGTAAAAACAAGAGAAATTGTTACTTGACTGTGTAGTGATTTAAAAAAGAAAAAAATTGTAATAATTACAAAATATCCTGACAATTAAATAATGCGGAAGGGCAATTAGATTACAAAATTGTATGCACAAATATGGACTCCATGGTTGCAAGGAGTTCTTCGACAATAGACTGATATGCATATCAAATGGAATTTTTAGTGTACACTTTCAACTTGTCAAAAGCCAAAACCAATATCACTTTTTAACTGAAAATATCTCAGACTTTGAAGATATATTTCTTAATGTTTTATCAAATATACAAAAGCATTAGATAAGGCCTAAAAGCATTGAAAGTGGCATATTTAAGAACTTTTAATATGGAATAAAGGGATCAATATTACTTGGATCCGCTCAGCAAAAGAAATGAGGTGGCAGGGTCTTGGGGGGTGGGGGGTCGAGGGGAGAAAGAAACTGGTAAATGATTGAAAAATAGAAAATAAAAACTTACCTGAGCAGCGATGTGGCTGAACAAACACTTTTTCAATACCGTCAGTAATTTTACCTGCACATGAAAAGCTAATAATCTTCAATAAATAAATATCGAAAAAGCAAAAAATAATTAGAAACGAGGGGATTAAGATGTTTAGAAGTCTGAGCAATTGTGATGGCGGCATCCCAATTTGGCCTTCGTTTTTACCAATCAGGTCTCTGGCAATTATGATTGAGATACACATCTCTAAAAATAAGTCAAATCCTAATTGTTCTATCTATCAAATAATTAAAATAAAAAATAATTTGAGTATTTTTAAGAAATTGTAATTGCTGCGGGGGTGACCTCAATTGATGCCAATTCAGTTTCTTCACAGTTTTCATCTTATATTATCTACTAGAGCACCTATGTTGCTCAATTTTTTTTTGTCTAGAAAAATATTCTTTTTGCGCAATCCATAAAAGTTACTGAAAAAAAAAAACAAGAGAGTCAAGGTAGCAAAAAGAAGGTGGAACATATATGCCCCTTCCCCCCTCTTAAAAAAAAAAGAAGAAAATGAAATTGTTTGCTTAAACACACACCATTAGACAAGATTCATCATCTCATTATGTTTCAAATTGTTCTAAGTATAAACTAAATACTTATAATTGACCTTGTTAAGAAATAATTTTATACAAAAATTTAAATCGATGAATAATATTGAAAATATAAATTATATATTAAATTATAATATGTCAAATAATTAAGTAAAAGAGAATTTCTTAAAAATTTTTGAATATTAATACATTTATTTATAATTATATTAATTAAATTAGTTATAATAATAAACTAATAACAATCAAATATAGAAATCACAATTTTGATTATTATGAAAAAATTGTTGTTAACAATTTAATTAAACAAGAAAACCCATATACTTAACAATATCTTTTTTGTCTTTTGATATCAATACAAGGGGCTTTAAACCTTACATCGTGAAAGTCAATTTCCATTTATATACATGCAGACATCAAATTTAATTTAAAAAAAAAGTAAAATAACTAAAATTTATATGATTTGATAAATTTCTACATTTATCTATGAAGAGTAACTCTATTTACTATAAGAGAAGATAATAAAACAAGTGTATAATATTAAGATTGACTCATAAGATACCTTAATCTCAAATTCCTTTTATTCCTCTCACAAACTTAAGAATACTCTTCACCAACAACTTCATAAAAGAGAACCTCTTGCTCCCTCTAGTTGCGCCAACTTCCTTTTCTTTTCACCACTCCTTCTCTTGTCATTACAATCAAACTCTCTACACATATTTAACTGCAAAATGCTATGCAAAAGTGGCAAAGCACTCAAGTCAAAGATATGCCTTAAATGTTTCATGCGTAACGCATACATACAAAATCCTTTTTATGTCAGAAGTCATGATATACATGTTTGGTTTTAATTTAATTTAAACCAATTTGGCAACTGCTTTAAATTTTTTATTTTCTTATTTTACATTTTAAAAAATATTTCTCATAAAATTTTAACTTAAATTATGAAAAATTATACATCTAAGGATAATATAATTCTTAAATATGACTTTTACCTTTTTTAAAGATAAACTTGAGGAATAGGTTCTTTAATGGTTAGAACATATTCTTGGAGCCCAAAACTTACAACTAAGAGTGAATGGTCATGGGCTTGCAATTTGGACCAAAACTTGACAAGAAAAAGTTAAGGTTTGGGCTAAGGATTGGGCTTGGCTTGACTAAGGCAACTTTCAAAACAAACACCTCTCTCTAAGACTAACTTCCATTTTCCTAAAACTTGTATGCCAATACAAAAAATTTTCATTGGCTTTGTATGCCCCATTTGCATACAACCAAAATAGTAATAGGTCTTAACCTCTACTACAACACAATCCATAATTATACGTATCTAACTTATTGATTGCACTATTTAACTTTAAATAACATCCTTTATTTGTCCTCTCCTTCGAGAAAAGTAATTCTTTTACCATCCTTTATAAATGCAATTTACATTCATTTATTAAGGTATTCAAAATAATCAAACTCTCAACCAAACAATATAATTCTTTATACATTTTTCTATTTATTTTTTTGGCCTTTTGTGATTATCATAGTTTCATCTTTGGTAGACACTTATAATCCTTGAAATCTATTAATCTAAGAAAAATCAGATTTTAACACAACATTAAGATGCAAATCATGCTATATAAATGGAAAATTGCTTTATCAAACTTTTTTTGTTTCTAGTGGAGTTTGATGACTTGAATTCTATTTAGTCCAACCTGAAGAGCTCATGGTATAGACCAATTATATTTGTGCTTAAGGTTTTTTTATACACTCATATAAACACTTATGTATTTTGTTATGGTGAAATGAGCTACTTAAAAATGATCTCTTTGTACTTCTTCTTTGAGTTAATGGATTTTCTCATCTTTATTCATAGTTTTTCCCCGATGTAGGGTTTTCTATGTAAATTTTGTGTAGTCTTAATATTAAACAAATAGAAAATTTCAAAAAAAAATTACAATTTTCATTCATAAATTAAGAAGCTTAATTATATAGCTAATAATAAATAACCAAAGGGAAAAAAAAAGTTGAAGAAAATAAAAAAATGTACCTAGATTTAAAGAAAGTAGCATAAAATCAACTAGCTAAGAGATATAAAGAAGTGTATTTGACAATTTAAGTCACTTCAAGTTTTTAAAATTACTTTTTCTTTTTTTTTATTATTAACACACATGGAAATAAAATTATTAACAAATTTAAAGAATTTAAAAAAAATAACTAAAAGATACAAACTATAGGAGATGATTAGAGGAAGAAGTCAAGATGTTGAGCTCACAATTCAACATTACAAGTCAAATTAAGAGCAATTAGGGTTTCAAATTAAGGAAGTAAGTCAATAAGAAGCACGATCATGAATACGAGAGAGGATCAATACTTAGGCTTAATTCAAAGAGATTGTTTTATGGCAAGCTCAAATTGATAGGTTCATTTGATAGTGAGTTCTAGTTAAAAGGACTTAAAGATTAAACGGTACCTTTGTGACATAATATAAATGATTAAATGATGTAGTTTAAGTGTTAAAAAAATTTGTTGCATTATTCCTTTAAAACCCTTATGAAATCCTGGTATATAAATTATTGGTAAAAGCTTCCAACATTACTATATTTAAACACATAAGGCAATGATTTTGTACCATTACATTAAGACTTATGTGTTAAAGTAGCATGGATTGAACGTCATTGCTTAACCCATTCAAAACCACTATGTAAAAATATAAATGGTATTAGTTTTGGTCTGTTGCCTTAAAACATCTATCTTAAAATAGTATAGGTTTAATAAGGCTACTCAAGTCATTCAAACTTGTTGCCTTTAAATACATATGACTCCTATTTATGACCTCTACCTTAAAGTCACTACTTAAAAGTAGCATATGTTTGAAACCCCTACTATAATCATTTCAAATCATTACCTCTAATATATGTGAAGTCAATTTATAATTGTTGCAAAGAAATTATTACATAAAGAATATTATTGTTACATATTTTGAAAATTTATTTATGCAATAATTATAACCACTGACTTCTATTGTTTTAGTGACAAATTTAAATAGTCACAAAAAAACTACTACTATAAGTAATTTATGGTGTAGTGTTCAAACTTTCTTTATGATTATAAGGAAGTGTTAAGTAACATAATTGGAGATATATTTTTCTTAAATCAATTTATGACTTACAATTCTTTATATTTTTTTATTTGATATCAAAGTCTACTCCTTTAATTGTGTTAGTTACAATTAAAGAATTATATATATGTGTGTGTTAAAGCATGATCTTTCAATTTTTTTTTTTTTTTGTAATGGTGGATTTCTATAATAGTTTCATATGATGGTAAAATGCTTGCCCATCAGTTTAATGTTACTTTTGCAAAGTATAATGCAAAAAATATTTGGCTCTTGAAGAAAGGAAAAAATGAGCACTAAAAATAATTATGATAAGTTAGAGATCTTATATGTGCCAGTTGAAAAGAAATCACTCCACCAAATACAAAATTGACTAAGTCACAATAAAGTACTATAAAAAAATTATACTTATGGAATAATTTTTCGGTCTACTTACATAATGGAACTCAAAAGAATTACAAGTTCTCTATACCCAAAACATTTTTCTATTGAAATTTTTGCTTATTTATATAAGAAATTATTTTAATTCCATTCTTTTGTATATGTATATATACACAATGACAAAAACCAATATAACAAATCAATAAAAGTAAACAGATATGCACACAATAGGTCGAAAGAAATTTACATCCATTTGATAGTACATGGTAAGAATAAACAAGTTATTGTAAATAATATATTCGATTTTATTGAATTTTATTTGCTGAAAAATTTTAGATTTTGCAATTTGTAGCCATATATCTTTCATGTAAATAATTTTAGTTGATTTAATTAAGTTATTTATATGATTATTATCAATTTTCAATTATTAATAGAAAAATAAAAATCCTAATAAAAAGTCACTTTTTCAAATAAACTTGTTTAAGGTTACTCAAAAAAAAAAAAAAAAGATAGAGTGTATAATCAATTTGATGAGACTACAAGTCAAAAAATTGTGAGTATGAAGTCAAATTTAAATACAAAATCAATTTTTATACTTCATTAGTCTTGAGCTACATGTTGTTGGGTTTAAGGTAAAATGGAGAAGATTCAATCAAAAGGCAAAGAAGTCAACAACCAAATAGTTGATCCTTTAGCCATAATCAAAAGGCAATGATAGTGATAATAATACTTATTGAGCACATATGTTGTGGATTAAGTTTTCTAATTGATTGATTTATTTTTTTGTAAATTATATTAAACATGTCTACATGACACTAATGTTTATTCAATTTTATACCTATAGACCCTTTATGGTAAACCTTACATATTTATTTGAATATTTGATCAATTGATAAAATATTTATTATTTTAAAAATTATATAAAAATTAGTATAGAGAATCTAAAATTGTTTATGTTTTCAATAAAAAAGTTATTTGTTTATTACTCAAAATTGCAATCATTATGTTTTAAAACACTACTTTCAAATCCCAAAACTATTGTCTTTATACTTTACAACCACTACTTTCAATTCTCCTGATGGTTGCTTTTACTTTTTAAAATTGCTATATTCTTATCTCAAAATTGATGTCTTTGAATTTCAAAAACATTACTATTTCATCTCCATAACACAACTTTTTAGTACTAACATAACTGTTTTTACAATTCAAAATTATTGCAATAAAAAATTAAAACTATACAACCACTACTTATATAATTATGAAATACTATATAAAATTTAGTTAATCTTGAATAAAACTGTCATTGCAATGATTTTTTTTTTCATTGCAATAATCTTTAAAACTATTATATAAAGGTTATTGTAATATTTTTATAAAGTCACATTTAGTAAGCCAATGCTAAATAGCAATTTTAGGCGTTTAACCAGTAATTTCTAACTGTTGCTATAATTAGTGTTAATCGTAATTATTGCCTTTCAATCAGGTTTATAAATAACTAAGCTAACCTTCGCAATTTCAATCCAGTTTATATATATTTTTATTTCCAATCAATGTTATGCAAATCCACTCATAACTCCTGAATAAGAAACAGAACAAGATGTAAATACATTCCTAACTTTTACTTAAATTGGAGTTGTTTTAAGAATATATATATATATATATACTTTATAATTTACATGTCTGTAAGATATAATTTACTCTTTAAATTTGACGGTTGCATGAGATATGCGGAGTATATATCCTTTATCTTCCTTTCCATTTATTTTATCAAAAGAGGAGAGTAGTTATAACTTAAGAGCACGGAAAGAAACAAAATCCCAGTACATTAGAGCTTGGCGTCTTGGTAGATAAGTTTGCCAATGAGTGTTTGTTTTTGGTACAAGAGATATTAGCAACTAAAATGAAGAAAACCAAGGTGGTAAAAAGGAAGAAAAGAAATAAAGAGAAGAGAGTGACGCTGCCGCGTGTTATGTGGGGGGGTGGGGTGGGGTGAAGGATAAGTGTCACAAATGATATTTAATCCAGTGTGGTAAAGTTTATCTTGGGGTAATTCTTTAGATCAATCACGTTCTTTGTTTTTACCATACCAACATGATAAGACCATTTGTATTGTGTTTTTTTCTTTTTTTTTTTTTTTTTTTGGGGGGGGGGGGGGTTGTGTGTGTCTTTACAGAGACTTGGAAAATGTTTGGTGAGCACTGTTACAAAAGAATTTATTATAAGAGAATAACGCCAGATCATGCACCAAGAAATGCTATTGATCTCTTCTTTTTCAAGAAGTCCCATTTTCTGACACTGGCATTTTCATCCTCATATGCATGTCATCAGCCCATTGTAGATGGTTCAGCCATTCCTGGTGACAGAACCATCTGAATATTTTTTGCAATGGTTTCAGGAATTCAGGTAGAGGACATGTCTTCTGCTGCACTTGGATATCACAGGGTGTTGAAAGAGAACATTAGCTTATATAACATGGTTCAAGATCTGAAAGGTAAGATTCTGAGAAGAAAATAGTAGGTATATTATTGTGACCTTAGTAGATATTAGCCGAGCCTGACAAGTATTTTCCTCAGGAAACATCCGAGTTTACTGCAGAATCAGGCCTCCCTTTGGTTCTAAAGCAAGTAATGTTATAAACTCCGTTGGTGAAGATGGTTCACTGGTGATCTTGGACCCACTGACGCCCCAGAAAGATGGAAAGAAGGTTTTTCAGCTCAACAAGGTCTTTGATCCTACCGCCACCTAAGGTTGTATTACCCAATACTTGACTTTGGCAGAAGGAGTACTTCTACATCTTATGTATGTAAACCTGATGCTTTTTTCACATTACATCTTTTCCGGATGATGTTGAGAATACTCAGCCCTTGATCAGATCTGTGATGGATGGTTCCAATGTATGCACTTTTGCTTAAGGTCAAACTGGATCTGAAAAACCATGGTGAGATCTTGTTTGGGTAGCTTTGCTGAATTGGATTTAGTGCAGCAGCTATTTGAGTAGGAAAAGTACATTTTTAGCTTTCTGTTTTCTCGATTGTCTCTGAGGTGGTTATACGTTTCAAAGTCCTGACCGCGTTTTCTCAATCTGAAATATCTTATATGGTGACAGAGTTATCCATCAAATGGCTTGGCAAAGAATATGGGAATTAGTTTCCTAGCTCTCGATTATCTCTTTCGGATGTCTGAAGGAAGGAAGGATATGGAGGATTATGATATTCAAGTTGAGATGGTTGAGATGTATAATGAACAAGTATGAGAACTTCTCGCAGAAGATTCATCAACCACCAATTTTCCTTTTATTGTCACTTCTTCTAAATCTCAAAAGCATATTTGCATGGTAATTAGGCTTGTCCCCTGTTGTACGGTTATTAATTTTTAGGTACATGCAAAAACTCTTTGTATGCTTAACCGTACACTAATTAGAGATCCGAAGTTCAGGTGGTCATTCCAAAGCATTGATGTTTGTTCTTGTGAGCCCAGAAGGAGACTCTTATGGAGAAACTCTTAAGGATTCTGAAATTTGCTGAGAGGGTATCCACTGTGGAACTTGGTGCTGCTTGTGTAAACAAGGAGAGCAGTGAGAATATGCAAGCTTAAACAAAAGGTTGATACTACCACTGAAATTGAGAACTTTAGATTTTAGCATTCTTCCTTGCTAGCATGTTCTTTCACAGGGCAGCGTATGAGATTCAATGCTGCTCTGTCACCAATAAATGGACCTTGCTTCATGTTTGAAGATACAAATAATGATTTAAGGAGTCCGCAATTCACCTTGTTGGAACAAATGATGATGCCAATGTTCTTCTTATATTTGGTTTGCAGTTTATTATTGAAGTACTACATAGTTCAGTTGATGATGGAACGCCACTCATGGAATAGTCTGGACTTTATGCCTACTGATTTTTCTTGTCTTCTACTTTAATATAGACCATTGTAATTTAAGGTCCTTGAAATTAGTTTCATTCTGAAAGTTTACATCCGCAATTTTTATTTTTCACTTGTTGGTACCAATCTTATACAATGCATGTATGGCTCAAGGATTTACCATACCAGGTTGAATCTGTGATGCCTTGTGCAGGTCTAGAACCTAAAAAAGGCACTGGCAAGCAAGGAAATTTATAACTCACTGTTCAACATATTGGAGGAACCCAGATCCCTGTATGAGACACCAAAAGAAATTACTGCAAACTCCTCCATGTGGTTGGAATCTGAGCAATGAGAATGTTAGCAGCATCGAGCCTGAGAAGATCATGACCTTGGAGGACAGAAATAGGTCCAAAACCCCTTCTGTACCATCTCATACCCGTAGATTAAGCTTAGAAGGCCCTCAATATGGTAAGAAGGATAATCAGACTAAATTAGCAGATGATTTGAGCAAGCCATTATATTTTGAGGCAGTGGGACTGCAGAAATTTGGTCAGTCTAGAGATGCAGATGCAATGACAAAAGCCATATGGGCATTCAACAAATAGAAGTTCTACGATGGAAGTGTATCATCTTAATGCTCCTCGAAGTCTTACATCTTCCGATCAAAAGTGCACGGTTAAAAAAGATTTTAGAATGTTAATTCCACACCTCCAGCTGCTAAGAACACTTGAACCAAAAGTGACTGCCAGAAACGAGGTCCAGATTTTAGTGGCAAGTGAACTAACTCTTTCCACATAGTCTCAAGCAACCAATTTGGTTAGTAGTGCAAATGGAAAGATATCGCATATAAGGATATCCCTTTGAAATATTGGGAAACTGATTAATGGCTCTAGGAGTGGTATGTATGGGTCTTTGGCTGTCATTCTTTGTTGCTATGCATACCATCTCTAAATGAAGCTGCTTGCTTGATGTTTCTATAGATTAATGTAAGGACTGCTATGGTTGGGGTGTTATGGCTGTTTATATCATCCTTTTAGGATCATGTTTTATCACTCGAGAATGTTAAAATGATCACAAGAGTGATGTAATGTAAAAATAGAGCATTTTCTCTTTAATTTGATATGCTGAATTGAAACTTTGCAAACCTTCAGGAACCAGCAGCACTCAGAACTAGCAGAGTTGATTGTCAACTGCTCCAGCAACAATATTGAGCCAAAATCACCGCAAAATAGCTCCTGAAACAAAGTGACCACTAACAGCTAATGCCAGGGGAGCCAGTAGGCAATCACTTACTGGAATTCAACAGTCAGGGCCTGAAAGGTCATGCAGATCTTCCCTTGGATGGAAGCCTGTTGACTCTGGCAAGTACATACAACAAAAAGTATTGTTTGCTCCAAGCCATTGCAGGTCTATAACCCATATACCCTACATACATAAATGACAAGACTGTCATTCATTCTGTGCTTCGCTATCTGTTTTGCTGATGCAGACAACCGTAGAAGGAATGCCAAATCGCCTCCTCCAATCCATTTGGCAATGAAAGCTACAAAGAGATGGCTTTAGCTTATAAATGGAGAAGACTGCACTTGAAGACCTCCAGTCCGTTCATTTGTCAATGAAGACAACAAAGCAACTCATTTAGCTTAGCAATTCTCTAACAGCAGGTGTCATGCTGCTTCGACTTGAAGGATACTGACGTGCTAGATTTTAGCCGGCAAACATTGCAAGAGTTGCCAATAGGAAGTCTACTGACAGATAACAAACATCATTTTGTGTAGAAGAAATGAACTTTAGATGGCAAAAACTTTCACCTCATTCATTTTTCCGGTTTATCAACCAGCATGGCATGGGCAACAAAATCATTTTCATTTAAAATAGGCAAAATGATTGTGATAATCATGAGAGATTTTCATCATCACAATTTACACAATCCAACCTCGTCAGACCAACGTTGAATTTTTTAAGTCCTTGCCTGTGCATGTGAAGAAGGTCTGTAACGAACCAATCCTAATTCTTGTTCAGACTGTCAGAAGCAGACCCCAAGAGCAGATGGTAGTCGAAGACATTACCAAATTCATCCTCGTGGCAAAGCAGCAGGAAAGGCATGCAGCAATGGTCCTTTCCAGTTTTCATAAGCCCAACGGTGAGTCCAACTCAAAGGGTATCCAAGCATTGAACACAATGTTGTATACCATGCCCGACATCAATTAATGTCAATTTCATTTTTGCTCAAGCGTCCTAAGCTTCTTTTTTTTTTTTTTTTTTGTGGCTTTTCTTGTTGTCAACTAGCTGTATTTTAAGCCAACCCTTGCGAAACAAATCAAATTTCTCTTTTTGTCTGATTATATGCATTTATGAAGAAATTTCGTGGATGAATAATTACTTGGTGACATGATTCTAGAAATAAAATTTTTTTTTTTTAAAAAAAAGCCCCCAAGAAAAAGAAAAAACAAAAAGGTGAAAAGAAAATATCACTGTAAAAAACTCTAACCAGTGCACAGGACAGACAAGACAAGCGAACCTTCCAACAAGACAAAGCAAAAGGATAAAGAACCCGTGACTCTCCGAACAAATTGAGCCACTCTCTCCCTAACCGTAACCTAACTGTAGGACACTATTCAGATCACAACCGTTCGTCCAAAGCAGATCAAATAAATCCAACGATCCAAGGACGGTAGAACCGAAGTTCCGACGCGTAAGTCAGCAACACAAGCACATAGAGCATCATCAAATATGTAGCGTTTCTGCTAGAATACAAAGTTGCAACCTTTATTGTTTTCTTTCCATAAACAACCCTCTTCCGGCCTCTTCTGTTCCGTCATGTTCTTCCTCAAGAAGAGAGAAAAAAAATCCCAAATAACCAAATCTCAGTGACACAAAGCAAGAAAAAGAAAGAAAAAAAAAGCCAGAATCAAATTTCTTAAAAAAAAAGTTTGAATCTTGGATTGGAATTGGGTGTGATCGGAAATGGGGGACGCGTTCTGTTCGGATTGCAAGAAGCAGACAGAAGTGGTGTTCGACCATTCGGCGGGGGACACGGTGTGCTCGGAGTGCGGCCTGGTGTTGGAGTCCCACTCAATAGACGAGACCTCGGAGTGGAGGACTTTTGCCAACGAGAGCGGCGACAATGATCCCGTCCGTGTTGGTGGCCCCACTAATCCTCTCCTCGCCGACGGCGGTCTCACCACTGTCATCGCCAAGCCCAACGGCTCCTCCGGTGACTTCCTTTCCTCTTCCTTGGGTCGCTGGCAGAATCGGGGCTCCAATTCCGATCGAGGGCTCATTTTAGCCTTTAAAACTATTGCTACTATGTCTGACAGGTTATTTCTCTGTTTTTGTCGTGGTTTTGTTTTAGTTCACTTTTGTGACATGGGATTTTGGTTTTCTTGATGGAAAAGAGAATGGTCGATGTTTATGAAATTAAGATGCTGTATTGGGTTCATCAAAATGCTTTTTCTTTGTTTTGGTATTTGGAAAATGAGAAAGCTCAGATTGGGACCTTCTAGTTTTGATCAAATCTGTGTGTTGTTTTCTGGGCGATTAGTAGAGGACTAGTATGCTATATTGATTTGGTCGGGCCATCTGTGTGATGCTGAAGCTTAATGGATTTTGACAGACTAATTGTTGGTTGAACTGATTGAGCCGTCATATTGACGATCAAAAAATAAAAAGAGCTATCCTGTTGATCTTCCTTTGCCCCCTCTATCTTTTCTTTCTTCTCTCTAAATTCCTCTAAGATTCTCTTGTTTCATGTCTTCTCCCTCCTATTTTCCTCCAATCTCTATCTTGTTTTACATTGCTGTATCCTTCTGATTGTAGCTGTATTGATTGGTTGGCATGGTTAATTTGTTGTTCAAGTCCATGTTATAGTTTGAGATTGAAATTGAGGTCCTTTATCATGTGAATTGAATTGGGAATTGACCTTAGGCAGACATTTTATATGTAGTGATTGCCAAAATGATTTTTTTTTTTGTTTCTCCTAGCTTGCATTTCTGAACCTGGAATGCCTGCCCCCTTTTCTCTGATTGCATTCTAAAAGTTCTTTCACATGCACCATCAAGTACATTGTGCTTTTTCTTTCCAAACTTAAAATACTCATGCTTTGATGGACTCACTTACATTTTTCTTTTGTAGTTAAGTAGAATAAGTTGAAGTTGTACACAATACTAGATTTCAGTTTAATTTGGCATCTTCTCCATGTTTAGGCAATTAGTTGACTGCTGATGTAAAACTGCCCTGTTCTCATTTGTTTTCATTTACACATCTTCTATGTCAGACATTTCTTAAAATCTGTTCTCTAGTCAAAAAGGATATATTTCATAAAATTTCTGTGCTCCTAATAATGTGGGAATGTGATATTGTTCAATGCTATGTTCCTTAACATGCTTTGGTCTGCTTAAGTGGCATGCAATGTACATCATTGCTAATTTGGTGAAATTTTTGTTTCAGGTTGGGTCTTGTTGCAACAATCAAGGTATGCCACTTGCTATCTTCATAATTGTTTTATTATTAATGACTTTAAAGGTTGCTTTAAGTAAACATCAATTCATACTATTTGAGGATGGATCCTTCAATAGTCTGTGCAATGGACCATTCTTCTATGTTTTAGAGTTTTCCTGATCTATTTAGACTGTAGAAAATATTAACCAGTGCCTTACCTTTTTAGCAGCCAGTTTAGAACAAGTTACTGCCTGTATTTTTTTTCTGCTGTAGCATGGGATCTCCATTTGTTCTGCTCTTTGGTTCCCTTTTCTATGTTTACCTTCCAACTTCCAAGTTCTAACTATTGGCTGAGCAAAGAATTAAAATTACAGAACATTCTCAGATTTGATCAGACTTGCAGATGCTCCAATTAAAAGGGTGGTCAAATCCAAGTGGATGGCTAGGGGAGAGGGAAAAGATGACCTAAGCTGGCTTAGGAATCTTTGCTAAGAAGAAACTTATAAAAATTAAAATCCCATGCCAAACTTAGTTTGTAACAAAACAGAATAATAAAAAATAATTCATGTAGCCCATCCCATGTGTTTTGGGATTGAGGCTTTGTTGTTTGTTGTTCTTCATAGAATATGACCAGATTGGCTTGTGGCAGTGACAACAAGGTTGCATGATGCATTGTTCTTAACAGAACTGTTATTGTATTAAACAAAGCACATACTAAAAAGTATAACTTAAAACCCAAATTGTCTGGACGGTTTGAAGTGTGCATGAAACATTGATTATGCTGATCACTTAGGTTCCTGGTTAAACAAAAGGTTGGTTGGTTGTGGCTCCAAAGCTTTTTTTTTTCTTTTAATTTTTGGGGGATTGGGGGGGGGGGGGAGAGGGAATTATATAACTGAGAGGCTGAGCTATTTGTAATGCTCCATTGTGAGTTTTAAATCACAAAAATAGTCTCTTTATGAAGGTAGTAAGGGGAAAATGCATGTGATTGCACCTCCCCAGATTCCAAATGCCTATTTTTCTTTGTGACATTGAAATGTCAGTTGATTGATAATTACGTTTGAACTTGAAATTTTAAAAAAAGAACTTTTCCATCTTTATCTTTCACTTTGGAAGAAATAGAAATTGTTGAAGGGGCAAACCATTTTTTTGCTTTTTGCAACCTGAAATACTTTAGAGACATTCAAATTTTTGGGATTTTCTCCTTCTGATTAGCTTTATTCTCAACTTGATTTGAAAGTTTGAATTGTTCTGAGATTATTGCCCTTAACAATATCTTTTTCATCATTGAAGGATCGTGCTAATGAGATCTATAAGAAGGTGGAAGATCAAAAGTCCAGTAGAGGAAGAAATCAGGATGCTTTATTGGCTGCTTGCCTTTATATTGCTTGTCGACAAGAGGACAAGCCGCGCACCGTAAAGGGTACAACCTAAGATTCCTAGAGCATATGGATGCTTCTTGATTTCTCTTTCCCTTTTTGTTTGAGCTTCCCTAAACCTGTGGATTTCAACTAGAAATTTGCTCCGTTGCTAATGGAGCCACAAAGAAGGAAATTGGCCGAGCAAAAGAATACATAGTTAAACAACTGGGTTTGGAAACTGGTCAGTCAGTGGAGATTGGCACAATACACGCTGGGGATTTTATGGTAGGCTTGCCTTTTTCTTTTGATTGGAAAACTTTAAGTTTTTTAATTAAAATAATAGAGTAGTTACTTTACTTTGATAGCTCATTTCTTTAGTAAGGAAGGATATGTTTCATATTGGAGGGAAATGTGTTTAATTTGCTTTTCTTTTTTTTTTATTCTTTTCCAAATTTGGTCTAGCTGGAGACCATTAGTGCATGAACTACAAAATAGGGGCAACTCTCCCCTTTCCCATAAATCGCATACTCCAAATGCTCTAAGATAGAATATCTAGGCTTTTAACCATTGTGCTGCCCCTCTGGGGATATTTTCAATTGTTTTTGGTAAAAGTACTAATTACCATTCATGGCTGATATTAATCTCAACTTTTATACAGAGACGTTTCTGTTCCAATCTTGGTATGAATAACCAAGCAGTTAAAGCCGCACAGGAATCTGTTCAGAAGTCAGAAGAGTTCGATATAAGGTTTGTCATATTTTTCCCATTGTCATCTATCATTTTGTTGTAATTGTTGCTTATATTTCTGTTTTAATTGCTCAGTGCAAGAAATTTATTAGAACCTCCCTTGTTGTATTATCACCTCTGTTTATAACAATTTCTTTCTCTTTTTTCTTAACCCTTACAATGTAGTCAGCATTAGTTATGCTCTGTCTTTAGTCATCTTTTGTAGCGATGTAGAAATAATTGAGTTTGTGAACTTGCTGATTGGGAATATTGTTTTTGCATTATAGATGTGATTAAAATGGCTAAAGATATTTTTTCAAAAGTATGAGATGAGTGCATTTAGTGAAGTTCTGCAGGATAAGGAACAAAAAATGTTAGAAGTTTGCCAATCTGATATGTTGGTAGCAAACATAAATAATGAATCTGGATTCTTACATTCAATGGAGTCTTGACTGGCATTTGTCCCTCTCTAAGAGAGGAGCACTACAGAAGAATTATTGTTTTGTAAGACCTTAATACTATGTTATAGGAACTTATAGTATCATCTTTTTGAGTTTTTATCTCTGTTTCTCTCCAATTATGGATGCTACATCTTAGGTACAGACTTGTATAAGTGAACCCATATGTGGACTTCCAAATGCGAAAACAGAAATGTCTCCCTTCCTCAGAATGTTGGCTTATATTTGACCTTTTATGTTACTTTATAATGCTTGCAGGAGGAGCCCTATATCTATAGCTGCAGCAGTTATTTATATTATAACTCAGCTCTCAGATGACAAGAAGCCCCTTCGAGGTTTGATGATTTATGCTCTTTGTTGAATGGCAAAAGCTTGGTTCATTATCTCCTGCTCATGGACAAAGAATATTTTTAAAGTCACTTGATTGCATCGGTTTTATTCACATGGAGCACATTTGGTTTGCTTGCTACCTAAAAGTATTTGAAGGAGTGATTGTTTTATTGTCCTAATGATGGGTGGCTGAGTCTTCCTGTTTTCTTTCTTCTTTTTCCTTTTTCTTTTTTTTTTTTTCCGTTTGAACTAAAAGCAGTGTTTTTTATCATACTTCATATCAACTTTGAAAGTTGTTTCATGGTTATTCGTGTAGAATATTACTGGAACTAGTTCTTTTATTATCTTTAGCAGCTAAACTTGTCTCTAGAAACATATATTTGAATAATAATAGGGGTATGGATGCAGACATATCACTTGCTACTGGAGTTGCGGAAGGGACAATTAGAAATTCATACAAGGATCTTTATCCCCATGTTTCAAAAATTATACCAGGCTGGTATGCCAAGGAGGAGGATCTCAAGAATCTTTGCAGTCCCTGAGTTGCGAGCAAACAACAATGGGAATACAAAGAAAAAGTAAATCTGTTTGGAGGTTTCCATCCATGGTGGTTGTAGTGAAAAGCTGTTGGGACACACAATCGATGCAACATGCCCAAATGATGCAGCAACTTGTCTTGTTCCTGTGCTTTGGCGGCTAGTTACACATTTAGTTTAGGCTCAAGGAAAGACAGAAAAGGAAAATTTTCATTGTTTGGAAGTGGCAGCAATATTTCAATGTGAATTATGCAAATGATAAGTCCACATAGACCAGTCACTTTGACAGCTTTTATGGATGAGATTTGGTCGAGTTATTTAGATTTATCTAATGCTTCACACTTTCTCATTCCTTATTAATTGGTGCTAAAATCTCGGATTTTGACCATGTGAACATTTCAGGTGTTGGTATTCATTACTAATGAGCATTTGTGAGATTCGTTGTTAAAGTTACTTTCCTGTTGGGTTGGTGTATGGTAATATGCAACTGCAGCATGTAATTTAAAGATGTCAGCGTCTGCTTAACTATTTTTTCTGTATGCATGGTCATAATAAAATCAGAGTAGCTTACAACAGTTCAAGCTTTGCATTATTTGTTTTCAATCTGATAATGGAATTCTAGTTTTCAATTTGATCTTGATAGTGATGTGCTAGAGATATGCAATGGCGAGATCTCATCTCTTTTTCTTGCTTTGCCTTATTCTTTGTACAATGGTATATAACTTGTTGGAGATCATGGAAGAATTAGAATCTCCATAACAGGCGATGAGTCAATTTTGATGGGTTTGGAAGATGGGGTAGTTTTGATGGCTACTAGGCCAACTTTTTACAAGTGTTATCACTGGTATGATTTTGCGGAACTTTTCTTATACAGTCTGGATGACAAGTGGAATGGCATGAACATTGTCATGTTGAGATTTTACATTTTCAGTCTCTCGGGCACCAGCTATAAAAAGAGAAAAACTTAACACTTCTATTTTAGACGTCTCAGATTTTAGTTCTGGAAAAAGGGTATAAAACCGCCTTCCATTATTTCTCCACCGAGGTTTTAATCTATAGGAGCATCTGCCAAATGGGACTTTCATATGCTTTATAGCCAGCGCCAACCAAATCAACTAGGTGATCACATTTCCTGGAGCTCTGAACGCTAGGGAGTTCAGCTGCTGCAGCTGGTTGAAGGGGGCAGGGCTAGCTAGCTAGGAGAGGATTAGAAAGATTGCCAGATACACACCACATAGAACGTATTGGACCAAAAGCCACACCTCCCGTAGCATATTGAAACACTCAAATTTACGCAGGCAACATAGAACGTATACATGCATACACATACACTACTAACCTCAATTTTAGTTTAGGTTTTTTTTTTCAATCTTTCAGTTGCTACTCCTAGTTGGTGATATGACATCCCAGCGACTTGGCTATTAGTTTGATAACGGTGTCCCATGCAATTTGGCGCTGGTCCTCCTTAGCCAACAGGTACCAAAGATGAGGATCATTACAACATTGTTGGTTTCCATCATGTGTCTATTTCCTGGTCGTCTTGATGCATATATTCTTAACATTGAAAAAAATTTAGATTGAAAACATCGACGTTTCAGATTGCAAACATCCATGCATTTAAAATGAGCGTTTTTTTTCTGATACCATTTAATGGGGTAGAGGCGGTACCGTACACATTCATAAAAAACAATATATATATTTATATTTATTTCTTCACAATTTAATATTTATAATGATCTTCGTATCATCAGTTTTTTTTCTTTTTTGGTTGGGGGGGGGGGGGGGGGGTGGGGACACGAGAGTGGAAATCAGACTTTGTAAGAAGTTGAAACATGGCTAACTTCTCTGAAGTTTTAATTTTTATACGAGGGAGGGTACATGGACCGAAAGTCAAAAACGCGGTTACAGACACTGATAACATAAAGTTACATTAAAATATATATTTTTTAAACAAATGCCAATTTTTCGTTAAAAAAAAAAAAAAAAACTAAATGTATAAGTTATGTGCAACAAAGGGTTATTGAATTTGTTAACAATTTGTTGCACATTTAAAGCGCTCTTATTACACATCCAGAATAATTGATTACAAATTTAGTCATTTTTTACAAGAAAAAAAAAAAAAAAGGAAACTTGAATTTTCATTTATATAGTCATTTGCACTTTACTTGTGTCAGGACTCTCGGTCCACTTACCTTTTTCTTTTTTATAGTTGTATTATGAAATTGATATGTGGGGGCATTGGCGAATTAATATGTTGTAGTAAAATCAGTTAATTTTATTTATTGTAAACTAATAAATACTGAAGCGTAAACCTTTTTTTTCTCTTTTTTTTTTTTTTTTTTGAAAAATTCTTTGTGCAAAAAGGTCTCTGATTTCTGCCATTTTCTTGTATGCTTCAAACTTTCTTTTATTCTCCCCATTTGTTTTTCAAGGAATATGACAATGAATTGGGGAAGCCAGTGCTGCGTCTGTTACCAGCCTGGAGCGAGAGCCCAATAGCAGGAGTTGTCTCGAGTCACTCGACCTATTGCAGCTCCAAGCTAGCCCACAAAAATCAGCACATACGAAAGCATACGTGTCTGAATTCTAATTACCATTTTCTCAATGTTTCCGCCTCAAACTACTAATGTCTGCCCACAAACGTTGGCAGCGCAAACAATGACGGCCTCACCGTAGCCAAGGACAGATGGATACCTAGGAGAAGTGAGATTAAACACATTTTGTTACAATGTCACCTGAACACATTTTGTGTTTTTTAATTTGAAAAAGAAAAATGAAAACTTAAAAGTTTAACCTTACCCGAATAGGCTCTTAGTGTACAAATATGTAAAATCTTTTAAATAAATCATATAAATATAAAATATAAAATAATTAGAGCTGATATTCTCTAATTTTTTGTATTTTTCTTTGTCATTCTTCCTTTTTTGATTTTTTGTTATATAGCTTTGAGCTAAAACTTTGGCTTAATTTCTCTTGATTAAAAATAATAAAATAATATCAAAGCATAAATGATCTTTAAGGGTTTGTGAGAGAAAATAAGAGTGTGGTGAGATTGAGAGGAACACACCAACATTTAAGAGATAAAACCTTAGGAGTGTTTATACTTACTCCCACCACCTATGTTCTGAAGAGAAAATTATCTCTAATGGATAATGATGATAAATATATATCTCAAGACTTATGATCTATAAGAAGTTATTGAGAATAGTAGAGAAACTATAACTCTTATAATTAATCCTACTATCACTTAATTAAAACATTATAATAAGTAGGTGGCAAAGCAATTCAAGGTTCTTTTTTTGTGTCCAAACTATTGTGAGTAAAGCTATTTTTAATAAAATCATGACATATGAGATTACTAGGGAAGCTTGAGACAAACTTAAGAAGAAATATAGAGGGATTAATAAGCCCATGAACGTGTAACAATTAAACTTTATAAGATAATTTGAGATTTTAAAGATAAAAAAGTCTAAAACTATCAAAGAATATAATGATAGATTCATGAAAATTGTAAATCAAGTCAATTTACTTGAAAATGAACTCTTAGACAAAAGAATAGTTGAAAAGTGTTTGTTAATATTCTTGAAAGATTTGAAACAAAAAATTTATTTCCTTGAGAATTTTAAAGACCTTACCAAAATTATATAACTCCTTAATACTCAATAAGCACATGAGTAAAGGAGAGTCTTTAGGCAAATTGGAGCTTTTAAGAAGAGAGCTATAAATAAATAAACTTTAAAAAAAGTTTTTCAAGCAAGTTTTAAAGAAAAAGGTCATATGAAAAAGCAATGAATTGATTAGGATAATATGAAGGAGTATAATGTAATATGACTACAAACAAGATGGTTTATAAATCTTGTTAATATTGTAACAAAATAACTTATTTCTAAAAGATTATTGGAGAAAACCAAATGTAGTCTATTTTAGTTATGATAAAAAAAGGACACGTTGAAAAAATTTGTAAGAACAAATAAAAACAACAATAATAGTAGAAAAAAGAACATGCTTAAATTGCAAAAATGGGTCTTAACAAATGAAGGATAGACTTTTTGTTGCAACTAACAACATAAGCAATAAAAGTAATGATGAATGGCTTATTAATAATAGTTATACACACTATATATAACCAAATCCAAATGTTTTC
Source organism: Rhizophora mangle (assembly GCA_037832345.1). Taxonomy (NCBI): domain Eukaryota; kingdom Viridiplantae; phylum Streptophyta; class Magnoliopsida; order Malpighiales; family Rhizophoraceae; genus Rhizophora; species Rhizophora mangle. The sequence goes on along the minus strand of JBAPLJ010002022.1, from coordinate 647,705 downwards.
AAAGATCTTTATAGGTCTTATACTTCAAAAATCAGAATTAGCAATTAAACTTTTATTATTATCCAAAAGATTAATTATAGTTCAAACTTCTTTAGGTACCAAACTAATTACTAATGTGTTAATGGTGCTTGAAATTAATCAAAACTTATTGAATATAGGACAACATTTAGAGAAATTTTGCTCTTTATTATTTAAAGAAAAGACATGTACTATTATGAACTCTAATGGTACTAAGCTAATTAGTGTTAAAATAAAAGGAAAAAGCTTTTTATTAGAGTCAAAACAAATGAATCATAGTGCTTTGCCTACCATTAGTGATGAGTCAACTTTATGACATACAAGATTAGGCCATTATCACTATGTTAGACTGTAATATCTAAAAAATATATATTCAATATTAGATATGCCTATAATATCTCATTGTGATGGAGTTTATGTTGTTTGTCAATTTGAAAAATAAACTAAAATTTCATTTCCTATGAATGAAGCCTTTAATTAATTCATATTGAAGTGCATGGTCATATATCATTGAGGGGTAGCAAATTTTTCATCCTTTTCATTGATGACTTTATAAGATACTACTTAATTTACTTTTTGAAGCAAAAATCATAGGTTCATTTTGTATTTCTTACATTTAAGGCATTAGTTAAGAACCAAGTTAGCTACAAGATTAAGACATTTAGGTTTAATAATGGGAATGGAATGAGTGAAATGAAAAATAAAACATTTATGGAGATTTCTAAGTGTCTATTAGTAAAGAAGAATATGCCAAAAAAGCTACGGGCAAAAGTTGTTAACATATTTGTCTACTTATTTAATGAGCTTTCTACCCATGTTGTCAAAGGTTTAAAGCTTGGTTTGGCTTAAAGCCTTTGGTTCAATGTTTGACAATCTTTGGTAACCTTTATAATATTGTAATATATAATAAGAAGAAAAGGAAAAATGAATAAGAATGCTAAAGTTAATGTGTTTTGGGTATAATACCATTTTAAATGCTTGTAAAATTCTTGATGTAAAAGTTGATAAGGTCATAATTAGTAGGAATGTGAAATTTAAGGAAGACTAAGCTTGGAATTGGGATAGTTATGAAATTTAGCAATTAGAAGTTACTCCTAAATTAGGTATTATATTTTGTTGGTAGTGATTTAAAGGTTTCTTAAGAAGAGGATGATGAAAATATACCCATAAAAGGTACCAAACCTCTTTCAGTTATGTATGCAAGAAGTAATGTAGTTGTATTAGTGCCTATAAACTACATTAAAGCATCTTAATCTACATATTAGTAGTAAGTTATATAAGAAGAAGTTTCAGCCATAAAGAAATTTTGGATAGATAAACAAGAATACAAGTTTTAACTAAGTTTGTAAAATTAAATTCAACTCTGATGGGTTAATGTATAAACTAAAAGAAAAGGTTTTTTCAAAAGGATATACACAAAAGTATGGAGTGAATTTCTTAAAAACTTTTACACTTATTTCAAGGCTTGATACTATCAAATTTTTATTTATCCCAATAACTCAAAAGAAATGGATATTATATCAACTTAAAGCTAAATTATCTTTCCTTGATGGAATCCTAAAGGAGAAAATTTATATTAAACAACTTGAGTGATTTGAAAAGCAAGTTGTAGAAGGCAAAGTATATTAATTGTATAAAAGTCTTCATGGTTTAAAGCAAGCTCCAAGAGTATGGTATAGTCAAATTAATAACCATTTCTTAAAGAAAAGCTTTGTTAAAAACAAGAATAAGGCTACTTTATTTGTCAAAATAGGAAAAATGAGATTCTCTTTGTCTTTTTATATGTTAATGACCTTTTTTTATCACTGGTAGCAATACAAGATAGTCCAACAATTTTAAAAAGGAGAAGTTTCAAGTCTTTAAGATGAATAATCTAGAGAAAATGCTTTATCCATAAGGCTTGAAGTAAAGCAGAATATGTATAAGATTTTTGTTAACTAATAAAAGTATGCAAGGGAAGTTTTGAGGAAATTTAAAATAAAGGGTTATAAGAAGGTTTTTATTACTCCCTTGATGATAAATTAGAAATTGAGCAAAGATGATAGAGTTAAGAGGTTTAGTATAGATTTTCATTAAAGTCTTATTGGATTTCTCTTCTACTTGATTGCAATAAATCCTAACATTGTGTATTTTAAAGATTTGCACTCAAGATTTTTGTATGATCCTAGTGAACTACATTTCAAAATAGCCAAGATGCTGCTTATATATGTGAGAGTTAAAATTGACTAGTTTTTTATATATTGATTTGACTAGTTCAATTGATTACTTAAAGAGTACATTAGGCTATGCTTTCTTAAGTAAAGTAGGGGCCTTTTGTGAGAGTTCAAAGAAGCAAAGCATGGTAGCATAATTTATAGCAAAAGCAAAATATGTAGCAATAATTACAAATTAAACTATTTGACTTAAGAAATTACTTTCAAACTTGTATAAAAAAATAGCTAAGCTTACCATCATTTATGGTAATAATTAGTCTACATTTGTTATATCTAAAAATCAAGTTCATCAGAGGAGAACAAAGCATTATAAAATCAAGTTGCACTTTTTGAGAGAGGCTTAAGTGGAAAAAGAAGTTGCTTTAGTGTATTGTGAGTTTGTAAATCGATTGGCAAACATTTTTATCAAAGCACTTCTTAAGAATATATTTGATTTCCTTAGGAAGGAGCTTAAAATGCAATTGTTGAATTGCTAGAAGGAGTGATGAAGATTGAACTTGAACATCGAAGCTCTTAGTTGGTGGGAAAGCTTTATGAAATTATGTTTTTTTAGTTACAAGAATTTTAACAAGGAGTTGGTGTTTAAGTACAATGTTTTGGCAACCTCTAATTTCTTTTAAGTTCTTTGTAATCTTGTTATGATGCATAGTTAAGATCTTACTAGTTTCATTCCATTATAATCAAGTAATCATTCATAATTAGAAAAGTATGGAAATTGCTTGTATTTTTGGATTTCCTTTATTATCAAGTTATTAACTTGTCAAGGGTATGGTTAATTGCACTTATGTATGGTTTTAGTGTACAAATGTATTAAAGTCTTTTAAATACATTAAATAAATATAAAATACAAAGTAATGAGAGCTAATATTGCCCTATTCTCTAACTTTTTTGCACTTTTCTTTGATAGTCTCCATCTTTTGGTTTTTTATTGCAGAGATTTGAGCTAAAACTTTGACTTAGTTTCTCTTGATTAAAGCCAACAAGTCATTAGGTCCAAATGCCTAAAATTACCTAAAACAAAGCACAAATTATGGTGCATATGGTGCTTATCCTAGCATAAAGCCATCTCAACAAGCTACTCCAACTATTTTGCTAATTTATCTTTTCTTACGACATCTTGATCCACTATATCAATGACACAAAAGATCTTATCAATCAAATGCTTAGGTACATGAGTTAAATCCCAACATTATTGCTAATATTTATATTTGCATCATTTTAAAATATCTTTTTGTCTTTGCTCTACTAGCTACCCATGCCTCATACCATAAACAAGTTCTTTCTCTTACTTTCATCATTGTTTCCATGTCTTATCTCATCTTTAAGAGCAATCATTGCTTGCTTTTATGTGAACTTTATTATAAAACAAAAGGCGTAATTATCATCATGACTCTTTAATGGGGTTTGTAATTTGAAATGTGTGTTGATTATCTAAGAGGGCAAACTTAAAGAAACCAATTGTTGAAATGGATTTATTTGGCCAAGTTATAATTGGCAATGACACTTATATGGTATAATGCTTTCCAAGCTAGAATTCCATTTATAATGATTATAATCCCTCCTGTTACTAAACGAGCTAAGATCTCCAACTAGGGTACTTAGTTTTGCTTACTTTGCTTCAACCCAATTATAAGCTCCTTTAACTTCTTCGTCTATGGTTGTTGTCATCCTAAAAGCCATGTAAATCATTGAGTTTCATCTTTGTTTATCTGGCAACTTTAATGTTGTGTTTAGTTAAAGGGATAGATGAAGAAATGGAAGAGAAAGTTGTCAAGAGAGGATTGAGGCGATTTTTTCTCTTCTCTCACAATCTTCCTTTCATTCTCTTTAATTATCCCTCCAAACAAACACAACGTAATGTGCCCATTTTTCTTTAAATCTTTTTGGTTCTCCCGATAATCCTTATTGTGTTAAACCTTTAATACATAATAAAGTTTATTATACTATTACCTTTTTTTTCCTTTAAGAGAACTCCATTTTTGTCCTTATTAAGAAATTATTTTTTTTATATTTAATATCAAAGTTTTTATAATTAAGTGATATTTTATTTAAATAATATTATTGTTATATTTAATTATAAATTATAAGTATTATAAATTTAATTTTTATTTACATTTTGAACTTAATAAATTTTTACGCAATAAAATATATTAAAATCAAGTTTAATAAACCTCCGTATGATGCTTACAGTGTGCTAAACAAAATCAAGTTTAGCATGGATTTTATATCAAAGTGTATGTGGGAAGTTGCAATTACCCACTTAATTTAAGTTGCAAGAGCTACGAGGTACTTCCAAGCAATTATATTCATTTTTTATTTTCATTTTGACCGCGATAAGGAGTTTTTCAAAGTAATATTGAATTTTCGAGCCTTTTTAAATAGGAGTTATCAATTATTTTAATTTTAAGTAAAATTAAATTATAAAATATTAATTTTTTTTAATTAAAATATATTAAATAAAATTAAAATTTGAACAAATTAATTTAAATTATTCCAATCGTACGAACTTTTATCGTCTCAATCACTTTAGTTAAAGCCGAGAAGCCCAGACCCCTTTCGATTGGAGTGGCAACCTAGTGGGTTGGGAAAAAGGAGCCGACCCGACTCATCCGGAATCAGAACTCACAAGTCGAGACCACTGACCACCACCAAATTTGAAGTGCGAAAGCCTCCTTACCCCGAGAGAACAAATTAAAAAGAGAATGCCTCGGATAACACCAATCTTGAACCAGGTGGGTCGCAGAGCTATTCAAGATCTCGACTTGCTCAAGGTCTTGCAATCTGAAATCAAGCACGAACTCTCTTCACCTCCCTTTCAGGTTCTCTCTTCTTCCAGTTCATTAGCTTCTTTCCTTGTGTATATGTTGAAAATTGTCTTGTATAATATAAACAATGGGACGAGTAACTCAAATCCTGAGTCCTGTCCGAGTCTTGGGTGCCAATCTTTTTTATACGTATTTGGGTGTAGGTTGATGATTTGAAATTGGAGTTTTCATCATATACATATTCTTGGGGGTTTTTATTGTAATGGGAGTTATGGTAATAATCTATCTCATCAGGAATGGAAACTGAGCAATTCCTTTAGTCGCATTAACATTGCGTGCTGAATGAAGCTACCCTTTTCGTTGCTTGTTCTGCTAATCAGATCATTTTGAAATTTTATGCAATCTCCCTGCATTCGGCTTGTTTCATTTGTTCATAATTTTTAGGGAACTAAGAGTTTGTTTATGACTTACATTACGTGCATTGACGCTGGTACAGGATAATCAAAGCGGTTCTTTGGGAGCTTTTGTGGTTGACTCAGATTCATCGCAGTCTGAAGATGTGGTATTGCGGAGAAAATTTGAGTCAGGTGAGGAGGTCGCAGTTTCCGCTTTGCTGGGTCCTGAAACCTTTGGGAACTGTTGTACTTTTCCTAGGGCAGTTCTGATGAAAGTTTGCCTAAAAAAGCCTGGCTTGAGCTCGATCTTGCAGTTTGATTGTGGAGTTACTGAGAAGGGTACCACTGGATCTCAGTTTGACATCTATAATGCTCATTATTTTCAATCATTGACCTCTCCCAAGCCTTCAGTGTACAGAGGCCCCTTGTTCAGGTGAATATGTGCAGCCACATCGTATATTTCTTTTGGTTAAACCATGCACATGCTACAGTAAAAATGCTTAAGTTGCTTTTATGTTATAATGTTCACAGATTTGTCTTATTATCCCCATTCAGAGTAATCTGTCTATTAATTGCTGATGTCTTAGTATTCACATAAGAAAAAATATTTGATGGCAAGAATATTGAAGTTTATATGATGAAAAAGCTCATCCTCTGTTGTAGATTCTTCTTAGTGATTTTATTTCTCTTTCTTGGAAATTAGCAATTTACTTGTGTGTGAATCAAAAAAGTTAACCTGGGGAGCTATTGCTCGCTGGTCTTCAATGTTCTTTTCAACTCATAATTTCAACTCAAAAAGCATTTGTAAACCTGTTTCTCTCTTCTGCCACTGAGCTAATACTTGAGGACAGGTTATGTTGAATGCAAAATTCAGTATGCTAGTTCAAAAGGGAATCTTCTAAGCATAATCTATGCAGTTTCATCTTCAACTTTAATTTGGTTGCATGAACCTTTTAACTTTGCGCAACAATCTTCTCGAGACCTGCTATGAGGCATTTAGCTCAAATACAACAGTATTCGGATAAATCGTAATCTCCCATAAAATTCACTATGTGGTATGTATTCTGCTACAAGCATATTAGAAGTAACAGCTTCATGTAACAACATTTGAATGCTTGGAAACAGAAGAAAATCACCTTTTCTGAATACTTAGACACCCTTTAAACAAGGCAATGGAACAGCATGACATGGATAATAATTTCTGCTAGATGACCCTTATGGTGTGTCGTTTTGCATGTTTTGAATAGATGAAACTCATATCTAACTCAATATGATGTGATTTTAGATCTAGGAGGAATAGATGAATTCAAAGACATTCATATGTATTTTCCTCATGAGTATTTATTTATTTTCAGGCCTTAGTGTACCTGATTATAGACTGAGTAAGCTAAATGTTGTGCTTGGTGGTGTTTGCTTCTTGTTGTAAGTTGCAATCCATGGAGTCCATCAAATTTCATGCTGTAGAGTAATCATCTTTAGTGTGATGTGTGACTGTTATCCTATTTAATTGTGTACATATAATCTTTATTCATGATTTTTAGATCATTCCTGTTTTCTCCCATGAAATTTTGCTGCTCTGATGCCAGACCAACCAGAAGTTTTTCTTAATTGGCTTGACTGCAGCATTTCTGGCTGGATTCCACATTTAATTTGGGGTCGCTTTGTTATTAAATTCTATTATACTTATGCTATCACATCTACAAAACCCTGGCTTATCTGCATGTATGGCATGTCTTCATCTCATATCTTTCTTTGCTTCTTTGGGATTTCTAATGTCATTTCCGTATCTTTATCTGTCTCCAGCACTTTGGACCTTTCCCTGCAAGATGCACTCAAAGACTACCTCGTGGGGAAGGGAATCACTGAAAGCCTGACTAGCTTCCTCCTCCTACACCTGCACAAAAAGGAGCAAGGGCAATACATTAATTGGTTGCAAAAGCTTGAATCACTGGTGATGAAGAGCAATTAACTTGACTATTAACAGCAAGGGCTTTAAGTTACAAATCTTGCAGTGTTCCCTTCAATACCGAGTCCATATTTTGTAGGAACAGTGATGTCAATCCAGGCCAAATCTCAACTCAGGCATTATTCACCAGTAAGCAAACCATTTAGCTTTCTTTGGAAGCAACACATCATTGATTGTGAAGCAATTGGGTTAGTTCCTGCAGTGTTTTCCAGGGATTATGAATGCTTCTAATAGTTTGAACTAGCTTTCACCATTGGCATAAAGCGTCTATTGGAAAATATTCTAAAAATATTCTATACAATTTTGAAGTGGATGGTCATTGTATTTTGGTGTTGCAATCAAAGAAGTTTCACAGCTAGGCAGTTCTTGGCTCCTCACTCAGAGTGTATTACACGTGTGACGATTCACGGAGCTGGAGTTGTTCTCTTCAATGGTTATGAACTCCACAGCTAATTGAATCTGACAATGATCTTTGGCATGATAAGGTAGGAACTGCTCCTAGCCCGTGAGCGTGGCGGAAACCTGGTAGGAAAGTTACTATTAAACTAATGCAGCAAGTGTGTGAGACTTCTAGTCCTGCACATGCTTGCCATAAAAGAGGTAAATGCTGGCATTCCCCCTATTCCGTGTGCTCCGTAGCACCGTTGCAGATGAGGTGTTGATGGGGTCAGCCTGTGTATCTCATGTTTTTAATCTGGCAAGCATGTGAATTACTTGTTGGTACCTCAGCTCAACTTGAATTTAGGGCTCACTTGTGGTTGGTTGTGCAAACTTTGGTGTACCAAATGATCGGCTTGAGGTTGACATACAGAAATTTCGAATTGCCATATTGGTTACTTAATATATATATATATATATATATTTTGGCACCTTAGAGTTTCTTAGATTGTGGAATTAATAGCCAAAAAAAAAGAAAATCAAAAAAAAAAAAAATTATAAAGTCGACTACATCAACCTCATGGGCAAAAGAAACACAAAAAAAATGTTCTTACACTATTATTAGAACTTTTATGAATTCTTTTTAGGAGAAATAATGGACTGTTCATATTGCATCATTTTAATGGTTAGTTAAAGTTTTGAATTAAAAAATAATTAAGAAATAATATAATAATAACAAATAAATTAATTATATTTTATTTAATTTCATAAATAAATAGAATTAATTATAAACCTATTATCTTTTTTTTTTGTTATTTTCATATCATTTTCTATATGTTGCTGCACGATGATGTATATATTTAAAAAAATAATTATTATTATTTTTACTATATTGCTTCTAATAATAATGTAGTGACAAATCTTAGAAAGGTGTAAGTTAAATATAGTAATAATTAACTAAAAGTTAAACACTGAAGTATGTGATTAAGGTCCACCTAATCACAAAAATGAAGGTGGTCCGAAACATTCCAAGTGCAGAGATCGCGACACACGAAATTAGTTGTGTACACACGCGCGCACACACAAACGACAACAGATCCATGGTGGGGCCAGTGAGATCTTGGGTCATACATATGACTCGCTTTTTCCGCGGTGATCGCTTCGCTGATTAGGTGAGATTCCTTTGCCATTACTAATTAGGGATGATGGGAAAAAAATACTTTTGAGTTTTGGAGTTGTATGTAGCTTTGGCTCGAGCTGCAAGATGACATTCGATGTCAGTATCGTTTAATTAATAATTCAAAATTAGATTTTAACGGCTTATTTAATAAATGAATTTTTAACAAGTTGAAAGTTATATCGAATGAAATATGCCAGCCCTTTGTGAAAATTTTGTTTAATTTTATAATATTAATAAAAAAGAAATCTACCATTATAATTAAAATTAAGCAATAAAAACATAAAAATAAATTTTTAATTCCAGTGTATAATTGTCACAAACGAGCCCATTAATTATATTATAATAACACATTAAGCGAATTTTTTAAAATAACTTTTCGCCTCCAGAAATTGCTGTTGCTTCAACTCTGGCTCTGTAATAAATTCTTCACCTCAACCCCTGAATTTTTATTTATTTATTTATTTATTATTTCGCCGAGCCCTAAGATAACTCTTTCGTGCACGAGGTATGGTCTGTTCCAGGGTGGCTTTTGTTTCTTGAAATTTTGTCAAGAGCCACCGCCGCGCTTTTTGTCATATTCGTTGTGTGATAATAATAATATTATTATTATTACAGAAGAACCGAACGCACCCGGTCTTTACTGAGAATCTGAGTTTTGTGATTAAAAATTTAGAAATAGAGATTTAGATTGGGGAATTTGAAATAAGAAAAAGGTATAAAATTGATTGTTTTGACAAAATCTGCGTCCGATGATTACTTTTAAGGGATCCGTTTTTAAAAAAATAAATATTTTAATAATATTATTAATTAATTAATTTTAAAAATTATAAAATATTACAATTATATAAATATAATTATAAATATAATTCATCCTTAAATTTAAAAATAATAAAAAATAAATATTAAATAAAATAAATAATAATAATAATTTCTTAATTAGAAAAATTTCATCATTTTCTCATTCTTCTAATTAGTTTTAAGGCTTGTCTCATTCAACTAATTTTTTTTTTATCTTGTTCCATGAAAAGTCTCTCATATGATAATTGAATGAATGCTATATTACTTTTAACACCATTATTTCTATTTGAAAAATGATATAAAATATCAACTGTGACTTATACATTGAACTTGTTACATATCTTCAAAGGAATAAATTTTTTTTGGTTAACTTCTTATCCATGAACTCATTAGTTCTATTTAATTCAAACACCATAACTTGTTCCTTAAAAAATTTAATAATCTCCACAGATTTTTTGAATGATTCATCAATTTTCATGGATGACAAATTAGAATATTAAATTAAAGGTATAACAAGTTGACTAGAATTTTTGTCATCTTTAAGTTGATATCATCACCAAAATCTTGACCTTTCACAACTTCTAACTCTAAATCAATGTCATCACCAAAATTTTTATCTTTTATAGCGTCATACTTTGAATTGATATCATTCATTAACTAAATATTTGCCTTCCATAGCGTTATGCTTTGTCTCTTTAGCTTTCTTAACCTAAATAGGTTTGTTGACTTCTTTAGCAATTGGATGATGAATTTTCGTTCCTAGCCTCTCTTCATATAGGCGAGCAAAGGAGATAGCAGCTACCATCATTCGTGGGTAATGAGTTTTGACTTCATATCGAATGTCAGGAATAAGTCCTTCAATGAAGGTTTCCACCAATTGCCTTTCCGACCAATCATTAGATCCGTTGATCAGCCGCTTAAATCAACTCTGATATTCTAAGATGGTGAACATTTGACAAATCTTTGCAAGCTCTCCATCAACATTGTGATATTCCGAGAGTCCAAAGCACACGAGGAGGCCTTTAGTGAATTCAGTCCACGTTAAAACTTCACCACATGTTTCATTCAACCCACAATAGAAAGTACCATCTGTTCAAGCCTCTTAAAAGACTCTTGTATGAGAGATAATGATTTTTCAATTTGAGATATTCTGACGTAAGAATCAGAAGAGTTTTGTGAAGACTTGCTGTAAAATTGCAAATTAGTGATACCCAAATTTTTCTTTTGCTGTCAAGTAAGGGGCATAAATAATTTTTTTTTCATTTTTTTTTTGTAGAGAAAGGAGTAAAAGTGAAATCCCTAAAAACGTCCCTCTGATACCAAATGTTAAGAACCTAAGCTTTTGTGATCAAAGATTTAAAAGTAAGTATTAAGATTTGAGGATTTGAAATAAAAAAAATGGATAGAATTGATCTCTTCGAGGGGATCAGCCTCCAATGACCCCTTCGAGGGGATCAGCCTCCAACAAGTTAAATGTTCTAATAATATTATTAATTATTTAATTTTAAAAGTTGTAAAGTATTATAATTATATTAATTTAAAAATAATAAAAAATAAATATTAATAAAATAATTAATAATAATAATTTACTAATTAGAACATCCACCTTCTTCAGGCCGCCAAAGCGACGTGGAGATCGGAACCTTTAGTTACAAGCATTTTGAGGAGGGCGACGGCGACCACTGCGACAACGTCATGTACAGTAACATTAGTATGCCGATATTCCTGACAGAACGAATTCCGTTAATTGGAATTTGTTTCGAAATGATCGCAACTGAAAGCGTTTGCAGGAAATCACACGTGGACGTGTAATATTAGATCTTGTTTATAATGCAAGCAATGGAGTTTTATCATTTCTTCTTTTGAAATGGTTTCTTTATAGATAAGTGTAAGCAAATCAAGGAAATTTGCTCTGAATTGGGAACTATAGTGTTTTTTTTTCATTATTTTTTCTAATGCTTGTTTATTGTTGACACTTGCTCTTATAACATTATGGCTGTTTTGATCGTTAATTTCGTTTTGGGATTAAAAAGTGGGGCAGGAGAGGTGAAGTGGTTATACCTCTTGTAGGAGTCTGAACTATGTTTTTGGTTTGTGACAGGAAATCGAACTTCGGGAGCATCACATTAGAGACCATCCACGAGCCATGAAAGTAAGTATTTGGTATCTTAAAAAGCAATTCAAATGATATGTTTCTGGCGTTTCTTTTCTTTATGTTCATTGTCTTGATTTTTTATTTTTTATTTTTTAAATTACTTGAATTTTCAGGCTGCATCGCTTTTCAAATTTGCTGATGAGCATCAGATTGGTGTGTGCTATGAATAAAACATCATCCATGCTTATGCTTGCTTGCATTTTCAGCTTTATAGTGCTGGCGCTTCTTTGATATTAATATACGACTCAGTTTCTATACCAGAAATTAGGTAGAATTTTTGCATGCCTGGGGGATACGAAAATGACATGTCTCGTTGGTAGAGAGAAAAGACACAGATAAGCATCAGGCTTCATTTTCCATGACTGACTTGTCTCATGCTCTCCACATTCATTGTATTCTAGCTGTTGGAAGCCTCCAGTAGGGCTATACTGTAATTTCAAGGAATCTGGGGAATAAAACAAAAAAAAAAAAAAAAACTGCTGGCGCCCTAGGGTCCTAACACAAGTTTCCTGGGCTGTTTCAAGCACAACTTGGAAGTCTTACTCTATCAAGATTTTCCTTCCAGTATATCTTGGTTCTTTATAAATGATGAATATGCCATGTATTCGAGCTTGAAGTTTTTTTTACTTTTTTTTTCATATAAGATTTTTGTGTCTTATAAAGCTTGTGGTATATACCTTACATAGCGGAGATTTATACTTCCAGATCCTGCTCCAAGTGGTCTGAGAGGACCAATGATAATTTGTCTTCCATTCAAATTAGCGAGGTTACCACCAACCCCAGCTCTGATGAGAAGTCTAATGATGCAGTTGCTAAGTTTAAAAAGGATGATGTCTGTCGACCTAAAAGAATTAGGAGAGCAGGCGCTCGTCGTACTCGTAGAAAGGAAGCTGTGCGCAAGCAGAGACAGGCAGTGCAACATATAGAGCCTACGCCTCTATTGGCTGGAATGAAGAATCACCCCTCTGTATACATCCGGCTGGGTCAGGTATGGATATAGTTCTTTTCTTCCTGTAACAAATATATCTGCCCTTATTCACATTGACCAGGTTAGAGTTGGAGCATTCAAAGGAAGATGAGGTACTGATTGGCCTTTGTTCCTTTTTCTTTTGAATTCTATCTCTTTCATCTATAATGCGGATTACTTGTAGTAGGTTAATTTTGAATCTTACAAAGAACTGTTGGGGAAGGAAGACTTCCGGCATGAGATAGCCCTTTCCATGAAAAGGATCACTTTTAAGAGTTTGGGAAGCTGGGAGATGTGCATGGAGAAAGAAATCTTTGTCAGTTTCTCAGCAGCACAACCCGAATTCCTCGCAGTCCTTCCGGAAAGCGATTTTTTGATGGATAGGACGATCTTACGCAAGCCTCTGCTTTGGCACTTCTACAAGGAATCAGTGCTTGGGAACAGGATAGGAAATGTGACCATGACAAATGGTTTCGTACCAACTCATTGGGGAGGACAGTAGCAGCAGAGCACATCCCAAAGTAATGGCCTGCAGCACGTCAGGTTTTGGAGCTATGGTTATGTGTTCATCAAGACGGGCATAAGTTAGGAAGTGCAAACTTTACAGAATGAGGAGGCCAAGTGAGGAAATGGCAGATCGAAAATATGAGGCTCAGTTAAATGCAGCCTTGAAGAAGATGAAGGCATTATGGATTGCAAGGAATAATTAGGCAGTGGAAGACGCTTGTTGCAGCACCCCTTATTGTCTCCAGAAGAATCTTCTCTGAAACGCACCATCACATCATCCCTGTCCTCCTACTTTTCCCCACTTTCAAACCAACATAAGCATTTGTGCTGACTGAAATGTTCAACTATCGTGTAATCTGCTCATTTAATAATCTTGATCACGGTGTTGTGATTACGAGCAATGATCCCGATTATGATGCCTCTTCCAGTTCTGCTCTTATCCATAATTTTCTCGAGTGTCTAGCGAAAGTTTGTAAAATTTCAATTGAGGAGAAGTGTCTATGAATATTGTGGTCTGATCAACGTGCACCTTCCTGCGTTGAACACCAAACCTTAGCTACAATTGTGTTCATTTGTGGTCTCATAACTATTCCTAGGTATTGTGTAAATGCAGTTGGTTTTATACATCAAAACTCAATGACACTTCTACATGTGCTGTATTGTTCCTTGTTGACATCTGCTGCTGCTTTACTTTTCGAGGTCCACTCTCCAGTTGGTAAGAATTCTGTTTTATGTCTCGCAGCTATTTCTTTCCATACTTATGTCTTGCTCACATTTTCCCAATTTCATGAACTGCTAATCTGTGGAGTGTTTGTAACAGAATATAAATCTTTTTTTGTTGGTCTCTGATTCTTGCACTTGCTGGAGCAAAATTGGACCGATAAGTCCTGGTATGCAGCCTCTGCTAGCTTTCGATATTTGGATTGGTTGTTCATTCATTCTCCACCTCTGGGAAGCTCACCTTGGCAAAAAGAAATAATAGAAAAGAAAATAAATAATCTTTTGTTTGGATTGTTATTAAAAAAAAAAATTAGTTAGAAAATGTGGTGAAATTTTAGCATGGATACTAGTGTTTGGAAAAACAGATTAAATCAATCAATATACGTTATATTGATAAAATTAGAAAATAAAATGTAATTTAATTAAATTTATTTTAAAATTTAATAATTTAAAAAATTAATAATAAAATTAATAAAATGAGTGATTATATTATAAATTAAATAATTAATTAATAATTTTTTTTAATTTAATTAAATTAAAAAATTTAATAAAATAATTTTTTATATTTTAATTTTTAAAAAATTAAAATTATATTATTAATTATATATATATTTAATATTAAATAATAATTTATTTTTTTAATTTTATTTAAAATAATTAAATTATTAATTATTATATTTTTAAATTTAATAAATAATTTAATTTTTTAAACATTTGATGACTACTAGTAAAATTTTTCTACAAGGATGGACAACAAAGCCCGCAAAGATTTACAATGCCAATGATTTTAATTTGAAAAACACCAAAATTTCCTCAATTTTACATAGAGACATAAATATTATTTTATAAAAATTAATTTATTTTATAAAATTATTTTTTTTCTTTATTTTTTATAACATTCAAACAAAAATTTACTTATTATTTTTTTACTTTTCTATTTATTCTCAGATATTTATTTATTTACTTTTTACGTTTTGCTTGGTGAGATTGTTGCAGTTGGTACGGCGTCCACCGGATAGTTGCCACTGAAACCTGTCACGCACGCTCCGCCGTCCATTCAGTGGGGCCACTAAAATTTAAATATAAATTTATATTAAAAATTAATTTAAATTAAAAATTTAATTATTTAAATAAATTTAAATATATAATTTTATATAAATATATATTTTTTATTTTATTATATTAATAAAATTATAATATTTTTATAATTTTACCTAGCCGGCAGAGTGTGATATCAGTAATTGACCTCCAAGGCCCGTCCGCATACGTCACGCACCCAGTTGAGATCCTTTTGAGATTCCTCCACTGCGCGTACTTGATCCACATGCTGGTATTCCTTCTGATGCGCCGAATCTGATACTCGAACTCCTTACGCTCGCAGAGCCGGTAATCGGCAAGCTCGGTTGCATCGGTGCCCTTTTGTTTGGGGAGGCCGGACTCTGCCTCTTGTCGTTCGCGAACTTCCCGGAGGATCTGCTCGTCGGTGGTCTGAATTGGAGCGGAGCAACGGGTCGGCATCCTTGGAATACAGTGTACGGAAAAGAGAAAAGTAAAGAGAATTGCAATTAAGGGCCAAATTGTAGATAATGAAAGTTTTGGAAGATATTGTAAACAACAAAAGTTTGGAGTAAATTACAAATAAAAAAAAGTTTGAAAATCAAATAAAAAAATCATGAATTTTAATATGAATGATACAATCTCTGTTTTGATTATCATTATGTATTTAAAAAATTATAACTAATGATATGTATACATAAAAATTTTATTTGATTATAATAAATTATTGTATATTATGAAGAATGAAATTACAGAACTTATATCAGATATTATAAAAGTACAAAAAACTGATCACTTACTCATATTAGATGTTATAAAAGTGCAAAAAACTGATCACTTATAAAAAAAGGATAAAAATGTACTCCATTTAATTTATCATAAAGTGAATGATGAAATTTTTGAAAAAATTGCAGGAGTAAACTCATCAAAATAAGTATAATATATCTTGATAACGTTATTCTAGGATACAAACAAAGTTAAAAAGGTGAAATTTTAAACCTTACAATATCATTTTAAGTTTATGTAGATGGAAGTTTCAGAACCTTCAGAGCAACTAAATGATCAGGTGAAAGTTGAAAAAATCTTATGAACACTCACATTGCAATATGAGCACATAGTGGTTGCTATAGACGAAGCACATGATTTGTCCTAAATGTTAATTGATGTACTAACAAGCAAGTTGCAAACTCATGAATAACGCATAAATGAAACGCACACTTAGAAGCTAGTAGAGCAAGCATCTTAAAGTCAAGGTCTTATTAAAAGTAATTAGAATAATCAATTAAAGTAGAAGCAAAGTTCTTCTCATGGTAGAGGATAAGGATGTGGTAATAATTACTACAACAATAAAGGTAGAAGCAAAGTTCTTCTTATGGTAGATGATAAGGATGTGGTAATAATTACTACAACAATAAAGGTCAAAGAAGTTACTATAATAACTATATAGATGATGACAATCAATATAATGGCTAAAAGAGATTAGATCAAACATATAGAGGAAGGCATGACAAGTCTCATGTTGAGTGTTACTCTTGCCATAAGTATGGTCATTTATGCAAGTAAGTACATGTCTCAATAGCATAATCAAACAGCTTATTATACATAAGAGAGAGATTCAAATGATGGAAATAAAGTACTTATGATGGTTACTACAATTGTTAAAAAACTAAACTATAATACCTGATTCCTTGACACCGAGTGTACCAATCATAAATGTGGAAAAAAAAAAGTTTTTTGTTGATCTTGATGAGACTCCACAATTAAGTTTGTTGATGATAATAATGTTCCAGTGATGGGAAAAGGGCAAATTCTCATTAAGTTGAAGAATGAAAATCATAATTACATCTCAAATGTATTTTATGTACCAGATATGAAAAGCAATCTACTCAGTTTAAGTCACTTACTTAAAAAGAGGTATAACATGCAGTTATGTGACAACTGTCTCTCAATTCTTAATGGGAGAGGTACACTCATTTTTAAAACCCTTTTAATGAAGAATCAAATGTCCTAAGTTGATATTGCCACTGATGTTTATACTTGTCTTAGTTCTATTGTCAAAGATGAGTTTTGGTTATGACATCTATGTTTTGGCCATATAAATTTTCGTATTTTAAAATTGCTTGAATAAGGAAACATGGTGACAAGCTTGCTCAGAATACATCATTCTAATCAAATTTATGAGGCATGTATTCTTATTAAACAGAGCAAACAACTCTTTGTGACAAGGACTTGGCGTACAAGACAACCACTTCAACTTATCTATTTCGATGTTTGTGAGCCGATGAGTGTTCTATCATATGCTAACAATATGTATTTTCTTACCTTCATTGATGATTTCACAACGAAGATATGATTTTATTGCATGTAAAGAAAGTCTGAGTTATTTGATTATTTTAAAAAGTTTAAGGCATACGTTGAAAGACAAAGTAGATACTGTATTAAAATTCTGAGAACTAATGGAGGCGGTGAATATATTTCTAATAAGTTCAAAGAGTATTGTGAAGCATAGAGAATAAAGCATGAAGTCACAATTTCTTTTACCTCACAGCATAATGAAGCTATTAAAAGAAAAAACAAATTAATCATGAATATAGTGAGAAACTTATTATAGACCAAGAAAGTTCTTAATCCATTTTGTGTATAAATTATTTTATGTGTTGTTTACTTGTTGAATAGATTTTTAACAACAAGTATTTAGAATGTAACTTTTGAAGAAGCATGAAGCAATTTTAAGCCTAGTGTAAGGCATCTAAAGGTATTTAGTTCTATTACTTATTCTCACATTCCAACAGAGACAAAGACAAATTTAGATTGTGAACCAGTGTGTTTAGTTCAGATAGATGTGAAGTCAACTTTTCTCAATGGTTCTCTTTAAGAGAAAGTGTTTGTCAAGCAACCACCAAGTTATGTGAAAAAAGGAAGTGAAGAAAAGGTGTATAAGCTGAAAAAAGCATTGTATGGCTTGAAATGAGCCCGAATAAATGCATTGATTCCTTCTTCCAAGAAAACAATTTTCAAAAGTGTCCTTCTGAGCATTTCTTATATGTGAAAATCAATGATTCTAGTTATATATTATTGGTATGTTTATACATGAATGATTAGATCTTTACAAGCAACAATCTTAAAATGATTGAAGACTTTAAGAACTCTAGGATGCATAAATTTGAGATGACAAATTTGGACATAATTTCTTATTTTCTTAGAATTGAAGTGACTCAAGGAGATAATGGAATTTTTATTTGTCAAAAGAAGTATGCTACTGAGCTATTAAAGAAGTTTCAAATGTATGATTGCAATCTCGTGAGAACTCATATAGAAGTTAGAACTAGATTGTCTAAAAAAAACGATAAAGCACCCATTGATTCTACACTTTTCAAATAAATTGTTAGGAGTTTAAGATATTTGACATACATAAGTCCTGATATATCTTATGGAATTAGTTTGATCAACAAATTTTTGGAGTCTCCTTACCAAGCTCATATGCAAGTTGACAAGAGGATTATGTGTTATATAAAAAAAACTTATGATCATGGTTTATTTTATTTATTATCTAAAGTTGTACTCTTATATGTTATTTTAATAATAATTAGGGTGGAGATGTAGATGATCAAACAAATACTTTTAGATATTATTTCAATTTTAGAATTACTATTTGTTCGTGTTCATCTGAAAAATAATTTATTATTACACTTTCAACTTATAAAACAAAATATATAATTATAATTACAAGTTTCTATCAAATTATTTGTTTTTACTAATTAAAACATACGTTTTAATTAAAATTTTTATAAAAGTATTTGTTAATAATATTTTTATAATTAATTTAATTAAAAATTTAATTACAAAATAATAAATATATTAATATTTATTTTTATTTTTTAAATAATCAAATTGATAAAAAATTAAATAAATTTAAAATTTAAATAATTAATATATTCTTAATAAATAATGAATATTTATCAAAATAAAATAAATATTAAAATTAATAATATTTTTTAATTAAAAATTAAAAATTAATTTAAATTAATAATTTATAATAAAAATTTAATTTAATTTAATGTAATTATTTAAATAAATTTAAATATTATATCCCTATCTATTTCACTGTAAACGATACACATTCACAAGTTCGGAATTTCAAGCGTCCTCCTGCGGCCCCCAACCCCTGTGCTCCATTCGCTATGTCCTTACGGATTAAAATTGAAACTCCCTCGAGCTGGTTGACTACTATCTATTTCTGCCTGCGTGCACTCAGGTTGTTTGTTTAGTTTAGTGCAGTCCAGTGAGGAGGAGGAGGTAAAGAGTGGAGATAAGATGGAGAAGCGGTTGTTAAAGGACTTCGAGGTGGAACACAAGAATCCGTCAGAGGAAGCGTTAATGAGATGGAGAAAGGCGGTGACGATCGTCAAGAATCGGCGCCGGCGGTTCCGTATGGTTGCCGATCTCGACAAGAGATCCGAGGCCAAACGCCAAACGCGAATCATCCAGGTTCTCGATCACCTCGTACTTCCACTCTTCCTTTTCATTGCTGAATTTATGAGATATTGACTGTCGGTAATCGTTTAGGTTAAATTAGATTTTCGCGTTAGAACGGTGTTTTACTTTCGAATCATCATCGCCACCGTGTGAGGCTGTTCCTGCGTTAATTTCGGTGACCTGCAGAGATATTTTAGGTTTCAGAGCATCGCCGTTACTCCGCAAATCTCGTTTCTGTTATAATTTTTTTCCTCTTCGTTTCCTCGTCTTCTTTCAACTCTTTCACTTCAAAGATGACAGATGACCATAGATCTCAATAGCCCGGAATATTTGCCGTAATTTCGCTTAAATACTGCAAAATCTTTATTACGATAATTTTATTTTTTAATAAATATGTTAATAGCTCTGCAATTTTCGCTTGTCTCAACGCTGACTGTTGATGCCACCTAAACCATTATTTTTATCTGTGAATTTCAGATTGTTGATTAAAACATATGAGATTATGAAAGTGGGTATAATTTTTTTAATACTCTATTCACTGTTTGCATTTTTTTTTTATTTTTTTGGTTTTTTGTATTTATTCTGCCAATTTTAGAGAGATTTTGTTCTTAACGACGGAAAGGATAATTTAAGCGTGGACTTTTTTTTCTTTAATTTGGTTGTGGACCACTGGAACAAGGAGCTTGGTGGCTACGCCATTTCTTGTGGTGGTTGTAGCAGTGGGAAAAAATAATCTTTTTGACTTTTGATGTTTAAATGTAGGGAATTTTTATTTTAATTTTTTTAGTATAATTTATTTTTAAAAAATATATTTAAAATAATAACATAAATTTATATAATATAAAATTATAAATCAATATATCAAATATCTTAATTGAAATCTTTGTTAAAAAAGGAGCTTGGAGTTGCTTTGTCGGCAAGAAAGTTTGTGTAGTTAACCGATAGTTAAACTAGTAAGGGAAGTTCAGGCCGTGCAGATAGGGACGAGATATTGAATTATTGGCGCTTAAAATAGAAATATTGCATTTGTTCTATCTATGACTTTTGCTAAGTGTACACATGATAAAGAGTTGTAAAAAAAAATAAGCAATTAGTATATAATTTAATTTATTTGGTGCTTTTTTCAGCTTTCGTATATTTATTAAATATTCAGTATCTTTGTCTAAATAATTTTGTATGTTATGTTATTATGCAATTTGAAATGTTGTCTATAAAATTTGTTCGTACAGACACAGGCAATGTGAATTTTACTGTTAAAAAAAAAAAGAATATAATCAATCAGCAAACAACTTTTTATCATATTTGTTGCTATCCCCTTTTTATGAGGTCTAAAGACATATCCCCTTTTTACGAGGTCTAAAGACAAAATAAAAAGGGAAAAAAATAGATTAATATTGTAATTTTTTAAAAATTAAAATGATAAATGTATTTCTTAAATTTTAATATATATTTGTGTCATCCGAGATGTCTTTTTAAAAGTGGATTATATTTAAAATGTATTTTGAGAAACCAAGCTTTTCGGAAATTCTCGTGACTTTTACGATTTGGTGGGATAAACATAGAAATTATGACAACTGCATACCGGACGAGGACATAGAACATAACGACCATTCACAGGGAGAGACCCACAATTCTTCGGGGAAGAGATAGCGGGTCATCAGTTAAAATAGATTTTCTAGTTGACAAAAGTAGGGACTTCCTGTACTCGTTTCTGAACCAATAGTGACTCGTGACTAATATTTGACTGGAAAAAAGTCTTTGTGCATGTACACACCCGATACAGGGACTGTGGAAGGGGGAATGGAGAATTGTAGAGTCCCCTCCAATATGAGTCGGCAGGTGCCGAACCACACCGCGGTAGGCCTACCCACCCCCCTCTCAGATTGTCACTATTATCGATTTTTTAAAATGGGCTTAATCGATTTACAGTAGTATAAAATTAAAAATTAAATTTTAATTTAATTTAATTTAATTTAATTTATTAATAATTAATTTTAAAAATTAATGTTTAAACTGATGAATTATTTAATTAGATTATAAATAAATTAATTAATTATAATTTTTTTATTCAGTTAATTTTAAAAATTTTTTAAAAATTTAAAAAATAATTTTTTATATTTTAATTTAAAATTATATCATTAAAAATTTTTTTAGTATATTTAATATTATATATAAAATTTATTAATTTATTTTTAATTAAATTAATTAATTTTTAAATATTTTAAATATCTAAAATAGTTGACTTTTAAAATAAACGGCACTTCACACCTTACCGCGGGTTGCATGTGCCTGGTTGGTTGGGGGTCGATTACGGTAGCGCTGAAACGGTTCCAACTGATCGGGCCCTTGGACAAATTTTTATCTTTCAAATAGTTACGCGTCATAAAGACTCTGACAATATGGGGTCGACCAGCCATGAAAATGTCACAAAATATCTGAAGCCTGTGATCAGCTACCCTGCGTTGTCTTTGTAGGGCCGTTACTTGTTGAAATCTAATCGTTGTCCAGCATCATGAATTCTTGGACGATTTACTGAATTGACATTTGCTGGCTTTTTTATTTAAGTGCAATGTGGGTCAATAATGATTTATTGCGGCAGTTTTTCTGTTAAAAAAATTAAAAGAATTTAGTGGCAGTATAGCTTTTGTTTGTAGGACACATTTTCAATCAAAGTAACTGACTAATTAAATGACCACGCCTGTCGTTTCTTTTCCCTTTTTTAAATGGTTTTATATGGCATGGAATGAAAGACAAGCAAAAAGTTTAGATTTTGTTGGAGCATGAAAATATAAAATAACTAGTTCCTGGTACTATCTAATAAAAAACTCAGTGACTACTGCCTGACAGGGTAGTCTAGTGGTTAAGAATGAGTGATTCCAAATTGGAAGTGTCAGCTCTGAATGGCAACAATGGAGTGAGAGAAGTTATAAATTGAACAACACTACCATGTAAATATGCACGATGGGATTAGGAGATGACAATTTATAACATTTGAATTTGCAGTTAAAATGAAACAAAAGATCTTTGAAACAAGAAATTACAACTATAACTTGGCTCTATGTTTCTTCCTTCCTATCAGTCATAAACAAGAAATTCTTCTTGCCTAGAAATACACCTCTTCTGTTTAATATGCATATTAGTGTTAGGTGCCTGGATGCTTTTGATTTGAAATGAATAAAATGCATTGAATATGCTCCTCTTCTTCGATATACTATCCAAATCATAGAATATCAAGAAGTTAGCTCGTTTATGTGGGTTTTTTTAATGGTTATTGTGAATAGCTATTGTATAAATGGACACATTTTTAATTTTGAATTCTGGTATTGAATTTGGACAAAGAGATGCAATTGAATCATCCAACTTACAGGAGTAGCTGCAAGAATATCTGTAATTTTTCTGGCAATTAACAGAAAAAGGATTAGACATGAAACACCTAATTATGAACCTATCACATTGTACATGGACGCACTGAGTGCTAATGAGATTATAGTGCGTAATTCCATCCATATATCTGTGGTTTGGTTCATATTTTTATTGTTAAAGAATTCATATTGCATAAAGAATTAGCTTGTATTCATGGGTTGATCTCTCTCTAGTCCCCTTTAGCTTCATTTATTTTAATACCAAGGCTGAACCTTTTAGCATTTTGAAAGGAATCATGAAAAAATAGCAAAGTGGAATTATTTCTAAGGGTGAGAAGATTTGTCATGGTTACAGCTGCTGTCACTACTGTTGTGGCTGCTGCCACTGGCATACCATTGCTTCAAATATGAATGTGTGAAAATTTGTTTTTTATTGGTGCTTCGAAATTGTATTTTGAAAGGAAGACTAATACAGTATTGGCATTTAAACATAAAAGTATTACTCTCAATAATTATCCATTCCATTATACAAAAGATGGCCTTTTTGTTGGTGAAATGCATACTTATTACCTCTGCAAATATGGTATCTGGTTGAAGGCCTGTTACTTTTAGGGCATGCCAATTGGTAATAGTAACAAGATAGGCTTTCAGAGCATGATTTCTGGCCTTTTAGGAATTTCTGTGGGGCCTCAGATATTCAGAAAGATTTTTTGCTCATCCAGATAATCCAGAGAGCATTTTGAAAAAACACTTGTACAAAGTTGTGCTTGTGCACTGTCTCGTTAAGGAGAATCTTATAAATCATGCAATACTGTCGTGCACAAAGACATGCAACATTTTGAACTATTAGTGTGCATTTTGCTGGCTTGCTTGCTGCAAACCACTTTTTTGGCTACTTAGAAGGAAAGAGTGAAAGAAGCACATTCAGTCTTGACAAGAGTTTGATTTGTTAAAAAGAAATAAGGTAATGCATTTTTTTGGGTTGAAATCTAAAAACATTTGTCAGGTTAAACATATAAACACTTGTTAGATTATTTCCTTACAGCCTCTGCAGTTTTTTCCCTAAGAGGTGAAGTGGGGAACAGCCATTGCACTTTCTTAAAAAAATGAATGGATAACTTGTGGTACTATTTGACATTTTAGAAGCTAAAAGCAAAAAGTAAAAGGTTAACATAGATTTCCAATTATGGAATATCTCTCTCTCTCGTTTGGATCACAAATGAGTAGCAGGAAGTCCCATCTCAGGTGTCATGTGTTGCATTACCAAGGACTTCGCTTGAACTACTTTAAGTGCTAATACAGTTTCAAGATTGCACTTCAGTTATGATTTTCCTATTATTGCAGCATAACCATCTTCTGTTATGGTTGGTGACTTCTATTTACCTCTTTCTCTCACAACCAGGAAAAGATACGAGTTGCTGTTTATTTCCACCAGGCAGCTCTGAAGTTTGTTGATGGTACGGGATTCTGCTTGCAGTGTCAATGCAGGCTTTGTCCTCACATCTCTTTAATCATTACTTTATCATTGCATCTCAATTGGTTTTGTATTGTGCAGCTGCTGCTGCAGCTGGTGTGGCAGATGAATACAAGGTTTCAGACGAGGTCAAAAAACAAGGATTTGGAATTGACCCAGATGTCCTTGCCTCCATTGTCCGTGGACATAATGTTAAGGTTCTTGAAGTCAATGGTGGAGTTCAGGGGATTGCAGAGAAAGTTTCTGTCTCAATTGATGAAGGTGTACAAACAATTGATAAACCTACAAGGCAAAACACTTATGGGTGCAATCGTTATACAGAGAAACCTCCCAGATCATTTTTTATGTTTATCTGGGAAGCGTTGCAGGACTTGACTTTAATTATTCTTATGATTTGTGCTGCAGTCTCTATAGGTGTCGGCATTCCTACTGAAGGATGGCCAAAGGGCTTGTATGATGGGTTGGGTATCATACTTAGTATCCTTTTGGTAGTCATGGTTACTGCCATTAGTGACTACAAGCAATCCTTACAGTTCATGGACTTGGATAGGGAGAAGAAAAAAATATTTATTCAGGTCACAAGAGATGGGAGAAAACAAGAAGTCCCAGTTTATGACCTTGTTGTCGGGGATGTTGTCCAATTGTCTCCTGGAGACATTGTTCCAGCTGATGGAATTTATTTATCAGGATACAGCTTGGTAATTGATCAGTCAAGTTTGTCAGGGGAGAGTGAACCTGTCAATGTGAATGAAGAACCCTTCCTTCTTTCAGGAACCAAAGTGCAAGATGGGTCAGCAAAGATGCTAGTGACAGCAGTTGGCATGAGGACTGAATGGGGGAAGTTGATGAAAACTCTAAATGATGGTGGAGAGGATGAGACCCCACTGCAGGTGAAGCTGAATGGTGTTGCTACAATCATTGGCAAGATTGGCTTGGCTTTTGCTGTGCTAACATTTTTGGTATTAACAATAAGGTTTCTGGCAGAGAAAGCACTTCGTAAAGAGTTTACAAGTTGGTCTTCAAGTGATGCATTGACACTTCTGGACTATTTTGCTATTGCTATTACAATAATTGTTGTGGCTGTTCCTGAAGGATTACCATTGGCAGTGACTTTGAGTCTTGCCTTTGCAATGAAAAAACTAATGAATGAAAAGGCGCTTGTTAGGCACCTCTCTGCTTGTGAGACGATGGGGTCTGCTAGTTGCATTTGTACGGATAAGACTGGGACTCTAACCACAAACAACATGGTAGTTGATAAGATATGGATGTATGGAAGAGCTAGGGATATTAAAAGGAATAGCAGCGGAGGCATTTTGGAGATGGAAATATCCAAAGAGGTCTTGATCTTCCTTTTTCAGGTTGTATTTCGAAACACTGGTTGTGAAATGACTAAGGATGACGATGGCAGGGATAAAATTTTGGGAACACCAACTGACAAGGCATTGTTTGAGTTTGGCTTGCATTTGCATGGTGATTTTGATGCATATTGCAGAGATTTTCATATTCTAAAGGTTGAGCCTTTCAATTCAGTTAGGAAGAAGATGTCTGTGGTTGTGGCTCTTCCTGAAGGGGGACTACGAGCTTTCTGCAAAGGTGCATCAGAAATTGTGTTACAAATGTGTGACAAGTTTGTTAATGAGAGGGGGAGGCCTGTTCATCTTTCTGAAGAACAGGTACGGAATATCTCGGAGGTCATAAATAGTTTCGCTTCCAAAGCCTTGAGAACTATCTGCCTAGCTTTTAGAGACCTAGGTGCCACTTCTGATGAAAGTGTCATCCCTGATTCTGGCTATACATTGATAGCAGTTGTTGGAATCAAAGATCCAGTCCGCCCTGGCGTTAAGGATGTAGTTCAGACTTGTCTAGATGCTGGAATTACTGTTCGGATGGTAACTGGTGATAATATTAATACAGCTAAAGCTATTGCCAAAGAATGCGGCATACTTACAGAGGATGGCTTGGCCATCGAAGGACCAGAGTTTCATTGCAAGAATCCTGAGGAGATGAGGGAAATTATACCCAAAATTCAGGTTCTGGCATTGTTGCATGCAGAAAAATGATCTTGCAGTTATATGCACTGTAAGATGTGTGACTTTGTTTATTGCTTGTTATGGAAACAGGTAATGGCTCGATCGTTGCCTTTGGACAAGCATACCTTGGTGACCAATTTGAAGAATATGTTTGGAGAGGTTGTGGCTGTAACTGGTGATGGGACAAATGATGCCCCTGCTTTGCTTAAGGCAGACATTGGACTTGCTATGGGCATAGCAGGAACTGAGGTTTGTATGTCTGCTATCTTTAATTCATTTTGACGGTTTTAACAAGCTAAGGCATGGATCCTTCTCTTGTTTCTTCTAGATGCCATTGTTTAAGGTTTTATTTTACAGTAATTTGTTGGGGTTGTTGTCCATTTAGCATTTTTTGATATTTCTATATTGTTGTTTACAAGTTTTGTAATCTCTAAACACAGCATATGAATCAAGCAATGTCCTTGCTTCTATTACACGCATACTTTCAAATTTCATTGACAGATAAGTCATAGAATTTAAATGCAAAGATACTAAAATTTATATAGGTTCCATCTTTGTTGCTGTTAGACCTATGTCCACATAATGATATTTGAAATGGAGTCAAGAAGACTGTTTAAATTCACATAACTATAATGGCTATACATCACTGGATATCCTAAGTTACCTACTTGTGTTTGTATTTATTGTAAGACTTGTTTGAAAGCTTCAGGAATCCTTGGGCAGACCAATCCATCAGCATGGCCATGGGCTCAACCAATGAAACTGTTATGTAGATGTTTTATATTCCATGAGTTTTTCACCATGTCAACTTCTAGTTTTTAAGTCACAATGACACAATTTGGAACCATATTCATATCCATGGCAGCATTTTGGCACAGATATGATTAAATTTCTATATAAAATTTTAAAATCTTATATAACAAATGATCATCTGGAGAACCTTCCTCCATTCCAGATCTAAGACATTA
The DNA here is from genome assembly GCA_037832345.1 of Rhizophora mangle. NCBI lineage: Eukaryota > Viridiplantae > Streptophyta > Magnoliopsida > Malpighiales > Rhizophoraceae > Rhizophora > Rhizophora mangle. The sequence goes on along the minus strand of JBAPLJ010002022.1, from coordinate 620,277 downwards.
ATATGGATATTGTCAAACACTATCTCGCTGGCATTATGGACATTTATCCTGCATTTTCTTTTAACCAATATCTTTACAACCTTATATATTTGTGCAGCTGCTGTACTAGATAAGTTCATTTTATCCTTCTCAGAAATGTAAAAGACTCGTGGATAGATTTTGTGATTGCAGTTGAGATAGTTGTTCCTGTGGCCTTTAGCCAATCTCAACACTTGTAGGCTTGCTTTCCATCAATGTGTCCAACTTGATTTTCATCTCTTTGAATGACTAATGTGCCCGTATTATAGCCTCAAAATATAGACATTTAATTCCTTTGCATGAGGGCAAATGAGTTTTCCTTCCTCAATTTAAACATTAAAGTTTCCAGTCAGCATACTTGCTGTATTTTATTTCTCTATATTGTCACCAAATTTTCACGATAATTGAATAGCAATAAGAGGTCACTTTCATAAAGTGACTTCCATGCCCCTTAATTTATCATTGCCTTGTTAAAATTTTGAGGTCAATCCAGTCATTTCCTTGCATAAATTTTGACTTCTACCAATGCATTTGGTTTTGCAAATTCTTATTTGATTTTATATTGCATATGGCCTTACTTGACCTTTTAAGGTACTCTCTGCAGGTTGCAAAAGAAAATGCCGATGTCATTATATTGGATGACAATTTTACCACCATTGTTAATGTTGCTAAATGGGGTCGTGCAGTTTATATAAACATTCAAAAATTTGTGCAGTTCCAGCTGACAGTTAATGTTGTTGCTCTTGTAATCAATTTTGTTTCTGCATGCATTACAGGTATGTTGGCTCATGAAGCCAGTGATCTATGATAACGTTCATGTCATTCAGAATATTACAATGACTTTTGTCATCTTAATCTTCCATGTAATTTGCAGGGTCTGCTCCCTTTACGGCTGTGCAGTTGCTTTGGGTGAACATGATTATGGACACTCTCGGTGCCCTGGCATTGGCTACAGAACCTCCAAATGATGGATTGATGAGAAGGCCCCCTGTAGGAAGGGGTGCAAGTATCATTACAAAGGCCATGTGGAGGAATATATTTGGTCAGAGTATCTATCAGTTAGCCATCCTTGCAGTTCTCAACTTTGATGGGAAACATCTGTTAGGACTTAGTGGTTCAAATGCTACCAGTGTTCTCAATACTCTGATATTCAACTCTTTTGTATTTTGCCAGGTATGGCTTTGTGCTTTCATCATGTCTTCCTGTTTCTCTCTGTGGATTGCATTGTAGTGACGTTAGTGTTGTTTGACACTATTCGTATGTATCGTTTAGAATTTTACGTCATAACTAATGTGCTAAAATACTCAGGTGTGTTCCAATCTTATCCTAGTTCCATTCAGTCAATATCATACAAAACGTCAGACACCACAGTTGAGAGTTACTATGCCGATGCTGTTTTAAGAAGTCTCTGTTGAATTATATCGCGTCTTTCTGTTTTCTTTGGTTTGCAAACAGTGTTTTCAGATGTTGCATTCTGTGGCAATGTACCGTGGTGAACTTTACACTTTCTAACATAACTTTGTTCTGAAAATTTTCAACTCAGGGCTTGCAAGATGCTTTTTGTGCCTATCATTCATTTTCTTTTCCTTTCTTCCCAGGTGTTTAATGAAATAAACAGTCGTGAAATAGAGAAGATAAATGTATTTCGAGGCATGTTCCACAGCTGGATATTCTTAGGTGTTATGGTTTCCACAGTGGGATTCCAAGTAATCATAGTAGAGTTCCTGGGAACTTTTGCAAACACGGTGCCTCTAACCTGGCAACTATGGCTTCTCAGCATCGTGCTTGGAGCAGTAAGCATGCCAATTGCGGTTGTCCTAAAGTGCATCCCCATCGAAAGAGACGCGGCAAAGCATCATGATGGTTATGATGCTCTCCTTTCTGGTCCAAACCTGGCTTGAAAGGTGAAGGTTCAGGGGACAGTAGTAATTTTGCTGGGCATAAGCGACAAGTAGAACGGTAAAAGTCTTTTCACTTCTTTTTTTTTCTCTCCTCTTTATTTTTATTTTCTTGACATTATAGAATAGCCAAGATCACCCTGCGCTGTCTTCACTCTTGTTTCTAACTCTACAGAACTCTACCTGCAAACAGTACAGTTACAGTGACTTAGATCACCAATCATCAAGTTCTTAGATTTTGCAACGCTAGAGTCTCGTATATTTGGTTCCCCCCCCCCCCCCCCGGGGGGGCATAATTTTGATCTTTGAGTGGGGTTGATTGATATTCCACTTACAGCAAAAAGAGCATCTGATACGGGAAAGACACATGGTGTTTAACCACATATGCATAATTGCGTTAGAAAAAGGAAAATGTTGCTTGTCGGTATAGTGCCTTTTTATTTTTTTTAAGGGACAATGCTTGTTTACGAAAATGAAAGAGAGCAAGATATTAAAGAAAACAGCAATTATTGCTTCATAGGGAGATTGTGTTAGCTGTATAAGACGGGATGAGTATGACAACTATAAAGTTCCTCCCCCCCCAACAAAAAAAAATCGAGAATTAAATTGAAACAACAATGAAATTCTTTAAAAGCAAATAACAAACAAACGGAAATTAATATTTGAATTTGATAAATTCGAACTTCAAGTGAGTATGAAGCTGGTTAAAACAACTACAAATTTTTAGAATTCTTAGGTTCGATTCAGTTAATCAACACAGGATTAATAGACCTGCATCTCAAAATTATGATATTCTATTTGAGTCCCCAAGGGATCTTAGAGGCTCCCCCCCGATCTTATCGTCCACATCTTTCGGAAATTGGTTTCATGGATCTTCGTGTTGCTAGGGTTGGCATATTCCCATGGTGGGCATGTTACCCTTTAATTTTTGAATCTCGGTCTACCTAGGATACAAGCAAAACCAAAAGACAACTCTTTCGTGGACCTCGACGACAGACCTTTAACGCTGCATGTGGGACTCACTCCTCTGTCAATGGAAGTCAGGTTAGTAGATTTCTTCATATATATTTGAAAGCAAGCCCGTGTTAATGCGGATTAGGGGTCAATTTACCACTTGATCTTTTCATTGTTGATAATTTTAATTTATTAAGTATAAAGCTTTGTCACTTAAAGCATTATATGCACTGCATGTGACAGTGGGTTATATATATATATATATTTCCAGGTGATGATCCAAAGAGGAAGCCATAATCACTTAGATGGTAATTGAACTCGAATGCATCATATACCTACTTGGAAAGGGATTATGAAGCCGTCCTAATGGTATATGTGCACACATGATACAAGCATGCTAACTAAACTTGCAATGTTTTTCATTTAAATAAGAAAAGCAAGATTTTGTCTACAATCTTTATGCCTTCGTGGTTTTTACTCACCTTTTTTTTTTTTTTTTTTTTGAAGAATTTGCTCATCGTATCTATTCTGTCTTTCGTTTTCACCTTAACTTTTTGTTACGTGTATTATGTGGCAGTTTAGCAAATATAACGCAGGTATAACTAGACGTCATTTTAGCAAATCGTTAATGATGTGACGTTTTAAAAAAAAATTAAAAAGTTTGAAGACAAAAATGGAAAAAAAAATCTAAAAATTCAAAATAAAATCTGAAAAAGTCTATAATTTTTAACAGAATTTAAATCAAAAAAATTCCAAAAAAAATTTTTTTCTTTTGAAAAATAATGAGTAAAAATAACATTAATTCATAAAAATAAAGATTGTGATTATTTTGGTTTTTGGCCTTTCACTTATAAGAACGTTTTCCCTGCAACGTGGACTAATTAGACTCTCCACCTAAAGAACTAAATAAATATTCCTCTTGTTACGGTCTAGGTGTGAGCTATATATAGGCCTCTAGGTGTGAGCTATATATAGGCTTCTAGGTGTGAGCTATATATAGGCTATAAGCCTAACGGTGTTTGAGTGTCTTAAAATTTTTGCACTACACTTTGATTCAGCCCCTAAAGTCAAGATTTAAATAGCAATTAAATCTTTCATATATTCTCTTTAATTACTATTAAAATTTTTCTTTTTTTGAATAAAAGATAAATATGACTGTTTCTGGTTAATTATTGTCTAAAAAGGTATTTGGACGAAAAATATACCTGGAACTGGTAAGAAACGGACCGAAAAAAAAAAAGAAAAAAGACTTACTAATTGCAGGTAAAAATGTATAGACTTGTACTAAAATCAAAAGAGAAATGGTCTAAAAATTTGAGGCCTAATTGATAATTTTGAAAGTTAAAAAGACAATTATGATTTTGGCCCTTGCGGACATGACGGACACAAAGTTATGTTCAATTCAATCACTTGTTTGTTTGGTCCGGATTTTCAATCACCCCAACTCCCACGTACTCACAAATAGGAACAAACCCAACCTCTTCAATTTCGTTTCAGAATCAGATCAACCAAAACTTTTGTGATGAACAACCGACACACGAGCCATTGATGGAGCTTGGGAGGTGAGTGAGAGAGAGAGAGATTCAAGACCCCCACAAAAGGAAAAGGCAAAACAGAAAGAAAAAACACAATGCTATCCTTAAAAAGAGAAGCCCTTTTCATAGCTTGTCTGATTTTCCTATGGTACTCCTCAAACATTGGAGTCTTGCTTCTCAACAAATACCTGCTCTCAAACTATGGCTTCAGATTCCCTATCTTCCTCACAATGTGCCATATGTCAGCTTGTGCCATTCTCAGCTACCTTTCTATTGTTTTCTTCAAGATTGTGCCTCTCCAGGCCGTCAAATCCAGGCCCCAGTTGCTCAAGATTGCTACTTTGAGTGTTGTCTTTTGTGGTTCTGTTGTGGGTGGCAATATCTCTCTCAGATACTTGCCTGTCTCGTTCAACCAGGCTGTGGGTGCCACCACCCCATTCTTTACTGCTGTTTTTGCCTACTTGATGACCTTCAAGAGGGAGGCTTGGATTACTTATGCAGCTCTTGTACCTGTTGTTGGTGGTGTGATCGTTGCTAGTGGGGTAATGCCTTTTGCTCTTCTCAGTTATCTAGATCTTCAATTGTTAAGGGAGCACCTTGGCTTGAAATTTGATGTTAATTGCTTATGAAATTGATGCAATGTAGCCAATTTGATTTAAAAACTGCAGATCCGGGATCTTATTTACATGTGTTGGTGTCTAATATTCAATGAATTCACCTTGGGGCAATTCTCTCTAGGAATTGTATGGGCTAGGCTCATGTGCTTTTTGTTAGAACCACTAAGGTGGACAACAATCTCTTGACGTAAAATTCCTAAAATGTTGATGTCAAATTCTTGGCAGCGTAAATCAGTTGTGAACTAGGTGATAAATAAGAACACTTGTAGGCATTGGTAAGAATCTTTGTGTCTTATGCGGCAGTGTCAGAACCACAATTTCTGGAGTTATATTATGCTGAGAAAACTCTCTTTTAGCGAAGCATTCAGAGTTTACATTTTTAAGGGAAATATAGGAGGGCTGGAACCATAGAACTAATTTGTGTGGGCCAGTGTATACTATTCTTGCTGGGTTCTAATGACTTAACTTTTGTTATCCAAACATTATTTGATTTCAGGTTTTGTATACTTTGTGATTGAAATGATCTATTTGTACCTTAAGATGTGCAAATGATTACATGATGACCTTGGACTGTGGAAATTTGGTGGATGCATATTTGTGTTAGAAAAATTAGAAGTGTGTTAAGATAGTTGACTAGAAGCACAAAAGTTGCAACTCAACAGGCTCAGATCTCACCAAAATATTGCAATTAGAAGCAGGTTGGATATTTGGGTGCTCAGAGATAGCAAGGATCATTAATTTTTTAGACACATTAGTTTCAGGTGGCTAGATTTTTCCAAATCAATGATAGATGCCTTCATCCATTTTGTTTTTCTTGAATTAGTAAGAGTCCTTAACCTGCAATGTTTCCCTCTATCCTTTATTGATCTAAAAAAAGTCAGGCCTCTGGCAACAGTTTATGGGTGGTAGTAGGCTTCTTCTGGTTGTGACTGTTCTGGAAAAGCAATAGTAAATTTGGCTGTATAAAATGTCCTGTAGGGGCATTGAAGCCCATGTTTCCTAAAGAGATTGCCAATTTTTTAAATATTCCCACCTGAAAAAAATGAAAAAGAGAAAAGGAAATCCTCACTTGAATGCCCTTCCTTTTGCCTTCATTTACTTCATATTGCACATTATATACCTCTGCCCATTGTGTTTTTCTTTCTTTTATCTGAGGGTTCCTTCAGCTCCTGCTGGAGATCTGACCTTGCATTTGTCTTCTCAATGGCAGGGTGAGCCAAGTTTTCACCTTTATGGGTTTATCATGTGCATAAGTGCAACGGCTGCTAGGGCCTTCAAGTCTGTTCTTCAAGGCATTCTGCTTTCTTCTGAAGGGTGAATCCTTTATTGCTTTGGGTTGATGATCTTAAGAAGTGCATTACCTGCTTTCAATGTGTGAAATTGATTACAAAGTTCCATCCATCTAACATCCATTCAATCACATTAACTTCTTTTTCAGGCAGTTCTAGAAAAACTAATCCCCCATGTATTCTCATTTAGAGTATGTAATCCTTTGAAATTTTGCTAGCCGGTCCTCTTTTTTTTATTTATTAATTTTGTTTGTTTAATGGGGAAAATGTGCTGAGAGGAATGAGTGCCATTCTGGCACTCTTCATACTCAGATATGAACAAAACTGAATCCCAACTTAAAAGAAAAAGAAAATGGAAAAAGAAAGGGATGGAGGATTTTTTTTTTTTTTCAGAGTATTAATAGGAGGAATATAGAACTTGGATGCTGACACTTGGCTGAATGGGACATGAAAAGGTGTCAGTTGTCTTGGAGATATGGTGTATTAAGTGGAAATGGTTATGGATTGATAGGAAGACTAGTATAACGCACTGTTTGAGATTGATGAACTGATAAACAGAGCAACCTATATATGTATACTGCTTTACTTTTGCCCACTCACTTGTTTCTAATTATCAGAAGAAAAAGTTGCACATATACCTATGCATACATAAGAATGTAATCCATTTATAAATATGCTACAAATTATACGCATGCTCCAATGCAGAAATTGCTTAGATTGAGTAATAGTGTATCCATATGGTATATGAACTCTCCCCTTGTATTTAATTACTTGGACCTCTCTAAGTCAATAATTGCTACTGCAATTTTTTTTTTTTTTCATCAACCATTATTTTCCATTAACATTGTTGCAGCAACAGGGTCATCTTATGTGCTAAATTTGTTACAACTGACCTTTGTATAATTTTCTTATTTCTATATATTTTTTTTTAAATTATTAGTAGCCACTAAGCACTTAAAATTCATGAATTCATCAAAGCAATGCATTATGATATTGATAGGTCAAGTAGGTTATCTAATATGTGTGTTTTTTCTACCTTTGCTTTTGCATCAGATTGATCATGTCTTTCTTTTTGTCCACGTAAACCCTAAATTCCTACTGACTTGTGTTCCACAATGCAAATTGGCAGAATAAGCATGTTACCTAGTTGGAAAGTTTGCTTAGCATGCCAATACTTTATGAACTGAGAGAGCATGTATCCTGGTATTGAAGATGTGAGACATTAATTCTACATTGCCTCAATTCCAAGTATATAACACAAATCTTTGAGGCAAGAGGTCTTCTTAATCTGGATACATCTTAAGAGCCTCACGACTCAAAGAGTGTCTGAACAGTATCTCGATGCAATGGTTAATAAAAAACACACACACACATATATTAGACTCCAACATACATTAGCAAAAAAATGAGTAACTTAAAACACTATCTACAGAATATTACTATACTTGGATGCCATAAAATTTTTGCCAGGTTGCCTGAGAGTATGTTTCATACCTCCAACTGGAGGTTGTATGCTGCATGCCACCTAATGGCCCAATCCATGCTCTTACGTAGTGGTCCTCTTCTCTTAACCCAAGCATGTTGCTTACTTGCACTGGTATATAAGGGTTACCTTACAGGTACTCATTGCACATTTTGCAGGGAAAAATTGAACTCAATGAATCTGCTGTTGTATATGGCACCAATTGCTGTTTTAGCATTATTGCCTGCAGCAATTATAATGGAGCCTAATGTAATAGAAGCCACTTTAGAACTTGGAAGGGAACATAAGTTTTTGTGGGTGCTGCTTACTGTTAACTCGGCAATGGCATATTCAGCTAACTTGTTAAACTTCTTGGTTACTAAGCATACAAGTGCCCTGACACTCCAGGTTTGGCATTGTTTACCCCTTATGCCTTATTTTTCTGTTTAATGTGCTTGTTGATTTGTTTGCATAAAATTTTGTTGAAAGTAAATTCCCATATATTTTCAACAGTGGAACTAGTCTCTATCAATTGTGCAACATAGATCCTGAAGTGCTTTATTTACAGTGTAGATCATAGGTTTACTGGTATGATTTGCAATACTCTTACATTACATCCTTTATCTTGAAATTATCTTTGCTTGTCAAATTCATGATTGATTGCTCCAATGGGAAGGCCTTTAGACAACTCTACATGTTGGGATTATCTTCCTGAAATTCCATGTGGGTATAGCTTTGCTTATGTGAGCCATCTAATAGACTTTTACAACTAAAATAACCAGAAAATTTTTCATTTATGATTATAAATGTGTTGGTTATAATTTTGGTCTGCAACTTTTAGTTTGCTTATCAAGAAATCTGCAGACGCCTGAAATTAAATTTTCAAGATCAACTTAAAATATGGCATGGCTGTGAGGAGTCCTATCTCCACTGCATGGAGCCTTGACTATCTTTTTCTCTGGAATGATGGGATCAGGTATTGGGAAATGCAAAAGGTGCAGTGGCTTTTGTTATCTCACTATTCATCTTCAGGAACCCTGTAACATTTGTGGGCGTTGGTGGATACACCATGACCGTTGCTGGGGTGGTTGCTTATGGAGAAACAAAGAGAAGGTTTAGATGAAGGTTCCTGGATTGACCAATTCTTATATTGCTTTTATGAAGAGGTTAGTGAAGTTACATGGGCCAGATTATTTAGTTTTGTTGTGTGTGGACGTCTGAGAGAGAGAGAGAGAGAGAGAGATTCACATTATTCTGTTGTATCTATTGTCTACAAGCACCACCTTTATATTATATCCAATTCTATTTATTTCTCAGTCCTGTTTGATAGCTGCTTTTGTTGTCCTAATTTTGTTTCTTGCAAAAGATAAAATGCCAGAAGATTGCAGGCTTGCTTTTATTTATTTATTTATTTATTTTGATACATCGGATTTAAAGCCCACTTTATGGGAGAATTTGATGGAGTTACCAAGTGCTTTGTTCGTATGGCCAACCAATAGTAAGAGCTTCTTTAATCTGTTAAACTTTACTCAGATTGAATTCTTGTAGATTGGTTTAAAGAGGAAAGGACGCTACATCCTATGTTTTAGATTTCTTCATCATCATCATCATCATCATCTTCTTGAGTCATATGACATGTGATATTCCAGGTCTTGCATTGCATGGCATGCCTCAAGAGACTGTTAACCTGTAAAAGGATGGCAGGGTTGGGCAGGGTTTATTACCCCATTTTGGTGTTAAAAAAATAACTTCCCACAACTTGGGCAGGGTATATATACTTTCCTGTCGTCTGATATGTAGGATGCTGTTTTCCTTTTTTGCATTATATATTTATGAGAAAAGTTAAATGGATTTACTCAAGGACACATGGTAGGCACAAAAGGTATATACATCAAGCATATCTCTTATGCTGTCACAAATAAATGAAATTAAAAATAAAAACTTTATTTTAATATTCTCATTTGATCATTATATACCCCCCTATAAACACAACTATGTAATAGTACTCTATATTTATATGAGTACTGAGACAACACTTAAGAAAGAGGAGAGAGAGAGAGAGAGAGAGAGAGAGAGAGAGAGAGAGAGAGAGAGAGAGAGAGAGAGTATGAGATGGAAGGCATACTTACATGAATTGGGTAAATGTGGCTGGTTTGAACGAGACCCGGACATGGGCTCGGTGGCTGGCCCAGCCTGAGGTTTATAATAAGGCAAGAAATTTTTTACTTTAAGTCTCAAAATAGCCCATTTATATGGATTGGGTGTTTTGCATCCCATCAATTTTTTTGTGGGGTAGGCTAAAATTTAGGAAATTTTAGTTGTCGCATATTTAAGTTTGTTTTTATTACCAAAAAAAATTGTTATATGAAAAAAAATTATATATTATAAAAATTTTTAATTTATTATAAAATATTATTTTTGCTAAGTTGAATAATTATTTTTTTTGATTTCTTAATAAATAATTTTATTTAATAAAAAATTATTTGTCTTAATAAAAAATATAACTTATAATAAATTGGAAAAAAAATTTTACTTAATATTTAGCATTATTTTATCAAAAATTACTAAAAGTGTATCAAAACTAACCATAGTGAGTCGACGTGGATGGAATATGAAATTTTTTATGATACCACCCAATATGAAATTTTAGTGTATCAAAAATTACTAAAAGCTGTAGTAGAGTTTTTCTTTTGTGTTATGCTTTGGTGGGTTTTAATGGGTTTTTGTTACTTTGCTCTGTTTCTGGTCATATACTGACTGAATCTTTGCTTGATTTCGTCCTTTAGGTGTATTTTTCTTTTTTTTTTTTCTAAGAATTTACCATTTGTGGACTTTTTTCTTTTTGTGATTTTCTTTGGTGGGGAAACAAAGTCATGAATGGGTTAGGCTTTGGACTTGTCACAAGAAGTCTCTTAATCACTGTAAAAAGTAAAAGCAAGTTGTCAAATCCAAGAAACTCTCTATCCCCACCCCATAAAAACAAGAGTTTTGCTTTTAAGAGCAGAAGGGAGAAACATTGCTCACTTGATTGTAAGAAGGTTACATGGAACTCTATTTGATAGATTTGATAAGAAAACAAGAATCAGTGCTGCTAGAGCTTCTCAAAGGGAGGGAGCAAAACAAATGAATTTGAGGGCATTTTGATCCCTTTAAACTATTATAATGACATTTTTGTTATTAAATCAAATTTTCACTAATAGCCACTTAACAGAATATAATTTCTAATATTGCATTAATAATTTGGCATGTTTTCAATAATTTATGATATTATAGTATGTTTTTTTTTTTTTTTTTTAATGAAAGCAAATTTTAGTAAATTTTCCTAAAATTTGAATCCAAGATTTCTTCCCCTTCAAACCTTATGGCTTTGTGAGGTGGCCAACTAAGAAAAGCTAGTGATTTAATACAAAGCAATGGCGATTGGCTACATGGATAAGAGGAGAAAAGGGAGGAGGTAAGTTGGTGGGGAAAGTACAGTTCATACGTAAGTGTTACTTTTCAATTCTAGTAAGAAGTAAATTCCCATATTAAAAAAAAAAAAAAAAGATTGAACCATAATTTTTAGTATGACAATGACTAGACCCACATTGTTCAGATGTAGTTCACCTAATTTCATAGCCCTCATAAAAGATCAAACACATGCCTATTGATGTAATCACTCCATGAGAAAATTCATCCTAACAATTTCAAATCCATTGTTTATGTGTAAACGTTTCTTATTGAATTGTTCCTACTAAATTAGCATTAATCCCTTCCAATATCAAGTACTCCAACCTAGGGGGAAAATGGAAAACAAAACAGAAACCATGCATAACCTATCTCTAAATCTCCTTAAGAAGAGGCACGAAGAACTTGAGTCGAAGAAAAAGCACACTTCTTCCACATTTGTTCACCCTTTTTCACGTACTTGGCTTCATTTCCATTGAACTTACTTTCTCCTTCAATATCTTCAGCAATGTACCTCACCAAGATGTCATGGCAAGCTTTTCCCATCACCAAAGTCTCTCCACAACACTCGTCCGTAATAGCCACATCCTCAAGAGTCATGGTTGCCACCAGCTCTTCTCCACACTCTGGACTCACTTTCTCCGTGCAACCAATCAAGAACATGTTATAGTCCGCTGATGCCTGCAGCGCTGGCACTGGCACCGGCACCGGCACATCGCGGGTGTCTTTGTGGATCGCAGCTGCAAGCCTCAGCAGTGAGATCAGCATCGTTAACGTGCATGACAAGTTACCAATCAGCCTAATCACCATGATTTTTATTTCTTTGATTATTTCCTTTTGCGTTTGTTCTTCAAGAAAGAGAGTTTAAATAGACTTGGTTGATTACACTCTAGATAGGCTTATTCAATTTGCAGCGTTTCCAATTCCATTGGCAATACAAATTAAGATGGTTTTATCGACCCCTTAATTGTTTCGACCGTTTTGGGTCCAATTCAATTTATCTTTATTAAATAATTTTAATAAGGTGAAGTGAAACTCATCAATTTATATGCATGCACTTTAATTGACCTTTGCATAACGTTTTCTATACATTTAACCAACAAGTTGAGGGTAAGAACAAATAAATTTCATTTTTCAATTATTACGGTGTTTTTCTAAGAGGCATATTTTAAAATTTTTCTAAGAAAAATGTAATCTAAATTTTCTCTAGCTAGATCTCCGGCCTGGCTAGAATGAGTTTGGATAACTCAAGTACATTACTACTGAGCAAAGATATCAGTCAGGTTTTACTCATAACGCCCATGTGACGCCGACGTTATCAAAGGTCACACATTAGGCAGAAAAGGACCATCGCTCCTCGTGATGGTTTTTTAAACCTAACACTTCTTTTTTTTCCTCTAATTTTTGGAAATTAACCCTAAAAGTTGCAAAGATTATTTAATGAAAAGCTACTTCCACAGTAAAACGAAATATATATAGTCCAATAAATTTTCTAATAATAGCCCATGTCTTAATAATAATATGATCTTGGAGGCAGTTTGGAGATAGATATGATAAATAAACTAATTATAAATTAATTAATATTAAATTTACAAGACGTGTGTATTTATTATATGTATTTTAAAAATATATTTTTTTATATTTTATTTAAATAAGAAAAATTTTAAAATTAAATTATGAATATTTTAAAAAATATAAAATAAATTTAAAATAATTTTTTTTTAAAAAATAAATTATAAGTATTTTTTTAAAAAAATAAATTTAAATTTTTTTTCTTCATAAAATAAAAATAATTATAATTTTTTTAAAATATATTTTTTATATTTTATTTCTTATATTTTCCCTTTATATAATATTTTAAACTTACTAACTTTTCAAAATATCATTTTTATTATAACATCATCCTTGAAGTCACTAGCTTTGCCCACTTCAGACATGTTTACTTGGATAACACCCATAAAACACCCACTTATTGTACTTATCATATTTAAAAAATTCTCTCTCCTCATCAGTAGGGATAACTTTTGTCGAAACGAAAATCTTTTCCTCCATCACTTAAAACCAAAATTGACCATTCATTATAATTCTCTTATTAATAAATTTAGTTTAATACATTCCTTATTTAAAATTCCAAAGGTAGTCATTCATGGCTATTATATATGGATACTAACATCGATATCCATATTATACCAAATTGGTTTATGAAATGATTGACTTATTTTAGGTTTTTTCTTGAAATTCTCTTTCCACAAATCCAAAAAGTATCCCAACTTTTCAAAGACCAATACAAACCTACCTAACATGAATAGTGATTCCCTTCTTTTATCCTTTTCTCTACCAAATTCTTTGTCCCTTAGGTCTTAGCATGATATTTTGATTATCAACTTCAAAATAACCTTTTTGCTTACCTAAAGATTCAAAATAAAATGGTAGGATTCTTTTAATATCCCTAACAAAATTACCAAAACTAACATGTGACTTTTAAATCAATCAACCCATCAAATTCCCTAAACCCTAAATCAACAAATGATCATGACTACCAATGCTTACAAAACCTAAAATTCTACCCCTGACCCTAAATTTGTTGAACTCCTTATTGCTAGATTTTTAAACCAACTTAAGGGATGGTGAGATTACCATTTTATTGAATCTTAACACCAAAAAAATTCTTCATGCTATTCAAACCACTGAAGATAATATTTCCATCCTTAATAATTTAGAAAATCCAATTTTAGATGTTATTACATGCCTAATCCTTACAATTCCCTCCATTTTCTTGGCAATCCATATCATCTTAAGGATAAAAAATTTGAATTACTTAATAACTTAAGATGAGGCAAGCTTAGTGATTTCTAAAATTACAAAACATCTTTCATACTCAACTAATGCTTTGTAATGATTCCAATCAACCCTTTTAAAAAGAAAAATTTCTTAATAGTTTTCCTTTACTCCTTAGGTAAAAGGTCTACACTACCCTTTAAAACATTTATGGAAACTCAAGTCCTTATAATAACCTCACTTATGGTCAACTTATTAGTTATACTTAAAAAAAAGGTTTCAGAATCTATCAAGACATTGAATTCAAAAAAACACCTCAAATGGGAATTTAAATAATTTTGTTTTAAAGTTAGCACTTTTAATTAATAAGTTGTCTCTTTCTAAATGTTCTTCCAAAAATAAATCTTTTTGAACTTCTTCTAAAAAAAAAAAAAAGTAAATTGTCATCATCAACCTCATACATTTACAAAGAAATCTTTTCCTACAAAATTACGTCTAATAAACTCTTCAAAACCTCTCTATTGTTCTTATTGTGGCAAACCAAGTCATATCGCTAAATATTGTAATTAATTGTTATCTTTAAGAACTCCAATTACAATTTAACACTCCTAAAAATTTAAAACCTTTATTCTAACAAACTTCTAAATCAAAATCTGAATTTTTTGATACTTTTGAAAATGAAGTCCCTTTACAGCTAGATGAAATCTAAACTTCTTCCTCCACTTCATTTGACTCTAAAACAAAATATCTTCATACTGTTACAAAAAGACCAAGAATTCCTTTTTAATATCATTGAAAATCTATAAGATTCCAATAAGAAAAAATAATATCTTAACAAACTCCTCAAAACTATTAACCCTCAATGTTCTACTTCTTCCACTGTATCTTCCATTATTACTCTATTTTATAATCTTACTACTATATTAAACATTTGAAACCATTTTCATATTACACTTATACACTTTAAACTTCATTTTGAAATCAAAACTATCAAAATTAAACTTCATCTTCTCAAACAAAGACAACAAAATGATAATGAAATCCTTTAACTTCTACTTTCCAAACACCTTGAACAAGAACCTAAAGAGTCTTAACATGAACCCTTCACCCCTTAACCTAACATAAATAACTTTGAAAAACTTCCTACAAATTTTCTTTTTGCATTAAGACAAATTACTTTTAGCAAGTATCTTATTAAAATTATTTTAGAATTTTTTTAAAATTTTTCATTAGATATAATTGCTTTATTTAACATTGATGTTGATTTAAATTGCATAAAACACAATATTATCCTTCAACAATTTCATCAACTTACAAATGGAAAAATTTTTGCTACTAAAAATTCCAAAATACACATCACACATAAAACTATTGCATGTATTCAAATTAGCAATTTTTGATTTAAAACTCCTTTTGTCTTTATTGAAAACATGCATCATTTTGTCATTTTAAGCACACCTTTTACTAATCTTATTACCCCTTATATCATAACATATGATGGTATTACTTTCAAAACCAATAAATAACATCTTTTTTTCCCTTTTATTGAAAAAAACAACTAGAAATCTTAGTCTCATAAAAGCCCATTCCGTCTATACACAATCTCTTCATACACTCATCACTACAAAAACTCAATATTTATCTCTCTTTTAGAGTAATCTTACACTATAGCACACTTAAAAAAACACTTGATACTCCCTCCATTCATACAAAAATCTGTAATCTTAAAACCCTTGTCTCCAAAAAACTATTTTTAAAACACAAATTTCTCAATATTTTATAAAAATTCCTTTTCAAAATATTTTACTATAAAACCTATATTTTTGTGTAAAGATCCTTTTCCCACATTTTCCATCTTGGATAGTATTTTAAAACCATTGACCTTTCAAAACCCAGTCCTATTAGAAAGTCATCCTTAAAACCATTAGCTTTGCCCATTTAAACATTTTTACCTAGATAACACCTATAAAACACCCACTTATTCTACTTGTCATATTTAAAAAATCATCCCTCCTCATCAATAGGGACAATCTTTGTCTAAACCAAAATCTTTTCCTCCTTCACTCAAAACCAAAATTAACCGTTCATTACAATTATCCTACTAGGATTACCAACACGATTGATTTAGTACATTCCTTATTCAAAATTCCAAGGGTAATCATTCATGGCTATCCTATATGGACACCAGCATTAACATCTATACTATACCAAAGTAGTTTCTAAAATGGTAAACTTATTTTGAGTTTTCCCTTGAAATTCTTCTTGCACAAATCTAAGAAGTATTCCAACTTTTTCAAAACTAGTACAAACCTATTCAACATAAGCAACTATTCCTTTTCTCTACCAAATTTTTTGTCCCTTGGCTTTCAGCATGGTATTTTGAATATCAACCTCAAAATAACATTTTTAAGTTTACCCAAAGATTCAAAATAAATTGGTAGGATTTTTTTAATATCACTAACAAATTTACTAAAACTACTATGTAAAAGCAGTTTTCCATTTAGTTAGCCCATTAAATTCCCTTCAAATCCCCAAACCCCAAAGTACCACATTTTTAGTCCAAAAATATCATGCTTCTACCCTACTAACTGCAATCTAAACTAAAGAAGAATATTTTATAATTATGAAAAATCTATTAAAATCTAAATCATCCATTTTATCATCTGCAATGGATATCTCTAGCACTAATCACTTACAAGACAATGAAAATGACTTTTTTGGATTATTCTCTTTAACCTTTTGTATTGCATAAGACGTTGCAATGCAACCTTTTGCGCTGGACAAAATGATAAAACAATTTTTGTACAACCTTTTATTTTGGATAAAAAAAAATTAGAACTCTCAATATTCAAGTATTCCTATCTTATAAAATGAAAGATTCTCTCCTATTTAGAAGCAAAAATTTTCTTTTAGAAGAGTTTTCCTATTCACTTATAAAATCCTGGAGTTCCCAGTTTTCATCCCTTAATTGTAATCTTTATTGTCCCTTCAAAGGCAAAGATTGTTTACTTTACAGGTGGTATGGTCCAATGGTGGAACAACTCAACTTTTAATTTGAGTAACTTATGCTCATTTTGACACTTAAGTATCAAAAATAATGTAAATAAATTTAAAAATAACAATAACAATATACAATATATATATATATATATATATATATATATATATATATATATTTGTATCACCTTATCTTTTGTGGACTTTAAAAATTAAGGGAAAAAAAAAAAAAGAAAGGCAAAGTTCGAGGATATATATGATATACCAAAGAAACCACCCTGCTCTTAGCGAATCGCTACTGCTGTAGACTTGAGAGAGACACACTGTGCTGCGCAAAAAGGAGGAGAAATGGAGACGAAGGCAATTGAGATAAGCAGTTCAAAGATGTATGAAGGATACAACAAGAGATACAAGCATTTCAGCTCTACTCTCGGATGCTCTATGACTTTCTCCATCTATTTTCCTCCTTCCCTTTCTCCTCACAAGTTCCCTGTAATGCCTCTGCGCGCCCCACTTCCTATTTGGTTTTGGTTTTTTTTTTTTTTTTTTTTTTCATTTTGCTGATAATTTTTAGTATAGTTTATTATAAATCAATAATACCCATTTGCCGTTTCCATCCATATTCCAATTCCTAGTGCAATTTCCAGTGCTTTTTTGGGTTTTACTATTATGTCCCCCCTCCCCACCCGCCTTTTTCCTTCTATCTGCAGTCTGCTGCCTTATTGACGATCGGTTTGTTTCGGGTTATTATTATTATGTTGTTGTTGTAAGATGAATAGCTTTTCTTTAGGTAAAGCACCCCTCGGAATTGCAAGTTTCTTTTTATCTGTTCGTTGAGATTTGCCTTCTTTGTGGACTAAAAATGATCAAATTCTGGCACTTTATTGGCAAATTAGCCGCATATTTGCCACAAATTGTTCTTATTTATTCGACATAATATTGTGTTATACTGAACTATAACAAGAGTGGTGTAGCTGTTCATCAAAGCACTTGGTTTGTTTGGGATGCATTAGCTGATCCAAACAATAATTGCAGTTTAGTTGATATTTTTGTTTTTCTGTAGGTGCTATATTGGCTCTCTGGTCTAACTTGCAATGACGAGAACTTCATTACAAAGTCAGGAGCTCAACGTGCTGCATCAGCCAAAAGTATTGCTCTGATTGCCCCCGATACATCTCCAAGTAAGTTCATATTGTCTTAGCAAGTTTTTCTGTTATGCCTTGAATGGTCAGTAATTACTTAAAATTTATTCTATTGCCTTTTTGGTTTTTCTTTTTTTTCCTGTTCTGCTTTTCTTTATGTTGAGTGAAGCTATGTTGGCGACAGGCTAAAGAGTGATGTTACATTCAGCATTGCTGTTCCACATGTTGAAATAAATATTTGACGACACTCAAATCTTTTAATATGTATTTAGGTTATTGTAGTATTGCTTTCTTATTAAGTTTCTAAGGAGCAATGCAACTTTTTTTGATTAGGTTGTTGACTTAGTGTTTAACTACTTAACAAGTATGTGGTAGTTTATGGGCATGATGTGGAACTATCAGCAGTCTTACATGTGCAATAACATCAAAACAACAGGAGAAATCCTTATCTTATTTTTCCTTGCTTAGAGCATTTAGCAGAGTTGAAAAGCATTTGAGTCCATTTAAAATTACCATGACTATTGTAGCTGCAGTCCAGTGGTCTATTTACTCATTGCTGGGTTCTTCTCATATGTTGGTCTATAACATGATCTTTTTGTGATCATACTTAGGGAGAGCATAGTATCTTCATGAGAGCTCCATTCAGAAGTAGTAACCTGGATAAGAAACATTGGAGAATGTTTCAACTCCATTGTAATTGAAATCACAGTCAACTATCATGTATTCATGTGTAATCTTTTAGCTACTTTTGTTTGAACATTTGTCTTTCTTTTTTTTTTTTTTTTTTTCCGCCCGGGGGGGGGGGGGGGTGGTGGTGTGCAGGTGGGGTGGTTCTATCACCCAGGATTTGTTTATTTATTTGTGTTCATTCAAGAGATCCCTGCTCTTTGGGTTCCAAAAATTTTGCATATATGTGAAACAATTGTTCTCCTGTTGGACCTTTGATGTAAACAGGTCTTTGATTTTCGTAAGCTGGCTGTTGACATCCTAGTGGAAGTATCAATAACTTGATATAAAATGGAATCAATTATGTTATATAAAAAATAGCACATTTTGTGTTGACATCCCAGGATTTGTTTATTTATCTGTGTTCATTCAAGAGATCCCTGCTCTTTGGGTTCCAAAAATTTTGCATATATGTGAAACAATTGTTCTCCTGTTGGACCTTTGATGTAAACAGGTCTTTGATTTTCGTAAGCTGGCTGTTGACATCCTAGTCGAAGTATCAATAACTTGATATAAAATGGAATCAATTATGTTATATAAAAAATAGCGCATTTTGTGTTTGCCCACAAAATTTGGAATTGGGAATTTTTAGAATTTCTATTTTTCTTTGGTGTCAATCCTTGCTGTTGAGAAAATGAAGCAAATCAAAACCCAGTTCATTCTGTATTAATTGGTTTGATCTGTTTGTATTCATGCAAGGAGCCTAAGTTATTTAGCCATAGGAGAACTTGATGGCCATGATAGTGTAGACTACTTGCTATTGCAAGTTAAGTGTTTGTATAAAAGAAAATTTGGATGTGGTATGCTAGTTTCATATTGTTAAGGCGCATCTTGTGTGTTTAAATTTTTGTAGTTAGTTACTTCATCTTTTTGTACTTTTGCCTTTTTATTTTTTGAGGATCTTTCTTGCTAGCTGCTTATTTTTGTTGTTCCCCCATTGAAGGAGGCCTGAATGTGGAAGGAGAGGCAGACAGCTGGGATTTTGGTGTAGGTATGCTGCTTGAGCTGTTAATGTTTGGTACCTGATTGACATTCAACGAAATCAAAGATTTTAGTCTCAGTTTTTCTTTTTGCTGCTTTCTCTTAAGGAACTTATCCATCTAAATAAGCCATCTATCTGTTAGTAGTTAAAATATCTTTTTTATTTTTTTATTTTTTGGGCTGCTAGATATTTCTATGTTGTGGCATTGATTTCCATGATGAACATAAGAAATTAAATCTCTTTGCCCATCAGTTTGTAGTTGTAAGCTTTTCATGCTTCACACTTTTGTGTTCTTTGACTAGAGATAAAAAATTGAAGCAAACATTTGTGTCTGATGTCTAATATGAAAAGTATTTTAGTATATATTGATGGGTACAACTGGGGTATTGTAATATGTATTGGCATCTATGTTAGACAGATTATGCTAAACTGATCTTCTTGTGAATCTCTAGCTGGGTCATGGTTTAATTGCATTCAAAAGAAATAACCTATGAAAAAAAAGAAGAAAAGGACAAGCCTGTGCATCTGTATGGATAACCCTACCTTTGTGTTTGCATTTCTAGGGGATGAGATAATAAACCACTAGAGATCCTTGCATCTGGCACAGTTATTTGTAAATTTTGGCACAGGACCTTAAAGTTTATCTGAAAAAACCTTCTAAATATATAGATTTGCTTCAAAATAGTCAAAGAAAAAAGTGTATCTCTTGTTCTAATTGACCTTGCAATACTTTTATCAATGATAACACAATTTTCATTGTTATGTCATTGTATGCAATAGTGCATAGCAATACTAGCATGCTTAAGCTTGCCTGAAACAGGTAAGAACAAGACTTGTTAAAAATTGAGTATTTGATTCCAATGTGCTCTCACTTTCTATGCAATTACAATTATTGATCTTTAATTAGGTGCTGGATTTTACCTAAATGCTAAACAAGAGAAGTGGAAGAACTGGCGTATGTATGACTATGTTGTCAAGGAACTACCAAAGATTTTGTACGAAAATTTTCCTCAGCTTGATACATCAAGGGCATCTATATTTGGCCATTCAATGGGTGGACATGGTGCTTTAACAATTTATCTGAAGAACCTTGACAAGTACAAGGTAACATGCACTTGAAGATTCTGAGTTGTACAAACATTTGCACGTTAATAACTTTTGGGTATTAAAATTATTATGAAATGAAATTACAGTTCTTTTACCCTAGCCTAACCTTGAGGTTAGATGTCATGGACCTTGGGAAAATTTCCTGCTTTGAATGAAATTTCATTTATATATATATATATTTTTTTTTGGCTAATGCTTGAGTGAATTTCCAAGTTTGAGATCCTTAACAAGTTTAAGGTTTTTGATCATAACATTGGCACTTGAAGATTTTAAGTCGTACAAGCTGATGGGTATTAGTTTGCGACTTTGTACTTTTGATTTTCCTGGCCCTTTATTGAATGATGTTCATTTGCCTTTTCCTTTTGTTATGGGAGGAGTCAATTTTTCATTCCATAGCCTCTTAACTTGTATCTATTTGTGTGACTTATGTTTTCCAGTCTGTTTCTGCTTTCTCACCAATTGCCAATCCTATAAACTGTCCATGGGGTCAGAAGGCTTTCACAAATTATCTTGGTGACAATAAAGCTGAATGGGAGGTAATACTCTTTTTAAGTGAAGGATGTACATTCTTGTGCAACTAAGTTCATCTAGGAATATGGTGTCTGAAATTTCAAAAAATGCAGGAATATGATGCTACTTGTCTGGTTTCAAAATCCCATGATGTATCAGCCACCGTTTTAATCGATCAGGTAAAAATTATTTCTTTTAATTTGCTTGTATTTTATGCCGGGGTGAGACCCTTTTTGATAATTTTTACTTTAGACATGGATTGTAATGTTCTCTTGCATTTCTGGATCCCTGCTTTAGTTTCTGATTGGGTGTGTCATTGTCTGCCTTGGTCATTGGGCAGGGGGAGGTTGACAAATTCTTGCATGATCAGCTGCTGCCAGGCAAGTTTGAGGAGGCATGCAGGAGGGCTAATGTTCCACTTCTGTTAAGATTTCATCCTGGTTATGATCACTCCTACTATTTCATTGCCACTTTCATTGATGATCATATCCATCAGCACGCTCAAGCTCTTTCCCAGTAATATCTTGTACTAAACTCGGTGTGTGATGAAGTTCCTCTGACGTTATTATAGTCCTCGCCTTGTCTTGAACTCTGCAGGTTGTAGTCTTCCTGGAATGTTTGTCTTTCTAGAAAGGAACATAGTTTCCTTCTTTTGACTTTACCCAAGTGAGACTATTAATGGGGAGACGTGTGTTTCTTAAATGCAGTACCATTTCCATAATTTGACAGGGCCCTTTTTATTTTATTTATTTGTTGTTTTTGAAGGATGGGGTCTGGGATCTCAGATCAGTAATTAAGAACCTGAGGTTCCAAAATTTTGAATTTCCATCTTAAACATCAGAGGGATGGATTGGAGGGTCAAGTATTTATGGGATAACCATTCCGATGTGCCAGAATAAAAATTTATGGGACGGGACCTGTGTAACAAGAAAGAAAAGAAAACAGCCACTAGCCATAAGGCCATTTCCTGACAAAACTGGTACTAGTGCAACGTTCTATCTTAGCATCTTTTTACAAATAGGAGAGATTGTCTTTTTGTAGATTCTGGTGAAAATTTTTTGTTTCACTCATTTTTAGACCCTTTACTTTCCATTTCCCCTTTTAGTTAATTTTATGAACGTGATTTCTCTAGAACACGGGGGTGGAGTAACATTGTTATGATTGTTGATTTACATGTTTGTTGTCATTCATCATTCGTCCTTTGCTGTCACCCATCATTCGTGTGTCTTCCCCTTCAAAGATCATCATGTTTTGAACTTCGGATGTTGGTTAATCAATAGGCATCATTCCCAGAAATCAAAAGACATCAATAACTAGCCTATTACCTTCAGCAAAAAAACGGTAAAGACGGCACAAAATTTCAGACTTTGCTAGGCAGAATGCAACTCAAACGTCAGGTTGCTTAAGCTATCAGTACACACTGTCTTGAGTCTCCAGGGTCCTTTTGAGACATTTACTCTTTTTGTTTGGATAAGAAGTGCGCAAGGAAAGAAAATTGAGAGAAAAAAAATTTATGGGAAATTAGAAATACTAAATTACTAATTTAACGTATAAATTCAAGAAGCATTTGTTTATTGTTTTGAAATCCTTTTTGACGACGAGTTAAAGACAATTAAACTATGGAAAAGAAAATTCTGAACTCTAAATAAACTTGCAAAGAGGAGTGAGGAATGCCATCGAAAGACAAACTTCTTGTTATTTTGGAGAAAGTATTGGGATAGTACCAATTCCCACCAATTAGCTCTGCCCAACATCTCTTGAGAACACACTATTTATAGATTCAATTTTTAAATTTAAATAATTAAGAAATAATATTACTATTTATGATAATTTATTATTATTATTATTGACATGTTTTCTTAAAAAAAAAAAAAAAAAAGCATCAAATTAAATTCATTGTTTAAGTCTTGGTTGTAAAATTAGGAATCATCTACTTCTTCTTTTATATATTTTTAAAAAATTTATGACAAGGACTCCATCAACTTTTGTTTGTGTTCTTATGGAGATCCACTGGATGCTAAGTCTGCTTGTATTTTGTTGCTCTTGGCGGTGAGAAATGTGGCTGCTGCTTGCCATGAGGAGCTTGGAAACCTGTAGACCATCGCTGATTATATTACAATCGAATCACACCAGGAAAGATACGTTTGGAAACCCCTCGTGACAAAACAGCCATGTTTCTTACTGCCAAGAGAAAAATACGAAGAAACTTAGCATTAAGTGGGTCTCCATCAGAAGATCAACAAAAGTTTTAAAAGGTTCTCATCACAAATTTCTGAAAGACAAGAAAGATGGAGGGAATAACTCGTACTTTAATAGTTTACATCCAGACTATGAACTTTGGTCAATTACTGGTACAGTTGTAATCTTTGTTTCTCAAAAAAATTTAAAAAAAAAATACTCTTTGGAAAAAGAATATCAATAATAATAGAAATTTGACGCGAACAATGATATTACTTTTCAATTATTTAAATTTTGATATAAACTCTTGCGTTAATCGGATTTAAATTCCAATTTGCAAAGGCATTAATTGGAGGGAATAGGCCACATCTCAAAACTCTCTCTCTGAAGTAACGAGAAAATTATCTTTAGATGGCATTCCTCACTTCTCTTTGTTGGTTCATTTAAAATTCAGAATTTTCTTTTCCATATTTTAATTATATCTTTAACTCATTGTAAAAAAAAAAAAAAAAAAAAAAAAAACTACAAAACAATAAACAAATGCTTCTTGAATTTATAAATCAAAACAGTAATCAATTAACAATTATTGGCCTATTACTGTCAGCATAATTAATGTAAAAAGATATTCTTTTATCGAAAAATTAAAAAATAAAAAAAAGAAGAGAAAAGAAAAGAAAAGAAAAAGATCCTGATCCTGTTCTTCCTAATCTAAAACCCATGTTCTATCAAAACCAAAAGGGAATGTTTGTTCAACACCATCCATCATAAACTAATACAGGCAAGCCCAAATAGTATTGAATAAACACAGTAAGGTATAATAATAAAGCACAAACTTTCAAACTCGCCCCTTGCTAAGTATAAATGTTCCCTCAGCCACAAACATTTTCTGATAACATGGGGTATGGGTCTAAAAGAAATTGAATATATAATAACGCCATGACGCCCTCCTATACATAAGCTGAATCTTCTGCGCAGCAAAAAGAATTGCATATGTACATGCTGCTAAATAAAGCTACCCTTCAATAAAAGTAGGAGCCAAAAAAAAAAAAAAAAGACAGAAGAGCTACCCCTTTTTAATGGAGCAAATATAGAGAGCTACACTTGCTTCCTCCCAATATCATCCCCTCAGCATCCTCCAGTAAAAGGCCTACAAAAGTGGAGATCCCAACATGTCTATTCTCAGATAACGCGACCTAACCTGCCTGCTGATTCCATCGACACAAAGAAAAGCCGGGTCAGCTCAGCGTTATGAGTCAACAGGTTTGTATTTGCCGAACCAAACTCATTCATCCACTGGGGGCTACTGAATCTGTGGCGAATCAGCCAGAGGATAGGCAACATGTGCTGGTTCAATATTTTCATTCACACTCTTTGTTGGTCTCTTTAGCCTCTTGGGCCGCACGGATTGTGGTTCCGCATCTGGAAAAGGATCGTCCAATGCATACTCAATGGATGTGGAGTTTGAATCATTCATCTTTTGCGAACTCCTCGTTGATGGAGTCTGTTTGTCAGAAGTAGCTTTCCTCTGCAAAAGAGAAACTCTTATGCAAATAAAGCAGAAAGTGCAGCACTTAACACAACGTTATCACCCAAACTATTGATGTCAGCAAGCAAGCAATCAAAATAAAACAAATACTTTAATTTGCACCCCTCAGTATATCAGATAATAAACCACAACAGCATCAGTAACTATATTGTTGACTTTAAAAATTAAACTGAGCCCCAAATCATATAAATACATAATGAATTCTGAAGCTCAAAGAGAGCTTACAGTACTCTGGTGACTTCATTCTCGTGAATAAACAAAAGTCTATAATATAACCGTAGACCAACTAATCATTATCAAATATATTATATTGGGTATCATAAGAATCATATGTAAACATTTAATTGGTACAAAAGCTAAAGAAAAAGGTGAAAAAAATATTGAAACAAATGAAGAAGAGAAAAATTAGGCAATTGAAGATATGGATACAATCAATACAATGAACATTGAAATCTTTGAAATTTAGCTATTAGAATTTTATTTTTTTTAAGAAATTACTATATGTTCAGATTTTTAAATATAATTATTTTATTTATTATGTTATGCTTATATTATACATAAACTTTGATATTGTCCATGCAATGCAAGGGTAGATGACTTAATATTAGTACTATACTTCAATCATGTTGTCAAGTCAAACATTGCACCCATCCAATTTTTTGTTTTTCTCTAGTCATTATTCACTCAAATGTTACTAAGAGGAGCAATAGGTAATCATTATGATCAGTTCCAGTAATTTTGTCTCCGTAGTGAACTAATTAACAGCTAAAATATATTTCAACTTTTTATTCATAGACAAATTTAGTTGTGTTCACACAAGAAAATGTGAGAATGCCCTGAGCTTGAAAATTCCTTTATCATCCAGACTCAAAGGAAATAAAATTAAAAAGAAAAATGGAAGTACCCTTTTGCTATTTGATTTTGTTTTCTCTGTACTTTGGGAGGGTTCAGATCCCGGAGGTACAGTCTCTGTCACATCTTCTAAAGTTGCATCACCTTCAGCATCTAGCCGTATGGCCTTTGTTGGCTTTTTCTTCTGTCTATCTTTGGCCTGACAAGCAAAAGGATACACTATGAAACTGCAAGGAATAGTCGGCTTCTTTGTGGCAAAGAATATTTTTTCTTAACCATTACATCTCTCTCTCCTTTCAATTAGATGCTTACACACCCATGGGATTTTGAAACAGGGAAAGTATTAGTTCTTACACCAGGAAAAAACAAAGGAATTTACTAATTTCTTGGAAAACAAAGTATGATATAACCAGAGCTAAACCTCACCTGTTGTGGAATTTCTCTCAACTTCTGCTCCAACTGGGCATCATCTAGAAGTAAAGACACAACATCCTCAGGAGCCAAGAGATCACCCTGAACATGGCCACCAGTCATGACAAGCTGCTGGACAGTGCTTTTCTGACTCGCTCTTTGTAGAATTTTCTCCTCAATTGTCTCTTTACAAATAAGGCGGTATACAGTAACCTTCACCACAAGACAGTGCTTTAGTCAGGAGATCCAATATCATCTTAAGAGAACCCGAGCAAGAATATTAATTAATTGTCAAATAAAAACATTTGAACACAAATTTGAATAGAGGGATGCCACACTAATTAGGCAAGATATCTATAGAAAAGCTACAACAAATGAATCTGCTGATGGGAAGAAAATAATAAGACAACAATCAGGAGGGAACTAACATCCTTTGTCTGACCCAATCGGTGAGCTCTATCCATTGCCTGTAAATCTAAGGTTGGATTCCAATCACTTTCATAAAATATGACAGTGTCAGCAGCTGTCAAATTAATGCCCAGTCCACCTGCTCTTGTACTTAGCAAGAATACAAAAATGTCATTCCTGCAACCAAAGAAAATAGGGTCAGACAGAATTTAGAATCTCACGGCAATTCAGAGCCAAAGTGAAAAGGAGAGAAAGTTTTTGAATAAAATATTAAACAGATTATTGCATGAGAAGGAAATCCCTCACCTAAGCTGGAAGTCTCTGACCATGTCACGGCGATCCATAATTGTGGAGGATCCGTCAAGTCTAAGATATCTATATTTCCTATAATTCATATAGTCCTGCAATTATGCACCAGTTAACAACAAAACTAACTTTGAGCAGAAAAAAGCCAAAGATAAAAAGTCAACTAATTAATCCCATCATTGTTGAAGATTCTACTCCATTTCCAACGCTATAGACAAGCAAGCAAAGTGAATGAAAATAGTAAATACATGAAACCAAAACTGAAGTCATCATCATGAATAATTCTGAACTCCAAACCAAAAAAAGCCCATAGTTTAAAGATGTAAATTAATTCATTGACATATCATATGTAAGCAAACCATTTGCATCATTTTATGCATGATGAAATCCAAATCTAATTTTCAATGGCTCCAGTTGAATTCCCTTATACTGTTTATAGAAGTATTGCATTCCTGCACTAATAGTTGGTGGGACAGAGCATGCTGATCAACTTACAGACATAGCACCAGCTCAAGTCTATAACCAATTTCACGTTTGAGATATCTGAAAATTGAATCATGCAACAGACATCCAGATTAAATCAAGGTAGAGTGATTTTCACAATTAACACAACCATAATCCTCCACCTTTCTTCATCCTGTCTGTACGCAGAGTTTCCATAAGATCCTCTGAAACCCAATCCTTGTTTACAGTTAAATTTGTATCATATTCAATGTACCTATGGGCTTTTAAAAGATTTCATGGAAAACTGAAAAATGTACCTCAAGAATATTCAGCATTTTCGTCATTTGTGCAAACAACAAAACACGATGGTTTTCAGCTCGTAAGCGTTTCAAAAGTATATCAAGTGTTTGAAGCTTCCCAGAGTCCTACGTAGAAAAATAAATAGAATGTAAGCATAAGCATGAATATTGCTTGTCTTTGTATGTGAGATTATTAATAAAATCCATAGAAACAAATAGATCAATACCGAAAGTAATTTTGCCGGATCAAAGCTTTGCATTGGGGGACATGACCCAAATATCCTGTATGTCAGCTGAAAAGCAGGTTGTGAAACAGGTAGTTGCGAATCAATCTCCTGTACAAGAGGATGAGGACCATCCAGTTTACTGGGTCCATTAAATTCAGATGTTCGTGCAAAACCAATTAACAACCTCTTAACCCAGGGCTGATGCAACTCTTCAAGTGTTTTATAAGCAAAGTTTCTATTTGAGCATTGGGCACAAATCTATCAAGAACAAAAAGTTGCAGCAGGTCAATAATCATAAGCATTACTCAATTAAGTGAAAAAAATATAATTCAAGGGACCCAAATATACCGGAGGAGCTCTAGTTCGTGGGATGTATGTGTATATTGAATGCAGAAGTTTGGTGTTTGAAAAAAGTCTGTCCTGATGAGAGGTGACTAGGGCCTCAAAAGGAGAATTGGCTGGACCTGTTGCAAATTCCCTTCTTAGCATTTTCACATCAAATCTTGATGGCATCAGTAGCATCCGTGTGACAGCTCTTACTTTTCCCCTCTCAAGGTGATTGTTATCAGGGTCATTATCCATGTCTTTCATCAGCAAGTCTAAGATTCCATCCAAAAATTGCCGGTGCCATCTTGTAATTAAAAACAATAGCCTCTCCATAAGGGAACCGGTAGCCAGGAACAAAACCTCTGCCGGGGACAAATCCATCAAATGAATAAAGCCAAACGTCCCACTCTTATCAAGCAAGCTATCTAAACAAGTCTCTTGTGCAAGCATTGATCGATAGACATTTTCTGGAGAAAAAATATTAAAATTCTTCTGAAATGATTCCCTGCAGACACCACGCCTAACTGAAGAACAAAGTATTCCAGTACTTCGGAGAGTCTCTTCATGGACTAATTTTGGTATCTGACAGGAGCATAAAAGTGATTAGCATAGCACAAACTGTAAGGTTACTGGATTCAATGAAGCCCATTGGTGAAACCATGAAGCTTCCATCTGAACTAATTGAAGGTATAATGTTTCTTTGCATGTCAAGAGAACATACAAGTACCTTGTATGTAATCGGATTCTGACTTCCTGAGTAATGTACATCCTCTAACTCCCCAAAGGGAGGTGGCAGAAGAGAATTTGGAATCTCTCCAAAGTAGAAATATGTACTTCCTTCATTCCTTTCAAACAACTCTGGATGGTTGCAAACCTATCATCAGCACAGAAGCAAAAACATCATATAAGGATATGATTTTTTGTCTCAATTCTCTTTTCCCTGTTTCTTTCCTTTTTTGCATGAGGGAATAAAATTCATGAATATAATATAATCCAAAAGAAGAAAAAAACATGAAAAAAAAAGAGAAAAAGATGACTGTGCCATATATCACAAAGTATCCAGAATGTCAAAATCACAGAGCAGAATGCAAAAAGTTCAGCTTTAGTAGCTTACCTTTCTTAGCTGGATAACAATATTCATTAAATTCATAATTTTCTTCTCGTTGAGATGTCCTCGACTGCCGTCAAACAATTCAGCTAGAGAGATCTTGTTTTTAATAGCTTGGTAGAAAACTTGCTGTCGAGAGCTCAACTTGCAGTGCACTGTAACCTCTATTTTCCTAGTGAGCTCAGATATCACATCCTTTTTAACTCGTCGCAGCATGAAAGGCTTCAAAATTGCATGCTGCAAAAGAAATAACCAGTGTACAAGTCAGATCCCACAGAAAAAGGGTTGCAATTTGAGTAAAATAAAAAAAGATCCATTGAACAGGAAAAAAGAAGACCATATCATTAAAGATTATTAATCCAGTAGAGGTAAAATTGTTCACAAGCAGAGGTCTTGTTTAAACTCACACTAGGTGAAAACAACATCATTTAGAAAGCACCATGGATCAATGACCTGGAATCATTCATGGTGGGTGTTGCAAAGTTCCTCAGTGACCTGGAGTTTCCCCATGTAACCACATTCCTCGTTATCCCAAAGAAAAAATAAAATAACCCAGAAACTTTATTTTGGAATGAACCAACTATTTGCCAATTCAAACAGGCCGTAGAGTGACATACACAAACACAACACCTAGTTAGAGGGTCTTATGCAGCTTAACATCAAATATTTGAACACGATACAGAAATTTGGACTATAGAACCCTGCTCTTTCATCATCCAAATTGATTTATAACAATTTTTAAGCAATACTGTTGTATCTGAAACATAAACCAAAGACCTTAATCCACAATATATTAATCACACTGTAATGAGACTCAAATAAGCAGCATACTCACCAATCTGTTAAGCTGGTGCTCATTCAATGTACCTCCATGTTCTGCATGGTTCTCAATTCTAATAACACAAGATGAAATGTCAGTCACATCTACTTATTGCATGCTTAAAACAAAAGGTGTCCTCTAGTGCTGGACACATACCCTTTAGAAAACCATTCATTGAACTGTTCATGGCTGTCAAATAATGTGGGCATGATGAAATGCAGAAGGGCCCACAATTCTGCCATGTTGTTCTGGATTGGGGTACCCGTTAGAAGCAAGCGGTTACGACAATTGAAACTGAGAAGAGTCTTCCACCTTATACTGCAAAAAGTATTCAATACATGCCAGAGGGATCTCAAGAGTTCATTGTATTGCAGATCCACATAACTATATATATATACCCACTACCATCCAAGTTTGTGCATGCATATAGAAAACCATTACTGATGTACTAAAAAGTGAAGTGATA
The DNA here is from genome assembly GCA_037832345.1 of Rhizophora mangle. NCBI lineage: Eukaryota > Viridiplantae > Streptophyta > Magnoliopsida > Malpighiales > Rhizophoraceae > Rhizophora > Rhizophora mangle. Next base: position 589,423 of record JBAPLJ010002022.1, on the reverse strand, counting down.
TGTGGCTCAATATTTACTTTTGCTGACTTCTTTTCTTTCTGGCATGAAACCGTTACTGATGTACTAAAAAGTGAAATGATATGAGGCTCAATATTTACTTTTACTGATGTCTTTTCTTTCTGGCATGAATTGCATGTAATTATGACTCCTGGAGTTACCAGAATAGAAAAGAAGAAAAATTAACAGAATCACAATATGCAGCTCTACTCTTTGAAGCATTAATAAGGGAATATAAAAATCGGGAACTTTGGGATAGAATTTAAACCTGTTGGAACTTTTAATAGCCTGAGCTTCATCTAACACCATATATTGCCATTTGACACGCCGAAAATACTTCTCATCAGTCACTAAGAGCTGATAGCTGGTAATCAGAATGTGAAATCCAGCCTCCCTGGAAATTAAAATAACCCATACAAATTAGTAGTCACTCAATTAAGACATGAAATAGATGGCAAGCCTGGAAATAGCACCATCATAGCACTAACATGCATGTTGTTCTGTTTTAAATGCTCAATAGAAAATCACATTTTCAAAAGCTGTCCATTCCCAAAGTGTGCACTGACACATACCAAAAGTAGTGAATAAGCCAAGGAATTTACCACTTTTTTTTTTTTTCTAAGAAAAAATTTGTTCAAAAGATCAGAAAACACTTGCAATACAAGTCAATCTAGAAAAATTTCTCTCCCATATCATATGGAAGATCAAACCTATGTTCCTTTCTGGCTGGCACTTGGAGCCCTTCTCTTTTCTCTTTGATATATGTCCACCATACCCGATTATGATCAGGCACATTGAATGAAAAAAAGACCTAGCAGGCTACTTTTCTTTCTCAAATGACTGGATAAAAAAAAAAAAAAAAAAAGGGAAGAAGCAGAAGAAGAAGAAGGAATCAAATAGCCATTGAGAGGAAATTACCTGCGATATAGGCGCTTTGGATTGATGTTTTTCCTAAGTATCACTCGTTCTTGAAGTGGACCCCAATATGGAAGAACTTTCAAGTCAGGGCAGAATCGACTAATTTCATCGGCCCAGTTATTCAAGACAGAAGCAGGTGCAACAATCAGAAAAGGCCCCCATATGTTTTTCTCCTGGTGAGCAGTTCAAGCAATTATGAGTACATACATGAAAACAATTCCAGTTAGACATTAAATAGAATACTCACCTCAGCCAAATGAGCCAAGAATGCCATTGCCTGGATAGTCTTTCCAAGGCCCATCTCATCAGCAAGTATACCATTTAAACCCTGAAAAAGAGCATTGAACCTTTAAAGGATTAGCAGAACAAGGAATTTCAAATATTCATACAGAGACTGTGTTACTACCTGTTCATAACAATTAACCAGCCACTGAAGACCCTTCAACTGATATTCCTTGAGGCTACCTTTAAACAAATCTGGTGCCTGCACAGTTGATGTAATAGGCATGGTAGAGCTGCAAATATGATTAGGACAAGTTTCAGTAGAATGATGCCAGCAAGAAATAAATTATAAAAAATATTTTTTTTCTTTACTATAGTTGTAGAAAAAAAGTCTTTAAAATCTTTATTTTACTAGAAATAGCAACCAAATAGAAGACTGACGGGTTATGCAGATCAATGTTACTAGATCCTGCAACTGAGACATCAATTGAAGGTCCCTCGGTATCAGCACCTTCACGCAGCTTTGAACATTCATTATCAAAAGCACTGGTCAATTTTTGCTTAGAGACTGCATCTTGAGCAGCTTTCAGTGCCTCATTTCGCAATTCAGCCTCCTCAGGGTCCTCTTCCTCTCCAGGCTGAGCTTCAGAAGAGCTCAAATGCATTTCCTGGTCATCTGCTTTCTCTTCTCTGGCAGGAAAACCTTCAGAGGGCTGCAAATTTGGCTTGTTTTGCATGAAGTGACTATAAAGTTCTGTTTGTTGTATGAGAAAATTCAGCCTTTGTTGCTGTCTCTTTGCTTCTCGAAGCTCCTGTTCACGTTTTAAAGCTTCTGCAGCTTCTTTTTCCTCCCTTTTCCTCACTTCTGCCTGCAAGAAAAGAGGTTTAGCAGTACAACCCTTATTTTATATCTCCATTCGACATTGACCATAATAATGCATTTCTGTAAGATATAAAGATTTTGATGGTCCACCATTGCAACAAAAAGCTCATTATTAAACTAGGAAACAGAAAGGTACCATCTCCTTATCTACTCGCTTCCAAAATAGCAGCATATCTCTGGCCAATTTCCTAGTGCGAATTACAGCACTCCTCATCAATTTAAGTGACTTACTGGCCTTCATTTTTACCTGGCAAATAAGATAATCATCACTAAAACAACTAGTATCTTATATTATAAGCTGATATAATGAGATCACCCATCACTAGATTTATAACAATACCAAAAAAAATGTACCAAGGCCATATAAAATATACTTGCCTCTCTTTGACAATTTTCTGAGAACCTTTTTGCATCTATTAGTTGCTTCCGATGAAAAGTTGTGAAAATCCGATGATGCTTAGGTATATCTCTCCTTACAATGTTCACCCAAACCTTACCAATCTTCTCCTTCTCCTCCCTCTCAATGACAGAAGGATCTTTCTCTTCTTTTAGTTTCTTGGGTAGACTCCGCTCAATGATCTGCAACCATCAAAAGAAAAATAAAAATTACAAAAAATTGTAACAAAACAAAAAAGGGAAAAAAGGGTAGAAAACTGTGTTAAATATCCATGGTCCAAAACAAACACAAACCTCATACGTCTCTCCTTTCTCCAAAACCTTCACATAGTAAACTTGCAATACACCACCCTCTGACAAAATAGATCGTTGTATATTTCCAGCTGATCCCTCAGGGATTGAGGAATTCAAGGCAGCCTCAGATATCTTGAGACTGAAATTCTGGGTAGAGTTAGACACAGCCAATGCCTTCAATCTAGCCTGAAGTGATTCATACTGGGGCTGAGGAGCTCCCATTCCCACTGTGCTTCTATGTGCAAACTTTTTGTCATTCGCTATCATATCTGCTAGTGACCCCAAATCCAAGGTTCCCTTCAGGTAAAACTCCTCCATGTGGATTTCTGAGGAGCTTGGCAAGTTCAATGATGCTGCAATCTTTTCATAAGGAGGAGGTATCCTATAAGTGATTCCCTCCCCAATATCCAAACAGGCAGGTTCATAGAACACTCTGCAAAGGATTGAAAAATATAAAGAGCTATGAATAAAAAGAAGATGAAGAACATGAAAGTAATCAGAAGCTGATATACTCTGGCATTTATAGTTATAGAGCATATTAGCATACTTTGGTTTATATTTTGGTTTATGAATTTCTCCACGCTTTTGTGAAGTACTGTCATTGAGCCATTCAGATGTTGCTTCTACATCATACAGACCTCCCCTCTGCTCATTACCCAACTTCCTAGTTTTTGAACTGCCAAAAGTAGTTTTCAGAGTGGGCATCCCTGTGCGAAGCAAAGGAGGTGCAGGACTTGAGGAGGTATCCTTGCGCCTTCTCTTGTACTTCAGAATGTGTTCCCCTAGCATTGATCTGTACCGCTCCTCTGTCATGTGTGTCCTGTAGTACCCTGCTTCCTCCTCTTCGCTGTTGTTAAGCTGCCTCTTTCGCTTAGCCGAACTCAATTCTCTATCTGAAATAGTCCCATTGCCATAATTTTGCATTCTTCGGCCTATATAAAATGCAACCAGATTGCTTAAGGATGAATGCACAAACAACTTACTCCATCCCAGCACAATCAACATCTAAAAACCCATATCTCACCCATACGGCAATAGACATACGAAGAGTGAGATCCAAAATATACTACAGCGTTCATACATATACAAATTCCCACAGAATACTCATGACATCAACATAAAAAGCAGAAAATTCAAAAAAAAAAAAAGAAAAAAAAGAGTACCTTGGCTACCTCTGCTCTCATCCTGACTACTATTCCCATAATAATCAAAATCATCATCTGCTTGTGGAACTTTGAAGTTCATCAAAGACTAAAAAAACAAAAACATATAAAAAAAAATCCCACAATGAAATCCACGTACATAAACCAAAATAGAAAAATACCCAGTTCCCTAAAACCGATATGAATTCACCCAATCTAAATAAGGAAAACAAAAAAAAAAAGAAGTCATGACGGACGAGAAAAACAAAAGAAACCCAATTGAGAAGAGCCAAAAACCCATGTGGACAAACCTCAAGATTGAACAGATTGGAGAATGACAGCGGCTGCTCCTTGGTGGCTTGTAGCCTCCTCCTCCGCTCCATGGAATCGAGTCCCTAAATGGACGGCCCCTGCAACTTGTCTTGTTGACTCCAAGTTTTTTCTTTGATATATATATATATGATTAATTATTTTATTTTATTATTATTTTCAAGATCACGTGGCGAACTAGGTTTTCTTTATGGAGGCCGAAGCGTCCTTTTTCCTCTGAGGCATAATAGACCAAAAAAAAAAAAAAAAAAACGGAAGACAGTGGCAACAGAGGATTGAGTTTGAGACCAAGGCGCAGGGGTGCGTAAGATAAGGTGAGGCGAGGGAGAAAGAGACCGACCGTAGTGAATACGGAGGGCGCAGGGAAGCAACCCCTACCTCTCTTCTTGCCGCCAAGTGCTAACGTGCGCAGCTTTGGCCTCATGTTGTCGTTTCCAAAGGCTCTCGTAATCTTAGGTGACTTTGTTTTTGTTAACGATTAACGAGAAAATTTAGTGTTGCTTCGTTAAAAACTCCTCTTATTTAGTTTATTTAAAAACTCATTTATTAGTAAACGGTATTTAAATATTTAAATTATAAAATTTAGATATAATAAATAAAATTAAAATTTTAAAAAAATTAATTTAATAAAAATAATTTATTAATATATATAAATATTTAATTTTAATATATAATTATAAATATATAATATATAAATTTAAAATAAATTTATCTAATACAATTTTTATAACACATTAAATAAATTTATAAAAAAATTAAAATTATAAAATTAAAAAAATTAAAAATTATATTTATTTAAAATTTATTTATTTATAAAAATTAATTTTTAAATTAAATTTAAATTTTTTTAATAAAAATAATAATATTTTTAATTATAAATATTTAATATTTTTTTTTTTATAATTTTATACGATATTTTTTGAACTCACATTTATAATTTTTTTTTTTATTTTTTTATAAATTAATTTGATATGATTATATTTTTTTTTTTATTATTTTTATTAATTAAATAAATAAAAATTTTATTAAAAAATATTTTTTAAAAAAATATATTAAATTATTTTTAAAATATAAAAAATAATAAATTAATTTTTTTAATTTTATTTTTTATTTTTTCTACACATTCTTTTCATTTTCTTAATTCATACTCTTTTTTCAACTTTTTCTTTTTATTTTCTCTTATTTCTTTTCACACTCCCTCTTCTTTCTTTGTATTTTTTTCTTTTTATCTCTTTTAACAAATTTCTCTTTGTTATTTTTTTATATTTTTTCTGTATATATTCTTTTTCCACACTTATTTTATATAAATACTCTTTTTTTTTTTTGTTTTTTTTTTTGACAATATCTCAATGTTTTATATTTTTTAATATTTTTTTATATTTTTATTTAAAATTAAATTAAAAATTATAATTTTTATATTATAATAATTTTATATCAAAAAATTTTTAATTTTTTTTATTAATAATTTCACCATATTTTTTAATTTAAAAAAGTTAAAATTATTTTACAAATTAATATTATTAATAAAATATATTTTATATTTTTTTATTAAATTTATTATATAAATTTTAATTAATATAATAATAACATATAATTAAAAATTATATAATGAAATTAAAAGAATTTAAAATATTTTTAATTAATAATATTAATATAAATAATTTAGTTAAAAAAATTTAAATCAAAAAATTTGTTGTTAAGTAAAAAAATAATTTTAAAAAAAATTTTTAAATAAAATTTTATTATAACGTGAAATGATAATTTGAAATCTAATTCTTTTATTTATTTTATGCATTTTCTCTCTCTATCCTTGCTGTTCCCGCAACACTTTCTCGCTCCCAACATGTTCGCGTTATAATCTGTCTCGCTACTCTCTCCTACACTTTTTCCTTAATTCTTTCTCTATAATTGTATCATATTTCCTTATAGTTTTCTTCTATACTCTTTATCTATATTTACTCTTCGTACACATTTTCTATATTATATATTATTTTTTCTATCAACACTTTATTTATTATTATTATTTCTTCTCCATATACTTATTATTTTTACTCATATCTTCTCAATCTTTGTCCATAATTTCTCACGTCATGTCTTTCGACCCTTTGTCTGCTCTCTCTTTTATCTATTTTAACATTTTTGTGTTTATTTGGTAGTTCATTAAAAGCTTCCTTCCTGTGTGAAAATTTCACTCCACTGGAATGAAGAAAGTGACAATTCTAATCAACTTCCATAGGACATATCTACTTTGGATTCAGAGAAGATGTGTGGGTTTATTAGTGAGAGAGCACAATGGATTTGGTGGCTATGGTTCTTTTGAAATTAGTGAGATCGATGCCTTCTGAAACAACCCTGATTTCTCACGTTCTAGCCTCTTTTTCATTTGAGGATTTGGCTGGCTAACTGCTTGAGAGTCAATATACATATTGGAATCACACGAACACATCCAAAATCAAGAAAGAAAATGCCCCAGTACTCGCACATATTGAGACCAACCCTATTCTCATCCGCATAATAATAATAATAATAATAATATCCCCTAGATTAATTAATTAATTAAGTCCCCCAAAAAAATTCTTTGAAAAACAAAAGTATTTGTAAAATCTTTAATTTTTTTTTTTAAAAAAAAAAAAACCCTCTACAATAATCATTTGTAAAACTCTTAAACTTGTCGTCGTGGCAGATGGAACTTGTTAATAAAAAATTAAGAAAAAAAAAGAAAAAGAAAAAAAGAGAGAAATTAAAAATTGAAGTTAAAAATAATAAAGTTCGGAAGGAAAGAAAAGGCAAGGGAGGCATAAAACCCTAGCCATCCGGCCATTCCTTGGCTTCGTACCTTATGGTGTGTGTTTGGTATAGGGTAGAAAAGCAAAACTGGGAAAAGAGGGAAAACAGAGAGAAGGGCAGAGAAAGAATGGCGAGGTACGATCTGACGGAGAGGATAGCGCCGAATCTGGACAGGCACCTGGTATTCCCACTGCTGGAGTTCCTGCAAGAAAGGCAGATGTACCCAGACGAGCAGATCTTGAAATCCAAGATTGAGCTTCTCAACAAGACCAACATGGTCGACTACGCCATGGACATCCACAAGAGCCTCTACCGCACCGACGACGTCCCTCAAGATATGGTGGAGAGGAGGGCGGAGGTCGTCGCCAGATTGAAGTCTCTGGAGGAGGCCGCTGCTCCTTTGGTTTCTTTTTTGCAGAATGCTAACGCCCTTAAGGAGCTCAGGGCCGATAAGCACTACAACCTCCACTTGCTTCACGACCGTTACCAGGTTTCTATTTCTATTTCTATTAAAGTTTTTTCTCTTTTTCTTTTCTTTGCAATATTTGGGGTTTTTACTTTCTTCTTTTTTGTGTTTGTTTCAAATTTCCAGATTTCTGTGAGGTTGTGTGTTTCTTTAATTTTATGTTGTTAGGAGATAATTTTGGTTGATTAGATGAGAATGATGCTTTATGCTCATCATTTACACGGACAAGATGCATTAGATATTCTTTTTCCACTGTTTTCTGTGCATTTATCGATAATTGACATTCGTAAATATTTCCTAGCCTGATTTCCCTTTCCGAGTTTAGCAGATTAATGTTCAGTTATACAGGAGACTTATTTTTAGCATTTAGTGGTCTTTATTATTATTATTATTGTTATTTTGGTAGCTGTGTTTTTTCCTTGTTGGGTGCGCTTGTGGGCTTTTTTTTTTGGGGGGGGGGGGGTTGCAGGGGAATCCAAGTTTTCTCATTATGTGTAAAAAAGTTTGCTGAATGAAGGAATGGTGTGTCCTCTTTACCAGATTGGTCCAGAGCAGATTGAAGCAATATATCAGTATGCCAAATTTCAGTTTGAATGTGGGAACTACTCTGGTGCAGCTGACTATTTATATCAGTACAGGGCTTTGTGCACCAATGGTGAAAGAAGTTTGAGTGCATTATGGGGAAAGCTGGCAGCCGAAATACTCATGCAAAACTGGGATATTGCTTTTGAAGAACATAATCGGTTGAAAGAAGTTATTGAATCAAAGGTTATATTACTGTATCTTCTGTTTTGGCTTTCCATGCAATTTTGTGTTTTAGAGTAACATATACTTATGAACTCTTATTTTTGTTGTAGAGTTTTTCCTCACCATTGAAGCAGGTGCAAAGCAGAGTATGGTTGATGCATTGGAGTCTGTTCATCTTTTTCAACCATGATAATGGAAGAACTCAGATCATTGACCTTTTTACTCAGGAAAAGTATGAATGAGCCTTTCTTGCCTAATAGCACTTGTTATTGCTGGAATATAGTGCAGTTTGATGCACCAACTGCTTTTTGACCATCACCTTGTCAGTTTCTTTGTTTTTGTAACCTTTCACTTTGGGATTTGGGGAGGGGAGTTCTTAATAATTTGTTTCTGAAATCTGCTTAGCTCTCTCGCCATTCCTCGGCAATTTTTCTGTCCTTATATATGGCCCAAGTAGTGTCTACCAGCTACAATTTAAGGCATTCTATGCATTGATGTTAGTTTGTAAAATGTATTGCAGTGGGAAGTTAAGCAAGGGCTCTTTCTTTGTCACTTTAACTATATGATCTTTGGGACTGTTAAATTTAGAAAGTTGAATTGCTGTCTTACATGTAGTTTGGTTGCTATTTTAGTTGTCCTCTTGTGACCTCTTCATAATATGATTGCATGTCCACTGTTTCATGTCCTTTCAGGTATCTTAACGCTATTCAGCTCAATGCCCCTCATCTTTTACGTTACCTAGCCACTGCATTCATTGTGAACAAGAGGAGGAGACCTCAATTCAAAGAATTTATAAAGGTTATCCAGCAAGAGCAGCATACGTACAAGGATCCCATTACTGAATTTTTGGCATGTGTTTATGTTAATCACGACTTTGAAGGGGCACAAAAGAAGATGAGGGAGTGTGAGGAAGTAAGCTTCCTATGCCCTAATATTGGTGTACTACAAAGTAAAATGAGACTGTTTGAGCTGGTTGTGCTTTGCCTTTATCTGGAGCACTTTATTTTCCTTCTGGCCTACTTTTGTATTCTGTTTCTGCAATTCCTGCATTTTGTTGGGTTTCTTTTTTGTTTTTGGTGGTGGGGACAGGGGAGAGGGGCAGTTTATTAACTTGTAACTGTGTTACAGGTGATAGTAAATGATCCTTTCCTTGGCAAAAGAGTTGAAGATGGCAACTTTTCTACAGTGCCATTGAGGGATGAATTCTTTGAAAATGTCCGTTTATTCATCTTTGAAACCTATTGTCGGATACATCAACGGATTGACATGGGGTAAGTGCAGAATTTGTTCCCAAACTTTTATGCATGGACGAATTTTTTGAGTCTCACAACCCTTTTGAGTGATTATTGTAATATAATTAACTTGACCTCACTGAAAAACTTGTTGCATTTGGCTTCTGGATTATGTTTTGCTTCCATGAAAATAGGCTTGTGGATTCTTTAAGGTGGCTTACTCCAGAAAATAAATGATTTACAGATTTGTGCAAAGTTCAAAAGAAAATGTATACTTGAATGAATAATGTATTCTGAGCAATATTGTAGAAGACATTGAACAACACTGATGCTTTACCACTTTAGAGACTTTGGCAGTTCTATTGAATAACATGCTTCAAGATCTGCAAGTTTCCTAGTCTGAGAAATATGTACGTAATTTGATTTCCAAGATTCATAAGATTGAAGTCTAATAGGGTTTGCAGTGAAATTTCTCAAACTATTCTTTCACTGCACCAAATGAAAACAAAACAGTGACAGTGAACTACATAATTAATGGATCAGTTAACTAGGACTGCTTGCTTGCTGTCCACTTCCTTCACAGATTTCTGTCAGGACAGAAATGTTTAATCAACCTGGGAATTGTCTTGTCCTCAAATGTTACAGCTCGTTACAGCTATGTTTCGCTACATTTCATTTGGATATATGTGCATGATGAATCTTTTTGATCTTCCTCAATTCAGCCACCCATCCTTGCAATCGACTGAAAATATGTGTCTTGTCCTCAAATGTTAATCTTTCATTTGGATATATGTGCATGATGAATCTTTTTGATCTTCCTCAATTCAGCCACCCATCCTTGCAATCGACTGAAAATTGGCCATCCCTGAATTGAAATTATTTTTGCTTTCCTCACATTCATCTGCTAATTAGATTGATTTGCTGATCTTGGCAGAGTCTTTGCTGAGAAATTGAATCTAAATTATGAGGAGGCTGAAAGATGGATTGCAAATCTCATCCGGAGCTCAAAGATCGATGCCAAGATTGACTCGAAGTCAGGAACTGTCATCATAGAGCCCAATCAACCAAATGTGTAAGACTCAATCTTTATGCTGTCCCTTCTCTTTCTGCTTTCTTTGTTGATCTACAAATCATGTGACATTTTGGTTCTCTTTCAACCACTTCAGGTACGAGCAGTTAATAGATCACACCAAGGCACTATCAGGGCGTACTTACAAGCTAGTCAGTCAGCTTCTAGAGCATGCACAAGCACAGGCTGCTCGATAAAGTTTCCACCTGAGCTTTTCAAGGGTCTATTCAATGGCTGGCATATGGAGTTGTTTCTCTTCTTAAATCTGAGTAATTATACTGGGAAATTTTCCTGGAATTCCTGAACTAGTTGGAGATTTAATGTTAATTGGAGAAAGCTTATCCATGTCAACCGGCTTTTTTTAACAGGAAAACAAATTTGCTTTGCACTAAATCCTCCTTTGCCTTAATTTTTCTCGCTGTGTTTTTCGCAAACTAGAAGGGCTCCATTAGGAGAAGAAAATCGATGTTAGAAATGGAGGCCATCACATGGCCCCAAAAAAAAAAAAAAAAAAGGGTGCCTGTATGCGATTGGATGAACAGACCATCTGATTTTCGACCTTTTTTCTAATGTATGATCCATGACAGCACAACCCAAAAAGAAAAGAACACATAGCTAAATGGTGCAAGAGACGATGTAATGCACGATGCTAAAAAAGATTGGTAAGGTGGGGGCTCTCAAAATTTATTTTTTTGTGGTTTATTATCGGAGAGACAGTAAGAGAAATTACCAGAGTTGGGGGTCCAACTTTTTAACTCAGATTTGTTTAGTGTATTTGTTATTAACTCTTTAATTAATTATTAATTATTATTGTAAATTATTATTAATAATTAATAAAATAAATTTATATTATAAAAATTAATTCTAAATTTTTTTTTCTCTAACATTTATATTTTGTTTTACTTAAAAATAATTTTAAATAAAATATAATTATATTAATTCATAATTTGATAGTACAATATTAAAAAAATTTCAAAATTTAATTAAAAAATTTTTAAAAATTTAAAAATAATTTTAAAATTTAAATATAATAAATATTGGTGGATTAATTCATATATATTTAGTATAATTAACATACAAAATTAATGAATTATAAATTTTCTTTCCGTCCAAATTTGAAACAAAATGCAAATGTTTATAACTTAAATACAAAACTTAAAAAGTATAGAACAATATTATAAAGAATAAAAAAGTTTTGACCCAATTTTATTGAATATAGGGGTAAACTTAGTCCAAAAAAAAAAAACACATTTCTAACTTGTCCACATGGTGGGAAGTTAACAAATCCCTATACACGTGAACATCATAATTCTGTGTTGAGTTGAGTACATTATCTTAAATCAATGTCACTTGCATGAGACTTCCGATGACTCCCAAGAAGACGGCTGCAAACCTAGACACTACACTGTTGAAATTCAACATGCATCTGGTTTTGATGACGTTGAAAATCCTAAGGTAGCTGTAAAAACCAAAACCCAATTTTGAGTTGGCTCTTCTTTATTGGGGCTGAAGAGAACAAGAAAAATAGGCTGTTGAATCTGGCCGAGGCACAGAGAGGCAGCAGCACAAGTAAATTAGGAATGCAAGCATCACCTTATGAATCTGGAGCCTTGGCTCCTCAATTTCCCTCTTCAACTTTGCAGGTCATACAGCTTAGACTCAGTATCCAGCATCTTTGCTTAATGTTGTGAATCTCGCGCAAATGGGGGCCCTTCTTCCCTCAGATTCAGTCTTCTTAAGGTCTTATTGATTACTGAATAGGAGTCAGGGCTATTACTCCTGATAGATCAGTGACAAGTTTTGCTGCTTCATAATTGAAATCCCAAGACATCCGAAACTCTTCTCATTACTGACAATGTGAATAACCATGTGTCTTCCAACCATCCTGCCAATTCCATCAACGGCGACTCCTCCTAAATGGATAGCTATAACCATCTGATGTTTTTCCATTTGGCCTACTTCCATTGCTTTGCTTTGATCCTTTTCTAATTTCCTCATCAAGATCATACTGTGACCGCTGTCAGTTGAAAATGGCAGATCACAAAAAAACAAGAATTAGACAAATGTAAAGCCCTTTGAAGGTAATTGCAAAATTCAAATAGAACTTCAAGGTAATTGTAAAACTTTCTATGTAGTACATGATTAATTTTTTTTTTTAACTAGGTGAAATTTGAGTTTGAATCATGGGCTCATGAACAATTATGAGTCAAAAAATATGGTAAAGTCAAACTCTTTGTGTCAAAGAAAGTAAAATAGTACATGACAGTCCTGACTATCGGAGAACATGTTCAGGTGAGAATTTAGTGATCTCAAAGTTTCTATCATTACCATATGCCCACTTAACCACCATGATACCAAATGGACATATTAATATCTTTTCACTAAAAGTTACCTTGGATAATGTTTGATATAGGTTTGCCTCTAAGATTTAACATCTTATATTGAAGTCTTAAAGGGTAAAGGGCCAAAAGAATAAAAGAAGCCTCTCATCCATAAAAGGGAGCACTAAAACTATTCTAGGCAGTATGCCTGTCATACCACTAGAAAGCATTTGAGAAAAAGGCCATACAACATATGCATGTGGGCAGATGCACGTGCAAGTATGCACCAGAAAAGGCAGATTATATCGGTCCAGGTTTATTGTTAAATGGAAGAAACAAAAAGCTGAGGTATGTAATGCAATTGCAGCTTGTAAGGAGATGGCAGTTAATAAAATCAATAGCATCCCTTTGATCATTTATCCATTGTATTTGAAATGACAAAGATTCTTAACATCTAGAGTGCACCATGCACTTAAACTATCAATTTTGAGTCATTTGGATAACACGAACCTTTGTGGCATCAGAAAGCACTGCATATGCTTCTCCAATCATTTTAAACAACCTGTCAGCATCAATATGAACCTCCTCAACAATTTCCTTCCAGAGTCGCCCCTCATCTCCACTTTCGCTTCTTGCCAGAAACTGACCAGCCTATAAAATAAAAACAACAATACATATACATTCAAAGAGGAACTAAGAAGTCTTTTGTGTAACTTAATATGCAGATACAGAAAGACTAAAACCTTGTCTGGGTGATGTCTGAGTGCTGCTTTGCGGTATGCCCTTTTTATCTCCAACACTGAGTCAGATACTTTAACACCACTGGCATTGCAATTAGTAGTTAATGAATTATAAACCCAAATAAGAAACAGTTATGAAGCATGGACAGGAATTGGCCTCAACAAAACCACAGAAGTATAATAAAATTGCACAAACTATAGGCACAAGTAATCCACAATCTAAAATCTTAGCATATGGAAACACCCAATAACACACACAGAAAAGGCAAATGAATAAAAAATCATTTCAAATAAAGTATGGCTGCACATGTGCCCCAAAGTAAAATGTGAGCCCAATTTAATATTGTTTCCATGGTATAAAAGGCTACCTGTGACAGACATATTCTTCTGCATGGTTTTAGCAATAAAGGAAGATGTGGACAAATTCTGCAGAATAAGGCATTTCACATGCTTCATGCGCATGCACGCACATATGAGTACCTTGTAAAGCAAAGGACAAGCTTGCATTAAAGTGTTGGGCATATGCAAAAAGAAAACTCAAGTGATGTTCAGTAAGAAGAAAAGGTCAAAGAAGGAGAGACAGAAATGAAAGAGCTCTTCCCTTTTCACAAAGGTTACTTCTTTTTCCTTGCTGCTGAACAGACATAGCCCAAGGTTATGCAGCAGAAGGCCTTGTTTGAAAAATCATTGCAACCAAGAGAAATGGGAAAGAAATGCCAAAGCTTCTACATCATCAATTTAGAAGTAATAATGCAAGTAAAATCTGATTATAACATACACAGCAAACAAGGGAAGATCCAGGTCTATAGTACTTCTGTCTGTTAGAAACAAAAAAGTTCTGAGCACAACTTGAATGATTCACTTACAGAACAAGGTACATGTCTAGTGGGCTGCCTTTCTTAGCTTTCTCTTCCATCAAGGACAAACGCCAATGAGCTTGTCTTAGTTCTTTTGTGCTGCTGTGGGCTCTACCAGGTGTACCAGACTGTCTGGATTTCCCCTCAGATTGATTCTCAAAAATAGATACAAGTCTTTGGAGATCCCTAGCTGCTTGTTCATAGTCTCTGATCATCTCATGCAAGGTGGCTCTCCTAGAAACTGCCTGCACAGGTACATATGCCAACAAAGAGCTTCACTACTTGCATATGTGGTCAAATTCAGAACAAAATGACATAAGCTTTCTTCTGTCATGTATATCTTAGACTTGACCCTAAAAATAACAAATGCAAATTGCTTAACTGAGATATTACCAAGACAACAGGCACCCTAAACATTCAAATGCCATAGGCAGTTTATCTTGTTCAGGTATTATTTGCACTAACATTAGGTACCATTTATGATATTCAAGTGCATTCTATGTCCCAAATTCAGATTCAGATTCAGATTCATATTTAAGCCAATAATTGGCAATGAACAATGTGATCAAGATAGCAGAAAAAAAAAAAAAAATCCTTTCCAAGTGAGGATGCCTGGACAGAGTTGACTTGTGAATGTGCATGTCACAGACAGAGAGAGAGAGAGAGAGAGAGAGAGAAGGGAGAGAGTTATAACCGCATTGCATTAAAACCCTTTAGACAAATATTTAAGCAAAAAGAACCAAATCCAGTTAAATGTAAAGATAACTACTTTTAAACATAACTGCAAATATCTTGCCATGCTGGCCCTTGTTTTTTCACATCATCTTAACAATTTATTTCTTTCAGTTCACCAAATATAATGATAGAATAAATGCCCAAATGGAACAAAAACTTGAAGCATTATACTAGGTTCAGCAGAACTAAGAGAAAAATTACTATAAGGCAGCAAAGTGTAATGTTTGCATGGTCAGTCACAACAAACACAGGTTTTAGACCTCAAAAGGAAGGAAAACAAGAATCACATATGAAAGCATCAAACCTCAAGGATTTGATAATTTCTTATCCAGGCTAAACTTTGGCTCTAAATTTAAGAATAAAACTTCTTCACATATGAATAAGCAATTAAAAATTATGTTAGCACAGACTAACAATTGATAAAGGCTACAAGGTCAACAATACTTACTGCAGAAAAATTCCATAAACAAATGTACACTACCCTAATCAGTTACAATAACTTATGATTAACTCTGTTTCAGCAAACTAGCCATCACTACCTTTTAATATGGTAACTTGAATTCTTAAAGGACATAAGCCAATTATGTTTTCTAAACATCACAAATACTATTTCCTGAATGGGATCAATCAAGTCAAAGCAAGTGATCAGAAAACATTTCAATGGACCAAAAATAGAATGTCAACCTTATGGTAACTTCCATCAAGGGCTATGGCTAGACTGCAATCAGCAATAGCATCTGCAATCTGATCCATAGCTTGGTATGCTGCAGCCCGGTTGCAAAAACAGATAGCTGCAAAAGGGCGTGATTCAACATTGCTTGATAGTGCAGCACTGTAATGCTCCACTGCTTCTGTATACCTTGCCAACCGAAAAGCTTCATTCCCTGCATTCTGCAAGTGATGAGAATATTAACACAGATTAAAAAGTATTTATATCAGGAAGAACAACAGATAGTTGTAATGCATGGACAACTGTCACAGATTATGTTTTTACTCTAGAAACTGAAGAAGAAATCAAGAACTAGCAGAACAAAAAAGTCAAACATACTACTGATCATTGGATTGATGTTAATAACTCTTTTGACATTATAATATCCATTTTCAAGAAAATTGGGGATCACCATGAACACATAAGCAACCAACAGCATACCTTACGGTCTAAAAGCTCACGTATGGTGATGCCTAGTGAAAGTGATGATGCCAATATCTTGCTGGCATACCTACACAAGTGAACTTCATATTATGAATCTTCAACAAAATTTGAGAAAGGCAGGCCCAAACAAAATTGCATTCTGGAAAGAATAAAAGCTAACTTCCTCCATAAAATTTAAGTAATTACTCATCATTTATGGATCTCATTGGCTCTAACTCATCAAGTGAATCAAGTGCTGCCTCAAGCCTTCCCATATAAAACTGTGACTTTGATGTTCGGTGTCTCCTCCATAGCCTTGCAGATGACAAACTTCTACCATGAGAACTACTAACATCCACAAACTGGCCATCGGTGCCTACTGATGCAAAATTTTTTTCAGCAGCACAAAGAGTATCCTCACATAACTGAATCACTTGTCCATATCTCCGCAACTGCAAGATGGAATCCAAAAAGTTTCAAACTGAGATCAAATCTTATATGCACACAAACGAAACACTCATGGAACGCATTTTGTTAAGTGGAGCAAAAAAAGGAATAATAACATTCTGAAAGAGCACAAACCATGAACATAGATTCTACTTTCATTTCCAGTAATCTTTCTGAGTATGGACTAATTGATAAGGCTTTTTCAATTGCATCTAGAGCATTAGGTGCTGCATCAGATGTCCGCTGTTCCAAAATTTTTACACCGTGATCCATGCATTCAGCCACTTTCTGCAAGCCATGAGAGAGGGACAGAGACATTAGTAACAAAATTATGAAGCTGTTGCATTCGCTCTCTCTCACATCCTAATCCACACAGACAAAGGTAATAAATGAACAAGAAAGGAAAACAAGTTTTGTTTCAATTTTAAAAAAAATTTTCATTTTTGTTTCAATCTCAGAATGCTATTAAAAGTAAATCCAAATTGTTGCTAAATGGATGATGAGACATTGTCAAGTACTTAAGTGACACAAAACTTAAACAATTAAACATAACATTTTCACATGCTTGCACAAGGAAGAAAAGAGTTTTTGGCAAGCCAAATTGTTCAAATCATTTTTGAAATAATAACCATTTCTCTCTTCAAAATTTTGAAAAATTTTTTAATTAAAAATTAAACAACCATTGTCACAATGGACACGTTAAATAAGTGAGTCATATGTTGTGTCAAGTCATCAATTTATTGATAATTTAGATGAATAAGTTCCAAAATGCCAAAATTAAAGCAAAATTAAAAGTTTAGGATGTCATTGATACTAATTAACATTCAGTTATTAAGCCTTAAAGTAAAAATATGCAAAATAGATAAATATAACTGTACAAAATAAAGTATAAAGCAAGAATACTAAAATACAAAAGATAAATAATGAAAGCTATAACGAAGTTATAAGATTAGCATAAGCGTGCTTGATTCGGACCATAAAAAAACTCTTGATCAAAATTTCACTTTATGGAAATATAAAATTATCTTCTAAAATTTAATAAATAATAAAAAAGAGAAAGAAATTAGAAATTTTTGAAATAGGAAAACAAAAAAGGTTACTGCCTCTTTTGATTTTCATGGGAAACACTAAGGGATACACAGACCCCAATTGTGGACAAGCAAGATCCATTTACTTTTAAAATACAAACTTAAATAAGCAGATGACTTCAAGGAAAGGGAAAAAAAAAAAAAGTAACCCATTTGCAACATCATGGGCCCATTACCTAAAAGTGTTAACCCATTTGCTTTTGGGATCATCAGACCTCACATGTAAATCAAGGATATGCCCAGCATATCCATGTAATCCTAAGTGCTACAACAAAAGACCCTAGGATGAAAAGCAAATACCAGATGGTGGTAGCCTCATTGAGGAAACTAGAGACCCAGAATCTGTTACTTTATTACCTTTTATTGCAGCTGTCCATGCACAAAATTTAACCACAAAGAATGGTTTATTTCATTGAGAGAGAATATGGAGGTTTTCTTTCAAGATGAGTTGACAAGTAGCTTCCCCAGTTGCCAAGTGCCTGATCAGGTAAAACACTTGGGAAGCAGGTACAAATATGACTATGGTAGAAACACATTTCCACTTACAAATGTTTTATTTTACAAGTTAATAGCGTTCAAAGTCCAAAAGATGAGCAAATCAACAACACAATGGAAAAAAAAAAACCCAAGAAAGGTTATTTGCATCTAGTTCATCATCTTTCCATCATATATTTTATTGTTACCCCTAAGCACAATTAAACAGCCCACATATTGTGAAGCACATTAACTGATGGTAAATACGAATGTTGTTTCAGCTCTCATGGTTGAGGAACAATGACCAAATAACAGAAGAAAGATGCATACCTGAGCATTTTGCTGGCCAGTAGCAGCTTCTATTGTGATTCTCCGATCTAAACAGACATCACCCCCAGATTCCAAACATTTATTAAAATAGTGTAGTGCATCATCAACTTCACCAAGCGCAAGATGACAGCTGTAGAGGAGAGAAGGCAAAAAAAATACCCACACATTCAGAAAATAACATGATTTTTGCAATTGGCATTAGATTTCCTGCAGGTTTATTATACCACCAATTACAATGAAATGCTCGCATACAAGCAAGATATTAGGGAAATTATGAATAATTTCAATGTCAACAACCAAAATGGAACCTTATGATATTGGAGGAAAATACATTATCTTTTTCCTTTCGTTAAATGAATGATGGACAAATTAAGGTTTTTGTCTCATGCATTTGGGGCTAGTGTGATAGGAAGATTAATCTTAGCTCAAGCAAAAACCATACTTGCCAGCTCTTATCTGAACTTTCAGAAATTTGGGATCAAGAGCAGCAGCTGTCACACAGTCGCTTAAAGCTGCCCTAAGGCATCCAAGAGACATTCGTGTTGCTGCACGATTGCTATAGCAAATAACAAGTGGCCTGAGGCAGCATCCTGAAGTCTTGGAAGAGGGGACAGAATTAATCCCACGTGTGTAAAAATCCTCCGCCTTTGACATATCCCCCCTTTGGTAAGCCTGATTGCCCCTGAAATAAATTGAAAACAACAATGCTTAACTAACAAATTGACATGCAGGAAATTAATTACAGAAACAGGATAACATGATAGGTTTAAAAAGCACCTGATTCGCCATGTCTCACATGCCTCCTCAAAAGCAACTGTGGATGAGATAGGACCTTGTTTCACTTCTTCCTTTGCTTCAGATTTATTTGCCACTTTTCTTGGAAAAGAAAAACAATCTCCTTCCTGAACCTGTGCGGGGCAAACAGTGAAGAAGTGCTGGCATTGTGTGCAAATGGTACAGAAAAAAAGAACCAACCTTAGCATTTTCTTCTGCTGCAATGGTAAATGGCTTATGGGCAGCTTTCCTCCTATTTTTCTTTCTGCGCAGAGGCTTGGATGTGGATGAGCTGTTATGTTGACAAGATGAAGCAGAAAAGGAAAACTTCAGATGGCGTAGATCTTGTAAACCTGAGGCAAATGAAAGCTGTGGTTCGCTATTTTGTTCAGCATTCAAGTCAACTGTATCTTCAGCTGAAGTGACATCACGACAACCTGTTGTACAGACCTGCGCACTATTGAAACAATACTGGACTCCTTCAGCTCCAAAAGTAGATTGTTTTGAGGACTTATCCCCAATGACAGGTCTTTCAGATTGATAGCAAGAACTCCCCACATGAGGCTCTGTTGATTTCTTGTCATCTTTATCCAAGCCTTTTCCTTCTCTAAGTCCTGTAGCCACTTTCAAGGGACAGACAGACTGCGCATTATTGTTGTCCAGCTGAGTAAAACCATTTGATATAACAGATGCTTCTGCCGAACATTGCGGAGCAGAAGTGGTATCTTCATATGGAGAAAAATCCATGGGTGAGAAATTGCCTGGAATCTTTGGGTTCTCTTGAGTATTGCCTTCATTTTGCATGGGATTCATGTCTGCCTGTTGCCTTTGTAGAGAATGTTGATTCAATTTTCCCCTCATAATCTGTGACATTTTGCTTTTCTTTTTTCTACCCTTTAGACGGAATTCCTTTTTTTCAATTAATTCAGGAAATAAACTTGCCTTTAAGCAAGGAAAATGCCATTCTGGTGCTTTAAACTCTGTCAACAAAACCCCCGAACTCTCAGAAGTGCTTGCAGCACTCATCTCATGAACATCCTTTCCAGCTTGAGAAATGGCAGGTGCTTTGGAAGCAAAAGAATTTCCTTGGGAGTCAAGAGGAAATGAAGAAAATAGATTTGATACAGTAGCACCATTTAGTTGTGTCTCATCATTTGCTTGGCATTGAGATAAGAAGCCCTCAGACTGACTCCTATGAGGTCCTGCATGAAGTAACAGAGCCTCTAAACTAGAAGTTCCAAACAAAGTATGAGCCATACTACAACTTTTGTTCTCGTCACTGGATTCAAATTCCTTCCCACCAGTTCCCTTTACAGAATCAGAAAAAAGTTCCGATTTCCATTCATGAGATTTTCTATCCCAGCTTCTAC
Organism: Rhizophora mangle; assembly: GCA_037832345.1. NCBI lineage: Eukaryota > Viridiplantae > Streptophyta > Magnoliopsida > Malpighiales > Rhizophoraceae > Rhizophora > Rhizophora mangle. The sequence goes on along the minus strand of JBAPLJ010002022.1, from coordinate 568,672 downwards.
ATTTTGATGAAAACTTCTTTCTGCCAACTCCAGTAACATTCTTAAAATCATCAATGTTCAGATTTTTCAGTTCATTATGGAGATTGTATAGGCAGTGAATGCTAGAAGCACTGGCCATATCCCCACTAGATTTAAATTCTTGGGTGCAACACTCATCATTGATGCTACCATTTTGATCCCTTGATATCCCATTCCAGCTCTTAGAAGGTTCATTGTGTAAATTTACCTCATCCAGGCATTCATCAAAATTGGAACTTTCTTACTGCTACTACCAAATTCAAAAACTGATACAGGAACCCTCCCATTAGTGGTGGCACTAGATGTAAACATACCGATATCAGATTTTGTCTTTTCTGTACAATTATTAGACTCTCCTGCCTGAAAAACCAAATTGAACCCCTTATTGCTCCCATTAGCTAGAAACTCAAACCCCTCCAGAGCATTGGAACCTGAAACCAACCCAGAGTTACTATCTCTTGTGCTCCATTGCACACCAACGTTTTCTCTGTTTGCACCAAACACAAAACCAGTATTTCCAAGCTTCTGATTATCTGCTTCTGGCACCGACATTCCAAAATTTCCATTGAATTGCGTCCCCTTAGACCTAAACACAGAACCCACATTTTCAGACACCAAAGACTCCACCTTACCACCAACTTGTTCCACTTTAGCACCACAATTTCTCTCCACAAAATCTAAATTCCCTGCACAATCAAATTCAATGCAGAATCAGCACTAAACACAAGACCAACACTAGAAAAAAAAAAAAAACCTCCACTCGACACACGCTTGACTAGAAACCCATTGGAAGTAAAGGATCGAAATGGCTTAAAATAGGACCCAAACCCACCCGGAACCACCGTCGACCTCCTGTGCAACTGCTTCCTCAACTTCACCAGCCTCGGTTTGGCCCGACCCGAAGATACTGGCCCAGTTCGAAACCCGGGAATTTGAAATTCGCTTGCGTCACCAAAAACAGAGAACTTTTCGCTCCGTTTACAATTATCTGCGGCATTGTTCGGAGCCGAAGCAGCGAAACCAGGCGTGGGATTAGATTCAGGGTTAGTTTGCGAGGATAACGTAGGCCAGATATTCACCCCCGCCGGCGACATTCACGGCAATACGGCGACGGATTGTTTCGTATAGTTATGGGATGATCGGGGTTTGACTAATGTTGGAGCTTGAGAGCGGAGGGATTTAGTTAGGGTTTTGCTTGGCCCCGTAGAAAGAAGCAAGAGCGTGCCAACCGGGCAGGCAAATAAAGGGCGGAGTTTTCAAATTCAAAACGGGCAATTTTTAAAATTACATAATTATTTTATTTCAATTTAACTTGGCCGTATTTTGATTTGATAAATAAAAAATTTTGTTCGTTATTAAAATAATGTCAACGTGCAATTTAGACCTTTAATTAGGCATCTTGTTGGTTGTACGAATTTAAAATATTTTTAAAATATAATTTATTAAAAAATAATTTTAAAAAATTGTAGAAATTTAGATAAAGATAAACGTTAGTCGTAATTAACATCCTAAATCAGCAATTGTGAACGATTGGATCACATTTTCCACCTCCAAAATCTTAGCAATTTGCTCAACCGATACTCTTTAGTTATATTAGATGTTCTCTTTTGTATTAGAATTAGGTATAAAGCTCCGTCATGGGTTCTTTTTGCTCAGAAGGCATTTAAACTTGCTAGAGGCTCCCTCATGGTTCCAAATTTTTGAAGTCTTAAGTTTATAAACAATGAAATTACCAATTCAAATTTTGTTATATATCCTTTTTTTTTTTTTCCCCTCAATAAGAGTCCATTAGACAATAGATTATTCCATAAGAAGTGATAATTCAAAACAGTGATTGCTTTCAACTTACTATATTGGTTAATTCAAAGGTATCAAAAACTTAAATGAGATGCCATCACAATGATGATGATATTACTTGGTTGATTAAGTTGTGTATCAAACATTACCTAGAAATTGTGAGAAGAGGAATGATATTTTTGTTCATTTCATTTTGATAACCTGTACATGTTAAGTAGACTGATGGAAAAAAAAAATTAAGAAAAAAAAAATGAAAATGATAAACAATACTTATATCCAACCTCACCTGGACAGGAATACAACATGGCTTTAGAAAAAGGAACATGGTCTATTGTTGTTCACAGTCCAAGGCAAATTAGAACAAGAATACCAATAGAAAGGGAAAAAAATTCAAAAAGAAATTGTGTCTAAGGAAATGATGTTGGATATCTATAACATAATTATGTCAAGTTTCAGGAACCATGCATAAAATAATGTGAGGATTGCAAGATAGAGAAAATTTTGGTGAATTTGTTTATTTGCTTTGTTATTTTTTGTAAAAGGGATTGATGTGAGATATTAATTAAATAAAATGAGAGAATTTATAATAGAAAAATTAAAATAAAAAGGTTAGATATTAAATTTCAAGATAAAAATAAAATTTTTCGTCAAATGTGATTACAATTGAATCTAATGTAGTTAATTTGTAAAAAATAAATCAAATCACAAAATTAAATTAGTAAAATAGTGGAAAAGAGGAGATATTGAAAAATATAAATCTTTTTTTTTATCTTTAAAATATTGATCTAAAATTTAATTCCAAATGTTTTTCAGTCACTTTAAGACCAACACCCTTTATCATTAAATTTCTTTGTTGCATATTCTCCCCTAAAACCTTTTTCAATTTTTATGTATACTTATATCACTAAATTATAAAACACTAATAAAAGGTTAATTATATTATTAGAAAATTCTTAATATGGTTCTTCCTTTTACATTTTCTTAGTCATTCTTTTCACTAAAGCTTAAATTTATCTCAAAATCTAATTTAAAACATTTTTTTCACTTCCACTACTTAGTTATCAGTATTTTCAACTATTAAGCTTACCTTAAAACTTAGATGAACAAAACATTAAAAGGGTGTTAATAAGGGTGTGATAGAGTGTATTAGGAGGTTATGCTTAAGTTATTGGTAATTGGACAATCCATGCAAATCCTAGTCAAAATCTTTCCATAATTAAGGCAAATGATACAATACTAATTTAAGGAATTCTCCACCAAATCATAAGAATAATTATTTATCAAATATAATTTATTCAATTATTCTTTATTTGTATTCATTTTTTAATAACCATTATTGTATAAATATATCTTATAATCAATGAATAAAATTGAGTCTTTTTTCATAAACTTCATTGTTGTTATATGGTATTAGAGCACATATAGCTCCAATGAGCTGACCCTTTAAATTATAACTATGGGAAAAACCTTTTTTGCTTCCATAAGCTCTTGAAACAACTTAAACCAAACAATGGTTCCAACCTTAATCCAAATAACTAGTCATACATAATCTTCTAACACTTTGATAATTTTCAATGTTGCCACACAAATCCCTTTTAAACTTATAAGCAATGGTACATACCCAACTTGGAGAGCTTAACTTACAACCATGTTTTATGGATATGATTTGATGGGATATTTTGATGGATCATATATTTGTCCACTAGTAATAGCCATATAAAGTGACCAAAGCATCTCTAATGTGAAGAACAAATTATGCATTAGCAAGATAATCTACTTCAAAATGCAATAATGACCTTAATTGATGCAACCATTGTTAGATGTTATCACCATTTTCAAATAAGTTTAAGATAGTTTATCTACCAAATATGTTAATAAATCATAAACTAGGATCTATGATTTAAGAGGAACCTTAACAAAGATTGTCAAGGAAAACAATCAGTGATTAAATATTTAAATGACATAAGAGTCATTGTCAATGAACTTGCAATCATTGGCTCTCCCCTTAATAATAATGAGATGGTGATAAAAAGTCTTAGTGGCCTTGGATTTGAATATAAGGAAATTTATGTAGTAATATAAGTTCAAGATAGACTCATCTCTTACAAAAAGCTTTTTGACAAATTCACATATCACAAAATTTTCTTGAAATAGGATGAAAACAAGAACAAAACAACAATTACCATTGCATAACTCCACCAATGTAGCACTATAATTAGTCTTGAGAAGGCAACAATAACAACAACTTCAATAGGAGGTACATTGCATCAAACAAGTCTTAATAAAGACAATATACATAGGATAGCCATAACATTGACATCGATTGGCTCCCTCCCACTGCATATAACAACAAAGGTAAAGTGTTTGTGTCAAATATGTGATAAATATGGACACACAATAAAGGTTTCCATATTTCAATTTTCTACTTCACAAGCATATCTATCCATTTACACCTCCTCTCCAATCAATGGTAACTTGGCCATAAATTTTGATGCTTCTCATCACATAACATCTAACTTGTAGAATCTTTTAGTTCACTATGAATATAATGACAATGAAGACATCTTTACTAGTGATGGTAATAATATGCATATATTAAACATAAAGTTTTACTCAATTCTTTTGTACTTTACAATGTCTTACATGCTCATCTCATCAAAAGAAAACTACTTTTTTTTTTTCAATTTTGCAAAACTAATAATACCTCTATTGAATTCTTTCCTTCTTTATTTGTTATGAAGGATTTGAACATTAATACATCACTCATTTATAACTAAAGCAATAAGAACTTGTATGAATGACCACTATTTACCTCTTCATCACCATCCATTTTAGCCTTTAACACAAGCTAGTAACCCCTAATGACTATATCATCTTCATAAAAGAGCACTTTATCAAATTATTTATGTTCAACATCTTACTTGCTCAAAATCATTCCCCTTAAACTCATGTAATTATTATTTTAACAATTAAAGTCATAAACTTTTATTTGGAGTTTCTTTACCTTATAGATCAAAACCTCTTATGATCATTTACACAAATGGATGAGGCTATGGTCCCATCACTTCATTTGATTAACATTGACATTATTTCATTTTTATGGATCATTTTACAAAATATACCAAATTATATATCTAAGACAAAAATCTAACGCTAACTCTATTTTTGAACATTTCAAAAATTTATTCGAAAAATACTTCTAGTCTCTTATCATTACTATTTACTTTAATATTGGAGGTGAATACCTTGACTTGCATCATTTTTTTCTTAGAACACAACATCCAACATTTATATTCCTTACCTCAAACTCCTGAACATGTTAACGTAATTGAACATCTTCATTGTCATATCCTAAAAAGTGCCTTAACTCTTCTTTAACATGCATCTGTATCACTCAAATACTAGACCTTAGCTTATTAAATTGTAATTTATCTTATTAACATAATGCCCACCTCTATTGTTAGCAAACATTCATTTTTTTTAGGCTTTATTTCCTCTAACCCCTAACTCAAATCACATACACATTAAAAACTTGAACCTAAGTCTAAATCAAGCATATACTTAGGTTACTCTACTTCGCACCATTGTTATCAATGCCTTAACCTAACCACCACTTGTATCTATCTCTCATGTCATGTTGTTTTTATTAAAATCTCTTTTTCCTTTCAAACTCTCTTCTAAAATGACTTTTAGGTACAATCAAAGAGCAACTTCACATAGGCTTCCATTGTCATTGTTTACCACTCAATCCCTTTACTTATTCCCATATCTTCCATATCTTTTCCACTTAATTTACCTACTTTGAACCCACCACCTCCTTCTTCCATGCTCTCCCCCCTCCCCACCATTTCTTACATTCCATTTAAGCCATTGGCTCCATCACCATTAAGGTCCCCTTCTTTAGACACATTGTGTGATGCCATTAACACTTTTCCTTCTTAATCGATGAATACTTCTCCATCACCCATTGGTAAGAATAATATTTATAAACCTAAGCAAATCTTTAATTATCTTACTATTATTGATGTCATTAAACCCTCTACCCTTTTACAAGTACAAAAACATCCTTAATGGTGTAAAATTATGAGTGATAAATTTAATGTTTGGTTCACAATTACACTTACAAGTTACTTCCTACTAATAAGTCATATGATATTGTTGGATATAAATGGATTTATAGGATTAAATGAAAGTCAAATGAAACCATAAACTATTACAAGGCATGCCTTGTTGTCTGAGGCTTCGCTTAATATCTAGACATTGATTTTCTTGTCATTTTTAGTCTGGCTATCAAACCAACCATAGTTTGCCTTATTTTTACCATTGTCATTCAATATCATTAACCTTTTTGCTAACTATATGTCAACAATGTCTTCTCTCAAGGTCACCTCAAAGAAAAGGTTTTTATGTAGCAACCTCATGGATTCATTCATCCATAATTCTCTATAGTTCTCCACTTAAATTTGCAAACATATAAAAGTCATTTATGATCTCTAACAAGCCTTTCGAGCTTGGTATCACAAACTTAAAAAGTTTTAGGTCTCTTATAGCTTTATTAATTCTCACTTTGACATCCCACTATTTGTTTACACTTAAGGTCTCACTCTTTTCTTTTTATTGGTTTTTATTGATGATATCATTAACATTGGTAACAAGCTCACTAAAGTCGACAAGGACATTTAAGCTCTTGCCTTTCAGTTTGCTCTTAAAGATCTTGAGAACCTTAATTTTTTTCTTAAAGTAGAAGTCCTACATACTAAAAATGGATTCCTACTTTTGTAGTGACAATTTATATTAGATCTTCTTCAAAAGACCCCCATGAAAACCCATTTCATAGATTCACTTAAATTGAAAACTTACTTGACTAATTCACTAAGGTAAACATATCTTGCTATGAACTTGCAATCTATAAATCTAGGAGTTACAAAATTTAAATAAAAAAATGAGAGAGATAAATTTACCAAGAAAAATCACTAAGAAATAAAAAGAGAAAATGAGATAAAGAAATAAATGAGATATTTATCTTTTTGCTCATATATGAGGGCAATATTAAGTTTTTTGAGTTTTATTTATCTTAACTTATGACTATGAATTGGAATTTTTTTTGTAATTAATATATATATATATATATATATATATATATATATTTTATTATATATATATGATACCTATCTTATATGATATGGTGTTCCACCACCTTTTTCCCATATTTGGAGAAGAATCTCCTAAATTCATCTAAAAAGTAAGAAGATTTAAGTTAATGATATTTAATCTTATATGTCACTCATACTAAAGATAAACATCAATAAATAAAATATTTTCCAACAAATAAAAAAATAAAATTAAGAAAGAAAATTATAATATATTTAAAAAAATATTCTATTTGATAATGTTGTAAGATAAAAATATTGTAAATAAAAGTGTTGTAAAAAAAATGTATTAAGAACAAAAATATTATTACTCAAAATTACATATTGTTCAATAATAGTAATAAGAATACAATGAAGAAAATTTAGTAAAATTATGAATATTTGACAAAATTCTTAATAGATATGCTAAGAGAACAAAAAAAAAAAAAAAAAACTATAGTATGTCAAAATGACACCCATCAACTTTTTGATGGTTAAGAAATAAGTGATGAATTAAAAACAAGAATATTGTACTAACTACAAATTTAATGCATGACATTCTTCTAAACCATTCACAACCAAATAAACCAAAGATTTATTTATGAAATACTCTTTAATTTGTATTGACATTCCATTATTATATTGTTTATAGATAATCAATAATAAAAAAAACACTATAAAGTGAAAAGTTAAACAATTTTCTTTTTCAAAAGATAATTGTTAGCTCGTAAGTTTGATTGAATTTAATTTCAAGCTATGAAAGTCAAAAAGAGCAAATTAGACAATTCAAAAATTAATAAATCAATAAATCCAAGATCTTTAATTAAAAAAAGAAAAAACACGACAACAACAATAAGAATAACAAATCTATTAAACACATACATGCAAAGAGAGTAGGACAAGACAAGACAAGTAACTAAAACCAAAGTTTTTTCACAAAAACTTTACTTTTGACTAAAAGTTAATAACAAAGATAACAATTTATAAATGCAATGATAGATGAGAATAAAGATTGAGACTAAAAGTCAAAAATTAGAATATTATCATATGTACCTAGATTTGGAAATCTAGCTTCTTGTGCATAAGTCCCAAACAAACTAGGTTAAAGGCTAGAAAAAGATGAGGTAGATTTGTAAGAGATTTATAGAAAAAAAAAGAAAAAAAAGATAAATTATATTAAATTGAGAGATTTATTTTTCACTTTATAATAATAAAGAGTCTTTTAAAGTTAAGAGAGTTGGAAAGATTGTAAAATAAAAGCTTTGTATAATGGCATAAAAGAAAAATTTTCAATTATATAGATATTTTTGTTCATCAAAAAAATTAAATTTGATTTGTGCTCTTTCCTTTTTTTTTTTTTTATTTTAAGCCTCTAAAAACAATAAATTCTTGCCTTTTAGAAATATTAGTTTTAGGGGGTTTTGAGTTTCTAAAATTTAGTTATGAAAAATATCACCAAACAATATTTCAGCTGTATTAAATCCTAAACTATTTTTACACACCTCAATGCAAATTGAAACAAGTTATCAAACAAAACTAAAACATGGTTGAATTTCACTAATAAATATCTTTGTTGCTTGAAAATTTGTTAATGACTGAAACCTTAATTAAGGTAATTCAAATTACATAGCTATATCTTTTCCTAGTAAAAAAGCATAGCTATTTTTTCTTAAGAAGAAAGACTAGACAGAATAGACAATTTGGAACTTTTTAAAAAATAATTATTTGAATATATCTTTATAAGTCATATAAAATTTAAAAGTATCCTTAATATTACTTTCTAATTACTAAAATTAATATTTTTGTTAATTTTAATAAAGATATAGAAAAAAGTAATGCAAATTAATCTTTTGATACTCAATCTCTTCTCATAAATCTCTCATTCTTTCTTCATATTAAATGGTTGAAGTATTTAATTAAGTCTTATGTAGAGGACAATAACAATCCAAATTTACATTACTTATATTTTTTTAAAGGAAATTTAATTTCTTTGTTGAATAATAATATAAAACCCAATATGCATTTTTATCATTTAAAATCAAGGAATTTTAACTGATGCCTATGTTATGAATGCAAATCCATAATACATTGACTAATTCACTATTTGTAAAACAAGCATCACTTTTCATGTCATAATTTAATTATTTTATCTATCACACACATTTTATTTCCATAATTCCTTATTTTATAAAACAAATGTCAACCTATTTTATTAGTTTAAAAAGATTTATTTTGTTTTGAAATCCAATTAATTGCGTTGAAGAATTTAATGCAGTGATAAAAACTCACAATGAAGTTTTGTTCATAATTTTATTTCAATTAAACAAAAATTTTAATAAAAACTCATAATGAAATTTTATTCAAAATTTTGTTTGAATTATATAAAAATTAATTGAAAATTATATTTTTATCATCATTAATAAAATTAAAAGTCAAATTATAATTTAATTTAGTTTACTTTTAAAATTATTATTTTTAAAAATTAATTAATAAATTGATAAATCAGTTGATTGAATTATAATTTGACAAACTTATCTCAATTTTTTTATTTAATTAATTTAAAAAATTTATAAAAAAAATATTTTTTATATTTTAATTTTTTAAAATAAAAATTATATTATTAATTTTTTATATTTAATATTAAATATTAATTTTTTTAATTTAATTTTAATTAAAATAATTAAATTTTATATTTTTAAATTTTTTAATTTAATTTTAAAAAGTTGTTGATACGTTAATATTTTAATCTAATTCTTGGTTAATCAGGACATTTTTGTCAAAACACTCTATTCCTTTCAAATTCAGTGGCAAATAAGATTCTTAGCAACGAGAACCCAAACCCGCCTCCGCCTTTCTGCCGCCACTTGCGCCGCCTCCGGCGATTCCACGCACTAAGACTACCACGCCACCGATTGCCCACTCGAAATTATCACTTCTCAAACTATCCGTTTGAGGTAAGCATCCCGTTGCATCTTTAGTTTATCCATTTTGTTCGATGGTTGGGCCATTGCATATGTGAATGAAATAAATAAATTACAGAAGCTTATGGGCTAAGTTTTTTCTTTTTTTTTTTTTGCGTGGTTTTATAATTAATAACTTTTCAATTTTGAAGATTAGAAAAACTAGGTAGCAACGCACTAATGTGTTTTGTGGCTCTTCTGCATTCTTTGCATGTTGTCGTACAGCGGTGCTCTTTAAAGATTAGGTTTAACCATGTATAGTTAGCCTGTGTGTTTTGGGATTTAAAGGTACAGATATTATATGGTCTTAGCAGTAATAGCAGTCTTTGTGGCAAGTTTCCCTCATGTCTCTGTGCCATGAAAATTTTACATTATGGGTAAAGCACATTCACCTTGTAGAAATGAATCCTTAGACCTCTTGCATTTGCATTTTCCATTAATCTTAGAGGTTTAATAGAGTGCCAATTGTCACCAGCCAAGCTCACGCAACTGATTGTTAAATAACGATATAATTGATTGGTCCAGAAAGATGTTGCCGTGCATGGTTAACTAAGAATACAACTGCTTTGAACTAGATCACCAAAGTTTTTTGTTGGCTCTTTTGTGTATGATGATGAATGAGTGAATTTCATTTTCAAAATTGTAAACTAAGTAGGCAAGCTACATCCTGCTACAAAGCAATGATTGTCATGTTTTCTAGTTTTACTACAGACTGTATGCTGTTCAAGGAATTTGCTGATAAATAATCATTTGCCTAATGCCGTCTTCAACTTTGATCAGTTCTAAATCTTTTCTAATTCTAGAGTGGTTTCTGTCATGTTGTCTTTTCTTTCTTTCCTCTATAATCTACAAACAGAGTAGGACACACAACACAGAATTGAGATGGAAGATTCAGGCAGCTTTTCTTGTAGACTAGTTTTGGTTCAGTTGAATTGGGCAGACATAAGAATTTCTCTATAACTAAATTGACAATTGATTGATCCCCTCAGTTTTTATGTACACTGATATGATTGGAAGATTTTGAAGTATAATTACAGAGTAACATTTTAAGCTAAAACTGATCAATGGGTTCCTATTTAACTGTTTTTCATGCCCAATCATATCTATTTGATTAACTACTTTCCTGTTTTATTTTCACATCCCAGGTGCAAAGTTACCATGTCTGTATGATAATGAGGTGCAACTGAAATGGAGAGTGGCTTCTAAAGCTTTTGAGTTTGGAGGAACAAGGATGAAAAAGATAATGTGAAGCTGGACAGGCAACAGGGCAAACATGCTACAATTTGCCACAAAAAATTAAGACAAGTACAGCACCAGATCACAGGAAACTAAACTGAAGGTCCCTCATGGCCTTTCATAAGCACACAGAGTTTTTTGGAGAGTAGGGATGGCATCTCTCATATTTTAGAAACAAAGAATTCATTTAAAAATCACTACTATGTTGAGTGATTAAGAAAGAACCTCACTTGCCAAGAAAATCATTGAACAATGGCATCATATCTGTCGATTCAGTCTCTTCATCTTAATTCCTTGGGACCATTTCGCTGCTTATGTTTTCTCCCTCATCTCATTCAGGTTAGTTCCATTCTCACTTTTTCTTTAGAGCTGTATATATGTGTCAATTTTAATAAACATATACACATAGACGAGAAAGAGTATTGGTTGTTATATAATTGTTTAGTTGCAGATTATTGGAAATTTTGTGAACTTTTGCATAAACAATCAAGAAATTACTCTATTTTTTAAGGGAAAAATTTTAATGTACCATGTGGCTTAAGGTTTTATCACTTTAGGGCTTGTGGGGTTTCACTGAAAATCCAGTGCTATGGCTGAACTCGTGAGAGTTTATCACTTTAGGCCTTTAGGGGCTTTGGTTTTCCATCAACACCTCAGTATTTTGGGATATCTTCCATGAGCAAATTTTGGTGATATCATGACACTATGTTGGCTTTTCTATTTTCAATAGAAAATGCCTTACATTGGTAATTGTTGTAATTTAGTTGTCAGCTTCATATAGGCTTTTAGTATGGTATAGTTTTCTTTGAGTCTTTTTTTGTAAATTTTGTTCATAAAAATAACATTACTCTTTTTCTTGATGACATTTGAAATGAATTTTGCAATGCTGACCCACTTATTTATTTGATTTTGGGAACACTAGACTTGTGTAGTTGTGTAACTGTGCTTGAAATTTAAACTTTGGGTTTTTATCAAATTTTTGGGCCAATTCCCCTGCCAAATCTGAGTTTGCTGCTCCAACAATTACCAAACCAATACCTATTCTGTTCAGTACTTCAGGTGCTTCTGTTGTGTATAATGTAAATCCCATAGTGGATCAATTCCAACTTAGTGGCTTCATATACATAAGGGTATTGTGCATTCTCTTAGTTCAGGTGTGTAATGCAAGAACAAGTAGGATACCGGCTCCGTAGAATAGCTGACTATACCAGATATCTTTCTTGCTCAGTGGTGTGGTCACCTCACCGGCCCCATTCCACCCATGGAATGACACAGAAGTGACTCCTACCGTGATATGAGAGGCCAGTCTGAGATTAAAAATGAGCCATCTCCTGGCCTCCATCTGGAGAGGAAGCAGGCTGCTAACTTGAAGCTGAAGCTGAGCATTCAGTGTTCTTACAGGGAAACCATAAAATAAATTAGAAACTGCAACTCCACCAGTCATAGGAGATGTAATGATTGATACATAAAAATAACCTTTTGTTTGATTGATAATGATATAAAGCGGAAGATATTTTAGCCATTTGCTTCAAGCTCCACCACCTCTAAAGGGATGAAACCTTTAAATGATGGGATACTAACTGTACAAATTTGGGTTGCTATTAGAAATGCTTATGCAGTTTTTGATTTCACATCAGATCTTGTCTAGTTATTTCTGCTTTTGTTAAAATCAACATTTGTTTTCCCTTAACTTCTCTTTTTGGCTTTTGCTTTTCCTAAACTTGTCACAGTTTTTCTCCTTTATAGAGAAACTATTCAAGTTTTTCTTGCTTCTCTTTGTTCTCTTTCTTGTTTTCCTTCCTTTTTTTTTTACTATAACTTCATCTCTTAGTAAAGTTTTGCAGTGACCGATCAATGTGTTTGTTGTTATGTCATCCTTTTCCTGGCAGAAGGGAAGAAGAGGAGCTTCCACCAGTACTGGGATGAAAGCTTGCTGCCTTTCTTCTGTAGGTAACCACCATTGTTCTATCTATAGTTTAGTGATACATGCACACAAGAATGGTAATATGCCAGCATCAGGTAATTTAGCTTTGTAATGTCTTTGACCTGAAACTCTACTGACTCTCTAATTATTTTTCTTATGATGAGACATGCTATCCATGGTTTAAAACATTTGACACAGTTCTTCTATTATCTTTATTTATAGTTCTTCTAATTTTGGATAATTACTCGCATGATTTTGCTTACCATGGTATGCAGAGTCAAGGTGCATACATATAGTCTATGCTATTTTGCCTAGCTATCATTCAGAATTGTATTTGCCTTTCTAGTGCTTATCCAGTTTGCATTGGCTTAAACGTGTCAAATGTTGGATTCCAGGCCATACAAATAGATCCAGTTGTTCTTGCTTATTCACAAACTGCTAATGCTTTTTATGTTTCCAGATGAAGTCTCTGAGTTTGAATGTGATGAAGTTCATGATGATACTGGAGCAAGAGAGAAGAAAACTGCTCTTCTTAGGGCTCTCACTCAGACTGCTGATGAATTTAGTACAGAGTCCATGCCATTCTTGCAGCGGTTTTTCAATCCACGCCGAGCTCCAGTGATATCTACAGGCTCACTGAAGCTTGACCTTGCTCTTGGCATTGGTGGATTACCAAAGGTGATTTGCTTGAGGACTGGAGTATCATTCTCAATCATGTCATTGGGTATTTGGTTCTCTTCATTGAAACAAAGTTTTATATTTTTGATCCCTTCTTTGTATGAGCTGGTTCAGTGAGTTACCCATCAATGTATGGTTCTTGCTACCACATGGGAGCTATAATGATTAATATCATTGGAACCTTTTCAAATCTTCAAATGTTTTGGAAGGATCCTAGGTTTCTTTTGTTTTTAGATTGTGTCTTCATGTATATTTCACTGTTGCTTTGAGGACTTGTACCTCAATTTTACTTTCAAATAAGAAAAGTCAATTGCGTTTTTTTCTAAATTCCTTTAAATCTGACACAATTGTCATTGCCTTTGGCCAAATGTACACCAGACAGGAGCAAACTAACTTTGCTGATAAAGATTTACCCGAATTGTCAGAAAATCAGATTTATTTTGGGATTTATAGTTGTAACTGGTTGGTTGTAAGAAACTGTACTGTACATTTCATGTTGGAGTTACTGAAATTGGTGCCAAATCAATGGAATGAGGCCATACTCAAGGACTTTACTTTGATTGAGCTTGGCAAACTTGAGTGCAAGCACTGAACTGACTATAAAGTTTGAAGGGATAAAGTTGGGCACTAAATTAGGATGAAAAAAGATTCATGGACTATACACACTTTTTGTCCAAAATATAAATGCATGTTATGAACATAAAATAGATTTCAACAATCAGCATTTACTTTTCTTCATGAACATGTATTTAGTTAGATATTTCAACATATGCATATCCAGATCTCAAAAAATTAGCTGAATAAGGCTTTTGACATTGACATCCTAACATGGGTGAGAAATCAATCTTGCATTCAGGGAAGAATGGTTGAAATATATGGGCGAGAAGCTTCTGGTAAGACAACACTAGCACTCCATATTATCAAGGAAGCTCAAAAGCTTGGAGGTATGTGAAATTATCTTTATCCTGCTTTAAACTTGTTTGATTTATAGCTTGTATAAGGTTGGTTTGATGAGGAATGAATAAGCAATGTTTTAGCCAATCATGTAAATTGGAAATCAGAAGCCCTAAGCAGAATATAAATCTTGCAATTGATCTTATTTTGAAGTACTAAGAAGTAAAAGTCAGTGCTATTTTGTTGTAGGTTTGGAAATTTGATATAATTCAATGTAACTCCTTCCACTTCTACAGTAACCTGCATTAAGCATTTCTTCTGTGTGAGTGTGCACCAGATCCAGTTCATGTGTTTAAGCCTAGTAAAACTTTTTTTAGTTGTTGTACAATAAAATATTGTTCTTCAATATTTATTAGCTAGTTTTTCTAAGCGTATTTTTCTCAACAGTTGCCAATTTTAACTGTTACTCACCTGTCCTCAATGCACAAGCAGCCAGTCCCCAGCTATTGGTCATCTGCTGCCAGCTGGATCCAACAGGAACTTAGATACATGCTTGCTAACATTTCCTAGTGACTTAGATTGGATGATCAACATTGAAATGTATATCTCATTCCCTTGGATGTGACTGAGTACTGCCAAAGGGAAATGTAGACCATAACTGTAAACCTGTAATTAACATATGCTATTTATTTGCTCCAGAGTTTTATTTTGCTGGGTTCTTTTGAAATGTGTAGTTCATGTGAGAAACTTTGGGTAGCTGTTTGATGTTTTTTGTAATAATTTCAACCTTTTCATGTCTGTGAAATATAAGTCAAATGCTAACTTTGCCTCATCAAATTATCTTCTGCCCAGGATATTGTGCATACCTTGATGTAGAGAATGCAATGGATGCCTCACTTGCAGAATCAATGGGCATAGACACGGAAACACTTCTTATAGCACCTCCAGATTCTGCCGAAAACATGTTGAGTATGGTTTATACACTGACCAAAAGCGGGTCAGTGGATGTAATTGTGGTTGATAGTGTAAGTGATTAGTTCTTCTGCATAAAAGCATCTGAAGACATGCTTTATGCATCTTTCTCACTTTTCCTTTCTTACATGTTTATTCATTACTGATTCTTAGTTTCTCATCAGCATTATTAGTGTTTGCATAAGTAACATTAGCATCCATAAAGACATCATTAGAGCAGTTTTTTGACAACACCTCTCCATTTATTTTTGGTTTGTTTGTCATTGCAGTTCTTTTTTCTTGCATGATTGTTGTAGCCTCTCATATATGATTTTGTTCTTTTTTCCCTCCTTTGCCTTCTAAGTTTTCAAACTCTATTGCTGGATTTACATGCTAATTTGTGTCTTCCATTCATGGTGTTTGCAGGTTGCGGCCCTTGTCCCCCAACATGAAATTGACACTTTGGTTGGAGGTATCCATCAAGATATACAATCACGAATAATGAACCAAGCACTTCGAAAAATTAATTATTCTCTATGCCGTTCTCAGACTCTTGTAGTTTTCCTTAATCAGGTTGAAGCCAATTAAATTGTGTGTATTTGAAGTATTTGCTTCCTGTGCCATAAACTGTTTCTTACTTCTTAAAGGTGACATTCTTCATTATTTTCCTCTCTAATACCCAGGTTAGATCAAGTTTAAAATCAGGACAAGGTCTTGGACATGCAGTTGAGATCACATGTGGGGGAAATGTGTTGAAATTCTATTCAGCTGTGCGGTTAAAAATGATCAGAAAAGGGTTGCTCAAGTCCAAGGATGAGGTATTTCTTGTTTTATAATCCACCTAAATATGGACATTCTTTGGGTATTTGATTGGAAGCATTATGCTTTTTTAAATGTGTCAATGATACACATTAAGATTGATAAATGCAAGGTGAATTATCATATTTCTGTTTTATTATTATTATTATTATTATTTTTATCCCTATCCTCAATCTTGTGATCATTGTGTGATTAGTTTTTGCTTTTTCAGGGAAATGAGATATTTATGACTTTTCCCCCTCCCTTCCTTTCCCTTCTTTTGGATCAGGCAGTGTTTGACTTCAGCATCAAAAAACAGGAATAACAGAAAATTCAATTACATATTTAATTGTTTCTATCCTCTTTCCTGTTTCCATTGTGTGATTATGCTTTGCTTTTCCACATGGAACTGTACATTTTGGTAAATGTGAAAAACGTTTTGAACTGGGGTCTGCCAATTTCTATCTTTAAAACTGGTTCAAGGCATGATGGCTAAAAGTTAATTTTTGCAAGACTTGACCTAAACCTCATGTAGCCCAGTCCTTGTTTCTTCTCGTGTTTTTTGTTTTTTGTTTTTTTTTCTTTTGTTTTACCTTGGCTTTCATTCTCTTGATTGATCTTTTGTTCGTTGCATCCCTGTTGGTTCCAGTAAAATTGTTCCGCTTTTATTATTCAGGCTGCTTCTGCTGCTATGACTAGGGTATTATCATTGTATTTTAATGTTTTGTTGTCTTTAGGTTACTGGTCTCAAAGTTTGCGTGGAAGTAGTGAAAAATAAATTGGCACCGGCAGCAAAAACCGCTGAACTTGATATACAATTTGGTAGGGGCTTTCATTTCGCATCGGAGGCTTTGGAATTGGCTTGTGAACACGAAGTCATTCAAAAAGAAGGAGACAATTACCGACTTGGGAAAGAGGTTTTCAGTGATAGACATGAAGTTGAACGGTACCTGGATGAAAATAGCGGTGTTCTTGGTGACATGGTATTGATGCTGAGGAGACAATTGTTTGAAAGTGAGGAATGATTGTTGTAGACATAGACCTTCGGCTACATGATTCTGATTCAGCAGCCCTTGGTCCTCACTTTCCTCTCTTCCTTTGTCCTTTTATCCTCTTTTTTTTTATTATTATTATTTTTTAATTTTTAAATGGTATCTTCACTTTTTTGTTTAATATTGGATTGAAATCTCTCTTCTTCCTATTTCTCCCCCTGGCCACTTCATTCAGCTGCATGATCTCTTTAGTGAGTTGTGGTTCCAGTATCACTTGACCATAATATTATTAAATAAAAGGAAAAGAGAGAGAGAGAGAGAGAGAGAGAGAGAGAGAGAAAAGAATTGAATAGTCAATTATCCACGTAACATTAAAGACACCGAGGGTAAGATCCATCGTCAACGCCCGTGAGGTTTATATACGTGTGCGTCTGCAATGAATTCCACGAGGGGGGGCAATGAGAGATACGACGATCTCGAAAGCTGCTCGTGTTCATGACTCGTTGTAGCGAGTGGAAAAGTATTATTAATGAAATATTAAGTGGTGGTCTCTTTCATTGAGAGTATTCGATGGTTTTTCCAAATTATGAGAGCTAATCATGATGATCGACACGCTTGTTTGATTGACTTTGTGGATTAGGGATCACACAATTTCTTGTAGAGAAACCAACATGAGCTTTGATGTAATTGTAGTCCATTGATCCAAGATGGGCACAGCTTAATTACCACCAAAAAAAAAAGATACATAAACATTTTCGATATTTTTGATTACCATCCCACTCATATTTAAGGTGAGCAGAGGATGTTGACTCCAATGGCATCCACCACCTGACCTATTTCCCGGCAAATAAATCTCATTAAAGATATCGAAATTATCAATATATGTATGTATGTATATATGTGGTTACTTTCGTCCCGTGGTGCGTGCTTATTTATAACTTGGTTACAACCCACGTGGTTATTTGGTCATTCTCAATCCGACCGGAATGTTAGATGCTGGGGGAGGGGGGGGGGCGTATTTATCACGTCTGAATTAAATTAAATGTATGGTTCTTTTTTTTTTTTTCACGTTTTTTATTGAGATGACGTGGACGTGGGAAATTTTGATTTAACAAAATATAAATATTAAAATAAAAAAATTCTATTTTAACCCTATTTAATTTTGTTTAATATATTCCTACAACTTAATTAAAATAGCAAGTATATATATATATATATATATATATATAGAGTCATTAGAGCACTGTAGATCTGAAAAATGAAGTTAACTTTTTCTCGTCATTTTATCACCTTATTTAAGAAAAAAAGATTTAAAAAAAGAAAAAGAGAGAGAGAGAGAGAGAGAGAGAGATTCTAGTGGCCCCGGGGTTCCAATGTTCTTCATATTTTCGTCGACAAATTAACATTTTGCAACTCAGAAAATCTTTTGATTATTGAAACAGTGCAGAGAAAAGAAAGCAAGAGCCATAAAAAATCCCACAAACAAATATGGGCTCTGCCTCTGTCGTGTCTTTTGTCGACCAACCCGTTATTTTCTTGGCAAAGAATTCCATTTTTTTTTTATTGGGTCCCACCACACGTCAGAGAAAAACAATGTCGGAGACCCGAATGGAGTGACATGTAAGTTATCTCAAAGAATTTCAAGTTTTTTTTTTTTTAAAAAAAAGAATAATACTCTGTATGCAATAATAATAATATTGATAATAATAATATAATGTATAAAATTTAATTTTTGATATTTCTTTAGATATATTGCTACATTTGTTAAATATTTTTATAATACGTTAAATATAGTTTAGTTAAAAACTTAAAAATTTTAAAATTATCACAACGCCTCTCCACTACTCTCTATCAATTCAACAAATATTTTCCTTTTTATTCGAAAAAAAAAAAAAAGAATTCTTATTCAATAAAAAAAAAAAAAAAACAGGAGGGAGGGGGGGGGGGGTTTTGACGGAGGAAACCAAAAATAAAGTACAAGAAAAAAACACCGACACGTCCCAAGAAGGGGTAGGCTTCTGCGTGGGAACCAAAATCCTCCTTGCGCAGCACTTTGTCTGTCCCTTTCTCTGTCTTCCACTCTACTTCTTCGTCTCCCTCTTACCTAGGAACCCACAAAAATAAAATCAAAAATAAAAATAAAAAAGGGCATATAAATATATAGAAAAAAAAAAAAAAAGAAGTAAAAGAACTGTGTGTGTGTGGTTTTTTTTTTTTTTTGTTCGGTTTTAAGCCGCTTTTATTCTGCTTGTGATCGACCCAACAAACAAAGACGCTGCCTCGAATCTTGACGAGGTTTGGGGCTTTTGATGAAACATATGACAAAAGATCCTCAATACCCATTTGTTGTTTTCTGAGAATTGTTGGCTTACATTTTTATGTTTCTTTGTCTGAGACACAATTAATTGCATCTGTGGCAGCCTTTTTGCCGTTTCTGGTTTCAGATATAAAACTGAGCCCCTCTTCCTTTTGGGGGGTCCCCTTTGAGTTGTTTGTTTGTTTTGGATTTTTAAGTGTTTCGGCTTTTGGGGTTGGATCGTTATGTATAATAACAGGAGGAGAGAGAGAGGGGATGCTCATCGTCAGGGCACAAGATCAAATCATAGGAAGCCGCCTCATGGTATGTTGACGTGTTTGAAGTTCCTTCCCTTTTGTTCTTTTTCTTTTCTCTTTTTGTACTTTCTACTTGATTGCTGACTAGTTGCTTCCTGATTGCTCTGTAACGGTAGCGTCCATGTCTTTGATTGTGAAGGAAAAATGAGTTCTTGTTGCGTTTTCGTGTGGCCTCTTGTGTTTTTTGTGCAGATATATCTGATTTTCGTAGTTTGAATTGTGTTATATAGATGTTATTGTTTGTGGATTTTGTTAAACTGTGGCTTATTTAGATGGCGATTTGCTTAAATGGGATGTTCATACACCCTTACTTAGGCGATGATCTTCTTAATCTTGTCTTTCTGATTATGGTTAGGATAGAGGATGAAACAGTTTTCTTAAATGGAAATTTGTGATGACTGATGAAATACTTATATTTTTTTTTTTTGATGTGATTGTTGGAGTCTGTTACGTTTCTAAGGACTTGTCTGAAGTAAAGTCTCTTAGTGGGAGAGATATAGCCATGTAGGCAACTTTTCTTTTCTTGGTTTATACTTTGGCTAAAACCAAGCGGCAGTAGAAGTATCTGCTAGCAAGAGTTGATTTTGAGGAAAGTGCTTTTTGATCAGATTCGTGTTTTTTGCTCTGCCTGCAAGATAGGGTAGGGTTGGTCAGCACATTAAGGCCTGTAAGGTGAACTTCATAGGTTTTATTGTTTCTTTATTGCTTTTAGAGTTGAAGGTCTTGTTAGGCAGTTGCGCAGAGGTAAATCTGCTTTTGAGTTTGAAATCATATTCCTCTTTTGAGCATTTCCTTTTCTGTAAATTATTGTTCGAAGAAATTGATTGTTTTTATAGATAATGGAGATGCGTGTTGAAAATGTTATGTTTTGGTCTGGCCTGTTTTAATAACAGTGACCTTTTAGTTGTGTGCAGTTGTCAGGATTTTGCTGGTTTTAATTCTTAATCTCATATACAAACAACTAGGAGACCAATGTGGAGATGTTAAATGTCTTTGAAAACTTGCCAAATTGCGAGCACATGACATGAAAATATCCATAAATGGAAAACTTGGCTGAAACAGAATGAATATCGGAGAAATGTGGCCTTATAAAAGGAATTGCATCACTTTCATCAAGTATCCTATGTCAAATTTGTTAAGTTTATGCTGCCTACCACTATTGTTTTGATTTTCCTGGTAACAATATTTTCATTACCACTCTTCACTGAATTTTATTCATAGAGTGTGCATTCTATTTTTGTTACCATGTATCCTTTCCTTATTTGGAAAAACCTGTTCTTGCTTTTCTTCTGAACATTTTTTCGTGTGTGTTTGCATTTTTTTGAGGTTAGATTTGTTCCCTTTTTTGTCAGGTAGTTGGCAGCCAACTGTACCTTCATGGGAGAAGAGATTTTGCTATTTAATTGGTTCAGTTCCATGGATAAAGCTTTTGGAAACCAAAAGATCCATGTATCTATATGAGAATGTAGTTCAATGGAATGATTCTGCTGGTGAAGAGGCATTTCACAATGCCAAAAACCGGTTCTGGGCAGAGATAAATGGGCTGCCTTGCAACATATCATTGCCGGATCCAGATAAATATATTGATGAAATTGACTGGGAGTGTAACATTGACCCTGAGTTGCTCTTGGACCTGGAACAGGAACCCAAAGATTCTGATGAAAGAGATGAAGGAGAGGAGGTTGTGATTCTCGGCAGTGGTCCTCTTTTAAACCAGTCTTTTTCGTGCAATGGATGGGGAGAAGCCGAAGAGGATTTAGACAAGGCTGCCAATTTAAGACTAGATAATGGATACGAGGATGCTAACCAGAAAATGTTTAATGATGAGAAACACTGGGGAACCAATGCTGATCATACTATTGGAGATGTGAAGGATTTTGGATGGGAAAATTGTTGGAATAATACATACAGATGGCATAATAATGCTAATGAATGGAATAACTTAAATGGTAAAGCTGGTGGAGACTGGGGAGAATGGGATGGAAATGGCAGGAAGAGAGAAGGTACAGGCTGTTACATGTCAAGGTTTAAGACATCCAGGTTCCAAGGTTATCAATGCCCAATAGACCATGGAGGATGGAGGAGTGGAAGAGGAAGGAATAAGGCAAATCTGCTGTACTGAGGCCTTCTACTGGATGGGTGACCAATTTCAAGTGGCACAGAAGTGCAGGTATTCATCCATATCAGTATGTACCCACCATTGATGATGACATTCTTGGAAGCTGGTGTTGTGCCGAATTGGAAAGTTTTGTAAGCATATATATTGTGTAGCCTTGTAGTTTGTTTAGTATGTAACTACGTATTGTTTTATTTGTTTTGTATTGAAAGGTTTTGGTAGTAAGGTTATAGCAACTTGGTTAGGCACCTGTCAATGTGGGACAAAGGTGCAAGTTTTGTAGTCTGTTACTGAGGAAGATGTCTTGTTAATACTATTATGTCTTTCTTGTGTCTTTTGCTGCTGTTGACGTGTAATAGATTTATGTTGGAAATCCTCCCCATACTGTCACTTCACTACCTCAAAACCTCAGCTAGATGTGTGTATGTAAGCAAGGTTTCCAATGCTAGGCCATGTGGCAGAAAGCCTTCTTTACTATTTATTTGAGAGGGTTTGCAAGGTGATTTCTATGTGGTGATGTGATGCACCAAGAATTTCCCAGTTTGAAAGGATAAAGAATTGTTTCCTTCAATTTAATTTAAATCTAAAACGCCAAACGCCATCTACTCTCTGTTTTTGAGTTGGTAAGTTGGTCACTTCTGTGGCAGATGGCAGATACATTGCAACTGTCTCATATGATAGAGCAATCAAGCTCTGGTCTAAGCAGTAGTCACCTAAAAGGAAGCTGTGAATGTGGACTAAATAGCATTTTGAACCCCCCCCCCCTCGTGGGGGAAGAGGATAAAATGTTCTTGGATCTTAGGATTGGCTGGTTGAGCAGCACAATTTTCTCCAACATTTTTTTTCCTTCTGAAAAAAGCTTCTTGTAATAAATGAGTAGTAAATTTGCCATAGCATTCCTAGTAAATTGTCTTTGATGAAACCAACAAATGATTGTAACTCAATTATGCCAAGTTTTGCTTTTATTCTGTGTAGCTATTAGGACTTTGGTGACATTGAAGATGAACAAAAATGGGATGCACATCAATATTAATGGGTTTTGTGTTTTGTATCTCAGGTAATGATAATAAAAATGCAGTAACGAGAGAAGCCATGCATATGTTTACTTAATGTTTGACTCTCTCAACGAAAGGAAGAGCACAACATTAGATTCAATGCTGGTTTTGGCCAAATGAAGAAATAATCATCAAGTCTTCCTGTTGTTGACATGGTAAATATTTGTGGCTTTTACTTGCAATCCAACAAGATTATGCTAATCAATCCTCCAGAACAAGCGGCTGAAACAAGAGAATTCTATCTCTATCAGAAACAAATTCACTTATAAGTCCTGGCTCGGGGTTCTAAACTTTCTTCCCTGACCATGATGCACTCAATGCAAAGTGCAAAGTTACAAAATAGCTACTAAAATCTGAAAATTGTTATGCCTTCTTATACAACATTTGTTTATATACCCAGGTATACCAAAACTGCATTTCGTTTGTCTCTACTGACATGTGTGCTCCTTTGTGTAAACCCCATTCCTCCAGCCAAACCATACAATAAAACCAGAAAGGGAAAGATATGGCATTGCTAATCATGACAAACAAAAGCATTTTCTCAATGATGCAGCCTCATTTGTACCACCCAGCTAGGAGATACCTTAGCAAGAAACAGAAGCAGCATCCTATGGCCTGTCAACACAGTCAAGCAGATAACATATGTGAGTCATCAAACAGATGCCCGTAGGTGCCACATTGTACATATTTTTTAAGTCATGATGCATACTTTAAGGTGGTATTTGGGCAAGCATAGAGCTAAGCATCAGAAAACTAGGTTTTAACTTGGTGCACCTCTGGAACTCCTGGGACCACTACATGCTCACATCAAGCAAAGGCTAAATTAGTTGTCGGGTGAGAAAATGAAATGAAAATATTCTAATTTTAGCGAATTCAGGTGGGTCTTTCAAGATGTAGCCGCATGTAAAAGGTTCCATCCGTCCACAGGGACCTGACGACACTATTGAGTAGCTTTGGTGCATTTTCACTGGTAGGCCATAACCCTCCATCAAGAAAAGTGACAAGACCAAATAGCAATGCATACTTTTGTTTGAAATAAGCAGAAGAATAAATCACCTGAAATAGAAGAAGGCAGATGCAAAGAGATTTTTCTGACTTCCTACCGAGCATTCTTAAGGAAACATTAACAAGTGTCCCATCATTGGTTCCAGTCAGTAGTCCTGTCTGAGGATCGAAGCTGAGAAAGACATACAAAAAAAGGAAGGGAAAAATTACTGATCCATGGGACATTGCACAAGAGGCACTACAATCCAAACTATTAGTCTGAAATGACAGCATGGGAAAATCTACCTAGGGAGACGATGCCGTGGACAATGAATGAAGCCAAAGAGCTGACCAATTAGAAATGTAAATTAGAAGTCTTGGCATGGAATTTGATATAAGAACTAGAAAAGTGTAGAGCAATAATCAGACCAAACCTGGGGAACTGATAAGAGGAAGTTTAATACTTGAGGCAAAAAGAAAATCAAGAGCGTTTCACTGCCAGGAGACAAAGGAACAAGGGATAGGTGACGAGTTTATTGCAAGAAATAGCACATCAACTATGAGCAGAGACACATAATATCAATGAGCTGCATCTAAAAATATTGGACTAAAAATTGGGCCAGATTTTGTGCCAGGAAACTTGTGGGGTAGCTACCCTTGGCACAGCTCTGTATAATTTCTACTTCCTTTTTTGGGCTTCAACCCTCCATTTTGCCCCCCAAAAAAGATAATAATAATAGACTAAAGAGGCATCAGGACAATACTATCTCCCAATTTTAAAAGTTTTGCAATGCCAGCCAATCTCCACAAGTTGAAAGTCCAGAGCAAAAGTAACACTCTAGACTTGAATACAAAAAATAAATCATGTGAATTGCACATTTCCAGTAATGAAGAAATGTCTGATGAATATAGAACCAAAGAATAAAAAATTGAAATGCGTAAGGACATGAGGGGAACTGCACCTAAAATGGCCTAAAATCCCAATGACAGCCATAGTCATGCCTGCAAAATATGTATAAGTATCTCCAACAAAAACTGAAGAAGGATACCTAAAAGAAAACAAAGACCATAGGTAAATGTTACTTTGCCACAGAGAGGGCAATAATAAGCCACCAATTAAAAAAGAAAGTGCATTAATACCAATTGTAAGAAAGTAAAGCCAAAGAAGTGGCTAGCAATGGTTGAACAAGATAAACAGAGAATGCATGGGCCTGTTGGTTTTCAGGATCAGCGGATGCTCCAATTTGCATGACATTATGTATCAGTATCTGCAAAAACCAGTGGCCTGTCAGGTGTCATAGAAAGTGCCAGATTCCAACTATTTAATGTGTCATTATGCTTACAGCAGATGCAATCACAACTGTTTGCCCAACTTCAAGGCCATTTATGCCAGCATGAATGTTGATGGAATTTGTGCAGAAAACTGCTAAAAGCCCCATATATAACTTGTAAATCCATCCTGTCAAGCAATATACAGGTCCATGAAACAATAAGAAACTAATTACATATAACAGTGACTAGTTTCAAATGCAACAGGCTTACAAAGTTTTAGCAAAGTGCCTTCATAATCTTTCCAATTCCAAGGGAGTAAACTGGTTAATAGTTCATACAAAGAACCCACCAAAAAATCCAGTTGCACAGCAATGACATGCATTATAATGACCAATTAATTGGACCAGTAATCAACACAAGGAGTGGCTTATACATCTTTACAGGTTCACTGAAATGAATAGTATGTCATATATAGTAGCTTTCAAGGAATGACAAGTTAAGTGGTCACCAAATTCTCTGATGTAAAGTTTAGATATTGTTTTGATATTTAATAAAAATTATTACATTATGAATAACAAAGTAAAAGGAACAAAACTTTAAAATCTCTTTACTTAACAAATATCAGCCTAAAGAAACGGACACCCAGCAGTCTAGAAGGGGGGCAGCGAAAGGCTTTTTGAGGAAATGAGGAAAGAAGTAAAATGCAAGTCCATGCACATGCTCTCAGACAAATGTATCACCTATCCTTCCAGACTACCACTATCAAAGCTGCAGTCAATACGTGAAGTAAATATATTAAGGCAATAGCCAAACAAACTCCATGACTAGCAGCTTGAATGCATGGTATCTACTCACAATGCACAACTAACAGTTTGTTCTGTACCACTTGTTTTTTGTCAATAATAAAGAAAATCCAAGCAACCAACCTAATCTAGTTTGCAAATTAACCCAAATAATAGTTTAAATTCCCATTTCTGTGAAAAAGATGGAACACAAAATATCAACTTCTTCCATTGATGCAAGGATGCCACTAATAAGTACTGATGTGCCACCATAATGATGCACATTCCAGCAGAATTTTTCTTTTCAATCCCTTCAACTGGACATGTCATCACTGTTTGTTCATTGATAAAGGAAAGGTGAAGCATGCTCAAGCTAACAAAATTCCTTTCTGGGTTCTCTAAAAAAGTACAAATGTGAAACAGCAAGATATTAATTCCAGTGATAAAATATAAACATTCATTGACCTCACAACTTTGTACACTAGTACAAACTCAGTCCACCTTCTTTCAAAAAGGAGGTTTTCAATATATTTCCATGTATTTGAAAGTCTAAATTTCTGTTCATGGGACTTGGCAAAATTAAGAAACTTTGTGATGTTCAGGTTTTTTGGTTCTGTTTCTCAAACGTTAGAATGATCTTCATATTGAGCATAAACAATCTAAGGAAAGGCTGAGAGATGGAAAGAATAAAAATAGATTAGGAAAATAAGATGACCTACTAGTCCCAGAATTAGGATAATACCTAGGTCCAACACCTTGAGCCCAACATATGGAATAAGAGGCTTTGGTATAATGATAGTTGTATGTCCAGCATATGCCATTAACAAAGGAAGGGCAGCAATTGAGGGCAGTAGTAATTTCCTGTGCTTAAGAGTGAAAGCAAAGCTCATAAGAACTTAATGAAAGTATTAGTCCAGACAACCATGTGGTAGTAGCAGAAAACAAGTGATATCAGAAAATAAAAGGCCTCTAAATTTTATCACAACGAAGGTAAAGAAATTTGAAAAACCTAAGAGGAAAACTATGTACTTACACTCTCCACGGAACATCGAGAACATCGTCCACAAATCCAAGAAGAATCATGAAACAGATGCATGCTAATGCCGCATTGTACTTGACAAGCCACTGCAGATAATAAGAAGTCAGTACTCTGACATTTTATCGGTCACATGACTCACATGTTAGCAATTTATCAACAAAATGAAGATCTTTCCAGCAGGAACATAAATTGCTTAACAGTTTTAACAAATAATATCATATGTCTATGAAAAATCACAGTTAATGACACCCTCTCCATGTACTTCTCTTTTCATAACCCTCCCAATTATGAAAATCTTCTCTTCACTGTATTTTGTGCGTCAAATGACATAAATGGGGCCTAATGGTAAAACATTAGCCATGATTCCTCACTGCAATGATATGTATGCTGCACAACAACAGCCACAGTGCTCAAAACCACCATTGTCATCACCAAAAAAATATCCACTATAGGTCCAAATAACCAGGAAAAGAATTGTGATTTGTTATCATTGTTGTATTTTAGCCTTTAAAATTATCATGTTGTGCACTTCTCATTAACAAGCTTTCAAACTAGGACTACATCTATTATAGGTATTCCTAAAAACAAGATTAACTATATATCATGCATATTAAGCTATCCAGCAAAAGTACATGGCAAATTTGTGAAAGAACCTCTTACATTGGAATCTGCTGTGAAGTTAAAATACTGAAATAGGATTGCCAAGACAAAGAATACTATCCCAACAACAATACCCAGTGATTCGGGCCTGCACGATAGAAAATATAAGTATCAAGGTATCTGATTGAAAAAATCAAAAACTAAACATACCTTGGAAGCAACTAATGATTGTATTTGTATCAATAACAATGTCAGTTCTTTATGCTTTTAAATTATCCTTATTTCTTATCATATTATTACATGAAGGGCGAGCCTTGGTATAACAGTAAGGTTACTCCATTGTGATATGGAGGTCATAGGTGCAAGTTGCGAAAACACAATCTTTGTGAAAACAAGGGAAATGTTGTTGACCCTATCCTAGACTCCACAGTGTGGAAGCCTCATGCACCAGAAGACCTTCATCATATTATTGCATAGCTGCTTAAATATCTTTCTCCAAGACTTCACATGCCAAGAAAAATACATTTCAGATTTGTTGGCAAGTATCTAGCAGCAAATAAACAAAATTTCCCTTTTCTTTTCCCTTAAACAAACAAAGCTTTTGATTTCCTTTTTGAGATTTCCCTCAAACAAAGCTTTAGATTTTCTTTTTCAGAATCATTGACAACATGACTTTGACTTTTCTTGTTCAGGACCATTGACATCCATGTCCACCCGTTTAACCCATAAGCTATATAGAACAGTTGTCCTACTGTTCAAGAATGTTACCGACGAAGCAATGCATAAACGAAATGTTTAGTCACAAGAATCACAATCAAAAGGTTTGACCTTAAGATGACAGCTGAGGCGAAGACCTTGTGCTTTATCATGAGAATATATAACCTCAGGACACCAGAATGCATAAACAAGAAAGTTGACCCCTTTACAACAAAGAACAGCATCACAGAGTGCATGTATCAGTTTCAGTACTTCGTTCCATTACTGAGAGGAATTAGCAGAGAGAAAACAAAAAAGATATATTGAAAAATCTTTGACCTTAAACAACCAACAAGCTGCAGACTTTCAAAATGACATTGGACAATCGTTACCAACTCTATAAACGCTGATTTTCAACTCAATAAAATCTACGATCGAGAACTGAACAAAACAGATTCCGAGTCAACCAGATTCCGAATCAAACAGTTGACTCATACTCACATCTATAGCTAATGAAAAAGCAGACACACTCATCCATGTCGACCGGAACCCAAATCTGACAAATAACCAGTTCATTATTTTTGGCCAAAATAGAAAATCTAACCCAACGCATCCCCACTGCACAAAGCTATCCAAATTCAACATCGACCCACCTCACAAAACCGAACAAAAAGTCAGACCCACATAAAGAAATAAAGGAAAGAAAGTAAGAAGACAAAAAAAAAAAAAAAAAAGCCAGAAAGACTCACACTTTAACAGTGCCCTGAGGGGTACCCTTCTTGTTGATATCATAGCCAAAGAGATTCCTCCTCAAAACGTATTTGGAAGCGACAGGAATCATCTTGATCGTCAGGAAGAATCCGGCAAAGCTGAGGCCAGCATTGATAAAGATGGATTTTTTAAGGTCAGGATGGATCTTGTAGTGGTAAAGGAGGAGATACAAGTAAGGGGATAAGAGCAAAAGAGAGAGCTTGACAATGAAGGCTGTTTTGGGAGGTGCAATGGGTGGGTTGGAAATTGAATCTCGGGGTTTTGGTTTCAGCTCCGTTTTGTTATCATCGTCTTTTGTTGTGGTTGTTGTGTCTGTTGTTCCTGGAACTCTCTTGCGTGCTGCCATCTCTCTGTCTCTCTCTCCGAGGCTCAGAGGCTTGCATTAACGGTAAAAACTGGGGAGTGTTCCTTGGTCTTATTGACTTGGCACTTTCCACTGGCGTCCTTGAACTAATGGAATGTGGCCACGTAGGAAATCAAAGAGCTGCCACGTGAGAAAATGGATTTTAAGGCAGATTATAAGACAAAAGAAATTAAATTTCAATTTTTGTAAAAATTTATTCTTTAATCGAAAAAATTGCCGCAATATAACCAAATAAAAAATAAAAAAGTCACTCAAATTGAGAAAATAAAATTTGTTTTGACAAGAGTTATTGTCATACCTATATTTGGTTTTTAATTTGAACATCTTTACTTAATAATAATCACTAAAAAATGTGATAAAAATAAGAGATAATAAATAATTTTTTTTACTTTCATATTCATTTATTTATAACAGTAAAAAAAAAAAAAAAGTGAAATTAATCCACATTAACATTGATTAGCTAGAACACAAAGTTCCATGTGCTCAGAAAGAATGACTAAGTAATGCAAATTTCAGTCCGAATGTCTAATACTCAAATGAGCTGCAATGAGAGGTTCAATGTTTCCTTCCAAAACAGATTTTGGGTCAGGCAGCTGGACGCCTGTTACTAAATCTTGTACCAGCTTGCACGGATGATAGATATACCTACGAGCTTCTTGCTTCCGTGCATCCGCAATGGCATCTCTCCTGATGCCATTTACATCAGAAACATTTTGCTTTGCTGCAATCACGAGCAGACTGGCCTTTAACCGATTCAGAGCCTTCATCTTATTCGCAAATTGGCTCCTTTCACCTGCACGTCGATCCATTCATTCCCTCAGAAGTTGAGTGAAATAATCAAATGGTAACATGATATAATGCATAGACGGATAACACAAAAGTGGTGGAAATGGGCTGACTGGTGGCTATATATGAATCATTAGCTACAGATATGGAAACAAAGCGGAGGAGAAGTTTCGGAAACAAGTTATTCTCTGATCTTGAGCTCCTGCTATTATGAAACATAAATAGATACAGGGCTCAGGCCATCTTTATCACCAGCCCCATGTACACTGTCAATTACTTCCAAAAATACAGTCTCCCATGTACATGTCCTCTGTCAAAGAAACCCCCTCTGTCTGCCTCCATTATCACCACCTGTAAATGCATCTTCAATTTGCAGTTGACAGGGAGAGAAATAACCTCGCAGATAACAATTTTTTACTGGACAAGTAAGCTATTAAATATCCTTTTCTTTATTTCCTCCATTGAAGAGAATACTTGAACCAAACTATATGTTAAGACATAATACATCCTTTTCAACTTTCAAATAAATGCAAGAGCAATAGCTGATCCAAGCTGCCCAGCACTAAGAGTACCGTAACAAATGAAGATAATTCTAGTAGGTCAAGCACCAGATAAATGGGGACAACATCAAATACCTGAGGACTGGACACTAATGCCTGTAGGAAGATGCTGAAGAGAGACTGTCGGTTTGGTAAAACACTTTCCTTCTCCGAGTGATGGGGCCAGGGTGACAATCAGGTCTTTGTCATGTATCTGGAGGTCAAAAGCTGTTCTGAGAGAGATAGGAACTACGTCCACATAAGCAGAACTAACCTGCAGATTTTCCAGTTTAAACAAAAGATTGTTTTGAATGACATACTGATTTCTAGATTTCATTGTTATTCGTAAGGTAAGGTTATAGAAAATATGCATGACAAGATAGGAATGTGTCTAGGTTGAGTCACCATGCCAACATTCTACTGAAAAGAAATCATATAGCTGAACAAACATACCTAATAATCAAATTCATGTCTCCAGGACATAAAACACGTACCATCACAGTCTCTACTCCTACTTGATCAAGTCACAGTGCAGTGATTTTGTGATGTTCTTTGTAACACAAATAAAAGTACCCCAAATCAAAATTCTGGTCATTAAACTTGGCAGAGTAACAGAGCTATGTTTATGGAGCTTGATCAACATAAATTGGGAAGTTTTGGATTACAGATGGAAATCCTTAGGCATGCTAAATTGGATTTCCCAATCCACGTATAAACATGAATTAGACATGAGCACTAAAGGACCACTGCCACAGTATGACTTTAAAAAGACCAGATTGTTATAATATAATTTGATCTTGCTTACAATAATGCTAGTCAGTGTTATTAAACTCAGCTTGGCTTGGCCTCGCTTTGCTGATGGTGAATGTGAACCGAACTTCAGACCAAGCTAGTTCTTTAAGAAATCCAAATGGTCCTTTGACCCAGTCGAACCAGCAGCTGAACCATTCCACCTGGTGACTAGGCATGAACCCAAACAGTTTTTTTTTTTTTTCCAACTTAATTTTTTTGTTTCAAAATTTTTATACTAAATATTGAAATACTTTAACTCTAAAGTTTACATATTTAAAATAAAAAAACAAATTTTAATTTCATCAATATCTCACAATCTATATTTATTTTTTCTGTTAAAATAATCAGTTCATCATAAAATGTGAAACAAAATAGTGCAAGTTTATTTATATAATTATAAGAATAATGTTTACATTCAGTCAAAGTTCATAAAATTATGTTTGATGAGGAAAAATCATATGCATAAATATGATAAAAATATTAAGATTATTGACCCACCAATTCAGTCAATGACTCATTAATTGAACTATTGACCGAAGACCACCCACCCCCCCCCCCCACTGGCAAAGCCTAGGTCAACATATAACACTATTTTTAATAATCTTTGACATAGTTATTTACAATGTACCTTTGTTAGATGTGGTATTAAAAAAAAAGGGGGACAAAGATCAATGCCAAAAACACCCCAGGCAGAGAAAATGGAAGGAGAATGTTGGAGATGCAAAAACAAATCACTCAAACTCTCCAAACCAGGCCAAAATAGCATACTATCAGATTAATCAAAATTTTCAATCATTTTCCAGTATACGACAGAGGCAGATAATCATAAATAGAAGTTTTAATACTCTTATATTTTGCAGAAACAAAGACAACAAGGGTCAAACAAAGATGGTTAACTGACATTAGGACCAGGGGGATGAAAACTGTCTTTGCAAAGAAGAACATGTGCTCTCAGTTGATGTCATTAAAGTCAAGCAAATGAGGGCAATTTGGATCGCTTACTTCATTTTGAGCAGATCCATTTCTTGACATTATCTTGTGATGGATCCCTCCCTCTCCTAGAAGATAACCATATGCAGACTCAAATTCAAACTCAATTGTTGCTGAACAGAGACCATTGTTGGAGGAATGCCTCTCTACAATGCTGACTTTGTAACCTATCTTTTCAGCCCATTTGAGATACATACTCAGAAGTTCTTCTACCCACATCTGAACAAGAGATTTTCCAGCATCATGTTAGAAGAGGTAATTTGATGAGAAAATAAATGAAGCCCATGCACAACTCAAACTACAAAGCCTTGCTAAAATCAAGCTTGCTCTCATATGTTTAATTGGAGGGGAAAATAAAAAGGAAAAAGGGATGGCTTGATGTGCCAATTGCAAACTCTAGATGATGTCACATGCCACATGACGACTCCCAATCATGTTGCATTTGTAGGATGGATAATTGATGCTCAGTTGATTAAATGGATAAAGCAATAATGAAAGAGTCATGAACTTAGAGTTTTCAATTCTAGAACAAATTTAACTGACTTTTTTAATATTAACATGAACTGTG
Organism: Rhizophora mangle; assembly: GCA_037832345.1. NCBI lineage: Eukaryota > Viridiplantae > Streptophyta > Magnoliopsida > Malpighiales > Rhizophoraceae > Rhizophora > Rhizophora mangle. Next base: position 535,328 of record JBAPLJ010002022.1, on the reverse strand, counting down.
AACGAGTTTACAATTTTAAAACAAATTTTTGGGAAGTAAAGGAGATAATGGTAGTGTTGCCTATGGTGGCGTAGGTTTTTCAACTTTATGGAGTGACTATTGAGTTTAATTCCATAGATTAGCTATCCCTCTCTTTTAGATAAGTAATAGCCTTAAATAGTAATGTCTTCTTTTGCCCAGAAGTCTCCTAAAAAGAAAACTCAATCTGCATGGAAAATTCTTGGAAAGGAAGCCAAATACAAATAGGATCATGACAATTAATTTGAACAAAGCACAAATGCAATTTACAGGGAAAGAAATGCATGTTGAAGTTTATAAGAGGCAAGTAACTCAATCAGGAAGGTGGGGGGTGGGGTGGGGGTGTGGTTGTTGGGTAATGACCTTAAGAGGGGAAGGAAAACTAAAGATTTCAACCAGCCATGTGGCCAAATGCAAATAGAGTCATGAGAATATAATTTGCAAGGATCATGGGAATTCACATGAAGCAAGCATGGAATGATCAAAACCTCCTTTCAATGTTATAACCTCAATGAACTTCCTAACCAGAAAAAAGAAAAACAAATGCCATTTCAGAAAACACTTCCATTGAATGTGAAATCTAGACAAAACAAGAACTTACCTGATGGTTAATGCCCCTGGATCCACCTTGAATGATGACACATGCTCCTTCCATGTCATATGGCCCCTTCAGAAGCTTCATTGTCTCGTACTGATCAAGGAACTTGTTTACATCTACAGATGCACTATATGCTTGCTCAAAAAGCCGGTAATTTACAACTTCCATCTCTGCCAACTGTGAGATCAGTTTTGCCTCTTCTGCCTGAAAATATTATAAATTTCATGCTCGTCCAAAAGGAAAAAAATCAAAAGTTGAAGCAGCTTATAGATTCTGAAGTTCAAGGGCTGTTGAACAGACAATGGGGAAAATAGTCACCCAGATTACTTATGTATCATCAGAATAAATTACTTTTTCCCCTGTACCTCAAAAATTGAAAAGGAAACTCATACACACTGTTTAATGACCATTTGAATTCCTTTCTTTCCTTTTTGGTTTCCAGGGATTAGGGTTCAAACCCTAGATTTAAGACTTAGAGCCCAAGCAGTTATGGTCTGATGGCCAGTTGAAGTAGTTTTATTAATAAATAATCTGGCTTGAATCTACAGACCACTGAAAGAAAAAGCAATATAAGCTACAATCCTTCATAACCAGCTGTTTCCATGAGCCCGACTAGCAGCCCAATCAGATACTTGCTGTCTTTGACAGCGAATGATATCTTGCAATGACTATGTTCATATGGTGCGAATAAGAACTACCTAGTCAACATTTGGTCGGTCCTCTAAAGATATCCCCAAAATTATAAGCTAAAATAATTTGTTAAATGTTGCGAGACTAATCTTCTGTAGTATGTTACCTTGTATTTTATGTCTTTTAAAGCAGCAACTGCTTTGGCACTATCAGCCAATTTGACAAGAATTTCATGAGATTTATCAGGGTCATGCCACAGATTGCTTTGCCGGACCATTTCCTCCAGCTTGATCCGTATTCCTTCCTCGAGTTCCAGTGCCATTGGTGCCAACATTTTGGCACGCAGCACTGCATCTTCAATCACCCTTTTCTTGGAAAACAAGCCTACGATACACAAGCATTCCCTAGTTCCAAGTCAGAAAAGAAACGCCATAACTCAAAAAAGGCATCAAATATGAGACACGAATGAAATCCACACACCAATCATAAATAACATAAGTTCAGTTAGAAAATTAGTGATAGCAGCCAGTAACTGCAATAACTGCAACCGATGCGCTAAAGTCACAAGTGTTACAAAGCAACTCCACTTAAGGTATCATTCCAGTTTCTTCTATAGTTGTAGAATCACCAGTCTGTGGCCATGTCATTCAAAACAAATGTGAAATGAGGTACAAATTGTTAATCACAATCATACACAGAAATGACACTGCTAACCCAAAAAAAAAACCCATCACGTTTATGCTACAGTTGGTTCGTTTTCAAAGAATCTAACCAACGCAAAGCTGTAACACCAACAACACCATGAGAAGAAAACTTTGCTAATTGTGAACCTGGGGAAAGAGAGAGGGGTTAAGGAGACGGACCCAGTTGTTTGTAGACCACATCCTCGTCACGGGGAAAATAAGAAGCACGAATTCTCGAGTGCATAACAAACCTAACCAGCGATTTGTGGGTCTTTCTCGAAGAATATTGCCATTTTAAACAACAAACAGTTGCATCTCTCCCCAGAAGGACAGCTTCTGTCGACATATCCAGGCAGACAAAACTTGAAACACACAGATGCCTCCCACCTCTTGTCAGCAAACTACAATAGTAAAGTGGTTTATTCGCCTTGTGAAAAATGGCGCTGTTCACTTTCTATGCATGGCTGTTTGGGTCTCTCTGGGGATGTCCATGTCCTATGTTTACCGTGTCCTTATATTTATTTATTTATTCATTTTTTAACCTTTTGTGTCAGTTATTATTTGAAAACATAATTAACTGGCAACACTTACTAAAATACTTTTTTTAAAAAAAACAGACACCGTCGAGAACTGAAGACAACGATTAGCCTTTGCCGTGAGGCTACTGGAAAATTAATCATTCGGAGAATTCTCTCGGTGGGTTTCCCAAAAATTGATGTTGTCTGCCCAGCCAGAACTCCCCTGGCCTGCTTATTTTGTTTTGTTAAACCAAATTTATCCACATTACTTAAAAAATACACATACATTCGTGCAATGAAATTGAGCTAACAAGTCAACAAAAGATTTCTTTCTTCAAAAGAAACTTGAACTCATAATCTAATAACTCGTCCGAATATATATTTTTTTTGACCTTTTTTTCTATGAACAAATTTGTAAAACGACTTAACTAATTAGGGCAATAATGCTTCTATGGTAGACAATCATTAGAGCCTTGTATTACGTTGGTAGGGAGGGAAGGATAGGAGGAGGGAAAGGGAAAACATGTTTCCTTCCCTCCCGCTTTCTATCCCTCCCCTGCCAAACATAGCATTAAGGTCTTTTAAGCAAGGTCTCCTCACAAAGATTCTGCAAATTTTAGCCCCAAAGTCCAGCTCTTGTCTCATGATGCAATTCATCAGCCATTCACTGCAGAAAGTCCATGTTCCTTTCATGGAGGCTAGTAATGCTTCTTCCATGTCTTCTTCACAAGCAACAAAGATTGCTTTTGACGCATCACTCACTTTGTCCAGGCTAGAAATAACCTACATTTTGTGTCAAGTGCCGAAAACAGGTTCTCATCCACCCCCATTTTGGTCATTTAAAAAAAGAGTCTGATAAGATTCCATAAACTTACATTACCACCAGCAGATCTGACAATGGTCGCAAGAGTTTCAACAGGAGGCTGGACGTGAACTGCTATGCATATGTCGTACCCTTTAAGCAGAGCCCCTGGTCTCACTTTTGCTCTAAGAACTGCATTTCTCAGCTCATCGCTGTACTGGAGAGCATAATCTTCATCATGCAACACGTGTGGTGCTTCTTCTGTACATTAGAAAAACATGCAAAGGTTTCTCTTTTAACTTTCCTAAAGATTTTAGAACTAAATAGTCATGTAACTCACCCACAAATCTGCCCCTCTGGAAGCTTTCTTTTAGCCAACTCGATGAAACGATCCAGGCTCTGTTTAGACAGGCACATATCCATGTTACTTGTTATTAGTAATATAACTGATGATTAAAAGCCTAATGATAAGAGAGTTCCCAGGTCAAAACATTCATAAATTTGAGAACACAAAATACAGAATAAAACATTAAGGTAGACATGGACATACCAAGTTGCTGAAAGCAATATGAACCATATAAGGAGGAACAATTACCGTTCTAGCTGTTATAATCATTTACAAACACATCTCCTGTAAGACATTTATTCTGATACAACAGCAAAATTATTTTTTAAGGTTCAATTATATAGAAGGTTGTGGGGGATGTAGGCCCACGTATCTTTTCAACCAACAAAAAATTGCAAGCTAATTTGAGCTTCCTCTTCATTCTAATACTATTACAGACTGCAGAAATCTTTGAATTCATGCAATTGGAGAAGGGGAAACACAATGTGGTTAACATTTGTTGGACGGCAATAACTGGCTCCTATATAAAATAATGGTTCCATGAATGCAAGAGGCAGCACCAAAATAGCAGATTAAGCAGCTCATATGAAGAACAGCAAATTTGAGAGTGTGACTAACCCTGAACACAAAGCTGTGCATAAATTTAGAGTTCTTCTCACTTTTCCTGTGACAACATGTGTGCTTTTGTGTCCATCAAGAACAATATAACCCCCAAGGTTTTCAATTACCTAGACAAAGAGATTCATAATGAACAAGTAAGGCATAACTGGAAGCATAATCCATGAGATGCAGGGAAAATGTTCAGCAATGGGAAATAGATATTACAGCACAAACAGATCTGATAAAATCTAGCAACTGAAAAAAAAAAAGAAAAAGAAAAACACTTGTAACAGCTATTTAGAAGCTCATTCCAAATACTCTGTGATGTATATCACTAATTGAAGGACTAATTGTGCTGAGGAAAAATTGTGCTCGCCTCAAGGAGATAATAGAATCTGAAGAGGCAAAACTAAAAACGATGCTTTTCAAATCATTTAAAAGAAGAAAACAAGATTTAATGACCTCTAAACAAAATAATAAGGAATAAAAAGGCCTCAAATTTCATTATTCAAAGTCTTAAAAAATTCTACCTCTCTAAAATTCAAAATTCTAATTCTTTGAATATCTGTGTTGCATCACTTTGTTGTACTGATAGAATTGTTTATTCTGAGTAATGTCACCTACCACTAAGATTTTAAAAGTTTCCCTTTTTACTTCTGATATTTGAGCAATATAACGGGCAATGTGACAATGTTCTCATTTCTTTTGTATTTAAAGATTTAGTATGGCTTAGGAATCTGTGACATACCTTTACAAGATTCCTTTTCTTTGTGTCATCAGCAATATTCATCAGCATGATTCTAAAGCATTCTCCTGTGGACTTAAATTTTTTGCTTGCTAGAGCTTCTGATGGCACATTAACTGATTTTTCTACTTCTGCACTAATTTTTAAAGGATCTGCACCACCGACCTCCACACGAGAGCTAGTTTGTAAAATATTTAGGGAACATGAATTGTTACGAGGACCAATTCTGTCACTTTCTGAATCGGAATCACAGTTAGAATCAGATGCACAGGCAATTTGAAGTCTTCCCATAACTTTTTTTGACTTCAACGATGACAATGAGGCTTCCCAAGACCTCTTTGCACCTAGCCTCTTATGAGAACACCACTTGACATTAGCACTAGACCCAATTTTCAATAATGCTGTGCCAGTTGCCATCTTGCTGAGTTCACCTCCCACATAAGGAGTCAAATCCGCACAGTCCTGATGCTGAGAGAAGCCTGTTGAAAATGAAAAGGAAGATGAAAGCCTTGCCACATGGCAATCTGTGAATAGCTGCTTAAAGAGATTGATATAGAAAGGTGGATGACAGATAAATTTACTGTTTTGCAATTACCACTTGCAAAAACATGGAAAATGTCTTACATTCAAAAAGATCTTGCTAACAAATCTTATACTTTGTCATGTTATGTACTAGTAGCAATAAATCCCATGAATACATCATGCCCATCTTCAGTAGGGGACCTCTATTTAATATGCAATTATTTGATTGGCCACTTGTGGCATTTACATTTTTTTTAAGATCTTATCACTGCAAAATTTGTTGCATGTATTAACTACCCAGATTCCCAGAGTGTTAAATAGGAACAGACCATCTCAAAGACCAGTAGATAATTAATCTTCTAAAGTTTGTAGTGTCAGTCTGTTAATGAAATCCTTCATAATAATGACTTTGGTCTGATGAGAACAACTTAATGATCAGACAAATCATCTAATAAAAACTTTTGATAGGAGCAGTACACACCACCAACATAAATGACTAGCACTTTCTTACCAACCAAGTTTGTATTTTCCCCAAAGACTTCCTCGCTCTTCTTCAGAGAATCAGCAGGTTTAGCTGAACTGTTCTCATTTAGTTGAGAAACCATGAGCATGGAACCACCAGGAAAGCATAATGCCCGACGGATGTCTGCCTTAATAGGCAGCCTATGAGCTTTACCCTTACTGTCCACTTCTCCTATTGATTTAAAACCCTGCAATTTTTTTTCCATTATAAGTGTCAAAAAGTGGAGAAGCAGAGAGAGACATATGGGATTTAATCTGAAAAAACAAAAAAAGAATTATGAAAGATTGTGCAGAGCTTCCTTCTTACAGAAATGCTAAACGGGTAAATCACATGTTAACACATACATGCAAGACAGAACACTTGATTCTCACTGTCTTGTTATTATCAGTTTTCTGGGCAATTTATATGAAACACAACAAAATAATAATAATTGGATTGACAAGCTATAGCACGTCATGCTCCAATCTGGAGAGATTTCATTCATGTATTTACCTGTTTAAGCCAAAAACCTTCAGATTCCTTATCTCCCCAACAGTATACTGTACGGACAGCAACACTTTGAAGTCTCTTTCTCAACTCCAGGTACAAGAAGTGACCATAGCCCTGAAATTAATTAAGATACAGCAATCAAGTTGGAGCAAATTTCCAAAAGAGACACATGCAACCAAGATCCATAAGAAATAAATGCAATCAAATTGCTGAAATGGATTATTCCATATTCAATATCAAATGAGCAAAAATTCATGAAAAGGAAAAAAGAAAAAAAGAGATAATAATAGACAGGAAATTTTCAAACCAAAAAGTACAACACAAAGGAGAAAAATCTGAAAGCCAAGCAATTGACCAACATTAAAAGTTGAACTCTCATATTCCCAATGAACATTGAATGGCAGTAGAATGCCCATTCTGAATAGTGAAAAAGACAGTATTGTAAACATATGGGCTTAGAAATGTGATGAAAATGGAAGCTAAACCTTATTTTGGTAGCTTGAACTAACAGCAGCAAGGGGAACCTCAGCACACTGAGTGTCAGAAGGTACCAATTGAAATGTAATTGCAGCTATAACCTGCATTAATAATGTTATTGAATAGTTACAAAGCACAAATGAAGAAATACACAGCTATATATTCTGTTGAAACATATCAATGTATGGTTATAAGCAATCAAACAAGCTCTTGAATGCATGAAGACAACAAATCTGCAGATCTTAAAGCAAAGAGGAAACAGAAGCAAAAAGTGATGCATTGTATTTGAGTTCTTTTTTGTTTTTGGCTGAAGATGATGCACAAGTGAAGCTTACCACCCAAGGTAAAGGCATACAGTTTGATACCATAGCTCAACTCAGAAATGTTGTAATCAAAGGTTTTATCTATTAAATTACCACCTGACATGGCGCTATAAAACCATGGCACCAGTGTAGGCAACATAGCTTTGATGCACAGAAGAGATCAAAAACTCACATTATGAACCTGGACAACTAGTGGAAATAAAAAAGAAAAGGTGAGTACAAAGTGATCTACCTCTTCAGAACCTTCTTTTGACTGGAATTTCAAAAGTAGCGTGTGATATTTTCTGTAAAATCAAGTAGGAGACAGTTCAGAGGGCCTTAGCCTCACAACTTTGACCACATAAACACATAAATTATTTGTTAATTTCAACGATATACCCATTTGAGATACATCTTTCTAGAAAATGTGATTGCTTTCCAGTATTTGCAGCATAATTCATTGTAGGCAGTTCTCTTGCATATATCTTCAGAACTTCCTAAAAAATCCATGCATATGGAAACTTATGACCAATATTATGGTCTGAAAAATGATATAAAAATTCAACCAAATAAATACAATGAAACAGCACGCACCAGACTTACATGAAAGAAAAAGGGAAATAGTAAGCATAATCATAGATTGAGTTTGTAACACATCCAAGAAAAATCAGGAAAAGAAATACTCAGCAGGGTGCTTACCTGAAGATAATATTTGCTAGAAATATCTGCATCTTTGGGATTTACAAGTACAAACACATAATCATCAGCAAAGCTAGAATTCTTCTGTTCATCATCTATTTCAGACAAAGCCCGCGATTAATAAAAAAAACAAAAACAAAGGAAAAGAAAAGAAAAATGCCAACTTGATTTACTCAACACAAGAAACATCCTCAAAATTCTAGACCCATACATTTGCTCAAATAAACAAACTTTACCGTTGTCTTCAGCTCCAAGTTGACGAAATCCATCAGCAGACCTCCTATTAAGCTCCTCCCTCACTATCACCAGAATAAACAAAATAACACATAACTTGCCATTACAAAACCCTCCCTCTTGTTTTGCAACCAAATAAATAAATAAAATAAGACCTAGGAAATTCCGAGTCATTTTCCACTGCACGGCAAGAGTAATTAATCTCAATTCCTTTAAAATTTCAAAATGATTTAAAGATTCCATACTTCAAGGCTATTTTCTGGTCCCTCACATTCCCAGAACCCCAAAAACTAAAAAGAAGCAATCAAAACAAAAGCACGCGAACTTAAAACCTGAGATTTTGACTTTGGCGTTTCTGTTTATGGAGATTTGAAGAGTGTTCCAATCTGACTTGCAAGTGAAGACGTTAGCTTCTACCGTAACCTCGCAATCACCTGTAAAATGGAAAGGGAAAAAAAAAAAAAAAGCAAAGAGAAAATTTAGAAAACCAAACAGAAAAAACAATGTGAGAATTGAAAAATCTAGGGCTTAACATCGAATCAGATATACCGATTTGCAATGGAAGTGTCGAAGAAGATGAGGGTTTTCTCGGCGCCACGACGATTGATCGATGCATTGCTTTCGGTGTCTGCTTGCTTCTTGCAGTTTTCGGTCATTTTAAATATTGGGCGGGAAAATTAATTAGGCAAATAATTCCGGAAAATTCAAAATGCCAATCTCCCCTCCGAGTCCCACTCGTCTTCGCGTTACGCCACTCCCTGTCTGTGTGACTCCGCCTTCTGCTGCTGGTTACCACATTCCCATTTGTTTTGGTTTATCACATAGTAACACATCACAAATGTTTGTTTCAACCGCTAATTAATAGAGAAATTTGGATTAAAGGTTTTGTATTTATTTTTACACTAGCAAATGCCATTATGAGTTTCAAATAACACATTGAAATTTTATTTCCACCTACAAATTCGAGTTGATAAATAGTGAAATTCACAGCGTTAGTTAACTCTAAATTTGAATAAAACTCTTTAATAAACTTTGAATATTATAAAAAAAAAAAAAAAACTTATAAAAATGTTATAGAAACATTGAAAAAATATGGAGCTTTTAAAAATTTCTGAAAAAACGATATTCTTAGTACACTATCCTCTCCTTTGTGTATTAGTACCACCATTTAATGCTTATTTATTATACTAATATTAAAAAATAAAAAGCAAGATATTTTTCTTTAATAGAATAACTCTCATGGTAGTTGGAACGTAAATAAACAATTAGTTCATATTTATATTAACTTAAGCGAATAAAAAAAAAATCCTTTATGAACTAGCTTTGGAAAAATTTGCACATTTAATCTACTACTCATGGAACCAACTTAGGGATAATTATAACTAAAATGCACAGTTTCAATTTTGTAGGGAAGCAGCAATATAGTATTAATAGTTGTAAACCCAAAGATATAAAATTTTTGAAAGAATCTTATGTAATAACAAGTTGAAGCTTAATTTTTTTAGGAGTAAGAACCATTTTGCAAAATCAATATATTATTTATATTTTATATATGTAATATTAATTGATTCTGTGTCTATTGAGTATAAATTTATAAAAATATTAAATCTTATTTTTATCATCTAGTAATAACGAGAGTTAGAAGGAAATATTTTGGGAACGATATTTTTAAAAGTATGATGGTTGGTGTTCTAATTTTAATAAACAAACTGGTGTTGGTATAGGTTTAACAATATCTTTGAATGGAGATGTAAGGTTGTTGAGGAGAAGGTGGTTGAAGAGAGAGAGGTCGTGACAATATAGCAGTAACAGCAGGCAGTGCAAATTTTAGAATCAATTGAGGAGTCTTTTTTTCTTTTTTTGGTGTATGAGTAACAAGAATTTGTAGTAATGGACCTAAAACGGTGAACTTATTAATTAGTTTGGGGAGGAAATAATTTATTTGAGATGATTATCTGGTAACTTATTTCCTTGTTGCTTTTGTAAAAATTCCTTAGAGAGAAACCAAGGTAAAATACTTAAAAATCTCCTCTGTTGAATTCAATGTCAAAATCAAAATTTGAGAGTAAACTAAAATTTGTTTGGAAACCATTAGCAAAACTCGGAAGATGGGATGCTTGAAACATGACCCTACTGTAACTATATGCCTTTCCTTGAATATTTTACTTTTTATCAGTCCAGTCTTGTGTCTAGGTCCTGCAAAATATGTACCCTACTCGATGGCTACTTATAAGGAAAATGGATTAGAACCATTTTCCTTGTGCTCGATGCATTTCGCCAATATCCCGCACATGTTGATCAACCATGCAACTCAAACACCTGTTAGAATCTCCAGATTTTGTGCTCCTTTTCCGGCTTTTCATCATCTGCATTAGAGAACTGACATGAAAGCTCGTCATAATCAACTTTGATAAATGATCTGTGCTACAAAATTTTGATGCTTTTCAATTTTGGTAAAATGGAAGATTAACCTTCCAAATGTAAGCCTCTTTCTTTTGACGAGCAGCTAAATTACATACCAATACGTAACAAAAGAGAAGTGGGGCTCTTTCTTTCCTAGTCAAAAGAGGCACCGTCAAAAAGAGAGACGAACTAATTTCTTTTGTCTTCAGGCAGGCACCTCCAGGAACGATTCCATGCTACTCTCTTGAAGCATTTTCCTCTTCCGGGCCTCGAGTGCAGTTTGGTTTCCAATGGCATCAGATACAGCCTTTGGTAGCCAAAACCCAGGTCTCTCAAGGAATGGTGCCCGGTCAAGGACCAAGGGCTCTCTCATTGTAATCTCTATGCCATCATATGTCCACAATTTCAGTGTTGCTTCACCTTTGAGGCCCAGGGAAAACCAGCCCAAGCCGGCTACTGCAATATCAATGCTATTTACATCCCAGCTTGCACCAGCCACCTTGATGTCATTTTCTTCCCATTTTCCCAATTCAGAAGCTCTATCATTACCCACTGGAGGCTGCAAGAGAAAGCTGGCTACAGTTATGCTGACCATGAGCATGTTTCAAGAAGTCGTTATACAAGATCTAAAGACACTCAACTCATTACAAATTGGATTTGAAGGGAACACAACCAGGGCTTACAATGGTGGAAAATGGAAATAGGCAAGTAGAAATAACATGGGAAGATTCAAGAGATCATTCCCCTGAGCCAATATAAACATTGGCAAACATGATTAATGAGACTAGATACAAGTCACATTAATAAAATCAGAAAAACAACAAAGACCCTATTGCTTTACACTGATGATCAGCAAGTCATCAGTTGATGTGGAGATGCAAGAATTGAGAATCAAGTGTTCAATTGTTGACAAAGTTGACTTTGAAGTTGTTATTCATATGCAAGTGCCTCTTTAGGCTGATATCTATCTGTATACCTAGGTTACCTCTAGCTATAATTGTGATGGATTTGGAAGAAATTTTAATTTGGAAATTGGGGGATGGGACCCGTTTGAAGGCCCAAAGTCCTAAGCTGCACAACACAGAGGGCAATTGGGGTGACCCTCTCCCATCTCATAAAACCCACCATGCCATTAGTTGATTTGAACGTAATATCTCCAGTTTGAAAAACAGATTCCACTAAGCTGTCCTTTGGAGCAAAACCTTCTAGTATTGGCTTCAGAGAATCTATTATTCCGGTAGGGTATGCTTTTGCCCAGACCATCACGGCTTCCACCCTCCAATCAGTGGAGAATAATCACAAGATGGTGTACATGTCTACAATCATGACAAAAATTATGCCTAAAATAAATTGGATATTTTCCAACAAAGGAACATATCAGATGATGTAGCAAAGCCAGGGGCTATGCTGAAATAAACCCCTGTGAACAGCTGCTGTGAAGTTTTAAGGGTTTCCTTGGTAATTTGAGGTAATGACTTATGGCAAGGAGTTAGGTTAATGGGAAATTTGTCCCCAGATTTCCTGCATCATCAGATGTAAGAGAAGTATCTGAAAACTTGAAGGGATTGGCCTGACAGCCAATAGTCAAAAATATGACACTTAGTGATACATCATCTACATGTTAAGAGAAGTACAGATCTGTATGAGCATATATGTTGCAGACAGTGCAAAAGTTACCTGCAACCGAACCCCAACATGGTTCCTCCAAATATCATCTGCATTTTCAATCTTTCCCAAATGAAGAGAAACATTTGGTGATGCCCAAACTGTGACATAAATTGTTTCAACAGAAGCTTGATTAAGGTCTAGCCGCACTAAACCACCAACATGTACTGCTTGTCCCACCTACAAATGATCCAAACATTTAGGAGCATGTATATCCAATTACTCCTACAAAACATAAAAACGAGTACCCACATGGCAATATTAAGTTTGCAAAATAATTGATATATGAAGAACTGATAATATAGACATATATGCAAATAAATCATTTCAGCTAATACAAGATATGCAGCATTAGGTATTAAAAACTGAAGATCCCTAGTCAATTATCATTCTATAATTCTTGCCCAAGTTACTTATCATAGTTTCAAGCATTTCTCACACTAATAAATATATGACAATACATAGGCTATGAACTTGGGTAGTATTTTGTTGGTAACAACTGCTAGGGTCCTCTCTTTGAGATGCTCCAGAGTTCAGAAAAGAGAAACTTCAGGAGCTCAGTCTGATCTTTCCTCTCCTTAAAAACTCTGATATCTGTACTCATTAGATTAGCTAGATAGATTCAACTCTTCCCAGACTTCAATATAAATATCAGGAAATGTTCAGTTTGTCAATAAAATTTGAACATATATGAAATGTCAGGATCCAGATTAATCTGAGAATGGCAAAACATTGTAAGTGCAACTACTGGTAAACAGTAGCATGTTCTTTATCACTTATCAAAAGTGGCTGGACCAATGCCGCTACAACATCTTAGATATCTTAGTGGGTCTTTGTTGGAGCTTTAGAGCCATAGAAATTTATAAATTCCATTACTTACAGTCCGTAGTTTTTAAATCTTCTAAGATTTCAAATCTGTTGTCCTCTTTTGGTTTAAGAATCTAATGAACCTGACAATTTTAATTAATCAATTAAAAAACTAATTTAAAATTTGCATAATGCTATCAATACTTGCAACAAACTTTTCAATTTTGACCAACCAATTAGTACAACAAAGAAGAAGTGAAAAAGTCAAACAAAAGTTTGTCAGACTTGAAACCTTTGAAATTCTCTCCAGTTTTGGAATTCAAGCTTCCAGATCAGACTTGAAACCTTTGAAATGCTTAATTTATGAAATATGAATGTATAAACCAAAAACTTCAGGCAATGGCAAAAGAACTTACCTTCATCCTATATGTTCGAGGTTGTAGCTCCTTCCGTATTTCTGTCATTTTCTGCTCATCCCTATTCAATCTCATGGACATTAAATATGGATGTAGAAGACCTGGTGTGTCATACATCTTGGCCTTAGCAGACAAAATACCCCTAATTCTCAAAATCCCAAGTGTTGTCCCAGGAACTGGGGCTTCCGTAAGCTTTGTAACTTTGGCTTCTTCTTTCTTTGCAAATGCATTGATTAGAGTGGACTTGCCTGCATTTTGAGCCCCAATAACCCATACATTTCCTCGAGGACCAGCCAATTCCTTGATAAATGATAACAAGTTCTTCATGCCCAAGTCCCTACGGGCACTAACCAAATAGACCCCACTTAGCTTGGGTGCCCCTCCCGCCCTAGCACGGTGCCTGACCCATCTGTCAAGTCTAGTAGGTGAAATTTGTGATGGCAGGAGATCAACCTTTGTAGCTACAAGAACAAGCCTAGGCAACTTCTTGCTAGCTCTAGGGTCATTCTTGGCTGCCTCCAATGCCTCGAACAAGCATTTTGCAGCCCGTTTTGGAAATGACCCATCAAAATCAACACAATCAACAACCATGACAAAGACAGTAGCATTGCCATTGCCACTAGGTTTTATCAACCTTGTGGCAATCAGCCTATCAAAATCAAAGTCAGGCATCAAGTTTTCAGCTGCTTGGTTTTTAACCTGGCCGTAATTCCTCAAAGAGTGACAACGAGCGCACACTGTAACTTCCTCATTCTTTTCTTTTTTGGTGGCCTCTCTAGCGATCCTCTTTTTCTCTGCTTTTGATACCTTCCTCCCCTCCTTTATTTTCCTTTCTCTCTCTATAACCTCCTCTGTAAGGTTACCATAACCCACACCCGCTGGAGCAAATCCATCCAAATCCAAATCACTGTCATCGGTTTTTAATGTTCCTAATGCAAATTCATCAAAATCCCAATTAAAATTATCTTCCTTCTCATCCATTTCCTCAACTTTGCCCAACATGGTGGAATCCCTCCCGAAATCATCGTCATCATCCTCTCGAAGTCCTTCACCACCATCATCATCATCATCATAAAATTGATCCTCCTCAGCATTGCCTTCTTCTTGATCACTGTCTGCAACCAAAACATCTCTTTCAGCAGAAGAAGTGATTACTTTTCTTTTTTGATAGTATCCAGGAAGGTTTGGGTCTTTATCCTGAAGAAAGACACCACAACCAGGACAAACAGACCCATAGTTCTCATCCTCTTCTGTTCCTTCACTCGAGACGGGGACACGGCGGCCCCCTTTCCTTGGCGGAAAGGATTTACCATCATGACGATTTCTTTCATTCAATATTTGAGTAATTGCTTGGTGCTTCTTCGATACTAAACTGAGAAACGGAAATCGCTTCTTGTATTTATTATTGTTCTTCCTCTCTGTACTTAAACGCACCCAAATAAGAAAGCCAAACAGAATAACATTAACCATTATAACACAAGCAGCTCCAAGCAAGCGGCGGGAAAAAAAAAGTGGAATCAAAATGGAGTTTACCTGGTGGGAAAGAACTGTGGAGAATGGATGAAGATGATATTTCTTGTACGCCACTATAATCGTTGTTGTTTTGAAGTTTCGAGCCTAGATTGATGGCTGCAGCTGTTGTTGATAGCAAAATTGCCATTTCTTTCCCCCTTCTGGCAGGAAGAGAGAGGCTTGGAGTTTTTCAGCAAGACAGTGTTGCGACTTGTGAAAGAGAGAGACGGGCGGAAATACGAAGGAATTTTTTTATTATTATTATTATTATTTTATCCAAGAAATAAGTCATCCTTTCAATCAAGCTAGTAGTATTTTAGCACTGTTTTGAGATATTTTAATATATATATATTTTTTTGTGTTTTTATTTTTTTTTTTTTTAACTTTTTTTTTCATAAAAATAATAAAAAAATTGGTTAAAATAAATTGATTAATTACATTATAAATTAATTTGATTATATAAATTAAATATAAATAAAATTAATAAAAAATTAATTAAATTTATAAAAATTTATAAAATTTATAAATTTAAAATTTTAATTTTAAAATTTTATTTAAATTTTTAATTTAATTATTAAAATTAAAAAATTAATATATAATAAAATTTTTATAATTTTTTAATTAAGAATTTTTGAATATATTTATTTAAAAAAATTTTAGTATATATATATATATATATATATATATATATATATTATTATTATTTTTTAATTATATTTATTATTAAATATTTATTTTATTAATTTAAATTTTAATTAAACACAATAAATGTTAAATTTTAAACTCAGCATATTGCAATGCATTGGTTTAGGCCAAACCGAATAATAATGTAATTGCCAAACCGACTTCATTGGAAGCCCAATCCCTTCCTAAAAAGGATAGTTAACACCATAAAGCTCAGAACCTCGAACCCAGAAGGAAGCCTCACTTCTCCCGTCGCCGCCTCAATTGCTTTGATCACCACCCAACCCACCCCGCTCAATTCCCCTCTAGGGCTCTGAGTTCTACCTCTCCTTAGTTCCTCTCTCGGGGGAAGTAGGCTAATTTGGGGCACACAGGTGTGAGTGGAAAAATTTTTGAAGGCTCTGCATCGGCCGTGGCTTTTGGTGGTGGGGAGACTGTAGCTTTAGGTATAACATTCTGACCCTTTACTTCGAAGTCTGATGTTGCCACATTTCTGATTTGCAAACCAGCCTAATGGCTGTTATATTATTCAAATGTCATTTGATTGCTTGTAAAACTGTTTGCCTGTTTGCCTGTCGGGTTGTTTGGCTTCAGCTGATCCTATGGGCCATTGGCTGTAGGAGAAGGGGGGGAGGCTGGCTCTATCTGTCACTGAGCTGATTTGTTCTATTGTCCATTATGTGATTTTTAAATTGACTTGTTTATCTTGTTATCTGTAACCCATTTGCGGGAATGGTTATCTGGTACATATTCTAAGCTGTTCGTAATATTTATAGATGATTGCATTAGCACTTTTGTTTTATTAATTAAATTTTTGCGGGCTTGGTTTCGATCCTTACTTCTAATTAAATCTAATTGATTGTGGTGCTTTTGCCACGCTTCAGGATTTGGTGTTGGCAGATCGTTGTTGTCTTCTCTCAATCCTCCCCCGAGACACCTTCTGCCTTCTTTGAATTTTGTAGATACTGATGCACTCTAATCTACAGTGCTGTGAACATTTTCATGCACTTGACTGGCAGGATCCTTTTTGGGGCCATTCACTGGGAATCCACATAAGATAATGAACTAGTAGAATGAAAAGAAAGTGTAGAATTTGGTGGCCAAAGGAACTTGCCATGAATGAACCGCCAATAACTTCAAACAGTTTCCTGTTTGGTTGGTTTTCCTCATGTTCTTCAGCTTCTATTGATGTCATTGTAGCATTCATGCATGATGATATCTCACTTGTTGATGGAGAATCTGGTGTCCAGGTATTGACTCTAAATGTTTTGCTCCTTCCTATTTTATTTTCCCTGTCTGTTGGAGTGAATGTCTCTCTCTCTCTCTCTCTTCCTTTTTTGCCCCTTTCATGGGATTAAAGGTGGCAGATGGGGGAGATGTGTCTTTATATTAGGATTATGTCAGAGTACATGACTCTTACATGGAAGCTTATTAGTTGAGAATTTAACTTTTTTTCCTTAATTCCTTATTTCATTTGTTACATTGTGTATCTCTTGTGTGCTTAAGCCTGAAGTGTGGTAATTGGTTGGTGGCAAGATGAGGAGCATCCTTTATTGTTGGAGTTGTTTAGTTTCCCTATGTTGTAGTTAGGGTGAAAAAAACAACAAGAGAGTGAGAATGGTTGCTTCAGAGGAACCTTGCCTAGCCTCCAATGAGTTGAGAAAGTGGAAAATTATTTCTGTTTGCCCCTTTCCTATCACATTACACGTATATATGAAAAATGAACTAACTACTTCTCTTAATAACTTGCTAACAACTCAGCACAGAGTGTCATGAAGCTGGAAAGTGAGGATTGTCATTCAGGCTTGTATGGATTCTAATGCTAAGAAGACTCATTGAAAGGCCTATTACTTTCCTTACATAGTTGACAAAAATTCATTCCTTCAAGGAAATATGACTTATTATTATTATTATTATTATTATTATTATTATTTTTAATAAAAAAGGGATTTGTAGCCCAGTATAATATCAGGAGAACAATATGGGTTGTGTCAATTCTCAACAATTAGGGTATAGAGGTTTCATTCGTTAATGATGTGCTTGAATCTAATTTGTGTTACCTTTTTGTGCCCTTTTTTTGCCATTTACTAATGTATCAGCTCACTCTAGTATCCCCTTAGAAGATTATAACCTGAGGGCCTTGGATTATGCGTTTCCAGTAGTAGTTATGACAATGTCAAATCTGAATGAAGGTTACTTACAATTATTAATAAAGAAGAAAAAAAAGCCTTGGTGAATGTTATAACCTGTTTGGAGTGGCATCAGGACTACATTTGTAGATTTCTGACATTTTGACTATGCAAAAAGATTTTATTTTTGGTGAGAATAAATGTTGAGCTTCCCAAACAGGACATTCTTCGTGATACAAATGGGAGCATGTCCATGTATCTACGGGAGAAATCATCATTTTGCCTGCTGGGCCAATATTGTTCTTATCTCAGCAATGATGACAAAGTATGCAAGTTTGGAATGGTAAATGATAATCAGATAAAGGCCCCTTCTCATGGAATTGCTTCAGAAACTAAGGGGCAGGAAACATTTTGTGAAAATCATGATGGAAGGTGCTGTGAGTGCTCCCAACTTGATGGCTTGGTTAAACAATGGTGGCAGGCTTCTGTTGGTGTCAGCCACTGGATTCAGTTGGCTTATTTTTCTTGTGGACAAAATGAGAGGGATATTTATTGCATCCCTAAATTGCATCATATTCATTGGGGCAGGCAATTAATTTCTCAATGTGATGTTCACGTATGTAAGTCATAATCACTTACACTGCATTATCCCAAATTAAGGTGTATCTGCCAGCTATGCATAATCTTCTTTTTATTTTTTTGGCTACACTTAGGTAATTCTTTACGAAACTCCCATATATGGTGTGCACCATTTCTCACTGAACTTTTGGAGTGCTTTTGAGCAAGTGAAGGGTCCCCTTAAAGAGCCCAGGTGGGTTGTTGAACTTCACAGAGACCAGGCTCAAGTTGACTTGGTAATAAAGTTTGCTAGTTTCTTTTTTGTGTCTTCCAGACAATTTTTCTACTTATTAAGTTATTCATGAATTTTTGGTGCACAGGATACTGTTATTTTGGCTGTCAACAGCTCCGCTGCTGCTAGGACACTTATTGAGATACGTGTGGGGAATGAGAAGCCTGCTAAGTTTTCCATCATTTGCACGTATTGTCTATTGGACTCTGTAAGCTTACTTTTATTCTACTTTTATTTGCACCATTTGATGGCTTTTTATTTGCTTTCAGGCTTCTTTCCTCCATGTGGCAATTGGTGGCCATTTCTTTGGCCTCAATTTCCACTCTGTTCTATATTCTTATTCAAATGTTGTATAGGTTTTCAAATTTTGGTTTGGCATGGATATGCCCTATATCAGCAAGGGTATTCCAAATCCGCTGTCATCAGATCTTGTATTGGCCTATCTTTCTTCAAGAGCATAGCCCAAGGTGATGCGGCAACTCTTTGTTGACACATTAAAGTTAAACCTTGATGTTGCAGGGATCACATTTGGTAAAATCAGATGCTATTTTACAGTTTGTTTTAATAAAATTGTATAGAGGCCCCCCTAAACAGTGATTAGTTTGAAACATACCTAATTGCCCATTTGGGATCCTTGTATACTTTTCTAGGGCTTGGTACTTGAGGCAATTTTTGATTGAAAATATAAACAATGAAGCCAGATGCAACTTGTGATAAAAGATAATCAAGGAAATCAAAGTTGCTTTAGGTAAAATTAAACTCTTTTTAGTCTGTGATGCTTTCAAATTGATCTATAATGTATGTGACACCTTTACAGTTACATCTTGATGAAAAACCATTTATTAACATGGAACTTCCACAATCTTTCTTGTCCTTGGTTGCGAAAAACAGGGAAAAGGGACATTTTGGAGCTTCCTTTTCCCGTCATCAAGTCAACCATTGGAAAATCAATCTTGTCCACTGATTGCCCATCGTGTTCTTTGCATTGGGGAATATGATGAGAAGTTGATCATCAAACATTTGCCCCCTTGCCTCATTGTTCTCATTTTTACCATATATTTAGTTTTCTTTTCAGGTTGCAATCCTGTGTGGAATATGCAGAAAAAGCCGCATTACACAGGCATTCTATATGGTCTGGTTTAGTTGTGGATCTTCTGTTGGGACATTTGATTGGCTTGGCATTATTATTTAATGCTGATTCAGCTTGCTTATGGGTTGTGACCTTTGCCAATGACATCACAAATGAGATATTGCGTTCTGGTTGTGTGTGGTTGATGGGAGTTCCAGCAGGCTTCAAGTTGAATACTGAACTGGCAGGAGTTCTTGGCATGATTTCTCTTAACATAATACAAGTTTGGTCAACCCTTTGGATTTTTGTTGGTTCTCTACTTATTTATTTCATTCAAGGGCTTGCTTTATTGGCAATTATTTTTGGAGCAACTGTTCCCACAGCTTTGATCATAGACATGGTAACCTTGGCAACTTTACATGTGTCTGCTCTTCATTGGGCAATATCGGTGCTATATTCTCGGCAGATACAAGCGTTAGCAGCTCTGTGGCGTCTTTTCAGGTAGAATTTGACAATTCATTGTGGTTTTATTGCGAAAGGACTGATGGATTCCTTTCCATGTCTTTTTTCAAAGAGGACACCTTGAATTATGCTGTGTTTTTTGAAGGAACTCATTTAATTTTTATGGGTATTTTGTGATGGTGTCACAATATTTTCAAGGAGTCAAGGACAGATCTTCTGGCATTTCCTTCTTTTCATACAGTTTTTTTTCTTCACATTGCTATTCCTACTTAATTTGAGTGGTAATATAAGCAGTGTTATTTACTAGTGATTTTATAAGAGGTAGGATTTGTGCTTGAAGTGATTTTAGTTTCTCAATATCATAAGACAACCAAAAAGGAAAATGAAAAGACCTAATAGTCTTCTTTCTTAGATGATTGTACTATTTATGACAACCTGCACTACTGTATATCCATCCTGTTCAACGTGGTATGCTATAGCTTTGGTGGATAAGTTAGGCCACCTGTTTGATGCTTCAAGAGTGTGACCAATTCCAATTCATCTGAAGCTGCTGTTGTTCAACCCTTGAAAAAAATTTCAAAAATAAAAAAATAAAAAAAAAATATATATATATATATAGGAGTAGTCATAATGTACATTTTCTTTCAAGTGGTTGTCATTTTCCATAAAAAAATTTGTTGTCTATCTGTTGTTCAAAAGAGAAATTGCCTGGTTGTCTATAAGTACAGGGCTTTAAATTGCTGTGTTTTTGTGATCTGTTTTTAAAATTTTTTATGAATGGTCATGTTATAGTGAATTTTATGGTCATTATTAATTTGATGAAAGAACATTCTTGGTAAAGGCCAGTCGCACTGGCCATCTGGGGATAAAAATCTTCTAGTGCAAGAGCTTTTGGCATTTCCATTAAGAAGCAACATAAAATGTATGACTTGGTTGGTGCAAATGCTGTTATTTAGATGTTCATTCTCAATTGATTGCTCACAGTTTAACATCCTCTAGAAGAAAAGGACAGGCAATAATGTTTTGTCTATTTTTGCTTAATCAGTAGTTCTCAATGATTTCATAAAAATCACATATGCATCAGTGGCTGTGTTTATTGTTTTATTTAAGTTATTCATCTTGTTGCTGGATTTTGCAGGGGTCGGAAGTGGAACCCTCTTCGTCAGAGATTAGATAGCTTTGATTACACAGTGAAGCAACACATTGTTGGATCCCTTCTATTTACACCATTATTACTCCTGTTACCGACAATTTCTGCTTTCTATATATTTTTCACCATTTTGAACACTGCAATTACCTTTCTTTGCAAATTGATTGAAGTCTCTATATGTATGATCCATGTTACACCTTATTGTGAAATTTTCCTTTTGGTTGTGAGTCGGACAAGATTGCCCTTTGGTATATGGTTTGAACTTATTTCTTGTCGGAGTGATTATTCGGAGGCTATATCCCTTGATGAAGTTAGTTCTTCTAACAATTTATGGCCAAAGAAGGATGGAGGCAAAAAGGAATCTAGCATTTTGGTTTCTGTCCTCCACAGCAACTTCTTGAGCATAGGTGAGTTCTTCTGACTTACATAGTTGAAAATCAAATCTATTCAACTAGTCTTGTGTATAGAGATGTATAACTGTCATATAAATAGGTTCACCTTGGTGTAATGGTAAGATTACTCTATTGTGACATAAAAATTACAGCTTTTCTGTAAAAACATTGGATGTCTTGCTTGAGCTTTATGTTTTCCATATATAGGACCAAAGCATTTTTAGCGAGGGTATTGGGCTTACTGGCTCTAGGAATATGGCAAGTGTGAATTTGCAAGCCTCTATCTTAACTACAAATAAACTCAACTGAACCTTAATGGCTAATAAAACCTGCATTGGCTATGTGAATCATTTTCCACTGCAAGCGTGTGCCTGCTAGCTTTTCGTCTTGCATCTCTTGAATGTATTTTGCCATGCCTGAAAGAATATTATTCCCAACTATTACATGAATGTCTAGAACTCTGTGGGGTCAGAAGTTTCGATTCGTCTTTGTCTGTTCGTTTTTCTCAGTGGTTTGATTAGCTGGTGATTTAATGGTTTGGTCCAGATGTTAAACTAAAAATTAATTACAGGACAAGTAGTCTTACCACATTATGAGAAGGTTTACTATGGGGTTGCCAGTTTTATCACCGAGTCAGCTTACAGAGCTCTTACTGGTCAGAGGTGAGCTTCCAACTATTCTGTCCTTAACCAAGCGGCAATGCTTTGATCTTTGCATCTCTCTCTCTCTCTCTCTCGGTGTCATTTTTTACTTCAATTTTGTTTTCTTTTTTAACTGCTTTTCAGATCTGGATCTACCTGGGCAACTTGCCTTCGTCCCAAGATGCCATGGATGTGCATTCCAAGTAGGGAGTATTGGCGGCTATGCCATAAATCAATCCTTGGATGCATGGTCAAGCGTCACTTTTGCATGTAATGTCAATGATGTAATTCCATTTATTTGATGTCTGATCTTCCCCTTACAATGACACTTGCTTATTGTTATCGTGTTGGAAAGTTTTCCTGCAAATGCTACTCTCTTCTTAAATGTCAGCTTTGGTGGCTTGGCTGCACATGCTTTCTCTCTTCTTAAATGAGCATTGTATTCTTAAGTGTCAGCTTTTGTGGCTTGGCTGGCACACGTTATTTCCCGTGATAGCAACACGTTATTTCCGAGCCATTGTATTATTGATTTCTCCATTCCTTCGAAAGCCTCTCTTCTCCTGCCGCATTTTACTCTCGCAGGTCAGGCCGGCCTTTGGCTCTTCCTACATCTGGGCAACACGGAAAAAGGTTTGAATATTTGTGTGTTTTTTATTTTAAGTTTTTTTAGAAGTAAAAAGGCCTCGAAATCACACCTTATGAAAGGAAATGGTAAGGAAAAGGCCTTGGCCTTGAAGTTAAAATTAAGGTTTTAAAGTTTTAAAAATCGAATTGGTTATTAAATTTTAAAATTTTAAAATTAATTGTTTTAATTAGAATTAAATAAGTAAAATTGATATTTAATATTAAATATATAAAAAATTTAATAATATAATTTTTATTTTTTAAAAAAATTAAAATAAAAAATTATTTTTATAAATTTTAAAATTAATTAAAATAAAAAATTAATAATTTTTTATAGGAAATTGAATTGAAATATGATTTATTTTAAATTTTGATTAAATTGATTAATTAGTTTAGTTTAATTTTAAAAATCTTTTTAGAATATGAGAGGGTTGGGCACATGAGAAATGTCTCTGAACGTTACATCCTATGAAATAAGTGTCGGCCTGGGCTTCAAAAATATAGAAACGGGCCGTCAGCCATTTTACCCTTCATCTAGTGGTGGCATGTGGGTGGGGCCTTTTTTATTTGTCTTATATTTAAAAGTATCAATAATTGGGAGTTAGTTGGATTGAAATTAAAGGCGCGGGAAGTTTCAAGGAAGTTTCCTCACCACCGTCTGTTTCACCGCTATCATGCATGACTCGTGTCTTTATTTTTCAAAGAAGAAACTAAAAAAAATTCGGCGGCTCCAATCCGTCCCGATCTATCCGCCGGGAGAAAAGCTGGAATCGACAAAACAAAAGAAGAAGAAAAAAAAAGAAAAAGAAAAATCATTCCGCCATTGCCGCACCGCCGGTCAAATGCCAACGAACTCTCGTCTGTCTCTGTTTTTTCTGTTGACAAACAATTTTAGTACACTCTATTTCTGGTTTTTGTCAGTTCTATTTTCATTTCATTTTTTTTTCTGGGGTGTTTTCTTTTTCGTTGTTTTGTGGCGTCGGAGGGGCCGCGAGGTGTGGCTTTCTCCCGGTGTTGCTTTCATTATTTTGCCCTTTTTTTTTTTTTTTTTTTGTTTCCGTTGAAATTTGTCCACTTGCAGTGAAGAGCCGCCGGAGCATTTGTATTTGTCGCTGTCATTATAATATTGTAGAAGAGCATAGCCCACCGGCGCCATGAGTACCTGCTCTTCTAATGGATTGTTGCCCGGGTCGTCTTCAGTCCGGCAGAGCGACGTGGAAGTTGGCTGCTCTCCGACCAAGCATTTTAAGGAGGAGGACGGCGACCACTGCAATGTCCTCATGGAGGGATCCGATCCCTTCGACATTGCTTACACCAAGAATGCTCCTCTTGAGACTTTCAGGCGTTGGAGGGTAATAATGGGCACACTACCCCTTCGTGTATTTCAGTAGAATATTGAATGTACTGTATTTGGTGCAAATTGACCGTTCAATGTACATGTGATTTTGAATTCATTTTAGAATGTGATCATTGGCGGGTTCCAATGTAATGATATATATTTTTTTTAATTGCAATTATTTTTCAGACGAGGGCAGCCGAAAGCCCTCGCAGCAATCTCACATGGACGACTAAAATGAGTTCCTGCTTAAAATGCAAGCAATGGAGTTTATCATTTTCCAATTTGCATCGCAGTTTCTTTATAGATAAGTGAAAGCAAATCAAGGAAATTTGCACTGCATCATGAACTAGAATGTTTTTATTTTTTGGCCTCTTAAAAGCCTTGTTATCTTTGGTTGCTTAAAATGGGGAGCAACAAGCATCTTAATTCTGATTATTTGTATGTGGATTGTTTGTACTTCTCATGTCTATCTAGTGTAATCAAGTTTATTTGCAAAATTAGTTAGTTCTTATGCCATTTATAGAATATAGACTTTGAAAATCACCATAACTGAATATAATTTTGAATGCTTGTTTATTGTTGACACTCTTTGGATAACATTATGGCTGTTTTGATCATTAATTTTGTTTTGGGGTTAAAGAGTGGGGTAGGAGAGGTGAAGTGGTTATAACTTCTTATAGGAGTCTGAACTATGTTTTTGGTTTGTGACAGCAAGCAGCACTTGTGTTGAATGCTTCTCGTCGATTTCGGTACACTTTGGATCTGAAAAAGGAAGGAGAGAAAGAGCAAAGAAGGCGGATGATTAGAGCCCATGCACAAGTTGTCCGAGTGAGTATTTGTTATCTTAAAAAGCAATTAAATAGCATGTTTATGCTAATTCGTTTCTTTATTGTCATTGTTTTTATTTATTTATTTTTTTAATTACTTGGATTTGCAGGCAGCTTTGCTTTTCAAATTGGCTGGGGAGCATCAAAGTGGTATGTGCTATTTAATAATATTTTTGTCAAGAAATCATTCCATCTAAAAGTTTAAACTATTAAGTGAAACTCAAAATATGGATGATATATTTTACTTTAACATGCCCACTTATGCACAAGCTTAGACCTAAAAGCTTAAGCTATTAGGTTTTGTCAAGAAACTGTTCCACCCCCTCACATGAAAGCCTAGCTCATTTAGGTTGGAAGCTACTCATGATCACTTGGTCATGAAGGATTTGATACCATTTCAAGAAACCATTCCACCGAAAAGTTTAAACTATTAGGTGAAGTTCAAAATATGAATCATATATTATACTTTAACAATTTTGATCATCTTTATGACAATGTTTTGAAAACTGGACTAGATTCGCTAGTTAGACCAGTAAAATAAAAAATCAGACCATGGTCCAATTTAGTTCACTTTAAAAATTGTTAGTTCTGAAAACTGATAACCAAATTGATGAATTAGCCGGTTGGATTATAAATCAGTGAAATGATCACAGATTTTTTAGGTCGGTTAGTTTTAAAAATTTGTAAAAAATTTTAAAAATAATTTTTTTTCTCTATTTTGATTTTTTTAAAAAGAAATGTCATATTATTAAAATTTTTTATATATTTAATATTAAGTATTGGTTTTACCGGTTTAACCCTTGTTAAACTAGTTGAATCGATTAAACCTTGAACCTCTAGGGTTTTTGGTTTAATGATTGGTTCGGTTCTTAAATCTTACTTTATGATTGTGTGCATTTTCAGTTTTATAGTGTCAGCATTGTTTAGTTAGTAATATATTATTCAATTTCTTTACCGGAAATTGAGATAAAGTTTTGCATGCCTAGGTGGTTTTAAAGTGCTAATGTGCTTGGAACTTGCCTTGTCATGCTTTAGTGCCATGATCTTTCTTCTTCTTTTGCCTATACCAATTGATATATTTTCTGCCTGTTAAGTGGTAGGCCCTGCAGTTGCACCTCCAACACCTTCTGGTGATTTTGGAATCGGACTAGAACAACTTGTATCAATGACCAGGGATCACAACTTTTCTGTCTTACAGCAACATGAGGGTGTATGTTGATTATGAGTATTTTCCATGTTTTGAGCATTTCATTCTGTTTCACTGCAGATATCTTTTCCACATTAGTGATTCTTTCCTCATCCAGGTTAAAGGGCTGGCAAAAATGTTGAAAACAAATCAGGAAACTGGAATTAATGGAGATGAGGATGATATATCAAAGCGTAGAAATGCTTTTGGTGCAAATACATATCCTTTGAAGAAAGGACGGAGTTTCTTGGTATGATATGTGATTATTTTTCCTTCTATTTGCTTATTGTCACCATAGGAAGATTTTTCTTACTGTGTGATTTGTGCTGCAGAGGTTCCTCTGGGAAGCATGGCAAGATTTAACTCTTGTCATCTTGATTATAGCAGCTGTAGCTTCATTGGCACTTGGAATTAAGACAGAGGTTTGCTTGATTTTTTAAATCAGTTTGGATTAACATAAGCATATGAGTCCTTTGTCAGTGATTATATTGAGAATTTTCTGTTCTAGGCTAATAAATTTAAATACAGTTGCCCAAAGCATACTTTGTTTTGTAACACAGGGAAGAACTGTCTAACTTGATTATGCCCCAACAGTGTCATGTCTTGATGATATCACCAATTCCAGGAAGTAGGAAAAAATGATTAAAGAAGAATTTAGTGTATCATGGCAAGAACATTAACTGTTTTCAGTAGCAGGTGAAATCTTGTATGGGTGCAATGTGGTGCTTTCCTTGTTTCTTTGTAAATAATTTAATGGTGGTTTAAAGAATTTGTATGTGAAAGGAAGCAGTTTTCTAGCTTCTCAATTATGTTGTACTCTCAATTTTCCTTCTCTTTGAAATGCTTATTAGGTTCCTCAATGATTTTTCTAAGCAAGTTTAAATACCATGTTCTCATGTTATGGATTGCATCAACTGGGCTTTTATACTGTAAATCAAGAATTTCAAAACTCCTGTGGTTAGTTTTAATTTTTCATTTGCATTTTTAGCATGGTAGGATTTTGCATTTTCCCCTACTTATGTTCATCATTGCTCATCCTCTGCTGTCACAGGGTGTGGATGAAGGTTGGTATGATGGGGCCAGCATTGCTTTTGCTGTTATTCTTGTCATAGTAGTTACAGGTTTGGAATTTTATCCTTATGTTCTTCCAGTTTAAGGTCCATATGAGTGAAAATGTGGGAAGCAAACAATGATGTCAGATATTTATGCTGTGAGTGAAAGAAAATTGGCTCTCAATAATCTCATTTTTTCTTCTTCCCTCTTGACCTGCAACATAAATTATGATGATGTTTCCCTTAGCAGGCTTATGATTTCATTAGTTTTGAAACTGATCTGTTCATTATAAACTGGTTAAAAATATGATTGGATTTGCAAATTCAGCAGATCCTTCTGCATTGGGTGGCTTTTCTTCATTTTAGTTATTTTTATTTTACCTTTTGAAATTGGTTTTGGTTATGCCAGTACCAAATTATACCTTATTTATTTAATTTTTTTTCTATCATTCGTCTTTTTGCCTTTTTTTCTTTTGTGTTGTCAAATAAAGTGAATTGCTTGATTTAATGGTGACTTCTTTTTGGTTAATCCTATGTAATCCCAACCATAAGCTATCAGCTCCTTGTTATTTCTGACTCTTTCCATCAAATTGCTACTCTGTTGACGTTTTACTGCATTTCTTTTACTGTGTTGACCATTTTATTTAACCCTTTTCTTTTAATAATTTGTTAAAATAGCTGTTAGTGATTATCGTCAATCCCTCCAGTTTCAAAACTTGAATGAGGAAAAAAGAAATATACAGTTAGAGGTAGGTGTTTGTATACCACTATTGCAATCATATACATTTCTCTCATCTTAGAATTCAATAATAAATGCATTGGTTTGAAATTCTATGCAGGTCATGAGAGCTGGTAGGATGATGAAAATTTCCATATTTGATATTCTTGTGGGCGATGTTGTGCCACTTAGAATAGGCGATCAGGTGAGTAGTTATTTCTGAAAGAATTCACTTATAATGTGCAATTGTGCTGTTGCTGCAGCAGGCTAGATAACACTGAGGTTTCCAATCAGGTCCCTGCAGATGGAATCTTAATTACTGGTCATTCTCTTGCCATTGATGAATCTAGCATGACTGGTGAAAGCAAGATTGTGAGTTCACTAACCTAATTGTTATAGTCATTATATCTTTGTTCATGTCTGTTGCTCTTTTGAGTTTTGTTTCCTCATCCATTTAAGCTCAATTTCTATTGTAGGTTCACAAGGATCACAAGGCACCTTTTTTAATGTCTGGCTGCAAAGTAGCAGATGGTGTTGGCACTATGCTGGTAATTGTGTATCTTTATTTTTTTTTTCCTCTGACACCCCAATCATTTGATAGCCTTCAGTTTACAGAATCATGTTCTACACATTCATCGTCTGATATTGCTAGCTTGGTTATCACATTTGTCAAACAATATGGTCATTTAGACAGATTGCATGCCTTATTGATATTTTTCTTGGAACACTGGATGAGTGAATCTGCTGAGAAATTTAATGTTCAACTTGGAACTCCATTTCTTGCATGTTACAGGCAGCAAACAAAAAAATGCCCAGATGACTGATTCTTTTTCAAAATGAAGAGGCACATGATAAGTGTGATAATATGACATTTTATGAATTTTGTTATGGTAGCCTGAAACATCCATGGCCCTTAAGTGGGTAGGCTTGGCTGGATGGTAGATTTGTTAATGACTCTGCTTTTTGCATCACTTTCCTTTGTTACCTGTCAGAAAATGATTACCATGTTAAATTATTAGTTTTATGTCATGGATTTTTTTGTCTTCCAGTTTTGTTTGTATATTGCAGTTATGATCCGTGATAAGTTTTTGAGGAATATTAACTGCCTCCTCTTCCTGTTCTTGATAACTTGTTACATCAAATCCTGATTATATATTTGAAAGAATTCAGCATCTCTTTTCTCTAGTTTACTCTATCCACAATGTATCTGTTCTCAACTTTTTATAGGTGACTGGTGTTGGGATTAATACTGAGTGGGGATTGCTGATGGCAAGTATCTCAGAGGATACTGGTGAAGAGACCCCCTTGCAGGTTTCCATCCCAAATATTGTCACTCTAATTGTATCTAAAAGCAATTTATATGGTAAGCCTTTAAGAATATGTTGTTTACTTGACATAGGTTCGTTTGAATGGAGTTGCAACCTTTATAGGAATTGTTGGGCTTTCGGTTGCTGTTTCTGTGCTTGCTGTCCTGTTGGGACGGTAAGTGTGATTTGACAAATAATGCATCATTGCATCTCTTGGATGCTCCCTAACCATCTGCGCTCTGATTCTCAATTCTTAGATACTTCACTGGAAATACAAGAAATACATATGGAAGTGTCCAGTTTGAAAGAGGCCATACTAAGTTTGGTACAGCAGTAGACGGAGTGATTAAAATTATTACCATTGCAGTGAGTGAAATCCCTGGATTCTTTTTCATGCTTATATTTTGTTGTTTTTCACTAACTGCAGAGACATTCAGGTAACTATTGTGGTGGTTGCTGTGCCTGAGGGGCTTCCTTTGGCTGTTACCTTGACGTAAGTCTTCTGTACATGCCACATTTAAGAGATTGGAGCTAATATCACCATTACAATTTTTTTTTATTCTTTTTCCATCTTCTCCTTATTTTTCTGTTTTCCTTTTTGTGCTTACATAATTGCATTATAGCTTGGCCTACTCCATGAGAAAGATGATGACAGACAAAGCCCTGGCAAGTGTCAATGTCTATGTTTTTGCAATGTGCTTGCACTATAATTTCTTTTGTTCCAAATCTTTGACAGCAATGGTTTCTTCAGGTTCGTAGGCTCTCAGCATGTGAAACGATGGGCTCTGCAACGACAATCTGCAGTGATAAGACTGGAACTTTGACCAAGAATGAGGTGGGTCAATGATATGAAGCACAAATACTTGGTAGATGTAGCCTTGGGTTTTTGTTTGTTCCTCAGGTCTATTTCCATCTGAAAGTCTAGAGAAATTATCTTATTATGTTCTGAGGTATACAAATGTGGGTGCATATGCAAATACACAATTTGTAGTCCACAAATCTGTACTCTGAGTGCAAAAATGTTCTAAATTCTCAGCCATTGTTTAGCCCAATGCATTTGCTTGTTGAAGATTAACAGTCATTTAAGGGTCATGTTTGTACTTAACTAGATTCTTTGCATGTGATCTATGAGACATTGTGAGAGTGTACCAGACTTGCTTAGTCCTGTGTGCCCTTTCTTGTCAGTCTGTCTGGTTAGGCTATCAAAAAGACTGAGGTAGAGCATGCCTTGGTGGGACAGCATCATGCCACATGTATTTTTTTAGTTTAATTGTCTTTGAAGGATATTGATCTTGTTTGCTAACATTTTTTATTTTTTATCACAATTTGTTAAGACAGCATGTTTTAATAAGCTAACACATACAGTTGATTGTGGGACTTCCCATTCCATAAAAGGGTTCAGGTGTTTTTATTTGTATATATGGACATTGGACTGCTTATATTATTCTCTTGTTGGTTGAAAAGGTTCGGATAGCTGAATTTGGGTACTGAAAATCTTCACATTACAGATGACTGTAGTAGAAGCTTATTTTGGAAGAAAGAAGATACACCCACCAGATGACTCATCACAATTGCACTCAGAAGTTAGCTCTCTATTATGCGAGGGTATTGCACAAAACACTACAGGCAATGTCTTTATGCCCAAGGTAAAGCTATATTTTTCTCATCTTCTCTTTGTTTGAGTGAGCTAAATTTTGCCTTTCAATGTCATCAGATTTGTTCTCTCTCTCTCTCTCTCTCTCTCTCTCTCTACCCCACATTGTGATATTTTCCAAATTACCACATCTTGAACTTTGAGTATCTTCTTAATTTCTGTATATTTAAGGTAACCGTGAGTCTAGACTATCTTAGGATATTGCAAATTAAATTTGTAGTTATGTATAACTTTCAAAGTTGGAATATGCTTGATTGCATTTATTGTGGCAGGATGGTGGAGATGTGGAAATTTCAGGATCCCCAACTGAAATGGCTATTCTCTCTTGGGCAGTCAAGGTGCATTCTTTGACCATAGCCCAGTATTTGTGTTTAAAGTATATTTCCACCTGTAAAGTTGATTGCAGTTAACAAATATCTTTGTTCCCTCCTTTTTCAGCTGGGTATGAAGTTTGATGCTACAAGATCAGAGACTGAAGTTCTCCATGTTTTCCCCTTTAACTCTGAGAAAAAGCGAGGTGGTGTTGCAGTGCGAACAGTAAGCTCTTTGATCTTGAGCTTTTCTTGTCTGACAATGATAAGTTAGACACTGCACATTGCCATCCATTTTATGTGCATCAAAGTCACTATAGTATTGCATGTTGATGCAGTGCATTTCTTTGCTTTTGTCTATGTTTCTTTGAAATTTTTGCTTTATTTTTATTATTCTCTTGATAAGTTGGAAAGCATTGTTGATTATTTCATTTGAAAAACATTTTTTGTCAGTTGATATCTTGATGATTGTTTTGAACAACTGGATTTATTCAGGATGAATAATAGAATGCAGTGAACTTTTAAATGTGGTATATGGAATTTAACTTAAGTATCAACTGAAGTTTCTGTCATTGCAAACTGCATTTTGGTCTGGAGGTTTACTGAATAGTTCAAGCCTTGTTCAACCATAACAGGACTCGATTGATGTGTTTTCTTTTTGTGTGTGAGTAGAATGTATTAAACAATAATATGTATAATAAATAACAGAATGCCACAGGATACTCACACACCTCACAAGCCACCTTACTTGTGTGGCACACTGATCTTAACCTCTTCTCACTAAATCACAAATTGTTCAATGTTGGTGAATTCTCTTTATTTTGACCTCTGACAGACTGACTCCAAAGTTCGCATACATTGGAAGGGAGCAGCTGAGATAGTTCTGGCCTCATGTACAAGATATCTTGACTCAAGTGGTTCCCTGCAGTCAGCTGATGAAGATAAGGTTGGGAATAACATTTTGTTGCTGAATAGTATGTTCTCTTTTAGTTTTTAGAGAAAAAAGGAATCAAGGATGCCATTGGCACAAGTTTTCAATACAGCTGAAAGTTGGGACTTTAGTTTGACATCTTGACTATATACCTAAGCCTGTGAAGTTACGCACAAGTGGCCTGCAAGCAAATGATCTTGTCATGGTCTTAAGAACCATATTATGTGACTTGAGGCAGATGTATGGATTAAAGATAGGAAATTGTGTTCATATGTGTGCTACCTGAAAAATTTTGCTTTCAATTCTTTTCATGTGGTGCAATGTTTACATAATGATGAGAATTGACATGATAATTACTGGAATCTTTTGTGATTTAAGAGGCAATATGAGAGGCATTGTTTTAAGTTGACATTTACTTGGGTCTATCTGATTGTAGCTAACAGCACCTTGGATGCTCAATTTTACCCTGGGGTTTTTTTTCCCCCCCTTCCATGTGAAAAATGAAAGTGATAATCTGTGCACATGTGGATAAGCGTGTCTAATGGAAGAAATATTCTCTTGTGCATTTCCTTTCAGGACTTTTTTAAGAGTGCTATTGATGACATGGCTGCACGGAGCTTGCGGTGTGTGGCCATTGCATTCCGATTACATGAATTGGATAAAGTACCTTCTGATGGAGATGGCTTAGACAAATGGGTTTTGCCTGAAGATGACCTTGTTTTGCTTGGTATTGTTGGCATTAAGGTGTACATCCTGAAGCATTGTTTGTGTTGTCATACTTTGTGCACAAAAAGACAAATGGGCTTAACTTTTCACTGTTTTTAAGCATGTTTTATGTTTTATGTCACTAAATTAAGCTAGGGACATTCTTCAACAGAAAGTATATTTCTCTCTGGGCCTGCTTGGTTCTTATGCTGTCTTTAATTTTCAATTACATTTTCTATAGGATCCTTGTCGCCCAGGTGTTCAAGAAGCTGTAAGGGTGTGCACGAAAGCTGGTGTTAAGGTGAGTTTTCTACATCACTTGAAATTGTTGTCAATCTTAGGGAAATGACCTTGGCATCTTAATTATGCCAGATTGTATTTAAGTACCATACTCTTATGATCCTGGCCAATTATTATGGTTTTTTTGGCATTTGTTTTTTCCTTTCCATGTCATCATAACCTCAAGGAAGCAACAATTTCACTATAGATGCCCTCCATTTGTTTATTTTTCAATCAACTTTGGTCAGAAAACTGTGAATGCTAAGTTTATGGGGAACAGTGGACCAGTTTATTTCATTTGAAAAATTGTAGGTACGAATGGTCACTGGAGACAATCTTCAAACAGCAAAAGCAATAGCTTTAGACTGTGGAATTCTTGAATCAAATGCAGATGCTTCTGAGCCTAATATAATTGAAGGAAGGGTATTTCGAGCATATTCTGAAAAGGAAAGAGAACTGATTGCAAAGAAAATCACGGTATGTCCTGAACTTGATTAATTTTTTGTCCAGTGATTGAAGTTCACAATAAAGTAAAAAGCTCTCTTACCTTACATGTTTCTGAGAAATGTGAATTGCACATTTGGAGATTTAAGGATCTGCAGCCCATCTATTCATTGTTAACAATGTATAGGTTATGGGGAGATCATCTCCTAGTGACAAGCTTTTACTTGTGCAAGCCCTACGTAAGGGAGGGGAAGTTGTAGCTGTGACTGGAGATGGAACAAATGATGCTCCTGCACTCCATGAGGTTTTGTCCTTTCTACTTCTTTGCTACCTACTTAAGGTTTGATGAATACTAAAAGTACAAAAGGGCACACACATTGTTATACTATAAATTTAATATGTGTAAATCGCAACACCATTGTCTGATTTGGCGTGTTGACGTTCTAAGTTTGGGCACAAGCACAAATATGTCTGTGAGTGCATGGATCATTGTCTGTTGTGCAACTAATTAGTTGTCATGTGTAATTTGCGTAAATGAGAATTCCGCCTTTATCCTATATAGACAGCTGTAAAGGTTCTGGATTATAAGAAATATAATGTCTAATATGGTGATCAATGGTGATGATTCAAGCCTTGTCTGGTAATGCATTTCAATTTGCGGTGCAGTGAGTAAAAATACTTTGGAACTAAAATACAATTAAAAAGCTGTTTGGTTATATCATTCGAAACTGAGTTTTCTCAATTCAACTCCTTCAAAACCCAAGTTTTGGAAAAACAGCAATGAAATGCTTTTAAAGACTACAATAAATATCCCTTTCTAGAGATGTTGCAGTTTATACTCTTTGCAATGAACTTTTTATTTGACACCTTTGTTTTTTTTTTTTTTTTTTTTCTAAAATATAAAGTTAGTATATTTTTTAATATTTGATAATTATAATATTTATTATTTTTATTTTATTTTAAAACAAGTAATATTTTAAAAAAAACACTTATTTTGTTTATTGTCAATCTTAATAATATTTTTTTTATTATTTATTTAAATTAATAAAATAAAATAAAATAAATATTACAAATCATCAATAATATATTTAATATAAAATATATTACTTGAAATATTAAAATACTAGTTATATTTTTAAAAATTAAAATAAAAATTTCATCATTTTTTTATGTTTAATTTATAAACTAATAATTATTTTAATAATATTTTTATCAAATATTTATAATTCTACTATATTTTTTTTTAATAGTATTTTTACTACTATTATCAAACAACGTGTAATTGTCAATAACAACACTTTCTCTCAGCACTTTTATTCACAATACTATCTCATAGCATTGCCAAACAAGTCTTCAATAATGTGAAAGATAGGATTTGCAGTGGAGACCAACATTCTTTGGCATTTGCCAAATGCTTACACAGGCAGATCAGATTTATATAAGTGTCTAAATAATTAGCTTACTCATCTGGTATCCATGCATGATTATGCTGTTAAGTGTAGCAGGCATGGGGATTAGTTTCCTCGTGTCATAGCCAGTGAAAAACCTAATGAGAATAGGTGTCCCAAATGGTAACGTATCATTGCTTGGATAGGAAAAATAGTTTCTTGGTAATTCAGCTGAGGTGGCTTTGATTGGCATTGAACAATTATCATGTCTTTTGACTGCATTGATTTGATTATGGTGTTATATTTAACATCTTTCTCTGCTTGACTGTGCCTCATGCTTCCTTACCATTGTTGATTGTATATTCCTTGATGTATTTTAGGCAGACATTGGTCTCTCTATGGGCATTCAAGGGACTGAAGTTGCAAAAGAAAGCTCAGATATCATAATCTTGGATGATAACTTTGCTTCAGTTGTAAAGGTCAGTATACATGGTATCTTTTTACACAAGAAATTTTTATAAACTTTCTGTAGTTTTATTATGTACATTACCTATGCAATATTTACTCCATAGCATTTTTTGTTTTTGGCAATGAAACCCATTTTGGTACTTTTAAATGTAAAGTAAGTAAGAATGTAGCATTATGGTTTCCAGTCTATTCAATAGATGATACATGGTGTATAATTGTAAAGCATTTACTCATGTAGTTTCTAATCAGATCTCTAAGTACAGTTTAAGGCTGGGCACTGACTTAAGGATTGTAATTCAAGGCAAAAACCTTCTTTCCTTTAGTTATTATCTTTCTGCTGAGTTGTTTCGTATATTCCTATCTCTCACCTGGTGTTTTGTCTTTTAGCCAATTGTGGCATATAGCATAACCAGTTTCTCATCCTTTTTCTCTTTGATCCATTTGGCAAGGAATGCAAATTATGTTGGACATTTTTGCATAGTTACTTGCTGTAAGACTTTCAAATTGTCCCAAACATAAAAAGAGATATGTAAAGCGATATGCTGGACCTTTTTATTTTTGGAACTATGGAAGTCTAGTGATTGTTGTGTCCTCCAATATTATGAAAGGGAGATATCTGCAAGTTCTGTAAATATAGATAAGTTTTCATCAACTTTAGTTGACTTTATTTAATAGGAATTTCTAGCCAATCTAAATTTATAGTAGGAATGATTCTAATAAGGCTAACAATTCTTATCTAGTAAATATTCCGTATGGGGCATTTCCTATCAATTCAAAGGTTGAAAAAATGGCTAATTACCCATAGGAAACAAAAATTCCCTCAGCCTTTGTTGTAACACTTAGTGGCACAGCTTCTGTAGCTGATAACTTGATTTGTAAAGCAGAGGAAGCTACCTCTAGCTCATACAAAGTGAATTTTTTAAATTTAAGTTTGCTGATTACCTTTGTTCTTTACATCCAGGTTGTTCGCTGGGGTCGTTCTGTTTATGCCAATATTCAGAAATTCATCCAATTTCAACTTACTGTTAATGTTGCTGCTCTCGTTATCAATGTTGTAGCCGCTGTCTCTTCTGGTGATGTCCCTTTGAATGCTGTACAGGTTAGTCTCTCAATTTGTTTCTCTTCTTTTCAAGGTTCTTTAATAATTATTTTTCTTCCTCGTGATAATCCCAAATCATAGGACATGACTTATGCAGGATTTCTTTTTTTTTTCTCTTATATGGATATGGATTGTCAACCAGTGAAGCAAGAGCTGTTATTGTCTAAAATCACTGTAATCTATTTATTCTTGAATTTCATGGTTGACCCATGAATTCTGCAAATATAAAAGATGTTTTTCCTCTTGCTTTTGTCATGGATCCTAAATAGATGGTAGAACATTATGTGCACCCTTATTGGTGAACAGCTGATTGATTCCAGTGGATTGAAGTGCACAAAAGAGGAACTTAAGGACTGAATTTATTTGAACCTCTTAATTGGTTGTCTTATGTACTGTGATTTTACTGGAAGAATTATATATGGTCTAAATGAACTGCTTCTCTTATTAGTTACTCTGAGCTAAATTATAGGAAATTGTTGATTTTTTTTTTTTTTTTTTTTTTTTTTGAATTTGCACTATCTGGTTTTCTGTCTGACAAGTATTTAAATCATGCTGGTTTGATAGGAGAATAATAGCAATGAGGCCTGACTTTGAAAGTTTGCCTCACAAGTCCCCTTTTAATGTAAAGTGTATGTCGTTGAATTTTGTGCTGCAGCTTCTATGGGTTAATCTTATCATGGATACACTTGGGGCACTGGCATTGGCTACAGAACCGCCAACAGACCACCTTATGCATCGATCACCAGTTGGTCGGAGGTTTGTATTAATGAACTTGCAGGGGTTAAATTGATAATTTTTCATGATTTCCCTGGCTTGCTTAGCTTTTTAAGGGGGTAGTAATTAACCTTTTGCTTGGATCTTTCCTTCAGAGTAAGAGAATGATGGCTGATATTATTTCCATTTTCAGACTCTGGCATGTTTTGAAATTTTGTAGCTTTGTTTTAAATAGACATACAGTAGTAAATGCTCGACAATCTGATTTTCTTCAATGCAAATCCTCTCATGCTTTTGGACTTCAGGAACATCCAAATCAAAAGATAAAGAAGAGTGCTTTGTTATTGTTTCACATTGAAGTGATCTGCAACTTGAGTTATGAAATAATCAAAAAGTGCAGAAAAAGTTAGACTGCTGCTACTGATAGTCACTTGCTTTTGTGAATCCATCTAAGAGTAACATAGCTTGCTTTTAGTCCTAGTTACATTCTGTTTCATAATTTAAGTGAGTGATGGTGGCAACTTTCCTCTTAGTAGCATCATCTATGTTTTTGAGTCTGTAGATATATAAAATGCATTGCTTGTCTGAGTACTTTCTGTTATCCTTGGAGAATTTGTGCAGGACTTAGAGGCATATGGTTCTGAGTTTCTCCACTTAATACAAGTCTTGGTTTTCAATTCTATGCTAAGGATTTTAAGTTATTGGAAGTGAAATGAGTTGTTTTTCTGTGCTTGTGTACAATGCGGTCATTGACTGATGCTGATGAAACACAATGATATTGCTGCTTGTCTTTGCAGGGAACCTCTTATAACAAACATAATGTGGAGGAACTTGCTAATACAGGTATTTCTCCTGTTATGTATCATTTTGTCAACCACTCGTTAAGATGAGTGTGTGCTAAGTATAAAAGCATTCTTGGTTTACTTGCTTCCTAATAGTTTACAACTTTGTGTGATATCAGGCCACCTATCAAGTTGGCGTTCTACTTGTCCTGAACTTTCATGGCAAAAGTATACTCCATTTGAATCATGAAAATAGGAAATATGCTACAGATGTGAAGAATACAGTTGTATTCAATGCATTTGTCCTCTGTCAAGTAAGTGTGACATTTGACAATAGGCATCTACGCCAGCCATAACTCCCAAACTTACAGCAAAATAAGAATAAATGATTTCATGTTGCTCATGTGGTTGATTGTATTGCCTGGTTCATTCCTTTTAAGATGTTTTTCTGCATTACATTAGATGACACAGAGAATTCAAATCTTTAACATACCCAACCATGCTCGTGCAATTGTTGTTTAATCTTCAAGATGGAAAGTAATTGATGTTGTATTTACAGATTTTCAATGAATTCAATGCTCGCAAGCCTGATGAAATAAATGTCTTAAATGGAGTGACCAAAAACCACTTGTTTGTTGGAATAGTTGGGTTTACATTCATACTTCAGGTAATAGAGCCACTATGTTTTTGTGTTTGTGATTTTTGTATGATTACTTTGGAGTAAATAGTAATTCTCCCATTTCTTTGACAGATAATACTGATTGAATTATCTGGGAAGTTTACATCGACAGTAAGACTTAACTGGAAGCTGTGGCTTGTGTCCCTTGCTATTGGCCTTTTCAGGTTGGTATAGTTACTTCTGAATGTAAATGGAAAGAGTTGCGGGTAGTTATTGCGAATGAATTTCCATCAACTTGCATTTGAGTTCATGAATAACCGTGACAAGGATTTTTATAAAATCTACAACATAGGTTGCCTTGAAATCAAGAAGTTTTGGCATGCTCTTTAATGATTTCTAAGTTGGTTGGTGGGCAGTCCTGTGATGTGTCGCACAATGGCAACTTAAGCTGTGTGGGTAGCTTGCCTCTGATGTGGTTTGCTTAATAACCCCTTTGGCTCAATACCATCCATGGGTCCTTTTTGCCATATTTGTAAAT
This sequence comes from Rhizophora mangle, assembly GCA_037832345.1. Lineage (NCBI taxonomy): Eukaryota > Viridiplantae > Streptophyta > Magnoliopsida > Malpighiales > Rhizophoraceae > Rhizophora > Rhizophora mangle. The sequence goes on along the minus strand of JBAPLJ010002022.1, from coordinate 495,977 downwards.
TGCATCATTAGCCAAATGGATTTTCATTTTTACCATATTTAGTCTCCTGGAGTTATATCACCGTGGTAGCTGTCTGAAAGCCTGAAGATCTTGCCAGGCTGTTCCTTTCATTCTTTTTCTTTCTTTCAATCCTTGTTTGGGAAATATAAAAGGATTCATTTTATTTTTTCCTTTCCCTCCGTTTTTCTTTTAGATCTGTATCAAAGCAAATAGTCTGTGTTAACCATCCAGTAGCATGTTGCTGGGATTCAAGATTTGCCCCGGACCTTAACCAGATTTGTCTTTTTGCAGTTGGCCTCTTGCTGCGGTAGGAAAACTCCTTCCCGTTCCCAATATCCCATTGTCCGTTTACCTCAAGAAGTCTTTACAGCAACTCAGAGCTCGTCGGAATGCGTAACTTGTCTCCTTCTGTGGTTGCACCCACTGGAACAAGTGTCAGACAAAACTCTTATTGGGAGGTCCATTGATTCTCGACTTATTGGTTGCCCGTCTGATTCTTTCTGCCAGTGTATAATGCATGGCTAAGCCTTTGCTGCTAACCCGTATCTACCAAAGTTGGTATGGGAAAATTTGAATAACTGGTTTCTTGAAACATATCATTTACTTTTATAAATGCCCTGTGAATTTTTTGAAGTGTAAATTTAACTTGTACATAATTGGATGCTTTTTTTTTTTTTTTTTTTTTAATTCCTCCCGAGCATTTTAATATAGTTGTTTTCATATTAGGTTCCACAAGTTTTTGCTCGCCTTTACACTTGATTGAAATATTACATCACGGAGCTGTTAATAACAAGAAAACTTAGTTTCTTGAAACAATGGAATATAAGATGATTATCCACCAACGGCAAAGTACCCCTCGTCCAAACAATTATAAGACCACAAAATACGACCTGGCTACCACAACAGGCCAAAAATAAAAAATAAAAAATTCAGAAGAACAAAACAACAGGAAACCGTGTGATTCAACAAGAAAACAAATTTCACAAAACATCAATAAATCATAAATGAATAACCCCACCGTTGGTTGTTGTACAGTTCAATAAAATGACATTAGAAGAGGAATTATTATTGCTGGGGTTCTTTCACTTGCAAATGATTGTATGCTAGGTTTTGTCCATGAAACTGCTTGGTACTTACTGTAAGGTAGCTAGTAGCCACCAGAAAGGCTACAGTTGAAATTTGAATAAAGCTGTCTTGTGCTTCCTTCAGGTTTCCTCACACAGATAATTAACAAAAACATGAATATGCCATATGGTTCTTCTTTGAGATGTAGGGGGAGAAATAATCGGTCACTGGTGCTGAGGAGCCTGCAATTTCAGCTGGAACAAGTGTTTGAGTTTTACCAGATGCTATTCTCTTACCAGCAACATTTGCATAGAATAGGCCGGAGATGGCCGGGACAAAGACGTCGCTCTGAGAACAAATGTAGAAATCAATAACCTTTTCAAACTCTGAATCTTCTGACTCAAGGAACTTTGACTTTTTCTCTGCAGGTATTATGCTTTCCTGCATTAATTAGAGCAAGTTAGCATCCAACTTGTAACAAATTGCAAAGGGTTTATGAGCATAAGATGGCCACTTGACAATGATCTCTAATGTCTATTGCATTTTACCGTGGGGACTATAACAGTGAATCAATATCAATAACTATTATATGAATCACATGGCAAAAATCACCTACATTCAGAGAAACCAAAGAAAAAGGCCTTGAATAATTGACCAGAGGGAAGGGTGCAAGAAATAATGCCTTACCTTGGTGTAGGTTTTTGGGAATATATCCTTCAAGACATCAAGGCCATTGTCCCACCTTGACTGGGTTACATAGATTGTAGTATCCTTATCAAATCCTATCTTCCTCAAAAATATAGCAATCTCTTGTGCATTGTAACAACTTTTTGTCCTGGCACCATTGCTTCCATGGCAACCCTTCTTTTCCAACATCTCAACTCTCAAGTCCACAGCCACAAAACGACCATCAGACTTGCGACTCAAAATTTTTAACCGCTCCATCATGGAGTTGACTACTTCATTAACCTCCGGCTGCAACTCCAAGGTTCCAAACATTGCCAAACATGCAACTGAATCACTACTACTTTTTTGTGCAGTCCTCCTCATATTTACTGAGGGGAAATAACTAGCCAGCCTTATGTTGCCCTTTATTTTGAAGGTTGGTTGAATTTGCTCTGTAATATAATCTTCCGTCACTCGATTTGGGACCTTGACAACAGCTATATCTCGAATTGACACATCATCAGGCAGATCCTTCACCACTTTGACCACTCCATCCAAGCTTCTCACAAAAATCTCAACATCATATATTTCTTCAAACTTCCTACAAATTTTCAATTCTATCAGTATCTGTCCAAAAACTCTCCATAAAATCGATTGTTACATCAATTGATGACAAAATTTATTTCTACAAAAAAAATAAAATAATAATAATAATTAACCAAAAAAAAGAACCTGGCTTACTCATCTAATCATTCAACCATATAAAAAGACCAAAATATGAGCTGGCTGACTCCTGTGTTCTGACCAATGCCAGAATATGCATGACAAACAATAGTGCAAAAACGAAAACATACTTATTTTACATTTGGAATCAACAAAAGAATAAGGAAAAAAGAAATTAAAAGATGGAAAACATTTCCTTCCAAACAACTTGAAGTTTGTTAGTAATTTTCCAACATAAGTTGATGAAATAACCATTCTGAAATCTTTTTCACACAAAGATATGTGCATGAGCATAATTGTTGCCCTCCCAGCTATATTATCCACAAAGAAATAAGTCATGAAGGGGAAAGGAAAAGAATGGAGATAAAATGGTGAAGTACAGAAAGCAGAAATATAACAAGGAAGAAAGAACAAAATCAAATGGATTATGAATTGCCTTGTAGCAAAAAAATGTGTACTGATTAACTGGGACAAGAAAAGAATAACATAAAACATAACCAGAAAAATATATTCTCAAACAAACTAAAATGATAACAAAGCTCAAATCAACTTCATAGCAACAACTTTTAAGCAAATCCAGGTATTCAATACATGTGCACTAACCTCTGTTCACCTGGATTGTTTCCTCTAATGTCTGGGAGTACAAGAGTTGCTCCAAGATGTCTTGCAACTACCACTGCATCACTGACCTGGGGAATGCAGTCACCAGGAAAGATATGTAAGGAGCTTTCCATGTGGGAATAGCACAAAAAATGATATAGAGCAATTTGACTTATTAACAATATGCTTCAGAATGTAATAAGAAAAGAAGTTCACTCATGTTCCACATATAATTTTATCCCAAAGTTGAGCTATTTTTCAGATGATGGACTGGTGTTTTAGTGCCAATTTTTGGGACGTATTTGAGGTCCATGTCATACACGGTGTCTTTGCTAAAGCCAACCTATCATCTGGACACTAGCTAATGGGCTAGCATATATTCAAAGTACCAGCAATGCAAAAATTATCTGGTTTTGCTAAAATTTGATAAAAAATTAATTAAAAAAGAGGCTACCATGGCATAAAGCTCCTTCACAGCCAAGGCAGTAAGCCAAAAAGCTGTTTCTGAAAGCATCTTCATTTCTTAGCACAAATGGAAGCATACAAATGACTAAATCATATAAAAGCTCAAGTGGCTACTAATAATACCTGTGAGACATGATACTCTGGGCCGTTAGTCAGTGAAAATGTAACATAGCCCTTTACTGGCTCTACCTCATCTGCTAGCAAAGGAAAATTGCGCATCAGGATAAACCAACTAAATAAAATATACAAATGAGCACATGAGTGTGCATGTATCTTGTTATCATGCAAATGGGCACATGCTTATGCAGGTGAAGGAAACCACGGAATAATCGATTTAGCCTACCAAATTTTGATTTCTCCCAACATGGTTTTAGCTGTTGTTCTTCCACCATCCAAGGTCCATTGCTCTTCTTGGAAAATGTCACAAGGCCTCGCTCTGTGACCTTCCCACTATCAAATTCAGTGTCCCTGGCTTCTCCTGGAAATTTTTCCTGGAGGAAACAAAAGTGCAAATGAGCTATAAAGAGAAACCAAATAAACAACGTCAAATGATTGGACCAAGAATTCTTGCCATCAAAAAGAGTAATATTCTTAATAACTGAAATGTGCCCACCGTACAATACGATGTACAGATTAAGGCCTTGTAGACCTTGTTTTGGCCCAAGAGGTAAGAGAATATCAAAAGCAATTTGCATATCAGAAAACTGGAATGCGGATGATGATTGAACAAGTCAGCACTGAGTCAAGGAACTCAAGCACCAACAATCTTATTCACCTAACATAACAAATTAATAACAGATATCATGTGACCATAATCTGAACTCACAAGATCCAATGCCAATTGCCAAAATGATCAAATGAAGAGAAGTAATAAGTCGAGATTAATGAGATTTTGGTAAATAAAAAGCAATTGAACGGTGAGCACCCGAAAGCTACCAGCATCTGGAAAAACAACTTACTTTGTAGACTTCATTCAGACCATGGTAAGAGCATATAAGTAAATAAATAAATAAACATATAAATCCTGCAAGATGAATAATTTGAGATAGCAAAGTGTAAATCCATCAACTGGCCTTCGAGATCCAAGCCACACTAGACACCTCATTAGAGAAACAGTTCAAGAATGTCAATAGAAACAGTAAAAGGCTATAAAACAGGGGAAAAATAATAAAAAAAAAGACTTACTTCTACAGGATCAAAGTAGTCTCTCTTAATCATGTCCCCAAGCATCACAAACATTGTGATTGTCAATATGCCAGCTACCACTTGCCTCAAATCTACACCCATTATGCCCCTCTCTCTCTCTCTCTCTCTCTCTCTCTCTCTCTCTCTCTCTCTGTGTAAAGTTTCTATCTTTCTCCCTCTGGAGTTAACGCCAATGAAGGGGAAGGTGTGTTTAGTTTAGCAGCAAATAATAATAAGGAAGGATGTTGAAAAGTTAGAGCATTTTCAAAAGAAGAAGAGATGCGATTTGTTAGCTGAAAACCAAAAAGAAGACCCAGCAAGCAGGCAATGGGCAGAGATAGAGACAGTGCCACTGCAGATAGATACGTACAGATACACTCTTCTTTGACACCCTCTGTCTGCTCACCGACACTCCCTAGAGAAGAAAATGATAGCCCACCTGCCTATTTCCTCGCCGTTACGCTTCATTTCGGTCACTTGTTCGCATTTGTAACAAATCATGAGGCTTGACCCAATTAATTATTCAACATAAATTACATCACCTACGCAAGATTTAAAGTTACACGCTATTACTTAGAGTGATAGTCCAGCGGTAATAACTTTTTTTTTTTTTTTTTTTGTTTTGTTGCCACTTATTCTCATAAAATTAAAAATCTATGATGAGATATAATATTAAATTTTATATTTATTAATATTAAAATTAAATACAAAAAAATTTAGATGAAAATGTCAACACATAATCAAATATGAGATAATTGATATATTTACAATAATTTTTTTTATTAAAAAAATAAAGCTATATATAAATATTATAAATAAATACAATCATAGTTTACAATAACCAAATCAAATTTATTGAATACTATTTCATGGGTTTTGTTTACCGTTTAAACATGCAATGCATAATAACCTTTCTCTAAGTAACAAACAAATGGGTGTTGGAATCTCATGAGCCGAGAATGTTAAGACCAATCATTACTTGGTGCCATTAATTTAATTTAGGAGTAAGATTCCTAATTTCAAACTCTAATTCACTCTTTTTTTCTTTTTTTCTTTTTTGTCATTTTTCAATCAAAAGGACTAAGCTTGAAACAACGAGTTTTTGTCAAAAAGGTTGCTGACGAAATGGACAATCTTTGTTTTACCCCGTTAGGAGAATTGGTATTTCACTGTCATCGTGAATCAAACTGTTTTGGCGCACATCATTTATGGTTAGATTGAGACATTATCATTAAGGAGAGGTTCGTATCCGGCCTAGAAGTAGCCGCTCTCTTTTCGAGATGGATGGTGTTATTTATTATTATTTTTTAATATTCTTGTTGAGAGAGGGAGAGAATTAAGTAATTTACTTGTTTATTTTTTAGATTTTAAAAAAAAGTAAAAAATAATAAAAAAATTTTCATAAATAAATTTTAAATTATAATTTTTAAAAATAACAAAAAATATACTTTTAAAACTCAATTGATAAAAACTCAATTTAATTAATTTTTCTTAATGTTTTAATATGAGACTTTTTTTATTAATTTAACAAATTTTTATTTTACTTCAAATCTCGACATATAAATTTAGTAATAATATTCTACTTTTTTTTATGAATTCTTAAATCATTATACCATATAAATTAAGTTTATATACTATTTAAACTTATAAACTAGAAAATGTTTCATAAATACATATGTAGAATTATTTTTAATACTAATTTTTTTTAAATTGAAACATTTCTTTTAGTTATTGTCTCTTAAATGAAATAATACCTTACATCAATATGTTTTATTCTTTTATTATGCATTTGATCTTTAACTGAGTATATTGCACTTTGATATAAACTAACCTTGTCATACAAACCTTTTAACCTTAAGGTTTCTTTGATAACTTTAGTAATTGTCATGTACTATACTTTAGTAGTAGACAAAACAACATGTTGGAAAGTAGCTTTCCAACTAACAGTAAAACCACTAACACAAAATACATGACTTGTAAGAAATTTTCTTTTATCAAAGATTAACAGGATAATCAAAATACACAAAACTAACCAATGCGCTTGAATTTTTATCAAACTCCAAAATGTGTTTGAAGTAGCTATAAAGTATATAAGAATCTATTTCATAGCCTACTAATGTGATTTGCTTGGAGAAGACATGTTAACCATACTAACTACTTGTGAAATATCTAAACGTGTGTAAATCATTGCATACATAAGATGACTAATTGCATTTGAATATGAAACTCTTTCCATATACCTTTTTTCTTCATTTGACTTTGGCAACTGAGTAACTGATAACCTAATGACTAGTAATGAGAGTACTGATAGATTGACATTTTTCATGTCAAATTGTTTCAAAACCTTTTTAACATAAATCTTTTAGGTCAAATATAACTTACCACCTTCATGATTTCTTTTATTTTCCATACTAAGAATCTTTTTTATTGTTCTTATGTCTTTCACATTCTTAAATTCACAATTTGAAAGCACATTTAAATGTGAATTTCTATTGAATTCTTGGCAATAATGAGCATATTATTGACATAAAGTAGCAAATAAATAAATGAATCATTATCTAACTTTCGCAAGTAAACATAACTATCATACATGCTTTTAGAATAATAATGACCCAATATAAAGAAATTAAACCTCTTATATCACTATCTTAGAAACTACTTTAACCCACTTAAGGTTTTCTTCAACAAAAAAATACAATCTTTTTTACCTTTAACTTCAAAACCTTGAGGTTGTCTCATCTATATTTGCTATTTGAATTCACCATGTAAGAAAGTTATCTTATCATTAAGTTGTTCTAACTTTAAATCATACATGACCACTAAAGTAAGTAAGACACATATTGAATTGTGCCTAATAATTGGTGAGAAAACATCATCAAAATCAACACCTTTTACCTGACTAAAGCCTTTTATAGCCAAACATGCCTTGTACTTTACATTTTCAACCCCTGTTATGTCTTCTTTCTTTTTGAAGACCTATTTACAACCAATAATTCTCTATTTTGAAAATAACTTCACAAGAACCCACGGGTCATACTTGTAGAAAGATTCTATTAACCAACCACCTAAATGAGTAAACACCTAAAATTACTTTTAAATATACAAATGATTTGTCATCTTCACTAGTTTCTTGTGTTACTGAAAGAACATAAGTAACACAGTATTTATATCTCTATAGCGATCGAATCTCTTTTCTTGGTTTATCTTTGACCATAAAATGATCCTCCTATGTATTTGCAGAAGAATCTATAATATTTAGTGAATTTGATTGAATATGAGAACTTTGTTATGTGACATCTTCATTCATAACTTCAAACTCCACTTAATTATATACATTGTCATATTTACTTACATCAAAAGGAATATTATACTTTTCTTTTAGATGTAACATATAGGATTGATCATATGTAACATCTATACTAATCACAAATTTTGGTGGATCAAGACACCATAAACAAGACTATTCATTTCAGATGCATGCCTAAGGAAAAATACACTTTTTAGCTATATGTTCCAATTTCTCATCATTAACATGCATATGTATCAGACACCTAACTAGACTTCCTATAAAGTCTTGAATTCTATAGATACTGAAAGTGTATGATAAATGATAGAACAAGTTATAGAAACTATCTTTACCCAAAAATCTTTTGACAAACCAGCATTGAAAATCATATAGTGAACTATCTCTAAAAGTGTTTTGTTTATGTGTTTAGCAATACCATTTGCTAATGAGTCATTTTGACTATGTAATGATGAATAATGTCTTTATTTTCACAAAATTTCAAGTCATTATTTGTCCTAAACCACTTAATTTGCTTCCTTGTTTGCTTCTCAATCAAAGCTTTCCACTTCTTGAATGTTTGAAAAACATCATTCTTGTATTTTAGAAAGAGAGCCCAAACTTTCATTGAAATAATCATAAATAAAAGTCAACATATACTTGACCCTAACTTTTGATAGAATGTGAGATGTCTCTTGAAGATTTGAGTGAATATAATCCAAAGTGTCCTTTTGTTATATGAATTGTTAGAGACTTGAAACTAACATGCTTTTACTTCCTAAAGATGCAATGCTCATTTAAATCCAACTTTCCAATATGTTATCCACACAAAAAGCCTCTTTCCAATAGATTCTTTTCGCTTATATGCCCCAATTACATATGTCATAGTTTCATAATTTCTGCCTTTGAATTAGATGATGTAGAAACTATAGTGATACTTATAACTATATACCCTTGTAGAATGTATAAATTTTTAAACTTACAAGTTTTCATGACAATAAGAGCATTTATATTGGTGTACCTATAGTTATAGGCCTCAAGTGTTTTAAGAAAGATGAAGTTTTTCTTAAGTTCTAAAACATATTTGACTTGTGTGAGTGTTCTCACAGTGCCATCATGAGTCTTAATTCTAACTATACCAATTCTAACAATTTTGTAAACTACATTATTACTCGTCATAATAACTCCATCTTTAACAAATTCATAAGTGGAAAATTAGTCTCTATTAGGACACATATGATATATGCAACCACAACCAAGGTCCATTCATTGGTAAATCTGAATTTATCATTAGTAAAGAAAATAATTCATTCACTCTCATCTTATATAATACTAGTATGAGTTGACTTATGACTTTTATACTTATCATTGTCTTTGTCTTTTTATTTAACTTTTAGCTTAAAGTAATTAACTTTAATATACCCTTTTCTTTTATAATAATTATATACCAAATTTTTTTTTTTTTCAGATTAAGATTAAGATTTATATCTTTAATTATCTATATCCCTTTTATCTAATCTATCTCAAGCCACCAAATTGTTAGCTTGACCACAATTACTCTTCCTAGTTATATCCCAATTGATATAGTCTTTCAACTTCAAAATAGATTAAATTTCTTTATAAGAAATAATCATTTTACAAAAAAGTATTGTTTCTTTAAAATACTTAAATGATTAGGGAAGAGAACACAATAATAACAAGACTTAATCCTTATCCTTAATATGAGTATCTATATTATTCAATTCATTAAGCAAAGAATCAAATTTATCAAGATCCAATAATATAGATGATTCTTCAGACATACAAAGTATATATAAACTCTACTTTAAATAAAGTCTATTCTCCATTATTTTTTTCATATGTAAATTATTTAATTTTTCTCACAAATTCTTAGTAGTTACTTCTCTTAAAATCTTATTAGAAAGATTTAAGGTGATACATGATTTGGTTTTTTTATCAAGACCAACATTATCTTCATCTGACACCTTATTTGGCTTTTTCTCTTTCCTTAGTAGTGTTATGTTAATGTCATCTTGAATCAGCATAACCTTAATTTTCAATTGCCACATTCCAAAGTTGAAACTTTGATTGAACTACTCAAAATAATACATAATTATTGTGTCATGATGATTATTTTGATCGATGAACTTAGTTCTAATACTAGTTTGTTTAGAAATAAATTCCATGTTACAACTTTTAAAGAAAATAATATAAAAGGAAAAATAAAGCACCAGAAAAGATAATTAAATACAAAGGACACTAAATTTATGTGGTTCGATCAATTTAACTTACTTCTACGTATAAAAATGGAAACAAATATCAATAAGTGAAAAATACCAAAATAAAAAAAAAACTCTTCTAAAACCCAATTGACAAAAGCCTAAATAATGAACTAAAAACTCTTAGAGTTTTTAACTATTATTGTATTTCTACATTACTCCTTATTTTTAAGAAAAAAAAATACCAAAAAAAAAAAAACTCTTTTAAAATTCAATTGACAAAAGCCTAAATAATAGACTAAAGACTCTTAGAGTTTCTAACTCTTATTATACTTTTACATTACTCCTTATTTATAAGAAAAAAACTTGATAAACTTTGTTGAATGCCTTAAATTGGTGATTTGGTTTGAGTTTTTGAATTAGAGTCACAATTAAATTGGTGATTAATCAAAATGATTATTATTATTATTATTATTATTATTATTATTATTATTATTACAATTATTATTTAAGTATGAGGCTCATTTGGGCATGAATTAATTAGCATTGAGTGATTTTTTGTTTTCTTATAAATTTTACACATTTTTACCAAAAATTTAAGATAAATGTTAGAGTTTAGTGTTTTTAAAGCTATATTATTGCCAAAATCAACAAACCTTATTTAATATTAGTTTTTTTTAAGACACCTTATCTTATTATCAAGATGAAAGTTGTGACATTGACATGTCTCTATTTTTCTTTTTGTTTTTTTTTCTCTATTATATTTAAAATTAGATGTTTATAATTTATATGTATAATAAGTAGCTTATCTAATGGCCACCTACATCAATTTTGAACCTTATTTACACTCAAAAGGCCATTATAAGGTGTTAATAATTGAAGGCAAATGATCATTTGTTTTGTAATTAAAAAAAATACATATATTTAAGATAATTTAAATGATAAAATTTTTTCTTCTTTAATATATTGTGTGTGTGTGTGTGTATATATATATATATATATATATATAAGAAAATGAAATACATTTTGTTACTTACATTTGGGATTTGTAGAAACTTAATGGCTACAATAATGTATTTTGTTGGACTTAATTATACACATTTCATGTAAGAGAAAAAAAAATAATTGAAAAAAAAAAAAGAAAAATATATAAATATGGTTTATTTTGTGATTTCAAAAGCTAAAAGAAATTATAAATGAGGATTAATATGTCATCACTTGAGCTCCACTCTCTCTCTCTCCTCACTCTCATTCTTGATTACCCTTTAGGTAAATCCCTTTGTTCCTACATAGATGTTGTCTTTTTTCTTTTTGTTTCTTTTTTCCTCTTTGATGTAGCTTAAACAAAACATTCTTAGCATTTTAACTTCATGTTGAATGATTTTTGTGTATTATTTGTGATAAAGGAAAGATGACAAGGGCTTGGTTATAAAACTATATACTTAGTCTTTTTTTTTTTTTTTTTTGAAATTTGATTTTATTTTTATTAGAGCACAATTAGTTCTAATAATATTATTAGACAATTACATAAATACTCATTAACTATTAATTTGTATTAACTCCAACATGCCTCTTAATTATAATTTAATGATATTATCAATCTTGATCTTTACTCTAATTTGACAAGTGCTATATACTTTAATGATTTTGTGAGAATATTAACCATATGATATTCAAGCTTACAATGTTAATTTAATCTTCTTTTAATCAACTTGATCTCTTTGAAATTATAAACAAATATCAATACATTTATTCCTTTTATGTGTGATTAGATTCTTGGCCACACAAATTGTAAAAACATTATCAATAAATATTTTCATAAAACCTTTAATTAGAACATATATCTTACTCATCAAATTATGCAACAAAATAATGTAACAAGCACTTGAAACTATAACTACATACTTTACTTCATAAGTTAAAAGTGTAATAATAAATAATTTCTTGGATGACCACAAAAAAGCAGTAATTCAAAAGTTGAAACAAAAATCAAAAGTACTTTTACAATCATCTTTATCTTAATGTGATTTCTTCTTAGTCTTGAAGACCTATTTATATCAATATTTTTTTGACCTCATGGGATATTAATAAACTTTCCATGTATTGTTTTTTTTAATTAGCTTGATTTCTTCTTTCATGATATTCACCCATTTTGTTTCATGAATTGTCTCATCATATGACACAAATTTACAATTTACAAATATGATAAAAATGCACCAAATCTCCATCATCTTTGAATCAAATTACCAAGGATTACCTTCTAATTATGTAATCTAAGTGAATGTTAGCAATTTCTCCTTGATCTTCCATTCTCTTGAGAAGCTTGTGGTATAGGATTCTAAGTAACAATTAGTGAAACCTTCCTATTTGCATTAAGGAACTTAAGTTTCCTCTTCTCCTAAAATAACAACTAGACACCTTTAAGAATCATTACAATTTTCATCATCAAAATTTCAAACTTAATCTTTAGCAAAAGTCATATTTTTACTCACAATCCCTTTTTTTTCATAAGATTAAATAATTTGTATCATCTTTTAATATAGCCAATAAAGATTATCTTCACTTGTTGATTAGATGCTTGGTCCTTATTTCTATTGGAATGTAGCCATAAATAATAGAAGAAAACATCTTAAGATGCCTTACACTAGGTTTAAAATTATTTCATGTTTCTATTAGTGTGACATTTTAGATACGTGTTGTTAGAGACTTGTTCAAATAGTAAACATAACACAAAACAACTTTCACCCAAAAAGAATTGGTTACTCCTTTAGCCTTTAGCAAATTTCTTATCATATTCATGATAGACTTATTCTTCCTTTTAGCAATTTTATTATGCTGTAAAGTGTAAGAAATTATGACTTCATGGTTTATTTCCTTTACTTTATAATACTTTTTTAACTCATTAGAAATATATTCATTATTATCTTTATTAGTTTACAAAATTTTAATATAATATATACTCTATTTTTCAATATAAACCTTAAACATTTTAAAATAGTCAAATGCATCAGACTTTCTTTATATATATTAAACTCATGTTTTCTTTGTAAATTTATGAATGAAAGTAAGAAAGTATTTACTAGTACCATTTAATGGAACACTCTCATTAGGTTATAGACCTCAAAGTGAATAAATTAAAATAGTTGTTTGACATGTCAATTCCTTTTTGTCATTAAAGGTAATTTACTTTGTTTTGTAAGAATAAAAGATTTACAAATTTGATTGTAATGATACATTTTGTGCAAGCTTAGCACCATGTTTCCTTGTGCAAGTAGCTTTAAATAACAAAAATTTAAAGATGTCATAATCAAGACTCATCATTCACAATAACATTAACACAATTATAAAAATTAATGATAATATCAACTTGAAATATTTAATTCTTCATTAAAAGGGATTAAAGAATTAATATACCTCTCTCATTAAGAATTAAGAGACTATTATTATGTAACCATATGTTATACATCTTTTTAAGCAACTAACCTAAATTGAGTAGGTTTTCTTTCATTTTTTTTTTTTTTACTACTATTTGGGTTTGAAATTTTAAAATAAGAAAAATGACCAAAAAAAAAGTGAAAGAAAGCAAATTGTTGGAATTTTTATAAGGAAAATTAAGAAAAGAGTGCATAAATGTGAGAAAAAGTAAGTATTGAAAAATGTTAAGCAAACCTACAAAGTAAAATATGTATTCATAAGACCTTGTTGATAGCTAACTTACATATATTTGGCAACCTAAGTATTTGATAGATAATCAAAATAACAAAATTTTTGGGGCCATTATTAGAACAATTTCATAGGAGTCCATTATGGTTTGTGGTTATATGTGATAGACTTGATGTACATATGACATCTAGATCTTAAATTGCAAACATACTTGCTGCAACACAAGTGATCTTTTGGCCTCTTTCTCCATAGTAATCTTATTAGCATGGTTTGCAACTATTGACACATCTAGGTCTTAGTATGTAAATGAGCATTGGCAAGAAGTATTATGACATAATTAATGTTAATAATAAGACTGATTATAGTTAATCATCCTTTTAAGTAACATTTGATTAAAAGATAAATAATCAATCTTTTCATTTCCTAAGTCTCACTACTTTATGTGCAAAATGATTCCATTAAGGAAAGATCTATCAAAGAGAACATAGTTATTAAGGATGAGTTGATTGATACAGATTGAGGTCTACCTTCTTGAATGGTTTGCTAATACTAAGAAGTCAAATGTTTTGTAAATGTTTTTAAACAATGATTCCTTATAGTTGCTACTCTATTTTTGTTGTTTAACCTCTTCCTACTTATACTAATTAAACAAAAAACTACAATATCAAGCAACTTGGATTTTAAAGAAAAGAGTTATGCTAAATCAATATAATATTTTTAACTTTTTTTTTTTTTCAATTTATGTGCTTTACAATGAGACTAATTTTGGGACATTATGTTCCTTTTATATAATATCAAAGTATTGTATACAACATGAATTTATGTTTATATTCCATCAACATTATATACCATATTAATTTCCTTTTATTAGTTATTGATAATATTTTTTAACTATGTTAACTATACCTTTTTTTACAACTTACATCTCATTTTAAACTACATCAATGACCTTTAAGGGTAGTAATTAATCTATGATTATAGTTTGTAATGTTAGCTATTATAAAAATATTGACAACAAAAATAATTTGCCAAAAAATTAAGTCACACCTTTTCCTTTTTTTTTTTTTTTTAAAAAACAAACATTGAGAATCAAAGTTAACTTATATATAAAGTAGTATTTCTAGACCATTTTAATAAGTGTAAGAAATTTCAATTTCAAAATATAAATTTTTTTATCAATTCTCATATTACTACATGAATTATAATGTGTGAAATTAATTGATTCTTTCATTGGTCTACTTGATGTTACAATATCTAAGTAATTAACATAACTTATAAAACAAAATTAATGTTTTAGTTTTACAAGGTAGAGTTAACAAAGAATTATATGTTTTCTTCTAAGCTATTAACCATACATATATTCACAATCTAATTAAAGGCTATACATAAGAGTTTAAAAAAAACCAATTGAAGATGATATTGCATATGAATTGGTCAACCAATTTCCAAGCAAAATAAATGAATTGATGCATTTTCGAAAAAGATCTCTTATATTACAAATTTGCATTTTACATAATATTGAATTTCTTTTTATGCTATATTGATGATTTTTATATTATGCATGAACATTTAATACCAAATATAAGCTCTGTGTATGACATGGATTCCTTTTTAATATTATATTTTGACTATAATAATTTGTAGTCTTTTATATTGCATGTAAGTCTTTTACATATAGACGTCCTTTTATATTGCATTAATGAGCATTTATATCATATTTATGACTTTTCATACTATATATAAGCCTTTTACAGTATAGATTATGCTTATTCTAAATTAATAATTTTTTATGTTTTATACGAGGCTTTTTTATGCCACAATTTGATAAGGTTAGCTTTAACATACCAACTTGAAACCTCTGTTGGAGCTTTAAATCCAACTTCATTCATTCTCTATTGCCAAAAAGGAGGGATTATACCAAAACTAATCAATTTTCAATAATAAAAAAAAAAAGTTAGTACTAACTAGTCAATTAAGGCAAAGCAAGATAAAAGAAACAAATTGAGTTATTAATCTCTAATAGTCTAAGATAGAGGATAATCATTAATAAAAGAACCTTTGTTTTGACTCTTTTTACACTATATATAAGCATTGTATATAACTTGAATTTATGCTTATACTCTCTTAACCTCTAATATGCATTAAATTTCTTTTATCCTACTTTTTTTTTTTTTTTTTTATACCATATTAACAACCTTTTATACAACCTACATCTCATTTTATCCTACATTAATGATTTTATGCATAATGATTAATTTGTAATTATATTTAGCAATGCCTTCATTGTAACATCCTTAGAGACAATAATTTATAAAGTATTGAGTAACACAAGCTTTAGTTTGAAACATCAAATATCATAGTTAACTAGTGCATGAAGTAATGTTCTTAGACTATTTTGGTATGTGTAAGAAATTCTAGTTTCAAAATCCATATTTATCCCAATTCCCATTATCTACTAAATGAATTACCATGTCAGGACTTGATTGACTCTTTCATAATTCCAATTAATGTTATGACTTTTAAGAAGCTAACATAACTCAAAGAATAAAATTGATGTTTTAACCTAGCAAGTTTGTGTTAGTGTCACACTTAAACCTTATCACATGCATTATTACATCATCTTATGCATGTTTATATGTTTAATATGCATATATATATGCTTATGTCACTTGAATATCTTTACTTATAATATAATTATGGTATGAATTTTTATTGTTATAATGTGTGTGTTTAAGTGCATTAATTAACAAAAAAAAACCCTAATTTAGGTGTTATAATGAGAACTACATAAGGAAATTGATTTAATAGGAGATACAATAACATCATAATTTAGTATAAGGATTTAGAATAAAAATTATAGTTTAGCCTAATTAGGAACTTTCATTGACCTTATAATTAAATTGGAAAAGACATATGCCAAGTATGCCAATGTCCACTTCATTTTGTGCTTGTGATTAGTGTCCTTTAATGTGGCAAGCATGCAAATGCCCACCTCATTCCCTGTAGCTTATTTATAAAAAATCAAATTTGGTCATTTCTTTCTTTTAAGCCATTTAAAGAGTTACTTTTTTAAATTAAGATTCAAGAGAGAAAATTGTTGGTTGAAATTTGCAATGTGAGTTTCTTAATCTTTCAAGCTTTCTTTCACTTTAGTAATACTTTTGAGAATAGATTAATATGATAAGATTATGTCTAAAATGATTAGATGAAAAGGAAACACTAGAAACCCTAATTAAATATTATTTAGCTATAAAGTATGTTTTGGTTTGACTTTATCTTAATTTCTAATAAAGTTATTATTTTATATTGATATGATTATATTTAATTAATTGAAAATTTCACTTTAATGTTTTATAATCAAAATATATCATTATTTTAACTAAAGATATATATAAATATGTTTTATTGAAGATTGAGGTAAGTAGAATCTCAACAATCATTACAAGTTAAATACGTGACAATGTGAATTAAGTGTTAGTTGCAATTTACCAAAATATGTTCTCATGATTGGATGCTTAATTAACAATGCAATGACATTCTATGCATACCATGATCATGAATATGAATGACATCTAAGTAATGAATGAAAGAGCATTTTAAGCACACATGTTATGTGGATGGATTTTATAAGGACTTGTTATAACCATCATAATGTGGATTGGATAAATGTATTTATTGTGATGTGGACTAAGTAGATATAGATATGTTGCAACGTGGATTGAACAAATATATCCATCTCAATGTGGACTAAATTAAATGCCAATGATCCCAAGATATACTTGACAAAAAAGAAAAAAATCATGTTTGAAAGATCATTCCATGACCATTATCATTTTTAAAACATATCATGCATGATTCTACTTACTAAGCTTGAAACTCACCAACTTGTAATAACAGGTGATGAATCTTATGTATGCCCCAACACATTAGGAGCTAGAATCATAATCATTGATATTAAAGTTAATTTGATAATAGCAATCCTTGTAATAAAATATATAGCATAAGGTTTTCACATGTTTTACAATGTGCACACATAGAAGGCCTCATAAATAATGCAAATTATAAGGATAGATGGTAAGTAAGGAAAATAGTAACAACCGAGGATTATATCACTTTTGTAACATTTTATAAAGTCAAATGTAATTATGTATATAACTAGCATTTTTTAAGACCTTAAGACAAATTTTCTTATGTAAGTAGTAGGTTTGTTTGTTTTAACCTATAATCTATGTAAGATATGATAAGAAGTGAGAGAATAAGTATCTTATTGGCAAATGCTTTTGTTGAGTTCAAAGTTCAAGTTAAATGCATGATATCCAAAATGAGTGCTTATGATTAAACAATGGTAGTATCGCATGATTAAGGATCTTAGGTAGAGTGATTACTACTGGTAATACTAACCTTGCACTCAAATCATTACAAGAAGTTAAGGTCTCTAGTGAAGGTGTTATTGTTAACAAAGAACTAAGTGTTTTCTTATAATCATCAAACCATGTATGATATCGTGATGTGCTATGAGGCTATATACAAGAGTTCAAAAGTAACCATTTCAAGATAATATTAAATCTGAATTGATTGACTGACTTTTAAGCAACGTAGATGAATTGATGTATCTAATATTATTGAAAATCACACTTTATACTAGATATTAGTCTTTTAGGTAATAGATCGTGATGCACTTTTCGGCCATATACAAGAGTTCAAAAGTAACAATTTCAAGATAATATTAGGTATGAATTGATCAATTGGCTTTTAAGCACCATAGATGAATTGATGTATGTAATACTATGGCAAATCACCTTTTATACTACATATTAGCCTTTTACCTAATATGAATTCTTTTTTATACTATTTTCTGATTATAAGACAATTGATGTCTTTTTATATGAAATAATCATATTTTTGGTTCTTTTTTATTTCAATGTAGTCCTAAATTTTATTTTTTTTTCAATCTAAACCTTCAGAATTTGGGGTTTTAAAGGTTACAATTACATGATCATTGACTATCAAATAACTGTACTGACCAAATTTAAAGAAGCAAAAAAAATGAAAACATAAAATTAAACAATAATTTTCATTTATTTTTCTTTGTTAACGAAACCCTTACTTCAAAACCCTACATTCTGAAAACCCTAACCATTGACAACCACCTCCAAAATCTTCAAAATTTCTTCCAAAATCCACCTAATTACCATTCAAATCACAAAACTCATTACCCTAATCCTTCAATTCTTGTTTTTTTAGGCATAATAAATAGAAAAAGAACTATCTCCAAGCCTAATCCTCTCAAAAGAAAAAAAAAAATCATGCAAAAGGAGACATCTTTGCTGCTGGAAAAGAGGTCGTCTTCATCACCTCAAGTGGCGAATCTAACAGTGTTACCTTCGCCCCCTGGTTCATCGAAGAAGTTATGGTCAACTCCACCTCTTCGTTCGATTGAACCTCAAGTTATTGAGGATGAAGTTACTTGGCCAAATTCTTCATAAGAGGCAACGAGCTGGTATTCTACTTTTCAATTTACTAGTCAAGCTGTTTTTACAAAATAATAAAAAAAAATTCTAAAACTCAAAAACTTGATCTTAAGGATTTAATTTCTCTCGAAAGAGGAAGTTGAGGAGGGGCAAATGGGGCGTGAAGACCTGCAGAGAGGGATAAAGAGAGACATATTACATATTACATCAGAGAAAAGAAGAAGAAGTCCTAGATCTGATCTGATCTTGGAAGTTGTTGAGTTATTAAGGCAAAAATGGAGAGAGAGAGAGAGAGAGAGAGAGAGATGAAAATACAATTTAATTTCATATTTTTTTTGACTTTTTCATTGTTTTTAATTTTATTAAAATAATTATTCGCCGTTAATTAGGTTTAATTGACGTATAATTATAAATTTAGGACTAAATTGAAATTTCGAAAACTTTTAGGACTACATTGAAAAAAAGCCAAAAAATTTAAAACTGAAAATATGATTATTCCATTTTTATATTATATATAAATCTTTTATGTTAAATTAATTACCATTTATACCATGTTCATTGCTTTAATACTAAGCATAAAACTTTTACATAATAAGAGTAATTTGTTAAACTAGATTAACAATATTTAATACTAAGAAAGGACCTTTTGTACCACATAGCAATTAACTAAATTGAAAGATTAATTTTTTAAAATTATAAATTTGGAGATGATATTACAGATGAATTGATTGACTGGTTTTTAAGCAACATAACTGAATTTATGTTTTTGATGTTATCACCTTATTCTCACGTTGCATTATATCTAAAAAACAAAAAGGGGACATGAGTATAATCACGACTTTACCAATAATCCACCAGCTCGTGCAAAGATTAAGAGAATACATTGTTAAAAGACTTTTAATCATCCACTGGAGTGAGAAAGTAACTTCACGGTTCATTGATGAGAATGCTTATCCATCTTGGCAGCATTCTGCAAAGAATTACAGAGAAAATAACTCCATGGTCATTTAAAGGTTCACTTCCTCCACACTGTGCTGAGCAGTTTGATGAGACTACTCCAGAAGAAGGAAGAAAGCGGAAACGTTGTTCAATTTTTCAAGTGTTTTGTCTCCCCTTGTGGGGCTCTTATTGCAGTGACATTTGTGGTATATAGATGGAAGATAACAAAGCATGGTAATGGGGTTTCGGAATTTCCATTGTGATGATACCTTTTTCGATTCCAATCTTTCTGCTTGGCTCCCTGACTTACAGGTTCAATCAACGTTCTAGCTGAAAGCCCCTCGAAACTGTATCCGTGGTAAAATTAGATATCATTGTGCACAGAACCTTCTGACATTGCAAAGCTCTCCTATTGATCCAGACCTTCTGAAATTCCAATCCTGTTTTCAAGTCTCTTTTACCCTTTATAGACTTTAACTTCAATTTCAGGTTCTCTCGCCTGGTGTGGCCTTTACTCTCACGTTTTAATACTTTTATTCAATCTTTTAACAAGTGAGTCTATTCGAGTTAGGTTTGGAATACCACACCAAACTAGACGTTGTATGCTTAAATAATTAAAATCTTCTGTGGTTGGTATTCATTTTAAGGGAATGACAAAAGCGACAAGGTAACAAACTTTGTGAGCCTTTGTCCTAGAAATTTTGTATTGTCATCCATAGTTCTAGCTTCCTTTCTCTTTGAAAACGGACAGGCATCAGATTGGGCCTCCATCTTACTACAATCCTCCAATAATTTGCTATTGTTTCAATTTTATTTTCCTGAGTTAGATTATGTTAGGCATTCAACAACCCTGCTAAAGTACACGAGCATTGAAGTCTTTGTTAACGTTCAATCTCGTAGAATTACAAAAAGAGTTCATACTGCCCAAAAAATATTTTATATTATAACATAATATTTTATATAAAAATATTATAATAATATGAAAAATATCCATATAAAATATTATTCAAAATAATATAAAATATTTTGTGTCCACGAAACTGTGAATTCACACAGTTGCTCCCAACTTACAATTCGAGATACCATACGTGGAACCTAGTTTCAAAGATTGTCTTCATCCCATTTTCTATTATCCACTTATCATTAAGTGATGATATTGTCACACCTGATAATCTTATGAATCTTGTGTGCAAAATAAATGATCATAAGAAAACACAAGCACCTAAAAGCCTAAATGCTTAAAACATTTTGGGAGAAAAAACAAAGGGCACAAAACTCAGCTCCATGGATCAGGATGCTTGCAAGAAGGAGAGAGAAGTTAACGGTATACTCTCCATACATGGTTCCAACAAAATGTAGTAGAATCCAATAGCATAACTTATGAATTTTACCATTAAAGTTTGAAACACGACCATTCACAGATCGAAATAATCGAAACCTCTTGATGATGACATGCTGCACAAGGCTGCTTCTCAAAGTACCAAAGGCAGTCTTGTTTAGCTTTTAACCTAAAAACATCACTAAAAGAACGGGGCAAGAAATGGATTTTATCTACAAAACTTTCCACAAAGAGAACATGTCTCAGAATGGGGCTGATGATGTTCTACGAAGCTGGTACTTTGGTTCGGGCGGCGGTGCACTAGGCAGCAACTTTTCTAGCTCCTTCAAGTTATGGGCAACGACTTGATATAAGAAAAAAATGCCATGCAGGAAAGCCATACAAGAAGGCACTCAAGCATGCACAAGTGCACACCAACACAAAACAACAATAAGCAATGATTTTTCCCAACAATGGCAGTAGAAAGGGAAGAAGAAAAAGGGCTAGCAGTATAACAGAAATTTCTGGAATAAATAGAACAGGATAGAGAAGATAAATGCACGTACAGAAACCTTGCTAGAGTTGAGCAAAGAGAAAAGAACATTGACATGACACATTACTTCTCATCATACAATGCAGAAGATATAATCAGTTTCTGACACCAACCACATAGAGATATCAAAACAAGACACTTAACTCAGAAGAAGATTCCTCCTGACTCTAGTTGCAAGAACTTATTAATGCAATGAGCACCTGCTCCTACATTCTTCAATCAACTACTTGAAAAACAAAAGAGTTGCAGAAAGAGTGTAGGATAGAATACCCTAGGCTTGGTTAAGTGTTAAACAATGAGAGAGATGGGTTAGATTCCACGATAAATCCTGACACAGGACAGAATAATGCTGTCCCAAGATTTTTTCCTGCATCATAAAAACACCCTTCATCTGGCTGCCATGTCATGGATCAGGATAATGAGCAGTAGTTTTTCAGACATAAGGATGAAACCAAACACTCATATTTCATGGATTATCACATGCAAAGTTAGAGGACAAACTTCTACATATGACATGCATGCATCCTTTGTAACTTTTGTTAAGATAAATGTATAAAGACATTTCCATTGACCTACCAATACAAGGGCACTACAGAAAAGAAACAGAAAACATGATTCATTCCTTGCATGTCAATATAAATATCTATATTCTTTTATTCAGCCATCCAAATCTTTCCACTTAACAGTAATCATTTACTAAGTTCGGTGAGCAACCCTTGATATCATCGCATAATTAGAACTAAAGCAAGTAAAAATGACAGAATGCTCTCACAGAACATAATTCAAAAGGTACAATCATCCTCATTACTACCAAAGCAGTGTCCTCTAAACCAAAAATTAATAGTTCTAACAAATTGTCTCCAAGAACCAAAAGGTAATTTTCCTGCCCTTCAAAAGCTAATCATTCAGTCCCTCTACCCTATCCAAAGTACAGAAGAGGGAATAATAGAGCAATCATTTTTTTTTTTTCATCTGTATGGCTCTTTAAGCCCACAACTTGACAACAACTGAACTTCTTGCTAAATCAAAGTGGCATAATTGAAGAGTCAATTCTTGTCACTTTCATTCAAACTTAAGATATTGTTGGTATTGCAAATGCCTAAATTGCTAGTAGTTATTACCATGCTCACTGTACCTAATCACCAAGGTGGAAAACATTACACAAGCACTCGTAGACCATTAAGACACCAATACAAAGAGCTGGAGAGATTCTTGCCAGCAGAAATTATCTACCAAAAATGCAAATGCTGAACAGCTAAGAGCACATGAAGTGCTTCCAAAGAGAAGCTGGAAAGAGTCTTGCCTCCCAAAAATAATTTTGTGATAAGTAACTTAAGAAGTGAGGATGCTTAACGTTTGCTGGACATGCATATAGTCAGAATGGACAGATCATCTATGCATCAGCATGATTCAAAAATTGAGGGACCCTTCTTAGTTCTACTTAACAACTCTATCCTAATCACAAAAGATGAAAAGAAAATGAATTGTGATAATAATCATACTACTATCTTCTCACAACTTGGTCATGCATATGAATGGTTATTTTCTAATTCTGAACCTGGAATGCTATCATATCTCATGATCACTCACGCAGGACATACCACCTTGTTTATGCTAGTTCTATCTACAATAACTTTGTACTTCATCACTTCCACCATGTTTCATAATTCATCAATGGTGTGATAAGAACTAGGAGAGTCTCATACATCTGGTACAGTGAAATCCACGTAAAAATCGGTACATTTGTGGGTGCACATTGTGTGTGTAAATATATATTGCAAGGTAATTTGTACATCAAATAGTAAACACAAACAATTCTCAACTTTTCATGTAATATTCTTTGCATCTGAAGCAATCTACCAGTTCATCAGTCAAAGTTTCCCATTACCATTCAGATGGTTTAAGTATCCATTTTTTTCATCAACTTCTCGCTCTCTTAAAATTCTTCCAGTTTTATGGCTATGACCAAAGATTTTACCATAAAAGCAGGTTCTGTATACCCATTTAGAACTTCTAAACACCACAATTTGGAAAAGAAAGTTAATAAAGTGAATTGAGTCAACTGACCAAACTCTGAAATATTGGTCAATGCTGTAAGATACTACATAACCACCATAATTGAAAAGCAAAAGATCATCCTCTAAATTTGTTGTCACCATGATAATCAATACACAGAATCAACTAATCAAAATTACCCTTTTATCTAAAATACTGCCAAATGCTTGATCCCTATGATAACTACATGCAGCATGAGCAAATCAATATTTCTTGTTATTCAAAATGCGGACAAAATTTGAATCTGTATGGTAACCATAGACATCATATGTTAATCAAAATTTTCTGTTTATTTAAATGTGGCCAGATTACAGTAATTAACTACAGGCAAATTTTCCTTGGTCTGGCCAGAAAATAATAATAGCTAAGGACATGAAGGATTGAAGTAAAGACATGCACTATTGAGGTGTGAAGGGGGGGGGGGGGAGGTGCGCTCACGGCAAATGAGATACAAGAACAGCCATTGGTTTCAGATTCTTTCCACTTAGTTGAAAGGAAAAGGTAAAAGGGAGGTTTTCTCTTACTAAGCTTATGAACATCATGGACAAAGCTACAAGAATTCAGGTTCCAATTTTTCAAGGAAAATAACTTAAATATTCCAAGAAAAATGAATTATTTGCTAATTTTCTGTTGTTTGTTTGCAAGATTTAAAACGCTTAATCATACACAGAATTGATTTTGCCACTATAAGACTAAGCTATGAATAGGTTAATTTAATTGCTAAATTGCTCAATGGCAGTCATGAATTTCTCCCATAGAATGCACCCTAAGCTAACCATGGGATAGATATTTATCACCATCAATTATCCTGTTCAATCAAGTATTCTGCCTAGATCATCACAACATGTAACCACACTGTCTCTGGCCAAACACAAAAGAATTTAAGAACAGAAAGCAAATTAATCCATGCCAAAATCAAGCTTGGTAGACAGGCAGAATTTGTGCATGATCAATTCCTCACTGAAACATGGACAAAGCAGGCAAAGAGAAAGAAAAATAAAAAACAGATCTAAAGAGAACACTCACCTTCCGCTTCCTCAGTCTTTCATTTTCCTCTTGTAGAAAGGAAACTTTGTATTCCAGTTCATTTGTGTAGGCCTGGTAAGAGAACAGTTTGAGGTCCTGAAGAATTGAGATTCGAGGAAAATGTGCCAAAAAGTGGGGAAAAATAGATGCAAGAGAGTTGAAAAGAGATACTAAGTGACAACTGACCTGTTTCCGGGCACGTGAACGAGCAGCAGATTCACGGTTCTTTATCATCCTCTTCTGCCTCCGCTCAACAGACTTTTCAATTATATCCTCTGTCATACCTCTTTTTCTTGCAGGTACCTGTGTATCTGATAATGTTCCCATGAGAGTAGATGATAAAGGAACCTGGTTTTCTGGGAGGCAAGCATCCATCATGGCACCTGCTCCCATGTGATGTGGTGGTGGTATAGGCACTGGTGGCAAAGGTGGGACAGGCATATAAACCCCTATCATACTCTGTTGTTGTTGATGCTGATATTGCAGATGTGGGTATTGCATCCACTGAGACTCTTGAGGAAACTGTGGGGTTGCATTTGTATCAATCCCAACAAAAGCACCACCATCTTTTTTGTCCAAGGATGTCTCAGGAACAACTCCTGCTTTCACTAGGAAATCCTCCAAGGTCATCTCTCCCAAAGTAGATTGTTCCTTGGACCTCTTTTTCCCATTATCTTTGCTTTGTTGAATGTCTCTCCAAACCTCATCAACTGTCTTCTTGCTCAGGACACCAGTTAGCGAAAGACTTCCCTGTCGCGGCAGAGATGCTTGACTGGCTAATGGCGCACCATCAGTTTCAGTGCCCATTGACTGGCTAGCCTCAGCTGACAATACATTCTTGAGAAGTTCATCAAGGTTCATGCTGCTCAAGGGCTTCCCCAGGTCACCCAACTGACTCTGAACCTCATCCAAAGTGAGACTGTACATTGAGTTTTGCCGTGGCAATGGCTCAAGCTGAGACTGCTTACCATTCTTATTATCATCACCCTGAGATCCCATTGTCTGCATCCCCATTCAACAGAATTTATCTAAAAACACTCATCCCAAATCACAGACTCAAGGTCCTTAGCAACTCTGTGAACCTCAGCTTTGTCTTAACACACAACAGAAAATGAGATACCCAATCAAATTTCAGAACTGCATGACCTCTTCAAGTCCTTCCCACTTTACAAGATCTGCAAATGAATTGCAATGAGGAGATTTATAATTTAACAAAAAATACTCCAGATTATTGCAATATATGCCTACCAAGCAATCCTACCTACCAGTGAAAATTCCAAAGAAATTAGGGACGATATTCCAATCAATTCCATGACAGGCAACACTAAAATCTCACTGTCAAAAGCCTAGACCAGTAACCTCAATTCCCCTCAAGTGAGAAAAAAAAAAAACACAAATAACATTGAATTCACAGCTACAAAATACCATTTTACAAGGAAAAAAAGGAATCCAATTCCAATAAGTAAACATGAATAATTTTCCCATTGAAATCAAAGCACACTCCATAAACCCTTTCTCCTCCAGAGTAGCATTTGAAACGAACAAAAACTAGAAGGAAAATTGATCAGAGACAGCAGAGGAAAAAACAAAAAGAACAAGAGAGCAAAAAATTTTTAATCTGTTGCATGCAAACGAAAAATGGAAAAGCCATAGATATAAGCTTTTGACAAAACAAATCTCAAAACCCACCAAGAATTCACATTAATTCACATAAGGCAACATGGTTTCAGAACCCGACCTTAGACTTAATGAAAAGAAGGAAAAAAAAAAAAAAAGATTAAAACTTTTGCATGAAAACAAAAGCCGATGCTTTAATGCAATCAAAAAGAAAGAAATGTCTTCAGATGGAAATCTCAAATTAGAATCAAGAAAAAAAGAAAAGAAAAGGCAGAGCCCCAGAATTAGACAAAAGTTCAATCCCAGTCATTACGGCTGCTAAATGCAAGTAAAGATACAAACTTTATTGAAAAACAAAACAGAAACAGAAGAGAGTAACAAGAAAACGAAAAGAGCAGAAAGCCCTCAGAAATAACAATGAGATGAAGAGAACAAAAGAGCACTTACTTTGGTGATCTGATTCACACAGAGGGAGACAGAAAGAGAGAGAGAGAGAGAGAGAGAGGGAGAGAAAAATAGAGAAAGAGGCAGAAGTGGCAAACAAGACCAGGAGAGCCCACCAACGTACCCAACCTTCATTTTCTCCTTTTATTTAATTTCAAATTAATAAATCATTCTGATTTTTAATTGGTCCTTTTTGTTCTTTAAGTACTAAAAATATATTTGGATCAAAAAAAAAAAGAAAAAACACAAAGAAATATAATATCGTGTGGACGGCCCCATGAGACAACCATGGGGGGGTACCTTGTTTCCTGGCTGTAATCTTCCACCTGGCTATTTATTATTTGATTGTTGGCTGTTCATTCTGATCTCCAATTATTTATTCTATAGATTAACCATACCGTCCTCTGTCGCAAGCTTTGTGCTCGAATTTTCCATTTTAGGTTATTCCCACAATGGTATAGACAAGCAACCTTGTCGTAATGCTTGAATAAAATATCACAATGTCATCATCCCCATTCTTTAAGTCAACCCTATAGATTGAGCACTTAATCTATCTATATTTATTACAACGTTTATTCATTTATTTTTGAAGACCATTTAAACCAGAGTGATACATTCATAACAAGAGTATTCAATGCCCCCCATTTTAAAAATATATCTTAATTATTTTCTAATTAATTACTTTTTAGTATTATTTTAATTTACTAAACCAGAGTGTGAGGTATTTTATGTTTGAACAATGGGCTATCCAGCGAATGATAACAGCATTTGATCTGGCAATATAAATAGCATTTAATGACTCTGAACAAGTTATTTATTATTGTCTGCAGTATAATTTGAATATACACACAAAACTAACGGCGAAAGTAGTTTTTGGGTTAGTATAACTAAAATTGAACATTCCCTTTTTTTTTTTTTTTTTTTAAATATATATATATATATATATATTAAAGTTTGCTTGTGAATTGTGATTGAGCCATGAGCTAGCTTCTTAGTAATTAGTTTAGTTTCATTATTTATAAATCAATTATTGTAAATTATGTTAGCTAAGCTAGAGATTTAATCATTTTATTTGACAAATAATTTTAATAAGGAGAGATCCTATGAATTAAGAATTAAGGTAAGTATAAACTTTACAAAAAAAATTTTTACTTTTTACGTAAAGAACGAATGGAAGGAGCAAAGGATGTGACCTCACGAGAACGCTACTCGAAACGATAAATGGGCATTTTTTTTAAAAGAAGAAGGCATGTTCTTTTCCCTTTCTTGTTTGGAATTGGAAGCACCTTGTCTGCTGCCTCTCTCTCCCTCTCTCTCTCTCTCCCTCGTTGTTGACCATCAACGAGAGGACAAAACAAAAGTGACGTATGCAAAATGCCAAGAGTGTGTTTTTCCTTTTTTTTTTTTTTCTCTTTTTTGGTTTTTTGTTTTTACGTACAAAACAAAAAATCGAAGAAGATTTGACTGGTTGTCTTATCCTGGAGTGAACTATTACGAAATAATATAATTTTAAAATTTAAATTATTAAATAAAATTTATTTACGAGTACCATGTAAGACTATAACTTCAAAAGTCACTACAAATTTGAATAGTTAAAGGATAATGACAAAGAAATTATGTTTTTCTTTTGGATAGGTAACACTGAATTTTGATTTATCAACCGAAGAACGTTGAAGTGAACAAGATTTGATAAAAGGAAGGGCCTTCCCGCGCAGCTTCTTCAAGTAACACGTTAGCGCCCATTGAGCCAACACCTGGGTTGCAGCTATATTCTTCCTTTGCACGATTCATCGTCCCGACACAGCGATAGGTTCCATTTTGAACTGTCCATTGGTGCCAACCAGTGGTAGTTGTTGCGACACTGGAACCCCTGCTTTTATTGATTTCTTAAGCGGTGAGATACGAAAAACCGGGTGTATGCCACTTCCTTCGAGTAACCGTAACTTGTATGCAACTGCTCCAACCTTCCCAATCACCCGGAAAGGTCCATAGAGTTTTGATGTGAGTTTGAGGTTACTGTGGATAGCCACCGAAGCTTGCTTGTATGGTTGGAGTTTCAAATAAACCCAATCTCCAATCTTAAGTTTGTGTTCTATTCGCCTCTTGTCTGCTCAGAACTTCATTCTCTATTGAGACTTAAGGAGTTGGTCTTTGAGCACCTGCCATTCCTTAAAAAACTCAGCCAACGATCCAATCCTTGTACCCACAGCAGGCAAGGAAGCTAAATGAGGAGTTGTGTAGCTGTATAGTGCCTCAAAAGGGGTCCTATTGATAGCTAAATGATAGGTGCTGTTATACCACCATTCGGCTAAAGGAAGCCCACGATGTCACTGTCAGGTGATAGGCCATGCTAAGTTGCAGCTTTGTTCCTTCCAATCTAAACAATTCTAGCCAGAATTGGCTTGTAAAAATTGGATCCCTATTTGTGACGATGGTTTGAGGCATTCCGTGGAGATGAAATACTTGTTCAAAAAACAATCTGGCAATTTCTGCAGTTGTGAACGAGTGGCTCAACCCCTGGAAGTGTGCTGTTTTAGTAAAACGGTCGATAAGCACCATGATTGCAGCATTCTTCCCTTCTGAGACTAGAAGACCCTCAGTAAAATCCATTGTAAGATGCTGCCAGGACTGCTCTAGAATAGGAAGAGGTTGAAGCAATCAGGGATAGGGTACATTCTCAGATTTACATTGTTGACATGCCTCACAAGCTTGCACCCAATCTTTAACTGCCTTGTTCATACGGGGCCAATAAAAATGTTGTTTCAATCTCTCACAAGTCGCTCTAGTACCAGAATGACCATCCACAGTTGAATCATGCATTACCTTAATCAAGTGGTCACGTAGGTTATTGTTACTCTCCATAAAAATTTTATTCTTTCTCTATAAGAGACCATACTGGTAGCTTAACTTGGATTGGTCATTTGGAGTTCTTGTGGCTGCCGCAATCGCTTTTGCTGCAAAGTCATCACTTAAATAGCTGCCTTTAATGTCTTCCAACCAGCTAGGCACCACTGTGGTGATAACCAAGCAACTTCCTTTGTTTTGCCTAAACAAGGCATCAGCCTCCCTGTTTTCACGCCCTTTCTTGTAAAGGATGACAAAGTCTAGACCAAGGTTTTTGATGTTCTCATGGTCCGTGCATATAACGAATTGTTGACCTTCGATATAATGTCTCCACTTGGTGACGGTCATAATGATTGCTAGCAGCTCTCTCATAAATGGACAATCCCTTACTTTTAGCACTAAAGGGCTTGTTAATGTACACCACTGGATGCTTAGCCTGCATCAAAACAGTATCCATACCCGCATTACATGCATCTGTCTCTATAACAAATGTTTTGGTGAAATCGCCTAGCGCCAACACAGGAGCCTGGCACATGTCAGTTTTGAGCTGCTCAAAGGACTCTTGGGCTGCCTGGCTCCACATGAAATTTCCTTTCTTTAGCAACTCTGTAAGCGGCTTACTGATGATGCCGTAGTGCCAGATAAATTTACGGTAGTACCCCATCAATCCAAGGAACCCCCACTATTCCTTGACAGTAACAGGCACTGGCCTAGAACTCGTTGCTGCAATTTTGGATGGGTCAGTGGCAACTCCTACTTCTGATATTAAATGGCCTATATATTTAACATGGGTTTGTCCGAATAAGCATTTGGACATTTTTGCATACAATTGCTGCTGCCTCATTGTGGTCAGTACCTGTGCAAATGATTGATATGGTGGTTCAAGTCGGGGCTGTATACTCATGAAAGATGTAGTCGAAGAAGACTAGGATGAATTTGCACAGAATTGGGGCAGAGGACGTTGGAAAATTTTCTAAATAGGTGATTATTTCCCCACTCGAAATGGTATTTGTCCAAAAAGCTACGTGTGCTCTCTGTGTCAATTAGTATCACCAACCCTTGTCGCCTGACAAACCCCAATAATTTAAGCGTGTTATGGCTCTGGTTCCCGGTGATAGCATTGATTGAGATTTCACCAGCATTTTCTTCGGTTGGCTCTCTCATAAATTGTTCGTCTGGCATTCCCTCATCGGCCTCAGGTTCCTCATGACCCTCAATAAATTGCAATTGTTTCTTCTGACACTGATGGTCGTATGTGTACCTCTCCCTACAGCGATAACAGTTTCCTATTGTTTAATCTCTTCCCCAAGACTTCCGGACAGTTTTAACCGACACCCATTTTGGTGGGGTTGTGTTTGGCTTGGATGCCATTGGAGGTGGGGGTTTCACTATTCTGTGTTTCTTCGCCGTCGCTTCACCGCTACTTCCTACAACGCTACAATCTCATATACCTCCTCCAATTAGCTCATCCACCTGAGCCACCTTACATATATATATATATATATATATATATAGGATATTCTTATATGGAATTATTATGGCACAACAAATGAGGATGTCTTGTGCGCATTTCTTATGTTTATGCAAGTTCATAGACCAAAGATTATTGCATTGGTTGAACTTTTAACTTAATAACATCAAGGTTGATATAGTCTGTAAAGCCATTGGATTACCAGGTATTATCCATAAATAGGCACAGGGCTTTCGAGGTAAAGTTTGGATCATATGGAATCCATTTGATGTCACTATCCACGAGTAATTTCTTCATGTACTTATGGAGAACCAAATTAATTGACCATGGTGCCTCACACTGGTGTATTTGTGGCCATATGAAAATCAAAAGAAAGTGTTATGGCAAGTCCTTCACCAGACCAATGCCTCCATGGTGCTACCTTTGCGCCTATTAGGAGACTTTAATGCTATTAAATCACCTGAGGACCAAATGGGAGGCAGACCTGCAAGGACACATAGAATGGGTTCCTTTTGCTTAGTGGCTTAATAACATTGGTCTAACGGGCATGGCTTTAGTGGGCCAAAATTAATATGGACTAGGGAGAGAAATTGGAGTACACATATTTAGTGTCAATTGGACAGAGAGCCCTTTGCAACTTACAAGGTCGAGTCACTCGGGCCTGAAGTATCAATATGCCATCTCCCCCGTATACAGTTGGGTCACAATCCTCTGCTAGTGCAGCTCAGTGGCAGGTCTGTCCAATTTGCTTATAGTCGTCCTTTCCAATTTCAAGGCACTTGGCTCCTACAAAAAGTTTTCCATGAATATTATTACAATTCCTAACATTTGCCTCAAATAAATGGAAAGTTTATCCAAGTCCATTCATTATTCCCTGATTCACAGCAGGTCTCGCTCCAAACTCGAGCTTCACGCACCAAAGAGTCAAAGAGTTAGGTGAGCTGTCCGTTATGGAGGATTTTTTTTGTGAAGAGAAAGAAAAGCCCATATAGGTTGACTCTATTTTGTTGAGCACTCTTCTTTATAAAACCCATATGGTTCTGCCCTCGAGACCACAAATTTATGAGGGTAGGTGCAGTTTGGTAGCCGGACTTGTCAAGGAATCCTGACAATTGGCCCTGCGTTGATATTTCTTTTTCTTTTTCAATATAATTTGGTAATGTTGAAATTACATGCACGTGATTAGATTGACGCAATTCAGATGAAAACTTTAGTAGGTTGAACACATTTTAATAATTATAATAATACGATTTAAGCTTGCCATTAAGATATTCTAAGTTGACTCATGCCAGCAACGAAACTTTTTGAATAAATTCAAGCAAGAGTGAACATGCTTGCCGTGTCAGCTTATCTCATTCAGCATCAACGTCAATTAAATGATTTCTCCATGGTTTTACTTAATTGGGTTAAAACTATAACCATATTAACCGGATGCAGGCTTCACGTAAAAGTTCTGGCCATACATCCAACAATTGTGCCGGGAGACAACAACGTAGGCCTGTAGAAATGGCGGAACATGGGGATCCTTATAAACAACAATTCAAAGCCTGAAAATGGCTATTTCGTGATATGTGCTACGGAAGGACGTTATCAGGAGTATGTTATTGTCCCCCAAGAGCAAGAAGAATGTAATGCTGATCGGTGATGGGATCATCAGAACCATGATCACCGGAAACCGCAGCGTTATTGATGGCTGGACCACTTGTAATTCTCAACATTCGGTATGTAGCCATTTGATCAGTGACTTTGATCAACACTATGCATTCCTTGAAGCTTAATAGGTTTCCTTCAAGATTCTCCTTTTATGAAGCAGCTGTTTCAGGTGAGCGATTTTTAGCCGTGGACATTACATTCAGGAACACAGCTGGTCCGGAGAAGCACCAAGCAGTAGCTGTAAGGAACAATGCTGATCTATCCACATTTTATTGCCGCGGTTTCAATGGTTATGAAGACACTCTGTGTGTACACTCAATGAGGCAATTCTACGGGGAATGTGACATATATGGAACCGTAGGTCGTACTGATCCAAATCAAAATACTGGCATCTCCATTCACCATTGTGTCATTGAAGCTGCACTTGACTTGGCAATGGACTGGAAGTCAACATTAAGCAACTTGGGTTGACATTGGAAGTACTCAAGAATTGTGCATATGCAGTCCTATCTTGGACGCATAATTGATCCGGTTGGATGGCTGGAGTGGAACAGGACTGTCGGACTAGAGACCCTTTATTATGGTGAGTTTGAGAATTATGGTCCTGGTGCAAATATCAGTATGGAAGTACTGTGTCCTGGTTATAAATTGATAAACGTTTCACAAGCTATGAACTTTACTGTCTATAATTGCACAGCGGAGGATACTTGGATGCCCAACACAGACATGCCGTTCTCTAGTGGCTTGATTGCTTGATTTCTGTTCTTGGTCTGCAGTTTTGTTCACTCTTTTAAAGGCCATTAAGGTTCCTGATTTAATTGAAACACAAATCACAATTCTGGTGGACATGCTTTTGATCCCAAGGAAGTATTTGGCTAAAAAAAATTCATTCTTGAGTTAGAATTCTTACTTTACTTTTTCATGTTCAATTACTCTATGTGTCATAAAGAACACGCGAATCCACTTTGGAAAATGCAGGAAAAGAATGGAAAATTTTCAAAACAAAGAAATGCATAGTGCACAATATAAGAAACGTAGTTCTCAGGCATAAATATAATCCATCACTCTCAAAGACCAGGATTGTAGCTTGCGCTGGTCTTTGGGATCCCATTTGCCCCCCTGCAAGAATGCCTTCACCGTGAATTGACTGGCTTGTTTTCTGGTAATCGTCCTCAAACCCTTTCATTGAACTCTGTTCTTGGATGAAGAACCAGGCCCAAAATTTCGAAATTCAGCATAAAGTATGGTGAGAGGAGCTGTGTTGCCTGTCCACGGTAACCATCCACTGGGGTCAATCAATCTCCCCATCATGGACTGCATGTAAATGCTTGCTGAGTAGTTCTTCCAAGGCCTTCTTAGGAAAGTTTGGACAGAAGACAAGTTGCTGAAGGGGGAAATCGTGCAGTTCTGGATGGACATTCCGGTATTCTGACCCATCATGGATTGCATGTAAATGGTTGTTGAGTAGATCTTGCAAGGCCTTCTTAGGAAAGTTTGGACAGAAGACACATAGCTGAAGGGGGAAATGGTGCAGTTCTGGATGGAGATTCCAGTATTCTGATCGGGGTCAATCCTCCCTTGTGCAGTGATTGTGTTCCGCTGGCCAAGCATTGGTTTTTTGGGTAGGATGTTGCAGTTTTGGAGGACTACTGCTTAATTTCCAAAGACGAAATCAACTTTCCCGTATATGTTACATTCGCGGTAGAATTTTCGGTTGGAATGTGCGTATGGGAAGTCCTGAAAGCCATCGATGCTGTACTTGTGAAAGACTGATCGATCCGCAGTTGACACTAAGGCCACTGCCTGATGCTTGGCTGCACCAGCTGTGTTCTGGAACCCCATGTCTCGAGCAATGAAACCAGCTCCAAACACAGCTGCACAAAAGACCCCAAAACAAGCAATAGAGAAGGTCAAAAAAAAAAAAAAAGTTAAACAAATAAAGAGTTGACAGATTGTTAAGTCCTTACATTTAAGGTCTGAATGATTCAAGTCTTATCACCAAAAGTTGCGGATGGAGAATGTGGGAGTCCCCTCAACAAAATTGAGGTTTCCAGATACCATTGTTGCATTCATTCCGTCTCCGATCATCACGACATTCCATATCGACTTCTCCACGCGCACATTTTCAATGTACACTTCTTTCTTAACATAGATCACGAACCTCTTTTTGCTAGCATGTGGGACCGACTCAAAGGGCAGCAACAATTGTCTTGTACTTGCCAGTGCCATCTTTCGCCACAACAGCTTTAGCCTTGCTCCTTAAATCTGAGCTCTGAAGTATATTTTCTGATCATTCCGGTGGAGCCAGTTTAGCACATTGCTGCGATCTGTTCTGCAACTAGTTTAGCGTCTCATTTTCAAGGATTTCCAACTTTGTAAAATGCAGGTGACAATGCCAAGCATTTTCAAAGATCTTGAGAGGTAGCCTTTAGTTTTCCCTTCCTCGGCACCTGTCATCAATACAAGTCGGATGGCAAGTGCCGGAAGCACTTAGCCAACTTCTGAGATCAGCCGCAGAATCCAACGCAGAGACACCATTGTATGACAATGAGCTACTAAGACGATCCATTGCTAACCACGGAAGATCATTGCAATTATCAAAAATTATTGGTGAATAAAAGAGTGTTGATGACTCTAGCATGGCATTAAATGGATCTTAAATTGAACATCTTATTATCTAAACGTTGATGAAGTGCACAACAAATAGAAAATGGTGAACCGAAGTCGAATACAAAGAACATTACGTCCAACCCAAAATTCAAAAATACCAAGTGGTTCGGTAAACAAACTGGAAGAACAAGGGTTGCACCTGTAATTCTGTTAAAGAAGATTGCGTCTTAAGGGAACAGAAGAAAAAAAAAACAAAAAAAAATACTATTAAGAAGTGGACAAGGGCAATATATTAGGAAAAAAAAAATATTAATCATTAATTTAGATTTTAGGTAGATAATGAAAGGAGCGAGTTAATTAGAGAACCATAGCAACTTAACCCTCCGAGGAACCAAGCTGCAGTTCAAGAGTCGCTACCATTTGCTCTCTGCTCTCAACTAAATTCTTTTAAGAGCTCGTTCATATTTATTTATTCATTTAAACAAGTGATGCCTAATTTCAAATTCATTTAATTAAAATTATTAGAATTAAATAATAACAAATTTTACGTACACTAATACTTAATATCAACTTATTTTTTAAATTATAATTTTTTAAAAATAACATTCTTAAATTATTTATTTTTTATTTTTTAAAAAAATATTTTTAAATATAATAAATTTATATATCATATGGATATAATATTAATTTATATATAAACATATATTACTTAAATTAAAAAAATTAGTAATTCACTTATTTTATAAAATTTGTTTAATTTTAGTTTTTTTAAATATATTTTTATAGTTAATAATATTTTATTTTAATTTAATAATTAATTTATAATGTTTATATATATTTAATTTATATTATAATTTATTAAATTTTTATTAATAATTATTTATATTTAAATAAATTGTATATAATTTTATTATTAAAATAATTATAATTATTATAAATTTTAAAGAAAGAAATTCTTAAAAAAAAAAAAAAAAAAGGCTTAATGACACCGACACCAAATCTCAATTTAAGCTTGGTTTATTAAACGAGTCAAATATATATAAACATACAATAAGTCGCTCGACCCGTTGCAGCCCTATTTATGATTGTGATATTGGGCGTTATTAGGGTTTTGCCTCTGCTTTGACGGACGTTTTCTCGGTTTTGTTCTTCGGCGTAAGGTTGGGAGGTGAGTTCTTCATGATAGCCTTGTAGCCGGCGAGAATTGAACTCTCTTTGGTTCTTTTTTTCCTATTATTTTATATTTTGCCGATTTATTCTCTCTATCTTTTTTTTTGTTTTTGTTTGTAGCTGAAGCGATTCCGAGGCCGGCCGCCCTAGCAGCAGCAGCTTCGGAAAATGAAGAATAGAAACCAAAATCGTAGAGCTGATGGCATGGACAGCGACGACCGTCGCCGCTGGGACTTTAAGAACATCATGAAAGACATCGAACTTTTGGGTACTTAACACTCCTTATACTACCTTATTATTTTTTGGGATTGCTTTTGTGCTTGCTGTATTATCAATTGCTTTGTAAGTAATTGATTCAAATCTAGTAGGTGCTTGCATTCAAATCTCATCTGATCTCATCTTATGGTTAATTGTAATCCTACTGAAGCATTGTTGCTTATAGCAGATAGAAAGAAAATGTTTGTAACATTATCTGTATAACACTTAGTATGGGATGAACTGAATGCTGCTTTTCAAAAACAAAAGGGAAGAATTGTTGAAGCATAAGAATTGCGGTTGAAGTTAATTGAAATTATGTTCATGACTTTGTCTATTTGGCTTTATTTGATATCCATGTGATGCATTCTCAAATGGTAATCCTCTTGAGAAGTAGTGCTGATCAGTCGCTAAGGAAAGATTAATCTAAAATTTGCAATGTGCAATTTTTTTTTTCTTCTTTTATTTGCCCCTTTGTTTTACCATTGCAGAGAATTGGGGGTTTACTTTGGCCATTTAATCGGTCTCATTGTGTGGCGTTATCTTGACCTTATTAGATATTAAATTCAGGTGCTTTTGAAATGATTGAGTAAGCTGATTGTAGTTAGCAAAAGGTGAATAAAACAAGGCTAGAATTAACAGAACTGAGATTCTTCATTCTGATGGGATTTGGAGTTAGCAAATTGAGTTTCAGACTTGCAATGGATGAAAATGTTTGCAAGCCCCATGGTGCAGCTATCTAAGGGGTTATCAACTGTTTGTGGTTTGAGGTTGTTACCTTGTGGTAGTAAAGATACAATAGTTCATCTCCTTCGACCTTTCCAGGAAGCTACAACTTTTGTTCGGAATTTATCTAAATTTATTTTTCTACACTTTTAGTTGTAGCTGAATGAGCTCTTGGTTTAGTTGTTTTGGACATATGGGACAGAAATTCTCATCTTCGAGATGCATAGGCTCAGTTATAGATTTTATCTCATCTTTCTACAAGCTAGAAGCCCAGCAAGCAAGGCTGATTGGGGTCCCAACATCACAGATGTATATCTGCTTTTTTCTGTTGACTCTTCATTGAGATGTTTCACAGCTCTGCATTGTTTGTTTTATTTCCATTTAATTGTGAGTTATTGAGTTTGTTCTTAGTATTTTACTCTCTAATGAAGCAGTCATATTGAGTTATTGAGTTTATTCTTAGTATTTACCTCTCTAATGAAGCAGTCATATATCATTTTCATTCACTTTGAGAATGTTTCATCCAGGTACTTCACAT
The DNA here is from genome assembly GCA_037832345.1 of Rhizophora mangle. Taxonomy (NCBI): domain Eukaryota; kingdom Viridiplantae; phylum Streptophyta; class Magnoliopsida; order Malpighiales; family Rhizophoraceae; genus Rhizophora; species Rhizophora mangle. The sequence continues at coordinate 457,418 of JBAPLJ010002022.1, read as the reverse complement.
AGGACATGGAAGGAGAGGAAAGAGTTGGAGAATCGGAAGGTTGTCTCTCTTGGTGGGAAGGTAATAGTCCTGCGTTCTGCATTTACAGGGCAAGTAGCTGCATAGTTAGGAATTATGGAGGCTCTGTTTGACCTCTTACATGTTTTGCAATACTCAATTGTTTTTCACCTGTACACAGCCTCCTAAGAAGCAGAGACTACCATTAAGTGTAGCCCGTATGCAGATGAAGAAACAAAAGGAACGAGAAGAGAAAATGCTTCAAGAGGTGATTTATTAATTTTTTGTCTAGCACCCTTCAAAATTTCAGATTATCCTGGCTGCACAAAACTTGCTCACCTGCTGTCTTCCATATTTTAGAATTTGATTCTTGGAAGGTTTGGAGGTAATCGTGGTGGGGATGGTAGAAGAACAGTGGAGAAGCCTAAACGTGGGGATGGGGTGTTGAAGTCAACTGAGGGCTTTTTCAGACATGGGGTGCTAGATGTGAAGCATTTGCTAAAACCAGCACCATCTAGAGATGATGACTCCTGCACCGCTGTGTCCAGCAGAGGTAAGAAGAACAACAAGAAGAATTCAGGTGGACAAAGAAAAGGTAGAAAAAATGGTGGCGGTAGGAAGTGCCGCTGATGTTAGGAATTTTGTCTAGATTGACGCCTGAAATGAAACTTTTGGTCATAGATTTTTCATGTTGCGGCACAAACAATCCTGGCAAGTACCTTTGTTTCAAACTAATGTACCCAATGATCCATTATAATCAATAATCTAACTAAAAACAGAAAAACATCTTTTGACTCATTTTTGTGATGGACTAACAGTACGATACACATCCAGGGTCTAGATGCTTTAAAATAACTGAGCCAAATAGGTCAAAAAAAATAGAAAGTTTTAGGGTAAAACAAACGGTGAAGGAACAGTTTTTGAAGTCATGAAATTAATCTGTTTAAAACAATGTAAAAGCAATATCTCATTTTATGTTTAAGACAATAACGATACATATTAGGGGAATTTCTGCGCGCTGCACAATATGTATGCATAAATATTTATGTGCAAATTATATAGTCAGACATCTTTTTACCACAGTCAAGCGATGCTCCAAATTCTGCACCATATTCATCACCCAAATTACTAGAAAATAAGAGGTATTGAGCAAGTAGCGTATACTATGTCCATTGAACACACTAGGTTTGCCGTATGAGCACACAATAGTAACTATGAATCATCCCCTCCATCAATACACTTTACGACACTGCTGCTTCTGTCATCACTAGTGTCGATGGCATCATCTGCATTATGTACTTCGTTATTTACAGAAGTCCGCTCTGTTACATCCATCCAACTTAGGTCCTCACCCTCCAAAGTTCCCAAGTCTTCCACCCAATCTCCCATGTTAGCATCCATAGCTTCCAAGCAGATAGGATCAACAGTGCCTCTTCCACATGTGGCCTTTGTTGCTTCAGCTTGTCTCCATGCATATAAAAACATCAAATCATGAGCTACTACTATCCTATGCAGAATACAGTTACAAGAGAATCCAATCTCAGGTCAGAAGCATATTAAGGGTCTATAGTTATATTCCTTGTGCAATGAATCAAACTGAAAGGAAACAATGCCTATAACCACATACCCAAAGGCACAAGTTTGTGATTTATTTTGCAGTCAATCTGGTGAAATTTTGAATCCATAATATGGAACTTAGGAATAACTTGCTTTATGACAGTTCTATGGTTGATATAAGCATAAAAATAATATTCAACACACAATCATCAAAAGAGATCTTCCATTTAATATTTCATGAAGAGCAAACGCATGATTAGCATAGTACATAAGAAAGGCACAGAGATAGAATTGCTCCCTGTTTATAGCCCTGGAGCTATTGCTGTGGAAATTACTGAGTAGAAGGAAAGTTACCTAGCTTTGAGACACAAGTTGTAGTGCACAAATATGAGATCAGTCAACCTTTGGCGCTCTAACCGATTTTTCTTCTTTGAATGGATCCGTTCAAACATGCTCCAACTCCTTTCACAACGGATGATACTGCAGGTTTGACTTACCAACCTCACAGCTAACCTTTGCAGATCAGGGTAGTCGGAAGCATAAAGTGACCACCAAGTAGCTGCATATATAGAGGAAAGTATTTTAGCACTCATTCTATAACAATTCCTGATTATAACCAACATGGAATGGTCATCAACCTGGGACTAATGATTCTCGCCCGCGTAAGGCCACAGGCCGTCCAAAGTCCCCCACAGCTTCTTCATAGAAATTTATATGACTTGTAATTGTAACCTGGGCAGATAAATTAGGCTCCAAGGTCTCAATGCAATCAAGTAATCCTTTTTGGATGACTTTGTTTGATGAGAAATTGGGGTTATAGAATAAAGATGGGTTAAGAAAGTAGGCTGCTGCATGAAGAGGGCTATGGAATTCCTCCTGCCAAACACAATCAATTACTTTCAAGTAAGAGGTGTACTCAGATTCATCACCATTGAATGCTGCAATAATGTTTTTCTTTGCTTTCTCCATTGCATCATATATATATCCCACTGAGGGTCTATCTTGGCAGTCCATAAAATGTAAAACAGAGAGCAGGGGCTTTGCAACTTTCAAAGTTTGTTCACACAGTGACCAGAAAAGTGGGTCCACCAAGATCTCTGCTACATCAAGTCCTGCCCTTTGCTTAGAAAAAGTTGACTGTGTCCAAGATGCATTGGTAAACACCTGGTGGAGATAATCCTTTAATGTTACAATGGTTTTCAGAGTCAAAAAGATGGAAGCAAACCTTGTGCCAGCAAGTTGGAGTATATCTCTTCCACCCGTTTTCTTCCTCATCAGATTGAGGACCTGTAAATTGTTATATATAAACTGAGTAATTGTTTTTGCTTTTTCCAAAACCTCTTTCACTTGAACATTTTTTGCAATTTCCTCAAGCATCAGGTCAATAACTTGTGCTCCACATCTAGTGCAGAAAAAGGTTTTATACTTCTCTGCCAATAGCTTTCCTGCAACTTTGTAACTGGGCAAAATATCTGTCACAAAATTTACAATATTTTCGGGTCCAACTTCCTGAACAACAGTATCAAATATATTGAGAAGTTCATCTGTAGATTTTGTCACGTCTGAAGCATCCACAGATTTCAGGAACATGGTGCCCTTTGGACAATAAACAAAAAAGTTAATGACAGTACGATCAGTTCGATCCATCCATCTATCAACTAAGACTGAGCACCCAGTCACTTCCCAAGATTTTCTCAATTCTGCACAATAATCCCCTGCTTCCTGGACACTTCTGTTCAATAATTTTCCCCTCAAAGAATTAAGATGGCAACTTGTATCCAGGCCCAACAGCAGCAATATTATCAGCCATCTGTTGGAAATAATAAGAATTTGCGGCTGTGAATGGTATGCCCGCTTCATACATGAATCTAGCAACAGCAATATCAGCTTGATCCATGCTCTCTTGGGTAGCAAAATTCTGGAGCATATTTTGAGGAATAATAGGTGTAGCCGTTGGAAATTTTTGCTTCTTGCGTCTCTTCGCATAATTGGAGGTCCCTTCCGAGGACTCTTTTCCCCTTCTCCTGCTAGCTGTCCTAGGTGCTTGAACTTCAACACCGTCATCATCTTCATCCTTCTCCCGAATATACGAAACATATGAATTCTTAGCATTGTTGCCTCCTTTCTGCTGTTTTAACTTTTCCAGGACTTTGAACCCCAAGTGTTGCTGAAATTGCACCTTAACTTCTTCAGGGACCTCTTCACATGGAGCTACATTACCTCTTTCTCCAGCCAAATGTTGCTTCAGTCTTGAAATCCCGCCACCAAGAAAGATTTTATGGCAGTATTTGCACTTGATCTTTTGCCGACCGCCATTGACCATGGTTCCATGGGCCCATCCAGGATCACTAGCTCGAGGAGGCGCCAAGCACTAGTAAAACAAATAAACAGAATTGCAGAAGGTGCAAAGGCAGCAAGTCCAAACAGGAGAACCACGATACACATGTCCAAATATGATTCCATGGGCAGAAATGCATCTTGCTTACTTGATTATCCTTGTGTTGCATAGCTTGGTAAGTGTCAAGAAAATTCTTAAGTCTGCACTATCAACTGTAAATCCTCGGACTTGGTAACTGAAACTCAAGAATACATCATATGTCAACAGCAAAACGAACAAAAAACACAAAAAAAGAAAAAGAAAAAACAGAGCATTCTGACAACAATTGTTATGTCATGTTCACAAACAGAGGACTGGATTGCCATTCACAAATGCAACACAATCTCTCTCTCCATTTTTTTTTTTAACAAATAATAATAATAATAATAAAATCTGGGTATTTTTAAACACGTCGTGGGTCTCATGTTAGAGTTGAAAATTTTTAATCTCTTCCAATTCCCTCCATTTTCATACAAGAAATATGAAAAATGAAACGATACAGGCAAAAAGATAAAATAAAAAAAAAAAAGCGGGGAAGAAAGAAAAGGAAAAGTTTCGCTTACTCCGAGAGCGAAATGTCGGAACTTCTGCCCGAAAAATTGGGCCGGCAGCGAAAAGGGATGCAATGGGGCCACTTTTCGGGCAAGGATCCTCAAAATTCCGGGGGATCTTCAACTATGTTCTGAGTGCTTTGTGGACGGTTGGGGAATTCGGTGAAACAAAGAGTATCGGCGAAAATTGAGAAACCCTAATCTCGGCATCGGAGACGTGGAGATTTAGGCGACGTCTCGCTCTTGCCAAAAGCTGCGCCGTTTCGCTCTTTAGCGCTTTGTCACTTGCGAATCATTCATTTTCTTTGTTTCCTCTTTTTTCTTTTTTTTTTTTTTTAAGCCAATATTTCCAATTGTATGTCTCACGATAAATGGGAATCAATTTTTCAAATGTTAAACTAACTTCTATCACAATCTATGGTGTGTTCTCATCGTTTCTCAATTCTATAAACATATGGTAAAGGGAAAAGGTTTATGGACTTGAGAAATGGACACAGGAGAATGAAAAATATAAATAAATAAATTAAATTAATATTTTAATTTTTTAAATATTATTATTACAATAATATAAAAATAAAATTAATTTTTAAAAATTTTACAATAAAAATATCCCATATCTTTGATTTTTAATTTTTTTAATTTATTTTATTTTAAATTAAATTAAATTAATAATATATATAATTAATTAAAAAATAATAAAATATATTCATATAATTTAAATTTTAATATATATTATAATAAATAAAATAAAATAATTAATAATAAATATTACATAAATTTAAATTAAATAAAATTTATAATAAATTTAATTTAATAATAAATTATCTTTTTTAATTATAAAAAAATATGTTTTATTAAAAAAAAAAAAAAAGTAAATTTTAAGAATATCCAGATACATAACCTTTAGCTTAACCAAGTAATAAATTTCTTTACCACTAGATGACAATATTTGACCATCAAAGGCAAAAACCTTTAACCATGCCATTATTTTCACCCTGGGGCGAAAAAAAAAAAGAGAGAATTTTTTTTTTTTTTTTTGGCTCTTTCCACTATCTACCCATCTCCAAGATGCTGCCTGCAGAAACGCCAGCTTCCTCCAATGCAGTTCCCGATCCCGAAGTGTCGGACGACGTGTACTCCATGTGGGGCCCGCTGTTGTAGGGACAAGTGTCAAAAATCAGGTCAATGTTTTCCTCAAAGGGACCCCCGTCGTCAAACAAGTCCGGCAACTCGCAGCAGGCGTTCCCGAGAGGGAGGTCAGGGACGACCGATGATGATGATGATGATGATGATGAGAAAGGGGCGGTCATCAACCCTAACCCTGCCGATTCCAAGCAGAAGCCCCAAGTAAAATGATCATGGCCGTCTATTGTGTCTTCCATGGCGATCATAGATGGGGTACTGGCGGTATTTGTATCGCATGCAGGAGGAAGCATTAGCAGCTGCTGCTGCTGCTGCTGCAATACCGACGGCGGTGGCCGCGACGACGGCGGCGATGTTTGTTCAGCTTCTGCCTCGGCGTCCTCGGACTCGGCGGAGCAGCAGTAGTGGGTAGGATCATGATGGGGTTTCTTCTGGAAAGTGATGCCTTTCTTCTTCAGGCGATCTGTGTAATTGCTGATATCAAAATTGGTGACTGCGTTTAGTCCTCTGTGTTCTATTGCTGCCATGTCGTATGCTTCTGCTGCCTCTTCTTGTGTGTCTTTTTTTTTTAACCAAAAAAAAAAAAAAATAGATTGGAAATGTCACGACACAGACCAAACAATTAATGATTTTAAGAAAATTGAACGAGATTATGAATCTGATCTAGCGAATTAATTGAATACACAATCTAGTCTACAAGAACCAAGCTGATCGCTTAAACTAGTAAAAATGCATGAACGGGGTCAAAGTTAACACATCTTGACATTAGATTGCAACAGTTAATCTTAGATAATAAGTTCTTGGAAAAATTGTTAGAGGTGGTTGTATGTATTTTCCATGACAAGCTCCAGAATTAGTGCGCTTTTATTATTCCTCACAAGTCTATACCAAAATTCTCTAATCAAGAATACACCATACAATAATATCTAGTCATCATAATGTCACAATTGAGCAACAAGATCCTTGACTTAGACATTTATGGACCACTAAACTCAGAATAAACACCAATTAATAAGCATTTATTAAAACTCCATCAGAAAAACCGAAAAGGGGGAGTTGGGGTGGGGAGGCAGCATTCATTAGCCCACTGGCGTCGGTGGAATTTTAATTCGCTAACCAAAACCAGTTAACTGTCCACGCAAACGATATGTGGATTGTGCATTTGTACCACAATAATAATATTAATAATAAGCGAGAGAGAGAGAGAGATTAATGTGCAAAGAGGCCCCCCCTAAATTCAACGCAGGTTCATCAAAGTTTTAATCACAGAAGCTTTATACAAGACTGACACTACAGTTTCTACTCAACTGAATTCGGTCTCGATTTTAATGAATGGATCCACTTCCCTTGGAGGGTGTCACGTGCTGAACTGCTAGCAATTATTGGAGTGGCTCTCTTTGTACTTTAATTAGGAACTTCGGGATTAATTAGGCAAGTCAAATCCTGACTTGGGGTCCGGCAATGTGACATGGTTTCACTCTTTTTGCCCAACTTCTATTAAATTTAGTAAAAAGTTTTCTCTAAAAAAGAAAAAAGATTTATATAGTCAGTCCAATTAAAATTAGATTAAGGATTGTATTCTCACAAGTACTAAAATTCAAGTCAAAACCAAAAAGAAAACATACCGAAAAAGAAATAGAAAAAATTGAAGGCTAGATGACCCCTTCATAGAAAAGTTCTAGGTGACTAACTTTAAGAAAACGAAAAAGGGGGCCTTAACTCCCTGAAATAAATGGAGTCCGATCTCCGTGGACCCATTAATAAAATAAAAGATCGGGTTTGATTGCAAAGAAAAAAAAAAACAGAATGTTAGGTGAAAGAAAGAGGTATTTAAGTCTTTCATTCAATATTTTAATAGTAAAAAAATTATATTTTATTTTTTAAAAAATTTTAAATTATAAATAAATAAATATAAATATATATATATATATAATTGGACCACGCTCAATTCAATTGAGTCAATTGAGTGCAGCGGCACACTTTACTTGTAAAGGGTGGCGGCAAAATGGTAGTTGCCAGTCACTTTACTAAAATACTCCTCTCTCTCTCTCTCTCTCTCTCGTTCAATCTTTTCCAAATACTGTTGGATCGGCCCTTAAATTTCTAGTTCACTCTGGAAGTCTCCTCCCTAGTTTTGAATTCTGGACTTGGCGTGTGCAAATATGGAAAAAATAAAAGTAATTTTCAGCAATAAAATCTTACCATAAGTTCCGAGGTAGAGATACTTGTTCCCCAAAACTCGTCCAATTCGAGCCTCCCAACGGCCGTTGTGGTGATGCCTGTAAAGTTTTCAAGGATAGAAGCAAAGTAAATACACAAAGAATCCTTTTTCAATCAAATCCTAAATTATTAGCATGACCCTATTGTCTCTACTCTCAATTAAAATATAAAATGCACTTGGTTAATTTTAAATTACACACTATGTGCTTAATTCACATAATTCTAAAATTACATTTTTTAGTAGTGAATTATAGGTTTTTTTTTTTTTTTTTGATAAATGAATATTACAAAAAAAAAAAAAAAAAACTTTGGACTGACGACTATGAACTAAAACAAATATTCCGCTGTGAAGTGTCTTATTTTTCTTGTTTATAAATAAACAAGAAACTTATTATAAATAAAAAGAAGAGAAGTGGTAGGTCACACCTAGCCACCCCACGGTATTTAGAGACGCCTCTGGAGAATCCACTGCTCCGCCGTCTGAGAGATGCCAAGTACTCCCCCTTCTCAACCTTCTGCATCTCTTCAAGCTCTTCGGTGTAGGTTTCTGTCTGTGTCATTCATTAAAATTAAGCCCCATACATGATGATAAAATATTTATTTATTTATTTATTGATACATTTGCACATTTATTTGCAATCTACAAATAGCGAATCCTATATTATATATATATAAATATAAAAAAAAATCAGGCAAAATTAAATTTTGTACCGGAAAATTCAAGATGGTCTCTGGCCCCCAGTACTTGAGGGCAGCAAGGTCATAGGTATGAGCAGCTGCTTCCTCATTATCATATGCACCTACATTGGTAAACAGCCAACTTTGGAGTCAAAATTAAGAAAATGGAAATTTAAATGTTGAACATAAAAATTCATTAATTAAGTAAAAAACGGTGAAATAGGAAGGAAGACAGAGAAAATTAAAATAATGTGTGGAAATCGCAACTGACTTACCCAAATAAACTGAGGAGCGAGGAGGGAAAGTGCATATTTGAGACGTTGTCAAAAGATGTGTTGCCAAGAATAAAACATAGTCAGTCAGCACCATGGATAAAATATTTCAGGAAAGTCTGCAAGTTAAAAAAAAAAAAAAAAAAAATTTTCCATATCTCCTTTGTTTGCTTTTACTTTATTTTCGGTTTGCTAAACAAGAAAGTCTACTGTTTTTTTTTTTTTTTATCTCTAAAGAAAAAAGAACGGAAATTCACCTTGTCTTCCCTTTTTGTTTTGAATGTTGTTCCAAGAACTTTTGTCCCAAAGGTGTGCTTCAAACCTTCCTGTCCATCTATGCCTGTTTGTCGTTCATGATCATCATCAACAACATACCCCAACAAACTTAATCTGATACACACACAAATGCACGTACACATACCTTGTGACTCCTCTGTAAATTGAACTCCTACCGGGACCTGGGGTGCTAGTAGCATCTACCCGGCATTTGTCTGGGTGGTTATGATTTCTTTTGAAGCGTTTACACTTGGGTATTGCAGCTGGTCGTAATTGGTGGTTGGGAGGAGCGTTGGAGCCAGCACAAGAAGAAGTGGCGGATGAGGCGGCGGAGGAGGAGGAAGTGGAGCAATTGGAAGCAGCTGGTGACCCCTTCATTTACCTTTTTTTTTTTTTTTTTTTTTTTTCTTCTAATTGTAATTTGCTCAAGACTTCAACCTCTTGTCTCCTCTCCAATCCAACTCCTTACATCGCAATATAGAAAAGCTAAAAGGAGAGTAATGACTCAACAAGCAAAAAACAGAGAGAGAGATGGGTGTGGTTAGGTCCTCTTTCCTCCGCTGTCCAACTTTGATTTTGTGACTTGTCGGGCAGTGTATTTTGGTCACCAAAAGTAGTTTACCAAAACAAAAGAGAGCCAGAGAAAGAAGTGGAAACGAGAGGCATAAAAAAACAAAAAAAAGGGGCAATGAGAAACAAGAGAGCGGGGGGAGAAGAACTGTGGTTAAGTTCAAGGATTTGAGTTGGGTTAGTTAACCATGGGTTGATGTAATGCCCCAACACTTGCCCTTAAGTTGCAGTTCTCTCCCATGCTGGGGCTGGGGCCCTTCCAACCATTGAAAACTTTCCGAGGCGGATCTAACTACTTTGTTTCAAATTTAAATAACACTAAATTAACTCTAGATCTCCACTCCAGCCATGGATATTAACTGATAATTTTTGTTCTGCACGCTGCATATATTTGTTTGCCGAAAATTCTGGTGGAAACATGGCAGAGATATATGTACAAGTACGTATAATTAAAATTATTAATTTTCATTTTAAATTTCAATTCTTAATCTTCACATAATAAAAAAAATTCAGCAAGCTAGTTAATGAGTTCATAATTTAAATTGCATTGGATATTTGATCATATTTCCTGCCACTCTATCTTAAATTCCGGGTACAATAAGAAACCCAAATCAATTAGGCATCTATTCCGTACACGTTAATCAACGTCATAACCTTACCGTTATGTGATCTAATGAATTTGAAGTTTAAAAATTATAATTCAAGTCATTTGCAAATTAATTTAGGAGAGAAAATTTTTCAAATCTTAGAAGCGAGTTAACCGTCTGGTACCGTGCAAGTCCGTTACTTTTATTATTATTATTATTATTATTTATTTATTTTTATTTGGAAGCCAAAAGGACGTGTAAGCACCTATCTGAAAGAGAGTCCAAGGAACAGAATTAAATGCACACGGAAACGACCATCGTAAAATGAAAAGCAACCACATGGGAAGCGCGACATTGCCTCGCAGTTGGCTAGCTTTTGTGGAGGGTCGTTGGCTTTGCCGTCGCCAAAAGTTTCATTTTTAGACTGACGTGGTGATGTGGATAGGGTCTACCGCAGGTCCTAAAGGTGCCTTTTTTTTTCTTTTTTTAAAGAATATATGATGTGCAATAAATCTTCATTTATAAATTTTGGGATAAATTTTAATATTTTTTATTTTTTTGTGGAAGGCTTATTTTATTTTATTGTAAATATTATTATTTTTTTTAACAAAAACAATAATAAAATAGGCATAGAATCGGGGCAGGTTCTACATTTAACACGTCAACTCCGCCTCCGATGCATGCACCCCGCCTTCTTGGGATAGCTACTGGACATTAGGGAGATCGTAGAATTCTCTGGCTGGAGAAGCACTTTTTCTTCCATGTGCGTCGTAAGCAGCGGTGTCACTTTATGGAACACAAATTGGCTACGGAGAAAATGACACGGATATATTTGTTATTAAGAAAAATCCAAAGTGAAGGTTGAGTCTTCGATAAAAATTATTTTATTGTAATTTATAAGACACATGATCAAGTGATAGAATAAACTTTTTATAAAAATAAATGTAAGATTGTGACTCTTTTTCACTTTTTTTTTTTTGTTTTTTTACAAGAGTCTTAGTGCCTTTTGTTTTTTATTTGAAAAATGCTTTTTTTTTTTTTTTTAAAAGAGAAATGGGGGAGGTTAGTAATTTGACAAACATGGTGTGTGGTATGTGTCAATAATTGTTTGTAATTAATTTGACAAACAAAGTGAGTCATGTGCTAGCCCTTAGAAATGGAAATATATAAATAAAGATAATGTATGAAATAAATAAATATTTATAGATTATAAGTTTTTATTACATTATTTTGAGATAAAATTAAATAATAATGTTAAAAAAAGTAATAAAAAATATTATTTAATGATATTTTATTTTGTATTATAAATAAATGAAAATGAATATAAATAAATTATTATTATTATTATTTTATATTTATTGTATCACTTTATTATATAATGTAACTCATTAATTTTTTAATTCACTTCTTTGGTTTTTTCTTATGCCATATCAGGATCAAGTGATAATTACATGACCGATTAGATTTGGGATTAGACTAATGTTTAGAAGGCAGAAAAAAAAAATGTTTAGTTCGGAAAAGGCATAAATTACTCTTTGGTTCTCTACGTTTGTCACTTTTTGTGAACCTTAAATATATACAAATTATCTAAAATTATACTAATCATTAAAATTATCTTATCACCAAAAATTATTAAAATACCAAATATTAAAAATATTTCAAAAATCATAAAAATTGCATATTGGCATCAATATCTTCTCACAAATACCTAATTTACATTAAAGAAAGAGAAAGTGATTGTGTCTTAGTATCTTTGTAAGGAAATCAACTAATTGATATTATGTAGGTATGTAATATAAAATAATTTTATTACTCTACAAATATTATCAAATAAAATAATAATCAATTTCTATATATCAGTCTACTTATAAAAAATTAAATTAGTAATAATAATAATTTTAACTTATTGTTACAATTTAAAGATATATGTTGCAAATGTTAAATATTAAAATTAGCAATCAAACCAAATAACCATATTAATTCACTAGTTGTCACTATTGTGAAGTGATACTTGATATGAGTGAAAAAACAAGAAATAGTGGATTACTTCTTGGATTTCCAAGAAATAAGAGCATTCCCAAGAAAATAAAGTATCCAGTAATGAATTTTCTAGTCATTTGGCAAGTGGCCCAATTAGCATCATAATATGACATAATGTGAAAGTCACTAGCAAATGGAAGGAAAATTTTTTACCTAAGATAAGTCTTATGGAAAGCATCATTAAAATGTAATTAACAAGGCTTATGCATGAAATGAGAATCTAGATTACATATATGATATTAAGTTGAGTAACAATTAGGTATCTAAGGTGATCAATCAATTTATAACATTAGATTTGATCGTTTAATGGTTCTCTACAATCAAAAGACAAATGATGTTACTCATAAATAGGAAGAGATGTAGACTTACACTTAACATACAATTTCTTCTAGGACATCAAGAGTAATTTTCTTTGATAAAAAATAATGTCTTCACGAGAGTGAATAACTTTTAGACCCAAAAAGTATTTTAGATTGTCAACATCTTTGATAAAGAAATATTTATGAAGATTTTTTTAAGTTCTTGAATTTGGATAATATCACTTCTAACTATGACCATATCATCAATATATAGTAAATGAACTAGAAAAGTGTTATTGCAATTAAAGATAAATAAAGAATGATCTTAATGGAACTACATAAAACCAAAATGTCACAAAGAGGTAGAGAACTTTTCAAACCATTATCGATTAGCCTATTTAGATTATATAAAGACTTATGAAATCCATAAACATGACTATTTCTTGTAGGAATATAGCTAGGGAGTGGTGACATAGACTTCTTTATATAAATCACCATGAAAGAATGCATTGTTGACATCTAATTGATAAAGTTCCCAATTCTTTGTTGTAGCAACAACAAGCACACATCGAATCATAATTAACCTTACAACTAGTACAAAAGTATCTATATAGTATACGACTTCAATCCATGTATAGCCTTTTGTCATTAAACATGCTTTGTACGGTTCAATAAAACCATTGGCCTTACATTTAATTTTATAAATCCATATAGAATTGTTTGCTTGCTTGCCTGCTAGCTAGTAAGGGCTCTAAGTTACAGGTATTATTCCTTTTAAGAGAAAAAGGTTCTTGTTTTATGCATCAAAACACTTGAGGTCCTTAATAGTTTATGAAAAAAAGACTATATAAAGAAATTTTTGTTAGAAATGCCTTATAAGTGGGAACAAAGTAAGATTAGAACAAATAATAAAAAATAGGGTAAGACTTGAAAAAATCATATTAAACATAGTCAATGATGTCTTATCTACTTCTATGAGATTACAAATATAGTCATTAAGATAATTAGGTGGTTGCCATTCACATTGTGATCGTGTAGCAAGCATTAAAATAGGTTAATCATCATTGAGTTGTGGGAAAGGTTCTAGTAATTGATTTGAGGTGGTGGAAATATTAGTAGAATCATTGTGAGGGGCAATAAAATTTTCAATGTCAAGAAGAGAAGATGATGTGAATGGTTTTTGTGATATTAAAGATTGAGAAGGTCTAGGTTGAGAGTTTAGTATATGTAAGGAAATAACCACATTAGAATTTTTTAGGATATTAAGTGTTTTAAAAGGAAATTGATCTTCACAAAAGAAGACATCTTGTGATATAAAAACTTTGTTTGATTCTAAGTCATAGACGTAATATCATTTTTATTCCATAGCATAACTAATGAAAACACATAGACAAGAATGAGAGAATATTTTATCCTTGGACTTATTCTTATGAAACATAAAAAAGACATCTAAAAACAGGTAAATGAGAATAAGATTGAGATTTTGAGAATGACATTTTATATGTACTTTTAACTAGATAGCCTCAAAGTAAAAGTGTAATTTATGAGATAAGTAGTTATCAACACACATTCAACCCTAAAACTTAATAGGCAAATTTGTTTGAAATAAAAGAATATAAGTTACTTTTAAAAGGTGACTATGTTTACATTTTAATAACTCCACTTTGTTGTTGTAGGGATTGCCAATATACATTTGATAAATAATCCCATTAAATAGAAAGAAAGTCAATACAAAACCAACAATAAATTCTAAAACATTATTGCTTTAAACTTATTTAATATTATGACCAAATTAAGTCAGTAACATGAAATTGAGTAAAATATACATGATACGTTTAAAAAGAAAAACCCAAGTGCACATTGTGTAATTGTCCACAATAGTTATGCATTAGATAAGAATGAAGTTTTATAAGTTACCTAAATATCATAATGTACTAAATTTAAAAAGCAACTTAGATTTGCTAAAATTTAAAGAAACTATATTAGGAGTTTATTTTGCTCAATGACAAACCTTACAATAAGTCATAAGTTTGGTATGGAAGGGAGCATAATAACAATACAAGCCTTCATATAATTCACCCATTCCAATCAATTGCATTAAGTTGCGGTTTTATATGACACAAAAAGTGGGAAAAAAAATTAAGAAACAATAAAAATATCTAATAAATTTAATAAAGAAGAGATCACAAAAATTTTATAAATTGTGAAAAATTATATTATTATATCATCAAAATTATAGAAATATGAAAAAGTAGAGATAATTCAAAAATTACAAATATTACATATTAACATCAATAATTATATATATATATTTGTAAATATTATGATTTTTTTTTTAGAAAATTGTTTTATAGTTGTGCATATATTATTTTAAATTTTTATTTTATATTTTTTAAATTTTGTATAATTATTAATGCATTTTTTTCAATATTTGTATGCTTACTGTTATTAAGAATAAATTGCTTCAAATCGTCAAACCAACTCAAAGTTCAACAAATTATGTTGATTTTTTTACATTGATTGGCCGTATGCAATTTTAAAATTAGTTAAACAACCACTCTTAAATGAGCTGGAATAAGCCTAAAAATCCCTACAACCCATCCACTTACATCATAAAGTTCCCTGTAACTAGTTGAATCCCACTTTTTATTTTTTTTTTAAATATTATAATATTCATTGGATTATAAATTATACAATATAAGTAATTAATATCATTTTTATAAATTTCATACTTTTATTCTCAAGATTAAAATTCAAAAATTTTAAAAATAAAAATTTTAATTTTTAGTAATTAAAATATCACTTAACAAACATCCTACAGACATTTTGCTCCACAAAAAGAATGCTTGGCAGGAACAAGATATTTGGGCATCAGAATTGGGCGATGGAAAGATTGCTTGGGCTTTACTTTCTCAACCTTTATGCCAATTCGATAAACTGAGCATTATAGAATTGATTTCATCAGCCCTGTACATCTAGCATAACCAATTATGATATTCCTATTAAAATCTCTTAGTAAGGCAGATGAAAGTGTTCAGAATTTGGCTAACATGCAAATTTTATTAGGTAGTCTAACCTACTTTCATCATTACCACTATAGTTGAGCAGCTGCAGATTCTCAATAGCTTCTTTTCCTTCTGCACCAGGCCAGTATTGTTGACTGGGACTCCAAGGAGCCACTAGAACATGCTGCATGTGCTCCTGATAGCAGCTTGGCTAGTCCCATGTTCTTCATTTTTATGGGGCCATGTCAGACGCAAGATTAGAGATGCACTGACATCTGGTCATAATCTCTTATCATCTGCAATTCAGTGGGAAAGGAAGATGACTGCAACACCTTTTCAGACCTCCTTAGGCATGTGCTTGCTTCTCAATGCCTTGTTGCAGACACCAGCAAAACAAAAGAAAAGTGAAAAGGGATGGAAGCCTACAAGCCATGCATACATGAATGAGTCAATAAGTCACCCCACCGATGGAAGCATACAGCATTTGGGTGGAAAACAGGATAGCGACAAGCCAATCATTCCCCCCTTTTTTTTTTTGGCCTCCTCTTGATTTCCTTTTCCATAATCAACTTTCAGGAGAATTCCCAGATAATGGCAGACAACAAAAAAAAGCAATATGAAGTACTCCCATTCCTGGTCACACGTAACATTTGATCTTCCAGCCACAGGAATTAATTTTAAGAAGCAAAAGGTGATAATGAAGTTGGTAAGCCTCCCCCACAGAGTAGCATGCTACCAGATTCAACTCTATTCCTCAAGAACACCCTGTCAAATAATAATTTTTGCTGTGAGGCTTGCATTCTGTGTTCCTCTGAATCGTAGTACTTTGATCTTACAATCTGCTCATCAATGTCAACTCTCTCATTATCCTTCTCACAGTTCTTGATGTAATGCTTGATGTCTTGCTGATAGTCAAAGGGGCCATGTGACTTGTGAGCAAAAGAAAATTGACAGCTTCGATCCAATTGTGATTTTGAGGTGTTTAAACTAGCTTCATCAGAGGTGGCCTCCTTAAAACTGGTGACTGATAGTCTTGGTGCATCATAGCTATTCATACCAACCAGATCCTGTTAATCATTAACATCATTTTTCACCACACTGAAATTTTATCCTCATTTTTCTATTAAGGAATATGTACTGCCTATCTGCATTAGTCAAGTATGCGAGGGAGAGAAAGGACGGATGCCCCAGGAGAAGCGTGGTGGGGTGCCTATACAATGTAATTAATTTTGAACAAGAAAATGGAAACAATATGAATTTTAAAGCAACTGACACGGGTTTAAAAAGCTGCAAACAGCATTTTTAGCATTTTCCAGAAAAATCAAAAATCAATCCCCTCTCTGAAATAGTGGGGGAAGATTGCATACAGCTAACATTCCCCAAACCCATTAATGCAGAGATCTCATGCACTAAAATGCTTAATTCAGAAACCAGCCCCCTCCCCTCACCCCACCGCCCGCACGCGCGCTTGCACACACCCCAACAAAAAAAATGTTAAGAAAAAAGTCCACTGAACAAGACAAATGCATTGTTTGTGAATTTCATGAGATGCACAAAATGATCAGGAGTAGTCCATAGTTTCACTCATATGCCTTTTTCCAGAATCCAAACACGACACACACTCTTATTTGGTTATAGGATAGTACTCCTTAAACATAAACTGTTTATTGGGTCACCTGGCAAAGTAACAAAACAGTGTTGAGAGAATTTGCATTTGTATTATTGCACCATTGAAGCATGCAACATTATTTGGCTCTTAAACCTAAAAAAAGGGCTCTCAGCTAATATCAAGCCAAAAGCTTTTTTCTGCACAGGCATTCTATCCATTTTTTGGGAGAATAAATGAAAACCAAATTCTGTGTGGCAACAAACCTGCTCATCATAAAGGCAACTACTGGAGCGATGGTTGCCGACAATACTAGAACCTGCTGGGGAAAGTGGTGAAGGGTCACCAACATGAATAGCAGCTAAGTTGACTGCTGGTGGTGGGTCTTCCTGTGATGATAAGTCAGAGCTATCAAAAGTTGAGAGAGAGACACATTCATCAAAGTAAGCCAGGGCTTCTTCTGTCAATCGTTGAGACATCCTCCTTTTCTCAATGCTAGACTGTCAGGAGATGAAAAAAAAAGAAGAGCCGAAGACCAAAGATTTTATATATCCTAAAATATCAAGGGAGAAAAAACGAAAAAAAAAAATATCCTAGTCATTCATCAGTCTAATGTCCTAAGAGACATTCCATGGAAAATATCACAATGATGTTTCTGTTCATTCAAAAAAAAAATCAAAACTTTTATTCTCCAGAAACCTGTTTGGACTCTTAAGAGCCTTTGCATTCAAGACAAGACAATTGATTCAATTCGGTAAGATCTACTTTGCTTTTATTTTTTTTTTTCAAAGTTTTCTAAATCTGTCATATTACATCCCCATAGCCACACTTGATTTGCTAGTTGTTACTCCAAATTGCCATAAAGGTATTACAACCACAGATTTAACTATCAAAAACAAGTCAAGCAACTTTTTCATGGCTATGTCCAAATGGCACATAAATGGTTTTATCCGATCCAAAATGTGAATGCACCTATGCTACCAGTATCTTACCTTCCTATATAAGAATATCATAACTTAACATGTCACACATGTAAACCACAGGATAATTTAAGTGCCAAAGAAGAAGCAAGGAGTCTTGTCTTTTTATGGGTCCATTAAGAGGTCTATTAGGCCATGAACTACACAATGGGGGTAGCTCACCCCATTCCCCCAAATCCCACACCCCCCTTCCAAGGATTAGAACCTGAGACTTTCAGGATAGAAGTCTAAATTCTTAATCATTGGGGTATCCTTGAGGGACCAAGGAGTCTTGTCTATTGGATGATAAATCACAGACACGCAGCTCTTGAAAGAGAACTTACTCTTCTTCCTAGACGAAATTTCTGCACATTCAAGTTCTTGGGGTCTGGAAGTACTTCCTTCAGTATTCTGCTCAGCTCTAAGCCACGGTGCTCCTCAACAGCCAAGTCAGCTCGAAGTCTCCTAGCACGTTCTCTAGACTGTACATGAAACAATGCCAGAAATCCCATGACACGCATAAAAAAACACAGATTTTTCTGCACTGAGCCACTGAAACATTAAAGTTGGGGTATTTGTTGCCTTAGAAACATTGTCATCAATGACACATGCTGCAACTTTTTCCTTATTTTTGATGGGTAAAATTTGAAATTATAATCTGCATAGCCTTAGCCAGGCCTATAAAATAATATAAATGTCAAAGGATAAGTCATTCCAAATTATTTAGCATGAACTAACACAAACTTGCTTCAAATGCATCATCAACTCAGCATAAGGCACGGGAAACCACCTGCCCAAGCTTATTGGCATAGTCTCTTCTGATGTTTGAAACTAACTCAACTGCACTAGTGTTGACTAAGTCAGGAGGAATATCTGCAACATTTGTGGATGTAAGAGGAACAGCATTACTCCTTTGGATTGCCTGGACTCAAAAAGAAGTTCAGAGTGAATTATCAACCAGCATAAGGTGCAATTATTATGCAAAAGGAAAAACAAAGATTCCAACAACATAAGCTACCAACTAAAGCAAGTGGCAATCCCTAACAATGCAGTTATTGTTATCCAAAGGATAACATCTAAGATGCACAGCAACTAGCCAATGTGCCCCACATTAACATCACTGTTTTAAATTTTGCACTTATCAGTAACCAGAGTGAAGACAAGATATTTTGCTCCAAATGTAGGGTAAAATGCCCTTTTCTTCAACTGTTTATAAGGCATCAGGCCAGGCTGCCAAGGTTTCTCAAGATAAAAGGAAATTAAAAAGCTATGAGTTCAGGCAATCAGAGTATTCATAAGCATAGGGCTCCTAGCCTCTTTTCCTAGTTTTCCATGTTTCTCATTTTTGGAGCAATGTACATTAGATCTTTACAATGACAATTCTTCCACGTATACTGGCTACTTTGCAAATTTAGACACACCAAACCAATAGAGATTGGTCTTTATATAATGTCTTAATTCCAAATCCTTAGCTGCCAATAATCAAGACAAAATTCATTGATAGGATCAACCTGCTTCCTACAGGTTGATCTCATCCATGATGCTCAAAAAACCTCTTGCAATAATGATAAGGCCAACACACATATTCTTGAAGGCATAGGGCTGCTCAAGAACACATATAGACTGCCCAAACCACATACAATAACAACAACACAAAAGCCTTAATCCCAAATTTAATTGGGGTTGGCTACATGAATATTTTCTTTCTATTTTGTAGCGTTATGGGCTGAGTTTATTGTGAGATTTTACTGTAATTGCTTTAAATCCTTGCTCTCAGGTGAACTTAGGTCAGCCTCTCCCTGTCCTCTCACCATTTGCTTGGATTTGGTTGCCCCTCTTAGCTGGAGGACTTATAGATCTTCATTAGACATTTCTAAACCAATGTAAACATCACTCTCTCAACTTGTCTCCAGTGGTGATACACCTACTTCACTGTGAATATCCTCATTTCTTGAGTATTAAACACAACCCAACAAATTTGTACCAAAACCACACAAAGAATAAAACAAAAGATTGATTGCAGTTTTTCAATTTTAGAAAAGAATCAGTACAGCTGAAGCTCAAACCAAAACCACACAAACCACTAAATAAAAGATCTAGTGCAGTTTTTGAATTTTAGAATAAAAGAATCAGTCTGGTAACTTGCAATTTTCCCAAAAAAAAAAAGCAGAACTGACTACCTTGACACCCTGATGAAACTAAAAATTTTCTGAAATGTTTGAGCCTCCCGAAGCCTGTTAGGAGACTACATGAAGTCAATTAATTGAAAACATTCCATCAGGAACAATTAACTCATTTTAGTTGATTTTTACGTTTGTTTGGTCAGCTGCAGTTCTAATTTATACAAAACCAACAGGGTTACTTTCAGTTTGGCAAAACATCATCAACTGAACTGATCCAATCCATTCAGCACTACAGCCACTCAGGACAGAACTCAGCTCATCCTCAGAAAAGTAGTAGCCAATAAGCCATTCATTACTAGGGGCCATCCTCAGAAAAGTAGTAGCCTAAAAGCCATTCATTACTAGGTGCCATGCAAATAGGCATCTATGTTCCCATGCGAGGGGAGGGGGGCAGTTAAACCATTCTTTGGCTTAAATCAATCAATTGCAACAAAAAGAACTGATATCCTAAGCATGAAATTTCCCAATTTAAATCAAAAGGTCATGCTGTGGAGTCTATTGTATGTACAGTAGTTGAGAAATTCTCCAGAAAGCAAAATAAGAAGGGCAATCAATCCAATTGCCTTCATTAAAGTTATTAATCAAGTCACAAAAAAGCATGTAGAACTTTGCACACCTAAAAACCACAAGCACTTACTATTTCAAGGTCATCTCGGATGTCAGTGATAGCACGCCTCATTTCAGATCGAACAGTTTCGTATATAAGGCTAGAGGTGTCATTACTGAGACCTTCCCCTTGATATGACTGCAAAGTAAAACAGAAAGCGAAGTACATGACTGGGATGTTTTCCATTGAAAATTCACAAGTCACACCAAAATGTGCATTCAATCTTATTCATCAACCATTTAAAAATGTGGCATTAAGTAACCTCAATATTCTCGTGGCATGTCAATTAAACCTCACCTTCATTTGCCCACAAAATGCTTGAACGGTTGTTTCTTCAGCTTCTGAGAGTGAGGCTTCTAAAACTTCATCTTTGAAACTCAGACTTGGTGAGGAAGGCTAAATTAGAAACAAGGGTAATTCAGCTTCAATATCGACATAGACCCAATTCAGATACTGCAGTTGTAAGCATCAGGAGAACCACAAATACAAAAATCAATACCAAATGTGTGGCAAAACCATCAGTCTGCCACCGCAAACTTTTGGTGTCATCAAACAGGCCGGAACTTCTTCCAAGTGAATTACTCTTTCTCTCAACATCCGAAGCTGTATTCCGACTGCTCCATTTCCTATTCCTATACTCATTCAACAAGGTAACACCTTCTTCAACGTCACTCTGCAAGTGTAAAACCCATCAAATGACGAGAAAGAGACAATTAAAACAGCTCAAAAGTCCATAAAGAAAGAAGAGGAAAAAGGGGCTCAAACCTCGGAATTCCCGTGATAACCCCTTGATAACGGACGTCGGGACACAGATCGAGAGCGGCGGCCGGCATCCGCCCTCCCAATGCCCGACGAAGCATTATTCACAGCAGTCTCACTTCTTGACGTCGATCTTCCCCGCTGGCGATCGGAATTGGGAGAGTTTGGCTTTGTGGGTGCGATCTTCTTGGCCGTTGGATCTTCTTCGCCAGGCCCAGAAGTCGCGAATCCAGCGAAGTCAGAATCTTTTTCGATGCTTCTGGTCGTCCAATACAAAGGGTTGTCTCTTTTGATCAAGAAATCGCAAGACGAAGATGACGTCGTTGCTGCCGTCGGTGGCGACGGCTTGGATGTGTCGACGTGGTTGAATCTCGAGACTGCGCTCACGCTTCTCGATCGGCGGGGGGGTGGTTTCTTCCGGGAAGTCATCGGATTGTCCTTGGTTTCCCTGTCGGAGGATGCGGGAGTTGTTGTTGCCGCTGCTGTTGTTCTTGTTGCTGCCGCGCTTCTGGAGGTGGTGGACCTGAAGGCTGCAACAGCCATCTCTTATGCGTTCATTAACTGTGGAAGTCAGAGAAACTATTCACTGCCCACTTAAATCTTCGTGTCCAACAAAACAACAAAAATTGTATCTGCCTGTCTGTCTTGGCTGTTTTTAGTTGACGATCGCTTGGCCTTTTTGTTTGTGGGATTCATATCATTTACCATTTCAATCTTCCTCCGCTCCAAATACGTGCAGTGTCATGACTTACGAAACCTGTTGGCTGCAAATAAATAATTATAATAATACGATGTAATATCGTCATTTAAATCGTAACAATTGTTTTGGGTTTTTTGTGCTTTTAACATCATAGTTGGTCTGTGTCTTCTTCTTCCAGAGCATAGTTTCAATATAGTTACCGTTGAGCTGATTAAGGCTTTGCCCTTTATAATGTTTGCCTGATTTTTGTTTTTTTTTTTTTTTTTTCTTTTTGAAAGAATTATATATCTGCGGATTATATAAATGATAAAGTAAACTTATTTTATCCATTTGATAAAAAAAAAAAAAAAGGAATTATTCTGCCCTTAAACAAAAGTTTCACAACAATAAAATTTTGAGTTGAGACACCAACACACCGTAAATAGAAGTCATATAAAAAAAGAAAATTACATTAATGACAAAAATAAACTCGTTTATTATCCCATTAAACTAAAATATGATTGCTATGAACAAAAAAAAAAAAGAAAAATTCAGGGAAGAATACTCGTCAATCTCTAACACCTGCAAAAGTCGCCATGTGTCCAAACAACATTGAGCTGCCAAATACTCCAAATTTCCACCCCTGTTTCATTTTTGTTTTGTTTTGTTTTGTTTTGTTGTTTTTTTTTTTTTTTTTTTTAAGTTTAGATTTATTTTTCAGTTTCTTTCTCTTGCCAAATGGCCTTGCTCGCTTGAGTCCCCCTTTCTACTCCTGGCAGACTTCGTCTGGCCCATTCCAGTGTTCCTGCTCCTACTCCTAGTTTTCATGTCTTGGATTCGTGTCGAGTATAATTTTGGGCAGTGCAGTGTCGGGGTGGGAGCAAAGTCCGAGTGCTCGTGAGCAGCCGGAGTTTACCTAACTATTGGGTTATGGTTCTTGGAATCAAAAAAGGGGAAACTACCTTCCTTCTCCATGGGGCTTGGTTTTCCAGATAAAATAAAGGGCTTATTGTATAGCAGCCTTTTTTATTATTATTATTATTATTATTATTATTATTATTATTATTATGATTTTAATTTTTCTTCTAGTTCCAAAGGTATGAAATTTTTTTTGAACAAATGTCCTAAGGTATATGTGGACTACCTTTGTATTATATGAACATTTTTATTGGGAAAATGTTATATTTAGGGATAATTGATTAATTGATAAAATCAATTAAATTCTATCATGCAAAAACAAAAACAAAGTGCACGTAATGTACTTCAATTTTTTAATTTGAAGGTACACATCAAGCATAAAAGCTCAATTGTTAAATCAGATCAATTGAATTCTATGATGGGATTTCATTCAATTGAATTGAACTTTATCCCTTGACTAATAACAAGCTATTAATGTGACTGCCAACCCCTAAAAAAACAAAAAAAGAAAGGAAAAAAAAAATGTAATTGCGCATATTTTAAGTTGCTTCTGCTTCGCTTTTTTTCTTTTTTTAGGATTTAAAAACCCTCAGCAGCAGACCATAGATTTAGTCAATTTTTTTATAGGTTCCTCCATATACTAAGTGTGGACAAAATTTGACCTTCGAGATAATGCCATCTAAATTATACCAAACGCCCACCCAAATTCACATCTGAGTCTAACCTTTTGATTTTAAGAACTGCATCATATCTTTGTTACTTCGCGTCCGTATCTCCATATCCATGTTCTTGCATCACACACCTTTGCCATACCGAAAGCAACATCTGAGATTCAGAACATGTCCAGTCTAAACCTTTCCTCGGCTATGAATTAATAATAGATTTTGTGTACTTTTTTAATGGAGATTTTGTGTGCATTTTTAATTGTAAATATAAAATTGCTGAACACTTTTTTTTTTTTTTTTTTTTTTTTTGCTACATCAGGAATGACGGAAGAATATTTTTACCCACAAGCAAGGATTTCATATATCTGTGTAATGCATTTAGCACAATCTAATTTGTAATATTTATTCAGTAAACATATCTATTTTATTTACAAAAAAAACGTAACACATCAATTAATATTATTTGACCTAAATGACGCCTGACTTAGTTAACACATAACTAAAAATCCTGTCGTAGACTCATTAAAAAATTTTATAATGTTAAAAAAAAAAATTCTAATTTGATCAAGAAAACAATCAAGGGCAGCAGTTTGCAGCCGCATTTTATACAGGAAAACGGCCTACCTGGGGTCCATGCTTACCAGACTGGCTAAACACAAGAATTTTAGTCATCCATCATGATTTCCAAAAGTGATGGCTAGAAGCCGAAAGAACACCGAAATTGCCAAATCTGCTCTATTATATATATATATATATATTAGTATTTTTGATGTAACAGAAAGCTTTCAAGCCATAGACAAGACAGCATCACATCGGTTGCTGACTAAAAACAAGAGAAGAAGGAATTTTCCCACAAAAACGAAGGAAAAGAAGCTTGTCTGAAAATCATTACCCTCAGTGGGATTTGATTACAGCTGCGTGTTGCATTATTCAGTGTCGAACATTCCTAGAAGCCACAATAAATGCCTAATCTAGCAAAGTCTTCAGGAGCAAGAAGCAAATAGTGAAATCAAAGATCAATGTTCCCTCCAAATGATGCCTAGAGCCACTCCATTATCAGCTTTAAAATCTTTCTCCACGTTAACATATAGATTGTATAATCCATAGCGTGGGAATGCTCACATTCCAGAAAAACACACACTTCCGTGAGGACACACAGCGTCCACATTCCACAAATTACATACACATTCCAGATAAAAGGAGCATGAAGAAGTGAACCAGTTTTTGACATCTAGGTGGGGTATGGACCAGAACTAAGTAATAGATTCTCTCTCGTTACACATTCAAAGATGGTAAGGGTAGAGAGAATATAGGATCAAAGGGATAGCCATGCAATGCATTTGATATTTAGAAATGCAAATCCTAATCTAGTTGAGAATCTCTGACAATGGCTTCTTCACCTCTGTGAACCATTCCCATACGTAAGAATCATCCCACACATCACACAAAACATTAACCAAACGTGGGATTAAAATACAAAAAAGAGAGCCCAAAACCCTGCCTGACCCCACCCAATAACTGTAATACAATCCTACCTAATCTGTCAGGGTGCAAGAATGTTTCACAATAAAAGGAAAAGTTAACTGCTGCTTTTAGTGCAAGTGGTGGAAGCACAAAAGCTTACAAGTAGACAACATTTTGGTCATATGAAATACAGATAGATTTGATTTTGTGATTTCAACCCTGGAATCCCATTCTTTCCATTTGCCATTAAAGATCAAATATTAATTCCTGACACATCATATCAAAATTACAAGGATAATGATCACAACAACAATAACCAGGAAGAAGTTAAAAAGGAAAAGAGAAAAAAACAAGAAAGATAGAACAAAAATTAAGCCCAAAATCCTAAAAATGTTATATCAGGAAGAAAGGGGTCTTGGAGGGGGCAAAAGTTGATGGAGATTCTGAGTCACCTCTCTTTGTCCTCCACCATTTTTCAGTATAAAAGGGTGTTGCAACAGATGCATCGCCGTCCACCGCCGGTTGGGCTCCCTCTGCAGGCAACAACTAATGAAGTCCCGGAAATCCCTCGACGCGGCGGGCGGAGCCTCCGGCGGCGGCGACATACAAATTGCACACATCAAGCTCGCCCAGTCCCCTGGCCGGGCAGCCCCAAAGGGAAACCTTCCCAGATAAAACTCCAATATACTAACACCAAAGCTCCATATGTCGCCGGCGTAGGCGTCGTATCGACCATGGTTCAAGTCGGTGTTTATTCTCTCGGGACTCATATACGCGATCGTCCCGACGGAGGAATTGCAAGGGTCCATCGTCTGGGCCAGAATCCTACTGACTCCGAAATCGGCAATCTTAACGTTCTTTCGGGAGTTGATAAGAAAATTCGAGGGCTTGATGTCCCTGTGCACGATGTGCCGACGGTGAAGATACGCGATCCCGCTCAGGATTTGGCGGGCCACGTCCGATAGGTGGGCCTCGTTGGCGATGTGGGTCCTCTCGAGGGATCCGCCGTCCATAAGTTCCAGCAAAACCTGGATCTCGCCGTTGTGGTCGAACATGTCGTGGCACCGGACAACGTTCGGGTGGTTGACGTCCCGGAGGATCTCGATCTCGCGGCAGATCTGGTTGCGCACGGAGTCCTCGTGGTTGTTGCCGTATATCACCTTCAGCGCGTAGATGCGGCCGGAGGGGCGGTGTGCCACTTTATAGACGGTGCCGCCGCTTCCGCTCCCGATTCGGTTGATTCTGTCGAGGTTGGAGAAGCTCAGCTGCTGTTGGTGATGGCGTTGCTGCTGATTTTGGTGGCTCGTCGATGGGGCAGAGTTGGAGGCTGGGGGCAGAGGAAGAGGGACGGCCAATTTTGGTTCTCTCTGGGGGAGAGGCAGGGTCAGGTCCTGGCGCCGCCGCTGTCGGTTCCGATTCCCGGCGGCCGTGGGCGGTGGAGTCTGCTGGGGGCTCATAACTAGAGGGCTGGCTGCTGATGCTATGCTCTACATGGACGAGTTTGTGTATTTAATTTCTTGCAAAAGAGATCCACAACACCACACACCCACACACACACACACACAATCAATCCATCAATCAATCCATCAATCAATCAATCTTAAAGAAAGGGTTTTGGGTTGTTTTTTTATAGTAAAAGGGTGAGAGAGGATAGGGTAGGAGGGAGTCTACAGAAAGAAGTTTCTTGGAACATGAAAGCTTGGAATTAAGAATTACAATTACCTGATGCATTTAGTGTGTGAAAATGCATTGGTCTTTCAGAATTGTAATATTTATTTTCATTAAAAAAAAAAAAAAAAGATAAATTCACACATGTCAGAAAAGAAAAGAAAAAAAATGGTAAAGTGTTTGCAAAACCAACCACGCGCATCAATGGAGTGAAAAGCACTAACCAAATACGTGGCCGATGGTGGCTGACAAGATGGCATTTTGACGTGGCAAAAAGCAGTGATTGGAGGTGGGTGCGCGTGAGCTTTGAGATTAGGGGGGACATGGTGTTTTCTGGCCCTAATTGATTCGCTCAAAGAAAATGAGAAAAACAATAAAAAAAAACTTTCTTATTTGCTCTCTGTGTGTCAATGTGTATATATATATAAATATTAAAATTTTTAAATAAATATAAATTTATAGAATAAAATAAATTAAAATATTTTATATTATATTTTTATATTATATAAATATAATATAAAATATAAAAATATAACATATATATTTTTTAATTTTTATCTAAATTTATTAAATTAATGTTAAATTTATTTTTTTATAATTAATAATTTTAATACTATTAATAAAATATTTTATTATTAAAACTCCTTATTAAAAGTCAATTATTGGTATTTAATTTTATTTAGTATAAATAAATAAGACAAAATTATTATAATTATTTATTATATATTTATAATATTTTATTAGTTATAATTATATATCAAATTATTATGAATATCAATTAATAATTATTATTATATGAGGTGACATTTTTATAAGGTTTATATAAATATACAATGTGAGAAAAATTTTTATGATTAAAAAGAAAATTTATTATAATTTGTTAATTCATGGAAGGCAAAAAAAAATCATAAAAATTATAATATTTTATAAATTTAAGAAAATATACAAATGAAAATGATGAAATATAAAAGGTTTAATAAAGAGCTTTCTTCAAATGACTAAAAACATTTTGTTCTTTTTTTTCCATAAAAAATTATTTACATAAGTCTTTAAATTTTAAAACATTTTGCATCCAATGAGAATGACAATGTGTTAAGGCAAGGCTAGGGATTGTTATTCTAATCTCCATCATTAATTTTAAACTATATCTACATTCTCATTTTTGTTCTCATCTCCATTAAGGATTAGGTAGCCTCGCCCTATCCTTACTCCTAATAAAATTTTCTCTTTTGTTTTTCTTAAAAATAAACAAAAATTTTTACTTTGAAATTGATGTTAAAATCCAACCTTTAGTTCAATAATTATGAAAAGATGGATTAACATCAAATTTACAAAACCAACACTTTTTCAAAAACTAAGATAAGAAAAAAGAATTCATAGTAATTACAAGTAAAACAAAAACCAACTTTAATTATAAAGATTAATCAATAAAAGGCAATCATAATCTAATTAAACCCCAAAAAGACAACATTTGCCAATACCCATTTGAGAGAGAGAGAGAGAGAGAGAAAGTTGGCTAACAAATCATGATTTGCAAGCATTGGTTTTCAAAGAGAAAGAAAGACACAGAGAGAGTTCCTTATGAGCAAGGCTAGTATCAAATAAGATTAAATCAAAAAATTGGTCACTTATTGTAATCTTTTTAAGTGGAATCCAAAGAAAAAGCTCTACTTGAGCTAAACTTTCCAATCCTACAAGTCTTTCAATGGTCATTGTCAAAGGCAATTGAGAGATCCTTGCCATCATAAAAGAAAAAAGGTGAGTTGCAAGATGAAGAGTCAAAAGATGAAGATGAGTTAGACTCTTTAATCCTACAAGTCTTTCAATCATCATCGTTAAAGGCAATAGAGAGATCCTTACCATCATAAAAGGAAGGAGATGAGTTGTAAGATGAAGAGTCAGAAGATGAAAATGTGGTGCTAAGTGGGGTAACTTAAGAATTTAAAGTTTTAATTAGAAAAGTAACTGACAAAATTACCCCTCTAAAAAGATTATATAATTGTAATCTTTTTAGAAAAAAATTATAAATGATAAAATAGTAAATTATAAACCAAAAAAAGAGATAAGCTAAACTTCATTTGAGTTAGACTCCACTTAAGCTAGACTTTCCAATCCTATAAGTCTTTTAATCATTATCATCATCAAAGCCAATAAAGAGACCC
This sequence comes from Rhizophora mangle, assembly GCA_037832345.1. NCBI lineage: Eukaryota > Viridiplantae > Streptophyta > Magnoliopsida > Malpighiales > Rhizophoraceae > Rhizophora > Rhizophora mangle. The sequence continues at coordinate 428,176 of JBAPLJ010002022.1, read as the reverse complement.
TTATCATTATAAAAGAAAAGAGATGAGTTGTAAAATGAAGAGTCAAAAGATGAAGATGTGGTGTTAGGTGGGGTGGCTTAAGAATTTAAGGTGTTAATTAGAAAAGCAACTAATTAAATTACCTCTTTAGGAAGATTATATAATTGTTATTAAAAAAAATTATAAGTGATAAAATAGTAAATTATAAACCAAAAAAGAGTTAAGGATGAGGATGAAGATGGACTTTAAGCGGAGACAATGAATACCATCATAATCTTCATCCCTACTTAAAATTTTGGAGATCGGGGATCCATGCTCTAATCCTTAGTCAAACTTTATTGACCTTAACCCTAACAAGGTGAGGTAAAGTGGCTCCTTATAGGATTGACGAGCATTACCATCCTTAAATCTATATGACCTTAAGCACTTATATCATAAATGCAATAATTCATGACAACATAATTGCTTATAAAAGAACTTATTCTTACAAATAAACAAAATGCTAAAAAAAGGGGATTTTATAAATAAAGTTGTTGGCCATTAAGATATTACTAGTTGTAAAGTTTTCAAATCATATTTGGTTCATAATTAAGATCTTCATTATTAAAGTGATATTCAATTGCGTTATATTTGCAAGAATGCTTTCTGTAACTCCTTTTTTTTTTATTGGAAGATGAGCTAAATGCTAAAGTTGCTTGTGTTTACTTTCAATAATAAGAAATGTCAATTGTCTTACTAAAGAAGTTTCCAAAATAACCTTTCCTTTAATTTAATGTAACGATTTATTAATAACTTTTAAACATACTTATGCAGTAAGAGCATAGGTTCACCACTTGATATTTATATGCATACTAATATTAGAGCAAAAGGATTGTGATATATATATATATATATATATATATATATATATATATAATGAAAGAGAATCCTTTTTGAATTGGCTATGAGAAGATTCAAATGTCTAACACAAAATGAATTTGCCATTTATAAAATCAACTTTAAATATCTATGGGACAATTGTAGCTAAAATAGATAAACTAGGAACAATTGCAAGTACTTAGGTATAACACATTAGTCCATGTAGTAATATAGTCTTGAATTTTAATTTAGAGAAAGTTATTTGACTTAGATCTTGCTTATCTTTCATATAAGTAACATTAGTTGATTTTATATCTGTGAGTATAAATTCATAGAAATGTTGGTTATTGCTTTTATCATTTGGTATAAAATGGGAGTTTGAAGGAAATACTCTAAGAATGACATTCTTAAAATTGAGTGGCTAGTGTCTTGGTTCTAATAAATAGACAAGTATTTATATAAGTTTAATAATATATTTGGTTAAAGATGTAAATTTTTACTTAATAAGAGAAAAAAACTTGTAAGGATTTAGTAATAATAGTTACTTATGCAAATTTTTGAATAACTTAAAAAACCTCTTGATAATTTTTTGATGTTGGAGGAATAATAAGACTTTATGGTAATTAGGCCATAACAATGAACTTATTAATAGAAGAAAAAGCAAATGTGGGCAATTTATTCATAACTGAAATTAAGGAACCTTTATGAGTAATTATCGAAATGATTATTTTGTTAGTTTCTCACCACTTATTTTAATAATTGCTTACTACTTCTTTAGAAACCTTCTAAAGGGAATTAGACAAATCATTAAAATCTCTTTTAATAAATTTAATTTTAAAATCAAATTTCAAAAGCAAAGCTTGTCATAAAACAAAAATTTACTTAAAAACTAAAATTTAAACATCATTTTTTAAATTAAATTTGGCTATTGACAAGTAATTCCTTATAAAATCTCCTTATTAAAAAAAATCTTGAAAAACCATAATGTGACGATTAAAATCTCCCTTTTAATAGTTAAGTAATTGATTTGAGGTCCTTGCCAAATGCTAAAAATGATATCTTATTATTTATTATTGTTTATTAATCTTTTATTTTAGTATTCCACCATAAATTTGGTTAAATGCATTTGTTTCTACCATTAAGAAAGCTTCAAGGTCTTGAATTCTTAGACATGACAAAGATTTGATTAATGCCTTTATTTTTAAATAACATGCATCATTCCTTCCAACCACACAAGAAAATTCATCAGATGTCTTTTGTATAATGTTAGATATATAATTCTAAGGTTTAAAATAAATTTGTAAACATGATTAAGAGATTTTAAAAATCTTTGTAAATGTTCTTTATCCTTGATTTCATTATAAAATTTATCAACAAATTTCCTAGATAATTTAATCTTGACATAATTTTATTATTCAAGTATAAATAACTAAACTATTTGTACTTTCTAATATGATTAAAGTGTTCAATAATAGCCTTTGAAATAAATTAAAGCATCACCAATATAAATTATTGTAAATTTCAAAAGAAAAAAAAAAGATTAAAGATATCTTTTTATAATAGTTTGAAATTCAAAAGGTGCATTTTTAAATTTGATAGGCTAAACATTCCACTTATAATGTTTAAATGGGACTATAAATAATATTTTATACTTTTCCTTTTCATCAATTTGTATTTACCAAAATCTTAATTTCATATCAAATTGGGAAAATTCAGCTATTATAGTTAATCTTTTAATTAAATCCATTTTATTAGAAATATGATATTTTATCAATTCTAAAACTTTATTTAAGGACTTATAATTAATTACTAGTTCAGGTGTTCATTTTTCTCTTTCTATTTGATTACTAGCATAGTAGGTAGAATATGACCAAGCAAATTTAATAAGTCTAATTATTATTTTTTTTTTTTAGTAATTCAATTTTTTTTACAAAATTTTAATATTTATTTATTTATTTATTTGGATGAGTCTTTCTTTAGTAAAAATATTTTTTTCAACAAAGTCTTTTATATATGGTAGTTGCACCATATATTTATTTCAATTCTAAAAGGTTCTAAGTATATTAAAACAAACTTTTATTTCAAATTACTTAATAAAATTTTAAATAATTATTTGATTCACTTCCTTTTGTAAATTTTATTTTATTCTTTTATAATTTATTTCATGGTTTAATTAATGTAAACACCTTTTTTTTTTTTAGCATTAAGATGAGTTGTTTAAAGATTGAATCATCTTTTAATTAGCTAACTTCAAACATTTTTGATTTAAATATAAAGCCAAAAAAAATTTTTTTGTTAGTATTAGTTGTAACCATACATTGTAAATTAACTTTACAAAGATAAATTTTTACAAAAAAAATTTGTCCTAAAATTAATGTTTAACTAATATCTTTTACTAGAATCAATGTATTTTAAAATATATTTCACCTTTGTAGATATGAGAACTTGATAATTTATAATTAATTTTAAATTTTTTCATCATTTATATTTCTCATAACCTCACTTTCTTTCTCATAAATATTTTATAAGTATAAATCCTTTTATATAATTGTTATGAGCTTTAGAATCAACTAATGTTATCAAGGTCATATAATGCTCAATGCTCATTATTAATGACTAAATTTATCTTTGTATATTATTTTTAAAATTTAATTCTATTTATAACATTTAAAAATTTGAATTTTAAAGACTTTTATATTAAAATATTTTTGTTATTTTTATTTTTTTTTTACTATCATTATTATCTATTTTTTGTTTAATTAAAAATTATCTGATTTTTAGTGATTCTATTTCTAAAATGTTATTTCTAATATCAAGCATAAATTACTTAATTTAACTGTGTTTGTATCAAAAAAAATATTGTGTATATTCATTTTCTAATGAATATGGTTGTCTAGAATTAAAAAGAATTTTTTCAAAAATTAATTTTTAAAATTTTATTAAATAATCCCTTTTTATTTTTGAATCATCTATTCTATCTAATATGTTTATTAATAACTATTTATCTTTTGTGATAAATTTATGAATCCTTTTACATTATAGATTCATATAATATTATTATTATCATTATTACTTAAATAATTGATTAATTCTTCTTGTATTTTAAATATTTCTTCACTGGATTCATTTTTTTTTTCATGTTTACCTATGTATATATATTCTTTTATTTTTTAAGTTTGAAAATTTTCTTTTAACATATATTGACTTTTATAATGTCCTATATATTTACATTTAAAACAAACTATTTTCTTTTTGCTAGTTCAGGTTTTTCTTTTCCTTTGACTTGATTTGTAAAGTTTATTGGTTTTATAAAATGTTTTAATTTTTTTTTCTTTTTATCTTTTACAGTACTAATACAATTTCATGTTCATATTGAAATCAAAGTAATTTTAATTCTCTTCTATTTGTTTGTAATTTATTTTTTATTTTTGTTTTAATTTTAAATTGATATATAATTGTAAGTCTTCATTATTGATATGAATAATAATTTTTTCATATGTTAAAAAATCTTAAGGTATATTTTCACTATATATATTTATAATTATTATTTTCACTTTCTTTGCAAATAACGTCAATAAACCAACAATAAATCCTTTTTTTTTTTCAAAAAGAATAATAACAATATGTTCTAACTAAAAACTTAGTTCAAAAATCATTTTATACCATATAAAATAATATATAGTTAAACAATTTAAGTTTAAAAACATTTTAGAAGACTTTTATTAAAATTGATTTAAGTCTCCTACAAAATGTTTTGTAAGTTTAAAAGTAGTATTTACAACATTCTCTTGTAATTTTATTTTAATTTGTATATTAGTTATTTTATCTATTAGTATGTTACTAATGACTTGTTTAATTGCATTTAATATTATTTATCTATTAGTATCAGATAAATAATGATCTTGCCAACCTTTTAATGTACCAATGAATCTAGTTGTATAATTATTTGCTATTATTTTATTTGTATTTCCTCTAATTTGGTATATTATCATTGTCATTAACATAGATGGTATTATATTATTTATATGATGTTCATATTAAACATTAATATTCCATTCATAAATGCTAATTTCATCAAAATTAATAGATATTTCATAAAGTTTATCTTCTATTTGTAAGTTTGAAAATATTATTTTTTAGTATAAAAATGTTTTATTGTTTATTTAACATATTTATTATTATTATTATTATTATAAAAATCTTATTTATAGTTAATTCTTCTTAGAGTTATTGTTGTAAATTTTTTATTTTTATAATTTGTATCTTAACTTTCTGTTAACATATGTAGTTTTGTGGTCTTATTCTTAATTTTGATTTCTAATGATTCCAATTTTCTAGTTATTTTTTTAGAAAATCTTCCTAATTTGTTCATAACTTTATTCTTTTTTTTTACAAGTATTTTTAACTATGTGAACAAAAGTTTTGAAATAACTATTAACTTTTCTTCTAAAGTTTAAGGAAAACTGATTTCTATTATTCGAATTCATTAAGCAATCGTATGTAAGATTTTATTTATATAATTATTTTGGTTTTTAATATTTTTAATGACTTTTGATGTAATAATAATTGATTTTTGATCTACTTTTGATTTTTATTATAACTTTATCAAGTTATGTAAATTTATATTCTTTCATAAATGAATGAATTGAAGTTATTATTTCATTTCAAAAAGTTTGCAAATTTTGTGATTAAGATTTACTTATTATAATATTTTTATCTTTAAATTTATAGTCATATATATTAAACTGGTCAAAAAAATAAATATATGTTATGATAATATTGAGATCTTTATAACATATTATTGAATTATTGATTTTTTTTCTCTTTTAAATAATTAGTAAAAAACTACATCCTTTTGTTTTCATTTTTTTTTGAATAAAAATATCTTGTAAATAATTTTTTATCTAGAATAAAATTATCATTTACTATCATGTTTAATTAACTAAAAAATTGCATTTCACTATGTGTAAGTGAAAGTGAAGGTGGCTTATTTTTATTAGGTTTCACTTCAACAGTATGTATTATTTTATTGTTAGATTAAGGAACATTTTTAGTAAAATATACTTTTAAGAGAGTTGTCTTAAAACTTGAAGTAATATTGTTTATACAACATCTTGATTCAAAAAAATTAATGTGTTGATATTTTTTCAGGAGAAATATTATTTATAGATTCCTATCATCATCCTAAATAATGTGTATGGTTTGTTCTATGAGTAATTTGTTTAGGTATTTGAATATATTGTAATATCTATTTTTTTTTAAATGGCCTAAGACAAATCAAGTAATTTGGATGTTTCAATAAAGAATTTTTTTAAATTTATTTATATTAGTAAAGTTTGTCTTTTAAAAAATATCATAGGAACCTTTAGTGACAAAGTTTATGGCAACAATTTATAATATAGTCTATATATGAAAACCATTTTTTGTATCCTGGTAATATATTTTTGGGTATAAAAAGATTTGGTATTAATGATTTACTAATATTATGGTTAATTAATTTTACAGAATAATTAAGGTATTAATTAAAATGTACTAATTTATTTGCTAAATTTAATTCAAAAATAATATGTAAAGAATTGGTAAAGTCTAAAAATCAACTATTTATTAAACACATCAAAATAAGTGTATCACTTTATAATTATGCAAGGATTTTAAAGTGACTTAAACTAATCAAATATGTACAAATTGATATCTAACTCTATAAGTTTTAAGGACTTTATCATTTAATAGACTTATTTCTTGAATATTATGATAAATATGATAAGTTTTCTCTATCATATCTATTATATATTTATGAAATGTATTATTAAAAGAAAGTATTTTTCTTAGATTTTTTAGGTATACTCTGATTTTGCAATTCCTATTCTATTTTAGTTATTTATATACTTGTCTTAATTATAATTTTTTATATTAGGTTCTTTTGTCTAGTTAGAAGTTAAAATAACCCTTTTACAATGAGTTTTGCTTGATTTAGACATAATTTACTGATTCTTATTCAAATCTTATTGTAGCAACAAGATACCTCACTTTCTCTTTAATTGATCAATGATTTCCTGGTTAATCAACAACATTAGATTTAGTCTTTCAACAAGTAGTGTAAATTATAGTAAAATATAACTTTTAACTTAAAGTTTAGAGGTTTTTTCCCCTTAATTTATAAAAGTATACCAATTAATTCTTTTTTAATATGAGATAAGTTATTATAATTCCATTATATTTATTGTCAAGTATAATCTTTAACAAATTTTAAATTACTATCTAGCCTCTTAGCTTTTCGTTTTTAATATTTAAACATTAATTTTCAAAATTTTACATATTTTATTGATTTATTTACTTATAATTTATAAGAAAGAAAACTTTAATGACATTTAAGAATTATGACACAAATTTTCTTTAAATTTTGTATATTTCATTATAATCAAAGTGTATAAGTTACTCCATTAGTTAGATCTTTTCAAGTTTCTAATATATTTTTTATTTTATACTAATTCTTAAAACTATATGTCTACCATTAGACAAAAGACTTAAGAAAAATCCTTTTATATGGTTAGAAGAAATGATGTAGGTTATTTTAAAAGTAAAAGTGTTAGTCAAATCTTTTGTAATGTTTAAGAATTTCACACCTTCCAGCTTTCTTAATAGTAAAAAGAGATGTATTTAGCCAAAGTTATAGTGTAATACTAAAATAAAAGATTATCAAAAAATAATTAATAGTAAGATATCATTGGCAAATACCTTAAGTTAACTATTAAAAGGAAATTTTAAGGATTATTTGATGAATAATGACTTTTCAAGATGATGTTTTTAATAAGAAATTTTTATTATGATTTGATTGCAAACCCGATAATTTTATTTTAAAAACATATGTTAAAAAGTTAGTTTATTAACAAATTACAAACTAAATTTTTACTTGATTAGAAGCTTTATTTTTAAACATTGATTTGAAATTAAATTTATTAAAGAATATTTTAATATTTTGCCTGATTTTCTCTTCAAGGAGTTTCTAAAAAAGTAGTGAGTGGTTACTAAAATAAGTAATTAAAAGGCAATAAAAGAATTATTTCAAATAGTTTCTCATAAAGACTCTTTAACTTCATTTATAAATAAATTACTAATATTTTTTTTTCTTCTAATAATAAGTTTATCGTTTTTACCTAGTTACCAAAAATTCATGTTACTCATCTACCATTGAAAAATTATTAAGAGATTTTTCTAGTTATTCCAAAATTTACATAAGTAATTATTACTATTAGATCCTTATAACCTCTTTCTCCTAAACCACCTTTTTCTCTTATTAAACAAAACCTTACATCTCCCACCAAATATATTCTTCAATCTATGTCAATACTTATTTGTTTATTACAATTAGTCCACTAATCACTTAACTTTAAAAATAAGATTCTGAGTGTCTTTTCTCCTAATTGCCATTATATACCATATGATAAAAACATGACTTAACATTTGTATGAATTTGTATTTATAAACACAAAATTAGTTAATATTAATCATTCAAAAGACAAGCAAAATTCTAGTTAGATAACTTTCTACAAATTAAAAATACTTAAAGTCTTGACTTTAAAGGAATTTAACAAAATAGTTTATACTCAAGAAAATTTAATTATATCCTCTTACTGAAAAAAACTTTTCTCAAGAATTTATGTCTCCAACATACAACTATTAAAACTATATTGTTGTGTGGATTAATTTGTTATACCTAAACAATTGGAACCATTCATGGTTTCTACATTTTAGCTAAAATTGTCCCATTAATTTTTCAAGTTTGTTCCATGATTGTTGGATTAATTTTGGATTGGAGTGTTTGCTAATTGTACTCCTCTTTTTAGTGAGTCAAAGTAATTTATACATATTTTAAATAATTACTCAAATTGAATCTTTTTTTTATTAAAATATGATTTTTATTTATTTATTTTTACTTAATTTACAAAAATTATATAAAAAAAATTTTTTTAATTTAAATAATATTATAATTTATTTAAATAGTTATTTAAATAAAATAATTTTTTTTATTTAAATATGATATATTTTTATTTTTTTTCTTAAATTTTAAGTAGCTTGTTACTAAATTACATAAATTATCTAAAAAAAATTAAAATTTAAATAACAATATGATTTATTTAAGTAATTATTCAAATTAATTATTTTATATTCAAATATAATATTTTTTTATTTACTCTTGAATTTTAAGTGATTTTTTACTTATAATGTAAAAATTACATTAAAAAAAATCTTAAATTTGAAAATATTAGAATTTACTTAAATAGTTATTTTAAAAAAAAATTTCATTTAAAATTGACCTCTTTTTACTTTTTCTTGAATTTTGATTAAATTATTATTTAAATTATGTAAATTATGTAAAAAAATTTGAAATTTAAATAATAATATAATTTATTTAAATAATTAATCAATCAAATAAGACATTTTTAATTTAAATCTGATATTTTTTATTTATTTATTTTTTTAAATTTTAAACAACTTATTATTTAAATTATAAAAATTATGTAAAAATATTTTTAAATTTAAATAACATTATAATTTATTTAAATAATTACTTGATAAAATATTATTTAAATAATTACTCAAATTAGATATTATTTATTTAAATTTAATATATTTCACTTTAAATAATCTTACTCAAAAAAATTTTAAATTTGAATAATATTAGAATTTATTTAAATAGTTATTTAAAAATATATTTTTCATTTAAAATTGACCTCTTTTTACTTTTTCTTAAATTTTGATTAAATTATTATTTAAATTATGTAAAAAAAAGTTGAAATTTAAATAATAATATAATTTATTTAAATAATTAATCAAATGAGACATTTTTAATTTAAATCTGATATTTTATTTATTTATTTATAAATTTTAAACAATTTATTGTTATAATTATATAAATAATTTTTAAATTTAAATAATTACTCAAATTAGATATTATTTATTTAAATTTAAATATATTTTACTTTAACTAATTTTATTTTTTCCGTATTAAGTAACTTAAAAAATGAACTTTACTTTGCTCCCTTAAAAGAGAATCAAATTAGATTTTCGTTTACAATAGACATGCAAATCTCCTTAAAGCCACTTTAAGAAAGATTTTCTTTATTTACAGAAGCTAAAATAAATCCTATCTTCTTTCTAAATTATTTATTTGTGATAACCCTCAAATTAACTTAGATTTTAAGTTGGAATTATCCTACTATAGGAAAATATATCTCATTCCTTATTCTTCCATATTGGTATGACAAATAAGTATCAAATGATGACCCTTTATTTTTACTACACAAGCATGTTAAGAAGCTGTTATTAATCAGTTACATCAAATTCAAAGCAAGATTATTTTGAAAAGAGCAGTCAACATTTATTTTTTACCACTAAAAGTGAAATACAAGCATCTTTAACATCAACCCCATGCTAGAAGAATACAAAAGAAAGTTAAAGGAAATATCATTGCAAATATCGGATAATGAAAATGACAACCAAATTGATTCTCACCTTGATGATGAGAACCTTGATAATGTACCAACCAAATATGATTAGACAGCTTTACAACTAGCAACATTTTGATGGTCAGCAACTTCTATTTATAAAATCCCTTTATTCAAGGATTTTGTCCAGTTGAAATAATGGTTTCTTATGTGTGCAATGACATTGTAAATTATCGTATCTGTAACTGTAAGTATTTTGAATCATTCCAATTCAAAATGTTTGAAAATTTGAAGAGTTACACAAGTGAGTCTTTGTAATACAAAAGGACACAACGTTTTTAATCATTTGAAGGAAACTCTCTGTTAAGCCTTCTATTCTTCGTGTAATGTTCTCTTGAATTTATAATGTTTTATGATTTTTCATGCTTCATCTAATAAACAAGTTACAATAGATTTTCTGTTAAAAGCATAGAAGTTTTCTTCACATTGCATATTTCTATAAACTTTATTCATATGATCCATTATTAATGGTATCATATGCTTAAAAAGATCCATGAGCTTTGAAAAGACCATACTTCCTAGATCTTTCTTTTAAAAAATTTAATTATATAGACTTAAAAATAATAAATTTAAATAGATATAATTAAATTTTATGTTATGAATAAGATATTTTATATTATATTCAAAATATTAAATATTATAAATAATTATATATATATATATATATATATATATATAAAATAAAATTTAATTATATCTATTTAAATTTATTATTTTAAAACTTATTTAAATTTTTCTTTTAATTTAATTGTAATAGCAACCCAAAATCTAAAATAATCAACCTATAATTTGCTTGTCGTTTCCACGCGTGGACTACAACAGGAGTCAACTCAAGTTTAGGTATTAGTAACAATGCCCACCCCATAAGTTTAGGTAAAGGCGAAATATATCCGCCACTTGTCCTGTTTTTATACAAAAATGTTTTAACGATTAAGAGTCACGATAAAACAACCTTTAGCGTTACATTAAAATTTGACCCTTAATTATACCAAAAATTGGTATGCATTGGGGCTGACGGTGAGATCAATATTCTTTCAGTTTTTGGCTATCATTTCTACTTTCTCTACCTTTGTCCCAGCCTTTCGCACGACATGGGTCTTACATTCCAATTTACAAACCTCAGCACGCCCATAGAAGCAAGTAGCAGGCTCATTGAGCCGAAAGAGTAGGACAGGTGAATAAAGCGACCCAGTGAAGAAGGATGGGCTTACAAAGTGTCCAAGCTGCTTACCGTGATACCATGAGCAAAATTACAGAATATAAAATTACACAATATAGTGCCTCCTTGTGCAAATGCAATTTTTTTTTTTTTTTTTGTTTTAAAAAAAGAACTTCAGGACAGCAGCAATGCATCGCAATCATTTTAAGTTATATCTTATGTGTAAGAGAAGTGTGCGCTGTACATCAGGCTAACACCCTTCTGCACATTTTGGTAAGTGCCAGCATAAGCTCTACATACATATACAGGCTTCTCACTGCCTATAAACCCTGTAAGCTTTTACTCGTGTAAAAGAGCTGTGCAATATAAACTAGGTCCATGCTATAGGGAATGTGTCGCTGTCCAACACATTTTGGCATGCCACCATGCCATTCAAGTGCCCCTATAGGGTCCAGAAGTGGATGCAGGTGGGCCATACGAGTATCTCCATTCTCCACAAGCTAAGCACCTGTCTATACCTACGCTATTATCCAATGTACAGAATTTGCAAGACCAAACCTTAAACTTGCCCCCCGCATCTCTGTGTCTTTTGGCCCCGCAGGCTCCGCATGTCTGTGCCAATGGCTGCAATAATACCAAAATGTTAAAAGCGCACCTCATGTTGGTAATGAACAATCGTGCATGGGAATGCACCAGAGAATTCGAGGTATCAGCTTGGCCTTGTTACAAATATTGAGAGATTTGTAACATAGATCTCTTTCATTCTGCTCTTGATCATAGTTATTTACACACAAACATGCATGAACACATAGCCATCTAAATTTAAAAAAGAAGGGTGAAGTGACAATCCCAGATCATGCATCAAGTTTGTCTGGATCTCCCATGAAGTTTTCAGCTCATTGAACACCTTACTTACTTGCTGGTAGGTAATTTGCTGCATCATATTCTCATTTTTTGGTACCAAACCACAACTCTTACTCTAGAAAAAATATGACATTGTTACTCTAGCCAGTATGATACTAGTTATGGCAGGAAAAGCATTCAGTAAATTTTGGCTTCTCAGAGACAATATGAAATTTCTTTAGGGTCACAAGTGAGTTTTTTTTTTTTTTTTTTTTTTTTTGGGAAAAAAGTGTATGGTGCCATGGAATAAAGATGCTGGCAATTATAAGGTAGTTGCAATGAAAGAACAAAAAAGAATGAAAAAGTCCTCAAACAACCATCAATTGATGAGGCAATTTGGCCATGGTGATGACAATGAAAATGATAATAATAGCAAATTGCCACTGCTGGGATTTATTCCTTTTTATGCCTTTACCTGATTTAATAGGGTACAAGTATGACACTGCCAGCCTGGATTTCCATTAAAGGATTCCTGACCATTCATTGATCCATGGGGAGACAATTGGATAGATGATTGTTCAGAAGTTGCAAAAGAGGCTTTCCTTTCAGAAGGTTGAGCATTTTCTTCAATAATAGCAATACTATTGGAAGATTTGGATGCACACCATAAATCATCATGCAATCTCCTTTCTGCGGCCATAGCAGCAGCTTGTACTGGGCTGAGTGCAGCCTTCATGTTGCGATCACCTTCCAAACGCTGAGGGCCTGATGGAAGCAAAGCACCATGCCGTGCTCTGTTCTCTGCAGCAGACAGAGCAGCATGACGCAGTGATGACAAAGGAGGTTGACAGGAGAACCCACCCACACGTCTCCCACGAAGATCAAAACCTTTTGCAGTGCCTGTAATCCCTTTAGCCATCAATTCCTCACATTCCTAAAGAAATGCAACTTGCAGATGTTATATCATACATAACAAGTAGGCAAGTCAGGAAATACAATTCACAAAATAGTACTATTAGTGCAGGAAATATAAGACAAAACAATTGATTACTTGACAATAAGATTCCAATAAGAAAAGCCTGATAAAAAAAAAAAAAAAAGACAGCAGGACCACTTGCTTGCTAACATATGTATTATGTATGACTCGTAACTGCATTTGCTGGTAGGAAAAACGGAATGTTTTCAGTCCTAGGCACAAATGCAGCTATCACCTCAAACTTCAAAGAAAGCAAGTCAAGCCCTCAGATAGGGAACTTAAACCAAAAGAAGGTAATGACTGAACAAATGATGTACAGCAAGGAGAAATCAGCCAAAAGATGAACAGAATATGGAGATTGGAGCATAGAGCCCTGAGTACAATATGTGCTCAAATCTCAATGATCCCTCACAAACTAAATTATTAATGCAGCAAAAAATAGCAACAAAGGTCTAAAACAAAATTCATCAAGCAAATCATTTCCTTTGAGTCACAGTCTCCTAAAAGATTCACAGTAAGCCAACTACACATTACATCATTAAGTCACAACAACCACACATTCAATTAAAGAGTAACTAGCAAGTGGAGAGCAAAACTACAAGGTGAGAAAATTGGAATACACTATATGAACAAATTGGAGTCTCTAAGTGTTTAGTCTAACCCAGTGAAAAATAATGACAGATCACCCTTGTCAAACTGATGCCTGAAATAGGCATTGTCAAAGACAGAGACTTGGAAAGACGTGCAACCCAAGATAGCAACGGAGACCAACATCTCTAGCAATATGAACACCAATAGTTGTACCAATCCCTCAGCTAAAATAAGAACAGATTGCCATTGTTTGAAATATAGTTCTATATCATTAACTTACCATGACACAAGCCCAAGCAAAATTTTAGCAAATAGATGTCTAATCCTGAAAGAAAATTAGGTATTGCAACCACTTCAAGGAAACTTTATTACATAACATTACTTAATCCTTCCACCACATCAAAAAATAATAACAGGACTCTGAAAATGTCTAAGAGAACACAGAAAGAAGACAATAAAGTATATTATGTCCAGGTGTGCAACAGAAGTATCTGTCCAGCAAGTCTGCAGCTTATCTGAGGTAGGAGTGTACTGTTTTTTTGGTTACAAACCCAAAAAAACTATTGGAGAGATCACACACTATCCAATTGGTAAGTTTTTTACTTCAAAGTAACAAGCTATCAGATGCTACTTGCCTCAGGTCAAGGTACCAAACACAGTAATTCAAGCACTTGTTGGAGAAGACTTGCCATGTAATTCCAAATTAAGCATAACACAAAATCAATATGGGACTACTGTGCACATCCCCAACCTTGAGCTCAGAACAACAAAATAAAATTTACCACAATAACAATTATGAGCATGGCAGTGCATAGGAAGAAAAAAGAATGAAGCAACAATGATGGTAGGCAGCAATGCTACAACATGAAATTCAAATACTTAAGCTAGTAGATGAACATAACCATACATCAAACTTCATGCACAAGCACTTTACATCATAGTGAAATTCAACGGTTAAAAACCAAAGATTAGGAAAACATAACAAATATTGCTTCAAAAAGGAAGAAATTGGAGAGAAAAAATCTTTCAATACAGCACAGACATTCTCAGAATAATAGGGAAAGCACCTTTCTGATTTCATCAAGAAGGTTGTAAAAGTCAGCATTGTGAGGGCCATATTCATTGTGGCATAGCTCATGCAACATGGTGTCAAGAACTTGTTCATAAGGAAAGAAATCCCACTCATTGCTTGGCCTGCGCAATCTGAGTTTGATCTCAGCAACTCCTCCTCCTACGTTCAGCCCCATGAGAGATGGATTGGCAGGACTGCAATTTGGAAATGTGCGCGCGCGCGCGCGCACACACACACACACAGACACACACGCACGCACACACACATGTAAATTGGCTACAAAACAAGAAAGGGAAGAAAAATTAAAGAATGATGGAAGGAAGAACTGCTTAGTACCAAAACTCAGAAAGGATTTTGACTTTCCACTTGTGCTTGTACATGATTGGTTGAACCTGTTTTGCCACTTTTTCAAGAATTCTCCTTGCATCATCTTCTCCAATCCTTTTAAGGGGTTTGACTTCCCAAACCTTGTTAAGATCATTGAGATCCATAATAGGCTATGTAAAGGAAGAGACTTTGACTATCAAGCCATAGCTACAAGACCTTCGGTCGCGTATTTTATGTATGTATGCTCTTAACAACCAAGAGAGTGTCCAAAAGTCAACACACTTCATTGATTATATATACTGGAATTGAAAAGCACCCATAAACATGGAATCAAACAATAGTAAAACAGTGATGATAACATCTGGGAGTTAGGATAATACCAAGTACCTGCAATTCTGGGAATCAGCCCATGTAGCCAACCATTAGAGAAAAGAAAAACCAGGAGAGATAGGCCCCATTGGCCAATACAGGTGAGTTGGGATTCCAACCAGCTGTCCTCTTTCTAGGGAAGTTACTAGGGAAGTTATACTCAAGTCATCCAAGAATAAGTTGATTTATATTAATGAGGACAATATTTTCCTTAAATTACATCCCTGCCCCCTCTAGCTAGATTTTTTTTTTTTTTTTTTTCTGGTTTCCATAACAGTTCAATATTCTGATATGTACCATCTAAGCGTCTGACCTTTCTATGCCCATTTAACCCATAGTATTCGCGTGTTCTTTTTCATAGTCTCCTTTCTTTACCTTGTTTTTAAACACTTAGTATGGGTTAGATATTAGAGTAAGACAAATAGCAAAATATTGAAATTAGGACATTTACTTGTTTGATTTAAGTTTACAGTAGTTAAGAAAAATAAGAAAAGTGAAATAGTAAAGAGTGGAGCAGGAGAAATGAAGGGTTTTTTTTTTCTCTTTTTTTTTTTATAGTTTTTACAATTTTTTATTATTTTGTTTTTTATTTTTTTTGCGCACAACTCTACTTAAGATGTGCCTTGTTTCATCGTTTTGTCCCCAAGTAAAAATAAAAATAAAGAGAGCATCATATTAGGTCGTCGGTCAACATAAAATTAGGCTATGACAAATTGTCATTATAGGTTACAAGCCATACGATATTAACTAGGTACGATTAGTATTCTATTAACGGTCCAATTTTGACTATTTTTGTTTATTATTGACATACCACATCATTCAAATGACATACTAAAGCACATCTCATAAATTTTTACAGGCAAAATTATTTTTTAGGTAGAATTTATTGAACTACATTATGCAATATATACATAGACAAAAAGGGAAAAAAATAATTTCTTGGAATTAGTTAGCAGAATTAAGTCTTGAAAGAATAAGTATATGTTAGAAAAATAACTCTACTATTGTTAGAAAAATAGTTCTAATACCACTATTAGAAAAATAACTCTGATAACATTAATAGGAAAAATATTATAATTTTATTAATATGATAAAATAAATATATAATTAAAATATTTTAATAATAATTGAAATATTCGTATTAATAATTTAAAAATATTTATATAATAATTTTAAAATATATAAATAATATAAATAATATATTTTTATATAAAAATATATAGAAAAAAGTCGGAAAGAATTGAGATAGTTTAAATTGTTTTTATCAATACGAGGATACATAGTCTTCATCTTTCCCTAAGCCCTTTGTGTAGCTTTAAAAGTGTGTTGGAAAAAAAAAAAAGGCAATTGTCAATTTGGGAGACTGTAAATTCTTTTCTTTTTACACTTCTTTATTTTATTGTTTCCTACTCTTACACTTGTGGTCTAATCTCATTAATAAGTGGTACAAGGACTTAGTTTATCTCCAAATGTGCTAACTCTCATCAGACTATTATATTTTCTAATGCGATTATCCATGCACGAATTGCTCAAGAAAAGAAGACAGTCTGCAATGTAGAGAAATAAAAAGAGGAATGCACTCTTTGTAGCATTTTCTTCAGCAAATGATATTTTAACGCGATCCCTATATTCTATGTACTCTGACTGAACTGCTTCTTTTGTAGAAGGAGCCAAGAAAAGTTATACGTCTGGAATTGGTGGACTGCTGGTAAATGGCCATATTGGGAATTGAAACCACAGGGAGCTACCATTTGATAAAACTTGACAATTTGAAACAATTTAAAAATTCATACTTTGTTTATAAGAGGGTTTCATATAAGTTTAAAACCAAAGCAAACCAAAAGCATTGGCATACAATATATATATATATATATATATATATATATATATATATATATATATACAGAACAATTACTTTTTTCTTCCATTCAAAAATAGGGTTTTAGGATTAGCATTTAGTCAAATAATTTTTTAAGATACGTAAGAACAAGTTGGATTTTTAGTGTCTTAATCTCAAACAAAAAAAAAATTAGTGTAATTTAGGATTAGATAATATGCAAAAGTTCCCATAAAATAAAATGACGAAGTAAAGAATGATGTATTGTATCATTAATCAATTACAAAATGTTAAAAATGTTAAAGTGAGCCGTGAGATAAATGAATAAAATTAAAAATTAAAACGTAATTTAATTTATTTTAATTTAAAAATTATTTTTTTAAAATATTAATTAATTAAATTATAAACTAATAAATTAATATTTTTTTAATTCAGTTAATTTAAAAATTTTGTAAAAATTTAAGAAAATATTTTTTAATATTTTATTTTTTAATATAAAAATTATATTATTAAAATTTTTTAACATATTTGATATTAAATATTTTATTTTATTAATTTAATTTTAATTAAAATAATTAAATTAATTAAAACTTAAATTTTAAAATTTTTTAATTTAATTACTGATTAAGTTTTTAAAACATTGAATTGAAGGTAGTTAACTGGTTTTAGTCAATTTGTAAATTGCGAGCACTCAGCAGCACAATGAATTGGCTTGCGCAAGCAGTGTACAAATGGCGCCAATCCTCCGCTCGGCCCCAATCCTCTGCCCTGAGGAACACAGTCCATATGTCTTTTGAACCCAATCATCTTTCGAGACAATTGGGATCCTCGTGTGATTTAGCTCGAACGAACTTGATTTGTATAGACCACTGTGCAGACAATAATCGACCCAAAAACCAGTAATACGGCGGTGACTGAGGTTCTAACTAATATAGTCCTATCTCTGCTATATGCTTTCTCATCTCTCCACCGAGAAACGGCGAGAAAATTCTCTCTCTTCCAAGAAACTGCGAACAAGTTCTTTCCTTTGAAGGAATACACCGAAATGGAGAGACCCTTTTGCTTTCATTTTCAATCAATTGCGTTCTTGGTGCTGCTCTTCTTCTCTTCTACTCTCTGCCATGCAAGACCATACCCAGAAACAGGTTTACTCTATTCATTCTATCTTCAATCACTCCGTTCATGAAGCAAAGAAACTATTTGCAAAACCATTTAGGATATTTCTTGGAAAAAGAAGTTGCTTTTGTTGATTTTTATGTCTCCGAGTCACCGATTAGTAAATCCTTTCTTTAGCAGTTTATTGTTGTTTTGCTTTAACTTTCTTGGTGATTAAACAAAGGCTAGCAGTCTAGTTTACTAAAGATTTTCCTTCATCTTGAATCGTTCTCAGGACCAATTTATCTGAAGTTTGTGTTCAATGCCACTGAATTTCCATCAGAAGAAAACTACGATTACATAATAGTGGGAGGTGGGACCACAGGTTGCCCATTGGCTGCCACTTTGTCACAATCTTTTCGGGTTCTTGTTCTTGAACGCGGTGGTGTTCCTTACGGAAACCCCAATTTGATGACCCAAGAAGGTTTCTTGCCTACACTTACTGAGGTGGATGCATTCGATTCTCCTGCCCAGCCCTTCACGTCAGTTGAGGGTGTCCACAATGCCAGAGGGCGTGTTCTCGGCGGCAGCAGCGCGATCAATGCTGGATTTTACAGCCGTGCAGACCATGATTTCTATCAGAAATCAGGTGTCAATTGGGACCTCGCAGTTGTGAATCAGTCATACCTTTGGGTTGAAAAGTCTGTCGTCTTTAGGCCAGAGCTTAGGAATTGGCAATCAGCAGTTAGAGATGGATTATTGGAAGCTGGGGTTGAGCCATATAATGGTTTCAGTTTGGATCATCAAGTGGGAACAAAGATTGGTGGATCAACTTTCGACAATTCAGGTAGGCGGCACAGTGCAGCTGACCTTCTCAACAATGCAAATGCTGCAAACATAAGAGTTGCTATCCATGCAAGCGTGGAAAGGATTCTTTTGGCGTCTACCCATCGGTACTTAAGGGCTAGACCTTCTGCTATTGGGGTAGTGTACCGTGATCAGATGGGGCGGTATCACCATGCCATGGTGCATGAAAATGGGGAGGTGATTCTATCTGCTGGTGCAATAGGAAGTCCACAGTTGCTATTGCTGAGTGGTATTGGCCCAAGACCTTACCTGTCATCTTGGGGAATACCTGTGGCCTATGACCTTCCATACGTGGGACAATACCTATATGATAATCCACGCAATGGTATCTCCATTTTGCCTTCAATTCCCCTGGAGCAATCTCTGATACAGGTTGTTGGGATCACTGAATCAGGAGCTTATGTTGAAGCAGCCTCCACTGTCATCCCGTTCACGGCTCCTGCTCGTTCAGCTTTCATCAGGGCGCCAACATATCCACTGTATCTTTCTGTAGCCACGCTCATGGAGAAAATCATCGGTCCCCTCTCCACCGGCTCAGTAAGGCTGGCTTCCACTGATGTGAGAGTGAATCCACTTGTGCGATTTAATTACTTTTCCAACCCGGTGGATGTAGAAAGGTGTGTGAATGGCACACGAATAATTGTAGATGTGCTAAGGAGCCGGGCCATGAGAGACTTTATGGTTCATGAATCGTTTGGAACACGAAATTTCAGGTTCGTGGGGCCCTTGTTGCCTGCTGACGAATCGAATTTTGCACGGATGGCTGATTTCTGTCGTCGAACTGTCAGTACCATATGGCATTATCATGGGGGCTGCGTCTTGGGAAAAGTTGTTGATCGTGATTTCCATGTCTTTGGGGTTGGATCACTCAGAGTTGTTGATGGCTCAGCATTTTCTGTTTCACCAGGGACCAATCCACAGGCTACTTTGATGATGCTTGGGAGGCAAGTATTTCAACTTTTTCCATTGCTCACGGTTGTGCAAACGTGTTTGTCTAAGATACTGACTGTTCCTTTGGTTTGCCATGCCAGATATGTTGGACTACAGATAATCAGAGAGCGGACGGGACACAAATAATGTTTTTTTTCTTTTTTTTTTAATTTCTTTTCCCGCCAGGTTCCTGTTTTCTACCTTGGTTTGTGTTGACAATGCTCAGGATAATTGGCATGCCAATAAATAGAGTATATAGCGGTGAAGAAGCGCAGCATTTTTCCTTTGTTCGGTTGAAAGGAACAAAGAAAGAAAAAGGGCTGAGGATTTTTTTTCTTTTAAAGGCAGAGGATGATGGTGGCTTCTTGCCTTTTTTCGAATGTTTCATGTAATTCATAGAGCAATGAAATTTCCTATGTGCATAAATTCCTTGTTTCTTGATTGAACTATTTCCTTTGAAATGACAAAATGTTGACCTCTAATGGAGATACACTTACTGGAAAATGAGTCAGCAAATCCCTTACTCTGCTGTGGTCATCTTTGCTGATATGCAAATATTCTCAAAGTTTTGCAGATCACTTCTGATAATCTGGTCTCGACTGCCTCAGTTCACACTTTTGACGTCTGCATCGTTTGTCAAATAGTCTAAAAAACCACGCTCATGCAAAGAAAGCATTTTGAAGGACTCATTCACTAGTAGGCATTGAAGCAGCAAGTCTTTCTCTGCCTTTTCCCCCCAGGTATTGTCTTATGCTTAGGCCATGTAACAAATCAAAAGCAAACATCCAATTATTTTTGTTTAATTGTTCTGTGTATATTCCCACACGTGTGTCTTTATATACTGGACAGTTCTGCTTGTACAGAATAGTCGAAGATCTTATAACTTGTGTAACTGTATCTTTACTGCAAATTTCTTTGGCCTTTCTTCCCTATATTTGGATGATCCCACCCTCTTGACGGAAGAGAGTTGCCTGCTACTAGTGTGAAAGCCGTACAACTTGCAATAATCTATAATATTATGACATGTTTAGCCCATGAAAATATCATAATTTTTTTAATTAAAATAAGATTAATATTTAATTAAATTTAAGATAATAAAATTTTTAAAAAGAAAAAATAATAAAAGAAATTATGTATAATTATTTATTAGGATAATTTAATTTTTAAATTTATATTGAAATTTTAAAAATTAAGTTAAATTAATTAGTTGAACTAATAAAATTAAAAATTAGATTGTAATTTAATTCAGTTTATTTTAAAAATTATTAATTTTGAAAATTGATAATTAAATTAATAACTAACTGATTGGATTGTAAATTAATAAATTAATCATAATTTTTTTAGTTAAGTTAGTTTTAAAAATTTATAAAAAATTAAGAAAATATTTTATATATTTTTGATTTTCTTAAAAATTAAAGTTACATTATTAATTTTTTATATACTTAATATTAAATACTAATTTTATATATTTAATTCTAATTAAAATAATTAAACTAATTAAATTTTAAATTTTTAAATTTTTTGACTTAGGTTCAGTTTTAAAAACCTTAGTTTACACATATATTATAATTAAAATCATCTAACTAATAAAAAAAAAATACCTATATGGGAAAACATTATAATGATTAATTAGGGGAATATATAACTAAATAGAAAAACACTTAAAAATAAAAATTTTTGAATAGTTGTATAAAACCTAACTAGTTCCCATAATGAATTAATAATGAAATTATATTTGAAAATTGAGCTTTAGGCTTTTAACATTTCTTTTAATTTATAAAATCTTAGACTACTCATTTTATGTTAGTTCCCTTGGGAAAAACTCAATGTTGAGTTCAAGTTAGGTTTTAAATATAAAGAATAGATAAATATCTACAATAGTAAAGGTCATTAAAATCTCTTATTAATTAAGTAGATTAATCACATAGATATTGTTATTAATTTTCATCAACACTTAATAAAAACCATATTTATTAGGTTACATCTTATTATAGAAACTAATGGGAAATTGCTATTTGCAAAGAAACACTATCATCATATCATCATTTTGAAATAACTCCCTCATTCAATGTTTATTTGTAGCTTTCTTATACTTCTTGTTGACAATCTTTAACTTATGTTTCATCTCAATTTAGATAGATTATACATGGTTTGCAAAATGCTTAACTATAATGTTAGGACATGAAATTTGAGGAAACTTAACCAAATCTAAAGTATATTACAAATATTTAGTGCAATTAATAGAAAAAAGAGACTTCCTTAGAGTATGTGAGCTACCTTGTTGTTGACAAACTTTATTTGGGCTAAAGTAAAGTTCATTTTTTTGGCTTGTATTCACAAATACTTTGAATGAGTTTACCTAGGGCTTATATAGTGTAGAGGCAATAAAATCTCATCTGATGAAAGAGAAAGAGGTTAATGCATTATTGAGTGAATTCTCTAATTTATTTGTTAAATTCATAAGTTTACCCCAAGGTGAGCACATGATAATTATATTCCTTTGTCGCCTAGAAGTATGCTTACTAATATTTAACCCTATCACTATCCATAATTCCAAAAGGAAGAGATTAAGAAAATTGTGAATGAAATGTTGGAAATAGGCACCATTAAGCCTAGTGTTAACCCCTACTCTTTTCTTGTTCTTTTTGTAAAGAAGAAAGATGAATTTTGGAAATGTATGTAGACTATTAGGAAGTTAACCATGCTATTGTGAATGATAAATATCTTATTCTAATTGTTGATAAGCAACTAGATAAGTTAAGAGTTACCTAGCTATTCATTAAACTTGATTAAGGCATTATGTAGCTTATTGGGATTCATTGACTATTATTGCCAATTTGTTCATAATTATGAAAAGATTGGTGTTGATTTAACAATTTTTTTAAATAAAGATTCATTTAAATGAAATGATAAAATAAATGAAGTGTTTGTTCATCTAAAATATCCTATGATCATAATATCAATTTGTGTCTCATCTGATTTTAATAAGATATTTATTATTGAATATAATAGTTCAATATCTCCTTTTTATATATATTTTTTAAAATCATTACTCTTAAATGACTATTTCCAATTCTTTCTCTTTATATTCTAAAAGATATATTTTTTTATTTTCTTATAAAAGGAAAAAAAAAATCAATTACTTTCTAACAACTATCCTCAATTTTTTTTAAATTATATTAAAAAAAAGTTAACTAGTTAAGTCATTTTATTCAAAGTTTTTATAAATACTAGTTGATAGCTAATATCATATTAATTTTGATACAAAATTTTTATTCACAAACTCCTCTATTTATGATAAGTCATCTAACTCTTTAACTAATAATTTTTACTTTAACTTTATATCAAGTCCATATGATTAAAAGTATAAAATTTTGTATTTTATGTCATTGAATTCTAACAAAATAATATGCTACATACTCAACATTTTGGTGTTGTTTACTTTATGATTAATAAAATGATAATTATGATTATTATTTTAACTTACAAAATATTTATTAAATTATATATAGCACAATAATAAAATATAGTAAAAAATTATGCTTAAGGTCTCGTATTAAAAGTAAGTTGGTCCAATTACCTATTAAGTTTGGATTTCACCGCATGTATTTGATTTTAGATGTATTTCATCATTTACCCAAAAAATATAATTTATTATAATTTTCAATATCTCTCGCATTACTCATAAATTATATACATATGGAGGATAAAACAAAAACATTTTAACTTGGACGATGCCCTAATACGAGCAATTCACATTCAAGCCGGCCCAAAGCAAGTGCCGCGCCTGGAACAAGCCTAATTTCCAAAGAAACCAACCAAACCTCACTTCAGGCCCAATTTCTAATTATTTGGCCATAACTCTCCTTTTTTTCTTTTTTTTTTTTAAATTTTTTTGTGGGTGAAAAAGAAAAAAAGCTAAGACTATTATTATAAAATTCAAAGTTGGTGTATTGATTAATCCAAGTTAAAGTCTGTATTATAATTTTTTTTATAAAGTTAATGATTTTAATTTTCCTTTTACTATTAAGCTTATGTCTTAACATCGTTTGGTATGATAATTCATCCTGTCTTAAAAATACGCATATTAATATTATATATTATATTAATTAAGCCAATAATAGTAAAAGAAAAATTTTAAAAAAAAAAAGGAAAAAGGGAAAAGAGTAACCCGGTTAATATTAATAATAATAATAATAATAAACCCAAGTAGTCATTCAACTCATTGTGGCCTCCTCTCCTGTGTCTTTTTGGGAGACTTTTACGTCTTCATCTCCGGCGCGTCGGCCAGATTTACGAACGTTTTCATCTGCTCCGACTAAATCATAAAAAAGGGGTTTCTGCATATAGATCTATCGATTACGTTAGTGCTACTTTTAAAATTCTTCAGTCTCTAGTTTTGTATTTTCATGTATAGTTTGTGAGTTGACCTAGTATTTCTTTTTCTATTCTCTCTTTTTAAAAAAAAAAAAAAATTGCATGGATTATTATATATGTTCCATTGAACTTGTTTTCGGTTAATTTTGAATGTCATTTATGCGACCTTTTTTTTTTTTTTTTTTTTTTTTTTTTGGGAGCAGGAAAAGTTCTGAATTTGCTTTGAAATTTGCGATGTAAGTGCTTTTCTTCTCATTTTACAGGAACTAGTTATATTCCTTGTTTTATGTAAGTTGTAGTTTGTGTTCGCTCTTGTGCACTTTAAGATTATTGTTTGTTGTTCCCATCTGTCTAGTTGCGCTTTTCATGATTGATTGGCCTATATGTATATGTATATATATATATTATATGGAGAGTTATGGGTATGCAGTCAATGTACTCATGTTAAGCTGTGGAGAGTCATTTTGGATATTATTTCTTTCCTGAGCGTTTGCCTAAAGTTTGCTTTATTTCCAAGAATTTTAGCACTGAGATGTACGGGCTGAAGGGTAATGACAAGTAGAATGTGGAATTCATTGAAGCTATTAGAGTGCATAACATGAGGCTGTTCACAAATTGTCTTCTTCTTTTCCTCTGTTAGAGGATCGTGTCTAATGCTATAAGTGCTGGAGGGGGGCAGCCTCACCATAGGCTGGTTATAATTGAAAAGCAGCCGGAAGATAAAAGGGAATTCAATTAAAGAAAGCAACTCTGTTTTTTGTGCTATTATGTTGATCTGAATATCTTGTATCACATAACAAGAAGGCAAAGTCATGCCTAGCATGATGTTTTGAAACCAAGTTCACCAGCTCTTTGATAGCCTCTGCTACCATATTGATAAATGAAACATTGGGGAGGAAGTCTACCTTTTCTTGTTTCATTTAATAGCCTTACAATGCCTTCCTTTGTACTGCTATGTCGGCTATGCACTTCTAAATACTTGCCCTGTGAAAGCTTCTTACCTGGCTCATATTAATGGTTATTATTATCATTTTCACCTTAGTTGATTACCTTGCTTTGCCACTTATGCTAGTCAAAAGAAAGGCCTATGAAATCTGGTTTACATCTTTCTTCTCTCCAATTTTCATTTTCCAATGTAATGTATTGGTGATTGATAATGGTTTCTGGCAACCAATTCGCTGAGTAGTTTTGTTTTTGTTTTGTTTTGTTTTGTTTTCTTCCTTAGTTTATCATGTAAAGTTCTGATTTATTTTACCCTTCTGTCTCTTGAACCAGAATCAGAGACCATTTGACCTTTTAACACAGATATTGACAGGCAATGATTTATTCTAGAATTAAAACATGGGCTGGAAAAAGTTATGGGCATTTTTAGTTAAATTTTTGATAATCAACAGTTAGCTCAAGCTGAGCCAAAAAGAAAAAAAAAGGGATTCAATCATGTCTACTCAACACCTATGTTTCTTTCCATTGTCTCCCTTTTTTTTATTGATATGCAGCTTGATTTTCTATGTTACTTGTATTAGGGCGGATGAGGAACTCGTTGATCCAAAGAAGTATCTTGAAGAGGCTTGCAAGCCCAAGTGTGTGAAACCTTTGCTTGAATATCAGGTGTGTAATTAAAATTTGTATTACAAACTGCTTTACCATCACTTAGGTGCAATATTTTTCTATTGTTTGTGGAACTTTATCTTTTATCTGATTTTTACCTGCATGGTTTGTTGCATTTCACAAGCTTCATGAAATGGCCAAAGTAGCCATAAGACCTGTTGCTTCCTTTTGCATGAAAAAATTACAGAATAAGAATCTCTTAATATTTTCTCATTCACTTTTGATGAGTTCCTATTGTCGCATTTAAGAAGCAAAAAATATGTTTCATGTCATGTCCCGAGAGTGTTACTGTGTGGATGACATATATCTTTGAAATGCTCATTCATGATTTTTCTTTGTTGTTCAGTTGTTGGAATTTAATGGTTCTTTGTGCTCTTGGTTTCTAGAGATCCCAATTCTCAACTTCTAGATGGTTGAGCAGCCTCTTTCAAAGAAATTATCATATTTGCTCTCTATTGTCTGGACATCCAGTTGGGATGGGAAAACATTCTATTCACAAATTCTTGTGAGAAAGAGAGAGAGGGAGAGAGGTGAAGAAATAGAATCTTGGATTTGCATTCAACTCTCTCTTTTACTCATGCATTGAATTGCCTATAAAAATTATGTCTGTTCGTATCATATATGACATATTACTCCTATGAATGCAAACCATATTTTTGTTCCAGTGTCTGAAGTCTTGGAATCTATTGGGGATATGTATTAATGGTAGTTGTTTACTTTGTTCCATCCTCATTCTTTAGCTACTAGTTGGTTGATAATTTTTGGGCCACAGGCATGTACAAAGAGGATTGAAGGTGATGGAACTGGGCAAAAGCACTGCACTGGACAATATTTTGATTATTGGTTTTGCATTGACAAATGTGTGAGTGATAATTTTTGGACTGCTGGAGTCTTTTTACGATCTGTCTCATTTATATTCTGCTTAAATGGCCTTGCTGAATGGTCTGATGCAGGTTGCGCCGAAACTGTTTGAGAAATGCAAGTAAAATGAAGATGAAATAAAACGTCATGTTCTCCTGCTTTTTGATCAAGTAACTGTTTGCAATCTCCTTGATTTTGTGTATCAATTTGGTAATTGTTTGCCCGGTTTCATTCCCGAGACCCTGGTGCTTTTCGACAATGCTGGGATGTGATGAATAAAACAGGACCAAAGGAAATGAAATATGGGTGAAACTAGAAGGCTACTTTGAATTGCATCCAAAAAAAATTCAAAGACCTTGCTAACCTCATGAACTATTTACTGAATGTTTTGATATGTGTTTATTTATTTTACTAATTGTGTGCATTTGTGGAAACCAATTACAAAACTGATGGCCTCAATGGGTGTAACGCGCTGCCAAGACCAACTTGATCTAATAGAAACTTAGGATTGTTTAGAACTCTATGTTGCATATCAAACTCGATTAAAGAAAGGACACTATTTACTACTATGGTTAGGATTGGAAACTCAGTGCAGCTTTTTGTTTCTGTCTCGCCATATCCAATAAATGAATGCACACCAATTTAGTGCGGGAGCAGCTATCTGTATATGTGCGTTCTCTTTCTACTAAGAAATTCTTAGTAGGACGTAAGAATTTCATTCCCCCAGCTTGTTTTGCGGCCCTAGGAATGCCCAATGGCCCATGGAGAACCCTTTTATCACATTTCCTGCATAAATGGAAATCCTTGATAACGCTGCCAACCAAGCAACAAACCTGTCATAGAGCTGAAATAAGGGTGGACCAGAAAGGTGTGACATGTGCTGTGGTGCACGAAGATGTCTGGACGAGAGGGAGATACCAAACTTACCATCTACCACAATGAATTGCAGCGAAGAGAGATCTAAAAATAAGGAAGAATAGACAGAGATATGAACCGAAAAAGCAGGTACATTGTGCTGGTATAGTGGATGAGTTGCGTATAGAGGCAAGCGCAGCGACGGAGATAATTACTAATTCTCATTGATCATTTGCCTTCATTTTAAATTTATATTACTTTAGCTACAAGTTATGTGAATGTATACGTAAATAATTTAAGACCTACAACATGAAATAGGGAAAAAAAAGATCCATATTTTGACATAGTCTGACCGCATATGTGTAGCCTAATTTTTGCTCCGTATCTTCAAAAAAGCCTCTAATTTCAATACACGTAACTTGTTTAATACTTAACCTTGGCTCTAGCCATATAATGATCTTTGACCGTGTCGATTAATTTCCTTTATTGATCCTCGATTAGACAGTCTACCTTGCAAAAAGAAGAAATTGGAGCTGTTTGTGACCCTCGTTGTCATTTGACTAGAAATCCGTGGAAAGTTTCCCAGTAAATTGCTGTCCAGGAATTATATGTTCTTAGCTACAGTTTCTCTCTGTAGCTTTCCTGCTAACTGCAACGAGACTCTGCCAAAATGTAACTCAATTTTCTATTACAATGTCCCAACAGAGACAATCCCTCTCAAAACATACACTTACAAACGCACAAACCTACCTACACAGCCACAAACATAAAAGAGCAGCCAAGATCTTCACAAGAAAGAAACAAGTAGCTATATTAATTAACACCCCCTAGCTCCATCCATGGCTGCTTCTTCTACCAAACCCATTTTCACCCCTCCTTCCCGTGATCATCTACTCCACCTATTCGCAGTCATCAAAATCCTCAGTTAATCTCTCCTTTCTCTGTAACAACGCCATATCCTCCAACCCCACCTCGCTAAAACTCTCACCTCGTCCTCATTTCCATTGTAAATCTTTGTTTTTCAACAGCACGATAGGGTCATCCGAGGAAGCATCATTGTCAAGTCGAGGGACATCAAGACGACCTCTGAATTGGGGTCAAAGCCAACTATACTGGTCTCCGACAAGCTTGGAGACAAGGGTCTTGAGCTTTTTACGCATCTTTGGCAACGTGGACTACTCTTACGACCTCCTTCCGGATGAGCTTTGCAATAAGATATCCTCATGCGACGCACCGATCGTGAGAAGCGGCACCAAGGCAACGAAGGAGGTGTTTGTGGCCCCCGAGAGGCGGCTGAAGGCTGTTGGAAGGACTGGAGTGGGAATTGACAACGTGCATCTGCAAGCTGCCACGGAGTTTGGATGCTTGGTGGTCAATGCCCCAACCGCTAACACGGTTGCGGCTGCCAAGCAGGGCATCGCCTTGCTCGCTGCCATGGCGAGGAATGTTGCACAGGCTGATGTGTCCATGAAAGAGAGCACAATGCCCCCATTCATAATCTCTCTGCATTTGTGATCAAATGAAAAAATTAAAATTCTTAAATAGAATTTGTAATAAAAATATACGGTGTCGTAGTAAAGCCAAAAATATCAAACATTTAATGGAATAATAAAAATTTTTTTTGATGCATAGAATTTGTTGAATTTACTTGCTCACGTATTTACTTTAGTCTGTGCTTTTTTTTTTTTTTTTTTTTTTTTAATTTTACGTTGTGGCATATGAACAATCCAAAATGTTAGATAGACGGAATATTAATGGGTGGAATGAACAGTAATATTTTTTTTTTTTTTATTATAGTTGTAATTGATAATCATAATCAATTAATTTTTTTTTTTTTTTTTTATATTTACAAATTACTGTCCTATCTATGAGAGTAAATGTAGCAACAAACAAATAACGAAAGTCGTCAATGTTGCATATAATGCTGTTCAAAGCAATTAAATCAGAGTTGAGTTCCTTCTACAGTGGTAAATTGAGCAATCTCAGTTAAGGGAAAATTCCAGAGTATGTCAGGGGAGCGAGACCCGGTAGATTCGTCAACGTTAATGTTATTTCGTCATTTTGACATGATGCTAACCATCCGGTAATACAACTCAAAAAATGAAAAAGGGAACGACATCGCATCCGAGTTGCTTGCCAACTAATAATCTCTGATAACATCAGGGCAGTTGGACATTCATGTAAAAAGTTAACAGGCGCGTCAACTGTGTTTCAATTGGCAGAAGGCCGCACGTATGAGATGCCACAGCGCAAATCAGAATCATTAGGAAACAGAGTTTGCTGCTACTCTTGGCAAAGAAATAAAACGCGCCATCATATTGCGTTTGGTCACCGTCCATGGTGGTTGCACCATAGCTTCTTTTCGAGCTTGTTTTGGTATGCCATTCATCGAGCAGCATAATGGATTGGTACTTGAAAAATGAGAGAATAAACAGGCACACTTACATATACATACCGTATATACACTTCAACTACAAATAACTCATAATACAAAACTAAAGTCTATGCTTTTAAGGCCGTGTCAACTTCAACAGCATTTCTCCCCCCCCCCCCCCCCCCCCCCTTTTCCCTCAAACATTTAATTTAGCGTACGCTGCTCCCACATTATATAAGTTATCCAAGCTTCCCTCTTTTCTTAAAAGAGGTTTTCCCAAGACCTCAAAGTTCACTATTCAAGCTTTTAGTCACTAAAATTCATCTACTCACTAAAACTCATCTAGACGATAGACTCGTGTTCACATACATTGATTTATCATAACCTTTATTTTTTATTAGAACTGAAGGCAGTGTAATTAGCTGGTTCACAGAAAACAATGAATAAAGGGTCTGTCGGAGCATGACTGCTGGAAAAAAGCACGGAAGATACCATGCAAATTCCCATAGAAAGGCAACTAGAGCAGCATAGTCCAAGAGCAGGGTAATACCAGTTGACATTATTACATGCTCAATACCAGGCCAAACGTGAATCATAACTCTGGTCTTAAATTCCAATACACCACACAGGCTAACAAAAGAAAGCTTCATTAGAAAAGTCGTTCATCTGTCTCAGCATTTAGAAAAATCATCCTTTCCAACTCACTGTTGTGTTGTATCTGAACGGATTGCTGTTAACATATAGATAATATATTTCTCATCAGAATATTGTCACTAAGTAATCATACACAAATCAAAAGGTAATACAATATGACAGAAATTGAGTATTATCAACAAAATGAAATTCAAATAAATGAAAGAAAAACTGTTGCTGAAAAAACATCCATTGCATCTTCTCCCTTAACCAACAATCTATGGCTAAGGTCATGCAACACACAAAACCCCTCTTCCAAGTTTGCCTCTCCTTATGATACCAATTCGGACCATTACAATTAACGAAAGAATAGCACTACTTAGGAGCCTTTTTCCAGTTCCAATCAGAATTTGGACAGAAAAGAGCCATTCAAGTTCTATAATATAGCTATGATCCACCTAGATAGCAATTAACACAACAAAGTTGGGATAAGCAATTTCCTTTTCACACCTTTACTAGGTTTTCTGTGAAGCAACCACCTGTGTAATAAATAAAAGCAGATATCCATCCAGCCTTCTCATTTAACAAGAAGATTTTCATGTCAACAGACTTTTAACTAATATTCATACACCACTATCCCATTATATAATTAAATTAAAGAAAAATTAGATGACAGCAAAGCAATTAATTCCTCAATACAAAACATAATACCAAATAATCCAGGAAAACCGTAGACCATACATGACAGATAAAAGCTCTTTTTGCCGACATTATCAATTATACAGGCTACAAGGAAATATGAGGGAACGGGAGGGAGAAAAGCATGAGAGAAGCTGCTAAGTAAATGAATACTTAATCTGCCCTTAGTGCTTTAAAACCCTCATTGAATTCCCTTTCATAAGATGTTGTTCAATGTCCTTTAACTCGCCAGTGGCAGAGAACAAACAGACAGCAGAACCTTAATATCCACAACAGTTTGTTAACCAGCACGCACAAATGTTTTCTAGTTGACCCATCCCACCTCCTTGCATTGCCATTCAGACAATCAAGAAACGAGCAAGTTATTGGCACTCGAGCAACTTTGATGAATCGAGAAATCCTTCGCACTCCAAGCCTAATGACTGAGATCATTTAAATGCTTAAGACCCAAATTCAGAAAATCTAGATGTGAATCAAGACCCAATTTTTAATTCCGTGAACCGTCATATTCAACGGTGGACTGGCCTTCAAAGCTCAATTGTAAGACATACAGGCAGGCAGGCAGACAGGCTCATAAAATCTAGAAAATTTGATGACAGAAAATGCCATTAATTGTACACAGGATAAAAGACAATCAAAACCCAATATCAAACAAGATAAGAATCAAGAGCAGCCGTAACTCGAGTTGAAAAAAGAGATCCCTAGATATCAAAGTCCCCAGATCATGAAAAGAAAAACAAAGCAAAAGAAAAAAGAGACAAAGACATACAGGGTTTTTCAGGCTGGCCATCAAGCCACTTGGAAACGGAGAAATGGACCTTCTCGCGAGAGTGTGCTTGGGTCCTGTAAGGCTCCTTTAAGCTGTTCCTCACCATATTGGCGCATATGTTTGAATAAGTTATGTATGTCATCCCGGCTGCTCTCCAAAACGGCACCGCCGCGTTCGACGCCATCTCTTCTCTCTACCTAACCAAGCATGAACCAACGTATTTATCTTCGTTCTTTCACTTTACTCACTCCGTCATCAAGTACTCGTCTTTCTTCTTTTGGGTACGTGCAAACTGTGCGTGCTCCTGTGACCCAAAATCCATGGCCTAGGCCTCACTGCGCCTTTCTTTTATACATATGCATGGATATGGATATGGAACTGGGCCAAGAATGAACTTTTTCCAAACCACATGGACCTCACTTATGTACGCCCATCCTCAGTTTGAATCCATAAAGGGACCATTTCAGCCTCCTCCTCGACCGAGACAGAGAGCAGCAAAAGAAGAGCAGAGCAAGCAATGCCCATGTCATACAATCTTCGCGTCCACAATCTATACTTATATTCACCTTCACCACTGAAAATCCTTCCTTCCCAGCTATCCCTATCTGCCACTTTCATACCTACCGACGCCATAGGTTTTTTTATTTTTTTGCCTTTTCGAAAGATCCTATCCTAGAATTCCTTTGCTTTTCTGGTTTTGTTTTTTGTTTTTTGTTTTGATTTTTTCCGGTTACTTCACAATTCTCTCTGTTGTGCTCCTGTATTTGTTGTTACAGGCTTCAAGGACAAAAGGGTTGGCAAGGCGAGACTTGTCCACTTGTCTGGCGTAGCAGTCAGAGCTGTTGATGGAGGTGGGAGAAGAGGGTACTACTACCAGTACCATCAGTCGGCCTGGGAAGACAAGCCCTATGAGATTCTTCCAAGTGGGAAAAGGGCATACTTTGATGAGCAAGATGTGGTCACGTTCCTTGATCCTCCTAAGGAGTTGATTCCTCTTGACCCTTCTTCTTACAATCCAGCCGCCTATCTCTGGTCAGTTTAATTCTTGTCATAACTCATGAAAACCACTAAAGTTGAATTATGCTCTGTCTTTCTCTCCCTCTTTATTATTATTATTTCGGTGACATTACTCATAATATTAGGTTAAGAATAGCTATTTTTCTTGCAAAGCTCTTCATGGATTATGTAAATTATGGGAAATTTTCAGACAGAATTTTCAGCTTACTCACTTGGATATGGATCCAATAATTGAACTCTGACATCTATATTTAGGCTTTTGGTTTGATCAAATTTCACCTTGTTAGTATTGTTTACAAGAATGGCACAGTTTCGTAGAATGGGTCAGATAGTCATTGTGGTGAATGGGGAATGTCTAATCCTTTTTGTGATCTTCAGGAAGAAAATTGAAGACATTCCAGAAGAAAGGCGACATAGATTGCTGCGCTTGCTGGAACCTAGGTTAGTTTTTGTTTGATGTTTCTCAGCTCTGTGGCCTATGCAATTGGATATATATTGTGTGCAGCAGTTTTCATTTCTATATTTTGTGTTAGTCATTTTATCTTTTTAATTAGGAAAGGGTTCTGTAAGCTTGATATACGAAACCTTGATATGGGGGGACAAATATGATGCAGGCTTATATCAAGAGCTTGGCAGACTGCCGGCATGCGGTATGTAGATCCTAAATTAGCAAAGAAATGTGCATCCCACTTGTTACATTCTCAAGAGGGTGACATGTCACTTGAGTTTTACAACTGTCGAAGCAGTAGAGGTATTTACCTTTCTTAAACTTCAATGTTTGTTACATTCTTATAATTTTCTGATACTGATATGGGACATTGCTTATAGGACCATTGCTTATTTCTTGGCTAAACTTTTTCAAGAAGGTTAGTTCTGAACTATCTCTAGCGAATTCTTGAAAGTCAGAGTTCCCTGTCCCAGTGTGATTCTTTGAAGCCTCTATCCTCTTTTGTTTTCTTGCATATCACATGATATTCATGCCACCTCCATTTTTTCTGCCTTTGATCATGGCTTTGAAGGCTATATTCCGCTGTAATGATGGGAAGATGTATGGAAGATTTATAGGTATGTCCACATCTGTTAATTCTACCTGCATTTTGATTGCAGTATGGAACGTGCAATTTTCTCCAAGATTCTGAGTTTATGATGTATTTCTGGAAATATCATTGTACATCCAATGGGACTATGGAAATAGGGCATCAGTATCTCTTTTTCCATTTTGTAAGAGGTGTTGCTGCCTCTGAAAAAAAACGAGCTCTTGTTGATGTTGATCTCTATCATTTGTTCAATCAGTGAATTTAATGATATTGATTTTGGTTGGTTAAATTTTTTTGCCAATTTTTAGTATTCAACCAGTGCTTAACATTTCTGAGGAATGAATTTAAGTTTTTGGCTCCAATAGTACACATAGTTTGTCCAATTTGTTTGTGATAATCATTTGGTATTACTTTAAAGTGTAAATCAGCTTAGTCTCATCCTTTGGCTGACGATAATGAATGCTTAAAGCAGGTGGATCATTTGTAGATGGAATTGCAAATGCCTTTAGCCCTCTGTACTTTATGGTGACGCAACATAGGGAAGTAATGTCAACAGAGCAGCCATGTGATTTAGCATATGAATTTGCAGATGGGCATTTGGATCTCCATGATCGTCCAAAAGGCTTTCCAAAACCAGGTGAGATTTATTACTGGTATTAACAAAGTAGGTAGGCTAATTTTTCATTTTTCCTATCTAAGGTTGAATTTTTCCCTTTGAACAAAAGGGACACATATGCCTTTCATATTTATGAAATAATGACTGATGTGATCAAAAGTGAAATATAATTTTATTTGATTGGTTAACTATGAATAAGAATAATTTTTTCTTTTAATATTATTTTTCTCTGTCAATAATAAGATCTAACAATTTTCCATGGAGTGTATATGTGTGTGTATCTTTTCTCTATCAATAACTGTCACATTTTTTATTGCCACTTGAACTTGCAACTCTAATTAGATCCATTTGTTCTATGTATAACAAAGATACTTCTTTTTAAAGGATTAGACAATTGAAACAATTGAGAGTCTTGAGATGAAGGGAAGTTCATGTTGCTGTGTCTTTTGGGAAATGATGGTGCTTGGTTGAACTGTTTTTGGATGTGGCAGTGGTAGGTATCAACAAGGTTAATCTTCTGGGCTGCAAGTAGTTTGGATGAGAATGAGATAGGGGCTTAGGATGCTAATGGGGAGGAAAAGGTCGTTGCTTTGATCCCATGTGTAGGGAAACTAATAAAGCTCGAGGGAGAGGACTCATTTCTCCCATTTTGTAGATAGATGTCTTTATTTATGCAACATTTGGTTCAGATTACAGCACCAATTGGAGTTGCAGGATGCTTCTAAATTCATTGTCTTGAAAAAACAAGTCCTTTTGTACGTTGTCTTTCATCCGCTTGGTGCTTTCTGTTTGGCTTAAATCTGTACCAATCGTTGAACTCCTGATGTATAGCTTGGAGAGCATTTAAAGAGTAGATAGATGTCATTTTGACTAGATTACCTCTTGTTTCAAGCCCACTCTCTGGACTCTGCTATTTCCTACTCCTCGGACATGTTCTTCTGAAGATTTGATTATGGTTCATCCAAACCGAAACAATTAATTGCATTGTTCCACATTACCTATTTTATTTTATTTTTTTTTCATTTTTTGTTTTGGCTAGCTTCAATTTACCTGCTGATCTTCTGACCAAACTTATCAGAGTTTCTTCTGTTTTACAGTGAAGCATCCATATCCATTCAATGATCAGATTGTCGTATATGTCCGTCATGTGGGACCTGGGGTATTGGTGGGACAAGCGTGGCAAGAAGGAAAGGAGTTGCAACAGGTTCCTCAGAAACTATGTGGGGAAATTTTGATGGTTAAAGATTATGCTGCATCTAGAGAACATCATTGACAAAATTTGTATTGTGAAACTATGTATTACACAGAGCTACCATCAGTGTTAACCATGTATACAACCTGGAAAAGTTTTTTTCTGGTTGAACTGACTTAGGAGCAAAGGTTATTTGGAATCGAGAACACTAGCCAAATGCTGAAACGGTTGCCCTTGTGGTTCTCATGGATTTCTGTTTGGCCTAGCAGGTGTCAGAAGCGAAGATGATTTGGGTTGATCGGCGAGGCTTCCACTTGCATCTTTGCTGTCCCGATGGAGGGGTATTTGATGCTTAGAACTCCTTTCCCAAGGAAAATGACAGATGAAAAGGGTGCAAAATCTTCATTTAATTATACGTCCCATCTTGCATGGGAAGTGGAGAAAAACTCTCGTGCGCCAGTTTTTCAGGTGAAACAATTGAAGCAGATAAAGTACAGAAGATTGTACCAATCTGTGTTCTGCTAATCAAATTTTCTGAGAAACTTTGTCATGACGCCCACAAAAACGGTGTCCTACTTGAGCTTCCAGTATGTCAAATTCAAAGTTCAAACAAATGCTGATTCCTCAGAACTCAAATGGCGTCTTGAGGAACTGAAGAAATGTGAGACAATTCCAGGTTCTGGCCTCTTCCCCCACAAAACTTCAATTTAAAAGTGAGTTGGCTCCAGATTCCAGCGTTGATGGAACAAGCTGAGTCGTTGAACAACCTCTGATGCTCGTGGCAGCAAAGGGTGTTCAAGGTCACTTTGGGCCTTGGTCCACTGTCTGAACGTTTGCAGCATTGAAACAAAGGAATATTTACAATGGCAAGGAACCCTGTCGAATTACGGGCAATTGAAGCCTACCCATTTGAGTCACGTGCTTCTAGCACAATTAATTAAAAAATAGTTGTTAAATTCTTTTAGTCTTGTATTCAATTTTTAGTGATTTTATTCCTTTTTTTTTTTTTTTTTTAAGGTACAGCAGCTTTCCTTGTGACAAAAGAGAAAAAAAAAAAAAAAAAACCATCTGAAGTCTATAACTTAACTAATGTTGGGCTATTCCCATGGTACACAATGTGTGGTGCTACCCGAACCATATCGTTCAAAACAAAAATGCTAATTGCATTATGTTTTAATTCTTCATTTAATTAAGTAGAAAATGAAACCTTTAGTGTTTTTGGCCCCCATGTGCATGATGGAAATTGACTTAAAAAAAAAAAAAAAGGAAATTACTAACGTTGACATCCTCCTCGTTAAATCTTGTTAGGGTTGGTGGGATGTAGCATACCCAATGCCGTACGTGTCTACAATATTCACCTCTTGTCCCCAACCTAAAAATTTAAAAAAAAAAAAAAAGCAAAAAAAAAAAGGAAAACGTGTATGGCTAACATGATGTCAACGTGTTGCACTTTATAATTTATGGTTGTCGGCTGGTTATGTGCTGCACGTTCTAACCTTCATGGTTTTAGTATTACGTCAGCACCTTTACAACTGCCACAACTCTCTCACCTTTGTGTTTTTTTTTTTTTGTTTTTTTTATTAAATTCTAAACCTCCTAAGAATTATCCCTTTTTTTTTGGTTGTCCCTTTGTGTGTTTGGGCTTACACATCTGTTAGAAACAATTTTGATTCGTAGTATGGTGACATCAACATTAGAAAACAAAGTACCGTGTGACATCGGTGTGCCTAAATGGTGACGTATAGATACGTTATATTAAATTAAAAAAAAAAAAAAAACACCCATCGTTGTAATTCCGAGTTAAAAAATTTTATTTGTATGACATTAATTTCAAAAATTCTCGTCATGATATTAAGGAAGATTAGATGTAAGTGTTATGTGACTTTTATTAAGTATTATAAAATTTACTTCTCTGGTTCAGTATGATGCCTAATTTATTATACAACGTGATTTCAGCACAATCCTCCTAACAAGACTACGGGGCATCATTCATACTTTCTTATTTTTGTAAAAATTAAAGGAAAAGAAAAAGAGAAAGATTTCTAATTAGATTGCAAAAATTTGAAATTAATCATATTTTCTTATTATTAAATAAAAAATAAAATTATATTTTATTTTAATTCAATTAATCATAATTTTTTATGTTAAAATTAAAATTTTGATTTTTATTACTTATTATAAATTTAATTTAAATAATCAATTCAATTTAATTTTGACTTTTCTAATTAATAAGAATTTTTTTGATTTTTTTTAAACACCCTAATTAAAATTATATTCACGATCAAAGATTTCAAGTTTGAATTCTATTTCAAGTTATTTTCTTTATTATTATTATTATTATTTTTTTTTTTTTTTTCAAAAAACAAACTTACATTGTTAGTGTCAGAAGTAAAGGAAGGAAATTCAATGGTGGACAATTCAACATGGTTGTCCCAATGCTTACGGTGCGGCCATGTTTTATGATTATGATGAAGATACCGATTTCATTTCTTGATCAGGGCATCTTCGGATCCATTTGTTCTCACGAATCACCTCAATTGTTGGGTACAACGGAAATTAAATGTGGAGGGGAAGAGTTTTTTTTTTTTTTTAACTTGGAATGAGAGCAGCTGATTTTTTTTTTTCTTTCTTGTTTTTCGTTATTAACAAGTGAACATCTAACTCTACGTCGTCATAATGACCTTTAAGAAAAATATAATAGTCAAGTACTTAAATTTCTATTTTTCAGATTTTAAGTTTTAATCTTAAAAACAAAACAGGATATTTATACTAACGGAGCAGACTATCCTTATTGCATGTGTAATAATATTCCCTGCGAAGCTGGCTAGTCAGCAGCCATTCTCTTGAATTGCAAAATCTTGTTGGGGAAGCATGACCCCTTTTAGATTCCAAGTTGAGGATTGATATCTGCCTCCGGATGAAACCAAGAGAAAACCCAAAAAAAAAAAAAAAAAAAAAAATAGTTATTTGGTTGGTAGAAATTGCAAGGAGACAATAGAGCGGTAGAAGTTGTAATTTAAGTAAGTTGTAATATAAGTAATTGGTAGAAACTCATAATCCAGCTAGTTCCAAGTTGAATAATGCTTAATTTATAGATGATAAATATAAATTACAATATTATGTACATGTTATAAAGTTTAATATATATATTTTTTTTTTATTTATAATTTATTTTGAAAAAAAAATAAAATATAATTTTTTATATATAAAAAAAAAATTATTTCATTATTTATATTAAAATTTTAGTTAAATTCATTTATAATTATAAATTGAATAATATACTTTATATTAAATAATTTTTTTAAAAACTTAAATGTAAAATTTAAATATATTTTTATTTTATTATATATATATATATAAAAAAATAAAAGATAAATATAATATATTTAATTATTTTATAATATTTAAATTTATAATTAAATTATATATTTAATTTAATTTTAATTAAAATAGTAAATATATAATAATAATAATAATGTAAATTAATAAAATATTTTTACATTCTTTCATTTTGTCAA
This sequence comes from Rhizophora mangle, assembly GCA_037832345.1. Lineage (NCBI taxonomy): Eukaryota > Viridiplantae > Streptophyta > Magnoliopsida > Malpighiales > Rhizophoraceae > Rhizophora > Rhizophora mangle. The sequence continues at coordinate 388,211 of JBAPLJ010002022.1, read as the reverse complement.
TATGAATTAATTTTTTATTAATTTCAAAAACAAGTTAAGAAAACAAATCCTAATTAAATAACGACTTTAGTGGTCCAAAAACAAACTATAGTTCAATAAATTTACTTCAAAATATGATTGAGTGCAATATGATATTTAATTTCAAATTATGAATAATGATATCTTGTTTATTAGTATTATATATCTATAATTACTAAAATCAACTAAATTTATATATATGATTATAAGAATATATAAATGTGGTTATACTTATAATACAACCAAGTGATTTTTCTATATTATTATATAAAAGGTTATCGTTGTGGTCTCTTATAAAAGAATTACCACAAATAAAAACACATTTTTCTAAAATAAGAATTGTAGGTCGTAATTATGCAAATGCAAATATTATTTTTACTAAAAAAAAAAAAAGTAGTCATATTTTAAGATAAAATGACATTTTATAGATCCATAAAAATATTAACTTTTATAATTCACATAACAAAAGCAATTACATTAAAAGAAAATTATTATAAAACCATTTCCCGCCAACCAATTAACTTAAAACACTCATATTTCAACATGTTGTTAGAAAATAATAGGTGCAATAGTCTTGGTTAATGGATTTACCATCATTACTTTGGTGCTAATAGATTTAATAAGGATGTCACCATTTTTAACCTAATTTCTGACTGCAAAATACTTAATCTTGATGTGCTTAGAACCACTTAACATTTTGTTATTCTTTAAAAATATCACTCCAACTAAATTGTCAAAAAAATTCTCAAAGGTCTTAAGATGAAATCCATTATTTTCAAACCAAAAATAAAGTTTTTAAGTCATATTACATATATGTTAGCACCAAAACAAATAATAAACTCTGCTTGCATGGTAAAAAAAGTAATAAGTATTTAGTTTATGCTTTTCTAAGAAATCGCTTAATTAGAAAGAAACACATATTTCAATGTTGATTTCATATCATTTATACAATTGGCAATATTAGAATTTATGTACTTAATCACATTTAAATCATTGCCTCTCTTGTAAACAAGCATATAATCTTTTGTTTTGTCTTTTTTGTAGATACCACATCATATATTATCATCTAAATTAAAAGGATATAAACAAAGTACACTCATAGCAAAAGACAATTTAGACTTGATGCAAACTTGGGCATACCTAACTAGTATTCATCTTTGGTTATCATAAGTTTAGGATCAAGGTGCTTTTAACTAGAATTATTTTTAGGACCACCTTTTTCTTAGTACTTGAGTTTCCTCTTATGAAAAGACTCATTTATACATGATTGATTAATTAAATTTGTACCCTTTAAAACTTAACATTTTATCTTTTTTTTTTAATGAGTATAAATAGATATTAAAGCATTGACATGCTATCTTCCTTTTTTGGTATAGTGAGAAGTTTTTAATGCATCAAATTATAAGGGTAAAGAACTTAGGGCATGGTTTATAAGAAAGGGGTCAATAATAGGGCTTTTAAGCTCACTAAGTCTTGAATTAAGAGCAAACATCTTGAGAATGTATTTCTGAACACTACTTATTCCATTATATTTTATATTAATGAATTTCTCCATTAATTGACTAGTTTTAGTCTTACCAAAAACTTTATACCTTTCCTCAAGAAAAGAAAAGAAGGTTTTGTCATTTTTAGTATTTGGGATAAGTCTTTTAAACAGTCAAAAATTGACTTTTTCATTACCAAAAGAGCCAAATGATTGACTCTATCCCACTTTTTATAATTCACTTTCTTTGTAATAGTACTCTTATTAGTCAAATTAACTTTTTTTTTTTCTATTTTTATAGTCATATTCATATCCATTATAAGCAAAACTATGTTCACAACTTCTTTTCATCTTTTATAATTGTCACCAATAATAGTTTTAATAGGAAAAAACCAATTATTTATGAAAAAAATACATAAAACTAAAAAATTTTTGATATTAAAAATCAATAAATATCATAGGCAACAACAATAATTTATATTTAAATATTATGATTCTCAAAATATTACAACAAACTTTCTTGTGGGCAAAGAAGGTGACAAACTTTGAGATTATCCTTAAATCAATAAACAAATGTAACAATAACTAGAATAAAAACATTTAACACTTACGGGTAAAAAGATTTTTAACTATCTCATTAGTAAAATAACTCTAAGTCATTCCAATAAACACATATAAAAACCCTTGTACATTAGTGATTGTATGCATTAATTTTAAAAAAAAGAAAGAAAGAAAGAACATCTTAATATTAAATAAAAATGTCACTGGTTCATCAAATGATCATTATGGTGACAAATATTTAATTTCTTAACTTTATTTCAAATAGAAATCATATAACAAGATTACTAACAAAAATTTCAACTTCATAAACCTTTTACTTTTAATTAGGAAAACATGAGACAATCAATTCTATTTAACAAGGCAAGTTGCCCAATTACATGAATATTGATAATTATCTATGTGTTGCTTGACACTTATGGCTTTGTCATAGTAAGGTCTTGACTTTACTTTGTAGTTGAGCTTTCAAATTTTTTTTTTTTTATAAATCAATAAATTACTTATGGGTATTGTGGCTTTATTATCAATACCAATTTTTTATTTTGGAAATATATATATCTTAATTTAGTTAATGAATTCATTAAAGGCCAAAACACCTTTTTACTTAATATTCATCAGAGATTAGAATTAATAATAGTGGAAAAACAAGCCTATGAAGTCATAAATTATTTTATTTTCAAATAATGATTTTATAATGATACAAACTCATTTCTGATACCACATATAAAAATTTCAAACCTTAAAATCTCATAACAAAACTAAATTTACAATTACAAATTGAATATAATTCTAGATTTAGGATGACTCTTGTTGCCATATTGTAAGGATAGATTACGAATATGGATCATGATATTACACACATTAAAAAGCATGTAGATATCAATGTCTTCTTACCCATACCATCAATAATTTATAATTTGTTTTGATTAAAAGAACAAAATGTAAACTCTTATATAGAGAGAGGACCTACTTCTTTATTTGTACTAAAACCCTAATTAAATTCACTTATCATGAGCTCAATAATAGGGTTTATACCAAATAATTCTATATAAGATAAAAACAAATCAAATGATAAAATAAAAGAAAAACATGGGAATTCACTAGGACATATAAAGTAAAATAATAGTCCTTGTAAAAATCAAACTCAATACTTTATATTAATTTAATATTCATACTAGGTTTGCTTAAAAAATAACACTAAACTATCTTTATATAAAGATATCTTAAAAAATTAAATAATAAATAATAAATAACAAAACCAAGGGTTAATATACAAGTAAATCTTGTACTTTTTGTGTTTTTACAAATTTAGCATAATCTTTCTAAAATAATAGTTTAGTCATCATAAGATTTTTTTTTTTTTTTACAAATATAACATATCAATAATATATGTTAACAGATTTTGTTAAATTACACACATGACATACCTACATGTACAAAATGAGCTACATGTATGTCATATGTCATGCCACATAATATTTACATAAAATTAAAAAATGTTATTAACTATAAAAATAAATTAAAAAAAAATTCTTTCTTCTTCCTCTTCATCCTTCACCATTTGAAGAATTTGTATGGACAAAAACCAAGTCCTTTTGAGAGTTTGCTAAATCTGATAATTGGCATTGGTAACATCGTCAATGCTCATAAGGGACAGTTAATCCTTTTTTGTTGAATTGATGTTTACACTTGTCAATCACCCTTGCCATTACTGGGCCTTCAAATTTGTCTCCAATAATGCTCTACAACCAAATTAGTTTCAACCTTGGTGCCTATACCCTTTGTTAGCATTAAAATCCTTATTTGTAAGAAAGAAAAAGATGGGTAAGGAAAATTTCACACCAATTTTTTAGCAACCAAACTCAAAAAGTTTTTCCTTTAATTTTCCCTTTTTAACCTTCATTTTCTTAGTAATCAAACAGTTAACTAAAATTCTAATATTATTTTAGTTTCTTTGTCCAAAGATTCATCATTTTATATTTTAGATTTCATTGGTTAGAATTTTGGTTTACAAAAGAAGCATGTTAGGATCAGGGCACACTTATTAGGAACTTAGGGGCTTTAGGAATTTCAAAACTAAAGCTTTGGATCAAAGTAAAACAAAATAATTAGTTTTAGATATATATATATATATATATATATATATAATGAAGTTAAGAGTTCTTTTGTTAAATTTTAAATTTGAGAAATTAGGGTTTTTTTTTTTTTTTTTTAGTAAAATAGATGAATAAAATAAAAGATAATAGATAGGGATAAGAGAGAAAAAGGAAAATTTTTAAATATTTTTGTATTTGATAACATTTTTTTTTTTTTTTTTTTAAGTATTACATGACATGTCACGTGCCATATGGTTTGCTTTTTACATGTAAGTGTGTCATATATGCATTTTAATAGATATTAATAATGTGTTAGGTTTGTAACAAAAAAAATGATGAGAACTAAAATGTTACTTTTTAAAAATTGCATTAGAATTGTTAAAACACACCAAATTCATGATTTAGTTGTATACTAACCCTAAAACTAATAAGGAAATAAAATAATATTTATGCTATAATATAATATTTTTAAATAATAAATTATAATATTCATAAATAGTAAAAATATACAGTTTAAAGAAATTTAAAGTATAAAAGAATAATAAATTCTTTAATAAGAGACATTTTCCTTTTTTTTTTTTTATTCTTCATCATTCTCCCCTTATTAAAAAACATTTGACCTTAAATTTTGAAATGTTAGAAAAAGAGAAACAATTGGTGTTGTGTTAAAAAAAAAAATTATCTTCAAGGATCAATTTTGGTAGGAATGAAGCAGACAATATGAACTTAACTAAAAAATCTAAATTAAAATTTTGAAAAATAATAAAATCAACTATTTCAACAACTTATGCAACATCATTCCTCACAACTAATTTGACAGATTTGTTATTGATCAAATTAACTAGTTTTGGCAATGACACTTTGTCAATATCTCTCCTCACTAGTTTAAACAACTTCTGCTAATAAAGTATCATTAACTAATAGTTCTAATTGAAGCATATTTTGACATACCTTTAGTAAGAATAAGAAGATTAATAGATGCTAATTCCAAAATTTTAGTATTAATAGATTCATTTACATATTTGCTTAACTCACTAATTAACATACTTAGATTAACATATTTTTTTCAACCTTATTTTCATCAATATGAACATTAATATGCTCTTTAATATTAAACATATCATGCATAATGTAACAATAATATCATTGTAATCATTCAAAGTTATGCCAAAAGATCTCACAATATGTTTAAAGTGATGTTTAATCTTAAAAACATAACTTGTAAGCACTTTTTCTCCTAATTTATAAGCAATAGTGAATACCCTTACATGAATTTTTTTCACACTATGTAATAGCCAAAAAAGCAATTCATGGGAGAGATATGTATAATCCTTTGACACACAAATCATAATTTCTTCCAAAAATATAAAAATTCTTTAAGGATGATAATCCCTTATAATAATGAGAAAGTTATGAAAAATCTTAACTATAAATGAATCATAACCAAAATCCATTTGTATAATAAGACTACACACATGTAAAAGTTTCAAAGATCGACATCTACTTACCATATATGCAATTAATATCATCAAGCAATAACTCAAAAGATACAATCAACTCAAAATATTCATCATCACATCATCATAAGTGAAAAGTATTTAAAGCAGTTATATGCATAATCTCATTAAGGCATGAAGCAATTTAAACTCTTACATCTATATTATAATGTCAAAAGAGTAAATCCTTAATAAATGCATTCATTAATAAATGTAAGGCAACTAGCATTGATTACTTCACCTTTGACAAGTAATCTTCAATTTGTTTTAGAAGAGAAAGTAGATTTTCAATGTAAATAATAAGGCTTTTAGTCTTTTTTCCATATACCAAATCTACTTTTCTAAAGCAGTAGCTATTTAGCATGCATTGCTTTAGCTTGTAGTTAGTCTGATGGAGGAGATGATAGATGTCAATGATTTGCATTGATAATTGGAGACAACAAATCAGTGAAAGACTTCTTAGTGCTATGGATTTCTTCTAGCAAAGGATGACAGTTGTTGGTACCTAATGGTGCTTGTGTCACTAGAGACAATTGTCTAGGGAGACAATAATAATAGCATGTAAAAACAAATCTGAAGGCATTTCGTGCGAAGTTGTCAAATTGAATTGCAACCCTAATTTGTAAAGGGTGTGAAGGTGGCAACAAAAACAAGATTAGGATGTTTTGTTCGATGTTTTTTGATTGAGATTTTCTCTAGTGTCAAATTGATGTCGGACAAAAACAAACTAAAGGATAAAACAAAAGGAAAAAAAATCCACCTTTAAACTAACACAATAATCTACGTGAAAATTAAATTCAATATTTTACATCAATTCAATATTTATAATAGGTTTGCTTATAAAATAATAATAAATTATCTTATATAAAGTTAACTTAAGAAATTAAAAAAGAAATTTTAAAAATGATAATGAAAGAAACTAAATAAAAAATAATCAAATTAATTAAAAAAATAAGATCATTTCTATACTAGATAACATCATATTTTTAGATAATAAAAATATTCAGTCTAATAAAATTTAAAATATAAAAAAATAATAATTTTATAAATAAAATAAATTATTTTTTTATTTTTTTATCAAATTCTTTTAAGTTTAATTTTAAAATAAATGTAATTTTATTTTATATAATACACATAAAAGTAAAAAAACAAATAAAACTTGTTAAATCACTTTATAATATTCAAGTTTATAATTAAATTAAATATTTGATCTAATTTTAATTACAACAAAAATTTTAATTAATAATAGTTTAAAATAAAAAAAAATATATATTCTTACAAGATATGCATAAACACACTAAAAATAAAATAGCCAAAACAAAAGCAATCGGGGCAAACAAGTATAAATAATAATTATATTTTTGGCAAAATTAGATAGTCGTAGCTGACCAAGCCTATATTTTATATTATCAGTATCTAAGGTGATAACCTGATTAGTAATTTAATTTACTTCTTTTTATATTAATTTAAGTTAATATGAAGATATTTATTCAAATTCAATAATATATATATATATATATATATATATAAATTGAATTCTAACTATAAAAAAAAGGATAAGTGAGAATATCAATGAGTGACTTTCAGTCTCAACTAAGGGATTTGAAGTGACCATTAAACTAAAATTTGACTTTACAAAATAAGTAAGCACGTCTTTTTTTTTTTTTTTAATAAAAAAAAGGGTTTAACAAGTCATGATTTATTTATTTTTTTTTTTTCAAGTTGCTTTTGAAAATAAAAAAAATTAACAATAAATAAATCATAAATTTAACATCAAGTTTTACAATTAATAATCATTAAATTATTCTTAGTAGTTTCAAATCGTGTACATTTAATTTATGTGTTAGTAATTATGAGGAAACTCCAATGGAGCAACCCCCCATTTCCTTGTCCTTCTAGAAGCATCTTGTCTGAAGCACAAGGCCCATGAATTTTCCTCTCACTCCATTCTCGGTGTGTTAGAAAGTAAGGTAAAGTTTCCCCCAGTCTCTCTCTTTAGAAAAAAAAAAATGTCAACATCTTGCCGTTCTTGAACAAAAAGACTTTTCTCCTTTTTCGCTTCAAACAAATTGGTTGGTTGAATAAATTATAATGAAATAGAAGAGAAGAAAATGTATTTTTTATATATTTTTAATTTTTTATATTATAATAATTATTATTTGAGGTAATAATTTAATATTTATTTTAAATAATTTTTTTATAATTTATTTTTTTTTTTTATGTAAAAATAAGAAATAATTTATGATTGAAGTGTTTGAGTTCGTCCGGGAGTCAATCCAATGTAAGAAAGTTCAAAACAATGGGGTATTTTGGTTTCATAAAAGTATGGGGATGTTTGATTAAATCCTTACTCGGTGTGTCGCCGCCCGCTGCGATTCTTCCTCTGACTTGTTTTTGGGGGAAGCATAAACGTGTAAATGGCAGTCCCCTGCCTGTCTTCCTGTCTTTTAGACTCTTTCTCTCGTTGACTCCCTCTAACAATGCGAGAATGCAAACATTATTTGACTTTGTTCAATCCTGGGTGTCTGACAAACACGCAATCCTCAGCGGCCACCACGATTGGAACAACAACTCAAGCCAACCCACATACATCTCTCTCTCTCTCTCTCTCTCTCTCTCTCTCTCTCTCTACCTTCTGTTGTGTGTACGTGTTTACATGTTTATTTGCGTTTCCGTGCGTTTGTATATGCTTTTGTTTTTGCTTTCTGCTACGGCAGCCCTGTGTTATACATGCAAGTAACTGATAACGACCTTTGATAAAACGGTTCTTCATTCTTCAATTCTCTTTCTCTTTCCCAAGATATAGGATTTTATTGTCAGCTTAGTTGCTTTTAGTTCCTAAGTGGGTCTTGTTTATTTTCTCAAATCTGTATATCCCTCTTCCCGTTGAAGCTGCTGTTTTTGTTCTTGTTGTTGTTGTTGTTGCTGCTGACCATTTTTTTTTTCCTTTTTTGTCTAAATTTTCTGGCGAAATTAGTATCTGGTTATTCAATGGAAATGTTGACTCTTTGCTGTTAATGAGCCGGTTGAACTTTAGATTATGACCTTGGGGAGGCCTCCATTGATTCAACTTTTGAAATACCCATCACTTCAAATTTGCATACTTGCAGTGCTTTCTCTGATCTAGGAAGGAAGATAAAAAAAAAAAAAAAAAAAAACGGTTGTTTTGACCGCCCCCAGATAGGTTGTTGGGATGTCTACCCCTCACAACTCTGCTGAGATTTCCCCAAACAACGAAATTACTTTGAATTCTGGCTCCAGGAGGAGTGTTTACTCGAATCATTCTAGGGGTTCGGGCTGGAATTCAGTTAGAGAAGTGGCTTTTGTTGATTTTGAACTGAAATCCGTGAAGTATGGTTCTAGAAGGGGTGAGTCTGAGGCGTTTAGTGTGTCCCAGAAGGAGATCAATGATGAAGATGCCAGGTTAGTTTACTTGAATGATCCAGGAAGGACAAATGAGGAGTTTGAGTTTCGTGGGAATACTATTCGAACTGGCAAGTATTCCATTCTTTCCTTCTTGCCTAGGAATTTGTTTGAACAATTTCATAGAGTTGCCTACATATATTTCCTCTTCATTGCTGTGCTCAATCAACTTCCCTGGTTTGCGGCATTTGGCCGAGGAGTTTCAATCATGCCACTTTCTTTTGTGCTGTTAGTTACAGCAGTTAAGGATGCTTATGAGGATTGGAGGAGGCATAGGGCAGATAAAATTGAGAACAATAGGTTAGCATGGGTTTTGGTTAATGATCAATTTCAACAAAAGAAATGGAAGGAGATTCGAGTTGGTGATATAATCAAGATTTATGCAAATGAAACTCTTCCATGTGATATGGTGCTGCTATCAACTAGTGATCCAACTGGGGTTGCTTATGTTCAGACCATAAATTTGGATGGAGAATCAAATTTAAAGACAAGGTATGCTAAGCAAGAGACCCTTTCAAAGATTCCTGAAAAGGAAAAAATTAGTGGGTTGATTAAGTGTGAGAAACCAAACAGAAACATATATGGGTTTCATGCAAACATGGATGTTGATGGGAAGCGACTGTCACTTGGGCCCTCCAATATTGTTCTTAGTGGATGTGAAATCAAGAATACTGCCTGGGCACTTGGTGTTGCAGTGTATTGTGGCCATGAGACTAAAGCTATGCTTAACAGCTCGGGAGCCCCATCAAAGAGGAGCCAGCTTGAGACACGTATGAACTTGGAGATCATCATACTCTCTATGTTTCTCATTGTTTTGTGTAGTGTTGTTTCTGTCTGTGCTGCTGTGTGGTTGAGGCGCCACAGAGATGAGTTGGATAGCATGCCTTTTTATAGGAGAAAATACTTAAGTGATGGAAAGATGAAAGATTACAATTATCATGGATGGGGGTTGGAGATATTTTTCACATTCCTCATGTCAGTTATTGTATTCCAGGTGATGATCCCCATTTCTTTGTACATTTCCATGGAGCTTGTCCGAGTTGGTCAGGCTTACTTCATGATTCGAGATGCACAAATGTATGATGAAGCTTCAAATTCACGCTTTCAATGTCGTGCTTTAAACATAAATGAAGATTTAGGGCAAATAAAGTATGTTTTCTCTGACAAAACTGGCACGCTGACAGAAAATAAAATGGAATTTCAATGTGCAAGTGTATGGGGAGTAGATTACAGTGGGGGGAAAATCAGTTCACCAAATGAGCAAGTTGGATACAGTGTCCAAGGTAGCTTATTAACAAATTTTTTTTTTGGTTGAGACTTTTCAACCATTATTGTTTAAGTTAAGATCTCTAACTCTTTGTTTACGTTGTTTGGACTTAACAGATGGGAAGACTTTGAGGCCGAAGATGAAGGTGAAGGTTGACCTGCAACTTCTGCAATTGGTAAGAACTGGAAAGGATACAGAAGAAGGCAAACAGGCACACAATTTCTTCCTTGCACTGGCAGCTTGTAACACAATAGTGCCCCTTGTTGTCGACACATCTGATCCTAGGGAGAAGTTGATGGATTACCAAGGTGAATCTCCAGATGAACAAGCACTTGCTTATGCTGCAGCAGCATATGGTTTTATGCTTGTAGAACGAACTTCCGGTCATATAGTCATTGACATTCTAGGAGAAAGGCAAAGGTACTTCCTCTTGGTTAGCTTTTCTAAGCTTTTTGGCCTATTGCAACTGTATAATAACCCCCACTGGGACTAGTTGACATGCCCTTTATGATCATTTGGGCACTGTTATCATTGTTGTAATTCTATGTATGTGGAATAACGAGATAAAGTGGCAAGCAATATCTATTGGGCCTTTTGACACCACTTCTTACTCAAAACCTCAAGGCTTGAGTTATGTGTCTTTAAGCTCATATATATGTTGCTTTCCTATTCTGTTTTCCATGTGGAAGAAACTCCCACATGTAACTCAACACTTACTAAGGGACAGCTTTGCTACTGTTGCAGTTGATGCCTTCAGATTGGCATTAGGATAGATTTTAGGCAAATGCTGAACTTCAAATAGAAGATCTTTTACATTCCTATTAAATTGTTAAGCCTACTGCTGCTTTCAGCTTTGGGATTAAAAAAAAATAGTACATACATATTTCTCTCTCTCTGAGCTTGCTTATATGAGAAGTGTATGCATGTATACACATCACACTGAAATGTAAGTTGTATCTTTACTGCTTCAAGAAATTACAGTTCACATAGGTTCTTACCAAATAAATCATCACACTGAAATGTAAGCTGTATCTTTACTGCTTCAAGAAATTACAGTTCACATAGGTTCTTACCAAATAAATCATTGTGCAATTACCCTATCTGGGCAGTGCAGGTTCAATGTTTTGGGGTTGCATGAGTTTGACAGTGACCGGAAGAGGATGTCAGTCATATTGGGATTTCCTGACAAGACTGTAAAGGTCTTAGTGAAAGGTGCAGACACATCCATGTTTAGTGTGATTGATAGATCTCTAAACTTGGAAATGATAGGTGCAACTAAATCCCATCTTCATGCTTACTCATCAATGGGATTGAGAACACTTGTCATTGGAATGCGTGAATTGAGTGATTCAGACTTTGAGCAGTGGCATGTTGCCTTTGAGGCAGCCAGCACAGCTTTGATTGGCAGGGCTGCATTGCTTCGCAAGGTTGCTAGCAATATTGAAAACAGTCTCAGAATACTAGGTGCTTCGGCTATTGAAGATAAACTGCAGCAAGGAGTGCCAGAAGCCATAGAATCTCTGAGAATGGCAGGAATTAAGGTATGGGTTTTAACAGGGGATAAACAAGAAACTGCCATATCAATTGGGTACTCCTCAAAGCTTCTGACAAGCAAAATGACCCAGATTATTATCAATAGCAATTCAAAGGAATCATGTAGAAAGAGCTTGGAAGATGCCTTGGTTGAATGTAGGAAGCTTGTGACTGTTTCTGGAACAACAAACATTAATGAAGGGCACTCTGGAGTCACTGTAAACCCAGTGGCCTTAATTATTGATGGTACTAGCCTTGTTTATACACTCGACAGTGAACTTGAAGAGCAGGTAATCTCCTTTCCTCACACCTCTATTTTGTATTAGTGACATGCTTGCTCTAATGTCTCTTATATCGGCTGCAGCTCTTTCAATTGGCCAGTAAATCTTCTGTAGTACTTTGCTGTCGAGTGGCTCCATTGCAGAAGGCTGGAATTGTTGCCCTTGTGAAGAATAGGACTGATGACATGACACTCTCCATTGGTGATGGTAATTATTTCCCTTGTTTTGGAATATGTCAATGCATTTTACCTCCCAGAATTTTTGAGAGAATAGGATAATATGTTTCCTGCTATCTTCTTGGTGTTATAGACTGATATTCAAATATTCCTCTGGATAATAGGTGCAAATGATGTTTCGATGATCCAAATGGCTGATGTAGGAGTTGGTATCAGTGGGCAAGAAGGCCGCCAAGCTGTAATGGCATCAGATTTTGCAATTGGACAATTTAGATTCTTGGTTCCTCTTTTGTTGGTCCATGGACATTGGAATTACCAGCGGATGGGCTACATGATACTATACAATTTGTACAGGAATGCTGTGCTTGTTATGGTTCTATTTTGGTGAGTGACACTTTGCTGAAGCACAAACTTGAAAATTTCCATTGTCAGCAGGTTTAAAGTAGACACAAACACAATCATATGCATCACCCAGTTTAGGTTGTAAAAATTTGTTGGAGCCTTGTAGCCGATCTCAATTGATCCCCAAGTCTGATTCTCTTGCACCACTTTCTGCAAAAAGGATGTATCTGCATTCTAGAATTAAATTAGCTCAAAATAATACATGTGGATTTACCTTGTTTCATGTTTGTGCACACACACACACATGCAGACACACACATACATATACTTGCATACGTACATATATACAAACATATCGAACCTTCTCCCATCTCCTTTTATGAGTCATGGCAAAGGTAAAAGAAATAAAGTAACGGGGATGATAGTATAAGTTTCTGCTGTAACACACAAATTCAGGTTGCAATTTTGTAAAATGACTATTGGAAAATGAGCATTTCTGAATCAGAGGTGGCTGTGTTGTGATAGATGAATTTTTGCTCCCTTGATACCTCCAAAGGTCAAAATGGTTCAAATAGTCATTGCAATGTCTTTTCGTGGGACTTTCTTGTGTAGGACATGAGTAATGTGAGAAATAAGTCACAAAATTTGTAACTGATGCTGCAGAATCTACCTAGCTGGCTTTAATATGATTGTGCATTCTGTGCAGGTATGTGCTATTTACTGCTTTCACCTTGACAACTGCAATCAATGAGTGGAGCAGTATGTTGTATTCTATAATTTATGCTTCACTGCCTACCATTGTCATTGGTGTACTTGACAAGGATCTAAGTAGAATGACTCTTCTGAAGTATCCTCAGCTTTATGGAGCTGGGCAGAGGCAAGAGAGCTACAACTCAAACTTGTTTTGGCTAACAATGATAGACACATTATGGCAAAGTATTGCTGTCTTCTTCATTCCTCTCTTTGCATATTGGAAGAGCACCATTGATGCACCAAGTATTGGAGATCTTTGGACACTTGCAGTTGTTATTTTGGTTAATTTGCATTTGGCTATGGATGTCATCCGGTGGACCTGGATTACTCATGCAGCCATTTGGGGATCAATAATTGCAACATTCATTTGTGTTATTGTCATTGATGCTGTGCCTACTTTAGTTGGTTACTGGTATGCCCTCAGCACTTTTCTCCGTTATATTCTTAGAATTATTTTATGATGTTATATTTGCTTGTCTAAGTGGGAGAGATAGACAAAGGAACATTTTACAAAATGGAATTTCAATGTTGGCAATGCTTGTAGGGTCATGATCAGTGATACTACTAGGTTTATTCGTACCAATGACAAGTTTAACTGCCTGGAGCTTCTAAGTTTTTCTTATGATGACATCACGAACAGCCAAAACCTGAAGTCCTTTTTTTTTTGTTCCACATAAAGACTCCTAGTTCTTACTGAGCGAGATTGAATGGAAAAGTCTTAGTGGCTGTCCCGAGAGAATCATGATCATACTACTGCTTAAAACTTACCCTTGTCAATGTATTTACCCTACCGAACCTGAATGTTTTGACATAATCATTAAGGGCTGGACGTGGCCAGTGTTCACTGTCCTTTCATGACTCTCCAATCTTACCCTTCTCATAGAGCAATTGGCCAACTTGCTTAACTGATGTGACAGAGTTAAGGCTGCTTTAACCCCTCACCAAAATACCATGTCTAGCTACCCCTCCTCACCCTGTGAATGGTATGAAACTTAAGAAAACTGAGGGTGTACCATTGAACTGTATCCCATAGCACCATGTGGCTGATGGCATCCCATGGCTGCTTTGGGTATCTTGATTGCCTATTGTCTGGCTTTTGATGTAATTATTCTGGTGTATATCTTGTATTCATCACGCTCAATGCTATCTTTGGAGCCCTCCATGCAAACTGGTAGGATATGTTGTCAAATATCAGTTTAGACCTAGTCATTTTTCCAGCTTTAGATGGTGTTCTAAAAAAAGTGGGACTCAATTTTTGCTATTAAAATCCTAGAATTATTTATTATTATTTGTTATCCATGCTGACCAATTTTCCAACCTTTCAATGCAATGTGACAGGGCCATCTTCCATATTGCAAAGACGGCATTGTTTTGGTTTTGCTTGCTTGCTATACTAGTAGTAGCGCTCATTCCTCGTTTTGTTGGAAAAGTGCTATATCAATACTACAGCCCTTGCGATATTCAGATTGCAAGAGAAGCTGAGAAATACAGGGATCAAAGGGAATTTGGAGCTGTAGAAATGGAAATGAACCCAATCTCAGGCTGGTCACGGAGATGACCCGGTAATTTTGCACATATTTCCTCTCCTATTTTTTGCTTTTTTGTACACAAAAAAAGGTTGTATACTTTAGGCTTCTTTGGAGTAATGCTCTTGGTTGCCTTGTTTTTCATTGTTTGCTATCCAAAGGGTAGAGGCTGTAGTAGAAATGCAATCTCTGCCATTCTTCCTCTTTGTATCTTACGAGAGATATTCAACATTTGTTGTAGGCGTCTTTATAGCAAAATGCATTTATAAACTCTAGTTTTTTCCTTCCCGTTGCTGTCTCCATTTTCAGGTCAGGTTTCTCTTTAATATTGATTAACTGTTCTGGTGGACGCAAATATAGCAATTGTTTTTTTCGTTGATATTAGTCATGCCAAAAATAAAAAAAGAACATTCCACAGGTTGCAAAGGCTAATTGTGCCGTGCCATGAGAGGGTTTTTATTTATTTATTTTTTATTCTTTATGGCTGATCCCAACAGTAGAGCTTAATTTTGTTTAAGTAGAAACGAAGCAGAAAGTTCACTTCAGCAGACGCCCATGCCATAATGTCATGGCCGCATTCCTGCAGTCCTTTCGCCATTTGTGTGTGTGTGTTTTCTTATCAGTTAGCTCCAACTCAACTCCGCTGCTATTGATATAGCTAAATTATAGAACAATAAATGCACATTACCGTGTCATTTTAAGGAGAATCCACGCCTTGATTATCTACCCCAGAAGTGCAGGTGCTGGTGAAGTTAGGATTGCACCCCATAACTTTTTTTTTTCTTTTTGGTCTTAAACCCATCTCTGATGGATATGATGGATAAGTTCTGGAACCGTGTAAGCCTTGCGAATTGTTGAATTACCAACCAAAACCTTTAACTGGCCCGAGATGAAGTTGTTTATGATCAACTTTATGATTTAAATCATTAACGTGCATCTCAACTGCACATCTTGGGTATGGAACTTCCATGAGCTTCGCATGGATCATTCGTAAAGCATTTACACATCAATTCCCAAGGTAGCATGGATCATCCTAGTCTTCTAATGCGTGCTAAGCATTCCTTCTCAAACTAATCAACTAGTCTAATACAGCAGGATCAGTGTGGCCAAAGATGGCTACCCTGTGTAAGTAGAATCAATCCTGTTTCTTCAACCTTTATGAGGCACAAAATTCACTTCATAATAAATATAATGCATGATCCATCTGTTTCAGTCCTCAAGCATGTATCTGTTTCTTCTCGCACCAAAAGCAAGTCTCTGTCGGTAACAAAAAGAGCAAGCAAAGGGATTGGTGAGAGCACAATAACTTTGAATGAGCAAGGCATTGCATATCATGTTTTGTTAACACTGTCTGAACAGGACACAAGATACACAAGATAATGAACTCGTGACTTAACTGAGAAGATCTGGGAGTAGGCCTTCATTCCAGTGAGAAAACGAACATAAGTGGGCTTCATTGATCCTTTGGCAGGGATAGATCTGATGTTTGGAACAAGGAATTTTGCAACCTGTAGCAGAATCTAAATCACTCCCTTGGTTTTCATCTTAAATGATCCCCCTTTTCAATTTGGATGCTGGGGCTTCCGTTGTAGCAAAATTTATTTGCATGCATGCTTGGATAATTATTTGGATTAAGGGCAATGATAGCGCACACATAAATATCACCATCTTAAATCAATAAGCATAGGTAATGATGTGACTTTTGCATGCTGTAAAAGATATCAACCATCTAAAACTCATGCAGACTAGCCTACAAGTACTTTTTATCCCTTATCTGAGGAGGAAGGAAAAGAACCTTACCACTTCAGCTGGTTCTGCCAGAACATTGATGAAAAACTTGGCCTGCAATTGACCGAATTTATTTTCAATCATAACCCAACAGAAGCACCACACACCTTAAAATATATATTTCACTTGACCTGCTTTGTTGTGGCTCCAGACATGAGAAGATCAGTTGTGACCATTCCAGGCTGCAAACCCAGTAAAGAAACAGGCAAACAATAAGGGAAAAGGAAAAAAGAAATCCTAGAAGGGCAAACCTAGAAATTTAGTAACAATTGCAATGCACTTCTCTCGTGGACTATAATTTACATTGTACTTGCATTGCAAGGAGGCTATTCTCTGTGCAAAAGCTACTAACTTAAACCAAAAGGTAACTCAGAGACACAAGCATGGAGACATGCAAAGGTTTTAGTCCAGTGCATATAAAAACTGTACGAAGATTGGATATTGTAATAGAGTGCCTTAGATGCCTATTAACTTAAAGAGAAAGCAGTTATTCTCTGCTTATCTGGTTTGATAGCAAAGCAATAAGAGTAACAGAACAAAATTGAGATGGCTACCATTTTATTGAACCTATAGAATGAACTGAAGCAAGAAAAGGTCTCCACCTTGTTTGAAATTTGGTAAATGTAAAGGAAGCATACAGTTTTAGGATCAAAACAGATGTTTAAGACACTACATTGATTACCATGGAAGACTTCACCCAAGCACCCCAAGCAAATAAAAATCAACAGATTTCTTACTCCCTCTGTTTAACAGTAAGCCCTATACATCTCCAACACAATCAGAAAGCAAGCCTGTCTGATCCAGTGAAAATACTTGGATTGTGATAACCTATTTAGAATTCATTCATTCCAGTGCCAGTGCACCAGACAGGGGACAATGGTTGCAAATATCAATCATTGCACTTTTTTGGAATCAGCACAAAACAATGACCCAGTAAAGCAACATACCGACAGATTATGCACCATGACATTTTGAACATCCTGCATCTGCAACTCTGCCTGGGACAAATATGATAAAATTGTAAAAAATATTTGAGCTATCCTGTTTGTTTTTTTTTTAATCACTTACACATGCTATACATACCTTCCAACAGTATGATCACACATGTAAGCAAAAGAATAAAATTGAGCTCTGATACTCATAAAACAAATGTAGGATAGAAATGCACTGAAGATGGAAAATTGATGGGATGACAAAAATCTATGTCAATGGTAACATGGAGAAATTAAAGCTCTTAGTAAGTACCTTTAGCTCTGCCAATAAGTAAAAAGATTCAAGTTTCACCCACTTATAATGCTAAATCATAACACACAAACACTTCATATTTATGTTATCACGTGACAAAATATCACAAAACAATAAGTTTGAGTCACCACTGGAGGCAAATAGTATCTGTCTTGGAGATTAGCATAATAAAAAGTGGTTGGGTGGTTGCACTTTTTTCTTTTATTTCTTGATTGTATTTCCTATTCTTCCTCTTCTTCTTCTTCTTTTTTAATATTTCTTTGTTTTCATTTTGGCTGGTGATAACTAAAGAATTATTATAGGAAGACCATGGTGAGGCAACCAAGGATGAAAGTAAATTATTTCCTGACAGAACAAAATATATTATGCAGACACAAAAAAGAAATTAAAAAAGACCCATTATGCAGGCACATTTATTGTACAAGATGTCAGTTTTTAGGTCAATTGCAGTGATTGACTTTTCTTTTCAGCAAAACGCCTGAGAAAGCGAATTTTCTAATATCTTAAATGTTAGTCCTAGCTGGATTTTATGTAGTTTAAATCACTTGATCAGCACTAGACTAGTACATTGGAAGTGCATGATTGGGATATGAGCCTGCTAGATACAGATATGAAGATCTAGACCACTAGCAAAGCTTTAAATGGCATTATCCCCTCCCCCCACCACCACCCCCCCACACACACACATCTGATTTAGATAGCATGCATCAACACCAGAATCGAAGAAATACTAGCTTAACATGAGAATTTCACATAGCTAGTTGTACCTGTAATGATTTTGTTAAATGCACCACACTCCGCTTAGTAGCCCCATATGCAGCAAATCTGCTTTTTTTAAAACAATAAAAATAAAAATGAAAAAGGCAACAAGATGATGAATAACTAGTTGGGAAATCAAACCATTTAATAGCCTCTACTATATTCTACAACATGTAACAAGCATTTGACGTTGGAATTGACATGGCAAGAAATCACACCAACAATGAATATTTCTGCCACAACAAGATGTGCCAGAGAATTTAATGAGCCATCCCAGATTAAAAATCCCAACCAAATAGTGGCAGTAACCTGGCAGACTAGGAAGGTCAAATGCTGCTGCCCCGCAGGGTAGAGAGGCAGTAGATTTGGCATGGAGAACCAACTGCCAGACACAAGCTTCACAGTGAACCCAAGATCACAGCCATGCCCCATCATCTCCAAGTTCTGTCCAAGGCCTCTAGCTTAATGTTAAATCCATATTGCTTGGCTCATAGCTCATAATTTCAAAAATAAAAGGACATGCTCACATTTTAATCTCGGAAAAATACAGAGGTTACAGGACACAGAGAATGACAGAAATGACCACTGGTAGCAATGCAAAAGCTCAACCACTTATTGTCAGGTGTCCATAGGACTTTCAGATAGTGCATAAAGATAGGATTAGGTATCAGTACATTTCATAAAATGATAATACAAAAATAGCCCAGGCCCATGTCATTATAATCAAGATGGCCTAGAACTCAAAACTATTATCCCTGACCTACCTACCCAATCCTGTCAGCACCAAACAGAATTACACCAACTTATTGCCAAGTCAAGAATGATGCTAGCAATATCAAAAATTTTGAAAGGCAAACATGTTGTTAACAGATATAGACTTCTAAAAAAGGTGTAGAAATTGATGCCAAAGTTGAGACAATATAAAACAGCATGCCTGGTGCCAAATGACAACCATGAAAGTTTATGAAATATATAGCAAGCTGCATGATGAACTTATTAGAATTACTTACAAGTGAATACAATCAGGAAATATGAACACAGATAGATAGTGAGATCTTTCAAAAAGAAAAAAGATCTGTTATAACTGCAAAAGTATTATTTTATAACCACCATACTCCCCATTAGCCTTTTATAGAGTTATGTATAAAGGCCATAAACAAAATGCAAAAGAGGAAAGAGGAAAACAAAGAATAAACAAAGAAGGAAGAAGATTATGCTGCTGAGAAATCATAGCAAAATGGAAGCACGATAGAGACTAAGAAAAATTACCTGGGGGTTGGCCTTCCATCTGAACCAGCACCATCAGTGTTGAATATGTGACCTCCTCGAGGTTGATTCAGCATCATTTTTATTGCCTTCAAATGACTACCACAATAAGTAATCATAAAGCTGCCAATCAGGAACCAAAATGTTGGGACAAAAAAAAACATTTACCTCTCGACAACAAATCATCAAACCCAGGGTATTAGTAGTGACAACTTCACTGCATTGAAGTCAAAAGAATGAACAACTCTAAACACTAAAATGTGCCGGGGGTAGAGGATCCAAAGAATTAAGTACAGAGAACATAAATGAAGGCCAAAAAAAAAAGTCTAAACAACACTCACAGAAGATCATTGTCTGAAGCTTCAGCCAGTGGCTCAAAGCTATATGCATTTGATCCTGCGTTATTAATCTGCATCAATTCTCAACATGAGCCAAGAGAATAACAGCAAAACTGAACTTTATCAGAATAGAAGTTTAGCCATTTACAGATGATGGCCCATTTTAAGAATTAATATTGTTTGCACACTTATAAGTTAGTATTATTGTTATTGATTTTGTTATGTAAGATTAACTATCTAGTTAGTTTAAGCCCCTTCAGATTAGTTCATTTCGAGTAACTAAATACATAAAGCAGGGTCTAATTGCAACCATAAAAATTTTAAACTGGGCAAATGATCAACAAAGTTTTATGAAAAAATTATCAGAGCCAATCAAGATGCCCTGGTCACAAGAGAGCATTGCTGTCATGTCCACATCACACAATCTACTAACTTGCCATTAAAAACATCCAAAGTGGACTTGATTATGGCTTTTTGAGAAGTTGATGATTTGTAATGGAGAAGAATAAAGAAAGACTTAATTGAGTAGCATGCATGACTCCATGTACCATAGCTATTATCACATATTTTTAGGCCTTTGGTCAGCAAGAATAGCTTTTCCCCACATAGACATTCATAGCCATCTTTTCAGCAAAGAAACTGTCAAACAAGCAATCTAATATCAACACCCAGCAAGTTTTTTTTTTCCTGACTTCAATGTTAATAAGTCATAAAAATAATAAAACAAAGTGGAAAGGTTCAACATAAATACCCATATGTCAATGTATTTTAATTTTTCTTGTGCAAATGCAACTAAATCTTTAACATCTTGTCCTTCCCTAACATCACATTTTGTACCCTGCAGATATGGAAATGATTGATAACCATCAGTTCTAACTAAAAAACAATTTTGAGGGAAAGAAAAAAAGAAATAACACAAATTCAAGGTAGAAAAAAGGAGAAGAAAGGAGTCAAGGAGGAGGTACCCACACATGCTGCTCCCCAAATTCTTCTCTCAATGTCAGAACAGCAGACTCGACCCTTTCAGCTGTTGAATATTCCAGTAAATGGTAAGCACTAGCAGTTTAGTATCTCAAGCACTCCACAAATTAAGATTTTCTTTTTCATATATAGTTTGCATATTCTTCAAACTGTCTCAGAATATCTAGTCCAATTACTTATGCCCTTGAAAGAGAAAAGGGTTCAACTGTGGGAGTTAGTCCATGGATTAGCAAGAGCCTTTTGAGGGGCTGCACCCATTTTAAGTGCCATGGGGCAAGAGGTTACTCTCACCAACAAACTACTTCTTGCATAGGAGAAGCTTTCAGAAATACCATATCCCCAACCATAAACTCTAAATCTCGTCTCCTTCTATCTGCATAAGATTTTTACTGATTTGGGCAATTAACATTCAATCCTTGATAATCCAAACCTTCTCTAAGATTTGATCCAACACCTCAGGTCCAAGTCCCAGCGCAAATGCTAGCTTCAGCCCACAATTTCCCCCTGCAACATTATCAAGGGGACTGCTACCCATGACCTCACTCTCATACATATTGTAAGGGTCAAGCACTTGCTCAAAGCTAAGGTTCATAAATGTCAACAATTATAGGTAAGAATGGCTTTCAACACAGATGAGCTTAACTAACTGATTCCAGCCAGTCAAATCAAAAGTTCAAGCACCAAGCATCTCAATATCCCAGGGAT
Organism: Rhizophora mangle; assembly: GCA_037832345.1. NCBI lineage: Eukaryota > Viridiplantae > Streptophyta > Magnoliopsida > Malpighiales > Rhizophoraceae > Rhizophora > Rhizophora mangle. Next base: position 366,177 of record JBAPLJ010002022.1, on the reverse strand, counting down.
TTGACTTGAACCCCAATATTTTCCAAAGATCAGGAACAGTTTCACCAGTACCACAGAGGAGAAGAGCCTTTATCAATTAATATGAAACCACAGAGATCTATTTTTAAATATGCTTGACTCTGAGGACAAGAAGCTCTTACTTCCAGAGTGAAGTGTACAACATATGCAACTAAGGTTTATGTCTTGAGAGGTTTTAACTAAAAGATACATACAAATTCCTAACCTGATCTTGAGCAAATTACAACTTTGTCACCTGCCTTGAGGAACTCTTTAGCCAGTGCATACCCTATTCCTGAATAAAACACAACGAAGCAAAAATCACATCAAATGAATTAGCAAACAACAAACCAAAAACTGAGACTTTGAGCAAAGACACATAGTCAGGAACCCCCATTTCGCTTATACAAGAAAAAGTTTTGGTTGGGGAGTAAAAACCCCAGAAGAATTTCATCTCACAACTAAACGCCTGGCGCAGCAGATAGATAAACATAAAAATGACCATTCAAGAAACGAGTTATACTCGAATTAAAATAAAAAGAAAGAAAAATTATCAAATAATCCAAGTGGGTACGAAAGAAAAGAGCAGAAGAGAGAATGAACCTTTTGTTGAACCAGTGATCAAAACGTTAAAAGGAGGAACCATTGCCTCTGTGGTCTTCGCCGCTGCAGATTTCAAACTTGCAGCAGCGACAGTGGTGGTACGGATGACAACCGGGCTTTTGAGGAAAGAAACGGTCAAGTCCAACTGGGTTGTAAGAAAACGAGCGGCCATGAAAGTTGGAGCCGCCCTTTTTATGAGACTGGAAGGAAAATGTAGAGCAGTGCAAGGAATTGCCATTTTTTTTTTGTTTTTTGTTTCTTGATCTCTCTCTCTCTCTCTCTCTCTCTCTCTCTCTCTCTCTCTCTCTCTCTCCAGTGGAAGCTTGAAGAAATTGCATGCAATTAATGTCGACAGGATATGGCCATATCAGATGGGGGCCTCTCATTTTCCTATTTCTCATTTTCCTATTTCTCAGAGCCTTGGGATTTCATATATTATATTATATTATATTTAAAAAAAATACAAAAATAATAAATAAATAAATATATATATATAATTATTAATTTTAAGTAATTAATAGAATCAATATTAAATATATATCCTCGAGAGAATAATTAAATTTTTTTAATTAAATAATTTATTTTATTTATATGATGATAATTTTTTAAATTTTAAAAATATTAATAAATTTTTAAAATAAAAAAATTAAATTAATTATCATAATTAAAAATTTAAATCAAATCTAATTTTACTTAAAAAAATTTTTTTACAAATATTTAATATTTAGTAATAATAAATAATGTTATCATTTATTATTCTGTATAAAATCAGTAGTCCAGTATTAATGTCACTCGACCACTTCTTCTCGAGTTAAAATTAACCATTCAAACAAACATGATTGATTCTTTTAGGCGGATGTTTGAAGGAGAAATGGAAAGAATTGCATGATGCATTTTATTGTAGTATGAATGACCTCTCCAACGTATTTGATACCCTCCATTTTCTTCTTCCTGTTTGGGGTTTTTGAAACATTCCTCAATAATTCAGTAACACCATTGTTTTTGCTAATTACTCTCGATTTATTTTTCTTTTTCCCATCAAGCCCCACAAGCCACCCACTCCGAGTTTGGCGGTAAACAAGTGCAGCAAATTTATAAGATTAAATTATTTATTATATATACTTATATTTTTATTGAGAGTATAATTTATTTATAATTTTATATTATATAAATTTATTTTATTTTTTTATTTTAAATAAAATTTATTTAGTATGTAATATAAAAATGATTAAGTTATATTAAACAAGAAATTACCGAGAAAAAAGAAAAAGGGGAATAGGAGACTTCCTTCCCACACTTCACAAGCAGAGAAAACTATGGAAGATTTGCATACAGAACATGTACAAAATAAGGGCCATGTGTCCGTAGACTATTTGGTATCTAGATAAGATAGGTTAAGGTATCACCGATTTTATTCCCCCAAATGGTAAGTTCTCAAATAGGAAGATGCATATACTTCTAATAAAATTGTACCATATGACAATAAGCGGCAAAAATTAATGTGAAAAGATTTTATAACACCTAAGACAAATATTTACCATTAATATCAAAAATTTTGTTATTCGGATATGAAAAATTTTGTCATCTTTTTTTTCCGTAATCTCTTATTATTATTATTATTATTATTATTATTATTATATCATAAAATAATTACAATAATAGTTATTTTATGTCAATTTAAATTTATTTTTTATTATATGTAGTGATATCTCTCAGTAACTCTTAACAATTGACTTAATAAATGTCAAAGGCAGTAATTTGTTATGGTGATTTCCAACCTACATCACCTTTGACAATAGTTTTAAAGTAGCAAAAAGGTTGATGTTATTTTTATTTTTAAGCAATGATTTTGAATGAGTTAAGTATCAACTTATATCTCACGTCAATTTAAAAGAGTTTTAATGCAGTAATACCAAACTACTCTTTCATGCATTTAAAGGTAGTGCTGTAAAAGGTTTTACCAGTGGTTTATGAACTAAGATTTCACAATGGTTTTAAAGAAATAATGCAATGATTTTTAAAGCCACTAAACTATATCATTTAATCCCTTCCCTATTGTCCTTATAGCTTGAAACCTTGAGTTTTATCGAGGAGCTCACAAACAATCTAAAATGATCTCTTAGTTTCACCAAGAAATTATCTCTCTAACCCTAAAAGATCTCTTGATTGCTCCTTTAGATTTGATCTCCTTATGAAATGCTCTCTTTAGCCATAAATAATCTCTTAACTTATTACTCTCCACTTAGTTTGAAACCTTAAATGATTTGAAATTTTAACTTCTCTTCATCATTTGTCATCATGCTCCCACATTCTACACTTAGTTTCAAACCCTAACTACACACATTTTGACTTTATTAGTCTCAAATTATAAGTATGTATCTTTGTTCCTCTCCCTAGTTTTTTCTTTTTGAATTTTTGTGAATTTTGTTATTAATTTAGTTTTCATGTATCTCTCAGTCTTTCCTTGTCTCTCTTGGATGATCAATTTTAAGATCCAACTCTAGTTGCAAGTATTTTTCTTTTTATGTTTTTTTATTCTCCTTTTTTTCTTTTTTTATTGCTATTTCTTGGTATATATGGTGTAACAGTGAGTTATGCTAGCAATTGATCCATTTTTATATATTTAAAGTCTTGTATATGAATAGACTTAGTTTGTGTATCTTACTACTTATGTTTCTAAAAAATGGATTGAATTTATTAGTTATTTGAAATGTAGTTAAAGTGACCAACAGGTGTTTATCATAATTTCTCAATGAACCATTAACTAAGGTGTTGTGCAAAGAATTACATATTATAGTTACTAGCAAATAAGAGACAAATTGGTTTTCTCATTTGATGCCTACTTATGACAAAAGAAGAAAAAGAAATGAGAAGGCATTTAAGCTATTATTTATGTTCTTAGGTTATTTCCCATTGAATTATTTTGATTCTCATGCTTCATATGTCATTATATCTCATACCTTAAAAGTGTTAGGGTAATGCTTCTTCAGTAATAATGATATTATATTAAATTGTTGAAAGTTCTCAACATAATCTTACATTTGTTTATGTGGAAACTACCTCACTTCTATGCTAAGAAATTGACTTTAACCACTTAAAAATGACCTTACAAAGAAGAAAAGTATCTCACTTCTATCATTGATTCATATATGAAAAAATTAGCTTTCTAGTATATCTTTTAAATGGTATAAATATTAACTCAACATATTAAAAAATTTCATTTCATTCTTATTGAATTTCAAGGTATATGTATTTTGTTAATTTACTTCATTATATATTTTATTTCTCTATTAAATAATGAGTCTTATTAATGTATTTAAGGATGAACACTATAAATTATTTTTTTATTGAATAATGAGTTTTATTTTGATAGTTTACATTCTTTCTTTTAATGCTTTATATTTATATAACTAACCAAGGAATTGTCAATCTTTAACGGATGACCATAATCCACTAAACTAGATATATCCAAAGACATATGTCATCTATTTACTTGATTTATTAATCTTACTTAGTCAATTTTAATTGGTTGACTATATTTTTAATTGTCAGAACTCATATCTTTAATCTTAAGCAAATGCACATGTTTAATATACTCACTTAATTATTTATTTTTTTTTGTTATAGGATAATGAAAATGTTGGTGATAATAATACTTATTAAGCAAATATATTGTGGATTAAACTTTTTATTTAACCATATGTTAAGGAAATTCATTATCCTATAGATTAAATTAAATATGTGCATATAAAGATACCAATTTTATAGATTTTATAGTTGTAGATCTTTTATATTTATTTAGATGATTAATGAATAGACAAAATACTTATTGTTTCAAAAATTATATGTTAATTAATGTGCTTATTATTTAAAACTATTGTTATTAAGTTTTAAAACATTACTTTTTTAAGTCTCAAAATTGTTGCTTTTAATTCTCCAAACAACTACTTTTATTATTCAAAATTGTTACATTTAATACTTAAAACTGTTGTATTTATTACTTATAATCGCTTCCTTTGTATTTCATGATTGTTGCTTTCAGTATAAAAAATATTATTTTCTTATCTCAAAACTGTTATCTTTAAATTTCAAAAATATTAGCATTTTGTCTTGAAAACATTGTTTTTTTTTTTTAATATTCAAAATTATTGTATTTATTACTTATAATTTCTCCCTTTGTATTTCATGATTGTTGCTTTCGGTATAAAAAAATATTGTTTTCCTATCTCAAAACTGTTATTTTTGAATCTCAAAAATACTACCATTTTGTCTTAAAAACATTGTTTTTTAATACTCAAAAATGTTATATTTATTACTTATAATTGCTCCCTTTGCTTTTGGTATAAAAAATATCGTTTTTTTATTTCAGAACTGTTATCTTTGAATCTCAAAAACACTACCATTTTGTTTTTGAAAACATTTTTTTTTTTATATTGGTATCATTACTTTTACAACTTAAAACTTGTACATTAACAAATTCAAATTATTTTTATTAATTAACTAATCATTATCTAATTACTTATGAAGTATTATGTAAAAGTCTTAAAAATTGATATTTTATTGAATAATGAGTTTTATTTTGTTAGTCTATTATATTCCTTATTTTAGTGGTTTATGTTTGTATAACTAGCTAAGGAATCTTCTATCTTCAATGGATGCCTATAATTCACTAAACTAGGTATTTCCAGAAACATATGTCATTTGTTTACTTAATTTATAAATTTTACTTGGTCAATTTCAATTAATTGACTATAATTTTAATTGATAAAACTTATATCTTTAATTTTAAGAGAATGTACATGTTTGATATACTCACTTAATAATATATATATATATATATATATATATATATATATATATATATATATATATATACACGATAATAACAATACTAATAATAATAATATTTACTAAAATGGATATGTTGTTGAGAAAAATCACTATCTTATAAACTATATTAAATATGTAAATATAAAAATATTAGTTTTATAAATTTTATATTTATAGATTTTTTATATTTATTTAGATAATTAATTAATAGATAAAGTATTTATTATTTCAAAAATTATATACCAATTGATATATTTATTATTTAAAACCATTGTCATTAAGTTTTAAAAAATTACTTTTAAGTCTTAAAATTATTATCTTTAGGTCTCTAAATAATTGATTTTATTATTCAAAATTTTTTACATTTAATACTTAAAATTGTTGTTTTTATTACTCTTAATTATTATCTTTATATTTCATAACCTTTACTTTTGGTATAAAAAAATTTGTTTTTTTGTCTCTAAAGTGTTGTCTTAGAATCTCAAAAATAGTACTATTTGTCTCAAAAAAAATTGTCTTTTAGTACTTTTACCACTATTTTTGCAACTTAAAACCTCTATATTAACAAATTTAAATCATCTTGTCAATCAACTAACTACTATCTACACACTTATGGAGTGTCATGAAAAATTCTTGAAAATTGATATTATTAATTTTAATAATTGTTAAGCTAATTTTTTAGTATAATTATTTTTTTTAATAATAATTTTTAAATTTTATATTTCAAAAAATTACATTCAAAAAATTATTTTTTTAAATATTAAATAGTAGTTTAATACATTTAAAAAGAAGTTTATAATTATTATTATAAATATTTTATATTGTAGTATATTTTTAGTTTTTTAATTTTTTCAATTACTAGGCCTTTTTTATTTTTATTTTTAAAAAGTCCAGCATAACACATGTCCATTCCAAGTAGTTGTGTATAAGCGGAGAAGAAACCTGTTTGGATCGAGATATCCACTGGTGCGAAGTGAAACCGAGAAGAGGTGGCCCAATTAATGTTCATCCTTTTCCGGAAACTGAGCAAACGAAATCGTCAGTTCTGACTCGCGATTCCATAACCTTTAGAACTGAGCCGGGGCAGTTCTACTCTACGTATTACTGAAGGATTTGCAGCAACAGAAAGTTATTCATTGAAAAATGAAATGATAGATGAACGATTAGGCAAGGGGCTATCAATTGTACACTTCATGCAAGTTGATATTTTATTGCATCCACATCAAATTTTAGTTAGAAATTTACATATACACATTTTGTAATATCAACATATGATACATCTCATAGAATAGTAGAATTTACAGTCAATTCATTTTTTTTTTTTTTTTTCGTCTCGCAGAATTATAGTCTTTTAATCTCCAAACAATCCAAATAAGTTGTGGAATAGGTGTGATCCAAGTGCAATAATCACCAAGATAGCTACACCCACATTAACAGCCAATTGTCCCTGGTCTTCTTTGAACCCCATCTCCGGCCCAGGGTCCTTACCAAGCTTCTCAGTAGAAAAAGTTGAATCTTCTAAATTCTCAGCTTTCTTGGCGATGGCCTCCGAAGGCTTTCCTTTGTTATCTTTATCTTCGTCGCCACCAACAGCCTTTCTCTTTCCCTTCTTTTTTCTCTTTGAAACAGCAGTTCCAGTAGTACCCTTTTGGTCCTTTTTCTCTTCGCCCTTTGAAACTCCACTTTCAGCCTTGGCTGACTCCTTGCTTCTCTCGTCACCAGTTTCATTCTCACCGTCGGCCTTGGCCTTCTGGTGATCATCAACAATGGCAGTCGTTATTAATACTTCTTTTGTAATGCCTGGCAGTTCACTCTCCTTTGGCTCGCTGCCGAGTCCTGAAGAGGTGGTTCTTTGATCTGACGGACTAGCAGGAGCTGGAGGAGCTTGCTCATGCTGGGTCGTCATAATTTCCTCTTCTTTAGGAGCACCAACAAGAGGCTGCGAAACAATGTTCTTTGGACTTGTTATTGTCAGAGTTCCTCCCACGAAATGGGTTCTGATCATATCGAAGTTGCAATTCTCCGGAATGGCATAAACGACATTGAAGCGAATGAATCTGGAGCTTATAAGTGAAAATCGCTCCCCATAAATTCTAAGGGACCGTGAAGATGCATCGCTTGTCACTGTTATCTGCTCCTTCAAAAAGCCTACAACAACGACGTTGAGTTTTAATTTAATGACGTCGGAATAATATTTCATTATTTTACACATTTTACCAATTTTCATACGCATTTTACTCGGTATATGTATACATTTCATTCAATCTCATGTACATCTAATGATTTTTGTTAAAAAAAAAATAAAATAAAATTTAAAATAATAATATTTTGAAGAGATGACTTCATCCAGAAAAACTCGTGTCGGGATGGCGTCGATTTTTTCAGTTCTTATATCATTTCCGGTTATAGAAATGGTTGAATGAGAGATTCTAAGATGAAGGAGAAGTCAAAGGAATTTGGAACTAACCAGGAAGATAAACAACAATAATAAGAGCTCCTTCCTCGTCCTTCCATTCAGATATTGGCTCATATCTCTCATAATTGGACAACACACGGCGTCGTCGTCGAGGAGGGGGAATCAAACCACCAGCTCCAGTTCTTCGGCTTAGAGCCATTTTGGTTTTTCCGTGTTTGTAGCTTTTGTTTCCCTTTTGCCTCGATTACAATCAAAACACAGTTCTTTATATTTAGATGATGATTCTGTTTTATGTATTTCCTTGAACTTGTTGTACGCATTATTTTAACAATATTTTGAGTTGCTTCCATGTTTGATTTTGAGTTTTCTGTTCTTTTTTTTTTTTTTTTAGTCATTCGGCGGGGGATTTTGAGTTTTCTTGATTGTGAGACTATGCCTTTTGTTTTTTGTTGATTTGTTTTTTTTTCCTTTTCCATGAAGGGTGCTTTGGTTTTATTGACAGGTTTTAGCCATCTCTGGCTTGCGTCAGAGGTATAACTTCTTCACAAATAAAGTCGAGGTTCTTTCTTTGACTCGTGATGCTTTCCATGACGTAGAAAAGTGGCAAATACACTCTTATTTTATTTTATTTTATTTTTTCTTATTAAGTGAAAAGGAGTGAGTTCAGTTGATATCTATATCTAATTCTTTTTATAACGGGTCCAATTACGTAGCCGGGAAGGATCTTCCGGGGGCACACGCGACGGTGGGTCCTATGCGCAAAACAAAGATTCTTTTTCGTTTTTGGTGTTTTGGACAAGAGAATACGATGCGGAGTAAAATTAGAGAGAATTTCTAATAATTATCATATAATATGTAATAAATAGTAATTGTATATTATATTAAGTTATAATTATTACATATTTCATATATTATACATATTTATTATATATCTTATTTTTTTTTAATAATTTTTTAACCTAGAACTCATAGTCTCGTCTTTTATCTTGTATATCTTCCCATGGCTATCCAATTTTTCAACGTTTAATTTTCACACGAGGGCTTGAAACAACTTTTTCTCAAAATATTTGTTTGTTGCGTCCAACTAAATTAAGCTTATTAGGAATTTTTTAGCTATATATTTGTATTGTTATTATTGTTATCTTTTTTGAGGATCTATGATGCTTGAATTTAAAATATTTTATTTGTCAAATTTATTAGGAATTTTAATTTTATTAATTTAGATATTGCACTATTTTTCATTATTTTATAACAATTTCATGAGATTATCACGTTGAAATTATTTCTTATATATGTATACAAGAATTTTAATGCACGAGACTCGCAGATATAAGATTTAAAAAAATATTATATGTATTTTGTAATACTTTATGTTTATAGAATAAGAACAATCTTGCAAAATCATCCTGGCTGAAAATTTTGGAGGATATATTGAATTTTCAATATTCACACAAGGACATGTTAAATTCATTATTGTAAATTTAATTCAAGAGTTAATTGAAATAAGAGTTGTGATAAATACGAAAAATAATTTTAAAAAAATGCAATTATCTACCGTGTCAGCGATACTAAGATAAACTTTGAGTATTTGTTCGTCGACCAACATTCATGACTATGTGTTATACCTATAGACTATAGTCGACAGACAATAAGAGTAATAATAAATAAAAAGTCTCAATATGAGAAAATTGTCGAACCAATCGCTTAAAATAATTTAAAAATCCAAAAGATTAAATTATCCTTCTTTTTAAGCAACTTAAGTGGACTGTTCAACTAAATAATCATTATTAGGTTAATAAATATTGCATCTAATGAATTAGTTTATACAAATTTATCTTCATTTGTAAAGCTTGAAAAAGATTAATAACTAAATTATCATTATTAATTCATTATTACACTTATTATTTAACAATTTATTCCTCTAGCTCGGTATCAACTAGAATGTATTTTAATTAACTATGTTATTATCTATTACTAATTAAAAGTTAATCTTATCCTTCTGTTTTGTTTTTTTATATATATATATATATATATATATTTGATTTGTGAACACAATATGTAAAGCTTTACTTAGCTGTCTCTTTATTATTATTATTATTTTGATAGACAATCACAATTGTGCATAGCTGTACATTAATTATTCTAGAGGAGATGATGGTAAGAAGAGCTAATCTTCGACACTTCCACCAGTTCCAGATGATCGGTAACTGTAATAGATATAAGCCCCGAGTGCAGCAGTCACCAGAACAGCAACACCCATGCTCACCATTGATTGTCTCTCTTCTGATGTGAGCTCCCTGGCAAGCCCCTGTACAGTCTTTTTGGCAGCCGCAGCAGTCACATTCTTTAGCTCCTTCAATTTCTGGGCAATTCTTCCATCGACATCCTCTCTTTGTTTCTCTTCAGCACCGGAAACTTTGTAATCATCATTCTTTCCCTTTTCTTTCTGCATTAGCGGCTTGATGGCGTCACCTTGGTCATCCCCAGGGATCACCATTGATTCTTTCCTCTTCTTGCCGCTTTCCTCATCACTTCCGGTTGTCGCCATGGATTCTTTTCTTTTCCTACTGCTTTCCCTCTGTTCAAACGACAAAGCCTCCCCTCTTTGTATTGGCTTAAGATCATCAGTTGAATTTGTTTTTGGGATTTGAGAAGCTATAACCTTCGCATCACTGCTTCCTTCTTTACCAGCTGTTTTTGGAGCAGCTGCAGGTGGAGGAATTGGCGCCTCTTGGGTTGCATTGGCCAGTTTTGGGGCTAGCGTGACTTTAGCTTTTGGCATTTTAATAGTAAGCACCCCACTCTGGAAACTGGCCTGAATCTTATTAACCTCACAGTTTTGTGGAACTTGAAAAGGTTGATTGAACCTACTCCACTTGTTGTAGGCAAGGGGTTGCTCTCCAACAACTCGTACGATACGGGTTGAATGTATGTAACTTACCTTCATTTGCTCCTTTTGGAAACCTGCAAGGTTTAAATTTATACATCCACAATATCAAATTATCAAGAAAAAAGCTTTGTAATGAGATGTAGCTCAACAATATCGGAGTTGTCTCTAAAGGTCTCGAGTTCAGCTTCGAAATGGAGCCAATCAACCGAAAAGAAAAATTATGAAGAAACAATCTTTGTAATATACATGAATATATCATCTTCATCATACTTGACAAACTTTTGTTTCTTTAAATATGATATGCAACTTATTATAATTACCAGCAGGAAGATAAATATGTAAAATGTTGGCCCAGTCTTCCTCCTTCCAGTCGAACTTTGGCCGAAAGTCCTCGTATTCGATGGCCGTAGATCCTCCCGTCCGAGTCCTCGCAGCCATTTCTTCCCTTTACTTCTGTCCTTGAGGCAGATTTTGGTGTTTATATTGCAGAATGAAGATCATCTATTTATCTATTTATGTGTGTATATATAAATGGATGTACGTTTTTTTTATTATTTTTTTTTGTGTCATTACGGTAAAGGTATTTTGTAATGATGAGAATTGTGTGGGGGTTGGGTATTCAGCTAAGTTTCTTAACAGTGAAACTATTCTTTCTCCATTTCTTGTAGTTTTGTGATTTTGATCTTGTGTCTATTGTTCTTGCATGTGACTTCCCTGGTAATGTGCACAAAGCATAACCCCATCGCATTACATATTCCTCTGTGAGCTAATTGCTTGGCGCATAAGCAATTCTACTGAACCTCACGGATTACACAATTCACATTCATGCCACCTTTAGATGGCCCTAAATTAAATTGATTCGTATTAGCTCATAAATATTTATTATCCTCTTAACCGACTAACACGAATAGTTTTTTTATTTTATATTCTATGTAGAGGGAATCAAGTTAATTCAATATCTATATAATCTATACACATACTAATCATATGGCAAGTGCATGTCACATGACAGATTTCTTTAGCATTTTTCTTATGCTTTTTGGAAGAGTCTCTAGAAGAGAACTAAGAAGATTCCCTATTGTTTACACAAATTGATATGCCACCAATTAATGCACAATTTATTTGTCTTTAAAGCCATAATATGTGTGTGCGAATAAGAGGGATTGTTCTTGACAGACGGATGGAAAATAAGTTCATTTATTTATATTCATCACTATTACAAGATGTGAAAAGTTGAAAGTGATCATTGATAGGTATTTCATGTGAGATTTATAACAAGAATTTATATGGCATTGAGATTCACATGTCGTAAGGTAATGGACCAAACCCCCTAATATTCAATTCCTAAAACCCTAATAAAATACATCTGGTACATTTTTAAGCCATCCATCTTTTCCTCTTTTCTCCCTCATATTTTCTTTCTAGTTGAAGGAAAAGGCGGTCTGACGATTAAATTCCCGATATTCATAGTAATTCGGCTACAAGAAGTTGTAGTGGGGGTGTGTGGACGGTGCATTATAAAGGAGGAATGACTCTTATCTCTAACAACAAAGATCTCATTTTTTATGTAAATTTTTTTTTTTTTTTTTCTTCCATCTCTGTCTGCCATTATTCATCATTTTGAGTTAACCTCCTTCTTCCCTTACAATGTATTAAATGAGTTTTGAGTGGTGGGTGAACTTAGTAAAAGTATTATATAGGTATCTTGTATTATAGGTATATCCTGTTTTGATGATGATTGGACTTGTATCTTGAGACAATGATTAATATATGACTAATATTTGATTAAATTTTAAAAAATAATATTTTTTTAAAATAAAAATTAAATTAATATTTTTTAAAATATTTATTTATTGAGATAATTTTTTTAAAATTAATACATATTTATAAATACAATTATTTAACTAACTAAAAAATAATATAATTTAAATAAAAAAATATTTTAATAACTAATTAGAAAAATATTTAATTAAATGAGAATTACTCAAAAATATATAAATAGTTAGTATAATTATTAAATAATTTCAAATAATGTTTAAATAGTAAAATTATATTTAGGAATTAAATCTTTTAAAATTTTTCACCAAATTTCTACTAGCTTCTTCAGAAGTTTTAAATTACCCATTTTACATTAATCCCCTTCACTTAAGAAAAACTTAATCTTAAATTCAAATCAGATTCTAGATCGATAGACTTATCAATCGAATAAAATAGATAAATATATTCAATATTAAAGGTGCTTTAAATCCACTAATCCTTAAATAAATAAATCACATAGATATTATCATTTATTTTTTTCAACACTTGATAAGGATCATATTTTTTAGGTTGCAACTTATTGTAGGAGCTAACAAGAAATTGTTCCTTGCAAGGGAACACAATTATTATGTCACCTACTTAAAATAACTTGTTACTTTGATATTTATCGACAAATCTTTTGTATTTCTTGTTGATAATATCTAATTTCTTTTTCACCTCAGCTGGACTAATTATAACTATTCTGTAAGATGCTCAACAATGTTGCTAAGGCTTAGAACTCGAGGAAGTTTAACTGAATTCAAAGTATATTGTAAACATTTAGCATAAATAATAGAGAAATGAGACTTCCTTATTGTTGTCAACTACATTGTTGTAGGAAAACTCTGCTTAAGCAAAGACAAAGTCCTATTGTTTTGACTTGTCTTCATAAATATTTTAAATAAGATTACAAAGAGTCTTATTAAATGTTTCAGTCTAACCATTTATCTATAAGTTAGTTGTACTGTTGAACTTTAGGGATAAATCAAACAATTTCCATAAAATGATCCAAAAGTGACTAAGAAACCTAGTGTCACAGTCAAAAGTGATGCATTTAGGCACTCCATGTAGATTATAAAGAACAACTAAGTTACACTTGAGGCATTAAAGGTCTTTGTAAGAAATAAAGTAACCAATTTTAGAAAACTTGTCAACAACAACAAACACAAAATTCATACCACATTAGGTATGAGGTAAAATTAAAATAAAATTTATAGATAAGTCTTTCTAAATATTATTTGAAACATGTAAAGGTATATAAAGTTTGATATTTTATAACCAACCTTAGCTATTTGATAAATATAGCATTACTAAACAAAATTGCCAAAGTCCCTTTTTAATTATGGTCAATAATATCACTCTTGAATAGCAACAATTGTCTTATCATGTTTAAAATGACCTATAAGACCACCTTTAAACGAATCACAAATTATTTTCTCCTTCAATGAATATTAAGGAATACAAAGCTAATTTTTACATATCAAATATCCATCATAAATATGGAAATCATCTATAAACTACTTCTAAAGATATTTCTTTGAAATCATTTCAAAGTTTTCATTATGATTATACAATTCACAGAGAGATTAAAAACTCACAATCTCATCATTAACAATGATGCTTTCTTACTTAAGGCATCAGGAACCTTATTTTGTTGACTAACTGTGTGAAATAATTTGGAGGGGAATTTTTGTAGGAAAGTGGACCATTTAGTATGCATGTCATTATTAATTCACTTTTGATTATAGAGATACTTTGAAGTCTAGTGATTAGAGTATAAGATGAACTCACATCCTATTAGATAATATTCTTAATGTTTCAAAACTCTTATAACTATATAAAATTTCTTATTATATATTGACCACTTTAGTCAAGTTTCAATGAATTTCACATTGAAATATGCAATTAGTCACATTTTTTAAGAAAGAATAACATTGACCCAACTCCACTAGCATCACACACAATTGTAAACAACTTATCAAAATTAAGCAAGTTACATTATAATAGCATATAATTTCTCCTCAATGAGAGCAAAACGTTTCTTTCTTCATATCTCCATTAGAACTTTCTTTTTTTAAAACACTCAGTAAGGTGTAATAATGGTACTAAAATTATAAATAAATTAGATATAAAGTTGTTATACTATGGAAACTTTATACATCATTTACTGTTTTAGAAGTAAGCTAATTTTGAATTATTTGCATTTTATCCTTGTTAACTTGGATACCATCAAAATTGACTATGTATCCCAAAAAGAGTAACTTCCTAATCATGAAACTACACATTTTAAATTCACATGTATGTTGTTTTCTTACAACACCAATAAAACCTTTCTCAAGTGTAAAATATGATCATCCATTATTAGACTTAGAATAAGAATATCACCAAGGCATACAACCATAAACTTGCCAATGAAAGGGTTTAATACGTAATTTATCAACTTTATAAAAGTATTAGAAGTATTAGAGAAATCAAATGACATCACTAGCCACTTATAAAGTCTATATCGAGTTTTGAAAGTAGTTTTTCACTTATATATAAGTTTGATCCTGATTTAATGATAGCCACTTCAAATATTAATTTTTGAAAACATCTTGAATCGATCTAGTTGATCTAAAATGTCATCTAATCTAAGAATTGAAAACTTCTACCCAATGGTAATCTTATTAATGGATTGACTATCAACACGCATTCATCAATTGTCATCTTTCTTTAGAGTCAACAAGGTTGGTATTACACATTGGCTCAAGCTCTCTCTAATATACCCTTTTTGCAACAAATCTTCTACCTTTGCCTTTAGGATCTCACTCTTTTTAAGACATGTCCAGTAATATGGTAAGTTAGAAAGACTAGTTCTCAAAACTAAATTAATCTAATTTTTAATGTTACACATAGGTGGCAACCCATCTAGTAACTCCTTTACTACAATCTCATTGAATCCTTTTAATAACTACCTAATTGATTCTAGAAGCTTTGTCTCTATACCATTGGTTACTTTACCTTTCACTTATAGCACATAAACCTCTTTTAATTCTTTAATGATAGCCTCTATGTTTTGGTTTAAGTGGGAGATTGCTATAAAAATCCTCCCTTCCACTTGAGAAGTTTTGGTTTGAAATTCTCCTTTTATATGTAGTAATATATATTTTACCATGTCTTTCTCAAACTTAAAGATATTTTTTTGACTTAAGTGTTAAGCATCAAAATTAAATTATCAAGGTTGCCTAAATAATAAGTGATAAGCATATATGTCTACAACATCGTAGTAGAACTTATCTATGCACTAGCTAATTGACAAAGGAATTTTGCATCATTTTATTACTTGAATTTCTCCAACTATTTTGATTTACTTAATGATATACAGACTCAAATCCTTCTTTATTAGTAGCCATAATCTTTTAACAGTTTTTATACTAATAATATTTTCTTCATTATTACTATTAATAATCAAATCAAACACAATATTATTGATTATGCACCTAGTACAGAATAATTTATTTCGCTACATATCATCCTCTTGCTTAAGAGCTAGCATTAACTTTCTCATTAAATACACAAATTTGTTATCCTCATACTTGTACTCCCCATCATCTGAATAGTAATAAACTTTATCATTTTCGACTCCAACCACTCTCTCTTACTCTATTATGTTCACTGACCTCTAGCATGGGCAATCACTAAAATGATGGTCTACCTTATTACACTTATAGCACTTGCCCAATATAGGCTTCTTATATTGATTGACATTCTTGATTACAACTTTCTCAACAAATAATTATTTGCTAGTGGTTTTGTTAACTAACACTTTTTCTAGTTGACTTGATGCCTTTTTTTTATTTTTATAGCAAATTTGATAGAATTAATATGAAACTTATGAGAAGATTCACCCTTATTCTTTTCTTGTAATATCATTTAAACTTTAACATCATATTTCTAGTCTCAAATATATCCAATAACATTTGAATTTCAATTTTATCTCAAATTACTAGTTTCAATCTATTAAGGTATCTCAAGAATTATTGGCTTTATAATTCTATCAAGTTGTTGCACTCAAATAATTTTAAAAATTCTATTAAGTACTTATAAACTAACCAATTACCTTGGTTGCAATGCTAATGTTTTTAATAAAATTATCTACTTATAATTTGGAGGAAGAAACACTCCCTTCAGAAGTTGTTTCATTTTATACTATTATCTAACTGAATTTTTTCCTTCTATTTTCCTTTAGTCTTTAGTTCATTCATATAAAGCAAAGACTCATCCTTTTAGCTAACAAGTTATTAATCTAATTTTTTATTCCTTAAGTATCTTCATGTAATTAAAAATTTTTTCTATTTTTGCTAACCAATTTATAAAACTTTTAATATTTAATTTATTATTAAAAATAGGGATATCTACGTTTAGCCAAAATTCATTTAATATTCAAAGATGTTAGAATCATTATTGTTTGTACCTAACATAATTTGAGTACTCATCAAAGCCATTATCCTCATCATTAATATTTGCTGCATAAGTGTAACACATATGTAGATTTGTTTTTCATCAGAATCCACCATATAAGTTTGATGCTTATGCAGATTTGCAAGGATTAGTCATAAAAAAGGTTAACCATAAGCAAAATCATTAGTATAATTCCTTTCATCTCTTTAGCTCTTGTTAGCACCTCTCACCTAAAGAGCTTTAAGTCAATTGTTAATAACTTCTAGTCTACATTTCAATCGATCAAACCTTTGGCCATAGATGGTTAACCAAATGATCTGCATTCCCTAATCTTTATCAGCAGGTTAGTTGCTACTCCCTCCATCTCGTGCTATTATTAGAATAGGTGAGACTTATTTTGATACTACTTGACACAAATGTTTAGTGAAAATAAGGTTAATAATTAAATCTTAAAAAGAAATATTTCTGAAATAAAAAGATAAGGATAAACTCAATGTCTTTATTAAAGATTATTAGGATGATTTAATTCTTAAATTTATATATATTTATAGGTAAAATTATCTAACTAACTAAGAAATATTAAATTCATATTTGTTATTAGTGAAATTAAAGAGTAAAGATAATACAAAAATATTAAATTCACTTGTTACATTGAAAAATTTTGTAATTATATATATATATATATATATATATTAAATCATATACTATATTAGTTTCATTAATTATATTTAAACTACATTGAACATTTTTACTAAGTATAGTTATGTAACAACCACCCATGTATTATGTGGTAAATGCATCTCTCTTTTACCATAACGTTATTGAATGTATTAATATTACATACATTTCAATTTTTATAGAAAACTTTTAAAACTTAAAAATAAATTTTTATAATATTATAAGTATTGTTGCTTTTTTATATAGTATTTAAAATATTTTTATTTTATTAAAATTTTAAATTTTTTAAAAAACTTAAACTCATATTATATTAATAAATTTAATGACAAGATAATTAAATATATATATATATATATATATATATATATATATATAAATAATATATGAATAATTGTCAAATACTTGTATTTAAAAGAAATTATTCAATTTGAATTGAATTTAACTAATAAATTTAATATGAATATAATTATCAAAAAAATTTTATCTAATCAATGAAATTAATTTTTTAACTTATTTTTAATATTAAATATTGTCAAGGTAAATAAGAGTGGGAGATGAAATAATAATGAATGGAGTAAATTATTTTTTCTTACTTATGTAGAAGGTAGCTAATTTCTATAATTATGTAGACCATATGGGAAAGCTTCACCACCCTGTTAATGATTGTTACTAATCAATAAATTAAAATGTGACAAAAAAAATATTTAGAATTAATTTATTTGTTAAAAAATAATTTATTTATAAAAATATTTTAAAAATTTTATAAAAATAATATATTATTTTTTATCATTTAATAGTATTATTAAAAAATATTTTTTAATTTTAATTATTATAAAATAAAATAATAAAATTAAAAATTTTATTATAAATTAATAATTATTAAAAATATATAAAAATAATTAATTATAAAATAAAATATATTTTAATATTATATTAAAAATTATTTTAAAATGATGGTATCATTATTAATAATAAGTGAAAATAACAGTGGCCTCTGTTAGTCATCCGTGAATTAACAAATGATTTGAAAGTAATTATTGCTTTTTTTAACTTGCGTTTTTTTTTTATAATTTAATAATTTTTATTTATTTTTAATGAAAATTATATTTTATAAAAAAAATTATTAATTTTTAAAATAAAAAATTTATAAAAAATTATTAAAAATAAATAAAATTTTATTAGTATTAATTTTTTTTAAAATTTTTTTAAAAATTAAAAATTTTCAAATCAAACGAACTTCCCAAAAATAAAAAAACGAAAAATTAGATTAAAAAAAATTTCCGTAGAGTGGTGATGATCGCTGAGAACGGGACCGCCAAATCGTTTGACTTGGGCTCGGAATTCATTGCCTCACGGCAGTCTAACGCTAAGATTGATTCACAGTGCTGAGAGCGACTGGAGTGCATGGGTGTTTATCGTTTCAGAATTTGATTGTGAGGAAGAGCTTCCATGGTTGAGAGAGATGACTACTGCATCTGTGAGTAGTGCTATCTTTTTTATACTTTTTCTTCCATGTTAATTGGAATATTTTTTTTATTTAAATTTTAAAAATTGTAAATATATCTTTATAAATAAAGTTTTAGTTGTAATTTAACCCCACAATCAGACTGAATTGATTAACTTGCATTCCCACACCGACACGTGCAATGGGCATCTTACATTAATTGCCTGGGGAAGTTGGTAAGGCATAGCCGTCAATAAGGCGACGAAACCTGTCATTCAAAATTTATTTTCATGCTATTATGAGAAGGAAAATACCTTACTGTTAGCCGCTACCTTACAGTCAGAACCGAACACGAAATCCACGTTTCCCTCTCTCTCCTTCTCCCTCCACGCATTTGGGCCCCACAACGCGCAAAAAGTCGAAACGGTCACCGAAAGTCAACAGTGTAACTGCCTGAAAAACAGGAGCATTTGTATCTGCTAGCAAATTTTTCTTTTCCTTTTATTTTATTTTTTTGATGAAAAAGTTTTAAACCACAAGACAAGCTTACAATTTGAACTGATTCTTCTGTTTCTGATTTCACCAGGTAACCTTTCCCCTCTCGTTCTCTCTCTCTCGCTCGCGCAAAACGACACGCACAATGTCTGTGGAATACTGAATAGACTCATCTCCAAGTATGTTTTCCGTTTTTTATTTTTTTTATTTCTTTTTCAAACCACAACCAAGAAGAAGAAGAAGAAGAAATGACAGTTGCATTGTTCTTTGAATTCCCAATTCAATGACGAAATCATGATGTTGTTGGTTCAAAGTTGCTTTCCTTAAACTTGAAGCACATATTCTATGATGATTTCTTGTTCAAATTGTGCAATCTAACTCTTTCTTTGACTCTCTCAATGTGGATTGTATCTGTATTTGTAGGGCTAAGAGATTCGTAAGGTGAAGATGCATAGAATTTCAATGGAACTGTTGCTATGGATTCATCTGTGGTTATGTGTGGTGGTGTGGATGGCAATGGCAATGGCAATGGCAATGGCAATGGCAACAGCAGGGGCAGAGATAGAGGCAGAGTACGTAAAATACAAAGACCCGAAGCAGCCAGTTGAGGCTCGAATCAAGGACCTACTCTCTAGAATGACACTGGAAGAGAAGATCGGTCAAATGACCCAGATTGATAGGGCCGTTGCCACTCCCCACGTTATGAAGACCTACACCATTGGTTAATTAATTTAATTAATTAGTTTCCCCTTCATTTATCCTTTTAAAAAAATTTATTAATTACTTTTCAGTTACTCCTTTTTTTCTTTTTTTCTTTTTTCTAAGTTTTATTCGATTGCTGTAGGTAGTGTGTTAAGTGGGGGTGGAAGTACTCCATTTCCTGAAGCTACTGCTGCGGATTGGGTCAATATGGTTAATGGACTTCAAAATGGGTCATTGTCTAGCCGTTTGGGAATTCCTATGATATATGGGATTGATGCAGTACATGGCCATAACAATGTTTATAATGCTACGATATTCCCTCACAATATTGGGCTCGGAGCTACCAGGCAAATTTAAATTTCAACCTCATAGTGTTTCTTCTCATTAAATGTCTTAGTTTCATCGATTTGGACTTGCATATCAT
This sequence comes from Rhizophora mangle, assembly GCA_037832345.1. Classification (NCBI taxonomy): domain Eukaryota; kingdom Viridiplantae; phylum Streptophyta; class Magnoliopsida; order Malpighiales; family Rhizophoraceae; genus Rhizophora; species Rhizophora mangle. The sequence goes on along the minus strand of JBAPLJ010002022.1, from coordinate 345,461 downwards.
GGAGTTTTTGTTTTTGTTTTTGTTTTTGTTTCTGTTTTTTTTTTTTTACCTTTCAGCATCCTCTTGAACATATGCCCTACTACAAATAACTTTTACACATATAGCCATTCACATTTTGTGCCTTACCAGTTGGTGCTTTTGTGTTAAGAAAAGATGCAGCACATTCTAGCGAAAGAGTAATAAGCATAAGAGAATAAGCCCCATTTGGATTGCGGTCACAATAAACTCCATTGGACTTGTTGAAGCTATTAGTATTGTGCCTCTTTTGTAACATTTCTGATCTTTGCGTCACTTTTTTTATTGTTTATTTGTGAATTGAAAAACCTATTTATTATATAGCATAATTAAAAGGCCACTGAGAGACATCTATTTTCCACAATTTGTTTAAACTTCTAATTGCAGAGATCCTGATCTGGTAAAGAGGATAGGTGTTGCAACTGCTCTTGAGGTTAGAGCCACAGGGATTCCTTATGTATTTGCTCCATGTATTGCAGTAAGTACCATGCTACCAAGTCAGTTTGGCAAGTTTAGTTACTGCATATCAAATATGTACATGAACTCGATATTTCCCACCTTCTTCTTTAAAGGTCTGCAGAGATCCAAGGTGGGGTCGATGTTATGAAAGCTACAGTGAGGATCCCAAAGTTGTGGTCAACATGACTGAGATTATATTTGGTTTACAAGGGGATCTTCCTTTTGGTTCTCGGAAAGGAGTTCCATATGTTAGTGGGCAGTAAGTGCATCTCAGAGTCAAGACATCCTCTACAAAGTCAACTTAGCTATCTACAATTGTGCTTAATCATCAAAGTCACAAATCTTGGACACATTTTGCTCGATGAAATCCAATGGGACATAGCATATTCATGCCTTAGAATTAAATTATTTTTCAAAATTAATGCTTGGGAATTGTAATGTGTGTAGATATATGGCAATGTTGTATGCTTAAATCAAAGCACTTCAGAAGCTTTCTGTTCTTTCTCTTTCACCTAAATGCACTGCATGCTCATTCACTTCTCTGCTTATTACACCCTACTTGTCATACTCAACACGGTGAACCATAAATTAGCCGTTTTTTTAATTGCTTTCTTGTTATTTTCTATATTGCATCTTTTTTTTTTTTCCTTTCAATTTATGCAGGAAAAATGTTGCAGCTTGTGCAAAGCACTTTGTGGGTGATGGTGGGACAACCAAGGGAATCGATGAGAATAACACAGTAATTGACAGGAATGGGTTAATGAGCATCCACATGCCTGCCTATTTTGATTCAGTCATTAAGGGTGTTTCAACAATCATGATTTCCTACTCCAGCTGGAATGGGGTAAAGATGCATACAAACCGTGAGCTGATTACTGGCTTCCTCAAAGACATTTTGGGGTTTAAGGTCAATTTCACATCTCAATTTTTCATATTATTTTGATTTGCTGGTAGCTTTATGGGTAGCCATGCCAACAGTTTAGATGTAGTGTAAATTTAAGAGTCATTGTGTGTGAAGGGGACTGGACGCTTGAAGCATAAATATGTTCTCTTCTTCATAAGTGACCTGCTTCCTTGGAATCTGGGTTGCATCTCTTTGGTGCTTTTTTGGTAAAATAAAATAAAAAGTTTTGCTCACTATCAAACCTCATCAAGCATGCAGTTTTCAATTATATGTGGTTCTACTTCAAGATCATTCAAATTTCTGAAGCTTATCCCCAAACCACTGAGTGGTGGCTAGATATGTATTCTCCAGCAAATTCTTTTGATTGTCTTTGCATGTCATTTATCATACTATTGCTTGATATCATTGATTTGAATGCAGTTGATGCTTAAGCTGAAAGTTTTACTTCCTGCCTTATATTAACCATATACATGGTATTTTATTTTATTTTTGATACACTGATCTAAATAGTTTGTCCCATACCAGGATTAAATATCAGTTTGAAGTTCATTTTGGACCAGAAATCATTGCTTGAAAACATCTGGTAAAGACCCAGTCATATCATAAATGAGGAAAATACTACACACACTTCCTTCCCATTCATCTTTGCCAATTTTCTATGCACAATCTTGATTTAAGATCATCATCGTGGAATTGTAACATAAATTTCACAATAGAGGTGGCTACCATTTTGGTTTTCCCTGGCCTTGGATTGGGTCCCCTTTTTTCCATGTCTCATGTCATGGGTCACGATGCCTGATTCTGTTAACTTCACCTTACTAGGAATCTGTTAGTCTCATGTTACCTACGAAGTATGAAAGTGGTTGTCCATGCTAACTGCACACAGCATATTAAATGAATTTCAGGGTTTTGTTATCTCTGATTCGGAGGGTCTTGATAGAATTACCTCACCACCACATGCAAACTACTCATATTCTGTCCTTGCAGGGATTCAAGCTGGTATTGACATGGTTAGTAGCTCACATATACTCATTTGTGATTAAATTTTAGTGAAACTTTCTGTCATTTGCTCGCAAATATGCAAACTGGTGAAAGTTTTGGAAGTTGAAAATGGTTTTTTTTTTTTTTATTTCTTTTCAGGTTATGGTCCCTTTAAAGTATACTGAGTTTATTGATGACCTGACATACCTGGTCAAGATCAATGCCATCTCAATGGATCGCATTGATGATGCTGTGAGAAGGATTTTGCTCGTCAAGTTCACCATGGGTATTTTTGAAAAACCATGGGCTGATCTCAGTCTGGTCAATGAGCTTGGAAGCCAGGTTGGAAGATTAAACTTCCTATTGTGTAGTAAATTTTTTCAGTGGGAAGCTGATTATTGCTAATTTAGCACATTGCACCATGGACTTAGTAGGACATGAAAACGTTCTTTCATCCTATGTCACTTTCTTTTCTGCTTCAATCACTTTAATCCCTGTTAGTACCCACTGGCTTTTGTCTTTCTGACAATTACAGAACTATTTTACAATTGAAAAATCTGGTTAAGTGGATAACGTCCCATAACAATTAAATGTAAAGACATAACCTGAATTATAATGTTTATGGGTTTCATCACCCAATTGCTGGTGTTTGGGTTGGTATGAGGTTACACAACTTGTTATCAAAGCTAGCTCATCCTCATTTGCACAAGGCCTCCTGAAGTTCAAGCTCAATTTGGCCACATACTATTGGAGCCCAACAAGTTGATTCAGCCCTTCCATGTGTTCAGTTTAAATTAGTTCTGCCCAGTGCTAGCAGGGCCTGGCATGTGTCAAGAGGGTGTGCTGAGGATATAAAGCCTCATATGGACTAAATATAGAGATCTGCCATGACTTAAAATATCTATGCATCTCACCACTTCATTTAAGCTTATGGGTTGTTGTGAGGTTTCACAACAACCCTAATGCCATGAATACCAATTATCTGATCACTTATCCAGGCACATAGAGACTTGGCAAGGGAAGCTGTGAGGAAATCTCTTGTGTTGCTGAAGAATGGAAAAAATGAAACTGATCCATTGTTACCCCTTCCAAAGAAGGCTTCAAAGATTCTAGTTGCTGGTACTCATGCAGATAACTTGGGCTATCAGTGCGGTGGGTGGACAATTGCATGGCAGGGATTCAGCGGCAACAACAAGACAAGAGGTACATGCCATTGGACATAGGCATAATTTCTAATGTTATAAATCTCACACCGAAACACAGAGACCCTCTCCCTATATGTTCCCTTGCTTAATCGTGCTTTGATGATCATAAGAATTGTGATTTATTGGTACCGTTGTTTAGGGCTCCAATAACTAGGGGAACTAATGCCAGTAAGTTAGAAGAAATTACCTAATACATGAAAAGGTTTGCAAAGATTTTTTTTTTTTTGGAAATGATCCAAAGCAAATTAAGAATGTGTGGCTACATTGTATATACATGAAGGATTTTGAACATTGGTAAACTTACAGAATCAGGTTCATGCATGCCTATAAGTGTATGCATATGCACCAAGAGCCTTAGGATATGACGATTCATGGATGTATCCTACAATATGGTTCAATTAATTTATCCATGTTTGAAATCATATACATAGATACATAGATATAGGGAAAGGCATCATAACAGATGGTTGAAACATCAGCCCTTTTTCTGATTCTAGCTGGAGATGTCGTTGGCATTGCTGAATGTCTTTCTTCAACTTTCCAAATCCCAACCAGTCTTTGTCTCTGATATAATTAGATCAGTTTAGATTTCATCTCATTTAAACTTAGAGAAACACAAAAGAAGCAAAAGGTAGTCAGTAAACATTGGAAAGCCAGGAAGCAAAGTTTGCTTGGTGCATGAAGCACAAGCCCTGATATCCAGGGTTATTTACTAAATTACCAAGTAAACTTCATATGCTTTCTATGAGAGGCAACAAAATTCAACGCCATTACATTCCCTGAAGGAACCACCATCCTTGATGCTGTAAGAGCTACAGTGGATCCAAGTACAGAAGTCATCTTTCAAGAACTGCCTGATAGCAAATTTGTCAAGGCCAACAGCTTTGCATATGCCATTGTTGTTGTTGGTGAGCCCGCATATGCTGAGACTGCAGGAGACAGCATGGACCTAACAATGTTGGATCCAGGTCCAAGCATCATCAGCAATGTCTGTGAGACGGTCAAATGCGTTGTTGTCATAATATCTGGCAGGCCCATCATGATTGAACCTTACATTTCCTCAATTGATTCCTTGGTGGCGGCATGGTTGCCTGGCACTGAAGGTCAAGGCGTGGCTGATGTGCTTTTTGGAGACCATGGTTTCAGTGGAAAGCTTCCAAGGACATGGTTTAGGAGTGTGGACCAACTGCCAATGAATGTTGGGGATCCCCACTATGATCCACTTTTCCCTTTTGGCTTTGGACTTGAGTCCAAATCAGTTTCAGGTATGGTGGCCAGGTAATTCCATTTCCCTTTGCATCTTTAATACTCTGCTGTCCTTTTGTGATTTTATATCAGGCTATCATGTGTTTAGCCCAAGAAAGCCAAAAGAATAATAATAAGTTTATCATCCTTTTTTCTTTGTTTATATTATTCTCTTGTTTCATTTGTTGCAGTAGCATGTTCTCTTGGAACACATTTTTGTTTATGGTATGGTATTTGCTATGTGTCCTTATTTCTTTTTCCTTGCACTTTGATAACAGTTCAAGAGATTAGCTGACTTTAAAAATTTTTGTGCTCATAGTTTTGACCAGTGAAAGGACCTCGGCATTCATTCTATGGATACTAATTGATGATTTTGTTTACCGCAGACAACATCAGCTGCAGTTGTTGTGAGGCCTTATGTGCTTTTCATGACGGTGGCTGTAATCTTTACTTTGTATTTCACAGGTAATATTTTGATCTGATCCATCCATAGATACGCTAATCTTTGTAGGCAATTGAATTTGAATGGAGCTTTTCTTCTCGCACTTCAATGATGAGTTTTTACTCGTTTCCTCTCAATTAAGGGAAAGGCGTGCTAGTATCGATGGTTTTGAAAAAATTAGCGAAGCAACGTGCAGGATGCTGCTCGGTTGAAAAATCAGCAGAGTTCGTTGCAATGAGGTTGGCTCTTACCAGTTACAATTCATTCCAACGAAATAATGACATTCCAAGGAAAATGTATAGTTAGAGTCTGATATAACCGAAATATTGTTACATAAAATAAATATACAATGTGAATGACTGAGTGCAAAACACTAGGCGTAACATCAACAAATAGAATGTAAAGCTCATGTCATGTGAACATTTTAATACTAGACGGTGCAACAATGTGGTTTGCCCGTTTCAAGCGGAAGCTGTAGCAGTGGGAGGTTGTGTATGTAGTAGCTTGAGGGTCTACTTGAAAAAGATTTCTCGTCATAAAACAATAAATAAATGATGTTGTTATGTTGTGGTTATTGCAAACATCTTGGCTAATTTTCCACACAAGCAATGATTATTATTAGTATTGTCCTGAATTGACTTGGCTCCTGTTGCCCTATATTTGCTTACACGGTGGTATTTGCCAAAATTGCGAGGGAAAACACTTGGGGTATCACTCCCCCTTGAAATATTACTTTCGCCAACGAAAGGACAACATTTCGATTTTCTGCTGTGCATCATTTTGAAGCTCGAACACATGCTTGGAAACAAAGATATTGTTAGAACATAGAAAATTATTCGTCTATCATTCAATAGGGGGCCTCTTTTTTTTTTTTTTTTATATATATGATTTTGCTTTGTTACAAAATATCTTCATAGTTGGCAAGATGATAAATGGCATAGATTTAAAAAAAAATTGATAAAAATTGAAGAACTGCCATGCAATTATCCGATGTACCCAATAAAAAACAAGAAAGAAAGAATCGGTTTGTTAGAATTAATAATTTACAAAAAGCTCGTGTGTGTGTGTGTGTGTGTGTGTGTGTGTGTGTTTCTTTTTTTGTTAATTTTATCCTTATAATTATTAGCAAAACTATAAGGCTCCCCTCCCTTTGCTCACCATCCCGTATTTCAGGGTTTTATGGGCAACACTTGGCACCGTGAATTTTCCTTAAAATTTTGAAACATGCCGGACATAAAGAAGTTCCGGCGAGTAGGAGCCACGAGGGTGAAAGTCGTACTAGCGACCCAAGACTTTCTTCAAAGGGATTTCTGGTAATAAAGAAAATCTTAAAATTTTAAAACATTCCAGACATATGGTAGTCCGAACCATAAACTTATCAGCTCTTGGTGTTGATGAAAATAGAGGATGGAACCAGAATATGTCGTCCAATTACTCCACGCCTTTGAAAGAGAAAAGGGTTCGACTGTGTTGAGTTAGTCCACGGATTAGCAAAAGCCTTTGAGGGGCTGCACCCATTTTGAGTCTGCCAGGAGGTTATGCCCATCGACGAACTACCCCTCGCAAAGGAAAAATACCATATCCCCAACCCCCTTGACGATCCAACACGTCAGGTCCACGTCCCAACGCAAATGCTAGCTTTAGCCAACAATTTCTCCCGGTAGCATTATCCAGGGAACCCAAACACACGAGCACTCGCCTAAAGTTAAGGTTCTTTAATATCAACAATTACGGTTAAGCATGGCTTTCAACATAGATGGGCTTAACTAATTGATTCCATACAGTCAAATCAAAAGTCCCAGTGCAAAGCATCTCAATATCCCAGGGATTCGACTTTAGCCCCTGAGGAGTGGCGCCTCTTATCAATTAATATGAAACCGCGGAGATTTATTAAAAAATATGCTTGACTCTGAGGACAAGTAGCTCTTATGTCTAGAGTGAGGTTTTAACTTAAGTAAAAAATCCTTACCTGATCTTGAGCAAATTATAACTTTGTCACCTGCCTTGAGGAACTCTTTAGCCGGCATACCCTAGTCCCGAAGAAAAACACAATGAAGCAAAAATCACATCAAATAAATTTGCAAACAACGACCAAAAACTGAGACATTGAACAAAGACATAGAGTCAGGAGCCCCCATTTTGCTTATACAAGAAAAAGTTTAGTTAGGAGTAAAAACCCTAGAAGAATTTCATCTCACAACTAAACGCCGGCACAACAGATAGATAAACTTAAAAGTGACTATTTAAGAAATGAGTTATATGTCAATTAAAATAAAAGAATAGGTAAAACTATCAAATAATCCAAGTGGGTAGAGAAGAAGAAAAGAGCTAGAAAAAGAATGAACCTTCAGTTGTTGTTGAACCAGTGATCAAAACGTTAAAGGAGGAACCATTGATTCTCTAGTCTTCACTACTGTAGATATATATATGTAATTTATCATTTCCTATCTTCTTATATAAAAAAACATACTTATTATGTAATTTTGAAACTTTTAAAATAGTAAAATTCTAGTTTGACTATGAAGGTATGAACATCCAAGTTTTATACCACTTAAATTTGTTGTATTTATTTTGTTATTATTATTATTATTTGAATAGTTGGTTTCTCAACAACTAGTATCAAAACCTTGGCTCTGAGGGAGCCAAAGAGGCAATGGGAGTAATAGGATTTAAAGAAGGAAAAGTAAAAATTAATAACTTTAATAATACTGATTTTAATTTTTGGCAAACACAGATAGAAGACTATTTATAATAAAAGAATTGCATCAACCTCATTTATGGAAGAAACTAAAATCTATAAGTAAGAAAGAATTGGACATGTTAAATAGACAAGACCTAAGAATTATCCAATTGATGCTAACCCAAACTATTGCTTTCAATGTCTAAATAAAGAAGATTGGCATAGGATTGATAACTTATATAAACAAAAAGCCATTCACTTCCAACAAGATATATCTAATAAAAAAATTATTTAAGATAAAGATGAAAGTGGGTTTCATTATTGCAAATTATATAAATGAGTTTAATTTGATTTATAGTCAATTGAGTTCAATGAATATAAATTTAAATGAAGAGGATAAGGTTTTGATTTTCTTGTTGTTGTTGTTGTCAAAAAGTTAGAATATTATTATAACTACAATAAGTAGTTCATATGATTCACAACAATTATAGTTCAGTGCAACTTATAATCTAATTCTAAGTAAAGATATTCACAAAATAGAATTAGATGTATCATCTAACTCTAGTTCTACCTTGAGTATACTAAAGATCAAGGAAAAATAATTTAATGTCATAATAATAAGGGCATAACAAAATCTAGACAAATGAGTAAATCAAAATTTGACACTATATGTTAGAATTATAGATATAAGAGTTACTTTAAGAGAGACTACAAATAACTAAAAAAGAAAAAATTAAGATGACGAATTTTTCAAATGCAACAATAGAAGATATCTTGGACACTTTGATATTAAGTATTAATAGTGCAAAAAAGTCTTGAATTATAGATTATGGGACATCTTTTTGCTCAACCTCACATAAAAATTACATGTAGAAATATGTTGTCGGTAATTTATGAAATGATCATCATGTTGATAATGAATTGTTAGATATAGTCAAAAAGGGTGATGTTCATGTCAAGATATTAAACTAATATGTATGGAAGTTGAAGAACGTTAAACTCATCTTAGGATTAAAAAAATTTTTGATCTTTATAAGGCAATTTGATGAACAAGGACATTCTACAACTTTATATGACCTTAAACATAAAGGATTCAATAAAAGCTATTGAGTTAAGGATTGATTCTAAGATCTATCATTATAGACTAAAACAATGAAAGTACTTACAATAAAGGACAAGTTATCTAGTATAAAAACTATGGATATTGATATTATATTTTAGAAAGTAAAAAAAAGATCAATTTCTCTAAGGTTGGAAGGACACCTAAGACGCACTGATGTTTAGGGACCCTCTCTAGTAGCGTTCCTAGGTGGTTGACTTTATTACGTTACCTTCATTGATGACTCTATTTAAAAAGTATCAGTTTATTTTGTAAAAATAAATGTGATGTATTTATGACTTTCAAAAAGTAAAAAACTCATTTAAAGAATGAATCTGATACAAAAATAAAATGTTTGAAATTTGATAATGGCAATGAGCATGACAATGAAAATTTCGAGGGTTTTCATGTAGCTAATGGGATTCAAATAGGGAAAATAGTTTTGAGGATGCATAAAAAAATGGTAACATTAAGTGCTTGAATAAAATATTGAATAAGTGTGTTGGGTGTATAAAAATACAAGCTAAATTACCAAAGATATTCTAAGCTAATGTTGTTAATACTACAACTTATTTGATTAATTGATTACCATTTATTCACTTTGATGAAGAACTGATAGAGGAGGCTTGAATAAGTAAAGAGGTAAATCTTTTACACATGATAGTCTTTGGTCGTGTTTCTTATGTGTTTATGAATTATGATGAGAGAGATAAATTAAATTCTAAATCTTACAAAAAAAAATTTTTATTAAATATAAAATTAATGAATTTAAAGTTGAAAGAAATTTTAAAAAATAATGTGAATAGAAGAATTTCACAAAATCCTAAAAATATCACAATACAATCAAAGCCTTGTGCACTTGTATCATAGATAATGAAATTTGGTAGAATATTTAAATTTAGATAATGATTCTCTCTTTCATTGTATTATTTATTATTAATTGATGGAGATGAGCTAAAATGCTTTGATGAAATAATACAAGTTAAAGATTTGACCAATTGAAAATTAGTTGTGGAAGAAAAAATAAGTTTACTACATAAAAATCATATATAAAAGTTAATTCAATTACCAAAAAGTAAAAAGATACCGAATAACAAATAGTTTTACCAAATCAAAGAAAAACATTATTATAATAAAAGATACAAATGAAAATGAGTTGTAAAGAGATTTGAGTGAAAAAAAAAAGAAATTAAGGTTTTGTACAGTCTCAATTTACCTTTATAATTAATTGGTGAGGAGATATCATACTACAATTATGGATTACAAGAAAATTTTAATTACATTATGATATCTACTAATTTGATAATTAGTTTTCAAATAAAAGATTTTCGTAAAAATGAAATATGATTAATATCATATGATAATGAAACATGTAGTTTATTTTGATATAAGAGTTGTCCTATCTCATTTTATAAAAGGGTATACTTATTATATAATTTTGGAATTTATGAAATAATAAACTTTTAGTGCAATTGTAAATGTAAAAAGATTTAAATTTCAACTCACATAAATTTTTTATATTTATTTTCTTTTATTTTATTCAAATATTTTAATTTTTCACTAGAGCAACCCTTAAGGAAAATATAAAGCAATGCAAGGAATTTTCAATTTTTTGTTTCTTGATCTCTTTATCTTTTCCACTCCTTATTGCTAGTGGAAACTTGGAGAATGCATGCAATCTATTGGTACCATTAATGCAATCTTACATTTGATCGCTTGAGAATTGTCCATATAGTGAAATTTGTCGTTCAAAATTTGTTTTCATGCATTTAATTGCCAAACCCCTATGAATAGAGAACATAAATAAATATAAGTATCGTGCAAACTACATAGGTGCATTTTTTTATATACAAATTAAATTAAAAATAGATAAGTAAGTAAGATAAAAATAAAATAAAATCTTTTTAATTAGGAAATTATTATTATTAATTATTTTATTTAATATTTATTTTCTATTATTTTTGAATTAATAGACAGAATTATGTCTATAATAATAGTTTGTCAAGTTTATATATCTGTAATACCCCACGACTTTTGGAATTAAGTAATCAATAATATTATTAGAATATTTAGTTTATTAGAGGTTGATCCCCTCGAAAAGATTATTAGAAGTCGATCCCCTCGAAGAGATCATTGGAGGTCAATTCCCTTGAAGCAATCATTAGAGGCTAATCCCCTCGAAGAGATCAATAATCCTATCCTTTTTATTTAAGCAAAATTCTTATTTAAATTCCCCAAATCTCAATCCCTACCTCCAATCCCTAATCCCAAAACCTTAGGTTCTCAACATCTGGTATTAGAGCAACATTCTTAAGGATTTTGCTTTTATTCCCTTCTCAAAAAAACAAAAAAATTGTTTATACCTAAAAAAAATTTGGGTATCACCAATTTGCAATCTTACAATATGTCTTCACATAACTCTTCCGATTTTGATACTAAAATATCTCGAGTTGAAAAATCATTATCTCTCATGCAAGAATTTTTTAATAGGCTTAAACAGATGGTAATTTCTATGACACAAAAAGAGTCAGGAGACAACACTTATGGATCTGCCTTTTTTTATCTCTCATACAAGAGTCTTTTAAGAGGCTTGAATAGATGGTAATTTCTATGGCACAAAAAGAGTCAAGAGACAACACTTCCAAATCTACCAGTAAACAAAAAGAACCAATGGAATCCTACGGAGGCACCAATCATGACTATACCTAACCATACACAAGGGTAGATTTTCCTCGTTGGGACGAGAGTGACCCTGCAAGTTGGATTTCTTGGGTTGAAATATAATTTTACTTCCATTGTACGATAGAACTCTCTAAAGTTGAAATTGCTTTTATTCAATTAGAAGGTGATGCAATCCAATGGTACAATTGGGTCAAAACATATGATGGAGTTCCAACGTGGGCTGAATTCACCAAAGGCCTTCTTATGCACTTTGGACCCTCAGAATATCACAATGTTGATGGAGAGCTTGCAAAAATTTGTCAAACATCCACCATCCTAGAATATCAAAATCAATTCGAGCAATTTGCCGATCGAGGTAAACATTGGTCTAAAAGGCAATTAGTAGGAACCTATATTGAAGGGCTTACTCCTGACATCCGATGTGAAGTCAAAGCTCGGCAGCCACAAATAATGGTAGCAACAATCTCCTTTGCTTGCATTCAAGAGGAAAAGTTGGGTGCAGAAATTCATCACCCAACTACTAAAGGTTTCAACAAATTTACTAAGGGTAATATCAACTCATGCTCTTATGTACATCCTTCTAACACTAGACGTTTGACTCAAGAACAATTAAGAGAGTAAATGGCAAAAGAATTATGTTGGCACTATAATAAGAAGTGACACAAAGAGCACCAATATAAATAAGGGAAGCTCTCGAGCCTATGGAAGAAGTTGAAAAAGCAGATAATGACAATAAATATCTAGATTTTAGTGACACTTTTATTAAATATATAGTCAAGCCCACAATGCATGCTTTGATAAAATATTCTAATCCACAAACTATAAGAATAGAAGAATCCCTTAAAGGACAATCAGTTACAGTGTTAGTTGACTCATATAGTATTAACAATTTTATGGATGATAAGATTGTCAAAGAACTTGCTTTGCTAACAAAGGAATGTGACAAGTTTGATGTAAAGGTTACAGATGGAAGAAATCTAACATGCCAAAGAAAGTGCGAAAAGATAAAACTTTGGTTACAAGGTTGGTTTGTTTATATTGATCTTTTCTTATCACCTCTAGAAGATTATGAAATTGTTCATGGCATTAATTGGTTGTGGACCTTAAGAGACATTATTTAGAATTTCTCCAAGTTAAAAATGAAATCTTTATTGAATGGACACACAATAGAATTACAGGGAAGACACAGTGATAAAAAAACCATTGTTAGTAATCACCAAATAGAACGAGTCCTACAAGAAGCAAGACAAGGATTCATTATGCAAGACACAGTTGGTAAAGATTTGTTGTTACAAGATATTTTATGGAGTATTTCAGAGAGAAGCTATGGTGTTAAAGTTAATGCAACACTCAAGCATTATTTGGAAGAAGTTCCATGGAAGAAGGTCAGACTAAAAAAAATAATTGATCAAAATAAGCCTTGAGGACAAAGCTAATTTGAAGAGTAGAAAAATGATAAGATCCTTCTAATTAAGAAATTATTATTATTAATTATTTTATTTAATATTTATCTTTTATTATTTTTGAATTAATAGACAAATTATGTTTGTAATAATAATTTTGTCAAGTTTATATATTTACAGTTTTTAGAATTAAGTAATTAATAATATTATCATAGCATTTTCCAAGAAAAATCCCCTAATATATGAAAGAGTGAAAAAATACTTTCGTTGTTGTGGAATAAGAAGTCTTCATATCTTAATGCATATATTTAATTTATGCAGAACTATTAAAGCGGGATCCACTTTTTGGGTAATATGAATCGAAGCAATAACAAGAATATTTTGAGTGGAACATCTTTCACAATCCCTGGAGAGATAGTTCATTAATAGATCGAGGGATAAGTAATTTGACTCATTCATATCTAGATCAAGAATGTTTGGAATCCATATTATGCCAGGAGACATTGCTTTTGCTAATTTGAATTGAAGGGTGATATAAAATCGGTCTATTTCCGGCATCATATCCATAGTTACGGCATTCATCCTAGTTAGAGGCTGCAGCAGCATATCAAGGTCAATTGAAGGTTAACCCCTTCTAAGAGATCATTAGAGGTCAATTATTGGAGAAATAATCATTAGAGATTGATTCCCTCCAAAAAATCAATAATCTTATTCCTTTTATTTATGTAAAAACCTTATTTCAATTCCCTAAATCTCAATTCCTACCTTTAATTTCTAATTCCAAAACCTTAAGTTGTTAACAAATAAAAAAATAAAAAAAAAGTTAAAATTGTTAAAAATAATTAAGAATTTAAATTTTGGTGGGTTATTCATGATCTCCAATCCGCGTGACTCCACTAGTATAATTCAGTAATGGATTAGGAGAGAAGAGGCCTTCATGGGTTGCTCTCAATTAGGAGAATCATTCAAGAACCATTCCATCGGTTGTTCCCGAGAGAGAGAGAGAGAGAGAGAGAGAGAGCCATTTATGCATTTATGCCAATTTGGGTTTTGTATTAAGATTCAAGGCATATTTGCATTGTGTTGATCCATTTTGTTTGCTTCAATTTCCATCAAACTGTGTTGTGCGTGTATGTTTGATAAGCAGTAGGTTAGCATTTAAATTAAATATTCTGTCAAACGCATGCAGTTATTCTGTGGAGCCAATATGTTTTATACTTGTCCGACAATGAAAATTAATGTGATAACATCATTTAATTAAATGACTAATGAGATTATAAAACAGATAATAAAAAAATAAAATAAAAAATGCGGTATAAAGTAATGCACGTCTAACCTTCTGCAATGACCAAAGAACCTTTCCAGTCAAACCCAAAAACTACAAGAAAAGCTCACGGTTTGAACTGATTCGTCTGTTTCTCGTTGCCTTTGCTGACCTTTTCTCTCTCTCTCTTACACGCACACGCAATGTCTGTGGAATGCTGAGTTGACTCATCTCCAAGTATGTTTTCCTTTTTCTATTTTCAAACCACGTCAAAAATAAAAAAGAAAAAAAAAACAAAAAAAAAAAAAGAAAGAAGAAGAAGAAGTAGAAATGAGAGTTGCATTGTGCTTTGAATCTCCAATCCAATAACCAAATCATGATGTTGTTTGTTCAGAGTTGCTTTCCTTAAACTTGGAAGCACATATTCTGCGATAATTTCTTGTTAAAATTGTGCAATCTAAAACTCTCTCTCTTTCACTCTCTCAATGTGGATCGTATTTGTATTTTGTAGGGCTAAGAGATTGGGAAAGTGAAGACGCATAGGGTTTCAATGGAGCTGTTGCTACGGATTCTTCTGCGGTTATGTGTGGTGGTGTGGATGGCAATGGCAACAGCAGAGGCAGAGGCAGAGTACGTAAAATACAAAGACCCGAAGCAGTCAGTTGGGGCTCGAATCAAGGACCTACTCTCTAGAATGACACTGGAAGAGAAGATCGGTCAAATGACCCAGATTGATAGAACCGTTGCTACTCCCCACATTATGAAGACCTACTCCATTGGTTAATTAATTTCGCCTTCATTTTTCCTTTTCCTTTTATTAAAAAAAAATTATTTATTATTTTTCAGGTACTCCATTTGTTGTTTTTTTTTTTCTTATTATTATTATTATTATTATTATTATTATTATTATTATTGCTGCAGGTAGTGTATTAAGTGGTGGAAGTACTCCACTTCCTCATGCTACTGCTGCGGATTGGGTCAGGATGGTAAATGGATTTCAAAATGGGTCATTGTCTAGCCGTTTGGGAATTCCTATGATATATGGGATTGATGCAGTACATGGCCATAACAATGTCTATAATGCAACGATATTCCCTCACAATGTTGGGCTTGGAGCTACCAGGCAAATATAAATTTCAACTTCATAGTGATTTTTCTCATCAAATGCCTAGTTTCATCTCTTTGGACTCGTATATCATGGAGTTTGTTTTTTTTCTTTTTGAAAGCATTCTGTTGAATATACCCCACAACTATTAACGTTTACATATGGTGTCATTAACATTTTGTGCCTCATCAGTTGGTGCTTTTGTATTAAGAAGAGATGTAGCACATTCTAACAAAAGAATAACAAGCCTAAGAGAATAAACCCCATTTGGATTGCTGTCAAAATGGAGTCCATTGGACTTGTTGAAGCTATTAGTATTGTGCCTTTTTGTAACATTTCTGATCTTTGCATCAGTCTTCCATTTTTTATTCCTGAATTGAAAAACCTATTTATTAAATGGGTAAATCAAAAAGCCACTATGATACATCTATTTTCCACAATTTGTTTAAACTTCTAATTGCAGAAATCCTGATCTGGTAAAGAGGATAGGTGTTGCAACTGGTCTTGAGGTTAGAGCCACAGGGATTCCTTATGTATTTGCTCCATGTATTGCAGTAAGTACCATGCTACCAAGTCAGTTTGGCAAGTTTAGTTAGTGCATATTAAATGTGTACATGAACCTGATATTTTCCACTTTCTTCTTTAAAGGTCTGCAGAGATCCAAGGTGGGGTCGATGTTATGAAAGCTACAGTGAGGATCCCAAAGTTGTGGTCAACATGACTGAGATTATAGTTGGTTTGCAAGGGGATCTTCCTGCTAGTTCTCGGAAAGGAGTTCCATATGTTGGTGGACAGTAAGTGCACCTCAGAGTCAAGACATCCTTTACAAAGTCAACTTAGCTATCTACAATTGTGCTTAATCATCAAATTCACAAATCTTGGACACAATTTGCTTGATGAAATCCAATGGAACATAGCATATTCATGCCTTAGAATAAAATCATTTCTCTAAATTGATGCTTGGGAATTCTTTTGTAGATATATGGTAATGTTGTATGTTTAAATCAAAGCACTTCAGAAGCTTTCTGTTCTCTCTTTCACCTAAATGCACTGTGTGCTGATTCACTTTTCTGCTTATTACACCTACTTGTCATACTCAACATGGTGAACCATAAATTAGATGTTTTTAAATTGCTCTCATGATATTTTCTATATTGACTTTTTTTTTTTTTTCTCCTTTTTAATTCATGCAGGAAAAATGTTGCAGCTTGTGCAAAGCACTTTGTGGGTGATGGTGGGACAACCAAGGGAATCAATGAGAACAACACAGTAACTGACAGGCATGGGTTAATGAGCATCCACATGCCTGCCTATTTTGATTCAGTCATTAAGGGTGTTTCAACAATCATGATTTCCTACTCCAGCTGGAATGGTGTAAAGATGCATGCAAACCGTGAGCTGATTACTGGCGTCCTCAAAGGCACTATGGGGTTTAAGGTTAACTTCACATCTCAATTTTTCCTTTTATTCTGATTTGCAGGTAGCTTTTTGGGTAGCCATGCCAACAGTTTAGATGTAGTGTAAATCTGAGGGTCATTGCGTGTGAAGGAGACTGGACCTTTGAAGTGTAAATATGTTATCTTCTTCATAAATGATCTGCTTCCTTGGCATTTGGGTTGCATCTCTTTGGTTCATTTTTTATAAAAGAAAATAAAATGTTTTGCTCACTATCAAACCTTGTCAAGCTTGCAGTTTTCAATTATATGTGATTCCACTTCAAGTTCACTCAACTTTCTGCAGCTTATCCCCAAACTACTTAGTAGTGGCTAGAGATGTATGCTCCAGCAAATTCTTTTTGTCATGTCTTTGCATATCATCTGTCATACTATTGCTTGATGTCATTGATTTGAATTTGGTTGCATGCTTAAGCAGAATGTTTAATTTCCTGCCTTCTATAAATCATCTACCTAGTATTTTATTTTATTTTGGATACTCTGATCTAAATAGTCTGTGCCATTACCAGGATTAAATATCAGTTGGAAGTTCATTTCCTCTACTTGTACATGTGTCTTGACTGCCCAACTTTTTGGACTAGAAATCATTGCTTGAAGACGTCTAGTAAAGAGCTAGTCATACCATGAAAAAGGAAAATACCACATGCTCTTCCTTTCCATTCATCTTTGCCAATTTTCTATCCACATTGTTGATTTAAGACCATCATCTTGGAATTGTAACTTAAATTTTACAATAGAGATGGCTACTGTTTTGGTTTGTCCTGGCCTTGGATTGGATCCCCCCTTTTTTCTGTATCTTGTGTCCTGGGTTACAACACCTGATTCTGTTAACTTCACCATACTAGGATTCTGTTAGTTTCATGTTACCTATGAAGTATGAATGTGGTTGTCCATGCTAACTGCACATGGCATATATTTAATGAACTTTTCAGGGTTTCATTATCTCTGATTGGGAGGGTCTTGATAGAATTACCTCACCACCTCATGCAAACTACTCATATTCTGTCCTTGCAGGGATTCGAGCTGGTATTGACATGGTTAGTAGCTCACATACAGTCATTTGTGGTTAAATTTTAGTGAACTTTCTGTCATTTGCTTGCAAATATGCAAAGCTAGTGAAAGTTAGTGTTTGAAGTTGAAAGTGTTTTTTTTTTTTCCAGGTTATGGTCCCTTTAAATTATACTGAGTTTATCAATGACCTGACATACCTGGTCAAGAACAATGCCATCCCAATGGATCGCATTGATGATGCTGTGAGAAGGATTTTGCTTGTCAAGTTCACCATGGGTATTTTTGAAAAACCATTGGCTGATCTCAGCCTGGTCAATGAGCTTGGAAGCCTGGTTGGTAAATTAAACTTTCAATTGTGTGGTAAAATTTTTCAGTGGTAAGCTGATTATAGCTATTTTTGCACATTGGACCGTGTACTTAGTAGGACTTGAAAACGTTCTGTCTTTCATCTAATATCACTTTCTTATTTACTTCAGTCACTTTAATCCCAGTTAGTACTGCTGGCTTTTGTCTTTCCAAGAATTACAGACCTATTGCATAATTAAAAAATCTGGTTAAGTGGATAAAGTCCGATAACAATTAAATGTAGAGACCTAACCTAATTTATAATGTTTATGGGTTTCACCACTTAATAGCGAAAGTGTTTGGGTTAGTATGAGGTTTCACTTGTTATCAAAGCTAGTTCATCCTCATCTGCACTGGGCCTCCTGAAGTTCAAATTCAATTCAGCCATGTGTTATTGGGGCCTAACATGTTGATTCAGCCTTTCCATGTGTTCAGTCTAAATCAGTTCTGCCCAGTGCTAGCAGGGCCTAACATGTGTCAAGGTGGTGTTTTTAGGATATAAAGCCCCATATGGGCTATATATAGAGATCTTCCATTACTCACAATATCTATGAGTTTCACCACTTCATTTAAGCTTATGGGTTGTTGTGAGGTTTCACAACATTTATAATGCCATGGATATCAATTATCTGATCACTTATCCAGGCACATAGAGACTTGGCAAGGGAAGCTGTGAGGAAATCACTTGTGTTGCTGAAGAATGGAAAAAATGAAACTGATCCATTGTTACCCCTTCCAAAGAAAGCTTCAAAGATTCTAGTTGCTGGTACTCATGCAGATAACTTGGGCTATCAGTGCGGTGGGTGGACAATTGCATGGCAGGGATTCACTGGCAACAACTATACAAGGGGTATGTGCCATTAAACATATTATATATATGAAGGATTTTGGACATTGGTAAACTTGCGCTGAATCTCATTCATGCATGCCTATAAGTGTATGTATATATGCCAAGAGCCTGAGGATATTATGATTCATGGATGTATCCTACAATTTGATTTGATTAATTTATCCATGTTTGAATCATATATATAGATAAAGGGAAAGGAATCATAACAGATGGTTGAAATATCAGCTTTTTTCTGTTTCTAGCTGGAGATGTCATTGGCATCACTGAATGTCTTTCTTCGACTTTCCAAATCCCAACCAGTGCTTGTTTGTGATATAATTAGATCAGCTTAGATTCCATCACATTTAAACTTAGTGAAATTAAAAAGAAGCAAAGTAGTCAGTAAACATAGGAAAGCCAGCAAGCAAATTTTGCTTGGTGAATTACCAATTTAACCTGGTATGCTTTCTATGAGAGGCAACAAAATTCAACTCCATTGCATTCCCTGAAGGAACCACTATCCTTGAAGCCGTAAAAGCTACAGTGGATCCAAGTACAGAAATTATCTTTCAAGAAGTGCCTGATAGCGAATTTGTCAAGGCCAACAGATTTGCATATGCCATCATTGTTGTTGGCGAGCCCACTTATGCTGAGACTGCAGGAGACAGCATGGACCTCACAATGCTGGATCCAGGTCCAAGCATCATCAGCAATGTCTGTGAGACAGTCAAATGCGTTGTTGTAATAATCTCTGGCAGACCCATCACGATTGAACCTTACATTTCCTCAATTGATTCCTTGGTGGCGGCGTGGTTGCCTGGCACTGAAGGTCAAGGCGTGGCTGATGTGCTTTTTGGAGACCATGGTTTCAGTGGAAAGCTTCCAAGGACATGGTTTAGGAGTGTGGATCAATTGCCTATGAATGTAGGGGATCCCCACTATGATCCACTTTTCCCTTTTGGCTTTGGACTTGAGTCCAAATCAGTTTCGGGTATGGTGGCCAGGTACTTCCATTTAGCTTTGCATCTTTTGATACTCTGCTGCACTTTTTTCTGGTCCTTGTGTGATTTTATATTAGGCTATCATGTGTTTAGCCCAAGAAAGCCAAAAAAAATAAAAGTAGGTTTTATCATTCTTTTTTCTTTGTTTATATTCTCTTGTTGCATCCGTGGCAGTGGCCTGTTCTCTTGAAACACATCTTTGTTTATGCTATTGTACTCGCTATGTGCCCTTACTTCTTTTTCCTTGTACTTTGATAACAGTTTTAAGACATTAGCTGACCTTAAATTTTTTGTGCTTATAGTTTTAACCAGTGAAAGGACCTCGGCATTTGTTCTATGGATACTAATTGATGATTTTGTTTACTGTAGGAGAACATCAGCTGCAGTTGTTGTGAGGCCTTGCGTGCTTTTCATGGTGGTGGCTGTAATCTTTACTTTGTTTTTCACGGGTAATATTTTGACCTGATCCATCCATAGATAAGTTAATCTTTGTAGGCAATTGACTTTGAATGGAGCTCTTCTTCTTCTCGCACTTTTTATCTTCTAGCACTTTAATGGGGAGTTTTTACTTGTTTTCTCTCAACTAAGAAAAAGGTGTGCCAGCTTCGATGGTTTCGGAAAATTAGAGAAGCCATGTGCAGGATTCTGCTCAATTGCAAAATCCGAGTTTGTTGCAATGGGAGTTGACTCTTACGGGTGACAATTAACAGGACACTCTGTTAGAAACCTATTTTGATGTTCCAGGATCGAATTCCCACGGTTCCACGTTGCTCGTTAGCCTCTATTAAATAAGAAAAAAAAAAAAAAAAAGTGCCATTGTATGACGTCCGGCAAATATGTCATTGTTTCGAGTGATATGTTTGAAGACATTTGCAGGGGAGAAAACTGATTTTTTTATTTCTAAATGATTTTCTTTCACTGAAAAGCATTATATTATTATCAAATGAGAGAGGGAGAGAGAAGGGGTGGGGGGTGATGCAAGGAGTCTTTTTGTTCATTCTTCATTTTTCAACATTTTGTAAGACTAGATATTACAAAAATCCCATCTAATAACAACGATATATTATCAAAAAAAATCTCTAATTAACGCCATGAAAATTGGCATTAATCTATGTTATCTGAGGTTGCATGTTAAAATTGACACGAATTCAAGAGTGATCAACTAATATATATATATATATATATATATATATATATATATATATATATATATATATATATAAAATAAAAAGTAAAGTGTAATCTAAAATTGATAATTTATGAAATTTAATAACTGTGTGCATTATTTTCTCAATGGATATATGAGGAATTAACTCCACGTCATCTAATCAGCAAAGAAAGATGTCAAATTAATTAATTGTGGCTTTGAAAAAGCTGCGATGACATTCTGTAATTGATACAAAATGAAGAATTGCTATGCAATTATCCGATGTACAAAAAATATATATGTGTGTGTGTTTTTCTTTTCTTTTTTCTTTTTTCTTTTTTTTTTTTGTTTTTTGTATTCTATCCTTATAATTATCAGCAAAACTATAAGGCGCCCCTCCCTCGGCGCACCATCTTACATTTCAAAGTTTTATGGGCAACTTTTGACACCGTGAATTTTTCTTAAAATTCTGTGACATTCGAGACATATAATAATTTTAGACAGTGGGAGCCATAGCGGCTGAGGTCAAACCATTTTGAAGGAGATTTCTCGTAGTAAAGAAAATCTTAAAAGTTCGAAAACATTCCAAAGTGACACAGGATTAGAAATAAACATCATGTGTTCAATTATTTATTTAAAACACCATCATTAACCTTAAATTTTAAACTTTAAAATTAATTATTTTAATATGAATAATATAGTAAATAATATACTTAAATTTTTAAAAAATAAAATTATTGATATGATTAAAAAATTTATCTTATTTTAATAATTATTTTTATTTTTTTGACTCTTATTATAATTATATGCTATTAGATAAAACATTTATCTACCAAGAAAAAAAATAATTGATTATATATGTATATATATATATATATATATAATTAAATATTTTTTTTTAATTTTTAAATCTAAATTTAAGATTATAATTTTTAATAATACAATGATTTACAAAATTATTCTTTAATAATCGGATCACATTATAATTAATTTCTTACAAAACTATTTTTTAAAAATATTTTAATATTATTAATTAAAAATATATTATAATATTTTTTTACTTAATTTAATTAAATTTTATTAATTTTTTACACTAATAATAATAATAATAATCTCATATAATTTTATCATAATGTTATATTATAATAAAATATTAAGTGTAAATTATAACAATTATATTCTATTTATTTAAAATATATTATTTTTTATATATTATAATATTTATTTTTAACTGTAAATAATTTTATATAATTTTATAATAATTCATAATAATATATTATTAAAATTTTTTTATTAAATTTAAAATAATAATATATACACATAACTATAAAATTATAAAAAATAAATTTTTTAGATATATATATATAATATTATTAAATTTAAAATATCAATATAATTATAATTTTTTTTTCATATAAGATTCATATATAATTTTTTTTTCTTATTTTCAATTATAAATAATTTTATATAACTTTATAATAATTCATAATATAATATTATTAAAATTTTTTATTAATTTTAAAATTATATATATATATATAATATTATTGAGTTTAAAATATTAATATAATTATAAATATTATCATTATTACAATTAAAATCAATTTCAATTCCGAGAACAAATTTTTTAAATAACTTTGGTCTCCTCTAATCTATTATAAGATTTATATACAGTTTTTGTTCTAAACTTTTGGGAGAAAATACTTAAATTTCATACGGTTTACACCCTTTGATTTTTTATTTTTCTTTTTTTTTAACTTCACAAAAGCCGAATTGATAAAAACCAATTTAATAGTTTCCAAGATCAAAGCGCCGAGGGAATCAATTTCGGCTACGGAAAAACTAAGCATAAATACAAATCAAACATGCAAAATCTCATTATTTTACGGAAAAAAGCATAACAAATTGGTCTTTAAGATCAAATATTAAATTTTATTATTTTCTTTTAAATTAAAAGATAATCTTAAATCAAGTATATATTTTAAAAAATATTCAATTATTAAACTGAACCACTTATAAGATTATTTATTTAAAATACTATCATTAAACATGAATTTTAGATTTTTAAATTAATTATTTTTATATAAATAATATATCTAAATTTATAAAAATTAAAATTATTGATATGATTAGAATATAATTTTAAAATATTTCAATACTAATAATTGAAAATATTCCAGCGCAATATGTCAATTGAGCCTGACTGCACCTCAATTACTTAATGCATTAAATACCAAATTTGTATGCAGATTCTCCCTTAACAAAAAATCATTAAGATAAAGCATTAGGACCCTGATATCATTGGACACTTGAGAGAGGAGATCTCTGGCTCCGATAAAGCTTATGATTTTCTTGGCCCCGAGATTGGATATTAAGGCATTTATATTCGGACTCGGATGATTTGGAAGCCATGGTAAGCTGATGCCAAGGCCTCAAAATTGTTTGGTGGAACGGTGAGCTCAAAAGCAGAAAGAAATTCACTAGGGTTCAAATCACTAACGAATTTAATTATTTATTATCACATTGAGTTAAGGTTTCAAGAAATCATAAATTATTGGGTGTTTTTGTAATTAAGTTTTCAACCTTTTATGTTTTTTAAAGTAGCAGTGAATTTTTTAATAATTATTTCATACGAATATTTTTTGAATAAAAATTAATTAAACTATTAAGTATTTAGTTTGACTTAATGGACTATATATATATATATATATATATATATATATATATATATATATATATATATATATATAAAAAATATATAAAATTATATTTTACTAAATTTTTATTATTTTTTTATATATAAAAAATAAAAATTATAAAAATTTTTTTTTACATGAATTTGAAAAAAAAAATAAGAAAATATTTAAATTTTTGTACTCTGTAAGTGGGAAGAAAGAGAAAATTTGCATGTGAATATATATTTTAAACATATATATTTTGGGTGGTTTTTTAACTATTTTTTTTTTAAAAAAAATTAAACTATGTATTTAATAATTTAATTCAATTATATTTTAAAAAGAACTACTGTATAGAACGAAAATTAAAAGCTTAAAACTTTAGAAACTTTAAAAAAAAAAAAATAGAAAAAGTATAAAACTGAATTGAAAAAATCTCCAAAAGTTTATGAACTCCTCCAAGACTTATTCCGTTACTATATTTCAACTCAAAATATTAAGATATAGGGTGTATGAATTGTTATTATTCTTTCTCTATTTCTAAACAATGAGATTTTTAACCACACATTGACATGTAAAACCTTAACAATCTCACTTCTGAGCGTGAGTCTCTTTCATATTAAATTTGACCGCATCATTTCAACGGAGTCTTATGTCTCCTCCTTTCTTACGGAATAATAATCCTATAATTCTCTGTTCTTATCATCTAGAAAATAAATGGAATGAGAGCCTTGACATTTTTAGGAAGATCCTCAAACTTGGAAATGTACCAGCTTCTTGTGGCACGGCTCCTGCCCATCAAGTAGAAAGTTGTTCCAAGAGCAAAGGAGGAGGCATACACTGTTTGAGAAATGAAGGCAATCCCCCAGAAGCCTATAATCTCGAACAGATAGTGGGGGCACACCACCAGGTCAAACAGTGCTCCCCTAGGCACCTTGTACTCTCTATCATTTTTGCTTCTCATCCTGGAGAGGAGGTAATGGTGGTAGAAGTTACCACTAATCCCCATCAGGAATAGCAGGGTCCCTGCATACTTGAGATCTGTTGGTGGCTGTGGCAGTCCTTGTGTCAAGCTTTGAGCATATATCATGGTTGCAGTGGATGTGAAATAACTCAAACTTATGGGAATCGCTGAATCTAGAACCATGTTTCCACTGTACTTGTGAACAAATAGCACCTGAAAAAGATCAAACATTGTTTAACAAGAAATATAATCAATCAAATTATCTGGTTAAACCCCATGATGAGTCGATGTAATCTCAGGATAAGATTTGCAGTTCAAATTTCCCATCTCTTTCATAGTTTAACTGCTCCGTCTCCAATTTAATTCATTCAAACAAAAACTTTCAATAGCTTTTTGGTTAAAAAAAACACTTGTTTTGGTCGCTTTAATTAATTAATTAATTAATTAATTAATTATCATTAATTCTTAAAAAAATATTTAAAAAATTAATTTTTTTGATTTAATTTTAATTTAAATAATTAAATTAATTAAATTTTAATTTTTAAAATTTTAAAATTTAATAATTAATTTAATTTTTAAAACTTTAATGAAAATAGAAGGTAAAAAAAACACTGTACCTCAATTATCCTCTTGAAGAAATGAATGGTAAGGGCAGATCTGAGCAAGAGAAGCCTGAGTCATACGGGAGAAACCCAAATGAGGCAAGACCAGCAAGAAAAGCCGGGGTATAAAGAACAAGCATGCCGCTTCTGCTGGAGAGTTTAATCTGATCAGCTTCTGACTTGTGTGGATTAACGTTCCAGAATTTTGAGTACTGCAAATGCTTCCCTCTCGTCTCCGACAACCCAATAATCGTTAGTGACACCAAGCTAACCGCAGACATGGCCGTGACGAATAATGATGGGGGCGGTGCGAAGATGATTCTGGGCAATATGGACGCCATTTCAGTCTTTTGATTTCTTTGCTCCCTGAGAGCGTCTGCGCGTGTGACTTGCGAGTTTGTTTTGACTGTTTGGTTGTGGGGGGTGGTGGTTTTTAGGTTATTTACGTGGCCAAGATTCGTGCACGCCCATATATTTAATTTTATTAAAATATGAATCAATATATTTAATTAAATATTAATTTTATTATATTTAATTTGAGAACGGCACCAAACACAAACAAGTATTATGGTAGGCTTAACAACATATTAAATTGAAGAAAATATTGCTTTTGGTTGACAGGAAAAGGAGGAGAAAAGGGGAGCTAAGGCATCAAGTGATTGTCATGAATGTTTTGTAAGCAATAATGATATTTATAATTATTATATTTTTTTTTATACAAGTACTAATTTTTTGATATTTATAATGATATTTATTCAACTTAAAAAATATACTTTTAAAATTTTAAAATGCCATGAATGACTATAATAGGTAATGGAGTTGATGATATATAAATACATAGATATGCTTTTAATATTAGAACTTAATAGAAGTCAATAAATGTAATACAAAGATATCATAATGGGTGCTTATCATACAAGAAAAGAGTAAGATTAGCTATAAGGAAAATTAAGGAATCAATCAAAAACTTAGATGGTTATAAAAACAAAATTGTATAGATAAGTCAAATTATTATAAAAGTATTTTAAATTATAGATAAATTTACACTAATTATTACATATTTTAAAAAAAAAATTATTAATATTTTAATATAATTTATAGATAAAATAATAATTAAAAGATTTAAAATTTAATTTACTTTAACACTAAATTAATTTAGGTAAAATTTACTTTAATTCTTTTAGATTTGATTCAATATCATTACTTAATTAAAGAACCATTGGCTAGTCTACTTAAGGAGAAAATGGCAATCCTAAAGTCGAAATACTAACAATAAGCTTATAATAAAGTGAATAAATAATATTTAGATTAACCAAGTTATTAAGTAAAATGGTTTCTATATCATCTAATCAAAATATAGATCTAAACATAATAAATTATAATAATCAATAAAAATAAAATTAAAAAATTAAAATATACTTACAAAATTTAAAAGGAGTATCTTTAAAATAGTAACATTTAATAATTTGTTTAGTAATTATATAATAGATAGTGTAGAAAAAACCTATCACATTATTCTAAAATGTTTAAGACATAAAGTCTTATAAAAGGAGAATCTTTAGAATCCTAAAATTCTAATTATCATTTTTTATACATAAAACTAAATATAGATACTCTAATAATGATATGCCTCAAACACACTAGATTCTTAGATTTTACAAATTCTTTGCAAGTTGTTTTTGATTCAAATTGTGCTAATGGTCATGTTTATTTTAATTATTTTCTAAACTATCCTCTATCATTATTTAATTATAATATCAAAAATTTTTAACTTTAAATCTATCAATTCTTAAAAATATGTTATTAAAATTTAGAAATATAACTTTAATATATAAAATTTATTATAAAATTCTAACCCCTAAAACTGAAACCAAATGCTTTAAAAAAGATATCCAAGGAACAAACTCTTTTAATAGAAATAAACTTTGATAAATTTTTTTATGGACTTTACACAATATTTAATTATCTAAACAAATAACTCCCACAACAAAAAGGATAATGTAGAAATAATTTTTTCTTTATAGAGACATTAATATATAAACATTTTAGAATTAAGAAGTTTTACAAATGATGTTTCTTTTAATTCTAAATTTGTATTGATTGGAATTAATTTTAATAAAACTATTTTGTAGTCCTACTATAAAATAATAAATACTATTGAAAAGAAGTCTAATAAAAATAAGTCACCATCATTCTCATCATCACACAGTGAAATGAAATTCTCTAACCAATTAAATACAATTAAGAATGACAATTTTGTTTTTAATAAAAGTTTATTAAGGAGAATTTTTTATTTTTATTTGAAATGTAATAAGAATAAAAAAACATTATTTTTTAAATAATTATTTGAAAGAAAAGAGAATAATAATCCAAAAAAAATATTATGAAAATATTAAAAATTTAAAAATACATATTTATCTTTTTAATTGATTAAAAAAAAAATTAAAAAGTTTCTAAAAATAAAATTATAATCTAAATTCATTTGCATATTTAAGAATCCAAATTTAAGTATATTAATAAAAATTATTATAGTTTCTCCTTTTGAAATATTAGAAATAAATTTAAATTAAACAATTATTAGCCAAAAGAATATTAAAAAAAATATAAAATTAAAATAATTATACAAATAAATTATTAAACATAATTTATCAACAAATCAAATATTAGAAAATAGCTTTTCACCATCCTTTGAGAAACCATATGAAAAAATTACAGTTATATCTAAACTTTTATTTACACTACTGTAAATAATGGTAAAAAATTAAATAAAATTAAAAATAATATATAAGAATTTTCTAAAAAAATAAAAAAAAATTAAAAGTGAAGATGAAATTAAGAAAATAAAATTACACGTTTTAATAAAAGATAGAAACTAATTATAAAATAGAAAAATTTCAACAACAATTTGAAGAACACTTAAGTATAACTAAAATGCATAATAATAGAAGGTTATATGATAAATCAAAAATAAAACACTTTTATAATAAATCATCATTTTTTGATATAGTTAAAAAATAATAATATTATATAATATCTATGAGTTTTGATGGAAGTAGTGTGTATAAGAATGAAGCATAAATGAATTAAGTAAATATAACATTAATAATGTTTTACAAGAAATGACAATGGTAGTAACAACATATCAAGTTAAATGAAATTTACATAAAGTCATAGCCAATAATTTACAAGTCAATTTTATTGATATATTAAAAAGATGGTGAAATAATTATTTAACAAACAATGAAAGAAAAGAAATATTAAACTCAATTAAATAAGTTATTAGTGGTATACGTTGAAAGAAAATTTAATGTATAAATTAAATTATAATTAAAAAAATATTATTAATACTATACTTTTATTATTTTTAAACACTCATTTTAAAATTTAAATTGTCTATCTTTATAACACTTCAAATGGTATAAAGATATGCTTTTAATTAAAATTTTTATTAAATTAAATGTTATTACTCATTGTGGAAGAACAATTTAATATTGGATAATCAAAATTATTTAATGAGAAGGTTAGAACAAGAATTAGAAATGTTTGGAGTTGAAGGTAGTAACTACATAACAAGTTAGACAAAATTTAGATAAACCATAGCCAATAAAAAAAAAATTAAGTCATTTTTATTGATATATTAAAAGGATGGTGAAATAATTATTTAACAAACAATGAAAGAAAAAAGATACTAAATGCAACTAAGTTACTAGTTGTATACTTATGAAAGGAATATTTAATGTATAAATTTAATTATAATTAAAAAAAAAATATATATTATTAATACCTTACTTTATATCATTTTTAAACACTTATTTTTAAATTTAAATTGTTTATCTTCGTAAGACTTCAAATGATATAAAAATACATTTTTAATTAAAATTTTTATTAAAACAAATGTTATTACTCATTATGAAAAAATAATTTAATGTTAGATAATCAAAATTATTTAATGAGAAGGTTAGAACAAGAATTATAAATGTTTATGATGAAAATATACCTTATAATTTGTTAATATTATAAAAAAAATATTACATATTTAAATAATTAAATTTGTAAATTATATATTAATTTAAAATTAAAAATAAAAATAAAAAATAAATTACATATAAATAAAAAAGAGCGAAAATCATTTTGTTCTCAATATGATTATAAAACAACGTTAACACCTTCAAAAATAAAGATGAAGTAAAATAAAAATTTCATAATAAAATTATAACATGCCTCGTAAATCCCTTTATAAATTTAGTAAAATTAATTAGTTTAGGCAAAAGTAGAAAACATCTTAAACTACCAAACAAACATATAGAACATTATAAAAGTTAATATAAATTTTAAAAAAAATATAAATCTTAGAGTTAAAAGAAAAAAATAATAAAATTTTCAATTTAATTGATGAAATATTAGACATATATGATAAATTAATAAATAAATCTAATAATAAAATACTATAAATTTAAGAATAATCAATTTTTTACTCAAACTCTAAGAAAAACAAAGATGTTATGAAACTACATACTTCACAAAGATATGTTAATATTATTATAAGTGACAAAGAATTATTAATAGATATAATTGATGAGATAGATAATTTAGAAATGATATATGCATATATAATAAAATTTTTTATAAATAAATAATAATGAAAAAATTAGTTGCTAAAGTTAAATATGCATATTCTTTATAAGATATATATGCTCAATTTTCTATTAATATTAATAGTGTTACTTTAAAGAACTTATGATAAAAAATTAGAATAAAATATTTAAAATAAAATTACAAAAATATGACATCAATTTAATTAAATAAAAAATAGATAATAAGAAACAAAAATAAAAATACAAAAAAAATTAATATTAAGACTTTTTAAATAGAATTTTTAAACATTATAAATAAGATAGAATTTTAAAAATAATATATAAAAGTAAATTTAAAAACAAAAAATAAGTATTATATAACTTTTACTTGCATTAGTTGACTTTAGTGTCAATAATAATTATATACAAAGAGTTATATCAATTAAATATTAAGAAAATATTAATCAAATATTAAGAAGTGCCGTTGACAAAAAATAAAAAAAATAAATATCAATTATAAATTATCTAATGTTTATAAATATAAAAAGAAATATAGTTCAAAAATATTTTTATTTTATAAAAGATTTAAGTTAAATATTAAACTTAAAAATATCATTTCTTACACAAATATATCATTTTAAAGTGAACTCACAAGAAAAGTACCCAAAATTAATATACAAAAGATACACCAATATTTAAGCAATTAATGTCAATATAAAAGAAGAAAAATTTAGATTGTTTAACTAATAAATAAATTATAAAAAAATAAAAGAAAATATACAAAAAGAAGAAAATCAGCAAATCATTTTTCCTTCTATTATCAACCAAAAACAAAATTCTACTTCAACTCGATACGTTGTTAAAACAAGGGCTTTTCTCTCATGACCTTAAACATGTTATTCCTAAAATTTGTGCCCTGAATTCTCATATTCTATCTGAGGATACAAATGAAATTAGCTGTGAAGCTGTCACTGCTTAGAGGGTCCACTAAAAATTTTTGAGCATACGAACCTCCAATACCTAATTATAATCACATAGAAATTTTCGTGAAACATCATTAAACTATCACCCCCTTTTTTAATCCCTACAGTTATTTCTGGTCTACACGCATTATACCTATCTAACCAGACTTGGCTTGATTAGCCATAAGAGCAAAATTTTGGAGAAGAGATTTAACCTTTAAATCTCAATTTCATCAAATTATGATAAAAAGTATGTCAATATACCACAAAAATCTAAATTTGTCGTGGCTACATCTGCAGATCCAAAAGGATCTAACGAGAGAAGACAAAGAAACTGGATTTGAGAGCTCAATTGGTATTTCATTTGCAGAAAAGAGGGACAACCCGAATGACACATTGTACAGATGCCCCCTAGGCCCTAACTATTCTCTGATACATCTAGTAAATCTACAAAGGGATAATTTAGAGTAAGAACGAGTAAGCAATTTAGTGACACACCTATACCCTCTATACATGGCTCGCAACAAAAATGTTATGCACGAACTTACAATGAGATTGTGGCTACTTCACCAGAGAGAGCGTGAAAGGTAAGGGTCAAAACTATTCAGGCCCCTCCTACATGAAAGAATTACAAATCTAACAAAGCCAACAACTGACTCTCACTACAAAAGCATGTGGCATTGAATTACCAGTCTCAGTACTTTGCTCATTCTGCAAAAGCATGCATGGCCTCGGAGCACCAGTGACATAGCAATGAACTCGTTTTGACTCATTGTTGATCACTAGTTATAGATTTTCACTGGCTTCTCAAATGTGTGTCGGTTCTGCAAAATGAAGGTATAGTCAGTTTTATATCCTTTTCAACAGGATAAGATGCCCTCAACAGCAGCAACTGTGATGCATTTGCATGCACCAGGTTGTCCCTGGACCATCAATCATACAGGATTATAGAGACAACAAATGACCTTGCCCTGCTCAGGCTTGCTGCTTACTATAAATTTCAAGTACCTGATTAGCTGTATATGACCTTTTTGGAGCATTGTCAGCATGCTCAAGCCCAAGGTACTGCTCCCAAGCGCCATAGACATCCCTTCTCTAAACCAACAGGAAAAAAAAAAAGTCATGAAACATAACATTAAATTATCAATTAAGTCCCAGTGACAGCCAGACTTTCCACACCAATTGGCTACCAGTCAAAATACTCAACGATTAGCCAATTCATGTTCGTCATTCCTATAGATATGAAACAAACCAGAAATAAGATGTCACAAGGGCAGCTTATAAAAACAATAATTTAATATATTTGCTACACTACTAGTCAATTTTGAGGGATTCTTCAATGACACCAAAACTACCTGAAGCGGCAAAGCACAATTGAATAAATAAAGATCTGTTATGCAAACACCACAAGAACAGAATGAAGTGTATATCTAAGTTAATTCAGTGTATTCACAAAAGATTGGGAGAAAAACCAATTGAAATGATGATTCATTTTTGAAAGAGAAAAAAAAAATCGGTAAGAATAGCAAGAAGTATTACATTACGAAAATCAAGGACAGTCACTACTGCAAAATAAAACAAGTCAAACAAAATCCTACTTTAATGAAAAGGAATAAATTATCAGGTGTTAAAAAGAAGAAACAGCTACAAGAAATTCAACAAAGAACTGGTTTCAGTGTTGATTTTCTGTGCTCATACTCATTCCAACAGATGTCTGAACTCTGCTTTCAAATCATCAATTTTGCTTTATCGTTACATTTGCTAGGTGCATGGGTGTGTGTGACAGATATATATATATATATATATATATATATATATATATATATATATAGAGAGAGAGAGAGAGAGAGACCTGAAATCTGCTGGACACAATATCAGAATCTTGAAGGTACTCAGGGCGACCCAGTGACAGAAAAGCAAATTTCCACTGGGTACAAGGAAAATCCAGAATGTCATAAATTAATAAATAAACAGATAAGTGCTACTAATCATTTGTACAAACCACAATAATATTTGATGGCCATTAAAACCAATACCTTGGAAAACTCTTCATCAGGAACCTGCAATTTTTTCTGAATACGAACTTTAACTTCAGCTAACGTCTCACCTTCATGGATGACGAGGAAAAATGGTTCCCCAAAATTTTGAACCTGCTGTTAAGTGAAAAAAATGGTAAGATGTGTAGAGCAAAAGCATGTGTAACTCAGTTCGATCACCATCAAAAGGTGAAACATGTAGCCACATAGGGATGGTTATTGAGAACATTGCATAAGTATAAATTAGAAACAAAATTGTGAACCAAAAACACTAATGTACTTACCACCTGGTTTTGAGTAGTGTCCTTCATAAAATGATAAACATGAATCAAGCGATCATGTGGACCAAGGTTTTTCTCCTCTTCTGGAATCTAAGGCAACAAGGATTACATGACAGAACACATTAATTGAGAGGGGAGGAAAAAAAAAACTGAACATATTCGATGGTACATGAGCCCTCTCAAACAGAAGATGTTTGATGATGGCATCCATGCACTGTGAACGCACGAACAGAAAAGACACAAATAAAAGAAAAAGAAAAAAAAGGAATTTCCACATGCTATCCCCAACCAAACATGTTTCCTGTCAAATTTGGCAACCAAGAGTTCAATTCTCCCGTGTCTCCATAGCGCCCCAATGATCACATAAGAATATTCAATGAAAATCATATTCAATATCATACCATTTCAGATAAGAACACACTTATTGGAAAAGAAAAAGAAATTAGATAAGAACACCAATACCACTGTCAAACATTTTGCAGATTCTCTATCACAAAACCTTAACAAAGTCATGTACAAACAATGTGACCAACAGCAGCACCTTGCACAAGACATGGGCATAAGCTGGAAGTGGTTCTAACAAAGAAGAGGAATTTTATATGTGCACTATTCTGAGGATACCCATAAGTATCTGTCAATGTTTGTCAAGATGTGAGTAACTAACAGATGACCTTTAACTTTGGTCAACAATCTGTGGATCCAGATTTTGAAAAGCATTGCGCTAAGTAATTAGAACCCAAATCAAGAGTAAAAAAATGAGCTAAAAAAAATTAGCAAGCTGCAGGGCACGCAGACCAAAAGGCTTACCTCCTCTGCACGCAACGTCCAGTATTGATCATTTATATTCTCAATTTTTTCATTGTGTGGGAAGATCTGGAAAGATTCAGATGCCTAATCAGAAAACAGGGTAACAAAAACACAAACAAAGAAATGGCAAACACATCTGCCAATAATTCAAGATGAGCCAGCAAACAAAGACAACAATTGAAGTTTCACTCTCACTCTCTCTCTCTCACACACACACATAGAGACACACACACAGTGCTGAACTAAAGTGACTACCCTAGTTCGTGTATACAATTGAAAAGCACTGTTAACCTGATAATTAAAGCACATTTCTTAGGCTTGATGGTGACATAGTGTAAAGATGTTCACACAAATCTAGAATGTTAAGTTGGTTTTCCAAAAGAACACCTTCAGATGGCTCAATTTAAGAAGAATGTGAGAATTTACATCCACAAAATTTTCAGCAATATTTGCATTTGGGCTTTAGCTTAAATGATAAAATCTAAGCAGCAGGTAAAGCCTAGATCAGGAACTTCCCAATTATATGAAATTGTAATCAGAATAGTGATTGCTAGTAAAAAAGAATTAATGATTCTTGCTTCAATTGTAATCGGTCAACTAATTTGAACACAATTATTGGTTAATAAAGCCTTTGGTCTGACCCTTTTAACCTTTTGCATTTGTTTCTTTTGTTGTTGCTACCATGTTTGTCAACTTTTGATTAGACATTGATGAATTTCAAAGGCATATGAATGCAGATTTTTTTTTTCTTGTTATTTTATTCATGCAGAAATTAAAGAAACTTCCATCAAACATCAAAATACTTCTACCTCTGACTAAAGCTCTATTTTAGTAAAGGTAAGACTTTCAGTAATATCATGTCCAGTCATTGTCAGGTTTAAACCAATACAAGCAAAAATTTAATTAACTATATTCATGAAAGATCATATTATGAGTATGTGCATAATATTTCCACCTTAACTCTTATGCTATGAATCATTTTCCCAGAGACATTATGCAGCAATATCACTACTGCCCTTAATCAAGCCATCATACCGTGTTTTCAAATCCTTAGAGAAAATATAATGAACAAGTTAAATTTGCAAAGTTGACACTAATATTGAATAATGATTATTTTAATCTGCACCATACAGGAATAATCTATATGCAATGCAGCTACCCTATATTTAACCAAGTCTTACCCCTTTTCAATATTGCAGCATAACCCTATTGAGAGGGAATATTTTCAATGATTTCAAACACCATATCTATCATATTTTTTTTGGAAGCGAAAAAAGAGAGTCAGTTCCTACAATCAATTTTGACCTGCCCAATGGTTGCCTTTGGTTGCAGGTATGAGATGTGGAATGTCTGGACGTGGGTATAAGGGGATTGTGAATTTAAAAAAAAAAAAAATTCTAAAAAACATCTCTCTCTCTCTCTCTCTCTCTCTCTCTCTCTCTCCATAATTCCAAAGCAACTGTGACATCATAACCCACCTATGATGTTGTTTTACATCATGAATCAAACTTGAAAACTGATTCTTTAGCATGGTCAAAGAGTGCAGTAAACCCACTTTTAACCAGATATAACTTAGGTAGAAAGATTGTTATTCAAAAACTACCAGGTACCTTGTAGATCTTATGATAGAAGACTTCCAGCAGCCTAAGTTCAGCATTGGGATGAGACCGCTCCACCTGTTCAAGATTAAAAAATAGAGTAAGAAGTGATTACCCTATTCCACCTTTTTTTTTTTTTTCTCTACTTTGTGTTTCTTTCTCTTTTTGTTGTTTTCTACATATATATAAATATATATAATTTTTTTGGTGGGGGGTGTGCCAGGAAGGGGTGTCCTTCAGTCCAAGCAAATTGCACTTATGAATGTCTTCAAATTTATATCCTCACCGTCTTTCACACAAACATAATGATCTATATCAACTCAGGAAGTTTGCTTATAGCTTATACAATATACAAGTCAAGAACCAGAGAGTCATAACTGATACCTTTGCCTTGAGGTCATTAATGACATCACCAACAGTGCTCTGCTTTGGCAATCTAATGGTATGAATCACTACCTGAAAACATTGCAAAGCTTTTATGAAGCACAAACCTTGATATCTGCATTTCATCAATAATTTTGTGATCTGCACAAACCTCATCTTTGGTAGCATGGTGAAAAGCAACTTTCAACGTTTTCAGGCCTTGCAATTCTGGCAGAGGGATGTCCAATACCTCATAGTAAAGGATATCTGATGTCTGTGAAGTAAACAAGAAACTGATTCAAGTCATTCAGAAATTAAAAGAGATGAACCCTCTCAAGAAAATAGATGAACATACCTGGTTGTAATGAACCAGCATATCAGACAAATGATCTACTCCTTGGTATTTGATGGGTTGGGGTTTAGGTTGCTGCGAGTAACAGTTATGGGATGTAAGCCTGATTTTGGATGGATCATCCAAGCCAAGGTGGTGAGCTACTCTTTCCACAACATCATCGTAAGTGTGAAGCTTTGACCTGAAAAATCAATAAGAGCTTGAATTATGCAACCTCAAATCTCACAAATTTCTCTGATCCTCTTGTGCGTTGCAAAAATTAACTTACAGCTCAAGATAGAATTCATCCTCCTTCGGTTTTTCCAAAGATCGAAAGCGAACAACCTAAAGATCATCCCAGAAAATGAACTGTTAGTTAAATTCAGGAACAAAATCCAGCAGATTTAATTGATGTCATTGCAGTCTTTATATGATAGTTGACAGACAAACACCATCACATTCTTTATTGCAAGCTTACACATTAATCTCATCCTTTAGGTAATTGACAATTAAATTAGAGGTTCTGTAGAAGTGGTCAGCGCAGGAAGTTTCAGGGGCCCATAAATTACTCTTTTTTTTTCAATTATATACTTTAAGAAGATTTGTAATAGCAGAGAAATTGAGTTGAATGCCAAAATTTCTGCACTTGTCAAATTACAAGAAGCTGGCAGTAATCACAATAAGATTACCAATCCATAATAACAAAAATTAGAATTTTCGGATGGGACTATGCACTAAAGATTGAATTTTGAAAAATGATGAAGTTGCACACATTTCTCCCCATCAAAAGTCATAGAATACCTGAAGATTATGCACATATTCCAGAAATGAAGGCACATCTGGATAGTGACATTGCTCGCCACTTCCAGTTTTCAGAGATTTCTGAATGCAGATAATATCGCCATCTTCAAGCTGCAAAAGGAACCAATAAGAACCAAAAAAGGCAAGATGAAGAAGCTAATAGCTATAGAGCAATTTATAAATATGAATTTTGCAACTAGAGTTTGATTTTAATACCTGACTAGCACGAAAAGCGAGCTTCTTGTCAACATGCTCACACATGACATGAGGTTCAAATTTGATTTCCTGGAATATAAATATTAGTTACACATTTGCTAGAACTAAACCTTTTATATCATAAACAGGTGATTAAAAAACTCTAACCAAATTTGGACAACTAACCTCATAAAGCTCAATTTCCTGATCAGGTGAAAAGCCAGCCATTTCATTTAGCTTTGTTAATATTTCTAATGGCTTACCAGTGCCCTTTACAAACAGCCTGCCAACATACCTGTCATCCCAGAAAGTACCTGTTAAGTAATCAAACTTCATTCATGTGCAAGCAAGACAAGCTAGATTTTCAATTACCGAAGCTCCTTTTTAAGAGGGTCATAGAGCTTAAAGTAAAGAAGAATGTCCTCTTTAGTCTTGTCAGGTGGAGGAACAGGTCGCAAATCCTGGATTTCAAAAGAGATCAGAGATGGTAAAGGATGGGCCAAATGGAACTCATCAACTTCATCTAAACAGCTATTAGTTAAAAAAATAAGAATGAGAAAGGATGAACAACTATACCGGTCCAATCTCTACTTCCAAAAACAACTTTAACTCAGCATTGTTTGCCTTATTGGAAACCTCTCTCAATTGTCCAACCTACAGTTCATGTAAGTATTAGCACAATAAAAGTGAAAAAGAACATATTCTTGAGGGAAAGATCCCTTGCAAAACACACAGACACATATATACGTTTCTTTGTATATGAGGCTCCAAGAGCATTCAATCAAACTGCTCTAATCGGTATAAATGAAATCATAAATTGATGCCACCTAACAATACAAAGATCTCAAGAAACATAGACATCTCAGAATGCGTCAAACAGATAATTTAGAGGTGCAAGAAATTCATTTTAACTCTACAATCAGGAAAATAAACACAGGTCTGGAAACAAATTTAAATGCAAAGCATTAATCTCATTTTAAGAAAATTTGAACCGGTATGCCCAATTGCTTCAATGAGTAAAAATTCGGTGCAATTAAGAAGTTTAGAGCTTAAAACTAAACAAGAAAGGATTAACAATCTGAAGTGCTGGATTGGACAAGAATTCAGTATCCAGAATTCCAGCAATATGGCTGACTATTTCCCTAAAAGAATCTTAAGGCTGAGATTCAGTATTTCCTGAAAAGCTTACTAGCAGAGAATGAGATGATAGATTGATTAATATAGGTTAATTTGGCAGAATTGGGTTAGGAAAGGGTACATTAGATACTGCAGAAACAGTACAGAAAGAAATAATAAAAGACAAATAAATAAATCAACAAACACACAAAAACAGAAAAGTCTGCTCAGACCAGGTAAGGCGTTGTTCTCAGTTTTTGGCAATTCATTCCTTTAATTTGCCTTAAAATTCTTTCTTCTCACTTCCAAATACAACCCCACCATTTCTGCCTCCCAATCCTTGAAATTCTTCTTCCATTTGGCTTCAAAGTACAGCCAACCACTTCTCTCCCTCTCTCTCTCCCTCACCCCTTCCCCCTTCCCCTCCACCCTTCTTCTTTGTCTGTGTGCATGTGCAAACCCTAACATTTATTAACTAAGTGAATCAAGAGGTAGCAATGTGCAGGATGATGCCATTTATAAGAAACATTAAAGCAAACAAAAGACCAAACATAATATTTTACTTACAGACTGCGCTTCCTCCTGAGGAGTAAGCGGTCGGTTGGGGCGGTACGTATGGTTTTGGCGCTTGGCCCACAGCCAAAAACGTTGAAATGGAACTGGAATACCAAACTCTTTAGCAACTTCTTCCTGTCACATGTAACATGTCTACTCAATAATGGTGATATTAAGATATGTTGGCAAGTACTTGTATGGAAGTCGTTGCAATTAATATCATGAAGCAAACAGCCTAAGATGAAAGGTAAGCACTTTTGCTCAAGAACAAATTAAAGAGAAGATTTCATGAGGATAGAATGAACTCCATAAAGAGTACTGCCTCTTTGACCCATACGCAACAGAACCAAGTCCCTCAATTACCTTTTTAGGGTAGAAAGAGCTGGCAAGTAGCCAAAAGAAAATGGAAAAATCAGATCCTACACAAAAGCAACATAACCAACGAGACCAACTATTTTTACATGCTCCAGCAAACCCACTTCAGAATTCTAATAGTATTGACATCTGCCTGTAATGAACGTCAAGCTTACCCTTAAAAACAGATAATCCTTAAAAGCTCTCGTAACACTCCCCAACAATAAATGATTTGAGCTACTAACTAGGAACACTGCAAGAACTGCTGTCCCATCCAAGCAAAATGCAAGGGAAAGCTCCAAAAAAAAAAAAAGGTCTCCCCCATGACTCATGAATTCAGTTTAGATGCTGTAGGATATTACACTGCACCAAACTATGGTGCCTTAGGTATGTTTGTTGGTTTGTGCAAAAACCATCCATTTGAGTATATGTGTGTACATGTGTGCAAGCACACAGACACATGATATTGGCAGTCAATGCAACTGTGTAATAAGGCAGCAGTCTGCTACAATGGTGCTAATAGTGAAACACACAAAACTAAAACAGATGAACTCATTGACATGGACAAAAGCTACAACATTTTTGGAAATATGATGTATAATTGCAAAGCCTCTCACTTATGGTTGAGAAAAAGGACCAGAAATTAAATACACTACCTAAGACATCAATACAGAAGTTTTCAAGACTGAAGACGATGCAGTCAGTCGTGAAGAATCTGAATTCCAAAACTACAAATCGGAAAGTTGAGCAAGTGAGAGAGCCAAAGAAAGTGAGAAAGGAGGGGGGAGAGAAAACCTTGAAAACGATAAAGGGCATCTGTTTCTGGATCCGGAAACTATGAACTTTGTCATGATCTACAAGATCAAAATATATATCCTTTCCAATCTGTTCAAGCAGATCCTCACCACGTGCAACCTAAAATCAAACCATAAATGAAACAGTGATTGATGATATAGGCAAGATAACATGTGCTTTATGTACAATAACCAATCATTTGCTTGCACATATGCCTGCATGGGTTTCTGATTCGGAGGAAGGAAGCAAAACCAGAAATGAAAAAATTTTGCAATGCTGAAACCTTTATGATAGTATACAAGTGAGCTTCAGCCTTTTCTTTTCTCTTTTGTTCTTTTTCTTCTTGTTCTTTCTTCAATCGCATCTGCAGTGACAAATTTGGAATACAGGCCAAAAGTTGTGAGCTTGACAAAACATGAAAAATGCAAATTGGTGAAAGTTATTACCAACATCTCACCCTGAGGTGCTCTGCAATATCCTTCTCATCCACATTGCAGACTATTTTTTCCTTATCACTTTCACGTATGTACACAAGCATGTAAGCATTTGAGTATTTGGTAAACTTAAATGGAGAGTTGTTGAAACCAGGATTTGTCTGTGGCAACTGTTCAGTAAAATCAAGGAAAGATCAGTCTATGCTATGCATTGATCTAAGTAAATGCTAACTAGTGGCATTAGAAAATGTTACCTCTTCCTCACCACCATACTGCTCCTCTAATGCCCTCTTCATATCCTCTTTGGTTACCCGCTCATCGTCAAATTTAAACCTATATGCCACAAATCCCAAGTACTTCTCATTAGAAAAAGCAAAAAATGACTGCAATTATAAGATTTCATTATTTAAGTCAATTGCAGAGATCTAAAGTGGGTACAAGTGGAAGTAACTTGAATGTCAAATAATGTTAGGAAAATGTTAAGTCCAGGAGAATTAGTCAAATGACTGTACAGAAGAGTCCATTGTAAAACAATAAGGGTATATACCCAAAGAAAGGGGAATATACCCAAAGAAAGGGGAATATACTAGCAAGAAACATCTGTCATGAACTAAACAGAATAAAGGAAAGTGAAGCTGCTTATATGCATCCTCATTGAATTCATGAGGATTTCATATCAAACTAATTAGATCAAGGTAAGGCTATAACACTGCAGTTACTACATAAGTGAACTATAACCAGTGAGGACATTTCTGAAAACAGCAAAAACTTCATACAGTGTGATTCATACCATTGATCCAAGAGAGTTGGCCTGATATAAGCATAGTAGTGTCCACCATGCACACCACCACTATGAACCAAAACACTGTAAACAAGAAATCCATAATCCATTATTAGCAACAGATAAAAATGAAAACACATTTCATCACTCAACTAAGCATTACAAAGGTCAGCAAAATACACTCCAGTTGCAAAATCTAATCATATTGTCAGGAGGTTAACCCCACTGCACAGAAAGCAGAAGATAAATCTCAATAAAATAAAGGAAAAGAAGTAGAATATAAGGAATGGAATGTCTTGTGCCATTGATTATAATGATGACAGTAATGACAATCAATTATATCACTGCAGTTCATTTTCATAATTAGATTGGGGCAGCATGAACTGCATTCCCCACTTTTTATTAGCACATTATGCTTACCAATCATTAACTTGAGAATCATACAAGCTCTCTGCCACAATTTTAGGACATGGCATCCACAACAAGCAAAATAGGGTCCAATACTCTTGTTTAAACTCAGGAATTTTCACCAAATACAGTAGAAATCACCAAGATGGTAAGGGTAGGAACATTTTGCAGA
Organism: Rhizophora mangle; assembly: GCA_037832345.1. Classification (NCBI taxonomy): domain Eukaryota; kingdom Viridiplantae; phylum Streptophyta; class Magnoliopsida; order Malpighiales; family Rhizophoraceae; genus Rhizophora; species Rhizophora mangle. The sequence continues at coordinate 303,386 of JBAPLJ010002022.1, read as the reverse complement.
AGCTCAAGAATATAGGACAGCTGGTACCTGTGAAGAGCATACAGATTGCGGACGCTTCTGTCTGCATCAGGAGATAAATATTTTCCATTTTCTCTATCAAGGTCAAGTTGCAAAGGGAACTCATAGCGGTCATTTATCTGCAGGGTGTCAGCATAAAGTTGAGACGATATAAAGACCCAAAAGGAAGTGGGGATACAAGAAAAGGCATAACAAAAGAGCAACAAGCATCAAGGAAAGAAAAAATTTTCTTTGAATATCAAACAAAAACTTCAACATTTGACCCAACATTAACCTTTATCACTCCCAAAACCATCATCCAAAGAAGAGAAGAGAACTGGTGCCATATATGCATTGAAGGGCTGATGATAGTCAAATACTGAAAAGCCAACTTTTCTTTTGTTTATGATGGATGAAAAAGGGTGGAGGCAAAATTGTCAAAGCAGACGAGATTTGGGTGAACAGACCATCAGAAAGTTGAAGAGAAAGGTATTGGAAGGGAAGAAGAGGATTTTGCAGTTTGCCAGTTGACAGCAAAGTTGATTGTCTCAAGATGTTAGTTTGATGATCCACTTGGCAAGAAAGTCAGATTAAATCACATATAAAATCTCCACCTCTCCATCTATGCAAAGTTACAAGTAAACAACAAAATTTTTGTTTCAAGCAATGACCATATGACCACAAATAAGGCACGCTGTTTGTGAGCAACTTCAAGTTTGGCCTGGGGAAAAAGCTAGTTCATATCATTTGTTGATATTTTTACTTCCAATTTGGATAATAATGTGCAGCATCAGAACAGGACTAAGATTGCCTTGATTACACTTGAAAGCTTGAGTATCATTATTTAGCTCATTTCCAGTAGCAATTCAACTTTTCTATGTCCACTTGAACAAAATATCAAAACTCAAATAGCCACGAGAATACATTTTCAAGGCAAAAAAAAGGGCCTTTTCAAAGGTTTCTCAAGCAGCTGCATGTGACCAAGTACAAATAGCTTGTACATATATTAAAGTTAGTCTTTCTAAAAGACCTATAACAAATACTTGAAAAAGTTTAGGGCATGTGAATAATGGATACTGGAAAGTAGACAAGACAAAAAATTGGTTTTGATAGGCATTAACTCAATCAAGCCATGCTTACCTTTCCACTGTCATTTGTGTTTTCCCCCCACTGTTCTATAAAAGAGCAGATATGGAATTGAAAATGTGGCTTAAAGTCTAATGTACTTTTTCTTCTTGTTTATTATTTCCCCATTGCATTGACATGTATCAAGATTCAATATCTTAATAATTGTTTTAATTGCAGACAAAATGTTCATTATAATAACCATATAGGGGTGTGAGTAAAATGGGTAATGCCAAGTTAAGGTTTTGCTCCTCTGTGACCAAAAAGGCCATGAATTCAAGTCATGGAAACAACCCCTTTGCAAAATGAAAAGAGAAAGTTGCTAACAATAGACACCCTCCCCTAAACCAGCGGGAGCCTCATTCACTGGGATGCCCTTTTTTACCTTAAAGTGGAAATTTGAATAACTAATTGTGCATAGCTACAAGCTAGTTGTACATATAAATATGAAAGGCATACAATCATTTATTTAACACTAACCTTGACCATAGTGTCTCGCATAAAATCATACTCAAACCGTTTTAATTGAAGTTGAAGTACAGGAGGGAAGTCGATGAATAGGACTCCTTTCCTAGCATCCTGGAAATTTTCACAAGATGAGGTGCATTGAAACAATTTTCAAATATCAAGCACTAGAAAGCAATCAACAAACAGAAAAACAAGCTAAAGGCAAATGAGCAAACCAAATGGATAAACACATTTTGTAGCAATTTCATAACAGAATGGATAATGACAGGTCATACATTGCTTTCCATGGAAAAAACTCATCGAAGAAAAAAGATAACCAAATACAAATAACACAAAGATTTGAGATTCAGAAAATGCTGCACTATTGAAGCACAGCAAGAGCTCTTGTAAACAATTTAACATAAAAAAGCCTCAAAGTGCCAAGATTTCCAAAAGCACCTCACCTGCAGACCATACTGTTCAGCATGATACTTATTGTCACCCTCAAGACGTTCCACCTCCACATATTTGTCAAAAGAAGCATAAACATCCCGACAGCCTTTGACATCAAGCTGAAGATCTGCAATGATATGTTTACAAATTTGTAAAAGGCCCATTAGATGAATGTCTGATAATAAAATTATCCTCTGGAACCTAAAAGTTTACCATAAAATGATTCCTTTCTTGTAGATTTGTAATCCACATTGATGCATTCAATATAATTCATGTGATGCCCTTCAAATAACTGCTGTATTGTTCCCTCCACAACAGTGCCCTATGCCAACAAAATAAAACATTAAACTTTAACAGTCCTTCTAACTCAATAGAGTGATACTAAACAGCAGAAGCCTAAAGTAACAAAACATATCTACCTTCATTTTATCTTCAAGCTTCTCAGAAAGAACCCTATTAAGTTCTTGTACATCATGCTGCATGAAAGAATCATATGTATCCCAGCCAAAAGACTTTGTCAACTCTTTTGTAGCTACACTGGTATCACTGTACTGAAGCTTATAAAACAAACTCTGCAAAGCCAAAGGAATGCTCCCCGATGGCATATCATTCTCAGTTGTTGGCATATGATACACAGCCTGTAGTTAACATTTTCAGACATTGCCCTCATAGATAAAATTCCAATAGCTCAAATTATGATAACCGGATTTATTAACCTTTCTGAAGTACGGAATATGGTACAGTGTTTGAAGGAGAGAATTCATGTAACAAGTAGCTCCTTGGTTCTTAAGTCCAACATAACCTGTCTCCTTTTTTGAATCATGTGACCAGTAATCAATCACCCTACGAACAGCAACATCAGCTTCCACTATGCATGTGTCGTTGACCAGATAACCTCGAGCGGATTCATATAACTCCCCAAGAGGCATGAATGAAGTGAAACCCCAGTCACTTTCACGTGCATTGAACTGGTGTTGTGTTTCTGAAGAAAGGACAAAGCAGTCTTCACTGAAGAATTTTTACACGTATATCAAATGAATTAACATATCATTTATCATTTTTCTTCCAAGGGATTAGGCCATTTGTTGATTCATCAAAACATAAAGCATCCACATGAAGGCACATGTCCACTTTTTCCAGGAAACAAAATATTAAATTCAAACTATATCTACCATTCTTTCACTTGTGGAGTCAATATATTATCCTTGATAGGAAAAGGATACTGAACAGTTAAGGTTACCTATTCAGCAAATAGATTTGAGATTTGCACTTTACCCAAAAATCATCCTTTCAAAACCATGACACAGAATTTATGAACTTGTTAAAAGATTATTCACATTACATGTAAACCATGACACAGAATCTAGAAACCAAAATAAAATGGTGGTAGTGCCAGTGGAGATAGTGATATTCTAGTCATTGTGGCAGTGCTGGCAGTTAATTCTAGTGTCTGATGTTCAAACAAAAAATTTCCATTAAACCATATCTGTATGTATTAATCAATTGCTTCCTAGGGACTTAGATGTATGCTAAGCAATGATGAACCCCCCAACAAAAATTTCTTAATTTTTCATATGTATACTTGTACAGATAATCAAATTAGCATCAGTGGTCATAGAAAGAGCTTCTGAACAGCAGATATCACAAATTTACCAGGTATATTCATCCTCAGGCTGCTTTTAGTTAAAAAGATACTTCCATAGGCGAGCCTTTATCCCAAATGCTCAAGATTAAGTAAGTTACTATACTTTTGAGTAGATACCCAAATATCACCATGATCCTAAGTGACTACAAGGGCCAACAGATAATGGCAACTGCATATTCAACCTAGTGTTGCTACCAGTCAAAGTAATCATCAGCATCTTTATGTTTACAGGTACCCAAGATATCAAATATCATGGCCTCATACTGCATAAGTCTTAACTTTTTTGCAATGTTTTGTTGATTGAGTTCAGTTTCCAAAAGTCTTTGTTGTTTTTAATTTTTAAACCTTTAAAAAAAAAAATCATGGTAGGAATTACAAAGAATGACCTAGGTGACTTTGACCCAAAATTTTCAATGACATACTAATGTTATATTCTATTCTCTCCAAAATCTGAAAACCTAAAGTATCCCATAAATGATTGATATTCTTCTATTTGAACCCAAACTATAACTCTCCCCACTGCTAACACTAAGTTTACATTAATATGTGATATTCACCCAACTCCCCCAGTAGAAAACAAGAAAGATACATGGTAACAGAGAAAATTGTATTTTTCCTTGCAAAAATTATACAATTCCATGTTTGCAATTGATTCTACCTTCATCAATTAAGCACTCCTACAATAAGCATCAGTAGAGTCACATATGGGACTGCAATGATGTCTTTGATATCACTTCCTTTCCTACCTATGGCAAACTAAAATAATTAAATGTACAAAATCCTATTCAGGCCCAAAAGCAGCTAGCTTATGATGCAAATAAGGAAAAAATTTCTTCTTAATTTTTGGCTCCTCCAGGGGTTATCATATACAAATGAGCAAGTACCTACAAAGTGTGCATTGATCATGAGACAAAGACAGATCACGATTAATTACATGAATTGACATCAGGCACAACTTGCCAATGAAAAAACCAAAACAAATTCACAAAAAAAGTATGTAACATGGAAAGCATCACATAAAAACAAAAGGAAAGTTGAAAACTACATTAAGAAACTAGCAATGATGAAATTTGAGATGATACTGAAAATAAATCCCATACCATTTCTGCTAAGTGAATTGCCCCAATTCAAAAAGGGAAAAAGATACCTTAAACATCTTACACATGTGAATTCACTGACTAACACAATGACCAAGGTCAAGTCAAACAATAAAGGCAACTGTAACACAGGGAGAATAACAGACAAATGTAAAAGGATAGATCAAACAGTTCTACCTTATAGAGTAGCAACACAATACCTTTCCTGATTGAGTATTTCTGATGAATCTGATTGACAACTGATAAACTGAACTGTGCATATCTACTCCACCCATATGGCAAAGTTGCAGAATCTGCAACATCTAGATACATTGATAAATGATCCACATTGTTCCCTTTTGGAAAAATCAGTATCCGCCTACCAATGCAATGATTTATTGATCAAACATGGCTGTAATGGATTGAATAATAGAAGACTGCACGGACTATTTATGACAAACACTGAAGAGGTCAACATACCACTTGTAGCCTCCAATGACAAAGATATCGGAGTAAAGCTTCTTGGTATTCAGCCTCGAAAAATTATCAATTGTCCATGTGAACCTAGCTGACGGTGGATCATCTAATGACTGTGCATCCACTGCACTTGCTGCCTCTGATTGCACTGCTTTAAAACAAAAGCAAAAACAAAAACAAAAAGACATCAATTCCACAATCAAAAATCCAGCATTTCTATGCCAAGATAACTAATTCTCAACATAATTGCTAATAAAGAAAATAAACCGACCCCCAACATTTCAAACCAGAGTTCGACCTACAATTGAAAACCACAACTAGTGAAGCAATACACACAAATAACAATCATGAACTCAATTCAGCTTAACTAAAACCACCAAAGAAAATAAAAAAAAAACAATGAAATCGAGTCGAGCTTCAGGATTCCAAGGGGAAGGAGGTAAGGAATGCACCTTCCATGGGCTGAGGACCCTCCACGAAGTCAGGGTGTGGGACCAGCATCTCATCGTCCTCCCGCTGCTGCTGCTGCTGCTGCTGCAAAATACAAATAACAAAAAAAATTTCAAAACATTAAAATAATAAAAATTATATAAAAAGTTAAAGCTATTAAAAATAAAACAAAAAGCTGGTGATGGTGGCGGGGAAAGGCATGGATCTGCTGATCGAATCCCTCCAATGTTATGATTCACAGAGAGGGAGAGAGAAAGAGAGAGACGAAGAAACAGTGAATTGCAAGCAAAACATCAATCTTCTCATAATTACTGAAAAGCTCGAATCGCCTCCCGAAACACAGAAACTAAAGTAGTAAATTTGAACTGGAATAAAACAAAGACACAGCCAGCCAACGCAGTGCGTGCGATTAGCTCGGAGATTTTGAGTTGAATTACATCCACAGGTGGAGGAGTCATCAGAGTCATCGCCGGCCGTACAATCAACTAATCGGAGATGGAGGTCGCAATGATGTGATGTTTCCTATGGTGTTATATATGTATCTCTATATACGTATGTATCTATGTCTTAAATCGAGAGAAATAGAGAGAGAGAGAGAGAGAGAGTGAGCGAGATGTACCCGGCGGAGAGAGATTTGTAGGAGGGGGGAAATGGCTGGGGTTTTGTTTGACAAAGGGACAATTTCGGAAATGTCTGACGGCTTGAGTCCTTACCAAACCAAACTTCTAATTTATTTATTATTATTATGCTGTTGTCGTTGTATAAAATAAGAAAAAAAAATTTTAGAAAAAATATATACATATATATAAATTAAATATATATATTTTAAACGATATTTTAATATAATATATAAAATTTACAAATAATATATTAATTAATTTATTAATATTTTTTTATCTAATTAAATTTAAAATTTTATATATTATTTTTATATTTAATAATTATTAAATTATACTTATTAATTATATTTAATTTTTAATAAAATTAAATTAATTATTTTAAGATAATAAATTTATTATTTTTATTATATTAAAAAATTTAATTTTTTGTTTTTTATATCTTTTTATTATTATTAGTTATTTTTATCAAATTTTAAATTTTAAATTTATTATTTTGAAAAAAAATATAATATTATTATTTATTTCATTATACTCTTTGATATATTTTTTCATTTATTTAAAAAAAAAAATAAAACAAAACAAAAGAAGGAAGAGATGCTTCTTACAAGCTGAGAAGGAAACGGCAAAGGGGTAGAACAATTTCTAGCTTGTTTTTGCTTGGCCAACATCAAATGCTACATAGTTTCTTTCGCAACAACATCTACGTGGAGCAACTTTATTCGATCAAAACACAAATGCTATATCGCAACAATAACTACGTGGAGCAACTTTCCGGGATCAAAAGACATACTAGAGAGTCTCCTTTGCAACAATATCTATGTGAAACAACCCTAACTGATTAAAACACAAATTATTAGTAATTTAATTGATATAAATTAAAAAAATAATCATCATTAATTTTATAAATTAATTAATTATTTTTTATTTTATTATTTAAATTTAATTATATATTAATTTATTATATATATAATAATAAATAAAAATATATTATTTATTTATTTATTATTTTAATATATTAATTTTTATAAAATATTTAAAAATATTATATATATATATATATATATATATATATATATATATAAAGAAATATCTTTTTAAATGAAATAATATTAAAATTATACTATCACATATGTTATCGAGTTCAAATTTTAATTGAATTTAAGCTAGTAAGTCTCGAGAGTTTAAATGTAAATTATAACGTGTAAGGAGTTAAGTGTATATGTTAAGTATAACTTAGAAGTGATAAGTTCTTTAGGTCAGCAGTGAGACCGGGCTCTTTCGGGCTTTCAGTCCAAAGGCTTTCGGGACCATTGCTTCGCCGACTAGCAGATGTGGCATTTCTTCTTCTATCTCTGTTAATTACGGACTAGCTAAGGTTTACTTACATAGTTGTTCTTTCTTTTCGCAATTTCAAGTTAAAGCTAGCCTCATCAGGCTCATGATCTGAAGATTGCAGGTTCGAATCCTGCCCCCGCCTAATCACTTGAGATACTTGATAGAGTCCTGATCGTGAATCGGGGTCCTAAATAGAGGAGAGCAAGAGCCTTTGCCTTTTTTGGCTATGTAAATAGATGGCCGGAGGAAGAAGTGCCAGACCCTCAAAAAAAGAATGGAGCCCATTTTTTCAAAATTTCGTATAGAAAAAAAAGAAAAAGAGAGCGTCTTGCTGAATTGAGTGCGCGGTAAATAAATGCTTTTTTTTTCTCTCTTATAAAAAATATTTTGAGTTACCCAGTAATGCCCCATCAAAGAGCCTATTCGTCGTAATCTCTTTTCATGTGCACTAATGTCAAACCTGATACTTGCTAATAGGAGGGATTGGATGCCATCTATGAATCCTTTTTAGAGTAGCCATGCGGCCGTTGGTCAGTTTTGGTCAGCTCGAGGTTATACAAATAAATGGTTCATACATGTATAAATGCCTCGTAAACTGAAATATAGGGTGCTGTCGGAACGTAATAAAATATATGATAAATTGAATCTAATTTAACAAAATATCTTTATATATATATATTTATATTTTTATATGTATAAAAATTTTAAAATATTATAAATATAAAAAATAAAAAATTATATATAATAAATAAATTAATATTAATATAAAATAATTAAATATTTATAATAAATTAAAAATTATATAAATTAAATATAATATAAATTTTTAAAATATATAAAAATAAATTAATATATATGTGTGATGTATATATATATTTATGTATATATAAATAAAATAATATATAAAATAAAAAATATTAAATTATAATTTTTTTTTTTTTTATAAATAAATATTTTTATAATTTATGATAAAAATAATAAATATTTAATTTTTTATATAAAATTTATAATTTAAATATATATAATTATAATTTTAAATATAAAATTTAATTTGTATTATTTATAAATAAAAAAATAAAAATATTTAAATTAAATTAAATTTAATTTTAAAATTTTAAATTATTTTAAATTTAAATTATTTTTAATTCAATTTATTTTTAAATTAAATTTATATTAAAAATTTTTAAATAAATATAAATCAATTCATTAAATTAAATTAAATTTTGATATTTTTAATAAAAAAATAAAAATATTAATATAGTAACAGTGTATACACAAAGAAATGTGTATCTTGTCTTAGAATCATTACATTTGATATCAAAGTTATCGTAGCATGAATCTCTTGACGAAGAAACCTTGAGAAAGTTTAGCACAACCTCACATTGGGTGTGTGTTTTAAGCTAAGTAAGTACGATCAAAATTGATTTGGATTGTATCGTCTTGTTGCTTCCATTTTTTGACAGAGAGAGAGAGAGAGAGAGAGACCAGAGATGTCCCAATCCAAACAGGCAAATACACAACAAAATAGAATAACAGAGAAGTATGCTGACCGACGCCGTTTCATAGTTCATACTCGTAGACCTTGGACTGTTCATGGCCGATTGAATCTTGCAGGCTCTGAACGGACCCAGTTCGGTCATGCTTTATATTGCTTTTTTGAATTTATATGTGCTCTTGGACTCGTCCAATTTTTAACCCACAGCAAGATCGGGAAGGCCTAGCTCCCGATCGTGATGCTGATGCGCTACAAGTCCACAGGCAAACACATTATGAGCTTCGGGAAATAACAAAATAAAAATGTTAAAAACTGGATTTGAACATCGAGACCAAATTAATAATTTTTTTTCAATAAACATGAACTTAAATTTTTATTTTTAGAATTTAAGATTCTAATTTTAAAAAAATATATAAAATTTATAAAAATAAAAAAAATATCTCATTATATAACTTATAATTTAATAAAATTATTAAAAAAATTAAAATATATTATTTATATGTAAAATATTATGCTAAGTAATTAAGTCTTTTTAAATTATTTATGATAGTATTTTTTTATAATTTTTTTAAAATTTATTTTTGTTCACTTTCTTATAAATTTTATATTAGTATTTTCAAGAGTTCAAAATGTATATTTGGTTCTTTAACTATTCAAATGTTCTACTTTTCAAATTGTTTTAACTAAACATTCACTATTTAAATGTTCTACTTTTCAAATTTTCAAAATAGAATTAGATGAAATTGCGTACGATCGAGAAATTCATGTTACCTTATTTTTGGACTCCTCAATTCATAGCAATCGTGTTTTGTGGGCAAATTACATTTCACACCTGAAGTTTAAGAGATAATTACATTTCATACTGTGTATTTTTGAAAATTACAAGAAAATAAAATTAAATACCCTGTGGTATAAATCTAGTAACAATAAGTATTATCAGACAATCTGTCGTTAAAAAAGTTCAAAAATATTACAAAAATGACACAAAGTTACTAAAATACCATTTATTGGTATCTTAACCAAAAAATAAAAAAGCGTTGGTTGTCTAAAAAGCACAGTAAATCTACATGATTTTGACAGAGAGAGAGAAAGAGGCATTAGTTGAAAATGACACACCATAAATAAATAAATAAATGAGAAAGAGATTAAAAAAAGGGCGTTTGGTTTGGGTAAAATATTAATATAAATCGGAATGGGAATGTCTTATTTCACATTCTCAGTGTTTGATAACCCGTTAAATTTAGCAAGAAGATGCTTGTTGGATGCACGGGAAATTTTGGCAAGAAGATTTTCCTCGGACCAAGCAAGGCTTGGCCTGTCTGAATCCCTCGGTTTACTACTAATTTAAGTTGTTCTTGCCTGAGAAATCTCAGTGCATTATGACACTTTATGTTTCATGATGGATCCCAAAACCAAAAGAGGGGGGGTCTCATGAGAAATGTACCCAATTAAACATGACTCTTGGATGTGATCGATGGATGACAAGCACATAAAAGATCAACTCATGTTAGGCACTTACAGATTGATGTGCCGACTAATAATTGTCACTTCCATAAACCAAGCCATTCCTTTCAAGGCTGATTGGTGCATACCCATGACAGGAACAGCCACTATCAATGGCGTGCACCCATCAGACAAGCACAACTCAAGTACCCAATCGAAGAAATGGGGACAAGATCTACCATGAACTACATCTGACGATGCCGCCGGCACCCACTAGGCGACTTCGACAATGAACATCGGCATGAATAAGGGAACAACAATCCATTGCAATATTGATCTCGCCGTTTTGGCCTTTGTTGCAAAGACAAGTAAGGCGGAACAAGAAGGAAGAGTAGGAATACTAGGATAACTAACAAGGATGACTGGGTACGCAACAGGATGAAGAGCTATCATCATGTCTTCTGACATAATTGAATATGCTTCCGTTATAATCAACCATCGAGAAGGCTTGTTAACGTGTGCTTAATGACCTTGACAAATTGCAAGAGTTTTAATGAGAGATTATGAGGCGTATATACAAATACTCAAATACAAAATTATATAATAGGTATTTATTATATTTATTCATTTTTTTATAAATATAATTTATTTATAATTGTATCCTATATAAATTTATTTATATACCACATGAAAAAGAAAAAAAGTTTAATTGTAAATATCAAAATAAATAAATGAGACATCAACCAGATTGCCCTATCACGTTGTTCCAGGGTGGAGAGGGGAAAAAATTGCGAAAATTTTGGAAACTGATTGCCTTTTTGTCTTCAATTCAAGCTCTAGAGATTCGTAGGTACTTTTTGTTAGGATGTGTTGCAAAGATTTTATTAAACACGGGGAGACCAGGCAACACGCGAAACAAAACCTGGGAATATGGACGACCCCAACAAAAATTTTCTTTGTAAGTGCAAAACTTAAAATTGTTTGCTCAACTTACAAGAACAAGCAAGAACCCGAGATTCTGAAAACAAAACAAGTGATTGTGTTAAGATTCATTAAGACAAAACATGGAAAGCTCAGGAACATTTAAGCTTCCCGTCAACTCTGTTACGAGATGCTAGGCTTCTGCAGTTTCCAAAACTCTCGGAGCATAAAATGATGAATTCTAAGTGTACATCCAGCGGGATGCATAGCCTAGCAGCTGTTCTCTCCACCATACATGTGTCCCTCCCTCCTGATGAAATAAAGCCGTAAACAACAACCTCAGTGATACCCATTCCACTAAAGTTTGAGAGGCGCCCTCAAGCCGATGCTGAAGGTTTTTTTCTAGGTCCTTCTTGTTAGGTCCGGGAACTGCAACACTTTCCTTTTGCATCATGGCCACAATGGATCCGTCCTGCACGATTCATTAAAGTTCAGACTCTGGCTATAAATTCCCAGATATCAGATAGGTTTGGACAATAGAGGGAACAACTTTCAGTTTGATAAGCAATAAAGTCCAGCATGCAGAAGGAATCTATTCTATGATAGAACTTACAATTAATGACAGCGCAATATCAACAAGACCGACGAGAAGAAATTTCAAAGACTATCACAAATGCCTTACATTTTCCAGATGAGAATGTATGACTTAGAATATTCAGAGTCAAAGATATGCGGACCATTTCCAGCCCATTTAAAGTAACAGCAAGAGTTGCCAGGGTGTCAATACTTCAGAATCTAGTCAATCCAAGGGGTGTTATGTCTTCTAATACGAGGCAGCACTTCCTCTTAAAAGGGTTAAAAAAATAGCTCTTTCAGCCCTTTCCCATTTTTCTTTTTATTTGATTTAGTATTTTAACTGGGAGACAAAAATAGAAGAACATAGAGAATTAAATACTCACATTGTCCTGATCAATTTCTTTGATCGGTTCTTCTAAGCAAACATCTTTTATGCCAAACTCCTCATAAGCCTGTTGAAGTTCATCTTGAGTGGTAAAGCCACTTCCGTCCTTGTCAAAATATGAAAAGGCTGCAAATAGGTGATCCTCTCTTTCAATTTTGTTTAGATGCAATGTTGCAGCTATAAACTCGCTGTAATCGATGGTGCCCCTGCTTATCAAAAGCACACACAACTTAGAAAGGATTTGCAAACGCATCGTCATGCTCTATCCTTTTAATATAACATGGCAAATGATTACTACATCTAAACATGAATAGTGAATGAGTCAAAATCACAAAGTAAATGCGCCTATTCTTTCTATTCCAACATAAAACTAGGGAAAATTTACAAACATCCTGCGTAATGGTTGGACAGCACTTAACATATCATATTTTCAAAAATTATATTATGCATATTATACTTGAAGTTGTAGTAGCAACTAACACCTTTCATTAGGTGTCAAATATGCCTTTAAACTTTGGTACAATGTGCAATTAGGCCACAATATAGGTTTTTTTTTTTTCTTTAAGGATTAAGGAAATCACTTTGTACATTGTGAAACAGGTATCAGGTTTCGCGCGATACTTACTGCTTGCATTAGATCATAAATTTCTGATTCCTTGAGATTAGCTCCAACTTTTTTCAACCCAACTTTAAGTTCCTCAAAAGTGATCTGACCACTGTTGTCTATGTCTATCATCGTGAACATCTCTCCTAAGCCAGCAATTTCTCCTTCAGACAGGGTTTCTGCATAGACCTGCGACAGCGAAGAGACAAATTTCTTTCATGCAAACTCGGAATTCTGGTAGGAATTCATTCCAACCATGTCCGCTGCCAACATAAGAAATTCAGGAGCAGAATTTGCTCCATTCCAGATTTTGATTATAACAACAATATTGTATAGCTGTCAGGCTCCCGAACAATTGGAGATGTGCTCTAAGAGCCATTTTCTTTAGCTTGTTCATAGAAGAAAATTGCTTCATACGACTTAGTACAACAGAATCCGAAGGTTTGTCAGGAGCTACACCATCAACTCTTACCGAGGGGTGGCCTGCAAGAGAGTGAAAACAGAGTGTTGCCTCAATCATAAAGAAGAATATTGCTCATGCCAAGAAAGAAATACGCAAGTAAAAAGAGCAATTGCAACAGCAGACATCTGGTCCTTCCAGGAAGTTCAGGATGAAACTGAGAATCTTTCCAATTGCAGATCATATTAATAATGAACACAAAGGCAGAAGCACTTTATTTTTTATTTTTTATTTTTAATCATTTCCTTTATCTGATCATAAAATTCTACGTGCAATTACGCTGTAAACAGTTTGGACAAATTTCAACGACTGTAACCAATTCAATAATTCAGATTTGAATAGTCCCGAGCCTATATAAATCAAAACAAGGCTTCATAGCTAAGTTCTAAGATTGTGACGGACTGCCATTCAAAGTGCACGACCTTCAACAAGAACATTATAGGCAGACCAATTTAAAGCTGACATACATTTATCCCATGATGGTAACATTGTCTTTATATTATGAAGACAAACATTGAAATCAAACCCCTAGTTTATCTATTCATCATCATTTGTAAATTTGTAATTGTCTATACTGAGTCAATCAGCCATTTATCATTCCTCTATAGCAATGATCATGAGTTGAGATCTAAAGCTCAATTGGTGTAGTGAGAACTAGAAGACAGGAATTTTAAAAACTAAATATGAAAAATTGAAAGAAGAATACTTGACAAGACTCACACAGAACTTCATGTGCAGTTATCCGCTTTCTGGAGTCCCGAACAAGCATTTTCCTGGCTAAATCCTTATCACTTTCAGAGATACTGGCTCAAGGGTCAGATGAAAAGTCAAGTTCACCATGTAAGACCCCTTCAAATATTTTCTCCTCAGTGTCTATTTATGAAAAGAGCGCCAGATTTTAGCCTATGGCATGTTCACCGAAAAGAGAACAGAAAAGGACAATAAAGGATAGGAAATGGTTGCAATCGGTCGAATTTAAATCACATTGCATTTAGACATCAAATTTGAACCGTTAACCCACTTTAGCTACATGTAAACAAAATCTTAACTGCCCAAAAAGGAGGCACACCGCTTAATAGAATGTTAACAATCACTCCAGCGCTCCAAACATCTGCTGCAGGCCATAACGCTTACGCAGAACTTCTGGAGCAACATAATATGGACTACCAGCCGCATCACGGAACTTTTCTCCTGGAAATAAGTTCTTACTTAAACCCCTCAAAGTCAAATCTATGGCTTGCAGTTTGAAGACGTGTAAAAAAGGAAAATTTCGGCTGCCAGAATAATGGAACAATAACAAAAGGTCCGATGTCTGTGATATATAAACACATAAAGTTGAGATGATCTTGCAGAAGCCGGATGTGACTTTGAACTTGAGATAGAGGGCACCCGAGCTGCCAATAAACTATTTTTGGGTCTTATACTTCCTAACAATGCATATTGAAGAAATAATGAGCTAACTGGCAGCCATGCATTGAAGTTCTTATGACATGTATAGGAGAATTGTTTTATTGCAACTAGACCTTGACAAACAAAGGCAACTGACTATATGCTAAAAGATGAAGAGCTGAAAAAGACTCAGAGATGAATATATCATATCCAGCTCTTCCAACTTTGACAAATGCTACTATGAATTTAAGAGCAGGCCAAGTGAATAAAGCTAGAGAACCCATAACATTTTATTAACGTTTTCATGGACATAGCTTCAAGTTTAGCTGTTACCATAGATGGTTTTAGTCCTCTAAATTTCTTGTTATAAAAATATAAGTATTTGGTAGCATTTTCTAATAGCATTGGCATGTGATAGTCACATTAATGGAAACAAGGTTGATAAGGGAGTTACCATGCATGATGACACTCTATATTAATGTTTGACATAAAGTTGGCATGTGATGGTTGTGTTGAAGGAAACAAAGTAGATGGAGAAGTCCTTGTGCATGGCAGCAAGTCGGATGAAACTAAATGTTTGTTATGACATTGGAAAAAAACTTGAACCTCAGAGTGTGAGTAGCATTTTTGGTGCATTGTGTGATAAGAAGTGATGACCTCAGTTTCAAGCGAGAAAGGTGTCCGGGACATTGGTTGATGTGATAGTATGAGTCAATGAGTTTGGGGCAAACTCTTGGTATAGTCTGACTACTTAAACACGCTAATATCTTTTCTTAACAGATAATGAAAAATTTTGATACTTTTTAGAGATATGAATGATTTACTTGAGAATTAACTAACATTGAGAATGAGAAAGAGTGTAGACTAATGATATGCGATTGAAAGACAAATTGACTAATAGTTCGGTATAGAATTAGTTACAATATTGAAAGAGTTGGCGTACGAATTGGAGTATGAGTCAACAACATATAATCCCTTTAACACACACAAGTTGATTACGGATTAAAAGATTACATGTTGTAAGTGACATTAAAGAGTTGTTTATGCATGAGTTCGGAGTTCGATCAACATGTGATGCGATTGGTTATGGCTAGCAACCTTAGTATAGGTTTGGAGTGTGCATCAAGTTAAGTGTGCTTCATACACCACCAAAATAAGAAGCACGGATAATGATTTTTCACAAAATGTGAGAGTATATTTTGGTAATTGAAGTGACAAGTTGGGAAACTTTATTTGATACAATGTGTTGTCCCGTTTTCTTTTAGTGTAGGGAAACATAAATAACTAAGGAGAGAAGTTGATTAAATAAACTAATGAGGTGTCAACCATTTCTAAAACGATAGTAAATGATCTAGTTAAAAAATAAAAAGTGCTTATAAAAAACAAAATCCTAATATGACATTCAAATCATATAAATTTATATAATTAGAATATCAATTAAATAGAAATAAATTAAAAATTTACAACACTTTGAATGATAAATAAGAGTATTATTTAATATTTATATTTTTTTTATATTTTTATAAAAAAATAATAAAAAATTTAAAAATTTTGTAAATAGTTATGTGTTTATTTTGTTATTTTGTACATAATTGTATAAAAAATTATTTATAATTTTATATACTTGGTTAAATTTTAAAAATATTTTAATATTATTATAAAATAAAAATTTAAGTAAAAAAATTAACATGTGGCCAAATGATATGGTCTCACGTGAATATGCCTTCAGCTGACAAGAATATTTGGTGGCCCAATCCGGTTGCCAGCAATTTTTTTTTTTATTTTTTTTTATTTTTATTATTCCCCGTCAACTAGAATTAATTGTGATAAATAATTCATATTTTGTTTTCAGTGCAAGACAAAGTAACAAATTAAGGCATCGCAATCACATCCTTACCGGTCATTTTCATCACATTTGCTTTTACCGTTCATTTTCACGATGAACCAAAACAAATACACTGCATCCGGAGGCCGTTGGATAGTATTATAAGTGACATATACGAATACGCATACAGATTTTCTTTTTGTTATTTTTATATTACTGTACTGGATATATTTTCGTTAATTTTCTAATGTTTCCGCCTTTTCTTTTCTTTTTTTCACTCTTCTCTCTCTCATTTCCTTCTTTCTCTCTCTGGACAAGAATAAATAGATAATCAACAAATAAATAAATAAATAAATACCCTGGTTACGATCTTTTCCTCTCTGTTCGTCCCTGTCTTTTTCTCTCTCTACAAACTTAGCCTCCCTACAGCATACCGTAACCCTAATTGGAGAGCGTTCTCCATGGCGGCGGCTCGAGACCGTTACGAGAGTCCGTACGAAGACGGAGCGGGTTTCGGGAAGTTCAGGAAGCGGCCATTCCGAAGGACCACGCAGACGACGCCTTACGATCGTCCTCCGACTTCTGCTCGGAACGCTGGCCTTGGAAGCGGCGGCGGCAACAACAGTTGGCTTCGAAGTTGGTGGATCCGGCGCAGAGGTTCATTGCGTCCGGCGCTCATAGGCTTTTTGCTTCTGTTTTCCGGAAGCGCCTACCTCCCCCGCCGCCACCCCAGCCGCTCGAGCCAGGTTAGTATTTGTATTTATCTATAAGAATTTTTGTTTTTTTGTGGCTGTTCTTAGGAATCGGTTTTGCCTCATTCTGGTTCTTTTGTGGGAAAAATGATTTTCTTTTTTGGGGCAAAGATTAGGGTTTTAGTTAAATTGGGGCAATTTATGTTGGGTTTCGCCTTTCTTATATCTAGTGCTGGAATTAAGGCAATTAAAATTCTGGTTCACAGAAACTGGGGAGATAGGTTGTTTGGTTGCTTTACATTTTTTTTTCCTTTTTACATTTTAGTCCCGCTGTTAGCAGAATGGTATGTAGGTTTGGAAATGCCAGTTTGGGTTTTGATGGAGACAGTTATCCCTGTTTTGAGCTGTTGATTTTTTTGTCCAATGATTTGTTGTTCGAAGAAATTTCCTTGTGGTCATGTGATAGTGAATTTTCTCATTTATATGTTAACTAATTTTTTGTCAAATAAGTATAAGCTTGTTGTTTTGTTATAGCAATAAGCCAGAGAGACGTGGATGAGCAACAGGAAGCAGTTCTCACAGTAAGTTTGAAACCTCAACTTGTTATTACTTTAAATGCCTTCTGTATTCTGGAGTTGTTGTTTGTGTAGATTGGGCCTTTTATGTTCTGTTTGTGATGCTTCACATGAACTTTCTATCTCCTTGGGTTAATGCTGGGTTTGCAATGTTGTTGAATTCATGAATTTGGAAACTTGCATTTGATGATCCCAGTTTGGTAAAAGTTACTCAGTATTACATGTGTCAATGGTTGACCATTTTGGATTTAATGCTGAGAAATTATGAGTAGTGGAGCTTTGGAGATGGTGATTAAATACGTTAAGTTGAACAGCATTTAAATGTCACATCTGGAAGTACTGCCCAGGTTGAATGGTGAAAAGAGTGTTTCTGGAATTGCTGATCACCTGGATCACTAGTCTCCTAACTTTTTTTTTTTTTTTTAAATTGCTTGTTCTTTCATTATTGGTTACCATCACTCATTGTATAAATTTAACCACAAATTGCTCATTGAACAAATTAGTTATTTCCTACATGTTTGCAATTGCATTCTATGATAAATTCAAAATGTCATGTCGTTTGATTTCAGAGGACATGGTTATAATTATTTATTTAATATCTTCACTTCCTTTGCATGCATTCATGTGATTTATCATCAAAGGGTACTCCTGGTGCACAAGGGGCAGCTGCAAATGGACGGGATACTGCATTTAATATTTCTGACAGACATGGAGTCACTGAACTGGAGCTAATGCTCAAGCAGAAAACATTTACGAGGCAAGTCATTATTGAAATTTATTCTATTGACTTAAAACTGCTAGTACTTTTGTACTTATGATTGGAACTTCTGCAATTTTGCATCAAAGCATACTACTTCTCTGTACATTTTTGGGCCTGCCTATTTATAATGCAATGTTGGCTCAGCAAAATTGACTTAAAAGGAATATTGATAGTAGTGCATGAACATTGGTAGGTTTGTCGAGTTATTGTAGATATTGTACTGCTACATTGGTTGCTTTTTCTTGGTATCCATTGGAGCATTTTTTATTGACAATGCTTCCTCATATGCTAGCATATTTTGTGTTCTTGGTAGACTGTGAAATAACTTGAATAATGCTAGCTCCTTTGTGGAAGCCTTATTCCAAGATCCATCTTTTGCCAATTTGTAGTTATGAATTGCCACTTGTTGGCAGTGTTCTTGCAGAGATGCCTAATAATGTTAGTCTTGATTTATACCACAGATCAGAGATTGATCGACTGACAGCACTGTTGCAATCAAGAAGTGTTGATCATAATGTTGGGGAGGAAGAGAAGAAATCTGAAACAATCACTTCAAAAGCAGAGTTATCTCAAGATAAGAAGGGAGATCTTCCGATTGTTCCAGTTATTGATAATGGGATTGGAAGGCACCTTGTGTCAGCACCAATTGT
Source organism: Rhizophora mangle (assembly GCA_037832345.1). Lineage (NCBI taxonomy): Eukaryota > Viridiplantae > Streptophyta > Magnoliopsida > Malpighiales > Rhizophoraceae > Rhizophora > Rhizophora mangle. The sequence goes on along the minus strand of JBAPLJ010002022.1, from coordinate 283,986 downwards.
TGCTTCAAAGGTAGGAAAATTTTACTCTGCTTTATCTTTTCTTTGTTGATTCACAAGTAGGGTTGATGGCTGGGCATTATTTTCATGCTTGCTTATGTCAGTTGCACACAAACACAATTATGCATGTTGGGGCTTTGGACCTACTTGTTAATCATGTACCTTATTTATTATTTTGACCTCACTGATGTCATGTTCGCAGGTGGTTGATGAGGATGTTGCTACACCTGCAGAGCTTGCAAAAGCATACATGGATGGCAGGCCTTCAAAATTGTCCCCATCAACAGTAGCTTCTCGAGGTCAATCATGGAGAGAAGGTGCATCTCCACTGACCAATAAGCCATTGCCTTCAGATTTGCCAATTATGTCAAGTGTGTCTAGACCATCAGGCCGTGCTGGGTTTCCTGCAAATGGTTTTGTAACACCAAGATCTCGAGGCAGATCTGCCATATACAGTATGGCTCGAACGCCATACTCCAGAGTTCAACCTGCAACTACCCTCCAGGTTGAATTATGGATAAATCACTTTCCTGTTTGGATTTTCAATACTTCATTTCCATTGTTGATGTTATCGTGTCAATTTTCTAGGGTCCTGGAACTGGAACGGATGTTTTAGCTGGTCCATCATCATCATCCAAGAGCATGTGGGAGAACAGTAACCATCCTGGATCTAAACAAGGGGTATGAGTGATGAAGTCATCCATACATTTTGTAGTTCCGTTTAACAATAAATGACTGAAATTTTGTTGTTTTTTGCAGGCCTTGAAACGAAGGATTTCAGTATTGGAAAATGATATAGGATCTGTGGGCCCAATACGTAGAATTCGTCAAAAATCTGGCAATTTTTATTCTTCTGGGTCTATCCGTGGAACTGGCATTGGTTCTGATTCTCTTCAACAACCTGTCACAATGCCAAAGCCTGCTTTAATGGGTTTGCCATCAGTTGAAAAGGATAATAGCAGCATTCATCTGTCTGGCTTGAGACCTCTACCCTCCAAGTCCAGTGAGATGGCTTCAAAGATACTGCAGCAACTGGATGCCTTAGTTTCATCAAGGGAAAAATCACCAACGAAGTTGTCTCCATCCATGTTACGTGGGCCAGCTCTCAGAAGCTTGGATAGAATAGATTCTTCCAAGTTTCTGGAGAATGTTCAGGCTAATAAACTAGACACTGAACAAGAAATCCATTTACCTGATGTGCAAGACTCGATGTCTCAGAAAGAGGAGCTGAAAGAAAATGGTCCATTAAAATATGATATTATTGACAATAAGTCAGCTTCTGCTGTAGATATGGTTGATCTTACAAGGAGTGGTGTGACTGATGCAATCACAGTAATTTCCTCTGCTGTGAAGTCTGTTGGTCAGCCTCATCAAAACAAACAGTCGTTCCAGATGACTGCCCATGAGGTATGCGTGATGTTATGGTACCTTTGGGAGTCCATTTATATGTTCACTTGTTAGATCTGAAGTCAGTTTTATCGCTTTAATTTTGTCTCAAGTACAGATCTAGGTCTGAGTCTTATTTTTTGGAATTTGGTTGTGGTTTCATTGGGAGAAAATCATTTCTACAATGATGGAGCGCAGGGTTAGAGAAAATTAGCTTGGTAACTTATGTTAAGTGCTGGTACTTATCACTCTTGTTTTTCACTATTGTATTGTAACAATAAAGTTTTATTGTCTTTTGCAGGACTATGTGGAACTTGATGATGGTGATGATGATGTGACTACATCTGCTACATTGGCTGAAGGAAGAAAAAAGCTGGATGCAACTGTGGCTGGAAATAATACAACTGCTCCTGAGATTAGTGTATTGGAGAATCCTCCAGCCTCATCTGAAGGCAACCTCTCAGCAAGTTCCATACTGAACCAAAAATCTGCTGGAAATGCTGATGGATATATGATTGCTGAAAAAAATGCTGGATTTACATTCCAGGCTACTGCATTTCCCAGCATGACCATGCAGCAGACAGTGGGACATAGTCCGTCAGCTGTAGTGTCTGAAGCTGCTCCACCCGATAAGTCGCATTTTGCTCCCCCCATATTTAGCTTTGGGGAGAAAGTTTTACCTAAAGAACAAAATTGCAGTGTTAACACATTGGAAAACAATATTAAAACCACAGAGGAAGTTCCCCAATGTGTATTTGCTTCCTCATCAGCAGTTGTGAGTGATTTGTCAGGTCCCAAGCCTAATCCTTCAGAAAATGCCAGACCAGAAAGCTCAAGCAGGTAGTGTTTGTGGCTTGATATTGTTTTCCTGAAAGGCAAGACATCATTGCCTGCATATGACTTTATTTTCCTTCTGCTGAATTAAACAACAAAAGGAGAAATAGGAAATAATTGGTTCATTTTTTTCCCCCTTTATAAGTTGGGAATTACTTGATTCTTGCTTCTCAAATATCACAGCAGTTGAGAGAACTACTACCGGCTACATTAGGGAAATTGTGTGAACTTTTCTTGGTTCTTCTAGAGGATATCAAGGGTTTTGTTTGACCCTTCTCAGCTGGAGCACCAACAATTTGCATCCCAAGGGACAATGCATATATTTCTCTCTTTCCTTGGTTGTCCTGAAAGTAGCCTTTTTAAAGATATACAAATCATTCTGTTAACATGGAAATGCTGTTTGAATTCTCAGTTGGGTGTGTCTTCAGCATGAAGTATCCTGTAGCCATGTTTGGGGGTATAATACTGTCAAGGCATATAACTAAAAAGGTGAAAACGTAGGATAAATTCTGAAAAAGTGCTATCTGATTTTAGAGAACTATCATGAGGGGGATTTATATGTGTTTGTAGGTAGGTTGTGAGAAATTCTTTATATGATAGTATGGTTGTATAACCTTGATGCTGTATATCTCTGTTTCTATTTTTGAGTGAATATTTAGTCTTGGGGACCTTGTTATCTTTGTTTGCAACGTTAACTTGGTGATCTTTCTAGATTAATTTCTTGATGTTGTGCATGTATTAGACATAGAGTCTTGTGTCTGCTGCAAAACACTTCTAATTTATTATGACATTGTCTCAGTTAAGTTTCCTTGTGATTCCTGTTTTTCCGGTTAAGCTCTGAGTAGCATTGGCCATATCATCTGGAAAGTGAAAATATAAAATCTTAGTTCTAGTAATTAAAGATTTTTCCCTTGCCTTGTGCACAGAGTTGCACCTGAATTTGGAACAAAAGGGCTTTCTGATTTAGATAAAGCTGAAAAAGGGAATGGCTTGAAGACTAGTGTTAATTCCAGGGCGGCAGAAATTGTACTTCCATCTCTACCAAGTTCATCGCCTAGTGTATTCTCATTCGGTGCCCCTGCAAAGAGTTCAACCCTACATAATGGACCTCTTGCATCTACCCTTTCAGTGTTTTCATCAGCTCCATCTCAGATTTCATCAAGCAGCCCTTTAATTGCTGTTGATAAGATTGGCAGTGGTGCTACTGCTGTCACAACCACCTCTGAAATGGCCACCAGTAGTAGCAGCCTCACGGTATCAGCATCGGCACCAAAGTTTACAGCTGCACCTATTTTCAAATTTGGGTCAACTGCAGTTTCATCAATAACATCTTCATCAGTTTCAACTGTTGAGAAAGAATCAGCTGAAGCCAAGACCAAGGAAACAAGTGTTGGGAGTCTAAATGGCTCTCTTTTTGGTGGTAAATCCTCTGCAATTATAAGCTCTGAGATTGGTATTTTTGGTGGTGCATCTTCTGGAACTATGAGCACAGGAAGTAACACTTTTGGTGATGTGTCACCTGTAATTACAACAACTGGAACTAGCCTTTTTGGTGGTACACATTCTGCTGTTACAACCACCACAAGTAGTACATTCAGCTTCAGTGGTGGAGCAACTGCTTCAACTGCTGCTAGTCAATCTCTGGGTGCTCATCCCTTTAGTAATGGTAGTGCAACTAGTGCTCAAGCATCTCAAGCTGGAACTGGCTCTTCATCTCAGAGCATGCCTTTGCAATTTGGCTTACCTGGGTCATCTCCTTCTTTTGGGTTGACTGGGAATACAACTTTATCATCTGGGAATTCTATATTTAATTCTTCTACTGCACCTACCCTATTCAGTTCGGGTGCTGCCTTTGGAGTGACCTCATCTTCTTCCCCTTCAGATGCCAATACTTCTAGCTCTAGTACCACTTCTACAGTGTTTGGTTCCAGCTGGCCAACATCTCAGTCTCCCATATTTGGTTCAACATTCAACTCTTCAACCTCTTCCAGTAGCTTTACCTTTGGAGCCTCTGCTTCTGACGCTGGTACTAGGAGCACTTCAGCAGTGTACGGATCATCCAGCAGTGCACCATCTGGTTCCCTTTTTTCCTTCAGTTCTCCTGCAGCTGCTGCTCAAACGCAACCAGTGTTTGGTAATCCAACTCCTGCCTTTGCGTTTGGCTCATCACCATCTATTAATAATGATCAAATGAGCATGGAGGATAGCATGGCTGAGGACACAGTTCAAGCAACCACTCCTACGGCTTCCTTATTTGGTCAACAACCTGCTGCACCACTATCAACCAGTTTCGTCTTTGGTTCAACAGCTCCAACAGGTGTAAATCAGTTTGCCTCTTCAGTACCATCAGCAGCAAATCCCTTCCAGTTTGGAGGCCAAGTAAATCTAGCTACCCCACAGAACACATCACCCTTCCAGGCTTCTGGCAGCTTAGAGCTTAACGCTGCAGGGAGCTTCTCCTTGGGCACTGGCGGTGGTGAGAAGTCCAATAGGAAATTTGTAAAGGTCAGAAGGACAGCACAGCGGAAAAGGTGAAGCACAGGAGCCACTAAGGAAGACTGGTTTCCCGTCAGAGCTGTTGGACATCTGCAATTTGTGGACCAATAATTATAATGACGAAATAACAGCAAACATTTTGCTGTTGATGATCGTTGGTCCAATTATCCAAGGATGGTGAAGGTGAGAAAACCTGCCTTTTTCAGCCTCTGCAAATGTACTATTTTGTTTGCTCGTTTACAATTTTGCTTTCTTTAAGACTGAAATCTGCAGTTGACAAGGTGGGCATAAGTCGGTCGCAGTTTTGCACTAGTCTTCTTAGGTAAAGAATTTGTGTTGTACTAGATTTAGCTCATAGGATTTATGGTTAAAGCAAATTTGCTTGCTGCCATAATCTCTGTAATGGTCATATGTAACATAAAATCAGAAATTTAATATGAATTTGTTTAAGAAAGTTCCTTGTTGGACTCTACTGTTTTGCTCAACTCCTGCTCGGCTCTTGGAGAATTGTAGCAATTGACCGCGTGAGACGGGTGCTAGCTACTTAAAATTTTATGTAAGATGCAAAAGCTAAATAGACATGGAATAGAAAAGGGTGTCCCAATGCGCGAGCTTCTCGCATCGTAGGATATGAAGAAAGGCCATATGTATGCAGGCTGAGATTGGAAATTTAATCTAATCAGATATGGTATGATCTGTCGAGGTAAAATGGTAAAGAAAAATATTAGGAAATAGGAATATGCCAGAATGAGTTTTTCTCTTTTTCTCATTTTTGTTTTAATTAAAATGTGCGGGGTCTTCCCAATCTTGAAAGAAATCAAATCTAAAATTGAGCAAAATTGTAAATTAGTAATTGAGATTTTATTGGCCTGCAAATAAAAAAATTGTTCGGTCGCGTCGCCAATCTCAAAAAATGTGCAAAACAGGTATGGGAAAACCAACTCCTCAAATTTGTACGTGCAAACTGATTGAGGATATCGCAGCCATGATAGCCCAAACAAAGGGGTCAAAAAAAAAAAAATCGAGATAAATTGATAAATTTGTTGCCAAATTTCAAAATTTATAATAAGCTTAAATTTATATAAGTTCATTAGTTTTCCATTCATAATTAGGTTTATATTTAATAATTAAAAGAGTTCAGAATCCCAAAAGAAAAAAAAAAATGACAATAAAATTCCAAAAATATCATCCGCCAGAAATTACCATAATTGCTGGTACGTTACAAAAGATAAAGAATTCGAGTGAGAAATCCGCGCAAGATCATCGAAAATTGCTACCGGAAGAGAGACATCTGTACACATGTAAAAGAAAGAACAGCAGAAACAGATATCCATATTTACGGCCAATTCTTGAAGCCCATGTTGGTACAGGTTTGACAGGGAACAGTAGAGGTGTGGAGAGCCCCTTGTGTAAATAATCACTAGTAAAATCACATTCAACGAGGACCCCAACTGATCAATTCTGGTATGCACATGCGACCACACCTAGTCATCTGTTTCAAGCTCCATCAATGGTGATAACAGGCTCCTCCATTATTGTAAACACGGCCCTCAGGCTACGGAATCCTTCCCTCAGCTCCTAATGTACTCCCCACCCTGAGCAGGCCGGGGTCGGTCCTGGTCCCTGTAGGACTCAAGCTGATTAGTGGCATATGCCCCGCGAATGAACCCGTCAGCGCCTGCAACAGCTCCATCACTATAGCCATGAGAAACCTGGAAACCACTGTTTGGGTAGCAGCTCAATCCAGCTTGTTGGTATTTACTTAACCGTCTTTGTAATTCCTTGCCGAGAAACTCTTTTCTCCGATTGGTCTGTGGGGCTCGAATTGTTGATCATTTTTCCTGGTACTGGCTGTTGATCTCAATTATTTTCTGGGGCAGCAAACAATAATAAAGGATTGTAACTATGCATAAGCCTTAGTCACCATCTTTCACTCAGTCTGTTGGGGGCGCGCCGGGTGTGGAGGTGACTCTTCACCCAATGTTCTGGTAAGATGCACTTTTATTTTGCTATGAATTTCATGAGTTTGTCATTTCCTTTATTTCAAACATATTAAGAAATAAGAAATGTGGATTTCAAAAGGTGTTACCTGAAAGTTTTCAAAATAAAAGGCAAACTAAAAGGTTGAATCTCTTGAGATTTAAACTCAGGATTGTGACAAAAAAAAACATAACTATTAGTTTAAACTTTTAAAAAGTTATTTATTGTATTTGTTGAATAATAAAAATAATTTTTAATAAATAATTAAAAAAATATTATTATGTAAGTTTTAAACTTAAAATATTTAACTTGTAATCAAAGGTTATGAGTAGTGAATTAAATGAATATTATATATTAATTACTAATTAATTATTTTATATGTTATTTTATAATAAATGTTAAAAATAAAAAAAAGTTATGTTCATAAATACTTATATTGTTAGATCAAAAGTGTTTATTAATAAATGGTCACTATTATGTTTATAAATACCAAGGGCTTGTCATTTGTTCAAAACATAAAAAATTCTTCTTTTTTCTCTTGATTTCTTCATCTCTATTATAATATCAAGGATTCATTTATTTATAATATTATTATAGAAATATTATAAACATTCTATAGAACAATTATGACAATACAACAACATCTTAAGAGTTTGATTTCAATGATATAACCTGTAATTAAGTGTATTTTATTTTATAGTTTGAGGGAATTTATATAAACCTTTGTTGCAAATTAGTGAGGGCAAATTTTGCCTTAAGGAGAGTAACATTGGATACACAACTTGAAGCAATCATTTTGCAACTTTCAATTTAGTCAAGAGCCTTGTATCAACAATCTTAAGACAAAATTACCCGACTATGTTTGGAATGTTGAAAGAGTTGACTTCAAACTTCATGAAATTAAAGAGGTTTGATAGAGGAAACTTCATATGTTGGCAAAAAAGAGTTCATTTTCTATTAATGTCCCTATAAATGGCTTATATTTTGAACACTACAAGACCACAAGAGTCTGAAAATAAGATTATTGCTAATATTAGAAAGAGACAAAAATGGGCAATTGATGATGAGATATGTAAGGGAAATATTCTAAATGTTATAAGTGATTCATTATTTGATGTTTACTTTAACTTTCAAACTGCAAAGAAATTAGAGACAAAATACATAAAAGAGGATGCAATAAGTAAGAAATTTCTTGTCTCTAAATTTAATAATTATAAAATAATTGATAGTAGACTAATAATGGAATAATTTGCTAAGATTGAAAAAATACTTAATCACTTCTCATAACATAAAATGTCTATGGATGAAACTATTATTGTGAGTTCAATAATAGACAAGTTGCCTCTTTTATGGAAAAATTTCAAGAAAAGTCTTAAACATAAAAGAGATAATATTTCTCTTGAAAAACTTACTAACCATCTTCATTTAGAATAAAAATTTTGCATGTAAGAAGAAAATATAGAGTATAGCTCTTATGTTTCAAAAGTGTATGTAGTCGAGGAAGGATAATCAAGCAAGTCTTCTCACAAAAGGAAAAATCAATCCAATGATGTCAAAAAATAATATAAAAGGCATAAGAGAAATGAGAAATGTCATTTTTGCCAAAATAAAGGACATTACAAATATGAATGTTGTTTTTCAAAAAGTAAAAAAAAAAAATAGGCCTCTTCTAAAGTAACAAATGAGAAGATAGTTGCTATGATCACAGAGATCAATTTGATAGAAGATGACATTATATGGTGGATTGATTTTAGGGTTACTTAACATGTTTGCAAGAAAAAAAAATTGTCTTTAGAGGATTGAAACTAATAATTGATGGTATTGTTATGTACATGAGAAATTATACTGTAGTTCCTATTATGGGAATTAAGGAAGTAGAATTGCAATTTACTTTTAGGAAAGTCATTACTCTTACTAATGTATTTTATGTTCCAAAAATTCAGAAAAATTTGGTTTTAAATTGTCTATTGAACAAATATGGGTTGAAACTTATATTTAAAGTTAATAACTTCATCCTTTCCAAAGAAGGTGTGTTTGTGGAAAAAGGTTATCATTGTGATAAGATGTTCCTTTTTAATATTGTTACTAATAATAATACTAATATTTCTACTTATATTGTTAAACATGTTTCTTTATGACATAGTAGACTAGAACATAAAAATTTTGAAAGATTATATGATACACTTAAATTGGAATTGTTACCACATTTTGATAAATCAAAAGATAAATACATACCTTATATGTTAACAAAAATAACCAGAAGATTTTCAAAGATCTTCTAGTATATTAAAATTAATTTATATTGACATAAATGATTTGTATAACACAAAAAAACCAGGAAGGAAAAGATATTTTGTGACATTTATTGATGATTACTCTAGATATTGTCATATTTACTTGTTGTACACTAAAAATGAAGTTCTTGAAAGATTCAAAATTTATAAATTTGAAGTTAAATTATAATGTGAATTTATTATTAAATGCTTATGATTTGATAGAGGAGGAGAATATTATGACATTACATTCTTTGAGTCGTTGGGAATCATTCATCAAACAACTACTATTTACACACCATATTAAAATGGTGTTGTTGAATGCAAAAATTGAACATTGATGGAAATGGTTAATGCTATGTTGTCAACTTTTAACTTAAACCATGAATTTTAGAAAGAAGTATTGCTTACAACATGTTATATTTTGAATAGAGTTCCAATAAAAAGGAACAAAATAATTATGGAATAGAAGGAAGCCAAACCTTAATTACTTAAGAGTTTGAGGTTGTAAAGCAATTATTAGAGTTCCTAATTTTTTTTTAAAAAAAGTTAGGTGAAAGAGGAATTTAGTGTATTTTCATAGAATATGCTTACAATAACAAAACATATTGATTCATGATCATAGAGCTTAATAACTCTATATTTGTTAACACACTTATAGATTTCAGGGATATTATTTTTGACAAACATAGGTTCATCTCTATTGCTAAAATTTCTGAACAAAAATAAGCTCCTAAAAAGGAAAATGATGTATTACAAAAGGAAATGGAAATGATGAAATCATTAAATTTCGTAAGAGCAAAAGAGTAAAGAAAGTAAGGCTTTTAGTTATGATTACTTCATATTCCTAATAGAAGGAATAAGAGAATCAGTGAGTAATTAGATTTCATATTACTTTAATTCTGAAGATCATCCTAAGACATTTAGTGAAATGATGAAATTGCAAGATGTTATGTTTTAGAAAGAAGCAATGATTGATGAAATATATTCCATTATGGTAATAACACCTTGAAATTAGTAAACATCTCACTTAGTTCAAGACCAATTGGATGTAAATAGATTTTTACAAAGAAAATTTAAGTCAATGGAAAGTTTAAAGCTAGGCTAGTTGCAAAAGGCTTTACACAAAAACAAAGTGTCAATTATTTTCACAAATATTCGCCGGTGGCTAGAATTACTGCAATTAGGTTACTCATTGCACTTACCTCAATTCATAATTTGTAATTTATTAAATGGATGTGAAAACAACAATCTTAAATGGTAAATTAAAACAAGAAGTGTATATGGAGTAACCTAAGGGATTTATTGTACTTGGTTAAAAGGAAAAGTCTGTAAATTAGTTAAATCCTTTTATGGATTAAAACAAGTGCCTAAGCAATGACACCAAAAATTTGATTAAGTGATACTTGCCAATGGATTCAAGATTAATGAATTGGATAAATGGCATATAGTAAGTTCAATGATGGAAAATATGTGATTATTTATTTGTATATAGATGACATGTTAATCTTTGGAACTCATTTAGAAGATGTTGAAGTTACCAAAAAGTTTTTGTCTAGCAATTTTGATATGAAAGACATAAGCGAGCTAAATGTCATCCTTAGAATCAAAATCTTGGGAGACCAATGAGCATAATGCTTTCTCAATTACATTAAATTGAAAAGGTTCTTAATAAATTTAATCACATAGATTGTATGTCAACCTCTACTCCATTTGATCCCAACATGAGTTTCACCAAGAATGTTGGAAATCCAATATCACAATTAGAATATGCCATGGTGATAAGATATCTAATGTATGTAATGACATGTATAAGGGTAAATATAACCTATGCAATTGGAAAAATGAGTAGGTACACAAGCAATCTCAATGACATGCATTGACATGGAGTAAAAAAAATTATAAAGCTTTTAAACAAAACAAAGAATTGACATAAGTTATACTAATTATCCTCCTATTATATAAGGATATTTAAATGCCAGTTGGATCATCGGTAAAGAGAATCATATTTTATTAGTGGATAGATTTTTATTCTTAGTAGGGGTACAATTTTTTGGGGTTTCAAAAAACAAACTTGCATAATAGATTCCATTATTACTGTAGAATTTATAGCATTAACTTCGACAAATAAAAAAGCAAAATGATTAAAGAATTTGTTTTATGAGATTCCTTTATGGCAAAAGCTAATAATGCTCATTTAAATACATTGTGATTGCTGCAACACTAGCAAGAATATATATTTTAGTATATAATGACAATTCCAAACACATTAGACTTAGACATAATTATGTAAGAGACTTGATCACGAATAAAGTGATCAAGATTGATTTTGTAAGATCAAGTCAAAATATGATTGATCATCTAACATAAGGATTAATAAGAGATATGGTGAATAAGACATTAAGAGGGATGAGTCTCAAGCCTATAAATACAAATCACTAATGATGGAAACTCAACTCAATGCTTGATATAATGTTAAGTCTTTGAGTTAAATGAGTCAAAGTACATTATCAATGTGATTGAAGCACTATAATTAATTTTTATTTCCATCCTAAAGTTATATAGTGCTTGGTTCCTGCCAATAAAATTAAAAGGATGAGTGTTTAACACTTTTAATAAACTTAAAAGGGTGTCTTATAACAAGGGCCCTAATCTACCTATATGAATGTGGGATGTTTAGGTCGTTCCATTAAGCAAAGGGTTTAGCTTTAAAAAATTCATGAAAAAGATATGGGTACAATGACTTTTAATGTATCAATTATTTAAAATAGAAATATAATATTGTATTATCATGTATGTGAATTGTTTCTATAACATATCATAAGAATAGCTAGTTCAAAGCTTGTTTAGATAAAGGTTCAATTTGGAAGATACTTTTACTTATGCACATGACTATATAATTGTTGAGACTTTTAATAAATAATTGAAAATGGTGTCTAATGGGTTTTGAACTCGGGACCTTTGAGTTGCAACTAAAGGTTGTGATAGTAGGATTGAATGGACATTATGTGTTAATTATCAATTAATTGTTTTATATGTCATTTTGCAATAAAAGACAAAAATTAAAGAAAAGATGTGTCCATAGGCATTCAAACTCATGATCATTCAATGAATGGTTAAGATGTTAATTGTCAGACCAAAGATGTTTATTGATAAATGGTCCCTACCACATTTATAAATACTAAAGGCTGGTCATTTGTTCAAAATATACAAAATTCTTCTTTCTTCTCTTTATTTCCTTATCTCCATTATAATATCAAGGATTTGTTTATTTATGATATTGTTGTAGAAATATTATAGATATTATAAAAAGCAATTTTGACAATACAACAACTTTTCGAGAGCCTTATTTTATTAGTGTAACACGTAATCAAATGTGCTTCATTTTATCTTGTAAGGAAATTTGCTTAAACCTTTATTGCAAATTAGTGAGAGTGAATTTTTTCTTGAGAAGAGTGATATTAGATATATGACATGAAACAATCATCTTTCAACTTTTAATTTAGCCAAGAGCTTTGTACCAACAAAGACACTAACCAATGGTGTTAGATCTTAATGACATTTGGCTTCTTTAATGGTTGTTTGACTTTATCAACCTCTTAAATGTTATTTAATCATAGGTGTGGTCATCTGTAATTCCCTACCCACCACCTTCCCTCCAACATTTTGTCATCCCCTCTCAACTGACCTCTACTAACTTAAGGATTGTCATTAGAAGAAACGAACAACCAATAAATAAGGAAGTAATATCTTCCTATATGCTCACCTCCTTGTGTTGAGTATTCATTGTATCTTCTACATCACTTTGTTCTTTTACTAATTTCAATATCTAATCTAAAAATTTCCATTTAGGTCCTTCTAAGGTCAGTGGTAAGGCATTGTCTTTTTACCAATTTCCATATCTTCCACATCAGCTTGGATTTAGCTTCCTTACTCAATTGATTCTTTAAACCTAATTTAGGTTTAATTGTCTGACCTTGGAAGTAAGACCTTGTTCCATAGTCCCTTTGACCTACATGAATAGAGTACAAGAAATAATTCATCATGACATGATGTCTCCTAAAAAAATTAAATTAATTTCTCCTAGCAAGGCCACTCTGATGAACATGCCTCAAATAGTCAATTTGCATAAAAAGAAATTCAAATTGCCTTAATTGAAGGCATAAGAAGGCATTTGATTGGACAAGTGAGTATGTACATTTATATCTCTATCCCACTACTAGCATCCTTCCAATTTTTGAATATTTGATCTAATGTTTCATTGTGGCCTCTCCTCAATTTCAGATGACCTCGCGTGGGATTCCCCCAGACGATGCAACATAGTGACTTATGCTGGATTTCACAATAGCATTATATGGTCCTTACAATTTCATTACTTTTTGGCTCCTAATCGTCGATTATGCCGCAAAAAGATGATGAGATACTATTGATTAGGAAATTATTATTATTATTTATTTTATTCAATATTTGTTATTTATTATTTTTAAATTAATAGACATAATTACTTTAATGATAATAACTAGTCAAGTCTATATATTTGTTATACCATACAACTTTTTATTTAAGTAATTAATAATATTTATCAAAGCATTTAGTTTATTAGAGGTTAATCCCCTTAAAGAGATCATTAGAGGTCAGTCCCCTCAAAGTGATCATTAGAGGTTAATCTCCTTAAAAAAATCAATCCTATCCTTATTTCCACCAATTTCTTATTTCAAATCCTTAAATCTTAATCCTTACTTTTAACCCATAATTTCCAAACCCTAGGTCCTCAGCATTTGGTATCAAAGTGATGTTTTTAGGGATTTCACTTATATTTCGTCCTCTACTAAAAAATAAAAATTGTTTATTCCCCTTACTTGCCAACAAAAGAAAGATTTGAGTATCACTAATTTTTAGTCTTACACCATGTCTTCATACAACTCATATGATTTTGAAGCTAGATTATCCATAGTGGAACAATCATTGGCTCTTATGCAAGAATCTTTCAAGAACTTCGAACAAATGTAAGTCTTTTAAAAGGCTTGAATATATAGTTCTTTTTGAAGCTCATAATCAATCGAGAGATAATATTTCCAGATCAACTGGCAAGTAAAGAGAACCTGTAGAGTCCTATGGAGATACCAATCATAACTATACACAATCACACATGAGGGTGGACTTTTCTCATTGGGATGAGAGTGACCTTACAGGTTAGATTTCTTAAGATGAAATATGTTTTCATTTCCATCATATGATAGAAAACTCTAAAATTTAAATTGCTTCTATTCAATTAGAAGGTGATGTGATCCAATTGTATGATTGGTTTGAAATGTGTGTTGGAGTTCCAACGTGGGCTGAATTTACCAAAAACCTTCTTGTACACTTTAGGCCTTCAAAATACCATAATATTGATGGGGATTTCTCAAAAATTTGTCAAACATCCATTATCCAAAAATATTAGAGTCAATGTGAGCAACTTACCAATAAAGCTAAAGATTGGTCAAAAATGGTGGGAACATTAATTGAAAGACTTACTCTTGACATCCAACATGAAGTCAAAGCTTGCCAGACATGAATAATGGTAGTAACTATCTCTTTTGCTTGCCTTCAGGAGGAAAAGTTGGGCATAGACTCTCATTGCCTAATTGCTAAAGGATTCAACAAATTTACTAAAAGTAACATCAACTCATACCCTTTTATTCGCCCTTTTAACACTAAATGTCTAACTCAAGAATAATTGACAGAGCATATGGAAAAAGGACTATGTTAGTACTATGATGAGAAGTGGCATAAAGAGCACTAATGGAGGCAAGGGAAGGTCTTAATGATTGAGTCTATAGAGGAAGTTAAAGAGGTAGGTGATGACCATAGATATCTAGATGTTGGTGACACCTTTGTTAAATATACAATCAAGCCTGCAATGTATGTTTTGGCAGGATATTTTAATCCACAAGCCATGAAAATAGAAGGATCCTTTAAAGGACAATCAATAATAGTGTTTAGTTGTCTTGAGTAGTACCAACAATTTTATGGGTGATAAGATTGCCAAAGAACTTGCTTTATCAATAGAGGACTGTGACAAGTTTGATGTAAAGGTTGCAAATGGAAGAAATTTGACATGCCAAATAAAGTACATAAAGGTAAAACTTTGATTATAGGGTAAATTTATTTATATTGATCTTTTCTTATTATCTCTAAAAGATTATGAAATTTTTCTTAACATTGATTAGTTGTAGACCTTAAAAGACATTACTTGGAATTTTTTCAAGTTAAAAATGAAGTTTTTATTGAATAGACACATAGTACAGTTATAAAGGAGATGCAATGATAAAATAATTACTATTAGTAATCACTAGATAGAGCGAGTCCTACAAGAAGTAGGACAAGGTTTTATTGTGTAGGTCACAGTTGGCAAAGTTGGCAAAGATTTATTGTTACAAGATATTTTATAAAATTTTTTAAAGAGAAATTATGATATTAAAATCAATACAACATTCAAAAACTATTTGGAAGTTCCTTAAAACAGATCAAAAAAGATAGTTGATTGAGATAAACTTTGACGACAAGAATAACTTTTTGAGGACAATAATAATTTAAAAAGTGAGAAAAATGATGAGATACTTTTAATTAAAAAATTATTATTATTAATTATTTTATTTAATATTTATTTTTTATTATTTTTAAATTAATATGTGTAATTATTCTATAATTTTTTATTTAAATAATTAATAATATTTATTAAAACGTTTAATTTATTAGAACCCTATCCTCTTAAAGAAATTATTGGAGGTTGATTTCCTTATAGTGATCATTGGAGACTAATCTACTTAAAGAGATCAATCATACCCTTATTTTCACAAATTCCTTATTTCAAATTTCCATATCTTAATCCTTACTTTTAATTCCTAATTCTCAAACTCTAGGTCCTCAACAAAAAGAGACATGTCCAAAACTTCGTATTGGCAGCTGGTGATGCTCCAACTCTGGAGGAGAGACCACTTCAAGCAGCGACGAGGAAGGAAGCAAATCCTATCCAAAATAATGACTTCACAAGGTTGAGATTCTTGGATCTTGTTGAGATGATACTACAGAGCTATTGAAGAGCATAAGTTTTTGGGGATCTTAGTGATAATCAGATGGGCAAAAAAGTTCAAAACTCGAAGCTCTCTCCATTTTTGGAGCCACATCAGGTTATTACCAAGGATCTCTTTGTTGCTAAAGTCATCGGTTATTCCCCAGGAAAAGTGAATTGCAAATCGACTGAGCTCAACAAGGACTGCTCCAAAACAACATTCAACAAAATGTCCTGCAGTGAGAAGTCTATATCAAAGTTTTAGCTTAAGAACTTGGCAGCAAGCCATCGGGCCTCCTGACCTTGTACTGGGGTATCGTAAGGCTTAAAGACAGCCAGAAGATGTGTTTTCCCTGAACATACATATATATATAAAGTCCGGCAATTTAATTGGTCTAATGTTATATTGGCCTAAAGTTGTGGATCAAGGATTGCACATTCAGTAGGGAAGGAATTGTTATAGAAAGCCTTGTCTCGGAAGCTTGGCAAGTTAAAATTTCCGCAGGCGTGACTTCATCATCTACCAAGAATGAACTCTGATCATTGTCCACTCCTGTTCCAGCTTCACGATCAGCCCCCGCATGGTAAGAGATAAGATAATGACCCTTCCGCTTCAAAGGAATGTGGATGGCTCACCAAGAGTTTGAAAGCCTAATAATTGAGCTGTGCTGGAATTCTAGCACCAATGCGGTGCAAAATGCTCTTGGTAACGTTAGAAAGGGGGCTACTAAATGGAATGGGTCAACCTTCGGAAACCAATTCCGGAAAAAACAACAAATCATTGCTAGGCTGGAATCTAATCAACGGCGTCATCTCACCAATGACTCAGTGCGGAATAGGCACATTGAAGCCAATCTTGTTGCACAATACAATGAGATCCTTGATCAGGAAGAACTCTTTTGGTTTCAGAAGTCTCAGAGGAACAAAATTTTGTTTGGAACCGTAATACCAAGTATTTTCACTCTTCTACGAACTATCCGACGAGGATGTCCACTCGAGACTGCCTATAGAGTCTGCAATACAAGCAGGCTTTGATCCCAATTCTCAAAACCTATGGCAATAGCAAAGGATTGTCTAGAGTATATGCCATTGAATCGAGATGGTTGCATTCTCTTACTGCCAAAATAGCGATATTGGCCACTAAATACAAGACCTACCCGTAGAATTACTTAAATTTTTACTTTCAGATCTAAAGTTCAAATCATAATCCCTGCAAACAATGAAAGAAAGTATCTGGGTAGAATCATTTCTAGATGTATAACATATTTAGAAACAACTACATTAATACGTTGATAGAGTGGAAAAGGCAGGTGCATAGTGACAAAATCATGGTTGTAACCTGATTCCTGTGCCCTGACCGTATCAGTAAAATAATTATAGCATCATCCGCTTTTGCTGCTTGGCATCGGAAAGGAAACTTCAACCTCAAGAATTTGTCATGTAAATTACGTAATGCACTTCCAAAAGAATCAAGAAGGTATAGTAAGCCAGTTGATGACATCCACTCAGCCAAAGCTTGAGAATGTGCTGAACAATTCATGACTGTTGAAGCTAATAGCCTTCGGTTGAACAAAGCTGAGAAACAAGCTTGACTACTCCCCACATGGGTGCATCATTCTACAAAAGTCAATTTCAGCTAAGATTGGAAAAATGATCTCTGAGTTCATGGTTTCAAAATAAAATATCCTGTGTCCATCTGTGCCCTCAACTTTAGAGAAAAATCTAATATTTAAGCCTGCTTGGAATACTGATGGAAGCTTCCCTCATTTGAAGAGCTTGTAAGAAATGATCCTCAAAAGATAAACTAATTTTACAGGAATAATCATGCTTATGAACACACAAGGGCTGAGTAGTTCAGCACTGACTAACAAGGGGACAAGGGCAAAAAGTGAAGGGACATGATTTTTGCACTCCTGGGTTATAAATTGTCTTCTAAAAGCTCTAGAAAGTGTATTTTCATTTTCCTTCCTATGTTACTATGACAAACTTCATAACAAAAACTTCAGAGAAATTAAAGACATCAACTCACCAGATAAACAATATCAAATGCTTTGCGGTAGTCACCAAGGTTATGCTCAATGTTGTCATTCCTGAAACAGAAGTTCACATGGTTGAGCATAGGTCTATTTATTGATTAACAGAAAGTGCAAAAGGAAACTACTGAATCATAATCCCATAAGTAGAATCCTGGTAAGGATAGTCTGAACCTTTGTCCTTTTTATTTGAATACAATACCAGGAGACTTCCTGCAGTTTAGTATTTTTTCGTAAATACACCATGTAGTTTAAGTCAGTACAGGAGATCTGTGATATCATTATTTTTTTAAACAAACTCCCTTAAATCAACCTGGTTCTGTTGTATAAAAAGCCAATGAAAAAAATCTTTTAAATAAAAAATTATTTTATTTTATTTTCCACCTTTTTTCCATTCAAACCTTTTTTTTTTTTAATATTTACGGAAAAACTTGACAGAAGTTCTAGTATTTCTACCATCATAATTTTTCACAAGGAAGCAATTCTTTTCAACCTTGAGGGTTGCAAGCCTGAATTATCAATCATCTCTCAATTTATCAAGTAGATATTAGCACACAACACAACAAAACAAGAAATACACTGTTTATCTTATTATACATCTTGCTCTCAGTGAAAAATAAATCATAGATGAATACATGATAGACAGATATGGAAGTACAAAGCCACTACAGTCTGACAATCAGCAAACCAGCAAGCAGGGAGAGAACTATGTGAAGTCCTGGGTGCTTTGTTTTTGGCAGGGAGAGGGCTGTTGGTGGATGCTTTGAAGAGTCACAGTACTAACCAAAATTTGCGCTTAAGCTTTTTAGTTAATGCAGCCTGATCTCCTCCTCAAACCCCACCAAACGATTAAAAAAAAGAAAAGAATAGAATAGGATGCGTATCAATTCTGGTCCCACTCTTTTTTATTTGAATGTTAATTTATATCCTAACACTTTCATCTTGGCACCCTCCCACCCGATCACATTATTCTGTTTCTGCCCCTGCAGAAAGGATAAGTAAACTTTGCTACTTGATATTTTAAACAAGATACCGGGAAATTACTTCAGATGCTAGCACACAACAACTCTACACTGACCATTTGGCACACTAACATTCAAAATCAAACACTTGCACGATAGAACCAGACATTATTGTTTCATCTTTTCATGCAACAAAATTTCACAGCAGTCAAAAGCCTGAAGAAATATATCAAAGGTTTTCACTGAATAAAGGTTTCACCCCAGTTCCATCAGTGTGAAAGACAATTACCCTCTCACTATGGCATGTTAATTATCACTGTTCATCTTAACAAAATTCAACTGGGGTGAGCTGCACGAATCCCTATTTGGAAGGTTAAAGGCTATCATGCAATATAACCAACAAACTATAGCTCAAGGCCACTGCTTGGGAGCTTAAAGCTCCTTAACTGGGGGTTGGGTCAGTTCAAGCCCTCACCAACCTTAAAGTTGACTAACGACTGTTAGCATTTAACAAACAATCCTGCAAAGCAGGATGGGTTCTCAGATCTAGTCCAGATGGTTAACTGATGCAGGTTTGAACCTTGAAGCAAGTATGCAGGGAGTAAAAATCCTGAATGCACAGGCTGAATGTGAAGTTGTGCCCTGGGACTCATCTGGGGAGAATCAATCATGACTAACTATGATTGTGCCCATTTGATGCATAGACTGTAGACTGTAGACTGTGTAAGCTGTATTAAAGAGATGAAGTCTCATAAACTTACAGGAAACCTGCAGAAATTCTAATCTCGTAGTCCAAACCGTCAGACATTCCCAGGTCTCCCAGGTGATCACCGAGAAGCAGCACATTTGTTCTCTTTTTCACTGAGGCGCCATCATCAATCAACCCATTTACATCACCAAGGTGCTCATGAACAGGACCAGCCATATCAAGAGCATGCTCATTTTTATTTAAACTGTGAATCAATTTCCCTGTAATCAGGTCCAAAAACAAAAGTCAGAACTATAATATGTTGAAAAAAATACACGGGCAGTCTACCATAATTGAGTCTTATGTAAATGTTTAAAAATTATTGAAAGCAGTAAATGAAGTGCAAGTAAGAGACTGTTCCATTAGTGTTCTCATTGCCCAAATGCAATCTTACCATATTTATTTCAAAATATACAACACATCAATAATGGGAAAAACAATTAGAGAGAGAGAGAGAGAGAGAGAGAGAGAGATCTTATCAATTATTGGTCAACAAAACAAAAACTCATCTGAGTATACAGAAATTCTCTTCAGTTCCTCACACAAGATGCAATAGACATGGAAGAAAATTGTGCCAAAAGGGCAAATAAATCTCCATTGCATAACAGACAGAGAAGGCATTCCCATGCAAAGGCAAGAATGTCTTTGGCAGAATGGATATGGGGAAAAGCTGAAATCAACACCTTTAAAAGAAACAAGGCGACCATCATTATCGAATACCATCCGGTTTGACACAATCTTAACATTTTTAAAAGATCTGTGCATTTTCTGCCTCAGAACCTGGTAAAGTTGAAAGAAGAGGAAATAAAACACAAGAGAAGTTAGATTCAGATACCATTGATTTGTAACAACTACAGGGGAGCCATGACTAACCTCCTCTATAATATCTGCAAGCCCTGCTGAAAATATGAGTACAGGAATGTCTCTTTCCTGTCAATATTCAAAGACAAACAGTAGATAAGGCAAAAGATGACAGACAGTGAACATGTTAAATAAACAAAAGTGAGGTGCTTCAGACCACATAGAAAATACAAATTGAATATTTGAACATACAATGCATTGCAACCTACCAAATTTTGCTTTCTTAGCAAAACCAATGATGAACAAATGCATTTACATAGCTGCCTTAAAAAGAACACATTTACACTGTTAGTCACTGTGTTAGATTCCTTGTTATTACATTGAGTAATGAAGAAAGTTTTGGGAGGTAGAGGTCTAGTAGTGTTTTCATGTTCTTTGATGTGGTATATCCCAACAATGACATTGAAGAAGTTCATGGACAATAAATGCAACAACCTTAAGATGAGCTTGATGTTTTTTTCTTTTTTTATCTCCAAATGAACAAATTTCAATAAATGGCTAGCAAAGGAACATTCTGTTCAGAAAAGAAACCCCTAAATAGATAACATCACAAAAGCAAACATGACTCCAAAACAGACTCCACCGCATTACAGTGCCATCAGGGACAAACTTGATGTCTCCTTCAATCTCTAGATCTTTCTAGTATGGATCACAGAATCTAAACTAAATTTCGAGCCATTGTTTTCCTCATTCTTTGAATTTTCCACAACTTTTATGCACTTCATGTGCACGTTTAAACTGCACCTTGTCTGTCAGTAATCTTTGGACATTCTTACTTTTCATATCTTGCACACAGTCATATCATAAAGATAAAAATTTACCTCCAAGAATTCAAAGAGCTCAACAACACCCTCCCTAAATGCAATTGCAGAATTAGCAACAGAGTCTATAATTGCATCATATGTAAGGCCTCCCTCAATCAACACATTATGTGTTTTCCCCCACCTGAATCAGAAGCCAATATTTTCACAAACAGCTCTAATTTCTGAAAAAACAAACTAAATTTCAGATACAAGGAATAGAGAGGAAGAAAAAAAAAAACACATTTAAGTCTCATTTCACCCCACTTTCAATCCAAGTAGCAGGGGAATAGACAGAGCAGGCAAGCGTTGGCACACATACCACTCCTCCATAAGCTTGGCTTTCTCTTGGATTGGAATTGTTGGAGAGAACTCCAAGGGATGATAGTATTCATGCAATGCTCGCCTTTTTGCATCGTATTCCGGATTCCCCTTGCCGTAGGAGGCCATGACTGCCTATTTAAACGGCATTAGAGAGAATGGTATTCACAATTGCGAAAAGAAATCAAACCCACTTCCAAAATTCTGAAACCAAAAGGAAAAATGGTAACAAAATACAGCATTGTTTGTTTGCCACCACAGCTCCATTGTCAAATGAGCCAATGCCGCCTCAGGTTCGAAGCTGGTAAATTATATTATACGAAGTGTAGAAAAAAAACGAATGTAAGGTATTTACTTTGTCCCCGGCGGCCATTCACGAAGTACTTGGTTAATGTGGCATCAAAATCTGCTATCACCTGATTATAAACACACAAAAATAAATAAATAAATAAATAAATATAAAATTCCTTCCAGAAAACAACAAATTTCCCTAAAATAAAAAAAACACAACTGCTATGAATAAAAAACAAAAAAAAGACCTGGAGTTTGGCGGGACCCGCCTTACGTATTGCAGCGATTTTGCCTCCGAGCAACTGAAGATCGTCGACTACCGTAACGTTGGAAATAGAGAGATCACAGCCGTCCATTTTACAATCACTACAAAAGCAAACCCCCTCACAATCAAAAATAAATAAATAAGAGAAAAGAAATTAAAAAAAAAAATTCAAAGGGAATGAACTGAACCTGGAAATAGAAAATGAATGGCTTGTTAAATCTCGAAATGGAAAAGGAACAGCAGCAGCAGCGTAACAGTGTTTGTGAATGACTTTTGAGCTGGCTGGTACGTACGGCCCGATGATGCTTCCGACATGGAGACGAAGACGATATAATTCATCTATTTTTATTATTTTTCCGTCCATTCCATTGTTTGTTTTTTTTTTTTTTTTTAAAAAATAAATAAATATATATTTTTAATTTAGTTTTTTTTTTCGGTGGTGAAATATATTTTACAGAAAAAAAAAAATCGGTTATAATTTCTTCTAAGAAATAACTATGTCGTTTTTCCGTTTCTTCTGTCGTTTTATATATATATATATATATATAAATTCTTTTTTTGATTTTATTTTGGTAGGTTTTTGCAAGCCTAGGCAGCAAAACAGAACTGGTCCCAGTAGACAAGAAACCCGAGGAGGAGGATTAGATTAGGAGGAGGAAGCAACAGAAGAAGCAGCAGAAGAAGTAGAAGAAGAAGGAAGAAGAAAGAGCGAAAGCAACTGAAGCAAAAGGTGAAGCAAAGCTTAAGTGATTTATCATCTGGGTAACTTCAATTTTGCGTTCTATAACTCATCGTGCAACGATGAGAGATTTGTCTTTTCTTTCAACTCGCTTATGTTAATGTAATCATTTGGCACTTTTATGCTTCTGTCTATTCAACTGGAATTCTTTTAAAGTTTCTTTCTTTACTGTTTTATTAGCAAAAAAAAATTTCGTCGTAAGTTGAATTTCGATAAGTCTTTGGTGTATTATCAGGTAAATGGAAAAGCAGAGTTGATTGGCTATCTGAGCATAAGTGTTATATTTTTTCATTTTTGCAGTTTGAAAGAAGCATAATGGCTAGACAAGCTAATGCCTTTTTCCTTGAAGAATGGTTGAGGAGCCATAGCATTGGTGGCAGCAGCAGCAGCAGCAGCATCAGCATCAGCATCAGCACGAGGAACTCTTCTTCTGCTGCCCGTGCCATTATTCAAGCGTGGGCTGAGCTTAGAGACTCCCTTCAACACCAATCATTCCAGTCCCATCATATTCAGTCTCTGAAAATCCTTCTTGACTCGCAAACATCCCTCCATGTTGCGGACCCTCAGGCAAAGCTTCTACTTTCCATTCTATCATCTCGAAACCTTCTCCTACCTCATGAATCTTATCCTCTCTTTCTGCGGCTTCTTTATATCTGGGTCAGGAAATCGTTCAGACCTTCTTTGTCACTTATTGATTCTTGTATGGAGGTTCTTTCTAACCTGTTGGGTCCTCAATTTAGCTTTAGGAAGAGCCCTGAGATATTATCCGGAGGTGTTATCCTGCTGGGTGCTTTATCTTTTGTCCCATCTGTATCAGAAATCTCTATCACGGTGTGCTTGGACTTGCTGTGTAAGCTTTTGGAGGAAGAGTACAGAATATGTAGCTCTTCGGATGGGCTTATCCCTGATATTCTTGCAGGAATTGGTTATGGTTTATCTTCCTCTGTGAATATTCACTGTGCTAGAATTTTGGATGCATTGTTGGGCATTTGGGGGAAGGAGGACAGGCCTCGTAGTTCTGTTTCTCATGGGCTCATGATATTGCATTTGGTTGAATGGGTTATATCTGGTTTCATCAAATCCCGTTCTCAAGAGAAATTGCAAATATTCATAAAAGAGGGTTTAGAAACCATAAAGGCAAATTATGTTCCATTTGCTGTTGTCATGGCAGCATCAGGTTCTCTGAGAGCTTTGAATAGGTCTACACCAAATAGTCAGGGGTTGCAGATTATTTCCCAACTAAGGATTTCTGCAGAAAATCAAATGGAATTTGTTGCACAAGCTTTGACCTCTAAAATGAAAGGCTTTTCTACTCCAGATGATGATTCCACCACTGGTCTTCTGTTAAACTGTATTTGTTTGGCTTTGGCTCGGGCTGGTTCAGTGTCTTGCCGTGCCCCTCTACTCATAACCCTTGCCTCAGCATTGCTGACAGAAGTCTTTCCTCTGCAGAGGATTTATAGGATGATTCTTGAGAGAAGGGATGCCACTTCTGGATTGGTGCCTCAAAAGGTTAATGAACATATTAGCAGTATACCTTTTAAAGAAGCAGGGGCCATTAGTGGTGTTTTATGCAATCAGTATGCTTCTACAGATGAGGAGAACAAAGCCATAGTGGAAAAAATGGTATGGCATTTTTGCCAAGAACTTTACTTTGGACATCGGCAAGTTGCTTTCCTGCTTCGTGGCCGAGAGGATGAATTCCTCGGCAATATTGAGAAAATAGCTGAGTCTGCCTTTCTTATGGTTGTAGTTTTTGCCTCGTCTGTCACTAAGCACAAGCTAAATTCAAAAATCTTGTCTGACACTCAGGCAGAGACATCTATATCCATATTAGTGTCATTCTCTTGTTTTGAGTATTTTCGGCGCATGCGTTTGCCAGAATATATAGATACAATAAGATGTGTTGTTGTGACTGTACAAGAAAAGGAGACAGAATGTGTATCTTTTGTAGAATCCATGCCCTCATATACCGATTTGACAAAACCTCAAGGTATATATTCTATGCATTTTTTTCTTTTTTTTCAGTATTTTTGTTTGCATCATATGCCATAATAAGCTTGTTCCTCCTTTTAAATTTTTTCCTTTCTGTTTTGGTCTACATTTTTTGTGTTACTTATTTGGGAATATTGCCTCACAGATTTTCCTCCCGAAATGGAATATGTATGGTTTAAGGATGAAGTGCAAACTGCACGCATTTTGTTTTACCTGCGCGTTATTCCAACTTGCATTGAACGTTTGCCAGGCCCAATATTTAGAAGAGTAGTAGCTCAAACTATGTTCTTGTATCCTTTATCAATTAAATAAGTTTGTCAAAAATTGCAGTTGTAATGTGGTCTGCATAATTTGTGGTTCCTTAAAAAATGGAATTAGATATATGGAACATCCAAGTGGAATAGTAGCTCAAGCTTCACATTCTATGTTTGTGGCATTCCTATCTGTGGAGAAGGATTTGGACAATAATGAAAGGGCGTTGTTGAAGGAGCAACTTGCTTTCTACTACATACAAAGATCTTTGGCGGTAACCAAGAACCATGTTGGTCAATATTTGCCCTGCTTTATTGTAGTCAGCTCTAACTTTTCTTCATATGAATGTAGGGATATCCTGGTACTACCCCTTTTGAGGGTATGGCTTCTGGAGTTGCAGCCTTGATACAAAATCTTCCTGCTGGAAGTCCAGCCACTTTTTATTGTATCCACAGCCTTGTAGAAAAAGTTAACAGACTTTGCACTGATACTAACACTCAAAAACTTGATATGTGGAAGAATTGGCAAGGAGAGTCAGAGCCTTGTAAGGGAATCCTACAGTTGGCTTTGCAGCTTATTTCTTTGGTTGATATACAAGTAAGAAGTGATCTATTTATTGCTTTTCCCCCTTCAAACCAAGAGAAGCATTTATTTTTACTCCTGTTGTTAGCAGCTTTAATATCCCTCTGAGACATTATATGAGTGTGTGCATTGAGTGAAGAGTTTTGCTCCAAGTGTTTTGTCACAAGTTAGAAAGGACCATGGAATACTTTTGTGAACTGACTAATTGCCATATGTTGTGTGATTTTGGTGCTTGTACTATTGGTCGTATTCAGCTTTGGCGTGTGTTTCACTGTAGGTGCTACCTGAATTAATGAAATTGTTGGCCCAGCAAATTCTCCAGTTACCAAGAGATGGACAGAATGTGGTTCTGAATGACTTATATGCATTGGTTGCCGAATCTGATGATGTCACACGCAAGCCAACATTAGTATCATGGCTGCAGTCCTTAGCCTACCTTTGTTCTAAAACAAGTGGAAGTGCAGCCTCCGAAGGGAATGGAAGTAAAGAAAGTTTAGCCTTGTCTCTTGTGGATCCATCAAATGGTGATAGGATGCTTGCAAGACTCTAGACTGTTGAGGTGGATGCTTTGGTTGCCTTAATTTCCTTGCATTTAATCCTTTCTGTGGCTTAATGTTTCACTGCATTCAGTGGTTGCATCTATGACTGAAATAAACTTTTTGGATAGTTTGATGAAATGATGGAAAGAAAATATTCACATGGATGGTTCTGTGCCAATGTTTTCTGTATTCAACAATACCAAGCAGTGTGCCAAAAAGCTGTTTGAAGATAATGCATGTGATTTGCTATCTGGGTTCTGTTGTTGAACCTGTGTCTGCCTTTGCCTAGAAACATCTTTTGTAAGAATTGTCCCATCTGTCATAAAGGCATCATGTTTTTTGATTATTCTGCATTTGGATTTTTGCTCAACTGGTTGTTTGGGTTAAATGAGGGGGTGGTTGGTTTTTCATTTAGGTGACAGAATTTTGGTTTGAACTATTTAATATCACAATAGCTGCATTTTAGTCTACAACCAGGAGACCTTTGTGGCTGGTGAAACTTTTCAAAATGTATGCAAAGTTAAATTGGATTGAATCAATGTTCAGATGTGGCGTTGCTAAAGATTCTGTGCTGCAAACAATAATAGTTGTGCATGATTTCTCAGAACTTTTGGGTTACATTTCCTACTTTTAAGAACCTTTTTTCTTTTTTTGGCTAATTTCTGAAAATTTTATTTATGGCTTTATTTTGATTTGTTCATGAGTTTTGGGCTCTTAAGGTCTTGTCAGGCAAAGCAACACTAGATCTTGCTTGAGCTTGATAGACTGCAATGAAGCTGAAGCTGATTTGTTAAAGGTTTTCCAAGCTTGAGCCACAGCATATTCTTTGTAGAGCCAAGTTTGGGCACTTTCATATTTGGCTCAGCTTCAGAACTCCAAAATTTTGGAGTCGAATCTTTTTATAAGATTATGCATAAGATATGTGGTAGCAATACTCTCTCTCTCTCTCTCTCTCTCTCTCTCTCTCTCTCTCTCTGTGCTGCATTTACTTGTATCTGATTAATGGAACCATGTTACAGGCCATTCAATTGTATGCCAAAGCCCTTGGAATTGGATGTCCATATGCATGCTGAGAAAAGCTTGAGGAATGAGCTAGTCTTTGAAAAGGCCAGATTACGGAAGTGAAGATTGTTAAGCTCCGTTACTACTTAGTTGCAAAGGAATGTGAAAGATAACAGACTGGCTGCTCCTATTAGTAATGCATCATTGATGAAAAGCAGAGCTCAACTTGGCGGCTTCATTGCACTAATCTGTGCTTGTCCAGGCAAGGCATGGTTGCCAACATGAGGTAATTGCAGTGAAGGCTGAACCCATTTCTTTTTTTCAGTCTATGAAGCTTCCACGACTGATATCCAGTGCCAGAAATTCAGCATCTTTCATTTGCTGCTTAGCTCAGAAATTCGTTTGACAGATACTTAAAGGAGCACGGCCCAGTACAGGCATGAAGACACCAGAAATTGACCCAATTACCATTGCTTGGACGCATTCAGCCATTATTGCAGAGAATAATCTATTCAATTTGCATTTGAAGCCCAATTGTGCCATGCTTTTTTCCTATATGTTGACCATAACGCAATCTTTCCCTCTAAATTTTTCCCTACTTTGGGCATACATTCAACTTATGCTGCTGACAGATTATCTCGAAGTATAAATTGGAGATTGCTATGTGGAACTGATCTAGTTTACATAGGCTTAACTAGTCCAACGGCCTCTGTATTCAAGTGAGAAGCTAGTGTCTGTAGAATATAGGTATCAAGCTAATTCTTGCTGAGCACTGTCAGCTGACAACTTGAACTCACTCGAGTGAGGGGAGCCGAATTACAGCCGGCGGATCTCTTTAGACGGAAATCCATGAACATGAAGAAAAATCTTAGAAATGCTCTGGTACAAGAATTTGAAGGTATGGTAATGATTTTATACAACAAACCCAATCGAGTAAGACGGGCACTGAACTAGAGTATCAAGTATACTGAAATGGGTTTATCCTGAACAACCAAGGGAAAACAATAGGACTTCAATCAAAATACAACGGAGATGGGGGGGGGGGGTGGGAGGGGAACCTGATTCGTTGTCTAAATCTTAGTTCTAAACTTAAGACTATAAACTCAACCTGCGTTTTAGGAAAATGGGTGGAAGCAAATATTCATGCACCGCTTGCTTTGGAGGAAAACTCAACCTAAAATGGTCAAACAGAAACAAAAGTTCTGCTGTTGGGTGTCAGCAGGTCACATTTTTTTCAGTGTTAGAAAACGCTACATGAATCTAGTCGTTCTTAAATGAGCAACTACTATTTATTGAATCGTTCCCTTATCTTGAATGGCAAGATTGGCAGCTGCCTCTTCAAGTACTTTCCATTTTGCACTCCTCCGCATTCTTTGTAACGGTAGAACACAGGAAGCCAAGCCACACACTTACTCACTCCCTCCCTCCCTCCCTCGTGCATGCACGACAGTCTGTGTGCATGTCCATGTGTGTGACTGTGATGGAATTGCTAAAGGGCCTCTCCATCACAATTGCTGCAATGGTAGTAGCTGTAATTGCATCGATTGATGTCTCTTTGGGCTCGCAGTACACAGTAGGAGACTCAGTCTGGTCCATTCCACCATACCCTGATTTTTATACCAAATGGTCCTCGTCGATTGCCTTCTATGTCGCTGATTCTCTAGGTATGTACCTTTACATACCATGTTAATTTATTCAGCATACACTTCTTCTTCTTCTTGCTCTTTTCCGTTAAAATGAAAATCCTGTCTCTGATGGTAAACCTAATCTACCATCACAATTATGAATTTAACAAATAAAATTATATCATATATCTATTAGAATGTTGTTATGGTTTAAGAGTTCACGAGGCTGTAATTAGATTGAACATTTTAATTATTTATTCGACACAGATAAATGGGTTGTTATGAGAGGATCTCAAGACATTTTGTTGTTTGATTATGTTAAAAAGTATTTAGTGTGAAGTAAGAAGCTAACAGTCTCATATTGGAAAACAGCTTGTAAAGTGCCAAATAAAACTCACAAACTCAAATCTTTTTAGATTTTAAATTAAGATGTAGCGTTCAAAACTTGTGAAATGTTACTTGCTTGAATCCTAGTTAAATTATTTTCAGGTTTTTGGTTCCTTGTTTCCTAACTCAGCCTGACACGTTTTCTTGAAGAATTGTACACCTGAATCCCGTTCCATCCCATTACTTCATTTATGTGTACAAAGTAAAAAGTGTATCAATGCAGTTTTTGACTTCCAATCGGAGTTTTTTAACGTGATACAAGTGCCAAGGCTAGACTACGAGAGCTGCATCGCAAGCAATCCCACCAAAATCTTTACTGCCAGCCCAGCAGTCGTGCTGCTAAGCGTAGAGGGTGCGTCCTACTACATTTGCAACATCTCCAACTACTGTGATTTAGGCCTAAAAATTTCAATCACTGTCCACGAGCATTCTACAGATTACCCACCAACTGCGTCACCATCACCATTGCCACTGTCGCCCCGACCCTCTTTGCCACCTTTGGCACCATCTCCAGCTGGTTTGTTGGCGCCTCAACCGTCCCCAAGTGGATGGATTAATGTGCCACCATCTCCAGTTCCAGGCGACCATGGTGGCACTGTGCCACCAGGAGGGGTATCTAAAGGTGATTCTAGTGGGGCTCTCGATATAAAATCAAGGAGTTGTTGGGGTAATTCAATTCGAATGGCATGTGGGTGGGGCTATGCATTCTTGTTATTGTTCCATTGACCCTTTTTTTTTTTTTTTGTTTTTGGTTTGTCTTTTGGTTACACAGAATTCTATCAACGAGAGAATTAACTTGATGTGCTAAGCATTTCAAAAAAAAACTGTTGGCGTTTTTGTGTCGAAAACAAACCATTGGCGTTTTCATATGCCTGGTAGGTTGTGTCTGTGCGTGTGTGATGCAAGAAGTGTTTGTGCACGTTTTTAATAGTTTAATCAATTCGATGTAAGACAGCTCTTCTATACTCCGCGTCTTTTGGCTTAACCAAAAAAACACGAATTATTCCAAAAAAAAAAAAATATATATTCCATTTTAGGAGTAGGCCTCGAACTCCTTTTGTGTGAAAATAAGAATGTGATTGCAAGCATTTGACATTTTTTAGGCCTATTGACGTGTGGATTTTGTGTACCAAAATGTCCTTTTTTTTTAGGTGCATTCTATGGTTAAATGTCTTTGTAACTTGTGACGTGAGACACTCTAATTCTTCTCAACATAAGTTACGTATTTTGCCAAAAGATATAGCGTTGCCCTTTTATTGTTGAAATCATCACAAGTATCTGCTTTGTGTTGATGTAGCAGAACGTGTTTATTACCTCTAATTAATAATGGGATTTGGGAGTAACCGACTGTATTTATTGGTTGGCCACAAGAAAAAAACTCTTGGGGGAACGTACTCCTTCAAATTCTCACAAAATCGATATTTTAATTCTAAACCTACCCCTAAAATAATAATAATAATAATAATAATAAAAAGATGCTTGGGAATTATATCATAAACTTTTCTCATAATGATTTTAGTCAAACACATCACATTTAATCTTTAATTATCTAACTTTTTAGTATATAACTATCAAAAAAATTTTAAGCGAGTTTAAAAGTAATAAATTTAAATAGATACTATTAATTTTTATGTTATAAACAAAATATTTATATATAATATACAATATATTTTATGTATTATAAAAATTATTATTTTCTTCTGAAAATATTATTTTTAGGTTCACGACAAATAAATATTTCACTCAGATTGCTACATGCTGTGATGCGTAGCCGTTTTGACTGAACGGTGCAATCAATGAGAAGCGATATTTTGGAATACTAAACGAACGCAGATTTGCGCTCAACCAGGGGGTTGGATGTGTATTTTTCTCTTGCTTGCATGCTAAGATGATGTCATCTTGGAATTTATGGTAGGCTGTGCGCAATTGGTTTCATTAAAATTGACGTTTGAGGCACTTGTTTAGATAGTATTTTAGTGTATCTTTTTTATATTAATTTAAATTGAAGTTTAATTTTAAAAAAAAAAAAATAGATAACTTTTTAGATTTTTGACTGTAGAAATTTTTGATTTAATAATATTAAAATTAAATGTAAAAATATTTATGTGATAAATTTTTATAAAAAAATTAAATAAATATAAAAAAAATTTACTTAAATTTAATAATATTTATATAATATATCATTTTTATAAAAAATAATTAAAAAAAAATGAAAAACCCCTAATCTCAATTCACAAACACAATAATTTATGTATCTTTAATACACCTTTTCATCACAATTAATTTAGCCGTTCAAAACCTATGGGCCTCAAGTAAATAGTAACCTACATGTACACGTAGGTACATGAAGTTAGATTAGATTGACGCATAACCATACATTTTGCAATGCTATGATTTTTGGTTGTACGATTACAATCAAAGAAATAAAAATAAAAAAAAAAAAGTACAAAAGTAATTTATCCCTATGCATTTATGTTTTGATTACAAGTTCATTCAATTTTTCAGTAAATTAAAGAAATCCGTATCTATGAGAATCTTGCTAATTCATAGATTTCTTGGCGAGTCGTTGACCAAAAAACTTCAACAAGTGGCCTGAACATGGAGAATTTCTTATTTCTGCCAGCTTAATCAGGATGGCAGAACTTGATCCTATGTATATACCTAGCCAAAATCAACTGCTGGGATTGCGGAACGTTCTTAAATTAGAGCATCGACTGTACAAACCATGGATCAAAGAACGGTCGCCGGTTTTCCCTCGGAGCTGGCTCTGTGACACTAAACCTTGGGAGATTGAACAGCTAAATTTCGACAAATGGGGCACGAGGGATGCAGCTTTAGCCACGGATCAATGCATTGTAGATGAAAGAGGTGACCACAATCAGGAAGATAGCGCAGCATGTCCTGATCGTTATAGTCTGCCAGGCATATTGAGCAGCAAGAAACCACAGAACCATCACCAACTCCGATCAGTTTTGCCTTGGCCTGCGAACAGAGGAGCTTTGGATAGCCGTCAAGAGTGGCCTCGTCGAGACCGCCCGTTTCGAGGATGACCGAGTGGTCTTGGTCGGCGTCTCGGGTGGAAATGGAGCCGCCGTCGCCATTGCCAACCGTAAGCATTTTCTTGCGGGTGCAGTAATAGGAGGCAAGAGCGATGACAGATATTAATGAAAGACAACCAATGGCTAGTCCAAAAATGAAAGCGAATCCACCAACACAAGGACTAGTAGTGCTACAAGCAGTACCATTGGTGGTGCTATTCATTCCCGATAAACGAAAACTATGTAGAAGAGAAAGAAAAAAAAAAAAAAAAAAAAGCAAAATGTATTTTGGCGCAGCAGTCTCTGTAGCTTCTGGGACTTGGGGTGTACATAAAAGATTGCTTGTTGGCCTGTCTTGATTGTAGTTTTATATGGGGGTGGACCTGAGTAGTGCAGATTTTAATCAAGGATGCTAGGCTTGGTGGAGAAAAAATCAGTGAAGGCGTGGCGGCGCTGACTCACATGAAAACAGCGGAATGCAAATGGGATATGCCCTAAAAATAATAATAATAATAACATCAACAATTAAATTTTTAATAATTTTTATGTGAGTTATACATCATTTAAATTCATTTTATATTGATTTTTTATTAGATGAAGCCTTATCAATCGTTGGATCAATTTACGATTTTAAACAATTTTAACTATTTTTTTTTTATAACTAATACTATGAACTCTTTTTTTTTTTTTTTTTGAGTTTTCATATTATTTACACTGTATATAATTACTTTACTTTATTAGGCCAACATTTGAAATTTTTATATTTTCTAAAATTGGGTCTCACTTAAAATTTTTTCCTATTTGTTTTCGATATTAAGTCAAGAAGTCAAATTTAAAAATCTTAAGATAAGGTTCTTATTTTTTTTTATTTGTTTTCACGTTGGGCAGTTTGTTCGTTCCTTTCATTTTTCTCCATCAGAAGGGTCATGGAGGTTGGATTACAATACCCAACTTTTAACTTAAGATTCAAAGTTTTGCTTTTTTTAATCACTAACAACAAATATTTTTAGATAAATTATATTGATTAAAATTTGAAAGCTAACAAATAAAATTGCGCTTTTTATCATAGACAGACACATAGTTTAACGTTGATGGGCAAACTTACATTTGTCGTATACAAAGGTAAACGTTGGAGGTGCGTTGAGAGAGAAGAGGAGGCTAAGGCAGCCGTGCGGTTTCTGGTCCCTTGGTAAGAAATATCAATACATAAAGAAGTTACATGAATAAAAATAACTCATATTATTTAATTTTAATTATTAATTATAATTAATATGTATTTTTAATAACTAATTAATTAATAATTAAAATAATATAATATAAATTAATTCATTTTTAAAATTAATAATTTTTAAAATATATTAAATTAAATTATAATTTAACTCTTAATTTTATTAATTAGATCTATCAATTTAATTTAATTTTTTTTTCAAAATTTTGGTGTAAAATTAATACCTCCTAATAATTCACGTGAAAATCAAATGATCACGTAAAAAATTATGTGTTTTTATTTTTAGCCTTGGAGATAACAATAATAGTTATAATATATCTATACTACATGCGACACGTGCGTGTGTGATGGAGCATGTAAGGTAGTGTAACTAGTAACAATAATAATAATTATTTTTTTTTTGGGTTTGGTGTTTGGGGCTGCCTTGGGTGCATCTTGATTAATCCATAATTATATTTTCAGTTCGGTCAAAGACAGGTTAATTAGACTAACTCACTATATGTCTTCACCTATATATTTATACATTTTTAGTTCGATCAAAGACATATTAATCCATAATGAGATCAGGCTTCCTAATGAACTTAATCTCATTTTATGTCTTGGTTCAATTTTTGATCTTTAAGAATTTCAATGACTATCAAACACTTTGATTTAATAGTAAAATATATATATATATATATATATATATATATATATATATATAAAATTATTTGTTGTTACGTCAAAATCATTGATTTGAACTTCTTCGTGTAGTGGGATTAAATTTATAATCCTTACTTGCTTTGATAATACACCATTTTCTTTTTTTTTTTTTAACAAGTGATTCACACAACAAAATCATTAAAATTATCAAAAGTTACTTTATGTTAAATACAGGCACATAAATGCATTTAATATGTCATGTCTCAGCATTTACCATATTGAGAATTTTATGTTGAATTCGAATTAACAAATTTTGATATTAATGACGTGTATTTGGGATTTTTGAGCATTTAAGCATGTATGTTCCTTTGTATTGTTAGAAAAAAAAAAAAAAAAAAAGTTAGGTTCATATTAACTTCAAAAATGTCTTCTTATTACTCATTTAAGTAATTTTACGTTCATCCAAGCTAATTATTGTTATCTTATAAGTTATATAACCCATGTTAATTAATATTTTTTTTGTTGTTATAATAATATTCTTAAATTTTCTTTTACAAAAAAAACTTTAAAAATTTACTTTTTTTTTTCTTAAAATTTTTTTTATATATATTATCATTTGTAATAGTTTAAAATTATTATTAAAAAAAAATAATTTATCACTCTATATATACTATAAATAAATTTTTTTATATATATATATAATAATAATAAATTTTACATAATAATTTTTTTTTTTTGTTAAAAATTATAATTCAATGTAATATATATTAAAACGAAATAATATCAATTTTAAATTTACACTATTATTAATTTATATGAAAATAAAATTTTAATAAACTGTTTAATATTATTATTTTATATTAAAAAATAAATATTATAATTTGTGATTTAAAAATATATTTTAAAAAATTTTATAAATAATTATTTTGTTTTATTATTATTTTGTTTTATTTTTTA
Source organism: Rhizophora mangle (assembly GCA_037832345.1). Classification (NCBI taxonomy): domain Eukaryota; kingdom Viridiplantae; phylum Streptophyta; class Magnoliopsida; order Malpighiales; family Rhizophoraceae; genus Rhizophora; species Rhizophora mangle. Next base: position 248,699 of record JBAPLJ010002022.1, on the reverse strand, counting down.
TAATTTATTAATATTTTTTATAAAGTTTAAAATTTAAAATTTTTAAAATAAAAAAATTAAATTCATAATTTTTAATTTATTAAAAATTTAATTATATTTAAATTATATTATATAAATGTATTTTTAAAATAAATAAATAAATTTATTTTATAGTTAAAAATTTAATTTAATATAATTCTAAATATTTGTAACTAAATATTAAGATGTAAATTGGATTAAATAGTTTTGAAATATATGTATTTTCATCTAAACTTGTGAATGGTGGGTTTTTTCATAACTTAACGTGTAACACATCAATTACTTTAAATCATCCAAAACATTACTACGGTCTGGTGGGGATTGATTGCGAGTAATTTGAGGCAATCTAAAACCCATAAAGTATATAACAAAATCATTTAGTAAAATATATAAATCAACAATAATAGCTGTTCTGTCAAGACGGAATGACATCATAATTGGCAAATGCATCGACAGAAAAAAATGGGTACCCCCAGCAAAAAGTAAAACCCTTGTGTACTTGATTTGGTATCAAATGGCCAAGGCTTAGTAAAAAGAAAAAAAAAAAAAAGAGTCATCACAACTATTTAAAGGAGAGCGCTTGACAAAAAGAGGAATGTATAAAAGAAAAGACCACTCAATTAAGCAAATTTCAAGAACCTAAATTAAGTATAGGGGTATTTTTTAAAAATAATCAATTTTGATAGATCTGATCAATTTTGTGAAATCTCCAATCCGCCCCCCCCCCATCTATCAAGAGCTGTTTTCAACAATTCTTCGAAGCTCGTCTTGAGAGGGGCAAGGAGGGAAATTCGAGATTGCCGGCAGCCGTGTCTTTTAGAGGTTTAAAGAGGGTTTTAGACGGGGAGTTTAATCTTATTATCCTCCGACTCCTAAAATCACTCGACCGAACAAAACATTAAAGTTGTTACAGTTCCAGGGTTCCAGCTGCTGCTCCTCTTTCTCTCTCTCTCTCTCTCTTATGTAAGCCTCTCCTCGTTTGCCCATATCTTTTCAATGTCTTCTGATTTCCATGTGGCTGTCATCATCTGTTAAGATCATTTGTCGTAGACAATTTGTCAAAAATGTTCACATAGTTCGATTTTACGCTGTCTCAGCTCTTGCCCAATTGAACCCCACGGCCACCTTCACGGATTCCATTCCAGAAGAGCTAACCGTATACACACACAAACACAACCTTATAAGTAGCTGTTTCGCAGAACTAGACACCGTTGAAACGGTGGACACTTTTAAGGTTGTTGAAACTTTGAACCGTCTGAGAGCAGAGCCCAGGCTAGCATTTGACTTCTTTGACCAAATTAAGGAAAGTGGGTTTCATCATGATGCTCGTACTTACGCGGCTATCATTAGAGTATTGTGTTTTTGGGGTTTGGATAGGAAATTGGATGCTGTTTTGTTGGAAGTTGTTGGGAAAGGTAGGAATTCAGATATTGAGATTGCACAGTTGTTTCAGGCTCTGGCAGAGAGTGAGTGCTCCACAGTGCTTGTTCGAGTGTCTGATGTATTGGTTAAGCTTTATGTCAATGCTGGAATGTTTGATGAGGCTATTGATGTTCTCTGCCAAGTTAAGTACCTTGGACTAATTCCACATATATTTTCGTGTAATTATCTTATGAACCGATTGATTGGGTGCGGGAAAGTGGATATAGCCATGGCCATTTATCGGCATTTGAAGGGTTTCGGCGTGATCCCAAACAAATATACGTATGCCATCGCTATCAAGGCATTTAGTGTCAAAGGCCATTTGGAAGAAGCATTTGATGTGTTTCAGGAGATGGAGGAAAGTGGAGTGACTCCAAGTGCTTTTGCTTACTCAACATATATCGAAGGGCTTTGTATGCATGGAAGGCCAGACTTGGGGCTTGAAATGCTTAGAGCATTGACAACTGCAAATGTTCCAATTGATGTGTTTGCTTTTACAGTTTTGATTCGTAGGTTCTGCAATGATATGAAACTGAAAGAAGCTGAAAGTATCTTGCTTGAGATGGAAAATCTGGGGTTTGTACCAGATGAGTATATATATGGTGCCTTGATTTGTGGGTTTTGCAGAGTTGGAAAATTACTCAAAGCTTTGGTCCTTCATAATGCAATGACATCAAAAGGTATGAAGACAAATTGTGTGATAGTGAGCTCAATTCTTCAAGGGTTGGTTCAGATTGGCATGGTTTCTGAAGCTGCAATTCAATTTCAGGAATTTAGGGAGATGGGAATTTTCCTTGATCAGGCTTGTTACAATATTGTAATGTGTGCACTGTGCAAGCTGGGGAACATGGAAGAAGCTGCTGCATTGCTTGTTGATATGAAGGGTAAGAAGATATTTCCAGATGTTGTAAACTACACTACTTTGATTAGAGGTTATTGCCTCAAAGGAAGACTAATTGATGCTGTAAAGTTGTTGGAGGAAATGAAAGAGAATGGTCTCAACCCTGATGTTATTACTTATAATATACTTGCTGATGGGTTTTCTAGAAATGGTCATACACATATGGTGCTCAACTTGTTACGTTACATGGAGGCCCAGGGTCTTAAACCTAACACTGTCACACATAATATGATCATTGGCTTCTGTATAGGAGGTAAGGTGGAGGATGCTGAAATTTTCCTGGATAATCTGGAGGATAAATGCCTGGAAAATTATAGCGCCATGGTCAGTGGTTACTGTGAAGCGAATCAGACAGATGAAGCCTTTGAATTATTTATTAGGTTATCCAAGCAGGGACATATAATCACGGAAAATTCTTGTTTAAAACTGCTCTCTAATCTCTGTATGGAAGGTGACAATCACAAAGCCCTCTTTTTGCTTGAGACAATGTTAGCTTTGGAAGTCAATCCATACAAAATCATGTATAGTAAAGTCATTGGTGCACTTTGCCGTGCTGGGGAAATGAAAAAGGCTCAGCATATCTTTGACATTATGGTCAGTTCCGGAGCAATTGATTTGGTTACTTACACAATGATGATAAATGGTTATTGTAGGGTGAACTGCTTGAGGGAGGGCTATGGTCTTTTGCAAGACATGGAGAATAGAGGGATTAAGCCTGATGTTATCACTTATACAGTTTTGCTTGATAGTTGCTTAAAGCAAAGCTCTGATTCCATGAAAAGAAAGGAAAAGATCTCTAAAGCCTTTTGGAGGGAGATGAAAGACATGGATATACAAGTCGATGTTATTTGTTACACTGTTTTGATTGATAGTCACTGTAAAGCAAACAACATTAAGGAAGCCTTGAGCCTTTTTGATGATATGATTGATAGAGGAATACAACCTGATACAGTTACATACACGGCTCTTTTATCTGGATATTGTAGAGTGGGAGATATAGATAAGGCTGTTCTCCTTTTCAGTGAAATGTTGCATAAGGGAATACTGCCAGATGATCATACCTTCTCCACATTGAGGCATGGTGTTTTGAAGGCCAGGAGAGTGACTTTGGTGGCTCACAGGCAGCAGCTTAACACTATGTTGAGTCAGTTATTCAAGGCCAAATGAAGTAGGTTTTCCCATTAAGGTATATAATACTTTGAAGGAACTATAATATATAGTCAAACTGGAGGCTTTATGCAGCAGTCCTGAAGAAGGGGGACTAACAGTTCGGGCCAGGTAATTACAGTCTGATATGCCACTTATGGATTGGTATCACTTAAACAGTGAGAAAACTTAAGCAGGGAACTGTATCTATATAACTATGCTGAAGTTTACTATGCTGTAGCAGGACTTAAGAAAGGGAGCTACCAGTTGAGGTCAGCTGTGTGTATTTGCAAAGGCTAGAATGGTTCTATGGGCCTGGTGACCAGTTGCACATTGTTGTGGTCAGAACTGACCAAGAACAGTCATGGTGTAGAAATCCCTTCAAGCTGATGCTGATGCACAATGGAGAAAGCAATGTATAATCTTTGGCCTTATTTTACTTATTTATTTATTTTTCAAATTTGCTTATTTGGTAATTGGCAGGCATTAATTTTAAGTAAGAGGAAGATTACCTATTCAGATTTATTGTTCATCAGTCATTCCCCTTTGGCATTCCTCCTCCCTTTTCCAAGGTGCTTTCTTTATCAGGTTTAATATGTTGAATTGGCTTCAGTATTTAATGTTGTTTGCAACATGTCTTTGAACTAGCTGTTGAGTTGTTGACCTTTATTCCTTTTTACATTGGACATTGCATTAACAGTTGTTTTATTGCATGAGGTTGTGTAATTTGATCATTCGTCAGAGCAAGCCTCAATCATTCTTATCTCTTTATCCTCTTTTTCTCTTATGAGCCTAAAAGTTCAACGAAGGTCATAGATATGTTGCGACCTGTATACAGAAGTTAGAAGATCATATTGGAAAATATGGAAAGAAAGCTTACATAAGTATGAGCATCAAGAATTTTGCATAGAAGAAACATGAAGAGAACACTATTTATACGCAATACTCGATGATATACCTCCATTTGTGAAAGCCTTCCTTTGTCTTTCAGTCCAATTAAACTCAAAAAATAAAGGTACTACTAATCATGTTACTGAAAATAATACTCATCAAAGTCAGTAGCTCATCCTCAAAGCCTTCCTTTGCAGTGTTTACACTGCAATTTTCTAGTCTAACCAAGATGCATGTTAGGTAAATGCACCTGCACAGAAGTGAAGGAAAGATATGCTAACTGGAATTTATGTCTTGGCAAGAACAAGTATTGTAAGAATCCACTGCTTAGCAGGAACACTGTGGGACTTCTTCCTTCTTGTCAGAACAAGCCTTGCACTTTGATGATGTGAAGATTTGCTAACTGGAGTTTGCTCCTTTTCCAAGGATAACTGTGAACCAAAATCTTCTCAAAACAAGAACCTGTGGCCTTTGGATTGGGACAGGTCTGTTTGGCTGCAAGAAGGATTTGGTGCTGTTTGACATGGTTAAATCTCGAGTATTTTGCTCAGAACTCGATCTGTATAAGGCTTTGCACGCAGGTTCTGCGTGAAAGAAACAATGCATCCAAGTTAAGTTTAGGAAGCGAAAAGGGAACGCCATCCCATTGTATCCATCACAAGTGCCCATCAGCTACTCATGTCAGTCAAAATGCATATAATTGCTTTTGCCTACTTGTGCAAGGTGTGGCAGCTCTGATCTGTTAAGCTAATCCCTTCAATGCTCTAATGTGGCTTTATATCATTTTGAAGACATCTAAAGTTGTGCATACTCTTGATCATTATTATATTGTGGTACGCTAGCAGCCAGCAGTACCCCCCCCCCCCCCGGTTGACTGCTTCTGCTGTTGAAATTCTTCCCTTCTTGTATGCTGGCTGGCTCTGGAACCTTAAACTTGTATGTGCACAGCAGGGCCAAGCATGGGCTATCCATGAAAGGCAAATTTGGTGTAGACTCATTGATGCTCTTGTTTTCCTTTTGCCGTACAGTTTTAACGTAAGATCTGACATGATGCTGTGCATCAATTGTCAATGTTACCAAGAACAATGCCACAACTACTTCATCAATTAAAAAAAACGAAGAAGATGCCACCAGTTTTTACCCTTGGGATTTTGGCAACCAAGCTGATCGTCAGTAAATTCTTTTCCTTAAAATTCCAGGTTGTAATTAACCTGTTTTCCAATCAATCAATCAATTTGAGTACATGTGGGACAAAATGAAACCATTGAACAAGGGTTGTCGTTATTGCCTTGCCTAAGTTGGAATTTTGTCCGCGCTATACTCCTTTTTCCTTTGCCTTTGTCCTGAATGTTCAGGTGCCTGCTGATCCAAGCGAATTACTAAATTTTAGATTCGATAATCAAATGTGATCAAGTGTGTGTGAGGTATTTATTAAAAATTATTAGTATTCGAATGATAAATTTTCTTTTTTTTTTCTTTTGTAAAAAAATTAAATTAAATTATTAATAAATAATTTTTTTAATTGAAATTTAGGATATATATAGACATATTCTGAAGTTTGAAAAAGGGTGAGTTGATTGCACCGTGTTCAATCTTTTTGGGTGCTGGGCTGGGCTGCTGCCAAACCAAGGCTGTACGGACCACGATTTTGACGGGTTGGTGCATTATGGACCTTGTAGTTTTTAATTATATGTAAGAATTTGATATAAATAAATAAATAAGATACAATTCAATCGTCCCAGCCTCTGCCACTAGCACATAAACGAGCAATCTCCACCGTCCATTTTCGCCATCATATACTCAGATCTGACCCAACAACGAACTCCTCTTGCCGCCTACCCTGCCGTCTCGCGCGTGCTTCGTGGCTCTCTGTAACCCCAAGACCGAGAGCCCGTACGTTGTACATTTCGTTTGTTTTCTTAGTAAAGTTTTGGTCTTTTTCAGTTGTTCTTGATCTCTTGATCTTGATTTTGGTTGGTTATGTGGGTCTTTGTTTACTTTTCGTTCAGGATCTACCGCCGCCGCGACAATAGTTAAGTGAAGATGTTTGGTAGAGCACCGAGGAAGAGCGATAACACCAAGTACTATGAGATTCTTGGGGTCTCGAAGAACGCGTCTCAGGATAGTCTCAAGAAGGCTTATAGGAAAGCTGCCATTAAGAACCACCCTGACAAGGGCGGTGACCCTGAGAAAGTATTTGCCTTTTTGCCTTTATTAATAATATTACTATTATTTAATTAAAGTTTTGATGAATCAACTTGTGGAATTTTCTGTATGTTGATTGGATCAATGGGTTATTGCTGAATTTTTTGTTGATGGTATGGTTTTGTTGTCTGTGAGGATTGATTTTATCAATTTGGAAGTGGATCTGTTCGTTTACTGGGTTTGTGTGAAGATGGGTTGGAGTTTGACATTTGATTCCAATGTTTTGGAGATTGCCTGATGGCTTGGAGATCATTGTGGTCTGCCAAGGTGATCTTATGTGTGGGTAATGGAGTATTTTCTGTGTACCGGAGTGTGTAGTCCAACACATTTCCTTCAGTCTTTTGATTACTTGTAATGGTGTTGTGATTGTCTGTTGTACTGTGTTTGTTTTCTGTTGCATGGCTGCTGTGTCTTAGTGGACTCCTCAACTACTTATTTATCAGTTAATTTTGTTCTTTGGCCTTTGGTTTCCTGACAAGTTTTATTAAATCTTTAACATAATGTTCTTTAAATTTCTGGGAAACTATGATTGTTACAGTGATAGCTGTAGTTTTATTCATATTGACTGGTGACAACTTGCTCATGATTCAGTTCAAAGAGTTGGCCCAAGCTTATGAGGTTCTGAGTGACCCAGAGAAACGTGAGATATATGACCAATATGGTGAGGATGCACTTAAGGAAGGAATGGGTGGTGGAGGTGGGGCCATGACCCATTTGACATATTCCAATCCTTCTTTGGTGGCAATCCATTTGGTGGTAAGGATCCTCAGCACCAAAGAAAGAAAAGAACCTCCAATTCCCATTTGGATTGAGTTAAGTAGTGGATGTAGACATCTTGAAATATAATTTTGTTTTCACCAGGTGGTGGTAGCAGTAGAGGCCGAAGGCAAAGAAAGGGTGAGGACGTCATCCATCCTTTGAAGGTTTCTTTGGAGGATCTCTACAACGGCACATCCAAGAAACTGTCTCTCTCACGCAATGTGATCTGCTCCAAATGCAAGGGGTCAGTGTTTAAATACAGTAGAAGTGCAAATTAATGTGTTGAGCTTTTTATTGTTTGCCTTTTTTATTTAGTGGGTCATAGAGTTTTCCTATCTATGAGGTTAATACGAGGTTCTTATGTTAATTTGCAGTAAAGGGTCCAAGTCAGGTGCATCAATGAAATGTTCAGGTTGCCAAGGTTCTGGAATGAAGGTCTCGATAAGACATCTTGGACCTTCTATGATCCAACAAATGCAGCATCCTTGCAATGAGTGTAAGGGTACTGGTGAAACTATCAATGACAAGGACCGCTGTCTGATGTGCAAGGGTGAAAAGGTAGTTCAGGAGAAGAAAGTGCTAGAAGTGATAGTTGAGAAGGGTATGAAAAATGGGCAGAGGATTACATTCCCTGGAGAAGCTGATGAAGCTGTAAGTAATAGCACATATTTGATTTTTTTACCATTAAATTAAATTAATTTAGTGAAAAGTTCTCTAATCAATATGGTTAAATGTTCTGCTTTTTGGTTATTTATATCCTGGTTTGTTTTTTTCTTTTTCTAAATTTTTTTATTTTTATGCTATACATGCAGCCAGACACAATTACAGGGGATATCGTCTTTGTCCTTCAACAAAGGGAGCATCCTAAATTTACTTGTAGGAATGATGACCTATTTGTAGAGCACACCCTTTCTCTTACAGAGGCGCTTTGTGGCTTCCAATTTATATTGACTCATCTGGATTCAAGGCAACTCCTGATAAAATCTCAACCTGGGGAAGTAGTTAAGCCTGGTAAGTTGCAGTATACCCTTTTGGCCTTTTCTATTATCTTAAATGTAGGTGAAAGGGAGGGAGGGAGGGGGCAGGATGAGATTTCAGCCCTAATATCTGTGTTTTAAGGAGTTGCCTGATCTTAATTCACTAATCCATTTGGCCAGCTCTAATTCTCACTTATTGTTCCACTTGTCAATGGATGACTAGTGGCTCTGACTACTAAAGTCTTGTTCTTGTTTTTCAAGCTAGCTGCTTATAGTTTTTGTTCTTATTTTTGTCCACCACAGATCAGTACAAAGCCAAATGATGAGGGTATGCCAATGTATCAAAGGCCGTTTATGAGGGGCAAATTGTACATCCATTTCACCATTGAGTTCCCAGACTCCCTGAACCCTGACCAGTGCAAGGCCCTGGAGGCTGTGCTTCCTCTAAGAAATTCAGTTCAGCCAACAGACATGGAGCTGGATGAATGTGAGGAGACTACCTTACATGACGTGAACATAGAGGAGGAGATGCGGCGAAAACAACAGAGGGCCCAGGAAGCATACGATGAAGACGACGAAATGCATGGTGGTGCCCAGAGGGTCCAGTGTGCTCAGCAGTAAGTGATGCGGATGATCTTCTGACAGGTTAGACGGAGGTGGGTACCAGAGTTGAGCGGGGTTGGGTGGGCTTGACTGATTATTTGCGAGAATAAGCAAATAGTATCTTATTTAACTTCATCTCCCTGGCATGGCATTTTCACTTTGCTTTGGCAAATTGTTGATGGCGAGTGGGGGTGTTTAATTTGGCATTTGAACTTAAGAAATTCCGTGAACGGGCAGTGTGTTGCTTTTCATTCTGTACTTGAGTAATCCAATATGTTATAGTTTGCTCTATTTTCTCTGCAACCAGACTGCACAAGTCGAATTATAGAAACTGATTTTTTTTTTTTTCGAATTATAATAGTGCTGGTTAATGCTAAAAGAGTTGAAAAAAAAAATTATCCTATTCAAAATTTGAACTTGCTAAGTTTAACACAATTTAATTAAATATACTCATTTTAATTTCAAACAAGGGGAATGATTGATATATAGTGCATTTAGTGATATGACAAAGGCTTTTTTTGGCGTGTATATATAATGATTTCATGGTGAATTAAAAAACAGGTATTTTTACTCAATATGTATATTGTGAGGGCAAGTTTAGCACAAATAAGTTACACTAAAAGGACATTTTTCCCTAAAAAATTTTTTGACAAATATTGATAAATCTAATATCTCAATTCTAGCATAATAAAAGTCTCTTACATTAGGTTTTTTTTTTTTTTCATTTTCCTTTTTTATATTCATTAGCAGACATACATACCAAAAATTAAATAAAAATGGTAATTCTCTTCATTTCTATAAATTCTAATTTTCCTTCCTAGAATTAAAACTGAAATTTTAAGAATAAAAATTTAAATTCTTAATTATTAAGAGTATTCCCTAAAAACAAAGTTGCCATCCACGTTCAGCTGGCTACCTAGAATTTCTGTGCTTTGTAAGCCAAGCACTCAACATTTCAGCTTAATATCCATTTCCCACAAAATGACTCGGACAGAAAGCCAACCGGTACAAAACACATTTATGCATTTGTAGAAGTTCCAGACGTGTTTATCCCCATTATTCTTCTTTCGTGTGTATATCTACAGTACTTAATATACGTTGCTAGAAAGGAAAAGATAAAACACATAGTTATAACCAAACTGCAAAATACAAACAAACTGCTGTATCAAATCAGAGTAAATTCTGCTGCAAACATTAAAAAACAGCATACCATCTGGCTCGAATTTAATTTACACATGGATGTCAGTTTCCTAACCACGAATTGATGCCTGAGGGACAGCAGGTAAACCCAATTCATCCTCAGCCTGTCAAAACCAGAGCTCACAGATAAGAACTGGCAAGTGACAAGAAAAACAGTATGCAGAGGATATCAAGCAAGTGAGAATATCAGATGCCCAAGCAACATAATTTTTAGGTGCTTGCAGAAAACAAGCTCCTCCATTGAACTCGCAAGAAGACGTAAAGCCTTATCTTTTGCTACATCTAGGAAGATGCGCCCCCCCTCTTTTTTGATGAGTCACACAAACAAGATTCTTATGCAGAAGGGTTTCTTGGTCTTTAGTTAACATGTTATATAATAGACTAATAAAAATAAACATATGGCTGCAGCAAGGCACAAATTCTTCGTGCAAGCATACTATGCAACCGGCTATGCAATGATGGGGCATCACAGCCAATTGCATTGAGAAGCAGACTCTTCCAATGGGTCACAGAATTTCATCTTTCACATATTATTTAGCAATTAAACGAAGAGTGACACCTTAAGTGTCAGATTTACCTGGGCATTGGATCTGCCGGCTGGATGTGCTGTATGTCCTGCAGGTGCTGAAGGCAAGTTGAGCTCTGAATCTAAATCAGATTCCTTGTCAGGTTGCAAATAAGAAGGCACACCATCAGATTCAGTTTCCAAACCCATGTCTGCTTCCAGTGCATCAAGCTCTGCATCAAGAAATAAGCCAGCCCAATAGTGGAGGTACAAAAAAACAAAAGTTTTCCCATTCAAAATTCATATTGAAGCCAAAAGGGGAAGAAGAAAATTATCAAGAAAAGCATATGCTAAAATACTAGATAGCTGGGTAAACATATAACTGTATCATATTGAATAAGGTCTATGTCTTTAATCATGGCATCATGACAGCCAATTTCTGTAGTGTGGGGAAATTTTCGAAAGAAACTTATTTGACCATGGAAAAGGAATATCAGAGAAAAGGTATGACACTTCAGGGAAACACCTCTTAAAAAGGTCAAAGAGAGGTGGAGAATAAATCAAAAATAGAATTCCTACCATTTCAAAAGAACTTGATCAAATTTAAAGCAATATTTCAGCTTACCACCCATAAGTTCTTCCTCATCAATATCATCAGGCACATCATAACTTCTACCCAGGGTCTCTTGAATCTCATGGCTGACATCCATCAGATCCATCATCTCATCTTGCAAATTCTAGGGATGACAAGGTGAACAATTTAGCACTGTGAATTCCCCCAAGAATACAATGCAAACACAGCAAAGGAAGAAGAGACATTGTGATATCACTTACATCTATGTCTTGAATCTTTACCGTTTTCATCATTCCTTTCAGCTCTTTGTTGGCAGATTTCAATGCTGACATCTGAAAGTGACAAGATGAAAATAAACTGAATTCTTAATTCCCTAAAAAATCCTCCTAGTGTATCTGTCTTTTAACTTAAAATGGATAAAGCAATCAGCACAAAAAACTGGTCAAGAGAAATTTAATTCAAGAATTTATGATGTCATTTCCCCCAGTCACAAATGTTTCTCCCTACCTATCATGAGATAGGCAGCAGGTTCCAATCAGAGTAAAAGAAACAAAGCTCCACTTGGCATGCCTTGAATAATGCAACTTTGGGCACTACCAAGGAAAATGGATATTTCAAGATGGATAACTAACATGCCACTAAAAATCTCAGCAGATCCTACTTCCAAAGTAACTTGAATCATGAATCTCCTAAACTACAAGGGAGTGTGTTTCATGCATAATTTAATGCATTCCTAAATAGATCACTAACTTGTATTGAAGGCCAAAGTACCATCACATAAACAGTCTTTTCACACACACACAAACACACAGAGACAAAAAAGAAAAAACATTATGAGCCAAACTAGGTTACTTATAGAATAAATTCTGCTAAATATGCATCAAAGATATTTTGGCAGACATGCCACCTGAGTGATATGATATCACATCTAAAGCATTATATAAAAAAAGTTAACAATGCAAAGATCCATGGCAGCATAATGGTGTCAGTGATTTCTTAAGGAAGGCAGAAACTTCAAGTTCTTTTATTGAAAATACAAAGGATTCAATGGACTCTGAGATTTAGCCAGTCATTGCATGCTTCTAGTAGAACATACGTCCGAACACTTAAGAAGAGGATAACACTTAGTGACTGGAAAGGGGGAAAAATGGAGACTCACTGAGCAGGTAGGGAGAAAAAAGTTATACCATAAATTAACATTTGACATTTGTGAAAGAGGATAATAGTGTAGCTCAGTGAAATTGACTTTTTCAGTCCATGAACTTTTTTGGCGTTTACTCAGCAATGAACATCAATCAACATTGGTAATTAAACCTTTGTTGGTTGACTATACCCACTAAGGCCATCTAGAACATTATTCCAAAGATTTGGCATATTCCAACTACAGGGGCTTCAGTCAGGACATACAGTTTGTTGAGCATCTTTAATACCCTCAGTTGCAAATCCAACTTGATCCAGGTTGAATGTCTGATTATAAACCATATCCCGTTGTCCTTCATACCTGTCCAAGAAAATTATGTTTTGTATAAGCAAATGGCAGAAGAAAACTCATGCCATTATGCTAGTGCCAAAATGTGAAAAACATAATCATTTTATTGTGGTCTGCACCAAACAACAACAAGATCAACCCAAAAATACCATCCACATGCATGATCATCAAATTCATTAAGCAACATATGCAGTAGAAGAGGCAGCATCAGCCCCAAAACTTTTCTTTTCTTTTCATTGAATTGAGCAAATAAAAGTCAACCAAAAATTTTCTTTTTCTATCGTGAAATCTTGGGGGAGTTGTGCAGGTGGGAAGAGGAGCAATGTGTTAGTAGAGTACAATAGAACATGTTCTTTTGTTTGTTGTTTTTATTTTTTTTTGGAAAAATTTATTTCACAATCCCACATTGGATGTGTCTTAGAATTTAAAATTTTTAATTTGTGAACAACTTCATGGGTCCATATCATCGTTTGATAAAAGATTGAGCTACATGTTACTGATGATTCATAAGATACTATAATTCTTAGAGAGATCTTCTCAAAGCACATGAAAGAAAATTACAGCTGGTTAACTTGGATGCAGCCTATTTCTGAAACATGAACTCAAACAAACTCCTTTCATCTCATCTAAACAACCAAACGTCTACACATCCAACAATGATGTCTTGCACTATTCAGTTAATAAACTCAAGAATTAAGTCGCCATGATAAATCTTAATTGTAAATGTCACGCCCCAACTCAGAATCTCTAAAACAGATTCGGCATTAGGCAAGAGAAAATAGGGTTACAACAGTAAACCACAAATAGCCCGCCAGATCTCAAGGGTATCAGGCTCAAGAAAAGATAACAGCTTCAAAATTAGATTCTTAGTACCAAAATCAATCATAGTGAAGTAGATGGCCAATAATGTAAAGGTAACTAGTGAAAGATTTTCTCATACAATGAGCAAATGTGCTAATAAAAACAGTACTTACATACGCTTCTGCTTAAGAACCCGCATGGCTCGAGCTTTAACAGCCTCCTGAGCAGGTCCGGGCCGGGTTTTCTTAATCTGTTCCTTATATCTAGCGAGCTCGGCATCCAACTTCTTGATCTTCTCATCCACGGATTCCCCTCTTTTGTTAATCTTAACTCAACAACGCAAAATTCAAGCCATTAGCAGCAATCCAAAACAAAATACCCATTCCTTTCCACATCAAAATCCAACCGCCTTTTCTTTTTCCCTTTTTTTTGTTAAAAGACTAATAACAATTATTCGAGTAAATTCCAGTAATTCAAATTCAAACTCAGAGAGAAAAGCAAAAAGACTCAGAAAAAGAAAAATTATACGCAAATTTCATATATATATATATATATATATATATATTTATATATATAAAAAGAGAGAGAGAGAGAGAGACCCTGTCGGAGGCATCTTGAATGGAAGGAGGAGGCTCCTTGTCCTTCTTAACGCCAAACATTCGCCTCATCTTCCTCTTTCTTCTGCCTTTTTTCCCTGTTCACGTATTCTGTGTTGAATTTCGGATTTGAAATCGAAGATGGTACGAATAAGAAGAAGCCAATGAGATCGAAACCGACGTTGACCACCTGTTTTTCTTCTTCTCCGAACTTTCCTACTTTCCTTCGACTTCGATGATACGTCTTTCTTCGGATTATTAATTTTGAAAATAATAATAATATAAAATTACCTTCTTGTCTTGCCGGTAGCAACAGTGTCCTTGGATATTAGATGATCCCATATTTTGTTAAATATAATATACAGAATTAATAATAAAAAAAAAAAAAACTAACAAATTAAAATTTATAATGGCATCTTACTTTTATTCACGATAACATGTATTATTATTTATTATTTAAAAATTCTTAAATTATGGAGGAAGTCACTCTATTTATTATTTAATAGATCTTACGCCGTGTTCAAACTCAATGCTGATTTCAAGAAAGTAGTAATCTTTTAAAACAAAATTTTAAATATTAAAACTATAATATTTTAATATATATGTATATATATATATATTTTATTAATTTAATTTTTTTTTTATTTACATCTGCCTGCAAATATCAAAAGTTTATATTAAAAGACTGATAAAAAAAAAATTGGTCGATGTAATTTTTTTAAAATTCTTTTACTGATGTGCACATGTAAATATTAAGAATTTATATTAAGAGGTTAATAAAAAAGTTAAGAAGAAAAACTTATGTAAACTTAGCAAAGACATTTTAAAGATCACAGGTTCTTTAGAAAATTCTAGGGATCATTTTTTTAAAAAACATCCTCTACATACTATAAAGATTTATTTATAAATATTTTATTTGAATTTTAAAATATTTTGACTTCAAACAACCTAAGTCACTATATCATGGATACAACAATCTAATACAATATTATTGTTTGCATATCGTCGATTATTATAATTGGACAGAGCTTTTGAATGAAGAGATAAAAAAAGTATATGCTATAAAGATATTTTTTATTGTAAGGTTGCTTGGCTTTCACTTTCATCAACAGAAATATGCAATATTTTCTTCTTCTTTTTTTTTTTTTTTTAACTTTATCTTATATTCTTTTAAAGACAAGCAATATGCCAAAATGCATGTATTTTATTTTTAATGGTAAGGAAAATGACTATTCGGTTGGAGAAAATTTTAAAGGTTTTTGCAAATAAGTAATTTAAAAAGAAACTCGGATTTTAATTGGTTTATGTGAATAATGAAAATCCTCCTTGAAGTGACTTTGGGAAGATATGCATGTTTAATCCAAAATTATTTAAGAATAAGACGGTATCCTTCCATAAGAAAAAAGAGCTAAAGAGATCGTTAACATGTATAAAGAAAGAAAGAGAATGATTAAACAATTGGAATAAAACAAAAAAAAAAACTTAGAAATATTAAATTTATTTCTATTTTTATTTCTTATCTAGATATTAGAAATAAGTCAAACAATGATGTATTAAATACAATAATAATTGGTTAAAGTAAAGATAAGAATAGCCAAAAGAAGAAATTGCAAACATTGTTTTATAATAAAGTTTATAAGTTCTTACAATAATTTGTTAAACAACAATTAAAAGTCTTAAATTTCAAATTACTCTTAGTTTGAGTTAATTAAGATTAATTTTACTAGAATTCTTTTAAGTTTGATATTTAGTAGCCTTAGTAAGCCACAGAATTGTTGGTTAACCTAATTAAGAGATATGATGGTCTTAATACTAAAAGAAAACCTAAAATAAAGCTAGTAAACAATATGTAGATTAATAAGAACTTGGATTAAAATGGTTTTTACATCTTTTAGTTAAGTTGAAGAACCAAATGTAGTAAACTATAATAGACAAATATTACAAATAGCTAAAATAGAACAAAATTTGCAAAATTAGAATATACATAAAAAAATCTAAAAAAAGAATATTTATAGAATAAGACCTTTAACAAATTGTTTAGTGATTATATAATAGATATAGTAAAGAAAATCTATAACATTAATCAATTCAAGAAATGAGTTTATTAAAAGAAGAAACTCTAGAATTTTATAAAACTAATTCTCAATATTTATATAAACGATTAGTACAAGTTACAATGAAGTCTTTACATAGATTAGGAATAGATACTTCTATATTAATGTATCCTAAAGATGTTGGGTTGATATATTTTACTAATTCTTTACATATTGTTTTTAAGTCAAATCTTACAAATTGTTCTATTTATTTTAATTATTCTATATTCTTATTGGGTCATAATATATAAAAGACTTTAACTCTTAATTTATCAATCTTTGAGAATATGTTACTTAGATCTAAAAATGTAGTTTTGATATATAAAATTTTATTACAAAATTTTACTAGTAAAACTTAAATCTAATGCCTTGAAAAAAAAAAAAAAAAAGCCGAAAAGTCAAACTCTATTGATAAAAAAAAAAATTTGATAAATATTTTTATAAAAACTCCTAAGTTATTAGATTAATTGTGAGTTAGTTTTCTTAATTAATACACTTTACAAAATATTCAACTATCTAACTAGATTACTCCTAAACAAAATTGATACAAATTATTCATGATGATGAGTAATGCATAAATAATATTTCTTTTAACATGACATTAATATATTAATGTTTTTGAATCAAGAAGTTCTATAAATAATATATATATTTTTTTTAAAATTCTAGCTTTTCTAAAGATAGATTTTAATAAGAATATTTCTCAATTTTATTATAAAATAATAATAAATAATATGAAAGTAAAATTTAATACAAATAAGTCTCCTTTACTTTCATATACACATAGTAAAATATAATTTTTTTAATCAACTAAATATGATATTGAATGATAATTTTGTTATAAACAAAAAATATATTAAAAAAATTTATTTAAAAAAAATGAAAACAAAAGGGTTTAGTTTTCTTATAATTATTCAAAGAGAAAAAAAAAAAAAAAGAATCAAAGAAAAATATTATGAAATCTATGTAAGATTAAGACACACATCTATTTCTTTAAATAATTTGTTACATATAGTTTAAAATTTGATGATATTATTAGTATAATTAAATCTTAAACACCAAATTGGCAAATATCTAAAAATGAAACCACAACCTCAATACATTAACTTATGAAAAAAAATATAAATTTATACATGTTGATAAATTTATAATTGTTTCTCCTTTTAAAATATTAAAAGCAAATTAAAATTTAACTTTTATTACACAAAAAATATTAAAAATATACATTATTAGAATAATTTCACTAATAGAGTGTTATACACAATAACATTATAAATTCACCAAAAAAAAAAAATTCTCCCCCAAATATTAGAAGAAAAGCCTAATATAGTAATTATTTCTAAATTTTTATTTACATTGTTAAAAATACTTGAAGAATACTGAATAAAACTATGATCAAACTAATAAGATCTTTTGAAAAATATAAAATTTTAAAAGTATTAAAAATTAAAAATGAAAATAAAATCAAAGAAAAAGAGTTACATGTGTTAACCAAAGATGAAGATACATATCGTGAAATATAAAATTTATAACAATAATTTCAAGAAGAATTAACTAAAAATAAAATTTATAAAAATAATAAAAAATATGGTAAACTAAAAATACAACATTTTTATAAGAAACTAAAAGTTTTAGATTTATTAATTGAATATATATCTTATTTAATATTAGATAATTTTGATAAAATTAGTATATATGAATGAAATATTGATAGCAAAAATGAACATAATATTACTAACGTATTACAATAAATGATAATGGTAGCAACAACTTATCAAATTAGAGGAAATTCAAATAAAGCAATAGCAAATAATTTAACAATTGGTTTCATTAATCTATTAAAAGAATGATGGGATCATTATTTATTTAATATTGATAGATAAGGACTATTAAATGTAGCTAAGCAAGTTACTAGTAATTTACCAATAAAATAAACTTTTAATGTACAAATAAAAGTAGAATTAAAAAAAGATACATTTAATATATTACTTTTTATGCTTACAAAATATTTTGTAAAAAATTCAAATCATTTTGAACAAAATTCTTTTGAAATATTTTTTAACCTAAATTGTTTGACTAAACATGATTTTAAATAGTATAAAGATATATCTTTAGCCAAAATTTTTGTTAGAACAAATTTTTATTATTCTTTTTTAATAGAACGATTTATTGTTGGATTGCTAAAGTTGTTTGTAGAAAAAGTTAGGACAAGAATTATAAATATACATTACAGAAATATACATTAATATATGGAGATATTATTATTAACATTAACAATGATGGATTATACTTATGTATTGATTTAAAATTAAAGAAAAAATAAAAAAAAACTAAATAACAAACAAATAAAAAAGAATGAAGATCATTTTATTTTCAATATGATTATAAAATTGTGTTAACACCTTAAAAAATTAAAAGAAAAAAAATTTTAGAAAATTTAGAAAAAAGTTTATGATTCTATTAATACTCCTCCTAAAACCTTTTATAAAACTAATAAAACTAAGAAAAGTGAAAAATGTAATCAAGGGAAAAGAAAAGTTCAAAATAATAAAAAACAAATAGTTTGTTTTAAATGATGATAAGTTAGACATTATAAGAGTTAGTGTAAATTAAAAGAAAATATTCAAACTTTAGAAATAAAAGAAAGGATCAAAAATAAAATTCTTAATTTAATTAAAGTAATATTAAATCTTGATGAAGAACTCATAGTTGAATTTAGTGATTAAATATTATAAGTATAAGAAGAATTTACAAATCATTCAAGTAGTAATAATATTAATCATGGTATGGGACTTTACACTGTAAAAGGTTGTATTAATGTTATTACAAAAAATAAAAAAATAATCAATTGATATAATAAATAAAATAAATAGTTTAGAAATTAAGATATATTATTTAATAAAATTAAAAGAGTTCATTCTTTTAGAATTCCCTATTAATCCAATACAATTATATTCATTAGAACATGTGCATGCACAATTCTCTTTTGATACAAATAAGGTTATATAAAATGTTATGCATTAGGAAGTTAAGAATCAAAGTTAGAAATAGAATTATTAGAAAATGAAGTAAATTTAATTAAACTATGAATTGACCATAATGAAAGAAATAAAAAAATAATGAATGAAACCTTAAATACAAAAGTTTTTCAAATAAGAATTTTGAATGTTATAAATAAAATATAGTTTAAAAATGGTATATAAAGATAAATTTAGTCATGAACAATAAGTATCATATTATTTTAATAGTATTAGTTGACAAGAAGGAAATATACTTACAAAATATGACAAGAAAGCAAGTTAAGTTTTAAGAAGTACTAATGATGAAAATTAAAAACTAATTATAAATTATCAAATATTTGTATTTGTAAAGAATAAATATGTTTTACAAATACATTTATTTTTAATTAAAGATTTAAGACAAGTCTTAATATTATGAACATCTTTTCTTACATAAATTTATTGTTATGAATAAGGAAATTTGTTTTGAGTTTATATTTAAACCAAAAATCTTTATGTTAATTTATTAAAAGATACTTCAATATTTAAACAACTTATATTAATATAAAAAAGAAGTATTTACATATTTTAAATTGAGAAATAAATTATTAAAAAATTAAGAAAGATTTATGAAAGGAAGAGAATCAAAAGATTATTTAAATTTGTCCAAACAATTTTAATCCAAATTTTGTACTAATATATCTACTACATCTTGGAATAAAAAAATAAACATATTATAAGATTACCATATACAAAGGATTTTAGTGAGAAAAGTATTCCTACAAAAGCTTAATTAATATAGATAAATGAGAAATTATTATCATTTCATAAAAAAATTAATGAATTACTAGAAAAATGCATAATTAGACCTTGTAAATTATTATAGTTATGTGTTGTTTTGTATGTAAATAACCAAGTATAAATAAAAAAGGTGCACCTAAATTAGTAATAAAATACAAACTATTAAATAAAGTTTTAGAATGAAATAAATATTATATTCCTAATATAAGAGATTTAATCAAAAGAGTAACATGAGCTACCATATTTTCTAAATTTGATATAAATTAGGATTTTAGCAAATAGAAATTTATGAAAATGATACATATAAAACTACTCTTACAACCTCATTTGAATATTATGAGTAGAATATTGTGTTTATTTGGTCTTAAAAATATACTTTCTAAATTTCAAAATGTTATGAATGTTATATTTAATCTTTATATATAAAATTCATAATAGTTTACATGAATGATTTTTTTTTAAATCTATAATTGAACATTTTATTCATCTTTGGAAATTTGTTAATATTTTTAAAACAAATGGTTTAATGGTTTTTACTTCTAAAATGAAATCATGTCAAGTTAAGATTAGATTTTTAAAATATAATATATATTAACATACTAATACTCTTATGATTAGATCTATAAAATTTTTTGATAAGTTTCCTAATTAAAAAATAAACAATAATTATAAAATTTTTTAAGATGTTTTAATTATATATTTTTTTACTTTATTTCTAATTTTAGAATCATCTACCTACTTTTATATAAAAATCTTAGAAAAACACCCTCTTAAGTGGACATAAGAAATGACATAAATTGTTTTAAAAATTAAAATCATTAACAAAAATTATACCTTGTTTAAGAATTCTAAACTCTAAAGCTTTATTAATAATTAAAACAAATGCATCTAACTTATATTATGGTGGAATATTAAAATTAAAAAATTAATAATAAAAAATTTGTAATAAGATATTATTTTGAAATTTGGCAAGCACTACATGTCAATTGTTAAATTGTCAAAAAAGAAATTTCTAACATCATTTTTTGTATCATGAAATTTTAAGATGATATTTTTAATAAAAAAATTTTTACTTCAAATTTTGCCAATCTACCAAATTTATTTGATAAAAAAGTGGTAAAAATTTAGTTTCCAAATAAATGTTCACTAGATAACAATCTTTACTTTCAAATTTTTATTTTAAAATTAAATTTATCAAAGGTGATTTTAATGCTTTACTTGATTTTCTTTTTATAAGTTTCTAAACAAATAGTAAGCAGTTACTAAAATGAGTAGTGAAAAGCTAATAGAGGAATCATTTCAAATGTTTAGACTAAAGATCCCTCACTATCAATTACAAATAAATTACTAGCATTTACTTCCTTTTCTACTAAAAAGTTCACATTTTTGGTCTAATTACCACATAGTTTTGTTTTACACCAAAAAATTATCAAAGGCTCCTCAAGTTATTTCAAAATTTACATCATCAACTATTTATAATTGATCTTCATGTCATTTTTCTCCTAAACTACTATCTTCTTTTATTAAATAAAATCTTTGATCTCTTACTAAATATGTTATTAAACTCATATCAATATCCATTTGCTTATTAAAAGTAAAACGTTAATAACTAGATTTTAAAAATACTATTCTTAGAGGTTTTTTTGCCAAACTTCCATTATTTACCTAATAATAAAAATAAGATCAAATGTCTTATGAGTTTATACTCATAAACATAGAATTAGTTGATATTACTTATACTAAAGACAAGTATTATTCTAATTAAATATATTTTTTAAGTTAAAAATATTTAACGGCCTAACCTTAAAGAAAGAGACTAAAATGATGCATGCTTAAGAACATTCAGCTCTAACTTACTAATTAAAAAAGTTATCTTAAAAATTTATAACTCCAACTTACAATTGTCAAGATTATATTGTTGCATGAACCAATGTGTTACTTATGAAATTGTTCCACAAATTTTTATTATTAATATCAAAATTTAAAATTAATTAAAATATAATAAAACCAAACTATAATACAATTTTATTAAAATAAAACTTACAATACTAATCTTGAACGAAGACTTGATAGAAGCATCATAGACCTAAAATTAGATTACTACATATAAGCGGAAAGCATACGGTCAAAATAAGCGATCGTAATTGGAACATAAATACAATAACTATGATTAATTCGCATTCCGTTCCTCCCTCCCAAGAGGAGGATTTAAATTTATCAACAATTACAAAAAGGAGCTTTGAAACAAGAAATTTAGTTTTTTTTTTTTTCCGTTTTTTATAAAAAAAAAAGTCTTTAAAGGTTGTTTGTTGTGGGAACTCGTAAAATTTGTGGATTCTAACAACTCATTGATTTTAAATTAACGCATTCGAAACGAAAATGCCACCATAGATTGCGTTTCGGTTACCCTTTTGTAACATGAAACCAAAGGCCACTTGCCCACTCAATGAACAAGGGGCTGACTGCAGGAACGACTGGTACTCTAGCAGAGTCCCCATTAGAGATGACTATCAACTTTTTCTTCACTAAAAGGGAAACGACAATGAGCCCCCAGTAATACATTGCATGCCCACTGCCCCTTCATTTCTTTACCTCTACCCATAAAATAAACAAAAGCAAAAGGCACAGTAATATATACAAATAATGTTTTCCTGTGCAAAGAGAGCTTCTTTGACAATTAAGGAGGCCACATTCGGCCTCCGCCGCAACACCCCCAAAATGATTCCCTCTCCACCCCCGGTGTCCAAAGATTCCTTTTGCTCAATCTGAGAGGGAAAAATACGGCAAATCACGTGAGGATGCCATTGAAGAGAATAAAAGGACATTAAATGAGGGCCAGCCTAAACGGAACTGCCCCATTTGGCAAAGAGAAAACTTTAATGGTCCAATTGAGCATCACAGGCTTTGTCCCTACGCATCAGAAACACTTTGACAAAATTGCACGCAAAGTAGACCAAAGAGAGAGAGAGAGAGCATTTTCACAGACCCACCTTTTTTCTGACCTCATCACGTTATGGAGTGCAAGTTCGTTTTCTACAAAATGCAAGAGCGCATCTAAAAAAAGTATTTTTAATAACATTATAAGTGACCACACAACTATAACTTAAAAAGATCGTGTTATACTTACCTACGTTCATGGTAACTTGAAGATCAGGTCAAAATATACTGGGGTGATGAAGTTTGAATGGAAAATCTCTTTCAAATGAGTTGTAGTTGACAATTCTAGGGGAACGTCAATTGAAGATGATGGAAAAAAAATGCTCCACAAAACTAAGATCACGGTGGATAAATGTGGATGCTTTAATCTTTTAACTAAACTAAACCCAAAAAAAAATAATAATAATAATAATAAATAAATAAATATTGTTGGGGGAACTTAGTGGGTTTGAATCTTGAGAGTTAATCATTGGAAACAGTTATATGTATGTTCGCACCATGTACCCAAGTTTAATCTAGTGATCCAAGTGCTTTATAAGTCATTAGGGACATAGATGGCCGAAATTTACCCACCCCAATATGAATTCCCTCCTGTTCAAGAGATACACATGCAACTTACGTTTTTATCCCCCACCCAAGTTGCCCATTCAGTATTTATTATTATACACAAAAGTCAACTGGAATAGAAAGGACCATTTGCATTGGGCCACAAATAACCCAATTCTCCGAATGGAAAATCCTTACACCGCACAAGCTTATATTTCACTCTTTTTTAAGACCAAAACAGCTAAATCTCACCTCCCACTTACTTTCCACACATCATTTGGATTAATAGGCAGACTTTGATGAAACCCAAAAAGAAATTCCCTCCCCCCGAAAAAAAAAGAGAAAAGAATATACATACTATAACAATTACATACCAAAAAGGGATGGGGTGCGGGCCCACACATCAATCCTTGAAGATGACATCATCTGCAATATCCATTAACAGCTGCAAGCAATCCGGCGAGAATTTCCTCGCAAAAAGGTAAGAAGAAGAAGAAGAAGAAGAAGAAGTGGAACTGGAATTGGAATTGGATTTCCTCAGCCTGAGGACCAAATCGGGAGAGATTTCTTGGGGTTGATACAGATACGGATGGCCATCAAAGCGGCCAGTCCAATTGACGTGAGTCAGCGTGTGATGACTGCAACCCTTCGGATCCGCCATCGACAAAAGAGTTGGAAAATAGTGCTCTTCTGGGTAACACGAGTGTGAGTTCAAGCAAGGTAGCCTGAACTTCCTCCACAATTTCTTGTCTTCAAGGACGAGCTTGGCATGCCTCTTGGCCAGCACGAAGAACTGAGACCCGACCCGGAATTTGTCAAATGGGACTTCAGGCAACATCGTCTCTTCGCCACCGCGGGCATTGTATCGATCCGCCAAGTTGGGGTCCTCCGAGAGGATCTCTATGAAGCTCCGGTGGCGGGATTGGGAGGCAAACGCTTGGAAAGCGTTGTTTCCGAAAAGGGTGCTGTACACAAATCGAAAAGAGTGAAGAGGGATGCAATGCTGGGATACGAGAGCGAAGTATAGGTTAAATGGGTCGTCGAGAATGGCACGGGCTATGAGCCTACGCTCAGCGGAGATCAAAGAAGCCGAACTCCTCTGGGTTCTCTTGCTCGGAATGAACTGGGTCTTGAAAATCCCGCCAGGAACCGACACGTCGGAGAGCGGATCGGCATGGACGTAGACGTTACAGAGGTGGGTATTCCCCTGGAAGAAACGTTCCCATAGAGGGGCGAATTTGAGGTCAGAGTTTGTGAGAAAAAGGAAGGCAATCTTTGGGGTGGGATTCTTGGTGGCCAAATGGGAGACTTGGCGACGACTGTCGGCTGCCGGCTTCAGGGCTCTGCGGAAGAGAGCCAGATCATCGAGTTCCTCCAACAAATCGAGGTCTTGGCTGTTCTGGGGGGGGACGATTTGAGGGGCGAAGAGGTAGACCACAGAAAGGGAAAGCACGATCGCAAGAGAGTAGATTACCGGTGAGGTTGTGTACATGGTTGGCATTTTGGACTTTGGTTGTCCTTTTTCTTTCGTTGATCACAGTCCCTGTCCGTCTGTCTGTCTCCTCAGTCTTTGCTGATGGGTTTTATGCCTTTTGGAAACTCTTTGCCTTTTTTTGGTTGTTTGTTGGGTACCTCTGTCATGCAATGTCATGTTGCCCCAGGATCAGAGAACCAAATGGGGTTGAAGGGAGGTTTTGGATGAGAGAACTGAAGCTGATTAATTAATTAATTAATTTAGAGAGAGTCGCTAACCAACATGGTATGATGATATCATCATGTTGGTAATAGCATTTCTGTTATTTTTACTACCCAATAAGAACGTAAAATATAAAAACATTTACATGGAGACGTCACATTTTAATTCGTTAGAATTGGAACATAATTTCAACATATTTCATAAATTTAACATTACCATGTTTGTGTAAACATAGAAAATATCAAATTCTCGTCAATAATACATATTTAATAATGTAATAAATACATATAATAATATATTATATACATATTTTAACTATTTTGATGAAATCTATTTAATAAAAAGAATCAACATAATCATTAACAAGATATCTATAAATTTAGATAATATTTTTAGTAAGTTACGTGAATTAAATTTTATTTTTCACCCTTTTTTTTTTGTTTTTGAAAATTTTCATATAAGTTATCGGGTTTCTTTCTATATCTTTTAGAGTATCTAAAGTAGTATTTCAGTGGATGATTTTTTTTTTCTTTTTCTTTTTTTTTTTTTTTTATGGATGTTACAGTACCGTCGATGAAGAATTCTACGCTAAAAGATGCTTAATCATTACAGAAGATCATTTATGTTCTAGAAATTTTACCATTCTATTTTAGTCTTACATATTTTCAATTAGTAGCGATACAAAGAAAATCTTTTTTTTTTTTAAATCTAGTTTAAATATTTCTAAAAATTTCAGATGTTAGATGACCTATTATCAGTATATATGTTTTCTTTTTTTTTTTTAATAAATAATTAATGGAAAAATTAAAATTATGAGGTTAAATTTATAGAAATTTTATAAAATACCAAAGAACACATATGTTATCGTTGAGTGGTCGTATAATATAATACAGCAAAGTACGACTAACTGTATGGCTTTTTCCCTGCTTGTATTCAAAAGAAAGGATAAGATCGTATTGCGCTAGCATTGTGGTGGGCCATGCCAAGGCTAAATGGATTACGAAGAGACTTTATGGCAGAAACTTCTGGTAAAGTTTTTTTATCTGCAGAGATAAATTTTAATTAAAATTTGATTTTTTATTTACTCCTATAAATTTTATTTAAATTAAAAAATTATATATCTAAACATAAAAGAATGAAAAAAAAATAAAAAAAATAAAAATAAAAATATTTTAAAAATTAAAAAATAAATATATTATTATAAAATAGTTTATAAAGTCGAACGTATAATATATATTTGTTTTTATTAAAAAAGTTGGCAACTTTTTCGGTACTTGTAGAGTTAAAAATTTGACCTCTCCACAAGGTCCAACAATTTGACCAAAGTGCAAATCCAGCGGTTCAAAAACTCACATAACATTAAATATATCAGGTAATTTCAGTCGTCGTCTGATCAAAGCAATATTAACCACTCATAAGAAAGGCAAACCAATTTGCAACGTTGATAAAAAAATAACCAAAGATCACGATTGACATTAAACTAGAAAAAGTAGCAAGACATTCACGGCCAACATCAATCCCTGAAGATGACATCATCTCTTACTAGTATCAAACTGGATTGTGAAATGTCGACTCAATGATTCCACGTTCGCAATTGATCAGAGGAAGCTCAAAATACCGTCTTTGAGTCAAGCCCTTAAGAGTTATGGGAAAGGCCTTGCGCATGGTAGCTTTGGAAGCTCCATGTAAAGACATAAGGGTGAGGAGCCTGATCCAATGGTCAACTGAGTCATTCGTTTTGTCATAAGAATCTAGGAGAAGGATTTTGAATTTCTTTTGTTGGGTTGGTGCATTTAGAATTGCAAGGTAAAGAGGAGAGTCAATGGTCACCTTTTAAGAGGGTGGGTTCTTGACCCTATGAAGCAACGACATTAAGCGTTAACTTTTAGATGTGTTCTGTTACTTCATCTTTTTCCATGCTCACTTTCGGACATTCCTGGTGGGGGGTGGGTGCATCTTTGCCTGGTTCTTGGGAGTCCTTTGGCAGAGAGAAAGATGAATTTTTCTTTTGAGATGTTCAGGAGAAACTAGATTGAGATACTGTAGAGGGAGTATTAAGGCAGCATTGTTGTCAATTGTGAGGCATAGACTTTGACGTCTTAAGGAGTTTTGAGGAGTGTGGTTCTGTGAGGGTTGGCTATTTTAATGAAGAGTGAATTCGGGAATTTGGTGGTAAGGAAAGCTGGCTGACTAAGGAGAGAGGTATTGAGTATTGGCAAACGGGATTGAAAGCCTAACGGCACAGCCCATAAAAATTATTCTTATTAACTCTGTACTTATGTGTGACATTAACTTCTCGTTGAATTGGCACCTTATCATAGAGCAAATTAATCTTTTTGATGGGAAACAACAATCTTGTTCTCTACGAACGTTACAATAATAGGAATGTGAAATATTAACGTAAATTTGATTTTAATGTCACCAATGAAATCTCTTTTTGCCAGGTTCCATAATTTTCAATGATTCTACGCCTTTGTTTCCTAGTAGAGATTCTCACCATCGATATAATAACTTGAAAGATAAATTTAGATCAAACCCCAAAAGAAGCAAACGGACAAAGAAATTGTACATAGAGACACGAAAACAAAGACAAAAAAATTCTTGCCAGACAGAGCAAGAACAAAATTATAACTAATAAAAAAAACAACTCTGATATATATGAACCGAGCACATTTCCATTCTAGTTAAAAGGATACCCTTTTCTGAATCCAGTTTAATGGATTCCCAGGAGCTCAGGCAACCACAGAACCCCAAAGAGACCTTGCTCTCCCACCGTAACTCTTTTCTTTGAGCAAAGACAATACTTTTCTTATATTCCAGAGAGCATGAAAAGTTGAGCAGAGAAGTTCACTGTAACAAGTAACTTGCCTTTCCCTTAAAGAGGACTCATATTTACTCTCCCCTCTTCAAATTTCAAAGATGACAGTAGGAACATCTTCAGATTTCCAATTAGAATATCGGGAGTTCAAAAAGACTTTACGTGCATAAAAAGATGTAATTGAGAATGTAACAGCTCGTTTGATTCAGTACGAACAGATTCATTCTTTCTTTGGTCTTTTCCCTGCTAACATTTGGTATGAGCTTACTGAAGATAGGGAGCGAAAGCCGTGAAAACTTCCTTGTAAACAGGTTTCTTGAAATCCACTGCCTGCATATAACATGAAGACAAGAATAAAAGATTAATGCATAGCCGCACAAGAATGCGCAAGTTTATCTGACAAATCAATGGTTGCATGTTAGCATCTACCCACAAGATCAATAATTTGCTCAGGTGACATCCATGTCCACTCGCCAAACTCAGGTTTTTCAGTGCCATCACCCAAAAGATTGATCTCCTCGTCCTTCCCTGGGAGCTTGATGAGAAACCTGTGTTTTTGTGTATGCAATTCGGTGTCATCAGTATGAATATGTACTAGGGAGAGGAAAAAAGGGAGGGGACATTTGTATCACTTTCAGTCCCTCTGCAACCGGCACAATTGGCATCAAGTACACTCCCAGACAACTTCTATGCTGGGTAGAATTTGTTCAGACTGGAGCTGGTTAATCTTGTCAAATATGATTCATCTTCTATAACATGTCAAATGAAATACCCTATAATACTCACCATTTCTGTGCCTGGCCTTTCCAGTCTGTTCCCCATTCATGCTTAAGCTTTTCCCTGACTTCTGATGGAAAGTCATAGGTCAACCAGTAAGGCAGCTGCATGCAGAAAACTGGTTGACTAAACCCAGCACCATAAAGTGTGACAATTTTAAAGATACTCAAAGCATGTGATAGAACCCAATATTTCAGTCAGTGATTTAACAACTTCAAACGTTGGATGCACATGCAACAGAAAAAGAGAGAGAGCTCCAAAATAAAGTATGTCTCTATGCTATATTTTTTTCCTTCCCATCAAAAACTCAAAACAAAATTAAACTCTGCCACATCTGTGGTTGTTTATGTATTTTCAATGAGGAACTAGACGAATATAGAAAAAGCACCAACAGAGTCTAGAACAAGAAGCATACAACTGCAAATCTGGACAAGGCATGACAATTCAATTTTAATAAAGTGATTTGTATAACAAATTGATGTGAGGCATGAGTACAAACAGTGGGGAGAAAGGCCAAAAATGACAAATGCAGACAGTTACTTCCATAAAAACACAAGTTTAAGCCTCACTATTAAGCCAAGACGGTAATCTCAACCCACGCATGGGCACCACCAGGAAATGGAAATCACATGATAAAATCTGAAATGGCATCTGAAGTGTTTGAGTCCAAATCCAATTTCTACAATCAAACCAACTCCCCCTTAATAGCACCCATTAACAAGAAAAATAAATAAATAAATAAATAAAGCCATAGTCACATTTTTCTCAAACAAATTCAGTACTGCCATACAAGTTAGCCGGATTAAAGATGTTATTAGTACACCTATAACATGAACACAAAGTTGGCAAGAAGAATGAAAATGCACATTGGATGGAAGATAGGTATGATATAAGACCCATCCACAGTGCTCAAAGCCTTGTGGTTTGCAAATCATATGGAATTGAATTGCAAACTAGGTATGCAGTGCAAAAATAGTTAACAAGTAATTTTTCAAATGTTGAAGGAAAAGGATGTCATACAAGAAGTTTGTGCTTTTACCTCAAGTGATAAAGAGAAACACAATATTTAGACTAATATACTTCTACTCAGGAGCATTTCTACTAAATTTTACTTCTGGACAGATCTTTTCCCTTTTCTTCTCCTTTCTTGATGAGAACATTTTTTCTTTTGTTATTGTTTGAGAAGTAAACATTTTATAAAACACCAATACGTTTGGAAAAAAAAAATGCCGTTTTTAACACCCCCAGCTTGCTCAATCAGATTAATCAGTAAGTTCAATCTTCTTTGTATAATGAACAATGTGAAGAAGCAGCATTTCATCGCTTCCAACAGCGTTTTTTTAGGATAAGATGCTTATCAGAAAATTATTCTTGCAGAAAGAGAGAAAACCTGGTCACTAATTCACCATGCTATAGATGGTAAACCACTCTCCTTTGGTGAGAAAACCAGTATTCAAACTGAGTATTTGTTAAGAACTTTCCTGGAAGAATTTCCTATAATGTTCAAGACTGTTTGTCTGGAGTTGTGTGCCCAAATCAAAGTATAGAGAACAGAGTTGAAAGACTATTTGCTGCTAACAACCAAGTTTCAGTTAAGAGAGCATTGGAAGCTATGAAATCTAAGTCTATTGGAGTGGATTGGTACAAGTTCTTATTGAATCATGTTTCATACCTAAGCCTAGCTTTATTTAAGTACTCAGGATAGGTTGCTGAATCAAGGAATAAAAGTTGGTCTCACCACTGTTCTTTGTGGAGAAGAGGAGGAAAGCAAGGAGCACTTATACTTCGGATGTCCATTTTCAAAGGCAGTTTAGAAGTTGGTTATGCAGAAAAAAGAAAGGAGATGTTAATAAAGAATTTATTGCTGGAGTGTGTGAAGTTCTCTTGGGCAAGAGAAACAGTTGCAGGACAAAGCTTAGGCTTCAACAATTTTTAAACTTGTTTGGTGTGCAATTATTTATTATACATTGAGAGAGGGGCAATGTAACACATAACAACTCAATTCCCGGCAGTTTCGTTGAGTCTATAGAATTCAATTTAAAGACCAGCATTTGTGATTAACAAAGAGAATGTGTTCTACATGAAATGCTCATAGCAGGTTTTCCACCAAGGTTAGGTTTGATACTGAAATTCATTCACTTATTGAGATGTAAAAGTAGAGAATAACCTACCTAATACCAATAAAATAAAGCTTCATTAAGCACTAGCTTCTTCTTAATCACCCTCTTCACAAGAATCAAACAAAATCTCAACAAGCTTTATCAAAAGGACTTTATATGGAAAATCCATCAAAAGACCAGATGCAAGAAAAAAGAACATTTAAAGCCAAACCTCCCCAAGAACTTCTGCTGAACTAATTCCTGTTTCTTCTTTTAGCTCCCTCAAGACAGCAACTTTGGGATCTTCATGCTCATCTATACCACCCTGTTTCACATGGTGAAATAAATGTTACGAACAAATGAAATCTTCCACGGATAAAAATTCAAGTTCCATAAGAATGTCATACATTCAAAAGGCTACCACTACCACTAGCAGTACCAAAGCATTGGGGTACTCACTGTACTGCACGCTGTAGCTCTTACAACTTCAAAGCCAGATTGCAGAAAGTGGATAATATGGATGCTCTTCTATCTCACATAGCCAATAGAAGACGTAACATGTTTGTGCATGGGCATGTGTTTTAAAGCTCTTCAAAATTAACCAGATTAAAATAGTTTCAGGCATGCTTCCAGATAATTTCTATATTGATCAACTTTCCTCTCACACATTAATTATCTTCTCAACCTTTCACTTAAAGAGGAAATCTTTTTTAACAATGAGCAACTTTTTGCTGAAAGACAGGAACTTTTCCGACAATAAGCATAGCCCAAATCGAAAAGTTCATGTTTTTTCAACTCTCCAATCGTAACTCACAAATGGGTTATGCGCAACATAAATTTTTCTCACAAGGAGCCAACTGATACAATGATTCTAAGAAATAAGAATAAACTAAACAAAAATATACACATACCAAGATTCATACATTAGAAAGCAAAAAGAAAAATAAAAAAGAACAATAAGGCCAATCACCACGAAGAATTTCAACATTACCTGAGGCATTTGCCAAGCATTGGGCATGTCCAGCCTCGAGGCAGCAAATATCTGCAAAAGTTCTCATGCCCCGTTATCCATTGAAGCACATGATCAAATTTATACAGTTAAACACAAGCACACAGACAATTCATGCAACCAACCTTCTTAGATGGATTGATGAGACAAATACCCACATTTTTTCTGTATCCTTCAGGAGGAGATTCCATAGAAGAAGAAGAAGAAGATGACGATGATGATGCTAATGAAAACAGAGACAAAGCACTGGAGATTAGTGCACGGCAAGTATTTAGACGGAGGAGTTGCAGCTTGGTAAATTCAGGAAAAGGGTAGATATAGAAGGATAAAGTGGACCTGGCAGCAACCTGAAGCTGCTGCTGGGAACGCCGAACTAGGGGTGCCCTGATCTGATTATTATTGTACAAGAGAAGGGCTCGGCAAAAGGCCATTTCTTGGGCTTTCTGATATTCTCGGCAACTTGTTATAAAAAGGTGGTAGTAATTTTACCCAAATGCCCCACAAGATGGTTTTGTTGTTTTTTTTTTTTTAAATCCTTATTACAAGGTAGGCCGCAACGTTGATGAGTAAAATATAATTTTAACAAAAATTTTCAACAAGTCTTTAAAAAAAATTTAAATAAAAGGAATTTTTCAACTAATTCTATTCAAGTATAGGTTTGAAGATGTAAGCTATTGTAAATATAATTTGTATCTGATAAAATATCTAATTTTTAGTTTTAAAATATTTATAATTTTTATAATTAAATTTTATATTTTTTAACTTTTAAATTTAATTCTACATCTTATTTAATTTTTTTAGTTTAATTTTTTTTGAATTAAATTTAATCTTAAAAATCATAATTTAATCAAATAAAAATTAAGTATATATATTTGTACTCCATTCTAAGTAATGTGCACATGCTCCATGCAATTAAAAAAAAAAATCTTAAATTCACATTCTTCATCACCTCCTCCCTAAAATTTAAATAAAAAGAAAAATAAAAATAATAACTAAAGAATCAAAGAATCATAACAATTAAAATCTTAGTTTCCACTAAAAACATATGTGTCTTTAGTTACCTCCCATCTATTAGGTTTCTTATATTGATACTTTGTCATAATATGGAAATCTTAGTTTCTATCAATGAGTCATTTTAGATCAAAAGGGTTAATAAAAAACTTTCTCTATTTTAAGTATTCTCTATGTGTTATTCATGTGTGAAGAAGGTCCTTTTTAAATTTACAAGTGGTATACTTAAATTTATGAAAAATCTAAGATTTCAAAAAGTTAGGGTTTCAAAAACTATAGAGTTTCAAAAATTCTAAGGTATATGAATAAGATAAGATTTTAACAATACCCTTTAATTTCTTGTTATTGGTTAGAGAAAAATAAAATGCTATCTTGATCACTAGGAAATCTATACATTAATCATGTAAACCAAAAGTTACCTTTAATCGTTCACAAGCAATAAATTATTTCTCTAGGTTCACATTACTCTGAGACATATGCATCATGACTTCCTTTTTATAATGACACAACATCCTCGACTTTTACCTTCTCTTTAGACCATGTCATAAACAAGAGGTAATTTGTTAAAATGAAAGTCAATTTGTTGGAAAGAGGGATTGATTTTATTGACTAAAAGAGCTAATTGCATAAACAAGGAAGACTTTATGGCTTGTTATAAAAAGAAGAAAATATTATGGTATGAAGAAGATAAGTCTAACTTTAATTTGGGGATTTTTTTTTTTGTTTATCTTTATAAAACACGGGCATAAACATTTAATGTGCTTGCTTGATGTATTTTTTTTAAAATTAATTTTTAGCTATTTAACTTGCAATTTTTAACATCTTAACCAAATTTTGTCTATAAAAAAGTTGATTAAAAAAACTTGACAAGATGTAGGACTAAATTAGAAAGGTTGAGAGACATAGGACTCAATTGTAAAAATTCCAAAAAGTTTAGGATTAAAAAAGTGGATAACCCATTTTAATTTTTGAATTTAGAGGATATCCTATTATATGACCCAACCCCACTTATAAGTTACACCCACCTTATAACATCCAACTCTACTAAAAATATACACAATTTGAATCTTAATATGTTTAAATTTAATTTATTTAATAATGATTTGAATTGAGTTGGGTCAAGTTTATCTTTTATTAAGTCAAGTTGAACCTTTGTTTTTTATCAATCAGAGTTTTAAACATCTCATAAATATATAATTTAATTTTATAATATTAATAAAAATAATTAAAATTATAAAAATTATTTTTATAAATAAAATTAATTTTATAAAAAATTATTTTAATAAAATTAATTAATAAAAAAATAAATATTGACTTTTAATGTATAATTATAAATATAAAATAGTATCTCAACACATAATATACTCATATTTGCAAAATTTATGAATGGTCAAATGTTTACAACTTGATCATTGTTTGTGCAAAAAATTAATTTCATTATTCGAATAAACTTTTCAAATATATTATAATTAAATAATAAACACATATTTTTAGTAAATTTAAGATGAATTATAAATAATTATTAAAAGAACTTTTCACAAACTTTTATGAGTTAAGCTTACTTTTCTCCAATTTAATTCATTTATTAAGTGATTTTTGATATATGGTTTCAAACAAACTTTTATCCAGTTGACTCAATGAATTTTTAGCAAATATATTAATTTTTTTGTATCCCTAAACCCCACTTATGATTTGCCCGCTCTTAACTTTGCATCTCCTTAATTTGCTTCATTAATGGTGAATAAACTTAATGGCATGTAATAAAATTTTGATTATAAGAACAACTTTTAATATCTTTACATAAGATCTCAGTATTTAAAAATTTAAACTTTTATTTTTAAAATTTTGAGTTCTAATTTTAAGAAAAAATATAATATTTATAAAAATTTTTAAAAACCTATTTTATTATACAATTTATGATTTAATGAATTTTTAATAATAAAAAACAAAATATAACTACTATTGGTAAATTGGTTTAATTAATATATAAAAATTTTCACAAATAAGCACTTCATTGTAGTTGACCCATAGATTCAAAATCATTTTAGTTTGTTTATTGATCATTCTTATAACATAAAAGTCATTATTGTGTTGGCAATATCATAAAAAGATAATCTATATAATATTTCTAATTTTTTTCAACTTCTTTACTTGTTAGAATCTTTCAAAGCCTATTGTTTATTTGCCTCCTCTGTTATTCCTTGCTCTATATTCTTTGAACAAAACCAATAACAAAATTGTAATGACTATGTAGACCGTTAATAACTAAAAGAAAAAGAGATATGTAGACTGCAAATGATTGAGAAGAGGAAAGATATGAATAACTAATAAGTTTAATAACTCTTTACAATGCTCTAAAATCAAACAATTTTTCTATTTATTAAAATTTTTTGCCACTTTTTGTTCCTTCAGCCTTGCTGCTTGAATTCTAAGATCAGGGGTTTTGAGGAAGAGATGTATCACAGGTTGATGCTGCCATATATTCTCTCTCAGTTTTTTTTTTTATTTTTTTAAACTGTTCTTATCAACTAAGTTTTTGCTCTGCTTTTTAAATTGAAGTCCAGTTTCTCTGCCAATTGGTTAGTCTATCTCTTGATTCAATATCAAGTACCAAAGATGGGTTGTATTTGACGATTTAAATGTTTCTTTTTGCTTATTGTATCCGCATGCATATGCATTTTCATTTGGATTAATCATTTTCTTCAGTTTCCTTTTGATGCTTAGGCACTTCCTGGTGATTTGTATTTCTACCCCAGATAACATATATTCTAGGATCAATGAATATGAAAAAGATTTTAGAGTGGCAACAATTTTCCCATTTCCTATCAGTAATTTGTGAATTTTTTTTTTTTTTTTCCATGTAACAGCCTCGCAACCCCAGAGACAATATGTGCTAATAATGGTATACTAGCATCCTCTACTTCTTGTCAATATTTTCAAATGTTGTTTTCCTTGTTTTTTTTGGTAGCAATATCTGCAAAGGTTGAAATATCTAG
Organism: Rhizophora mangle; assembly: GCA_037832345.1. Lineage (NCBI taxonomy): Eukaryota > Viridiplantae > Streptophyta > Magnoliopsida > Malpighiales > Rhizophoraceae > Rhizophora > Rhizophora mangle. Next base: position 212,830 of record JBAPLJ010002022.1, on the reverse strand, counting down.
GGAAATTTGTGTAAAGATTGTAACCATTAGTTGCTTCAATTTCTAACTCGAGAATTCATTACAGTGATACTGAAACAAGTTCATTAAACCATTATATTTATAATTAGAATTATTGACTGAGATTTAGAGGATTGAAATGAAGCATAAGAGTTTTTGTAAATTCATTGCATGTAAGGTGTAAGGGTCACAAGACTTAAAATGATTACAAAATATAATTCAACAATGAGATTACTTGTGAGATTTTGTAACTTTTAATTATATTAAAAAAAAAAAAAAAAGGAGAGAGAGTGCTGTTAAAGTTTTTGATTTCTTTCAATACCACAACTTTCATTATAATTATATTAAGTGATTTATAAAACAGTTTTATAGTGATTCTCAGTTAAACTAACAAAAGTCAACATTAAATTTTCTCATATTGTGAGTAGGTATCTAGTTTATTAGCAATAGTGGTTGAAAGAAAACCAAAAGCTCTGCAAGCTTCTATTGTAATATTATATCTACTATGGCTTATTCTCTAATATATCAAAAAAAAAAAAAAATTTTCACAACAAAATTACTAAATTAAATTAATTTCCTCATTGTTGAGGTTGACACATTTAAGTTTGTTGGAATCATTGAACTTGATAGATGCATTTTTTTTTTTCAATGTAGATTATATTTATTTAATTAATAATTATATATTTTGTATTATGTAATTTTAATGATCATTTTAATTATTACTTTTGATAATGACATATTTGCCTTTAATATGCATTGGCAGTTTACACCCAACATTTGCCCTGCTTTTTAGTCTGAAACAGTCCTGTATGTCTCTGTCTCTTGTCTGGTAAATTTCATTTTTCTCTATTGGGAAAGAGAGAAACACTCTGAAGATCAAAAGAAAAGAAAAGAAAAGAAAAAAGAAAAGAGAAAGATGGTAGCTGCTGCAGTGACGGGCGGCATGGATTCTTCGCTGAGTGAGAGAGCATTGAAGATGAGGGAGGCACTGCAAAAGAGCCAAACCATCACTGATACCGTCGTCTCCATTCTTGGCTCCTTTGACAGCCGCCTTTCCGTCCTTGAGACCGCCATGCGCCCAACTCAGGTAACCTTCCTACCCGCCATCTTTTTCTTGGTTTTGGATTCGAGATCTTGGATTTGTCTTTAAATAGAAGGAACCCCAGATGGGAAAAGGAAACAAACAAAGGTTGATCTTGGTCAGATTGCGTTGACTTGATGTCTTTACCTATGTCCGTTTTTATTTTAGAAACAGAACAGTACCAGGATAGGTTTTGCATTGTTCTCATGTTATTAGCCATAACCAGATGTGGGGTTAAGGAATTTGGATTGTATTCATTCGTGTTTAGAGTAGTTTTTGACATTGGATTGGCGCGTTCCTGCTATTAGATTCTAAGTCTCACGTTATAAATATAATGAACATGAACTTTGGTCTTAAATTTATGGACTTTACTTGAAATAGTTTGCTTCAGATGTTCTTCTTCTTATCTTTTCTGGGTCAAAATGAAATATGTGAGTTGCTTGAACACACGGGACTTCTTTCATCCATTTTCTGAAGTCTCTTTAGGCTTCATCAGTCAATGACATCATGCCCGTTTGATCAATTATTTCGTTTTGAAATGTTGGGGTTATTTTTTCTTTTGAAACTTTTTGGCTGTTTCTTTGAGTTTTTGCTTTTTAATCATTGTTTCTTGAAACAGCATTGATTTTGAATAGCAGATGCAAGACAGGTACAATTTAGGGCCAGATATGTACTTCAAATTTTTTGTTCTTGCTTTTTGTAGGTTAGAACACATGCTATAAGAAAAGCTCACGAGAATATTGATAAGTCCTTGAAGGCTGCAGAGGTTTTGTTGGCACAGTTTGATGTTTCTCAGCAGGTTGGTTTTCCTTGAGACTCAGAATTTTGCATTGCTTGGTTGTTTAACTAATTGGATTGTAGCCTTTTTCCTTTTTCTTGAACAACTGATCTGATGCTTCAATGACTTTCTCTAATGCAACTGCATTGGGAAAGACTTAATTAAAGGACTTCTAATGCTACCCTCTAGGGCATTCAATACTCTAAGCAATTGCCTCTTCTTGGTATTAAGGAAATTCTTACCTCTAATAATCCTTGCTTTGAGTGTCATATTCTTATCTATATGCCTGGGTTGTGCTCTTTGCACTTGTATTGTATGGATATGGGATTGGAGAAGCATTCCTTGTTACTGATTTTGACTCAGATCTGAGTTAAATCGTGCCCTTGGCATAGGTGGATAACTTCTTATGGCTTTTCAGGGTATAGAAGCTTTTCTTTCCTTATGTCTCTTCTTAGCAGGAGCCTAGATGATCTTTTTCTAGATGCTTTCTGGTTTTTGTCCTCTTAAATGAGACTGGTTTTTGTAAAACCTTTTTTATCCTTATTTCTATTCTTCTGCTCTTGGACTCACCTTTTATACTCCACAATTCAATGTGCATATACTTTTATATGGTCATTGCTTATGGAGACCAGAAGGTAAAGATAAGAGGAATTGGATTTCAGCATAGTCTGAGAAACTATAATATTCATTTTGTTTGTTATATAATTCAGATGGGGTTACAAATTGTATTCCGGCTGATAACTCTTTAACAGTGAAAAACTGAAGCAGGCTAGTTCCTGAAAAAGCCCTAACTTTTTTAGCTGTTTTTTTTTTTTTAATTATTTGTTTTAAAGAGAGTAAGTAAAAGGGTCTAACCATCTAGAGATGACTTTGAGACATGGAGCCCTAGTAAACAGTTGGATATCTTCAACAGGAAACAGGAAAAAAATTGGCTAATGAACATCAAAGGTGCATCACAACTACCAACAAATGGGCTTTAATCTAATGGCATTGCTTTGCCCTTGATGTTGCTTCACTTTCTGCTTCTGTTGTGTAAGTTCAAGCTGAGGTGTGACTTGGAGGGAACATGTAAAACAAAATTTTGAGAATCTGATTCAAGCTACTTAATGGTGAAATGCAAATTACATTGCTGTTGTTTGATTACCCTGCCCTGCTGAAATGTGTTGATTGCCATGTTTTTATAAGTCTTTTTTATGACACCCCATACATGGTTCATGACTACTACTCTTACTACAGGATGCCTACCTAGCTGGTTCTTTTTCACATGGAACATGGATTAAAATGACTCTCCTCTTTTCCTGCTCTAAACTCCATTTTTTTTTTTCAACCCACTGCACTTCCTACTCTTTTCCAGATGCCAACATGATCTGGAACCTCATCAAGTTTGTTCATTACCTCCAAAACCCCTCCCCATAATATAGTTGCTAGTAATAGTCATTGATATCATTTTGCCAATTGATGCTATACACTAGAAGTCCTTTCTTCTATTCTTATTCATATGTTCTGTGTTTTGCGAAGAGTTTTTCCTTTTCCTGTGTGGTGCTGTTATTTAGATGATGGTGATGATGACAGCATTGTCATTGTAAATGAAGATGACAAAGATGATTGCATTGTTCTGTTTTTCCTTATTTATTTATTTCTCTTTTATTGTTACCTTTGTTATAGTGTTACTGATTTTGAGCGCGAGAAATTTATTCCATAAGACCTACTAGCTTTCTTTCCTTTAAACTTTTAGTTCTAATTTCCTTTTTTGGTAACTTGAGGCTTTACAAAGAACGTATACAGACATCTGTTTCTTGACCCTTCAACTGTTTGTAGCTTGTATAGGAAACTTCCACAAGGGTTTCTTAGATTTTCTGTTTTTTTTCTGGCTTTTGATTCAAAGAGATCTTTTAATTCATGTGGCACATATTTTCTGTTTGCATTTGTTGATGTTCTAGTTTCTTGATTTTCAGGCAGAGGCTAAAATACTTAAGGGACCACATGAGGACCTAGAGAGTTACCTAGAAGCAATTGATCAATTAAGAAGCAACATTCACTTTTTTAGCAGCAACAAAGGCTTTAAGAGCAGTGATGCGGTGCTCAATAATGCAAACAGTGTACTTACTAAGGCTATTTCTAAGCTAGAAGATGAGTTTAAGCGGCTATTAGCATCTTACAGGTATGCAATGCAATTATGTTTTTGACATTATTGTGCTGGGTACCTTTAATAAATGCTTTGCTTTTATTTTTTAGTTTTTCCTTTTCTTGACCAAGCTGTGCTTTTATTGTATGTTAACCAAGTTTGATACCTGATTTCTGCCTCATCTGATTAGTCACAGTGATATACATCTTAAAACTTTGGTGGAAAGCTTTGTCCCATAGAACATTGCTTATGTGAGCTTCCCTTTGTTGCAACGTATATCATTCTTAAGACATGTTTTCTGGCTTATTGTATACATTTGTGAAATATGTTTGTGGATATCATATAGATTTGCAGATCCATTTACCATGTTCAATATGCGATTAGTTTGAAGAATGTAACTGTTTAAGTTCAACAGTGGGTTCGGTCTGGTTGATTACTATTATCTGGTTTTTAATGTGTTTCTCATGAATTCTTTTCACTTTCTTTCCTTTCCTTCCCCTCCTTTCTTCCCTTCTTCTTGTAACTCCTTGTTGCTTTGTCCATTTGACATATATATTTTGGCTCTTTTTGTTAGAAGTGGATGGTTCACAAAAATTGAATAACTTTTTGTTTACATTGTTTGGGGACTCGATGCAAATAATCTTTAGTATTGTTCAATGTATGATTTGGTGTATTTGGCTTGAAAAATTGCTGCTCATTTCTTGAGTTCTTATTGGAAATCTCTTGTTTCTGTCTTGTGGGTATTTTGTTTCAGTGGCTTTTAGATAAAATGTTGTTGTATCTAACACTTTTGGTTGCATCATTCATCAAAGTTCACTTTTCTTTTCTTTTTTTTTTTTTTATTTTCCTTGAGAAGGATGTATTATTTTGCTCATCCTTTTGATTTAGTAGGCAGCAATAATAAACTTCAACTTTGTACAGTTGCATCTATTTCTTTTAACAATGATAGGTTGTTAACATATACAATACCATCTTGTTAGCAGCGTTTCACTGGGTAGGGATAGGATGTGGATGAATTGTTTTATGCAGTTTGCGTAGCCTTCTGAATCAAATTTGTGCATGATATTAGCTTTTCCTGTTGTTTGTTTGTTTCTTCTTTATTTTTATTTTAATTTTTTTTTTTGGAATTTCAGCAAACCTGTTGAACCTGATCGTCTCTTTGAGTGCCTCCCTCAATCAATGCGGCCAACTGCAGGATTGCCTGGAAACCATGGTGATATTGGTGGCAGAAATCCTTCTTCTAACAACTACTCAGAGCATCAAAACAGTAACCAAGGAATTGGGAATTTCAAACACCTTACTCTTATACCACCTCGGGTTCTGCCTTTGTTGCATGATTTGGCTCAGCAAATGGTTCAAGCTGGACATCAACAGCAGTTACTTAAAATTTACAGGTGAGAGCTTTTTATATCCTGTTGGGTTCCATTACTGTAGTGATAAAGCATTAAGGAAGATCATTCAAGATCTGACTCCTCCACTGAAACATTTTGTATCATTAAAAATCTTTAGCAATCCAATAACATGGCTTAGAGAAAAGGAAGAAGAAGAAGAAGATAAATAAATTAAAAGTGACTTCACAATCAAAGGTCTATTCACAATGCTGCTGGCTCCCATAGTGCTATTGTGTTCAAGATAAAATTTATAAATCATGTGATATTAGAAAAATGTCCAACTGTTATGAGTAAGAGGAATATTTGGTGGATTTCACTTAGATTTAGGCCTAAACTCAGCTTTTGCATTTGTTTATATGAGATTTTTAGCCTTTCATCAGTTTCTAGAGGAGACATCTGAATTTCATTTACTAAGGAAGATGTGATGTCTTTACTTGGCAAGTTCAAATTCATTTTTGATCCCATGCCATGTGATGGAAGCTTTTCTATGAGCTGGAGGTCAACATGTTTATGCAAAATTATGACTTCCTTCTATCAAATGTCTAGCTAATTTCCTCAGGATTGTCACTTTTCAATTCTTATTTAGGGGTACACGATATTCTGTTTTGGAAGAAAGCCTCCACAAATTGGGAGTTGAAAAACTTAGCAAGGAGGATGTGCAAAAGATGCAGTGGGAGGTTTTGGAGGCTAAGATTGGCAACTGGATTCATTTCATGCGCATTGCTGTAAGAATTTGCTGAACTTGCATAACATTTTTTTACCCCTTTTGAGGGAGTAATTGGTGTCATTTTTGCCCACTCACATTTGGCTAATATATACAAGGGGACTCCTTTTTTCTGACAGGTCAAAGTTCTGTTTTCTGGAGAGAGAAGAGTTTGTGATCAAGTATTTGGTGAGTTTGACTCCCTCCGCGATCAATGTTTTGCCGAATGTACTGCTAGTAGTGTCTCAATGCTTCTCAGTTTTGGGGATGCAATTGCCAAGAGCAAGAGATCACCAGAAAAGTTATTTGTTCTTCTAGACATGTACGAGATAATGCACGAGATTCACCCAGATGTATGGCTAATGCTTCAAAGTAAATTTCCATTTTACAAGTTGTACATAGGTTTTCTTCAATTAGAGGTATCTCTCTCTTTTTTTTTTTCTTTTTTGTTTTGCAGATTGAGGGAGTTTTCTGTGGCAAAGCTTGCACTGAAATTAGAGAATCTACTTTTGGTTTGACTATAAGGCTTGCCCGGACAGCTCAAGAAACCTTTGGTGATTTCCAAGAAGCAGTTGAAAAAGATGCAACGAAAACGGCTGTATCGGATGGAACGGTCCATCCTCTTACAAGTTATGTGATTAACTATGTGAAGTTTCTCTTTGAGTAAGTTCTCTAACCAATTGTTGAGTTTGATTAGTCTACTTCCATGTGTGGGACATTTTTTTCCAACTGTTGAAGGGAAGCAAAAATATTATCACTCATTGCATTGACTTATTTGTTTATAAAGCATTTAGAAGCAAACCAACCTGAATTTTGTGATAATTTAATTCAAATTTCTTGCAAATTTTGCTTGACAAAGGGTTTCCAAGTGCATGAGGCTCATGCTGGTTTTAAGAGGGCAGATCTTGTATGGTGCAAGGAATTAATTCTTTTTATCACTCAAAACTTGTAACAATCCAGAACACAAGGTTCTTCTCCATTACTACTGATTGATGTGTTGGTTCTGCTTGTTGTGTTCAGCATTATGCAGTATTTCAACTTGAAACTGTTTGATAAGCTTTGAACCACAATTTAATTATCCTATACTCTAGGTTTTATTGTCAGAGTGTGGCTGAAGAAAAGTACCCATGGGTTCTGCTATTGCTATAGCATAGTGTATTTATTTTTTGAGATAATCCTAGATCTTTTTTAATCATTTGCTTGTTTTTTCCCCATTTAATGTTTCAATATATTACTGAATCTTACAGCTACCAGTCAACCTTGATGCAACTCTTCCAAGAATTAGAAAGTAAAGGTGACACATCCTCACAGTTAGCTGCTGTTACTATGCGAATAATGCGGGCTCTTCAAAGCAACCTGGATGGGAAATCAAAGCAGTACAAGGATCCAGCTTTGACTCACTTATTTCTGATGAACAATGTTCACTACATGGTCAGATCTGTGCGAAGGTTTGTCATGAGCATATATTTTCTCGCACTTCTTTAAAGCTTCTCCAGCTTTTCTAGGATGCAAGTTTTCAAGATATTTTGTTTTCAGATCTGAAGCCAAGGACTTGTTAGGAGATGATTGGGTTCAAAGACATAGAAGGATTGTGCAGCAGCATGCTAATCAATACAAAAGGAATGCTTGGTCCAAGGTGCCTTTCTATTAGCCTAATTGATTAAAACTGCCATATAACAACAAATTTTTAATTTGTGGGGTTTTTTATGCTTGTTTTCTGAACTTAATTGCTTCTTGTTCAGCATCTTATAAATGAAGTGATTGAACACATGTTGTCATAATCCTTCAAGATGATGAATTGTAATGAACTCAATATTGTCCATACTGATGTTGGAAGTTTACAGATTCTTCAATGTTTTTCAACACAAGGCCTCACTCCATCAGGGGGAAGTGGCACAGGGTCTGTTGAGGGAGGAAGTGGCAGTGGAGCCTCAAGAGCATTAATTAAAGAAAGGTCAATGTCAAGTCATCTCATTGCAATATACTTTCTTATGTACTTTCCATGTCTGATCTTTTTTCCTTTTTCATACTTATTTGACTGATTGAGAAATGTGAGATGTAATCAGGTTTAGGAGCTTCAATATGCAATTTGAGGAACTTCACCAAAAACAATCTCAGTGGACTGTCCCTGACACTGAATTACGGGAGTCTCTAAGACTTTCAGTTGCTGAGATTCTGCTACCTGCTTATAGATCTTATGTAAAACGTTTTGGGTATGTTTTCATTTGGTCTGCATATCTGCCTTGGTTCTTTTAGATGTATTGATCGCTAAGAAACTGATCCAGAAGATGGCCTCATTAAGGACTTAGCTTTGTGGTTGAACAGGTCATTCAACTGTATTTTTTTTTTTTTTTTTTTTAAATTCTTACTTCTACACATCTAGGTTAGTAGAAGAATTTTTCATGTGCAACATGCTTTATACTCAAAAATACATATAGTTTCTTGAACTTTATTGCAACAAAAACATTGTTGTGAAACATTGTGGTTAAACCTTAGAAGTTTCCTACTTACCTCCAATTTCTATCAAAATCCACAGATTCTTGTAGACCTGTTGAGAACATGGGTACCTTTTGATATTATGAATGTAATTATATACTTGATGGTACAGTCATGGAGTTGTTTTAAGCCATTGATGATACTTATGCCTTGGTTCTAATTGGCTTGAATCTGCCTACTACCATTCCAGGCCTCTTGTTGATGGTGGTAAGAATCCCCAGAAGTACATCAAGTACACAGCAGAAGATCTGGAAAGGATGCTAGGTGAGTTCTTTGAAGGAAAGAACTTTGGTGAGTCCAAACGGTAGATTTGATAATTTCAGGCAAAAGGTGAGGTTGTTGGTCTTGTGCACTGGTAGTTCATGACACTTTACCTGGCGAGTTCAGTTGCTAGGCTTCTCGATCTATTCTATTAGACTGCTTTTACAAGGAGGGAGTGGTGTCATTGATTATCCTATTGCAGGCTTCTATATATCATCTGCAGCTTCCAAAGGTGGCAAATAAGATAAATAAAAAAAGATTTGTGTGTTGTTCAATGTTTAAGTGGCTAAATAAGGTGACTTTCATTCTCCTCTTTTCTCAAATATGATGCTGTTACAAAAGTGATTTTGTGATGTGATGCAGTTAAATATTGTATTCTTTGATTAAAGGGCAGGAATACTTTCATGTGAAAAAAATATTCTGATCAATGAAGCAACAAGTCACAGTTTCGATTTACGTTGCATTTACTTATCTTTTTGGTCAATCAAGGTCGAGTATTTCATTCACCAGTTAAACAGTCGGGACATCTGCAAGCAGAAGCTCTAATAATTTTTGCGGGGGATGGGGGGAACATCAGGTCCATTGGACACAAGCCTATTCTGCCATTTCTAGCCACCAAATCTGCCACAGCGTTAGCCTTCTTAGGAATTCTCAGAATGATACGGTACAATTACTAAAGTTTGGCAATGTTCTCCCCCAATCCGGTATGTTCACTTTGCGTTCCAGGCCAGCCTGGTTTCGAGCTTTTCGATTGTGCAGGAGAGAAGCAGGCATTGAGGTACATGTTATCCTTGCCATCCAAGGCCCCCCAAAACTAAACATCTCCTGTAACATGATATCAAGGCTTCATCTGACCCCTTGTGGCTGTAGGCCGGCCCCTGCTACCATTTCTTGTTCATCCAATTCTGTTTGTAGTTCCATATGCTTTCGTGGATGGTATTCTCTCGTTCAACAATTGCCTCATGTAACTCATCCATCCATTCTATGGCGTGTAAATATGAGAAATGCATTGCTCTACCCTTCTCTACGAAAGTGGTATTGATATGCTAATATCTATAATCTATTGTTATTATTATCATGCATGCGACAAGAAGTCACAACTAGAGAATTCCTCGAGATGAGAGGACTATTTCATGGTTCAAGGCAAAGCACAATAAGTGTTAGTTAAGTTAACAAGTAAGGGGAGTTTCATTTCTTTCTCAACTATGTTGAATTCTTGCTGGGAGTGCGCCCTTAATATTGTATAGAAAAGAATTTGGCTTTTGATTGATTTGAATTATGTTCTTGCTTATTTGTGTTAGTGCCGGAGCCTGCTCATTTGCGCCAGTACAATGAGCCTGAAAGAAAATGAAGGGAATTGAAATACCTTTTGTGGTATTCAAACTTGTCAGGAGATAGAGGTTTACTGAGAGAAGAAGTTGTTGAGAACAATATAGTTTTTCAGTAATCTGAACTCTATTATACTAGAGAGAAAAACATTACAAATAATTACATAAAATCACGTTTGTTTATGCATGTTAATAGCTTCCAAATGGTTGCTAAACCTCTGAGCTTCTCTGACAGAAATACACAAAGCTCTAGGCAACCATTACAGTTCCAAGAACTTGAACAATGGAGGGAAAGGGAAATAATGAACTAGCTGGAATTTCTATCAGTGTCATCACCAACAGAGCCATACAATCATGTGATAGCATCATCAATCATATCAAATCAAACGATCCAAAATCTAATCAACCATTTTGTTTTGTTTTGTTTTTGTTTTTGGTTTGTAAGATGGGTAAGTAGGGGTGACACTAATACTCGCTAAGAAGAATTGAGCTAATGCGCTGCATGGTAGGTTGGACCACTAAACTGAACCCACAGAAAAAACAAATTCTACTGGATCTAGCAAGAGTTACCAGCTACTTCCATATTGTGTTAGACGTACGTTTCATCCATCAAATGTGCTTTAGCAAAAATTCGAATCCATGACTTTTGAATGAAACAATCAATCCTCTAATCATTAGACCACAACAATCCCTGATCTAATCAAACATTCTCGTTAAACTCTCAAGACCCAGCTCACATCTTTTTGACTGGTCTTTATGCTGCTTTACTTTTCAAAAGTTTATTTATAAACCCCACAAAAGAGGCTAACACCTATCACCTTCTCTAAGCAGATTATGTATAGAGCCTGCAATTCCATCCCTTAATAAATTATCATAGGGTGAAAATGATGATTGAAGGATCCAAGAAAAGATTTCTACAGTTCTTGCTGCTGCAGTTAGGAAGATGATTCTAATAAGAACCTTTTTCTTTTGTCGGAGCTTTCAATTATACACTCGTTATTGGTGAGCTTCAGATCCAAAGAATTCCCTTACTTTCATGGAGCTTTGTCTAGATGACAGTGACCTTATACATAAAACAACCATTCCCTTCGCTTTTAAAGACTGCAAAAGCTTAAGTTGTGGAAATTTTGTCTCCATCATTATATTTTTGGCAACCCCACAACTAGTGCCACCTCTCTCCGTCACCCTTCAAGTGTAGAAGTTTTCTTGGATGATACAATGTAGAAAGAAATGGAAAGTAATGAAAGCTGAAAGATAAAGGCGCATTGCCTTTGAAAAGTGTGTGTGTGTGTGCGTTTTGAACACTCTACTGAATTAATGACCCCTAAAAAGAATACAACTAGTGCGCTCTTGCTTTTTTTACATTGTCTTTATTTCCCTTCCTTTTTGATCAGTTATAATCATTTTGCAGATCACGTTCTCTCTCGACAACTCAAAGTAGTAAGATCATTCCACAATTAAGGTCTGCTCATGCTCGTGAGAAATTCCTTAGGGAAGAAAAACATTATAAAAATATGCTTCTAACAGTTATAATAGTGTAATATAGGCTGATGTTTGTGTCACATCAAAGCTAACACATTTATGTTATGAAAGTTGTAATCAATACACCAGAAATTCTTGTTGATTGAGGATATGACACTAAGTTGGCGGAAAGACAAGATGAATTTTTTCTTTTTTTTTTTTTTTTTTTTTTAATAAAAAAGGGAAATGATAGATGAATGCAAGAGAGAGTCACACATCATACATTAAATAATTATGATTATTCATTGCACAATATTTAATTTTTTTGATAAATGATTATACTCAATAATAGAAATCATAGATATGTAATAAATGATCGTAATAATGCAAACTAAATTTGCGTTTATTCTCGCTTTCGTGATCCACATCAATGTATTGATGCCCTTTTGAAAAAAAAAAAAAAAAACACAACCAGTGGGATTGAATTGATTAAGCAAAAACATTAGTTCTCAATATTAGATGCTTCTTTTTTTGTTTTGGGGTATTTTTTTTAATTTTTTTTTATCTATACGTACTAATCCTCTTTTCTGGCTGTTGAACATTTCCTCTAGCACTCTCCGAATTAAGATGAGAATGTCAGGATTTATGATAAAGCAGATATATAGAAATGATGTGACATGTAAGCGTCACGTATCCACTAGAGAAAAAAGGTGTTCGCTTTTGTAATTGATTTTTTTTTTTTTTTTTTTTTTTTTATTCACAAAGAGTAGCTAATGCATTGTTTTTTTTTTTTTTTTTCCTTCTTCTTTTTTCATATTAGATTATGATATCAACAAGTAATTTCGGTCTAAAACTACGAATGAAATATTTTTATTTCCTTATAATACATTTTACTATCTTCACAAAAAATAACTTTAAAATCGTCCATTCTATTTGAATTATAGCTTTGTTAGTCAAAACAAATTCAAAATTTAGTCTCGTACCATCTTGTAGCATTTTTCTTTACTTTAGTTTACAAGAAACTGGCAGGAGTTCCATGATCACATATCTTAAGTTCATGATTCTACCAAACTATTTTGAAGCACGCATGTCACTAGTGATATACTCTTTAGATGTCACCCCACAGAGAGAGAGAGAAGATAATCAAAGCAACAAGAGTTTCATGTGTGGTGGTTCTTTGCCTGCTGTGCAAGCAAATAGTTTTTCCGATATCAAACAATGCCTTTTCCCCTTTCTCTCCTCCAGAACTGTACAAAATTAAAATGTCATGATTCCTTTCTAATAAAACAAAAGGCAACCATATACTTCAACTGAACCGATGTATCAGAAATGAATACTAGTCTGAATTTATGTAGGCCATTGACCCAAGTGATACCATAGGCATTTGTGTGTGCCATGGTAGGGGTGTTCTGTAATGAGACTGAACTCGTTCTATATTAACTTGGTCCTCTATATTTTTGGATCGAGACAGAAAACTGAAAGAAGGAAAACAACACTTGATACTTATGACCAATTGTATGCATGGTTTTCAAACGCGGAGTTACACATCTCAGAGGAAAAAGACACCATATAATTGCAACATTTTTCATGTAACTAACTGATCAAGCACACATTAGTACAAAACAAGGATAGATACCTAAATTCTGCGCAGACCCCCTCCATATAAAAATTGATCTGAAACTACTTCTGTTTGTCATGCTAGCCTAATTTCTTTCTTCTCATCCCCTTCTTACCACCCTGTTTAAAAGGAAAAAAAAAAAAAAAAAAATAGAATTGAGAAAAGAGAAACTACTGACAAAATGTATCCCTCTTAAGTCCTACCACAAATTTACAGTTCTTGAACTTTGAAATGAATCTGTTTGTCCACAACTTCTAGGATTTCATTTTCAACCGCTGTATATCCATCTGAGTTCTCACCCTCAATGGCTATATTTAAGTCAAATGATGCAACAGAGCTCTTCTCCTCCAAGTTGGTAACCTTGTCCTTATCTCCATGATCAATCTCAGTAGTTTTTGATTTCCTAGGACGTGTGAGGGCACTTGAAACTGACGGGTCGAAGCCTTCACAGCTGAAAATAACAATGGCATCCTTGAGAGGAACCATTTCACCACCCGGAACTCTCACGCTACCACTTTCGATTGCATCTCTGATGCCCTTCTGAGAACAAGGGTCAACTTGGTCCAAATCCTTCACGAAGAAAACACGGTGAGGATTCTCATTCAAGGCCAAGCCAAATCTCTCATAATAATCGCATCCCAACTCAGCTCTTGACCTCTTGTTTTTGGATTCTTCAGTTGATGCAGCCCTTACTGATAAGAAATTGCTTAGACCAATTGAAATGAAGTTGCTTTGAGAACCAAAAACTAGTCTGGCTATCTCCCTTGCCATTCTGTCCTTTCCCTGGAAATCAACGCCAGAGAAAAACATCCAAGTTTCCTCCTTGGTTTCTTGGCAAGTCAAACTTCTTTTCCTTTTGTGAATTCCAGACCTGCACTCGAGGATGGTGGCTGCAACGTCAGGAATAATATCCCTCTGCCATGGAACCTTCTTCTCCAAGCATGTACATAGAATCTCCAAGTTATCAGCGTTGAACTCCTTGAAGCTTTGAAGGGCTTCCATGTCGTCTATTGCCTCACTTGAAGAAGCTGAATTTGGGCTGGAGTTGGGATTTGATAAGAGGTCCGGTTTAGTGTCGTAGCCTTCACTCTTGTACTCGGACTCAGACATCCCAATTTGATTCTCTTTAGGATGCTGTCTAGGTTCAAAAATGACCGGCCAACCCAGTTCCTCGTGTGTCTCATTCAAGTTGGTGTTGTGCTCATGCGATGAGGTTGAAATGGAGGAAGGAGGACAAGGCCATTTGGGGACTGGATTACAAAATGAGTTCCATTTGTGGCCAAGATCACCGGCATTGATTGATTCTTGCTAAAGAAATGGCCATGGACAGAGGAACTGTCAGTTGATTGGATTCCCTAATAAGCTGAGACATAAAGTTATGATATTGTATATGTAGTTACCTTTTCTCCAATGCCATTTCGCTGTGACTGTTCTTTATGCTGCTGCAACCATGGAGGCAACTTTGAGGTAGTAGAAATCGTGACGTTGGTATTGGCTACTTTGTTGGGGTAGATACTGCTTGTTAGGATCCGAGAGTCTTTATTGAAGTCATCAAAGTAATCTATGCAGCAAGTTGAGTGGTTGTCGACACCAGATTCGAGAAGTGGCCAACCAGACACACTTGTGAATTCTTTGCTTCTGGACTCCAATTTTGACTCACTGCTGAAGAAAGGAAAGCAACATCATGATTGATTATTGATATGAGTTACCTGGAGTATATAAGGACCTAACGGCCGAGTAAAGTGTGATAGAGATAACCAAATAAACTACAAAATCAGAAAATCATAACATACATTGTAAAATGATAGAAAATGGTTTGAGTGTCTTGCCCTAAGTCAACACCAAACGTAGAATCATATATCCAAATTAAAGCGTCCTAGTTAAAACATTAATTAGAACTACTTCGAAGTTACCTATGAATGTCAAGGTTAAGGCTAAGGCTCAAGCATCCAACAGGGACAGTGATCGGATGAAGTTCCCAAAGGGCCTCCAGAGAAGGGTAGCTGGCTTTGCATTTCATGTAGGTTTGGAAAGTAGCAATCCCCATAAGCCAAAGTCTACCAGTTCCGTCAATAATGCCTCGAACCAATCTTTTGAGTTCCATGATAATGTGCTCCACTGTGCAGTAGTAGCCTCTTCTTTGCTCTCCATAGGTAGACCAAAAATCAGAAACCCACTTCAGATCACCCATATACAAAACCACCCCTCTATTCATATAGCTTTTCATAATGCATCTAAGCTCGACGAGCTTCTGTTCAAGCTCTTCCTTCGGAAGATATCTCAAGGAGAATAAAGGAAAGGTTACGAACCGCGCAGACCTTAAATCCCCAGGAGCATGGCCTCTCTCGAACTTATCCATCACTCCTCTAACTACACTCTCAGCATTAGCTATGCACTCTCCTGTAATGACAACGTTCCTCTTTTTGCTTGCCAGTGCGTTCAAGACACTCATTACATCATCACTCCTTGCTGCTTGATCTAAAGGTTTGCTCAGCTTGGCCCCAAAGTGAGTAAAAGGTAATGACTGAGATGTAGGAGAGACAAGCTGAGCTTTGGCGCTTTCTTTGGAGTTGGACTGGCTGCTGACCTGTGTAGAACTTTGATTTTGAAAGCCAACCTCCAGAGAAATTGAAACATCTTGCTCTACCTTGTTTTTCACGTGGGTGCTAGAGAAACCGGCTTCCCTCATGACTCTGCCCACACTAGGATCATCCAGAATAGAGATAATGAGCTGTTGTATCTCGATCTTCAGAGCCAAAATGGGCTGTTGCTGGTTTTCGATGGTGCCTCGCCGTTGGTGAGCCTGAGCACGCTTAAAGGCTGCAACTAATGCATTGGACAGGGAAGGAAGAGAGGACTGAGGGCCTAATAAGGCTGTAGATGTGGATGCAGGGAGGCGATTCAGCGCCACATTAAAGCAAAGCTCTAAGGCCTTGCATTGAAGAGGATGAGAGTGAGATTGAAGGCAAGCCCTCCTCAGATGACCATTAGAAGGTGCAAGCATTGCACTTGCTACATGGAGAGGAGTGACTTGGGCATGTCCTCGCCGTCTTGCAAGGCTAACTGCTTGCTTAACTGTAGTTGCAGCCTCAGCAGTAAGAGTCTGCTGTACACTGTAAATTCCTCTCATCTTCTATCTTAATTGAATTTTTTTGTCAACTCGTACAAGTGTTTGTATGGAAACTTTCGAGGGTTTAGCTGGAGAGGCACTTGACTCTCAGCTCCAGAGGTTTTGGCTCCATGCGGGTAACACGAGAACTGAGTTCAGGTATCAATCCAGAAATGAATTCAAGCAGAATTGGTAAGTATCAAGTGGAAGTAGCTATCAGGTTCTTATGTTGCTTGCCAACCAAGAGAATGCTGTATGGGATATTATCATGCATTGGGTTTGTGCTTTCCGTGTTAGGCAGGCAAGATATTTGGTCTTTGGATGTGGGAGTGGAAGTGGCTTGCATGTGATGCAACACTCTCTCTCTCTTTGCCCTCTCTTGTCGTACAAAGATAACAGTAGCTTTTAGCTTTAACAACTTTGAATGGAATAATCACTTTGTTTGAAACTATGCTCAGTAAGATTGATGTGCTATATGTACCTTGCTCAAAGATCTAGGCAGAATAAAGGTGAAACGAAACTCCATAAAAAGGAAAAAAAAAAAAACAAAAAAACAAAAAGAAAAAAGGAAAAGGGTGTAAAAAGAGAAAGGAAAAGAGAAAGGAAGACAAATCCACCGATTCCAAGGACATGTACGCGAAAAGCAGCTGGTAGCTAGGACTGCTTGTCTGTTTGAAGAGAATTGGGAGATGTGGCCATTGCTGCTTTCCTGATTTTGTCCTGTCAAAAAGAACAAAAGAAGAGGAATAAAAATTCCTTTGATGATCTGATTAAAAAAAAAATAAAAATATTGTCTTTGATGGCTGATGACCCTCTTTTTTTTTTTTTTTTTCCCTTTTTTCTGGATGTGACAAACTTCAACGACTGATATCAGATTGTATGAAATCCATGCACCCCCCACTTAAAAAAAAAAAAAAAAGGACTTTGTGGGCCTTTTTTTTTTTTCTAACTATTCGTTGATCTATGACCTGCACATAAGGCTAACTCTAATAATTTTAATAATTCTCATATATATTTTTTTAAAGATTAAAACTTAAGAAATTAAAAATAAAAATTTAAGTTTTAATACTTTCTTTGAAGTCATACTTTTACTTAGCAACAAATGCAAGTGCACTAAAACAGGAAAGGGAGGCCCATCTTTTGGGTGGATTTTTAGCCATTCAGATGAGCTTCCATCGGTTCCAGATCGGCGTAGCCCAAAATTAAAGCTTGCAGACCTCATGAGTTACGCAAGCATCCATGTCTAGATGACAACGATAAATTTCAATCCACAATTTTTTATACTTCATTCTTTTTTTTTCATTCTTCATATAACTTGTAAGCAGTATATACCAAGTAGTATACAATCTGATTAAACAAAAAAAAAGGAAGGCACGGGGAAATATCTAAGTTGAAGAGAAAAGTACAAAGTTTCATGGACATATTTCCAACAACGAAACCAATTTCATTTAATGCACCATAATGTTTAAATTTTACCATCTCTTTCCAAAGGAAATATTTCTTGAATCTGAGTCCAATTAGATTTTCTTAAATTTACGATAGAATTTACAAGTGTAATTTTTGCTGGTGCAAAAATTAATTTTTTTTTTTTTTATAAGTATGTTTGGTAACAAAGATACATGTATGAGAACTAATTTTGTTTGCAAAATTAAAAAAATATAATTAAAGCAGACAAAAAAAATAGTTAAATACATACAATCATTTGCATGATAAAACTAAAAGATATTTTAACCCCATTAGTAGGATACTAAACACACTCCAACAGCATAGCTTCTTGATTTGTTAAGAGATTTCCTAAAATGTGCCTTTACTGGAAATTTGGTAATTGGCTGCTAAGAAACATGACAATTTTGTCTGTTGCCCTTGTAGGGAGTAAGATGCATGCTGGTGAATTTGAAATCAGATGAACATTGCCTCATCTTAGCAGCAGTCACTCCCCAGCTCCCTTTAACTGGTGGATAGGATGATTTTGCAAAATATTACTGGAAAAGGAGCATCATTTTTACTTCCCTACAATGGCCTGACAAAAGAACAGATAACAATGATGGCTTGGGCAGTTGTACAAACCACTGGAATGGGCTAAGGTAACACATTCACTGGAAGTCTAATTTGATTTCTGATGGAATGGGAGGTATTACTCGTTGTCACTATATGTGTTACCAGGAGGCTCTGTTCTTAGTGCCCAGACATTGCTGAAAACTTGGTGAACTTCAGGCGGACCCACTAAAACATTGTGCATTTTCCTGTGCCAAATTCATACTGACAAAAATTTTCTCTTCTAGTTATATTATAATTTATGAGTTGGTCTGTGGATGTCCGGAAACCACACTATGAATCTAAAGTCTCACTTGAAATGATCAGGGCTGACATGTGCATTTTTTACCTCTTCTGTTGAGACATCTTGCTTTACAATTTGTATTGCAGTTACTTGTTAATCCTAATTCTTGTTTCTAAGATGTTCTGCCAATTCGGCTTATTACACTTGACATGGACTTTGGTGTAAACAATGCCACGGGCCCAGAGAATGGATGATGACTAGCTTGCCAGCGTTACTGCCAGGATCCTCTTCAATTGGCCAGTCAATCAGAAAGTGTCATTTCTCCCATAAATGCACACGATGAAATACATTTCTCAGCCGGTCAGCCAAAATTGCTAGTTTTTGCAAAATTGCAAGAACAGTGCTATTGGTTGGATCTGATTCAATAGATCATTCAGGATGGTCCATAATATACTTATTAAGCAAATGATTCTATACATATTAGAGCATAATAAAAGGGCAGAGCATCCTTCTCATCAAAGCGAAGATATTGGGAAGTTTCATATATATATATATATATTCATTTTCTTTTACTTGATCCTTATACGAATATACATCAAAGTTATATAAAAAACGAAGTTAAGAAGACACCATCTTTTCTTCCACACGAATCTCATCGTGACCTTCAACTGAAGGCAAAGAAGACGGTGGAAAGAAAGAAACAGCAGAAGAAAATGAAGTGCAATTAGAACAAGAAGAAGAAGAAGTAGAAGCACCCGCAATCTCAACAAGCAGATCAACAAATGCTCCAATTATAAACCCATGATTCTTCTTCCCGTTGACCCTTAAATACCAACCCAGCAACTCCTCCAAACCCTTACAATCCTTGAGTCCATGTGACTCCACCATCTCCTCCATTGACCTCCTGAAGTCAACATATGGATCCTCTGACTCCATTGCTAGCACCACACTCTCTTTGAATGGAAACCCACCGGGCTTCGCCTTTTCTAGTATTGAACTGGTGTCATCGGGCTCAAAAAACAGCCTCTCAGATCTCGCTTCACGCACCACCACCTCCAATGACTCCCCATCCAAGTCCTGACGATTTGACTCAGCGGTGAGGCTCATAGTTTCTGGCGAGTCGGTAAACCATGACTCCGGTGTTTCGACCCCAACGACTGGATCGAAAAATACAGAATTCACTGTCTTGAATATATAATCCTTGTCTCTGAAAGAAAGGGTCTTGGGTTGCTTGCATGAGGGCCATTTTTGCCAAGGATGGTGGTGGTGCTGCTGCCCTGTTTCTTTCTTCCTAAAGAGTGAAGTGACCTTCATTTTCTTGATCTCACGCACACTTTCGGAGTCAGAGACGTATAGTGGATAAGCTCGCTATGGGATTAAACACGGCGGTTTTGGATTGTGACTCTGTTGCTTTCGGGCAATGCTATGGCATTAATGTAGCCAGAAGGGGTGAGAGAGGGTGCAGAGAGGGGAGATGGTGAGACAATTGGGGGGGTAGGGCCTGCCATGTGTGTATTAAATTGTGTTGTGGGGTTTGTCCCCATTTGCAATTAACAAATGTCCCCTTACAACAGCTAATTAGTTTCTAAAGTTCATCA
Organism: Rhizophora mangle; assembly: GCA_037832345.1. Classification (NCBI taxonomy): domain Eukaryota; kingdom Viridiplantae; phylum Streptophyta; class Magnoliopsida; order Malpighiales; family Rhizophoraceae; genus Rhizophora; species Rhizophora mangle. The sequence goes on along the minus strand of JBAPLJ010002022.1, from coordinate 192,606 downwards.
CTGTTGACAGCATTTCCTCCTCTCGATCATAAAAATTTAACTTATATGGTACTAATTGCTTTACATGTTACCTAATGCTAAATGTGGCATGACATTGCTCTGTTTAATCGTATCAACCAGAAAGCCTGTAACTCAGCATTTTCCAAATGTAAATGGTTTTTATGCACGTGTGCAGCCTGTAACCGTATGAGCTTATGTCCTTTCCTGGTGTACCAAAATTCTGTGTGGAATGGGAATTCCTTCTCCTGCAAGCAACTTTTCTAAATACATTACTTTTTGAAGGGTGAATTTGGAAACATCATCAATTCACAAGTGGCAACACCTAAGATTAACAGGAGAATAATAGGAAATATAGAACAATTATACTTCACTGAGTCTTACAGATAAATAAAATTAAATATTAAAAAAATTATTAAATGACCAATTTTTTCTTGATATGAGTTATATTGTACAGTGGTGCATTTAAAAAAATTCTGTTTACAACTTGCACTGTGACGTACAAAGGATTTTTTTTTTTTTTAAAAAAAAAGAAAAGGAAAAAAGGGCTTTCGATGTTGAAAATTATATTACACGAAGTGGGTATAGTTGGGCCCACCGGTTAAATCTGGCACATACGTGAAGTTTGGATTAAAGACATCAATTTCTGGCAGATTTGAGGAGGAAGACATGTATATGTTCTCAAATCAAATATCCAATATGTCTCTTCCCAGAGAGGAAATGTGATTATAAAAGTTACCTTTCCGCATTACGGTAAGAAGATCAATCGAGCGGCAATTTGATTTGGTTGAGAGTTGATCATAATATTGATTTTTGATTGGAGAGCGATTATGGCTAAATTTATGGGAATTCCGATTCTAACCGGTCTTTGCATGTATGTTTACATATGCATGTAATATTTAGTTAAAAAAAATTTATAATTTTGTTCCATTTGATATTGCGGATGGGTAACGGTAAAATTATTTTATTATGATAAAAAAAAAAAAGAAGAGAAGACTAGAGATTTACAATAATTTAATAAGAATTATTCTATTTTATTGAAGATATGGATTAAATGTTAGAGTCCCGAAAATATTACCTACCTGTATTTAACTTTTCATTATACTCTCTTTCATACCAATCAAAGTTAAGTGGTTTAATGAGAGGGAAATACACTCTCTAAATTCTAATGCAGTGTTATTTTGATTCTTTTTTTTTTTTTTTTTTTATTTGGAGGTACCTATACAAGATAAATAATTTTTTTTATTATTATAAATTTCACATTCCCTTGATAGAATTAAAATTTGAGAGATCAAGAAAGTTCTTAAATATTGAACCGCTTGAAAATGGGAGGTTTTTGGTTTATTGTGTTATTATTATTATTATTATAATTGATACGTTGCCGTACTACATATTTTTCATGAATGCTAAATTTGATTGTTAGGAAACTTCCCTAAGTATACATGAAATTAATGACAATTAAAAGATTATTTTGTCACAAACGAGATCTTTATTAAATACTTATCAGTTATTTTCATCAAATACTATTTATTTTATCAAATTTTTTTTTTTTTTATAACAATCAACTTTAAATTGTTGGTCATAAATCTCAGTTGGTGCTAGAGGCCCCAAATCACAGAAGCATATTCTGCGTGAAAGAATTAAGAAACGACGGTGGAGTCACGCAGACTCGTGCTGGTAATTGAATTTAGAAAGGCAGAGATTTGGGAGCTTGAGGTTGTGTGTCGTCTCCTCATTTATTGCTGCTTGTACATTCTCACTCGTCTCCGTTCTCACCTTTTCCATGCCCCTTGTTATTTCTCGTCTGCCAGTGTTATAAATATTTTGCTAAAAAATTCGAATCATCTTAAATTCATTTGGGGTGACTTTAACTCAAGTTATTTTAAATTTGAATTATTTCATATTAAGTTATGTGTAATTCCGGATCACACATCAAGTCATAACATGTTTGAATTACTCAATTATTGGACAATTTTAAATAGCAAGTGATAACACATTTTTGGACAACTTCAAATAGCAAATTACAGCTGTTTAAACCAATTTTTTTTTTTTTTTTTTTTTTTTAACCAGGGATCTCCCTCAAATATATTGTCTTTGCAGTGTTCTTCTCTATAAATAAGGAAATATTAGATGGACACATTTTTTATTATAAGAGACAATATACACAAGCAGTAAAAATGAGCGTACAATTAAGATTTTTAATTAAAAATGCAGTATTTCTGTATTATACATAATAATAAGTGTCATTCTTTATTACTAAAATTTTTATTTATTAACTTTATAATTAGTTGAACAAAAGTTGAGTCACTCAATTGGGTTATTGACGGTCAAAATTTGGTCAAATTCCAGGATCATCACCACAATTTGAACTCTGGTTTCTTATCACCACTTTAGCCATTCAATTAAAGTTATTTCTTATCAAATTTTAATATCTCTTTTTATATTACTTAACTTTTTAATTTTTCTATTTTTTTTTAGTTATAAGAAAATAAATGTAGTTTGATGCATTGAAACATAATTTTATTTCTATACTAATTCATTACAAATATTTCAAATTTACAACAATTTATTATTATTATTTCTGATATTTTGATTTTAAAATTTAAAATTTTAAATTATCTTACTAACAAATGATTTTTTAATGCTTTTTTAAAAAAATTCATTTAATATTTATATTATTGTTTAGAATATAAAATAATATAATTTTAAAAATCAAAATTATATTTATGAATAGGAATGTAATATTGTTGGATTATATTTAAATTAACTTATATTAAATTATAATCAATTAATAATAACAAGATTATTATTATATTTTTGCATTGATAATAACGTGACATGTTGAACGCTTTTATCAAATGGGCCCCAATCTATTCCTTATTAACGGTACAAGTACGATACAATTCAAATAAGGACAAGAGCGTATTTTGAGGGCAACGGTTTTTGTGGGTTCCAAAGGAAAATATACATTCCTTCCTCACATTGCTTCAAAAGTCAACAGCTTTTCAATCACAATCAAAAGCATTTTTCACTCGGTTTTCCTCTCCTCAGCACTTTTTCCCTTCCCCCAAACAAAGCGGCAAGGTGCCTTCGAGAACGTGCACACACAGAAGTTAATCCCCTAAATAACAATGCAGCTAATAACTAATCTTATTGCTAAGCTTTTTCTTAATGCTAACTCTATGATAATTTTTTTTCCTAATTAAAAAATATTTGATATAATAAATTTTCTATTTATCAAAATTATTACCCACAAAAGTAAGTTTTGTTTTGTTACAATGGTACATATATATTATATGCTTAATTCCTCATTAATGACTAATATACATAATTATTTATTTATTAAAATAATTTTCATAAATAAAATCTTAATAATTGTTATAGTTGTTGTAAAGAATTATTTTATTAGTCAAAATACTATTTAACAGAATAAATGTTCTACCATCATTTTTTTTTTTTTTGGTACTAATTTAAAACCTCTACCAATTTTATATACAAATCAACAATATGCAACAATATGCTCCATTGCCACTGCTCACTCCTATCTCTTTGATCGTCTCCGCCACAATCTCCTCTCATCTATTTTTTTTCTTTCTTATTTTTAGTTTCCCTTAAAAACAAATAATTTCTCTCATTGTCTCCACTAATAAAAGTAAATAAGGAAGATGTTTCTCCCAATTTGTTGTGTTTTTCATTGCAGTTCTCACATTCATAATTGTCTTCTAATGAACCATGGAAATGGAAAATAAGAGGAGATAAATACAAGAAATTTGAGAAGGTAAAGCAAATGAGTTAATTTTCTTTTATTTATTTAAATTCAAAAAGTATGTGATGAACGGGTCGAAGAACTTTTGATTTTTCGTTGGACAAAGAAAATATATAGGCAATGTTTATAAACGTTCTCCTTAACTTTTAAGTACATAAATATTTATATAGAAACTAAAAAAAGGTAATAGTAAAAATTATCCACAAAATGAATGATATAAAAAATTCACACTATGATTTCAAGGATGAATTTTAGATTATAAATATTTATATCCTATTTTTAGAGAATAATAAGTGCTTATAAATTTTAGGATGCGGAGGACATCCAACGGTGGAGAGCCGCTTCCCACTATGAGCCCAACGGACGGCTAGGATGCATTAGCCAAGTTGACTACCAGGGGCAGGAATGTCATCTTGAGCGGGACCCATGTTGCGCTGTTGTGTGTACACCATATAAGCAACCGTCCCGTGATTAAGAGATGTTTCAGTTGGTTGTTCGGACTACCGTTGCGTGGGACGTCTGTGCAGCACTGTGCTGCCATGTGAATGGGATTCTGACGTAGAGGTTGCTGTTTAGTGTGCTGTGCACTACAAAAACCTTTTTATTTCTAATTTAACAAGATAGGAAAGCAACGTGATGACATGTTATTCAAGTGATATGCTTAATTTTATTATATATTTTAATAAAAAAATTGAATGTATAATTTTGTATACTATGAATAGATTTTTTTTTTTTAATTATTATTATTAGATCATGACGTTGAATAGTAAAATTTTTCTTTCATTATCGACAATTAAAGAGGGCCCCTCCCCTGTTCGCTGCTAGTACGTTGGTTGAAAAAGGAAGCCGAGATAATGTGATGGAGAATATAACGCCCACCAAGAAGAATGGCGGAGTCTCAGCCTCATGTTTTAAAACTGGCAACAGCGACCCTATCCCGCGGATTGCGTTGCGGGTGATCTACGTACACAGTATGGTTTGTCGAGAATCGTCAAAATTGAATGAAGTGTAAGAAATAAATCTGCTAAGATTTAAAATGTTGTGTTTGCTCATATTTAAACTTAGAGAAGGTATGTACGGTGAATAATTATATAAATTATTGGTTTAATTACTTTAAATAATTATTTATTATATCTATTAATTAATAAATATAATTATAATAAATAATTAAAAATTATAATTATTGATAATTAAAAATTAAATATTTTATTTATTATTTCAAAATAAAAATAATTATTATCACTCTTATAAATATTAAGAATTCAATATTTGTTCAATATTTTAATTTTTTTAATATTTATTTTATTTATTATATCAATAATTTTTTTTTTTTATAATATTACTATAAAATATATTATAAATAATTTAAATATTAATTTAAAAAAATACACTAAATTTTTTGATAACTTAATTTTAATAATGTAATTAACAATTAAGTATATTTTATTTTAATTTTGGAGAGAATTTCATGAACTTATATTTCAAATTAATAAGAACAAATTTTACTTTAAATAGAATAACATATATATATAATTTAAAATAATTTCTTTTCAATTTTTAGTATAACCTTTTTTTTTTCAATAGTTTTAAAACAAAATTCTACTATGACTAAAATGTTGAAAGTATTAGCTTTTAATTTTGTGAAATTAAAACTGTTTGATAAAAAAAAAATTTATTTGTTGATAGAAGAGAGTTCATTTTCTATTAATATCACTACATGTGACTTATGTTCTAAACACTATAAAACCAAAAGAATCAAAAAATAAAACTATTGTTGATATTAGGAATAGACAAAAATGAGAGACAAATGATGAGTTATGCATGAGGTATATCCTAAATGATGAGTGATTCATTATTTAATGTCTATTACAATCTTTAAACTACAAAGGAACTCTAATAGAAATTAGAGGCAAAGTACATGTAAGAGAATACAATTAGTAAGAAATTTCTTATTTTTAAATTTAATAATTATAAGATAACTAATGCTAAACTAATAATGAAATAATTTGTTGAGATTAAAAGATTAGTTAATCATTTTTCATAACATAACATGTTAATGCATTAAACCATTATTATGAGTTTATAATAAACAAGTTGCCTCTTTCATTGAAAAATTTCAATAAAAGCTTAAAGCATAAAATAAAAGATATTTGCCTTGAAAAACTTGTTAATCATCTTCATTTAGAAGAAGAGTTTTGCACATGGGAAGAAAACAAAGAGCAAAGCTTTAATGTTTCAAAAGTGTATGTAATTGAGGAAGGACATCATGCAAGTCCTTTAACAAGAGGAAGAGGAAGAATTAATCTAATGATGACAAAAAATAACATAAAAGGTAGAAAAAAAAAAAGGGTAAACACCATTTTTGTTAGAAGAAAATGACATAATAAATTTGAGTATCATCTTTTCAAAAAAGAAAAGGAAAAGCAGGTGTCTTCTAGAGTAATAAATAAGAAAATAATTGCTATGATCACAAATATCAATATGGTAAATGATGACATTGCTTGGTGGATTGATTTTGGTGTTACTTAACATGTTTGCAAAAAAAAAAAACTAGTAAATGATAACAATGTTATGAATAAAGGAAATTCTATTATAGTTTCTGCTATAGGAATTGGGGAAATAGAGTTATAATTCACTTTTAAGAATCATTATTTTCACTAATGTATTTTATATTCCAAAAGTTAGAAAAATTTTGGTTTTGGGTAATCTTTTGAACAAATATAAGTTTACATGTATATTTAAAGTTAATAACTTTATTCTCTCTAAAGTAGGTGTGTTTAAAGAAATGATTACTTTTGCGATGGAATGTTCATATTTAATAATATTTTTAATATTAATACTAATGTTTCTTCTCATACTGTTAAACATTCTTCTTTATGATATAATAGATTAGGACACATAAATTTTAAAAGATTAAATGATTTGGTTAATGTAGTTTTATTATCACATTTTGATACATCCAAAAAATAAATGCACAACTTCTATGTTGACAAAAATAACTAGAAATGCATTTTAAAGCATTAAAAGACCTTTAAGTATGTTAGAATTAGTTCATAGCGATATTTGTAATTTGCATAATACACAAACACTATGAGGAAAAAGAAACTTTGTGACATTTATTAATGATTACTATAGATTCTACTATCTTTACCTACTGCATACTAAAAATAAAGTGCTTAAAAGATTCAAAGTTTGTAAATTTGAAGTTGTAATGTGAGTTTATTATTAAATGCTTACAATTTGATAAAGAAGAAGAGTAGTATGACATTGCATTCTTTAAATCCATGAGAATCATTTATCAAACAGTTGCTCCTTACACAACATAAAAAAATGTATATTGCTATGCGTAAAAATTGAATAGTGATGGAAATGGTTAATGTTATGTTATCAAAGTCTAGTTTAAGCCATGCCACATTGTGAATAAACATTTAGTAAAGTGATAAAATTACAAATTGTTATGTTTTAGAAGGAAGTGATAAATAACAAAATGGATTCAATTATGGGTAATGAGACTTGAAAATTAGTAGAGCTCTCACTTGGTCCAAAGCTAATTGGATGTAAATGGATTTTTTAAAAGAAAATAAAGGTTAATGGAACCATTGACAAGCTTAAAATTAGGCTAGTTACAAAAGGTACATATTCATAATTACTAAAATTGCTACAATTAGGCTACTCATTGCATTTACCTCAATTCATTGTCTAATAATTCATCAAATGGATGTGAAAACAACATTTCTAAATGGTAAAGTAGAAGAATAAGTGTAAATGGAGCAAATTGAGAGATATGTTGTACCTAGTTAAGAGGAAAATGTGTGTAAATTAGTTAAGGGATTTGTTGTACCTAGTTAAGAAGAAAAGGTCTATAAATTGGTTAAACTTTTGTATGGACTAAAATAAACACCTAAGTAATGATATCAAAAATTTGATTAGATGGTACTTGGTAATGGATTAAAGATTAAAGGATCAGACAAATGCGTCTATGGCAAGTTCCAAAAAGGAAAAGATGTTGTTATCCATTTATATGTGAATGACATGTTAATCTTTAAGATTGACTTAACACAAGTTAAAGCTACCAAAATATTCTTGTCAAGTGATTTCAATATGAAAGACATGGGTGAGACAAATGTCATCTTCAGAATCAAAATCTTGTAAGATGAAAAAAAGCATAACTTCACTCAATCACATTCCATTAGGAAAGTTCTTAATGAGTTTTATCACTTAGATTGTATTCTAACTTTTACCCCATTTGATCCCAACATGAACTTTACCAAAATATGGGAAATTTAGTTTTGTAACTAGAAAATGCAAAGATGATAAAATGTTTAATGTTTATAATTACATGTAGAAGACTAAATATCACCTATGTTATTGGAAAAATGAGTAGGTGAAAAGTCACTTAGTGTAATGCATTAACATGAAGTATACAAAATCCTATAAGACCTAAAGAAAATAAAGAATTATGAAATAAATTATACTAGTTACCCTTTTATTTTAAAAAGATACTTAAATACTAGTTGGATCACTAATAAAGATGATCATACTTTTACTAATAGATGAATTTTTATACTTGGTAGGGGGTTTAATTTATTAAGGTTCTAAAAAATAAACTTGTATAACAAATTCTATTATGGTTACAAAATTTGTAACATTAGTTTCAACAAGTAAAGAAGTAAAATGGTTAAAAGATTTGTTTTATAAAATTCTTTTATGGAAAAAGCCAACAATGCATATTTATATACATTGTTACATTGTCATAACTCTAACAAAAGCATATAGTCAAGTGTATAACAGTTATTCCAAACACATTAGACTTAAACATAACTATATAAGAGACTTAATGATGAATGGAGTGATCATGGTTGATTTAGTGAGATTAAGTCAAAATAAAAAAGGGTAATTCTTTAACAAAAGGAATAACATGAGACATAATGAATAAGACATTAAGAGTGATGGGTCTTAAACCCGTAGATACAAATCTCACATTATGGAAACTTGTAGATACAAATCTCACATTATGGAAACTTGATTCAACACTTGATATAACATCAAGTGTTAAGCTTAATGAGTCAAAGTATATCATTAGTGTGATTGAAGCATTACATTTAATCATTTTTATCCTAGAGGTATGTAGTGCTTGGTACTCGCAATAATTCAAAGGATCAGTTTTAAAACTCTTAATAGACTTAAAAAAGTGTTTTATAGTAAGAGCCATAGTTTGCTTATATGAAAATAGAATGTTTAGATTGTCCAAATAAGTTAAAGGGCTTAGCTTTAAAATATTCATAAAAAGTATATGGATATAATGACTTTTAATGTGTTAATTAATTAAAAAAAAGAAGTATAATATTATATAATCATTTTATGAGAATTGGTTTTATAATTTGTTGAAAAAAATAGTTAGTTTAAAACTTGTTCACTATATTATTTAGATTTGTTGTAATGCACTTTTTATAATGTGAAAGTTTAAATTGTACGATACCTTAATTTATGCATTTAACTTTTAGAATTGCAATGTATTTCATGTTTTAATGAATAAAATTTGCTTCTTTATTTTAGTGTTTGCTATGTCTTCCTTTCTTTCTTCCTCTCTTTTTCTTCTTTTATCTTTATTGTTATTATGCATTAGGCCTTTGGCCTTTTTGGTTCTTTAGTTATGGTTTCACTATTTGTGTGGCATGCTTGCGAGGGGTGCCTTAGACATTCTTAGTAGGAAGCCTATTTGGTGCAATCACGTAAGGCTTCTTCAATGGTCCAGGCTTTATGGGACAAGAAATTTATGTGGCATGCTCACTCAAGCTTTAAGAGTTCTTGGCAAGGGCCTTATGTGGTATGCTAATATGAAACCTTAGGCATTGCTAGTAGAAGGTTTATGTGATGCACTTATGTAAGGCACCTTAGGTGTTCTTGAATTTATTGGGTGAGATGTTTATGTGCACACTCAAGCAGCTTGTCATAGGTGTTCATGGAAAGGAGCCTGTGTGACACACTTAAGTAGGGCACCAAGGTATATGTGATGACAACTTGTCAGATAAATTGACTATTAATGATTTACAAGACAAGGTACCCTATAAATTCCTTTAATAAGTTTTTCAATAATGATAAACTATAAAGCTTTCAAAGGTCCAAGTTTAGGGAATGATAGTTCCAACCAATTCTTATAGATGGTAGCTTATAGGTACTATTGCTTTGGCAATCTTATAAGGGTCCTCCTAGTTAAAGGAGAGCTTGGTTGCTCCCTTGTCACATTTTTTGGCTCCTTACTTTCGCAACACTAGGCACCTTTATGGAACAATTGCTTCTTTGTCGTTTTATTATGGTATTAGGTCATCCTTTTGTGTTATAAGGTTGTTCATGTAAAGGACAACTCATTTCCCTTGTTAAAGAGATCCAACTAGCCTCATAGTTCTTTGTCATTACTACCCTTATCAAAGTATTATTGTTTGCAACTTATAGGAAGCATCAGACTTTTACATTAACTGCTAGGCATCTGTGTTCAACTTGGGTCATTAATAACCTTGCTTGATGACCTTTTTTGCTTTGACCTTGCTAATTATGTGATTTCTACCAACACCCATATGGGCTTCTTAGAGAACATATTTCACATCTTCTTTGGCTAAGCACTAGAGAAGGGGTATGTTAGGGACCATTTATATAATCTTCCATTGATCAGTACGAATTTTGTCTCCATTAGATACAAACTTCAAATCTCCACCTTTCCATCTAAGAGTTATCCCCTTTACAAGTAAGAGAGTATCATGTCTAATCGTGAAGATGTTGATTTGAGTTCTAGTATCTATTATGTCAATTCTTTACAGCTTAAACACACTAACATTTCTACAAAGATTATTTTTCCTAATGATGCCTCTATGGTTGCTTGTTACTTTGCTAAGGCATTGGCCTAAGAGTTCATTACTTTGGGAATATGCTTCAAGACAACACATGCTCCTTCCCTATTAAGTGCCTTATGAAGGGCATTGACATTACATAGGTACTTGGACATATTATCTCCTTATGCCTTAAATTTCTCATTTACTTGCTTGACAATCAAGTGTGAGTCACTATAGGCCTTTAGTTCCTTGATTCTCAATGTGTAGGTAATGCTAAGCCTATTAATTAGGTCTTTGTACTCAACTTCATTGTTTGATGTAAGAAGCTAAACTTTAAGGCATATTCCAATATAATTTCACCTAGTCTTCTTGCTAAATGACCTATCAATATGGAAAACCCATGACATATCTTATGACTTTTAGAGCACATGCAGTTTTTAATGAAGTTGGTTAATACCTATGCCTTTGGTATTATATGGGGTTGGAATTGGATGTCAAATTCACTTAGCTTAATGAAAAATTGTCACGTCGGTCAAATTAATTTTTAGGGTGGCTTGAATGCTTGTAGTTAGTGGCAAGACCCAAGTCGTCTCCCAATGAACCAATGTAGTTTTTTTGACTATATAATATGAGACTAACTCCAATAATTCTTAAACCTTGATGACCTATCCTTGATTCCTAAGGATATAGGAATGTATGTCTAGTTGGTTAGCCCTAGTTCTAGCCTAAATCTCACACTAAATGACTTTGCACTCCTTAAAATCTCTAGACGATTGCTTAGATTCGACTAACTATGACTCATGAAAAACCCATTATTGTGTAATCTAATTAGCCTAAGCACCAAAGTTTACTAACTTAATTTGCAAATCTACCCCTTAATCTCATCCTAAGCATAACTCAAATCTTTGATTGGTAGCTCTCAAGACACTTCTCAACTCACCCAAAACTAATCAGTATTATCACCTAAGGAATCCTATTAAGTGACTGAATGAGAATAAGCCTAGAATGAGAAAACTAGAATGCATTCATTCAATGATAAAACATGATCTCTAGGTACATGAGTTCAAGAACCCTAGAGTTGAAATGATTTACACAATCATGGAACAAAGGAAAAAAAATGCAAAAATGAGAAGAATCTATTGTTTCCATCTATCCTTCCCCCCTTTTTATCTATGTTCATTCATCCCTCTTTATCTTCCTTGTACTTAATGCTTCCTTGGCCGTTCATGTTTGCCTCTTTATCTTCCTTGCAATTTAATGCTCCTTTGGCCGTTCATGCTTGCCTTTTCATCTTCATACCTTCTAGAATGAATTATTTCTCAATTTGGACATTAATTCCAAGTGGTTTGGACATGATTCCAGGTCTTAAATTCGGATGGTAGAGTATCATGGCCCAAAACATACAAATTAGCCCAGTTTCCAATGCCATGGAGGCTTACTAAACTTTACCCGTGCATAACTCCATTCAAATGGCCTTATCTTCTTCTGTTTCATTCATGAGAGTTGTAACTCTTTGAGTTAGCTTTCCAAAGACTCAAATTTGGCAACTAAACTCCTCTCCATTTATGAGATATGACGGAAAAACTAAATAGTGCGTGGCTGATTTACTCTGTACAGCACCCCTCTTGTGATTAGAGTTCAATATTTTGCCTTATCCAATTGGTTCAAAATTTACACGTGATTTCTTGGTGGAAGTCATAGCTCAATCTCTTAACTATCTATATAAATTGGTTTTGTTAAAAGAAACCCCCTGTAACATAAGGAATAATCAAAGTACCTAAACTGCACAAAAACTAAATTTTGTGAGATTTTTTTGATAATTAGGCATATGGACAATTAAGTGAGAAGCCAATCAAATTACATCATCTAGACTATCAAATATGCATATAATATTAAGTATAAGGCAAAATATTATGCAAAACTTGGTTGTTGTCACTAAACTAGAAGAGTCATCTTGCTACTTCAAACTTATGTAGCATTAATTAAAGTAATTAACTTGTCATATCTACAATGGAGTGCACCTAAAAGTAGAGTTGCAACCTTTTAACTATTGTGATTAGCATAAAATCTAACTTGTCAAATTTTAATTATTATAACTTTATCCCTTGGAGGACATTAGTCATGTAATACACTAGTCATTGTATGTCATCTTCCTCAAGGACTAGGACAAAGTTGACCATTGTAATACTAATAATTAACTACAACTACATCATTTCTCCTCTTAATTGCTTACTTAATAATGAAAAAATGACAAATACTCTTCTAATTGTTAGTAAGCCTACTTGAACCATCCACTACAATCTTATTAATTTCCTCAAAACCTAGAAGAAGGGGAGCTACTTATCATTGGAGTGCAAGATGAATTAGCTTAAGTGTGCCAACATTTCAATCAAGACTTGCACATCTTCGGTAATTCCAAGAGAGGGGAGTTGATTAATAGCCTGGATCTTCTTTTGGTTCACTTCTATTCCCCTATTTAACACTAAAAACCCCAAAAACTTACTAAACCACACTTCAAACGTGCACTTTACAAGATTAAGTTTCATGTCATAATGATTGAGGGTCTTAAATGTCACTTTCAAGCTAACGATGTGGTCTTCAACAGTCCTACTTTTGATAAGCATGTCATCACCTTCATATTCAAGCCGATCTAATTTTAGAACATCTTATTTACTAGACAATGGTACATAACCATCACAATCTTTAATTTAAAAGGCAATACTTTGTAATAGTATAGCCCCTACTTTATGATAAAAAGGGTCTTTTCCTAATTATCTTCATGAATAAGGATTTAGTTGTATCCAGAGAACATGTCTATGAAGGTAAGGAGCTCGTGGCTAGAGGTGCCATCTATTAATTGGTCAATTTTAGGCAATGGGTACTTGTCTTTTAGGAAAACTTTATGGAGATTGGTGAAGTGTACATACATGTGTCATGTTTTGTTTGCCTTTTTAACCATTATCATGTTTACTAGCTAATTTCAATAGGTGACTTCTTAGATAAGCTTCACTTCGAAGAGCTTACCTACCTTCTCCTTCATAACTTTTGGCCACTCAAGAGCCATACTTTGCAAATTATGTTTGATGAGAAGGCACTTTATGCATGTATTAAAGCAGCATAAGGCTACTTTTGAATCAATGTCAAGCATGTTCTTCAACACTTACGCAAATACTTCTAAATGGAACAATAGAATTTGGGTGATATTGTCCACGAAGCTACCTTTCAATGTCTCTTAGTTATGTACCATTTTTTAGGACTCACTTAGGTTAAGGGGGACTTAGACTAACCCTTCCAAAGGAATTCCTTGCTCAATTGGGGTTTTAGGTTCAATGTTGAGCCTTATAACTTTTACCACCACTGCTTTTTGTTTTCCTTTAATCCATATGACCTAAAATTTTCATGCCTATTTTTGCTACACACAAACTTCTCCCACTCACTTTAACAAGGAGAACTTGAGGTTAACGTGTTTAATGGAAAGGATAACATCTAACACTTGCAATCATAGTCTTCCTATTATCATGGTATAAGAAGGAAAGTAGTTTAACTACCATTAATTTAAGGACGATAATAAAGGTATAAGGTGGTTAGCCTATATATATGTGCAGCTTTATTATTCTCTCCAGAATGACTAATTTGTTGGTGAACCCATACAAAGGGTAATTCATGGGCTAGAGGTCTTGTTTGCTTAATCCTATTTTAAGAAATGAGTAAGTAAACACAATGTTCATTGAACTTCTTATGTCTACTAGAAGCATTTATTGTTAAAGTAGTTTATTGTGGCCTTAATAGCCAAGGGGTTGTAATGGAAGTATTCTATGCCATTAAGGTCTTCATTTGTGAATGTGACAAGGATCACCTCATTATCCTAAGGGCACTTCCCTTTAAGGTTAAAGACCCCTTAGATGTACAAGTTTCCAATTACTATGTTACCTCCTTCTTAGAAGGACCCTTCAGGCTCACATGTTTTGTACATTCTTTTGCTATATTAACATGGGCATGATGGAATTTGTACTACCTTGACTCATTATGGCAATCTAATGTTGAATTTATCTTAGTAAGCTATCAAAGCAATCCTTGTCTCTATACCTTTCTAAGCATTTAGGATTATGAGACTATAAGGAAAGTGTAATTGGTGTACTTAGGAGCATTGAGGTTAAAGTACCATTGCCACTAATGGTCATAAGGGGGCTACTCCTATTCCCCATGTTAGATAGCTTTATACTTCATTGAAAAAGTGGACTTTTTTTAAGTTTGTTTACTTTGCATTTCCCTTTTTGTATTGCCTACCTCCTCTATATTGATACACATTTTTACATGTGTTGTCATATCGATGAAGTCTAAGAGAGGTCTCTTGCCTAAAAACTATAAGAAGTGTGAAGATATTCCAAAAAAAAAAAAAGGTTGTAAGTGTCATATATAGGTTTAGATTATCCATATTAAGCATTTTCATATTGAATCGATTGAAAAAATTGCAAAAGGACTCATTCTCTCCCTAGCTAACAACAACAAGGGTTGTTAAGGTCTTCTTACACTATTAGTTGGTGATAAACCTTGTAAGGAAGAAGTTTTCTAACTATTCACAATTCATGATTAATCATGAAGGCAGCTTCAAGTACCATCATTGGGTGGCATCTTTTAGCATGATGGAGAACGCCTTGTATATGGTTGCATTCAAGGCAAAGTCGTGAGACATTAGTATTTAAAACTAAGTCCAATGATCATAGGGCCTTTGGAGCCATCATAACTATCCAAGTTTGGAAGTTTGAACTTTTTTAGAATAGAGGCATTGATGATTTCTAAAAAAAGTGGGGGATGTTAGGCCTTGCATCACCATGGATATGCTAACTATTAAGATGCATGAAGGGTCATCATTTCCTTATATAATTACTTTAACTGTGTCATTAACATATTAGTGTTACATGACAGTAATATGCCAACTACCTTTAGAAGATTTAGGTATTAGGTCTAATGGTTACATGTTAAGGTTAAGGGTAGGCACTTTAAGTAAACTCTATTATTGCTAGAGGTTACAGAGGATACTAGGTAGCAAGCTTTTTCCTTTGAATACCTTTTTTTGGTGTCTTCCTTAAATAAGTTTTCTCCATCTCCTTTAAAGTTAGGTAAAAGGTCAAGAATCTCTCTTACTCTTAAAATAGGTTTGGTATTTTTCTACAAGAATGGTGGTATTCATAATATGTTCTTAAGGTTCTCAATTATTGGTGGGTTTGTTACAAGTTAATACACTTAATTTGTTTGTTAAGATGATCTTGAGTAATTGTTCCTCTAAGGATCAATTGTGTAACTAGTTGTGTACCTAATGGCTTCACTATCTCAAAAGCATGTTAAGTGTTGAGCAAATTTTGCAACTAAAAGTTGAGAAGTTTTGCAAAATCATTAGTAAGATGTGGTTTAAAGATCATTGAGAATTTTCGTGTTCCATAGGATACGACAAAGTCATGTCTTCAAGTAAAAGATGATTAAGAATGACACACAACATGTCATTCCCACATATAATGTCAACTAAAAAAGGGTACTCATTAAAGACATGTGGTAGGGTCTATAGAGTTTTGGTTGAATTAAAGGTCTGGTTGCAAGGTTAGAACAACATCCTACAAAAGAACACATAACTTTAGCATTAGCACTTTAACAATTATGTCAGTAATATAATGAGAGTTCTCAGATGTATATGTGTGTGTGTGTGTATGTGTGTGTGTGAGAGAGAGTGAGAGTAAGTGAGAGAGTGAGTAAGAAAGAGTCGTTACCTCAAATAAGTATGGGTGTGGTCTATTTATTTATGATCAAGTTAACCTAAGAAAGTGGAGTTTAATGGTGATATGATAGGCATGGGTCCCTTTTGGCTTAAAGGCAAAAGCCTACATCTAGAATCATGGCTCTTAGGGTCAAGCTTTTAGGCTGTCATAGGCCTTTGAAGTTGTAAAGGTCCATTAATGAGATCTTATGAGGATTATCACGAAGTAACTTGTAACCCATTGTAGATCTATTTATTGCCTATGATGATAATTGGAATTTTTTTTTTACAAATTAAAAAGTGATGTTGGTTCAATACTTTGTATGATATGATTATATATAGATGACATTATAGCTCTAAATGACCTTTAATTAAAGGTTTTTTGGATACCTGAGTGATATTTGAATTGAAAATCCATTAAATTGATACTTTACTTATAAGCTTTTTATTTCTTTTATATATAATCATAAATTTTTTAATATGAATCACACAACACTTCTAGCAAAAACAAAGAAAAAAGTAATAAAACAAAATATATTTTTGCTTTCATCATATCACTAACTAATAGTAATTTTGGTTGGTTCTTACGCATAATTAGATCATTGCTTATAATTTTCACAGTGGAGTCATCATTGGTTTTTAATGAAATAACATCATTATTAATAAGAATAATTAGATCAATACTTATAATTTTCATAACAATCTAAAAACAATAATCAATTTAAAATACCAAATCATAAATATGTAAAATGAAAATCCCACCAATGCTTAAAAAATGAAACAAAAAATATTATCAAAGCATACACAAATCCCCAAAATCCACCTTAAATTGGTCATATATATCTAAATTAAGATGTTGCAAAAATAAAATGACTACTAAAGATAATGAACAATGTAGGCTAAAATGTTAGGTTTAAGAGTTATCATCAAAAATAAAGAAGCTAGTAATAATCCCAAACTAAGTCTTTATTAGAGGGGACAAGGAAGAGGATAGTAAGAATCAATGACATTTTTGCAATAAGATTGTAGACAAAAGGACCATGATACTGACATACCAAGAAAAGAAAAAAAAAATCATATGTTGAACAAATGTTGAACCATCAGTATTTATATAAGTAGTTATAACTTTTATTTAATAAGTGCTTTTAATATGATAGTTGGAAACTTAACTATTTATTTAAATGGCCATGAGTTTAAATGCTAAGATCACAACTTTTTTTTTCTAGGTTTTGTCATTTATTTTGACAATATATAAAGTATTTAGTTGTTAACTACCAAGTAATTGCTTTTTAGTCAAGCAAAAACACCCTTTAATTACAGCCCATAGGCCTTTGATTCAAAACCAATTAGACACAATTTTTTGTTGTAGTCATGTGTATTAATTAAAGGACATAACAAAAATTCAATTAAAGCAATTAGACAAGTGATTTGTTTAATTTGCCTCCTGGGTTTAAATCCACAAATTTTCAATTTTAATTCTTTTCAAAGTCTTAATAAGGTGGTATCCTCCCTTTTAGCTTTCCTAACACTTCTTTAAAGCATGAAAATGACTTAAGCCAATATATCCCTATCCCTAACGATGACACTTGCTCAATCATGTATGCATGGGCCAACATAAGACCCTTTATGTAGGTGAAAGCATGGTGGTGCACCCATAAGGCCATAAGCTTAGTCAATTGCTACCAACCATTAGAATTTGGCTAAGCAAGACAAGTCTCATTGAAAATCAACAACTCTTGAAGCGATTAGTGCATAGGTAATTGCAAACCAGCATCAAATTGCTCTATAAATAATGCAAGTTAGTCATTAAGGGAGAATAGGTTGTCTCCTTGTGTAGAGGCACAGCCAAATTATACCGGTCCAGAATACAAAACATCTTCCTAAACTCACCCTAAAGATACCCTTGATCAACCTACGAAGATGTTCTTCCATAAAAATAGTGTGGATAAGGGCAAAGAGGACCAAGCGTAGGGTTCAAGCATGACAAAGGGGGACCAGAAGATGACACCATCGTCGGTGACTCTTTGGGTGCTGTATGACAACTTTAAGTTGACAGACCCTTGACGGGAACCAGAGAGTGCACCTAAACCACCAGCCATTTTTATAGAAAATTGATAGAAGAAAAATGAAACAAGGTAGAAATCACAAGGACATTAAGACAAAATAAGGTAAGAGGCACCAAACAACTTCTCTTATGGCTGATAATAGCTAATCATGATAAGACACGTTGAAAGTAACTATCAAGAGGAACCGAACACACATACTAATAAGAGCACATTTGACTTAATGGTGAGCAAAAATGTGAGCAATCTAAGAAGGTAAGTCTTCCTCCATTAACTTATTTGTCATCGCTAAAGGTCTTGAGGCACATTGTTGTAGGCTTTTTTGCCATGAGAGGAACCAAATGCATTATGACATCAACATTCACTTGATCCTTAAAAGTGATGAACTCTTGGGACCGTAACATGAGCCTGTGCCTCCAACTCCTAAATTCTTTTTGTAATTCCTTAACATGCTCGATGGAATCAACCAAATTAAGGCCTCTTTAAATATCTATCACCTCATAGAGAGACCGTTGCTCTTACTTCACCTAACTACAACTAGTCTTGAAGGTTTGTAATCAACCCCTCACTTGCTCCACCTCCCTCTCTACTCCTTGTATTGTCGTATATGTCTCCATAAGGTACACATTTACCTCACCCAACTCCTCTTCCATGCCCTAAGAAACCTTGGCCAGCATAACCATGGCATTGAGTGCCTAACACTAGGAATACTCAACCTTAACATACAACTTGAACAAGTAAGAATAGTACTACACCTCTCAATATAAAGGAAATGTTGCAAGGCGAGCAATGGTTAGCCCATTCTTTGGCCATAAAAAGGTATCCCCTTACCTGAGAAAAGGAGGGTCAAACAAATCAAGTGTCCGTCTCAAAAAATCTCAACAGTGACCCTCGGGATCCACCACATCATCACAATCCCCATTTGAGAAAGCAATGACTATTTGCCAACTTACCTATAGGAGCAAAAAACGATAAACAAAGAGTATAGAGGTATAGTTGTGGGCAGATAAGTGGTGATGGGGAATGAACCCATGTCAATGCAATGTGACAAAGAACTTGCATTGCAACAAGTTCATAAGCACGCTAAGAGTCTTGAGCAATGGCTCCCAGATCTTAAGCAGGTGTTAAGAAGAAAGAGATGACAACACCACCAATAGGGGAACAATGTCGTTATCTTAATTGGAATTACTCACAGATATCAACTTAGGGGGCACAAGTGCAATAAGTATTGGCTCTATCACCTTCCTTATTGTCCCTATCCTCCGAAAAGATCACTAACCGCCCATAATTGTGCACCTAAGTATTTCTAATGGTCTCCCCTTCCTTGAAATTCTCTCCCAATCACTAACATGAACCTATAAAAGCAAGGTCCAAGTTTAAGAGGGTGGTGGGGTGGGGAAGGAGAATGAATTATAAGCACCACTTTAGAAGAACCACACATTTAGGCGCCTGAATAAACACATGACACCTCTTATAGTCTTTCATCTTTTCATCAAGGTGTTGAGTAAAACTCCACTCTAACAATAAAATAGCTACTATGATTGTTATTTGAAATGGCCAAAACCTTTAACATCTCAAACAAGGCTCGACTAGGAAGATGCAAATCAAATTACGTCCACAAAACAAGCATCCCGTGAAGTGCCCACCAGACATTTGGAGTAATCTACCCTAACGCCAATTTGTGGTGCTCCAGAAACTCCAAAATGACTAGAGATATAGGAAAGCAAATCTTGACTACTCAAGAACCTCTCGCAACATCACTATACAGCATGAAGGAGTCTCGCATACTCTTTCTCGATCAAAAGGTAACAACGCTTTGTAACTCTTGGGAAGCATTCATTGTACTTACCATTACACCCTCGCAAGACGCATGCACCTTAAAAGACTCAGCCACACACCGCCCGCCCATCGTTGCAATAACGTGAGATCCAACGACTAGTCATGGGCCCTCTTCATGTGAACCATAAGAGAAACTAGACAAATAATGCAAAAAAAAAAAAAAAAAAAAAAAAAAAAAACAGATTAAAAAAAATGTACAAACCTAAGAAAAAACACTAGGTGTTAATTTGAAGGTATCAACACACTTCCTGAGATGACTATTGATGAACGGACATTGTCTTTAAAAAGGTAACTGACCAACTATACGACCATTTGAAATTTCAAACGCACCAATTCAAGATTCGATCCAAATGGTTCAAACGCGTCGATTCAAAACACAGCCCAAAAGATAGTGCTCTAATGCCTTTTAAGGAAAGGCGTAAGTGATAAGGAGACTTGCAAAAGACTATAGGTTGCTCCCTGATGCGCCTAGGAAGATCTTGCTAATGGGCCCTCACAACCTCATGGGCCTATAGAAGCCCAAAAGCCTAACCCTGAAACCATGACCCCGAAGGTAGGCCTTGGCCTAGGTGAGAAGGGACGGTGAGAAGGGACTCACATCTAATCACATCATTATTAAACTTCATTTGCCCAAGACAATTTGACTGCCTATAAATAGGCCAAACCGCACCCTTATGTGTAAGTTCGTGCGTAGGATGTCGTTCTTACCTCCGCCACCAGATTTCCGAGTCAACTAGACCTCTCCAGATCCTATCACGTGTCTTCTTTAGTAAGCAGCTCTCATCATCCAGTGCCACCGGCTGCCATGCCAATTATAGACCATGGTCACCGGAGCAACTACATTGATTAAGGATCAATAATTAAACAATTATCAAGGGATTGCATTCCCACTACATTAATTAATATACAAATAAGGAGCATCCACACCAGCGAATTTGCGTGGTGATATTCATTTTCAATCATTGTTCCCTACCTAAAGGGTACAAATAATGTCATTGTATCTCTTTATAGATCGAACATTTCACATAGAATAAGATAGAAAATATATAAAATTCGACAATCATTTTGTGACTACCGTGATATGCTGTTTGTAACTTCAAACAAGGAAAGTTCCAAATTTTAAGTTCTTCCAGTGAAGAAGTGTTGTAAATGTATTGGTTTGTCTCCTAGCAAACACAGTTTCATCGTTGGACAATTGGCCATTAGCTCTTTAGTTAATGCACATGCTACGTTGACCATATATCTCCCCATGATAGATGACCTAACCCATTTTTAATGTCATAGAGAGTATTTATATTTGTCGGGCAAGTTGATTTTCGAGCTTACAGGCCACCCGGGCAGCCATTGCAATTGGTTGGTTTCCCATACGTAGGAGTTACATATATATATATATATATATATGCAAAGATCATCACAAAAGGGAAAATCAGGTTTCAAGGGAGTGTTTGATTTGGAAGTAGTATCAACTGAATGCTAATGTTAATTTACTCAAGCTTTGAATTTAACAGTATTTACTGGGCTACACTTACTAGGTGATTTGACTTGCACATATTGTCAAGTTCAAACATATTAAGAGTATTCATAATGAAATTACAGATTCGATGGAATACATATATGTATCGCAGTAGTAGAGTAGAGTTCGTGCTTAATTTGTATGGTTATATAAAAGGCAATTTTTGTCTCATCTTTGTGGATGATAACAGAGCACCACCGGTGCATTATTAATCGGGAAAGGTGGCGGGGGACGCTCACTCACTAAGAATTGGAATATCCAACATAAAACTTTAATGTTCGAAATCATTAGATAAACCAAACTTATTCCAAGCCATTACACAAAAGTACAACATCGCCTAAGCTTAACACATGAAAGCAACAAGCTAATGCCCAGAATTCACAAAGATCATCAGACGTAATATGGAAATCGAAGAACAATTTCATTTAGTTATACCAAAAGGATAAATCTAAGTAAGCTACCTTCCCTTGGGCACGGGTGAGAAAGGGCCTTGAGATTGTTGTGAATGACCGAGTGTCAACATCCTGCACAAATTCCAATCAGAAGGGAATGTTGTCTGTAATGCTTCTGTAAGCTATCCAACACTCGGAGCAGTGAACTGCTTTGGCCACCGAAAAAAGTTGTGGGATGTTTGCCTCACGGCTAAACACCCAATACAGAGCTCCAAAGCCAAGCAGCAGATCGTCCTATATTGATATGCTTCTTGCTCACATGGCACGTCAACAGGCTTCTAAGTTAAACTCCCAATATGCAGCTCCAAAGCTTTCGACTACAAATCCTTTTAAACCAACAATCTGGGGTTGAAATCATCGTCTTCTTCCTCATCATTTTCATTATCATTTTCAGTCCCACTAGCCAAATATATGTCATTATCCCCATCAATATCAAGTCCTTCCTCAATGTCAGATGCAGAATTCACATCAAGAGTACGATGTGCATTCCAATCAGGAGGGAATGTTTTCTGCAATGCTTCCGTAAGCTCTCCACCTGTTCTCTCAATCTTGCGTAAACACTTGGACCAGTGAACTGCAGTGCCCATATCCACAGTCAACTCAGCTTCTATCATCTCTCTGCATATTGATAGAATGCCAGAATAGATGTATGCTTCAGCAACAGTAGCCCTTGACAGAAGGGATGTCATCAAGCAGTGATATATAGCTTTATCAGGCTTCAATCCTGCCAACTTCATTTCCTCAAAGCATCTCAAAGTCTTTTCAGGAAGAGATGCACGTGCCCAACCATGTATCAATGTAGTGTAGGTTTTAACATTTGGCCTCACTCCAAGAGCTTCCATTTCCTCTATCGTTTTTGTCGCTCTCTGAAAATGCAAAGTGTTACCATGGTCAAAAGACATGCATAATTAATAAACATACAAATACAGCTATTGTAACATACACAACAAATGACTCAAATGCTCCAGCTCCTTAACAGGGTCAAAAGAAGTTCCTCACGATGCCAGTCATTGATGAGAAACTCAGAATGCAAATTGCCATATCAGAAAATGGCCTTGTAAAAGCAATTAAGTGTCATGTCTCTAGGCCAATACTTCAACAAATTTTTCTTCCTCTGGCATTTTTTTTTTTTTTTTGAAACAAATTAAAAGGTTCCTTTTGCCAAGGAAAAACAGATGCAGATACCTGAGAAATTATATGATGGAACACATTTCAATCAGATTGTTAAAAAAAATGTGAGCTTTAATCAACTTTGGAATGCAATGACTTTATTGCCATCAAAGTTTAAATTTTCATCTTTTTACCCTCACTAGCAATGTAAAATTAATAGACAGACAACTACAAGTCAATCTGCATACCTGCATATCCCCAGCCTTGCAACAAGCATTTATAAAAGAAGTGTAAGTATGAATGTCAGGTTCCACCCCTTCTTGTTTCATCTGCTGGATAAGGTCAGCAGCCTCCCAAACATCACCTCTTCGAGCCCATCTACAATGGAATAAGAAATAAATCCAGAAACTGAAACTAGCAGCTGAGAGCACAACAAGCTAAAAAAGGAGATTGACCGTACAAGTTTCCCAAACCAATGGCAATCAAAGTAAGCATAAAATGCTTTGACATAAACCACTGGTAGGCAGACAAAAAATGAGGAAATGAAACAACTTGGAACATTGTTTGAAGGGGAGGGGACAAACATATGTAAGTGTACAAACCACGGGAAGGGGAGGGGACAGAGAGAGAGTGCTACATTAGATTGCATAATTTTTCAGTTTGATTAACTCATACCCGTCAATTAATATGTTATAGATGAAAGTGTTCCTTGAGATCCCTTGAGCACTCATCTCTTTAGTAACTGCTAAAGCACTTTGCATCCTGCCTGACTTGCAACATGACTTCAGCAATGCCTCATATGTGTATACATCAAGCTCTAGTCCCTCACATCTCAGCTTGGTGAAATATTCAAAAGATTTTCCAGTGTCACCTAATGTAGCATAACCATGCATGATGGTTGTGTATGTATGTTCATTTGGACTCACACCTGCAAGTTGCATCTCATCCAATATTTCAACAGCCTTCCCCATCTGCAAGAATCAAAGGAAAAACAAGATTATTTCTACTACAAGATCTGCAATATGATAATGCTAGAATACTTATGGCTAGGCAGCTATAGAGGAGTAACCCAACAGTTAAGACCTTGGTCTCAAGTAGTGGAAAAGCACACAATTCCATTCAAACTCATTTTCCAAAATCTGTGGAGAATACCAATAGAAAAACCATCCATCAAAAAATTGGCATTTACAGTGTGTCAAGCAGTGGCCAACCTTATCACCTAAATCAATGGTCTGAGGTTAGCTTCCATGGTGAAGTTTGATAAATGCAAAACAAGCAATTATAGAATCATTACACCTAATACAAAGGTGAAAAAATTTTCATGATTACATTTTTATTTTACTTCCAGACAAAAGTTCCAAGAATTTGCAATCAACTCAATTGATTTTATAAACAGAATTTTGAAGGTGTGAGGCAAGGTTTTTTTTTTTTTTTTTTTGTGAAGTTAAGGAAACGTTTCAGAAGGCAACCTTATAGACACTAGCATATTCTAACAAATCTCTTTAAACATGCCAGCCATATTAACAAAAAACCTAAGAAATTGGTGATGGCCCACATTGAATTGGGTTATTACAGAAAGCATCAGGACATCAACAAAAAGGGAATTGCAAATCTACATCCACATTTCAAGACAGGGTCTGCCCTAGGTTCTGCACAACTTATTGAACTAGCCTCAATTTACCTGACACTTCTCAACAAGCCCAAGAATCAATGCATTGTAAGTGTGAACAGTTGGAATGCAACCACTTTGCCTCATCATCTCAAAAATCTCTAGTGCTCTTCTCATTTCACCAGCTCTAGCATATCCATGTATAATGGGCATAAAAGTGCGTGTAGTAGGCCTATGCCTTTCCTTCTTCATTTCCTTCACAGTGCAGATGGCACGATCCATGTTTCCCATTCCACAGAATGCCTTGACAATGTTATTATACATAATCACATCTGGCTTCAAGCCATCTTTAAGAGCATCTTCAAAAATAGCAAATGCATTGCTCCAATCTTTCAACTTCAAGAATCCATTGATCAACATGGAGTATGTCTTCAAGTTATGTTTTATGCCAGTGGATTCCATCATCTTGCTAACCTCCAGGGCTTTTGAAACTTTCCCAATCTGAAAAACAAAGCAGATTGTTCAGCACAATGTTAAGTTACCAATTATAAAGAATAGAGAGGGAACCTGATCAACTGTTGAAGCATGTAGTGATGGTGATTACTATTCATAAGAAAAGAAAAAATGCAGCCAAAAAATTTAACCATACTATTGCCAAATTATTTTACATTATCAAAATGAGTGTTTCAGAAGCAAAAAGAAAACCTAAAGAGCAGA
This sequence comes from Rhizophora mangle, assembly GCA_037832345.1. Lineage (NCBI taxonomy): Eukaryota > Viridiplantae > Streptophyta > Magnoliopsida > Malpighiales > Rhizophoraceae > Rhizophora > Rhizophora mangle. Next base: position 166,964 of record JBAPLJ010002022.1, on the reverse strand, counting down.
CATACAAAATGTCATGTCAATTTCAACATAGATTGGGCCTCGCTAGCAAAGTAACAGTTGTTCTATAGCATAACTCACCCAAAAAGGGGTGGGGGAATGCCATATTATGGGAATGAACAAGCTGCAACTGGTGGCAATTCTAAAGTATCAAAATGGTGGGCAAATTTCAAGAGGATTTTTCTTCTCTTTTCTTTGTCCTCATTAAATTAATTGTTTTCCAATCTCTATAATTAAAAGTAAATGAATTTTTTTCTTCCAGGAAAAGTCAGCCAATTCATTTTGGGATGAGTGCCTATATGACAACAGGAACCAGTTGCATCAGATGAGTTCCAGCAAATAGTGAAATAAAATATCATTTTAAGTGGCCCCATTGAAGCAACTGAATAAAAATGATAAAGAAAAATGCAGTCAATAACTTGTCTCCCAATATACTAAAAATATTTAAGCTGACTTTTGTATTTGATACCCTTGCTATGAAAACAAATATAATGTTTGGCAATTTAGCAAAGAGGAAAAAACAATTCCAGAACTCCCTAAGCTTCCAAAATTAAAGCTAATAGGATACACCACCCTGGGCAATACTGTCAATAAACAATTAAACCCAAAAGCTTAAGTGGTTGAGAAAGACCCCTGAATAGATCATATATTAAACTTTAACAAATTCCCTCCTGTGAAAGTCCAAGTCTCTAGGGCTGGAAGCCTAAACAAACAAGGCTCTCTTGGGCTCTAGAGATTCACAATTAATTAACACTTAACTGTGAGGGTACAGTGATTTGAACTCATAATTGCATGGTTACTAAGGCCTTGATACCATGTCAAGAAACCATTCAACATAACAGCTTCAACTATTAGGTGAGACCTATAATGAATCACATATTGAAGTCTAAAAAATATCATCTAGAGTAACTAAAGGAACAGACTGTGCATATAAAAGCATACACAATAGGTAAATGTGACCCAGTATGTATAATCACATGCACGCATAAGCACACCCACACCCCACCTTCCACCAAAAAAACAGAAACAAAGCTTCTGGATTGAAAGCTTTACCTTTGTGTACAGATTAATGAGACATCCATAGCTGACAATTGAAGGCACAAATCCACATTCCTATGACATAAAATAAAGCAATTCAAAATGAACACTAATGAATAACATGATAAAACACTCCGACAGTATGGCACAAAATCCTTGCATCCTGGTAGAAAGTTGCATGATCTCGAAAAAGGAAAAACATTTAATTTAATGTCTTTAGGGTCTAAAGCAACGACTCAAATATTCCTCTACAATTGATCTTAGGAGCTTAGTTCATTACAAATAAACATGAATATGTACACCAAACTTGCAAGCTTGCACAATTTCAGAACAAGCATAAAAATGTGGCGGCCATGTAATCAGCCATGGGATGCACAAGAGTCTTGATAACTCCTTAAGTGAGAATAAAGGAATAGCAACCCAAAATGTTACACATGCATTTCAATGGCAAAATCTACAATTTGCAGAAAGCAGTCACAACATAAATAATCAAAGATTCTGTTGCTGATGAGCGTACCACTTCACACTGCTGTAGTGTTAGATATATGGAACCATTCTTAATAAAATGGAATGCGCCCAGAAAACCAAAGCCCATTTGACAGCGTTGTCTAACAATGACACACAAAATATCAAATGTATCTTCAACACATAAAATATTCCACAATTTTATGTGCATTTGTGTGTGTGTGTGTGTGTGTGCAGCTCACATGCACATACACTTCACCTTATCACCATGTATGTATGCCCTCAAACACAAGCATCACATTACATTAGATAACCCTCATAAACTTTATCACCTTTTATCTTTACCTTACCTTAAGCCTCTCAAATACAATTAAACATTTCTCTTCATTGCCAATCATGGTGTAACCATCCATCATGGTATGATACACATCGATGGGAGCATCTATACCTTCTTCTTCCATCTCCCTCACCAAAGCTTCAGCTTTATCCATGTTGCATGTTTGACTGTAATTAATGGAAAGGAATGAAGTTAATAGTTATGTACTTATGAACATTGACAGTAATAAAGTCCGCCAGGCAGAAAAGTCTTCAGGAAAAAAAATAAAATTTGAAGAATACACATGTCCTCAAAAATCTACCGATGGGAGTACCAAAAGGCCTAAAGAATCATAGCAAAATCTATGGAATGTGCATATATGTATGTACAATGACAAGAACAATATGGAACTGGAGCCTGAGTTCTACGTACTAACCAATAAGCATAGATTATATTTCCATAGATAACAGCATTCAGGTTTGTATGTTTCTCTCTTGCCTCCTGAAAACAATGGCCTGCAGCTCTTCAAAAACATGAGACTATATCAGCTCACAGGGGAATCCACTGATGCAACCAGCACATATGCTCTTACCCAAAGACAACATCAAGAGAAATCCATAGGCAGATACAAAATTCTTTGTACATTAAATAACATAGCACTGTAATGCAGACAACCACATTATTTCAGCCAAGCTGATGACACTCGGCAAATTGTCAACTTCATTGGAAAATGCGCTTTGACAAAGACCAGTCACATAAACACCACATGCAGGTGATGCTCCTTTTTTCCATCTTTCTCAATCCACCTTAATATAAGCAAAATACTATCATAACTGATCTCCTAGGCAAGAAACCATACTGATTTTTGGAAAATAGAATAGAACATCTTATTCCATGCCCAACAACTTGACCCAAAATTTTTTAGTATGACTCACCAATTTACTGCTCCCATAATACACAATTCAAAGTATCTTCTTTGTTTTTACAATTCAAATATAAACTATAGTTACAACTATAGGATATTTTTTTTTTCTTCAATATTTTATCAATGCCTGAAAAATTGCAACTACATCAGTCAATGATTTCCTAACAGATATGGAACATTAAAAATGAAATATGGGCTAACTAGAGTACTTTTGTTTTAGATGGCAATTATCATCCAGAAAAGATTTAGACCTTATAACTTTGAGTTAAAAATTCTCTCGTAACATATGCAAGAATGATAATTTTAAAGGTGTTAGGATGGGATGAGGCCTGATCCAAGGCTTTCTAGAAAAAGCCACTGCAGATATCCAAACCAAAATTTATCAAACCAGAAACTTCAAATGGCTTAAATAAGTGATCAAAATTAACAGCATTGGCAAATCAATGAAACAAATAGACTTTTAATGAACAGCGGCTAGTTACTTACTCAGAATTGCCCATTTTGGCAAATCCTCCCACAAGTATACTGTAAGTCACCAAACTCATTTCAAAGCCTTCTTCCTTCATTTTCCTGACACAAGACAATGCTTCTTCCATGTCTCTACCAACTGCATAAGCGTGAATAAGGCTGCATGCAATGAATCACATCAATGATGAAAAAAGGATAAAGAAAGAGTATGATATCTTGAGCTATGAGGGTCTATTTTCTCATCAGCTAAATCAAAATTCTATTTGGGCCAATGCCAAATTACAAGATGAATAACAAAGAAATCCCAAAATTATAATAACACTTAAGGAAAAAAGAAAAAAAGTCCTGGATGATATCTGAATTTATTATATTCTCATAATAACAGTGTTTGGGTTCAGCTTTCAGAGAGGTAAAATTGTTCCAAAGATAATCACCTCTTTGAAATGATATGCATCACAACAAATTATATACATCAAACACAACTTAGAAATGCCTTCTATCTAAAGAGACAAAAAGTCCCCTACTCCATCCCTCCTCAAAGTTGTAGAGTGTTCCATACCCAATTCCATTACTCATTTAGTTTCCCAAATCAACCCTCATAGGAGTGGCCCCTGCTGGTTCCAGTTTGATGGTGCCTTTTGCAGTCCCCAACTTCTATTATACTAATTCCTACATAATTCTTCTACTCGTAAATACAAAGTTGCTATAGGAAAATAATAAAATTGGCGAGAAAAATATTGACTGTTAAGAATTCTACAACCATTACTCCTATATTAGCTTCTTGGCTGGATTATGTTGTGTCAAAAATATACCTCGTGTATACATGTGAGGATGGCTCTATTCCCCTTGCTCGCATGCTCTCAAATGTTTGACGTGCACGATGCATATCTCCCCGTCTTGCATAATAGCTCACCATTAATCCAAACTCCCTTCTAGATGGCTAAATATTATGAAGCCAAATTTAGCAAATAAATATTGAGAGAGAGAGAGAGAGAGAGAAACAATTACAAAAAAAGAAAAAAGAAAAATTGTGGGCAAGGTTTCAGATGGAATGTTCAGTTTAAATCAACCAGATAGCAAAGTAGAACTTAGGAATCCTTGGAGGATTAAGCACTTGCACTATAATCTCATCTAATTTATGAGGTTGATCAAAAATTAGTATCTCAACTTGGGATTTTAATTTAGGCATCCCAATCAGGGATTTAGGCCATTAAATTGAATTAGTCTTAAAAGACTTTCATAGGACTTAGGACCAGGTAACATCCTCAACAAACATCAAAATCCCTTACAGAAATTCAATCATGTGCAATAGCATAGGTAATGATACATCAAATTAAAAACAACGAAACTGTATAAAATGAAAGTAAAGTGTACACAAGTCTAAAATTGAAAGTTTCAAAGGCCTCTGACCTTGTTAATCATCTCGAAAGCAGTAACAACGGCCTGCCAATTCTCCGGCTGTGTCTCTAGAACCTTCTGAAAAGCCTTTCTGTAGCGATCCCTTGACTCATGCCACTTTGACCTATACTCTTCACCACCAGCACCGCCTTCCAACACCCATCTCTTCCTTTCCTCTGACTTCGCTTTCAGCCTCCTCCCGTCGTCCAATTTCACCGTCAGAACCTTTCCGTGGAACTCCATTCCGTCAAACTCAACAGCCTTTGCAGCAGACTTGTTTGCCATTGCACCATTGTATATAACAAACCCAAAGCCCGCATTTCTTTCAGTTTCGTTGTGGCCTTTGATCAATATTACGTTCTTTATTGGACCAAATTGGCGAAAGACCTCGGAGACTTCATGCTTCTTTATCCAGCTGGGTAGATTCCCAACAAATACCTTTCCTTCTTGCAGGAATTCTGTTCTTGATGATTGTTTATTTTCTTCGACTTGGTTTTCCTGGGAAATTGTTTCTCGGATTTGGGTTTCTTGTGGGGCTGGAGGAGGAGGAGGAGGAGGAGGAGGAGGAGGGGAGAGCTTGCTGGAGAGGCGGAGTTTAGTGGAGAGAGCGTAGGAGCTGGTAGTTTTAGTGTGTTCGGTGGTGGTGGCACCTGCGTTTGGTGGAGGTGGGTTGGGTACATAGGAGGGAGTTAGAAGTCGGTTTCTAAGAGGGTTTTTGCTTTTGGAGACTTTGGGAGCGAGGATGGGAGTGGCCTTGAGCGCATTGGGACGGCGGACAGAGGTCGAAGATTCTGCCGGATTGGGATTGGGCTCCTCCGGAGGTGGTGGTTTGACGGATAAGGAGACGGAAGTGGTGGTGGAGCAGCCGTGCTTCGCGGTGGTCGAGAAGGGATTAGAGAGGTGGAGAAATTGCGAAGATGTGTGGAGGGAAATAATACCCATTCTTCATTGACGTTCTGTTTGTTTCTAGCTAATGGGAATATGAAACATTTCGCTGCTTATATTTTAGATATTTAATACCAGAGATATATTGAAAATTAATTATAAACTTTTATATATTTTTATAATTAAATTTTAAATACTTAAATATTTTTAAAATTTTTTTAAAATTAATTTTTTAAATAAAAAATTTATAAAAATAAAAATTATTACTTTTAGACCAAAAAAAAAAATAGTTCAAAACAAATTAAAAATATATAAATTTTAAATAAAAATATAAAAAATTAAAAACTCAAATATAAAATTTTATAAAAATTTAAAACAAATTTTAACCATATCCCTTTTAATATCATCGTCAATTCAGCGTCATCTTTTTTGTTTTTTTCTGAACAATTATATAATTAATGTTTAATTTATGAATGTTGGCAATTTGAAAAGAAATTTTATATCCAAACTATTAATGGGAATTTTTAAAATTTTAATCAACAACCAAACGAAGAACTTCCTTAAATCACCCAAACCAGTAGAAGGCAGTTACGAACTAGTTGTAGACGTTTTGCGAACGACTAAGTAACCGATGTTTAATTTATGAGAATTCGCGAATCGGATCGGGCAGTTCGAAAAGAAGTTTCATACTCTAATTGCTAATGGCAATTTTTTTTAAAAATCTTAATTCAGAACTAAACCATAAACTTTCTTAAATCGCCTGAACGAACAAAAGCTGTTTGCGGATTAGTTGTAGGCATTTTGGGAACAACTATGTAACTGATGTTTAATTTATGAGTGTCCACGATCAAGGTGGCATTATAGAAAATTTTCATAACAAGGAGAGGAATGCATATACCTGATTGCATTCGTAATCCTCTCAATAGAAATTAAATGCTCAAGTAGCCCTTCTTTCCTAACAAGATTTAGGATACTATAGCAGACATAGAAAAACTCATGATTAAAGATTGTGTGCCTCTAACCTCTAGTCTTTGTTTTTAAGTATTTAATGGCTAGATCATTAGAGCTTGCATTGTCAAACTGTTAAAGTCAAAAGCTTAGTTATGCCCTAATCCAAGATACATAACTCAACATTCTTTCTTATAATCTTTTTGTTTAATTTCCAATCGTCATCAATCCAATAAGCATTCAAACACATATAATTAAAATTTTGAATTGAGGTCCATGTATTGATGATTAGGCATACACATTTCTCCTAAAAGGCTTTCTTTAACTTTCAATAATTATTGAATTTTCACTTGATCATTTCTCCAATTGACAATAATTTTTTGTTCTCACCATTACCATGCACTCAATTAATGTTTAATTAATAAAGTCAACCTACAAATAATTAAAGAAGCTACAAGTATACATCACACATTAGACTTTAGATTGATCCATTAGGTCATAGTTATATATATAGGTAAGTACAATGTAAGGATCAATATTGTAATATTTGTCTTAAAAGTTATTTGTATCAAAAAAAACTTACTAGATAACTTTTTCTTTTACATTATAGGTGGAAAAAACTTTTCATTATCATTATTTTGAGTAAATGTCATAAACATATGTGAATCTTAACTATATTCATTCCATCAATTGTAACTTACAACACTTTATGCATACAACACTTTTATTGAAAGTGTAGTACTCTATTTCTAAACTTGTTATATAATTCCATTAAAAATGTTATATATAATTCATAGACTTATCGTATATTTATATTAAAGTGTTGTGCATAATTCTTAAACTTATCATATAATTCACTTAAATTTTCATATATGATTTCTAAATTTGACATTATTTTAGTAAAAGTGTTGTATATAATTTATTTAAAAATATAATATATTATTTAAAAATTTGTTATATAATTTAAAAATTTGTCATACATTTAAATATAAATATCGTATATGTTATTTAAACATATTATATAATTCAATAACATGGTATATATAATTTTCGAATTTGTTATAAAATACAATAATAGTGTGTTATATAATTAGCCTACTCTTATGGGGGTTAAAGAAAATTGACTAAGAATTGGAGATCATTCCAAAACTTTTAATTAGGGATAGAGACAAGTTTAGTATTTATATTCTCGCCTTGACTTTGTCCGCAAAACCAACCTTAAATTATTGAATTGTCCTTCATATAATAGTTAGACAACATTTTTTTATAGACAAACAATTAAATAAATTAACATATTAACTATAATTGTACTTATGCATCCATTCCAACATTTCATGTTCCTTCCTATATTCTTTCTGTAGAACATTTCGTCTTAAAAATAAAAAAAGATAGCCTTTGTTACTCTCATCCTCTATGTCTACATTTTTCTTATTATTTTTTTACAAGCATCCTTAATCCCTATTAGAGATGGAGATAAGATTTTATATTCCCTCCTTGTTAAAAATGACAACTAATTATAAAATGGAGATAAGGATTGAGATAACACTTTTCGCCCCCACTTTGTCTCATTGTGATTCATATATATAATACCCAAACATTAGTATAATACAATAAATGTTCATATATAATTCTTAAACTACTCTTATAATTTATTATAAGTGTCCATATATGATTTATATATAATTCAATTAATAATATTGTATATAATTCACAAATTTGTCATATAATACAACAAAAATGTCATAAATAATTCCTAAATCTATCATTTAATTCAATTAAAAGTATCACATATAATTTTTAAACTTATCATATAATTAATTTAAAAGTATTATATAAAATTTAAAAAATATGTCATATATTTCATTAAAAGTGTTGTATAAAAGATATTCATAAAATTATAGGTACTTACCTAAAACATATACAACACATTAACAAAATTATACGACACTCAAAACTAAGAAGTTACTACCTCATAAAAATATCACATGAAAGATATATGACATCTTTGAAAAGATAGAAAATATATGATAATTTCATTATATAGAATAAAAAATTCTCTTTTTTGAAAAAATTTGTAATTAAATCAAAGATTTTTAATATTATTACCAAATTACAATATAAGGATTACCTATTTTATTCTTTATCATACTAAATTTTGTTCTATAATCTTATGTTTTTTTAGATAAGGTTAATATCAATTTTTACGTAAATTAATAAATATATCACGATTTTTTAAAATTAACAATTTAGGTTTTGTAAAAAATTTTTTATAATAAGTTTATTACAACCTTAAGTTAAGTAGAAGAAAACCATTAGAGGTCGTAAAAGGAAAGTGTTAAGTGTCATGAGCATCAATATGAGCTCATCCCAGGGAGCAAAGGGGTAGTTTGCCCCTAACCTCCATGTTCATTCATCTATGCGTATATAGTAAGGCTGCGTATGATGGCATATTATGCTAAAAATAATAATAATAATTTTGCTCTTTTTAAAGGCAAAAACAATAGTTTGCCCATAATTTTTACCAACCATCTATTTTATTTTCTTTTTCAATCAATCTATCTTGTTTATTTTGTAACTCTTTTTCACTTTTTGTCATTAGTCGTCCATTACGTGTGCTACTTAGCAGTCCAACAAGCATTGCGTTAGTAAAGTTGGATGCCATGTCAAAAATTTTTTATGATGTGGCATTTTTAAAAAATAAAAATAATAAAAATTTGAAAAAAAAATTTAAAAAATACAAAATTAATATATATATATAGACACGCACACATCATAAACTTGAAAATAAAATCTAAAAATTATTTTCAAGAAGTTTAAAATTTTACTAAAAAATTAAATAAAAAAATTTAAAAATTAAAAATCAAATTTAAATTTTTTTGTTAAAAATAGAGAAGTGGTGAGATTTAATTTTTAAAATATTTTTTATTTTTAAAATTTTTAGAATTTTTATTTCAATTTTTGTTATAAATTTGAGATTTTTTAAAAAAAATTATATTTTATTTTAAAATTTTGAATTTCTTTGAATTTATAAAATTTTTATGATATTTTTGAAAGTTTAAATTTTTTTTTGGTAATTTTTAAATTTTTTGAAAGTGCTATTGACAATTTGTTGATATGATATCTAATTATACCTTCATGGTAATTGCTAGACCATTAAATGACTCGTATAAAAAAAAAGGCTAATAGCAAAAGGTGAAAAGAATGACATAAGAAATGTGATGGGCAGTTTTTTTAAAAAAAAAAAAATTCAAAAAAGACAAAAATATTGTAGACAACGAGCAAAAAAATATAAGGGCAGAGAAAATGTAGAAAGAAAAAAACAAATAAATTTTGCCTTTACTTGAAATAAGGAGAGTATGAGAGTAATGTATTTTTTTTTTCTCTCAAAATAATCATGTCATTATGTGGGCATGAAATATAAATTATATTATAAAAAATTAATTGGTAGAATGTTCATGAGGAGTCTAAAAAAAGAATATAAACTATTGGATGAAAGTGATTCTAGTCATACTTAAAAAGAAGAGGGAGGCTATAAAAGTCTCACCCTTACTTCTTTGTACCCATCCAAGATCCAATCCATCAAAGCTTTCAATACTTTTAAAACTTCCATTAGTGTAATAAAAAATATTCTTTTTTAAAACCCTTTTGCTTTCTTGAAAAGTCTCTACTTCTCAAAAACTGTTGCAAAATCAAATTAAGAGCATCAAGGTTGATATTTTGATACCTTAACTACCCTCCTCAACTAGGCATAGAGTATTCGAGGCATTAGCTACCACAACTGGGGAGCTTGAATGCCACAAGAGAAGGAATCCAATTCTAATTAATAGGCAAATGGTACCTAAACGTGAGGGTGTTAGTTGCAACAGCTACTCATCCTTTTAATAACCAAAGAAAGTTTAACCCCCCATTTGAAAAACAAAAATTGACAAACCCAAAATAAGAAAATCCAAGAAAAAGAAAAATTCATCACTAAAGTTAGCTGGCTCCATTCGATTAAGAGAGGAAACATTGAAAAAGAACTATATATACATATACACACACTAAAATGTAAAAGAAAAGATAAATGACGAAGAATCTTCCACATAACTAAGCAACTCTACTCTGTCGAAGTCTATCGTATCATCGTGTACTTAGATAAATCCTTGCAATGGACCCTAACTTACTAGGTGAACTTCCACGCCTATTCCTTAATGTGCCTGCAGCGCCCTAACATTCCCTCCAATAATAGCACCAGAACCTACTCTAACACCTTATTCTCGTATCAACTCCATCAACTCACCAACACCAACAACAAATGGTTTAAAGCCGCCTCCTCAGTTGCCAACTTGTTTTCTTCGTGTATTGTTTCCGTTCATTTACTCATGTTTCCCTTTCCTTTTCTATAACTATTTGATGTTTTTTTTTCATTTGGGAGATTATTTGAAGAGGCAACGTTGATATGTAATAAATTAAATGGAATTAATGTATATATATATATATATATATATATATATATATATATATATACACAAAAATTAATTTATATATTTTAATATAACTAAAATTATCTAACATCAAGCAAAATTTTCTAATTTTTTTAAGAATCTTGTTAGTCCTTTTTTTTAATGAACTTGATTGGTCAAATATTGATTACTTTTTTCTTTTACCATGGACCAAATATTAGTTACCTTAAACTAGGGCAATGTGTTTTTTTCCCTTTATACAATACAATTAGCATTTATAATATGAGGCCTCTTCCAAGAGATTCCAAAATATTTTACTCTTTTGACTATTATAAAAATATGTGATGCGCCTTGATATTTTAATCATTATCTTCTCAAGGCTCAAAAAAATAATGCCACATGTTTTGTATCTTGTTCGGAGAATAGGAAACAAAAAGGAAAAAGAATGAAATAGAGAAAAAAGCAAAAAGATAAAAAATAAAATAAATTTCTTGCATATAACACAATTTCATTAATTATAGTTATCTATATATATAATATTATTAGTTAAAGTGCATAAAACATTTATACATTATCATCTATATAATTTTATAATTTTTTAATAGACCTCATAATTTGTAAAATTTAATATTAATTTAATAGTTAATTTATAATTTTTTAATATATTAATATATGTATATTAGTATTATCAAAATTAAGAAAATATTATATTTATTCCTTTTGATTTATGTGACAACTTCTCATAAATTTCTACTAATAAAAGAAATTTATGAAAAAAGGGAAAAAAATCTCATTTATTTTTCATTTAAATAAGAATATACTTATTACTCTCATTACTCTCTTAAATTTTATTTTCCTTTCCATTTTCTTAACTAAGAAAAAAATTTCAAAAATCTCTACAATGACACAGTGAGTTGAACAAAATCTTTAAAATCTCATTTATGATCATTTTAAATAGGGATCTACATATTAAAAAAAATTAAAATTTTTTTATTTTTCTTTTTTTATTAGAAAAGAGAATTTAAAAAATTAATTTTTTTTTTCGTTTTAATAAAATAAGAGGTAGAAATATACCCTTTTTTTTTTCCCTTTTTTAGGAAAAAAAAATAGAAGTCAAATTTGGGAGAATTTTTTAATTCTTAAAATCTCATTTTATTTTCTCTAATAAGAAAGAAAGAAAATAAATATTTAAAATCTTTACAATAATTAAACATAATTTGTAAAATCTCATTGAAACCTTCTTAAATAAGAATATGCTTATTTTTCATATTGTATTTTCTTAACTAGAAATATAATTAAGTCCCTTTCAACCTTTTTTTCAAGTAATATAAATAGGAACTTATTTATATCCCAATTAACTTACTTTTATTTCTTTATATTTAATAAAAAACAACGAGCCACAATAAGAGTGTTTCATGACTTCTGGACTTTTAATCTTTTCTAGTTACTTGTTCAAAAAGTGTTATGTTTTTTTTTTCAATCTTCATTTTTTTTTTCAAGACTTTAATATAAATATACTTTATTGTGTAGAATAAACTAGCATTTTATCATAATATTCTTTATTCTTTCACTTTTATATCACTATTTTGTTTGTAGAATAAACTATTATTAGAATGGTAATATTTTGTTTGTCAAGTGTTGTAGCAATGTTATTTTTGTAAAACTAATTAGTTAGAGTTTCAAATTTTTTAAAAAATTACTTATATTAAGTGTGAATATTAATTTCAATATATAATAAAATAATTAAATTTTATATTAACCTCTAACTAAATTCTTATGAGTACTTTCTAATGAAATATTATAAACTTTCAACCTTAATATATATTAGTATTATAAAACTTAAGAAAAAGTCTCAATTATTTTTTCTCTATTATGTAACAATTTCTTTTTAATTTATAAATTAAGAAAAATAAAATTAAAAAAAAAAGCTTCTTCCATTTTTTTTTTAGTTTTTTTATAAAACTACACAAAATTTAATTCTCTTTATTTTTTATCTTTTTTTGAAAAAAGAAAAAAATAATTTAATAATTTTTTATTTTCTATATCATTTAAGTTTTCTTTTAAAAGAAATATTTTTAATTAATTAATTATACATAAAAAATTAAATATGTGTTAATATCAATAATCAATACATTGATTACTACAACATACACTAACAAATCTATTTGATGGCCTTAAAGTTCTTGTTCCTGATTTGTTATTGTTCCTAAGCTAAAATTATTTTTGACTCCTGAACGAAGACTGACTTTGTGAGTTGAAGGGTCTCGACTCTAGAATTTCAATTTCATTCGGAGCCCAATTGATTAGGAATAAAAAAGAAGAAAGATTTAAATTTTACCTTATTCTGGTTCTTGGGAAGCTGGACAACATTTTCAACCAACGTTTATCAGTTGGTGATACTGACTCGCCACCCCATGATGCTCCTCCATCAGCTTCGGTCGATGACGTGGGAGAGTTCTTCACGATGGGGAATGTTGGCAAGCAAGGGCCGATCTTCCCCTAACTTATGATTATGAATGCATACTACGCTTAATGGTAAGTGCTGTTGCCCCCTTCCCCTTCCTAGGTATTGAGTTCGAGACTCTACGTGAAACGCTGAGTATTCTTTGTTTTCACTTCTTGACTTCTCAGGAGACTTGCAGAGTTGCAATGTATTTTTAAAAATTCTTTTTATTATTTGTTTTTTGCTCTGTTTATTTTCATAATTATTCCACTGAACTTTTCTTATTATATATATTTATATATATATATATATATTTAAAAATCTTATTCTTTTTTTTTTCTTAATGTAAGTCTTGTCCACACTCTTTTACAATTATTTTTATCTTTTAATAAAAAAAATTATCAGTAAGAAATATTATTGAAGAGACAAAAAAAAAAATGTAGAAGCATAAGCATAATATATATTCAAACATGTATTCATTTGTGAAATTAACTTTAATTTTACTAGTTATAACGATTGTAGTAAAAACAACATTTTTTACAATGAAAATCATAAATAATTTAATGTAGAGTCACATGAAAGATAAATGATTAAATAATTGTAAGGATACTTATATTAAAAAGATATATTTAATTATATAAAAAATAAAAAGAATGTTTGAAAACATTAAAATTCATAAATAAGAGTTATAATGTTTATTATTAAGAATAATTAAATTTTTTTAAATTTTCTTCATATATATTAATTTTGTTATTGTATGCATATAAAATTTGCCCTCTCTGAAAATGTTTTCTAAAACCTTGCAACAAGTCTGGAGGCCATCTTTAATTTTTTTTTTTTTTAGGGATATGTTATATTTGGAAAAGAAATGCTAGAAATTATCCATGTAGGACAAAATAAGTATTAAATGATTTAATACTTATGACTTACGAGAATAAAGTAGATTTATTTAATCAATAAATAAAATTATTGTGGAGAGACATATTTCTGTTAAATGCAAAGTTGAAAACAATAAGTGAGTATCTTTACAAAGCATACCTAAGTGCTCACATGGATATTCATGCTTAAGTTTCTTACAAGAATATTTCAATAATTAAAAAGTTAAACATTTATTTCATAAATTTTAAGTTCAATTAATAATGGAGAAGTTTTACTTTCGTTAGGTTCATGCTTTCTTTTCTTTTGTGTTTTATTTATTTATTTTTTATTTTTTTATTTTCACTATCTCTACTAACTAACTAACCGACCAACCACGTTCTCCCTCCCTCCCTCTCTCTCTCTCTCTCTCTCTCTCTCTCTCTCTCTCTCTCAGTGTGTTTTGCTTTACTACTTACGCTAGCTTTAGCTTTTGTTAGGTTGGGGGACTCTGCAAATAATGAGTAGCACATAAGCCAGAATCTCAAGGTCACAAGCACACACTTTTTGCTTTACATGGGGAATTGCCTTAATGAGCCCAAAAAATCTCCGTACGATCTCGGCAAATCTGCCCCCGCCGCCGCAGCTACCACTGTTCGCTTGTACAGCGGCTCCTCCTCTTCCGCCGCCGCTACTAGCACATTCACTTGCTACTATCTCCGCTTCGCCCTCCTCTTTAAGAACGTATCTCTTGAAGTCATCCCCAGCGAAGCTCATGATCAACTCACGCTTCAAATTGGGTCGGAAACCGTCTCGGGCTCCCGAGACACGCTGCTCCGCTTCGTCGACGAGAAATTCCCGCGTCCGCCGCTTGTGGTAGCGGGTACATATATGAGCGACGAGTTCGGGGAGACGACGCCTTTGGCGGTGAGAGCGGTGGTGTTGCAACACAGGAGCATTGTGTGGCACGTGAAGAGGATGGTGAGGTGGGCCAGCGATCTGGCCACGCGCAAGGGAAGGCGGAGCGTCGATCCAGCGGCGGGGACTCAGAAGATGGAGCTGACCAAGTTTTGGAATGGGTACTCGCAGTTGCTGGAAGTGATGCTCGAGCACGCGCAGATGGAGGAGCGCGTGCTCTTTCCTCTCTTTGAATCGGCTGACCGAGGTAGTAATTAACTACTAATTAGTTGGCGCCATTAAGGCTAATTCAGGACTAAATATGCCTATTAACCACTGGAGCTTGCTCACAAGCCCCATGTGGCCAATTTTCCCTCCTATCATCTCAGAAAAATAGAGGAATTATGGGCAATTTGGTTGCTGGTGTTTTAAGATCCGTGGATCTTAATTATTATTTATATTTATATTTATATATAATTAATTAATTTGCTAGTATTCTCATGTTGTATGGTTTTCTTTTTTTTTTTTTGACTAAAAAGAAAGCTAAGTTTGTTTGAATATGGTATCTCCTAGACACTTTTTTTTTTTATTTGTCTTTTGGAGCTTTTCTTTGGAGGTGAAATTAATTAAAAATAAATAAATAAATTGATTCAGTGGAATGCCTTAAGAAATTCTATTATGTACCTGTCTTATGAGTGGACAGTTGGGACAACTATGTTAAGGAAATTAAAAATGTGACCAATTTGGATGGTGATATGCACTTTGTGCAGGGTTATGCAAGGCAGCAAATGGGGAGCATGCAAGGGACCTGCCCATCATGAATGGCATCAGGGAGGACATCAAATGCATTGGAGCTATGGACACTAGGTGTCCCGACTATCGAGAAGCTCTTTGCAACCTTTCCGGCCGCTTAAAATCATTGCAGGTGCCCCATCTCAAGCACTAGTCCGGAAAAAAATAAAAGCCAAATGTGTATTGATCCGTGTAGTGTAAGCCAAGCAATATAGCATTATCTATCAAGAACTGTACCTTAGAGTTGCGTCCATTGCGTTAGTTCAAAATTTGGCATTTGAGTTAAGTAGGCATGCTACCCAATTCTTGAGAACACCGTTGAATTCAAAATGTCGCACGACACTCTCACAATATGGTATGATATCTGGAGAAGGGTTAGCTTAATTAGTGTTTTCTTTTGTTTTGTTAATGGTGTAATTAGGAGAATTGTAAAGGGCACTTCCTGGAGGAAGAAAGAGATTTACTGCCGTTGGTGGAGGCGATTGAGCTGAGCAAAGAGCAGCAAGCAGAGGTATTGGAGCAGTGTTTTGATGCGATGCAAGGGGCTCACTCCCGTTTGTTCAAATTTCTGATTGAGGGGCTTGCGCCTCGAGAGGCCATGCAGTATTTGGACTTGATCCTCAGTTGCAAGGGCGAAGAATTCGCTGTCTCCTTATTGCGCAGAATTGTTGATTGAGATCCATAACTATTTGCTATTTCTATCTATTTTTTTGTCACGTGTATACATAAACAAGGAGGCTTTGCTTCTGGTGCCTCGTTACGGTTGCCGAAGATTGTTGTTTTCTGTATCAATTGGCCTTAGAATTTCTCAACTCGTGCTATTAAAATATTTTCAAACAATTTTCTTATTAAAAACTTAATGGATTTGATTATGAGAAATGATTTTTATGCATTTACTTCATTATTAAATTTTTTAATGAAACCTATTCGTGCCAGTGTTTACCCTCGACTTCAAAATTCTTTATTTTCATTTCCATCTTTCAAGGCTCAATTTTAATCTGCGAAAAAGGATTAAATAAATTGTTTGAAGTGAGAGGTTTATTGGGTAGTAGATAGAATGTTTAACCAGAGGAATTTGACTGAATAAGAAGAATTTTCTTCCATATTTTGAAAAATTGAAATAACTGAATCAGGATTTTATTTTATTTTTTTTAATTTTCAAACCGAATTAAAATTGATAGAAGAATTGAACCAACCTAAAATGGTTTAATTTGGTTTGGTTCAGCTAATCGAAAATAAAAATATTTTATTTGTAAAATAAAACATATTTTAATATTATAAATTTAGTTTGTAATAATAAATAATATAAATAAACCATATTTTAAGACTATAAAATAATTTTAAAAATAACTAAAAGCATTTATTTTTGGTTAACTTAGTTTTGAACTTTTGAAAGTGGATTAAATTGAAAAATTAAATAGTTTTAGAAATTTAATCGGAACAAGCTGTTTATCATTTTGATAATAAATTTAAAATATTTTTCAAAATATGTGTACAAATAAAAATATATTCATAGATGTATCCATTTTTGTATTTTTGAAAAAAAGGAAATTATTGAGCATAAAACTTTTAATTAAATACAACAAAATGAAACAATATATATAAAGGATAATATTTCACTCTGGTTGCCAAGATGGAGTAAAATTAAATATTTATTATTATAATCTGATTTTCTTTTTTTAAAGAGATCCAATCTTTTCTTCAGAATTTTGGATTACTATTCATTCTTTCGCATTTTTTTCTCCATCTAAAAAAAATATTAAAAGACCTAGATTAGTACCGTTTGCTATACAGTGCATTTGCAGTTCGAAACGACGTAGTATTAGTTTAATTGATATTCCCAGACTCCTCACTTTCGGCTAGCCGCGACTGTTCTGACTGCTCACCTCGAGTCGCTGATTAACACAGAAAGAGAAAGAGGGAGACATTAATGGAATCGGAATGCCTTATGAGTCCCAAATGGGCGTCGAAGCCTTGCATAATGGGAATCGATGAAGCTGGCCGCGGCCCTGTTCTTGGTCATTCTCGTCTCTCTTTTTTTGTTTCTCTTTCCTTTGTTCTTATTTTTGTTTCTTTTTGTTTTTGTGAAAAAAGGAGAGAGAGAGAGAGAGAGAGAGAGAAAGTTTGATGTGAACGGCATTTGTTTGTTTTCAGGGCCCATGGTATATGGATGCTTATACTGTGCTCGCTCCTACGAGAAAACTCTTTCTACCTTGAACTTCGCTGGTTTGACATCTTCTTTTTTATTTACTTATTTAATTGCATCTAGGATTTCTTTAATTTACAATTAAAGCTCTTGCTTTTTGTCTTAATTAACTTCATACTGTGATTGGAGTTTGTGGTTTTTATTACCAAATTGGTGTTGAAACGAATAATATATATACATATATGTGTGTGTGTCTGTGTGTAGATGTTAACCTCAAGGGTGAAGCTGCATTTTTCCTTTTGTTTTTTATCAAAGGGTTTGTTTATCGACTGGTTGCATCTTCCCCTTTCATGGTTTTGATTCAAAAGTTGGATGGGTTGGATGTCCCATGCTATTTGTTTTCAATCAAATATCTGCAGACTCAAAAACCCTGAAGGAAGAGAGGAGGGAGGAATTATTTGAAAGCTTAAAGGCTGATGAATCACTTGGATGGGCCGTTGACATCATTGATCCAAGGGTGCTCTCTTCCAAAATGCTACGGAGGTTAGTGGGTTAATGCACTTCACTTTTAGTATTTATAGGCTTCTTTTTTTTGTTGTGGTTTTCATTTTTCTTTTACTTGTTCTCAATAGGGACAAGATAAACCTGAATGAGATATCACACAACTCTGCAATTGGCCTTGTCGATAGGGTGCTAAACATGGGAGTCCTTTTGACTGAGGTAAAAAAAAAAAAAAATTGTTACTGAAAGGATGTGCATCTTTCTTCATGTATGTTAGTCCTCCAAAGTGTGACTCTCAAGTATTTTCTATCACAACAATACATCCTGTTCTACAAACAAAACTGACAAGTCTTTTCAAAATGAGCTGGTAGATTTCCAGACAAGTTTGTATATTACAAAGGGGAAAAAAAGAGAACAATGTGCAAGCTACTGCTGATGCATTATTTTCAATGCTTTGCTTCGAACAAAACAGGTGCAAACTACTTTGGTTGTGTTAGCTATCTGCATTTGCTTGATCTGTATGTTAGCATGGAAAGGAAGCAAATGAAGAAATGTCCTTGGTAGATATTGAACAGAATGAGAAGAAAGCATTGCCAGTCCTCTCTTTTGTTTCTTGCAAGAACTAGATCTAGAGAACTCTTGTCCACGAAGTGACTGT
The DNA here is from genome assembly GCA_037832345.1 of Rhizophora mangle. Taxonomy (NCBI): domain Eukaryota; kingdom Viridiplantae; phylum Streptophyta; class Magnoliopsida; order Malpighiales; family Rhizophoraceae; genus Rhizophora; species Rhizophora mangle. The sequence goes on along the minus strand of JBAPLJ010002022.1, from coordinate 147,790 downwards.
AACACAGTCATTGCTTATTCCTGCTTGCGGAAGAGCATGACAGAATATTTCCTTCATTCTTGGTTGTCTATTTGCAACTTCATTGATGCTTTTCTATGGGTCCTTTTATACTGAAATCTGACGACCTTATAAAGCTAGCAAATGCCTATAGCAGCAATTCATGGTGATAGTGTATTTGAAAGTATGTAATTCAACCTTTGTGAGGCCATTTAAGCATGATCAGTGTCAAGCCATCATTTTCAGTCTTATACATTTTAACATTTAGCTCAAACTAGTGGAGGTCAGTTGAACTCTTTTTCATCACTGCTTTGGTTGTCAGATCATAGGTTGTAAATACATTTCTATACAGGCCATCATTCCACCACAATTCTCCTCATTTATTTGGTCCTTCAGATTTGCTGTGTCATGGCATAATGGATGTTGATGTGTCAACACATTGAAGGTTTATGTAGATACCGTTGGAGATTCTGAGAAGTATAGAATAAAGTTGTCTGAAAGATTTCCTTCCATCAAATTTGTTGTTACAAAGAAGGCTGATAGTATATATCCAGCTGTAAGTGGGGCAAGCATAGTTGCAAAGGTAATGAGCTCTCCCTTGGCCAAATTCTCCTTTTCTGTTTGGATTAGGATACTGTCATGTTAGTGCTAATATGCTGGTTCGCTAGATTTGATTTAGCCCATCTAATTCATGCTAGATGGTTAGAATTTGTATCGGGAAAAGAGGACATATAGTTTTTGTTCAAAAAAAAAAAACATCTTCATTTGGATTTTGGCCTTTTCCTCTAGCACATCTGAAGGAAAAACTAAACAGCCTATTTTAATTTTGATGGTAGAGATCAACTAAGGAGTCCATTGACATTAACTGCCACCATGAGGATGGTCTTGATCTAATGTATGCTTTTCAATTTGTTTCTCTTCTGTCCAACCATACAGGTTACAAGGGACCGAGCACTACGAGACTGGGTGCTGGATGAGACAGCTGAAGATATGAATAGAAACTTTGGTTCTGGATACCCTGGGGGTTAGAAATGTCAAGCTTTTTGATCTCTTTTTGTACTATGTTGATTTCAGATAGTTATGATTTTATTTGTGGAATCTGTTTCTGTTTAGATCCTGAAACCAAGGCCTGGTTGGAACACCACAGGCACTTGGTATTTGGATTTCCATCATTGGTTCGTTTCAGTTGGGGTACATGCACGTCCCATTTCAAAGACATTGTTGAGGTGCTGTGGTAAGTCCCTATACTAGTTTCATATGCAATTTTCATCTCGGTTTTGATACATATCTATATTACTAAGACTTTACGGAATCCATATTTGTTTCTTCTCCTTGAACCATGGGGAGGAGCAAAGTGTGTGGTACTATGGATATCCTGGCCATAAAAGTGAGGTTTATTCAGAATCACGTGAGAATTCAATGGACCCACTTCAAAATGAGTCTTGATTCTTGAAGCTTTGGTCCTTCACTCTTGTTTTGCTTCATTGTCTAGTTTTTTTCAGATAGCAACAAAGGCACAATACTGATCTCCATTTTATGAATTTGGACCACTATGAAGCATGAGAAATTACAGGATAAATTTCAGTAATATTGTTCGGCATGCCATACATGAGATCCATATATTTATTTGTCTGTCCTTCCTAATAAAAAAAGGATGAAACAATTGGATATGCCGAACTTCAATGGGAAATGGTTGTGCCTTTTTGAATTTTTTCCTTTCTTTGCTTTTTAACAGGGAATCTGATAAGACGGATGAAGATGGTTGTGGCAGTAGCAATGGCAAAAAGCAATTGAAGTTGAGTAGTGTTGGTATCACAACGTCAAAGAGGAAGAGTGAGGAGATTGAATCAAGTGGAAACGGGCGGTGCAAGTTTTTTCAGGCACGTAGACTCGAGCAGGTTACACATTTCTAGCAATGTATTTTGATTCTCATCAATGTGTCAGGCTTCACTTTTGTCAGCTACTTTTTCTTTTGATTAAAATCAACGACTTGGTGCATCTTTTATTGCAAAATATTGCTCGTAGAAATACTGCCTGCACATTCGATGGAGATATTCCAATGTGAATTTATGAAAAAGATGGCCAAGATCGTCCCCAAGTCTTTGAACATCTAAAACAAGTAAAAGTTTCATTTAGATTTTAGGCTTATCAAAAAAATCCTTTTTTCTGTTTATCAAATCTTTTGATGTTTTATCAAATCATCAAATATCTTTTGTTTATCATTATCCAAAGTATTATAAATACTACTATTTGTCATTGTACACATGCAATCTAGTAAGAATCATCGAAAATAGATGAAATTTTGTTTAGTAACTTAAAAGCATTTCTCTTATATGATCATTATATGCTTGAAAACTCAATTGTGAAAATAACCATATTAATTTTTCTTTTGGCACGATCATGTACCAATTATATGGTTTGCAAGTTGTGTGTGTGTGTGTGTGTGTGTGTTGAGTTTTAGTACCTATTAGTTATTCTAGTTTATTTCCCATTTAGTATGTTTTGACAACAAAAATTCTTCTATGGTTCTTGTGTTCCCTTATAAATGCATAATAATTATTCTTAAAATTCAACTTAGTTGTACAATGCTAAGAATACAAGTAATAGGTTTCATAGTTTTGTTATATTGAAGAGTTTTATTTTCAAAATTTTATGAAATAACGCAAATTGTATATTTTTGCTTTATACAATAAAAGATTAAAGAGCCTTGGATGTTAGGAAGAAATTGCGCAATGAAGGATGGAAAATATTTTTTTTTTATTTCAAATTTTTGTGTAGATATATTATTTTAAGTTTTGAATGGATAGAGAAAAGAATTCTAAGTGATTTTGATGTTTGTTAAAGAAGTAATTTATGATTGTATAATAAGAGATATTATTATTAATAAAAATATTATTTGATCATTTTATTGTTATAATTATTTATTTCATTTGTTCTTTAAAGTAACTATCAATAACTATTTAATTGAAATTTTGTTATTTTTTGAATAATATAACAATGAATATCAAATTAGTGAAGTGACAATTAAAAAATGTTATACTAGATACATATTATGATGATTATAACTGTTAAATTAAATTTATGATCAACATAGATTATAATTTGTAATTACAATTATATAAACTTATAATAACGATTTTATATGTCATAATAGATTATTTATAATGACAAATTTGAAAATATCACTATATTCACCTCCACAATCTTTTTTAAAAACTTCACTTTAACACTTAGCGGCATTGATTGAAGCAACATTTGTATGACATTTATAAAAAATTGATAATGTAGACCTATAGTGACACTTTTTCTATTTTTTGTAATATATGTCAAACGTTATAAAATACTCATTTTATTATAGTGATTGGAAGTATAACAATATATTAAGTATTTTTCTTAAATGATCATTGTACACTCAAAAAGTCAATTGTGAAAATAGCCATATTAATTTTTTTCTAGCATTACCATGTATCAATTGTAAGGTTTGCAAGGCGTGTGTGTATATAAGACTCATGGCTGAATGATACGCAGCTTTTAGATGATTAGAATTTTTAATTAATGAAACAAGTAGATTAAGAGAATTTTTATCTAAACTTTTCCAATATATTATTGATATTAGATATTTGTCTTAGTTTGGAAAGATATGGCCACAAATTTAGGTTTATGAAGAATTCAACAAGGGAAAATCATTCTATTTTTAATAAACCCAAGAGTTATTACTGAATTTAAAAAAAAAATTATTAACATTAGTATATAATGACCATCAAATCATCATAGTCTCACTTTGTATCTAAATTCTACTATTTAACAAAAGGAAAAATTATATTAGTCATAATATATGACAACCATTATAAGGTATTTAAGAGTATTAATCAATTATTATTATTTGTCCTATTAGAAATCAAGTATTAAAAAAATTTCACAAAATTAGATAACTCTCATCCATTACTTTATCTTTATTTAGAGGGGATAAACAATATTTTGAGCACTCAGTTTAAATTTTATGGAGGAAAAGAGTTTATGTAAATATATGTTTGCTCTTTTCTTAATGAACTTTTCAACTTGCTTCCAATCTCCATTACTCTTAGAGCTATTAAAAATAAACAAACCAGTGTAACACTTATTTCATGGCCTAAAGAAAATATTAAACCACAATTATAGGATAACATATATCTTGTTTTTGTGCAAGTACACAAGAAGAATGGTGAATTGGAATAAAAAGCATATATAGAACAACATGAATGATTTGTAGTACTTAGTCAAGAGAAAAAGGTGTGCAAACTTGTTAAATCTTTGTATGAAGTAAAACAAGCACCAAAGTAACAACACCAAAAGTTTGATCAGTTGGTATTTGTTAATGAGTTTAAGATTAATGAATATGATAAGTGTGTGATAAATATGTTTTATGCATTATATTTAACCTTTTTAGTTAATTTTTCATAAATATACTTATTTGAGTTAATTTTATATTTAAGAGAAGACTAAATGGACTGGAGCAATTTAAAAGCTTAAAAATGTGATTTTGTGAAAATTTGACCGTTAGAGGTTATTTTGAAAATCTCACACTTTAAATATTGTTAGATGGATTTAGGGTCTTAATCAGAATTAAAATAAATATCTTGAGTTTTTTAGAATGAGTTTATTTTTAACTAATTCTTTACTTTCAATCCTCATGTTTTTTTATTATTATTATTTACAATTATATTGTTTGATTGTTAGGATGCATATTAGATAATTTATACTTTATGATCTAATACTAGTTTATAATTCAAGTTAGTAATTACTTGATAATTCTAATACTAAGTAAAAAAAAATAAGAAATTGATATTTATAGTTAAATCTTTATCTAATTTCTACGGAAAACATAATTTAAAATGAAATAAATTAGCTTGTGAATTTGTTATTTAGATTTGACTATTTTTCTTATTTTAATGTTATTAATCAATTTTATCTAAAAACCTTGTCTTATATAGTTTAATTAATAAGAGATTAATTGAAAATTTTGCTTAATTAATAATAAACTAAGGAAAGATTTAGAATAATAAAGGTTTTTTATTATTCTAAATTGAATATTCAATTGAAGAATTTATATTTTGTAAGTTGAATATTCTAAGTTTAATAATTACTTATGTATGTAAGGTCTTAATAATTTCTTAATACTTGTATTCAAAGTAATAAAAGTTAGAAAGCGATTCTTATAAGTATGCTTGTGTCTTATGTGTGATATTGATTGAGACTAAATATAACTTAATGTCATCACTTAGCTGAAATTTAGTAAAAAAATTGGCCTAATGACATAAACCAAGTTTTATAGTTAAATTTGGCTATTGAAAATTTATGTTTTATGAATGCCAAGTTGTAAAAGTAAATATAGGAATGAATTTAGAAAATATTATTGGTATATAGAACTATTAGACCCACATCTAATGGTCAATTACAAATATTTGGCCACCTATGCATTCCCATAGGTTATATAAATCTTAAATCACCGAACTTTCATTTTGTGTCCATAATATCATTTTTCAAATGATTGAAATTATAAGTTTTTCTATTTGCATCTTAATCACCAAACATATTATCATTCAAACATGCATTTCTTCATATGAAACCATTTTTCTATTAATTATGGGTTAATGCTCTAGAATTAGATATTCTACTCACTAACAATCTTAACTAACCACATAAATAAGGAAAAAAGAGAGACAATTATTTTAATTTTATTAATTAACTTTAACTAATATTTAAATTTAAAATTTCTAAAAGCTTAAAATAAGCAATCATTGGCTAATACAACTGGACTATCATCCCACAAAATCAAAATTATAGCCTATAATGAATTACCAACCAAATAATGGGTTAGGGCCCATTAACAATGTACCTAAGCCTAGCAAATTATCAATTTATGCTCAAGAATAGTCTTCTTGCATCAAAATACTAACTAATTTTTTAGTTTGGATTATGAAAATTTTAATATTGAAATTGAAACTTTTAACTTTAAAAAAATAAATAGTTTATTTCACTCTTTATCTTATAATTGAAAATAATAACTTTAATGATATATTTTTTTGTTAAATATAAAAAGAATGTAATACATCTATTTTTTAATATATTTTTTTAAATCACCTACAGAAAAGAAAAAAGATTTCAAGAAACAATAAGGAAAAAAAAAAACAAATGCATCAAATTATCAATATTTACAATTTAAAAATCAAAATTTTTAACACTAAAAAAGAGAATAGTTATCAAATTATAGTAAGCTCACATTGCATTTTAAAGTTCTAGAAAAATAATTTCCATATATAATATTGCAAAAACATACATTTTTATATTTTTTACCAAGTATGTTTATCTTTTCTAAATCTTATTCTTTTAAGAAGTATAGATAATTTTAGATTGGTATTGATCCAAAATATTATTTATAATATTGAAATTATGATTTTAATAATCTAACTAATTAAGAAATTTAAAAAACTTAAAATTTTAATATTTATATATATATATATAAAATACTAATAAATAAAATGTAATTATATGTATATATAAAATATATATATATATAATATTATTATATTTTGAATAATTATATATATAAGAGTAAAAAAATAAAATAATATAATGTATTAGAAATATATGTAATTTAGGTTAAATAAATTTAATATAAAATATATTATAATTTATATATATTTATTTTAAAATAATTGATATATTTTTATTAAAATATAAAATATTTTAAAATAAATAAAATTAATGACTTTTCAAGGACAAATTAGACCAAATTAAAATTTAATTTTTAATTTTATATATCCAACTAATTAATTCATTCTAATTTTAAAAATATAAATTTAAACACATACCTCATAATTACTTAACTCTAAATTTGTTATTAAACAAAGAGAATATGCTAAATATAAATGTAATATAAATCAAACTAAATAAAAAAATTTCATGTCCAAGACGTGCTTAGTTCTGTCCTTAAGGATAATTTTTGCTCCTATAAACAATGTCTTCATTTAACAAGTTACACGGTTATCCTCCCACGATACAACAAATCCTCCCACAAATGTGCACTTTAAATAGTGGGGCAACAAAAACAGTATTAATATGCTTACTTCAACTAATTTCAAAGAGTAGCAGAATGAAGTAAGAAAGGTGTGATTTATGTATTGTGGAAAGGAAGAAAATGCTCCTTTTATACTATTTTTGGTTTAATTTCTCATAAATATGGATATTAAGGATGAAAATATGGTCGATTGTTGATTTACCAACAACTAAATTTCTAACAAACAAAAAATGTTTGATGGTTAGTTTGATCAATACAATTTAAAGGGTCTCAAAAAAAGGTTTAAATTAGGGGTGGACCAACCAAGGCTAGCCAACTATATGGGGTCACACTGAGCCTCTAATATCAGGCTTAGACTTTGGGTCATTTACTTATACATGAGGCTTCTCTTAGATCATTTTATTTTGTAAGGTATAGAACAAATGTTATCTTATAAACAAGTATAACAAGACCTTTCATTTCTAATATGGAATACAAGTCTTTTAAAATATAATGCTTATTTCAAAATTCCCCCATGCATTTTTAAAAAGCTAAATTTTGTTGAGTTAACCAATAAGTATATAATACATCGACTTTAATACCTTTCAGTCTATGGACTAAAGACTAGGATATGTAAGCTTTGATATATAGAATGATGGTGAAATCAAAAATTTCAATGAACCATGAATTCTTTATGAAAAATAATGAGTTTTCCTTTATGTTATATTCTCAAAGATTATCTTTATGAGAGCTTTAGGGATTTTGCCTAGGATCTTATAAGAGTGACCCCACTCCACTCTAATATAGTTGAATTTATCAAGTGTATATTTTAGTTACACACTACTCATAAGAACTATAGAATTCATTTAGTGTATAACCCAACCTCCAACATTGAAATTATTGCATTAGTTACACTATAAAAAGAGATTTTATAATTTTAATAATGCATATAAGGTTAATCAATAACTTGTTATTACCTATATGAACCTACTTCAAGGGATCTCTTATCACATAAGTTAGGTTCTCATCACTCTTGACATGCTTCAAAGGTATTAGTTTCATTTCTCTCAATGTAATTTCCATTACTTTTTTACCTAATGGCTTAATTAGAGGATCTACTAAATTCATCTCTAATTTTAGAAAATCAATTGATATCACTTTATTATTTAGCAACTACTTAACACATCTATCTTTTAGACAAATATGTTTGCTTTTCCTAGTGTACAACTTTCTCTTTACATTAACAATGGTGGCTTAACTATCACAATGCATCGACACTGATGGTGTCAATTTCACGTATAATGGAAAATCCATTAAGAAACTCCTCAACCAATTTTCCTTCACATTAGCCATCTCTAAGGCTATAAAGTTAGGTTTCATGGGAGATCGAGTAATAATTATTTGCTTAGTAGACTTCTAAGCCACTGTTCCACTTCTAAGTCATTGTTCCACTTCTAAAAGTGAAAATATAACTACTTGTAGATTTTATCTTATATGAATTAGAGATTTAATTAGCATCACTATAACCTTCTAATACAATGAGAAATCCACTATATAATATACTATAATTCATGGTACCTCTTAAATATCTCAAAACTCTTATTAAATCATTCCAATGATTATGGTTTAAGTTATATGTATATTTATTCAATCTATGCATAACATATGTAATATTAGGATGTAAAATTCATTAAATGTATCAAATTACCAATGATTTAAGTATATTTAGACTAAGATATAGAAGCATCATTGTATTTTAACAAATGTACAATTACATTAAAAGGAGTCAAAACTACATTCCAATGATTATGGTTTAAATTATTTGTATATCTACGTAGTCTAGATAAAACATATGCAATATTAAGATGGATAAAATTCACTAGATGCATCAAACTACCAATGATTTGAGTATATTTAGACTAAAATGCAAAAGTACTAATATGTTTTAACAAAATATTCATATTGCATCAAAAGGAGTCCAAACTAGTTTCACATCAAAATATTCATATTTCTTAAGAAATTTATCTACAAAATGATATTGTGACAAAAATATACCTTTAGGAGTTCTACAAATCTTCACCCCTAAAACAACATTTGCTTCTCCTAAATCTTTGATGTCAAAATGTAATGCAAGTACCAACTTTATATTGACTATCAATTCTATACCAAAACTAAATATAAGTATGTCATCAAGATACAAATATATGACAACATTTTTGTATAAACACATTTATCATCAACAACAATCAAAAAATATTAGAAATTAAAACATTATCAAACTTTTTATGTCATTATTTGGGTCATTGTTTCAACTTATATAGAGATTTAACGAATTTACAAACCTTTTTCTTTTTATTTAGAGCTACATAACCTTCAGGTTGTAACATATAAATTTCTTTGTTAAGATCACCATCTAAAAATACAATTTTAACATTTATTTAATGAGCAAAGGGATTATAAATAGATGTCAATACAATCAAAACTCTAATAGATGTAATTTAGCTACAAAAGCAAAAGTATCAAAGTAATAAATATTCTTCTTTTGAGTATATCCTTTTCTTACCTGGTATTTATCAATAAGTTCATCTAGTTTATATTTTTTTTGTTTTTAAGATCCATTTGTAGCTTATGGGTTTAATTCTTATAGGTAAAATTACTAGTTTTTATATATCATTATGATTTAAATAATTTATCTCACTCTTTATAACTTCTATCCATATGTTGGAATTACTAAAGGATATTGCTTTAAAATAAGTCTAAGAATCATTGTTCACTACTATAGTGTAAAAATTATCACTAAAAGTTTTTTTGATTCTTTGTCTCTTACACCTCTTTAGCTCTGGTTCATAATGTATGATATAGGATTTTCTTTTTTACTTAACTATAAGGGCAGATGATTATGCAAATTCCTTTTTTATAGGAAATATATGCTCAAAAAATTTTATATTTTTTATCTTAATGATAATATTAACATTAAATACATCACTTTTATTTATGAAACAAATGATAAGTAGCACTTTGTTCTGTATAATCTATAGACACGCAATCAATGGTCTTAAAACATATTTTCTTTTTCTTTAGTTTAGCAAAAGTACTTTACCAAGACACCCCCGCACTTTTAAATAACTTATATCAGAATAATAATTCTTCCATAATTCATATAAAGTCTTACTTGTTTTTTTTTATATGAAATCTGTTTTTGTGAGTAACATGCAAAAAGTATTGTCTCTCACCATAAGTTATTAAGAGTCACATAACTAACCAGCATAACATTTATCATTTCTTCCAATGTCCCAGTTTTCCTTTATGCTATTTCATTTGACTTTGGTGAATAAAGAGGTAAGACTTCATGGATAATTCCTTGTCTTTCACAAAAATTTGACAACAACTAAGAATTATACTCTCCTTCTTTATCTAATTTAAATCTCTTTATCTTATTACCTAATTAGTTTTTTACTTCTATCTTATATTTGATAAACATATCATATACTTCATCTTTATCTCTTAGTAAGAAAACTTTAATATATAGAATAGTCATTTATGAAAGTCACATAAAATAATTTTCCACCTTTAGTCATAATGCTTTTAAGTCTCCCAAATCAAAATAGATCAAGTTTAGTAACTCAATTTCTTATTGTACTGATTTGTAATTTTTCATGGTTAATTTGGCCTCCATACAAGCCGTACACTTACTAACATCATTGCATAAATTTTCAATCAAACCAAGTTATTTTAACTTCTAAAAAACATGATTACTCACATGCCTTAATCTAGTATATCATAAATCATAAGAGTTAATAGTATAAGTAAAAGAAGTAGATGCATTATTATTAATAATACTAAGTACATTTAAAATAAAAAGTCATTGGTTATAGTAACCCTTTCCCATAAATATATCATTTTTAGTCATGACAACTTTATCAAACTCAAAAAAGACCTTTACTCTAATTTTTCCCAGTAAGGCCACAAAAACCAAATTGATATGAATCTCAGGGACGTATAACACATCATTTAAGGATAACACCTTTCTTGAAGTGAGCTTGATAAAGACTTTACCCTAATCCAAAATATGTGTTTTTCTTAAATCTCTCGTGAAAACATTTTCATCTTCATCCCTTATAAGTGTGTATGAGGTACATGCACTTTTGTCCCTACAAATATGCCTTATAGCCCCAAAATTTATTGCCCACTCTTTTAAGTTGGTGGCAACATTGACTTGGAAGATGTCAACAATAATAACATTTGCTTTTATCAAATTGACATTTGGTTTTACAAGTATGTCATTTCCTTTCCTATGTTTGCATTAAGGGGCATGATGCCTTAGTTTTCCATATACATAGCAAATACCTTCCTTCTTGAAGGTAAGGTTACTAGTCTTAGGCTTATCATACTTTCAAGACTGATTATCATACCTTTTTCTACTATGATGGTGATAATGATTATGCTGACTTTTGTCTCCTTTCCTTTGTTCCACCACATTTGCCTTTGATGCGATCTCTTTTACTTGTGCTTCCCTTTATCATATTCTATTCTTGTCTTCAATCAAGATATGCATAATGACATCCTTCAATGACATATGCTTCATCTTGTATTTAAGTTGTTGTTTGTACTCATTTCAAGACTATGGAAGCTTGTCCATGAGGCTACCTATTACATATTCCTTTAGTAGCTTGATGTTTTCATTCTTTAGGTCATCTAATAACTTATGATATTCATTGATTTGGTCTTCAGCACTCCTTTCATCATATATCTGAAAATACAAATGATTAGTAACAATAAACTTTTGTGTACCAATATCCTCCACCATATATTTTTTGTTCATTTTTTTTCATATTTCTTTTGTTTCTTTCAAAAAATAATAAACATAAAAAAGATCATTAGATAATATACTAAAAATGGTGTGATGACAAACTTTATTAACTTATTCCCAGACAAGAAATATTTTATCATGATCTTTAGAACTAGACATTAGTTTGGATTCTAAAAGGGAAAAGGCTTAACCTAATGCATCTAAAGCTAAAAAAAAAACATGTTCTTGCCAATGTTTAAAGTGGGAACCAATAAAAATTTCAATCTTGGAGGTATCTGGAAAAAACTTGGAAGCATGTGGAATTAACTGATTTTACAAAGGAATAAAAGTAGAATTATTAGTAGCAAAACAGAAGCAGATTGACTAGCATTTGCATCCATCATAATGAATGTAAAGAAATTATCCTTAAGATTGTTGGCAAAAAAAGAGATTATGCTAAATATATTTGCAATAAAATTAAAAAATTGATATTTAAGGCATGACTAATGCTATCCTTAAGGATAATTTTCACCCCTATCGACAATGTCTCATTATAGCAAATTATAATGGTTATCCTCTCAAGACACAACAGACATTCTAACTAATTTGCACTTCAAATAATAAAGTAACAGAAACAATATTAATCTGCTTAACCTAACAAATTTCAGAAAGTAATAAAATAGAGTAAGAAAGATTTGATTTCTGTGTTTTGAAAAAGAAGAGAAAGCTCCTTTTATACTACTCCTCTTTTAATTTCTCATAAAGATGGATATTAAGGATAAAGATAATAGCTGGAGGTCATAGTGCTTTTATTACTATAACAACTAACTTACTAACTTACCAATAGTTAGTTTTTCAATAGACAAAAAATGACTAATTGCTAATTTAACCATTACAATCTGAAAAGTCTTAACAAAAGTTTAAATTATGAGTAGACTAGTTAAGACTAACCAAAGGAGAAAGCTCTTTTTAAACTACTTTTAATTTAATTTCTCTTAAAAATAGATATTAAGGATAAAAATAATAATTGATAGTTATAGTGATTTTATTACTATAATAACTAATTTACCAATAACAAGTTTTCTAACAAATAAAAAATGACTAATAGTTAGTTTGACCAATGCAATTTAAAAGATATAAAAAAAAAAAGTTTAAACTAAGGGTGGATGAGCTGAGGTTAGCCAATTATGTGGGGCCTTTGATATTACACTTAAATTTTGGGTCATTTACTCATATTTAAAGTCTTTTTTGAATTCTTTTATCTTTTAAAATATAAAACAAATATTATTTTATAAATAAATATAATAAGACATATTATTTTTATATAAAATATGAATTTTTAAAATTTTTTTTTTCTAACAAAATTTTTTAAACACATGCTCTAAATTTGTCTAACCTTATTGTTTTTCCTTTTAATCAAATATGAAGATGAATGTAGTAATAACAACAATATTACTCCTACTCATTTTGTTATCTTGTGTGCTACTCTCTTGATACATGCCTATAAGTCATTCAAAGAGAAGTTTGAACAATTGACATGAATATAATAAAAATTGAGAAAAAAAAAAAACAAAACAAAACAAAAGGGGAAGAAGTAATTTTCATAAATATGAGTAGGATACAATAAGTAAACCTAAGAATTTAAGTAGATCAAGTAATTTTGGTTAGGTTTAATGAGCAGTGTTTAATTACAAACGGAATTAAGAGGTGGCCTATCAAGAATAATTACAGTGAACAGTCGATGAAATTGAAATTAAGAGGTAAATTATCTATTTATTATTATTAAAATAAAATAATTATTAAATATATAACAAAATACTGAAATTGCTACCTTATAAGAAATATGTAAGGAAAGTGTTTTTTTCTTAAAAAAAAAAATCTAAAATAAAAAAGAAATCAAAGGAAGGGTAAGGTGAAAATTTCCTTCAACATGGGCGATGTTATATTGTACATGGATTCATGCGGGGATAGTGAACGAAGAATTTATGGTGAAAGCGAGCGTTAGAGTGACGGGGTATGGAGAAAGGAGTGAAAAGATGGATGGTGGACATATCAAAATGGAACCCGTCTCCCCTGGACTTCTCTGTGGCCCTATCTGCTCTTCCCCAGCAAGAGCACCCCTCCATCACCAGGTTTGATCTTGATTTAGTTGTTTCTCTCTTTCTTACCGTTTATGGGAACTCCGTTGTTCACTCTTTTGATTGTTGAGAAACAGAAACCAAAGGGAAACAACTAGATATGTAGTTCAAGCAAGGGAAAGACTCTTGCTTGTTTTGTTTTTTTATTCGTTTCTGGAATTCTGAAATCTGCCCCAGTCTGCATTATGAATAATCCAGTGAAGTTGGGTTTCTCAATAAAATTAACCAATCTTTAACAAGTATCCTTTGTATGGACTTGCATTGTCACTGAATTCATACTTTTCATTACGGGAGTTAATAAACCTTGGTACTGGGTGGCAGTGTTGTGATTGTGGCTACAGAATTGTCAATTGCTGATTTGTTTGTTTGCTGAGAAAAATTGATGAAGAAAACACTAGGCTATCAAGCACAAATGCCTTTCCTAGTTGGGACTTTCATTATTTTAGTGTCATCATCCTTAAAGTTTTTATCTTCAAACATTTATGGGAATTTTTAGTTGATGACACTTCATTTAGCATTTATCTTGATAGATTTGTGAAGCTTGAAGACAGAAAACGGGCACTGGTGAGTCGATTGCTTCAATATACTCTTGTACATGAAGTTTTGGGGATTCCATATGACAAAATTGTCATAAAGCGCACACTGGAGGGAAAACCATATTCGGTAATTGATCTGTTCCTGTTTCTTGTTCCAATTCAGTGTCTCCTTTGGTTGGTTCTCTTAGATGATGGTGCTGATTTAAGGTTTGTGAGTTGAAATGTCTCTTTGGCTATAACAAACCCGAGAATGCCTTCAAAGTGAATCAAATATTTGTTTGGATGCCGATCTTTTCACTCTTGATTTTAAGGAACTAAGGTTACTTTGAGAAGTCAGTTCAATTGGTTGGGGAGAAGGGTTTAAATTCAATTTGTAAGTGAGGTTTGGGTTTCGAATCCTAGATCTCACCCAGAGTTTTTTGAACTTTGTAGACATCAAATGACTGTGGATTAAGAAAATTTTGATCAATCACAGGAAACAAACGAAGGTTTCAAGAATTTTAGAAACCTGATCACCAAAACTTGGCTACATACTGCAAGAAAAAATTGAGAGATCCCTTTAAAGAAATGTTAAATGAATGAACAAAAAGTTATCCAAAGGGGACAAAATTAACTGGCTACTGGTCACGACTTGCTTCTGGTATTTCGAGACTTGTGCTTTCTGCAAATTTAGAAAATTTTGGTTACCATTCATGTGTCGAGAAGATGGTTTCAAGTTGCAAAGTCATCGTTGTGTCCAATGTTCCTTTTTTCTTTTGGTGGTATTTATGATGACTTTCTTCACTTTTTGGTTAGCATTCATGTGTCAAGAAGATGGTTTCAAGTTGCAAAGTCATCGTTGTGTCCAACGTTCCATTTTTCTTTTGGTGATATTTATGATGACCTTTTTCACTCTTTGTTTCTAGTTAATATGAGAATTGCATGTTTCTTACTACTATCTTGGTCATGCATTCATTTAGGTGACATCTTGGTAAAATGTCCAATGTACCTTTCCAGTCCAAACTCCTGACTGCAATTCCTACCTTCATTTTCTTCCAGGATAATTATCATATTACTCAGTTGCAAATTCCTGTGATTTCAGGAAAATGGGAAAGTGGGCTCAAGATTTCCCAATTTTAATTTCAATGTTTCCCATCATGGGGACTTTGTTGCCATAGCATCTGAACCCCTATGCCTTGTTGGTGTGGACATTGTTTGTTGTATTAAACCACAAAGAAAGACGGTTCCAGAATTCATTCAAAGCTTCACTTCATACTTTTCAAGTTTGGAGTGGAATATGATAGTTACTGCTGGCACAGATGATGAAATTTTGGCTGAATTCTACAGGTATGATTGTCATTCATCTATAGGATCTCAATATAATAGATTTGTGACCCTTGTTGGCTGCATCTTTATCTGTTTACAGAAGTTAATTGCTGAAAGGCCAGTTTTCCTTTTTCCTCTTTTACAATGTACAGCCGAAGTAAAGGGGTCTCATTATATCATTATAACAACCTGTTTTTAGTGATCCACTTGGGAACATGAAGTCTTGACAAAGGCTCAGTATTGAATCTAAATGGCAGATAAAAGCTTGTTTCATCAGAATTTCCACTTTCTCTACAGATACTGGTGCCTGAAAGAAGCCTATGTGAAAGCTATAGGGAGTGGAGTGGCCTATGGGTTGGACAAAGTAGAGTTTCACCACACTAACTGGACCAAGATATCTATCAAAATTGATGGAGAGCCTATGAAACAATGGAAATTTTGGCTATTTGAGCATCCCAAAAAACACTGGGCAAGTTACCTTCTTGACTGTCTTCATTTCCTCATTGATTTCCCCCACTTGCCTTTGGAGTGGTGTATTGTTATGATGGGAACAAGTATGCTAATTAAGGGTTATACAACAGAATTTACTTTTCTTTTCAATGTTAAAAAGGTCATTCCAGTACACAAGGCTCCCACCTTTAAGGGGTCTAGGGCAGGTTAAGATTTACTTTCCTATTGGTTGTTGATAAATGTAAAATATTCTTTCCATTAGATGTGTGTGTGTGTGAGAGAGAGAGAGAGAGAGAGAGAACAGCCTTCTTGGCAAGTCCAATCTACATTGGGAATACAAGATTTCTTTTTAGTTTTCCTCTCTTTATTCATTATAAGTTGAAGGACTTGAAGATGCAGCTGATAACAAGCTTTTCTGCGGATTGCAGGTATCAGTTGCTAGGGGCCACCCAATATCAGCTGTTGAAAGTTACAAACATGCTTTGAGCCTTGTAGAACTTGACCAAGATGAGTACTACAAGGCGATTCATCTTCCAGAAAAAGAATTTGTCGTCCGAACTGTGGAACAACTTATACCAGCACCACTTGTTATGGATGGTCTGGTCAAAAGGACAAAAACATGAATCTGGAAACAGAGGAAATGCCCAATGCCCCTCATCTCACCTCCAATGGAGGTAGAAAGCTGTCATCCCATCTGTCTTGGGACATTAAGGATTGATAAAAACATGCTTAACTCAGCACCAAGTAAAAAATTCTACTTGCAAAGGCGCAGTTGGAACATTGCCTTGGGGGCATTGCCAGACCTTGTGATGCAGGGTCTATTTGATATTGCAACTCAACCATTTGTGGTATATTTGATATTTTAATTTTTCAAACTAAAGGGTCTATTTTATATTTGTTATTGTCTAAAAATTTTTTCTGAGTAAATAGAATTAATTGTTTAGTAATTATGTGAAAGACAGGTGGAGTTAATGAGATGGGAAGGGACACTTTTCATATAAATAGCAAACAACAGTCAGAAAAAAAAAAAAAAAAAAAAACAAAACAAAAGAACAAAAAAATCTGAATAGCATTTTAAGACGAAAATTGAAGATCTTGATCTGTCTGAGAGAATTCACCTTTCCATCATTAATGATCTTTTGAAGTATAATTCAGTATGTATACTGAATTTATATCCTTTTCCTTGCAAATTCCCTTTTCATTTTTTTTCTTTGCTTATTTTATTTTATTTCTTTGGTCTTTGTTTGTTAATTGCAGTTACACATAAAAGAAATGTTTTGCTAGGCTTTCTTTGCATCTATAAGGAGAGGCATTTTCTTACTTCTGTGTTTTTTTTTTTTTTTTTTGCTAGGAATCTAGTAAAAAACTTGCTATGAGCAAAGCCTTTGGAATAAAAACCCCTGAAAAAAATGGTAAGATTCTTAAAGATAATTTGGCTCAATGAACTTCTTTTGTAATCTGGTTCCTTTTACCTTGCTCTTTTTTCAAGTCCATTGATGCTTGAAGATAACTAAAAGTTCCCATTCTTCATAATAGAGTGGCATCAGCAAGCTGATATGGTAGATTTTAGGCCTGCATCTTTCATTTTTTTAATGTGCATCATGAAGGTAGACCACCCTTCAACATATATCTTCTTGTCAAATCTGGATTTGTAGGTTTTCTTGCATCAAAGGGAAAAAAAAAAGAACCTCTTTACATTTAATATTAGCCTACTTGGAGATGTTTTTGAAAAGCTGAAAGTCTAGTCAATGGTTAACTTAGTATATGTGTCTTTCACCCGCTGCATGCTTCAAGAATTGAGTTTGCAACATGTTTTTGTTTATGGCAGCTTGATGTTGATATTGCAACTCATGTACATGTCAAAGAAGATGGGCCTAAGTGGAGGTTGGCTGTGTTTTTTTCAGCTTGCTTTACATTGAGCCTGCAGACTGCCCTGGATTACTGGATGAAATAATTAAGATCCTTGCTGATATCAGTATCAATGTGGAATCAGTAGGGATGGATACAGAAGTCCGTCTCTCTCTCTATCCCACTCCAAACCCCAGACGTACTCTTGATTACGCCTCTTCACCAATCCTCTTTTTCGTTGTTAACTTCTGCATCATGATGTTAGAGATTGTTTGCTAAAGATCAGTTTCATGTGAGCTCCCGAGGGTGCAGCACTGAGCAGTCCCTGTCTCAGGGGAAATTGTTTAGGTGCCAACTTTAGTCAAAACTGAATCTAAGATCATTTGCTGTAGTTTGGTTTCCTATTCGTACTGTTGTCTCTTTCTTATCTTCTTTCCTTGTCGTCGTTTCCAATCTACAGGTGCAAATGGATATTGATAGTTATACCAACAGCCTTCAGCTGTTCGTAGCTCAAGTCATCTGTAATGGTGTTTGAGATTATACTCTGTTAACTGCACTCTGTGGTGTTCTTGAACAAATTGTTGACTTTTCATTGCTTGCCTTAAAAAAAAAGCCAAAAGGCTGCGGATATACATCAACAGCAAAAAGGGACTCAAGTTGAACCGAATTAATTAGAAAATATGTTTTTTTATTTTTTTTTCTTACAAAACAAAAATAAATATTTTCCTAAATTTCAGGATTTTGACATCTCAACCAAAAAAAAGAAAAATTACAATTAAGGAAAACAAAACGACACTTCTGTCAGTTAGCCAAATACCATATTCTACATAAATTTAGTATTTGTTTAAGTAAGAGAAAAGCTATATTGTTTTCCTTACCTCTAGAGTCTCTTCCTTATTTTTTTTTCTAAGGTGGTAAACCCTCAAAATTTATACCATTCGTGTGGGACATGCCCTGTGCAAATGATTTATAGGTTGACCTCTCTGCTTTTCAAATATTGAAACTACAACCCAAAATAAATAAATAAAAATAAAAATGCAAAACCTGTTGAATAGTCATTTTCGTCAAAGTGATAAAAAGAATATAATTGTTTTAAACCGTTTAAATTTATCATAATTTTTTTCTTAAAAAAGTAAAATATTTAATATTCAAAACTTGTTACTGTTTAAAAAAATTTCTGCATAATATAAGCTAAGGCTAAGTGTTAACCTAAATATATATAATCAAAAATTAAACGAACACATAACTATTATTATTATTATTATTATTATTATTATTTATTATATAATTAATTTTACTTATATATTAATACTTGTTTAATTTTATTATTTTTTTTACTAAAATTTTATGATTTTTAGTATTTGATATGTTTGTAATTTTTATTTATATTTGAATAAAATTTAAGATTTTTAATAATATATATATATATATTTGTGATTAAAAAAAATATAAAAAATAATTAAAAAAATTTTTAAATTTTTTTTTATTTTTTTCAGATAGAATTAATTTTTAAAAATTATTTTTATTCTTAAAAAATACTTATACTTTAAATTTTTTTTTTTAAAAAAATAATTTAAATTTATTTTTTATTTAAATAAAATATAAAAAAAAATAATTATTGATAAAAATATAATAAATTTAGATGTATAAATCTAATATTAGTATATATATTAATATTATAAAAACTTAAAAAAAAATCAATAAAACACTAATATGATAATATTTTTATCTAATTTTAAAAATATATAAATATATTTAAAATAAAATTTTACTTTTCATAATTAATTCTTAATATTTATTATATTAATATTAATTTAATAATTAATTAATATTTTTTTTTTATATTTTTTAATAAAATTAAAATTTATATATATATATATATATATTATTTAATTTATTTAATTATAATTTAATATGTATAAAAAATTTATTTAATTTATTTTAATAATTTTTATATATTTAAATTTTATATAATACAGTTATTTATAATTAAAAAATAAAAAATTAAATAATAATATATAAATTCTTTCTCTTATTTTATTTAAAAAATTCTAATTTTATTTTTTTTCAATATCTATAATTTAAATATTATTATTTTATTTTTTAAAATTTATTTTTTATTTTTTAAAAAATTTATAATTTATACTTTATTTTTTAATTTAAATAAAAAAAATACACCCTATTATTTTTGTCCACATTAAAATTTTTCTTTAGTTCATAAGCCAATTAAAAAAAAAAAAAAAAACTATTCTGAAATTAGTCTTTACCTTTGAAATTAATTCAACACGAAAAATCATTTGCATGTTTGGTTCTACTCTGTTTTTCTATTTACAACTAGCTTAGATATTTACCTGTTATCGACTAAATGTTATTATGCACAGGCTGAAGCTGCTATTGCATCCAAAATTTTTTCAGGAAAATGCAGTGTTAATGTGCTGAAGGTACTGTTTGTGCTTCTGCTTGTTATCACTGTAACTGCCACATTGTTAGGGAAGCAAATTAAGAAATGGACATCAATTTGATGCGAAGTTGTTATTGTTTTTTTTTAATATGTTTGAAATCCAGACATTTGCTCATTGCCTTGCATTTCTTCCTAAATCTAGAGGAGATGAAGATAGCTGGCTTCTAATGATGCGAAAGATTCTATTAATCGTGAATGGGCACCTAACTGAAATCTTCCATGGTTTGGAAGATGGCATGTGTTGAGGAATTAGTACTATCTTGGTTGTGCTGGTTGTGATCTGAAGGAAAGTAAGTATTGAATCTTTATGCAATGCAGAAGTGAAATGGGATGAAGCTGTTAGAATGTTGGTTCCACCAGGGGAAGCACCTCCACATTCCCTATGGTGTCAAAAATTGTTAGAAGAGACCTCTGACATGGAAAGAAAGAGAAATAAGATATCTAGTGTCTCCATGTTGATTCTTAGCTGTTCTACAATGCTTAAAACCTCATATCCAGTTCAGGTGGTACAATTGGTGACTGATGTAACATGTCAGCAATTTATTTCTTTTTGCTTAATCAATTTTCAGAAGCATGGATGTAAAATCTAAGTTTCAGAGGCATC
This sequence comes from Rhizophora mangle, assembly GCA_037832345.1. Taxonomy (NCBI): domain Eukaryota; kingdom Viridiplantae; phylum Streptophyta; class Magnoliopsida; order Malpighiales; family Rhizophoraceae; genus Rhizophora; species Rhizophora mangle. The sequence goes on along the minus strand of JBAPLJ010002022.1, from coordinate 126,626 downwards.
GTTTGTTTGATTAACAGGTAACTGTCCCTGTTCAGTCATTATTAGCACTGGTTGAAAGAGTGCTGATGGTGGATGGCTCGCTGCCAAAAGGCATGTCACCTTGCGTGATTGCAACAGATCAAGAGTTTGTCTGTTCTGAACTTCCAGTTTTGCACTTGTACAGTTTAGAACTTCTTACTTCAATTATAAAGGGTATGCGCAGGTAAACTATTTTTCTTGTCAATTCTATGGTGGTCCATGCTTGATTTGTAAATTTGTCTGTAGATCTTGATATTGTCAAAAGGTTTGGACTGGGGATATGGGGAACCTGCCTGCAATTTACTGGGGCTGGGATCCAAGAGAATTAAATACTTTCAAGTTGGGTAAGGTGAAAGAAAAGGGTGGATGTTAACTACATGGAGTAAGTTGGGTTTCAAGAGAAGTTTAGCTGTATAATTCTGATTTTTCAGGATTTGAATCTAACTCCAGGTTGAACATATCTTGTTGGATCATAATATGATTGCCAGTTTCTTTGGGTCTGTAAATGTTCTGAGTTCTTATTTTCTGTCTCTCCCTTTTTTTTTCCTTCTTTTTTTTTTTTTGTTTTTTCATGGAAAGTGATACCATATGTTACCTCTGCTATTATTTGCCCTTTGCTTCCCTACCTCCAGTTTGTCTTCCCAGAATATTCTGTTGTTCAAACTCTTCTAACCATGCTTTTTATCTCTTGCAGTCAACTATTGCCACATGTTGCATACATAGTCCGGCATGTTAAAGAGCTTTTTAGGAGATGTGAATTGCCAGATTTAAGAAAAAAATTATACCCGATCATGGAGATGTTACTGATATCCATGGGTATAGGTATGTGGCAATAATTCAGGGCATTGAAATTTCCTTTGTGTAAAGAGTTTTTTTTTTTTTTTTTTTTATCAAAATTTTCTTTCACCATATCTTTTCTCTACAAGATTATATTAGACTCTCTCTCTCTCTCTCTCTCTCTCTCATGCGTGCATGCACAGGTAAACTAGGAAAATAACATGGAGAAAAAAAACAATTAATGAAGGTAACATGTTCTCAAAACTATTAATGAGAATAAAAGCTATTTTACCCAAGTTCATATATTATAAACCACATCATACGTACGCAGTTTTTGAGAGCTGCATTTTGGCCTGAAATGTACCATAACAGTTTGTAAAAATTAAAGTTTTGTCCATATGTCAGGCTGGCCAAAGTCCTAATTGAGGTCACTTGCCAGTGTATTACAAGCAGTCAGCTTAAAGACTTTCTTCCTTAGGCATGCCTTTAATAGTGATGAACATGTTTCCTAGTGTAGAATTATTTCTTATGGTTTTTCTTTGAGTATTCCCCCCTACTTTTCAATTCAGAGCCATTGTTGGCGAAGCACTTAGCTTGTGTCATGAAACATTTCTGAATGTTTTTAATACTCATGGAAAACAGTTGTGGTGCTACAACTAATTCTCAGTCATACCTGATCAGTGATAGCGATATATCTTACACACGAAGTTGTCAACAATTTGTTTCTTGATTTGATTGGCAATGATATGTCTTCTAGTGTGCACTCAAAGGCTTCTTCCGAAGTCTTGCTGCAGCCTTGCCAAAGAAGAAGAAAGCATGAAGCAACTAGATCTCTTGAGCAGCAGCAGGATGTGGTTGTGGTTTGGAAATGCAAGCCCCAAAAAGTCGACTTACAACTCCAATTTCTGTAAAGAGAGCTGCACTTGTGGCATTGGAAGCTCTTTTGGCTGTGGTATGTGTACTGCATTGATTTTGCAGCTTATTTTTTGTATTTGACCATTTCCACAAGAGCTGGAACTTTTAGTTAGCCTAGCCTTGATATATAAAATTTTCTTTAAGCTCATGGTAAAATGATGACAGGGCTTAGCTTATATCCCAGTAGGTAGGAGATGAAGGATATAAAAATATCTTTTCAACATCTGCAGTGATGTTCTTTATGTAACATGTTGTTGGATAGCTCTTCCTAATTGTTCCATCAATTTGGCAGTACCATTATGTTCTTGACTTAAAGTAACATAATCTTGTCATTAATTTGTAGATGACTGCACTTAGTAAAATGAATGGTTTTATTTTCTGGAAGTTTGAAGCAAATTTAAAAGTCATGGGACATTATAGCTTATGGAATTTTTTTACCTAAAAATGACTTGTGATGTTTTAAATTATTGAAAACCTCAAATTTTCTTAATTGGCTTTTTGAAAATTTGTGTGTTATTTTATAGATAGAGAGATAAATGTTCATTTGAGCTGGCCGTCAATTCAACTTGAAAGCTATATTTTTGTTTACATACTAAAGGGGATGATTGTTTGATTTAGTATTTATTTCTTAAAAAGCACACATTTTAGTAAAATCATGCATGTAAATGCTTTGAAAGTTTTAAATTTTTCTCTATTATCCTCAAACATTCATGCCCATGTCAAGAAGAAAGCAGGGTGTTGCCACGAGGAAAACTCTTGATATTGGGTTCTCATTTAATCTTTGCATGGGACTGTACTTATTGATCTCTTTCCACAAGAAATATTCGAATGGTTTATTAGTTTGTTCAACTTCAACTCTCCTTCCATAGAGGGGAAAAAACCTCATTTTCTTTGGGAAAGAAGTATGCATTTTGTATTAAAAATTAAGGAATTACTAATCTCTATATTACTCAGGCTGGAGGGCTTTTATGCTTTCATGTCTTCGAGAGGTCTTGGATTCTATTCCAGTGCTAGTCATCTGTCTAACTTAGGGTAAATTTGTTGAACAGCAAATAAGCCAACAATGTACGGTGTTGAGTGTTGGGCTGTGAAGACATAACATGTCCAAAAAATGATTGTAGAGGAGATGAGAATGCTTAGATTGATATGTGGTGATTGTAGGAAGTACCGAATAACAAATGAGCATATTTTTTTAATAAAGTAGGTGTAGTACCAATTAGAAATAAATTGAGGGAGTGACATTTGTGTTGATGTGGACATGTCTAACATAGACCTAGAAATACTCCAATTAGGAGAGGTGACCAAAACCTTGTAGATGGCAAGAGGAGGGGAAAATGACCTAGGCTAAATCAGGAATAGGTTGAATTGTGAATCTTCGGTTAGGAAGCATTTAAAACAATTAGGTTTCATACCAAACTTAATTCACAATAGAAAGGAATGAAGAGAAGATTTATGTAGTTAATCCCAATTAAATTTGTGATTAAGACTTTGTTGTTGTTGCTGCTGCTGCTGCTTGTTATGCTGTGATCCCACTCTCCATGGGCATAAGGTTTAAAAGGATCTATTAGAGAGTACATGCATGACCTTGAACCGGCATTTTCAATGGTTAAAATTCTTTTCCTACTAAGGAACTTGTTGAAAAATCCATGTAGACAGACAAGTGGATCTATAATCTACAATACTGGTCTTCGACAGGATAGGATGTTTCAAACCTATTCATTCTGGTTTCTTGAATAACCTCTTCAGCAGTGATGTTGGAGTTGCATCAAGATTGATTGGCATTATAACTTGCCTCTAAGAATTCCATTTTGTACTTTTGGAAATGTTTCTCTCTCCTTTGCAACAAGTTTCTGATACTATTTACTTGTTCAACTGTTGTGACGCGGCTTAGCCTAGTTATTGCTTTAAGTGACCTTTTCTGGAAAATAACTTTTCCTGCATCTATCTCGGTGCACTGACCTTTCATGTTCCCATGAGATTTTGTACTATTAACATGGATTGTTCTCAGTCAAATCTTCTTTTTGGGCCTAATGAGACTCTTAGTATTGATACAAGGCTTTAGCCTGTTGCTCCTTTTCTGTTACAGAACTAGTGGGGGCACTCATTTACCTTTGTTCTTTGGCAGGGTGGTGCTTTGAGATCTGAGTCATGGCGGTGGTCGATATTCTTTTGATAACCATTGCAACAGATTGTTATAAGTGGGGATGGGCTAATGAAGAAAGAAACAATTATTTGCCCAATGCGGACACATGGGCAAATTTGCAGCTTACTGTGCATTACACGCACTTTTGGCCTCTCTCCTTTCACCATCTCGTCAGTGGCGCCGACATTTAGCCGGGGGTCTTGAGCTTTTACAAAGAGGTAAATTTGCTCTAGATTTTTGGATAACCCCCTCCCCGCTGGTCACAATATGGATCGAATTTTAGGTTGTGCACCAATCAGCTTTGAGTTTTGCTTAAGTATGACCTCATCACAGCTTAGAAGGCTTGTGCTATTTGTTAGTTGTAGATCATTGCACTTGGGAAATCACTGTTGGTGAACATATAGTTACTAGTTCTGCATGAGCAATTCCATGTGTATATGATAGGCTTGAATATCAAAATCATCTTCAATGTTTCACAAAATGGTTGATTTTGTCTCCCATATATCTAGTTTGAGTCAATTTAATTCAATTAGAAGTGGCATCATTGGCAACACTGGTCAACCCTCAATTTGGCTTTATATTATATGAAGAAAATTGACACGAGCTCCACTTTTTGATGGATTAGGACTCTGATGCATCCTAAATAAAAATAAATAAATAATTTAATCTATTTCGGCATTGATGTGTCAAAAATTGAGCCCGCACGCCTGGTAAACATTCAACTCATGGTAAACGGCAGCCTTTCTTTTTTGGGCACGTTGCGGGATGGCAGCATCAGCACGCAGAGACGAGTATATGATGGCACGGAAGTTGGCTATTCAAAATTCCCAAGTCTCTGTGAAGCTACTAAACCACCATCCTATCTTTTGGATCGGTAGATGCGATGCAAGCGTCTCCTGCCTTTGCTGTGTGCTGGTCCCAAAAAACCAACAATTGGGGAGGCCTCACAAGCACGTGCTACGTGCAACGTTTGTGCCTGTAACGTCAGAGTAGTGCTGCGTGTGAGAGAGGGAGAAAGAAAGATGGTGATCGACAAACCTCGGGATCAATACCCATAAAGACAATGAATTCGAAAAATATACATATATCTGTATATTTTGACCAATCCAAGGGGCCAGAGTTACTAATCTAACAGTTTTAACCTAATGGGGCTATAAATGGGCAGTAGAGGACAGGCGTTGCGAAGATTATAAGCAAAAGGCCGAATACCCCACAAGGGAATTAGGCCGGTGCCCCATGATTGTAGTGGATTTGCACGTTGATCAAGGCAATTCGGTTCAAAGCAAACGACTTTTGACTCTACAACTAGACCGAGGGCCACTCGTTTATTTGAAGTCGGGGCAATAAGCTTAGCTGTTGAGGACGCCACTCGTTTCATTTATTTGAGCTAATTAATATTCTAATAACTAAATGACAAAACAAATAGAAATGTTACCATTATCTCCTCATAGAAATTCGGTGTTAGGCTCGACCGTGACTTGAAAAAACAGTGTTTGGTGTAAAGCAAACTAGCGGGAACCCCCACAACTAACACTAAAACATTTAAAAAAAAATTTTTTGAAGAAAAAAGTGCGAATCAATTGGATTGGACAACGTCCTGACTTGAAGCGGCAACTAACTTAATCCAAAAGAAACTCTGTCTCTCTCTTTTCAAAAAAAAAAAAAAAAAATAAATAAATAAATATATATATATATATATATATATATATATATATAATAAAAAAAAAAAAAAAAAAAAATGAGAGACTTTCTGAGCTAGACAGATGCCCTGGCTGGTCTGGTAATCTGAATGTGGATGGTAAGTATACTTGCCGTTTCCTCCAATACGAAAGGAGTCGGCTCAAAAGAGAGCTCCTGCTTGAAGGGTGTATAAAGGCAATGGATGCAAGTTTTTACGCATAGCAAGACCCGGGGGGGGGGGGGGGGGGGGGGGGGGGGGGGGGGTGTCTACGTTTATTTAATCAATTACAGTTCATTCTATATTTATAATTTTATCGTTAATTAATTATCCTCCTGTATTAACAATTTAAAATTTTGTAACAAACCATAATAATCATGTTACATTTAGACTAAATTTTATTATTTGTCAAATTAGTTGTGTTTGTTTATTTATTTATTGTATAATAAATTATTTTTTAAAATTATCATATTGCTTTAAATTATAATAAGAGTATATTTCATCAATTCTTTCTGTTATACATATAAAATATGAAGCATTTGTGTAGTCTGACCAAGATTTTCAGAACCAAACTGAAAAGTTTATTTGTTTACAATTTAATTAATTTAATATATATATATATATATATATATATATATATATAATTTTAATGATATAAATTTTATTTTTTAAATAAATAAAATATTAAAAAAATATTTTATAATTTTTTTGAATTAATAAAATAAAATTACAATCAAATCAAACAATTCAATACTAAGAATATTTAGAATGAACCAAACGATAGTCTGATTCTTCATTTTACCGATCTGACGGACTAATCGGCTTTAGCTTTCAAAACCTTGAGTCTGACGTGTCTCATCATTCTTCAAAATTGAGATAATGAAACTAGCACAATTCATGCTTACCAATTTCATTCTTAATTGTGTTATATTGCATTGCATCCTTTGAAATAAAATAATAATTATTTTATTTTATTTTATTTTATTATTAAAGAACTCATAGAAAGAAGTGAGATGTATATACAATTAAATCAAAAAATTGAGAAAAAGCAATAAGTAACATATTTATGCGGAAGATTAGAATGTTGTGAACCTATCCCACAGAACATTTTTTTGTTAAAAAAAAATAATAATAATAATTCCACATAACGACTATTTTCCGTTGGGCCAATCCATTTCAAGAATCTTTTGAATGCCTTCACTGGCAGTTGGAAGTTGGTAGTTGGGTCTTTTTTATACAGCAACACAACACTGGCCGTAGCACAGATTGAATTCAACGCACACGCACTCAAAAGAGGAAGCACCCACCATTTTTGTGCTTCTCTTTCTATCACCCATCCTCTCTCTCTCTTCTATTATTTATTTATTTATTTTATATATATTTATATTTATATTGATATATGTCTGTATAGAGACATACGTCTCACATCCCCTTCTTCTCTACATTGGCGGCTGCTGCCACCCTCTTCTTTATATACATCTCCTGTTGTTTTTGGTTTCAGATCTGATATTTTTTTCAAATTTCAAGAAAAAGAAATTGTGGGGTGGGTTTGGGTGGGGTGGTGGAGATAATAATTTAGTTAATTTGATAAATTGTGAAAGCAGCAGAGTAAACGTAAATGGCGTCATCGTCGTCATGGGTGAGGATGGTCACTGCGCAGACACCCACGAACATAGCAGTGATAAAGTACTGGGGGAAGAGGGACGAGACCCTGATATTGCCCGTCAACGACAGCATCAGTGTAACTCTGGATCCGTCTCACCTCTGCACCACCACCACCGTTGCTGTCAGCCCTGCCTTCGATCACGACCGGATGTGGCTCAACGGCAAGGTTATTTTTCCTTTCTTTTCCTTCTTTTCTGTTTCAACTTAAGATGCTTTTCTTTTTTAAAAAAAAAAAAAAAAATTGTTTTGGTTAGGCAATTAGATGATGCTATTGACTGCACGCCCTTATTGTCTATTGAGGGAATCGATTCTGGGTTGGTTTATCTTCTTCTGGGTATGCAAGTTTGTTGCTTTTGCTGATTGGATTCATAAGCATATTCGTCCATTTCTTTTGATGGAAACCGGATGGCACTATAAAAAAAAAAAAAAGATGCTGGATTATAAACCTCTTGTTTTTTGCTATTATGCCTTGCTATAAACAAATAGCCACACGAAGTACTTTGCTTTATTTGAGACAAGTCATGCAGCAACTGAGATGCTAATTTGGTTATTTGCATGTAAACCATGTTGTCAAATTCTATTGTAGTTTGTTGTCTTGTGTTGATCAGTGGCACATTTTGGTTTTTGCTTGTTAGTATAGGAGATTTCCCTTTCTGGAGGCAGGTATCAAAATTGTTTGAGGGAGATTCGTGCTCGTGCTTGTGATGTTGATGATAAAGAAAGGGGCGTCAAGATAGCAAAGAAAGATTGGGAGAAACTGCACATACACATTGCTTCATATAACAATTTCCCTACTGCGGCTGGACTGGCTTCTTCAGCAGCTGGCTTTGCCTGTCTTGGTAAGGAAAAGCTTATCATGTCATCTTTCCATTCCAGTTGGGTTGAATTATATGAAGACGGTTCTCTGGGTTGCCTTTTGGAACATGTGTTCTTGTATCCAGTGATGATTGAGTTTGTTTTCATTTTTTTGGGAACTCATGTAGATACAGTTTCCATTTCTATTCTTTTTGGAAACAAGTGTGGTATTGGCTTAGCAAATTGACTTGTTACCCCAAATTTTTTAGAGATAGAACCTTGTACACAGATTGACTGATTGCATTTGCTGGAAAATACTCATAATAATGGGTTTTGCTTTCTCTATGCACATATAATTAATGCACATATACATTCATCATTCTTAAATGCAACTTGCAAGAAAAAAAAGATTGCTTGAAAGGGAAGCTCAAGAAGGTTTAAAGTCAGTTTTTGGCCTAGGTTTGGTAGAGACCAGTCATTCACGTAGCCTTTGAAAGGAAAGGCACAATATATGAATAAGAAAGACTTTAAATGGCCCCTAATCTGTGGAGAGCATTCTTCCAAAATGCTTTGGTCATGCTTCGAAACCTATTCACAAAGCCCTTTTCAAAAAGGCGGGTAGGGACCAAAAAGAATGTCTAATTGATTTTCATATGCTGTAAAGTGTCATTCTTTTGGCATGTGACATAGTTTTTCATGTGACTCTAACATAGGGTCACAATATTTTTTCAAAATGAAAAGCATTTTCTATGATCAGATGTTGGACATGAATTAATTCCTTTCCTATATGATTTCCTATTTGGAACATTTTATTGGTAAATTCATGGGTTTGAAAAAGATGTTACTCATGTCCATTTTGCTTATGTCCCTCTCAGTTGCCTCTGCTCATTAGGCAACATGCTATGCACTGCCTTTATCCTTCCACTTGGCACAAATCTTGTAACATATAAGTCATCAGATGGTACATCTCATCATTGCACCGGTAATCTGTATTGCCATTTATAACCAAGGGCTTATCTGGAGGTTATGTTGTGAACAAGCTGAGTCATTCCAATTTATATAAAAACAAGCGCATTTCAATTTGGTTCTATAATGTTCTTGTGAGTGTCCCATTGATGGGTATCTAGCTTTATATTTTTGGAGATTTTCTGTAATATGCAATGTTGGATCAGAGCCAAACAATTGTTGAGCACAAACTCATCCTGATCTATATGCAGTTTTTGCACTTGCGAAGCTGATGAATGCAAATGAAGATAATAGCAAGCTATCTGCTATTGCAAGGTATGTTAATATACATGTCATTTTCTTGTTGCTATGTATTCGTTTAGACAATGTTTGACTTGATTCTAATTGTGCTGAAGTGCACAGTGCATTTTTACTCTTTTGCTGATTTCTCGTTGCTTCTATATGCTGATATTCTTGAGTTTATTTGTTTCAAAAGACTTTTCTACATTTTCATAAAAGTTATTTATGCCTGCCATTTTAAATTTACATTTCATTTAGACTACTGATATGATTGGAGAAAAGTTCATTGAGAGTCATTTCCCAATTGAGCTGGATGAAGGAGCATTTATGGCATTTTCCTAAAAATGAACTTACAGCATTAATGGATATAAGAACTGTTTATTTACCGTTTTGATCCTCCTTTCTGTCTCTTTACATTTATATTTGCACTTTTTGAACATTTTTTTAAGACTTGGAATTTGGCCTCAAGGGTACTGTTCCAAAATGATAAAGTGTCAATGCCTGCTTTTGCTTAGCTACCATGGATGACTTCTGGTTACTATGAATTTTAATATTCAAATTGATAATAGCTTGGTCAAAGTGAACTGTGCCTTTTGCTATGATTTTAAATACCTGTTATGTAATTGTATGCAAATTTCTGTTTGCTTTTGGTATTACCAGACATTTTCTTCTATATAGTAAAACTTGATTTTTTTTTCGCACTTGCAATACTAGATTTCTAATATTTGTTATATAATAACTTGAGGAAAATAGAAGTGATACATGTGGCGTTCAAATTATTTGCATACTTCAGTTTATATATAGCAGTGCAGAAGCAGGATTAGCAAATGCTGATTGTAATTGACATCTGGAATTTTCTATGCTTTGCTTTTAGGCAAGGCTCTGGCAGTGCTTGTCGCAGTTTATTTGGTGGATTTGTGAAGTGGATCATGGGAAAGGTAAGCCTGATTTTAGATTCAGATTTGGAGCCTCCTATGGCATTCTAAGATATTACTTAAAACACTTTTCTGTATTTATATTTCCTTGTTGTTTTTGAATCATACAAGGCTGAAGATGGCAGTGACAGTCTTGCTGTTCAGCTTGCTGATGAGAAACACTGGGAAGAACTTGTTATCATAATTGCTGTGGTATGGTTCTTTCATTTTTACCCCTCTTATAGCACTTTACTGTCTGAATGACTTTCCTGGCTTCTTATGGGCTGCAAACTAATTAATGAGAATATGAACATTTGGCTGCAACATAATGTATTTCATTCCAAGTTGTTTTGCCTCTCACATTTGATTTGCAAAAGTTACTTCTTGTTTGCATTTTCTTATATTTATTGGCTAAAATTATTAATAATTAACATTTGGCTGCTTCATATCGTATTTCATTCCAACTTGTTTTGCCTCCAGCACTTGATTTGCAAAAGTTACTTCTTGTTTGCATTTTCTTATATTTATTGGTTAAGATTACTAATAATTAACTTAAGGACTTTGATAAATGAGGGACATTTTCCATTTCCTACCCACATTCCTTTGTATGCATTCTATTTGCAAATTCTGGGTCCTTTTTATTCGTTCCTTCTGACTGCTTTTTTTTTTTCATGTGTCATTTTCTTTTTATGGCTGATCACTGAACCTCCTTCACCATGTGCATGTTTCCTGTTTTGACTGCTACCATTTTCAGTTTTCATTTTCTTTTTTTTCTTTTTCATATGCCATGTCTTCTGATATTTTGCTTTGATTGGATTTTTTGACACACCACATGTTTGTAGAACTGCCCATGTTTCATGGAAAGAATGTCTTACGTTAAACATCTTTAGATGATGAGTTAATCAGCATGAGAAAATTCTATTATACAAACTTCGGTGTCCCACCAAGGGCTCCATATATCCTGCAAATGGATGGTTTATCTGTCATCCTGGCCAAGTGTGAGTTCTTTATCTGAATTTTATAGTGCTCAGCGAGTTCTAATGAGGGATTTTTTTGGTTCCCTTATCCAAAATTTTTATCATATTGATTCAAACTATCCACGTTTGGGTCATTGAAATGGGCAATTTGTTTTTGGTATTTGTGTTTTTTTTTTTTTTTTTTGAAAAATTTAGGATACAATTCAATGGTCCATTTGGCAATTTTAGCATTATATTGGTGCAATACATAGTTATTACATTCACATGTATACTGCATTATTACCAATTTTTCTGTGCACAGAGACTCAGCCTTGTTTTTGCTTTCCAGGTTAGTTCAAGGCAGAAAGAAACAAGTAGCACCTCAGGAATGCGTGAAAGTGTTGAAACTAGTTTGCTGTTGAAGCATAGAGCCGAGGTGCCTTTTAATTCCCTTAATATTTTCACAAACTTTTTTCTTTTTGTAATTTGTTGAAAAATCTGTGACTTACATCCCTGGGTTTTAGTGGAGTAAGAGCCCTGTTCTGAGTCGGTTGTTGATAATAGTTATGCTTGACATTTATCCAAACAATAATAATAATAACTATGCTTGGCTCACATAAACTTCTTTGGTGTGGTCATTTTTCTTGAGGCTCCTTTCTTTTTTATCCCTGTTAATGGAAGGTTTGTGCTATTTTCCTTCTCTGAGGTAGTTTTAAAGTTTAGGCCATTTCCAGTTTGTTTAAATTTGGCTTAACTTTTCATGCTAATCTCTGTCCTGTTTTAATAGGCAATAGTACCCAAGAGGATTATACAAATGGAAGAAGCCATAAGAGATCGTGATTTCAAAACATTTACACAATTAACCTGTGCTGATAGTAATCAGTTCCATGCAGTCTGCTCGGATACACATCCCCCAATATTCTACATGAATGATACATCCCACAGGTGAGCTCTGTTTCAAATTTTATCTAAAATGTCCATTTGAGCTGGAAACAAATTTGTCTTGCTTTTATTCTTTGAAACCCAAACATTGGATTATGACATGTGATGAAATGGCAATGTTATCAGGATAATCAGTCTGGTCGAGAAATGGAATCGTTCTGAAGAGAAACCTCAGGTTTGTTTCTTTTGCGATCTTGTAAGGACAGGATATGTAACCATTTTTTGGGGGTATCAACTTAAATACATTGTTGTTTAAAGGGTTCTCGTAGGTGATGATTTTTTCTCTTTTTGGGCTTTAGACATGCTTTGTCGTAACTTATAGAATGATAATATCATTCCATTAATTCACAATTTCAGTGGTTAGAACTGCTTTTGCCCTGTCCTCTGCCTCTCTTTCTCCCATTTATGGATCAAAAGGTTATGATCCCTTTTTAGGTTGATAGATATATTATTAATATGCAAAATCATTCTGTAAACATGAAAAGCACCCGAGTAATGGAAATACTTAAATCTAGCTGGTTTTCCAATGCTAGCTTCTTAAAGTCACTTTGCATTGCATTTGGGATGCAAAATCACTGGAAGAATTTTTGTGAATGTACAATGTGACTTCCCTAGCAACTCTCTTAGTTCCAACAAAGGATGTTTAAGCAGGAAACACTTGTCCTTGAATATCTTTTGCAGTTCCATTATGCTGGATGCATAACCTCTTAGCTATTTCACGTTGTCTCTTTGCTTCTTGTTTGTCTAAGTGTACAAGGCACAAAATTAGCTGATTCTGTATATTCAAACTTGAGTGGGGTTATGTCACTGTTGCCAATGCCAATGATTACTGATCAGCTCACTGATATTTCTTCATCTTTTAGCTTTGTTCCCTCCATTTATCTGTGAATTCTTCCCTTGTTTGCCTTGAATTCCCCTCATAACATTCTACATAAGGTGACAAAGTAGCACTAAAATAAATCTCCTTGGTTGGACCATTTGTTGAGCTGTCTCCAATAGGCAATAATTAAAGGTGACATTAATATTGTTGTCTTTGGGCTATCAGGTTGAAAAGCAATAGAGTTTTACAATCCTACCAGTCAAATATTTTAAATCCCGAATGACATGTGGCTCAACCTTTTGGAATGGCTTATTAAAATTGGAAAACTGGCAGGTGGCTTATACATTTGATGCTGGGCCTAACGCAGTTCTAATTGCACGTGATACCAAGGCTGCAGCCCAGTTGCTGCGGAAGTTGCTTTTCTACTTCCCACCAAACCCAGATACTGATTTGAACAGGTATAGTGTCTTCTTAAGATCAGATATGATGCCTGTGAAGCTTTCATTTATAGCATTCCCATAAGGGTTTTCTGAATATTTGTCTTCGCCTTATTCTGTAGTTTTGTTCTCGGTGATAAGTCAATAATAAAAGGTGCTGGGATTGAAGAGATGAAGGATGTGGAAGCTTTGACACTGCCTCCAGAAATTAAGGATGCCCAGAGATTTAAAGGGGATGTCAGCTACTTCATTTGTACAAGGCCAGGTAGAGGTCCAGTTTTGCTCTCTGATGGAAGTCAGGCGCTTCTCGACCCAGAAACAGGGCTGCCTAAATAGAGTGTATTACCTTTTTCTTGCACTTCCAGTGTCTTGATGGGCAGAGGGACGTTAACTGCAAGTGCTAAGTGCTGTATTCTGATGATTGTTTTCAAATCTAAAGGGTGTACCCTGAAGGGAAACATTTCTTTGCAAGTTTGCAGTTTTGTTTTCTTGGGCTTGTCTCGTTCCTGAATAAACTGTTTATTGTCCCATGTGGGTCATTTCTTCTGCGAGTCAAGTCTGGAATAGCTTTTGTAGTGTCCCACAATATTTCTGTATTATGGCGCTCGCATATTTGAACAAGTTCAACACTTTTCTATCCGCGGGGATAGTACAGCTAAGTTGCTAACGGGTAGATTTTCGGAATGCTGATTTGAAACTCAAAATCAAAATTCCGTGGAACAAATCTATTTTTTCAAGGTCAAACTTCCAACAATAGTTTTCAAAGTGTATTTCTCATAAGAAAGCCCCAGATACAGGGCAATGTGTTGTAATCATCAAAATCGTTTCATTAAACTTTGAGCTAAGCATCGCCCTTCCACAGATCCTTGGAACTAATCATCTTGATATTGTATTATTAGTTGTCCATTGTATAATAACTAAAATAAAAAGAAAGTTAATAAGCTGCCTGGACAATTGGACACAGGACAGGTTTAGAGTTAAGACCTTAATTATGCATGCTAGGAAAAAAGAAAAAAACAAAAAAAAACAAAGAAAAGGTGGAGCAAAACCACCGGACAAAACTTCGTGTTTTTCTTAAATCATTTATAGGACAGCCAAGAAGAGCAGAGCAAAACAGGACCAAACCTGTCTCTCCTCAATGGATAAACCTTTGCTTTTACAAGAATAATTTAGGAAAACATTATTTGGCAAGTAATTTCAGAACAAGAGAATCAAGATGTTGGTCTCCATGCCATTTTTTTTTATCTATTATTTAACAAAAGTTTGTTGGATAGTTCAAAACTTGCAATGAATCTTAAATTTAGGATATAATTGTAAAAAGTTAGACATTAATTTGTAGTCAACTCTAAAATCTTGATTTTGGTAATTAACACAATTCATCATTAATTTTAAATTTACTTTTATTTCCATCACTCAATTTTAAATTTTGTTATAATTTAATTATTTTATTACTTTATCAGATAAAAAAAATTATAAAAGATTGTCATTGTGAAAAAAAAAATAATATATTTGTATGTTAAATCCATTACAATTGCATTTATTCGCAAACTAAAATTATTTACAACCAAAAAAAAAAAAAAAAAAAGACATTGCTGAAAACCACTGATCTCATTAAAGTTTGGCCAAAAGCCCATGGTCAAAAAATATGTGTTTCATATAGTTTGTTACAAGGTACACCATTGCAGCTTTTAGGGTATCTATTAAGATTTTCAGAAATGCAGCAACATAGATAATTCAAAGACAAATCTACTCCTGGGCATACGGTATGGTCGCAGAGCTACCAGGACTCTTAGTCCCAGTTATAGCATTCGAGCCATAGTCTTTCCATAACCCATAAAAAAAAGGAAAAAGGCAAAAAAAAGACACATCTAATTCTTGTACCCTTGTCTGATTTACTCAAAGAGACTAACTTTACTCGGTGAAGAAGCATATACATTCACTAAATGGACACCAGTCCAAAGAGCTGCCTAGTCCTACATTTTGAGCAGGACATGGGGCAATTTGGATCACTAGTGTCAGCAGGACATGTCCTTTATAGAAAGTACAGGAAATTAAAACTCAACGAAATCAATGATTTTTTATTTTTGGATGCAGACCACTGAGGATGAAAAGGAAAATGGCTACTTCTCACCGAGTATAAGAGCCTTCATAATAGTCTCACTCATCCCGGGTAAACTCGGCAATAAGTGTCCAGCACCGGGCACCTCATGGTAATGAATCCATGAGAGTCTCTTAATTATAAAGCGCTGCAAGCTAGCGGGAACCAGTCTGTCGTCATCACCATGCCATAGATGAACTGAACTCTCGTTGTTGGGAAAAGGATTTTCAATATCCATAGGATCAAATTCCCATCTCCCAAATCCAATCATCATGTCACGGTGTAAGGACTCAAACTCTCCTTGTTGTATCACCGTTTCCTGCACAAAACAAGAGAGGAAAACTACCAAATTGGCCAAGATGAAATCGCAACATCATAGTTAGCTTTGCTTAGGATACAGTAACATATTGACCAAATACTTGTTTTGGTGTAGAAGAAACTCCAATAGTAGCAAAAACCCCACTATTTTCTTTATGCTTCTAGTTCTAGATTGCAGCCTCTTTGGTTCATATTCCCAAAACTCGCCTGACAGCTTTCGAGTTAAGTGGTTCCTTACTAGGCTTTGTTGACAGTCGTTTTCACAAGGCAAATATTCCATTCCACTAAGGCAATGGTCTATCGAAAAGTCATTTCATGGTAAAAGTTTACAATGCTTTTGAATAACTTCGGAATAAATAGTTTAGCATAACTCTTCTCTAGGCCAGAAGTTCACAGCATGAGTCAAACATGTAATCAGAACCCCACTCCCCCCCCCCCCCACCAAAAAAAAACACGCGCGCGCGCAAAGCAAATGTGTATGGGAGATGAGGGTGTATCTCATCCGAAACCTCTTTTTCTTTCCCCTTTCAGTTCCATGTGCTCTTATAGATGAAAATTATGCTTATTATCCATGATTTGGTAGCTCGTGAAGCAACAAAAGACATAACAATATGAAAAGTTGAAGTACCCTGTATGTGTTTCTTGCAGCAAGCTTGGGAAGGAGTTCTAGATCCTGTTGGGAGAAAATTTCCCTCCTGCGAGCTATTACGCTAGAGGCAGGAAACCACTTCTGAGTGTTCCACCAGTAGACGAGCCAGGGAGTGTAGTGTGCGACGCGCAGTGCCCACTGGTCCTGTGGCAGCTGCAAGTAGTAGGCTTCAGTAGATAAGTCAGCAGGAAAGCCAGGCCACCAGTAGTTAGCAACTGGAGCAATTAATGTTGCTCCTGCCAACCTGAAAGAGAAAATAGATGCCCATCACAACAGACTTTTAACTTGCACAGAAAAAAATGGATGAGCTGAAGCAGTCAGGGGAGTTAAATCCCAGTCCAACTATGAGAAGAACAATATAGCTTCCATTTGCGGGAAAGTTTCCTTTTATTTTTCCATACCAATTATCAAAAAAACTATTCGATCCAGAAACTTAAAACTTTTCCTCGTACAGAAGTCTACTGAGCTAAAAGCATGAAAAAAAAAAAAAAAGGATAAACCCATCTTATTTTGTAGATTTCACAACTAAACGTGTGGGCACTGTAGTTCTAACACAGAATCTCTCTATCATACAACTCCATTACCATAACAAGAAACCATTTAACCCATAAATTAAAGATGATGGTGAGTTAGATCATATATTAAACTTTTAACACCGATCATTCCCATCAATCACACAGGCATTAATTATACGGTACAGAAAAGGAGCTCAAGTAAGCAAGAAATGGTACGAGTCTGCACCTATGAGGTATATACTTGAGGCAGCCCCAAACCGCCTGGCCTCCCAAAGACAGACCAATAATATAGAACTTGGAGCCAAGCCCCAAATGATCCGCAAGCTCTTCGACATCTAAGGCCAAGCTCTTTGGAGTTCGCTTGGGATCCGGATCACTCTCACCATAACCAGGCCGGTCAAACGACACGGAATATACCCCAAGTTCCTCAATAACCTCCTGGAATGAAACAATCAACAAAGGTTAAACACAATCAAATTCGGGTATTGGTATATACACATATATAAAATCAATGAAAAAGGTACATACGGGGGGGATTTCCGTGGCAAACAAGGAATCGAACTTGGTGGAGAGAAAGCCATGGACAAAGATGATCTTGAATCTGGCAGCTTCTCCGGGCACTCCATGTTCAACGTACGCCAAGTGCCTGCCATCTCGCAGCTTTACTCTAGGCGCTGTGACGGGAAGGCCGCCTTCCTTGCCACAAATCCTGGGCGGCGGAGGCTGCATGGCCTTGTACGCCCATCCTATCCACCCAATCAACAAAACCAACGCAATTTCCCTGACACCAACCATTCTTACTGATACGCCAATCAATCGATCAATCAATCAATCCAAATTACACACTGCGTCTCACAAACAACCCCAACCCCGAGCCCGAGTGGTTGTTGCACATGCCAAACAATCAATTCACCGCTGCCCACTATGCCTTTTTTTTCTTGTTTTTATATTTTGGGATCCACCAAATTATGAAGGTATCCCCGCGACATTAAATTTGAAAGGACATATACACACACAACACTAACTGCGTTAAGAAGACGCTTTTTTGAGTATTTCTTTCTGGAGGAAAATACTTAATTAATATTTCTACATTTTACGTTTTTATTTATTTATTTACTTATTTTTTTAAGTAGTCAGCTTTTAACGATTCAATCACTCTTTCAAAACGAAAGATTTGGTGTAAAATTTTAAAAGGAATAGGATTAATATGAAAATTTAAAACTCAATTACAAAAATATTCAAGACTAATTTATAATATTAGAATAGAACGTGATTAGTGTACAATTGGGAATAATATAATAATCATATAACCATATGTTCAAATGGAACTAATCTCTGGGTTTTGCGTGTCACTATTTTTAGACTATTTATTTCATTAAAAATTAGTTCGTGAATCCATTTTTCTTTCACTCTGTCTTTTTTTTTTTTTTTTTTTCATAAAAAGAATTACTTAAAGTAACCATCGTTCTCAACAATTACAAATATTACAAAAATAAATAAATAAAATGAGAGTTAAATTTCAAGTATTTTTTTAAGAAAATAAAAAAAAATTTGTCAAAAAATATTTTTTTTTTTTTAAAAAAAAAGGTAAATTTTAGAGATTTTTTTCTCTTTTGTTTTACAATTTTTACAAAATAAAAAATAAAAAAAATAAACAAAGAATTAATTATCCATTTTTAAGAGGATGAAGATGAGGATTTGGGATTAATTTTTTTAAGAAAATAAAAAGAAAAATTTTAAAGTAATTTTTCTCTTTATTATTTTTTAAAAAGTAATAGATAAAATTGAGATTTTTTTTTTTATGAAAACAAAAAAGAGAATTTGAGAATAATTTTTTTTTTCTTTTTATTTGCCTTAAGAAAAAGCTTCATGTAAGCAAAAACAATAATATTGGTAGAGGAGAATAAGCATAATTTGAATTTTCATTCGGATCGAAAGCGAAAAAAAGAATAAACCGAAACAGAGACAAAGAGAAAAAAAAAAAAAAAAAAAAAAAAAAGTCATAAAACGAATAAAAATCGGGGAGCGAGAAAGAGAAAGAGGAGGCCGTCTCAAACATAAAAATTCGAGGCCAATCTCGTCCAACTTCGCTATTCTTTGTTATGGAAACGTGTCGCATGTTTTTATATTTCTTATTACCTGTTTACATATACATTTATTTATTACGATCACACGCTATATTGTAGATCAATTTTTTATATCTCATTAATTTTTTTAAAAATAAAAGTATAATAATAATTAAAAAGAGAAAGAAAGAAAAGCATCTAGTAGTAGTTGATTGTAGGGTTCACAAATTAAAATGTCGTGAATTTTAGGCATCTGCTCCATCACTCGCCCCCCCCCCCCTTAAGCATACAGTAATCCTCCAACAAGGGCGAATTGAGTATCTAAGTAAATATAACAAATCAAACTATTCAGCTCAAAAAAAACGACAAATAAACATAGTCAATGAGCATATAGAAAAGCGTACCGAATAGATAAATCAAATACAATTTTTTTCTAATGGGCTAGTCTAGAGACCTATTATATCTTTTGCCGTGCCTAGTCTAGAGACCTCTTTAAAGGTGCCCTCGTGTTTTTTATTCCTCTCTTCCCATTGAGATTTTCGTTGAAATTTCATGTCCCTTTTCTAATTATAAAATATAGTTCGTATATCGATCTTAGACTCTTTGCCGTTTCAATAATTAGTTTTAGTTTTAGGCGGATTGTCCGAAGCTTCATACCGATTATTCCCATCCACTGTCTCCGAGTTACCGGTACTGTATTGTTGGGCTGCTTCCAGCCGGCATTTGTGATACCCTGACCCTGGAAAGGCTGAAAACTTTGTTCTGTTAGAAAGGATGACTTGATTTATTTATCATTATTATTTTAATTAAGGAAGTTTTAATCACTGCTGCCATCAATCCATTGTCTCCTACATTATAGCCATCATTATTATCGTTGGTTGGCCGTTGCCTCCAAACCCTGGTGCCTCACAGTGGTCATTATTGACAATGACAAGCCACTGACCATCTACACAACGTCACCTTGCTTCAGGAAAAAGGAAAAAGGAAAAAAAAAAAAAAAAAAAGAAGAAAGACAGAAAATGACACTGATTCCCACGATGCTAAATGCCAGCAACAGAAACTATTTACTAAAATGATTTTTCTTCTAAAAAAAATGATTGTAATTTCAATTCAAATTGCAATACACCACCAGAAACTTCTACACGTAAATTGGTTTTGAATTGGATTTGCAGGCGTAGAGGCTGTAGCGTTTAAGCAAAGCCGAACTAATTAAAAAGTGTTGTGGTGGTCATGGAAAACGACATTCACATCTCTCGCTGTGGGTGGGCCTAAGTATCTCTTAAAGATTCGAAAGTCATTGACTCGCTGGAATTTTTTTGACCAACTGTTACGAAAGACGTCCCCAACATTTTCAATGCTTTGTTTTAACTTGGCAACATGACAGAATGAGTGAGAATGAAAAACCGAAAAATAGGCTGTGTCTTTCTCTGATGGCAGAATTGTCATCACTGTGGCGAATGTGGACAAGGAAAGTCATGAACTAAACTTTTTCTGGGAAGCAAAATACGTCTTTAGACCAAGAAAAGAAGAAGAAACCAGTTGCACCTGTAAGAACCCAATTGCCAAAGCACTTCCAAAGACTACTTTTGCATTCCCCGATTATTCAGGCTGCCTTGGCATCTTTTGGTGCAGGATGCTTCAAAAGCCGGTTGTTAACCAGAGAAGAGTCCATGATGATCTGCACATGCTAATTTGTGTCAGAGTACCCTCAAATGTTAAAACAAGAGAAAGACACAATCAGAAATGGACAACCTGATTTAAGTGAGCAGCTACACAAGGAAGAACCAGCAACCCAGATTCACCAAATACCCCGCCGAGTTGTTCCACCACTGCTACAAGTACAGGAAGAGTTTTCTGAACAAACACGCGAAGATACAAAGCCTCAGCAATCGTGGAGTATAGAAACGTGGAAAATAATCATCAATCAATGTTCCCTCCGTTCCTTCATTCTCTACATTTTTCTTACTCATACTTATGTGCACCCTGGTAACACAGAATTAACAGCTCCCACAAGCAGAAAATCCATGCATGCATGTGCCAAAAATTTAAGAATTTCAGGTGGGTAGAAATGCATCCATTGACAAATATTCTGTTCAAGGGAAGAACTGATTGTCACCTGGCTTGCAACAAGTATGAAGGCATTGGCATTTTCTTCTTCTGTGAAGATTGATCTGCTCCCTCCAGAGACAGCTGAGAGACCTTTTACAGCAAGAGAATTAAAAGCCAATAGGATGATGTGCAAAAGTCTGCAATACACGGTTAAACTTCCTGTCAGTTGACACCACTGCATTGGAGCCAGGATGTCACTGGCAACTACAAAATGCAATGAATGGCATACATGTACACAAGTACACATCTTACAATAAAAAGTTCAACATCTATTCAAAAGCAAGAGACATTAAAATAAAAAAGTGCAAGATAAAAAATGGTTATTAGTAAATTTTTGAAGGCCTGATCCTGGGAGGAGTGAAGTGAACATGGTCTCTCAACCTTCATTATTTTTACAAGAAGTTGCTGCTCTCGGGTACAAACCCATGCACTTGCACTCAGCAGTCAAAGCTTCTAAAGCATACTAGAAAAGGACTCCCGCAGAAAAATACAAGAAAATTTCCATATCCCAAGTCAATCACTGCAATATTTGTACCATTGCATGAGTGCCAGAAAGGAACTAGATAGAAGGCTACATGGGCTAATTAGTCCATTGAAAATCCTGAGATCCCAAAGAATCATAAGCATAATATGAGCTTGGTTACTGTTCAGAATGACTAGTGTGGGTGTGATCCAGACATTGCTAGTAAATGGATCACCAGTTTGTCACTTAAGTCACGTACATAAGACTTGGCTCTTTTTCAAGGCAAGTAATGTTACCATTCAGCATTGATAAGAAAAAAAAGAATAAAAGGTCTGAGCAAAATGATAAGTTTGGAAAGCATACGCTCCCATTCCAACAGCTAACAGGAAAACTGCAGGATTAACCAGAAGCAGCAGTGCTCTCGACCTGCTCACCTGTATCCATGGAACCTGAGCATACATAATGGTTTTACCATCCAATATTATGATAACATTTAGATTAGCTTCTAGAATAAAATATTGAAACCGAAGTATACATGCCACACCATGACAGTGAAAAATTGCACAGGTTTAGTAGCTACAGTCAAGAGAAGCAGTTATAGCCACGGGAATCCTTTTCTTTCTCAGGTAGATAAAAATGCAGAAAGCAAATACAGAAAACCCGCAATTATGTGGGCGATGCCATTATAAAGTGTCAATTTAGAAAAACTCTGCCAAGCCTGAAATGCACATTTCATTTTAATTATGTTGGCAAAAATGTTAATAAATATGAAACTTACTAAACTGAGGAAAATTGCACTAATCCTTGATAAAAGCTTTCGATTTTGATCAACAAACTCTGCCAAGCCTGAAAGCATGTTTCATTAAAAATAAAAGAATACATTTGTAAATGCACTATAAATTAAATTACATTTTCAAATGGTCAGACCAATTTTTGACCATAAGAATCATTAAGAACATAAGCATCATTAATGTCACACATTGTTTGGTGCAACAGTATAAGGTCTTGGCTTTACGGTAAAGGTGCAATCCCAGCAATCACCTTCACTGGGAAGTGAGGGAAAAAAAGAAGCTGACAAATAGGAGCATTTTTCTCTTTCTTTTTCAGATGCCTTCTTTGGAAGGTCATACCTAAAGAGGTCAATCTTTCCATAAAACTTTCCTAGCTTTGATCAGACATATTATTTAATGGAAATTTTGAATGGTACTTCCAAAACCATGTTCATCTATCTTATCTCATACATAACATGCTTTTACTGGGCTCCTAACAGGAATTAGGCTAACAGAAAATTAAACTTTATAATTAGTAACGAAAATAAGAAACTCACTGTTGAAGGATTCTCGAAAAGCCTGTAAATCAGAAAGCATAAGTTATCACCAGAAATAATAAAATGAAAGGTTTTGGAAGAATCAGATAGACTGGGGCAAGAGACTAGAACCAAAAGGTTTTCCACACACTTTCTCATTAGGCTTGAGTCATACTTATACATAAAAGATACATTTTGGAACACAACACTTTGAAGTTCCAACAAATCTACTCATATTCCTATGCGCCTAGAGATTTGCAAAACAAATGAAAGTAGAATATTCTAGAATAACTGAATACTAGTTAATCTTATCTAAAACATAAAGTGACTTAAAGAAAGGAATTTCCAGAACAGTGGAGAAGCTACAACTTCCAACATAAAAGCACCCTCCACTGCATGGAAAAACATTTGAATTCACTCACATGTTTCTAAGCAGAAACAAACAGAAAATTAACAACTTATGTTGCTTGTGAGAGGTCTTCTAACAAGTTGCAATAGGATTCCATTCCCATCAAAAGAGACAAGAAGTTTCCATAATGATAAATATGTTGATTAAGATGACATATTATGCAGGATTACTTATTTCATAAAAGTCTTTTATAAGATATTGAAGTAAATACCTTCCCCAGTACAAGGGGGATAAGAAGTGTAAGAATAAGGCTTCTAAACAGTTGCTTAGTAGGAACAGACACACCAACTCCAGCAGCTACGAATTTGGAGATAGAAAATGGAACCTGAGAAGTATCACAAGATCATATTTGACATTAGCAAGGCCAACTGAGGAAATTGCACCTTTACAGCAAATGAAACTCGTGTGTGAGAGAGAGTGAGAGAGGACAAGGATGAGCAGGAAGGCTGCACATCAGATCATTTCTCTATATTGAATTACTAAACCTTGTTTAGATTGCATTTGCTGCTTTCAATACTATGGTGCTCATTTAAAAAATTGCACTCACATGTCTGACTGTTTTCAATTCCATGAGGAATTTTTAAATATATCGATTTTAAGCAAATGACAAAACTCTCCCAAACTCAGAAGGTGGTGTGCTGAAAGGCCTCTTCTTTTAAACCCAACAACTGGATCCATCCTATCTCATCAAACTTACATATCAAGATGGCATCAAATTGGAGAACTTTTTAGCTAAATTCATGCATAACACATCACCATATGGAGCAAAGGATAACAGGTTGCCCCCAGGGGAACCTCTTATAGTTTTAGCCCAGGTATGAAATTTGCCCTAAGGACCAAAATTACACAACACTTAACAAGAAAGCCTTGAACATGATTCTTGTTTCTCCAATATACTATGCAGAAATGTCTATTAAATCACAGGTTGACAAATATCTTGTTTAGCTAATACAGCAGATTTACACCAATGTGGACCAGCTTACAGTAACCCTTTTCAAAAACAAAGATGTTGATGTGCTAAAATTCTCAGGGATGGACTTCAACAGAGGCACATGATTGATAGCACAATTTTAATAAGCAAGAGGTCAGTAACTTTCATACCACAGACATGTATGCATGCTGAGATATTGGCTTTGAGCAATCATCCCAGTTTTCCCATATAAATTCTAGTGAACATCAGGAGGTTTTTTTTTTTTTTATTTCTGGAAAAATGGCAGAAAATATATGGAAAAAGAAAAAAAAAATGCAACTTTGTGTTGTAAGTCTGATTAGGAAGCTGCTGTTAATTTGGAGCATACATAGTACCTGCTGACATCAAAATGTAGATTAATAACATAGACATGGGTCAAAAACTTTTGGCATCTAATTACTTGGTATATAAATTTTGCTTATAAATACTGATGTTATGTATATATTCTACAACAGTGTATGGTGAATCAAGATGAAAACATCCAGATTACACCTTTAACAGCTGTCAGACATAGAATGTGGAGCTTGCAGAACTTACAATCAGAATTCCTAAAAGATTTGATATCACTGTCATTGCAAGAGCAAGTGCAGAATTCCCTCCTGCAAGCTGCAATTGAAAAACAAAAGCTAGTGAGAAGCATAAAAATTGACTTATGGGGATTTATGAAAATTTAAGAGGCAAAACTATTAAAGCAGTAAACCTGAGTTAGAGCCACTCCACTTGATAATGTAGTTGGCATACAACAAAATAAGGCCAGTCCTGCAGGAAATGTTGAACTTAAAACAGGTAGCAGCTAAGATAGAAACTAGCCTACAACTATTGATGACCCTCACACTAGCCTAAGACTATTTTTAATTAGTTTTGTTATTTCCTATTTAATTGTTAGTTATCTCTATAAAGATACCTTATTGTTATTACCATCTAACTGAGAGAAACTGCCTATAATAGTTGATAATTGAAAATTAATATTGTATTTTTTGACAGGTGTGATTCTTGTTGTTTTCAGGTGGATTCCCATGTATTATGGGTGGATTTTATTATTTTTCTATCCATCAACTCCCACGTTATTTTTTAGCTTTTCTTGTTTGTCCTAAATCAGTTTCATAAGTTGTCCTATATTAGTTTGATATTGGAACAAATCTCAATTCAAAAACACCACACACAATGCATCTAGATCCGGATTCTGTCACTACAACCATTATGCCTCCTTAAATCATAGCCCAACCTTGACCTAAAACCAACACAAAAAAGCCTTCGGAATCAATTTTCTGCCACTTCTGCCCATCTTTGTCAGACAATGGTACTTGGTGATTTGCATGGAATCATTTCCGTCTGCCCTTCCATGTCCTGTCCAAAGCACCCCACCAACCTCAGTTGGGTGTTCACTTCTTGGCATTTTCCTAGCTTGTTCATTGTTGCTAGTATAGTTTCTTTTTTTTTTTTTTTTTTGGAATTTTAGTAAATAGGTTTTAGGTTGTATAAAGAATTAGAGAAAAGGGATGCAAGAAAAGAAAATTTTCATTTGTTTCTGTTTTAGCTTTCAAATCTTGTTTCACCAAAAAAAAAAAAAAAAAAACTGTCATTCAGTTTGTTTCTCCCTCTTTAGAGGAAAGAAAGTGAAAGGAAAAAAAAATTACTTAAAAAAAATTGTAGGTGTCCTTCAAACCATTTGCTTAAACTTCAACACTAGATTATTGCAGAGATGAAAAATCAGATTGCAGAGTTGAACAATAGGATGAAAATAATCTTGAAACATTTTAATATTAGGCTAAAGGACTTACAAAAATCCAACATGCTGATGAATCTATCCATACAGAAATTCTAGAATTGACATCAATCAGATGAACTTAATCTGTTAGATGGATTTGATCAAATCTTATCAACAACAAATGTAAATTTGCTGACGGATGCTGATTTTGTGGATGACCACACCATTAGTATTCTATCTTCCTTATCACTTCTAGTCTATGGAAAAAATGTAAGTAATGATGTTGCACAGGGTATTGAAATTGTTGATTTTGTTATTTCTCCAAAGTTTCAATTTTCAGTTTTACCAGTTAAATTCTTAGTGTTTGCTTTATTCTCAACAAAGTTGACATTTCAGGACATATTTTCTCAACCATGATGCAAGTTATTTCTCATTCTCCAACACTTCAAGATTCGAGGTTGATTTTTTTAAGTAAGAGAGAATGATGAGGAAGGAGGATTCCTTTAATTTAGAAATTTATTATTATCTTGCATTTAATATTTTAGATTTTATTAAGTTGAATATTCTATTACATAGGAATATTATAAATATTATAGTATTTAGTATTGATATTATTTTATTTCTTAGTTAATTTTATTATTTCCTATTTAGACATTGACTGTTTCTACATAGACAGCTTATTGTTATTACCATAGAACTTATGATAATTGATATTGATATTGTGTTTTTTAATCAGTGTGATTCTCATTTGTTATCGAGTGGATTCCCATTGTTTTTCTATCTTTCATATGGATTCCTGCATTATTCTTTAGCTTCCCATTATTTTTTTATCTTTCAGATGGGTTCCCACAATATTCTTTAGCTTTCCTACATCAGTTTCATAAGCCATCCTCATCATTATAAGATCTGACTACCAAACATTTACAATTCCAGCAGAACAAAAATTGCTAAATTTGCAATCCAAGATCAAAGATAGCAGATAATAAGGTCAATCTTGAGCCTTAACTGGAATTTGCATCCCAACAAACAATGCATGCACAGATAAGAATGCAGGCCAACTCACATGCACAGTGCTTTTTGAACACAAATTTTCCATCATCCAAATGGCTCCTTGTTAAGAGAAAATCATTTTTAAGTATATTGATAGAAAGGTTTTGACAAACAGAAAAGGGCCTTATTAAACAAAAGACAGCAAAATGCTATGGAAGTCTAGGATAAAGAAAAGAGACAAAAACACCTGGCACCAGTCACTAGTCACCAGATACAACTTTGAAACAAGGACCTAATGAATTGACTGATGCCATCTGGAAAGTGCAAAACAAAATCTTGTAAGTCCTGGTACCAAGTTAGATTATAAAAAAATAAAACAAAAAATAAAAAATACTCCCACACAGGTCAGCTTTCAGTTGCATTCAAGCATGTGACCATTTGGGTCCACTCATGACAGCAACAATTGAATCCACAATAAGAACCACGTTTGATGACAGAGACCAATTGCCAGGAACTGCAATACTCAACAATGCCTCATCAGAGTTTTCAAGAGAAAATAATCCATTCTTTCAGATTTGAAACTTCAATATAAACTGAAGCCAAAGATATTGAAGTCATTTTGACACACAGAATGATATTAAAGATAAGTCTAAAATGAATACAAATAGTTAGACCTCCTAATGTATACAGTCTGGTAAAATGAATCCATTCCCATTCCCAGTGCAACACACACAAACAGAGCCCAATTGCCAAACCTGTCACAAATTCCTGAGGCTGGAGCCTAATTAGCAAGATTATCCTTGAAAAGTATGGTGTAAATAACAGAATGGAGCACTGCATCAACAGATTTACGCTAGCATCAGTGTAACAACAATGCAAGTGGCATATTCAAATTGCTAAACATCCAGAAGACAGAAATATAGATCTCCCCACATCTCTCTCTCTCTCTCTCTCTCTCTCTCTCTCTCTCTCTCTCTCTCTCTCTATCCATGAGTGCAAACTCATCCCTTGACCCACATCTGATCATACAAAGGGGCCCTTCAAATAAGTTATTGACAAATGAAACAACAGTACATAAAAGAAGAAAAATTTCCCAGAGTGCACTGAACCTACAAAATGGATACTGGCAGAAAGAAATTCAAGTTCATACAAGCCCAAAAACTCCTACAGGCCACGCTTCTACAGCAGCACTGATATCCCCATTTCTCAATGTCAAACCTGCTCCATCCAACAAATTAAAGAAAATAAAAGATAAGACACCAAATTGAAATTAAAAAGAAGAAAAAAAAAAAAAGGTAAAATGCAAATCCAAGCCACAATCAATTAAACGATGCAAGAATTTTGAAATCAATTTTTGTAACCTGAGATTATAAAAATGGCAAAAGTGCTGAACTTTGACAGATAGCATCTATCAGCAAGACAGCCCAGACTGGGATTTGCAAGTCCTAGCAATACTCCACCAACAAGTGCTGCAAATAACATTACACCGATGAAAAAAAAAAAAAAAACGAAAAATGAGCTAGCAATCCTAGTAAGTACGTGATATATAACCAACCAGAAAATAAACAGCACAAATCATAATCAGGAAGTTCGGGGAAACATTAATACCCAATGGAAGAAAATTAGCTCCTGTGAAATTCAACAACCAATTGAAACTATTTGGCAGACCGGAAGGCTTGGCAGCTTCATTTCCATTGCCATCTACCTAATAACAATCACAACGAATACTTTAAAGAATACGAAAGGTAACCGCGAATCAAAGTGCTTTGTTCTGTAGAATTCTTTTTCATCACGTCAGCTCTTTAAGAACAATTTTACAGGTTGGCTTGACAGCGTTGTTCTTCTAAGAATTTTCCATACGGGAAAAATATAGGAAGAAAAAAGAAGAGGGGAAGAGTTTGTCTTTCAATGTTAGAGCTAAATTATCAAAATTGATTCGTTATCGGGGACCTGACGAGGCTGTCCAGAGGCTCTGATTCTAATGCGAGAAAACATCGAGGGGCGGCAGCAGCAGCCCCCGGTAAAAGAGACCGAGCGGGTTGAGTACCCCGCGGGAAAATCTAGCTGCCGCCGGTGGTGGCGCGACAATGGCAATCGGGAGGATGAGATAGTTAGCATTAGGGTTTGGATGCTTCCCGCCATTTGTTACTCGTCAGCAAGAATCGAAACAGCATACAGCTATCTCGACTCCAGATTTTTTGTTATGGTTTTAGGCCCGAGAGAGGTTGTTGGGTCGGTTGTATGGATCGGGTACAGTGCGGATTTAATTTCATGCTTGCTCGTACCTCTCTCTCTGTTTTTTTTTTCCAAGCTCTAAGAATTATTAAGGCCAATAAACAATAACAGTGATATTCAATAATAATAATAATAATTTCATAAATAATTATATATGTACTGAAAAAATGTATAAATTGGGTCACCCGCTGAACTCGTCCAACATAAATTGAATTAATTGAATTTAACGACTTTACCAATGATTTTTCAGTTCGAATTACCATTAACAAATATCAAACCAACAAAGAGTTTTTCTTGAGAACGTTTTTCTATTTGATTATCTTTAAACTAATAATACTTATTAAACTAGTCTTATTGAACAGAAATATTGTGATTTTAAGTATTATATATCCTCAAGTGAAATTGGTTAAATTAAAATAATATTTAAATATTAATTTTACAAAAATTAAATGAAAATAATTATAAAATATTTAAATTATAATTTATAAATATGAAAACAGCATAATTACAAATAATTTTTTTATAAGAAAAATGTAACATAAATACCAGACATTAACAACGTATTTGCCAAATTAAAATTCTTTCCATTTCCAATGACTTTGGGCCTTATCTCGCTGGAGAGCCCTCGCCACACTAAGTAAGAAGAAAAAAATGGCTTGGACGGTAATGGCGGGAGGAACAGGAATGCTAATGCAACATCTCCGCCATCCATCGTCTCCGGTCATCGGAATAAGAAACGTTATACAACAATCCAAACACAGTTCAAGGCTGTTCCCTCATACTTCTTATCATTTTAACCCCTTTAACTTCCCTCACTTCACCACCACCGTCCCTCTCTGCTCTTCTTCTGCGAACGGAAGTCAAATTCCAGAGGTGCACTCCTTCTTCTTCTTCTTCTTCTTGTACTTTTTTTTATACCATTTTATATTTATATTTTTGTTCAACATTTTATTATTTTTTTTTTTGTTTTTTCGGTTGCTGTAAATTTGTTTATTTTGAGTTCAGAGGTCGATAGTCGGGGATCTTCTGGACTTTCTCAACGAGTCTTGGACTCAGTTTCATGCTACTGGTACTTACTTTTCATTCATTACTGGATGTTAATTGTTATTTAATGACTAATTATCCAATTAGCCTAATCTATTGAACGCTAGAATGAAATAGTTGGTGAAATTAGCAGAAGTTGAAGTATTGATTCAATTAATCGTGCATTTATCTTTGTATATTCTTGAACCGCCAAACATACGCACTTCAGCTTGATTTTTTTTTTTTTTTCTCCTTCTTGCTCCTTTTTTTTTTTTGTCGGGTTTGCTATTAAGTTTAGTTGGGAATTTTGAAACGGTGAAGGTTGCTTTATTATTATTATTATTATTATTATTATTATTATACCATTTTCAGCGGAAGCAAAAAGGCAGCTAATTGCAGCTGGTTTTGAATTGCTGAATGAGAAGGATGTATGGGAGCTTAAGCCTGGTGGCCGCTACTTCTTTACTCGAAACATGTCTTGTTTAGTTGCTTTTGCCATTGGAGAGAAGTACGCAGTTTATGAAATTCCATATCCTCTATTTATGACCATATCTGATTTTTTCTTTTGGGCAGGGGAGGGGATTGGGAGGGATTATTGTTCCTCTTCTCATTAACCATCTGTGACCCTACATATTTTGAAGGGGAAACAAAGAAATTACTAGTCCAGTTCTAAGCAGTTGTATTTGCAATGTGGTAGTTGGAACCTTATCCTAGTTTTGCAGGTATGTTGCTGGAAATGGTTTCTACGTGATAGCAGCACACACAGATAGCCCATGCTTGAAGCTCAAGCCAAAATCTGCATCCTCCAAATCTAGTTATCTAATGGTCAATGTGCAAACGTATGGAAGTGGTTTATGGCACACTTGGTTTGATAGAGACTTGAGTGTTGCTGGTAGAGTCATAGTAAGAAGCAGGGATGGTTCTTTTCTGCATAGGCTGGTGAAAGTTAAAAGGCCCCTACTACGGATACCCACACTCGCCATTCATCTTGATCGGTTTGTTCTTGTTCCCTTGCTTGCCTTATAGTATTGTTTCTCATGAATGTTAGCCACTTAATATATATTTGATTGTGTAAAAACTATAATTGTTGCATCCTAATGGCTATTTTGTTCATTGACATCTAGATATGGTGGCTTTGTTTTTCCACTGCTTGAACATTCAAATTTTCATGCTACCTTTCCCTGCAGATCTGAAGCTTTTGTGTTAATAATACCATCTTATGGTGTTTTCTATGTTTTGAATCTGTATATGCGATTCAAAATTCTAAGATGAAGACACATTGTGATGTTTGTTTGTATTGTCTGCTGGCTTTCCAACCTTTATTGTTTGTCCGTGCAGCAAGGTGAATACTGATGGATTCAAACCAAATCTAGAGACTCACCTCATTCCATTACTTGCAGCAAAACCTGAGGATATGCCTTTAGAATTAATGGAGGAAAAGAGTACTGCTTCTTCGTCTAAACCTGCTCATCATCCATTGCTTATGCAGGTACCTCTTTTCATTTAACTGCAGTCACCGGGGAACAAATATGATGTATTTATTGAATACGTATTTATGGTTTGTGTTGAAAAATAATATTGTTTGGTATACGTGCCTAATGTTAAAAGGATTTAATTATTAAAATGCAAACACATGATAAAAATCCAAGGAAGTTATTCTACTGATCAATGCTGAAGAGAAAGTGTTGTTTTTGTTAACCTTTTATGGTTGCACGATGAAACTTGTCTCCTTTTGCGTGCGGATCCCAGATGCATCATTTTAACACTTGGAAACATTAAGTGTGCCTTTTATATGTTGGATCTACCAGCCCTTGCACCCATAACATTGGATTTCTTTTTCATGTGGCTCAACATCACTTCTAATGAGGGGTTTCCTGTAAAATAGTGCTTCTTGTGCATGAATGCAGATACATCTTTTTAACTATGAGCATAAACCTTTTTTTTTCTTTAATTGTGCAACAATTCGCATTAGAACTTCAAAAAGTGCAATGGTTTTGTAAGGTGAGTCCCTTCTCAAATACCCAGGACAACTCAATGACTACTGCTATTAATTTGTTTTGAGGACAGTTGATAACTTGATAAATTGATAAATTTTGTTGTTAGTTGTAATATTTGGTAGGTTTGGAACACTTCCCTTCATTTGAATTTGAAGGTGCCCCAGACCTCTCTTATTTGACTATGTTTGACTTTTCTTTCCACTATGATTATATTACTACCACTTGTGTCAGATCTTGCACCTCTTATAAACAGATCCTTTTATGAGGGACATTCCTTGGCTTAGAAAGGCTAATATAGTCCTAATGCATAAGGCTCCTACACTGTAGGAATTGAGGAAGGTTTAAATGTACAAAGTCTTTCCCTTTATTACACAGAGAGGCTATTTCTACAACTTGTAACTATGACCTCTAGATCAAAATGGAGTACCTTTACATGCCATTGACTTGAGGGAGTGCAATTATTCCTTCTTGAGGGAGTTTGATAAAATCTCATTAAATTTCACAAAGTAATCAGAAACCATATACGGAAAAGGTTTGAAATTATTCAACTCTTCCAGCAATTTCATCCTATCAGAATGTGGGTTATACTTTGACTGCAAAATGTAGGTTGTGGACCACATGTAAACTTGGCTTCATGCAGGCACTTAACAGAGTGCAATTCTTGTAACAGAAAAGACTGAAATAAATGTGTTTACATGTAACCAAGACTCACAACAGAAATGTGAGTCGGCAAAAGACAGAAATGTGAAATAGTTTACAAGCTTGCAGCCATGCAACAATGGGTACTATTGTAGTAAAATCAGATCTGCCAATTGCTACTACAACTGCTTACAATACTCTGCAAATTGAGCTGAGAGTCATTGGCCTGCTGATTCCATGAGTTTCCCAACTAGCATTCATTTCAAGATGTAGCATGCCTAATCCTCTGGATTGTGTTCTTGCTTAAATTAATAAAATTGCATCATAGGGAGAAATTTGATATTTCTTCTTGTTTAGAATGCTTATGATTAGAGGAATTGGTTCAAATTGTTCCTCGAAACCAAATGGGTGCACCAATAGACAGATGTAAAAGGACATAAAGACAAGAAATTATGAAGAACAGAATAAGAGAAGGGAAGATAGAAGCTATAGAACCAAAGAAAAAAAATTTATATTTTGACTATCTATTTATTCTTTGCACACTATCTATTGAAGCTTGGAAGGTGTTGGAGGAAAAAGGAGTGATAGAATTTTGAAGATGGAGAGGTACCCCATGAGCAGAGAGCAAGTATACTTCCCATTTTTTAACAAGGGAGACATTTAGAATTGCTCTAATTATTGGGTATCAAGTTGATAAGCCACACAATGAAGCTATGGGAAGGGTTATAAAGCAATGCTTATGAAAGATTATCTCTATCTCAAACAATCAATTTGGGTTGATTCTAGGTAGATCTACCATAGAAATTATCTTCTTCCTTGGGAGGCTGATGGAAATTATTGAGAAAAGAGGCAAGATTTTCACATCGTTTTTATTGATTTAGAGAAAGCATATGAAGTTTTTAGGCAAGTGATGTGGTGGGTGATGAGTAAAAAAAAAAAATCTCACATTATTTATTAATTTAGTGAAGGACATGTATGAAGGAGACATGACCCAAGTGAGGATAGTGGGAGGCGAGTCTTCAAATTTTCCACTCCAGTTATTCTACACCAAGAGTTATCTCTTAGTCATTTTTTATTTGTGCTAGTTATGGATGTCTTGATAGGTCATAATTCAGGATGATGTGTCACATTGTATGTTGTTTGCAGATCATATCGTCTGGATAGATGAGACTGGAGAGGGATTAGACGATGGAGGGATACACTAGAATCTAAGGGTTTTATGTTGAGTAGTACAAAAACAGAATGTATGCATTGTAATTTTAGCAAAACTAGAAATACAGTAAAACAACTATTAGATTAGAATGTGATCCATTTCATTTTTTAAGTTCTATTGTTCAAAGGAATCATAATATAGATGGCATACTTCATAAGATGAGGGCTAAACGGCTAAAATGGAGAAGTGGCACTGGAGTTTTGTGTGACCACAATATTCTCATTAAGTTGAAGGGAAAATTTTTATTGGATGCCAATTAGACTGATTAGACCTATGATGCTTTACAATGATATGTGTTGAGCTTTGAAACTTCAACATGCTTAGAAGATGAGTGTGGCAAAAATGAGAATGTTTAGATAGAGGTATGGTCACTTTAAGAAGGATAGAATTAGAAATAATAATATCCGTAGTAAAATAAGTATAACACCTATTTAAGATAAATTGAGAAATTGACATTTGCATTAATTTAGACATGTTTAACGTTGGCTAGCAAATACTCCAATTAAGAGAGGTGACCAAAATTGGGTAGATGGTCAAATGAGAGGGAGAGGAAAATTTAAATTGACTTGGGAATATTTAATTAGGAAAGATTTAGAACAATTAGGCCTCGCAACTAACTTAGCATATGACAGAACAGAAAGATGACAAAAGATTTATGTAGCTGACATCAATTGAATTTGGGGTTAAGGTTTTGTTATTGTTGTTGTTGTTGTATAGATTATTTGCTAATAAACTATTGCTTTGGGTTTCTACAATTTTTGGGCTGATATTTGCAATATTGTGCTTGTAAGAGGATGATGTCAGAAAATTATTTGAAGATAATTTATTATCTTAATTCAGGTTTTATCAGATGAGCTGAGTTGTGGCAGCAATGACATAGTGAGTGTTGAGTTGAATATTTGTGATACTCAAGATAGCTGCCTTGGTGGTGGGAATGATGAATTTATTCTTTCTGGAAGGTTAGATAACCTTGCTTCAAGCTTTTGTGCACTAAGGGCTCTTATTGATTCATGCGAATCATCCAGTGATTTATCAAGTGAACCTGCTATACGCATGGTGGCTTTATTTGATAATGAAGAGGTAATTTCTTTTGCAGCACCTGTCACTGGGTGAAATTTTAACATGCTCTTTTTGCCTTTATCCAGAAACAATTGAACCCAAATGCTTAAGTTGTTGGTTCCAAGAAATAGTCCGTAATCTAATTATGCTTGCTCATCTGCAGAAAGCATGGGCAAAGTACAGTTCCACCATTTTTCCTTTTTTTTTTTTTTTTTTGATGAAAATCACACTTAAATAGAAGAGTAAAGTTAAAATGACTTCAACTCTCATAAGGTTTTCAATAACATGTTAAGAAACTTTTTAATCTAGAACCTTATTCTGTTGTGGGAGACCCAGAATATGACTCACATTAATCTGTAACTGCCTTTATGGGAACAAATACCAATTGAAGTTGAGGGTGTACCTTCTTACCATGAGCTTATACTATTCTTTTTCAATTAACTGTCCATGGCAGAGGGCTGCTAATATTTTCTCTTCAATGAAGTTTAACTGTTCATATTGGGTCTTTGCTCATTCTGCTTCCTCAAGTTCTGTCTCCACTAACACTCTCAGAGATTGAATTTCAACTTTGATTGGGAGTACTGCCTCCATGCCTTAAACCAGCAAAAATGGAGTTGATCCGGTTTTTGGGTGACTGATTTTGCAAGGAGCATTTGATCACCATACTGGAAAACAGCTGTGATGCATCTGAGCTTGATACTGTAACTAAATGGTTTTCCTTTTCATATAAATCTATCATTTCCTTTCTTGAAGTCAGAGGGAATAAGTATGGTAATAAGCTTCCAAACATGCTTCTTGTCCCTATAATTAACAAAAGCAACAGAGGGAGTCTGCATACACTAAAGTGCAACATTCTTATGATAGATCCAGGATTAGTCCACATATTGTTATCTGATTCTCAGTAGATTGTAAAATACAAATGGTTATTAATTACATATCATTACAACTCCTGCCACTTCATGTTTGTTATTTCTAACTAGTTCTGTTTAGGTGGGTTCAGGTTCAGCTCAGGGAGCTGGTGCCCCAACCATGTTCAAGGCTATGAGACGAATAACTGGGTGCTTGGCTCATACCAAAGCTGGCGAAGGTGCAACTGAGCGTGCAATTCACCAGTCTTTTCTAGGTATGATTAAGTGGGTGTCATTTTGAGGAAGCATATTGAATTTGAGTCAAATGTTGATGTTCTTGGGCATAACTTGTCTTTTCACACATTTTCATGTGGAGATTGAGAAGCTCAATGAAAACTTGAGCTTCTTGTAAGCTGATTAGCAGTGCATTTTTTCTCTCCATCTGTTATGGAATCTCTTTGCTTATTTTTCATCTATTCTGTTTTGTACTTTTCTCCTTGCATAGTGTCTGCAGACATGGCTCATGGAGTTCACCCAAATTTCATGGACAAGCATGAAGAACACCATCGGCCAGAGATGAAAAAGGGACTAGTCATCAAACACAATGCAAACCAGCGCTATGCTACTAGTGGAATCACAGCTTTTCTTTTTAAAGAAGTTGGCAAAATCCACAGCCTTCCAACTCAGGTAATTGCTTACTAAAGCAGGGCAATATGGTACTTGATCTTATCTCATAAATCTTTAAATTTTAATGATGAAAAGTTGTTTGTCACCAGCAGTTTGAGGTGTTTTCGTGTGAAACAAAATAGTGTTTAAAGTGTTAAATTTGGCCCAGAATGTAATGGCTGTAAAGTAATTGGGGTCATGCTCCTGTTTAATTGGACGTCCTTTATGGTGGGAATTTCCAGTTTCTGATACGTAACCCTGACTACATAGCAGGTCTATATTTTCTGTCCATTACATAAAATGTGAATATTTGCATGTGCACCTCGCATAATTCATTTGAATAACATCTTAGGCTTTTTGATTCTTCATCTCTATTGACCACTCAAGCTCAAAGCAAGTTATATCATCGCTATCACATGCATTCTCTGATATTATTATATCTTCAGGCTTTTAAATTTTCTTTATCTTTGCTCAGTGCACCTAGGTAAGTCTGTTTACGTGTGTGGTAATTGTCTATATCCAGGAATTTGTGGTTAGAAATGATATGGGATGTGGATCCACCATAGGTCCTATTCTTGCTTCAGGTGTTGGTATTCGTACCGTTGATTGCGGCATTGCTCAACTTTCCATGCACAGGTATTATGTTAATTGGCCTTTGTGGATTTGTACAAAACTCATCTGTACTCAGGGAAGCCTAAATTCCAGCAAAGCTTAACCTTTTCTGGTTGGATGCTAATTAATTGAAGTATTTTCACCCACAAATACTTGTTCTGAGATTTTAATATTTGTTACTTGATATCTATCCTAAGCTCAAATACTGTGGATGCTACCAATTGTATGTTAAATTTTCAATAAATGGCTATCAGTTGTACTTCAGACAAATCCTTGGAGGAAAATTAGCAACGGGCCTAAATATTTCAAATCAATGATCTGTTATAGAAGGGAGAACATGCCATGATTTGTAGAACTGTCACAGGTCCACAGTGCTGAACTGCTCTTCTTCTGATTCATCCTTTGACGTGCCATATTTTATCTTATTTTGTTTTTAACTGCAGCATCAGAGAAATATGTGCAAAGGACGACATAGACATTGCTTATAAGCATTTCAAGGCATTCTACCAAAGTTTTTCCAGCATTGACGGGAAGCTTCAAGTCGATTAATATTTAAGTTTAAGCCCATGGAGATTTGTACTTTCGACTGTGTGAGAGGGAAGAATAGACCAGAATATACTGTGTTTTTTTTTTATACATCATTTATAGCTCGTAAGATACTTTGTCTCTACTATGAAGATGTGTATGAGCTCTTACATGTGAGTACATATGAGAGGAGCTTTGAATACACACAAGAGTAGAGGAGAGTGATCCATTGAACTGAGCAAAATCCGTCAATCAGGATTTATTTCCCTCCGAGGGACCTGTGGCTTTGGAGCTAATACCGTCCAGATTAGAGTTTGGCGCAGAGTTTGCACCATAAAGTTTCTTCTGCAGCTCAGACAATAGAGCTTGATTCTCCTGCTTTAGTCGCTGTGCCTTGTTCCTTAGCATCTCATTTTGCTGGATCATGTAACAGTTCTGCAGATATAATTGTGAATTGATCTTTTCCATGCTCAACTGCTGCTACTTCTTGCCGGTGCAGAAGACAGAAAACAGACTCAGAATGTATAAAAAAGAGCTGGAGAAATTCACTTGGGACAACTTTCAAAATAGATTAATCTCCACGGTTATCATTTATTCATGTGTTTGTGTTGACAGTGCATGTGTGTGCCTACGCAAGCACGTTGCTATACATGCTTGCCAGACGTGGGAAGAACATAAAATGTTATATAAAAAAGAGGCACGTTAGAAAAACATACCCAGTAGTATCTGTTGATGGGGAAGGAATCAAGGGATACACACAGCATTTGAAAGATGGCTACGGTTGTAATACTTGAGTCCCATATATATAATATAATGGTAGTAAATAAAAGCACACTACCGGCCGTGTAACAAAACAAGGGGTGCGGGCGCCACACGGTTCACCAAAAACATCAGAGACCCCATATGCAAAGCCCTCTTGTCTGCCTTTTTTCCTGTAGAACTCGATTGTGTTTTCAACTTTAACCGCTTGTGATGCATGGAACATCACTGCCAATTCCCAAGCGAAAGCACCTTTTGCATGGAAGTTGTTAGAGCAGTGCACGCAAAAGAGATGAGGTTTAGCGAGGGAATGAGAACGGTGCACGTAAAAAAAAACAATGGTTAGCTTTTGGGTTGTAATAATAGAAGCACCTCATTATCAATGCGGTATAAAGCTTTAGTTGGGGAATAAGATGGGTGAAGGTGGTCCAAAGATACCATTTCTCAGGCTTCCTCAAGTACCCTTTGCAAATATGAAATGGGAAAATAAAGTTCACAGAAACGTTTTGCATGACTGATGACTGCATTACCTCAATTGGTTTTTGTTTTTTTTTTTTTTTTTTTTTAATTATTAAATAGTGGCAAGCTATTACCAGCTTAAATTTGTATCAATTTGAGTCTCAAAGTAGTTTTTTTTTTAAATATATATATATATATATATATATTTAGTTTTAATGCATCATACGAAATTATAAATTATTTTCCGAAACTTCTCTCGATTGATTAGTGCTAAAAGTTTAGATCGCGCGTCATGTAACAAAATTTTTAATGGTCATATGAAATATGGAAACGAAAATATATTAGCTCGAGTCCTACATTATTACAAATTAAAGCTCATATTATTGAATCTATGAGATATTGGAGAGTTCATGTATACTTGTAGTGACACCAACCAACGTTGCAAAAAGGCGTCTTAAGTAACATATAATGTAATGGTGTGTTTAATAAGATATGATAATATAAAATATTATAATATAGGGTTGATTAAACTATTATTTTATATTAGATAGTATTTATTAATATAAAATAATTAATTAATATATTATTAATTTTTTATTTTTTATTTTTTTCCTTTCTTGTCTCTCTTATCTCTCTCTCTTTTTTTTTTTTTTTAATTCTTTTCTTACGTCTCTTCCTCTCCCTCTTCTTTGAGAGTTTTTTTATATTCTTTTCTTTTATCCTTTTTTTTTTCTTATTTCAACTCTCATAAAGAGAAACAAAAGAGGAATATGGAGCAGGGGATAAGGAGATAGAGAAAGAAAAAAAGAGAGAAAGAGAGACTCCAAAGAAAAAGAGATAAATAGATGCTAAAAAAAAAAAAAAAGAAGAAGAGGGAAATAGAAAAATGACAATAAGTAAAGAGAAAAAAACGAAAAAAAGAAAAGAGAGAATTTAAGAGAAAATGAGAAAGAGGAAAGAGATTAAAAGGAAAAACAGAGAGAGGGACAGAGAGAGATGGAGGGATGGAAGTTGGAAAAAGCAAAAATAAGGAAGTTTAGTGACAAAAGAAAGATCAAGAGAGAGAGAGAGAGAGAGAGAGAGAGAAATGAAAAAAAGAAAAGAAGTAGTAATGCACATGGCGATGATAATGGTGGTGAGAAAAAAATCAAGAGAGAAGTAATAAAATCAAAAGTAATAGCCGATTATGGCAGTCGGAAGTGGCGAGAGATAAAAAAAAAAAAAAAAATAATAATTTTACACTAAAAACAAAGTTAAATAACAATATTTAGAAAACAACGAAATATGTAAATTAAATATATTTTTATTTAATTTTATACATAAATAAATTTATATAAAAAATTAATTTATTACTTTACGTATTACTTAATAAATTTCATTTAATAATATTGCTTTTAAGTTAATATTATAAGTGTTGATCCTTAGATTATTATTATAAATTTTTGTATAAAAATAATTTTGAGAATTAGACTTAACCCATAAAATATAAAAATAACCATAACTTATAAAAATACGAAGTAATACTAATCTATCATATACACTTCACATCTCATGAACCGAATACACCCTAACAGTTTAGTTGTTTTTAGAAGCAGTATACTTTATACATAAGACTTATTCTTTTATCCCTTTTTTTTTTTTTTTTTTTTAACATTAAAAGCTTGTTTGGAATGACAATTTCTAAAACTTAGCTCCATTTAATTTTATACCACCAATTTTTTCGTAAAGTATAAAAATTTTTAAAGTACAAAAATGTCATTAAATTTTCACATTAAACAAAAAAAAAACAAAACCACTGATGAAACAAAAACAACAATTCTCACTAAAACGGGATAGAACAAGGCATCATTCAATTCAATTTCTTTTACCACTTAAAACAATAAATGGACTCAATTGAATTCATTGACGTAAGAATCTATACCAAATAAGAGACTAGAATTAGAGTTTAATTATTAAATCAAATAATTGAATTCTATCGTCAGACCACACAATAAAATATTCATCGGTTAAAGAGCTCTTGTCTAAACTCTAGAATTCTAACTACAAAGAAAGAAAAAAATCTCCGTTAAACTGAGAGGAACGCACCATGCCACCATAAGTTGAAAAGGATGCTCATATTCACGAAGGATGACACAGATATTCTAATTGTGCAGTCAGATAGTCTCCATCAAACATCTTTGGAGAGCCATAATGGGAGACAGATTATACTCATTTAACCAAAAAAAAAAAACCCCAAGATGGTCCGCTTATATATACCACATTGCTATTGGAGTAATGTATTTTCTTGGTAAAGCACAGTGAGTGTAATCATCCTGAAGTGTTATGCACAACCTAGGCAGTCCAAGCCAAACACGGAGAATGTCAGCTCCAACTCCCATCAAGCAATCCATTTTGGCACCATTGGCTCTTTATGGCGACTGGCTGATATGCTACAAGAAGATAGAAATGCGGATTCAAACAATTTGTACCTGGATTAAAAGACCAAAAATACATCAGTTGAACAGCAAAGGTATTGAGTTAAATGAACAAAAAGTGGATGAATGAAATTTGGGCTTACCTTCATTTAGATTTAGTACATGCATCCCAGCCCTGTCAAATCTTTCCTGGTTTCAATTCTTCGTCATCATCAGTGGCAATCCAGAGCTCAGTCATTCACATTACTGATCTACAAGGACCCTGTGCTTCTTCAACCTTTATCACACAGATGAAAGAAGCTCCAACCAAAACTGAGATTGGTGGAATATATCATCGTGGACGTTCATAACATCTTTTCCCACTCCAGTGTCCACTCCACCCTCAGTTTTTTATGCCTGCACTCCTGCTGGTTGAGATAAAATGTATAGTTGTATTGCATCAGCCCATCAATATTTCATTCCAAGTTCCAGATTGCAGGGTGCAGGCATGGCCACAAGCCCCTCATCGGGGCCGGGCTAAACCAAGATTCCCATCAGGTTGTTGAAGAGACTGTAAAATCACAATAATGACAATTAATAGAATGACATAGCAATGACAAGTAGAAGTGTTATTGAAGATGTCAAATATTTTGTTGCATTTGAAGCACTAACTATCCTTTGGCTAACAATTTCATGGGTGAATACACTTGCATAACAGTCTAGATATAGACATTTTCCATTGTGCAGCCAAAAGAACAAAAGGTAGCCATTTTCTACATGAGTATGGTCATCAAACTAGCAACCCAACATGAAAATACCCAAAGCACAGCAGCAGCCCCCCTAACTTACTTAAACAGTGCCAATTATTGGGAGAAAAATGGATTAACTATGACATCTCACTGATGCATGAAGAAAAAAGCCATGTCATACCTGTGAAAATGGTTGAACATGTTCATGAGGATGAATGAAAGGGATTGCTGGCTGCTGAGAGGGATACTGAGAGGAATGCAGATATATGGCAGATGTAGAATGATTACCAACATGATTAGGATTAAATGGTGGTATCATTGTATCCGGATGACTATAACCAATTCCAGTAGGAGTCGATGGCACAGCCCATGGCCCAGGTAAATGTTGATGGAGAGATCGAGATTGGTGTTCTGTGGACATTTGTGGCCTATGGCTAGAACCAAGTTGAGGAAATTCAGTGTTGTAATTCAAGGCAGGAGTGTACATTGGCTGCAGGGCATAGGGGCTACTACTGAACCCAAATCCAGGATCAAATCTTTGAATATACCTGGATAAACATTTTAACATAGGATTCAACCATCCATAGATATAAAAGGATATCAACTTTCATACTGTCTGTGCCAATGGGCATCTCAAATCCAAGAAAAGAGTTTAAATTTCAAAACCGAACTAGATCAAGCAATCATGAATTACTATTCGTTAGTCAGTTTGAAGCAATCATAGTTGTGAAAGATACAAATATTCATCAAAAGCATGTCTAAGTTGCAAGGCACCAAGTCCTAATGGAGGTTCATTCACCGAGGCTCACACTTAGTGAACAAGGTACTTCCCCCTGCATCTTTCTTGCCTAAAGTACACATCCAATTGTTCACTGCCCTAAATTAGTATCTAAAATATCACGAATCCAGATCGGACAGCAAGGAGTAAACAAAGTTCTTATGCACTCCTCAATGCCAAACCTTAATCTTTCTAGTGGCTCTAGATTTGAATCATTACGCTAGCACCTTTTCTCCACTTTCCATGGTAGATCCTTCTCATGGAAATTTTGCATCTTCATTCAATCAGGTCAATTTTGGGGCTAGGCCCCAAGCTTGTGGAGCCCATGAAGCCTGAGTACAACTAATGCTTTAAAAGCACTGACCACCCCTACAAGCTACAATTATCCCCTTTTCTTGTTTGTTATTAATAGACATTACTCATTAAGGCAACATGTGCACCTCCATTTTGATAGAATATAGGTCAACAATA
This sequence comes from Rhizophora mangle, assembly GCA_037832345.1. Lineage (NCBI taxonomy): Eukaryota > Viridiplantae > Streptophyta > Magnoliopsida > Malpighiales > Rhizophoraceae > Rhizophora > Rhizophora mangle. The sequence continues at coordinate 83,294 of JBAPLJ010002022.1, read as the reverse complement.
CAAACAAAACGATGCTAAATGCAAAGATAGGTATGAAAAAATATCCACATTCACAAGGCCTTTTAAAGTGGAATTGGAAGAAACATATTGAATGGGACTTGGCTACTTATTAAACCATATAAAACAAAACTAGTGCACACATTTGAAATAAAAAATGTGCAGAATACCTCTCATAGCTCCGGTCATAATCAGGGTCCTTTCTGTCAACTTCACGATCTCGAAAGATGGCCACCCTGTTGTTGGATTTGCCCCTGCCAATCAGGTCCTTCTCAGTCCTTGTTCTTGCTGTACTTGTAGAAGTTTCAATCAAAGCCCTGCTTGCATTTACATCTGAAATGCCTGGACAAAGTTTTTCTTCTATCCTTGATATACCCAAAGTGCCATGCGGTAAGCCATCTCGCAACCTTAGTTCACCATCTGGTTTTCCAATGGCACCACCACTGGAACTGCTACAGTTAAATATCCGTGCACGTGCTCTATTATATTCTTCCTTTCTTTCCTCAACACTTTTGGAACTGTTTGCCTTCAAGGAATTTGAACTCAAACTGGCGACACTTTGATGCTGCTTCTGTGGCCTCTGTTTGATTGCAACCTTAACAACACCACTGTCTTCTGATGGCAAACTTACAGGGATGTCTGCCAGGCGAATCAAAGGAGGTTTACACTCTGGAGTCTTGTGGACTATGATTCGAGATCCAGAACCATCTGCCAGACTATTGTCTAGCAAAACCATTGACTGTAATGAGTAATGTTGTGCCACACGGTGTGCGCCAACCGTAAATATGAAGTAGGCAACTGCTGAAATTCGAACTGTTCTTGTGAGGGATCACGAATGAATTTTTCAACATCTTGCTCCATCCGCAGAACTGAACAGAAGAAATGGCAAGTTTTCATTTTTACGGAAAGAAAAGATACCCAAACCAAGGAAAATATGGTCTAAGTAATAAAAAGTCCACTTTCCCAAAACTTGATAGCATAAATCCATATCATGCTCAAAATCACACAAACACTGGAGCCTAGCAGGTTGATTGTTTAGCTCAATTCAATTCGGTCATGTGCCATTGAAATTATATGCCTTAAACTAGTTGAGCCTAGCACTTGTCAAGGGGGAATGTTAAAAAGTGTTAGCCTGCACTGTCTTACAAAGTCTGTCTTTACCACTAATATGGTTTTGACACAACAAAAACAAAATAAAATTTTATTTTCTTTTAGAAGGGAGAGAAATGTCTAGGCAAAACAAGTTGAGTTGGTGTCAGCTCAAATTTTAGAAAAATTTTGGCCAATATGATAGGCTTTCAGTATGGAACAGCTTTAAATTCTTCCCATAGAGCACATGTCCCTTACGTATTAGGATCTGCTTGGAAATTGCCCATCACTTTCCATATTTTGGTAAACTTTAAAAGATGTCTCTTCTACACTCCAAACTTTCGGTTTTGTTTCCTTTTATAGATCTAAATCTTTGTGTATTCACCAGATAACAATATCACTCTGCAATTCAAATATTCATATTTATCCCAACTTTTTTAGAGCCAAAAAAGAAGAATAAAAAATGTAAGGCCTTGCCCTGGCACGGCTGCACATGCAAACTCAAATGGCAATCATAATCATCGTGCAGGAAGAGAAAATGAACTTAACTAAACTATTGCCAATGTGCACAGACTCTAAACCGTAGCACTTGAAAAGACAACATCAACAATGTACCGAAGCAAATTATATTTAATTGCAGCAGATATAGAGAGAGAACGAGAACTTACCCGACAGGCGCTCGCGTGGATTCTGCAAGGCCTCGCGAAGGAACTGATCCACCTGATTAATAATATCGTCGGAAAATTTATCGCCGCTTGCTAGAGAAGCCGGAAGGGAGACGGAGCGAGCCGGGACGAAAGCGTCACCGACGAGCTTTTGAGGAGGAAGTTGCTGTTGTTGTTTAGAGTCTTTCTTGGGATCCTCGAGCATCAAACGCCTCATCGTCTCGTCCAGATCAGCGGCCTCCCATGACTCTGGGGCTCCGAGATCCTCCGCCGCAGAGCCCTCCATACAACCTTCTTCTTCTTTTTCTATTTTTAAGGTTTCTAAAGAGAAACACAGAAAGGAATTAGGGTTTGCGGGAATCAAACGACATCAGATTATACGTTTTTGTCGTTTTGGTTCCAATTTCAGGGTCAGTTTGATTCTCTTTCTTCGGTTAGGGTTTGAGCATGGGGGAGATATTTCTGTTGAGCACAAAGAAGAATAAAAGCAAGAGACGATAAGAGTTCGAGACGATTGGTATTTGGGCAACGTACTTCCCTGCTAGCTCGTAATATAAATAAATAAAATAAAATATAATAATAATAATATTTTAAGATACGTTGTCGTTTGAGAGATTTCCTGCAAACCTACCGAATCAAGAGCGATTTCCCGCACTGCAAGCCTCCCCAACCAAACCAACTCAATCTAAATCGAAATTGCCAAATTGTCACAAAAAAAATAAAATAAAATAACCTAAATGTAGATTTCGATTTGAATAAATTTGGAATTTAAAAGATTGATTGCATATTTAATTTATATATATATATATATATATATATATATATATATATATATATAATTTAATAACCATATATCCTTATAATTTAACTAATTTTTATTGTCTCATTTGATCCATTTTAATTTATATTTTTTTCGTTTTTGTTAATGGGCTCTTATTAGAAATCAAGCTTTAAATTTCAAATGTCATCACTTAAAAATCATTAAACCAACTGATGCCACAATCGTCCCTTTCCCTGTAATTGATCATTTGATCCTCCCAAGAAACTCAAATAGCCCTTGATCCAAACATTTTTATATAAATATATAATTTTAAAATTTAAAAAATAAAATATTTACATAATAAAATTTATTTAGTTTAAATATTAATTTTTAATAATTTTTTATAATTTATAATATATATTATTAACTTAATAATTAATTTATAATTTTTTTATTATTTTAATAAAATTAAATTATTAAAATTTTAATATATATTTAATTATAATTTAATGTATAATTTATTTAATTAATATTAACAAATTTTTATATATTTTAAATTTATATAATAAAAATATTTATAATTTAAAAATAATTTTAAAATAAAATATAATTTAAATTTTTTTTTTTTTTTAAAATATTCTTAAATTTTTTATTTTTTTTTTAAAAAATTGATAATTAAATTTTTATTATTTTTAAATAAAATATAAATAAAAATATAATTTTTTATATATATAATAAATTTATAAATCATAAAATTTTAATATAAATATATATTATATATTATTAAAATTTTAAAAAAATTTAATTATTTTTTTATTTCACATAATTATTTTATTTATTATTAAAATATTTAAATTTTAATTTGTATATAATTTTATATTTTATATTATTTAATTTGTAATTTTTAAATTTTTTTAATAAATTTAAAATTTTAACATGTATATATATATATAATTTATTTAATTATAATTTAATATTTATTATAATTAATTTAACTTTTATTAATAAATTTTTAAATTTTGTAAAAATATAAAAATTCATGTTTTAAAAATAAATAATTTAAAAAAAAAAATTTTTAATTTTTTTTTTAATTTTTTTAGATAAAAAGTATTTTAATATTATTTTTTTAAAAAAAATTATTTTTAACTTAAATTTTTATTTTATTATTTTTTCTTGAAAATAAAAAAATATTTTAAATTTATTTTTATTTCTTCAAAAATTTTTAATTTAAATTTTTTATTTGAATAAAATATAAATAAAAATATATTATTAAATAAATATAATAAACTTATACAAAATAAAAGCATACTAAACTTCACATGAGAATTAGGGGCGTTAATTACTAACATCAGAAGCAAAAGTTCCCTCTCATCCATTCTTTAGGTTTACTTAAAAATGTAGCACTGAAGGAAATTTTGATCAGATGTTTCCTCCCCTGTAAATTGTTGCAAACAAAAATTAACATTTATACATGAATTACATCGAAGACACAACCATCTGCCACTTAGGCGTTTTCCCCGGAAAAAAAAAAAAGCAATTTCTTTCATCGCGTCACATCTCAAATAATTAAAAAGATTATAAAATGTTATCCTCTCCCTGTCGCTAGGACGCTCTGTTTTTCTTTTTTTTTTCTTTTTTAAAGTCTCTCTCTGCCAGTGGATTGAGTTAGATTTGGAGAGGGAATAGGGTATTGCCTTCTTGCTCTTGTAGCGAACAAGAAGAAGAAGGAACTGAAAAAAAGAAAAAAAAAAAAATGAAGGGCTTTGGGTACGGAAGATTGATGAGGCGATCTCCCTCGCGCCAAAGTCACAAAGAAATTACAACCATCACAACAGCGTCCACTGCCTGTCCTTTGATTCCTCGCCGCTTTCCCGCGGCGGCCTTGCTTTCCGATCACGGTGCAAACTCTACTACGTTCTCTCATTTCAGCGACTTGAGGTCTTCTCTGGCTCCTGGTTGCTTCACCCGTTTCTCAGGTTCCTTTTATCTTTCTCTTTCTTTTCTTTTTTTTTTTTTTTTTTGGTTTATTTATTTTATGTTATTTGAAATTTAGATGTAAAATCTTTCTTTTCTGTTGGTTCAATTAAGATTGGATACTGTGAATTTTGACTGATCTGGGAACATATTGAATGGAAATTGGTTACTCTGTTCTGTATGAGAAAAAATTCAAGTTGCTTATTTAACCTTGGGATATAACTTTTGGGCTACAACTATGAAAGTTAAGTTTATTTATTTATTTATTTGTTTATTATTTTTTAAATAATGCTGATGTGGCTTTGCACAGGCCAGAGAAGGACTATGTTTATTGAAACTCATGCTACACCTAATCCATCATCACTCATGTTCTATCCTGGCAAGCCCGTGATGGAAACGGGGAGTTCAGATTTCCCAAATGTTCGTGCAGCCATGAATTCTCCTTTGGCTTATGCTATTTTCGGCATTCATGGTAAGCTTTGCATTATTTTGCTTATCATGGATTATTGTATTTATCTGATTAGTTTAGTCTGTTAAACTTGTATGTGGACTGGGAGATGTCTAGCCTTGGCACAGGTCAAGATGCACACTTTTTTATATTTTATTTTTTATTTTTTATTTTGTGGTTCATGAGGAATGTCTGCATAAATTAAGAAGAATGGTTTGTTTTTCTTTTTGATCTTTTTGACAGGTATTATTCGAGTCTTTTATGGGTCAGATTTTGTCACTGTAACAAAAGCAGATGAGGCTTCCTGGGATGTCCTAAAGCCCTCAATATTTGCAGCAATCATGGATTTCTATTCATCTGGAAAGCCATTGTTTCTGGACTCACAAGCTGAAGCAGCCAAGGACACAGCTATTCAGGAGGCATGCATTGTTTTATTATTTATTAATTCTTGGTTTAGACCTATCCCAACTCTTCTACCTACCACAAAGGAGAAAGTGAGAGAAAAAGAGAGAGAAACCTCAGAAGCCAAATTGCTTTTCAAAGTGTTCTGGTTTGGGAAGTCCCCCTTGAGCTGTGAGATTTAAGCAGATTAGTAGCTCATAATTCTTGTGATCGCCAACTTAACTGTTCATAGAGATGCTAAGCTTAGGGGAATCTTGTTCAATTTGATCATTTTGTCCAATAGCTTACATTTTGTTTTGCTCATGGAAGTTTATCTTATTTGAGGCTCTTCTGCTTCAATATCCTTGTTTTAAAAAAAAAAAAAGAAAAAAGAAAAAGAAAAAGGGATTTTAGGTGTTTCCTTGTGTTGTCATACTGCTATTTTTCTTGCCTTCTGCATTTCTTGTCACCTTGTTGCTTCTGTCTTCTCTATTTCTCCCTATTTTTCTTGCCACACCACATAGCCCTTTTACATGAAATTGTCATGCTTGCACTGCAGGATGACTCGGAAACTGTTGCAATGATTAAAGAACTTCTGGAGACCCGTATTCGACCAACAGTGCAAGAAGATGGTGGTGATATTGAGTATCGGGGATTTGATCTGTGGGCCTGCTTTCCTTCATTTGATTAATTAGTTTGTTATGCATAGAATTGTGATCAATTTTCCTATTTACAACTGATTGGAACTTGTTTGCTTTCTTCAGAGAAACTGGTGTTGTAAAATTAAGAATGCAAGGATCATGTAGTGGCTGTCCAAGTTCATCTGTCACTTTGAAATCAGGAATTCAAAATATGTTGATGCATTATGTGCCAGAGGTAACAAGTGGCAAACATTTTTAATTTGTAAATTTTTTATTGTCACAGTTGCAATTTGTCATCCTGTAGCCTCTATGTTAAAGTTTAGGACTTGGCATATGGATGATGTACTTCCATCCATGTTTTCACTTTCCATGGAGCAAATAGGTATTCAATGTCATTATGTAGTCTGTGCATGTCTGTGTTTTAGATCTTGCTATTGTTTAGATAGCTTTGGAACATAGCTGCAATAGCTTTTGAAAAGTCAGGGGGAAGAACAATCCTTAGGAAGAAGTATTTCTCAAACTATCAAAGCATTTTTGTTGTGTCCCGATGTGGAAGGTTGACAGATGTGTTAACTAAGTGATGGTAATTGCTTAGATGGTTTTTATCCAGATTGTGCAAAGTCTATCTGAAGGCCTAAAAGTTATTATGTAAAGAAGTAATGGTGCTTAAAAGAATTCAATGGCCTTGAATTATTCTGATGAGGAACAAAGTAATTAAGTTGTTAGGGGGTTTCCCTTGGTGCATATACACATTTGCATGTAAGGATTTGGATGGGATCCTCATGTTATGCCTTTTCATGCTCTTGAACTTCCAGTTTCCTTGCTTTAGTTGATTATGCCATTTGTTTGTTGCATTATATGACTTGTGTCTCTTGCTCGGCAAGTTACTGTAGACCCTGGCTAGTATTGCTGTGTAAACTTGTGACTGGTATTCAATCCTCAAAACTTTTCTTTAATATCTGTGCTCGCTTGCATATGCAGGTGACAGGCGTGGAGCAAGAATTAGATGATGAAGTTCAGCAGCCAGTCAATTTTCATTGTTGAGCTTTCTACTCTTTTGGGGCAAGGCATATTTCGGTATGTGCCTTCCTGCACTGCAGCAAATAATGGCCGGGGGCTAATTACAAGTGTGCTTGATCTATGCATGTGGTATTTAATGCCTACCCGGATGGCTTAATGCAATTCTTACAAGTATGTGCTAAAGAGCTGTATAAACAATTTAAAGCCCCATTTGGTTCCGCCGTTGTGTTATTTTCCTCTAGTTTGTCATGGTATTTGTAAGTGTTTTGTTTCTTTTGCTTTGGTCTTTCTTCCCCCCAACTTCTTGCTGTGGGAAGCTATTAAGTCTTCTCTAGAATCCTACCTAATAATGGGAAAAAAAAAAAAAAAAAGGAAAAAGATCAAACAAAAAATGAAAATTGTTCATGGGAATGATCATTATTCAGGTTCACTGAATTTGGTGGAGGAGTGCGAAAGTTGAGCATAAAATTCTCTCCTTATGAAGTTACAAAACTGTGTGGGTGAAGGTATAAATGTGCCAAAAATTTTAACACGAGTTCGGTGGATTGGTAATTTTGTAAATAACATTTTATTCCATATCAGAAAAAAAAAAAAGAATTTTAGTTATTTTTAATCTTACATTTTATTTTATTATTAAATTTAAGTCTACTTGTTATACAAGTTTTAAATATCTAATTAAAAATATTAAAATAAAAAAATTCAAACTATGTATTTAATAATAATTAATTAAGTCAACTTATATCTAATTTAAAATTTAAAAAAATTAGTTGAATAAAATTAAAATTAATTTTGTTATTAGTTATCATTATTATTTTGATTAATTTAATAATTTTTAAAATTTAAATTTGTATTAAATAAATTTAATGAAATTAAAATTAAATGATGAAATAAATTTAAATTTTTAATTATAATTATTAATTTATTTAAGTTAAAAATTTATAAAAAAATAATATAAATAAAAATTATTATTATTATTAAAATTAAAAAAATTTATTAAAAAGTAAATAATATTTAAAATTTAAATTATAATTATTTTTTTATTTTTTTTAACTTAAAAAATAAAAATTAAAAAATAAAAATAAAATTTAAATTATAAATATTTTATTTACATTTAAAAAATTAAAATAAAAATTTGAGTGTAATTTTTAAAGAAAAAAAAAAAATATTAAAATTTTTTTATTTTTAAAAAAATTAAAAATAATTTTATTTCACTTAAAATATTAAAAAAAAAATTAAATTTTAAAAATATAAAAAATAAATTTTTAATACATATTACAATTTTAATTTTATTTAAATATTATAAAAAAAAAATAAATATTAAATTAATATTAAATATTTAAAAATATAATATAAAATATTTTTCATTAACTTCTTTTTAATTTTAACAATTATAATATACTTATAAAAAAAATATTCAACAAATATAATATAAAATTATATTATATTTATTAAAATATATATTTAATATTTATAATTTATTTTTAATTATAATATAATATATAATATTTTATAATATTTTAATAAAATTATATGTTTAATATTTATATGATTTATATAATTTATATTATTATGATTTAATATATATTATAATATATCTCATTTATATAAATAACTTTTATATATATTTAAAATTTATATAAAACAAAATATATTTATATAATTAAAAATATAAATAATAATATTTTTAAAAAATAATTTTTTATTTTTTATTTTTTTCTTAATGCGTTCTTACAAAAATATATACATACACTTTTTTTCATAAAAATATATTTTTTAATAAATATAATAAATTTATATATTATACAAAATTTAATATTACTTTTTTATATATATTATAATTATCAAAAAAAGTATTAAATAGTTAATTTAAATTTTAATTATTTTTAATAAATTTATATAATTATAATATTTAACTTTAATTTAATTAATAATTTATAATTTTTAAAAGTATATTTATAAAATTAAAATTTAAACATATATTAAATTTAAATTTATTATTATATTATAACATTTATTATAATTTATTTTATTTATATTAATAATTTTATATATATATATTTTTAATTTATATAATATAAATATTTATAATTAAAAAATAATTAATAAATAATAAATAATAATAATTTTAAAAATAAAAAAAATAAATTTAAATTTTTTTTTTTAAATATTTTTCTTCAAAATTAATATTTATAATTTCTTTTATTAGTATTGATTGATTTTATTATTTTTAACTAATTTTTCATAATTTTCATATGGTATACTATAAATTGTATAAATTATTTTAATAAATTTAATTATATAATTTAAGTTTTTTTTATCTATTTTTTATGATAAAAGAGTATTTATAAATTAAATTTATTTTAATTTTTTAAAATAAAATTAAAAATATATTTTTTAATAAATATAATAAATTTAAATATTATATAAATTTAATATTAATATATATTATTATTATTAAAAAAATTATTAAATATTTATACGATAATATAAATTATTCAAGATTATATTATTATTTAGTTATTTTGGAGTATTATGTTGTATTAGCAGTGAGCTATCGTGCGTAGTTTTGTTTGCTTAGACTTTTACCCTTAATTTTTTTTTGGAGCAAATTTGAATTTATACTAAATATGGTTAAAAAATATAAAATATTTCCATTAAGGACTCTCTCAAGGCAATAGAAAATAATTACATATTAATTAACGGAGCATTTTAAAATTAAAATAAAGACACATGGAGAACAAAAATCCGGCAGCATACGGTTAAAGCCCCCATCTCTCATAAAAGGGATATCAAAATCTGAAGTGGATTGCAAAGCTCAGAGGAGGCAGAGCAGCTTGGGCTTTACAACGTTGTCAGAAAGCAGCCATGGTAGCACTCTCGCCGTTGTTCCTCACCACTGCACCCTCCATCTCCAAAGCTTTCACTTCGTCGAGTGTCAGGGTCCCAGACTTTATGAGACGCAAGAAACATAAACGTTCCGTATCTTTATCTTCCTTTCAGTCTTCTCTGATTTTTGCCGTATGTTTATCAACAACAAAGAGACAAGCAGCAACATCCACAACATCGACATCTACTCCTTTCACTTCAGCTTCTTCATCTTCAGACGGGAGTGGCAATAACCATTGGATGGTGGTCACGGATGGTCCGCCACTGGGGGTCAATTCCCAGCCAGAAATCATTGATTACTACGTCAAGACACTTGCGAGGGTTTTGGGCAGGTGGGTTTACTTTGCAACCCTTTTTGTTTCTTTTTTTTTTCTTTTGTCTTTTCGTGGTTTGGGGCCTAAAGATTTTGCTTTTTGTCCTTTTTGGGTTATCGAGGAGCAGCGAAGAGGATGCCCAGATGTGTATATATGATGTCTCTTGTGATACTCCCTTTGGGTTTTGCTGCAATGTCAATGAAGAGGCTTCGCTTGCACTTGCCAGTGTGGTTTCATTCCCTGCTTCTTTACCATTGCTTTCAACTGTTATTTTGCATCACTTCGAAATTATTCGGCTACTCTATAATTATTTTGTGTGTTTTTACGGGATATTAGGATCGTTTCTTATGGCTTAAACAAAGATATTGTCAATCATTGATAAGTGGGTAAATGTTTCATACTTGTATGTATTGTAGGTTTGCCTGGGGTTTTAACAGTTAGGCCTGACCCAGATTGTAATTCTAAGATAAAAGATTATAGTTTGGGTGTTAAGTCAAGTGATCTGTTAACCCCACAAATTGGAAGTACATTGTTGTTTCCTGCCGAGAATACCAAACACTGGCTGGTTAGGATTGATAAGCCAGGAGTTGGGGTTGTTACAAAGGCGCAAATGGTTGATTATTATGCTCAAATACTCACAAAGGTTCTGGGGAAGTAAGTGTCCACATTTGAGCAACAAGAGCAACAATGCATTATGTTTCTTGTTATATTATGGTTATACTTTGTTCTGATAGTGGAGATTTCCTGCAGTGTGAAGGATGCACAAATGTGTATATATCATGTTTCCTGGCAATCTAATTTCGGGTTTTGTTGCGTGCTTGATGAGGAATGTGCACACGAATTAGTTGGTCAGTTTATTTCTGTTTAATTGGCTTGTGTTATTGAGTGTATCATGCAGTTCAGTCAAATGCTTGTGTACTTTGTAGGTGTCCCTGGTGTTTTATCCGTTAAGCCAGATAAGAATTTTTTATCGGAAAATAAAGATTACAAAGGTATGCCCCTTTCTTTAATGTGGATAACTCTCTACCACATCCATTTACATGCTTCCCACCCATACCATTATACCATATGTTCTGTTTTCTTGTCATTTCTGTCATTAAAAAGAAGCAAGCACTAAAAAATGCAACAAACCATAAACAAGAATGTTCACACCACTACGAAGGGAAAAACCACGTGCCAAGCAAGACAAAAATCTTCTCTTAATTACAAGCTAAAGGGTAGACAAGTTCTTCTTAGCCATAAGTAGAGGTTGCACAAATAAGGACCCAAGGCCTGGTGTTGGTACATACTGCATCTAGCTTCACATACAAAGGTGATTTTTCAACCAGACTGTAGCAACTTCTATAAATGGATGGAGCTAAAATGAGTGGATAGAAAATACCAAGAAAGAACAGGAAATTGAGTTAGTAGGAACTGCAACTGGAGTTGAAAATGGAGCAAATATTATTGCCCAGATTGTCTTTTGAAGTGACAAAACCATGTCCCTACCTGGTGTCAAGACGCATCTATCACTCTTGTGGTCTGTCTTTCCTCTCTTAAATTTTTCTTTATTCCTTTCCTTTTTATTTGGGCCAAAGAATATGTGTAGGCCTTTTATTGTTTACTTTTATAATTGATATGGCTGTATAACCCCCAAAACCCTGTGTCATCTATAATAATTATTTGGATGTGATCTCCTATGGAATGTATGAATTGTCATACTGCTTTTTGAATTTAAAAGAAGTTAATGGTATTTTCAATTCGATGTCATTTCAACATTATTATTGTTGCAAATTTTCCTTGTTTAAGTTTTAACGAGGTATCATTTCCAGGTGACAATTTGGAAAATCCTGATAATGTAGGAGAGCCTTTAGAAGCAATTCAAACGACTCCTATAAAGACAAAGAAATTGTTTATAACTGGTGGGTTGCATTTTTAACTTATTATGTTGAGTTCATTATTTGTTTTCTGTTGTGATTTGCTTGACTACAAAATGTACAAGTTCTTTGTTTATAATGTATTCTTTTTGGCTGGCCTTTGATTTTTGGCAAGTCTGCATTCTAAAAAGGAATTGAAATGGCATCTTTAAATCTGTATGGGATAAATGCCTCTCTCACTGACTTGGATGTTATTGTTGATTGGGCACGCATGTAATGATGGAAATCTATGCAGTCTTAGCTTAGCCTCGATAAAGGTGTAGAATTGTTCTTCACTAGAAGCATAACCTGACACTTAGTACTATGGTATGCTCTATGTTTCTTAATTGTACAACAAGCCAATCATCATTCATTGCTTACATTTCTTCTTCCCCAATGTTTGTCAATAGCCTTTTCTCGTTTATGAATTTTTTTTCTAGCTTTTTGAATAGCAAAACTTTTTATACATGGTTTGAGGCCATTATTTTTGGTATCACCATGATGTATGAGTCACATGCTGTGGTAGTAAGTGAAATCTTGAGATCTTTTCTGTGTCTACATAATCAACCTTTTTTCTTTTGTACTCACTGATGATAGTGCTTTGGCAATCTTTATTCTAAACAGGTCTGTCTTTTTATACTTCCGAGAAAACACTACGTGCAGCATTTGAGGGCTTTGGCGAGCTCGTGGAAGGTGGTACACTCTGCATTTCTCAACATGGAAATATGAAACATTTCTTCATTTCTCCTCTTTCAAGGTGCTAGAACCAAGTCTGCTTATGCTAATGGCTTGTAATCATTGCAGTTAAAATTATAATGGACAAGATTTCAAAAAGGTCAAAAGGTTACGCATTCGTGGAGTATACAACAGAAGAGGCTGCGAGTGCAGCACTTAAAGAGATGAATGGCAAGGTAGGTTTAAGCAGGAAAACCCCTCTGTTTCCCCTCAGTTTGTATTCCCATCTCTGCTTTGATGTTCAAAGTGAAAACAGCAGACTGAGTGTCATTCTCTGTCCCTGCTACTTGCAGATCATTAATGGGTGGATGATAGTTGTTGATGTTGCTAAGAGTAACGGTCCGAGATACGGCAGGAGTCAGGCCAAGACTGGCTCATGGTGAGGAATGACGAGAAATCAAGATGAACTACAATTTTTCAGATTTAGTTGATATGTATACTTTAGTTTTGATTTGTAGTAATGGAGATTGTAGTTTATCTTTTGTCTTTATTTACTTTGTGCGTAAACTTGTTTATGTTTTAAAAAAATTGTATTTAAATTTGTTTTTTTCTGCATTTTAGTTTCCTGTGAAATGACCAGCTCTGCAATGGATTAAGAGAGAATTGATATAAGGTAATCTTGTCGTACGAGACTCTAACATGAACTGTGACAAAAGATTCAATGTGCATCATTTTTACTCTTGTTAAAAATAAATAAATAAATAAAATAAAATAAAAGAGAGAACAAAAGGTTAAGGGAAAGCTTACACCTTTTTTTTTTATTTTTTGAAACTCTTTCTTTAAATCCCTCGATTTTTTTTTTTCTTTTTCATCCTAATTTTATCTATTTCTGTATCTTGTGCTAAGTTAAAAAAAAAAATGACCCTTTAATTATTTTTATTTTCTGTTTTCCCTGTATTTTAGTTTTTTCTATAAAAGAATGAGTTTTGTGCAATGAGAGTGTGCGAGTACACATCCAAATTTTTATGAAATTAAATCCCTGCCATTATTGTAAAAATCATCCAAATCAACTAAACATTCTACTCTCAGGTACATTTTCTGTTAAAGTTCTCGCATGTCTTCTAAATAGTTGACGGCCTGACCTTTTTAAAATTTTTATCTGCTGCTTATTTATTTACTTATACAAGATTCGTGGCTATTTTTATATGGAAGGCATCATGTCATAGACGCGCAAAGGTGCCCCCCAACTCCCCCACTATATATTAAAGAAGAAGCCCGTTAGAAGCCTTTTAAAAATTGAAAACATTTGGTCTGTACGTATATCAAATTTTGTGCACTTTCAATTTGATATTGTTTTCGTTACCATATTGGTGCCAAGGTTTTAAAAACCAAGCGGAGTATTGAACAAAAAATTTGAAAATTTAATATTTAACTCATTCAATTAGTTAAAGTAACAAAATTAATATTTAATATCTAATATATAAAAATTTTTGATAATATAAATTTTATTTTTTAAAAAAATTAAAATATAAACAATATTTATTTAATTATTTATAAATTTTTTAAATTAATCAAATTAAAATATATATATATAATTAATTCACTAATTTATAATTTAAATAATTAATTTATTAATTTAATTAATAATTTTTTAAAATTAACTGAATTAAATAATGATTCGATTCCTAGTTTTTTTAGTCAAACTCATCCATCTGGTCTCACTTTCAAAACCTTGATTGGTATCGAGTTTTCGTCTTTACATGGTTTTATAATTTATGAAGTCAATCACGTAGACCAAAATAAACTTCATGCTATCAACTATTCAAAACTTTAAATAATACATAAGAAGACTTAATAACTAAAATAGTTGCCCATGGTACGCCCGCGAATTTTATTTTAACATTTATTGATTTATTTAAAGATTATTATAAGAATATTTTATAAATTATTTAATATGAATATTAAGACAATTATGAAATTATAATAATATAGTATTTTTGTAATTGATAAAAATACAAAACTTCATAACTGAGCCTATACTTGATTTAGGTTGCTGTTATTTTAAGTATGAACTAATTTTTTTTTTTTTTTTTTTCTCCTTAACTTTTTATCTTTATTAAAATATTTAAAATTAAATTAGAGTAACTTGCATACGTTCAACATTGTTAATATTTTGGATAAAAATAACTTAGTTAATTTTATTAGTTTACTATAAAAAAAAAAAAAAAAAAGAGTAATTGATGATCCATGAAAATCCACTATTCATAATTTCTATATGCTAAAGACAATGTGGAAGCACTTGCTCCACCTACCAACTGGGTGAAATTTTAATAATGGATTGTGTTACTTCATCTACCATGCAGCTCTTCGGACAAGTTTACGCTATCGCAAGGTGATCTTTTGTCGCCTAAACTATTCGTTCTATGCATAGAACGCTTGGGGCACTGGATCAATGTTGAGGTAGAAGCTCATCTAATTGGAAACCTGTGCGTCTATCAAGGAATAGGAATATTTCTATGGTGATGTCAATCCATAATTAAGACTTTGTTACTTTTAAGAAAAATCCAAATGAAACTTTTCGGAATATCAAGTTAAATTTTCATAATTAAGTCTTTCAAGAACATTCCCATTGTTAAGAACTAATATTAAGAATTTAAGTTTTAATCTAAGTATCTTCTTAGATTCTAATCTTATGGTAAAGGGTTTGAGATTTATGAGAATGAGAAAAACTATCTTATTATTACATAAGAATTTAAATCTTTATCTAGAAATCTTGGGTTTTAATCCTATAAAAAAAATGTGAGATTTATAAAAATAATAATAATAATAATAATAATAATAATAATAATACCTTGGTCTTATAGTATCTCTGGTATGGAAGATGTCCAAGAAAAAATCTATAACATCAACAAATAGATCACAAATATCAACACAAAACAAAACAATATAGGAAATTACAATACTCAGAACAACCCTACATCAAACAACATTTTGGAGACACCGTTGATATGCTTGTTTTAGGTCGAAGTACTTTGTAGGAAAACATTCATGAAGGAGGCGAATTTCAGTGGCAACACTTGAAAACGAATTGGGCAAGTTCGTAAGCTAATAGTCATTCAAATCAAGAAAAACGACACAGAGGGTGCTGAAAAGAGAAAATCCATGGAGCAGACGAAAGAATTCAAACCCGTTTTGAATAATTGAAGTGTTCTATAGGGAAAAAGGGAGAATTGTAGCTTACCCCAATTCATTTGTAACTAATTCAATTTTTTTATAAAGATTGACATTGAATAAATTATGCTTGTAAAAGAGTCCAAATTTGCGCTTCTTAATGTATGAAATTGCAAAAGTTAACTCATAATTAAATTTGAAAAAGAGATAATAGGTAATAAGATGTTAATGCTTTAAAACTTGAACAAAAATACAAAAGAAATGTAAAGAAGTGTGTCATTAGGCACACTAATGCCATATATTATCCAAATTAAGAAAATATTGGTGAAATGTTTATATAATATTATATATTTAATTTTAGAAATATATAAGTATTTAATTTAAATTTAAATTTTCTTAATAAATTTTTTTAACGATTTATAATATTTAATATTAATTTAATAATTAATTTATATTTTTTTTTTAATATTTTAATAAAATTAAAAAATTTATTCAATTAAAATTTAACACACATTACAATTTTGTCTAATTTATATTAGTAAATTCTTATAAGTTTAAAATTCATATTATATAAATACTCATTATTAAAGAAAATAAAATAAAAAAAGAAAAGAAGATTATAAATTCTTCTTTTTGTTAAATATTTCTAAATTTATTTTTTTTCAAAAAAAAAACTCATAATTAATTATTATTATTTAGTTTCTCATTTTTATTTTCTTTTAAAAAAACTCTATTCATAATTTAAGTTTTTTTTTTTTTTGACATTTAGATAAAATATAAACAAAAATGTACTTCTTAATAAATATAATAAATATGTATATCATATAGATCTAATATTAATATATGTGTGTGTAGTTAATTTAGAAAATTTTTATAATGATAAAAATTCAAGAATACCAAAGAGAATATATGAAAAATTTAATTTATGCCACTAACAGGACTTTCCATGTCTCACGTTTAAGTCTTTTGAGAGAGTGGGAGATTTCCGTGAAAGACAAGAACTACCCATTTGTGTGTGATATATATATGTTTTCATTTTTATAAAGTTTAGGAATTAGACTGATATATATTTTGAACCCAAAAGAGAAAGTATTGATATAATATGTAAACCCAAATTTAAAGAAGAATGTGTAAAAGTGACAATTAAATTCTCATAATTTATTTAGCTAAAATGGTGTTAGATTTTTTTTTTTCATTGATAAGAATTATAATTAATAGGAATAATATTTTTTTTTTTTTTAAAAAAAAAAAAACACACACACACACACACACACACACACACAAAGCCAAAACGTGACCCCTTTTTATGCTAAATCTATTGTAAGAGCATACTTCAAGATTTTAGTGAGGAATCCAATTCTTTTATTACTAAAATCACCTTTAATCTTAGGAAGAATTTTTACATATAATTGCTTAGCATATGCCAAAAGGTTAATGTAGATGCGTGCGGGTAAGCAAAAAGCGGAGCGCATGGATTGTTAGTGGAAGCAAAAAGCAAGATGTCAGTGGAGCATTTGTGCAATCCAAATCATCGTACACCCATCTTAGCTGCAAAACGGGCAGAAATAGATTTGAATTTTTTTTTTTTTTTTTCATTAATTCAATATTCAAAACATTAAATTGTTCAAAAAAAAAAAAGTAATAAAATACAAGTCTAAAGTTTGTTTACTTATTACATAAGAAATCTCATGTTCATATTGGATAACATTTTTTTTTTTAGCTCTCTTATTTCTCACACATTTTCACTTATTTCTTATTTCAAAATTTAAACCTAAGATCTCAAAATAAATATTTAAATAATTTAACTTTTAAATCAAATAAAATTAAATGTAAGTGAATAAGAGGTTAAAACTATTATATTCCACAAAAAGGTCAACAATTATGATTTATGAATATTGGAACAAGCCTTTAAGTCCCAAACACATAAGGTTAATAATTAATGGATTAATGTTTAACACCCTTTTAACCTCAACCCAAATGCAATCCTAGAGTCTTTTTAATCATTGAAAATTGTTCAAAAAATAATAACATAATATTACTATTAAATAGACAAAAAGTAGGAAGAAGGTTAGCATAGAGATTAGTTTGAAATATCAAGCTTAAGTGTATTATTATATTATACGGTCCAAGGGGGGGTATTTGGTTATATAATTTACATTAGAATCAATGCTCTTTTGGGTACCAAGCAAAAAATAAAATTAAGAATTGAAGTCATTTTGGGCTTACAAAACTATTAGGCCTGTGACAATGGTGGTACTGTAAGCTGGTTTGTGGTGTACTACCGGAGATATAAATAGTACGAATCTGTACCACCCCCCAGCTTCGGATTCTTGCTTGCAAAGATGGATTCCACGAACGATGGCCAAACAACAACGGAAAAAAGTACTTGGTTAGCCACAAATGTGGAGTATGCAATAGTTTTTCTGTTACTTATTTTTATATTCTTGAGTTCAATCATTTTTTTAAAATTATATTATATTACTTTAATTATATTATTATTATTATTATTAAATTTTTAATAAAAAAATTAAATATATATATATATATATATATATGTATATAGTTCTAAAGTTCTCGCAAAAAGGGTTATTGATAAAAAAAAAAAGAAAAAGAAACAGAAAAGTGCTGGTTGGCAGAGAAAACCCTTTTTTTGGGTCAGTAAAATAGGAAAAGCACGCGTTGGGTTTGGTTTGAAAGAGAAAAAGTGGAGGCACATCTGATACGCACTGACGTTGCGTAAGTTACCTTCTTTTTAACTTCCGGAAGCAGTTTATTTGTTTTTTTTTTTTTTTTGTAAAAAAAAAAAAATTGTTAGAAAGATGCAGTTTATTAATTAATAAAAGGTTTGACAACATTGTGAAGTTACATACTCCTCAGACCAAACATAAAAAAAGCTGGCTTTAATTGACATAAATATTTAAAAATTAGCTAATCAGGATTAAATTAAGAACGGAGAGGAGAGGTGGAGTTAGACGGAAGAAAAGTGGACCCCACCTGAGTCGGCCTAGTTGGACCGGCAGTCTGTCTGTGTGTATATAACCATCATCAGGGGATGGCTTCATTCTTCACGAGATTTAACGACATCCATAAGCAACTCTGCCAATCATTCGATCTGCTTGGAGGTGTTTTTCCCCCATTTCCCTTAACCATGTCTCAGGTACAGCTAACCCCACCAAAAAAATCACTTCTTTTCTGTCTGAATTTAGGCAAATCCTGTCTTATTATTGTAATTTCTGATGTTCTGAACCCTTTTATGTCTTTTTTATTTGTCTGAATTCAGTTGTTCTTCCTTTGTTTGTTTGTTTGTTTTTGGGTGATATTGCGGTAATCTATTGGATTTTGTTTCATCAATATGCGGGAGTCTTGTTGATTGTTACTTTTATTGCCGAGTGTTGTTCACTGACGCTATGGGATTATTCGGTGTCTGTTGGCTCAATTGTGAGGGACATTCCATTTGATCTAGACCTTGCTGCTCTTGTGAGGGTTGGGCTTATTGATTCGTAAAGAAGCTTGAAAATTTCTAAGCTTTTAGTCAGGAAAAGAAAATTGCTTTGGGGAAACCAGTGTTGCCCCGATGGGTTGCCCAGGAAATCAGATACGGGTGTTGGTTTTTGTTGTCATGATAACAAAGAGGAGATAATGAAAACCGTGATTTCCTTCGAAGAAAGCATACCGGGAGAAATGTTTGTATCTTTATTTGACCCTTCCAAGTGAGCACATATGACGTTGGATTGGTGGAATACAAAGCCTGTAATTTGATTTTGTTCAACCTATGTGCGTTTTATTATATTGCCCTTTTCGTGACTACTTCAGTTCACTTAATGCTCTTATTTTCTCCTCCAAATGCACTACAAATTATGTGGATGAAAGTAAATTATCATCGGTTAGGTTGTTCTCCAAGGGCAGAAATTTGTTGTGGCTTGTGGGAATTTTCCTTTCTTGTTTGAAGTAGATTCTCTTAGATACTTTTGTATGGATTAATTGAGTACAAGTTTTACACTTAATAACTAAACTAGTACAAGCCAATGCAAGGCAAGGGATCTAGTGTTAGGGAGGAAGTTGTTACCTATGGCTTAGAGATATGATTATGGCAATGCATTAAACCAACAAGAAATTTGTAATTGCAGAAATTTTTTTTCAGTAGATAATAAAATCATGATTATGACACCCCTATGCCAAACTTTTTTCTATGTTTGTAGTAACTTGAATATTGGGAGGAGCCTACCAACCAAATAAGTGATTATTAGTCATGTTGTTCCTTTTCTTTCTCTCCTCAAATCCAAAAAAGTCACTTTCTGCAATCCCGACCAAAGATACTGAAAATGTGCATGGGGTTTGCTACTTCACTTGGTGAGGGGCTTACATAATTTACTGCCTTTTTTAACCCAAATTTGCTTTGCAACCTTTATTTCTTTCTTTGGGCCTTGTGCCTCTTTTTGATTTTAAATGTTTTTCTGACATTTTGGATCTTTTTTCTTCACTTCTTTCTTTCATGTGCTTAATTTGTTGTTAAATTTTCTTCAATTGCAGACTGTGGTTCTCAAGGTTGGTATGTCATGTCAAGGCTGTGTGGGGGCTGTGAAAAGGGTTTTGGGCAAAATGGAAGGTTGGTTGTAATTCTTCATTGCAATTTACTGACTTTCCTACTTTGATTGCTATAGTTTTAATTGCTTTTTTGTCAGGTTCTGTGTTGTTATCTGAACCTGTGTGCCCTCACTTTAACAGCTGGCTCACACATATTTGGAATATGAGCTTTATTTACCTGCCTTATTTTATCCATGTTTGGTGCTTCATTTCCAAAATGATTTTATTCCCTTTGGTTGGCAGTGTTGAGTCCTCTGATGGGGAAACCAAATAATGTATGGCCTGTTTTACTGCAAAACATATGCAAACTATATATTGAGCATGTTTAGGCATAGGGTAACACTTTGATTTGCTGAAGACCTGCTGCATGTGGAGCTGTAAGATAGAAATATATATTTTCTATTGCTTTTACATGAAGTGCATGCTTATTTTACCGCACTTGATGCGCATGAATGTGAATGTCATATCATGTTATATGTATGTGTGTGCTTGTGTGGGTTATTGGGCATACAGTTAATGACAGAGACAACTGGCCGTGAGTTATTTTAACTCTTTTAGTGACAGGAATGGAAATTCCTTTAGGGTAATAAGATTTGGTGTTCTTCTGTTTCATTTCAGGTGTGGATTCATATGACATTGATTTGAAGGAGCAAAAAGTGACCGTGAAAGGGAACGTGCAGCCAGATACAGTTCTTCAAACTGTTTCAAAGACTGGGAAGAAGACTGCTTTTTGGGAAGCAGAAGCACCTGCCGAAACTGAAGCTAAGCCTGCAGAAACCGAAGCTAAGCCTGCAGAAACCGAAGCTAAGCCTGCTGAAACCGAAGCTAAGCCTGCAGAAACTGTGTCTGCTGCTTAATATTGAAGATGACAATAATGTCCTGGTAATAGGTTGGCCGAGCGTTGTTGTAATGTGGCTTGTGAGCAGTCTTATGCTTATAGTAGTATGGAGTGGTAACCTAAAATAATTTCTTGTTGAATCTCTATCGACTTCTGTTTTCATTTTCGTACTTATACTAAGTAGAAATCGTGCTTGTTATCATAGAATTTGATCTGCGTTGTTTCTCTTCATTTTCTTAAAATATTTTAGGTCTCCAATTAAAATAATCTCAGGTCTAGGCCTATGGTCGCTGCTTTAACATGCCCTGAGATGATTGCCTTGGGCCATGGCATTAATGCCTGTTTGAAACCATGGAAACCAGAACACCTCTTTCCCATCTTTCACGTATATTTCTGTTTTTAAGTTGCTGAAAATGCAAGCAATGCCTTCTTCTATTTTAAATAGAGCAATCTCAGAATAGTTTGTGTCTGACAGCATTCACATACTCTTAATTAAATCAATATTTTTCTTTTAATTAGTCTATGAATATGTTCATATCTACAAAATCGTCTAAATAGAAGCAATACAAATTGAAAGAAAAGCCCTCCAGAGAAAAAGCTTGGAAGAACTCGTTATCAGTCAAGAGAGGCAGGCTTGGAATCTACGCAATGATTCTTTCTGGCGATTTTATTTTTGTTTAACTGCATGCATCCAAAGGTACATGTCGGGCTGTCAGATAGAATTTTATCTTATTTTCAATCATTCGACTTTATCGAGAAAGTTTACTTCTGTTTTTTTATTATTATTTTTTTATATATATTTTTTAAGGTCAAGATGTTGATAGCGTGATCTCAAATCAATGCATTGTTGTAAGGGTATAATTCGATATGAAAAGTGAGACCAAATAAAAAAAAATTGGGTCAATTTTCCATATTTATCCGGTCGGCTGTTCAGTGATGATGTATTACCTTCCGTCATAGCTGATGTGGCGAGAATTTTTTATTTCCACAAAATTGTAATTTTCAATAAAAAAATCAAAATTTTTAAAAAATTGAAATTTCAAAAAATAAACCAAAATATTTATAAAATTTTTAAAATTTAAAATAAAATTTAAAAATTCAATAAAAAATCTCAAAAAATTTTTAAAAAACTGAAAAAGTTTTAAATTTTAAGTGAATGTAATATGTTCAATAACAAATTTTTCATTAATTAATAATTTTCTTAACTCTAAGTTTAAAACTTAAAAATATTTTTATTTTATATAATACATATAAAGATAAAAGATAAATATAATATATTGAATTATTTTGTAATATTAAAATTTTTAATTAAGTTATACATTTAATTGAATTGAATTTAATTTTAATTAAAATAAAATTTTAATTAAAATAAAATTTTAATTAAAATAAAATTTTAATTAATAATAATTTTAAATTAAAAAAATATATATTTTTACATTAAAACCATTGACCCTTTCATAAAATGAGACCCATACTCAAAGAAACAGTGATGCTAAAAGAGTGCTGAAATAGTAGAGAGTGACATTTTGAAGGGAAATAAAAAGGTGGTAATGGGGCGCCCAAAGGAGGATGGGCCACGTGGCTTCCTTTGGAATTAAAAGATAGGGCCCAATAGTTGGACTCCATTGGATGCAATAGATATGGAAAAAGCCGTAATGGTTGCTGAGATCGAGTTTATTAGTGCTCCACATTGGATATATTTTCTTTACCTTATTATAATATTTTAGAAATTTTAAAATAGAGAAACCAAAAACTCATCTAGTGAATTCCTCATCAAAAAATTTACATTTTATATCTTAAATTATGGGAAAATTATTTTTATATATAATAAAAAATTAAAAATATTTATTTTCAAAAATTAACTCTCATGTAACTCTCTTTTCGTTTTTTTTTTTTTTTTTTGGCATAAAACTCAAATTTTCTTGTTTGATTTTTTTTATCTCTCCATGAATCTTTACTAATTATAAATAAAATTGTGTTTAAGGTTCATTATTACTTAGTTTATAGATTTTTATGTTTGTATTCTATTATTTTAAGGTTTGTATTCTTTTTGCCTTGAAAACATTTTTGTTTTTTTCTCTTTAGATCCACTTTCTAAACTTTTTAATCTTTAAATTGCCTATATTTTTTAGACCATTTTTAAAAGCCTTTATTGATTCTTTTGTAATTGAGTATGAGAAGAGAATGGTGGGACGTGAGTGAGTGGAGGAAAGAAAGTATAAATAGTAAGCTAAGATTAAAATAGATGAAATTTTAGTAAAAATAGTGATAGAGAAGAAAATTAGTGTGTAACGAGATAAGATTAAGATAAATTTTTAAAGAAAGAATGAGAAAAGGATAGATGTAATGAGTAGATAGAGATAATAGCGGAGGAAAAAAGAATACAAATAATGAGATAAAAAGTTAATGTAAATAAAGTTTTAGAGAGAAAATGAAAGAAAAGTTGTGATGAGTAGATGAAAATGGTGGTGGTGGTGGTGGTGGTGGAGGAGGAGGATGGAGAATAAAGTGATTAGGTAGAAGATAAGATAACGATAATGAAGGCATTTTACTAACGACAAGTCAGCAGGAGGACCGTTTTGGTACTTACAAATGTTAGTATGTGTTTATTTTTGTAATTTTCAGAATAAACTTAGTACTTGGATGTAAACTCAAGTTTTAAAAATTAATTTAGACTATAATTTAATTTTAAAAATTAATTTATTTTTTTAAAATAAAAAATATATTATTAAAATTTTTTAATATATTTAATATTAAATATTAATTTTATTATTTTAACTACAGTTAAAACCATCATATGTGTTAAATTTTAAATCCTAAAATTTTTTTAGTTCAATGATTAATTCCATTCCTCCATACTCAGTAACTTATGGTGTGCCCATCGTACTCCGAAGCTGTGGGGTGGTTGACACTACAAATTTTCTGCTGCGTATGCAGCCCATCTGCCAAGCAAACGCATGTATATTTTCAGCACTCTAAGTCCTAACTAGAAGGTTCAGATATGTGGAGATGGGGTCATATTTTAGTCATCTCGTTTAACTGCTAATCACAAACAAAAGTCAGCTGAAGGAGGCAGCAGCACAAGCTAAATTTATAGTCATCATATTTTGGTCTAGGAAGTACTGGCCTTCCTCGCCCTCAATCAGATCCAACCATATGAGAAAAAGGGTGCAAACATATAAGCCATTATCAACTTGAATATGCATTAGATCTTGCGTCTTTGCATCTGGACTTAATCTGGCAATTGGTTTCTCCAAAATATTGTCATGCCATTTTTATTCATAACATATGAAGTCATGAAGTAAGACAAACCACCAGTCCATTGACAAAGCAGTGTTTTGACTTCTGATCCTGTATTTTCTATAAGCATGATCTGTACATAAGAATTATATGATACAACAGCGAGGTGATGTTCAAACTTCAGCTCATCCACCTTAATGAATTGGAAGCGAGATAAATAATTGCTTCACCAGCCAATTTCTACGTAACTACCAATGGCTAACTAGATATTCGGATTCTAGGCCAAGAAAGCCCTTGCCTTTTGTGCACAGCTAAGAAATTCATACTATGTAAGTCTCTTTCAAATTCTTCCTTCCACGTTTTCTTCTTGGGTTAGCACTTATCATGCAAGAGAAGGCATTGACAAGCTCGGAATCTTCTTCAGTTATGAGCATCTTGGCTGCATATGGATCAGCAAGCAAGAGCTTTGCTACAAGGTATCCTGCAATTGACCAGGTTTGGAATAGACGAGCTTGTTTTCCAATGAATCTTCCTTTTTTGGTGTCATAATATTCGGGCCACTTATCTTGTGATATGTGTTTCTCTGCAACCTCGACAGCTCTTGTAGCAATATCTGGTCTACTCATCTTTATGCTTGCGACTGTCAGCTGAAGATGACATCAAACATGTAAGAATTAGGGCATACTTAGTTGTTGGAAAAAAATTTTTCTTCTCTTTGTTTCTAGTTTTCACCTGTATTTCCACATTTTCCTCTTCCATGGAAAAACTAGAAACTAAAGAAATTCATCCAGCAGAGATTGCAAAGAACCTTTCTCCAATTTAGAAATCTAGGAGATGCATTCAAATGCATGCTTTTCTCAGCTCTCTGGTACCATTTTCTTTTCTCCTTTTTTGAAAAGAAAATTGAATTTGTTGAACATTTTTTGGTTCCCGTTAGTGCTAGAGTTTGAAAAATGGTTGCTAGACTACTTTACCAGTAGATGATGCAGCTGGAAGCCTTTTATTTCATGCATAATTTGCCATTTTCATTTTCAAGTAATCAACAGTGTAATTCAGCCACTATTTTACCAGCTTATTTATCTATGCATATAAATCCTCTACATAATGGATAAATGTCCAGCAAAGAAATATTACATCAACACCGATGATCACCCCAATCCTTGCTGTTTCTATTTGTGCTTTTCAAACTGGTTTATGATCACCACATCCCTCCAGACAAATGTGTCTGCGGTGACAAATCATATCAATGATGCTTAAAAATGTGGACCAACGGTGTTCGAATGAAAGCTGTTTCAAACATAATTTATTATCTCTAAATGGTTATTTTCAACAATGGTATGTCCATAACATGGTCAGACAAACTATGTCAAACATCACTAACCTGCCAGAGCAGAGTTGGCCAAGAGCCTCCATTGTGGTAAGACCACGGCCTGAATTGATAACAAAGAAGTATGACATTACTGAGTTTAAGTGGGGGAAAAACAATTAGTACAATTTACCAGTGTAGCAATATTACGTGTTCTTGGGATCACTGCCTGTGATAATCTGCCACTCCTGACCTTCCAGAGCAGGATAACAAATCTTCAATGGCATGTCTGCCACCAAATCTGCCCACTTAGCCTCAATAAGATCTAATATGGCATGCGACTGATCTATTGTTGCAAGACCACTCACAGCAGACCAAATGTTTCCAAGAGAAAAGAATCTGAAATCCATGTGGGCTGGTTGCAAGTTTCCAATTAAAAAACCTCCTCGGTTGGGCATCCATTCCACCAGCCATGGAGAAATCTGATCTGGGTAAATGTTGAACTTATTGACTGCATCATAAGAGTATTCTTCAGTCTTATAGCGGTAAATCTCATTTAATTTTCTTAAATCAATCCAATAATACTCTCTTATATGGAATGATAGAGCTACAAGACGATTGTTCAGGGCTCTGATCAAATCCGCTGATCCATCTTCTGGAGCAAGCATCTCACGTGCACAAAGTAATGCAGAGTAAAACAGTGCCTACAAGAACATATACCTCACATCAGACAAAGTATTATTGAAAGGAAGAGTGTGCCTTTAACATTCAACATATCCAAGATTCTAATAGTGGCCACTGCTGTAAATAGGTAACCAAAAATAGAGCTTGCATTAATGTTTGGTGATTAACAACATTAACAACACTTTTTTGAATGTAGACAGGATTACAGAACACGGAAAAAATTTTCCCTACATCATTACTTAGTCTTTCGCCTCTCAAGCTCCTTTTATGTTAGCCCAACAGCACCTCAGCCTGTTAATAATATTGCTGCACAAAGTCACGGTCATTTTGACTTACAGTCACTCCTACATGAAATCAGCTATAAGAATATCATCTTAAAGTTTCTCAAACTCTGTTTCATGCGTCAATTCAAAGGATAATGAAGAACAAACACAGCTTCTGCAGCTGCAGATTGTTGTTTCATATTAGTTTCCAATATCGATGAGAAAAAGTTCTTCACCAATATAAAGGAACACACATGTTACAAACTTTTTTCTTTTGAGCTCCAAGAACCCAAATCAAAATGGTGAAAAAAAATGAAAGGACAATAATGACATGTTCTGTTCCTTATTGATCACTGTTTACTAAAGTGTTAGAGTCATACTCATGTAGGTATTTTAGTGTTTATCAGCAAATTTCTTCTACCAACTACAAAAACATTTGCCAACAATTTCAAATAATTCATGCAATGACCATGTCATAACCTGCAGTCTGCTCATCATCCTGATGAATGATTACTCTATATAGTCCAAATGAATCTGATAATATTCATCCACAACTCAAAGAACCAAGCTTCTCTCCATATTAAATTATCCCACCTACATTTATTGATGACATATGTGAAAATGCTTTTGCACAGATCATATCAAAAGAGCCAACTAAGAATTCATTACTTGAATTTCTAAAGGGTGACCATGAATTCCCATACGGCGATCTATCATGCAAGAACCATCTGTCACCAACAGTGTAGGGAACATGTCAAAACCATCAGCAAGACAAAGCTTCAAAATCATCTTGATTCCAGTTTGCACATCAATCCTTTCCTGAACTGACAGATCACCGGAGCTTTTTCCATATGCACGTAATAAAATAATCCACCACAATCCTGACATTAATTTTATCACACGGTGAATTAAGCCATAGGAAGAGGAAGCCAAAAACATAATTTTGAAAGCAAAATTATTGATACTAAAATCTCATTTACCAGAATCAACTGGTGCAACACGGCCAATTGCTGCCTCTCCAAAGTCAGGATCCAATACTTCTTCAGTTGCAGAGGGATCAACGTCCTGAGGAACTGTCCGCACCTTGAAACTAGTGGGCATTAATCCCTGACCAGGGCTGTGACAATCCATGGTTTTCTCCCAGCTCTGCAACATGGCAAGTCATGTACCAATATGGGTAAAGAAAATAGAAAGCCTACGACATAACAATGAGTTATAAAATTAAAGTATTCTAACAACAAATTGCCAAGAAAAAAGGAAAAGGAAGATGGAATAGATCTGGAAATTACATGTAACTATGATTTATACACAGATGTTATGCAAACCAAAAAATGTCTTAATGACAGAAAGACCCAAATTTGGAAAAGGCATAAAGCAATTACAGGGAACCAGAATTAATCTGTTCACACATCTAACTGTAAATTTCAGAGGAAATTACAATTGCGGTCTGTCACGAGGAAAATTTGATCATAAATGCAGAAATTTGCATGCTTTAATGCAGCACACACTCTTTCCTTTTCTAAAATTGTTCACTTGTAAGGGGTAAAGCAGGCACAGTCATTTTTTGCTTCACACTCATTACAAGTTACAAATCCTTGTCCCCATACTGATTGCTAAAATAAGAAAGGGAAGCCATGCATGTAATAACTTCCCAAGGATAAAATCAACAATAAATTACCTGCAGCTGAAGTGTATGAAGGAGGAAGTTTCGAACAATGTCATACTCTCCCTTCAAAAGAAAAGCAATGCCAGAAGGTATGAAGTCTCTGATGAACACCTGATCATAATTCAACACATTGGAACTAGTGGGATCATTGGCAGCAATTGTTCCAACTGGACTGCCACAATAATAAACCACAGAGTCCCGCAGAAGGTCCCATGCTTCATCCTCAATAGAATCTACACGAACCTTGCCAGTCGTATCTCTACTTGTGCCTACCACACCATTTGTCATCAAACTCTCCTTTTGTTGTCTCACAGTGCCATTGGAAGTTAAGCCATCATTCTTCTCTTTTGAATGCTGACCATCCTCCTCAAACTTCAAAATGTGGGGCATTTTGACCGTACCATTTGCATCTAGTGTATTTGTCCCATTCATAAGCCACTTAGCATTTCCATCTTCTGTAGTCATATCACTAACACTTTCTGCCTGCTGGCATTTGCAACCTAGAAGCTTCACTCTGTTGGCTGCTGCACTTCCAAGCACACTGACGTGGCCTAGCCCATTGAAGCCATGGATTCTTGTGCAAATCTGCTGAACACCAGAGCACTTAACCATTTGCATAGACCCTAAGGCTCTACTTCTTTTACATTTTACACGAAGCTTAAAAGGAAACTTCAGATCTGAATAGCTAAAACATGGATGAGAACTGAAAATATGATGGCCAGCCCCATAAACAAATTGCAGAACTGCTTCAGAGGTCCCCATCAGCAAAATGCTTGTTCAAGAAATTGAGCTGCACACTTGAAAATTCCTTCCAATGAAAACTTTACTCTGATTTGAGACACCTAAACAATAAAGCTAACATTAGAAAGTGCATCAACAGGCCAATAGAAACTGGGTATCCATACCCCCTCCCCCACATCGCAAATGTTGCGGATTATATTAGCAGACATCAAATTTCTTAGTAGATATCAAATTTCTTAGCAGATATCATGTGCCCCGCTACACCAGGGTCGTGATTTCTGAGTTTCTGAGATACCAATCAAAGAATGAGGCTTTCATAAATAGAGATCAACGGGAAGGGAAGCTTTCATACACAGAAATCAAGGAATGGGATATCAGCAAATGAAGCAACAAGGCATCATTACAACTAGAGTTGCTTAAAACGTCACATTGGTATATGCACATCCACATAAAACTAATCAACAAAAAGCACAACCTTTACACACAATCAAACATCTCTTTATCCCTCAATGCAACCACTAAACCTTCATTAAGAACCGAAATAACCATTAGAAGAACATAGTTACTCAGAAAAATCAGAAGAAGAACGTTAAAATTTTATATGTTCTCGATTCTTTTCTTTCATTTTTCACCATCACTCAAACCAAAACCGAAATTTTTCAGAAAAAAATTAAAAAAAAAAAAAAAGAAGAAAAAAGGCAAGGCTAAGAAAATAAACAAGTTCAGAAACGAAACCCAAGCTAGAATTGCATAAACAAAGTGCTTACATCAAAAAAATAAAATGAAAAACAAAACAAAAAAGCTGATTGAATTCCCTCCTTCCAAAGGTGCTATGAATTCTTTCTTTCCTCTTTTTTGTTTTTTTTTTTTTTTGGCTATGGTGCCTGGGAAACGGTTCCACGTTAAAGATTGGTAGGCGTACGCTTGTACACGACAGCGCTTGGCTTGTATATTCCAACGACCTGTCCCTTCTTTTTCTTTCACCTTTTTCTAAAGTTTTGCCACGTGATGAATCACTGGTTTTTTCCGTTTTCTTTTTTTTTTTCTTATTTTAGCGCCTCTTTATTATTTTTTTAATATATTTTTTTTTTATTTCTTTTTTTTGCGGTGTTCGTGTTCAGAAAGCAAGATTTTCTTCTGTTTTGTAATTATTTTTTTTTTATCAGTAAATAATACGGATGGATATTGAAATGTACATATCACCGACCAAAATTAGATTAATTATTTTGGAAAACTTAAAGCGGTTCGATGAAATGTGACCGGAACTTGGATTTAATACAAGTTGTAAAGTTAATATAATGTACAAAGAAAGTTTGAATGAGATTTAATAATACCCAAAAAATTTCTTAAATTTTGAATTATTTATCATTGCTTATTTTCTTAGATGCTATCATGTAAGAAAACTTTGACAAATTTATAATGGAAAGATACCTAACTTATGGTGCATAGGTGAAAGGGACAATTTATTTTATACTTAAAATTAAAATTTTAAAATAGAATAATAGATTTTATAATATATTTAATTTATTTTAAATTTAAAATTATTTTTTTTTTGTAATTTATTAATTAAATTAATAAAAATTATTAAAAAATAAGTTTTATTTATTTATTTATTTATGACATTGTTTTTTAAAAAAATAAAAAGTAATTTTTTTATTATTATTATTAAGTTCTATTTATTATTATTTTTTTTTTTTGTAAGAACGGTAATTTTATATTAAATTTTGTGATTAGTAATTTTTATTTAAAATTTAATTATTAACAACACATGAAAATTATTGAATACCAAGATTGACTCTGCGTGCTAATCGTAAGAGCGATTTTGGGAATTGAGCGTTGAGTCTGTCTGTTGGATGGATAGGCCATCTTTTTGTGACGTCGTTTTATGGTTATCGAAAAAGATTTGAGAGACCGAGCGTGAGAAAGTGAGCATTCAATCTCCAATTTAAAAACAAATAAGTGAGAAAAAAAAAAAAAAAAAAAGAAGTGCACATGAGGCCTCTCCCCGTGACAAGTCCAAGTGGTATATTAAACCTTTTTTTTTTTTTTTTTTAATAGAAAGAAGGGAACAAATAGACTTTTAATTTGTTATCTAGGTCATTTGACTTTTTTAATCTTGAAACACATTTTGGTGACAATTTACTTTTAAATATAATTGTTGAATAATTTTAATTAAAATATAATGATATATATATATTAAGATTCAATATTTTAAATTTTTATTATACTGTGGAGAAAATAATTTTTTTAAAAAAATTTAAATTGAGATTCTAAATTTTTTAATTTTTTTTGACATAAATAAAAATTTTAAAATTTGAATCAGGATAAATATTATTATTATTTTTTTCAACTGTTAAAATAACGGGAGAGTAGAACTCTAATTTTCGGAAAATTTGAATTCCCAAAAAAGGGCTAATTCAAAATAGCAGACTACGTCACCATCTGGAGTCCTTTTTGGTCATTTCAAAAAGTTAGATCTCGAAAACAATCGTCATACGCTGCTTCAAAATAAAAGCTCGTTGACCAAAAATAAAATAAAATAAAAAAAAGCCTCCTCTGGTCCTGTCTCTCTGGCTCTCTCCTAGTCTCGGCGCGGGTTGGGCGATTAAAACTTAAAAAAGGGCCTTTGGACCAACGGAGCCAAGAAATTGGAACCCACAGAATAATTCGGATCCTCCGAATCAATCCTGACCATCCATTTCTTATCCGAACGCCTGTGATAAGTCGGCGTAGTGGTAAACCGGCTGTTCCCCTCCCTCCTTGGTGGTTCGTCTTCTCCTTTCTTTTCATCATCATCATAAACCCTAGCCCCTGCCAGTACCGAAGCATAGGTAGGTTGGTAGACAGATAAATAGATAGATAGATAGATAGATAGATAGATAGATAGATAGATAGATAACATACATACATACATACATACATAAATACAGAGTCAGAGTCAGAGTCACAGATCTCTCTCTTCAACTCGTAAAGAGTTTGAAGAAAGGAACGGACATCAACATCAAGGTTCTCTTCGTCTTTCTTCCTTTCCATCCCTGCCGATGAGTCCATCGTTGTTCAGTTATTGACTGGCTATTTATTTGTACGACGTCATTGTATAATCGGACTAATTTATGTAACAACTCCTTGTTTAGTTTTCTTTTTGTTTCCCGGGGGGGGGGGGGGAGGGGGTAATTCTGAGTGTCAGTCAACGTAATTTTTTTTGCTTTTTTTTGGTCTTTTGTGTCTGGGCGGCTCAGTGTGAAGCGGGCGAGGTTGAACAGGGCGGCCAAAATGCCTACGTCGTCCGTGGGAATGCGGCGGAGCACCAGGGTTTTTGGGGTGTTGAAGGGCGTTGATGGCGGTGCCCGTGTTCTTCGCTCCGGCCGACATCTGTGGCCGGATCCTGTTGGGAACAAGCTCAGGAGAGCCAGTGCCAGTGTTGGCGACGATTGGCTTCTCAACGAAACGAAGAAAACCAACAGCAATAACAATAATAAGAAAAATCACAATCTCAATGGCGATGTCAAGGGAAAGGAAAATGGGTGGGCTCATGATGCTGCTAAATTGAATAGAATGAAGAAACAAGTGCCTTCAAGAAGATGTGCTAAAGCGGCTCCCGAGAAAGCCAGGACGAAGAATTTCAGTAGTGTTTGTGAGAACAATAAGTTCGGTGTTGTTTATAGTAGAAAGAGGAAGAGAAAAGGACTGTTAATGGAGGATAATCTTTGGTTTTCAGCAAGGCGGCGAAGAGATTGTCAAGGCAATATTGAGTCTTCTTTTGTGTTTGCTGCTGCTGTTGATGAGGGCTGGTATGGGTGTGGTATGGAGTTTTCTTGTTTTTTGAGTTTGGTTTTGGGTTATCTTAAGAGGGTTAGCCTGAGGCTTTCTGTGCTTGCGGCGTTTTTGCTCTCTGACCCTGTTACAAAGGCTTTTGCTTCTACTGGAATTCGTTTTTTGCGGGTAAGGATTTACTCTTTTGCTATTAGAAGTCTTGTGTTACTGTTTTTTTTTTGGAAATTTAATAATGGATACAATTTCTGTGTTTTATGAGGATTTCAGTTGGTTTTATTCGCATAATTATTATTACTACTTATTGTCACTTGCTCTTTTGTTTTCCTACAATTACCTTTTCAGGATTCTTCTAGTTATCGAACTGGAATTTGCGAGTTTTTTGAGTCCGGACAGTGTATGCCTTTGTTTTCTGTGGACTTCTCTGCGGTTCCTTTCTGTTTTATTCGCATGCATGTGAGTTTAGTTCTTAGAGTTGGGATTCTATCACTTGTACTTGTAAATAACTCACTGGATGAAGACATGCTTGATGAAGTGAATGATAGCAAAGAAGATCATGCATATGTTCCTTTGAAGATTGAGAATGACAACAGAATAATGGCTGTTCATGACGTTGACAGTTCTGTTAGCAATGTGGTGTCACAACCACCCATTAGATCTTCCAGGTTAGCTGGCCGAAATGCTCAACTCAGAAATGGCTTGAATTCCTATGGTGTTCAAAAAAGGAGGAGCTTGCTCAAGAGGAGGAGAGCTAGAACCCCTTCAGACGTTGGCATGCAAAAAGCTAATGGTGCTTTAGTCACTGATTTAATTAGCAGCAAGAAAAATGGCATCCCTTTAGTTTCTGTAATATCAAAGACCAAGCTTAGGAGTTCAGTGTGTGAGCACTCTGCAGCAGACATCAAAGATGATGGTTCTAGTGTTGTTGGGTTTGCACACGACATAGGCTTGTCTAGCTGCAATGCAAATATACTGGTCATTGAATCTGATAGATGTTACAGGATAGAAGGAGCAACCATTACCTTGGACCTCTCTGGCTCAGGGGACTGGATGCTTGTAATGAAGAAAGATGGGTTTACAAGATACACTCACTTGGCACAAAAGAATATGAGGCCTTGTACTCCCAACCGGATAACTCATGATTTAATATGGAGTGGTGATGAAAATTGGAAGCTGGAGTTTTGTAATCGACAGGACTGGTTCATTTTCAAGGAACTTTACAAGGAATGTTCTGACCGCAATTTGCTAGTTTCCAGTTCTAAGGCAATTCCTGTCCCAGGAGTCAATGAAGTATTGGTTTACTGGGATATCAACAATGCTACCTTTACTAGAACAGATGCGTACATTTCCCTGAAAAATGATGAGGTGGCTAGGGCTTTAGCAAAAAACACTGCAAATTATGACATGGATTCTGAAGATGAGGAGTGGCTGAATACCTTCAATGGTGAATTTGTCTCGGAAATGAAGCATCATGAGCATCTTTCAGAGAACAATTTTGAGTTGATGATTGATGCCTTTGAGAAGGCTTTTTATTGCAGTCCAGATGATTTTGCTGATGACAAGGTGGCTTTAAATATCTGTTCAGAGTTTGGTAGGAGGGAAGTTATTGAAGCTGCATATAGTTATTGGACAAAAAAAAGGAAGCAGAAACAGACAGCACTGCTTAGGGTTTTCCAGGTAAATGCTTTGTCATGTAGTAGATGTCTAATAGCATATGGTAGCATTTATGTTTTTTGCTATACTAGGTTGCTATGTGCATTCTTGCTATTGTGCTGTTTATGAAATTGCTTTGTCTTCTCTTAGTTTGCCAGTCTGTCTGGCAAGGTAAATTGTTGCTGCATTGTTGTGCTGTAAATGATTGTGCCTTGGCCATATTGATGGACGTGTCTTATCCATAAATGTGTTTTTCTTGATCCATTGTTCATTCTCTTTCTTCTCTTCCTCCTACTCTCTCCATGTTTTCATGCACACAGATACGGAAAATTACCTCAACTCAGTTGTTCTAATGGATGATCTCTGTACTGCCTCCAAATTCTGTTATTTTTGCTTTCTTTCTTTTTTTTTTTTTCAGGTTTATAAATTCAAAGTAGATGCTCAGGTTTAACAGTTTTTTTTTTTTTTTTTGGGATATTCCCTGTCTTATTTGATGATTGTAAAGAAATTAAATGGAGGTAACACTAGAAAATGTCCATAATTATATAAATGTGCTGCTATTAATTTGCTAATATGATACTAGCTTTGTAATGCTACATAGTGTTTGTGTTACTGATGCCTGTACGGGACATACCACTGTTTATTTGTTGAAGCTTCATTTGCAATTTCTTTTCCTTTCCCTTTTGATAATTGATAATCCAGTTAAATCTGTGGGACCATTAGAATCTGGACCTTCCAATTCAGGAACATTGTTTTTTTCTAGACACACTACATCAACAATCATAGGCCATGTTTACCTACGGAAAATTATTCATAATCGTTTTTAAGAAAGATAGCCAAATTAGTTTTTTTTTTATTAATTTAAAATTAAAAATTTAATTAGAAACTTTGGTTTCTATTTTTCTAAATTTTGATGGGCTTTGAATTCTGCTTTTTGTAGTTTTCAAAGTTTTCCATACATGTATTGAAAAATGGAAAACTGGGTTTTTAATTTATGTAAATTTAATTGGAAAACACTTTTTTTTCTCAAATTAAATGCATTTTCTATTTGTTTAACTCTAAAAAAAGTTTCCTAGTTTTGATGAATAAGCTTCTATATTTTCATAGAGAAATGAAGAACTGAATAGAGATCAAAGGAAGTCAAAAAATAAAAAAGGCTTATGAAATTTAATACACACAATTTCCTTTTTTAGTCTTTTTGTTTACTGCTTGTATTTTACTATATCCTGATTTATTAGTCTTTACTCTTTTGATTGGTTTATGTTGTCAACATGGACTGTCCTTCCTACAGGGAAATCAAGCAAAGAAAGCTCCTTTAATTCCCAAACCTGTTCTACGTAAGAGGAGGTCGTTTAAACGACAATGTAGCCAATTTGGGAGAGGCAAGCAACCAACTGTGTTGCAGGGTAAGCCGCCATCCTTCCAGTATTTATTTATTCTTAAATTGCCATAGAATTGGAGGAAAGATCGTGGGAGATTCTTCTCATTCCCCCTATGCTTCCCTTTCTTTGTTTTGGGGGTTGGGGGGAGGGGAATGAAAACAATATCACATTAAAGGAACTTGTTATCTATTTAATTTCTGAGCATGAACACTTTTTATTTTGTGTTAGTTTTTTTTATATAAATCTTGAGCTGCGTTTGATTTATGTGATAGAAATCATTTTTCCCTAGGAAATTTATAAATTTTCATTTAATGACCTGCTTGAATGCTATCCTGTTTTTCATTGTTTTCTTGTTGGTGGGTTTGACCTGGTCTATGTTTTTGTTAAATATTTGGAGTTGGTATTTCGTTTACCTGTCATTTAATTCTCTTGTCTTTGTTCAGTAATGGCGGCTGAACGAGGTGCTTTAGAAGAACAGAGTGCCATGGCTAAAGTGGAACAAGTTAAAATTTCAGCAAAGAAATCTGCAGAACATGCCATTGTTAAACGTCGCAGGGTTCAGTTGCTGATGGAGAATGCTGATTTGGCTACTTACAAAGCTGTAATGGCACTTAGAATTGCTGAGGCTGCATGTATTGCCAATCCATCCAAGGTTACTGCCTCCGACCTATTAGTCTGACAGATGGAGGTATTACTGATTCTAGTCGACCTGGCTGATCATTTTAGTCGAGAATTACAGTCTTATGACTGTTTTTGCAGCCTTTGGAAGACGGCCTTTGCAGATATATTGTATTTTTGTACAGAGATTGATTATGTGTACAGTGTGTATTATGGTAACGTCACAGGAAAGGCTTTTGTTTTATTACTTTTCTCTAGGGGATATGAAGAGAGAAAATGACAAGAATTGAAAGCTGAAGGAAAATTTTTGTACAATCAGCGTCTTACTTTGAGCAAGAAGTGCGCATTTTGCATGATCATGCGCGACGTCCATGTTTTGTTTGGGATTAGTAACGCATTTTTTAGTGCAGCTTTGAGTTATTTGAAAGTTTGAATATTCTTTGTTTTGTGTGGTTGCTTTTGCTTGCCATTCGTTTAAGTTCCAGAATTTATGCTCTGCCCTGGGCTGTCGGGTTGTGAGCATTGGGGTCCATAGGTGCCCCAGCTCTTTCACATTACTCAGAATGAAGATTTGCAAATGACATTTTAAAGTAAATATTTCACTTCTGATGTCAATTTGTAATTCAATGGACGACTTTATCTCATAAATATTTTTGAGTTGAATTTCATAATTTCAAAATACTATTCATTAACTTGTTACTTTCCCTTTTCTTTACCTCCCCCCTAATTCCCACATATGGTGACGAGGTAAACTGCAATTTATCATATACTGGCGCACGCCAGCTTGTTCGCATTGCATGTTCTAGTAAGGTACAGACCCTAACAAAGGCTGGCAATAAAGTTTCGTGTAAAACGGAAATAATACAGCATTTAAGAATATAAACACTGCTGAGAGTAGTATTACTTGTATCTAAAATCTGGGATGAAAGACGAGTCAGACTATTGCACAGTATTTTCTTCTCACGCCGATAAGAAACAGTAGATCAGGTTGATGTTTAGCCAATTCCTATTTGTCGTCAGCTTTGACAGGAGCATCTATCAGGTCCTGAATTTCCTTCTTATTCTTTATCAAAATCCATTTCTTGGTATTGAAATCCAGGCTGTCCAAGTCCTCAGCAATGCCCATGTACCCATATAGAAGGTGCTCTTCCAAGTTGTCTCCCTGCGATCCTCCTTCCTGGCCACTGCTGCTTTTGCCATGGTTACGTGTTTTTCGCTCAAAGTTTTCTCTCCCACGTTTACCATCAGCAAAGGACTTATGAAGTCTCTCTGCATTACCAAGTCCAGTGAAGGTGCCCAAAAACTGTACCAACATAACACTTTGGTCAGCAGGTTTCCCTAGGCACACCTTCATTTTGCCCCCGACAAAACCGTTACCTGTCCATTCCATGGGAAACAAAGAATAAGATGTATAGCAACCATAAAAGACTTCCCTAGGTCTTACCTTGTAGCAATTACAGATCAGTCAGTCACCAACATGATCAAACACTATGCATCATGCAAGTAGTGAATGACAAAAAAGCACGTCCCA
The DNA here is from genome assembly GCA_037832345.1 of Rhizophora mangle. NCBI lineage: Eukaryota > Viridiplantae > Streptophyta > Magnoliopsida > Malpighiales > Rhizophoraceae > Rhizophora > Rhizophora mangle. The sequence goes on along the minus strand of JBAPLJ010002022.1, from coordinate 45,101 downwards.
GGCTCACCTGCATTGGGGCCTGAGGAAGGGTGTCAAACATGTATAGTCTTATGCTTGTTTTCACAGAGAGGTTGTGACCTAAAGTTCACAATAGGTCAAACTTACTGCTAGATCTAGGCTTACTCTTCTCAGGTATTGCATGACGTTTTCAACGAGTATCACTATAGGATTTTCATCTGGTTTATCAGTTGATTATAATGATAATGTGGTTTTAAGTTTATTCCTTTTTTTCTCAACCAACATCAAGCAAATCCACTCTACTTCATGCATTCCATACTTAATTCTATTTCACCATAATTAAGTTACACCACTGACAAATAAATTGTCTCACCTCTCAGAAAAGAACGAACCCCGTCAAGAGGTATAACTTTCTGTTGTTCTGGATTGTCATTTGACATTGAAATGTTGCGGATGACAACAACTGGAGGCCAGAGAATCAAATTCTCCTTCTGTGCCAAAGCTTCCACCTTAGGTAAGACTTCAGGAACCCATGTAATGGTATCACAAGACACATAACTATTCCAACCCATCATAACACATATTGCTTTGTGAAGGCCCAAGTGCTGCACCCTCAATCCGGCCTTGTGAGACATAAAGGCATGTGTTACCAATCGTTGAGTGTCCACGAACTCTTTTGATGAACTGTAGAGCACAAATATATGAAGATTGGAAATCAAGTTAACATTTGTTGTGTAATGCCAAAAAAGCATAACACACAAGTTTTGCCTTCATACCATTGGCTAGCATGGAGCAGGACTAAGTATCAATGGTAATGGTTGTCTAGAAGATGATACTACTTCCATGAAAATTTCAGCACAATAGCATAAATGCCCACAGCACAAGATACAAGTAACAAGTTACTCTGATCAACCATATCTTGCCAAGTGGTAGTCATAATTATACAATGAACAAGACAGAGGGCTGACAAACATAACCATATACTATTTTTAACTTGTAAATGATAGTTGGCCAAAGCTCATGCTGGGCATCAGATGGATAGCACTGAAACATTTACCTCCAAAGGTCACACAACATCTAAATAACAAGATTGAGGAATTTTTTGCAATCACTAATAAGCACTATAACAACTAAGATAAACTCTTCAAATGGAGGAACCTATGGTTAGCATATGCTAGGAAATTCCTAAAACAGAAACACATAAATATTTCCCACACTTGCCACAGGCAGTCAGAGAAAAGAAACAGACCTTCTGCCACATACAATGCAGAACAAACTACCCGCTTTTCCCTGTTCCTTGTATCTTCTTCTAACTGAGGAGTTTAAGTTTAACCTTTTAGAGTAATCCAGGAAGGCTTTGTCCACAAGTTGCTGAAATTCCTCTGAATCCTCAGTTGGCTCAGACTCCATAATATTTGTCCAATCTTCTGACTGGTCATCATCATTTTCACGTTCATCCTCATTACACTCATGATTTCTTTTCCAAATCCTGTGCCGTCTGTGAATGCCACTTCTTTTATCAGTCTGATGTGATTTATACAAACTCAAAGAACTTGGCCTTGGATGACCCTTGATATATTTAACAGCTGGTTTGTAATTTATAGCTGAATGCCTCCGTGCATGTGCCAGAGAATGTTGAGAAAACCAATTATCAGATGCAGGATCTCCAAGTTGTCCATGGCTATTGTATATCCTCCTACCCTTCCTGTAGGCACTATGGTCAAACCTCTTAGCCCTAGATGCATGTAAGAAACTTGTGTCCTTACCAATCCATTCCTCACCACTATCATATAGATCCTCTGACTCTTCAGGTCTATACCATTTACTTGACATAATAGTCCTAGCATCATGGTTAACCATATCTTCCCCCATGATATACTTTCTTTTGAGCACTTTGTCGGATGGTTCAGATGCAATGAACTCATCTTGCATTCTCTGCCTTAGTATTTCCCGATCATATGTGGGCATGGGATCCTGCAATATTTCTTTTTGAAACTCTGGACCAGCTTCTCTTCCAAAGCCATAATCTGACCTAAAATGTGATATTTGGTCATCCTGTGTAAAACCTGAGAGAGATGTTTCATTTTCTCGTGATTCTATCCTTTCGAACTCAACTTGAGTATACCCAGAGCCCAAATATTCCCTAGAGTCCTTTGCACATTTATGGTCTTCTGTATCTGCCAGATTCTCTATGTTAGAATGGGCCCATGCAGCATTTTTTCTTGTGTTCTCATAAGCATTCTTAGCATGATCAATCTTGTCCAAAAAAGGGTTCATGGTATTGAGTCTTGACAATTCTTTGTGTTCATAGTACACTACAGGATGCTCAAAGTCCAACCGAGAATGTGAAGGAATCATTCTAAACAGATCATCAGGTCGATGCAAATTATCATCATTCACTAGTCTTTGTCTCTTTGGGTCAAGATAATCTTCATTAATCACTCTTTTAGGACTATAAGCACCCTGTGGATAATCAATCTTACCAGCTTCAAGATCTCTCATACCTACAACCGATCTTTGGTAATATTTATTTGAATGCACAGGTTGCATGAATTCTGCACGGCTCCTTGGGCAGTCATAGTCAGAAGTAGGCAAGGATACACCTTTCCTATAAGAATTAGGAAATTCACATTCCACAGTCCCTGAAGATGTGCCAGCAAAATCATTAAATTGAGCAGGGACCTCAAAAATCTTGGGGAGTGAGGCTGGAATTTTATTGTATGAAACATCTTTTGAACGAAATACTGGTTCTTCATGCTGCTTGTAGTATTTGGTCAATTGAATCCTTTCTGAAGGTATAGGATCCTGATAATGAAGTTTCTCTTGTTCAAACAGCCTGTCATCCACATCCCGTGACAGAAATGGCAAATGCCTGCCAGTTTCCCCATAAGTTGAGGTTGGGACCACATGTAGGGGCATCTGATATGGCCCTCTTGTCATCCCATCTTCAACATGAACTGATTTCTGACCTGTGATTCCATGCCCCTCCATGTCTGCACAGCTTTTGCCACTATAAACCCACTCGTCACTCAATCTAGAAGATCCACCATGATGATCATATCCATAAACTTGCTTCAGTCTGTTACTTTTCCTATCATCATCATAATCGAGATGTTCCGCATATTTGTATTTTCTTTGCGCAACTCTTTGATCATCATCAACATCAAAGTGGGGCTTATGTCTGTCCCTATCCAACATGTAAGGAGGTGAGTTGTTACCCAAAACAACCCTTTCAGTCCTGCCTGTACCTGAATGCAAAGCAAAGGCATGCTCCTCCCTCCTCTCAGTAGAACTATTCTTTCCCTTATCGGCCCCACTGAGCAGTATCCTTGGTTTTCTAGAGCCGTCCATCTTCATCCTAAAACGGGGGCTCAAGCTCCTGCGGAGATGCCCATGTGGAGAAGGAGACCGATCCATTTTGCAAGAAATGGCATTTGTGTGACCGACTCCTCCTCTCTTCATCATTAAGTATTGACTTTACCCAGCTCTGATTTTCAAGATGGAGATAGTCTCATCCCATGACTCAATCTCAATGATCTCATGTTATGACCTTGATACTCATTCCACTACCTTAACGTAACTTCCGAAGGAAAAAAAAAAACAAGCAGTTCTTCATCTCCTTCCCTGGGTCGAACTACCATGTAAAGAGCTTTAATTCTCAGAAAAATTATTCAAAATTCTTTTCTTTTCTAATCAGGTGGAGAATTCACAATTTGTGATCATTCAAGCAGTTATATGAAGATTGAGTTGACTCACTCAGAGAAAGCAACTGGAGTGACAGAGCCCAGAGTATAAAAACCAAACCCTAGAAACAGTGGCTAATCAAAACTATGCAGACGCTGCCAGTGATTGACTTTGATTGCGGGCAGAAATTAAAGAAGAACCCACAAAAAAACTGCCCTTTTGTTTATTTTTCTTATTGAAGAATCAAACCTTTTGGTTGTTTCTCAGGTATGCTGCGAACGGCAGAGAGAGAAAAGGGGTGGACCCATCAATATCACCACCCATCATCGTCCCCTCTCTCCTGCATATTATCGTCACTAAAACCTCTGCTTTTTTGAGGGATTCTTCTTCTGTTTGATGAATTGAGATCACGGATTTTGATGTTTTTGATAACCTGACTCCCCCGGCCAGTTTCCCCCTTTTAGATACAGTTACGGTTTAGATTCAGGTGGTTCGGTTCGCTTCGCTTCTTTACTTTTTATTTAAGAAAAGGTAAAATATTATATATATATATATATATATATATATATATATATATATAATATATCTCTATTATTATTATTATTATTATTATTATTATTATTATTATTATTATTCATATTTGTAGACTAGGGTTTAGCAAACCGTATGAATTGAGGCCCTCCCCCTCCGCTCATGTCCTTGTGGTGAGAGTTTTTACTTTCCTTGACTTTCGCCTGCTTTTGCTCCGATTTTTCCAATAATGTGTATCCTCGTGTGTTTTGCTTTTCTTTGACGTGGTTCCCATTAGGACCGTTCTATTGCCATGATTTCTCCCCATGCCTTTGTCGCATGCTCACCACAACACAGTGGACGTTGTGGCCCTCGCACCCACTTAAATCCATCCGAAAATAAGCCGCACGTTTTATCGTCAGAAAATTATGGACTTGAAAACTCTTTAATGCCCATCAATTTGACGTATAATGGAGAGTCCCAAAATTAATATATTGAAAGAATAGTCCGAAGCTAAAAACAAAATTTAAAAAAAAAAACCTTGATTTTTAAATATAATTAAAATTTATTTCACTAGTTATGTATTATTTAAATTTTATAAATTATTTAATTTTTTTAACTGTTATTATATATTTTTTTATTTAGTTAAATTATTTTTAATTAATAATTAAGTGTGTTTTCATTTAATTAGAATGTTTTTTAAATTAGTTAAATGATTAAACTAGGTTGGAGATTTTGTTCAAACTGAGCCTTTATGCAATAGATTATGACAGAGAAAAAAATTTGTGTGTGTCGGGCTTTTGCGGCACATTCTAACAATAAGGATGGTGATTTTAAGAAGTGTTTAGATTATGCTAGGTATGAACGGTAGTGACTCTGAGGTTCTAAAAGATTAAATGAGTTTCGTATAAAAATAAATATTTTCATCTTTAATAATAAAATAAATATTAAAAATTTTATATAATAATCGGCGGAGGTAGAAATGTTTTTTTGTTTATATAAAAAGGAATGAAGAGTCAGATTAATAGTTTGTTTGCTAAAAGGAAGAGCATCTATTTGGTGAGAATGAATAAAAGGCCAAAAGAGGAGAGAAAGAAAAGTTTTAGTTAGAAACTAATATCAAATGAAACAACTTATGAAGTAAGCATATAAGTAGATCATTTTACAGTAATATCAACTTATAACTAAGGTAACTACTTAATTCATAAATATTCAATATATTTTTTTAGATTGTATAAACACAACAACCTAATGGAATCCAAAAGTTAGTAGGTCTTGAGATATTTTGATGGATTAAAACCAATTATTTGAGATAAAATTAAAGTTTAAATGTTGTTAGATATATATAAGGCTAAGAGTATGACATTGAAAGCTAAAATAATATTATAAGAAAAGAATAAGACTGAATTTTCTTATAAGTTTTATATTGATTTTAACAAATTTATTGCAAAGAAAGAAAAACAAGCGATAGCTGATGAAATAATAGGCAAATAGTCACTAGTTGAAAAAGTTGCAATCTAGAATATTAATTCTTATGAAAAGCTTACATTTGGTAAGTGCTACAAATGCAATGAGGTAGGCCATCATTTTAGTGATTTCCCATATTATAAGATGGCCAATGTAGTAAAGAAAGATAAAACAAAGAGAGTTAAAGATAATGGAATTCATTGTTACCCAAATGGCAAGGACTGTGAGTATGGTGATGATAGATTTATGTATGTGGTGAGAAAGCTAAAGTTAGCTCTTAAGTAAATGGATGAGACTTAATAGAATATGCAATTTTGTACCAAATGAACAATTAACAATACTTTGTTTGATTTTATTATTGATAATAGTTGTCAAAAAAATATTATCAAGATAGAAATTGTTAAGAAATTATAATTACTAGTAGAGAAGCACCCAAATCCATACATTTTTAGGTGGATCAAAATAGTTGGAGAAATTTTAGTGATGGAGCAATGTAAGGTTTTTTTCTTTATTGGCTAGTACAAAGATAAGTTTTATTATGATACTATAGACATGAATCCTTGCCAACTTTTATTTGAATAACCTAAGTAACTTGATGTTGAAGCTCAACACTCAGGTTAAAAGAATGTCTATAGGTTTAAAAAGGACCTGATATAATATATGTTATTCCATATAAAAGGAGGATCTCAAACTAAAATTTCTTAAATAGAGGGCAAGACCTCTGTAATAAAAACTTATTTATATTAAAAGATTGAAGATGCCACCAAATAATCAAAAGAGGTTCATGTGTTGATAGTAAAAGATGAAGTAACCAAAGGTCCAATGATAAAGATACTAGAAGCAATAAAGTTATTGTTACAAGAATTTAATGAAATTTTATTAAAGGAGTTACTAAATGGGTTGCCACTAATGTGTGATGTTCAACCAATCTCTTTAATCTATTATATTACTAAATAAGTCCCAAAAAAATTGAGATTCTAAGGGAAAAAGTAGAAAAGTTACTGCAAAAGGGGTATATTAGAAAGAGCTTAAACTTATTTGCAATATTACCTTTATTAACTTTAAAGAAACTCAACAGTTTATGGACATATGTTAATAGTTAAGTAATTAACAAGATCACTATTGGGTACAAGTTTTTTATTCTTAAACTAGATGATATGCCAAACCAATAGATGGATCCAAAGTGTTTTTAAGGATTGATTTTAGAAGTTGCTATCATTATATTAGGATTAGAGTTAAAGATAAGTGAAAAATTACATTCAAAACTCAATATAGTCTTTACAAGTGGCTAGTGATGCCATTCAATTTCTCTAATGCTTATAACATCTTTATGAGGTTAATGAACTAAGTATTGTGGTTGTAAACTTTAATGATATTTTTATTAATAACCAATCAATGATTATGTTTCTATCATATAAAGAAACTATGAAACCTAGATAACAATTAAAATAAATTGGATCAGAACACATATTGGATTCTATAATGCCTAAAAGAGAATTATCAAAATTCAAAAGACAACAATCTCTAAGAGTAGCTAAAACAAAAAGTGTTTAACTCTTCATGGGAAAGAGGTTTGATACTTACATGGACAAGGCTGAAATGTAGGTAGCTATAGTTTTTTAGCGAATTTTGATGGAGGCAAAGGACAAGATTCTTACCATTTTGAAAGAGTTGGAAAGACAATAATTGTGTTCCTCTATTTTGATAATGTAGTCAATTTTATAAAGAAGATTAAATTGATTGGTTTTGTAAATTTGTTTTTTAATTGATTTTGGAATTAGCCATGTGTCAATGTATTTAACAAAATTTTCAATTAAGACTTCTTCTCGATTAATGATGCCTAAGGAAGAAATCTCAGAGTCATGACTTAATGTGGAGTGTTGGAAGATAGTAGACATACTTACCAAAGAAGAGATAAACTTATAGTTGGAGCTAGTAAAGGTTTTGTGAAGATTTCCTTACCTACATCCTCGGGACTACTAATGGTGTTACCACTTATCTTAGGACTTATTGCCTTGGGACACCCACATTTAGTTTCTCTCCATTCACACTTAACCTTATGGTGTTCACGCTTAGTTTTTCTCTTACTTAATAACTATGGATACTATACTTTTCCACTTAACAAAAAAAAATGTATATATATATATACAACAAATATTAAAATTATTTTTTTATAATTTTTCATATTTTAAAACTTTTAAATGTTTTGTATATTTTTTTTATACTATTAAATATAATTTTTTTTCTATATATAAATAACTATAATAATTTATCTTGTATATAATTATACGATTAATTAAATTTAATTTAATTATATATATATATATATATATATATATATATATATATATATATATATATATATATATATATTTGATATTTTTTACTTAGAAGGTCATGTGACAATTAAATTAATTAATGAAACAACAAAAGTAATGACTATCTAATATAATATAAAATTAATATAAATTAAAATTATTAATCTATTCACAACATAATTTTTGTTATTGTCAATAAGTAAATTTCTCTTTAACTTTTAGGATAAGTCATGTTTTGTTTGTCTCCTAATTGTGAACTTGTAATAATAGGTCTACAAATAGAATTTGTGATTACACTTTTTTGGTTTTGTGAGCTACAATGTGTTTTGGAGGACCAAAATATTTATTACGACAACTGCAAAAAAGAAAAGTGTGTGGATAAAGAGGAAAAGAAAAATGGTGAGACAACTTTGAAGAAGAATGGGACAATTAAAAATTTCAAATCGTTAATTTCGAAAAGCTCAACTTAAAAGGGAGGCACTTAGAATTTTAAAAGAGAATAAGGAGAATTTAACTTTTAGCCGGGCAATTTAAAAAACTTAGACTAAAAAATATACTTTTAAGTGATAAAAAGCATATTTTAAGTAGGGCCAAGGGGGCAATTCGCCTCATAATGGATTTATTTGTATTGAAGAATTTTAATTTAATAATACGGAAGTGAAAAGTAAAAAGATAAAAGTCACATGATATGCCTAGAAGTAAAATTGCAAAAAATTATTTGATAAATAGTATTACAAGAAAAAAGAATTTGTTACCACTTCTTTTTTTTTTTTTTTGGTGGCTTTTTGGTTTCCGTCTCATTTTTTTATTGTTGTTTTCTTGTTGTTGCCTGCTAGCCCATTGCTTCATTATTTTTCATTGTTTGCTTTTTCACTTTTTTTTTTTTTTCGTTTGGTTAAGTGATAAATAATGTCTCAATTTTTGTTTTATTTTACATTATCTTATTATCTTAGATTCATTTGAGTTTTTTTTTTCAATTTTTTGTAATTTATTATCTTTTATTATTATGTAATATTTTATTTAATTGAAAAAAAAACTTAAACCATCCGAATTATTTGCAACTAATCAACAACCGCCTTATTAATTGGGACATTTTAAGAAAATTTATAGTTTGAATGTCGATTAAAATTTTGATGAACCACCATTTGCAGTTTAAATGTAATTTTTTTTTTTTAAACCCTTCAATCCAACCTGCGAACATCCCTAAGTAGTTGCATTCAATACATTTGCAATGTGTTCCTTTAAAAGCATGCACAATGGATCCCAACGTCATGTCAGATCCAATCCTCAATTAGAGGGTATTCAGTTTAACTTTTCGGAATCAAACCGTTGCTCATAGGTAAAAAGTTTTAAATATTTATGATATCACCCCTAAAGAGTGCTTGCTTGTACTATTCTTCTCTGTCTTCTCTTATTTTTCATTCTTCCAACGCAATTAAAGGTGGGTTTTGTTTGGTCATCTTTCTCAAAAATAAAACAAACAACAATATAAAAAATTGAAAATTACAGAATTATATATAAAGTTAATAAATATTTTTTACTGAAAATTTCTGCTTGTCTTTTTTTTTTTTTTAAAGAGATTAAAGATTAGATCATGATGAATCTTAATTAAAATTTAATTAGGCGATTGACAATTAATAAACTTTAAACTTTTTATGATAAATTTATTTGTTTTTCCATTAAAAAATTCATTTGTATTAATGTCTTATATCCTAATTAATCATTTTAGTATCTAACAATAATAGATATTGTTAATTTAACGAAACATTGCAATTTTTTTCCTGACCAGCAACAATAATTAACACTAAATAACAACAATTAATAACAAGTAATTAATAACATATAAACTAAACAGTTTTTTAGACATATTTACCATGGACTCAATGAAAATAAATATTTTCAGATCATAATTTTTTTTAAGATTTTAAAAATTAAATTAATTAATTAATTAATTTAATTTATAAAATTAAAAATTAGTCTAACATTTGATTTAAATAAAATCGATGAATTTACCGGTTTAATGATGCACTGATAAATCAGCTCGATTTTTTCCAGTTTTGTCAACTTACAGCTTTGGGATGTGTCATGTCTTTAATGCTCCACGTAGCTTGGAGTTTTGTTATACGGGATCTGACGCATCCAGCAGAGCAAAGCAGCGTTAAGTAAAACTCAAGTGAAAATTGTTCCTTAAAGTATTCGAACGCCAAATGTGAGAGAATCCGCTACCGCTGACTCGAAAATGTCGAGGGTCCCATTTCATAATTTTATTCACTCTCATCTTTGCCACCACTTTTTCTTTATTTCTTTCTTTTCTTAAAAAAGTTTTTTAGAAAAACTTAACCTCACTATATTCAATTACTTTTCTCTCCAATTAACTTTTGTTTTTCCTCTGTAGGCTTATGTCTTTTTTTTTTTTTTAATTAAATCAAATTTTTATCTAGAGTACATATTTAATATTATTATATTTTTTATAATAGACTATATTTTTATATTAAAATATTATATTCTTTAAAAAAAAATCACTTAATTGACTTTAAAATTTTAAAATATAAATTATAATATATTTTATACTTAATTTACTTTGATTTAAATTAAATATATTTATTATATTAATTATTTTTTAAATATTATTATAAAATACAAATAATTGAATCTATCAAATATAATTTTATAATATATGTAATATTTATATTTCATAAATTATTGTATTTTAAATAATAATTTTTTTACATAACATATAGAGATATTATATATTTATATATTTTAAATTAAATATTAATTTTATTAATTTAAATTCAGTTAAATCAATTAAATTTTTAATCTTTATCTTTTTTTTTATTCAATAATTAGTTTGATTTTTAAAACTTTAGATAAAATTAGAGTTCTAGCAGCATTGGGGGAAGACCGAAAGTCGCAAATAGGATTATAAGTTTTATTAATTAGAGATTTGGCAAATTGTTTGATTGGCTGAATTAGAGAGATTAATAATTTTCTTTTATTTTTTTAATTTTGGGTAAGTTATTTTAAATGTGTTTGAGCTTGTAACTCTGTAAACACCCAATTGGCTCAAGATTCCTAATAAGCAACTCTGTCTTTTGTTCACATCAGCTACTTTCACTTGTCACCGTGTTACATTACAAAGCCTAACAATTTTTATGGAGTTAAAAGTGTGATGATAGATTTGTGACAAAAGGAAAAAAATTATACAAAAGCAAAACTATTAATCTTTAAAAGCTATATTAAATTTATGAAAATCAGGATTTATTTGTATATTAATTCCTAATTTTACCTTTTTATTTTTTGTTTTCACCCCCCTTAGGCCTGGGTTCTCTTCGAAGTGCATCTTGTTGTAGTGTCTTCATCTTCCCCTCTCCACCCGCCGCCAAAAACATAGGTGCATTCCAATGCATTAATTATGTATTTAAGTTCCTTGTACTCTCCAAAAGTTTGAGTTGCTTATCGGATTTACAAAGTTGGCTTGTCTGTTTTGTGAAATTTTAAATTAAAACGATTGAAAGCAGTCTTCAAGCAGCTGGAAAAATTCTTGCATCTATTGATGCGGTTCATGGTAGATCTTTTTCACATGGAATAGAGTTTTTTCTTTGACCAGTAAGCGGATGTCAGTTCACTATTCATGTGAGGGAGTTCTGTTAGTGGGGAGTCTAGAAAATTTGGCAAGAGAAAAATAATAAAGGAATCTGCACTAGAGCGCTGGTTGGATGTAAAGGAATCTGTTTTGATTTTGGTATTTCTGGGTTTGGTTCTTTATAACGGCTTTGTTGCTCTGCTAGAAACTTAGATTCTATTGTTTTTTTTTTTTTTTTTTTGGGGGTATCTTTGGTCTAAGGGTGCCTTGAATAATAATAATAATAATAATAATTTTTCTGTTAAAAAAATAATAAAAAAAAAGAGGTAAATACACTTAAGCCATTTATGTTTTTGCCGAAGATTCAATTATGAGTGTGTAACTTTTTTATTTTTTTATTTTTATTTGTGGAAAAGTATTCTAAACTTGTGCGTGGTGGCATTAAAAGGTGATCGTTTCTTGAAGAAGAAGCTCTCACTTTGAAGCTTGCTTTTGGATTTTTCTCCTTTCCAATCTTGTCAGGTAACATTCCTTCTTAAGACAGGTAATCACAATATCTCCCTCTCATGACACTTTTTTCTTTTTTCACGATTTTTTGCACATTATGTTACTCCTCGTACACACATCCCGTGATTTTTTTTGTCCAAAAATAAAATTTTTAAAAAATATATAAATGTTATTGCTCCTCGTGCACGTCATGACTCATCCCCGACAGATCCTACGTCGGATCCGCTTCGTTATTGTTAGTTCTAGTAGCGAGGCTCGGATATATATGTAATAGAACTTTGTATATTACAACATAAAGAAGAAAAACAAAAACAAGTTGGCTGTCCCCAGCTCCACCCTCAGTTTTTATTCCCATCACAAGTTCAATTAAGCTCCCCATGTGCTTGCAAGCCAGCTAATTGTTGACCCAACAACAACTAGACAGAAGAGGAGGAAGAAGAATGAGAAAAAAGGGGAAGAAAATTATTGGAAGTGCCACCCAGCGTGTATGTTGCAATGCCATCAAATCCCCCAAGCAGGGGAGGTCCATGATAAGTCAACATCAGTATCAATCTTGTGCACAAGAACTATAATAACAATAATAAAATATAAGAATTAGTTGATTTCATCATTTAGACCGGTTTGCTAAAAGCTAAACTGAATTATTATTAAAAAAAAAAAAAAAAAGGACGAAAGAAGAAGCTAAAAATAAAAAAAATAACTTTTCCCTGACAAGCTGCAGCTTGCTTTGTCATCAGTTTGCACATAAAATTCACGTAAGTAAACCTAAAATTATACCGTTTGATCCACATATGTAAATATGAAGACCTAAAGCTGAGTGTGATTGATCAACATTGAAGCTCTTGATTGCATTTGTATTTGTACGCAGTACAACGTGCTCATCTCCCAGCGAGGCAACGTGATTTAAGGAGTAGGCAAAGGAAAAAACATGTTTGTTGTTTACAGGCTACGTTATTAGAAAGAACACACGACAGAACAGATCTCATTTTCAAAAATTCTTGCAATTTGCCAAGAACAATGATAAAAAGTCATATTATTGTTTTTTTAATGCCAACTATTCAGAATTACTTGCAAATTGCAAACTCCTAAGGCGGCCGCCCCATACTTCTGAATTTTTTTCCACCTTTGATTGAGGAGATTGCCAGTTGTCATTCCCCCACCACATTTCTCTTTACAATAAGGACTACCTTGTTTGAACATGCAAGCCAGCCAACCTATCTATTATTCTGTAACAATTGAAATAATGGTGTAAAGGAATATACGATATATATATATATATATATATATATAGAAATAATTGAAACAAGGGTAGTGAAGGTCATTTGCAGGTTGGAAAACAAGTGACAGTTTACGTGGAAGTAATGTCTACATGATGCCAGTCATAAGAAGCTAAATTTGGGGAGGACAGCTGGCTGCAGCAGTCACATTGAGGTGGGCTTGCTAAATATATGTCCTTTGAAGACCCTATTGCGTAAGTTTATCAGAGAGATATACCCGAGCAGACAAAGAGCAGAGAAGGAGGAAGATCCTGCTGCATCTTTCTAGTCTTTGTTTGACAGTGACGAAAATTGAAAGACAAATCGCGTTAGTAAATTCGATCATCTTGTACATATATGTTTTGTGTTTATATACCTATGTATGTTTCATCGCATGTCTCTTAGTTTATGTTTGCTTACATTTTTTTCTTTTTTAAGATCACTTTGTTTTTTGAAGATTGGAATGGGTTATTGGAAATCCAAGGTTCTCCCAAAGATTAAGAAGGTTTTCGAAAAGGACAGCTCTAAGAAGGCCACTGCTGCTGAAGCTTGCAAATCTTTTGTTGCCTCTAAGGTCTCTTATATTTCCATCTGACGTCTCTCCATATACGTAGCAAAGTATCATATGTTTCATACAAATGCATATATACCAATCCATACATGCTTATTAGAAGTGATGTAATGTACATGTGCTCTAGGAGGAAAATAACGAAGGAATTGGAAGAGAAGAAGACGGAGCTCCAGCCTAAAGTGGTAGAAATCTATGGAGCGGCCACGGCTGAAATCAAGGTCACCCGTTTCTTTTCCATTCTATACTTGAACTAGCATGCATAGCGATGATTGTTAACAAGAAACTGACACCAATGTCTATAATGATATGTTGTTGAATTCAAGCAGAGCTTGGTTAAAGAACCCAAAGATTCAGGATTGAGGAAGCACTCGACTTTGGGAAGTTTGTTCAGAAGTTCCTGGAGGAGCTTGTTAAAATTGGTACAAATTGACATGCTCACAATAATATTGATTGATTAAAATGTGTGTGGCAAAAATATTTCTTGATTAATTGGATCATACATTTTTTTTGATTTGGGACAGATTTTCCGGGATCGAAACCTGTGTCCGAGGCATGTTCCAAGTATGGAGCAGCAGACATTTCAGGTCCAGTGGCCTTTGTATTTGAGAAGGTGTCGACCTTTGTTGTAGAAGTACAGGCCGTGGAGCCAAAACCAACGGCAAAAGCTACTGGTGAAGAGGAGTCAAGCAACAAAGAGAAGGAGATTGTTGTTGAAGACGAAAAGAAAGAAGAGGCTGCTGCTGCTGTAGCGGAGACCGAGAAGACAGAGCCTCTTTCATCAGAGCCAGCTCCTCCGGCGGCAGCAGCTTATGAGAAGACTGAATCTGTGCAATCGGTAGCAGCTCCGGTTGAGGAAGCAGAATCACCAAAAGCAGCTTAAGGCAACACTCCGACAGAACCCAAAGAAGGGAGATTACTTCATCTTCTGTGTGAAAGTATTTATATTAGTCGAAAGAACATTTAAAAAGAAAAGAAAAAATGTCTGAGAATTGTTTTTCCTTGTTGCATATCCTCCTTTTCTCTACATGCAATTTGCTTGGATGGGATTGTCACATTGTTAATGATGATTTATGTGCATTTTTTATTTTTTTAATGTTGAGTCGTAATGTTTTCTGGTCCAGTGGACAAGTTGTAAGAGTAAAATGGTTTTACTCCCCTTACTCCTTAAGGTACCGTGTTCTTACTTTATTGCAAAGACAGACTCAATTTAAATGTGATTATGACATT
Source organism: Rhizophora mangle (assembly GCA_037832345.1). Taxonomy (NCBI): domain Eukaryota; kingdom Viridiplantae; phylum Streptophyta; class Magnoliopsida; order Malpighiales; family Rhizophoraceae; genus Rhizophora; species Rhizophora mangle. The sequence continues at coordinate 30,017 of JBAPLJ010002022.1, read as the reverse complement.
CTTTTGTCGCTTCTTGGCACTCTATCGTATTTTCCTAAAACACGGGGGCCCTGCGCTCGAGCACTGTACTGTAGGTATTGTAAGGCACGTTGTATCCGTCAAAATACAAATATAAGCAGGAGAAATAGATTCATTTCTGTGCAACGATGAAAACAAACTTAAAAAGGAAAGGAAAGGAAGTAAAAGATACGTCAAAGCGCGGATACAATAATACGGAGGCAGTTAAACATGAAAGGGCGAACCTTATTACAGTTCAATCAGAATAAGGAATAGTTGACAAAAAGGCTCACTGCATATCACGGGTCACTCCATGACATAATCGAGAGGAGGCCACACAAGCTCTCTTGGGCTCACGAAGGCTTTAAGGATCTGTTCCTTGAATGTGCTATACGATCTGCTATACTAGGGTAAGGGACTTAGTCCCCATGCATAGAATGACTTACGCCTATCACATTATCATTAAACTTTACTCACTTGAACCAATCCAACAATTTATACATAGATTACTACACTAACACCACCCAAGATAATGATATTTTTTTTTTCTCTCTCTCTCTCTCTCTCTACATACCAAAAAAACTTTGTTGTCTATGCTGACTTTATCATTAGAGTGTTCCTGTCAGAGTCCATTTTCGACCTTTAGTTGTGTGTGCTCTTGTGCATAACTTAGCCCAAGCTCCAAGACTAGTCTCCCACATTGGCCTAACTCAACTAAATCCTTCCACCTGTCCTCCTTAGTGAGTTACTTGTCATTGATTGGCGCCATTTATGGGAAATGACAAGTCGTGGTGTATTTGTAGATATCTCTTAATTTTAAATATAAATTTTTTTAAAGTAAAATTTATTATAATTAATATATAATAAAAATTTATATTAATTTTTTTATAAAATAAAATAAAATATATTTAATTATAATTTATATTTATTAAAATTAAATTTTTTAAAAATATTATATTTTTAAAATTATTTTTTAGAATATTTATAATATTTCTATAAAAATAATATAGACAATCGAAATCAAATTTTTGATATGGTGATAAAGAAATTAAGGAAAAAATTTGATATATTAAATAAATGACAGGTTTGAAATATTTATAAACGTAATGGTGATTCTTAGTCAACAGACGTCTTTGGTCTGACATTTTAGAACTTGACATTTACAGGTTAGAATGATACAAACGTAATTTTTATTTATTTTTTATCACTTATTGTAAACGACAAATAAGATAATTAGTTAATAATTGACCTATAACGTTTGTTTGATTCAGCGATTATAACCTTTGTTTCTGACTCAAAGGTCTCATGTTCAAATCTCAGTAGACACCATAATTTACAATTATTTATTAAATGTCACGCTTATTACTCAATGAACATAATAAATAACTGTTCTAGAGTCTAGACTAATGATTGCATCCTTTGCCCACCAGTCACACCCCTTGGGTTTGAATTCCAAATAGTCACATATTTTCCTTCCTTTTATTTAAAATTTCCAACAATCCCCCACCATTTTCAAAATATCGAAACATATACAGTAATTCTATTGTTTGTACAGACCTCTTGATTATCTTGAAACTTGGAAGATGATTGTTTCAAGTCATGTATCAATGCCACTCTTGTTAAGGCAAAATTCACCCTCACTAATATACAACAGAGGTTTATGTGAATTCCCTCACAGGATAAAATGAAGCATACTTGATTGCAGGTTACATTTACTGAAATGAAGCCCTCGAGAAGTTGTACAGTTAGAATTACTCTTTGGAATGTCTATAATATTTTTGCAGTAATAATATAGACAATTGGATCTTTGATATAAAGATGGAGAAACCAAGAGAGGAAGGAAGAAATTTGATATATTAAACAAATGACGAGTTTGGGGTATTTATAGACGTAGTGGTAACTCTTAGTCAACAGACGTTTTTGGTATGACGGTTTAGAACTTAACCTTTACAAGTTTGAATGGTACAAACGTAACTTTTATTTATTTTCTATCACTTATTGTAAATGACAGATAAGATAGTTAGTTAATGATTAACCCATAACATCTGTTTGTTCCAGTGGTTATGACCTTTGTTTCTGACTCAAAGGTAACATTATACATAACTGTTTACACTTATTACTCAACAAATACAATAAATAATTGTTTGAGGGTTTAGACTTTAGACCAATAGTTGAATCTTTTGCCCACCAGTCACACCTCTTGGGTTTAAATCCTAATACTTACATTTTTTCCTTCCTTTTTATTTGAAAATTCCAACAATCCCCCACCATTTTTAAAATATCGAAACATATACAGGATTAAAGATTGAACCTTTATATAGTGAAAAGTGCATTATAACATATCTGAATAATATGGTAGACAAGTTTTAAATCAATTATTTTTTTTTTTTGATAAGTTGTAAAAACAATTCACACATATGACGGTACAACATTATACTTCTCTTTTTAGTAATTGACACATTCAAGGTCATTGTTTCCATATCCTTTTCATGAATGCTTTAAAACCAAACCCTTTAACTTAATGGAACGACTTAAACATTCCACATTCATATAGGCAGACTGGGGCCCCCATTATAAGACACCCTTTTAAGTCTATTAAAAGTGTTAAATACTCATCCTCCCAATTTACTACAGTAACTAAGCACTATATAACCTTGGGATGAAAATAAAATCAATTATAGTGCTTTAATCACACTGATGATGTACTTTGACTCATTGAACTCAAGACTTGATGTTGTATCAAGCGTTGAGTTAAGTTTCTATCATGGGTGATTTGTATTTATGGGCTTGAGACTCATCTCTTTTGATGTCTTATTCACTATGTCTCTTGTTAATACTTTTGTTAAAGGATTAGCCATGTTTTGACTTGATCTTACAAAATCAATTGTGATCACTCCATTCGTGATTAAATCTCTCACATAACTATGTCTAACTCCAATGTGCTTGGACTTACCATTATATATTTGACTATACGATCTTGCCAGTGTCACAGCACTATCATAATGTATATAAATGGGTGCTAATGACTTTTGTCACAAAGGAATCTCATATAGCAAATTCTTTAACCATTCTGCTTCTTTACTTGTCGAAACTTATACTACAAATTCTATAGCTATAGTGGAATCTGCTATGCAAATTTGTTTCTTGAAACCCTAAGAAATTGCAAACCCACTGAGCATAAAGACCCATCCATTGGTAGAAGTATGATCTTCTTTATTAGTGATCTAACTAGCATATTCTAATTGTGATATTGCACTTTCAACATTCTTGGTGAAATTCATGTTGGGATCAAAAGGGGTAGAGGTTGGCATATAATCTGTGTGATTAAATTTATTGAGAACCTTTTTAATATAATGTGATTGAGAAAGCATTATGTTCTTTTGGTCTTATAAAATTTTGATTCTAAGGATGACATTTGCCTCACCCATGTCTTTCATATCAAAATTGCTAGATAGAAACCTTTTGTTAACTTCAACTTCTAAGTGAGTCCCAAAGATTAACATGTCATCTACATACAAACAGATAATCACACCTTTTTCTTCTTTAAACTTACTATAGACACACTTATCTAATTCATTAATCATGAATCCATTGGCAAGTATCACTTGATCAAATTTTTGGTGTCATTGCTTAGGAGCTTGTTTTAACCCATATAAGGACTTAACCAATTTATAGACCTTTCCCTCTTGACCAGGTACAACAAATCCCTTAGGTTGCTTCATATACACTTCTTCTTCTAATTTACCATTTAAGAATGTTGTTTTTACATCCATTTGATGAATTACTAAATTATAAATTGAAGCAAGTGCAATGAGTAACTTGTTTGTGGCAAATATAGCTACTAGTGAATATGTGTCAAAATAATCGATACCTTGTTTTTGTGTAAAACCTTTTGCATCTAGCCTGGTCTTAAACTTGTCTATAGTTCCATTGACTTTCATTTTCTTTGTAAAAATCCATTTGCATCCAATTGGCTTTGAACTATGTGGGAGGTTTACTAATTTCCTGGTGTTATTACCCATAATGGAATTTATTTCATCATTTATTACTTCCTTCCAAAACATGGCATCTTGCGATTTCATCACTTCATCAAATGTTTTATGATCATCTTCAATATTGAAGCAATATGAAATTTGATTACTCACTGATTCCCTTGTTTCTTCTATTAGGAACATGAAGTAATCAGAACTGAAAGTCTTTGCTTTCTTTACTCTTTTGCTCCTATGAAGTTCAACGACTTCATCATTTTCATTTCCTTTTGCCAACATATCATTTTCCTTATCAAGAACTTGTTTTTGTTATGAAATTTTAGGAATAGAGATGAACCTATGTTTGTTAAAAATAACATCCCTTGATTCTACAAGTGTGTTTATAGGTATAGAGTTATTAGGCTCTATGACCATGAATCGATATGCCTTACTATTGTAAGCATATTCTAAGAAGATACACTCAATTCCTCTTTCACCCAACTTTTTTCTTTGGGGTTCGGGGATTTTGACAATTGCTCTACAACTCCAAACTCTTAGGTAATTAAACTTTGGCTTCCTTCTATTCCATAATTCACATGGGGTTGTTTTTCCCCTTTTTGTTGGAACCTTATTCAACATATGGTATGTTGGAAGCAATGCTTGCCCTCAAAATCCATGACTTAAGCCAGAAGTTGACAATATGACATTAACCATTTTCATCAATGTTTGATTTTTGCGTTCAACAATACCATTTTGTTGTGGTCTGTAGGGAATAATTGTTTGATGAATAATTTCCAAGGACTCAAAGAATGTAGTGTCATAATATTCTCCTCCTCAATCAGATTGTAAGCATTTAATAACAGATTCACATTATAATTTAACTTTAGATTTATAGATTTTGAATCTTTCAAGAACTTCATTTTTAATATGCAATAAGTAAACATGATAATATCTAAAGTAATCATCAATAAATGTCACAAATTATCTTTTTCCTCCTAGTGTTTGTGTATTATACAAATCACATACGTCACTATGAATTAATTCTAATATATTAGAAGATCTTTGAATAATTGTAAATGTATTTCTAATTATTTTTGTTAACATACATGGTGTGTATTTATCTTATGATACATTAAAATGTGGCAATAATTTCAATTTAACCATATCATATAATCTTCTAAAATTTTTATGTCATAATCTATTATGTCATAAAGAAGCATGCTCAACAATATAAGTAGAAACATTAGTCATATTATTATTAGTAACAATATTGAGTTTGAACATCTCATCATAAAGATAACCCTTTCTCACAAACATACCTCCTTTAGAGATGATGAAGTTATTAGCTTCAAATACGAGTTTAAACCCATATTTTTTCAATAGACTACCTAAAACCAAATTTTTCCTAACTTCTGGAACATAAAATATATTGGTAAGAGTAATGACTTTTCTAAAAGTAAATTACAATCCTACTTCCTTAATTCCTATAACATAAACTATAGTAGAATTTCCTATGTATACAATTGTGCCATCAATTACTGGTTTCAATCCTTTAAAGAGAATTTTGTTCATGCAAACATGTTAAGTAGCCTCATAATCAATCCACCATGCAGTGTCATCTTCTATCAAATTGATCTCTATGATCATAGCAACCATTTTCTCATTTGTCACTTTAAGAGAGGCCTACTTATCTTTTTGCTTTTTGAACAACCGACACTCATATTTGTAGTGTCTTTTCTTATGACAAAAATGACATTTGTCATTTCTCTTATGTCTTTTATGTTGGTTTTTGTCATCATTGGATTGATTCTTCCTATTGTGGGAGGACTTGCTTGATTGTCCTTCCTTAATTACATGCACTTTTGAAACATGAGAGCCTTACTCTTTGGTTTCTTCTTTCATGCAAAATTTTTCTTCTACACAAAGATGGTTAGCAAGCTTTTCAATAAAAATATCTTTGGTTTTGTGTTTAATACTTTTCTTGAAATCTTTCCATGAAGGAGATAACTTGTTTATTATTAAACTCACAATAATGGTTTCATCCATAGACATCTTATGTTATGAGAAGTAATTGAGTATTCTTTCAATCTTAGCAAATTGTTCCATTATTAGTCTATCATCAATCATTTTATAATTATTGAATTTAGAGACAAGAAATTTCTTACCTCTTGCATGTATTTCACCTCTAATTTCTCCTATAGTTTCTTTGCGGTTTGAAAGTTATAGTAGATGTCAAATAATGAATCACTCATGGCATTTAGGATGTGTCCCTTGTATATCTCATCATTAATTGTCCATTTTTGTCTCTTTTTGGTATCAACAATAGTCTCATTTTCAGACTCTTCTGGTCTTCTTGTGTTCAAAACATAAGCCACTTGTAGTGATACTAACAGAAAATGAACTCTCTTTTGCCAACAGATGAAGTTTCCTCCATCAAATCTTTCTAATTTCATGAAGTTTAAAGCCAATTCTCTCAACATGCTGGCCATAGTCGAATGTTTTGCCTTATGATTGTTTGTACAGACCTCTTGATTATCTTGAAACTTGGAAGATGATTGCTTCAAGTCGTGTATCAATGCCACTCTCCTTAAGGCAAAATTTGCCCTCACTAATATGCAATAGAGGTTTATGTGAATTCTCTCATATGATAAAATAAAGCACACTTGATTGTAGGTTACATCTACTTAAATCAAGTCATTAAGAAGTTATTGTACTTTTAGATATACTCTTTGGAATGTTTATAATATTTTTCAGTAATAATATAGACAATCAGATTTTTGATATGGAGATGGAGAAACCAAGAGAGGAAGGAAGAAATTTGATATATTAAACAAATGACGGGTCTAGGGTATTTATAGACGTAATGGTGACCCTTAGTTAATAGACATCTTTGGTCTGACAGTTTAGAACTTGACCTTTACAAGTTCAAACGATACAGACATAAATTTTATTTATTTTCTATCACTTATTGTAAATGATAGATAAGACAGTTAGTTAATAAATAACCCATAACATTTATTTGGTCCAATGGTTATGACCTTTGTTTTGCAATTTTTACCTACCAATCACACCTCCTGGGTTCGAATCCCAATAGTTACATTTTTTCCTTCCTTTTTATTTGAAAATTCCAACATTGTGTGCCTTTCTCAATCTTCCTCTACTCAAGGATATGACCTAATTGAGCCATATTGAGCATGAAAGTTCTCAACAATCCTTGGACCTTACTTAGTAAACAACCTTGCAAAACTCTTCAACTTTTGTATCACTCAACTCACTGTCGATGAAATAAAACCATGGAGTGCATGACTAGTTATGCAACTGACTCTTAGAGTGGCAACCGCCTAGTATCGTCTCAACTTGTTAATTAAGAATGTTCACTTGTTAATAGCCATGGTAACAACATACTCGGTAACACATATACCTACCTCACCTCTGCAAAGGCTTCCCTCAATGTAAGAAGGCCAACATAAGATGCCTTAATAGTCTAAATTTCGAGAGACACCTCACAAATGCCTGCACCCAACCTACACTAGGAACATGCAAAGTTTACAATCCCCTGCCTACCCTTGAGGGTAATGAGAAAACCTCCCTAAATATGACATTTGAAGAAGGTTCATGTTCTCAAAGGATGGATGTTTGGTGCTTAGCATCTCCCATAACCTTGAGGAATGATCAAATCAGCTTCAAGAGGTAATCTTTGACCTCGACGTAGTCATTAGACTCACCATATTAACCTCTTAAGGGTGCTTGACGTGGCATCATTGCATGATAACAACTTGCTAATGGCATAACTAAAGCAAGTACATGAAGAAATGGTGATCCCTTGTGCATGTCACCCACTAATGTGTCCTTTAGGGATGAGAGACATAACATCCCACTTTCCCAAGAAATTATGGATGCCCCCATCTTAGAAAAGTTCAAACTCTCAAATCTTGACAAGTACAATGACACTAAAGACCCCAATTATCATTATATCAAATTTTATATGCCAATATCTCTCTGACTCCTTAGATGTCACTATATGAAAACCATTTACCACCATATTGAAGGACACCACACAACAATAGTACTTAAAGCTTTCCATACAATCGATCATGAGCTCCAACCAAATAAGAAACCTCTTCCTTGGATGATTTGTCACAATTCAGTTGCACAAGAAGACACTTGTTGTTCTTATCACTCTTAAACAAGGTGAAATAGAACCCTTGTGCAAGTTCATCAATTAAGTTGATGTGGAAATGCTTAATATGGAAAACTTGAACCTAGACATGGCGATTGTAATGTTTTCTAGCAACCTTGTTTACTTTGCCTTCTCACAATCTTTGGACAAAAGGCCTCCCTTAGTCTTCACCCACATGATGACCTAAGTGAAGAGATTCATTAACATAGAGGGAGTGAGCAACACTTGAAGGGAGATGCAAAATAGGAAAACACAAAAAGATCCACTTTCCTTGAAGAAGGATAGGGACATTAGATTATGATCGATAATGGCGATGAAAAGCCAACCCTAACGCCTTTAGATATAACAATTACACTTTCCTTATGACCTCACATGAATCAATTCGCCATAAAAAACAATATTGACAAAGGAAAGACACATACCTCCGACAACAACAGCTATAATAGAAGGCCTAAAGGAAAGCCTTATCCTTATTCCCCCAAGTGTACCACCCAAGACTCCTTCCCCATTGTTTGCCCCTTTTAAGTCAGAAGATAGGGACAATGGCACATCAACATCTACCCTTTGGGTCACCTTAGGTTTGATAAGCTTATACTTTAAATCATCCACTAGCTCAACCATATCCAATGGCTTGTGAAAGCATGTTGGCTTGATCAAACCATAACTTATCTAGCTACTTTCTATAACAAAGTCCACAAAACTTTCCTGAGAACCATTCTCTAGCACCTTAAAACTTTCTCACGGTGTTCCTATCTATGAGATAAAAGCTAGAATCACATGATTAGGTGAAGGAAACCTCTTTCTTGAAACCATAATAAGAAGACATCTTTCCTTCTATCTCCCTTAACACCTCTTTGAAATGATTAAACACCTTAATTCAATACATCTCTGGCTCTAAAAATGACAACTACTTAACTATATACCCATGGGCTAGCATAAGACCCTTTAATTGGAAGGGATTACGTCACATCCAAAGGGTCAAAAGCCTAGTCAATCACTATGAATTGTTGGGATTTAATTGAGCAAGGCAAACTTTATATAAAAAAAAAATTCTTAAGGAAAATGATGCCTAAGCAACCATAAGCCAACACAAAATTGTTTCATAAAGAACATGACATTGCCACTTGAAGGAGAATAAACCCTCTCTTTAAGCAAAGACATAAATAATTTGTAACCATCTAGGATAAGAAGCATTCACCTGCACTTGCCTTGGAGTTACCATCGCTCAATCTAAGATGAGGTTCTCCTGCAAAAATAATATGGATAAAGGTACAAAGGGTCAAAATAAGGGTTCATGTAAGATGCTAAGTGATCAAAAAAAGCTGCCATTGTTGGAGACTCTTTAGACATAAAGCCATGGCCTCAAGATGAAGTAGCCATAAAAGAGATAAATCCTAGATGATAAACAAAACTTTTACCTTAATTACCAACTATTTTTGTTGCAAATTGATTATAAAAGAGAAATAAATTATAAAAAGAATCATAGGAATGGTAAGACAAAGTAAGGCAAGGAGTGCCAAGACACTCCCATTGTGACTAATGGAAGCCAATTACAACTGTCAAAAAGAACCAAATAAGAACCTTAATAATAACACATTTGACTTATTTTACAAAGAGTATTAAATTCTATGTGATGATTTATTTTGAATATCAAATCCACTTGAAATGTTAGAGGAATGGAAGGAAGATACATATTCGAAGAAAACTTAGCATGCTAAAGGCATATTAGAGAATGAAAAAATGAAGAATAGAAAGACAAAAGGAAGAGTAAATAAGTCCAAGATTTGGCACAACAAGTCCTAACAATGATGCCCAAAAAGGATCAACGTGTCACCAAAATTCCCCCTTGAGGGAAGAAACAATTGTCCTTGCACCCACACCAAAAGGCCTTGAGCAATGAAGAAAGGAGGATATGAGTATAGTTGTGGGCAAATCATCAATAATAGGAGAAGATCCCACCTAGATGCAACCTGTTGAGGAGCCCACACAACAATGACGTCACTGATACATTTGAATGTTGGGAGATGGCTCCTAAGATCACAATTGGGTATGGGGTAGAAATAGATGACAACTGTAATGAGAAGGGAGCATCATTATTATATGCTCATTAAAGAAACTTACAAATACAAGTTTTGGTAGGGTAGGTGCTTTCCCTTTGTCCTTCTTGGTGAAAACAGGCTTCGACACCAACACCTTAGCCATAACCTTTGTCTCTAACCTATCATGAGTAGCATTAGACATAATCTAGGATTATGCTCTCTAATATTCCTAATGGTCTCATCGTCCTTCATGCGCTCCCCCAATTGCTTACACAAATAAATAAAAATGAAAGCCTTAGTCATAAGGGAGGGGAGTCAAGTGCCACTTTGGGAAAACCATGCAAGGAGGCATCCAAATAAACATGCATGTTTATTATAATCCTTCATTTTTTCTCTTTAGGAAGTTAATTAAAATTCCACTCTAACCCTCTCTACCAAAAAGTAACTATGATGATTGTTGTTTGCGATTATCGAGACCTTTAACATTTCAATCAGAGCCTAACTGATAGGACACAAGCTAGCATGCACTAACAAAACAATTGTCCCATGAAGTGTGTGCCAACTATTTGGAGTAATTCCTTAAGCCAATTCATGATACTCTAAGAACTTCAAAATTACAAGGGGCAAGGGAAACCAAATGTTGACCACCTCAAAAACTTTGCACGGCAAAACTATATAGCCTAGGGTAGGCATGCATGCTCTCTCCAAATCAATGAGAGAAAATACCTTATAACCCTCTGGAAGCATCTTTGCACCGCCACCATGTCTAAAGATCCATGAAAGAGCCAATGCATTGAGGGCTTTTAAAGATATTGAGCATTTAAGAAGAGCCAATGACATGTGAAAGAGGCACTTAGGAGTTTGATTAAAGAAATTTGGATAAAAAAGTTAATTCAAGCTTGAAAGATAGCAAATCATATCTTAATGCGACTGTTGCTTCATTAATTGTATAAATATACTAAATGAATTTATATCATTATAAGGAATTTTATAACTTTTAAAATAAATAAGAATAAATTCGTTATTAATTTATTTTAAAAGTTTGTCATTATTTTTAGAATTATAATTCATTTATCTTATAAATATATTTAATTTTATTATTAAAAAAGGTATAATATTAGTGAAATTAAAAATAAATTTTTTTTTCATTTTTTTTTAAAACTAAAAAATTTATCAAAAATTAACTCTTCTTATAATATTAACCCAACTTATCACTCTTAAATTTTTTCTTTTCTAGAATGTAACATTCTTATCTTTTTCTACGTTTTAGATTTGTATTCCTTCAACATTGAGGTTTAAGTTTTACATAATTAAAAGTTTTATTGAGTTTTTGTTTGACTCTTTGTCCTTGTTGGGTCCTAAAATATGTCTTTTGAAGTTCACATCATCACAAAAACACACGTGACTCAGAAAACTCAGTGGTGCACTACACATGTCCCCAAGAAGGCGAGATTGAGTGACCAGTAATGGCTTGTTCAAGACAACTATTGACGAACAAATGTCGTCATTAAAAAGGTGACTATATCCAACTGCTTCAACCTCTTTTAAGAGAGGTAAGTGATAAGAAAGCCCATGACCAACCTTATGATGGGCAAGGGAGATCACCCGGATGGACCCACACAAACCCAATTAGGCCCAAGAATGCTTTAAGGGCTTGCCCCATTGGATCCATTGTACTATACAAGGGATTTGGTCTCCATATATGGTGTGGCCCACATCTATCATATCACTGGTAAACCCTACAAACTTAGACCAACCCAACAAAATATAAATAGATCAGACTAACACTCACGCAAAGTAATGAGTAATGGCTCTCTCTCCATACATACAAAAGAACTTTGGTACGCTACTAACTTGATTATATAAGTGCTAATATGGAAGTCCACCTTCAACCCTTCGCCATATGTTCTTATGCAAGACTTCATTTAGACTCTGAGACTGGTCTCCCATGTTGGCATGACCTAATTAGATCTTGCCACGTGTCCTCCTTGGTGAACACCTCTCATGAGTAGTCACACCATCGTAAACCATAGAATTGACCTTAAAGTTGAAAGGCAACTAAGGCAAGGATCTCTAAGGCACACAATTCCTGGAAATAGTAATGAATTGAACAATCAAACCACCAGAAACCAGTGGTCGAAATATACTTTTGATGCCCAATGGAAGAAAACCTTGTCTTGGAAAATATGTATCATATCTAGTAATGCATGTTCCTTTCTGCAAAAACTCCAAACTCATCCTCTTCATCATAAATTACTTGCTTGTCTCAAAATGACCTAAGGCAGCTCTTGTACATCATACAGTGAATAAAGAACTTCCAGGACCTCTAGATAGTGAGATTTATTAGATCACAGGAGCTTATCCTTACAAAGTAAAACTCCATTAATTCAAAAATGCAAAGCCACAATGAACAATGAGATAAAGATGACAATATGCAGAAAAACAAGTAAAAGATGGAACATTAAAAGAAAAAAAAAAAAGGTTGAAACCTTAGGATTGGTATAAAAGAGACAAGAGCAGAGGCACAGCTAGAGAGTGAAATACAAAAAATTTAATTCTTTACACTTTATCATGCACGGATTTTTCCATAATGGTAATCGAGGAAATTGAGGAACCATGAGCCATGGATAAACACTTTTGTTTGTTGTAAAGAGTTGCATTGCATCCGGTTGAACAATCTCTAGATCACGCCAAAATTTGATTATTTGGAGACTATCTTCGTCAGTTGATCTATGGAGAACAATTCGAGAGGCAAAGCCCAGCTTTCTCGGATGAAGACATATGTCGAAGGGGTCATTTGCTGTAAGAGTGATCCTGTATAGGCAGCCCCCAGGGGAGAAGAGAGCGGCAACAAAGGGGATTATCCCATCAATTAGGGTGCAGCCATTGTAACCTCCAGCCCAAGCAGAGGCAATTCCTCAATGACCCATTTCATCTTCAAGCATTGGGACGTAAGGTGGGTTGACAACCAAGACATCAACCAGTCCTGCTAGATGCTTCTCCAATCTAGAAGCAATGTCAGTGTTTACTAACTTCGTCTGGAGGCCATGTGCTTCATGGGTCTCCCCAATAACTCCGAGAGCGTGAGGGTTGATATCAGTGGCAATACGGTAGACACCATCGAGAACAGGTGCAAGCATGAGGGCAAGACAAGTGATGACATAACCATTACCGCAAACCACCTCCATACATATCGTTGGCTGGATCTCAACTCGATTCGATGGATCAGCCAAGAGTACATCAACTAGTGCAAATGAATCCTTTTTCCTTTTTTTTTTTTTTTTCTCAATTAGAGGATTGAAAGAGGAGTTTCGCATACCCGAAGGCAATGGAAGAGAAGAGGACGCTACCGGAAAATCGTCGACTGAGGCGGTACACCGAAAACCGGCGGCGCAATAGCAGAGGCGAACGCAGAGTCTGAAGCGGAGTGACGCAAAGGAGGGAGACAACAACAAAACATCTTTGTCTAGTGGACGTAGATTATGATTGAAAACGGTCGGCGGTTTGGGACTCTAAGATACGAGCCAGAAGCAAGAGAGTTGAAGAGCTGCCGAGAGACCGAGCGTTGGGCTCGGTCCGAGGCGTCTTAGGCTACACTTTTAGCCCAATAAATGTGGCCAGCTCAACAAACTTGGGAATTGGGATTAAATTAAGCCCTCAGAATAGCTCCAATTAGACGAGTTGACAGATCCGATTGAGCAGTTTTAAACAGTTGAGCACATTTAAACAGTTGATTTTCCAAATCTTACTCAGCAACTAACTAATAAAAGTCATCAACTCCTCATTTCGCTAGCTCTGGACGTTTGAGCCTTCTTCAATCGAATTTTTATAAGATTAGGGTTATTTGCATTTTTTTTTCTTGTTTTAGTTTAGTTGGATTGCAAGAAGTTATTTAATTATGAAGGGCCTCCAGCAATGTTAAAAGTAAAATGACAACAGTGAACACAGCATGGTGATAGTACCGTAGTAGGCAGGGATGATAGTCAGATGGCGCCAATGTTAGTGTGGTGTCAGCGGCCTGGCAATGGCAGGAATACAATGCAAGTAAAATGATTGTGATATACTAAGTATCTGAGCAAGCAAACCCAAAAACAAAAGAAACAAAAAAACAAAAAACAGAGAGAGAAAGAGAGAGGAAACATTGCATTTGCATTCATGTCAATCCTGGTGGTGCGGGGTGTTAGGATGGCAGCAGCAGTGGTGGTCTCGCTTGAAATCAACATGGAAAACCAAATATTGTGGTTTATCTTTTCCTTTAAAAATAAAATGAAAAATTTCTTCAGAAAATTTAGAAACACACAAAAGACTTCTGAGTAAAGAAGAAGCAAATAAGCAGTGCCTCCAGTAGCATTCGAGAAACACGCCCTAGAAGTGGCTTCAACACACAATTCTGCTGAGTGAATCAGCAGAAAACAAAAGGTTAAAAGTATAGATAAGCTTGAGAATACTTAATATCATGGTTATTTGTTGGATTCCACATGACCAACAATGCTAAAGTATGTATTTATTTTATTAGTATGTAAAGCATTAATCTGTTGTGCTAACAAAAAGCCTTCTATGTTGCTAGCACAAGATGGATTATGCAAAAAAAAACAAAAAAATGCAAACACTAAATTGTAACTGGAAATGGCCAGAGAGCATGGCTTTCACAAGGTCCAGATTCATGTCAGTAGATCATTTTGGTTCTAAAGTTAAAGAAACAACGATAGGCTTCTTTGTGCCCCAATACCCATCATAGTCCTCTTTCAGGCTTGATCTAGTCAGAGTGCAGCTGAACACTAGACGGGCATCAAAATTACTGGGAAAAATGGCTGTAAATGTTCTACATAGGGAAGGAATAATTTGGCCGGGCAGCTCTGAATTTCTTCAGATTATCATCTAGATTTCATTTTATATTCAAGGCAGGTACATTTGGAGAGAATTGACCACTGAAAACAAAAAGAAATTAGAACAACAAGTGAAAATTCAACCTGAATCATGGACTCAATGTGCCATGAAATGCGGTAATGCATGAAACCCTAGGAGTACTGTAGAGATAATAATTGGAGGAACCAAGCTCTTAGACCATAGATAAGCAGAAGTAAGAAATTTTTCAAAATTAAGTGTGCCAAAGCAAAATAATTTGCAGTAACCTTAACATGATACCTAACATAAGCATGGAATGTCGATAAACTCCATACTGTGCAGTCCAGCATTTTTCCTTCCACATGATGACGAAAGATGACTGCATAGATTTGAATTCCACTAAAATCCTACAATAGGAATGACACTTGGAGCAAACAAAAATAAATTCCTTTCTTTTCACATTACTAAAAGATACAAATCCTGCATTCACAGATAATGCTTCGGCAGGAGCTCCTTACAATTCACAAGGATGATGAGGAGACCACAAACAAAAAGGAGCACTATTTAGCCCAGCTGTTCTTCTTGCTTGCACAAATTCCTAAATGGGAATCAAAACTTTAACATGCTAAATGCAAGAATTTGACCAAAACCAGATAAAGGAAGCACACCAAGAACTTATGGTGAAAAGAATTAATAACAGAGTTACATTTCCTGATGACAACATGTAACAGTTAAATTATAGCAAAAGAAGCATAAACTTAAATCTAGCTGTTATCTCTTACATATTACTCACATACACTTGTCACTTCTGAGACTTCAATTAAGTAAGAAAAACTGCACATGCCGTACCTGCAGGAAAGAAGTTGCTACAGCAATATATGTGGAGTCCTTCAATCTCATAGGAAACACTAAAGTAAGCTTTTCATTCACAGATTTTTCCATAATGGTAATCGAGGAAATTGAGGAACCATGAACCTTGGAGAAACACTTTTCTTTGTTGTAAAGAGTTGCTTTGCATCCAGTTGAACAATTTCAGGATCCCGCCAAAATTTGATGATGTGGAGACTCTCTTCTTCAGTTGATCTCTGGAGAACAATTCTAGAAGCAAAGCCCAGCTTTCTCATCTGAAGGCATATGTCACAAGGGTCATTTGCTGTAAGAGTGACCATGTATAGGCAGCCCCTAGGGGACAATACGGCAGCAGCAAAAGGGAGTATCCTATCAATCAGGGTGCGGCCATTGTACCCTCCAGCCCAAGCAGAGGCAATTCCTTGACAACCCACTTCATCTTCGGGCGTTGGGACGTAAGGTGGGTTGACAACCAAGACATCAACCAATCCTGCCAGACGCTTCTCCAATCCAGAACCAATGTCAGTGTTTACTAACTCAGCCTGGAGGCCATGTGCTTCAAGGGTCTCCCCAGTAACTCTGAGAGCGTGAGGGCTGATATCAGTGGCAATATAGTAGACACCGTCAGGAAGAGGCGCAAGCATGAGGGCAAGCGAAGTGATGACATAACCGCTGCCGCAACCCACCTCCATGCATGTCGTTGGCTGGAGCTCGAGTAGGTTGGATAGATCAGCCAAGAGTGCATCAACTAGTGCAAATGAATCATCGCATGGTTCATAAACTTCGGGATGGGAACTCACGAGGCCAATCCGTGCTGTTTTAAACGACATCATCCACCTAGTCGTCAGGATCAGATCCATTCAATCTTATAGAGCCCATTTCCATTCAATTCTTTTTGTTTTTTTTTTTCAATTAGAGGATTGAAAGAGGAATTTCGCATACCTGAAGACAGTGGAAGAGAAGAGGACGCCGCCAGAAATTCCTCGACTGACGGCGGTACACCGAAAAGGGACGATGCAATAGCAGAAGCGAGCACAGAGTTTGAAGCCGAGAGACGAGAAGGAGGAGCGAGACAGCACCGAAAAATGGGCGCAGATTATGACTGAATACGGCCGGCTGTTTGGGCTCAGTCCAAGGCATCTTGGGCTAACACAGTTGGGCTACATCTAAGCCCATTTAATGTGGCCGGCTCAACGAACTTGGGAATTGGGATTAATTGAGCCCTCAGGATAGCTTTAATTGGACGAGTTGACAGATCCGATTGAGCAGTTTTAAAGAGTTGAGTACATTTAAATAGTTTATTTTCCAAATCTTAATCTGCAATTAACTAATGAAAGTCACCAACCCTTCATTCCGCCAGCTTTGGACATTTGGGCATTCGTTTCAATCGAATCATCATATGATTAGCGTTATTTGCCTTTTTTTTATTATTATTATTATTATTTTAAGTCTAATTGAATTGCGAGAGTTCATTTAATTATAAAATATTCAAAATTTGAATATTTTGTTTTATTCTCAAATGTTTTACTTAATAGTCTAGTGTTTGTGCTTTTGATTTCTATGATTCGTCACATGATGTTCGGAACATAATGAAATCTCCTAACTTTGATACAAACTCAACTTAAAATAACTTAAAAACAAAAGGCCAATGATTGGAGTTTTGTAGACAGTCACACATGACACAATTTTGGGGTGTCCAGCTGATTGGTTTGGACTATTTTCGTTGAGATGTTACAAATTCAATGAATAACTTGCGATTTTATAAATTGGAAAAGTCACAATGAATTCATTAGAGGATATAATTAGTCAAATTTAACTATATTAACATGTTCAATTCAGGTAGTTTTAATGATTATTAAGTTAGATTTTATATTAGACTAATTAAATTTATATTTTATTGATAATAAATATAAAAAATTAATATGCATTTATTTAAAAAAAAGAAAAAAAACAAATAATTAATGACTAATACCTAATAATAAGATATGTTACACTTAAAATATTTATCTATTAAAATCTATAATACAAATTTATTAAAAAAATTTATAATAAAAATATTATTTAGTTCTATATAAATATAATATTATATATATATATATATATATATATATATAAATCGCGAACATTTTTAACTTTAATATATTTTTGAGTTTTATCAATTTCGTATTATTTTTTTTACCACTAAATATCTTATGAAAATATTTTATAAATCTCCTATCTTATTAAGTAATGACTAAAATTTTATTTTGAAGGATTAAGTTTTTTTTATAAATAATATAATTAGTCAAATTTTACTATGCTAACACATTTGGTTTATGTAATTTTAGTAGTTATTAAGTTAGATTTTATATTAGACTAATTAAATTTATATTTTATTGATAATAAGTATAAAAAAAAACTAAAACACATTTAATCCAAAAAAAATAAAAAAGAAATCAAACAATTAATGACTAATGTATAATAATAAGATGTGCTATACTATAAATATTTATCTATTAAAGTGTATAATATAAATTGATTAATAAAAAAAATTACAATTAGAATATTATTTGGTGACATATAAATATAATATTATATAACTATACATATATCACTCATTAGTGTTTTCAATTTTAACATGTATTCGTGAATGATCAATTTTGCACAATCTCTTTTGCCACTAAATGTCTTATGAAAATGCTTTCTAGATCCCTTATTTAAATACTTTTGTTAAATTAGTAGTTAAAATTTTATATTGAGAGATTAAGTTTTTTTATATGTAATATAATTAGTCAAATTTTACTATACTAACATATTCGATTTAGGTAGTTTTAGTGGTTATTAAGTTGGATTTTATATTAAACTAGATAAATTTACATTTTATTGATAATAAGTATAAAAAACTACCTAATTGTCTACACTTGATACTTGGAGGGAAATTTTGTTGCACCAATTATTGAATTCAACTTTGATCAAGCAAAGTAGGAGCACCATGGTCTTGAAGACATCAAGATCCACGATTTAGCCCAACTATTCTTCTTGCTTACACAAATTCAAGAATAAGAATCAAAACTTTAATTGTCTAAATGCAAAAATTTGACCAAAACCAGGTAAAGGAAGCACACTAAGAACTTATGGTGGAAAGAATTAATAATAGAGTTATATTCCTTGATGAAAAAATGTAATAGTTAAATTATAGCAAAAGAAGCATCATTTAAAATCTAGTCATTATCTCTTTCATATTGCTCACATACACTTGTCACTTATGAGACTTTAATTAAGTAAGAAATGCTACATATGTTATACCTATATGAAAGAAGTTGCTATAGAGTCCTTAAATCTCATAGGAAACACTAAAGTAACCTTTTTTACTTGCCATGCCCACCAGTTGTCATGTAAATAGATACATAACATAAGAAGAATGACACTTTGCAAGAAGAAAAATGTACCATGTGACTTGAAAGTAAGAAATCAATGGCTTGAGATAAAACAAAACATAAACAAAGCATTAAATAATTTCCATAAATGAAATCACTATAAGGTACTTATTAACTATTACAAATGTTTGGCCAAAAGAAAACTTAGAAATTTAACCTAACTTAAATCCATAACTACTCATACCTAAGGAACAACAAAAAAGGATTCATTAGATCAATGCATAAGGGCAGGAAATTGATCCATATTAAGAGCAACAGTCCTTGAAGCAAGATGTTTTAGAACTAATATTAATGGTAAACCTAGTAACACTTCCCTAATAAATGCAATCTTTACTAGAACAATATTCCTATACTCTACACAATATCAATAGAACACAATGAGAGGACAAAGTGAATAAAGATTATTAAACTAAATGAAAACCTTAAACTTGTGAGTTCATTGTCACAAACTTCTTTTTGATGGAATATCTATAATCCTAGCTCCTTAAAAATGAAAATAGGTTTAGCTAATACCACTTAAAGAGCTATCTTTTACCAATAAATTGCTAATATAATTAGTAGCATACCTATTTCAGATACCTAAGTACATAATCTAAAACAATTAGTGAAAGTAACACTTGTAAAAGAAACATAATGCATAATTTGTGTAAATTATAATCACATAATTCTTTGAATAACTAAGCCTTGTTCTCTTAATGGACTATAAGCACTTATAGCTAATCAAAATATGATTTGACAGGCACACTACTTTTCATGTAAAGAGAAACATCCACACCACTTTCACCTAATTATACTTCTTAGTAGGTTTATATCCCTAGTTCTAAATTTTGCTTTTCTTGACCATCATTCCAAATGATGTTTCCTCTATATTCACCATAAAAGGAAAGTAATTCCTTTTAATATGTGATATTTTGTTAACTATGACCTTGCATACACATGTGGGCTAAAAGCCTAACAAAAAGAGAACTCAATAGCTTCTCTTTACATAATCACATAAAATTAGCCACACATCTTTATAAGGAATGCACATTGCTTTTAAGCATTAGGGAATAAAAGGGCTTTTTGATGGATTAAAAGGGAAATCAAATAATTAGATAACAAAGGGTTTTTTTTTTTTTTGGTTAGTGGTTAATGAAACTCTCCTTCGACCCTTGTAACATCATCTCTAAACCATCCACATAGTCAGGCATAAAATTATTGTAAAAAATGACATAATCTTGTAAACTATAATAAAGTAAATAAAAATATCACAAGACAGGAAATGAAAAAAACTTGTCATAGCAAGCCATCGAAGAAAATATGAAAAAATAATTTACATAGAAAAAGTAAAATGATGCATGGCTTAAACAAGTGCATTCCTTTTTTTTTTTTTTTTTTTAGACCAATGCACATGAAAATTATTCAAGATGAGAAATAGCAAGATGTCAAGGCCTAAGTTGCTCTTTGGCATGAGTAGTCATATTATACAGTAACCAACAAGCTCGTAGATGAGGTAAGAAAAGTAAGCTTTTTAAACCTTCATTTAGAGGGAGTTTTGATAAATTTAGCTTCAGAGTGAGATGAAAATCGTCCCTTAAGGGATCAAGAATTTGAAAGATGCCACCATATGTAGTCTTAACAACTTTTATTGCTTTAAATGGGAGATTGCCCATAAAAATAGCGCCCAGATGGACTCATAATGAGACAAATAACAGTAATACATTTGGGTTCTTCATTGATACCTATGACTTGTAATTTTAATAGACATAAACGTAAGTTATAATACAAGTGTGAAATGAACAAATAAATGGTGTATGATTGCATGTCTTTATTAGCACACACACCTAAATAATATGGTAATGAACATCATCAAACTTAACCCAAAATGGTCATCCAATTCAATCACTCTTCGAATGTTAAAAAGGCACCCAAAAAGCCAAAAAAAAAAAAAAACATGCATTCAACTAATCAATTCCAGACACCAAGAGAACATAGAAAAGAAAAAAAAATATATAAGAGAGAGAGAGAGAGAGAGAGAGAGAGAGAGAGAAAGACTTATCATTAATTAATTTAATTTTAATGTGTTTTAAGTTCTTTTTTTTTTATTGAGTTGCTAATAAAAATAAATTATCCTATTATTTACAACCAAGAGGCAACACTACAAAACCTTAACTAGAGGTTTGATTGATTAGAGTATGGATTGAAAGTCATTAACAATTAACTTGAAGCTTTCTAGGTAAAAGGTGCCAATATGAATTGGAGAGATGAAAGGAATTAGGTTAAAGATTTTGCTTATGGTTAGCCTTTCACCTAACAAATCCCTACAAATCCATGTAGGTATGAAACTTAGAAGATGGATTTTGATGAAGAAACAAATCTACATATGTGTTTAGCTTATGCAACATATTCTAATAGTGAGGATGATAGCTTTGATAAGTACCCAATTTATATTAGGTACGAACAATGACAGACCCAACATCTCAAGATGTTAAATAAATTTCAACTAAAGGTATATATCCTTATGTTTAATAGTGAATTAAATATTGAAAGTTTTATGGATTGATTAGCCGAAGCAAAAAGATTCTTTGATTACATGAAGACACCTAAGGAATGAAAAGTTGATTTGCAACTTACCAACTAAAAGGACTTTCCTCTACTTAATGGGAACAAACAAAAGATTGAAGGAGAAGAGAAGGGAAAGCACTAGTTAAAGACCAATATAAAATAAAACAACTTTTGAGGGGAAAGTATCTTCCTCTAGATTATAAGCATATCTTCTTTTAAAAATATCAACATTGTAACTAAGGCAACCAATTAGTTCATAAATACTCAACATAATTTCTTAGATTGTCAAAGTGTAACAACTAAATGGAATTAGAAAATTAGTGAGTCTTGAGATACCTTAATGAATTGAAATTATCTATCCAAAATAAAATTGGAGTTTAAATGTTACTAAATGAGGTTAGGAATATGACATTAAAATTGAAATGATGTTAAAAGAAAAGAGAAAAACTAAAAGTTTTATGTTGATTTTAACAATTAGTTGCAATGAAAAAAAAAAAAAATAAAAGGCTTTAAGTTAATAAAAAGGTGGTAACAAACAAAATTACAAGCAAATAGGCTTTTATTGAGGAAGTTACAATCTACAATGTTAATCCTTATGAGAAGCCTATACTTGGCAAGTGCTACAAGTGTAATAAGGAAGGCCATTATTCTAATGAATGCCCATGTTAGAAGACAATAAACTTAGTAAAGTAAGAAGGAGCAGTTAAAGATAAAGATGATGAAGTTATTACTGCCCAGATAGTGAGGAATGCAAATATAAGGATGAAAAATTTGTATATATGGTGAGAAAGTTATTGCTAACTCCTAAGCAAAAGGTTTATATTCAATGAAATATGTTATTTCATACCAAATGCACAATTAATAATCTTAGTAGTAATTAGTGGTTTAGAGACTAAAAATAGCTACCTAGCAGTAAAAACAACCAAGAAAATATTAATGGGATAAAAATTGATAAGAAATTATAACTAGCAGTTAAGAAACACTCAAGTCCATATATCATAAGGTAGATCAAAACAACTACCTAACAAATCAAGATATTGAATCTACCATTAAAGAATTAAAAGAGATTCATGTATTAATGGTGAAAGGTGAAGTAATTAATGGTTTAGAGACAAGGCTTTCATAATCAATCGAGTCATTATTGGAAGAGTTCAATGAGATTGTACCAAAGGAGTTACCAGATGAGTTGCCACTAATGTGTAACATCCAACATCAAATTATTTAGTTCTTAAAGCTAGTCTCCCCACATTATCAAATGAGTCCCAAAGAAAATAAGATCCTAAGTGAGAAGGTAGAAGAGTAGTTGCAAAAGGGGTATATTAAAGAGAGTTTGAGCTTATGTGCAGTACTAGCCTTACTAAGTCCAAAGAAAGATGGCAATTAGTGGATGTGCGTTAATAGTCAAGCAATCAACAAGATTACCATTGGTCACAAATTTCCAATTCCCAAACTAGCTATACCAATTAGACAAATCAAAGGTGTTTTCAAAAATTAATCTTCAAAGTGACTATCAATAAATCAAGATTAAACTTAGAGATAAGTAGAAGACTACATTCAAAATTTGAGATGATCTTTATGAGTAGCTAATGATGCCATTTGGCAAGTTTGTGGTTGTATGCTTAGATAATATTCTTATTTATAGCTAATTAAGGGAAGATTATGTCTTACACTTAAAGCAGGGTATTAGTAGTGTTGTACGAAAATAAGTTATACATGAATTCAAAGAAATGCAATTTCATGATTAACAAGGAACTCTTTATGGTGTACATATTTAGTTCTGATGGTATCCAAATTAACAAGGACAAAAAGTAGGTAATTCAAGATTGGCTTACTCTCATAATAGTAAGTGACATATAAAGTTTCCATGGTTTAACAACCTTTTATTAAAAGTTCATCCATAATTTCAATACCATCATAACACCTATTATTAAGTGTTTTAAGAAAGGCAAATTTCAATGAAAAGATGAAGAAGAACAACATTTTGCTCTCATTAAGGGGAAATTATGTATTGCTTTATTTCTAACCCTACCTAGCTTTGATAAGATATTTGAAGTTGAGTGTGATGCTAAAGGCATTAAAGTTAGTGCTATTCTTTCTCAAGAAAATAGGTTATTTGCATATTTTAGTGAAAAATTAAGTGAAACTTAACAAAAGTGGTTAACATATGACAAGAAATTTTATGCAATTGTAAAAGTTCCAAAGCATTAGGAACATTACTTGGTAAGATATGAGTTTATCTTATACTCCAATCACCAAGTTTTAAAGTATCTTTATAATAGAAATGAATTAGTAGTGATATGCATGCAAGGTGATCTACTTTCCTACAAAAGTTCCCTTTCAAGTTATTTTACAATAGAAGTCAAAAAAAATAAGATTATTACTACCTTATGCAGGAAAGCATTATTGTTAATTAAATTAAGTAGTGAGATAATGTGTTTTGAATCTTGTCATGAATTGTATGACCATAATAAAGGCTTTAACACAATTTGGGAAAGTATATTCAGGCGCAACATGCAAATGATTTTCCTATTCATGATGACCATTTAATGTGTGAAAATTAGCTCTTTATACCTCAATTTTTATTGAGGAAGAAACTTGTTTTTGATTTGCATGGAAGTGGTCTTATAGGCCATCTTGGGATGACAAGATAATTACTATTACTAGGAGTGATATTATTGACCCTAATTAAAGGACATTGGCAAATTTTTCCAAAGGTGCTATATTTGTCAAACAATCAAGGGTTAGTTACAAAACATCAAATTTTATATTCCTTTGCCTATTCCAAACAATATTTAGGAAGACTTATCCATATAATTTTATTTTAAGCTTACCATTTACCCAATATGACATGGATTTTATATTTGTTTTTGATAGGTTTTCTAAAATAGGTCACTTCATTCCTTATGAAATGACCTCTGATGGCTTCAATGTAGCTTGGTTGATCTTTAAGAAGGTGGTATGCCTACATGGAGCGCCCAAATTCATCATTTTTGACCATAACATCAAGTTTTTTAATTAAATTTGGATCATTTTATGGAAGTTGTTTAATTTATCCTTAAGGTTCACTAGTACAATTCACCTTTATATAGATGTTTTAATTAAGTCATTTCATAAGACTTTAGGCGATCTTATTCAAAGCATTTATGGAAACAAGCCAAAATAATGAGATTTTGCTTTAATTTAAGTAGAAGTTGCTTACAACAATGTAGTTCACAGTATTATAAAGAAGTTTTCTTTATTTGTTATTTATACTAAATGTTTGCAATATACTTTGAATTTTGTTATACTTCCTTAATTTCCAAGCCTTAGCATTGTAGTTGAACATCTTGTAGAATAGGTGTAACTATCCAAGTTAAGGTGAAATAGAAGTTAGAGATTATCAATGAAAAATACAAGAGAGCTATAGACAAACAACAACAGAATAAATTATTTCAAAAAGGTGACATGGTTATAGTGATCTTTCACAAAGAAAAATTTCTTGTTGGTTCTTACAACAAACAACAACATAAGAAGTATGATCCTTATTAAGTGCTAAAAAAATAAATGATAATGCATATATGATTAACTACTTAAAGAATAAAGATTGCAAAAACCTTTTATATTATAGATATTTATCCATTCTATTGAGCTAATGAGCCTCTCTATTCAAAGTTTATTTTGAGCTCATTGTCGAGTTCTCTCCAAGTTGAAGGGACTGATATAAAATAAGTAGTTTAAAACTTCACAAACTAAAAGGACTGTTAAACGCTTATAGGGAAATTCTAAAACATTCATAGGAAAATTTTAGAAAACTTAATTTTTAAATATAATTTTATTATTTAAATATTATATAAATTTACTTAAAAATTATACTAACTATTTAAAATTTTTTATTTTATATTTTTAAAATATTTCATATTTAATTAAATATTTTTTAATTAATTAATTATATTTTTATTTAGAGTACAATATTTTTTCAATTAATTAAATTATTTTAATAATATATATATATATATATATATATAAGTTTAAGAGTTAAAACATTATAGTAAATATACAATTCAATAAATATGTCCACTTTATCTTTAATTTTTTTTTTAAAAAATATTATTTTCTTAAATTTAATAAAATATTACATATATTTTTACTCAATTCTACATTATCAAACTGCATTTAACTTTTCTAATTTTCACTAGAATTACTACTAGTTTGGATTTATAGAAGATTTTTTTTTTTAAAAATTGAACTTTTATACAAAAATGATAGGAAAAAAGGAGGGAAAACTTCAAAATATGCAAACAGAATCCACAATTCTTTTTCTCTTCTCTTTGGTTGATTAGGCATCAAGAAAACGAGTCTGCTCAAACATGTTTGAGGGTTGCTAACAAGATAGCTCACAAACAAGTCCACCTTGCTGATGTTAATATAGATGAATTTGCATGGCAAGGAGATCTGCCTTTGTGTGTTTATTCCTTATTAGCTATGCAATAATTGTAATTCGAATTGTGTACTGCAGCTACCGAATATTTTTTTCCAAAAAAAAAAAAAAAAAGATTGCGTGGGTTTTAAATAGTAGTAAATAGGATTTAGTTTTCACTACAGGTAAATGAATAAACCTCATCATGCAGAAAAACACAAAGTAGCACAGCCGCCGGTGTGGTTTTTCCTCGAGTTGGTGGTGTTGTTTAAAGGTCATCTAAATTTGTGGGTTGAGTCGCTGCCGTGCATGTTTCGAATTTTGGAATCCCTCGACTTTGAATGAACTGAATTTTTATAATCACACAACATGAGTTAGCAGCGTACTGCCTTAAATACTACCCTGCCTGCTTATTGCGTCTCTTTTCCTACGTCAAGTCATAACGCAAGTTTCCACGCCATATGGTAAGGATTACATACGCATGTAGAAGCACGAGAGTTTTAGGATGATTCTCTCCTCTGAAATGGCCATTGGAGAAGAAATATCCTTCATAATAATAAAATAATAAGATTTTCTAATTCTACCATATATATTTCTAAAAAGAGTTGAGTTAACTCAAAACCAATTGTGAAGAGAAAGAAAAAAAAAAAAAAGTGAGACCCATTAGAAATTTAAAAAGAAAAAAACTAAACTCAATTATGTTAAATATGAAACCGACGTGAACAAACATAATAAGCATCAAGAGAAATCTGAAGCCGTCATTTCTGATCTTAGAGAGAGTATGTAAAATTTATGAAAAAAAAATTACTTTGATTGCATAACTTATGAAGCTCTTTATAAACCTAAAACAAAAATGGAAGTCATCGAGTGTTGAGTTGCAGCACAACATACATAATCATTCACTCTGGCTGCCTGCGACCTGAACTGTAGCCTGAATTTTGGCTCATTTGACGTGGGACATGGCCACCAAATGCTTCCACCCCATGGTCCTCAGAAGATTCTGTCCATCTGACTTTGGATTGGGCAATCTGCTGTGGACCTTGCTGGTTTGGGATATGAATATGAATCTATTATTAAACAAGCCCAGCATCACATTAGAATCCTGGGTCGGGATAAAAGATGCACATGCCTTGGAGTCTCTTGTTTATGTTTCTCCTCTTTATTTAGAAGGATGGAGAGATTCTTCAACTAACTAGAACCCCATGTGAACGGCCCAAATTATCTTTTAATGGGAAAAAAAAAGAAAAAAAAAAAAAAAAAGAAACCACATGTGTAATGTTAATATGCTGCATGGCGGTACTCTGGATTTTAGAATACTATTTAACTAGGGGCTATGTCCACTCAAATGCGGAGAATTCCTAAAAAATAAAAAAACAAAAATATTGTATGTTAAACAGAGAAAAAGGTAATATGACCAACAAGGTTTGAAAAACTAGAAAGACGTAGAAGAGAGAGTAAGAGAATGTGATTGAGAAGTAGGTGATGGAGGAAAACAAAAAGGTCTACAAACGCTCTACAGTGAAATTGGAAATTCAAATCTTTAATAGAGTAATCAAAAACATAATGGTAACAATTCACCAAATTATATTATTTTAATGATTAGGTGAGAAGAAGTTGTCAAATCAACATATCAAAGGGAATAGATTCACGAAATAGAAAAAACTCTTCGACTTAATCAAAACTCCGCTTTGATCATGTAGTAAAATAGGAAACGACACGCTGCTTTCAATCCATGAAGTCATGCTCCAATTAATTGACAAAATGGGAACGCACGTGTCTGGATTTAAAATTTTTTGCTCTTGGCCGGCTGCTGTAGTGCTTTCTTGACTACTCTCATCAGCTACGTGGGTAGCATTAGCACATATGTGCATGTAAAAGTGGGGTTCACTTTTTCATCTTTTGTACATTTTTTTTTTTTTTAATTTTTGTCCAATTTGTTATTTACAACAAATATCTTATCAAAAAAGATTGTTTCATGGTCATGACTTGAGAAGAACAAGGGCTGATGAAGCAGGATCCTTAATGCTCACGGGAATCGATTCACAAAGTTTCTTTCTATAAAACTAAATATATTTTATTGAAGAACTTTGAATACATAAACACGACCCACTTGATATATTTTAAATATAAATTTACATCACATTATTAGGATGATTAACTACACATTTATAATCTCATAATTATGATTATATGCCTAATAACTAGACACGTGTAATGAAGATAATATGATATTCGAGAAAAATGCTGAGGTGGGTCAATTGAGGATGACCGCGTGTAACTTCATTATTTACTGACTGCGAGATAAACGCATTTACACAATTTACTATTAAGAACAACGAAAAAGTTAGGTAGCCTAACAGTAATGTCGTGGTCCACGAAACGCGAGACAGGTGGCCTAAAACAAGAGGTAAACGAAGACCAAAAGATCAGACGGTTAGCGGTCTACGTCAGTTTGACATGGTTGTTTGTCTGTATTACCAAGTAGTTAGTACTATACTGTGGAAAAGAAGGAAGAATTTCCGAACCTTATCCAACACCCCCCCATGTGCCGTTGATTTTGCATGCTTGCACATGCATATATGCAGTCGCAAATTGTCAGTCAAGCCTCCACCTGATCAATACGCTAGCATTTTGGTCTACGTCGTTTCTGTTGAAATCACATGCCATTGCTCTCACCCAAGTGTACCAAGTGACACTGATCTACCTTGTTAAAGAAAAGTTAAAAAAAAAAAAAAAAACAGAGAGAGAGAAATCACCCATTTAATATGCATCTATGTCCAAGGCCATAACAACAACAAACGCTTGATTATAAGTCTAATTAAAATTAATTACATGATTTTTTTTTTCATTGTCCTATTCTTTGTTTAAGTTCATTGACATGTGCAATTATTTTTAATTTTTGCTAACTAATGATTCTCCACTGCAATTTAAGTTACTCTCATTCTCCTGTATCCTTGGCTTCAAAATGGTCACATCTCCTAATTTAAGTATTTTCAACTCTGTGGTAGACATGTCTAAAGCAACACAAATGTCACTCCCACTCGTTTGAAACTTAAAAACATTAATTGTTATCTAACACAAACCAAAAAAAATCATTTAATAAAATCATTGAAGTATCGGCTATTGTTTTCTACCATGTCTAAATCATTCATTGTTGAAAGAAGTGGATTATTCAAACTCAAATAAAAAAAAAAAAAAGACTCTAGTTATGTGCTAAAAAAAAAAAGATTTCACTATATATATACACGGTGTAATTTATATTTAATGTCATAATATTTAATACTATAAAAATAATATTTAATAACATATCAATTTTACATAAAAATTACTTCAATTTTATATCATTTCTTTAGATAATATAAAAAATTATTTATATAATACAATTATATTTTGTTTAACCGTATTAAGAAGAGAATGCATATACCCAATATTTTTCTGAAGAAAAAGCATGTGACATGTGCCTGCATTTGCGGGGACTGTCATGACCTTATTCCGAGGGAGAAAGTCACAGGACAAGGTTTGCGGAATTCAATGTGATAAGCACGTGCAAAGATGCATTGACCATTTGAACGTCTAAGTCTTGAGACGCTCGAACATTTAGTTTAGGGATAGGAGGCGCACATCGCTCCGCCAGTTATGTAATTCAATTTTAACTAAATATATTTTATTATAATTAAAGGGATTATTTATTTTTTTTTTAAAAAAAAAACTCTTTAGTGAAATTGACAACAATCTTTTTGCTTAAAACAATATAGATTAATACAGGAAAAAAATTATCCTGTT